>CM060694.1:115963120-118699165 GCA_030686995.1 Artemisia argyi | reverse complement strand
GAGAGAGAGATTGAGAGACACGAAGTAGACTCAATACGCACGAGTAAGCTAAGAAATGAGTATGGAACATAATCGAGACAGAAGAGGTAGAAGAGACTCGAAACGCTTGAATAGGGAGTGGGATTTGAGTCGAGGAAACTAGAATTCAATCATGTAAATTCCAAGAAAAGTCATGGACGAGAACTAAGGAAAAGATAAAGAGCGAAAAGAGTGTGCATCGTCAATAGTTATTGATTGACGTAAAAATCGATAATAATAATGGTTGTGGTAAGACCATTATTTTTCCAAACATTTTGCTTGAATCGAATGAAGGATAAGCGTTTAGACGTAACGTCTAATTTTCACAAAGCTTATAACACATATTAGCATACAAATATTATCTAGCATGCAAGCGAGTAACAATTGATCACATAGTCACGTAAGCATATAACAAACATTCAAATAACAAGCATAGTAGTCAAGATTGTAAGAAAACGTACCTTGGCCGCTAGCTATCCTTAATTACACATTACCGTGAAATGTGTCGTATGTGATTTAAGACTTGATGACACTCACTTGACGAATCAACCTCTTGATTTGTTTCACACTTAAGGTGCAAATTGTCTTCTTCATCGACATTACTTCAAGACTCGTAGATTAGAGCACTAACTAGGTAGCTTATGTGATCCTTATCGGCGACATTACCTGCAACAAAAACATTTGAATTAGTAGTAGATGCATCTACTTCAACTAAATGATTTTCAAGCAACATATTTTCATCATCTTTGGCTTGAACATTCCCTTGATGAACTTTTAAAATATTTTTCCATATGTCATTTGCCACTTGACATAAAAATTGTTTTACCACAATCAATTATCAGCAAGGCTTTATAATCAATATTTTTGCTTCAATGTTTTGCAAAAGTTTCTTATGAAATTTTGATTTTCGAAATTTTCTTTCATTGGTTGAAAATCACCAATTGAAATGACATGCTAAAGATCATGATTTATTGATTTCACATAACTTTCAAATTCATTTTTCCAAATGACAAAATTTTTGTTTTCGAAAAATGGTGGCTCATTCAAAGAATGCCCTTCTAGATATCTTTTAGATTCCATAGATCGATTCATGTTTTATAGTACAATATACTCTAAAGATCTTGATAAACGAAGCTATGATACCAGTTGTAGAAACTAGAAAGGGGGTTGAATAGTTTCATCGTTTATTTTTACTTGCTAAAATGTTTCGCCGTTTTTAGGTCCGCTTAATATTCTTTTACAAACTTGTTGAATTCTACTTGTTATGTGATATCAATTAAGCTACAAACAAACATAAATAAACATGTAATGTAAATAGTAAGGAAAGAACACAACCAAAGAGACGCAACGATTTATTGTGGTTTGGCACGAAGCTCACTCGTTCGTACTACTCCACTCCCGGAGTACCACACTCGAGAGTTATCAATCACTATATCAATACACTCCTTCAGGCGGAGCAATCCGTACACAAGCTTACACAAGGTTTACCGACACTAAGCAGAATGTCGAGTTCTAATCGTAGCTAGAACCAATCTACTCCAAGGCCCACGTGGCCACACGAACAAGCACTCTTGTCCAACTTGGATCTTCACCCAATCCAAGCCTTCACACAAATAACCTACTTGGATCATCACCCGATCCAAGCCTTCACACAAGACACACTTGGATCATCACCCGATCCAAGCCTTCACACAATGACTCAACTAAGTCCTAACCTATACACTAGGACACCACTCTCCTCACAACAAATACATGAACTAATCTAGTTACAAGACTTCTTGGATCTTCATCTTCTTCCAAGTTCACACACATAACTCCATCCTTGACTCACACACAAGTCGGAAGTATTTACAATATTTACAAGAATGAAATAGAGGGAAAACTAGAACCGCAACACTTGTTACGTTTGTGTGTGGACTCATATAACATCTCGAATCTTCATCTACGTCAAGAGTTCTTCTCTTGCACCTTGCGAAAGAGGAAATCACTTATAAACATATACCGACATGTTATAGTGATCAAAGAAGAAAGAAAAATAAAACAGAAAGTTTTTGTGTGTGGAAGACTCTTGTTTCTAAAAAGGTACAGTTCACTATTTATACACGACAGGAAGGAGCTGGCGGTCCCTTAATTAGGCGATGGTCCTTTATTACTAAGGGACCGCCGACCACTTTGAAGGACCGTCCCGACAGACGCTCCCATTTTTATCCTCACGTGATGAAAACTTATCTGGTGAAGACTCAACTAATGACGGTATAAAGTTTTGATCACTTAACTAATGACGGTCTAAAGTTTGTTCATACCTGAAGTGACGTTGTAGTAGCTACATAGAAGAAATGAGTTTCCTCGATTAAAAAATTATTAACCGTAACTTTACATAACACGTTTTTGACATTATTTGTATTAACAAATTGCTTTCCCTGTGGGTATAAGGGTGCAATCTATTCGTTGTTCCTCGGTCTGCTAAACACCCCTTCTCCCGATCCCCCGGATATTGTTTTGCCTTTTGGATATCGTCCTCTTGGCGCCCTTGGACGCCTGCTCTTTTGATCGGAACTTTCAGACATGTTTTGCGATCGCTGGGCTTTCCTTTTGCTTTTTTAACCCTTCTTCCCATTGGACGTACTTGACTCAAAGTGTTGCCAGACCTCTTCAGAATTTGAGCACGTTTGCGTACCCTTGGGCCTTTTTCGTAGCGCCTTCTTTTGATGAGCTTTCTCGTTCATATTTGGCGGTGGCTGGTGGTAGTGCTCGTTGCCGTGCTCCTGGAGAGCTATATTGGGTACAAGCCTACCTTGACTTCCCAGTGTTTCATTCTTCCCTAGCATATTCCGAGCGGAAGATGTAAACGTGGGAGTGGTGTTGCCGGAATTATTGCTCATGGTGAGTATTTTTAGAAGGGCTAAGTACAATAATAAGCCAAAATCTTTTTTGAGGTCCATGTCATGGTCAAGTTTTTACTCAATCTCCAAAATGGTCATGCGCGACTACTCAACTCTGCAGCTCCACCCAAAACGCGCCACGTGCCCATATGCTGGGGCCCACATTAACTTCCACAATTACTCATCTGGCGGCTACTCGACTTACATTTATCCACATGCAAAAGTACATCGGGAAAGTAAAAGAGAACACATTAGGAAAGAATAAAAGTACAACAAAATCTTTTAGTTATATCCCCACATAAAGTCAACTTTTTATCTCGGGAAACTAAAAACACACACCATTCCATCGACCATAAACCGAAATCTAATGATCATGTATAAACACGAAATAAAATAAGCGAAAAAGATACCACTAAATTGAGTAAAATAGTTGAGTAGGAAAGTAAAAGAAATGTACATAAACATATTGTAAATGGTTAAGGAGATTACATATTTTTCTAAGAAAATTTATAATCAGAAGTTATAACACTAGTAAATTGAGTAAAACAAGGTTAATTTTAACAGCGTGCGTTGCGTCACGATATGAAGTTATTATTTAGACAAAAATACATCGTTGGTCCCTAAACTTTCCACGAAACATCGCCATGCACCTTAACTTTTGAACAAAGTCTCCGTGCATCCCTCCTCAAGTTTTTTGAGGCTGATTGCGTCCTTTGACCCATTTTCCGTCGGTCAACGACGTTTTCTGCCGTTACATTTTGTTTTTAGCACAAGGGCAATACCGTTATTATGTAATATCATGAATAGCAACTCCGTATTACTTCCACATGTCATATCCCTCTTCCCGCCCCATAAACACATAGACGGCCTCTTTTATTCGTCCCAAAACTTTCGTTACAATAAGTATCACAATTGACAAACCCTCATTGCATGTTATTGTTAAATTTTTGGTAATTTTAAAACATGGATTTTACTCTATGGAAAGTAAGAAGAGATCCAGGTTATCGAGTTGATGATAACATTCTTTGCAACTCGGCTAAGAAAAAATACGATACGTTTTGTTGCTAAAATCGTTGGAATTTGTAATTGGGGTATATTTCAATTTGTTATTAAGGTTTGATAATGTACTTTGGTCTGTTGATATGTTTTAGGTGGTAGATCTAATATGTTTAGCATGAGGGTTCATCACAATGGTGTTTTTAAATACTGGCCTGGTAGAATATACGATGGAGGTATGGAAAGTTTAGTTGATTTGGTTGACATTGATAGTGTGTCAGTTGAAGAGTTGGATGTTCTTATGTATGAATTGGGTTACGACCTAGGTCAAAAAAATTACTATTACTTTGTTAAGCCTGGTAGTAATTTAGACGATGGTTTGTATAGATTAAGCGAGGCTGCGAATTTAGAAATATTGAAAGATGTTGTTGAAGAACATAAGATGATAGAAGTTTATGTTGAAAACAGTAAGACAAGTTTAGATGTTGATGATATGTCACCAAAGTCAATTAGGATTGTTATTTCTCAGGTGGATGCAACAAAGAAGAATGCAGCCCTTACTATTGTGCCATATTGCTCAAAAAAATTGTTCTTAGAAAGCATAGTTAAAAAGCCTGTAGTAGAGGGTTTAAGTGAAGTTAGACAACCACCTTTGGAAGTCAATACTTTGGTAGAATCTAGTGAAGTGCTAGAAATTGAACCCTTGCTGATCATAGATACACATGTTGATCTTATGCAAACAGATAGTCTTGTTAGTGTTGAGCAGAGCCAAACAGATAGTCCGGTTAGTGTTAACCATAGCCACAAAGGGAGTCCTGTTTCTGTTGATCATAGCCAAAAAGATAGTCCAGTTAGTGTTGACCATAGCTGATACGTGGGAATCGCACCAGGCTTTACCTCTCGAGGGATCTCTAGAAGCTTACAACCCCCACCAGGCAGTGTACCTGATCGTTGTAGTATAGTATAGTGACAAGTACTGGGGGATTGATCGTTCAACTCAGGAATAGTGTCGCTAGGATTAGAAAGCCTAAAAACTAGATCTAGAGGTGACGGATGATTCTTTTTGTATTTTTATATTTTTATAAAGCAATTAAAATCTCGGGTTTTTGGAAGAGTGGGCGGAATTAGTTGCTAGTCAACTAACCCAATAACTAAGATGCAATCAAAATAAAATAACAGAAATGAAAATAAAGCTAATTAAACTAGTGGTGTGAACAATAATGGGGAGAATTGTGTTTACTTAGGTTTCATTACTCCCTAGATATCTTTTACAGGTTGATAATTTATTACAATTGCATGGATGACGGGTTATATTCCTTAATACCATCCGTGGGGTGGCGTACGTACTTCCCCAACTCTATAAGCTCCTACTTCACTCCTATGTCGAGCCTGCAAGAAGCTACTAACACGGGATCATTAGAATTCGCTCATGCTTTAAATACAACCATAATAACCTAGTACGCATTGGTTCATGTTTCTTAAGACGTTCAAGTATGTTACCTATGGAAGTCTGCCAGTTTTCTTAAGCCTAACATCGAAATCATTCATCCGTAACGACTATAAACAAACAATCAACCCATAATCAACATCTAGGTTTCACTACATCTAAGCAAACACACAAGAGATCTGGCCTAGCATGTTAAATTCAAGACAAGCGTAAGATATATTCAAACAACACAGACATATTGAATGAATTGAAAGGATACTTATCTCAATTGAACATGAAAGGTTTCAAAGGGTAAAAACCCTTGAAAGAACAGTAAAATTCGTGCTAGAGTTTCTCCAAAGTTACCCCCTCTAAATTTATATTTTATGAATGAAAATTGCAAAACTATATATAGATTTTACAGGGTGATGGCGTCAAGAAGGAATATCTGACGCCGTCAACTCGCCGCCCATAATGAGATCGGATTGCCTAGATCCAAGTTTGACGCCGTCATGTGTAATTGAGTTCCAGGCCGTCACCATATCTTGAACCATGACGGCCAAGCTTGACGCCGTCACGATTTCTCTGGATCGTCACCACTTCCACCTCTTGTTTACTCTTGATGCCGTCACATAAGGACTCTTGACGCCGTCAAGTACTGTTCCCAGCAAGGAAAATTAAGACTTTGTCGTTTTCTTCACTTTTATGCTCCAAAAACGTCCAAAATGCTTACTTTTCCAGAATTCACTCCAAAAGTACCTAAAATGACAAAAGGAACGATTTAGGGCAATATTTGATCAAATAAATGCAAATCCGGGCTTAAATGACCCCCTAAAAAAGGCTCATTTTTCGCCTTATCAAATACCCTTACACTTGAGATTTGCTTGTCCTCAAGCAAATGCGCTTTTATTCTAATCAAAATACAAGTTAGGGGTCATTTAACACTAATATAAAAGTAATTACAACAAATAATCGTTCCACTAAAGACCAAAGACAAGCACGGAGGTCATACACTAGCACCTCACAAATAATGTTTAGATACTCACATCTCTCGGGTGTAATAAAGTATATATCACAAATGGAAATGGAAAACATCTCTCACTACCTGTCATAGCAAAATAGATTACCATAGGCTTGGGAAAGGATCAAACCTCCACCACTTGGCGTAAGCACCAAGGATAAACTATCAAAGAAGTCTTTTAAAGGGTTATAACGTTAGGTGTAGGGATATGGAATACACGGTTTTGTTGGATAAAGGCAATCTTTACTGGTGGTGAGTTAATAATCTGGTTAATTACATGTACAATATGGCGTTGCTAAGCCAAGACTAGACTTGACTTAAGCTAATAAATGAAAGATAACAAAAACTTAAAACAAACATAGAATAAAAAGTGATGGTAGTCCGTATGTTTTTTTTTTTTTTTTTCTCTTTTCTCTTTTTTCTATTTTTTTTTTTTTTTTTTTTTTTTTTTTTTTTTGCATACACTTTTACCCTACCATCCAAAATAATACATCATAGGGAATGAACATTCCCCTTACACTTGAATTTTTACATACTTTACAATAAACTACTCTAATGACTCGAATTAAGATAATCAAAACACATGGAGTACTTTTTAGATTGACGCACATATGGGGGTAATAATATGATGTTCTTCCCCATTACTCCATAACATAAGTACTTTACCCATGAGTCCCAATCGTCCCAAAACAATATGTACAAGTATATGACTTGACTTAGCAACCATGTAATCAATTAGATAATTAACTAAGGGTTTAAACATGTAACAATAATGCACTAAAGATGAGTGCATACACGGAAGGCTAAGGCGATTTGGGTGTACATTTAAGTGGGTTGTAACAAATTCTTCCTTTAAGTAAGATGCTTAAAGTTAGAAACGAAAAGATAGGCTCGGAGGGGTGTACTAGGGGTTTCATGTACTAAAAATGAGTTAAACGCTAAAGTGTGGGAAAAATTAATTGACTTAACTAGCCAAGTAATATGACTTAAATGGTTAAGTAATTATGATACGGGTTTAAACACAAGGGTGATCCTAATGCCTCTTATCATGTAGTAAATCCTACTACACGAATGTAGTCTCACTAGCGGTCTCGGGATGCATCACTAACGCAAGTTCTAGAATCTAAATACTACCAGTACACTCATAAGCACTAATAGTGAATGTTTTTCCTATCAAATCTAAAGGCGAACCTCATATATTTGGGTGGAAAATTTTTCTGAATAGTACGGTTTTGTGCTAGTCATACGACTCCTATCTAGGAGACGCTTGCTAAGGCTAAAGTTTCACTCCTAAATGTTCTAAAAAATTTTAAATTTGGCGCTAAAATTACACTAACAAGTATTTCTCATAGTTTTATTACACATCTACCATCAAACAAACAAACTCAAGTGAAAGTGTATCCTATAAGGTATCATCATTTACCCTCCCCTTACACTTAGGATGAACATTGTCCCCAATGTTCAATTAAAGAATGTAAAAGTAAAACAGGTAAAAGAATGAAAGCAAATACTCCCCTGATTCATTCGGTGTGGATAGTGCGGTAACAAGGTTAGATCTTCCTCCAAGAAAATGAACAATCAAAGCTTCCCTTCCAGAAATATAAATCATCTTCTTGTCATATATAACCTGTTAAACCTGAGAAAACAAACAAGACAACCTCGCGTAAAATCGGTGGCAATCTATATATACTAACACGTCCTAGAAAACAAATTATGATATAATGCTTGTGGAATGAATGTTTGCAGATTTCCTGGAGTTTATAAAACTAAAGAATTAACAAAAACTTTAAGACTCCGTTAGAAAAACAAAACTAACAAAATTTCCAGAATTTTACACATGACGCCGTCAGGAGTTAACTCATGACGCCGTCAGAAGTGACCTGCAGAAATCTTTACGTTAAGTTTCCGGAAAATTTCTGGAAAAACTTATGTCCTACTTCCTGGAAAATCCTGCAAAACATCATTATGACTCGATACAAGCATTTGACTCTAACAAATACTAATTCGGTTCTTAAAAACATATTTGGGGTTTTCCCTTACACTTATCTCTTGCGAAATACCTTTGTATGAAGTTAAGACGAAGTTAAACGACAAAATAAAGCATTTTCACAATTTTAGTTTTGAAACATGATCTACCAACAATAAAAATAAAGCATACATACGGAAACAAATAACAATCAAACAATAAAAATCACACAAAACATGGGTTGCCTCCCAAGAAGCGTTTTTCTTTATTTTACGAGTCTTGTAGCTAGACTCAAAGTCATGGGTAATTACGTGACCTCATCTCTCGAGATGATGTATCCCATATAATTATGATCCTCACTATCGTGGCGGTGGTGTTTCAATCGATCAATACTCGCAGTCACCTCCCCTCCTCCTTTACTGCTCAAGTTAGCTATCCCATCTTGGCCTATGCCTTCAATTGTGAAGGGCCCATACCACCAGGGACTTGGTTTATCGGGAGGTATTGTTATCTCCGAGTGTATTAAGAATACCAGGTCTCCTTTCGCGAATGGATATGATTCCCCGTTGGTTGACTATATTCAAAATTAACATGAACTTTGTTGCAGCCTTTGTTTCCTTCATGTTTAGTTTCTTTGTAACTTTTGATCCTCGCTTCCCATGCAAGAATCTTTTCCTGAACACGAATAGGCGATGTGTCAATGTTGTTTTTGAGTTTTCTCTTCATCAAGCTTTCTTGCACACATCGCGGGGTCATGGGAAAGCTAATCTTTCTTTTTCCTGACTTAAGCTCAATTTTCCTATTTTCATACCTAATAACAGCTCTTGCGGTGGTAAGGAACGGTGCTCCAAGGATTATTGGCATGCATTCACCTCCTTCATCATAGATGATCATGAAATCAACGGGATACATGAATCCTGCAACATTGACCAGCACATCTTTTGCGATTCCCAGAGGGTACACATAAGAGTGTCCAGCGAAGGATAGCCTGACACGGGTGGTGGCTGGCATTTCTGATGTTCGTTGGGTGTAGACAGTTAGGGGAATAAGATTTACTTTCGATCCTTGGTCGGCGAAAGCATTCAGACATTGCAAATTCCCAATGCTGGCTGGTATCTCAAAGTTCCCACAAGCCATCTGCTTAGTAGCTACTTTTTGTACAAGTAGTTTCTCAAATACCGGTCCCCTAGGTAATGTATCATACTCATCTTCCCCCTCTTTCTCCTTCTTTGAAACCTGTTTGGAGGATTGGTTACGCCCGTCACCCTTTATCCAATTTGTTATGGTGTTTTCGTTTATATCATGTTTTAGGTAGTAACCTAATGATTGGGATTTTGGCGGTTCTTCAATGGTTCGATCACTATGGGTTTCTTTTTCCTCATTATCCGTGTGGACAATTGTAATGGAATAAACAAATCGGGTAGTGGGGGTAGCGCTTTCTTTCCTCAGTAACATCATTTCTGGGGTTTTCTGGTTTGCATACTCCTCCACTAGGCTCATCATCTCCTTCATTTTCTCTTGCATCTCCTCCTTTTGTTTATAAATTGCTTCCTCGAATCTAGCAAGCCGCTCAGAATGGGTTGCCATATATTCTCTCATTCTAGCTTCGAATTCCGGGCTAAGTTTTTCAGGAGGGGAATAAGGTGGGGCATAATTTTGGAAGGTCTCAACATTCTCTCTAGAGGGTGACTCAGATAATGGCGTTGAAGTCATTTTCGAGACAGAATTGACAGCAGCTCGTCTAGGACTTAAAGGTCTCTTTTGCCTTTCCTCAAAATAGTCAACTTTTGCCTCTAGCTTGCAAAGGAGTTCATCGTAGATTTGATTAGTCTCTCCAGGTGTCGAGATTGCGTTGATGGCCGCTTCTATAGTGTGATTAAACTCCCATAATTCTTGATTATCGGCGGCAAGTTCATCAATAATTTCCCAAGATTCCTCGGCGTTCCTATCACGTAATCTACCTCCGGCGGCTCGATCAATGGTACGTTTGGTGTGATAGTCGACATGGTCATAGAAGATTTGAACTAATAACCAAAGATTTATGCCATGATGAGGGACTTTTCGGAGTAGATCCTTGAAACGAGCCCATGCTTCGTAGAAAGTTTCACCTTGATGTTGTTGGAACATCAAGATATCATTTCTAAGCATCGCAGTTTTCCCTGGTGGGAAAAATTGAGCAAGGAAACGAGTGGTGAGATCATCCCATGAGGTGATGGATCCCGCGGGTAAACGTTCAACCCATTGACTAGCTTGATCACGTAGAGAGAATTGGAATAGGCGTAATCGGGTCGACTCTCTAGTTGTAACATCAAGGTCTATAGAATCTACGATTTTAAGGAAATCCTTGAGATGTTGATTATGATCTTTGGAACGAAGTCCATGGAATGCACATCCGCTTTGCACCAACCGGATGGTGTTGGATCGCAAGGGGGACACATTAGCTCTTTGGGTGAGCTCAATAGTGTTTCGATAGCCTTGGTGGCTAGGACGGGAATACTCTCCTAGGGTTCGGGACCTAAGAGGTTGGTTTGCTAGTGGTGGGTTTTGTGGGTGGTTTTGTTGTGGTGGGTTGATAGGTTCAAAGATGTTACCACCTTCCATGATGTCGGATGGTAAACGTTACGCACAAAGACATGAAGAAATAAGATAGACTAAAGAAAATCTAAAAATAAAAATAAAATCCTACTAGAAAGGAATCTAGCAAGTAGACCTAATAAAGAGAAATACTAACCTAGACAATAACTATTCCCTGGGCTGCGGCGCCAAAAACTTGATACGTGGGAATCGCACCAGGCTTTACCTCTCGAGGGATCTCGAGAAGCTTACAACCCCCACCAGGCAGTATACCTGATCATTGTAGTATAGTATAGTGACAAGTACTGAGGGATTGATCGTTCAACTCAAGAATAGTGTCGCTAGGATTAGAAAGCCTAAAAACTAGATCTAGAGGTGAGGGATGATTCTTTTTGTATTTTTATATTTTTATAAAGCAATTAAAATCTCGGGTTTTTGGAAGAGTTGGCGGAATTAGTTGCTAGTCAACTAACCTAATAACTAAGATGCAATCAAAATAAAATAACAGAAATGAAAATAAAGCTAATTAAACTAGTGGTGTGAACAATAATGGGGAGAATTGTGTTTACTTAGGTTTCATTACTCCCTAGATATCTTTTACAGGTTGATAGTTTGTTACAATTGCATGGATGACGGGTTATATTCCTTAATACCATTCGTGGGGTGGCGTACATACTTCCCCAACTCTATAAGCTCCTACTTCACTCCTATGTCAAGCCTGCAAGAAGCTCCTAACTTGGGATCATTAGATTTCGCTCATGCATTAAATACAACCATAATAACTTAGGACGCATTGGTTCATGTTTCTTAAGACGTTCAAGCATGTTACCTATGGAAGTCTGCCAGTTTTCTTAAGCCTAACATCGAAATCATTCATCTGTAATGACTATAAACAAACAATCAACCCATAATCGACATCTAGGTTTCACTACATCTAAGCAAACACACAAGAGATCTAGCCTAGCATGTTAAATTCAAGACAAGCATAAGATATATACAAACAACACATAAACATATTAAATGAATTGAAAGGATACTTATCTCAATTGAACATGAAAGGTTTCAAAGGGTAAAAACCCTTGAAAGAACAGTAAAATTCGTGCTAGAGTTTCTCCAAAGTTACCCCCTCTAAATTTATATTTTATGAATGAAAATTGCAAAACTATATATAGATTTTACAGGGTGATGGCGTCAAGAAGGAATATCTGACGCCGTCAACTCGCCGCCCATAATGAGATCGGATTGCCTAGATCCAAGTTTGACACCGTCATGTGTAATTGAGTTCCAGGCCGTCACCATATCTTGAACCATGACGACCAAGCTTGACGCCGTCACGATTTCTCTGGATCGTCACCACTTCCACCTCTTGTTTACTCTTGACGCCGTCACATAAGGACTCTTGATGCCGTCAGGTACTGTTCCCAGCAAGGAAAATTAAGACTTTGCCGTTTTCTTCACTTTTTTACTCCAAAAACGTCCAAAATGCTTCCTTTTCCAGAATTCACTCCAAAAGTACCTAAAATGACAAAAGGAACGATTTAGGGCAATATTTGATCAAATAAATGCAAATCCGGGCTTAAATGACCCCCTAAAAATGGCTTATTTTTCGCCTTATCAATAGCCAAAAAGATAGTCCTGTTTCTGTTGACCATAGCCAAAAAGATAGTCCGATTAGTGTTGACCATAGCCAAAAAGATAGTCCGGTTAGGGTTGACCATAGCCAAAAAAATAGTCCGGTTACGGTTGACCATAGCCAAAAAGGTAGTCTTGTAGAGGTATGTGAAACTGAACAACAGTTTGGTCATCTAGATGAGAAAATACATACACCTATCGATCGTATGCAAAAAGGTAAATCTATAAACTTATGTGAGACTGATGAAGAGTTAGGTGATGAAAACGTGAGTGAAACAGATAATTCTGAGTCTGATGTCGATGATATTGAGAACAATCAAGATGGAAACATTATTGTTGATGAAGAGAATATTTTTGATGAGCCTGATGTTGAGTTTGATATGTTCAAATTGATTGAGGAGGTACATATACCCAGTATAGGTAGTTCTAGCCAGATACTAGATGATTTTTTTAAAGAAAAATGAGATACAAGAACTCTTGACTGATGCTGACTTTGCAAGTGGTTCTGAGAATGAGGTTGAGTATGTAATTCGGAAGAAAAAGATGAGGGCATACAAGAAGCAAAAGTTAATTGATGCACAACAAGAAGACGAAGAAGTATTTTTTTCTGTGGTCAAACCTTTATAACTGCAAAAGAAGTGAAAGATAAGATCAACCTGCATTCAATTCAAGCTCAGAGGAAATTGCAACTCATTAAGAATGACAAACAAAGAATTAGGGCTAGGTGTATCGGAACAATACCAACGTGTGGTATAAGTGGAGGTATTGGACTTGGAACAGTACCCAAGAGGAAAACTAGTGCGTTAACTAGAGATCGTGGAAGGGATGTATATTTGCGATCAGAAAAGGTGGAACCAACACATTGCCCATGGTTGTTGTATGTAGCAAAAGATACATATAAAGATTTATAGAGTGTTAGAACTTTCAAGGTTGAACACAAATGTCTGCAATCAAGAGAGATCAAAGCTTGTGACTACAAGTTTCTCTCAAAGCAAATACTTGACCACGTTCAAGTGAATCCAGATATTCCAATCAAGGCTTTTCAAGATCAACTCAGTAAACAGTTTGCAGTCCAAGTGTCTATGCAAAAGGCATTAAGGGAAAAAAATAAGGCAGAAATTGAGATCAGGGGTGATCATAAGCAGCAATATACCATTTTGCAGGACTATGTTGAAGAGTTGCAGAAAACAAATCCTAATACAACAGTTAGGATAATTGTGCAAACTGCGTTAGATCCATCAAGTCCAATGAGAGTTTTCAAGAAGATGTACGTTTGCTTAGGTGCTTTGAAGGAAGGATACAAAGCTTGTCAAAGAGAGCTGTTGGGTTTAGATGGAGCTTTTATGAGGGGTCCATTTCCTGGGCAGCTTCTTACAGCTGTTGGTATTGATAGCAACAATGGAACATACCCTTTAGCCTATGCTGTTGTTGAAGCTGAGAACAAAGATTCATGGATTTGGTTTCTTGATTGTCTTGCATATGATCTTGACTTGTAACCAAATTCACACTACACTTTTATCAGCGACAGACAAAAGGTGATGTTTATTTTTAATTGATTATATTCGGTTATATAATTCAAAAATTATTGGTTTATTAGTAATGGATTGATGTTACTTTCTTCAGGGTGTTGATACAAAAGTTGGGCGTTCCTTGTTTGGGTTCCTGTTCTCGTACCAATTAGATCTTAATGCTTGAGACCTGCGCACTAAGAAAGCAAACAAACACCGTTAGGCTTATCGTGGGATTGTCTCCCACGATTATCCTCTGGCGTGAGAGTAAGTAATCGATTTTGGGGTTATATTGAAGAGTTAGGGTTTTTAGATCGTACCTTAATTAGAGTCGTGATATTCTTTATATAGGCACGAAATCCTTGTAGATTTCGTGCTCCTCACTCTTCGGCGTATCACGCTTATCCGGTCTATTGATCTTTATCCCATAAATAGGAGATCATTATCTAGACCATAAATAATACATTTGGGTTTGGGCTATCGTGAGCCCGAATCGTTATTACGATGGCCCAAATCATTATCATGATAGCCCATACGTGGTGGGCTTGGGCATTAGTAATATCCATTAATCGGGTTCGTGACCCAAGTGCGGACTATACGTCATCATGCCCCCCCAGTCTAGTATGTGCAGGGCATAGCTGCGGATGCTAGACTAACAACTGTATTAGTAAGCGTAGCGGGGAAGCTTCTAGTATTTCCCGCCAAAAGGAATATACGTTGTATCTAGGCTTAAAAAGTCCCACGTATCCCTTGAGAATCATGAGAAAGTGTTGTACCTGTTGGTATTCTAGCCACACGATTAGGTTAGTGGGATCCACATGTCATCCATCCAAGGCTAGGGGTAACCCTATATAAAGGGTTTCCCATTTTCACTGTGATTATCACAGTAAAAACGCCATTTCCTCCATTTTTAGAATCATCAAACACCAATCAAGAAACCTAGTATTCGTTAAGGTAATAGCGTGTGCGCTTCTTGATTAAAGTATAGTTTGAAAATGGTTCGCCAATTATATGAGTTTGCCTTCGAAATGGACGAGGATGAACTCCGTCAGTTCACCTCGGAGTATTTTATTCCCCTCGCGTTGCATCCGGTAGTATCGGAGGCGGACGCATCTATTTCAGACTTCCCTGATGGGAAGGTAGGGGTATACACGCGTTTTTTCGAGTTTGCGAATCAGCGCGTGCCCATATCCCTATTCTTGAGCGACGTGCTTAATTTTTATCATATTCATATATCTCAGCTGCACTGTATAGGTGCGGCGAAGATAACCAATTTTGAAGTAAGCTGTCGTTTACTTGCCATCAACCCAACCATCAATCTATTCCGCACGTTTTACCACACAACGTGGAAAAACGGGTGGGTATCGTTTTCGAAGCGCGTAGGGCGCCTTCAATGTTACACTGAGAAGTTAGATGCCCTTAGGAATTGGAGGGAGAGGTTCTTCTGGGTTGACGATAAGGTGTTCCCCTGGCTCTTTGAGTTCTATACTCAAGGGACGCTGCCAAAGGATGAGCGCCCAGACCCCAGTACGTATAACACAGATGATGCGGAGACCATTAATGCTAACCGCATCCCCATCAACTCCTACCCTGAGGAGTTTTTGGTATATATGGGGATTAGTCGCAACTATTTCCAGGGTTTTGACGAGGTGCCAACGTTTCTGGATGAGAGCGGCCGGGGTGGGTGCTTGTCCTTTCTTTCCTTCGCATCTGTAGTGTAAGCATTCTTTTATATTGCAATTTTAATAACTCAATTTCTCTTTGTTGTTTGTTTATGTGTTGCGCAGAGATGGATTTGTTCGGCGTAGTGACGTTGGAAAAGCCCACACAAGTAACTGTGGGTGTGTTCCCGTTGAGGGAAGGTGAGATACCCATCCTTGAAGCCACAGCTGGACACATCCTGGAGCCGGCACAAGAGGAATCGGCTGACATCGCCCAACCCCTACTGAACGCGACTCCCGTGCAAACCATTCCTTCTCAGGAAGTGCCGACCCCTAAGCCTGCGCGCATTGAGTCCCCTGAGGGTGTGGGGATCTTCAAGGTCAACAGTGACTCTGAAAAGGCAAGTCAGGGAGTAAAGTGCAAGGCGTCTGATGATGGTGGAGTGGGTACATCCAAGCACAGACGTCACATCGTTCCTGTGGATGTGTCCTCGGATGAGGATGCGTCGCTCTCTGTGACTGCGCAGGATACTGCTGAGACTTCCTCTCCCAAGTAAGTAATAATGCTACGTTTCTTCTTCTTTCTTTTTTCTTTTTCTTTTATCATTGATATAACGTCTTGACTTCTTGCTCTTTGTATGTAGTGATGAAGCTGCAGGGGTGATGCAGCGCATATGGAGCAATTGCCACCTAAGGTGGGTCACCCGCAGGTGGAAGAGCCTCCCAAGGCTGATGAGGAGATGTCTGCTGAGGCGCTGATAGAGGAGTTGAGCATGGCTGCTGCGCGTCATGCCACATTGGTCGCTCAACTCAAGGCGCACTACGCTGGTGAGGGTAGCAGCGGGGCGCAGAAGGATGTGGAAATTGCGCTGCTGAGGGCGCAGTTGGCGAGTGCACAAGCTGCCTTGGATTCAACAACTGCGCACTCCAAGAGGCTTGAGGATGAACGGTTGTCCTTGCTGGCTGAGGTGAGCCATGAGCGTGCTGCCTTTGAGCAGTACAAATCCAACTCCTTATTGGGATTGAAGTACCTGCAAGAGAATAAGAGCAAGCGCTTCGCCCAGCCGGATGACTTCCGCAAGGCTATAGAGGTTGCCTTGGAGAAGCAGGAGGGTAAGTTGCGCAAGCTGAGCATCGAATACGATGAGGAGCTATACCTCCATTTGGTGTCTGTTGTTGCTGAGCGCAGGTAGTTACTTCCTTTTGATTTCGTATCTAGCTTTTTTAATTCCCTTGAAATTATTGTCTTGTAATGCGTGTGTTGTTTTATTCATAGGTGGCTGATCAGTCATGGTCTTCGCTTGGCTGCTATGGGCACGCTAGAGTCCTCAGAAGTTCTTGAGGCTTTTGGAACGTCGTGCAGTGTGCCTTGGCGCGTGGCAATGTTGAAGCCATGGAAGAGCTGCATAATGACAAGTTGTTAACGGTGCCTCTCGCAGAAGTGCCAGGCTATAACGGAGATAGCTACGCGGAGCTTGTTGCTGCGATGGAGAAGATGAAGATCTTCGATTTCCCTCGCATTGCTCAACTGGAGCGTGACCAGGATTACCCCATCAGCATAATTATGGAGGGATTAACCCTGGCAAGGCACATAGCGGAGGACGCGGAGGCGCAGCCTAACTTCTTTTTGAAGCCAGATGAATCACAGCTACAGGTGCCGGTTTTTGCTCGCCCCCGCGACATGTTGAATCCCTTCGCCTTGGAGAAGGAGATATCTTTGAAGGCGGCCTTGGAAGCCCATGCCACAAGGCTTACTAGGAAGAAGGGCGTGAAGGGGAAGGCTATCTTGTGCAGTGTTGGTGCAGCGCATCTTCCTAGGTCTGATGGGATTCCTGTCAGCGTGCCGACAGTGTAGTAGGAAGATAGTAGCCTACTGAAAAGGCTTGAGGAGGTTGGGAGTGCAGAACCCTCAGTTAGTAGTTTAGGGCATAGACGCACTCGTAGTATGTAGACTGCTATAGATTCACCTTTTTTGTTGTATATGTTGAATCTATAAACTCGTAGTCTATGAATGATGAAGTTGGTTTTTTGTATGCATGTTTGTATCATCTTGTTTGTACTTAGATTATTTGTCTCTTCATGAAAGACTTTCCAAGAGTCAAATTGTGACCAAACGTACTTATAAAAAATTGTATTAAGTCCATAACTTAATAAATATATGTGAATAAAAAATTCATAAGTATATGGATTAACTTGCAGCGTGCTACAAATACCATATCAAGGGACCAAGAGTCTTGGCTCCAACTTTGCTAAACGTGCACAGTGTGCGTTGTTGTGTATCCTTCGTGGGATGCGCATTAAACTTACTTCAACGTCTTGAGAGTAAGGTGTTTAGCAAGGATGCGTGATCCAATGTTGATGGGTTTGCAACCCTCTTACTCAACGAGTTATTTATTAGGTTTACTCATCCTTTCTGCCATCGTGGGTCTTAATAAATGCATGCACGCCATGTAGGCAAAAATATAAATTAACAATATTGAGACATAAATAAAGTGTAAGCAATAAAGTTAAATGTGTCACAGAGTTAGCTAGAAACCACAATGTTTGATTAATTCTTGCAAGTTTTTGAAAAGAAAAGACAATTCCCTAAACAAAACAAAATGTAAATACACGGACATTTATTGAGCACTTACTAAAGTGCGGAGGTGTCTGTGTGTGGGCCGTAGCCTTTCCTAAAGATAGCATCTCTTGAGATTGCAAATATTCCATGTGCATGGTAGCTCATGGCCATCCATATCACGCAGCTTGTATGCGTCTTTGCCTAATGCTTCTGTGACCTTATAGGGTCCTTCCCACTTTGGTCCAAGCTTTCCTGTATCTTCTGCGTGACTTGCATCATTGGCACGGTATACAAAGTCTCCTGGCCTGAATGAAGTGTTTCTGACTTTTGCATCATAGTACCCCTTCATCTTTGACTTGGCTCGTACCTCACATATAGCTGCACGTTCGCGCCTTTCTTCCAATAGATCCAGATCTATACGTCACTCATCGTCATTGGTTGTAACATTGACTTTCGCCGTACGAATAGTTGGCATCCCAATTTCAGCTGGTATGATAGCTTCTGTCCCATAGACAAGAGAGAATGGTGTATCTCCAGTGCTGACTTTGATTGTCGTGCGGTGCGCCCATAAAACATGCGACAATTCTTCCACCCATCTTCCTTTGTGTTTGTCAAGACGCGCTTTAATTCCTTCGCCCAGACTACGATTCGCGCGCTCAACCAGACCATTGGTTTTTGGGTGTTTAACTGATGCGAAGTGTTGTGTAATATTAGCTGCACGCACCAGTCTTTGAACGGGTTATCACAGAATTGTTTTCCGTTGTCCGAAATAATTTCTCCCAGTAGTCCAAAGCGGCATACTATGTTTTCCCACACAAAGCGTTTTACCTGGTTGTCTGTGATAGTTGCTACTGCTTTTGCCTCAATCCACTTGGTGAAGTAGTCTATAGCCACGATGAGAAACTTCAGTCCCCCTGCTGCAACAGGGAAAGGGCCTGCAATATCAATACCCCATTTGTAGAATGGCCACGGTGAAGTGATAGGCGTTAGCTCTTGTTGTGGTCGGCGCGGGATGGGTCTGTGGACTTGGCAATCGTTGCATTTCTTTATCATGTCCCACGCGTCGCGGTGCATAGTAGGCCAATAGTATCTTGACCGCAAGGCTCGTGCCACAACGGATCGTGGTCCTGAGTGCATATGGCATGAACCAACGTGGATCTCTCGGAGTACGTAATCTGCCTGAAGAGGTCCAACGCATCAAAGCCATGGTTGTAGGAATGAACGTCGATATAGGATACCATCTCGAAGTTCAAACCTCTGCGTTGTGCGCCATATCCGTCGAGCGTCTTTTTACTCTTGGGGTAAGACACCCTTACCTATGAATTCGATGATAGGGGTCATCCAAGTAGGATCCTGCTCCTTTATTACTGTGCATATCTCCATCTCTGAGATGGATTTGTTCTTCAAGGTCTCTCCCAATACATGTTTTGACAGGTGAGCAAAGCTTGTAGATGTAATTTTGCTTAGTGCATCCGCTTTCCTGTTTTCTCCTCTAGGGACTTGTTTAATGGGGAACCTGTCAAAGCCCTGAATTAGGGACTTGGTCTTGTCTAGGTATTGGACCATGTTATCCTCTTTAGCCACATAACCTCCCAACACATGATTGGCTACTAATCGGGAATCGACATTTGCTTCTAGGTTGCGTATACCCATTTTAGTTGTAATGCGTAATCCAGCGATTAGGGCTTCATATTCTGCCTCGTTGTTCGTGGCTGTGAATCAAAATGCAGTGCGTAAGTGAATTCCATTCCTTCTGAGCTGGTGAGGATAAGGCATGCGCCTGACCCGTCCACGCACGAAGATCCATCCGTGAATAGGATCCATGGTTCTTGTAGTTCTGTTTTGCTGTTGGGTGATGGAGCCTCAGTATCTGGTTTTTCACTGATGAAGTTTGCTAGTATCTGCCCCTTAATCGTAGTGCATGGTCTGTAAGAGATATTATGCTCACTTAATAACATACTCCATTTTTGTATCCGACCAGATGCATCGGGTTTAGATATAACTTGCTTGATAGGTTGGTCTGTGATTACTGTTATCGGGTGTGCTTGAAAGTATCTGCACAATCTTTTAGCTGTGAATACTAAAGCCATGACTAGCTTTTCCATTGCGGTATAGTTAATCTCTGTCTTCTTGAGTGCTTTGCTTACAAAGTATACTGGTGTTTGTACGGAGTTCCTATCTATCAATAGCACCGCGCTAACTGCTCCATGAGTTGCAGACAAGTACATGATCAATTCTTCCCCTGGTCGGGGTGCGACTAGTGTGGGAAGCGCTGCTATATGTTGCTTAAGCTGTTGAAAAGCTTCTTCCGCTTCCGCAGTCCAACGAAAATCTCCCTTTTTTGTACACTTCGTGAGTGTTTTAAAGAGAGGAAGTGACTTATCCGCTGATTTGGACAAGAATCGATTCAGCCCAGCTAATTTTCCATACAAGGACTGGACTTCTTTCAATGTGCGTGGTGAAGGGAGTTGGACGACAGCCTTTGTTTTTTCTGGGCAGGGTTTAATGCCATTAGGCTCTATCAAATATCCGAGAAACATGCCTTCTGTAGCGCCAAAAGTGCACTTCTTGGGGTTTAACTTCATGTTGATCCTTCCCAGCGTTTTGAATGTTTCTTCAATGTCGCGCACCAACTCTTCCTCAGTATGACTCTTTATGACAAGGTCATCAACATAAACCTCCAGGTTGCGGCCCACTTGCTTCTCAAATGTGTTGTCTACCAACCGTTGGTAAGTGGCTCCCGTATTCTTTAGGCCAAAAGGCATTTTTGTGTAGTAGTAGACCCCTTGACTTGTGTGGAAAGTTGTTTTCTCCTCGTCTTCCTTGGCCATCTGAATTTGGTGGTACCCTTTGTATGCGTCTAGGAAGCATTTAAAGGGATATCCGCACAAAGATTCTATCTTCCAATCGATCTCTGGTAGCGGGTAGCAGTCTTGTGGACATGCTTTGTTGAGATCAGTGAAATCCACGCACATCCTCTAGCTGCCATCACTCTTTTTTACCATTACTGGATTGGAGAGCCAATCATGGTAGTAGACTTCTCGCATGATGCCTGCATCTACCAATTTGTGTACTTCCTCTAGAATGGCTTTTGCGCGTTCTGAAGCTTGGCCGCGCTTGTTCTGCCTTATTGGAGGGTATCCTTGTCAGATTTTCAGCTTGTGCTCTGTAATCGATCGTGGTACGGCCGTCATGTGCTGTGGTTCCCACGCAAAGATGTCTAGATTCCTTTGCAGGAGTGCGCACACGGCCGCTTTTCCTTTGTCATACAGCGATCCCCCAATTGATATCTCTTGATCCAGGTAGTTAGGGTGGATTGCGACCTTCAGGTTCAGCACTTTAGCTGCGTGCTGTTCTGGAATGCGCGGGGTCTCACTCGTCACCGTGTTACATTCTTTTGGTGACACAGTGGTATGGTAGAGGGTAACAATGCCTCCTTCTACTGGGAATTTGAGCATCCCATGTGCCGTGGATGGTACCGCGCGCATAGCTGATATTCCTGGTCTTCCAATAATTCCATTGTATGGCGACGGGGATCTGATTACCATAAAGTTCATCCATGCCGCCGTAGAGTGTTGCTCATTACCAACGGCCACCAGTAATCGTAATTTCCCCATAGGCCATATCTTTTCTCCTGTGAAGCCAGTCAGTGACATCGTGGCTGGAATTAGTTGGCTTCGTATATCAGGTCACAGCCTTTTGAAGCTATGTTTGTACATGATGTCTGCGGATGGTCCCTCATCAACATACATGCGGTGGATATCGTAACCCCCTGTATGTATCTCAATGGTGAGCAGTTCCACTACTGCGTTGTCCGCAGTCAGAGTGGGGAAAGAGATTTCGTTCCCATAGGAAAACTTTTGGCCGACCTTTTGCCTTGTCTTCCGCTGCCATGATTGTATCATGTAGATGGTGTCAGCCTTGTCTTTAGTTGTCTATTTCTTGCCCCTATTCTTCTGTTTATCTTTCCCCTCCTTGATGTTCTTAACGAGGTGATCCATTTTGCCCTCTTTAACTAATTTGTCAATTAGTTGGCGCAATTGGACACACTCGTTGGTGGTGTGGCCCTTTTGCCCATGGTATTCACAGTACCCACTTCCGACGCGCCTATTCTCTGGGGTACGCATTGGTGGAGGTTTCGGGAAGTTTGCACCTTCTGTCGCAAATATCTCCATTGGAGTCTTCGTTAATGGAGTGTATTTGTCATTATCTCGTCCGCTTCCCTGACTGCGATAGTTTTTGCTGCGGTTGCTACTCTGGTCATTGGATTGTCTCCTGGGTTGTTCTTGTGACCTGTAATTTGAGTAACCTTTCTTACTATCCGCAGCAGCTGCTTCCCCTTGGATAAAGGACGTGGTGCGCTTCATCAGTTCATCAAATGTTTGGGGAACCTTATCGTTTAATCTCCTGATAAGCCCTGGGTTATTGATCCCATTCATGAACCCTGAGATCTTTAGTACTTCGGGGCACGCCTTGACATGTATGCATTTATCCTAATAGCGCTCCACGTAAGCGCTTGTGGATTCCCCTTGGCGCTGTTTTACTCTGGCGAGTTTGACAGGGTTCTTGGTGCACTTCTTTCTTTGAGTAAAGTTCAAACGGAATGCCTTTCGCAACTCTTCAAACCCGTTTATGCTTTTCCGTGGCAGCTTACTAAACCAAGTTCGCGCATTCCCCACCAATGTGGAGTTAAACATGTGACACCACACAGGTTGTGGCCAATTTTCGATAGTAGCGGCTGATTCGAAAAGTTTTAGAAGGTCATCAGGATCACCCGTCCCATCATATGTTTTAACGTTGGCGGGCATGCGCCTTCTCTTATCTTCTGAATAATCACTGATGAGCCGTGTGAATGCATCGACCTTTTGGCGGCGCCAAGGAAGGGATATATCTTCGTCTTCCTCATCGCGATGTCTTCTCTTGGACTTCCAGTGTCCTGTTTCTTTGTCCTTGTTGTCTGAGGAATCACTTGAGGATTTGGCCCTTTTGCGGCGCTTACGCCATTTTTCCTCTGAGTCCGAGCTCGAAGGGCTTTCACTTGGGGAGTGCGGTCTGCCAAGCCTATCTTGAACTCTTCTACTACTAGACCTTGAAGGGCTCTCACTCGGTGAGCGTTGCCGTCCAAGTCTATCCTGAATCCTACGGCTACCAAGTCTAGCGTGGACATTGGTACGCCTTCCATTGTCTTCATACTCCTCCGAGTACTGCGAATCGGATGCTTCACCATCTACAACTTTCCTTCCAACTCTAGCGAACACTAGAAGTCTGCGGCTATCCTTTTCGCGCCCCTCCTTCCGATAGCGCGATGGAGATGCTTCGTACTCTGGGCCGAAGTTAAGTCGGGCCTGTAGGCTCTGACTTGACCTTCTTCTTGCCTCCTCTTGCATGAGGGTAGCTAAAGTTTCGTAATTTTGAGACACAAAATTACTTAGCGTTAACTCAGGCACATCCTCCTCTAGCACGAGGATATATGTTTCCACATTAGATCCCCTGTCGCGATTAGGCGCGCATGGTGGCACAGTAGTATCCACGATGGGTGCCGTTTGGTGGGGAGTGGTGAAGAGAGGACGTTGTAGATCTTCCACGTAGGGGCCGCCGTAGTGGCCTGGGTAGTCCCTGTGGGCAATTCTACCGTTGGGAGGATCAGACTCGGGCCTGATTCTTGGTGACTAGGCGCACTGGTTGTTCCAGAGGCCTGCTTAGAGGTCGAATCTTTATGTTTCCTCCTCTGGGGGTCACCATGTGTTTCTTCCAACTGCGGAGTCCGCTGGTTTGAGTTTCTATGCTTCGTCATTCTAGTTCTTAGTGTAGGGTCCCACGGATGGCGCCACTTGTTGATACAAAAGTTGGGCGTTCCTTGTTTGGGTTCCTGTTCTGGTACCAATTAGATCTTAATGCTTGAGACCTGCGCACTAAGAAAGCAAACAAACACCGTTAGGCTTATCGTGGGATTGTCTCCCAAGATTATACTCCGGCGTGAGAGTAAGTAATCGGTTTTGGGGTTATATTGAAGAGTTAGGGTTTTTAGATCGTACCTCAATTAGAGTCGTGATATTCTTTATATAGGCACGAAATCCTTGTAGATTTCGTGCTCCTCACTGTTTGGCGTATCACACTTATACGGTCTATTGATCTTTATCCCATAAATAGGAGATCATTATCAAGACCATAAATAATACATTTGGGTTTGGGATATCGTGAGCCCAAATCGTTATTATTATGGCCCAAATCATTATCATGATAGCCCATACGTGGTGGGCTTGGGCATTAGTAATATCCATTAATCGGGTTCGTGACCCGAGTGCAGACTATACGTCATCACAGGGTATAATTCCAGCTTTAGCAACAGTATTTCCTAGTGCGGAACACAGATACTGTTTGAGGCACATCCATGAGAATATGAAATTGCAGTGGAATCTGCAGAACACAAGTCACATTTGTGGAGATGTGCTGCAGCAACAACCATCGAACAATTTGAGGCAGCAATGCTTGCATTCAAAAGTTTTAACGAGCCTGCACATGCTTGGTTAAGTAAGGTACCACCAGCCCATTGCTCACGGTCGCATTTTTCAGGTAGTAAACAATTCTGTTGTAGATCAACAATGTTCAACATTTTTTTATGGATTACTAAAAGATGTACTATACATATGTAGGGAGAGCTCATTCTGACGTGTTACTTAATAACATGTGTGAAGTGTTTAATGGGAAACTTATGTGAGGTAGGCACCAACCCATCATTACTACTTTAGAATACGTTAGAGCATATTATACGTAGGGAATAGTTAATGTTATGCATACAATTGACAAGTGTCCGGGACCATTTACACCAAAGGCAATGCGCATGTTAGACTTCAATAAGAAAGAGGCTTATAAATACTTTGTTTTAGGGATTGAAGGAGATAACAATCAGGTTAGTGGATGGGGAGAAAATCGGTTGGTAAATGTTAAAGCCAGGTCTTGTAGTTGTAGAAGATGGGAGCTTACAGGTATGCCATGCAAACAAGCTATTACCGGTATATGAAGTTGAATGGAATCGAAGTAGGATCAGTAGAATCTGTTGATATAAATAATGTGTAAAAACGTTATTAATATTTCTCGATATCCATATGTTTTGACAATCACAAAATCTTAAATCATTAAACATAAAATCATTACGTAAACAAGTATTAAGTGACAAAAAAAACTATCATAATATCCAACTAAATCACTTAAGTTATGAATAAACAATTTCCTAATACATTTTATGATCAAAGGAAGGTTTATTTAATCATTGCAAATTATATAAAATGGTATAAACATTTTATATATTTAGAAAAACACTTTTGGTAATTAAAGGAAAATGTTAATTTCATAATAAATATATGAATTCAAATTTTTAACCAAAATCACTTAAATTTTCACCAAATAAACTTTCCTCAGAAAAGACAAAGAATTATGGCCATTACAAGTGGGCGGCCCCCTTAATTTTAAGGGGGCCGGCCATACAATTAAAGGGGCCGAAACGCTCCTGTTGTCAGAATTCTTTGCCTATAAATATAGGTTCATTCCTGCAATTTCACCTCACCTTTTGCACTAAAACTTTCTGTCTAAATACTCTTAAATTATCTTCCTAAAACCTTTGATCGTAAGTTTATTATTTCTTTTTTCAAGTGATCCAATCCCTCATCTTTCAAAGTGCAAAAAAAGAATACTCCTACCATTTCAAATCAAGAAGTATTGAAGATTAGTTGTGTAACTTGTGTATATATATATTGTAAAGTTGTGTAGTGCTTGTAATAAGTAGATCTAGGTGGGTTTGTAATTAAGTATAGTAAAAGTAGTGGTGTGAAGAAGAAGTAGTGAAGTAGTGTGAAGTTGTGAAGTAGTAAGTGGTGTGTACAAGCTGTGAAGAATATGTGCCAAGTCGTGAAGAAGTTGTGAGATTGGTTCTAGCTACTATTAGAACTCGACATTTAGCTTAGTGTCATAAATTGGTGTAAGCAAAAGTTGTGTGAGGTTTCTCCGCCACAAGGGAGTTTGTTGACATAGTGAAGAAAACTCTCGAGTTAGAGACTCTGGGAGTGGAGTAGGGCGAAGAGGAGCTTTGTAGCCGAACCACTATAAATCCTTGTGTTGTGGTTTGATCTTTCTAACTCTATCCTTTCTTTACTTTCATATTTACATTATATTTGCTTAGTTAGTTAGATTGAATTGTTCATATAGTGCAAGAGTTGAATTTCACATAAAAGATAATCGAAGTTTTTGAAAGCAAAGTTTTTATAATCTAAAATGACGTAAAACTATTCAACCCCCCTTCTAGTTTTTCACAATTGGCATCAGAGCTACGTTAAATAAGATTTTTTAAAATAAATTGTATTTTAAAACTTGAAACGATCTATGGAATCTGAAAAATATTAATAAGGGCAATCTATGCAAAAATCATCACTATTTGAAAGTGATGGTTTTCTTTATTGGAAAAATCTATTCGAAACTTATGTGAAATCAAAGGATCTAGATCTTTGGCATGTTATTACTAATGGTGATTTTCCTCCTATACAAAATAATCCCGAAACTAAAAGGGATGAAATTGTACCTTTTGAAAAACAAAACGATGATTTAAAAAACAAAAAAAAACTTGCTAAAAATAATGAGGCTAAAATGGTAATTTATAATGCGTTACCGCGCAAAGAATATGAAAGAATTTTTATGTGTAAAACTGCAAAAGAAATTTGGAATTCTTTACTAATCACTCACCAAGGTAATAGTCAAGTCAAAGATAATAAAATAGATCTTCTTATACAACAATATGAACAATTTATGATTCCGGAAGAGGAATCAATAGATAATGCTTTTGCTAGATTTAACACAATCATCACAAGTTTAAAAGCACTTGATGAGAACTTTTCTAGCAAGAATTTTGTAAGGAAATTTCTTATGGCTCTCCATCCGAAGTGGCATGCTAAAGTGCGGCTATTGAGGAGTCAAAGAATTTATCAACTCTACAACTTGAGTTAATTGTAAACTTGAAAGTGTAAGAAGTGATAATAAAGAAAGACTCCGAAATGGTCAAGGGAAAAAGGGAGCAAACCAAATCAATTGCGTTGAAAGCTAAAAAGGACTCTAGTGATGAAGAACACTCTACCTCTGAAAGCGACGATGAAGAAATGCTATGGCCGTAAGAGACTTCAAGAAGTTCTTTAAAAGACGAGGAAGATACGTTAGACAACCATATGATGAAAGAAAAACATCCCAAAGAAACAAGGACGACAAGAGTAGCAAAAATGAAAGAAAGTGCTTCAAGTGTGGAGATCCAAATCATTTTATTAGGGAATGTCCAAAATGGTCAAGAAGTCAAAACCAAAAGGCATTTATAAGAGGAGCATGGAGCGACAATGACAATGAAGAAAAGGAGACAACAAGGTAAGAAAAATGCCTTATAGCAAAGGCATCCGATGAGGTACGTTCCGAAACCGAATACTATAGTGATGAAAATTTATCATTAGATGAAAAAGATTTAGATAGCGAATATAGTAGATTATATAAACTAGGACAAAAAGTCATGGCAAAAAAATAAACTACTAAAACACACTAACAATCAATTAAAAGATGAAATACTCGAATTAAAAATGAAACTACACAACTTAGAAAAAGGAAAAGAAAGTCTTATAGATTGTAAAAAAATGTCTAGTTATTAAAAATGAGAATGAACAACTTAAGGAAGAAATTACTAGATTTGAGAAATTTGAAAATAGTAGTCAATCACTTAGCAAAATAATTAGTACTCAAAGAATATCAAATGATAAAACCGGTTTAGGATATGACTCAACCAAATCATCAACAAGTAAAGTTAAAAATGTAAAGTTTGAAGGTGAAACTAGTGAACTAAAATCTTTATAGTCAAAACCAAAGTATATACTTTTGAAAGATAGATTAGTACCTATCGTAAGTGATGAAGAAATTGAAAGCTATCATAAATCATCTTTGAAACCCGAAGTCGAACCCCTTAAACCAAAAACAAGATCTAAGACTCCACCACCTAGAAAACCAAGTAGTCCTCATCCTAGGTCTAAAACCCCTCAACCTAGAGTAAACCAAAATAGACGAAACTTTCATCAAATGTGGAACTTCAATCCTTGGCGAATGATTCCACCATATATACACCCAAGTCAAATGCAAAACATGTTTGGACCAAGCAACTTTAGTCAAATGAGACAATGGGGACCAACAAGATAGTTTCTTCATACTTCGGCAAACTTGGTTATTTATCTGGTTCCGTTAGATCATACCATCCTTTTGAAGACATTGAAGAATGAAGACAAAAAGGTACACACCTCTTTTAATTTTTATGTCAAGATTGCATGCTTAGTTTAAAATCTAGTTTATATATGTTATAACTTGTTTGTAGTTTTTCGTAGATATTATATATATATATATATATATATATATATATATATATATATATATATATATATATATATATATATATATTAAATATACTATATGTATTTATAACCTAGAAAACTCATTAGTTGATTTTCTAGAACTAGAAATTGTTCGTTTATGAACCTTTTCTTTTCCCCTTTGGCCCTATTGAACTATAACATTCAACTTGAAAATCTTCGATGATCATAATACTCATGTTGATGTAAAGAAGTGAGTTGATCAATCTATGAATGATACAAACTCCCGTCGCCCTTTTGCACTCGTCTCCTTCCGTTACTCTCGTCTTATCAACAAATTATACATATATATATATATATATATATATATATATATATATATATATATATATATATATATATATATATATATACAAAAAAAAAAAAAAAAAAAAAAAAAAAAAAACATATATACCTTCCACAATTCCCTCGTCAACTTGACGGCTTGATTAATTTTATCCAAAATTATCAAGAAATTTTAGTCGACGAAATGTCAAATAAAAGTGTCAAGTAATTCCTTTTGTGTGAATACTCTCCAACGTATTTTTGATTAAATATAAATCTAATGAATATATATATATATATATATATATATATATATATATATATATATATATATATATATATATATATATATATATATATATATATATTCCAAAAACAACGCCGCGAAAAATAATTCAATTTTTGGGCGGGCGATCCCCTTAAAATTAAGGGGACCGACAGCCAAATAAGGGGCGGCCCCTTAATGTTTAAGGGGACCGGCCAGTGTTTTCTCTCTCACCGATTTTTCCACTTAAACTCTATACCAAACACTCCATTTTTCACTCTTCTCCTTCATTGTAGCTGCTGTGAACGAAACCAAAACCCAAAACCATCAAAAATCCACTTCCAAATCATCAAATTAATCTTGTTTCGCAAGGGGCAAATACCTATAACACAATTAGCAACAAGTATTGTAAGTTTTTCATACCACATTTCATCTAATTTCATCAAATTGGTCATAATCAAGATTAAGCATTTTATTTTCAATTTCTTCAATTTCAATTTTTCTTGCAATTGAGTCTAAGATTTTCATAACTAAATGCTCCCCATAGGATTAGTATGCGTAATTAACACTAAAACTCAATAATCACTAACCCTCTTATTGAAATTTTTTGAAAAAGTTCATACACTCCTTTTCGAAATTATTCTCAATTTGTTGAATAATGCCATAAAAACTTGTTAAAACTAGTCACATTGTGTTTTTACAACTTATTAATCATGTAACTATTGTTGATATAAATAAATGACTAAAAACGTTATTCATATCTTTCGATATCTCTATGTTTTGATAATCACAAAACGAAAATACATCAAACCAAAGATCATGACGTAAACAAGTATTTAGTAGTAAATAATCACTTTCACCATCTAATCACTTAAGGTATGAATAAACATAGTGTTTAATGCATTATAAGATCAAAGGGATATTATTACAAAGTTTATTTTAATATATAAACTTATTATATATTTTTGAAAAACACTTTTGGTAATAAAGAAAAATGTTTTAATCATACTAAATATATGATTTCAAATTTTTAACCAAAATCAGTTAGTTTTTCACCAAATAAACTTTCCCCACTAAAAAACAAAAAATCTGGCCGTTACAGCTGGGCGGCCCCCTTAATTATAAAGGGCGGTCCCCTTAATTTTAAGGGGGCTGACCTTGATTTAAGAGGACCGGCCACGCTCCTCTGTCAGAATCTGTTGCCTATAAATACTACCTTAAATCTGGAATTTTTCTCATATTTTTGCACTAGGAACTTTCTGATTCAAATCTCCATTTCAATCTTAAAAGTCCTTTGATCATATAATTCATAAGCCTTTGTTTTCAAGTGATCCAAAGCCTCATTCATTCAAGTGCAAAGAGAAGAATACTTCTATTCATCAAGACTAGGAGTATTACAACTTAGTATCATCTTGCTATCTAAGTTGCTTGATCAATTCATCTTGTATATCATTCATTTTTTGGTGAATATAGTGTATACATTGGTTAGTTAGATTTAGATATAGGATCTAGATTAATTGAAGGTGTGAAGTAGTACTAGAAGTGAAGAAGTAGAGGTGAATAGGATTGGTGATAGAAGAAATAAGTAGTGGTAGTATATTGAAGTGGAGATTGTTGTGAAGATAAACAAGTTGAAGCTTTGAAGTTGAGAAGACCTTGAAGCCTAGAAGTTGTGAAGTAGTATATATCTTGGAGTAGTGGTTAGGACTTAGTAGTGAAGGTGTGAAGAAACAAGTGGCGTGAAGAAAAAGAGTTAGGAAGTAGTTAGTTGTGAAGAAACTAGGAGCGAAGTAGAAAGTTATGAAGAAGTTAGGAGTGAAATAGAAAGGTGTGACGAAGAATTGGTGTGACGAAGATTGGTGTGAAGAAGTTGTGTAGAAGTTGTGATTGTGTTGTGACAAAGTTGTGGTGTGTTATTTGGTGTGTAAGGTTTTCTCCGCCATAAGGGAGGTTTTTGATCTAGTGAAGAAAACTCTCGAGTAGGTGACTCGGGGAGTGGAGTAGGGCAAGGAAGGTGTCCTTGTAGCCGAACCACTATAAATCCTTTGTCTCTCGGTTTGTTCTTTCCATCTCTCACTTTTTGATTACTTACTTATTAGCATTTCATACATAATTATAATTGCTTGTGTTGTGCATATATTGATTTCACATAAAGATCAAGCTAAAATTCATTCATAACATTAATCTTACAAAAAACAAACCAAGTACATAAACTTGTATTAAAACACTTATATATATATATATATATGTATATATATATATATATATATATATATATATATATATATATATATATATATATATATATATATGATATATGAAATTATAAATTCTTTCCAAACATTATACATAAGTAGTGTTTATACAAAATCGTAAATAAATTAATATCGACACTTTCGCATTAAAGAGTTTTGAAATTGTATATTATACATAAGTAGTGTTTATACAAAATCGTAAATAAACTTGTATCTATATTTTTGCAATAAAGAGTTTTGAAATTTTCATCTAAACTTTAGAAGCTAACTTTTACAAAACGAAAAAGATGTAAAACTATTCAACCCCCCCCCCCCCTTCTAGTTTTCCACAATTGGTATCAGGAGCCACGTCTAGCAAGACTTTGAAAATATATTGTATTTTAAAACTTGTAACGATCTATGGAATTCAAAAAATATCTAGAAGGGGAATTTACTCAAAAACCACCATTATTTGAAAATGATCATTTTCTTGAATGGAAAAATAAATTTGAAAATTATGTGAAATCAATAGATCTTGATCTTAGGCATATCATTTCAATTGGTGATCTTAAACCAACCAAAATGGATTTTGAAAATCAATATAATAATCTTCAAACCAAGATTGATAAAAATATTAAAGCCAAATTACTTATTTTCAAAACTCTACCAAGAGTTGAATATGAAAGATTATTTCTTTGTAAAACGGCAAATAATATTTGGAAATGTCTTTTAAAGTTTCACCAAGAGAAATGTAAAACCAAAGATGATAAACTTGATATTGCACAAGAAATAGTTACTCTAGAAAATTTAATAGATAAATATTTAGTTGAAATAAACACATGTACTACTAGTTCAAATGTGATCATTGAAGGTATCAATAACGAAGAATACATGAGCCAAATTCGAAGAAAGAGTGTTAATAAATCATGGTACAATAAGTACGAAGACGATGATAATACGGCTTGTGAGAATATTCAAAAAAATGTGAATACAAGCATTGATGGCAAGGACTACATGCTTCTAGATCTAAGCAAAACTACAAATAAAACATGGAGCGACATGGACGATGAAATTGATCAACATATAGCATGTGAAGATTATACAACTACTAATAAGGTACAATCCGAAACCGAACATTTTTGCTATGATCAATTTATATTAGAATTTTCAAAATTGGAAAACAACTTCAAACATTTTTGCAACATTGACTCAAAAATGATTCCTAAAAATAAATCTTCAATATTCATTGAAAACAATTTTGAAAAGGAAATAATTTTAGAAGATAAAATGTCTAGACTTGAAAGCAATATTGAAATTGATCTTAAATGTAAATATTGTCAAGACTATAAACATGAAATTAAAATGGAAAATGAAAAAGCAAAAATATTAGCAAAATTTGAAAATAGCTCTAGATCTTTAAAATATTTACTTAACATTCAAAAGTCATTTTATGATAAAACCGGCTTAGGATTTACCGCAAATGATTCCTCAACAAATGTATCAAAACAAATAAAATTTGTTAAACCTAGTGGAGAAATTTAGAACTAATATTATTTACACTCATTATTTATTACTCTAGTCAAGAAAGTCATTGTTTGTTGATTAAAACAAACTATTGATGAATTCTTGTACTTCTCGACGACATCCTCATCTTGTGCATTTAAATGCAATGGATGTTATCAACTAACCAACTCGGACCCATGAGAATCTGGGTACCAAGCTCTTTATCATGTTTAGGTAATTAACAAACGAAGAGACTATTACGTTTTGGATTGCTCACCTTGCTCTCTTACTTTTGACGACTATTGGTTCCTATCACTATGTTTCACATTCTGCACATGATTTGCCTATGACGTTGTTGCGGTCATTTATTCTCTCGGCATTTTGTTCTTCACTTTTGGAGTATTGGTTTTATGGTGTGTCCGCTACTATTTCAAGACGAAGGTTTCAATGCACAACTATTCTTAGTCTTCACGACTTGTGATGATTGGTGTGATCGATTAAGCTTTTCGGATCAAGCTCTCTTGATTTCTTTTGCGTTGGAATTTTACTTTGCTACTTCGACACGCTTTGGGCAAACTCTTAAGTTGTCTTCTAACACTTTCATGCCCACTCTTGAAGAAAAGCTGGACCTTAGGTAAGTTTTCCTTTCAAAAACTTATCAATATCACATTATACTATAGTATGCTTTAATTAGTATAGTAATATGATTATATTCATAGGTTGCCATGCTTTTAGATAATTAATACTAATATATGTACATGTGATTCTAGATTAGTTAACCCTCTTGTTGATTAGATTTCTACCAATCTTCTTGTTTTCATTTATATTGAATATCATCTATGATCTGTAGTAGAATGCTTACTAATTGTACTAAATGACTATTCTAGTTGCATTCATATATGAGCTATTACTAAGATTAGTTAGCTTCTAGTATTATGATAAGTTTAGTATATATATATATATATATATATATATATATATATATATATATATATATATATATATATATATATATATATATATATACATATATATATATACATATATATATACACATATATATATATATATATATATATATATATATATATATATATATATATATATATATATATATATATATATATATATATACTTTATCCTCTCAATTATATTGCATTAAGATCATTAGAATCCACCATCACTCCTCCATATTTTTAGTTGTCATTAGAGATGATCATATGTGACCATGGGCTTAATTGATTCTCTTGAGTATGATAAGTTGTTATTTCAAAACCTTCACTTGCAATTACTTGTCATCAAAATTAAAACATATTGTCTAAAACCTCTCTCTTTGAATAACAATCTTTCAAATATCTATATCACTCTTCTTCAAATAACATGTTTTACGATAAGCTACCATAACTTTATTTTAATCAAAATCAAGGTTAAATTTCTTTTTAACATGTTATGAAGCAGAACTCAATTTACTCTACTCTAATGCACACTTGAATTTATTTCGAAGCATTGTTGAATAAAACTAAAAACGTTTTATTTAAAACATATTTGATTATCTCACATGTGTCATACACTTTTATGGAAATGACATTCACAGTTTAATCAAATCATTTCATGAGAATCATGGTTTGTCCATATGGATCTTGTTTGTAACAAGACTTGAAGTCCATATAATCATATCTTCCTACTTGTTACTTGTAAGCACTCATTAATATGTTTCCACTAGCCTACATTTTATCATTTTCAAATAGTTGCATGCTTAACTAGTTTGCTTTATTGCCTCCTTGGTTGCCTATCTTAATTGATCAATTAGTAGATTGCATGATTATTAGAAATTAATTACCTACTTTATTTTTTATATAACACTCTCTACATTCATGAATAGTATGCCCTATATTGCCTCAAAGAGTTGAACTTACTTGAATCCAAATCCAAAAACACAACCTTTTTGAAAATTTTCTGCTAAAAACCCATTTCTGGCATTCTGGGAATCACCAGATGGGCGGCCCCCTTAATTTTAAGGGGATCGGCCCCTAATTAAGGGGACCGGCCATCTGATGGTCGGGGATACTGTTTTCTTTATCACTTTTTGACCCATTTCACCCTATACTTCCCAAAATTCACAAACATATTTTGTCTCATACTATCCCTCAAAATTTACCTTCCTAAACCCCATTTCTCATACACTATAAATACCCTTCTCCCATCATTAATGCCATCACACCCAAACATGTCATCTCCTAACAACCAAAAACCAAAGATTTCAAGAACCGCAAGGATCTCCGTCAAACCCGTTTGGAGGAGGAAACTTGATTCTTGTCATAACTCAAGTGATGTTGTTCCAAGTCAACCAACAACTAAACCTCAAACCCACACTAATGACTCATCTCACAACCTATCATCCACTCATGCCCTCATTAATGCTTCTTCTTATGATGAGCATGCTCAATCTCAAAACAACAATCCCAATCTCTCAATCAATACTTCACATGTTGCTCATTCAACAAAAACACCACCCACTCATGAAGAACCTCTTCCACCCATTTCATGTTTTCATGACTACCCAAGCTCAACCATGTCTCCACCACCAAGAGTACCACCACCACATCCTACAACTTCACATGCCATTCCTATGTTGCATGTTCAAACCTTCACCCAAGACAATTATCATGTTACACCACCATCACCTTCCTCCGAATACTTGAAGTTCGTTGAGGAGCTAAAAGAGGCTCATGAGCTTAGTGCTCTTTTAGCATTACATCTTGCTCAACGCAATTTGGATCCACCTCAATCAAGCTCACCATCATCACCACGCAACATCAACCAAATTGAGAAGCATGTTAACAATTGCCCTTGTTGCATCTTCCTCCAACAACAAACCATTGCATTGAATGAGCACTTCACTTGGATTGAGTATCTTCTTACTAGATCTCAACAAACACCATCACTTGAACAACATCAAAACCCTCAATCAACAAACCCAACTTCAAATCCACCACCTACAAGCTCCACATATCCAAACTCACCAACATCCATGCAACCAAAAGTTTATCTCCACTAAACCACCAAGCATTTTATATGCTTATGTTTCTCATTTTCAAATAAAACTCCTCAACCATTTTGGGATTCAAGAAAGTTTGGTGACACTCCTTGTTGGCACATTAGGATGCTCTACTTAGTTTAGTATTCTATCTTTATGGCCTTTGTAACAATGATTATGGGTTGACATAATCATTTTCTATTAATGAATGATTTAATATGTGTTTCTAATTATCTTTTTCCATGCTTATTATTAGTTGGTATTATGCTATATGTGTTTGCTTGTGTCATGCTTGTGCTTCTAATATTTTTCTTGCAAGAATTCCATTTCTCGAACCCTTGGTGCCCTCAAACGAGAGGGAGCATACATCAAGGGGGAGCTTCCTTCTTATTGGCTTAAACCTTTTTGATTTTACAAAAAGGGGGAGAAGTGAATATAAACTCACTAAATACTTGTCTAAAAATTAATTTTTGGATTTAATGAGCTTAGGTTTTGTAATCATCAAAAAGGGGGAGATTGTTGATATAAATAAATGACTAAAAACTTTATTCATATCTTTCGATATCTCTATGTTTTGATAATCACAAAACGAAAACACATCAAACCAAAGATCATGACGTAAACAAGTATTTAGTAGTAAATAAGCACTTTCACCATCTAATCACTTAAGGTATGAATAAACATAGTGTTTAATACATTATAAGATCAAAGGGATATTATTACAAAGTTTATTTTAATATATAAACTTATTATATATTTTTGAAAAACACTTTTGGTAATAAAGAAAAATGTTTTAATCATACTAAATATATGATTTCAAATTTTTAACCAAAATCAGTTAGTTTTTCACCAAATAAACTTTCCCCACTAAAAAACAAAAAATCTGGCCGTTACAACTGGGCGGCCCCCTTAATTATAAAGGGCGGTCCCCTTAATTTTAAGGGGGCCGGCCTTGATTTAAGGGGACCGGCCACACTCCTCTGTCAGAATCTATTGCCTATAAATACCACCTTAAATCTGGAATTTTTCTCACCTTTTTGCACTAGAAACTTTCTGATTCAAATCTCCATTTCAATCTTAAAAGTCCTTTGATCATATAATTCATAAGCCTTTATTTCCAAGTGATCCAAAGCCTCAATCATTCAAGTGCAAAGAGAAGAATACTTCTATTCATCAAGACTAGGAGTATTACAACTTAGTATCATCTTGCTATCTAAGTTGCTTGATCAATTCATCTTGTATATCATTCATTCTTTGGTGAATATAGTGTATACATTGGTTAGTTAGATTTAGATATAGGATCTAGATTAATTGAAGGTGTGAAGTAGTACTAGAAGTGAAGAAGTAGAGGTGAATAGGATTGGTGATAGAAGAAATAAGTAGTGGTAGTATATTGAAGTGGAGATTGTTGTGAAGACAAACAAGTTGAAGCTTTGAAGTTGAGAAGACCTTGAAGCCTAGAAGTTGTGAAGTAGTATATATCTTGGAGTAGTGGTTAGGACTTAGTAGTGAAGGTGTGAAGAAACAAGTGGCGTGAAGAAAAAGAGTTAGGAAGTAGTTAGTTGTGAAGAAACTAGGAGCGAAGTAGAAAGTTATGAAGAAGCTAGGAGTGAAATAGAAAGGTGTGAGGAAGAATTGGTGTGACGAAGATTGGTGTGAAGAAGTTGTGTAGAAGTTGTGATTGTGTTGTGACAAATTTGTGGTGTGTTATTTAGTGTGTAAGGTTTTCTCCGCCATAAGGGAGGTTTTTGATCTAGTGAAGAAAACTCTCGAGTGGGTGACTCGGGGAGTGGAGTAGGGCAAGGAAGGTGTTCTTGTAGCCGAACCACTATAAATCCTTTGTCTCTCGGTTTGGTCTTTCCATCTCTCACTTTTTGATTACTTACTTATTAGCATTTCATACATAATTATAATTGTTTGTGTTGTGCATATATTGATTTCACATAAAGATCAAACTAAAATTCATTCATAACATTAATCTTACAAAAACAAACCAAGTACATAAACTTGTATTAAAACACTTATATATATATATATATATATATATATATATATATATATATATATATATATATATGATATAGGAAATTATAAATTCTTTCCAAACATTATACATAAGTAGTGTTTATACAAAATCGTAAATAAACTAGTATCGACACTTTCGCATTAAAGAGTTTTGAAATTGTACATTATACATAAGTAGTGTTTATACAAAATCGTAAATAAACTTGTATCTATATTTTTGCATTAAAGAGTTTTGAAATTTTCATCTAAATTTTAGAAGCTAACTTTTACAAAACAAATAAAACGAAAAAGACGTAAAACTATTCAACCCCCCCTTCTAGTTTTCCACAAATATACTTTTCGTCGAATTGAAAGTAATTTTGTATGTGATAAGAGGGTGTTTGGATTACATCCAAAAGTTATCAAAATCTTGTCAATAAAAATTTTAAAACACAACGTCAAGCTTATAAACATAAAACTTGTAATTTAGAGTTGTCAAGATATATAACTCATATATATATTGACATTTTAGTAAGTAGATTTTTTTAAATAAGGGAGCGTTTGGTTTAACTTAGAAAATTACATTTTTGAGTCAAATCTAAATTATCTTTTTCAAAACAAATCACTTGCATAAGAAACTCGTAAGAAATAACTAGTTATACAATCAAATGTATACGTAGCAAAGTTTCAAGATATATTAAGATGCTTAAAGGGGGTGTTTGGCTTATTCCATAACCACTTTCTAAAGATTGTAAAATATATCTAGAACGAGTTAAAAATAAAAATAAGGAACATAGTAAACTACTTCTTAAGTTTAAGGTCTTAGCGTCGAAGTATGTTTACGTTCCACATATGTCATAATGACATACGCATTATATTTTTTTGTTAACTTTTTTTTTATCATGTTTAGGTAAACATGCCCAAAGTCATTACCGAAGATATTTCCAAAACCAAAAACTATGTTCCTAAAGTCTCTCAACTTCCCACCACCTCTCCTTCCATTGCTCGTATCTATCGTCAAATTGAGGATAGAAACATTCATGAAGGTCGTGTTGTAGAACAAGCCTACTATCAATCCGATTTCATTGAACGTTTATTTTTAAACGTCCAATTCGAATGTCTTTACCAAATCAATGAACATGTCATTCCCCGTTTCATTCTCGACTTCTATAGCCAAGTCACGGTCCAAACCGATGAATTTGGTTCCATTCTCATCTCATTCATGATCCAACATGAATTCATTACTCTAACTCTTGCACAATTTGGGCAAATCCTCCAAATTCCTTTTTCTGGTCAATCCTTTTTCACCAACGAATGGGATCTTGGTGCTCTTCAACGTTGTTGTCCAACTTTTGGTCCTTATTTCTCCGAAATTCCTTCTCCCGGAGAAATTCGTCAAATGCTCGGGTTAGCCTGTGAAACCACCACTCGCAAAATCAAGTCCAAAAATGTTGATATTTCTGAAAATCAAATTCTACTCAAAGAATTAAGCCCTGACATGAATCATTGGGAAGAACTCATTCGTGAGAATGCGTTTGGTACCGGAGGCCACCGTGACCATCTCCCGGCATGCCTCGCTCACATGTTGTATTGTGTGGTTGCCGAACAACCTTACAATTTGGCTTATTTCTTTATCAAGCGCATTGAATGTGCAAGAGCTACTCCTAAGGCAAATCTTCCGTATGGTATGTTCCTCACTCGTCTTTATCATCATGTCCTCCAAAACTATCATGATCTTGATGGTAGTATCTATCAACCCATCTATCCAACCTTGTGTCCTCTCGTTCTTAAACAAGCCCGTAAACCTCGCAGTGATAAGGGTAAATTTCATAGTCATAGTTTCCATGGTTCATCATATCGTCAAGAGGGTGACAAAGAGGATGAATACATTCATCGTGCCCCCTATCCCGATACGTTTGTTGATGACTTGGAGGATCTTGACTATACCGATTACCTAGTACCATCTCCTTCCGCTCAAACCAACCACGTACTATTTGAGCGACAAACCAAGTTGCTCAACCAAAACCAAAGGATGCATGAGGAGATGCGAGGAGGCTTCAAGTCTATTGCCAAGACGCTTGGAGGATTGTTCCGAAAGAAGAAGAAGTGATGTGGAGCATTATATTAGCTTTGGATATTTTATGTTTGTTGAATAATTGTTACTTATGTGCTATATTTCCGATATGTATTCGGAAATAGTTATGTGTTGCTATGGATTATGGTACCTTAGAACTATAACTTTGATGACTTATTATTATTAGTTGTTCTACTAATATGCATGCATATCTCTTTATATCTATCATATGTTTGCATGATAAATATATGAATTAGTTGCTTTTCTAATAGACCAAGACTAATATGAAATGTTCAAACAGAGCTTGCTGCAAACACAAAACAAAAATAAACCACTTTTAGAAAAATTTTGAAATTTGGTCGCCTGGAAATCACCAGATGGGCGGCCTCATTAATTATAAAGGGCGGCTCACTTTAAATTAAAGAGGCCGGCCAAGAATTAAGGGGGCCGGCCATCTGGAACAGTTTTTACACTGTTTTCTTTTGCACCTTGTGACCCTTTTTGCTAGTCCCAGCTACCATTTCCCTTAAAAACTAAACTGAATTTGGAATCTAATCATATATTTTCAAATTAATTCCATTTCTAAACATGCTTTCATGCTATAAAATCCTTATACACCTTACATCCACACTCCATCATCATCACACTTATCAAACTCAACCAATTCATCATGTCATCACCAAAAATCACCACCTCCAACAAAGCCAAGAAACAAAAACTTGTCATCATACCACCAAAACAACTCTTCATTGATCTCACAAATGAAGATAACACCACTCCATCACCACCACCTCAATGTTCATCTCCTAGTGCTCCCAATGCACCATCCAAAACACCATCAACTCATGGAACCTCTACCTCCTCCATACCATCATCATCATCAATCAATGACTACATCAACACTCACTTATCACCTCCACCAAGAATACCACCACCACTACCTATTGAAAATGCATCTTTAGACATCACCCTTTCATTATCACCCATCACACCTCTAGATGCACAATTTTCACCATCACCAATCAACCCACCAAACTTCAACCCCATCCCATGGAGCCTACTTGAAGCTCATGGTGATACTTTCCTTTGTTGCATCCATAACCGTACCATCATATTTGGCCTAAGAGATGAAATATACTACATATATTCATATATTGAAAGCTTGTTCCCTCAACCTCCACCAACAAAATCCACACCTCCACCACCAACATCAACCACACCTCCACCTCCACCAACATCAAACACACCTCCATCAACACCATCATCTCCACCTACAACATTGCTTCCCCTAAACTAAGCATGTCTCATGTTTGGAAAATAAAAATTATTTCAACCATTTTGATGGCAAGCTCTAGGAAAAACATTTCTATTGGAGCTTTGGTTATTTATTTGTTTAATTATGTTTGCTTGTAAGCCCTTAGGGCATTAGTTTGTTGAACAAATTGTTTATGCATCTTGGATGCATGTTGCTTGCAATTTTATTATTATTTAGTTGAAATGTTCCTTTCATACTCTAGTTGCTTGTTATACATATTAGTTTCATGCATCATGTATATTGTGTATTCTAAATATTTTTGCAAGCATTCCATATCTCGATTTGTCTTATAACCTTGAAACGAGGGGGAGTACGCGTCGAGGGGGAGCTCTAACATCGTCGAGATAACCTTTTTGATGCTAACAAAAAGGGGAGAAATGATATAAACTCACTAAAATACTTGTATACATATTAATTTTTAACTTAATAAGTTTAGATTTTGTAATCATTAAAAGGGGGAGATTGTTGATATAAATAATGCGTAAAAATGTTATTAATATTTCTCGATATCCCTATGTTTTGACAATCACAAAATCTTAAATCATTAAACATAAAATCGTTACGTAAATAAGTATTAAGTGACAAAATATCATAATATCTAACTTAATCACTTAAGGTATGAATAAACAATTGTCTAATACATTTTATGATCAAAGGAAGATTTATTTAATCATTACAAATTATATAAAATGGTATAAACATTTTATATATTTATAAAAACACTTTTGGTAATTAAAGAAAAATGTAAATTTCATAATAAATACATGAATTCAAATTTTTAACCAAAATTACTTAAATTTTCACCAAATAAACTTTCTCCAGAAAAGACAAAGAATTATGGCCGTTACAGGTGGACGGCCCCCTTAATATTAAGGGGGCCAACCATACAATTAAAGGGGCCGACACGCTCCTATTGTCAAAATTCTTTGCCTATAAATACAGGTTCATTCCTGCAATTTCACCTCACCTTTTGCACTAAAACTTTCTGTCCAAATCATCTTCCTAAAACCTTTGATCATAAGTTTATTAGTTCTTGTTTCAAGTGATCCAATCCCTCATCTTTCAAAGTGCAAAAGAAGAATACTCCTACCATTTCAAATCAAGAAGTATTGAAGATTAGTTGTGTAGCTTGTGTGTATGTGTGTGTGTGTGTGTGTGTATTGTAAAGTTGTGTAGTGCCTGTAATAAGTAGATCTAGGTGGGTTTGTAATTAAGTATAGTAAAAGTAGTGGTGTAAAGAAGAAGTAGTGAAGTAGTGTGAAGTTGTGAAGTAGTAAGTGGTGTGTACAAGTTGTGAAGAAGGTGTGCCAAGTCGTGAAGAAGTTGTGAGATTGGTTCTAGCTACTATTAGAACACGACATTTAGCTTAGTGCCGTAAATTGGTGTAAGCAAAAGTTGTGTAAGATTTCCCCGCCACAATGGAGTTTGTTGACATAGTGAAGAGACCTCTCGAGTTAGAGACTCGGGGAGTGGAGTAGGGCGAAGAGGAGCTTCGTAGCCGAACTACTATAAATTCTTTTGTTGTGGTTTGATCTTTCTAACTCTATCATTTCTTTACTTTCATATTTACATTATATTTGCTTAGTTAGTTAGATTGAATTGTTCAGTTCATATAGTGCAAGAGTTGAATTTCACATAAAAGAGAATCGAAGTTTTTGAAAGCAAAGTTTTTATAATCTAAATTGACGTAAAACTATTCAACCCCCAATTCTAGTTTTCCACAGAATCATGGGTTCATCCATGTTACTTGGTTAAGATATGGGCAGAAGCATACAAACACCACATCCAGCCCATCAAGGGATATCCACATTAGAAAAAGTCAAATGTGCCTACAACCATTCTTCCACCTAAGCATCATAAACCATTGGGTAGGCCACGAAAAAAGAGAAGTAAGGCTTTTATAGAAAATGATGATACTGATAAAGATAGTAAGTTGTCACAGTCTAGTAGGAGTGTGGTTTGTGGAATTTGTGGCAATGCTGGACACAACAAGAAAATATGTCTTGGACAAGGAGGTGTTACTGCAAGTCAAGCCAGTACACAACAGTCTCAAAAACCAGGTTCATCCCAGCCAAAAGTTCCATCACAGAAGAAGAGAAAGGATAAAGGTAACAACTACGAAGCAACTGAACAAGCAAGTGTGGACCAGTCTGTTACTGGAAGTCAAGTGAATGCTGCTTGAGTATGTAATTCCTAAAACAATGGTTTTCATCTAATATGTAATTCCTAGACAATATTTTCTATGTTTTAAGAATGTGTGTTTCTGAACTATGTTTTAAGAAATCATATACATTTTGCATTATGTAAGAAATCATATCATGTTTGAGTTCTTACTTGGCTGATGTTTTTGTATTTTGACAGAGAGCAAATAAGTCAAAGCTTTGTATTAGTCATAGCCAATTACCAAAATTTGATGAAGTCAAAGCTTTCTACTAGTCCTACAACGACGCTTCCATATAACACTAAACAACCTACACCTACAATAACACTTCCATAAAACACTAACCAGACTACTGTACATGCATTCTACATTCTAGGAAGCTTTGCAAAACACAAAAAACATGTCTTTATAAAGACACTACATACATCATATGCAAACTAAAACAATGAGTATCCAGGATACAACACACGAGTTCCTCAAGCGGCAAACTTTCTCCTTCTCCAAATGGAGCTCAGCTACAGCTGCTTGGTGAGCAGCCTCTAGCTCGATTGCATTGTCTCAGGCGTTGACGACCTCCAATGTCTCAGCCATGAGGCGTGCTTGGCATTCTTGTAATGCCGCCTCATTACGGTGAATGTGCCTCCTCAAGTAGAGGATCACCTCCTTTTCTCTTGGTGGCATTGGTGGATCGTACCACCCATTGAAGGGACATGTGGATCCCTCAAATTAATAATCTAAAATCAAGACTTTGACGCTTATACTCGTTACTTGAACATAAACATGCAATCAAAAACAGGCATTAGACTAAAACATTAATTAAACTAAACGTGACATTTTAACTTAAAGTAATCCAACCATGAACGTACCTCCACCGGACAATCATAATAACGCCTTTCGGCATTGACATTGTTCCAACAGGTCCTTAGGACTGCCCACCTGCCACATCCACACTGCGCCATTCTTAAGATTTGATCGGAAATACTTTAGGATAAGATTTCATGAGAAAGAGGAGAATTTAGTGATGAGTGGTGAATACATTTAGCTTTTATTAACATATAATTACTGTAGCATCGGCATACACTGCGTGTGATTCAGCACATGGTATTACATAATGACGGTATTGCCCTTGTTCTAAAAACCAAATGTAACGGCAGAAAACATCGTTGGCCGACGAAAAACGGGTCAAAGGACGCAATCGGCCTTAAAAAACTTGAGGAGGGACGCACAGAGACGTTTTTCAAAAGTTAAGGTGCATGGCGATGTTTCGTGAAAAGTTTAGGGACCAAAGATGTATTTTTTTCTATTATTTAAACTAAGTCTAATTTTTGCTTAACATATTTTATCTAAAGAAAAGTCACGATTGCTCATCATATGGTCTAAATCATATAGATCATGAGATCAGGGCCGATTTAAAGATTTTTGCATTTAATCTTAAGAAAGTATGTGATCTCTTAGAAAAAATGGGAGAACAGAAGAAAAGTTTACAACAACCTTTAAAGTTGATTTGTTGGCCATGAAAAGATGATGAATATTTGTGTCATGTATTTGATATGAGACAAACTGCCGAATGGAATAAATGGACAAAAAGAATTGTATGAATGGACATTTTAATCAACATAAATTGCCACCGCATACATACAATAATCGTTATTTATGAGTGTGAGATGTTAGGGTGTTTTTTTTAATCGAATTTGATCATAATGAACCATAATAAAAAAAGGCAAATCAAACAAAATCATAGGAAATGAAAAAAGTTATAAAGTTTTTACCCTTCCAATAAAGCTGCCCAGCCATTTCAGCCGGCGGTTGAGTAATTGTGGAAGTTAATGTGGGCCCAACATATGGACACATGACGCGTTTTGGGTGGAGCTGCGGAGTTGAGTAGTCGCGCATGATCATTTTGGAGATTGAGTAAAAACTTGGCTATGATGAGGACCTCGAAAAAGATTTTGGCTTATTTTTGTACTTGGATGCAGTTGTGCACTGGGTCTCACGGATGGCGCCAACGTGTTAATGCAAAATATGTGATATGTAGAGATTGGGCTTGGTTTTGTATTGCGCCGTCCTTGATGGACTGTCCGTGAGTGAGTTATGCACTAATTCAAGTGATAGATCGATTCCCTGCACAAATGAAAGTAAACCGTTAGCCTTACCGTGGGGACGGACCCCACGATTAAGCTCCGGCATGAGAGTAAGTATTCATGTTGTCAGAGGAATATATATATGTATTGGGATGTGTGAGAAAGTCATATATCGTAAATGTGTTTTAAGGTTGCCTTTTATAGGTGAGTGAAATACTAAGGTTTCCTATTATTTCGTATATCATTGTAGTGGCCAGAGTGGAACCATTGTCAGGCAAGAATCCGTAGCTTAGTCCTGACTACGGACGTAGATCGTCATCTGTGACCGTGAACTGATCCGCAAGTTACTTCGGAAGTGTTGCTTGGATGATCCATATAGGTCCGGACCGTGCCTTGCTCATTGTTTGGGCTTTGGCGATGTCCAGTGTTTTTGTTTGTTGGACCGGGACCCAATTGTGTATAATACAATCCAGACCCAATAAGCCTGTTATCCGTATTATAAGTAATCGTAACTACATAACCACATTTGTTGATACAAAATTTAGGCGTTCCTTATTTGTGTTCCTGTTCTCGTACCAACCAGATTTTAATGCTTGAGACCTGCGCACTAAGAAAGCAAACAAGCACCGTTAGGCTTATCATGGGATTGTCTCCTACGATTATCCTCCGGCGTGAGAGTAAGTAATCGGTTTTAGGTTTGTATAGAAGAGTTAGGGTTGTGAATCGTACCTTTAATGAGAGTTATGATATTCTTTATATAGGCACGAAATCCTTGTAGATTTCGTGTTCCTCACTGTTCGGCGTATAATGTCTATCCGGTCTATGGATCTTTATCCCATAAATAAGAGATCCTTATCTAAACCATAAATAATGTATTTGGGTTTGGGCTTTTGTGAGCCCAAACCGTTAGCATGTTAGCCCAAATCATTGTTATGATAGCCCACTTGTGGTGGGCTTGGACGTTAGTAATGTTCATTAGTCGGGTTCGTGACCCGAATATGGACTATACGTCATCATGTCCCCCCAGTCTAGTGTGCGCGGATTGTAGCCGCGTATACTAGACTAATACTATTAGCGGTAAGCGTGGCGGGGAGAAATTCAAATAGTTACCGCCAAAATCTCGAACCATGTATCTAGTCCAAAAAGGTCTCAAAAATACCTTGGTAAATGGGGAGGTTGTCCACGTGTCCCTTGGAAAACGTGAAAAAGTGCTTGTACCCCATGGTATTCTAGCCACACGATGAAAGTAGTGGGATCCACGTGGCAATCATTTTAGGGTTTGGTGACCCTATATAAATCACCGCCTCCCTTTCACTGTGAGTATCACAGTAAAAAATCTTATTTCCGCCATTGTTAAAATCTTTCATAGCTTATTCAGAAATCAACAACTTTATTAAGTAACAACGAGTGCGCCGTTAGTAACAATGGTTCTCCAATTATCTGAGATTGCTTCTGATATAACCGAGGATGAACTACATCAGTTTTCCTTAGATTATTATATCCCATTGGCACTGCATCCGAAAGTTTCGGATGCGGATGCATGTATAGCGGACTTCCCTGAAGGGAAGGTGGAGGTATACACACGGTTTTTGGAATTAGTGAACCAGCGTGTCCCTATTTCTCTTTTTCTTTGCGAGATTCTAAGTTTCTACCGTATTCATATTTCGCAGCTGCACTGCATAGGTGCAGCAAAAATAACCAATTTTGAAGTGAATTGTCGCCTGTTGGCGATTAACCCCACCGTTCGCTTATTCCGCACTTTTTACCACACGTCGTGGTCAAATGGGTGGGTGTCTTTTTCCAAGCGCTCAGGACGCTTGCAGTGTTATACGGAAAAGTTAGATGCCCTAAGGAATTGGAGGGAACAATTCTTTTGGGTTGATAAGGTCTTTTTCCCGTGGGAATTTGGGTTCTATACCCAAAGGTCTTTACCGAAGTATGAGCGCCCACTCCCGGGTTCCTATAGCGCGGCGGATGCGGATACCATAGATACCAACCACATCCCTATTAGTGCGTATCCTGAAGATTTCCCGGTGCATATGGGCATCAGTCGTAACTACTTCCAACCGGAGATGGAAGTGCCAACTTTCTTGTACGAAGATGGGCGGGGTAGGTGCTTGTCCTTCATTTTGTTCTTCTTGATATTGTAAGCGCTTCTTTCTTTGTATTACTTTTCTAATCGTTGTCTGTTGTGTATGTGTTGTTGCGCAGAGATGGACCTATTTGCTATAGTGCACTTGGAGAAGCCCAAGCTGGTGACAGTAGGAGTGCGCCCTCTGAGGGAAGGCGAGACGCCAGTTATGGAAGCTACCGCAGGGCGCACTATGGAGTTCGATCAAGGGGGCTTGAAGTGCGAGCGCGCTGCTATGAGCAGTTATGCAAGCTACAAGTTACTCCAGTGCAGAGCGTTCCCCAATCTAGGGAACAGTCTCTGGTGGCTTCTGAATCGCACACTGAATCATCAAATAGTGTGCAAATCCTTGAGCTAGATGGGACTAGCCAAGGTGTTAAGCGTAAAGGAGCGTCTGGTGGTTATGGCGCTGGCACTTCTAAAAGGAGACACCACCTGATTGCGGATGAAGAAGCATCCGCAGAGGAGGATGCGTCCGCCACTGGCGTGGACAAAGATATTCCCAAGTCTCCTCCCCTTATGTAAGTAATGTAGTTTATGCTGCTATTACTTTAATTTCTTTACTATCTGTGACTTTAGAGTATGAATTTGAACTGTTTGTTGTATGCGCGCAATATTGAAGATACTGAGGATACTGCTGCTTTTGCGCAAAGGTCGCCACCCAGGGCGAGTTTTGTGCCTTCTGATGAGCTTTCACATAAGGGTGATGAGACTGAGCCAAGGGCGCTGGGTAGCGTGCCCATTGGTTCCTTGGTGGAGAAGTTAAGCCTTGCCGCTGCGTAGTAGGCTAAGTTGGTTTCTCAGTTGAAGGCTAGCTATTCTGGTGAGAGCAGCCGCCTTGCGCAGAAGGATGAAGAAATTATGCTTCTGAGGGCGCAGCTGGCTAGTGCGCAGGCGGAAGTAGGGTCAACCACTGCGTACTCCAGGAGGCTTGCAGATGAGAGATTGGCCTTGTTGGCTGAGGTGAAGCGCGAGCGCGCTGCTGCTGAGCAGTACAGAACTAACTACGCCTGAGGGTTAAAGTATCTGCAAGAGAACAGAGGAAAGCACTTCACCCAGCTTGATGAGTTCGGCAAGTTTGTAGCCCTGGAGACGCAGGAAAGTAAGCTGCGCAAGTTGAGCCTTGAGTATGATGAAGAGTTGTATCCTCATCTAGTGTCCGCTGTTGCTGAGCGCAGGTATTTATTTCTTTCTTATTTCCTTTTTTGCGCTTAATTCCTTTGTTATCTTCTGACGCATGCATTGTTGTATTCATAGGTGGTTGATCAGTCACGGTCTTCGCTTGGCTGCCATGGGCATGCTGGAGTCCCAGGAGGTTGTGTAGGCCTTTGGGAAGGTTGTGGAGTGCGCCATGGCGCGTGGCAAGGCTCGGGCTATGGAGGAGCTGGATGAGAGCAAGATGCTGACAGTGCCGCTCGTAGAAGTGCCAGGTTATATGGCTGATGCTTATGCGGAGCTCGTTGCTGCCATGGAGAAAATGAGGGTATTTGATTTCCCCCATATTGCCCGGCTAGAGCGTGATCAAGATTACCCTATCGGCGTGATTATGCAAGGGCTGACTCTGGCGAGGCACATAGCTGAAGGTGTGGAGGCGCAGCCTGTCTTCTTTTTGAATCCGGATGAGTCACAGCTGCAGGTGCCCAATTTTGCTCGCCCCCGCGACATGCTGAATCCCTTCGCCCTTGAGAAGGAGATACCTCTCAAGAAGTCCTTGGAGGCCCATATTACAAGGCTTGCACGTAAGAAGGGCGTGAAAGGGAAAGCCATTTTATGCGGTGTTGGTGCGGCACATCTTCCTAGGTCTGACGGAATTCCTGTCAGCGTGCCGACAGTGTCGCAGGAAGATAGTAGCCTGTTGAGAAGGCTGAGTGAGGTTGGGCAGTTGGCGTCTACGGCTAGTAGCTCAGGGCATAGACGCGCTCGTAGCATGTAGATTTCTATGGATTCATCTTTTTGTTGTATATATTGGATCTGTAACTCTTGGTTAATGAATAATAATATTTAACTTTTTTGTACATCTTGTTTGTATTTAACTTTCCAATAGTCAAATTGAAACCGAAGCGTACTTAGGAAATTTTGATATAAGTCCATAACTTAAAAAAAAAAATGCTTAAGTGTGTGGATAAACTTGCAGCGTGCTGCAAATACCATATTAAGGAACCAAAAGTCTTGGCTCCTAAATTGCTAAACGCGCACAGTGTGTGTTGTTGCGTATCCTTCGTGGGATGCGCATTAGACATACTCCAACGTCTTGAAAGTAAGGTGTTTAGCAAGGATGCGTGATCCAATGTTGATGGGTTTGCAACCCTCTTACTCAACGAGTTATTTAGTAGGTTTACTCATCCTTTCTGCCATCGTAGGTCTTAATGGTGCATGCACGCCATGTAGGCAAAAATATAAGTTAACAATATTGAGACATAAATAAAAATGTAAGCAATAAAGTTAAATGTGTTGTGGAGTTAGCTAGAAACCACGATGTTTTATTGATTCTTGCAAGTTTTTGAAAATAAAAGACAATTCCCTAAAAAAAAGAAAAAAAAAAAGAAAATTCAAATACACGGACATTTATTAGGCACTTACTAAAGTGCAGAGTTGTTTGTGTGTGGGCCGTAGCCTTTCCTAAATGTAGCATCTCTTGAGATTGCAGACATTCCAAGTGCGTGCTAGCTCACGGCCTTCCATATCACGAAGCTTGTATGCGCCGTTGCCTAATGCTTCTGTGACCTCATAAGGTCCTTCCCATTAGGGTCCAAGCTTGCCTGTGTCTTCTGTGTGGCTTGCATCATTGGCACGGTATACAAAGTCTCCTGGCCTGAAAGAAGTGTTTCTGACTTTTGCGTCATAATACTTCTTCATCTTTGACTTAGCCTTTGCCTCGCGTATAGCTGCGCGTTCACGCCTTTCTTCTAACAGATCCAAGTCTATGCGTCGCTCATCGTCATTAGTTGCAACATTGACTTCCGTCGTGCGAATAGTTGGCATTCCAATTTCGGCTGGTATAACAGCTTCTGTCCCATAGACAAGAGAATATGGTGTATCACCAGTGCTAGTTTTTATTGGCGTGCGGTGCGCCCATAAAACATGCGACAACTCATCCACCCATCTTCCTTTATGTTTGTCAAGGCGCGTTTTTATTCCATCGCCCAGACTACGATTCGCGCGTTCAACCAAACCATTGGTTTGTGGGTGCTTAACTGACGCGAAGTGTTGTGTAATGTTTAATTGTGCGCACCAGTCTTTGAACGGGTTGTCACAGAATTGTTTTCCGTTGTCCGAAATAATTTCTCCAGGTAGGCCAAAGCGACATACAATGTTGTCCCAAACAAAACATTTGACGTGGTTGCCTGTGATACTTGCCACTGCTTTTGCCTCAATCCACTTAGTTAAATAATCTATGGCTACTATGAGGAATTTTAGTCCCCCAGCTGCTACTGGAAAGGGGTCTGCTATATCAATGCCCCATTTATAGAATGGCCATGGTGAGGTGATAGGTGTCAGCTCTTGTTGTGGTCGGTGCGGTATGGGCCTGTGGACTTGGCAGTCGCTGCAGTTCTTTATCATGTCCCGCGCATCGCGGTGCATAGTAGGCCAATAATATCCTGACCGCAAGGCTCGTGCCACCACAAACCGTGGTCCTAAGTGCATACTGCATGAGCCAGCGTGGATTTCTCGAAGTACGTAATCTGCTTGAAGGGGTCCAACGCAGCGGAGCCATGGTTGTAGGAATGAACGTCGATAGAGGATACCGTCTCGGAGTTTGAACTTTTGCGCTGTGCGCCGTATCCTACGGGCGTCCTTCTGTTCCTGGGGTAATATCCCTTTGCTTATTAATTCGATGATAGGTGTCATCTACGTAGGATCCTGTTCTTCTATCACCGTGGATATTTCCATCTCCGAGATTGATTTGTTCTTCAAGGTTTCCACCAAACAGGTGCACAAAACTTGTAGATGCAATCTTACTCAGCGCATCTGCTTTTCTGTTTTCTCCTCTAGGAACTTGTTTGATGGTGAACCTGTCGAAGTTCTGAATTAGAGACTTGGTTTTTTCGAGGTGTTAGACCATGTTATCCTCTTTAGCCTCATATTCGCCTAGTACGTGGTTGGCTACTAACCGGGAATCTACGTTTGCCTCTAGGTTGCGTACACCCATTTGAGTTGCAATACATAATCCAGGAAGTAGGGCCTCATATTCTGCCTCATTGTTTGTGGCTGTGAATTCAAAACGCAGTGCGTAAGTGAATTCCATTCCATCTGGGCTAGTTAGGATAAGGCCTGCGCCTGATCCATCCACGCAGGAGGATCCGTCTGTGAATAGAACCCATGGTTCTTGTAATTCTACCTTGCTTGTTGAAGGCGGAGTATCAGTATCTGGCTTCTCAATAATGAAGTCGGCTAAGATCTGCCCCTTAATCGCAGTGCATGGTCTATACGAGATGTTATACTCGCTCAATAACACACTCCACTTTTGTAGCCATCCCGATGCGTCAGGTTTAGAGATAACTTGCTTGATAGGTTGGTCCGTAATTACAGCTATTGGATGTGCTTGAAAGTATCTGCATAGTCTTTTAGCTGCGAATACTAAAGCTAGGACCAACTTTTCCATGGCAGTATAATTAGTCTCTGTCTTATTGAGTGCTTTGCTTACAAAGTATATTGGTGTTTGGACTGAGTTTCTATCTGTCAATAGTACCGCGCTGACTGCTTCATGGGTTGCAGACAAGTACATGATCAATTCTTCCCCTGGTCGGGGTGCGACAAGTTTGGGAAGTGCTGCTATTTGTTGTTTGAGCTGTTGAAAATCTTCTTCCGCTTCCGTAGTCCAACGAAAGTCTCCCTTTTTTGTGCACTTCGTGAGTGTCTTAAAGAGAAGGAGTGACTTATCTGCTGATTTGGACAAGAATCGATTTAGCCAGGTTAATTTGCCGTTTAATGACTGGACTTCTTTCAGTGTGCGTGGTGAAGGGAGTTCGATGACAGCTTTTGTCTTTTCTGGGCAGGGCTTAATGCCATCCGGTTCTATCAAATACCCAAGAAACATTCCTTCTGTAGCGCCAAAGGTACACTTCTTGGGATTTAACTTCATGTTCATCCTTCCTAGTGTTTTGAATGTATCCTCAATGTCGCGCACCAATTCTTCCTCAGTATGACTCTTTATAACAAGGTCATCGATATAAACTTCCAGGTTGCGATCTACTTGCTTTTCAAATGCATTGTCCACCAACCGCTGATATGTTGCTCCCGCATTTTTTAGGCCAAAAGGCATTTTTGTATAGCATTAGACCCCTTGACATGTGTGGAAGGTTGTTTTCTCTTCGTCTTCCTCGACCATCTGAATTTGATGATACCCTTTGTATGCGTCTAGGAAACCTTTAAAGGGGTATCCGCACAAAGATTCTACCTTCCAGTCTATCTCTGGTAGCGGGTAACAGTCTTGTGGACATGCTTTGTTAAGATCAGTGGAGTCCACGCACATTCTCCAACTGCCATCGTTCTTTTTTACCATTACTGGGTTAGAAAGCCAGTCATGGTAGTAGACCTCCCGCATGATGCCTGCGTCTACAAGCTTGTGTACCTCCTCCGGAATGGCTTTTGCACGATCTGGAGCCTGGCCGCGCTTTTTCTGCCGTATAGGAGGGTATCGTTTTCGGATTTGTAGTTTGTGCTCCGTGATAGATCGTGGTACTCCAGTCATGTGCTTTGGTTCCCATGCAAAGATATCTAGGTTCTTTTGTAGGAGTGCGCACACAGCTGCTTTGCCCTTGTCAGATAGCGACCCTCCAATTGATACTTGTTGATCTGGGTAGTCAGGGTGAATTGCAACCTTTAGGTTTGACACTTTGGCTGCGCGCTGTTCTGGAATATTATCCGTTTCGCTCGTCACCATATTGCATTCTTTAGGTGACACAGCGGTATTGTAAAGGGTCACTATACCTCCATCTACTGGGAATTTGAGCATCCCATGCGCTGTGGACGGTACAGCGCGCATGGATGATATTCCAGGTCTTCCAATGATGTCGTTGTACGGCGAGGGAGATTTGATTACCATGAAGTTCATCTAAGCTGCTGTAGAGTGCTGCTCATTACCAATGACCACAAGTAAGCGCAATTGCCCCATGGGCCATATCTTCTCTCCTGTGAAGCCTGTCAGCGACATCGTGGCCGGAATTAACTGACTTCGTATCTCAGGTCGCAGCCTCTTGAAACAATGTTCGTACATAATATCTGCTGATGCTCCTCCATCGACATACATGCGGTGGATATCGTGACCCCCTGTATGCATTTCAATGGTGAGCGGCTCCACTACTGCGTTGTCCGCAGCGAGAGTGGGGAAGGAGATTTCATTCTCAGAGGAAAACTTTTGGCTGACTTTTTGCCTCGTCTTTCGCTGCCATGACTGTATCATGTAGATGGTGTCGGCCTTATCTTTGGGTGTCTCCTTCTTCCCTCCATTCTTCTGTTTATCCTTTCCTTCTTTGATGTTCTTAACGAGGTGATCCATTCTACCCTCTTTTAATAACTTGTCGATTAGTTGTCGTAGTTGGACACACTCGTTGGTGGTATGGCCTTTTTGTCCATGGTATTCGCAGTATCCATTCCCTACGCATCGATCCTCTGGGGTGCACATTGGTGGAGGTTTTGGGAAGTTTGCGCCTTCTGTTACAAATATCTCCCTCGGGGTCTTCGTGAGGGGAGTGTATTTGTCATTATCTCGTCCGCTTCCCTGACTGCGATAATTCTTGCTGCGGTTGCTACTCTGGTCATTGAACTGTCTCCTAGGCTGCTCTTGTGGCCTATAATTTGAGTAGCCTTTTTTGCTATCCGCAGCAGCTGCCTCTCCTTGGATAAAGGACCTTGTGTGCTTCATTAGTTCATCAAAGGTTTGGGGAACCTTATCATTCAATTTCCTAATGAGCTATGGGTTATTAATCCCATTCATGAACCCTGAGATTCTTAGCACTTCAGGACACGCCTTGACGTGTATACATTCATCCTTAAAGCGCTCCACGTAAGCACTTGTTGATTCCCCTTGGCGCTGTTTTACTCTGGCCAGTTCAACAGGGTTCTTGGCGCACTTCTTTCTTTGAGTGAAGTTCAAACAGAATGCTTTTCGCAACTCTTCAAACCCGTTTATGCTTCTTCGTGGAAGATTGCTAAACCAAGTTCGCGCATTCCCTACTAATGTGGAGTTAAACATATGGCACCACACAGGTTGTGGCTAATTTTCGATAGTAGCAGCGGATTCGAAAATTTTTAGGTGGTCATCAGGATCACCCGTTCCATCATATGTTTTAACATTGGCGGGCATGCGCCTTTTCTTGTCATCCGAATAATCACTGATGCACCGTGTGAATGCATCAACCTTTTGGCGGCGCCAACGGAGAGATATATCTTCGTCTTCTTCTTCGCGATGTCTTCCTCTGGACTTCCAGTGTCCTGTCTCTTTGTCCTCGTTATCCGAGGAGTCACTTGAGGAGGAGTTGCCCCTTTTGCGGCGCTTGCGCCGTTTTTCCTCGGAGTCCGAGCTTGGGGGGCTTTCACTTGGGGAAAGTCGTCTCCCAAGTCTGTCATGAATTCTTCTACTTCCAGACCTTGAAGAGCTCTCGCTCGGTGAGCGTTGCCGTCCAAGTCTATCTTGCATCCTGCGATTACCAAGTCTAGCGTGGACAATGGTACGCCTTTCATTGTCTTCGTACTCCTCCGAGTATTGTGAATCAGATGTTGTACCATCTATAGTTGTTCTTCCAACTCTAGCAAATACTGGAAGTCTACGGCTATCCTTTTCGCGTCTTTCATTCCGGTAGCGCGATGGGGATGTTTTGTATTCTGGGTCAAAGTTAAGCCGGGCTTGCAGGCTCTGACTTGACCTTCTTTTTGCTTCCTCTTGCATGAGGTTAATTAAAGTTTCGTAATTTTGAGACACAAAATTACTTAGTGTTAATTCAGGCACGTCCTCTTCCAGTGCAAGGATATCCGTCTCCACTTTAGGTCCCCTATCTCGATTAGGCGCGCATGGCGGCACAGTTTTGTCCACAGTGGTTGCCGTTTGATGGGGAGTAGTAAAGAGAGTGCGCTGAAGATCTTCAGCGCTTGGGGGCACCGTAGTGGCCTGGGTAGCCCCCGTGGGCAATTCCACTGTTGGGAGGATTAGAGTCGGGCCTGATTCTTGGTGACCAGGTGCACTGGTTGTCCCAGAGGCTTGCCTAGAGGTCGAATCTTGATGTTTCCTCCTATGGGGGTCACCATGTGATTTTCCCAACTGCGGAGTCCGCTGGCTTGAGTTTTTGTGTTTCGTCATTCTAGTTCTTAGTGTAGGGTCCCACGGATGGCGCCACTTGTTGATACAAAAGTTGGGCGTTCCTTATTTGGGTTCCTGTTCTCGTATCAATCAAATCTTAATGCTTGAGACATGCGCACTAAGAAAGCAAACAAGCACCGTTAGGCTTATCGTGGGATTGTCTCCCACGATTATCCTCCGGCGTGAGAGTAAGTAATCAGTTTTAGGTTTGTATAGAAGAGTTAGGGTTGTGAATCGTACCTTTAATGAGAATTATGATATTGTTTATATAGGCACGAAATCCTTGTAGCTTTCGTGTTCCTCACTGTTCGGCGTATAATGCCTATCCGGTCTATGGATCTTTATCCCATAAATAAGAGATCCTTATCTAGACCATAAATAATGTATTTGGGTTTGGGGCCCAAATCATTGTTATGATAGCCCACTTGTTATGAGCTTGGATGTTAGTAATGTTCATTAGTCGGGTTCGTGACCCGAATATGAACTATGCGTCATCAACATTCATCTAAAGCAAGTTAGACTACCTTTATTAGTGATCTCTCCAACCGGTTGGTAGGAAAGAAACAAAAAAAAACCATTTTAATATTCAAAATATACACATGAAGAAAAAAGAAGCAAGCGACCAGTTCACATGGTGACCTTCTAGTTTTGATCCCAACCTGAACACATGTCAAACTCCTAGTGGGCATTCAAAATTTCAGCCATATCAATATATAGTGCTATCTTCGTTACGACGAGAGTCAAGCTGAAGGATAGCATACCAGTCAATTTGGTTGTTGATTTTTTTATCGGATGCAATGAGTACGTCGACGATTGCTAAGATCTGATCTGAGCCGTCGAGTAATGGTTCGGTTTCTTGTGTGAGAAGTGCGAAGTCGCGGCAGCCGTTGAGGTCTTTGTTTTGGAGGAGCTTTTCTGCGATGCCGAGGAGGCGTTCGGCTTCTGCTCCGCTAGTTGATTGCATGATGTTTGGTAGTGGTGAGTTTGGGGTTAAATGATTTTTAGGGTTTTGAATTGGGGATGAGAGTGATGGTTGGTGGAGTGTGAGACTGAGGTGTCTCAGAACCTGATTTTTTTACTTTACTTTTTTTTTTTTTTAGTTTAGTTTAAATAATTAAATTGAGTATAAAGAAATAATATTATATGTTAGGTTGGGTTGTTGATAAATGGTAAAAAAAATATAGATTGGTTGTATGTATTGGTTGTGTAGGTGGAGGAAAGAGAAACTAATATTTTATTAAGAGATTGGGTTGTGATGGGTTGTTGATAAAGATAGTCTTATAAGGCACCACTGTTTAGAATCTCTAACGAGTTAACGGGTCGTCTTATTTAGTTTCTTTTGATAAATCACGAAATGTTTAAGAGACATGTTAAGGGATCCTCGCCAATTTTTAGTCTGCCTGTCGTGTCGAATAAAAAATTTCCACTAACACCAAAGTTAATTTAAATTTTGAATTGCACCAAAATGCGAAAAAAGAGCACGACCGTTGACCACTAGTAAACAAGACAGTACAAGTTCCATCAGTGTCATCACGCACAAAACGGTGGAACCAAACCACTCTCACACTCTCTAATTTCCCATTTCAAATCTCTTCGCCTTCCTGTAAGTTGATTTCAAATCCTTGTCTTTTTTATGTTTTAGATAATTTTTTTGTTCATTTTAGGGCACATTTTGCCTTTTTCAAGAAAATATTTAATTATAACCTGGCTCCTGCAATCTGAGACAAGTATTTAGTATGAGATTTTGGGTCGACCTTTGAAACCCTAACAATGTCCCTACTAATCCGCTTGTTTTATGTGGATTAATGTTGTATAAGATTCTGCAGCTCATATATTACTCGTTTCATCCACAGTACGGCAAAGAACCAAAATGGATCTTTTGCACGTTAGAGACCAAATTTTGGGGGTTTTTGATTTTAGACTCTTGTCCTCGTAGCTGTAGGGATGGCAAAAAAACCCCGAACCAACCTAATTGGGCTGGTCGGGGATTGCTTTTAGGTTTACGGGGCGGGTTTGGGGCTTAAAGGGGATTTTAAACCGGTTTGGGGCGGGGAGCGGGGAATAACATCCCGCCCTGCCCGAATAATATATACACATATACAAATATATCTCTACTTATATAGTATTTTGTTGGTGTTTACGTAATAAAAAAATATTTCTCTAATATTGTTAGTTTTTTTTATCTTTGTAAGATTGCAATATAACAATATTGTGATTATAGAAACTTGTTGAATGTCATATTTTTAAGTTGTAATTTATCATTATTTATGTATGAGAAATGATACATCATACATGGACCTAAACCTAGGCCTAATACTATTGTTGAAAAATGAAAACTTAATAAGGCTTGTTTGTAATTGATTATTAATAGGTTTTTAATTCTTCAAGTTATTGCTAACGGTCTAAAAATAATAATAAATGTGAAATAGTGCGGCTTTGGTCGAGAATTGCACCCAAAGAGGGCCTGATAAGATCCCTGATTAGTACAGGGCAGGTTTGGGAGTTGGGGCGCCCCGATTAGATCCTCGATGGGGATTGGGGCGGGTTTGTGGAGAACTTTGATAATCGGGTTTGGGGATGGGGATGGGGATGGCCGCTCCGCCCAAACCCGCCCCGTTGCCATCCCTACTCGTAAGAACTTGTTTTTCTCAAAAGTGGCCTGAGGGTTCAAACCTTGCTTGCTAGGTGTGTACATTTGGGGGTTGCCATGAAAGGGTCGGAAACGTTCCCGGGATTACCCGGGTGAAGCAATGTACATATGAGTCAAAAAGGCTCGCCATCCCCACGTAACCTAAACAATGAATAACCTCATCCGTTGGTCCTTGTAAGAACTTGTGAGGATTCCGTGGAGCCACGTGCCTCACTCAGCGACACCCACACACTCCACGGCATCCTTGTAAGTTTTTTGTGGATCTAATTGAGGAAAGGTAATATATTTTTTTTATCAGAAAGAATTGTTTTTTTGAGGATTTAATTGACGTGTCACTGTGTCACAGTGTCAGTTTTCTATTGGGCCACATGGTTTCACGGAGTCGTCACAAGTTCTTACCAGGACCAAATGTCCAAATTTGAAAGCCCTAAATAATTAGTCTATAACTTGCAAAGCCCTTTTGGTTTCTTGCCGTAATATTCTTGTATTTTTGGTATAAATAGCAGCTGATAAAAGCTAAACACTATCTTCGTATTATTGTGTTTGGAATTGATATAAGTTGATAAGTTGGTATTTTAAATAAGCTTACCCAAACACTCCTGAAATTCCATAGTCCACCGTCAATGTATATTCGGACCGAATATGAGATTACTGATTTCGTTAATATTCTAAAGTGTATGTAGAAAATATTTTTTGCCTGAAATGGGGGCATTGTCGTGTTTTTGTTTTATAGTACTTCCTAGTTTACATAAGTACCTTATTTACACAATTGATTAGCTTGCTACGTTTTGGAATTTGCGTATAGCTAATAATCACTTTTATGTATTTCAAAAGCCAAACACCTTACGGTTATTAGTTTGTTTAAAGTGTTTTAGTAAAATCTTTTGGACTATATTTTTTGGAAAAGACTCCAGGTTATTTGAAAATTAGCTGATATATAATTCAAATACTGTCTCCTTTATGGTGTTGATACATCAAAAGCTGAAAAACTGTTTTACAAATAGGCAATGCATTGTTTTGATAAGTTTACCCAAAATACGTGTGAATATAAACAGAGGTAACATTCTGGTGATCTGGTCTAGTGATTTTAAACAAAAACATCGTCTCTTTTGAAATAAGGTTTACACTTTACACCTTTCTATTCATGTGATTAACCCTACAAACAGATCTAAAAGCAACAAGTATAATTTATAAATCGTGCTATAGATCATATTGGTTGTATTAATAATGACCTGATTTTAATGCTGAAAACATTGTTTTTTAATGTATTGTAATTTGTAGGTCAACATACTTGAACTTTAACCCATATACTGATATGCTCTATTGTTTGAATGAAATCATGTAAGGTCTAGAGATAAGTTATGGGAGAGGTAGCAGGTGTAACCAACGGAACATTAGTTGAGAACGGAAATGGGAAGGATACTGTAAATGGTGAACCAAGCAAGGATCTCGTGTTTGGGGAAATACTATGGGTTAAGCTCCACGAAGGTTCATGGTGGCCTGCACAGGTTTGTAAAACACCTTAGATGGGCCTCATTGTTACACGTGTTGAATTTTTCGGTCAAACTTACAACATTTTGAATATCAATCTGAGTTACGAATTAGCATTATTGACTTGTTCCCTGCAAAGTGTTATTAACTTCTTCTTCTTCTTTTTTTTTTTTTTTTTTTTTTTTTTTTTTTTTTCAAAAGTTTGAAAAATATTATGTACTATTTAGGCTGAACATACTTAGTATGACTTTAGAGGTCACAATCTACTTGTTTTGTGGCGTATATGTGTGCTTAAGATAAACTTTCAAGTTTCAATGGTGCAGATTGTTGATGAGAATTGTGTAAGTTCAGTCAATAAACCTAGCAGTAAACGATCAAGCAGTGACACTCTTGTAAGATTATATGGAAGTTATACATAGTGAGTCATTCTGCTTTATGCCTTCATCTATTCTCTTCTATCTTACTCGCTTATTTTTTGCATTTTGATTTGGTGTGACTCATTGCTTTGTATCTGCAGTAAGTATGTGGATGTTCATAGTTCTCGTGCTGAGTTTAAGAGGGTAAGTGATACGAATCAAACTGATAATTTTATTGATAACTAAGAAAGAAAAGATAAACCCTACAAACCAGAGACTAGGCTCTCCCAATGTCCGCAGACAATTAAACAAAACTCAATATCCCTAACGACTCTCCTACATTCTATTTAAATAGACACAATCTTGTTCACCAAGAAAACAATTAAAAGGAAACAATATAAATTATAAAACTAACAAGACCCTGGCCTTTATTAAAATAACCGAGACAGCCCCTCAAACTTGTCGTTTACGCCGTTGGTAGACTTGACCTGTAACATTACCCCCTTCCCAAATAAGCACCTTGTCCTCAAGGTGGAATTCAGGAAACTGATGCTTAATGTAGTCAAATTGTTCCCAGGAAGCATCATAAAGAGGCAAATTCTTCCAGCGAATCAAAACTTCCCGTCCATCTCTTTGTTCCCTACTTGGACGCACCCCCAAAACTGCTTCTGGTTGTACCACAAATTCCAAATCCTCATTTAATCCCGCTGGAAAGTTTGGAGAAGCTTTGTAATCACCAATGGCTTTCTTAAGTTGTGAAACATGGAAAACCGGGTGAATCGAAGCTGTATCTGGTAACTTAAGTTTATAAGCAACTTTTCCAATTTTTTCCATTATCTCATACGGTCCAAAATATCGAGGAGCAAGCTTCACATTATTCCGATGAACTACTGATCGTTGGCGATATGGTCTTAATTTCAAATAAACTTTTTCTCCAATTTCAAACTCTACGTCCCTCCTATGCTTGTCAGAATTAGTTTTCATGATCTGTTGTGCTTTGGACAGTTGGATTTTTAATTCATCAAGAACTTGGTCTCGCTCTTCCAAATACCGATCCACTTCAAACGAGGGAGATGGCTGACTTCCATACCGCACCAAACGTGGAGGATCTCGACCATACAAAATTTTGAATGGTGTTGATTTTATTGACGAGTGATACGAAGTATTATACCAATATTCAGCCCAAGAAATCCAATCAGACCATTTTTTTTGGTGCATCTGAAGCAAAGCATCTTAAATAAGTTTCAATACCTCGATTGATGACCTCGGTTTGTCCGTCAGTTTGAGGATGATAGGCGGTGCTATACTTTAATTTCGTGCCTTGTAGCCTGAATAATTCCTTCCAAAACATGCTTAAAAATACTTTATCTCGATCAGTTACAATTGATGAAGGAATTCCATGCAATCTAACCACCTCTCGTAAAAACGCCGCTGCCATGGTGACCGCAGTATACGGGTGCCTCAAGGGAATAAAATGTGCATATTTGCTCAATCGATCAACCACCACAAGTAAAACGGTGAATCCTTCAGACCGTGGCAATCCATCAATAAAATCCATTGTTATATCACTCCAAACCTTGTCGGGTAATTCTAAGGGTTGTAACAGCCCGCTGGGTTTCATAGTAGAATATTTATTTCTTTGACACACGTCACACTCAGATACTAACTTGGTGATGTCCTTTTTCATCCCAACCCACTGCAATTCTGCTGCCATCCTTTGATAAGTCTTCAAAATTCCCGCATGACCCCCGATAACGCTGCTATGAAACTCTTGAAAAAGTTGCGGTATCCATCTAGAAGTACGAGGTAACACTAACCTGCCCTTGTATAATAAGCAATCATCTTCAACACTATATTCCTCAAATCCTTCAATCCCAGACACAACTTTTTGTTTAATCAGCTCCAATTCTGGATTGTGCTTCAATTCTTTAATTAGTGCTTCCCAATTTTGGAAATGGGGAATCGAAATCGCCAAACAAGATGCAGTTTCAACACGACGTGATAACGCATCCGCGGCCTTATTGTCTTGGCCTGGTTTGTAATGAATTTCAAAATTATAACCCAACAACTTAGCCAACCACTTTTGATGTTCTTCGGTAATCAAACGTTGTTCAAGTAAGTATTTCAAGCTTCTTTGATCCGTCTTGACCACAAATTTTCGACCCATAAGGTATGGTCTCCACTTTTTAATGGCAAACACTATTGCCATGAGTTCTCTCTCATATACCGACTTCTTTCTAGCCCGTGGCCCAAGTATTTGACTGTAAAATGCAATTGGTCTTCCAGATTGCATCAGGACTGCCCCAATGCCGTGTCCTGATGCGTCCGTCTCCACCTGAAATTCTTTATTGAAGTCCGGAAGTGCTAAAACAGGTACTTTTGTCATAGCATTTTGCAAAGCTCGAAAAGCTTGGGTCACCTCACTATTCCAATTGAAGTTATCTTTTTTTAGTTGTTCTGTTAATGCTTCTGCTATCTTACTATAGCCTTTGACGAATTTCCTGTAGTAGCCTGTTAATCCTAAAAAACCTCGGAGTTCACGCAAGTTCTTTGGAATCGGCCATTCCAACATTGCTGAAATTTTAGATGGATCAGCTTCCACCCCCTTTTCCGATACAATGTGCCCCAAATACTCTATCTGTTCCTGCCCAAACAAACACTTCTTATTTGCATATAAACAATGTTTCCGCAAAGTATCAAAAACACAAATTAAATGCTCTTGATGTTCGTTCATGCTTTTACTATAAACCAATATGTCATCAAAGAAAACCAAAACAAATTTTCGAAGATAAGGCTGGAATATCTTAATCATCAAAGACTGAAAGGTGGCCGGGGCGTTGGTTAAACCGAATGGCATAACCAAGAACTCGTAGTGACCCTCGTGTGTTCGAAAAGCAGTCTTTGGTACATCTTCACTTTTCATACGAATTTGATGATATCCAGATTTCAAGTCAAGTTTGGAAAATATTGTCGCTCCATGTAACTCGTCCAACAATTCTTCGATAACAGGAATTGGAAATTTGTCTGGAACAGTAACTTTATTTAAAGCTCGGTAATCTACACAAAACCTCCAACTTCCGTCTTTCTTTTTAACTAAAAGTACCGGACTCGAAAAAGGACTTGAACTTGGTTGTATAACGCCAGCTTCGAGCATCTCCTTTACTAATTTTTCGATCTCATTTTTTTGAATGTGGGGGTATCGGTAGGGCCTTACGCTTACTGGTGTTGTACCATTCTGTAAGACAATTGCATGCTCGATCTCGATTAGGTGGAAGACCATGTGGTAGACAAAAAACATCCTCAAATTTTTCTATTAAAACTTGAATGTCTGTTGTAATACCCGAAATTGGTGCTGGAACATTTTCTAACCTTTTCACCTCAATCATAAGACCTTCTTGTTCATGTCGTAATGATCTAATGAGTGATTTAAAAGACACCCTAGTTCTGCATAAACTTGGGTCACCTTGAAGCGTAACTCGATTAGCACCTTCCCCAAACGACATAGTAAGCTGCTTCCAGTTAACCGTCATATCTCCCAATGTCTCGAGCCATTTCATTCCCAATATCATGTCAGTGCTACCTAATTCAAAAGGAAAGAAATCTTCAATTATCTGCATTTCTGAAAATGTCATCAATACCCCATTGCAAATTCCTTTACTCTTTTCAACCATACCATTTCCCAGAATAACCCCTACTGTCTTTGATCCAATAACTTTCAATCCCAAATGATCCACTAATCGTTGAGCTATGAAATTATGAGTGGCTCAACAATCGATTAACACTACTACATCTGTCCCATTGATGTTACCACGCAGTTTCATAGTACGCGGAGGAGTGAATCCTAAAACTGAATTTAGAGAAACCTCTACCATGTCTAAATGGACATGGTCATCTTCAACTCCACTTGGTTCTTCTTCTTCGCTGTCATTTTCATCAACTAACAAGATATGTAATGTTTTGTTTGCACATTGGTGACCAGGTGCAAATTTTTCATCACATTTAAAGCATAAACCCTTGCGCTTCTTATCAGCCCATTCTGCCTCAGTTAACCTTTTAAACTGCCCCGAGCGGGTCACCAAACCACCTTTGGTTGCAGTTGATGAAACTGAAACACTTCCCTTAGGCGCAACAGATGGTGATGAAGACGATATACTATTACGAGTAAAACCTGAAGTTGCTGCTGAATTATAACGATAAGAATTTGAACGATTAAAATTACCTCCAACGCGGTTATCAACACCAAATCTTTGGTTATCCTCAATCGATATCGCCAACTCCATTGCATGAGACAAGCCCTCCGGTTTCATGACTCGTACCGTTGCCCTAAGATCAGTCTTTAACCCTTTAATAAAAGTTGCTTCCATCACTTCTTCTGAGACCCCAACTAGTTGACAAGCCAACTTTTCAAACAAAGCTACATACTCCCTAGCCGTTCCTCCTTGGGTAATAGCAAGAAATTGTTCGAATGGATTACCTTGCTGCGATTCCTGAAATCGGATTAACAATCGCCTTTTGAATCCTTCCCATGTATGGAAAGGTGTTCGACCCTCGCTCCAACGATACCATGATAAAGCCTCCCCTTCCATGCATAAAACTGCAGCCCGTAATTGTTCTTGTTGTGGTATCCCTTGAATCTCAAAGTATCGTTCGACCCTGTATATCCACCCGTATGCATCCTCTCCATCAAATAACGGCATTTTTAATTTCCTCATCCGATGATCAAAACCATGATACGGAAATTTGTCACCTGTTTGATTTGTTCAAGTTTGAGTTGTTCCAACCCCATTAGTTGTTTCAAGATTAACTTGGCTTTTATAACCTTCTACATTAGCCCCAAACTTTTTCTCCCGATCAATGTTGTTGGATTCATCAAGTTCAAAGTATCCTGTAGCATTAATTTTTCCCATAGTTGTGCTGGATTCAGCATGAAAAGGCGGCAACGGAAACCCTAAATCATCAAAACGGAGTGTAGATTGGGTAGCCTTGGTGGGATGCTTATTTAGGTCTGATGGAAGTGTTTGGTTAATTTGTGATTTATTGAATTGTGGTTGAGCAGGTCCATACATGATGAGATTTTTTAGTTCATCAATGTTTTGCTTTAGTTGCTCATGATTCTGAGTTGCTTCAGAACGCAAAGCTCCAATTTCCGAATCCAACTTCTTCTCCAGCGAATTAAATCTTTCTTCAACCTCTACTTTATACTCACCGAATTCAGCATCAAGTTCTGACACTTTTTTGTTTGTCATGATTTCAGTATTTTTTTTTAAAGATGAACAGTAAATTTGGAAAAAAAAAAATTGGTCCAGAATCTATAGCTCTGATGCCAATTTGATACGAATCAAACTGATAATTTTATTGATAACTAAGAAAGAAAAGATAAACCCTACAAACCAGAGACTGTAGGCTCTCCCAATGTCCGCAGACAATTAAACAAAACTCAATATCCCTAACGACTCTCCTACATTCTATTTAAATAGACACAATCTTGTTCACCAAGAAAACAATTAAAAGGAAACAATATAAATTATAAAACTAACAAGACCCTGGCCTTTATTAAAATAACCGAGACAGCCCCTCAAACTTGTTGTTTACGCCGTTGGTAGACTTGACCTGTAACAGTAAGTTAACATCCGGTGGACTTTAAGTTCAAGTTTAGTTGTTGGTTGTGGTAGACTCACTGGTTTTCATTGAACTTGCAGATCCTACTTGAAAAAAAATTCAATTACGCTGAAATTATGAAGAAATCTCTGGAGGAGGTATTCTTTTGATGTATTAATTTGGAATTCTAAAGACTATATGCTTGGATTTCTTTTTCATAATTGGATGTGATATAGGATCTTCCAAGCTTCAAATCAAGAAAACGACAACAGTCCAAATCCAAAGGTTAGATTATGCTTTCTACTTATACAATTCTATACTTATATCATTGCACTATACCTATTTGGGGTGGTTGATAATAGTTCAGCACCAGAATCAGTCACTCTATTGTGCGGGTAGCAGCCGAAAACATCTGTTGTGCTTGAGAGTTGTCCCAAGGAAAAACTTGTTCCTGTAAGATAATAATATTGTGAATGATTTGTATTATTGATCTTGAATGCCTCCAATGTACAGAGATATGCATTACATTTATAGCCTATCACATTTATCTATTTTGGGTAGATTGATAATCACCCATAAATGCATTCTTATCACAAACAACTAAATATACAGCTAACACTCCCCCGCAGTTCGAGCGGCGAAATCGCGAAAGCTCGAACTGGAGTAGTAAATTAAGAAAGCAAAATAAAACAACAAACCAAAATAAAACATCGTCTCGGGAATTGATACCCTGGATTCGACACCAACAAAAGTCGTCTCGGGAATTTATACCCTGGATTCGACACCAACATAAGTCGTCTCGGGAATTTATACCCTGGATTCGACACCAACAAAAGTCGTCTCGGGAATTGATACCCTGGATTAGACATAAAAAAAAAACAAACGATTCGATTACCATAACTTTAGAAAACTCCTAAAAAAAAAAAAAAATGAAAGTTGGTTCTAAAACTTCAACCCCCAAAGAACCTTCCGAACAAACGGGGCGTGTTTTTCCCTAGAAAAACATAAAGATGCTATCTTTTTTATTTATTTTTTTTTAACAAAAGTGTCGGCAGAAAGCAGCGAACTCCACCACATACCTATTTGGTTTTGCTTTTATGATTACCATTTACCACATAAAGCATATATCCCAATATGTTATTACTGTATTCCACAAGTGACACCCCACAATTCCACAAACACCGAGACCACACAATAACCAACATATTATCCCATCTTCCTCAACACTTCAACCAAACCACAGTACCAACAATGATCGACAAAGGAAAAAAAAAAAGAGAGAAAAAAAAAAAAATAAATAAAAAATAAATCACGTCAACTGGCTATTAATCACAAAGCCAACGATCAACGTATAAAAGGGCGACTGGTTATCACAAAACCAACGGTCAACCCAAAGCATCGGTTGTCGAGACCTCGGTGGAGAAAGTGCGGCGGATGGTGGTGGATCTGGAAGTTGGAGATTGGTGTTGAATGGATTTGATTGATTTGGTGGAGGTGAATTTTGTTTATTACTTGATATTTGAAGATGAAAACATGACAAAGGTTAAGATTTAAAGAGAGCCCTCCGAACCTCCGGCGTGTAGCCGGCGGCCGGAGGCGGCGGCGGAAGATTTTAAGGTTTTGTTAGGATCGGTTTGAATTGACTCGTGATACCATGTAAGATAATAATATAATAAGATAATAATATTGTGAATGATTTGTATTATTGATCTTGAATGCCTCCAATGTACAGAGATATGCATTACATTTATAGCCTATCACATTTATCTATTTTGGGTAGATTGATAATCACCCATAAATGCATTCTTATCACAAACAACTAAATATACAGCTAACAGTTCCCACAAACCTGTATGCGGGTTCTAAATGCATACCTAACAATAAATTATGTTATATAAAAGATCACACAAGATTCAAGGAGATTAGATTGAACAAAACATGGTGCATGAAAGTAATAACCACAACTATAAGAAAACATATCCTCAAAACTTTGAATTTAGAAGAGGATTCGTCACTCTAACAACTACCCTATAACGAAAGTTGCACCAAAATATAGTGTTCACATTTGTCATCCACCATCCTTTTTTACAAGGCATATTTCTACAAAACAATTATTTGTCGTCAATTTAACTTCGGTCCCAAATGAAGAAGAAAACTAGAGAAGCCAATTCTCCAAATGTCACGCCGACGCCATCTGCATAAATTTGATCCAACTTTGGGATACAATTTGAATAACTTCGCTCCTTTGAACTAAATATTTGCCCTAGATAAATATCGTATTTTAAACCAAAGAGCAAAGGTTTGCCAATCATTCTATCTTATGCATGAGATGCTCGTAAGCCAATATACACTATCTGGCTCCCAAACTAGGACGAACAATTAAAACAAAAATGTGATTAGCACCAAGTTTGCCAATTATGCACCTCCTAGAAAGAAGGGAGTAAATAGGCCAAAGTAACCTAAACCTGAGCTGTGGTTGTATTCTTGAACAATTTTGATTCCATAGCCACAAAGATGAATCCCAAGGTTAGGCGAGTATACATTGCAAATCCTTCTTAGTTACTGTAGTTACCTTTTACCTCGTATTAACCATTAATCATCAAACAAAGAAATGCTGACTGTCACACTAAACTTCATTTGAGATTTGTCATTCGTGTTCTATCCTTGTTTGATAATTAATGATTGCAATAAGGTCAATTACAACTGTGGGAACTACCCACTGCCATGATATTGTTGGTATGGAATGAACAAAAAGGCTTTCCAAGCCATGTTGGCTATTGATTCACCTTTGTAGGTGCAGTATCAAATTTATTGAAAAGGCACCATAAACATTGTGGGTTGTTCGTACGCTGATTTTTGCTGGTTACTTGGCGTGTTTAGTGCCTTCCTTACAGGAGGTGCAATAATTGTGCGCTAGGTTAGTGTTGGACTCGCTGCTATCGGATTTGCTGCAATTGTTTCTTATTTTGGTAAAATGCACTCTCTATTGGCAGTTTAGCATCTTGTTTGGGCATTTTATGCATTCTTTAACTAGGATGGTTGGTAGTTGGGAGCTCCTTGGTTTGAGAAAGCATATTTATTTAAATGGTGTCCTAAAGTTCGATGAAGCAAAGGCAATGATTTGGTTGAATGAGCTGATTTATCAAAATGTATCCCAAAATTTTATTTGTATTTGTGTGGTGTTTGTGTTACATGCTATAAATTATAAAACGAAGTTCGATAGTAAACCTTCTGTATGTGAATCAACAAACATGTTAAATGTGTTAGATGGTGATACTTTGTTTCTGCCTTCTCTATTACAAACTCTGTATTACTGTATTGAAGTATAATACTGCTGCAGTAGAGTCGGTGTTAGTGGAGAAAGTAAACTAATGCAACATGATTATTAGAGTATAGTTTAAAAGTGAGATTAAATTATGCATGTGCTATTCATTCTCATTTAAAGGGGAATATGATATGTCAGATAGGAAGGCGTGGAGAGATAGGATTAGGATTTTCGGGTAGCTCGGGCTAGGTTATTCGTGGGTTTGAGGTAGTTTTCGCGTTAGGCCTTTTAGGCGTCTCTTTGTGGCCTTGCTCCATGCGTTTTGTTTTGGTGCCCCGTAGCTTTTCCTTTAGGGTTTGGTGCCTCTCTTGTTCCTTTTGCTTTGCCTTAGCTTAAGGCCCTTTGCGTTGCCCTGCTTTGTTTTGTGCTGCTCCCTTAGGTTTGCCTGCGTTTTCTTGGTGCTTTTGTTCTTTGACTTGTATGCATTTTTGCTTCTGTGCTTGTTTGCTCTCGCTTTTGCCCGTGTTCCCTTGCCTCTTTGCCCTTTTTTCTGTACTCTTCTGTGGCGTTTGCTTTGCTTGTTTTGTCATTTTCTCTTATGTTCGCTTGTTGGTTACTTTCTGCTCTGTGTGCGTGTTGGCTTGTTTTGCCTGCTGTCTTTTGTCTGCTTTTCTTCGTTATTGCTCACTGGCACACTTGCACTCCTTTCTTTGCTCTCTCACCCGCACACCTGCACTTGCCGGAGGTCTCCTTGGAAGCAGTCTCTCTACTCCCGGGTTTATCCTGGGGTAGGGTTAGGATCTGTCTACATTCTACCTCCCCATACCCTGCCCGGCGGGATTGGGTTTGTTGTTGTTGTTGTATGCAATTACATATCCCTTGTTAGGCGTTGTTGCAGAGAGATCATCAGTTTTTATTTGTACAGTATGTCAATTAAAGATCAACTCCTTGTTAGATTCAGATAATACATCCTGAATGCCTGATCGTTATATTTGTTTAACAAATGTTGTCTCTCATCAAGCATTCAGTAATATGACCAACCTTTTATAAATCTTACACCTTTTGTTCACTGTCAGATATTCATGTTGACTTATGCAGCCATTCTCCTCTTACTTTTTCTTGGAGATGGCATTATTTTATCAATATTTTAGAAGTTAAGGATCTTTGATATGGTTGATAATTTTGTTCCATCATATTTTGGATTTTAATTTTAATTGACTGGTTAAAGAAATGAGCTTGGTACTGATAAAGTATACTACTGAACTCACAGGTACAACCTTAACTGAGGGTTCTCGATCACAGGTAATCTTTCCTCAGCTTATAGTTGTTCAAGAACATAAAATGCCCTTGCCTATAGTCAAATGGGATCTGTGTAATTTAATGCTTCTTTTTATCTGTTATCAGTATTATTTTCTTTAGATATTCTCGCTATGATTGTTCTCATCCTTGCACGGGTGATTAACCATCTTCCAGACAAAGGTTTCAGGCAAAAAACAAAAAACTGCAGAATCTCATCCTCAAACTCCAGACAAAACCAAAACCACAGACATTGAGCCATCGACTCCAGACACCGTGAGTCCTTATCACGCGTGTTTGCGTGCGCTCTTGATTTTATCAATATAATAAGGCTTTACATCTTGTGTTCTTTTGTTAAAATATCTGCAGGGAATTTTCAGACCTCCAGAACTGAGTGCCCGTCGAATGAAAATCATGCAAAGTCTCGGTTTAGTTGCTCCTTCAGGATCACCCTTCCCCCGTAGCCCAACTGTGTTGAACTAAGCTTTCACCATCTTGGCTTCGTTAGCTCATTTTGCAGTATCTATTCTCGTACTGACAACGAATGGTATTGGGTCTCGAGGCTTGTAGATGGTAATATCTTGAAGATCAGTAAATTGTTTAGTTTTGTTATGTAACATGTTGAATGATGAAATCCAGCTTAACATTAAATATGACCATTGACTGCGAGTAGGATTAATATGACCTCGACTGAGCCATGCACATTTCCAGAACACTAATCCTCACGTAGCTGTTTAAATCGAGCCGGGGAATATGTAAAGAACTTTATGTTATTCACCCAAAATCGTTTCAAAATATCTAGTTCCAACCGCGATCATTTACCTCATATTGCACAAAGCACATTAAATTGCTATTACATATTTTTCTTATGATATGTCACTAGTGTCAACGGTTACGTGTTAGGCCACCTAACCCATTGCCACCATGCCACAATTCAACATCGATCATCATCTAGCACAACTTGTTAGAAATTACAAAACAGTCACCTCAAGTCTTAATTACAGACATCCGACTTCTTGTCATTTATCATTTATCATGTTACATTAGGCCAATATGGATCGGTCAACCTGCCCCAACCGAATTGGTGACCGCGTTCTTATCACTAGCTCAACTGAATCGGTGACCGGTTAGTCCAACCTTTTTAAAGTTATGGTTTGTCAATGAACCGAAAGTTTCAATTGATTTTTGTGTGTAGTTTTTTATTTTATTTGTTTTTATGGTGTATGGTTTTAGTTGTAGTTGTTGTCGCCTTATTAACAAATTGTAGTTGAATGTAGTCTTGGAGAGCTTTCAGAAAGCTCATATGTCACTAATGTCGAGGAGTGCCACAATACTTTGAGCAAATCTCACCTATCGATTAATTACTTTATGCATTCTCTATTAATGGGTAATAAACGGGTGATATTTTAGGACACATCAAATCCTCTAATACTTTGTGAATGATATCTGTAAATATCCGGATCTAAAAGTTCGTATAGCAAAATCATTTTGAACATACAATGATACAAAGCCATGCCTAGTTTGACAAACTTTTAAAGGTGAAACTAATAAGGTGACTAGTTAGTGCTGAGTAATATTTAATAAGTCCACTTCATAAAGTAATTATTCATGTAATAAGTAATTTTTTAATTGTTTTGCAATTAGCACCCTTTATTACCATCGATATTTAGATAAAAATTCATGTGATCGAATAACTTAACCAGTCTCATATAGATTCATTTTTGGAGTTCGGCTTCGCTTAACATAAAATCCTGACTATGTGTATGATTTTACTAGTAAAAGCGGCTTTTTTAGGGCATGATTAGAAAGACAGAAAACCATCTTGACTTGCATAATAAGTAATAACATCAGTGGTAAGAAAACTTTTAGTAAGAACGACTATGCCTTTTAAATACTTTCCGAAATAATTGACTGAACATCAATCAAAATACTAATAAAATGGACTTTGTTATGTGTTTCTTTACGCCGAATTATTATGTGGTTTCGCATGTGCTATTAATCCTGTAAATAATATAATTATTTACTTTTTTTATACGAGTGTCAATTTACCCACACAAGATAGCTTGGAATAATCATGCCTATGAATGATAATGACCAGTTTTATTAATGTTAAAGAATTCACTTGTCTGAAAGTCATTTTCTACTTGTCTCGATCAAGAAAGTTTGTAAACCATCTAATATGGTTTGCTTGTATTATAATATTACTATTTATGTAAAGAGCAATTACAACTAATATTAATTCATTCAAATTGATATATCTGAATATAAACGTTGACTTTCTGAAAAGTGAAAACTGACTCATTGCTGAATGCTGGTGCATACATTTGCTGATTTGCATAAAACACAAATTTTCAAATGATTATTATATAATAATAATAATAATAATAATAATAATAATAATAATAATAATAATAAAGAAAAATAAAAAAAAAATAGATCGGGTCGTCTAAATTCAATTTATATGGGTTGATGCATATACATTCCTTTTTCTTGATTTACGTAGCCTCGTTGCAAAGTTCTTTTCTGAGTAGTCGTAAAAGCAAAACATAAAAGAATATGTTTGTTCTCTTAGTCAAAAAGTATGATATAAGATCATTTGAATTTTGAACCAAACATTTTTTACAGGGACTAATCTCCACCCTCCATCTTTCCTTCATTTTTATTTGATCTAATAGATGAGATTAATCTCAACAATTTAAAAAACCAACTTTCATCATTTTTTTTCAAATATTAATATCTTTCAAACCGTTAATCATTAAGCGAAAAAAAATATACCTTTACGACGAACATTTAATTATCTTTCTATAGATATGCTATTTGATATATTTTCGACAATTTTTTTTTTCATTTTTTTCACGTTCTTTTTCGTGGTCGAAAAAATCATATATGATATTACATATCATATCATATATGATATGTAATATCATACTCCCTCCGTCCTAAAATTTAAGTACAATTTGACTTTTTGAATCCAACTTTGACTTTAAATATTTCTGCTTGCGTTACGTTTGATGCAAAATATATAAATGGATTGCGTTTTAAATATATTTTCATATGATATAATTTTCAACAAGTATTAAATAATAAAATTAAAAATATTTATGGTCAAAGATTGATTTAAAAAGTCAACCTGGACTTAAAATTTGGGACGGAGGTAGTATATGATATGTAATATCATATATGATATGATATGTAATATCATATATGTTTTTTCGGCCACGAAAAAAAACGTGAAAAAAACAGGAAAAAAATAAATTATCGAAAATATATCAAATAGCCTATCTATAGAAAGATAATTAAATGCTCGTCGCGATGATGTAATTACTTTAAAAGCCCAAGCCCCATAAGCCCAATAAAAGCCCCTCCCCAAACATAGACATAGACATAGGTTATGTTTGGGGAGGGGCTTTTATGGGGCTTGGGCTTTTAAAATAAGCTGACTAATTAAATAAGTCTTGTTTGTCATGAGGCTTATGAAATGGCTTATAAAATAAGCCGGCTAAAAACTTTAGCCCCATAAAAGAGGCTAAAAACTTAAGCCCGGGGCTTTGGAAGAATAAATTACTTATTTACCCACAAAAATATCTAACATATACAAAAACTCATTTAATTATGTCATTTTTAGTAATTTTACAATAATAAGCCCCAGCCCCAGCCTATTTACCAAACAAGTTTATAAAAATACAAATTTTAATTTCGGCTTATAATATAAGCCCTAGCCCCATCCCCAGCTCTAGCCCCAGCCCCAGCTCCAGCCCATTTCGTCAAACATACCCATAATGTTTAAGGTCATTCCATGTTGTATGGTGTCTGTTTAGTGTTGTTTTTAGGATTTGGTGGGGATTCAAGTTTAGTTTAGTTTTGGTCTAATTTTTGGGTCCCTCCAATGTTAATTGTCTTGATTATTTAGGGGGTGCGCGTGTTTTGTAGTTAATTATTTTCTTTTAGACAATAAATTTACGGATATCAAAAATTTCGTTTAGCTCGTGTCCGTTCGGGCTCGAGCCAGTTTGACCCGTGCCAGTTCGAGCTCGAGCCCATTTGGCCCGTTGCCCGTTCGGGCTTAAAAATTTGTATAATATGCTTTATTATTTGTATTAGTGACATTTAATGCAGGAATTGTGTTTAAGTTGATTGTACAATATGCTTGATAATTTGTATTTCTTATGTAAGGGGTGTTTTAATAAGTATATTAATTGTATGTATTGACTATTTAATTAATTGTATTTAATATACATAATGATCAATTTTAAGTCATTAATCTTAAACTTTAATGACAAAAACAAAGTGGTGTGTACTTTAAGCTTCTAAACTTGTAAATGTCTAATTATATTTCATTTATGGTATTAATTGTCTAATTGTGTTTGAATCACTTGTACTTTAAGATTCTAAACTTGTAGGGCTTAATTTTAAGTATTCTAATTATAGTAGTCCTTTTAGACAATAAATTTACGGATATCAAAAATTTCGTTTAGCTCGTGTCCGTTCGGGCTCGAGCCCGTTTGACCCGTGCCAGTTCGAGCTCGAGTCCATTTGGCCCGTTGCCCGTTCGGGCTTAAAAATTTGTATAATATGCTTTATTATTTGTATTAGTGACATTTAATGCAGGAATTGTGTTTAAGTTGATTGTACAATATGCTTTATAATTTGTATTTCTTATGTAAAGGGCGTTTTAATAAGTGTATTAATTGTATGTATTGACTATTTAATTAATTGTATTTAATATACATAATTTTCAATTTTAAGTCATTAATTTTAAACTTTAATGGCAAAAACAAAGTAGTGTGTACTTTAAACTTCTAAACTTGTAAATGTCTAATTATATTTCATTTATGGTATTAATTGTCTAATTGTGTTTGAATCACTTGTACTTTAAGCTTCTAAACTTGTAAGGCTTAATTTTAAGTATTCTAATTATAATATTTCTTTATGCATTATAAGATAGTTAGATACCAACTACGATGTTCCATTTTGTATGTGATAAACTTAAGCAATATATATATATATATATATATATATATATATATATATATATATATATATATATATATATATATATATTGCTATAACAATTGCATGTATAGGATATGATGTCAATAAAACAGAGCTAAAAGGATGAAGAATAGATATGGCAAATGGATAAAGATTTTGAGATATGTTTTTGGTCCACAATTTTCAACCCCAAAAATTTGAAAATATTAAATATTTGCTTCCCTAATAAATACACTCGTTTCAACCCTATCCTATCCTTTTCCCCATCCTCACACTTGCATGAGGACAAGCATAAACTCATAATAGTGACATCTCCACAATCACATGTTTCCTACTCTACCATAACAAACTATTCAAAAATCTCTTGTCCAATTTTATTTGCAAAAATTGAAACAAGCCTTTGACATAAAGTCTTAATTTTTTTCACTAAAAAAATAAATAAATAAATAAAAATATAATTGTGTTTTGGTACAATCCACAACTTAGAACATGATTAATGAAACATGCGAAGCCCATATATAGATAGCCCACGAATAATGGCCCACGCAAAGCCTAAAGAACAAAATAGACATGTTAGAATTTAGTTAGAATCGAATCTAAGACCTACTAAGTTACTATAGTGTACCACCTGCCGGGTTAAATTAGTGGTGTTTTGGTATGACACCAAACAAACCAAAAAATAAACCGAATCGAATAAAATTGAACCAAAAATTTTAATTGGTTTATAGTTTGGTTAAAACCGAACCGAAATATATAATTGATGTTTGGTTTGGCAAATATATAACCAAAACCAAACCGAAATAACCAAACATCTCTATCCACATAAAAAAAATGTATATAGAGAGATATTTTCTATCTTTATCTTCTCAACTAACAATCCTAATAATTTAAAATCTTTTAAACTAATCACTCTTCAAATCAATTGGAGAAGATGAGTGAAGTTGCAACTGGGTTTAGATGCTTGAAGATGAAATATTTAATCTAATAAGACTTCTAAATACTTTGTCGAAGAACATTTTATCGCTTTAGTTTACTTTCTGTTAGGTATTGAAACCTTTTTGTTTCTTAAACTTTTGTTTTGTTGATTTCCTTGAGTAGTTTGTTAGACCTTTTGATTTATTAATTTTATTTAAACTTTTAGGTTTTTATTTGTGACTTCTAGATTATATTTTGGAGTTTGCTTGAATTTGGTTTTCTTGGTTATAACCGAAGCCAGACCGAATTTTAATTTGGGTATGATTTGGTTTTATCTGTTCTATAATTAGTTTGGTTTGGTTTTTGTTTTCACCTTGAAAATTTTCAAACCAATAAACCCAAACATTACAACCCGCAAAGCCGAAAACCAAACTGATGAAACCCCTAGCTTAAATGATAACAAAACCCTCATTAGCTTCAACTATTTAAGTTTTTCCTTAGAAATTTGTTTACATTATACCCAAAACAATAAGTTCAAGAACACTACACAAAAGAACTTCAAATTACAATCTTAGTCATTTATAGCGAGGCCTCTTTCACCATCGCCTATGAACTTATCAACCTCGTTTATCTGTTCATCGGACACCTCCGTGAACTAAAAACACACCCTCATAGATTAAGAAAACCCATACAACGTATGAGAAATGTCAAACACCCTCCCCAATAACATTCCTATAACACACTACTAAAAATATCATGTGTCCTTGGTTAGGGAATGGTAACATGCATATGACGGTGGGGGTGCTGTTTGGCGGCACCATGAGTGCCAAAAAGTCCTATGACATGCCAAAAATTCATTACGTCGAGGCCTCTTAAAAAAAATACGAATTTAAGATTAAAAAAAATGAAGATATTTTAGTTAAATCTCTTCAAGTGCTCTTAACTTGTAAAGTAAGAAAATCGGGTGTAGTGGCTCAGAAAAACTCAAGAAGTGGTGTCACATCATTCCATATTACTTATCTTAGGGTAAAATGCAAAAATAGTCCCTAAACTATCACGAAATCGTAAAAATAGGACCGAGACAAAAAGTCACGCAAAACAGCCACTAACGTTACGAAAATTTGCAAAAAAGCCACCGAGAGGCATTTTCCGTTAGTTTTCCAGTTAAGTGCCATGTCACCGAGGGCATTATCGTTATTTCATGGATCTTCTTATCTCCCACCAACCTTTCGAGGACTATTTTTGCAAACAACGTAAACTATTTAGCTAAAGCAACTAGATAACTAGATTTGCTTTTTCAGAGTACATTAACTCCCAAAACCAACCTAGAAATTCATATCCGTTGTAAAGGAAATCAACCGTCAAACCGTAACATAAAAAATTAAAAAAAAAAAAAAAAAAAAAATCAAATCGGAACGAAACCCAGCTATGGCGAATAATGATAAGAATGATAAAGGAAAGTCTTTGTTGATAGGGGGAGGAATCATCCGAAAAGTCGTGGGGCAAGGTTTTATTAAATGATGAAGTCTTTGAGGATGTTTTGGATGAATTTGGTGATAAAGTTATTGCCAAGTATGGTTCGTATGCAAACATAGGGAAGGAGATGCTTGAAGAAATTCTTCAATGGATGTGGAACAGAACCTTCAACAAACCAAATGTGGGTGCTAGCGGTGCCATATCTATTCCTACCATTGGAAGTGGTAGCCGTTGCTCCAATGAGGTAGTTGCAGAGAAAAAAAGGAAGAGGGGAAGGCCGGTTGGGAGTTGCAAGAAGAAGACGGAGAGGAGTCCTATTCCGACTACAGTCACAGAAAAAAGGAAGAGGGGAAGGCCTGTTGGGAGTGGAAAGAAGAAGAAGGAGGGGAGTCCTAATCCGAGTACAGTTACAGAAAAAAGAAAAAGGGGAAGGCCTGTTGGGACTGGCAAGAAGAAGGAGGCTGGCAAGAAGAAGAAGGAGGGGAGTTCTAATCCGAGCACAGTTACTGAAAAAAGGAAGAGGGGAATGGCAATTGGGACTGGCAAGAAGAGGAAGGTGAAGGAAGAGCATACGGATCTTGGTATGTTAATGTAGTATACTTCATTTATGTGTCCACATCATGGTTTCTTCTAGTTGATGCAACTCGATACTTTCTACAATGGCGTGAGCCAAGTTGATCAGGATTCTCTCAATGCCTCCGCGGGAGGTAACTTTTTGATTAGAACCACCAAAGAAGCCTTAGCAATCATCGAGAATAAGTCCAAGGTCCGCTCTACGCGAAGCAAGCCGGTTGTTTCCCAAATTAGTGCGGGTCCTTCCACTTCATCTCCTATGAGTCAGTCTAGCACCGATGCTAAGATTGACAAGCTTACTGAGGCTATTCAAGCTTTGGTTCTCGCCCAGCAAAAGAAAGTCTCTTTTCCACAACATCCTCCACCTGCTGAGGTTAAAAAAGTGGAAGTATGTGTAACTTGTGGTGGGCCGCATGCCTACTACAATTGCACAGCTACTGATGGTTCTCCGTTTGAAGCTCATGCTGTAGTCGGGTCATCTAATCAAGGAGGCAATCAATACCGCCCTCCTATGGACCCGAACTATCATCCTAATTATTACCCTGGACCCCCCGGTTTTAATCAAAACCAAAATGTCCAAAACCATAACCAAAATCAAAATAGAATGAACCAAGGTTTTCAAAACCAAGGTAACTTCCATCAGGGTCACGGTTTTCAAAATCAAAACCAAGGTTTCCAAAATCAAGGTTTCCAAAATCAAGGAAACTTTAATCGAAACCAAGGTCAGGGTAATTTCAACCCCGGGTATTTTCATGGAAACAATAACCCTAATCAGGGTAATTTTCAAAATCAAGGCCCCAATCAGAACAACCGTGCTCAAAATTTTAATAACCAAAATCAAGCCATTGTTCCAACTGGGCCTTCATCGGATGAGTTGTTAAAACAATTCATGAAATCCCAAGAAAAGATGAACAAGTTGTTGGTTAGCCAGATTTCTGAAATCAAGAAGTCTTTAAATGAACGACCCTCGGGCTCAGGAACACTTCCGAGCAACACGATCGCTAACCCGAGGGGCGATGCTAAGGCGATCACAACTAGAAGTGGTGCTTCTTATGATGAACCCGCGATTCCTACTACCTCTTCTTCCTCTCCTCCAAAGGTAGTGGAACGTGAACCTGAGGTGACAACGGACAAGGTGCAAACTCCTAGCTCACGAAGTACCGCACACGTCAAACCTCAGGTTATTCCAGAAAATAGATGTAAGCCTGGAGTTGTTTTTGAACCACCTGAAACTCCGGTGAACAACCCTAAATCCAAAACTTCTATTCCTTACCCATCACGTCTCAATGAACAAAAGCTCCGCGAAAAAGCTAGTCACCAAATGGATAAATTTTTCCAAATCTTTCAAGATTTGCATTTTGACATTAGCTTCGCGGATGCTATTCTCTTGATGCCCAAGTTTGCATCAACAATCAAGAATCTGTTAAGTAATAAGGAAAAACTCTTTGAGATGGCTAGAACTCCGGTGAATGAGCACTGCTCAGCAGTTCTCTTGAAAAAGCTTCCCGAAAAGCTTGGAGACCCCGGAAAATTTCTCATTCCTTGTATTTTTCCGGGTATGGTTGAATGCTTCGCCTTGGCCGATCTTGGTGCTAGCATTAACCTGATGCCATATTCTGTGTGGAAGAAACTATCTCTTCCCGAACTCACTCCCACGTGCATGACTTTAGAGCTTGCCGATCGATCGATTTCTCGTCCACTTGGCATTGCCGAGGACGTATTCGTTAAAGTGAGAAAGTTCGATTTTCCAGCGGATTTTGTGATTGTTGACTTTGATGCCGATTCAAGGGTCCCTCTCATTCTTGGAAGGGGATTCCTTAGAACTGGGCGTGCTCTCATCGATGTATTTGAGCAAGAGATCACATTGCGTATTGGAACTGAAGCAATCACCTTCAACCTTGATCAAACATCAAGGTACTCCTCCAATTATGACTCTGAATCGGTAAACCGAATAGATGTCATTGATGTAGCTTCTGAGGAGTACGCTCAAGAGGTTTTAGGTTTCATTGATGATTCTACGAGTGAAAATTTCACTCCATCTTCTTATCCCATCATTGCCAATTCTTCTCCTTCCCTCACTCCGTTTGAGGGAAGTGACTTCATCTTAGAAGAGATTGAGTCCTTTCTCAAAAGTGATTCGATTCCCGATGGAATTGATAACCAAGAGATTGACCCCGAGAGGGATATTCTTCTCCTTGAGAAATTGTTAAACGAAGATCCCCCTCCTCTTCCCGTTCTACCACAACAACTTCATAAAGAGGAAGTCAAAAATATTGAGAAAACTGATGACTTTCTTGAGGTTGAACTTAAGGACTTGCCGCCTCATCTTGAATATGCATTTCTGGAGGGTGATGATAAATTACCCGTCATAATTGCTAAAGATTTAAGTGTTGAGGAAAAGGCTGCTCTAATAAAGGTTTTGAAGTCACATAAACAAGCAATTGCTTGGCGACTCTCCGACATCAAGGGCATTGACCATGAATTTTGTACCCACAAGATTTTAATGGAGGATGACTTCAAACCAGCAGTCCAACAGCAAAGAAGGGTGAATCCAAAAATTCATGAGGTGATCAAACAAGAAGTTTTAAAACTTCTTGATGCCGGATTGATTTACCCTATCTCGGACAGTCCTTGGGTTAGCCCAATACCATGCGTTCCAAAAAAGGGTGGCATTACTGTTGTCACTAACGAAGAAAACGAGTTGAGTCCAACTCGATTGGTTACGGGGTGGCGTGTCTGCATTGACTATCGCAAGTTAAATGACGCCACCCGCAAAGACCATTTTCCTCTGCCCTTTATGGATCAGATGCTCGAGAGATTAGCGGAGAATGAGTACTATTGCTTCCTCGATGGTTTCTCGGGTTACTTTCAGTTTCCCATTGATCCGCAAGATCAAGAAAAGACCACTTTCACGTGCCCCTATGGAACTTTTGCTTATAAACGTATGCCATTTGGCTTATGTAATGCTCCGGGCACGTTTCAAAGATGTATGATGGCCATATTTTCCGACATGATCGGGAAAACTATGGAGGTCTTCATGGACGATTTTTCGGTCATTGGGGATTCGTTCCAAACATGTCTCTCCCATTTAGACAACATGCTCAAACGTTGTGAAGATACAAGGTTATGTCTAAATTGGGAGAAGAGTCACTTTATGGTCAAAGAGGGCATTGTCCTCGGCCATAAAATTTCAAAGAATGGGATTGAGGTTGACAAAGCCAAAGTTGATGTCATAGCAAAATTACCTCATCCCACTACCGTCAAAGGTATTAGGAGCTTTTTGGGTCATGCTGGTTTCTATCGTAGGTTCATTCAAGATTTTTCTAAAATCGCCCGGCCTATGACCCATCTCCTCGAGAAGGATGCTCCTTTTATCTTCTCCCCCGAGTGCATCGAAGCTTTTGAAACATTGAAGAAAAAGCTTACTGAGGCACCGATTCTTGTTGCCCCCGATTGGGACTTGCCCTTCGAACTCATGTGTGATGCTAGTGATTATGCGATAGGGGCAGTCTTGGGGCAACGAAAAACAAAACATTTTTAGCCTATACACTATGCAAGCAAAACTATGACCAAGGCTCAAAGTCATTACACCACCACTGAAAAAGAATTATTGGCTGTGGTGTATGCCTTTAAAAAATTCCGGCCATACTTGATATTGACCAAGAGCATAGTGTATACGGATCACTCGGCTTTGAAGTATCTCTTTGCAAAACAAGATGCAAAGCCGAGACTACTCCATTGGGTTCTCCTCCTACAGGAATTTGATATCATAATTCGTGATAAAAAAGGAGCTGAGAACCTTGCTGCTGATTATCTCTCCCGTTTGGAAAACCCCCATCAAGATGTCTTCGAGAGGAAAGAAATTAATGAAACCTTCCCTCTCGAGACACTCAATGCGGTTACCTTTCGTGGAGATTCTATTACCCCATGGTTTGCCCATTTTGCAAACTACCATGCGGGTAACTTTGTGGTGAAAGGGATGTCGTCCCAACAGAAAAATAAATTCTTCAAAGATGTAAAACATTACTTCTGGGACGACCCCTACCTGTTTAAAATCTGTGCGGATCAAGTCATCCGGCGGTGTGTTTATGGTCAAGAAGCCACTGAAATTCTCAAGGCTTGCCATGCTGGTCCCACGGGGGGCCACCATAATCCAAACTACACCGCTAAAAAGGTGTTTGATTCTGGTTTCTACTGGCCCACGATTTACAAGGATGCCCAGGAATTAGTCAAATCCTGTGACGCTTGTCAACGTCACGGGAATATTTCACAAAAGAATGAAATGCCTCAAAATGCAATTCAAGTTTGTGAAATCTTTGACGTGTGGGGCATCGACTTTATGGGGTCATTTCCATCGTCTCATGGAAATAAGTACATACTCGCGGATGTTGACTATTTGTCAAAATGGGTTGAAGTGAAAGCTTTACCCACAAATGATGCCCGAGTTGTTGTAAAATTCTTGAAAGCTCTTTTTGCCCGATTTGGAACTCCACGTGCTATAATTAGTGATCGTGGTACGCATTTTTGCAATGACAAATTTGATAAAGTCATGCAAAAGTATGGTGTAACTCACCGTCTTTCTACTGCGTACCACCCTCAAACAAGTGGACAAGTAGAAGCTTCCAATCGAGGCATTAAGAGAATATTGGAAAGAACTGTAGGTGAAAATCGTGCATCATGGTCAGATAAATTAGATGATGCACTCTGGGATTTCCGTACAGCGTACAAAACACCCATCGGGTGTACGCCATACAAGCTTGTGTACGGGAAAGCGTGCCATCTATCGATTGAGCTTGAGCATAAAGCCTATTGGGCTCTCAAGCATGCCAATTTTGACCTCAAAACTGTGGGTAATCATCAGAAAGTTCAACTGAATGAATTAAATGAACTTCGTGATCAAGCTTACGAGAACTCTTTGATCTATAAAGAAAAGACAATGAAGATTCATGACTCAAAAATCAAGAACCGCGTTTTCAACGTTGGTGATCGAGTCCTTCTTTTCAACTCTAGACTCAAGATCTTCTCGGGAAAGCTCAAAACCCGATGGACTGGTCCATTCACTATCGCAAAGGTTTATCCTTATGGCACCATCGAGTTATCTCAAAATGACGGTCCTAATTTCAAAGTGAATGGGCATCATTTGAAACATTACTTTGGAGAGGACATACCATCCATGGTTGTCCTGGATCTCCAAACTTTCCCCAAGGACAATTGAATTCGGGGATCGAGTCAAGCTAGCGACTCGATAAACAAAAACAGTAGCAACAACATGGGTTTTCACCCGTGTCTCTGACTTCTTTCAACTTTCTAACACCCTAGTGTGGGGGAGTGGCCGTCCCCTGCAGCTGTTTTCAATGTATATATCCTTCAAAAAAAAAGTGTTTGTACGTATATATAAATAAAGTGAAAAATGAAAAACGATGTTCCCACAGTTAGCTTATAATATTATCTTTTTACGTTCGAAGAATCGGTATAATAGCCGGGACTTTAAATATTGAGGACAATATTCAATTCTAAGTGTGTGTGGGGGGGGGGGGGGAATTCTAGCGAATTTTATCACATTATATCCTCTAGAACCCCCGTTTTTGGCCTAAAATTTTAAAAAAAATTCACTTTATTTCAAAATTTTTTTGGTTATCAGTCCGCCGTGTCTAAACGACAAAAGGATTGGCTAATCCAGAAGCAAACGGCTCTTGGTAAAGATAAATCAAATCCGTTGACGGCATGCAATTTGCCCAAAATTGTATGGTATCTCAACTCGCCATATCTTAAAAAGTTAAAGAGTTGGCTAGCCCGCAAGATTATGGCTTGTGGTAAAGGCAGTGGAAAAACCATAATTGGTAATCAGCTCACCAAGATGTCGACTGTGTCCATCAAGAGTTGGCTAGTCCAGAAGCAAACGACTTCTGGTAAAGACAAATCAAAACCGTTGAAAGCTGGTGGTTTGCTCAAAATCACATGGTTATCAGGTGGACCATAGTTCTTACTTGAACTGAAACATTTGGCTACTCCAGAAGTAATGGCTTTTGGTAAAGAGATTCAAATCCATTAAGTTTTCTCAAAAAGATTGCTAGGGACTAGCAATAGTTTAGTGTGGGGGATTGATGAGTGCTCAAACACTCATCATTTTTATCGTATTTGAACTGCCAAAACATCCGAAAACACTCAGAAATGCATCAAAATACTAAAAATATCCCAGGGATTGTATTTTATACGTTTCAGATGCAAAATGAGTGAAAACAATGAAAAACGAACAAAGTTTGCACAATTGGCAGTTTCAGTCCCCCAACTTTCAAAAATTTACAAAACTAGTCCCTGAGCATTTGTTTTGAAAGAAAAGTCAACCCAATGTTTTTAAAAGTAAAAAATTATCAAATATAGCCCTTGGGTGAAAACTTTGAGAAAATTACACAATTGGTCCCTCAGGTTTCAAAATTGGCAAATGTAGTCCCCGGGTATTTAAAAAATGGAAAATATCAAAATTTGCCCTTGTACTATTCACATATGTCAAAAATGGTCCTTGCAGTAAAGTTTGGAAAAAATGACAGATTGGGTCCCTCGATTTTCAGAAAATTGCAAACATGGTCCTTGTGATTTCTAGTAAGCCAAACGGACCCTTACTATTTCTATTAATCCAAATACCAAACAAAACCAACCCAAGCCCACCATTTACCCTGGTCCAATTACCCAGCCCAAAACAACCAAAGCCCACCGATCCCCTTTTATTAATAAAAACGTGTTGGTCAACAAAGTCAACCCCCCATCCCCTACCTCTTTTGCCGCCATAACCAAACACCACACCCTGCACACCCAACATTTGTCCCCCCCCCCCCTCTTCTCCTACCCAGCCACTCTACTCCACCTCCTCGCCAAAGTCAACCCAACATTCATCATTACCTCCCCCCTCCTCCACGTTGACAATCCAATACATCACTATATAGCCTAATTTAATCAAGGGATGAGATGAGCCCATTCCCAATCCAATGGTGGGATGTTGCTCCAAGGGGACACAAACAACAGAAAACACAAGACAGAGAGCAGAGAAAGAGAAAAAAGAGGAAGAGGTGCCAGTTTTCATTTTCTAATATAAGTAGTATCACTTGTAAGCCCCTGGGGCATAACTTTAGTCTTGTAATTTTTCAATTTTTATGAAGTGTTAAGTTTCCTTTGTAATGTAACTTATTCAGTACTAATGCAAGTTAAATTCAGTTTCAAGAAAATTTCAATTTTTACTTAGATTTCCTATCATATCAAATAATTGTCATTACCTTTAATTTGTGTTTAAGTATGACTTCAGAAGTTCACATAAGTTGTGTAAATGTCTTTTGAAAGTTTGAATTAAGAAAAATCCAGAAAAAGAATAAAAATAGAGAAAATTACAAGGAAAATCAAATCAAAATAAAGAATGGAAGTACTTGGCATTGGAGCAGGGTGAGCATGGAAGTTGGATTGGTTTAGAGCTCAGGGGAGCATAGGGTTTTAGCCTGGTTCCTGGTTCTCACTGGTTCTGTGACTTGGCTCAAATTGTAAGACCTCCTCCAATTTTTAGCATAAACTGAATTGTAGTTTTAGTAGTTATTTAAAGTTTGATTTCTGCATAATTAGGTGTATTCTAGCTTAGTATAAGTCAGCACTTCAATTTATTTGTATAGATCCTTGATTTGCTGTAAACAACTCTCAAAACAGACTTTAAGGGGTGTTTGGATTTGTTAAGCTCAATGAGCTCTGATGGTTTTTAGTGTTTAAAACTTGTGTAGACATGCTCCCTTAGGCTCATCTAGGATATTCTAGTTTAAAAACAGTAGGTTTTCAAGTTAAAAAGTCAAGATTAGTTTTAATCTCTTAGAATTGTTTAACTGTTAGAATTTGGCCCTGCATAACCATTAATCTGAGTTTAAAAGTTGGTAATAAAGTTAGGTTTAGCCTCATTTCTTCTTATAATACTATTTTCAGTAATCTAGGTTGGATTAAATTCCATAATAGTCAACTTGTGCAAATATTTCAAAAGTCAAAACTTTTCTAATCAGAAAAATGGGACAGTTTTCAAGAACATGGGTAGACCTCATTTTTGCTTAAAAACCAATAAAAATTGTTCATTTGCAATCTCTGGTAGCTTGTTCTTAAATATCAAAAAGAATTTTCAGATTTGAAATTCATTTGCCTCTTGAAATTTAAGCTTGAATATACCCATTTGACCCATTCACTGCCCTGCACCCAGTAGTACCCCAGAACTGACCATTTTCAGTGGGCAATAACCTTCTAAGTTTTTGTCCCCTTGGTTGGATTCTTATGTTTTGGACACTCAGTAGTATTAGTTAGTGTAATCCTTAATTTGTTTGCATCACTTCACTTATGTGCCAGCTTATTTTGTCCCCACTAGTCTCCCCCTTAGAGCCTAGTCTGCTGAATGTGCATCAGCAGACCTGAAGTGGTTTGATCTTTGCAACTGATTGAATCCAACCTGTTTATCTTTAGTTGTTGGTGGATTACTTGTAGTTGAGTTTGTTTATTATAGTGTTAGCCTTGGAATTGCTTATTTGCTGACTGTTGCAACTGCTTATTCCTAAACCTCACTTTTTGTTTAACCTGACTGACCCACCTTCCCAAGGTATCCACAAGCTCAATCCTTGAGCTTATACCCTGGTTTTGGGTGATTTGAAAAGCTCTCCTAGCAGGCTTTTGGATTCTACCATCACTTTGTACTCTGGGTCACCCCTGTGGGTCCCACCTTAGGCTGGAAAGTGCCACATTCATGCTATAGGGACTGTGGGTATATTGAATTGCTTATTTCAGCTCATAAGCTGACTCAGTGAGCTTTGAGTGTTGATTTAGCTTATTCTGAATACACTTAGTAGGCTTGCATCCTGATTGGTCCTTAGTTCTAGCCTTACAGCTTATTTGATAAACTTGTTTGAGCTTATCATAACTAGTTGAGCCAAAAGCTCAACTGTTAAGCTAATTAGGCTCCAAATAGCTTATTAATAAGCTACAATAAAAGTCCCTTAACAAAAAGTCACTATTTTCAGTAGTATATTAGTTTGGTAGAAGAAAATCATCAATTTAAGTCAAGTGATAGCTTCTTTTTAAGAAGCTTTTGCTTATTAGCTTATTACTCAACTTTTTCCTTAAGCACTTTTCCCTTTTATATTTTTCTTAGGCTTTTGTACTCATAATAGATTTTTAGTAATTTTTTCAGATTTTTCTTTTATCATTTAGTACTTTTTATAATTTAATTTAGTTTAAATTAATTAAATAATTAGTAATAATTAATTAAAAAGTAGGAAAAATAGAATTTCTGTTTTAAAATTAGTTTTATAACATTTTAGATTTTTCTAAATTAAATTTTCATTTTTCTAGTTAAATTTCATAATTATTTGTAATTTAGGATAATTTAGTTAATTAAAAAGTAATTAATAATTAGTAAATAATTAATAATAATTAATTAAATAGTTGTAAAAATAATTTTAATTTTCCAAAAATTTTCTGATAACATTAGGATTGTAAAAATATAATTTTCCCACTCGTAGGACTTTGTTTACTCACGTTTCACTTTTTAATTTGCGCGTTCGCGTTTATTTTAAACTCAAACGCGCGTTTTTAGGTTAAATCACGTTTTTAGGTTATCTGATAATCAGTAATTGTTAATAAAGTGTTTCTAAGTTGTTTTCCATCATAATCTCGTAGTGTAATCATAATAATCAAATTCCTAACCCTTCTGATTAATCACCCGATCATTTAAAACGTTCACAAATACAATTGCACGCCTCGTCGGGACATAACGACCCGGGGATTCACTAAACTCCTTGGTTAGTTGGTTTTTGACGTTTGACTTGGTTGACCATCACCTGGTCAATTTAGTTGACCTTTCAGGACCAATCAATGAACAATAATGGAGTATTTGAATTTGGTCCATTAAGGTATGTACAAGGGAATGTTTCTATAATGTGTGGCTTTGTCTGTTATAGACATGTCTTTTTCCTAGGTCTAGATGATATGTTTTCACGCATTAGGGGAGAAAAATGGGCTGTGTTCTTTTGTGTGCCTGGTAAATCATTAAAAGAAGGTTTGAAGCTGATTCACACAGACAATGATGTGCATACAATGATTGAGCTAGGTTGTTGTGCCAGTTTTGAAGACTTGTTTGTTACTCACACAAAATAGGTGTTATCTCCCTACTATTTAAACAACATTGATGCAGAGGGTGATGGTGGGGAGGTTTTCGGGTGGGTAGAAGAAGATGCTAGCTTGCGGTGCTCTATTACTTCAACTCCTTTTAGGACTAGCACTTCAAAAACTTATAGGAAAGTGGATGATGTTGATGCTTCACAACTAGAATTCAGGAAGCATAAAAAGAGGGTGAAGAGGTCTGTGGATAAGGGAAAAGGAAAGATGGTTGATGAGGTTGATGAGGCTGATGTTGTTAACAGGAACAAACCGGCTGGTATTGTCATTAGAGACGGTGGTTCTATGAAGAACCCAACAGGTGTTGGTTCAGTGAATGTGGGAGCAAAAGGTGGTGGCATTTTGAGACCAAGAATAACTAATTGCGTACTGGGTCGATGGGCACCAAGATCAATGGGTAACAATGTGGTGTTATTTTAACTAGGTGAGTCTAATGAAATGTTTAGCAAATATTTTGGACACATTGCATTGCCTATTATAGTAACCTCATTTCATTGCATATATTGACTGTGCAGGTGTTGTTGATCACATGTTGGTTCATCAAGTAGAAGGTTTGAATATTCATCCAGTAGAAGGTTTGAATATTGACATATGGGTTCATCTATTGGGAATATGTAATGTGTAGAAACTAAAACACTTTAATTTGGTTGTATTTAGTAATGTAATTTGACTAATGTAACTTGAACTATTCTACCTCTGTTTCGAATACACCAAAGGGTGTGGGCAGGCATTGTGATGGGTTAAACTTTTTGGTACATGCTGAACAATATTATGTAAATTGAAGTATTTCTTATGGGGTTAAATGTTTAGTCAAGCTTGACTCCTATGCATAATATGTTTGTGTTTGTTTTGTGTTTCTGTCATTTGCTTCGATTAATAGCATTTTACTATGAATATGTTTGTGTTTGTTTTGTGGTTCTATTATTTGCTTCGATTAGTAGCATTTAGACGTATGTGTTTGTGTATTGTATTATGGTTTCAATTATGTCAGTTTCATGTTTGTGAATGTGTTTTTGATACGAATTGAATAATGTATATCAAGACAAACGGGATCAAACGAACCCTTCCATTCATAAACCATAAGGATACATTTACAACCTTATGGGAACCCACAACCCCTACCTACATCATCACCTAATCTACCTAGCTTACGACACTACGATAGTGGCACCAAAACGAACAAAAGAAACCACAACCACACAAGTGCCCAACCACCCACTCCCTACATTCATCATGTTAATACAAATATCGCCTAAAAACGTTATTTATATTTTACGATCTTCGCTAAGTTTTGTTAACGACAAAATGTAAACTTTAGTTTCTAAGAAAAACATAATCTTAGTTTTAAAGACTTGCATAAACTAGACTTTTGCTACATTTTACATTTCATAAAACACAACAATTTTTATTTCTTAAAATAGAATTGTCACATCACATTTATGGCAATGATGAGGCGAAAAATGAACCACTTTTAGGGGGTCATTTAAGCCCGAATCCGACTTTATTTGATCAAATATTGCCCCAAATCGTTCCTTTTGTGATTTTAGGTACTTTGGGAGAGAAATCTGGAAAAGGAAGCAATTCAGACGTTTTTGGAGCTTAAAAGTGAAGAAAACGCCAAAGTCTTAATTTTCCATGCTGGGAACAGTAGGTGACGGCGTCAAGAGCAAAACCTTGACGGCGTCAAGAGCAAATTTCATAAATTTCCATGACTACCCAGAAGAGTTTTGACGGCGTCACGTAGGAAGGGCGTCAAGAGTAAATGAGTCGTGACGGCCTGGAAGTACTTAAGTCTTGACGGCGTCAGAAATGGATCTAGGCAGTCCGAGGAGAGTTTTGGCGGCGAGGTGACGGCGTCACAAGATTACTCTTGACGCCGTCAAACCTATTTTTCTATATATAGTTTTCTAATTTTTCACATTTAGAGAGAGAAGTTTTGGGAGAAACCCTAAGTACGATTTTGGTGTAACTTTACAGGTTTTTCAAGGGTTCCAACCCCTTGATACCTTGCATGATTAATCAAGATAAGTGTTCTTCTAATTCAATCAATATGTCTATGTGTTGGTTGTCTATATCATGTTCTTGTCTTAATTCTATCATGCTAGGCTAGATCTATCTTGTGTTTGCTTAGATCTAATGAAACCTAGGTATTGATTATGTGTTGATTACTTGTTTATACTTGTTTTGGATGAATGATTTATATGTTAGGCTTAAGAAAACTGGCAGATCTCCAAATGGTAACATGCTTGAACGTCTTAAGAAACATGAACCGAGGCGCACTAGGTCTTTATTGGTTGTATTTAATGCATGAGCCACTGTTTACAATCCCTATAGTTGTGCTGGGCATGGTGTAGGAGGAGATAAGAGCTCATAGAATTGGGGAGTTATGTGTGCCACCCCATGAATGGTATTAAGGAATACGATCCGTCATCCATGCAATTATAATAAGTAATTAACGTGTAAAAGATATCTGGGGAGTAGTGAAATCTAAGTAAACACATTTTCTCCAATTACTGCTCACAACCTTAGTTTAATTAGCGTAATTTCATTTTTAGTACATCTTAGTATTGGGTTAGTTGAATAGCAACTAATTCCGTCCACTCTTCCAAAACCCGAGATTTTACTTGCTTTCATAAAAATATAAAAATACAAAAATAATCATCCCTCACCTTTAGAACTAGTATTTAGGCTTTCTAATCCTAGCGACACTATTCCTAAGCTGAACGATCAATCCCCCGGTACTTGTCACTATACTATACTACAACGATCAGGTACACTGCCTGGTGGGGGTTGTAAGCTTCTCGAGATCCCTCGAGAGGTAAAGCCTGTTGCGATTCCCACGCATCAAGTTTTTGGCGCCGCTGCCGGGGAATAGTTATTGTCTAGGTTAGGATTTCTTTTTATTAGGTCTACTTGCTAGATTCCTTTCTAGTAAGATTTAATTTTTATTTTTAGGTCTTCTTTAGTCTATCTCACTTCTTTGTGCTTTTGTTCGCAACTCTTTACCATCCGACATCATGGAAGGTGGTAACATCTTTGAACCCGTCATCCCACCACAACAAAACCCACCATTAGAACCCCTTAGGCCCCGAACCTTAGGAGAGTATTCCCGACCTAGCCACCAAGGCTACCGAAACACCATTGAGCTCACCGGAGCCAATGTGACCCCCTTGCGATCCGACACCATCCGGTTGGTGCAAAGCGGATGTGCATTCCATGGACTTCGTTCCGAAGATCCAAACCAACATCTTAAGGACTTCCTCAAAATCGTAGACTCCATAGACCTAGGTGTTGAAACTAGAGAGACTACCCGATTACGCCTATTCCTATTCTCTCTACGGGATCAATCTAGTCAATGGCTTGAGCGTTTACCCGCGGGATCCATCACCACATGGGATGACCTCACCACTCGTTTCCTTGCTCAATTTTTCCCACCGGGGAGAACTACTAAGCTTAGAAATGACATCTTGATGTTCCAACAACGTCAGAATGAATCTCTTTATGAAGCATGGACTCGTTTCAAGGACTTACTCCAAAAAGTCCCTCATCATGGCATAGATCTTTGGCTCCAAGTCCAAATTTTTTATGACCATATCGACATCTCCACGAGGCGAGCCATTGACCAATCGGCCGGTGGTAAGCTACGTGATCTTAGTGCGGAACAATCATGGGAACTCATAGAAGATCTTGATCTCTATGACAACGAAAGTTGGAACGATCCCCGTGACTTGAACAAAACGGTCAAGGCAATATCCTTGCCTTCGAACAATTCTAGCACTCCCGACCGTAGGATCATGGAACTTGAGGACCAAGTCAAGTTTCTCATGAAATCTTACGATGCTCCTAAACCTTCAAGCCAAGTGAACAAAATCACTTCTTCATGCGAATTATGTAGTGGTCCCCACGACACTCGTGATTGTGTAGAACTCCCCGGAATAGCTTTTGTGGACTACGCATCCACGCGTACCGACGAAGCGGGAGATAAGTGGTACACTTTCAAGCCCGAGCCAAACGCTTACGGTGATTCATACAACCCCTCATGGAAAAATCACCCAAACCTTAGGTGGAAGCAAAATCAACCCAATTCCTCCAATCCGCCTAACCGTTACCAACCAACCGGTCCACCATCCAACCGTACTTTCAACAACAATCCTTCTAACAACTTTAGTAGTACCAACAATCTTGAAGGGTTGATGTCAAAGTTTATGGCATCTCAAGAAGCTCGCATATCTAAGTTTGAAGCCGATTTCAAACACAAGCAAAGCGAGATGACCACTAGAATTGACGCATTGTTGAAAGTTCTCAATGACCGAGAAATGGGAGCACTCCCAAGTGACACAATCAAGAATCCGAAACTAAACGTTAATTCCATATCTTCAGTTTCGTCACCCACTTCATGTCCACAATACTACTCGGTCAAATCAACGAGCACGTGTTTCAAACAAAACCAAGTTCTTCAAAAAGACCAATCAAATAAAACACCCCATATAGAGCCGGTCAAAAGTATAGTTGAAACACCTCCTACGCAAGGCCTTGACGATGAATTCAAAGAACTTCACCTTGAACGCCCCGTCATTGATGTCTTAGCGCGTGCTCCTTACTATAGTGCCCTCCTAGAAAAATATGAGAAGTTTAAACTAGGTAAAAATGGGACCGCCTTCGTTCAAAACAAGTTGCCTAAAAAGCTTGATGATCCGGGTATATTTGTTTTGCCTTGTAAGATAGGAAGATCCGAAGCTTTCGACACACTAGCCGATTTAGGGTCAAGCCTCAACTTGATTCCCTTATCCTTATTCACCGCTCTTAAGCTAGGAAAGTTAGAGGAAACGGAGGTATTGATAGGGCTAGCGGATGGGAGTATTGCCCACCCGGTTGGAATGATTAAGGATGTAGTTGTTCACGTAGGAAAACTAACTATATTAGCGGATTTCCACGTCCTAGACATGGTTAGTGACACTACATGCCCATTATTGGTAAGAAGAGGATTTTTAGCAACCGCTAGCGCCATGATAGATTGTAAGGAGTCTAGGATAGCGGTAGGTGAAGGAGATACTTGGTCGGTATACGATGTAAAGAAGCATAGTTATGATTGTGATGATGAACTGACACCGCATTGGGTAGAGATGAATAGGAGACCATCTAGATACGGACCTTGGATAGAAAGGAACTTCATAGGACCTCAATGCCCATTTTATCTAGAGAAAGATTTCGTAGAAAAGACACATTCGGTAGAACAACTCATAGCTAGAGATGAAGAGCTAGACCCCTTTGAGGACCCCTTAGTCTTTAGGAAGATGATTGAGTTCTTGAGCGTAATGCCTATTAATATAGAGATGAATAAGTGGAAAAGAGAGGGAGACAAGTGTAAATGGAGGTGGGACAAGCCACCTAAAGAAGGTGATGGAACATGGCATATGAGGATGACTTTGTATGATCCGGATGGAGAAAAGTTTGAAAGGTCATACCACACTAAGGAAACCGATAGGAAATTGAAACCTAAGTTTGATCCCAAAGATGTCCTCAATGAGGAACTCACCCGAATCACGTAGTAACCCATGACCTTGAGTCTAGCTACAAGACTCGTAAATAAAGAAAAGCGCTTCTTGGGAGGCAACCCATGCTTTGTGTGATTTTATTTGTTTGATTGTTATTTGCTTCCGTATGCATGTTTTATTTTTATTGTTGGTTGATCATGTTTCTAAACTAAATAGTAGAAATACTTTACTTTGTTGTTTGGCCTAGTCTTAACTCCACCTAAAGGTATTTTTGCAAAAGATAAGTGTAAGGGGAAACCCCAAATATGTTTTTAAGAAACAAACCGATCATGATTCTCCACAATATTAAATGAACATGTGTATTCGTATTTGTTAGAGTCAAATGCTTGTATTGAGTCATAATGAAGTTTTGCAGGATTTTCCAGGAAGTAGGACCAAGTTTTTCCAGAAATTTTCCGGAAACTTAACATAAGAATTTCTGCAGGTCCATTATGACGGCGTCAGGGGTTTACTCTTGACGGCGTCAGGAGTTAAAATCTGGAAATTTTACCGGTTTTGTTTTTCCAACGGAGTCTTATGGTTTTTGTGAATTATTAAGTTTTATAATCTCCAGGAGATCTGCAAACTTCATTCCACAAGCATTATATCTTATCTTGTTTTCTAGGATTTAGAAACTTATATAGAATGCCGCCGATTTTACGCGAGGTTGTCTTGTCTATTTTGTCAGGTTTTACAGGTTATATATGACAAGAAGATGATTTATATTCTGGAAGGGAAGCTTTGATTGTTCATTTTCTTGGAGGAAGATTTAACCTGACCATCCTATTATCCATACCGAGCGAATCAGGGGAGTATTTGATTTCATTCTCTTTACTTTTTCACTTTTACATTCTTTACTTGAACATTGGGGACAATGTTCATCTTAAGTGTAAGGGGAGGGTAAAAAGATGATACCTTACATATGCACTTTCGCTTGAGTTTGTTTTGTTTGATGGTAGATGTGTAATAAAACTATGAGAAATACTTGTTAGTGCAATTTTAGCGCCAAATTTAAAATTTTTTACAACATTTAGGAGTGAAACTTTAGCCATAACAAGCGTCTCATGGATAGGTGATTGTATGACTAGCACATAACCGTATATTCAGAAAAATTTTCCACCCAAATATGTGAGGTTCGCCTTTAGATTTGATAGGAAAAGCATTCATTATTAGTGCTTATGAGTGTACCGGTAGCATTTAGATTCTAGAACTTGCGTTAGTGATGCATCCCGAGACCGCTAGTGAGACTACATTCGTGTGGTAGGATTTACTACATGATAAGAGGCATTAGGATCACCCTTGTATTAAACCCGCATTATAATTACTTGACCATTTAAGTCATATTACTTGGCTAGTTAAGTCAACTAATTTTTCCCACACCCTTAGCGTTGTACTCATTTTTAGTACACGAAACCCCTAGTACACCCCTCCGAGCCTATCTATTCGTTTCTAACTTTAAGCATTTTACTTAAAGGATGAATTTGTTACATCCCACTTAAATGTACACCCAAATCGCCTTAGCCTTCCGTGTATGCGCTCATTTTTAATGCATTATTGTTATTTGTTAAACCCTAAGTTAACTTTCTAATTGATTACATGGTTGCTAAGTCGAGTCATATCCTTGTACATATTGTTTTGGGACGATTGGGACTCATGGGTAAGTACTTATTTATGGAGTAATGGGGAAGAACATCACTTATTACCCCCATATGTACGTTAATCTTAAAAGTGCTCCAAGTGTTTTGATTTTCTTAATTCGAGTCATTAGATTAGTTGATTGTAAAGTATGTAAAAATTCAAGTGTAAGGGAAATGTTCATTCCCTATGATGTATTATTTTGGATGGTAGGGTAAGAGTGTATGCAAAAAAAAAAAAAAAAAAAAAAAAAAAAAAAAAAAAAAAAAAAAAAATCGAAAAAATCAAGAAAAAGAAAAGAAAAAAAAAAGAAAAAAGAAAAAGCGAAAAAACATACGGATTACCATCTCTTTTTATTCTATGTTTATTTGATGTTTTTGTTATTTTTCATTTATTAGCTTAAGTCGAGTCTAGTCTTGGCTTAGCAACGCCATATTGTACATGTAATTAACCAAGATTGTTAACTCACCACCAGTAAAAACTTCCTCTATCCAACAAAACCGTGTATTTCATATCCCTACACCTAACGTTACAACCCTTTAAAAGACCTCTTTGATAGTTTATCCTAGGTGCTTACGCCACGTGGTGGAGGTTTGATCCTTTCCCAAGCCTATGGTAATCTATTTTGCTATGACAGGTAGTGAGAGATATCTTCCGTTTCCATATTGTAATTTACACTTTATTACACCCGAGAGATGTGAGTATCTAAACACTATTTGTGAGGTGCTAGTGTATGACCTCCGTGCTTGTCTATTGGTCTTTAGTGGAACGATTATTTCTTGTAATTACTTTTATATTAGTGTTAAATGACCCCTAACTTGTATTTTGACTAGAATAAAAGCGCATTTGCTTGAGGACAAGCAAATCTCAAGTGTAAGGGTATATGATGAGGCGAAAAATAAACCACTTTTAGGGGGTCATTTAAGCCCAAATCCGACTTTATTTGATCAAATATTGCCCCAAATCGTTCCTTTTGTGATTTTAGGTACTTTGGGAGAGAAATCTGGAAAAGGAAGCAATTCGGACGTTTTTGGAGCTTAAAAGTGAAGAAAACGCCAAAGTCTTAATTTTCCATGCTGGGAACAGTAGGTGACGGCGTCAAGAGCAAAACCTTGACGGCGTCAAGAGCAAATTTCATAAATTTCCATGACTACCCAGAAGAGTTTTGACGGCGTCACGTAGGAAGGGCGTCAAGAGTAAATGAGTCGTGACGGCCTGGAAGTACTTAAGTCTTGACGACGTCAGAAATGGATCTAGGCAGTCCGAGGAGAGTTTTGGCGGCGAGGTGACGGCGTCACAAGATTACTCTTGACGCCGTCAAACCTATTTTTCTATATATAGTTTTCTAATTTTTCACATTTAGAGAGAGAAGTTTTGGGAGAAACCCTAAGTACGATTTTGGTGTAACTTTACAGGTTTTTCAAGGGTTCCAACCCCTTGATACCTTGCATGATTAATCAAGATAAGTGTTCTTCTAATTCAATCAATATGTCTATGTGTTGGTTGTCTATATCATGTTCTTGTCTTAATTCTATCATGCTAGGCTAGATCTATCTTGTGTTTGCTTAGATCTAATGAAACCTAGATATTGATTATGTGTTGATTACTTGTTTATACTTGTTTTGGATGAATGATTTATATGTTAGGCTTAAGAAAACTGGCAGATCTCCAAATGGTAACATGCTTGAACGTCTTAAGAAACATGAACCGAGGCGCACTAGGTCTTTATTGGTTGTATTTAATGCATGAGCCACTGTTTACAATCCCTATAGTTGTGCTGGGCATGGTGTAGGAGGAGATAAGAGCTCATAGAATTGGGGAGTTATGTGTGCCACCCCATGAATGGTATTAAGGAATACGATCCGTCATCCATGCAATTATAACAAGTAATTAACGTGTAAAAGATATCTAGGGAGTAGTGAAATCTAAGTAAACACATTTTCTCCAATTACTGCTCACAACCTTAGTTTAATTAGCTTAATTTCATTTTTAGTATTTTATTTTGATTGCATCTTAGTATTGGGTTAGTTGAATAGCAACTAATTCCGCCCACTCTTCCAAAGCCCGAGATTTTACTTGCTTTCATAAAAATATAAAAATACAAAAATAATCATCCCTCACCTTTAGAACTAGTATTTAGGCTTTCTAAACCTAGCGACACTATTCCTAAGCTGAACGATCAATCCCCCGGTACTTGTCACTATACTATACTACAACGATCAGGTACACTGCCTGGTGGGGGTTGTAAGCTTCTCGAGATCCCTCGAGAGGTAAAGCCTGTTGCGATTCCCACGCATCAGGCAAGTTTTGTCATTATACATTTATGGAAAGAAAATGTGTTTGACTTACTAAGTGGTTTTTTTGCAAGTTTGGCGTTTGACTAGATGTAATGAGATGTGACATTGTTTGGTTTGCAAGGTGTAATGAGATGTGACTTTGTTTGGTTTGCAAGATTTATTGCAAAATCAACTGCAAGCCCGGCGGAACCCTGGGGGTACACGGGCGGAACCCATCTGAGGGTTCCGCCTGATCCGCCAGACCTGCAGAAGGCTTTGCTATAAATACCAAGCCACAAGTTGATTTTTGGCTTATCACTCTACATCATATTTTACACACACACATTCATTCTTTCATCTAACCCTTTAACATTTCATATGTGAAGTTTCTTTTTGTAGCAAAGAGATTCACGAGCTCATTAAAAGTAACAAGTATTCAACACAACGTTGCAAGACTTGTTAGCTTAGCATTGTGTAGACTTGTGTAGTTTACACTTCATTTGATTGTGTATTTCAGTAGTGATCGGTTAGTATTTTAGTCCTCAAAATACGAAGTGTACCGGGAGTAGTTGTACCCTTGTAAAAGAACTAACGGGAGTGGTTGTACCCTTGGTAAAGAACTCGACATCTAGCTTGTGCATGATTGATGAGTGCTCAAACACTCATCATTTTTGATCAAATCTGAACTGCAAAACATACAAAAACAATCAAAAAGTTATCAAAATATTTAAATTATCCCAGGGATTGTGTTTTATGTGTTTTAAATGCAAAATAAGCAAAAACAAATGAAAAATGATCAAAGTTTGCAATATTGGCAATTTCAGTCCCCCAAGTTTCAAAACTTGTCAAAAATAGTCCCTATGCATTTATTTTAAAAGGAAAAGTCAACCCAAGCCTTTTGAAAGTCAAATGTTAGAAAACATAATACTTGGGTCATAAGTTTCAAAAATTACATGTTTGGTCCCTCAAAATTTCAAATCTGGCAAATTAAGTCCCTGGGAATTTTTGAAAAAATGGAAAATGGCAAAATTGGTCCTTGTATTATTGGAGATTGGCATCATTGGTCCTTGTAAGTACTTTGGAGAAATTACAACTTCAGCCTTCATGATTGGTGAAATTGCAAAAATGGTCCTTGTTATTTACATAAACCAAACCGAACCCTTTTGATATTAAAAACCAAACAACCAAATCCAATACCCAATCCCAAGCCCAGCCAAACCATACCCCACGACCCATCACCACATCTGGCCCAACTCCCTTTTTGATATTAACCCCCAGGTCAACGAGGGTCAAACACAATCTTCCCCACCCCAAATTTCACCCGTTTTCCTGCAAACCTGTTCCCCCCCTCCACCTTTTTCACCAAACTTACCCTCTATAATAAATGCGCCTCACCAACAAAACCAACTCCCACCACCACCTCATTAATACCCTCCACCAGAACCACTCATATTTGATGTTTTATTTTTGGTGGCAAAATACCAATCAACAGCTGAGATGCATCAAAAATCAATTGGACAGTTGGGATTTGGTCAAGGGTGAAAGGGGAAGCCTAGGGAAGTGTTATTTTACAAAAAGAAGCCATGTGGAAGAAATAGGGGCATATATTGGTCTCGTTATATAAGTGTATGCTCATATGAGACTAAAAGGTGTGTAGTATTGTATTTTTAGTTAATTTTAGTGTTTATTGTACCTTTTGTAAACTGTTTTAAGTGAATGAAAGTATTATTCTTAGTTTAACTCGAATTTGCAAATTTCAAGTTTGTTTAAGAATTTCAATTGCTTGTTTAGGGTTCATCAATGATATTCAGTTGTTTATAAACTTATATAAGTCCAATGTATCTGTTTTCATAAGGTTTTAAGTTTGTGGAATTATGTTTATCACAGTTTGGTAAAAATAGAAAAAAATATAAAAAATCAAAATAAAATAAAAATCAATGGTAAAAGGTTAAAGAAGAAGAGAGAAGCAGCAGGATGGGATAAAGGATTTGGTTTAGAGCTCAAGGGAGCATTAGGTTGGTCCTTGGTTCATGTGTTCAACTAGGAAGGCTTTGTAAGCTTCCCATTTTTCCGTTTTTCATCATATTAGTATAGAATTACTTTTTTATTGTTTTCCTGTTTCCATTTAACCTTTAATTTGTTAAGTAAATCAGTATTGAGCATTAAGTTTTAGTTTTCAATCAATAGAATCTAGTTAGTGGTAAGTTTAATTTAAAAGAGGGTGTTTGGATTTAACTGTCTCTACAAGACATGGTGTGACTCTGTGATCACTTGTGCTTGATACATACTCAATTGGTGTACATTAGAACATCTAAACCTTAAAAACCTGTACTTGTCCTATTAAAAGTCAAAATCACAACAAATCACACCCACAGTTCATCTGTTAGAGTTTTGAAGTGTCAAAAGCTTGTAATTATCTAACTTGGGTTTGGTCGTGTTTATTGGAGGTTGTACCTGCTGGTTGAAGTGATGATGGTAAACCCTTGCTGGAACGATTTGATATTTATCTAACTTGGGTTTGGTCGTGTTTATTAATCTTCACGTGGTACATTTGAAGTTGCACTACTGTTGGTCGTCTTTGCTATTACAGCATACACATGCTATGTGTATTCGTTTGTTGATGACGGTTAGAAGCTGCTAATGTGGAAGTGCATAAGTTCGTTATTTCTGGAAGTTAGGGGTTAAACCCTATTGCATGTTACAAGTCCGATAACTACACAAGTTTGGTTCGTAATGGTGTATCATGTGTATGTTTAGACATGGTGGATGGGGCTTGTGTTTTTTTTTGTTTGTAGTGTTCGTTGCTACTACAAACAGATTATATGTTGAAGATCGCTTGGATGTTTATACGTGGATTCTTCATGGAAGTTAAGGTGGACCGCCACAGTGATATAGAAGGCTCAAGTGCTTTTCTTGAGTAGTATTGTCAATTTTTATGTACTTTTGTCATTCTTGGTAAGTTCATTCTATTGTAAGTTATAGGAATGGTGTGTCATTCTTATATTCGAGTCTGTAAGTGTCCTAAGGGACTGAGGTGAGGGATATTACCCCCATCCTATGTACTTCAACGTTTTTTGGTGTAATGCATTTTACCGGGGTGATTTAACCCTTTTACCCAAAAAAAAAAAAAAGCTTGTAATTAGCTTAAATCTGGTTAAGCTTACTTGAGATAGCTTCACTTAGGGTTTATAAACATCAATCAATCATCCAAGCTCAGTTGAAGTTCATAAAAGTCAAAATTCAAGTTTTCATAAAAAAGTCAAAAGTGCTCTTTGGTAGAAATCCATTTCTGGGAGGAATTTTTTAGAATTTTGTGTTTGGAATTAGCATTTGAAAATTGTTGTGATTGTAGTATCTCGGCTGAACCATATGATCCCATGCATGGCTTAATTTTGTGAAATTTTCACAAGCTTGTGCACAAGCTCAAAGTGAGCTGCAGGGGAAGCACCTCCCCTGTGCACAGACCTCAGTCCCATTAGCCCAACTTTAGTGGACCCCACAGGCCTAACCAGTGGGCCCCATGACCTGAATTTTGTCTTAATAGAAAGCCAATAAGACAGGCTATCTGGCTGTGTGCTTATTTTGTAGTTTAAAGCTCTATTGATAGGGCTGCAAGTGCTCTCTAGTTTGTCCCATTCCCTGACCAAAGCTGAGGAATCAGCTTTTGTACCCAAAGTCCAACCCCCTCCTTGCTTCATTTGTTGGACCCAGTGACCAAACCTTGGCTTTTTACAAAGCCAATAAGCTCAGCTTATTGGCTTATCTCTTTGTTTGGACTTCCAAGGACCCTAGTAGACCCCACAAGCCTTCAAAGGTGCCCTGTGAGACCTGTTTGGACTGTTTAAGTGTTGGACTGCTTATTGCTTATTTTTGTGATTTTTTGTTCCATTCATTTTAATTTAAGTAGTTGTACATCTGTTTTAAGCTTATTTGTGGTTGTGACATCATTTGGTAGCTTTTGCATATCACTCAAGTCCTAATAAGCTTAAATACTCATCTGTCAAATAAATAAGCTCATCATACTACTTATTTTTTATCTCCAAACAAAGTACCTTCACAAAAGTTGCTTAAAATCAATCAATAAACAGTTGTGAAACAGAAAAGTCCCAAAAAGCTCAATTTATTGGAAGTGATAGCTTCTATTTAAGCCAATTGGCTTATTACCTCAGCTTATTTATAAGCTAATCTCATTTTTATATTTTTCCTAGGCTTTTGGTAGTTAAAAATAATTTTAGTAATTTTTTCAGATTTTTCTTGCATCATTTGGTATTTTTCTTAATTTAAATTAGTTTTTAATAATTATTAAATAGTTAATAATTAATATTAATTAATTAGAAAGTCAGAAAAATACAAATTTAGTTTTAAAATGAGTTTTTAGTTATTTTTAATTTTTCCTAATTTTATTTTCAATTTTCTAGTGTAATTTCATAAATAATTAGAATTTAGGTTAATTTAAATAATTAAAAAGTAATTAATAATTAGTTAATAATTAGTAATAATTAATTAAAAAGTCTTAAAAATATATTTTCAGTTCTAAAATTAGTTTTATAGTATTTTAGAATTTTCCAAGTTTAAATTTTGTTTTTCTATGTTAATTTCATAATTATTTGCATTTTAGGTTAATTTAATTAATTAAAATTAAATAGGAAAATAGTATTTATTTAATAATAATTATAAAAATAGTGTAAAAATTAATTTTAAATTTTCCAAAAATTTTCTTTAATCATTAGGTTTGTAAAAATATCATTTTTATACCAGTAGCCTTTTTAGATAATCTCACTCACTTTTATTTACGTACGTTTGCTCCCGTTTTCAGTAAACGTACGTTTTTTAGGTTTTAGCTCACTTCTTTTTAATCTAAATTCCAGTAATCAATCATATAGCTTTCCTAAGCTATTTCTTTTTATAATTTTCAAATAATTCTCATCACCACCCTTTTTCTGTGAATAAACACCCGATCACAAGCACGTTCAGATACAATTCACACCTCGTCGGGGTATAACGACCTGGTGATTTCCTAAATTACCCGGAGATTGACTCTTAAGCTGTTTGACCTAGTTGACCGTCCTTTGGTCAATTTAGGTTGACCGTTTAGCATCAATCAAATTTTGGCGCCGCTGCCGGGGAGGTGTGCGCGTTTCTGCAGTGTCTTTTGAGATTAGTGTTATTTCACCACAATCACTATACAAATACTATCACTTTTGTAAATTTTGAAATCAAAACAAAAAAAAAAAAAAAAAAAAGAAAAAAAAGAAAAAAAAAGAAAAAAAAAGTCATTAACACTTTTCCTAAAGTGTAAAAACACAAAAAAAAAATTAAAAACAACAAAACAGATCGTAACGTTTTCTGAGCCGGATTTCTTTTAAGGTGATTCTTAAAGAAATACGATTTTGGATAACGAGACGATACCAAAAATATTGTCCAAAGGTTTTTCACCCATACACAAAACCCAAAAACATCCATCTTTTCTTGTGAATAATAATCATACATAAAAAATAAACCGTCGCAAACCAAGACAGAACACCTAGCAACTGGGGGTGTGAACATAATAAGTTCCCAAACCAAAGATTTAAAACTTGCCTTTGTATCCCTGTGAGTGGTGTACCTTTCGTAAAGAAGCCACTTGCTTGTGATTATTGGTTTAAGTTCACTGTGGATTTGCCTCGATTTTGTTTTGATTGGTTTTTATCCCTAGTGCATGCGCACTCGTTCTTCAAGGTCCACTAGCCCATTACGTGAGCTTGTCGGGAAACCTCGAAGACCTCGTAGGCATTCTGCACCAATAGTCGGATCTGAGATCCGTACTGTTGCCACACCCACTGTCACCATGGCGGAAGACCGCCCCATGTGTGAGCTTCTCCAAGCACCCATCGAGGGTTACAGAGATGCCATTGTTGTTCCAGCCATCGTGGCTGATAATTTTGAGCTCAAAACCGGGTTACTCAATCTTGTAACCTCAAGTCAATTCTACGGTTTTGAGAGGGACGATCCTCATGCTCACATTCGATGGTTCAATAAAATCACATCGACCATCAAGTACAAGAATGTCCCTTGTGAAGCAATCAAACTTCTTCTCTTCCCATTCTCACTGGAGGGACAAGCCCGGATTTGGCTTAAAAAACAACCTCCTCGATCTATTGAGCATGGGAAGATCTTGTGAAAAAATTTGTGAATGAATTCTTCCTACCTTCCAAGACCACGAGTCTTAAGAACGAAATCACCAAGTTCACTCAGAAATATGATGAATCTTTTGGTGAAGCGTGGGATCGTTTCAAAGAATTACTTCGCAAGTGTCCACATTATGGTTTCTCAGAGTTGATGCAACTCGATACTTTCTACAATGGCGTGAGCCAAGCTGATCAGGATTCTCTCAATGCCTCCGCGGGAGGTAATTTCTTGAGTAGAACCACCAAAGAAGCTTTGCAAATCATAAAAAACAAGTCCAAGGTCCGCTCTACATGAAGCAAACCGATTGTTTCTCAAATCAATGCGGGTCCTTCCATTTCATCTTCTGTGGGTCAATCTAGCACGGATGCTAAGATTGACAAGCTCACTGAAGTGATTCAAGCTTTTGTTCTCGCCCAAACAAAGAAAGTTTCATTTCCACAACATCCTCCACCTGCTGAGGTTAAAAAAGTGGAAGTCTGTGTGACTTGTGGTGGGCCGCATGCCTACTACAATTGCACAGCTATTGATGGTACTCCATATGAAGCTCATGCTGTTGTCGGGTCCCAAAATCAAGGAGGCAATCAATACCGCCCTCCTATGGACCCGAACTATCGTCCTCACCATTATCCTGGACCTCCCGGTTTTAATCAAAACCAAAATGTCCAAAACCGTGGCCAAAATCAAAATAGAGTGAACCAAGGTTTTCAAAACTAAGGTAACTTCAATCAGGGTCACGGTTTCCAAAATCAAAACCAAGGTTTCCAAAATCAAGGTTTCCAGCACCAAAATCAAGGAAACTTTAACCGGAACCAAGGTCAGGGTAATTTCAATCCCGGGAATTTTCATGGAAACAACCACCAGAATCAAGGGAATTTCCAACATCAAAACCAAGGAAATTTCAACCAAGGTCCCAATCCGAACAATCGAGCTCAAAATTTTCCTAATCCGAATCAAGCCATTGTTCCAACTGGGCCTTCATCTAACGAGTTGTTAAAACAATTCATGAAGTCCCAAGAAGAGTTGAACAAGATGTTGGTCAGCCAGATTTCTGATATCAAGAAGTCTTTAAATGATCGACCCTCGGGCTCAGGTACTACTTTACCGAGCAACACGATCGCTAACCCGAGGGGCGATGCTAAGGCGATCACAACACGAAGTGGTGCTTCATATGATGAACCCGCGATTCCTACTACCTCTTCTTCCTCTCCTCCAAAGGTAGTGGAACGTGAACCTGAGGTGACAACGGACAAAGTGAAACCTACTAGCTCACGAAGTACAACACACGTCCAACCTCAGGTTATTCCAGAAACCAGATATAAGCCTGGAGTTGTCTTTGAGCCACCAGAAACTCCAATGGATGACCCTAAATCCAAAACTTCTATTCCTTATCCATCACGTCTCAATGCACAAAAGCTCCGCGAAAAGGCTAGTCACCAAATGGATAAATTTTTCCAAATCTTCCAAGATTTGCACTTTGACATTAGCTTCGCGGACGCTATTCTCTTGATGCCCAAGTTTGCATCAACAATCAAGAATCTGTTAAGTAATAAGGAAAAACTCTTCGAGATGGCAAGAACTCCTCTGAATGAGCACTGCTCAACAGTTCTCTTGAAAAAGCTTCCTGAAAAGCTTGGAGACCCCGGGAAATTTCTCATTCCTTGTACTTTCTCGGGTATGGTTGAATGCTTCGCCTTAGCCGATCTAGGTGCTAGCATTAACCTGATGCCATATTCTGTGTGGAAGAAACTTTCTCTTCCCAAACTCACTCCCACGTGCATGACTTTAGAGCTTGCCGATCGTTCGATTTCTTGTCCTATTGGCATTGCCGAGGACGTATTCGTTAAAGTGGGAAAGTTTCATTTTCCGGCAGATTTTGTGATTGTTGACTTTGATGCCGATTCAAGGGTCCCTCTCATTCTTGGAAGGGGATTCCTTAGAACTGGGCGTGCTCTCATCGATGTATTTGAGCATAAGATCACATTGCGTGTTGGAACAGAAGCCATCACCTTCAACCTAAATCAAACTTCGAGATACTCCTCCAATTATGACTATGAATCGGTGAACCAAATAGATGTCATCGATGTGGCTGCTGAGGAGTATCCTCAAGAGGTTTTAGATTTCTTTGATGATTCTTCGAGTGAAAACTTCACTCCATCTTCTTACCCCATCATCGCCAATTCTTCTCCTTCCCTCACTCCGTTTGAGGGAAGTGACTTCATCTTAGAAGAAATTGAGGCCTTTCTCAAAAGTGATTCGATTCCTGATGGAATCGATAACCAAGAGATCGACCCCGAGAGGGATATTCTCTTACTTGAGAAGTTATTAAACGAATATCCCTCTCCTCTTCCTGTTCTACCACAAACACTTCATAAAGAGGAAGTCAAAAATGTTGAGAAAACTGACGACTTTCCTGAGGTTGAACTTAAGGACTTGCCGCCTCATCTCGAATATGCATTTCTGGAGGGTGATGATAAATTACCCGTCATAATTGCTAAAGATTTAAGCGTTGAGGAAAAGGCTGCTCTAATAAAGGTTTTGAAGTCACATAAGCAAGCAATTGCTTGGCGACTCTCCGACATCAAGGGCATTGACCCTGAATTTTGTACCCACAAGATTTTAATGGAGGATGACTTCAAACCAGCAGTCCAACAACAAAGAAGGGTGAATCCAAAAATTCATGAGGTAATCAAACAAGAAGTTTTAAAACTTCTTGATGCCGGATTGATTTACCCTATCTCGGACAGTCCTTGGGTTAGCCCAATTCATTGTGTTCCAAAAAAGGGTGGCATTACTGTTGTCACAAACGAGGAAAATGAGTTGATTCCAACTCGATTGGTTACGGGTTGGCGTGTCTGCATTGACTATCGCAAGTTAAATGACGCCACCCGTAAAGACCATTTTCCTCTGCCCTTTATGGATCAGATGCTCGAGAGACTAGCGGGGAATGAGTACTATTGCTTCCTCGATGGTTTCTCGGGTTACTTTCAGATTCCCATTGATCCGCAAGATCAGGAAAAGACCACTTTCACGTGCCGCTATGGAACTTTTGCTTATAAACGTATGCCATTTGGTTTATGTAATGCTCCGGGCACGTTTCAAAGATGTATGATGGCCATATTTTCCGACATGATCGGGAAAACTATGGAGGTCTTTATGGACGATTTTTCGGTCATTGGGGATTCGTTTCAATCATGTCTCTCCCATTTAGACAACATGCTCAAACGTTGTGAAGACACAAAGTTATGTCTAAATTGGGAGAAGAGTCACTTTATGGTCAAAGATGGCATTGTCCTCGGCCATAAAATTTCAAAGAACATGATTGAGGTTGACAGAGCCAAAGTGGACGTCATTGCAAAATTGCCTCATCCCACAACCGTAAAAGGTGTTAGGAGCTTTTTGGGTCATGCCGGTTTTTATCGTAGGTTTATTCAAGATTTTTCTAAAATTGCCCGGCCTATGACCCATCTCCTCGAGAAGGATGCTCCTTTTATCTTCTCCCCGAGTGCATCGAAGCTTTTGAAACATTAAAGAAAAAGCTTACTGAGACACCGATTCTTGTTGCCCCCGATTGGGACTTGCCCTTCGAGCTCATGTGTGATGCTAGTGATTATGCGATAGGGGCAGTCTTGGGGCAACGAAAAACAAAACATTTTCAGCCTATACACTATGCCAGCAAAACTATGACCGAGGCTCAAAGTCATTACACCACCACCGAAAAAGAATTATTAGCTGTGGTGTATGCTTTTGAAAAATTCCGGCCATACTTGATATTGACCAAGAGCATAGTGTATACGGATCACTCGGCTTTGTAGTATCTCTTTGCAAAACAAGATGCAAAGCCGAGACTACTCCGTTGGGTTCTCCTCTTGCAAGAATTTGATATCATTATTTGTGATAAAAAAGGAGCTGAGAACCTAGCAGCTGATCATCTCTCCCGTTTGGAAAACCCCCACCAAGATGTCTTCGAGAGGAAAGAAATTAATGAAACCTTCCCTCTCGAGACACTCAATGCGGTTACCTTTCGTGGAGACTCTATTACCCCATGGTTTGCCGATTTTGCAAACTACCATACGGGTAACTTTGTGGTGAAAGGGATGTCGTCCCAACAAAAAAATAAATTCTTCAAAGATGTAAAACATTACTTCTGGGACGACCCCTACCTATTCAAAATCTGCGCGGATCAAGTCATCCGGCGGTGTGTGTATGGTAAGGAAGCCACTGAAATTTTAAAGGCTTGCCATGCTGGTCCCACGGGGGGCCACCACAATCCAAACTACACCGCCAAAAAGGTGTTTGATTCCGACTTTTATTGGCCCACAATCTACAAGGATGCCCAAGAATTGGTCAAGTCCTGTGGCGCTTGTCAACGTCACGGGAATATCTCACAAAAGAACGAAATGCCTCAAAATGCAATTCAAGTTTGTGAAATCTTTGACGTATGGGGCATCGACTTTATGGGGCCATTTCCGTCTTCTCATGGTAACAAGTATATACTCGTGGCTGTTGACTATTTGTCAAAATGGGTCGAAGCAAAAGCTTTACCCACAAATGATGCCCGAGTAGTTGTGAAATTCTTGAAAGCTCTTTTTGCCCGATTTGGAACTCCACGTGCTATTATTAGTGATCGTGGTACGCATTTCTGTAATGACAAATTCAACAAAGTCATGCAAAAGTATGGTGTAACTCACCGTCTTTCTACTGCGTACCACCCTCAAACAAGTGGACAAGTAGAAGTTTCCAATCGGGGCATTAAAAGAATTTTGGAAAGAACCGTAGGTGAAAATCGTGCATCGTGGTCGGATAAATTAGATGATGCACTCTGGGCTTTCCGTACGGCTTACAAAACACCCATCGGGTGTAAGCCTTACAAACTTGTGTACGGGAAAGCGTGCCATCTTCCGATCGAGCTTGAGCACAAAGCCTATTGGGCTCTCAAGCATGCAAATTTTGACCTCAAAACTGCGGGAGATCATAGAAAAGTTCAACTGAATGAATTAAATGAACTTCGTGATCAAGCTTACGAGAACTCTTTGATCTATAAAGAAAAGGTAAAGAAGATTCATGACTCTAAAATCAAGAACCGCATTTTTAACGTTGGTGATCGAGTCCTTCTTTTCAACTCTAGACTCAAGATCTTCTCGGGAAAGCTAAAAACCCGTTGGACTGGCCCATTCACTATCGCTAAGGTTTATTGATAAGATCATTTAGCTCGAGGTTAGATAAACCTCATCTAGGGATTACACAATAATAATGAATGAACACGTTAAGCAGCGGAATAAACAAACACATCATTATTATTGCTAACAAGGTTTTACCGTCATCATCTCTACTCTAACATACATCAAAGCCCCAATGCTACGTGATCAAGTGTAGCACGGTTACATCCTAACAGCGATCTAAGATCGTTGAGGCTTAACCACAAATCAACAAGTCTAGGCGTTTACAATAACTATACGCCCTAGACACACACACACACCTTTACTAGGTTTTACATCTTGTACGTCCTTAATATCAATTCCCTATATCTCTTTATATAATAGAGATACTAGGGTTACAAAGGATATTCTAGAATAATAAAAAGATATGCAGTAATCTTTTTCTTTCTTTGCAAGTTTCTTCCTTTGTCTCCATAAGTCCCTCATGTTTCACATGTTTTGTCTTATCAACTTAATTGTAATTCCCAACAATCTTCCCCTAGTTGATAATGACAAAACCAATAAGCATGAACTTCCCCTGAAGTTAGTATGTCATGAAACATGTGACTTCCCCTTAAACCATGCATATCATCAAGGATCTTCAAGCTGCAATCTTCAAAATATTTTTCTTCCCCTTTTTGTCATCATCAAATAGGGGACAAATGAATGCAACCTTGATCTTCACAACCACGAATCAATATTACACGTCAAATCCATCTTTCCAATGTTTCTAAGTCGCCCACCATTAAGTTCTCCGCATCTTTAAATGAACTTGAAACAGTAGAAATCAAAACCATCAGTAGTAATAACAACTAGCAGTAGCGAAAACCTTCACCTCGATGTAGCATATAAATGGTTAAACATTTAACACTTAAGCTTCCCCTGAAACCCATATGTTAACCATTTGTTGAATGTAGGCTCCATGTAATGATTACTGATGAAGAAAACTAAGTATAACCAACTTGATGCTGAATTAGAACCACCCAATCTTGTGCCTTATATCTTGTACTAAAATTGACTTCGAACGTATACTTAACGTATAGGGAGATCGCGACCTCTTGACAAAAAATCACTGAGCACAATAACGTAACTCCTTCAAGTGTTTTGTCAATTCGTAGTCACCTGAACGAACAAACAAGTTACCTCCAACTGAAAAGGTATAATAAAACACAAACCTGTGAACTTCCACTTCATCGTCAAATAGGTGATAAAAACCTTTCTTCGTAATCAATTAGAATCAAATAAGAACGAGCCTTTGAATCTGTTAAGAACCATGTAAACCAAACATCCAAATTTCCATCCTGTGTGTGTATCTTCCCCCGTGTGTGTGTTGGAACCAACTGTTCCAAAATGATATATACTTCCCCTCACTGCTTGTAACTCATGATTGCCAATGAAATAATCAAAGTCTCCACGTGAAATATAGCAACATGAATAAGTACCAACCACATGCCCCTTAAGAAATATGAACAGCAGCGGAAACAATTAACTAGTAGTGGAAACCACAAAGCGTAGCAGTGGTAACTTTTAACTAGCAGTGGAAACGAACAGTGGTAACAATCTTGACAGCAGTGGAAATAAATAAGCTTGCAGTGGTAACTATCAACCTGCAGTGGTAACTGATAAGCGTGCAGTGGAAACCATAAAGGTAGCGAGCAGTGGTAGCATTCATACCAGTAACCTCACGTTTTGAAAAGAAATCATTAACATGTTTGCTGCTCTTCCATACTTTACTATGTCACCGTCCCACTAATAAAGAATACCCCATCAATGAGGAGAACCAACATGTGACCAAGTAAAATATTCCAATACAACTGATCCATGTTCACGATCCATGATCAATCAATATAAGATAATTAAATAACAACTGATCAATCAATATCATCTTGAAACAGCACCTCTAATAGCAGCTTTACCACGAACAGAAATCAGTAACAACAGCTTCATGAAAGACTTATCACCAATGTCAGAAACCCTAAACCTTGAAAGCAATCACAACAACTATAAACTTGAACATTTACAGTAGTTGTTATCATTGTCACATCAGATTCAGGTCAGAATCAAGCTTGAACTAATGTTAGGGTTTCAACCAATTAGGGTTTAATATAGCAACAGCAGCACCAATAAATTCACCATGAATAGTAGCACACTGAGTAATAAATGCAGAACCAAAACCCTTAAAACAACGATAGCACCAATTCTCAACTATTAGGGTTTCTTTTGTAGTCGTCCCTTTTTTTTATTTATTTTTTTATTTTTTTTAAGTATAAAGACGACACTTTTTAGCATTTAGTGACACTTTTTAGAGTCACTAGAAACCCTAAAAATTCGAAACAATATACCTCTCTACGCAGCAGTTTTCAAGAATTTTTATCTTTTTATTGGAAGCTCAGATTGAAGATCCCTCCAGTGGAACTCTTCTTTGACATGTAGAGAACCTCCAATAAAAATTTTAGCCCGATCCAATGGTTAACGAACGAAGGAGATATCGCCGTTTGAAAACTGACATGCAGTGAGTTTTTAAGATACGAACCAGATTCGAATTTTCTTCCATCTTCGACAAACCAAACCTTGTTTAATCCCACGATCACGAGCCCCATGGCTCTGATACCAATTGATAAGATCGTTTAGCTCGAGGTTAGATAAACCTCATCTAGCGATTACACAATAATAATGAATGAACACGTTAAGCAGCAGAATAAACAAACACATCATTATTATTGCTAACAAGGTTTTACCGTCATCATCTCTACTCTAACATACATCAAAGCCCCAATGCTACGTGATCAAGTGTAGCACGGTTACATCCTAACAGCGATCTAAGATCGTTGAGGCTTAACTACAAATCAACAAGTCTAGGCGTTTACAATAACTATACGCCCTAGACACACACACACACACACCTTTACTAGGTTTTACATCTTGTACGTCCTTAATATCAATTCCCTATATCTCTTTATATAATAGAGATACTAGGGTTACAAAGGATATTCTAGAATAATAAAAAGATATGCAGTAATCTTTTTCTTTCTTTGCAAGTTTCTTCCTTTGTCTCCATAAGTCCCTCATGTTTCACATGTTTTGTCTTATCAACTTAATTGTAATTCCCAACATTTATCCTTATGGCACCGTCGAATTATCTTAAAATGACGGTCCGAATTTCAAAGTGAATGGGCATCGATTGAAGCATTACTTTGGAGACGACATACCATCAATGGTTGTCCCGGATCTCCAAACTTTCCCCAAGCACAATTGAATTCGGGGATCGAGTCAAGCTAGCGACTCGATGAACAAAAACAATAGCACAATACGGGTTTTCACCCGTATCTCTGATTTCTTTCAACTTTCTACCAACTAAGTGTGGGAGAATGGGCACCCCCTGCTGTTTGAAATGTATATATGTATATTCCAAAAAAAAATAAAAAATAAAAAATAAAAAGAAAAAAAAATGTGTGTATAGAAATAAAGTGAAATATGGTGTTTCCACAGTTAGCTTCGAATATTGGCTTTTTCCGTTCAAAGAGTCGGCATAATAGCCGGGACTTCGAATATTGAGGACAATATTCAATTCTAAGTGTGGGGGGGGGGGGGGGGGGGGGGGGAATTCTAGCGAATTTTATCAAAATATATCTTCTAGTAGCCCCGTTTTTGGCCAAAATTTTCAAAATTTTTTCACTTTATTTCAAAATTTTTGTGGTTATCAGTCCGCCATGTCTAACCGACAAAGGGATTGGCTAATCCAGGAGCAAACGGCTCTTGGTAAAGATAACTCAAATCCGTTGATGGCTTGCAATTTGCCCAAAATTGTATGGTATCTCAACTCGCCATATCTTAAAAAGTGAAAGAGTTGGCTAGCCCGCAAGATTATGGCTTGTGGTAAAGGCAGTGGAAAGCCATAATTGGTAATCAGCTCACCAAGATGTTGACAGTGTCCATCAAGAGTTGGCTAGTCCAGAAGCAAACGGCTTCTGGTAAAGACAAATCAAAACCGTTGAAAGCTGGTGGTTTGCTCAAAATCACATGGTTATCGGTATACCATGGTTCTTACTTGAACTGAAACATTTGGCTACTCCAGAAGTGATGGCTTTTGGTAAAGAGATTTCAAATCCATCAAGTTTTCTAAAAAGATTGCTAGGGACTAGCAATAGTTTAGTGTGGGGGATTGATGAGTGCTCAAACACTCATCATTTTTGATCAAATCTGAACTGCAAAACATACAAAAATAATCAAAAAGTTATCAAAATACTTAAATTATCCCAGGGATTGTGTTTTATGTGTTTTAAATGCAAAATAAGCAAAAACAAATGAAAAATGATCAAAGTTTGCAATATTGGCAGTTTCAGTCCCCAAAGTTTCAAAACTTGTCAAAAATAGTCCCTATGCATTTATTTTAAAAGGAAAAGTCAAACCAAGCCTTTTGAAAGTCAAATGTTAGAAAACATAATACTTGGGTCATAAGTTTCAAAAATTACATGTTTGGTCCCTCAAAATTTCAAATCTGGCAAATTAAGTCCTTGGGAATTTTTGAAAAAATGGAAAATGGCAAAATTGGTCCTTGTATTATTGGAGATTGGCATCATTGGTCCTTGTGAGTACTTTGGAGAAATTACAACTTCAGCCTTCATGAGTGAAATTGCAAAAATGGTCCTTGTTATTTACGTAAACCAAACCGGACCCTTTTGATATTAAAAACCAAACAACCAAATCCAATACCCAACCCCAAGCCCAGCCAAACCATACCCCACGTCCCATCACCACATCTGGCCCAACTCCCTTTTTGATATTAACCCCCAGGTCAACGCAGGTCAAACACCATCTTCCCCACCCCAAATTTCCCCCATTTTCCTGCAAACCTGTTCCCTCCCTCCACCTTTTTCACTAAACTTACCCTCTACAATAAATGCGCCTCACCAACCAAACCAACTCCCACCACCACCTCATTAATACCCTCCACCAGAACCACTCATATTTGCTGTTTTTTTTTGCGGCAAAATACCAATCAACAGCTGAGATGCATCAAAAATCAATTGGACAGTTGGGATTTGGTCAAGGGTCAAAGGGGAAGCCTAGGGAAGTGCTATTTTTCAAAAAGAAGCCATGTGGAAGAAATAGGGGCATATATTGGTCTCGTTATATAAGTGTATGCTCATATGAGCCTAAAAGGTGTGTAGTATTGTATTTTTAGTTAATTTTAGTGTTTATTGTACCTTTTGTAAACTGTTTTAAGTGAATGAAAGTATTATTCTTAGTTTAACTCTAATTTGCAAATTTCAAGTTTGTTTAAGAATTTCAATTGCTTGTTTAGGGTTCATCAATGATATTCAGTTGTTTATAAACTTATATAAGTCCAATGTATCTGTTTTCATAAGGTTTTAAGTTTGTGGAATTGTGTTTATCACAGTTTGGTAAAAATAGAAAAAAATATAAAAAATCAAAATAAAATAAAAATCAATGGTAAAAGGTTAAAGAAGAAGAAAGAAGCAGCAGGATGGGATAAAGGATTTGGTTTAGAGCTCAAGGGAGCATTAGGTTGGTCCTTGGTTCATGTGTTCAGCTAGGAAGGCTTTGTAAGCTTCCCATTTTTCCATTTTTCATCATATTAGTATAGAATTGCTTTTTTATTGTTTTCCTGTTTCCATTTAACCTTTAATTTGTTAAGTAAATCAGTATTGAGCATTAAGTTTTAGTTTTCAATCAATAGAATCTAGTTAGTGGTAAGTTTAATTTAAAAGAGGGTGTTTGGATTTAACTGTCTCACCAAGACATGGTGTGACTCTGTGATCACTTGTGCTTGCTACATACTCAATTAGTGTACATTAGAACATTTAACTGTTAGAGTTTTGAAGTGTCAAAAGCTTGTAATTAGCTTAAATCTGGTTAAGATTACCTGAGATAGCTTCACTTAGGGTTTATAAACATCAATCAATCATCCAAGCTCAGTTGAAGTTCATAAAAGTCAAAATTCAAGTTTTCATAAAAAAGTCAAAAGTGCTCTTTTGCAGAAATCCATTTCTGGGAGGAATTGTTTAGAATTTTGTGTTTGGAATTAGCATTTGAAAATTGTTGTGATTGTAGTATCTCAGCTGAACCATATGATCCCATGCATGGCTTAATTTTGTGAATTTTTCACAAGCTTGTGCACAAGCTCAAAGTGAGCTGCAGGGGAAGCACCTCCCCTGTGCACAGACCTCAGTCCTATTAGCCCAACTTTAGTGGACCCCACAGGCCTAACCAGTGGGCCCCATGACCTGAATTTTGGCTTAATAGAAAGCCAATAAGCCAGGCTATCTGGCTGTGTGCTTATTTTGTAGTTTAAAGCTCAATTGATAGGGCTGCAAGTGCTCTCTAGTTTGTCCCATTCCCTGACCAAAGCTGAGGAATCAGCTTTTGTACCCAAAGTCCAACCCCCTCCTGGCTTCATCTGTGGGACCCAGTGACCAAACCTTGGATTTTTACAAAGCCAATAAGCTCAGCTTATTGGTTTATCTCTTTGTTTGGACTTCCAAGGACCCTAGTGGACCCCACAAGCCTTCAAAGGTGCCCTGTAAGACCTGTTTGGACTGTTTAAGTGTTGGACTGCTTATTGCTTATTTTTGTGCTTATTTCTTGTGATTATTTGTTCCATTCATCTTAATTTAAGTAGTTGTACATCTGTTTTAAGCTTATTTGTGGTTGTGACATCATTTGGTAGCTTTTGCATATCACTCAAATCCTAATAAGCTTAAATACTCATCTGTCAAATAAATAAGCTCATCATACTGCTTATTTTTTATCTCCAAACAAAGTACCTTCACAAAAGTTGCTTAAAATCAATCAATAAACAGTTTTGAAACAGAAAAGTCCCAAAAAGCTCAACTTATTGGAAGTGATAGCTTCTATTTAAGCCAATTGGCTTATTACCTCAGCTTATTTATAAGCTAATCTCATTTTTATATTTTTCCTAGGCTTCTGGTAGTTAAAAATAATTTTAGTAATTTTCTCAGACTTTTCTTGCATCATTTGGTATTTTTCTTAATTTAAATTAGTTTTTAATAATTATTAAATAGTTAATAATTAATATTAATTAATTAGAAAGTCAGAAAAATACAAATTTAGTTTTAAAATTAGTTTTTTGTTATTTTTAATTTTTCCTAATTTTATTTTCAATTTTCTAGTGTAATTTCATAAATAATTAGAATTTAGGTTAATTTAAATAATTAAAAAGTAATTAATAATTAGTAATAATTAATTAAAAAGTCTTAAAAATATATTTTCAGTTCTAAAATTAGTTTTATAGTATTTTAGAATTTTTCAAGTTTAAATTTTATTTTTCTAGGTTAATTTCATAATTATTTGCATTTTATGTTAATTTAATTAATTAAAATTAAATAGGAAAATAGTATTTATTTAATAATAATTATAAAAATAGTGTAAAAATTAATTTTAAAATTTCCAAAAATTTTCTTTTATCATTAGGTTTGTAAAAATATCATTTTTATACCAGTAGCCTTTTTAGATAATCTCACTCACTTTTATTTACGTACGTTTGCTCCCGTTTTCAGTAAACGTACAGTTTTTAGGTTTTAGTTCACTTCTTCTTAATCTAAATTTCAGTAATCAATCATATAGCTTTCCTAAGCTATTTCTTTTTATAGTTTTCAAATAATTCTCATCACCCGATCACAAGCACGTTCAGATACAATTCACACCTCGTCGGGGTATAACGACCTGGTGATTTCCTATATTACCCGGAGATTGACTCTTAAGCTGTTTGACCTAGTTGACCGTCCTTTGGTCAATTTAGGTTGACCGTTTAGCATCAATCAATGATGAATGTCCTCCTCAACCTCTCGCTGGTAATGGGTTAACATCATTTCGGATATGACAAACGAATTACAGGCAATCACAAGATCAAGACAGCGAGACATGTTACTGAAAAAGGAAATGGTAATTTTTTGATTATGGGTGTTTGTGTGTGTTTCTGCTTGTGTGTGTGTGTGTGAAGCCGTTGACAATCTAATATGAAAACATGAAAATAACTTTGCAAATTAGCCATTGTGGTCATGTCACAATAGTCCCCAAAAGGTTGGCGGGAGATAAGAAGATCCATGATATGACGATAATACCCTCGGTGACATGGCACTTAACTGGAAAACTAACGAAAAATGTCTCTCGGTGGCTTTTTTGCAAATTTTCGTAACGTTAGTGGCTGTTTTGCATGACTTTTTGTCTCGGTCCTATTTTTGCGATTTCGTGATAGTTTAAAGACTATTTTTGCATTTTACCCCTTATCTTATCACTCACACACCCAATTCTCTATAGTCACTTAAGCTAAAACTCTACTTTTAGGACTTATTATTTTATTTTATTTTATTTTTCAAAACAACTATTTTTCATTAATTAAAATAAAAATACAAATTAAATAAAATATAAAGCATTTTTTCAACTTTTTAATAACTTTTACAAAGAATTACTGCAAACAATTACAAACTATCAAAATTATAGAAGGGCTAAAACTCAAAATACAACATTTTAAAAGGTTTAAAAAGAAAAAAAGAAAAGGAAAAAAACCCAACCCATTTTCTTGCTATTTCAAAACACACATATTGTTAAAAAAAAAAAAAAAAAAAAAAAAAAAAAAAAAAAAAACCTATTTAAATAAATAAAAAAATGTTCCATTTGGCGCAAGCCAAACTCATCACTTTCTCTTTGGCACCATGAGTGGCGGTGTAGTGGCGCCGCTTTGGCACTGTGCCAACTCGAATTTGACGCATGGTGCCCGCGATTATATCTATTGCTCTATGAGCTCTAGGTATGGTGTGCCATGGCTCAAGCCATGGGTTTTGTCACCACCCTAAGGCGTGAGAACCCAAACCGGTGCTAGGCTGGTAGTTGCTGGCGCCGTGGCCACCGGCTCATGTTGAGGGGTTTTTTTTTTTTTTTTTTTTTTTTTTTGTGATGTGTTCATTTATTTATTTATTTTGTTTTGCAGGTGTGGCTGGAAGAAGAAGAGAGGTAATAATAGGGTTTTTAGGTTTCATTGTGTTATTGTTTTGTGTGTATTTTAGGACTGTTGGACATAAAATAATAAAATAGGTTAATAAAATAATAAAGATCTAAATATAATAGGTTTTTAAGTTTCATTATAACACTTTGGGTTAAAATTGTTTTATTTATTAAAAAATAATACTAAAAAATTAGGCACCATAACGTCAAGTGTTGTGCTAAGAAGTGGTATTTGGGTGCCATAGCCAAAAGACTCAAAACTGATGCTATTGGAAAAAAATGTTGAGGTGACATCATTTTTTGTAATTGCACCATCGACAGCACGAGACTGTACCTAACTTTCTAAGGCTGCCCACAGAAGGAGCTAGCGACCGAGTACTTTTTTTTTCCCACTCGATCTCACTCGGTCCTTCTACTGTGACAAATCGGTCGCATGGTTCTTTTGGGAGATTTAGGTCGTGTATACGACCGAGTAATATACACACATAAAAAGAAAACTTACGCATTCTAATTAATGTTATTAAGGTCGACTTTACTGGGGCACCCAATCGTATGCAAATCGCTGAAGAAAAAAAGATGATGTGACAGACAAAAAGAGAGGGATTGAATCGCCTTACTGTGGGCAGCCTAAAGATATTTTTGTAATGTCGAAACCTGAAGTACGATACTCATAATTTCGAGTACCAACATGTGCTTATATTCATGCAAATAACTATCATTTCCACTTAAAAAATGTTATAACTTGTACAAGTACCAATCATCTTAAAAACACGTTGTGTATTGGTGAATCATCTCCCGGTAATATTATATACCTTGCATATTGCCAAGTAATTTTAGTAATTTATTTTTAAAGAAAACAACTATAATAAGTAGTAGTGTTCTAAAAGGCGCGCTAAGGCGCCGTCAAGGCGTCGCCAAGGCGCGAGGCGTGGCCTCGCCGCCACGAAATAGACCATGGCGGCTGCTCTAGGCGTGGCGTGGGAAAAGGCGTGACAAGGCGTGAAAAGGCGCGCCTTTTGGTAAGGCGTGGCGCGCCTTTTGGTAAGGCGTGGCGCGCCTTTTTGAAACAGTTTTGGTTTTTTTTGTTTTTTTTTTAATTATTATTATTATTTTAATAACTATTTGAACGATCATTTGAAATTTGGTCTATTTGTTATTTGGGTATGATAATTATATAATAAGTAGTAGTTAAATGTCTAATATAGTAGTCCAAATGTATATGAAATATGATATTATAACATAAATGATAAATATATAAATATTTTTTCGCCGCCTTAGTCACGCCGCAAAAAACGCCATGGCTTCGCCATGACGCGTAAGGCTTGAGGCGTGGCCTTGCCGCCACGCCACGCCTCACGCCATTTATAACATTGATAAGTAGTCTCAAAAATACACATTAGGTTTCTTGGTTTCATAAATATCCATGTACCTTCATTTTCTTTATCTTTGTTTCACACACTTGTTCACATACAACAGTGAGTCCACTTTACCTTTCAACCAGCGGCGCAATCTTTACTTGAATTCCAAGCTCACCCACCGCCTCCCTCCCACTTTCTCTCTCACACACTAAAAAAAACAACTCCTTTTTTATTATATATAAAACTATTAGCCAAACTTAAAAAATACCAAAAAAAATGAAAGGAGAATTTCGAGACGATAAAGACACCATGTTCTCCAAATACCACCACCACCAAACACCACCACCTTTCGCCATAACTAACCACCACTTCAACCTCAGCAACACCACCTCAGAAGAAGCCGATAGCCGTAACAACACCAACAACCGTGAACGCAGCCGCAGCCCCCCTAGTAACCCAACCAACAAAATAACCAGCCTAAACGATGGTGAAACTATTGAACTTGTGAGAAGACCACGAGGCAGACCACCTGGTTCCAAGAACAAACCAAAACCACCCATCATCATAACCCGAGAAGCTGACCCAGCTATGTCACCTTATGTCCTTGAGCTACCTGCAGGGGTAGATATTGTTGACACTTTGAACAACTATTGTAGGACTAGAAACATGGGGTTGTGCATCTTAACTGGCTCTGGGACAGTGACTAATGTTACGTTAAGACAGCCTACTACAACCCCTCCAGCAAGTGTAACTTTTCATGGCCGGTTTGATATTTTGTCTATTTCTGCTACTGTTATTCCTGCAGTGTCCCCGGCAGCGCCTTTTGCTAACGGGTTTACTATCTCCCTTGCTGGGCCGCAAGGGCAGATAGTTGGTGGGGCTGTTTCTGGTCAGTTGATATCAGGCGGGACTGTTTTTATTATTGCTGCTAGTTTTAACAACCCTATGTATCATAGGCTAGGTGTTAATGAAGATCATGATATTGTTGAGATTGGTGTTGAGGGTGGTGTTGGTAATGTTGGACATTCTGGTGGTGGGGCTGCTGGGAGTCATGAACAGTCTCCTGCTGCGGGTTCTGGTGGTGGTGGCGGTGGTGATCATGTGCCGCAGTCTACTGAGTCCATGTCGATGTATCTACCGTCTGATGTTATTTGGGCACCTTCGGCACGACAAGCTTCGTCTCATCAGCCACCTTATTGATCATATCATATCACCTTATTTTTAGCTTATTTTTAAGTTGTCTGCTATGAAAAGATGGTTTTTTTAGATTTTCATTAGGATCTTTTGAGTAACTTCTGATGATGTTTTTAATTTCAATTAAAGTCACTCCATTTTGTATCATGTAAGGAGTAGGTATTGATTAACCAAGAACGTGTAGTAACCTTGTCACTTAATATTGTTGTTTGATTTGAAAAGTTAGATCATTAGCGTTTTCTAGCAACTTCTTACCTTTTGTCCTTTAATATGTTGTGCCTTGTATTATTTTCTAACATCGTGATTATTTGATATACAGTAGTATTTTTTCATTTGCTATCGTGGAACAAATAGAAACTGATTATCTGGTAAAAAAAAAAAGTCGTATCACAAAATAGTTTTCTAAGTGCACTTTCAAAATTAAGTTCAGGTTTTCACTATACCTAGATGCTTTGATCTTTTCGTGATTGTACCAAGAAGCATATATGTTGTTTTTTTTCTTTTCACTTTGGCTATGATAAATTAACGTTGTAGTATTTTCATCCTATGTATACACAACTACGTGCTTTGTAGTATTTTCACTATTTTGGGCTGTTACTTCAGTAGTTAACCTCTAATCTTCTAAAAAATATTGATAAAAATAAAACGACAATATTACTTTTACTTTTGCTGTAGTCGTAGTTTGATTGGCTTATCAAAGGACTGTTTTACCCTAAACTAGTCCATTGCGTTTTCCAAACTACTCCATTTACCGCTCAATATGTTCGCTTTTGTGTGACGATGCAAAAAAAACCAACACACGCTAAAAAGAACACGTAGTAAATGGTAGCTAGCTACTGTAATAAAAGAGGTAACCTTGAGAAACGTGACATTGACAACGAATGGGAAAAAGATAGATTTTTTGCAGTCTTTCTGAAAGCAGGGTTCTGAGACAACAGTTCTGAATACATACATAAAAGATAATGCTTTCATGGTTTCAGGATATAGCTTCATAAACACACAAAATTCACACTATATCTTCACACACATAGAAAGATGTAACGCATTGGGTTAGGATTAAAGTGAAGAAATGTTATTTCAGGGTTATAACACAGTTTCCTTTTGCAGCTTATATGTGTCATTATTGTTAACTTAACCTATACACATTCACTAGTGTGTGAAAATGGTGAAGTAGGCTGACATTTTGCTTTTATCTTGTGACTAGCTAGTTTACCCTAACTGTCAATTTTCTAGGGTTTTACGTTTGACCTTTTTTAGGTGTTTATAGATTTTTGAATCATGTTTTTTTTTTTTGAAAGGTTGAAACATGGTTTATATAAACATTTTTAATTTGACTAATGTAGGCAGATTAACTAGCTAGAGAATCCTTGTCACAGTTTCTTACCCTTTTCCTGACTACCCAAAATGTTTATCTGCTAATGTTTGAAATAACCTTTAAATATGAAAACTCTTGTAAAAATACCAAGAGGGGTCTAAGCACTAAACGTATTCTATTTTTCAAAACATGCATTGTATAAATTAGCTATATGATGAGTTAGTTGTCGATCTTAATCATTAGTTAAACTCACCACTCCAAGATCAATAGTCTAAAAATCAGATATGAGTAAATGGCACAACATTGACAGCAAAATTTGTATTATAATCGTAATTAAGGAACACATGATGATGCAAATATAATATATGACGTGAATTATCCTTGAACCTACTAGGATTACAGAAAAGGTAAAATGTGTCCTAAAAAAGCAAAAGTGTTTTACTTACTCAAACCAGTTAAAGTAAAATAACTAGACATAATAGTGCCAAGGAAAAGAAAAAGGAAAATATGATGACCGTATATTTGAAGATGGGTATTGGCATGGGCATGAAGGTATTCATGTGCCTTTTATGACATTTTGTGTGTAGAAATAGCTTTTCAGATAGTCAAATTGATGATAATTGTTTGTCACCTTTAACTAATTTATATGTTTTCTTTTATTATAAATAATCATGTCCTTAAAAAATAAATTAAAAAAAAAAAAAAAAAAAAAAAAGTTGGAAACGGAAGTGATATTAAAAAGCCTACAGGGCGGAAAAAGATACAAATACAAAATAAAAAATAAATAAATAAAATAATAATAATAATAATAATAATAATAATAATAATAATAATAATAATAATAATAATAATAATAATAATAAAAGTCCTATAAAAGAGTTCGCGCGATGTGGGAGCTTTGTTTGTCCGCTAAACCCCCCAAAAACGGACCAATGGCGAGTTGTAGTACACGTGCCTCCCGCCGTCCGTACGCCATTCGGTTTTCAGCCAAAGCAATCACTGACGCCGTTGGATTTTTTGTTTTCTTTTGTTTTGTGAGTGGGTAGTGAGATATTTTGTTAGACCTACAAAGTGTTATTGTGTTTTTGTTGAGGAGAGTATTTTAGTTGCTGGTGTGTTATTGGGATGATGAGGTGTCACTGATGTGGCAAACAAATAACGTGTTATTCGACCTTCCCACACCTTGCACTCTAAAAGCTATGGAAGTCTCATTTAAGAAGAAGAATGTAACCACCGATTCCATGTAACCGGATATTTGAAATCGTGTTTCTCCAATTCTATACATGCCAAAGGGTAGTTAAACAAACTCCATGTAAAGCTCTATTAACCTATTTGTTATGACACAAAGAGTGTAAACATAGTGTAGGGGCTTCTATGTAAACATTATGATGGACAAGGCACGTTATGTAATTTTTATGGTTTTTGAGAGACCACTTAACCTCACAACACTTTTATAGTTGCAAGAGAACGCTAACATGTTGAGAGGTCTTTCAATATTTTGTTGTAATGGTATAAATACCCCTACGGCCCTACCTTGTGGGAAATAAGGTGTGTGTAAATATTATAGTCTTGCGAGACTTTCCCTATATCTTTCTCTAGGTTAGAAGTGTTCATACCCACTATCTCTATTTCTAGATTATTGTAGACGTAGGATTAAGGTGACCAACAATTGGTATCAAAAGCCAAATATTTACCTTGCGAGGTACCTGGAATTCCACTTAAAAGATGAAGTATTTGCCTCGATAATGAATAAAATATTGTGTATGCTTTGAACAAGGACCTGACAAACTATTTATCTGAATCTTCCAAGGCATAAGTGTAACACCCCAACCCAAAGAAGGCTAAAGTGTAACATTACGGGGTCGAATCAGAACATAAGCAAGCAGAATACATTAAATAATACAAGGGTTATAAAGCAAATCTAATAAATGATAAGGTGCTAAAACTAAGCACAACAGCTTCCAAACTAATTACAAACTAAGTACCAAAAGAGGAATCTCTAAGTCCATCTCTAATCCATGGGGAGCTATCAACCGTGTAGTCCACTAAAAGCTCCTAAGCACTCTTCTCTCAAACCCAGCTTCCTTCTAAACAACTTGCCACAGGAAAAGAAATGCGGCTCACCTTAAAAAGCTCAGTGAACAGATATAAACAAACAAAAGCTAATAACAAAAGAGAAACGAAAGTGAATCCGAAATGAATCCAAGCAAACCTGTTGAGACGAATATTAAAGAATATGGAACATATAATAGAATCAAAAGAATATCATCAAAGAGAATACATATAAGGAATATCAAATGAATCAAAGGAAAATGGAACGAATCATAAGTGTAAGCAAATGATCTAAGAAAAGCATAAGTCAATAACAATAAAGAAGTTAGAACAACAAGGATCACATATATAGTAGAAGCAACAGAAATGCCCAACAATCATACATCAAATTGTACATAGAGTTGTAGCAAATGTGAAATGGAGTGTATTGCACACACATACCCATTCACCAAATTCAAAACGAAACAAACTACCTAGGATGCATCCATACGCTCCCTGCAAAAACAAATATACATATACCAAGCTCTAGGCTAAGCATACATACAATAATAATAATGGCCATGGTGCTATAGCATAATAGGGAACGCTGTGGACAAAAAACCACCTCCACAGATAGTGTCAATACCACTGGTGCATCAGTGGCAAGGCCATGGACTCCCAATGACTGGCTACAATTTAATTAAATAATGGGCAACATATAAGGGCATAGGAATGCTATAAGAAATAGAATATAGCATACAACAAATATCAAAGAAATTCATAACAGAAATGGATCGATCAAATATGGATCATACAAAGGGATCATAGCAATGGTTCAAGTTGTGGAAAACTAGAAGGGGGGGGGGGGGGGGTTGAATAGTTTTACGTCTTTTTAATTTTATTATGAAAACTTAGTTTAGTTTTAAAACCTTGTTTGCTTTTAAAACTTTGATTCAATCTTATGTGAACTCAAATCTTGAACAATATGAACAACTATATCTAAGTATGAACAATAATAATATAATCTAAGTATGTGAAATCAACACATGCACAATATAAACAATTATAGCTATATACGAGAGATAAGTAAGTAATCGTTTATTTTATAATCCTTAGTTATATTTTGTATGAAAACTTTACTTGATCGAAATGATCAATTATATGTATGTTACCTTTTTAGTTTGATTGTAAAAACTTTGTTTTGTGAATGAACTTTCGTTTGATCTTTAAGTAAAATCAATACTAGCACTATATGAGCAAATATATATATATACGTCTACGTCTACAAAAGTAATAACGATATAAGCAAGATAATAAGTAAGATATGGAAAGATCTAACCGCGAGACAAAGGATTTATAGTGGTTCGGCTACAAGGACACCTTCCTTGCCCTACTCCACTCCTCGAGTCACCTACTCGAGAGTTTTCTTCACTATGTCAACAAGCTCCCTTATGGCGGAGAAAACCTTACACACCAATATACACACCACAACTTCGTCACAACTTATTCACACCTTCTACAAAACTTCTTCACACCTAGTCACTACTTAATCACAACACTACTTCTTCACACCTATCTATCTTCACAACAATCTTCTTCACAACTATCTACTTCCCAACTTCTCTACTTCACAACTATCTACTACACACTCACTCTATCTACACACCTTGCTAATCTATCTTCTATCAAATATTCACAACTAGTTACACAAAGAAATAGATATAATGGATGATGCTCTAACAACTTGGATGTGGAGGTCACAACAAGTTGTAATACTTCTTCTCTTGAAGGATTGAAGTATTCTTCTCTTGGACTTGAAAGGTAGAGGTTTGGATCACTTTGAAACAAAGATTTATGTATGTATGATCAAAGGATTTTAGAGAATAGAAATGAGATCTAGAACAGAAAGTTTTGGGGTGCAAAAGGTGAGAAAATTCTGTGGGATGAACCAGTATTTATAGGGAGAAAAATACTGTTTGGGAGCGTGGCCGGTCCCCTTAATTGGGTGCCGGTCCCCTTAATAATTAAGGGGACCGCCTAGTATAATTAAGGGGGCCACCTAGTAAAAAAATATTTTTTCTTCAGATTTTTTGTCTTTTTGTGGGGGAGGTTTTTCCTGAAGAATGTAGCCGTTTTTTGGGTTGAAATTTAAATTCAAAATATTTATTTTGAATAAAACATTTCTTATAAATACAAAAATATTTTGTATAAGTTTAAAAATGTCTGTCCCACTTTAATAAAATGTAAGGTTTGTAAAAATAAAAATTCCTTTGATCATAAAATGCAATAGACACTTTGTTTATTCATACCTTAAGTGATATGGATGCTAAAGCAAATATTTACGACTAAATACTTGTTTACGTCATAATTTGTAGTTCAATGAGTTTACGTTTTGTGATTATCAAAACATAGAGATATCGATATATGTTAATAATGTTTTTAGGCATTATTTATATCAACAATCTCCCCCTTTTTGGTTATTACAAAACCTAAACTCATCAAGTCTAAAAATTAATTCTTAGACATGTATTTAGTGAGTTTATATTCACTTCTCCCCCTTTTTGTAGAATCAAAAAGGTTATGCTGACTAGCTTCATAAATGAAGTTAGACGGGATGAAAGCTCCCCCTTGATGTGTGCTCCCCCTCGTTCGATGGCACCAAGGGATCGAGATATGGAATGCTCGCAAGAAAAATATTAGAAGCACAAGCATATATAGAAGAATATGCAATATACAAATAACAAGCATAGCAAACAAATATTAAGGATACATAATAATTAATTCAAAGAGATTATGTTAAAGATCCTAATTTGCCAAAGAGAGCCATCGGACTTGCTTGTAACAACAGGTTGGTTGATTCGTATTTGAAAGTGAAAATCATAAGCATATAGTATGCTTAGATGGTTGATGATGGAGTGTTTGGAATGAAGATGGTTGAGTTAGGGTGAGGTTGTTGGATTAATGGAGGTATATGTTTGGGTCATGAATGTTGGAGAGTTTGGTTGTGGAGAGTTTGTAGCGGAAGAGGTTGATTAAGGTTTGGATGTTGTTCAAGTGAGGGTATTGGATGTGATCTAGTGAGAAGATATTCAATCCAAGTGAAATATTCATTGAATGCAATGTTTTTTAGGAGAAAGATGCAACAAGGTCAATTGTTGACATGCTTCTCAAGTTGATTTATGTTGTGTGGTGATGAAGGTGATCTAGATCAAGGTGGATCCAAATTGCGTTGAGCAAGATGTAAGGCTAAAAGAGCACTAAGCTCATGGGATTCTTTTAGCACCTCAACGAACATTAAGTGTTCGGAGGAAGGTGATGGTGGTGGAGCATGATAGTTGTCTTGGGTGAGGGTTTGAACATGCAACATAGGAATGGCATGTGAAGTTGTAGGATGTGGTGGTGATACTCTTGGTGGTGGAGACATGTTTGAGCTTGGGTAATCATGAAAACATGATATGGGTGGAAGAGATGCTTCATGAGTGGATGGTGTTTTTGTTGAATGAGCAACATGTAAAGTGCTGGTAATGAGGTTGGGATTATTGTTTTGGGATTGTGCATGCTCATCATAAGAAGGAGCATTAGTGGAAGCACGAATGGATGATTTGTTGTTAAATGGATCATTTGTGTGAGAGTGAGGTTTAGGTGTTGGTTGATTATGAACAACATCGCTTGAGTTGTGAAAAGATTATGAGGTTTGAGTGTAATGTAGAAGGATATGGGTGAGTAAAGGTTTTTGATATGTAATGTTGGTGAGAAGGAGAGTGAGGTGTTAGGTATGTAATGTTGAAGACATAGGAGGAATTTGGTGTTGGATGTTTGACAACATCATTTGGTTTGACGGGCTTTTAATGGAAGTTAGGCTTTCTTCTCCAAACGGGTTATTTAGTGGTTTTGGTTTAATGGGAGAGGTCATGAAGAGATGAGTATAGATTGAGAGGAATGAGATTGTTTATAATGTAGGATTAGTGGGATTAAGGATGTAAAAATTTTGATAGAAGGTTTAGGATAAAATAGGTTTATGAATTTTGGGAAGTGTAGGATGAAATGGGCTAAAAAGTAGAAAAATGAAACAACACCTTCGACCATCAGATGGCCGGTCCCCTTAATTGGAGTCCGGTTCCCTTAATAATTAAGGGGGCCGCCTTATGATTTAAGGGGGCCGCCCATCTGGTGATTCCCAGATTGCCAGAAAAGGGTTTTTGGTTTCAAACATGTCCAACTCTTTGAGGCAATTAAGCATATACTAATTATGTAGGCAATTATGTAGCCAAAGCATGTTAATCAAAGAGATTAAGTAAACAAGCAATTTCATCTAGCATGCAAACATACTCATCAAGCAAGTAAAATATAAGTGCTAGGAAACAATAAGCAACATCAAATATTTCATAACTACATAACTAGGAGGATTAATTCTAATGTGTATCAATGTGCAATAAGTGGGTAGTTATGATAGCATGGATTTCTAGACTTGTTGCAAACAAAGTCTTAATGAACAAACCATGGTCCTCTTGATTTGATTTAGTTCACTTATAAGTGTCATTTATATAAATATAGATGACAAATATGAGATTACCATGCATGATTTTAAAAGAGACGTTTTTAGCATTATTCAACAATGTTTGAAAGTAAGTTTTCACTTAGATGTGAGAGTTATTTGAATAAAATAGATTGGGTTTTTACTTCAAAGTGTGTGAATGAACGGTAAAGAATATTTTCCCAATCTTTAGTTTTGATCAAAACAAAATTGTGGATATTGATAGTGAAAACATGTTATTTAAAAGTGGGATAGTTATTTGAAAAACTATTTTCCAAAATGTGAGGTTTTTGCATATTTTTAGAGATATTAGATTTTTGACAACAAATATCATAAATCAAATATTTTAAAAAATGTTTATTAAAGATCTCATGCTCAAGAGGATTGGTTAAGCCTATTATTATCTTATGCTATCGTTTCTACATATCCTATGATCCTAAAGGAAATGAAGACGATAATTTATATGTTAGATGCGAGAGTGTTGAATGGGGTATAACCTAACATCTATAGTTCCTTTGTTTTCGCACGCTTATCTAACTTAATGCCATAGTCTACGAGAGCTTGTTTCATCCATAGTTTTCTTACGCGAGGGATCTAATCCTACTTCTATATTAACGATCGATCCACTTAACTCATTTCATTTCATCACCATGAGTTTGCTAATAGTGGATATAGAAGATTTCCATTTTCTATTTCGTTCGGCAATGAACAATTTTATCTTATTCCTAGGAGAGTCAACCAATGATGTTTCTAGGTTATAAGAATATAAGCTATTATGTACACATATATGTATAACTAAGCATTAATCTAACTAATCATATATCTAAGCATGCAAATTATAGCGATGAACTTAAAAGAAACGCGTACCTTTTAGTCTTCAATGGAATATCTTCAAGCACTTCAAGTGACCATGTTGACTTATAGAAGTCATTTGTAGATGATATTCCAACTTCTTCCAAGATTGACAGCTTAGCCACTTAGTTCCCATTGTCTCATTGGTCCAAAGTTGTTTGGTCCTAACATATTCAACATTTGGCTAGGATGCATGTATGGTGGTAGTATTCCCCAAGGATTGTAACTTGGTTGATAATTTCACATTTGATGACTAGTATTATTGTAGTTTTGTCTATTTTGGTTTCTTCTAGGTTGAGGTGTTTTAGATCGAGTATGAAGATTATTTGGTTTTCTCGGTGGTGGAGTTTTAGATCTTAATTTAAATTTGGAGGATCCTACTTCGGTCTTTAAGGATGTTTTATGAAAAGTTTTTACTTTTTCATCATTCGCAATGGGTATTTTTCTATCTTTTGTAAGTATATACTTAGGTTTTGATTCTAATGATTTTTGTTTACTAGATTTACATTCAAACTTTATACTTTTATTTTCACTAGTTGAAACATTAGTTGAGGTTAATCCTAGACCGGTTTTATCTCCCGAAGTTTCTTGAACACTTATTATTTTCTTAAGTGGGTTACTACTATTTTTAAACTTGTCAAGTTTGAAAATTTCATTTTTAAGTTTTTCGTTTTCATTATTAATCTCTATGCATGTTTTACATTCTATAAAAACTTCTTTTCCTTTTTCCAAATGTAGGACTCATAATTTTACCACTGGTGTCCTTAATGTTGAACAACCAGGGTAGAGGTAGCACGTGTTCCTATGAGATCTTTGTATGTATCTCGAGGCTCTAGACTCAATAAGTGCATTTGGTTTTCCTATGCGGAGATTAGGGAGAGGTCTCCTGCTTCAATATCAACTATCTCTAAAAGATAAGTCGATAAATTACACCGGTTCCCCGTGAGAATGAAACAAGTTCTTTTAAGAGAACTTGAGTGGCTAGAAGGTTTAGTGCATTGCGTCACTGGGTCCATGACGTCTTGTCTTCAATACCGATGTCGCCTTAGCAACAATCAGTAGATTATGAATTGAACCCGGTTTCTGCCCTAAGGTTGAATAATTGGAGGGCTGTTTCTTTTCACCCTTTCTCATTTCATTTCTTTTTAATTCTTCAACCCCTTCTTTCCCCATTCTCACATATCTCATTTTTTTTTTCTTTTCATAATCATACCTACGGACATCTAAATACTATCTATTTGGTATTGTCCATGGATAGATCCCTCCGGCTCTGGCGGATCATAGGACGATTTTCCTAGCCTTAGCCACCTTATAACTCCATGACTGTCCTAAGTTGCCATTTACCAAGTCATTGAAAATTTTCTCAATGTGTTTATGATTGAGAAACACATTTTGTTAACACATTGAGAGTTTTGTCATTTTCAAATGCTCCCCCTTAACATGTGCTCATAAGTATTGATTTGAAAATTTGCACATGTCGGGAAGAGTTGCACTTTTGAATTGATCTACCTTGAATGAACATGACCGGGCATTCGAGACACGCTTACATCACTAGATAAACTAGCTTGAAGTTATTACCCGGCTTGATCAGATTCACCCAAGGTTTCTCGAAACGGTACATTCTACTTAAACTAGTCCTCTTCGAGACACGCTTACATCACTGGTTAAACCAGCTTGAAGTTATTACCCGTCCAGGACTAGTCCTTTCGATTCAGGACATTTGTGTTTCGTCAATTCATGAGTCAAGATTGAAATGCATTCATATGAAATGCAAGGATCCTTTAACACAAATCATTTCGCTCCCCCTCAATATGTGCATTGATATGCGAAAGAGTTTGGCACATAGAAAAGAGCAGATTTTTGTTTACATGTTCAAAAAAATCACTTTTGAATAAGTTTTTCATATTTAAATCACATCTTCTCCCCCGATCAAAAATTTCAAATCAGTTTGAGATTTGTGATCCCAAGTGATTTAAATAAGTATAAAGTTTTGGAGAAGGATGTGACATGTTTTAAGAATGACTGATTTTGAGACGACATTTAAGCTCCCCCTCAAACCTTGAGGGAGTATGTTATGTGTTAGAGATGATGAGTTTATAAATGATTTTGAGTTTAGCGCGAAACTCATGAAAAATTCATGTACTAACACATAACAATTGCACTTAATCCACTTGAAGTTATGCACATAGATCACTGTTTTGATGATGTATAGGTTTTGAAATCAATCTCCCCCTCAATCGATGACACATTTTAAAATTAAACATTTTGCATAAAGTATTAATTTTTTATAGCATCGATTGAGTGGTAAATTTTGAAACAACTCATCAGGTTTGTTTGATCTTCAAAAACCATGGTACCACCAAGTTTGGAGCAAATACTTTCCCGAAGAATCTTTGAAGGAAAAATATTTGAGATGCAAAGAAGACTTCTCTTCTTTTACTAGAAATGATGCACTTAAGCGTACATCAGATCGGAAAGGCATGAATATAAAGTAATTCATGCCTTTGTAAGGAACAGTCGTCTTTTTGGCCACGAACTTTCCTCAATACTAAGACCGGGTTGCTATCTGAAGTAATAGCAAACCATATTGAGAGATATAACAAAATTAAGAGCTCAACCACACACATAAGTTCACATGATTATATAGTTACAGACCAACATTGTACCAAATGTTACATATTAAACTAACACAGGATTAGATGGTACGTTCCATTAGCCTGTAGTCTCCTTCATAAATTCTTCCACCAACAAAGCATTCCAAACTTCGGAAGATTCGTCTTTCAAGCAAGAGTTTCCTGATGGCGTGAAGAAAATGCTTGTTTCTTTGGAACATCTCAGCAGTCCAGAAGGTAGTGTACTTAACATCCTTAGAAATTCAGTATTCTTTATCCCTGACATCCAGAGCAGCTTCTACTTGTGTAAGCGTTCCATCACTGAAATGATGGATGTCGTCAAGTCTTATGAGCATTCGAGTGTTGAAGCAGTCAGTGAAGACCACTGCTCTAGGTGACTCAACGATCGAGTAATCTCTCTTGAATTCCATATCCCTGGCTTCCCATCGAGGTCTAGTGAGATTGAGGTGAGTCTGATAACTTTCAATACCAAGCTGGAAATCTTTAACTCTTTGTCTGATGACAAGCCCACGAATCCATTGAGTGACTGCGGATAGCGTTCTTCTTTCAAGTGCAGGAAGGTGATCCAGTTTTCCTTGGAGATGAAGCAGGAAAAGATCTTCAAAGTTATTAGGGTGAAGATACTTAAAGTCACCCTCGGATATGACATTCTCCCAATAACGTGATCTTCTAAGAACAATTCTTTTCAAGTAATTGTATCCACAGGTAGGAAAGATTTCAACACGAATGACACTTAGAATCCTTCTTCTAGAGTAAGCAGCTTTGGGGTTACCAGCAGCTGTGTGTCTTGCGATGTAGAATTCACGCTTTCTGTACCACCAGTGAGAGATACCAAAGGATTCTGCAACATCATACTTGCACTCTTCATCACACTACATTGTATCTGGCACCATTTGTTCGAAACCAACGTTAGTGTAGCGAGTAGCTTTCATCTTGTTGATGAATAGTGTTATTTTGTTGCCAGAGCGCAGATACTCAAGGTCATTGTTAAAGAAGAAGTCGGCTTGGAGTGTGAGACGACCTGGGGACCCTCCAAGAGGGAGTGGTTTTCCGTGGTTGTAATCAAGGATGTTATCTTCAACTTTATCAGTAAGCAGCTTGTGGCATTCTTCCATTTGATATTGTAGGTGCACAATATTAGGATGGAAAGCTTTGACAATCTCGTAAGCGGGGCCCTCTAAATCCTTTGTGGTAAGTTTGGATATTCCTTGTTTCTTACAGTACCATTGGATGAATGTACCCATATCTCCTGTCTGAGCAAGTAGGGAATTAGCGGGAGGAGGGACAAAGTTATCTGCTACAGCATATGCCCAGTTGTTATCAGGAACAGATTGCGTGTCAGAGGTGATCATCCACTCAGGCTCAGGTGAAAGAGACTCTTGTTCAGCTTCATTGTGTTTCCACCATGTGCTAATTACATCATCCGTAACCGTTACAGGTGTGGACGGAGATCCATCTCTTCGTGTGAACGACTTCCACCATTGATCCCTTTTAGGTTCGTGAGGAACCGTGTCTTCATTGTCATCATCTTCCTCTTCAGCAGACGAGGGGTCTTCATGAGGAGATCCAGGATCATAACCCAAATCATGTTCTACAGAGATAGGAGGTATATGTCGGGTTTCTGTAGTAGTCCATGCTTTGTAAATGGCATGTTGGGAAGACTTGGGTTGACCGGATTCAGTGGTGGAGTCAGGTTGACCCTTCTGAGAGGGAGGTTGTGGTGCATGAGGTGGCATCATAGATTGGAGGGTACTTGCACCACCAGACGACCCAGGTGCTCCAGCGGATCCTGAAGGTGGAGGAGGAGGAGGTGGATGAGGAGGATCTTCTGATGGTGGTTTAGGGATGCTTTGCTTACGTTTCTTTCTTATTCGTTCTTCAGCCAAGTTTTGTTCCAGCTCATTGGCGTCATCAATCTTCATAGACCTTTCCAGTGACTCATACAACTGTTGGTGAGCCACATGTTCCTTGTGATGATCTGTTTCAAATATTCGTTGCTGTAGCAGATCTTTCATGTCATATGTGGATAAGTCTTTGAATCGTGCTTTGAGTGGTGCGTCCATGGCCTTTTTAACAGCAAAGGAAACCTGTTCTTCAACTGCTTCACGCACCAAAGTATCAACGTTGATCAGCTCGAGATTAGAGATTCTAGACGCTTGTTGGTGGATGACTTGATGCAGATTGAGTTTTTGGTGATCTTTAAGAACATCCCGATGCTTCTCAAGTGTAGATTTGATGTCTAGAATTTCAACATTCGCTTTTTCAGCAGTAGATAATGCCTTAACAACTTGAGTAGACAGGTTCTCAATCGTACAAGGTGGGATGGTGGTAGTGTCTGTAGCAGAGGTGGGATTCGGCATGGTCACTGTGGGTATAGTAGACACATACTGTACAATGGGAACATCTACCATAGAGATGACTTCGCTCTCATTGGTAGGTTTAGAGGTCTCCTTCCCTTCAGGATTGTCATCTGCATCGTGATCCCCAAAAGTGTAATCATGATCTAACTATTTGTATGAGGAGAGAGTTCCTGTCGACGTTTTAGGGTCAACAATCAACTTTTGTTCGTCAGATTTCATCTTAAGATTCTCTTGAACCCCAGGGTAGATAGATGCAACAAAGTCATCTTGCAGTGTCGAGTGGGGTTCAGTGGAGGGTCCAAATTCTGGTGGAGGCAAGTCCTTGGAAGATGTATCCCCGGTGGTAGTGACAGGTGTCTTATCTTCCTTCTTAGAGACATTAAGATCAGATTCAGAGTCACTGGATTCAATGAGAGGTTCATGACTCTGTAGTTGCTCCAGTGTATCTTCAGATGAAACCACTTTAGGTTTAGATGATTCCGGGGACCGTTTCTTGAATTCGTACCGAGGTTCTTTAAGTTTTGAAGCAGGTGATGAAATATGAAGGAGTGTGTGTGCAGCTTGTTCTTCAGTAACAACACTCTTTCCTTTCCCGACAGTATCTGGTAGTTGCTTAAGTTTCTCAGGTTCCGGCTCATTAATGCAGACACCTATCAATGGTGGACCAGGATGTGTCTCACTGGTTTTGAGACTTTCTTCGACAGCCCTTTGAATATCGGCAGCTTCAGTTGGGGACAGTATTTCATGTGGGTTTTCATCTGAAACTGTAGCTTTAGTTTTCTTGGGTTTCTTGGACCCGGATTTGCTGACAGTTTTGGTTCTTTTGTGCCACCAAATGCCATCTCAGTGGTTGAGACTTCTTTGCGTTTCTTTGATGTAACTTTGCTTGTGGTGGTCTTGACGGTGGATTGTTTGCGATACAAAGCAACTTTGTTCAGATAGCTCTTGTAGTAAGGTGCTTCAAGGATATTGTTGGAGACAAGAACTTCGGGTATATCCATTCCAAAAACTTCATGATCCGTCCCCTTAGCAACAAACTTGAGGTTTCCCACACAGTGTTCATCGGATGCCAGGTGCACTGAGGATTCAGGTCTAGGGTGTAGATTGTGACATTGTTGTAGATGAAGTATGATCAGCTTAGTAAATCTGATACTAGGAATTAGAGACTTGGATTTCCATTTTTTGCTTTCTTTGTGAGCCTCCAGCTTCATCTTGTCATCTAAGAAGGTATTAATGGAGTGAGCAAATTCTTCCCATATACGTTCAGCGAAGTCAATATCTTTCCCTTTCACAATACCCCACAGTATTTGCAGTGCAGGGGCACGCAGTCTCTCATGTCCCGATGTCTTTCCAGTGAGACATAAGTTGATAAGCGTGATAAGGACTCTCCAGGGTTGATACATTTCATTAGTGGACATGGATGAAAGTGTGGTGACCTCATTTGGGTACCCTAGATCATTCACAAACTGTAGGAGGGCTTCAGGGTTTGGTGGGGATGAGAAAGGTTTGTTTGGAATGATTGGGTTAATCTGGAGAGCATTCCTGAGCGTTTCTTTGTTTATTTCGAACCATTGTTCATCGAGTTGACACCAATAAGTGTTGTTTTCCTTGTTATGAGTCATGGTGTTCCAGAATTGTTGGGTGTATATGGATGGAATCGATGAGGAAACTGTGAATGCCTTGAAGAAAGAAGTATTTTTCAAGATATCCACGGCAATCTTGTAGGTGGGATTGTTCTGAGGTTTGTCTATGTCAATGTAGAGATTGCTCTTCCCAATAGATACCCATTCATTGTGTGGCAATATCTCATCATCTGTGCGAGTGGGAGGTTGTGTAGCTGACTCCAACTCAGTAGGAATATTAGCATCCGCCATTTATCTGCACCACCACAATAACGCACCACAATAGACACACATGTATAGTTAGTGGTTAGACGGGTCGTCAGTGAGAGATACTCAAACAATGACAAGAGAGGGCAGCAGAGCATGAGATGTGACTTGTAAATAGTGCATACAACGAATGAGTATAGTAAGAGCAAATCCCAGATTGATGACACTTGAGTTACAGAATACATACATCCCACTAACCACCATACACCCATTAAGTGCAGCATATTCATAACATGTATATCCACATAACAATGAGACATATCTGGGTAAGACCATAGATAGCAACACATGATTCAAGACAATATGCACTTAGGAATTTCACTCAACTAGTAAACTATCAGAAGAGAAACAAACTTGTGTTAACATGCAAGCCTTAACATCAATTAATGCGCAATTTATGAAGCAACACGCTGTCACGACTTATGGTCAACTCACTACTCATGAATTGAGATCATCACGCTAACAGGAGTAGAAGTCAACACGCCATCAGTAAAATCTGTCAACTCGCTATTATGTGTAACATCAACTCGCTAATGGGATAAGTAGTCAACTCGCTATTCTGTATTGGACCAACTCTCTACCTCAAAATCTTATCAACACGCTAACAAGAAGTCTCATCAACTCGCTACATAGAAATCTTATCAACTCGCTACCAAGAAATTATGTCAACTCGCTACAATGAATGTTGGTCAACTCGCTACCATAAATTAGATCAACTCACTACCAGAAATTAGATCAACTCGCTACCAAGAAATTGTGACAACTCGCTACAATGAATGTTGGTCAACTCGCTACCAGAAATTAGATCAACTCAACTCGCTACCAAGAAATCTTATCAACACGCTACTAAGAAGTCTCATCAACTCGCTACCAAGAAATTTTGCCAACTCGATATGATGAACTTATATGAATCCCAATCAACATTACACCTACGCGAACAATCTAGCTAACAGGATCATCACAAAAGTATGCATCACAATAAAGACAACATTTTTACCCATAACACAAATAATTCGAGAGGCACAACATAGGGCAAAATCACAAGATATACATATACGCAGAGATAATAAAGGAGCAACGAGTGGGATAGTATCATACCGGATAAACAAGTAAAAACCCAACACAAATCACACAACAACGAGCATACACCACTTAATCACCGCAGGAATGGGACGACCTAAGTATAAAAAGATGACCGCATAAACAAGTTTAACATGATCAGGTAATAATTATAACACGAAAATAAGATCAAAACCTGATAGAGCAACTCGAGAAGGAATCAATAAAAAAATGAGGGGGGGGGGGGGGGGCAGCGGGTTGGAACGATTAGAGAGACAAACATAACACGCTAATACTCAAATAAATATATATACCCCTTTTTAACTTTTTAAAAATGACAAAACAGACCCTCTACTTAATTGAAATCCTTTTATCTTACACCAAATGACCTATCAGCCCCTCTCCTTGCATACGACTCAACTGAAACATATAAGAATAATTTAATCATGACCAGAAACCACGATTGCACAAATAAAATCACAGATGCATAAGTATTAACACCACATATATTAACACAGATGCATAAATATTAACACCATGCATAAATATTACAGAAAAATACTCTCCCCCTCAATCAATGACCGTAGTGTAAAACCTACACAGAGGTTGTTGATTGAATGAAGGATGCTTGAGTATTGAATGAAGGATGCATGAGTATTAAGTGAAAGAGAGGGTTGCTATCAGAGATAATAGCAAGCCATGATGGCAGGTTTTCAACTTCTGTTCGAACTTCATTTAAGAACCCGTGCCATTATTGAATGACATTTCTAGGACCGTAAATGTTATCGATGCCAGAAGACATGCCAATGCAAAAATTGTGAAACCACAAGAGTTTATAAGTAATCTATTACTACATTTATTAGTATATGTATACATATATATATATGTACAAGGGTACCGAGTGAACAAGCACAGTCATTTATACACATCACCATCGTTGAAGTCCGAGTCCTGATAAGAGAGTGACCAGGAGTCATCATGCACTATTCAACATCGTCTGATTGCCTGAATTCCTGTTTCTGTAGAGAGAAGGCATTTAGGTCGCCAAACTTTGAGGTTCTCAGATGGGGATCCTGCATATAGACCAGAAGACCCTACACCAACATGACAATAGTGCTTGTTTTGATATGAGTTAGTGTTATTAGAGTCCCGTGCAGTGGTGGTCACACCGTAACCATTGGGGTTTTCCATAACCCTCATTGGTATCCAACTACACCCAATCATTTTAAAGATTCTACCAGTAGGAACCCACTTAAGGCAAGTTTTGGAGTGCTTATAATCTGACCTACCAATGAGATGTTTGTCTTTTCTGATGGGGTTCTTGTGAAGTGACATAACCTTATGATGACGTTGTGAAGTGACTGGTTTTAATAATTCTTGTTTAGTATCAATTTGAGGAACACACCTAGATATGTTAACCTTGGATCTATTAGAACGAAAAGCAGACAATTGCCTAGTAGATCTGGGTTTTCTATGTGACTGGTTCAAAGGTGCTTGCACAGTGGAAGAATTATCAAACTTAGTGTTCACATTTTTTATGTTCAGTTTGCACAATTCATGTTTTAATGTGGTAATCTCGAGGTTTTTCTTCTGCAGTTTAGTATTGACCTCATCATTTTGTGCAATCAAAGACATTGTGTATGCAACAGTTTTAGATTTCTCATCTTTGATAAATTCATTAAGAGTTTTTCTGTGTCTTTTCAAAGATTCATTTTCATTTTGCAACACTTTCACCTTGTGTTCCAGCTCAGCATGATTATTTGAGTCAGTGTTGACGTTGTATGTGGCATTGACCTTATGGTTACTACACATGGCATTCATAACATTAATATGTTGCTTGAGGCGGTTGATTGTCTGATCCTTGGTTTTGAATTTGAGCTTTTAACTCGTTAATCATGAAATATTCACGAAGTTCAGGTAGTTCTGAATACTTGCGTGGTTGGTCGATTAGAAATTGTTCTTCATTTTGTTGCATTGCAATTTAAAGAGAAATGCAGTGCTTTTCTAATTGAGAAAATCTGTTGGACAATTCTTTAAAAATGTGCAAATCAACCGTTTCATTTGATATTGTGAGTTTGTTTGAAACCAAAGGATTTGACACATCACCCATCGTAGTATCCTGATCACAATTCTCCCAAACAGGATTCGTGTAGATTGAATTAGATGTGACTTTATATCAGTCTCTTCCAGTGGACACGAATCATAGATGGGTAAATCCTGATCAGGATCCTTGTCGCAGTTAAAAGCATGAACCTCTGAGGCAGGATGTTGTCCTGTGACCTGTTGATGTGACGCATTCACCTCATGTGTAGAGAGGATATCAGGAGATTCAATGAAAGTACATTCAGCAGCAGCAGTCTCACTTGTTGATGGGAGGTGTGTACGTTCCTTGATTAACTTCTTGACATTCCCCGAAATCTGAAGTAAAGTGACTCTGAAGTAAAGTGACTCTGAAGGCATCCACATCTAGCCAAGAAACCTTTGATTCAATATCATGTCCAAAGAGTGTAACAAAAGCACGTTGATACCTTCCTGAGTAGCCTGATTTTTCAAAGAGTCTTTCAATGTGGGAGTAAAGTCGCTTGAAGCATTCAGCACCTCCATCAGAGTTTTGAGACAGTCCAGTTGAACTCAGAACTGTATTAGATTGAGTACTTGTCATGATGAGGTGAATAGATAAGACTTAGTAACACAACTTACACAAGTTTGATCAACAATTCGCTAATACTTTCACCAACTCGCTAAACAAGAACCAACTCGCTAGAATGTGTCAACACGCTAGTGTAACAACTCGCTAATGTGACAACTCGCTATTGGACAAGTCGCTAATCTGACAAAACGCTGACTGTTCAACTCGCTATTCTCAAATCGCTGAAGCCTCAACTCGCTAGATATCAACCCGCTATCTGGCAATACGCTAACTGCTCAACTCGTCAATGCCAACTCACTGTCTGACAATACGCTAACTGTACAACTCGCCAATGCCAACTCGCTAATGAACAACTCGCCAGATCCACAACACTCCAAAATCTGACAACTCGCTAATAATGAGACAAAAGTGTCCCTTTCGTAGCGATTTGTCCGTATGTCCCAAAATAGTAAAGAGCCAAATCTCTAACGTCAACTCGCTAATGATTCCTGCCAACCCTCTACCAAGAGGGCACCAACTCGCTGGAAAGAAATACCTACCGAAATTCCTCCCACGTCCACAAAAGTGATGAAATGATAAAACTAAGAGTAACCCGAGATGTCTACTACACTACTAATCAAGAAAGTACAAGAAACTAACCAATATAAACCCCTAACGAGATCAAACTCGTGTGAAAACCACTAGAAAAATTTGAACCAACCTAAAACCACAAACCATACTATAAATTCGAGCATACCATGAATCCTAGGATAGAACCATGGCTCTTGATACCAATTGTAATATACTCTAATATAAGAACATGGATGGTTATGTAATTTAGGATGATTAAAGATGTAGTTTCTAGTGAGAAGTTAGAGAGAGAGAGAATGAGATGAGAGAATTGGGAGCCTTGTATGAGAAAACTTGTTGAATGTTAGATTGCAAATGAAGGTCCAACCCTTTCCCATGGGTGGGAAAGGGTATATATAGTTACAATGTAAACGCCCCTTTAAACGGGCTGTAGAGCGGGCTGACAGTGGGTAAGAGACCCGACCCGACTCCACAAATACTAACTAATACTACTCTACATACTAACTAATATGATAATTACTACGAGCTACAATATGCTAAACTGTACTCGGGGTGACCGAGTCTTCATGTGAATAATCGTATTCCTAACAAAGTTTCATAATAGCAAAAGGGTTCATAGCAAGGTTCAAAATTTGAAGTTAAATAATCAAAAGATGTTAAAGAAAGTCATGAGAAATCTTAGAGAATAAAACAGATTATGGACTCTAGAAAGTTATTTAAAACCTTTTTATCGTAAAAGGACTCCTTAAAAAAAACACATTTCATAAAAGTCATAAAACCTTCATATAAAACTGGCATCGTATCGTAATCACATAAATCATTTCAAAAATAGTTTTTTCTCAAAAGTCATCAGGTTATATTTTTAAAAGGGTCTTTATATGAAATTATACTATCAAATAAATCAATGATATCAGACGTATAAAGATCAAAAATCATAATAGTGGCAATGGAACGGATCATGAGTCATAAGAAACCTTACTGAAATGTTAGAATATCTGTACCTTAGACCGAAAATGCAAACACAACAGAGACAATAAGATCAGAAGCAAAACCCCTTCTTCAGCGAATCTACACGAATATATGATCGTCTTATTGTTAATAACTTATTTTAAATCAGATTATTTATTTCAGTCGACGTTCCATTTTTAGTAACTTTCCTTATTCAGTAATTTTCCAAAAATAGCAGGTTTTCATAAATAGAAAGATTTCATATACAATTAGGTTAAGTCATTAATTGAGCATTATTATGGAATTAGGGTTCATTATGTCAACTTTCCATATTTTAGAGTTTATAATGTAAATATACCAAAGTTAAAGGTCTAAAATGTAAATATTACACTTTCCATATTTTATACAAATAATCCATAAGTTAACAATATTTACTATTCAATCCTTCAAGTTTACAAATGTTACAAGTTAAACCCTTAATTTACATTAATTACAAAATAGGTCCTTATTAATAATTAAATTACAAATATATCCATATTAAATCCATATTAGCACCTTTAACCTTTAATTATCAAAATTTACATATTTTACCCCTCACATTAATATATATACAAAGCACCCTCATCTTCCCATAATTTACAAATTCAACCCTTAATTTAAATAAAATACAATTCGTACTTTTTATTTATAGAAATTACAAATAAATCATTTTAATTACCAAACTTGCATTTTTAGCCCCTTAAATAAATTATATATGAATTAACCTACATATTTTCATAATTCTCAAAATAACCCTCCAAGTTTAATTAATTACAATTCGAACCCTTAATTTATTTAATTTACTAAACAAACCTCTTAATTACAAATTTTACACATTACACCCTCATGTAATATTTTATATGAATTACCCCTGGTCTTATACCATCTACAAAAAATAACCATCATGTATAAATAATTAAAAAAAAATGCACCCTTCAATTATTTTAAATCCAACCGGTTACAAAATAAATCAAACAAACCTTAACCCTAATTTATCCAATAATTGAATCATTATTCAAGACATCCTTCAACACTAATTATAGCAGAAAAATACCAAGAACCCTAACCTTAATCCATTCGACCCCCTTTTTATTTTATTTCTTTATTTTCTAATCGGTAAAAATAAAATAACTTCAAACAATTATTCTAAGCTTCAAATACACAAGAACCCATTTTATTAGAGTCGTATAATCATAGATACATGTAGGGGTGTGCACGGTTTGGTTTGGGTCAGTTTTTGGCTAAAACCGAAACCGAACCGAAATGTTCGGTTTTTATAGAACCCAAAACCGAAACCGTTCGGTTTTTTGGCGGTTCGGTTTTTTTGGTTTCTTATCGGTTTCGGTTCGGTTTTCCGGTTTTTACGGTTTCTAACCATTTATATTTGGGCTTGGAAATTTTATAACAAACTTGTATTACATAAAAAATTGGTTATTCTTATTTTTACTTTTTTTTTTGTCAATCTAAGTATAATAATGTTTATTCATAATTCTATAATTACACACATATAGTTATATAGATGAGACACACACATGCACGTGAACATACACATAGTATGATCATCGTCATACATTTATTGATATATTCTCAAGTAAAAACACGACACGACAAACACACATATAAATATAAACGTTAAGATAAATATGTTATAAATCTACCCACAAATGAATATGTATTTATAACTTTGATTTATTTAGTTATTTATTCATATTATATTAATATATAATAAAATCGGTTCGGTTCGGTTTTTGGACGAAAACCGAAACCGAACCGTATTTTTCGGTTTTTGAAAAATTAAAAACCGAACCATCGATTTTTAGTTTTGGTCGGTTTTTCCGGTTCGATTTTTTTGGTTTTCGGTTCGGTTTCAGTTTTTTCGGTTTTGTTTGCTCACCCCTAGATACATGGTAGAAAAATAGTGTCGAGTGCCCCATAATTTTATTCCGTTCGTACGTATTTTATCTGTTTTTAGTGTTTTTAAACTTATTTTAATTCAAGCGATCAATATAGAATGCATGGTTTGATTTCCAATGTTCATACAGATTATATGAGATGAAAAGAGTTGTATAAAATTACCCTTGGTGGTTAGGAACGATAGGAACAAGCAAAAACAATTTTCCGTTTCTTGGCTAGATTTAACGATACAAACAAAACTCCAACGCTTGATCCGATCACCCACAGCCTTCACCACTATTTTTCCCGTGTTCTTAGCCTTCTAATACGTCCCAAAAAAATTCTCACAAGCCTTGGAAAATTAGTGAGCCGCCGGTGGTATTTTTGAGGTGTTTAGGGTTTTTAATTTTGTTTTTAACTTTTGAAATGGGAAAAAAATCATGGAAATAATTATAGGGAATATGGGGGAGGTAATTTCAGCCAAGGGTAATATGGGATGACCAAATCTCTGATTTTTCCAAGTTACCATAATTATTTGAGCTTATCTTTTAATTTTAAACAAAATGTACACAACTTAAAATACCATTCGGCCTATATTTAATTATTTAGGCGTGGCACACATTTTTAAGTCAGTTAGAATTGTTAAAATGTTCATGCAAAAATAGTGTAGATCATATGTTTCTAATTTCAAAGTGCTTTGGATTTATTTGATGTTTATATAAGTGTTATAATGAAATTTTTAAGCATTAGGGGCATTTTGGTCATTTTCACATATTTTTAAATTCTGGGTTTTACAATAAGTCTATTTGTCTTCGGTTGAAGTATCAAGAAGAAGCCCATTGATAAGAAAATTTAACGAGGAAAGATCACTAAAGGCTCGACGAGAAGACCATGTCCAATTCCTTTACCATATGTCATCTATTTTAGACCTATCTCTCCACAACATAGCAATTTTTATTCATTTCCAGTGCACATAGCCAATGGAACGAAACTTTAAAGGACTAATATCTAGCCAAGTATCATTTCATAAGAGAGTTTGTCTACCATTCAAAATTTTCTTTACAATAAGATTACTAGGAGAAATTTCAAGCTGGTTCAACTCAGAACAACTCCCAATTGCCCGGTACCCCTACTAACATCGAAGCCCCATCTCTGAACCATGGATCTTGCTAATAACCTTCCTTCACAACGGGTATTTCTCACTTAAATAGCGCCATCTTTAAAAAAAAAATTATGAAAGAATTGAATTTTTTGTAATTCTTTTGCAACGAAGCATGTAATATCAAGGATCACGTTTTTCATTCCATCCTTATATCATTATCATGTTTCTCAATGTCTATCTTAGTTCCCGCCTAAATCCATGTCATCAATAATGTTACATTTCCATCTTCATTCTTGATGGGAATCAGAAATCTCACTGGAGAGGATTTCTTTTTCCCATTATCCATTAATGTAAAGGATATAATGGGGGTTTCTACACTTGTGAGATTGGGGAATCATGCTTTTACGGCAGGTCAGACTGCTTTGAAAGCCGCTTCATGCAAAGTAACCAAAGACGAGAAAGCATGCCTTGATAACCAACACGCGTTTATACCTTTTGCATTTGATACTTTTGGTTTCCTTGCATCGGAGGCTGTGGAGCTGCTCAAAAGAGTCCAACGGGTTATGCATGGCAATGTTACGACCCCAAGGTCTTTGAATGTAGCTTTTAAAAGATTAAGTTTCGCTATTCAAAAAGGGCTAGCGGCGCAGCTTGTTGCCCGCTTGCCTGTCGTTTCAGTGTAAAACTTTTCTTTGAAATCGTACACAACATAAAGATAATTTATGTAAAACTTAAGAAATTTTTTTGAAATAAAGAAATTTAACAAATACTATTAAAAATGATATAGAATATTAAGCAATATATCATCTAGGTAACAAGAAAAACTTGATTAGGGAATATGTTGGTTGTGCTTGTAATGTTGAATAGTGGTAAGTGACAAAATAAATTAAAAATATTTGTGCACACATACGAGAGATTTATTCTTGTAAGTGAGTAATAAGACAAAACACATATACTACGGAGTATATGTTTGTGTTCAAAAGACTTTCACGGAACCTAACGAAAATTCAAGGAAGAGGAGTGCAAGAGACATTGATTAATCTCGCCCGAATAATACATACAGTACTTTTACACTACGTACAAACAATGATAAAAGAAATTCCACAAATCTAACAACATTAGCATTATATTATGTGCAAAACGATTCAAAATTGTTAAAAACTACATTCATAATAAAGATTAGTGTAAAAGTGTATAACATCAAACCTAAATTATATATGGGTCAGGGGCTCAGGGCTACTACCAAAGATTGATAGCTCGAACATATATGCCAACGTGGGCGTATCTAATTAGCTAGCCGGTGTGCACATTCTTTTTACTCAAAATTAGTTAGTTCGACTGTTTAACTAAAAGGTAAAAACAACCCAAGCATAAATAAGAAAAACAGTCGCTTATATTTTGAGTATCAATCCCGAAATCGAATTGAACTGTAGGTATGTGCTGGCATTATACAGAATTCGTAACTCTCGTTAAAAAAAAAAAAAAAAAAAAAAGAAAAAAAGAAAAACACTTTAAATATTTTATGCACTCGGATAAAAATATATCAAGATTTTTGTACTACTGTAAAACCTAAGAACCGAATATTTTAAATATGCCCTACAAATTGATCCGACATATTTTAAATAGTATGCAGGCCACTCTCAACCGTGAGTCATCAATTTGTGTGTCAGTTGTGTCATCTCAGCGTTATATCAACACTTCCCACACACACCCATGCCAATAGTGATGTATCTCATATGACGTCACTTATATACAAATATATCTCATAAAACACTCACACAAACAAAGCACTCAAATGGGCCCTGCATCTGTCATCCTTTGCTCGTCACCAAGCAGCAAAACACACAATCGACACACCACCGACGAGGTGGCCGCTAGTGTCACAAAATCGACTCGTCGGTTGACAAACCCTTAGACTATAAGCTTTTTGGTTAAAAATATGTTATTACTAACTTAAATACTTACGATACATAATACAATCCGATATGTATACACTTTCTATGTCATATTTTTTCTGTAAAAAATATAGCTTGTTTTTGGGCGTATTGGTAGAACTAAATCTGAAAGTGATTGAGTTCACAAATTATTTTGAACCATAATATAATCAGTATAAAGGAGAAAAGAAGTTTGTTTACTCTAAAACGGTTAAGTCTAATGATGAGTTAAGTTTACTTATTGTAGATTATATGACCAAGTAAGCAAGTAATAAAACAAAATTTATTTGAACCGCGGGTGCATCTCTAGCGATCTCGAGACTTTTAACAAAAATTAGTGTTACGAGACAAAATTTCATCGTGTCCTGTGACCATCCGAATATTAATGGATAGATATGGCCCAAGGCCTATTATGGTTTTGAATATATTAGGGTTTCATTATGTATTTGTATTTATATATATCAAATCAATAAAACGTATCACCGACGGGCTTTTATCAATATAACATGGTATCTTAGCGGGTCTAATCCTCAGACATAGGTGGCTAAGTTGAACCGCTTCTTCTATGCCAGCTCGTCAAACCCTAGCCGCTATCATTTACCCTTTAAAAAAAAAGATTTATGCTTTGCTTTTATCTTTGTTTCTTTGCTTGTTGTTGCATGATGAAAACTAATCTCCGGTTACTGTGAGATTTCGTCATCAAAATTAATTATTTGCTTCACTACTTTTGTTTTCCTAGTTGCTACTGCGTAATTTTGCTTTTGGTGATGCTTATGAAGATTTGTCTTCGCTGGTTGTCGATCGTCTTCATTAACAAAAATTTTATTGCTATAATGCGTATTTAATTTTCACATCCAATCGAGCTTTCGTGATTTCGTCGCTCGGATTACAAGGGCGTATTAGTGGATAGATATGGCTCGAGCCTGATTGAGAGTTTGAGTCCATTAGAGTTTCATTATGTATTTGCCTCTATATACACTGTATCATATGTCGATCTAACACCGAAGATACTCAGCTAGACCTTAGTTCCATCAGTGGTATTGATATCAAACTCGTGTTACAACTTACCTTATAAGTTAGGGTAAAATCTATAGAATAGCAACGAACTTACAGAATTGTCCCAGATTGATTAATCAACTAATTTATTACCAGATTGAACAATGATTTTGAAAGTTTAGTTCTAATATGAACAATTTTGCCACATAGTTTGGCGTCGTTAGTCCCTCCACCACTAACGCTTGTTAAGTGTTTTTTGAGTAAATTACACCGTTCGTCCTTGTGACTTGCGTTGACTGGCGTCGTTAGTCCCTTGACCAAAAAAACTACACCGTTCGTCCTTTTTTTTACGTTTTCATCCGTTTTTTCGTTTTCGTCTGTATTTTTACATTTTCCTCCGTTTTTTACGTTTTCATCCGTTTTTTTTTCGTTTTCGTCTGTATTTTTACGTTTTCCTCCATTTTTTTACGTTTTCAACCATTTTTTTTACGTTTTCAACCATTTTTTTTTACGTTTTCATCCGTTTTTTTTCCGTTTCGTCTGTATTTTTACGTTTTCCTCCGTTTTTTTACGTTTTCATCCGTTTTTTTTCGTTTTTGTCTGCATTTTTACATTTTTATCCGTTTTTTACGTTTTCATCCGTTTTTTTTTCATTTTCGTCTGTATTTTTACGTTTTCCTCCGTTTTTTTTACGTTTTCAACAATTTTTTTTACGTTTTCAACCATTTTTTTTACATTTTCATCCGTTTTCATCCATTTTTTTCCGTTTCGTCTGTATTTTTACGTTTTCCTCCGTTTTTTACGTTTTCAACCATTTTTTTTATGTTTTCATCCGTTTTTTTCGTTTTCGTCTGTATTTTTACATTTTCCTCCGTTTTTTTCCGTTTTCATCCGTTTTTTTTCGTTTTCGTCTGTATTTTTACGTTTTACTCCGTTTTTTTTACGTTTTCAACTGTTTTTTTACGTTTTCATCCGGTTTTTTTCGTTTTCGTCCGTTTTTTTCGGTTTCGTTTGTATTTTTACGTTTTCAACCATTTTTTTCCGTTTTCCTCCGTTTTTTTTCCGTTTTCATCCATTATTTTTTGTTTCCCTAAAAAAATAGACGGAAACGAAAAAAAACGGACGAAAACATAAAAAAATAGATGAAAAAATGGTTGAAAACGTAAAAAATACGGACGAAAACGAAAAAAATTTGATGAAAACGTAAAAAAACGGAGGAAAACGTAAAAATACAGACGAAAACATAAAAAAAGGGAGGAAAACGTAAAAATACAGACGAAAACGGAAAAAAACGGATGAAAACGAAAAAAAACGGAGGAAAACGTAAAAATACAGACGAAAACGAAAAAAACGGATGAAAACGTAAAAAAAATGGTTGAAAACGTAAAAAAACGGAGGAAAACGTAAAAAAACAGACGAAAAAATGGTTGAAAACGTAAAAAATACGGACGAAAACGAAAAAAAATTGATGAAAACGTAAAAATACAGATGAAAACGAAAAAAAACGTAAAACAATGGTTGAAAACAGATGAAAACGTAAAAAAATGGTTGAAAACGTAAAAAAAAATGGTTAAAAACGTAAAAAACGGAGGAAAATGTAAAAATACAGACGAAAACGAAAAAAACGGATGAAAACGTAAAAAAAAAGACGAACGGTGCAGTTTTTTTGGTTAAGGGACTAACGACGCCAGTCAACGCAAGCCACAAGGACGAACGGTGTAATTTACTCAAAAAACACTTAACAAGCGTTAGTGGTGGAGGGACTAACGACGCCAAACTATGTGGCAAAATTGTTAATATTAGAACTAAACTTTCAAAATTATTGTTCAATCCGGTAATAAATTAGTTGATTAATTAATCTGGGACAATTCTGTAAGTTCGTTGCTATTCTATAGATTTTACCCTATAAGTTATAACAACTCTTTTGCAGTAATTGTAATCTAGTTACCCAGATAGTTGTAAAGCTTTATATCCATAACTTATTGATTTTATTTGATGTTAAGTTGGACTAATGTTCTCTTAGTTTGGTGACTGATTTCGTGCTCGATGTATATCATTATCATTCATTGAATTTAAATCAGGCATCATATCAAATATCATGACTGATTAATGATTGTGGGCCAGTCGAAGACATCGCTACTAGAATAACTTGATTTATACGGTCATTTTGTTTAGGTATAATTAATCAGTCTATAACTATGCGCTTATCATAATAATGTAAAAGCTTAATGATCATTGTAGTTTTTAAATTGCTTTCTTTATCTCATTTTTAGTCAAACCAATTGTTTTTATTTTTCCCTTGTTCTATTGGTCAAAGTAGTATATCTTTCCATGACGAAATCAAACTAGAAATGGATAGAAACAAAAGCATGTATGGGGTTGGGTGATTGTACATGCATCCATTAGCATCATGTGTGTCTAAAGAGGATGGATGAAATTCGAAGTCTTGTAGCCAACCCTACTAATTTGACCCTACCTTTCTTTATATATATATATATATATATTTTTTTTTAAAAGTCAACAATAATATAAAACTCAAAAAGAAACAAGACACAAAGAAATGGCATCCTTCCCAATTAATCAAGCAAATTAAAAAGAGAGAAAAACCCAAGAGTTCAAATAAAAATACAAAAAAAACCAACAATGAGCCAAACTACAACTAAAGCCTAAAAGATAAACTTACACAAGCAACTTCACACACTTTGATATACTATCTGTCACAACTTAAAATAAAACTTAGAATGGTGGCAGTCTTGCTTTCGAAATCATTCATGCCTTTCAAATCCACCAATAATATCATTCCACCTCATTTCACCTCATTCATACTTTTTTCATACCTCCCAACCCATTTTTAGTGACAACCATGCCTTTTTCATACATCTCATTTTTTTTCCATAAATTAAATTAAACAATTTAATTAAAACATAAATATTTCATTAATAACTAAAAGAAAATTACATAATACTTAAAAAATAATAATAAAATAATGATTAAAAGAAAATTACATTATTCTTAAAAAAAGAAAATAACTAATCATCGAGATATATTAAGTTTTGAGCCTCTACGTGGTTCGTAAGATCATATAGGAGTCGGTAATGGATTTGTTCGTCGATTAACTCCGGTAATACACTATCGTCATAAACTGGCGCGACTGGCGGATCCATTATATGAACCGGTGATATTGCAACTCGATCGTCTTTTAAAATCATATTGTGAAATATGATACACGTATAAACGAGTTGTCGAATCTTTTCAACCGACATTGCCCGGAGAGGACGAGCGTGAATCATCCATTTATTTTTAAGACGACCAAAAGCTCGCTCGATATCTTTTCTTGCAGACTCTTGTAGCTTCTTGAATCTCTTTTCCTTCAGTTCAACCGGATGCTTATATGTTTTAACAAACGTTGACCATGTAGGATAGATTCCATCGGTAAGATAATATCCACGTTTGTAAAACCGTCCATTTACATGAAATGAACTGTTTGTCGCCGTTTCATTTCGCTCAGTAAGATACAATGGTGATTGATTCAAAACATTTATATCGTTGTTTGAACCGGGAGGACCAAAAAACGAATGCCAAATCCACAAATCGTATGAAGCGACGGATTCAAGCATAATAGTTGGGTATTGATGATCACCTCGCTTATATTGACCTTTCAAATGTCTAGGACAATTGCGCCATGGGAAATGTGTACAATCAATGCTACCAAGCATTCCAGGAATGTGATGTTTATCTTCATGGAACTCGTATAAGCGTGCAATGTCATGGGATGTCGGCCTACGTAAGAACTCTCGACCATATAATTAAATAATCGCTTGGCAAAAATGATCAAGGCATTCTCCTATAAAAAAATTAATAACAAGAACTTTAAAAAATATATATAACGATAACTTTATAAAAAAATAATAACAAGAACTTTAAAATATATGTATAACGATAAATTTATAAAAAATTAATAACAAGAACTTTAAAAAATATATATAACGATAACTTTATAACAAATTAATAACAAGAACTTTAAAAAAATATATATAACCTGATGTTCGGCGCGCCATGTTTAAATAGTCATCAAATGTATCTGGAGGTTCACCCGTTGCGAGTTGCCTAATGACCGATGTGCATTTTTGTAATGCCGTGAAACTTTTTTTCCCCTCGCATCTAGGCCCTCTTGAAACCATTCGAAATTCGCTTCAACATCAGCAACAACTCTTAAAAACAAGCTTTTATTCATACGAAACCGTTCACGAAAACGGTCTTCGTTAAACTTTGGACGTTCACCGAAATAATCATTCATAAGGGTTCGTAAAGCTTCTTCACGAAAACGGGTTACATACTCCCGAGTTTTGGTAGAGTTTGTCGTGTCGTCAATTGAATCATACGCGGCTAATAAGGTTTCTAGGGTGCTACCGGATGGCACTAGTTCGGACGATTCGGCAGGAGTCAATATCGAGTCGGACGAAGAAGATAATAAAACCATTGTAAAAATATGTGAATTGGTTATATATGTGAATTGTATTGTTTGTGTTAAAAATGTATGTGTTTTGATTTAATATATATAGGGAATTTATTTATTTATTTATTTTTTATTTTTTATTTTATTTTTGTGCACGCTCCTCCAACGTTCCAAAAGTAATTACAAACGGTAATATTTTGCATCGAAATAAGCCAAACCGCGGGAGCATGAAATGCCGTTGAACCCATGCCGTTTGACTTGCCGGAGAAGTGGCGGCGGTGTTCACCACCGGCAAAAGCATGCCGTTGGTGATGCCGCCCACTACTGACACCCTCCAGCACCATTGCTCACTTTTGATATATAACCTGACACAAGCACTAAGAAATAAATCTTGACTTTTATTCGAATGCCATTTGCAAGTCCATATATTCCCACCACCCAACAGTGCATTATGCCAAACGTACATCAAAATGAGGCCTCACAGAACGTGTCAATATACTGCAATACGAATCAAAGGGTAGGAATCAATCAATGCCTTAAAGTTTTACGACCTTAAAATATGTACTGTGTTATATATTTGTGACTTAAAATTCACTTTTAATATCAAAATTGTTAACAATATATGAATTGTTGTTGGGATATGACCCTATTTCAATAGTGTATATCTAGAAAAAACGTGAGTTTATGAAGACACACGCGTTAATACGTAAAACTATTATCTAGTGAAATGCTAATTACTAATGGTCATTAAATGTTAATAGAAGGACCTAGATGTATTAACGAGAAAAAGGAAAGTTTGTGTTTTTCCTCCTTATTTCCTTTGGCCGATTGGTTAAGGGAGTTCCACAAAGGTTAGGATTGCTTGACTTGCAATCCAAGTAATCCAAGTGTATATATAGAGACCCTAGGTTCTTTGTTTATTGACTTGATTAAATCCTAAACCTAAATACTTCATTTTCTTCTCTCTTGTGTGCCTTGATCGACTAGACTCTCTACTACACAAAGGGATTCAGTTTTGTTAGCCCTAGTCGATCAAATACCACAAACACCTAAAGGGTTTCGGTTCTTGTTACTTTGGTCAATCGTCTACATCAAGAACACATGTATTCGGTTTGTTTGATCTTTCGATCAAACATCAACAACAATAAAAGGTTTTGAGTTTTGATTATTGAAGAACAAAGTGTTCGTTAGCTTTTCACTACTAGTATTGGCATACGTAATCAGTTGCTAAGAACATATTATGTGTGTTTACGTGGAGATATCATTCTTTGGTCTTCCATGGTTTCGTGTGTGTTTGCTTTATTCACACGCGAATATTCAAGATTTTAGTTTGTTTGCTTTTATTTGCTAAAAGGTACGGAATCTTGAACTTATGTTAATTACAATACGTTATACTTGATCTTTGTCTTCCGTACTCGTGTGATTGTTTGTTTTAATATTACGTACTAATATGATTTAAAAGTTTAACAGTGGTATCAAAGCATAGGTATAGTGTATGTAAAAAGTGCATAAACATAAAATTGGACAAAATTAGGGTTTTTTATTTGACATTTATTTTTATTATGCCCTTTGGGCGATTTTTAATGTAAAAAGTTCATGCTTTAAGGGTTATAAAATTAGTAGATACACCCTTAGGTTGTATGCAATTTGATGTGCATTTTTGTCATGATTAATTGTTAATTGAATATCCATGAAGAAAACCTGCATTTTTTAATCATGGATGATGGATATTTGATATTTGATATGATTTTGGTTAATTGTTAAGTGAATAACATGCAATATTAAGTTGATTATATTTAGTAATTTAGTAAAGGTATGTTTGACACCCGGTTTCTATTAATTTATTATTAATTCTTTGGTTGGGGAAGACTCCTTTCATGTTTTTAAACAACTTTTACGTCTATAATATATATTGTTATAAGGCTTATGCCACTGATCTTTTTCGGTATATGTGGTCCACTTGATACCTTGCTCGAAAACCGAGTGGGAGCCTTGTTTTATTATTATTATTATTATTATTATTATTATTATTATTATTATTATTATTATTATTATTATATTAATTGTTAATTGTTATACATGTTTATTAGTTGTTTAATATTGCTTTTTATTTTAGTATTGACTTGTACTAAAGCAAAGAGTTTTTTGGAAAACAAAATAAACATGACTAATAATTATGAAATAAGATTAATTATAAGCTATTGATCTTGTGAAATTTTATGTGACAATAAACGCCGTTTTATTGTTTACGCGATTTAACCTTGCAGTTATACGTAAAAGTAAATATTTAAACTTTCAAAGTAAATAGTTTTGAGTTATAGACAAGTATTGACTTAAAAAATACGAGTTGTGACATGCTTAAGCTATTACTCTGTATTTGTTAAATGATGCAACATGGTGATTTGACATGCGTTAGGGTTTTCACATTTGCCCTAAAACCACTAAGAACAAGAACAATATCGACGGCCCTTAACATCTGCCACAAGACGTAACTGAAATTTAAAGTCGAATCATCCCACCAAATGTGATTTTTCAAATCCAGTTGGGATTCGTACTAGATAATCACATTATGCTGTAATACACGGTTAAGACATAGCAAGAAGTAGAAATGCTATAATGAAAAGAAAAATTATTATAGCTAAACTAAATCTATAAACTGAAAAATTACGTTATTCTGAAATAAGATTAACCCTTTATGCTAGGAATTACAATGACGGTAATTTAGTTCCAATCCAAATAACCCACTACATCAAGTTTTACCTCGACTCTTTTACTCAAGATGATCCTAGTTCCAACCCAAACAACCCACTCGCTACATTACTCAAAATGTGTAGATCGTTTGAGACATCCTGACCCAAGCACAACCAAGGTATCTACCTGTCCCTTTCCCAAGGACCAAGCCTATGCAATGATCTATGTCCTAGCAACCTAATTAATCAGAAGTCGGGATCGAACACGGACCATTTTACTCAAAAATCTTTCTTTAATCGGTCAACTGAGCTTTTATGAAAAGGAAATGATAGGCAAGCCTCGGTTGGTAAACGACCCACTACATTAACCCTATACCACTATATATTTTTATTTTATGTACTTCGGTAATTCAACACCCTAAAAATCTCAATCAATTATTCATATTTTAGATACTAAATTATTGTAATTATCTTCGAGTGTTTGCTTATTTTGATAATCCATCTATTTATAGGGATTACGTTATTCTGAAATAAGATTAACCCTTTATGCTAGGAATTACAATGACGGTAATTTAGTTCCAATCCAAATAACCCACTACATCAAGTTTTACCTCGACTCTTTTACTCAAGATGATCCTAGTTCCAACCCAAACAACCCACTCGCTACATTACTCAAAATGTGTAGATCGTTTGAGACATCCTGACCCAAGCACAACCAAGGTATCTACCTGTCCCTTTCCCAAGGACCAAGCCTATGCAATGATCTATGTCCTAGCAACCTAATTAATCAGAAGTCGGGATCGAACACGGACCATTTTACTCAAAAATCTTTCTTTAATCGGTCAACTGAGCTTTTATGAAAAGGAAATGATAGGCAAGCCTCGGTTGGTAAACGACCCACTACATTAACCCTATACCACTATATATTTTTATTTTATGTACTTCGGTAATTCAACACCCTAAAAATCTCAATCAATTATTCATATTTTAGATACTAAATTATTGTAATTATCTTCGAGTGTTTGCTTATTTTGATAATCCATCTATTTATAGGGATTATAAAGAGGCTACGATGACATTTGAGTAAGATTCTTGATCCAATTTTGATAACACGAAGGTGAAAAATATTTTTAGAAAGATTTCGTTTTTTTTAGAACAACAGATTTTATTAAACCAACTAGCAAGGAGCTAGAATTAAACTACAACAAGATATGGGTTTTTAAGCCAATCATTCCACTTGAACGAGGCTTTACGTCTAAACTTACACCAATTAAAAGAAATAGAAACAATATTATCAAAAATCGCCGCCTGACTTGGAGTCTCCTTCTCGAATAAGAGTTTGTTGCGGAAATCCCATATTGACCACCACAAGCCATAAAAGATGCCTTCAAATACAGATTTTAGCTTGGCCTGCATTCGAAGCGACACCATCCATGTACACCATAATCCACGTTCCACCAGGAAGAAAGTTTCCGAGCAATCAACCTAACCAATCTACATTGGAAAAATAGATGACTAGTAGTCTCCACCCCACCATTACAAATAGGACAAGCAATAGAAGCAATCTCTATGCCACGGCGAGAAATATTATATCTCGTAGGCAAAGCATCAATTTTGATTTTCCAAGCAATAATATTCACCTTGATTGGCACGGATTTAACCCACCTAGTTGACGAAGTAATACCTTGGAACCGTTTTCCATCTATAATCTTTCGAATAGAAGCCATCGAGAACTCTCCTGAATTTCCAATGATCATACATATCTATCAACACTAGGTGTAAGAGTAACCGTACTAATCAACTCATACAAGTCACCAAGCTGCGCTTTTTCAACACCACTTCTCACTTTCCGATGAAAAGAATTTTCTAAACTGGACTCGCTCAACTTCACGCTAACTGTGAATTTTCTCATCAGCTCTAACGCATACAAACGCGGAAATAAGTCTTTAAGAACCCCACCTTCACACCATTTGTCTTCCCAAAACAGCGTATTATCACCATTCCCTAATTTAAGCCGAATATATTCGAAGAAGTTGACCCCCTGATTCTGCATTTGCTTCACTTCCTGAACAATATTTGTCCAACAACTCCGAATTCCAGCCTTCGACTCCTGTCCCAATCTAACATCAGAACCATGGATCGCCTTTATAACTCTTGTCCATAGAGATGTTTTATGAGCATAGAACCACCATACCCATTTAAACATAGACCTCTATTAAGCGCATATAAGTTGGAAACTCCTAAACCCCCTTTTTCTTTTGCGGTTAACACCTTACTCCACTTCACCCACGATGCTTTTTTGCTTTTTGTATCATGCCCATTAAAGAAATGACTTCTAATAGATTCAAGTTTTTGAAGCACACTCGAAGGGACCTTAAATATAGACATATGGAAAATAGGCATCGACCCTAATACCGATTTAATAAGAGTGAATCCACCTCCAATAGATAGCGTTTTCATCTTCCTTCTCGAAAGATAAGACGTCACCGTATCGACTACCTCTTTCCAAGCATGCACCCTCGACATATTCGCTCCGACTTTTGTACCTAAATAAGAGAAAGGAGTGTTGAGAATTAAGCACCCAAGTTTAGATGCCGCATTTTTGATCTTCCCATCTTCAACATGAATACCCAGGATTTTACTCTTACACATATTTATCCGAAGACCCAAAGCACGGTGAAAACATTCCAACACATGAACAAGGGTGTCAATATTCGTTTCACTCCATTGACCAAGAAACATCGCGTCATCCGCATAGAACAAGTGGGAAAGATTTACCATGGAATTAAGGCTAATTCCAGTAAACAATCTCAAGTCCACTACACGCTGAAACGATAAATGTAGGCTCTCCATTTTAAGAATAAATAAGAACGAAGATAACGGATCACCTTGCTTAAGACCTCTAAAGAATTGAAATTCCTCCATAGGAATTCCGTTAATAAGAATGGAGCCTCTAGACGATTTGAGACAACTTTGAATCCACACACGCCATTTATTGCCAAATCCGAATTTATATGAAACATCATCCAAAAATTCCCATCGAACCGAGTCATAAGCTTTTTCAAAGTCGACTTTGAAAATAAGAACTTGTTTTTTCTTCATTCGACACCATTGCATTACCTCATTTAGAATAAACGGCCCATCTAAAATTTGTCTCTCTGCGATGAAAGCCGATTGAACCTCATTAACAATATCTCCTAGCACATCCACGAGCCGATTAGACAAAATTTTAGCTACAATTTTATATATGCTCCCAATCAAACTAATAGGACGAAAATCCTTAACCATGTTAGCATCAGGAATTTTCATGATCAAAGCAATAAAAATCAAGTTACATCCGTATGGAATATCCCCATGCGTGAAAAAAAATGCTTAACAGCCTCAAACACGTCACATTCAATAGTCGACCAAAAGTGGCGATAGAAACCAAAAGTGAAACCATCGCCGGGAAATTTATCCATACCACAATCCCAAACCGCCTTTTAAACCTCCTCTTTAGACACCATACGCTCCAAATCTTCTCGTTGTTCAATTGATAAAACATTCGGAAAACTCATGTCAATACGCGCACGTTGATTCTAAGTTTTCTCGAATCTATTTTTGAAGTGATGAAAAAATTCTTATTTCACAGTATCCGGATTATCAGTCCATGTTCCATTCCAGAAAGATTTCGATGTTAACAACCTTGATAAGTAAATTGAAGTTTTATTTTTGATCCGTGAAAAAGTTCATTAGTGATTTAGACGATCATCCATGAACTCTCACTTGCACCTGTAATAGGTCATGCACCCCTTTCGTGCGTTATAAGCCGCTACACCCATTCTTTGCACGCGTTATAACTATGACCAGATTTTAGAGATGATTTTGTAAAGTTCTTGACCAAACTATTGTTTTATAGCGAGTGTGTGTGAGTCTATTATTAGGTTTTTTTGTGTTTAAGTGAGTTATATTGTATGGTTGGTTTGATGGTCACACTACGGTTGTTTGGTGGTTAATTTGAACATGAGAGTGAATGCTAATGTGAAGCTGAGTTGACGTTGACGGATGCAGTCACCGTTTTTTCTAGTCTAATATTGCTTTTAGTTAGCTTAACTATTCGAACATTTCATGATAATTTTTTGACGTAAATTTTATCGGTTGAATAAGGAAATCCTGAAAATAATATAACAGATCTGTTAATTAATCCACGAGTTATATAATCATGAATATGATATCTTGGATCATCATTCTTTAAGTATGGTACCACAAATCCATATACATGATGATGAATCTGAATAAAGAAAACAAAAGATTGTGATCTGTTTGTTGGTTCAAAAAAAAAAAAAAAAAAGTTAGGCTATCATATCCTTGCATGCCTAATAAAGTTGGGGGGGCAAGACAACAATTAACTAAAAGTTTGGGAATATTTTAGCGGATATGAAAATAGTCAAAATATTAAAACATGGCAAAAGTCAAAAGAGTTGATTTTGTGCTGCATGCTCCTATCAGTTGTCAAAAGAAGCTTTTGATAAAGATGTAAAACTTCAATTTAGTTTGACTTATGCAGTGGTTATAACATAGATCACGTAAGTTAACGTGCTTTTTTGAAATTGTTAAGGCTACATAATTAACTTTTCTATCTACACTTGAAAGAAATAAAACATATTGACAAAGCCGCATCAATAAAACGAATCCATGATCACTACGTCTCCATCTCCATCGTTATACTTCACATCTGGTATTCAGTATCTGGTAACCACAAACTTCATATGCAACAGAAAACTGTCAATAAGGAAGACAACTTCATTAAAATATTGGAAGTAAGCCAAAGCCGTGTAACCACAAGTAATGACGGCAACAATGTAAATCATTATGAAACCACTCGGGGTGGCCTAGTAGATAAAAATGCTTGTGACTATAACATTAAAATGTATATGGTCTCAAGTTCAATTTCTGTTAGGTACAAACAACTTTAATGTGACTACAGGGCTTTATTTGGTTTGAGTAGGTTTGATGGTAAATTTAAACCTCGTGAAGTAGTCGGCAAAAAATCAAACAAACATGATTAAAAAGAAAAGAAAAAAAAAAATGTAAATCACTATGAAAATAAGATAAAAAAAATCTTATTCAACAACACATAAACGACACCCAAGAACCACAACATAAATTTGATATGAGTTGGATAAATCATTATCCAAAAATTTAAGAAATAGCGCTTAAATGTCTCATCTTTCATGACTCATCCTCGTTTTAAACGCATAACGTGTTTTAGCCCATCTCCAACCACCTACTCTAAAAATTCTTTCATTTTAATTTTTGAAAAATATATATATATATATATATATATATATATATATATATATATATATATATATATATATATATATATATATATTACAAACATTCCTCCTCTAAAAACCTTGTCTTCTTCAACCATTCTTCCAAAATTCAATTTTAAAATGTTTTATATTAAACTAGTTTATTTAAGAGGTGAATTTTATGAAATAACTAGTTATTCAGACCCGTGCGTTGCACACGGACTCTATCTAATTGGTCATAGTGTAATGTGTGGTATTTATTTTCGTCATTATGATTGTAAGTTGTGATGGTATCACAACTTTTGTAAGCATTGCATGAGTTTATAAATGAGTTTAATTAGTTGTTTGGTGACTTTTATATTTAGACCGAGTCATTCATACCCGTGCGATGCACACGGGCTTAATCTAAATGTTCGTGAGTGTATTGTTCAACACTAATTTTCGTCATTACATGGGCTGTATATAAGTGTTAATAGCGTAATCTTTGGCTTATTTTCGTCATTATATATCTAAGTTGTGATGTTATCACACATTTTCTAAGCATGACACACATTTAAATAGTTTATTAACATTAAAATAGTATATGTAAAGAGACTTTTTTCAAGATGCTACATTTAAAAGAGTCTATTCACATGTAATTTTTTAATATGTATAAGTTACATGCTAAATGTCAAAGGGAGGTTAAACGCATACGGTTCTTTCAAAATAAATGTAACCCTTATATAAAATCATAACAAAGTGATATTCTCTATATTTTGAGATCTAACTTGTGACAATGAATTCTCCTTTTGGTTTATTATATCAAATACGGTAACTCCAAATTACTATGCTTAGTTACTCGAACTTTATTTTATCCACAAAAACCATTTAAGTTTCAATATTTTTTTTTTATTGTTGTGAAAATTGGTCCAATATTGTTAGTATATTTAATTTGTAGCATATTACATATATAAATATATTTGAAGACATCAATCTCAACATATAATTTTTTACTCTTAATAACTAATATAACAATTTCATTTTGCCAAATTTGTTTGTTATTCTACAAATGAAACTAAAATCATATTAAGATAATCAATTAATCTCTATAGTGATATTAACACACCGCAAGACAAAAAACTACATTAAGAGCAAAAATATTAAAATGCACCAACAAAGTGTAGTAATAATTATTGATTAAAAATTGAATGCTCGTCACATTATTTTCAAGAAACTTACTTATTAACGAATCAATAGTATTAGCCCGTTTATCGGTATTACATGAAGTAAAATATTGTATGTTTAATTTATAACGTACAATTAATATGAATGCTAAATATTCATTCCACTGATGGCTATGGCATTGTTCTTGTTGTTGTTGTCTTTGTCGTTGTTGTTCGTTGGCCTTTTGCATGTTTTGTTCTTGATACAATTTTTGTGACTTCTCGATCTCTTTCTTTAATGATTTTTGACGTGCTACAAAAAACGTTTAGATATAGTTGATCGTTAGTAACTTAAGTACAATTAATCAATATATTGCATTTTCGATCAAAGTAAAAATGTCCGTGCATGTTTCACTTAATTGATAAGACAACGATGTGTAGGATCTCTTAAAGCATTAGAGAAGATGATGTTACTACCAAACCTCCTAAGCGCCATCATTATGTCCTACATTGTTACACACACAAAACACACGTGAAATTTACATGAAACAATATATATCAATATGCTAAATAAGTAAAATGATATGATGCTTACTTTACTACCATAATAAGTTGTAGCCCAATGTGCACACGGTGTGGAGGAAGTTGTGGTTTGTTGTGTGTGATTTTTGACACATTATATAGTTGATAAAATATTTGTAACTCATGGATGGGAAGGTAAAAAGACTAACTACTAATTGGTGTGTTTAATTTATGCATTCATGGCACCAAACACTTCATCTCCTATGTACTTATGCTTATGCATGACTCTTAAATCAATGTACTAATACATGAAGCTTTCACATTTCACTTTCAATTCATGAGCCATTTATTATGATCACTTACATTTATAAGGTTACTTAAGCTTTTAGTATATAAGATAACCAAGTTTCAATTTTGTTCCATTAAAGTTACTCAAACTTTGTTTTGGTTACAAAAATCATCCAAGTTTTATTATTATCTCTTTAAAATCACTCAAATTTTATTTTCACTATATAAATCATTCAATTTTACATATTGTTCTAAGATTGTGAAAATTTTGAACATTTACTTAATAAAAGGATCATAAAACTTTTTAATTTTGTTATTATTTTGTAGTATAAAAAATTTGTTAGAAGAAGTTAAATTCAGGGTGCTGGTTATTGTTGAGGCAACATTAACGAGATCCCTTAATATTTTAATAATAACAATAAACCTTCGAAACAAATAAAATAACAAACGTTAGCCAAAGTTCCCCCGACTCACATATCTGCTCCTGGCGCCCTGCCCGCGCGTTGACGCGTGGGTGACGCACTAGGCTTCTGTGAATGTCGGGACGAATTTTGAAAGTCGGCTTTCCCCTTACCCGAAAAATGTGGATCTTTCAATACAGGTATGAATATGTTATGTACTTAATTGAGAACACTCGAAACAAGTTTTAGGATTAGAGAGATCCAACTTTTAAAATACCCGTTCTCGAGAAAACGCCAACTCAAGTTTTCTTACTCTCGCCTCTAGCCAAGGCTTTTCTAAACTTAGGGAGCTTATACATTTCACGTAACATCAAGTGAAAGCATTCATATGCTCATAATCCGTGTTTATGTCTTCTCTAATCACGTAACGGGTTTACTTCTTATTGGTCAAACTAAGTCAAATGTCACTTTGCGTAAACGTATCATTTCCCGCATGGGATATGCTTTACAATGATGCAAAGCACTTGGCTCGTTTGTACCAAGGTGTTAGTTGAGTTCATCGAGTCGTGGAAAGTCACGAGTTATGAGATTATGGATTCTCGACGTTGACTTACTTGAGATTATAAGTAACATTTGATTTTCTTAACTATAATCATGTTTGTCCAAGTTCTTTTCTTTCTAATGACAACTTGATTATTTCTTAATCTCTTCTTAATCACTCTTTCACAAAAGACAAAGCCTCCAAACCTCCTAACATCTTCTTAATATTTCCTTACACCTCTCACACCTTTATACCTTTTGTCTCCCACACTCTCCCACACAAGATTCTCTTTTTACAATATTACTTCCACTTTATACATTTCTCACATATTCTCTTATACACACACACACACACTTTTCTACATACACATACTTACACATACAACTCACATACACACACCTTTACATTCAAAATACATACACTTCACTCACATACCCTTCTTCACACACACTGGGCTCCCCATCAAAACCTTCTTACCATTGGTACAAAAAGTTATATTGGTCACGCCAAAAATGTGTGACGATATGCATATAGTCACACACGTTTTTTTTCGTTGTGTGTCACCATAGGTCCCGCAACCGTAGGTGGCATATGGTTACATTGTTGAGTTCGTGGCCTTTTCCATCGAAAAAGAGTGACCAAAACCCCGAATATGTGTGACAAATTAGGCACAAGTTTTGTTGGATTAGTCATTATCAGTGACCGTAAACACCTTATAGTCACACGAATGTTTTTTGAGAGTGACTATTGTTCATCCTTTGGCCACATAAATATATAATATATGTGACATTTGAGATGATATATTCAAGTAAATGTGTATTTTGTGTGACTATTGATAATCCAATGGCCACATGAATATACAATAAATGTGACGTTTGTGATGATTTAGTCACACAATGGGTGTTATTTTTTTGGAGTTAGTCACATACAATTTAACACAAAGTGGCCAAAAGTGTGAATAAGTGTGACCATATGCTGTTTAAAGTGAAGAAATGTGTATTTTGTGTGACTATTGATCATCTAATGGCTACATGAAGTTTATGTTTGCGTGGCCTTTTGATTCGCCTCAAACGGTCAACTTTTATTAGTCAACCACTTGTGAATGGTCAACCGTAAAAGTCAAACAGATGAGGCCAATGCTTCCGTGAAATACAGTGTTTTCCCGGGTCGTAATGTCCCAACGAGGTGTGCGATGTTTTATTAAAAACGAATCTGTGATCGAGTGAACTGAATGGGAAGTAACTAGATAAAGGTTTGGGTTTGTTTAAACTACTGGAATGATTAGAAATAAAAGTATAAATAATCACGGGAATCTAAAACGTATAAACGTACACCAAATTAAAATTAGACGCGACTGCGTACTGAGAAAAAGGTGAGTTTTAAGAAAAATAAACTAAAGGGGTTAAAAATGAAAATCCTATAAACTTAAACTTAAAATAAAATTAAATTAAAAAGAAAACTATTTTTTAGATTATTTTATTATTTATTATTAATTATTTAATTAAAAACTATTTAACTATTTAATTAAAACTAATTTAAATCAAACTAAAAATAATAAATACTACAAATTAAACTAAAAACTTGTAAAAATAATTTCTAAAACTTAAAATGAACTTGAAGAAAGTATAAAAAATAAAAATAAATATTTTTGTCTTTTTATGAATTTTCTATTAGTTAAAAACTATTTATCTTAATTATACTAATTAAACTATTTTAGATTACAAATAATACTAAATTAACTTAGAAAATTATGAAAAAATTTATAAAACTATTTTATGACTTATAAAAGCTATAAAAAATATAAAAACTAGGTGTTGCTTTATAAAAATTAATTATGCTATTTATAACTTACTTATTAATTAATTATTAATAAAACTAATTTTAATTATAATAAATACTAAATTACAAAATAAAAATCTGAGAAAATTATTAAAAATACTTTAACCTAAAATGAAATTAATAAAAATATAAAAGCACAACTTTCTTAATAAAAATCTAAAAATGAAAATTAAATTATATTAAATAGAAACTATCACTTATTTTTATATTGATTTTTCTGGAATTTTCTTTTACCAAACTATATTATACTTAAAAATAGATAACTTTTGTAAAAACAAATATTTTATAACTTATTAATAAGCTCTGTGGAAGCTTAATACTTCCACAGTTGACTTTGTTTGACTGAAATTCGAAATAAGCTCAAATGAGCTTATGTGGGACCCAATATGGATAAATCTGGTTCTAATAAGTAAGTTGGACTTGTCTAAGCTAAAATTTTCCAAATAAGCTCAGTAGATAAGCTGATAAGCAAAAATAAGCTATTCCAAAACTTAATTTCAACACAGAATAGGGACAGAGTTTATGATCAATTTCAAGTGGGGTCCATAATGATTCAGGTCAAACAAGAGGTCAACTAATACTCCCTGGTAGGAGGGGGGTTGTAAGAAATTAGATTTGAGGTCTGGGGCCCACTGTGGTGGTCACAAATCACCACCAAAGTGGTGGTGATGGATGAGTCTGCTGATGTGCAGGGGAGCTTTCTTCCCTGCAAGTAACTTTGAGGGTGAGTGGGGCCCAGGGTAAAAATGCTAAAAATATAAGCTGTATGGGAAATTAAAGATGAGCTGGTAGACTATTACTACAACAAATTTCAAACCTTGAAACCTAATACAAAATTCACAAGAAATCTTGGAGTTTTTGGGATTTTCTGCATAAGTAAAATTTGACTTTTTTTTAAGCTTAACTAGTTTGACTTTCTTGAGATTCTAACACTTCTAACTGACTGATTAAGTTATAATAAGCTATGATAGACCTAAAATAAGCTAAAGCTTAAAGATATAAGCTAATGGGTGGGTTTATGAGACTAATATCCTTGACAGTTAACTGTCAAGGGATATGGAGTTGAATTTTGACTATTTTATACTATGACCTCTAATTTTTATGACTAATCTGTGGTACTAGAACCTAATAGAACATGTCAAAGTTAAACTTGGCCACTGAATACCACAAATGCACAGGATACTCCCCTGTGCCAAACAACTCTATAACTATGACTGTTTTGAGATTTTCACTACTGAACACTAATTTAATCCAACTATTGGTTTCTAACTAATTATTAGCCTATTATAAACTTAATTAAGCATAAAACTTCAATACCACAAGCTATAAAAACAGATTTGTCAAATATGCTCTTAAGGCTAGGATATATCCATTTTCAACAATAATGAAATTTAATAAGTAAGTAACTATTATTAAGAAATATTCTAACTTAACAACAACAAATAAACAATAAAACACAGAAACTTAAGCAATTAGAATACCTAGACAGTAATATGAAAAATTAATACAAAAGCTTACAAAATGGATTATGATGAGAACAATGAAACCATGGACTGAGAATCACCCTAACAGCTTCCCAAAAAGCTACTAAACCAAATCCATCCAGAATTCTATATGCTCCTTTGCCTCTTCTTTCTTGTGATCCAATTTTTTATTTTTCAACTATTTTTTCTATTTTTAAAGTATTTTTGTGATTACACTCTAAACTGAGTTTTTAGGAAATCTAAAAGCTTTAATAAGCTTTGTCAAGGCTTATGTGAGCTTATCAATTCAATACAGCAACAATAAACCACATTCAAACTTTTTGAGATTTTTTAGTAAAACTGAGTACCAACTGAGAATCAAACTGAACTTTGAAATTAACTTGAATTAAAGATAGAAATACATGAAATTAACTGATACAAGCTTGTTTTAATTGAAAATACAACTTAATGAATAACTTACACTACCTACGACTAATTTAAACTAAGACTACACTAATACTTTTCCTCTTCTGCTTCTTTTCCTTTTTGTAGCCACTTTCTGAGTTTGTGGGACCCACAGAGGCATTTCCCACCACTCCTTAGCCCTTGGATTGGTCAAACTCATCTCCACCGTTTAAATTATTACTTGGCGCCAAAGTTGTCTTTGGGTACTGTAGATAACGTGGAGAGGTTTTTCAGGGTTTTGGACAGTTGTGGAGGTGGAGGGGAGTGGGTAGGGTGAGTTGGAGGTGAGGTGGAGGCAAAACAGTGGGCAGGAGGTGGTATTGAGTTGCAGTGGTGGATGAGGTGGTTTGGGAGGGAAATGAGGTGAAGTGGTATTGTTTTTGTTGACCGGGTTTGACCTTGGGGTGGACTGGGCTGGGAGAATGGGCCTAGGAAGGTGGGTGGGCTGTTGGATTGGATTTGGAATTGTATTTTGGGTTTAGATATATAAAGGGTCCGTTTGGTTTTAATGCTACACAAGGACCATTTTTGTAATTTATTCAAAGTTGAGGGGACTTGTTGTGTAGTATTTCCATAGTTTAAATAAGGACTAAACTTGCCAAGATTAAATACCCCAAGGACCAATAATGACAAATTCCCATATTTTATATCTGGGGACCAAAGTTGACAAATCACCAAACTTGAGGGACCAATTATGCAATTTCACCAAACTTATCACCCAAGGACCATTCCTGCAAAAGATTATTAGTACAAGGACCAAAATTGATTTTCTTAAAGTTTTTACATCCCAGGGACCATTTATGTCAATTTCCAAAGTATAGGGACTAAACATGTAATTTTGTGAAACTTTGCACCAAAGGACTAAATATGTAACTTTATGATTAAAAAGGACCTTTGATGACTTTTTCATGTTTTTAGAATAACCAGGGACTAGTTTTGTCAATTTATGAAACTTGAGGGACTGAAACTGCCAATTATGCAAACTTTGTACGTTTTTCATCTGTTTTTGCATATTTTACATTTGAAACATATAAAACACACTTCTAAGATATTTTAAGTATTTTGATGCATATTTGAGTGTTTTTGTATGTTTTGGCAGCTCAGATTAGTATAAAATGATGAGTATTTAGACACTCATCAATCCCCCACTCTAAACTATTGCTAGTCCCTAGCAATCTTTTGAGAAAAACTTAATGGATTTGAAAAACTCTTTACCAAAAGCCATCACTTCTGGAGTAGCCAGATGTAAGAACTGTGGTACATCTGATAACCGTGTGATTTTGAGCAAATCACCAGCTGTCAACGGATTTGATTTGTCTTTACCAAAAGCCGTTTGCTTCTGGACTAGCCAACTCTTGATGGAATAGTCAACATCTTGGTGAGCTGATTACCAATTATGGTTTTTTCCACTGCCTTTACCACAAGCCATAATCTTGCGGGCTAGCCAACTCATTCGCTTTTTAGGATATGGCGAGTTGAGGTACCATACAATTTTGGGCAAATTGCAAGCCATAAACGGATTTGAGATATCTTTACCAAGAGCCGTTTGCTCCTGGATTAGCCAATCCTTATGTGGGTTAGACATGGCAGACTGATAACCATTTATTGCGTTCTAAGTGAGAAAAAATTTTAAAATTTTGGCTAAAATGGGGGTTCTTGATGGAACATGTGTTTAAATTCGTTAAAATAACGAATCTCCCCCCACACTTAGAACTGAATATTGTCCTCAATATTCAAAGTACCGGGTGTTAAACCAACACTTAGAACATAAGAAGAAAATATTCCATAGCCTTTATTTAAGATGTATATACATACAATTATTTTTTTAGATAAAACTTCTTAAATAGAAGCTATCACTATATTTACATTTTTTTTTGAGATATATATATATATATACAACATGTGGGGTATCTCCCCCACACTTGGGTGTTACACACGGGTGAAAACCTATGTACAAGCTACTGTTTTTGATTACCGAGTCGCTAGCTTGACTCGACCCCGAATTCATTTGTCCATGGGGAAGCATGATGTGGAAGAGACAATCAGCATCGGACTTTCATTCAAGATATTTGGATAAACATTTGAAGCACGTGAAAGTTCCACACCGATGAGATAAGTACCCGGCTCATAATTTATAAATGAGAATGCCGGGGTCAAAGATTATATCCTCACTCCCGAAAGAGTGAAGAACAGGATAAGGAACAGGATATATGAAGAAAAGAAAGAAAGTCATGATGAAAATCATGATTAACTCCTCATCTTCAATAGGAGAATTCATTGTTTCATAAATCTCCTCTTTTAAGCTCGTTTGATCAAGACATATTATGGGTATGTCTAGATCAAAATAAAAGGTATCATACTCCGGAGGAGATATGATATGAGTGAGTTCATCGGAGAACTCCTCAAAGGTGAATGATTCGTATTCGGGATTGATTTGAGTGAGTTCATTGGGGAATTCCTCAAAAGTAAATGATTCAAAAACGGGAAGAGAATTATAAGAATGAGAAGTGGTGATATCACTTATCTTCTCTCCCGTTTGATCAAAATGGAACGTTTGCAATTCCGGAATAGAATCATTGATCATAAGCTCACTATCCTTGACGGGGATAGGAGATGAAATAGGCTCTTCATTAAAAGCCTCGATTGTAAAAATGAGAAGATTAGCATTTAATAGTGTAAGACGAAGAGCTTCGTCTTGGTGTATTTCTTCATCATTCTCTTCTTCTGAGTTGACAAGCTCAGAAGGCAATTCCCCCACATAACTTATGTCTCCACAAGATAAAGAATTGACCTCATCAGAATCAGAGAACATCTCAATATGATCAATTGGAAAGACAAGAGGGGGAGGGATATCACACACATGATCAAGAATTCCCTGTGACTCACTTGGGATTGGGACAAGGTTCTCAACACTAGACTTTATGAATTCGTCCGATTCCTTTGCAGGAATAGTGTCAAGATGCTCGTCCCCCATGTTCAGAGAGTGAGTGGGAACCTCGGGTGTGATAACAGTAGACTCAGGGAGTTGAGAAGGACTAGCAGTAATGGATTCTACAAGTTCCATTATTTCTACTGCTGGTGATTCAGTTATATTCTTTTCTCCCTGTATTTCTACTGAAGTAGCTTCAACTGAAGTTGAATCAAAAGGTTCCTCAGATAGCTTTGGGATTGGAACAAGGACATTTATTTCCTTAAAAGGAGTTACTTTGAATTGCTTGTCCCCCATTATTAAGATATCTGAAGGGTCCTTTGAGTTTTCTTCTTCAATTGGTTCATCCTCATCACTTTCATCCTCACGATGTAATGAGTTAACAAGAGGTTTTTGTTTCCTAAGAATCTGATCCTTAAGACTGTTTATTCCATCTTGAATGGTTTTGTTGACTTGACTTTGAGCCAAAATCATTTTTATCAATTCAGCTTTAGCTAACTCGTCCTGAGGAAGTGGTTGAGGGTTTGTGTACTGTGAAGGCTGGTTAAAACCAAATTCATGATTGTTACAAGGAACCTGTTCATAGACAAACTGATTCCTAGTTTGACAATCAGAGCCGTAGTGAGGGCCTCCACAATTCTCACAAGAAGAACTTGGCTCATGGCGAAGCGAAATATTAGCCAACTCCTCCTTAAGATCTTTGATTATCTCAAGAACCTCAAGACAAGGGTCTTGCTGGATATGAGGAGTTGCTTGAATCATTTGGCACTGTGGAGGTGGGTCTTGAAACGGATAGTCGTAATTATTACAAGGAAATGGATTCCTTGTTTGACAAATCACCAAACTTGAGGGACAAATTATGCAATTTCACCAAACTTATCACCCAAGGACCATTCCTGCAAAAGATTATTAGTACAAGGACCAAAATTGATTTTCTCAAAGTTTTTACATCCCAGGGACCATTTATGTCAATTTCCAAAGTATAGGGACTAAACTTGTAATTTTGTGAAACTTTGCACCAAAGGACTAAATATGTAACTTTATGATTAAAAAGGACCTTTGATGACTTTTTCATGTTTTTAGAATAACCAGGGACTAGTTTTGTCAGTTTATGAAACTTGAGGGACTGAAACTGCCAATTATGCAAACTTTGTACGTTTTTTTATCTGTTTTTGCATATTTTGCATTTGAAACATATAAAACACACTTCTAAGATATTTTAAGTATTTTGATGCATATTTGAGTGTTTTTGTATGTTTTGGCAGCTCAGATTAGTATAAAATGATGAGTATTTAGACACTTATCACCTTTTGTAATATTTAGTCACACAAAGCATGTTTCTTTTATGTATTTAGTCACATACAATTAAGCAAACAGTTGCCAAAAGCGTTAATAAGTGTGACCATATGCTGTTTAAAATGAAGAAATGTGTATTTTGTGTGACTATTGATCATCCAATGGCCACATGAAGTTTATGTTTGCGTGGCCTTTTGTAATATTTAGTCACACAAAGCATTTTTTTTTGGGTATTTAGTCACATACAATTAAGCAAACAGTGGCCAAAAGTGTTAATAAGTGTGACCATATGCTGTTTAAAGTGAAGAAATGTGTATTTTGTGTGACTATTGATCATCCAATGGCCACATGAAGTTTATGTTTGCGTGGCCTTTTGTAATATTTAGTCACATAAAGCATGTTTCTTTTATGTATTTAGTCACATACAATTAAGTAAACAGTTGCCAAAAGCGTTAATAAGTGTGACCATATGCTGTTTAAAATGAAGAAATGTGTATTTTGTGTGACAATTGATCATCCAATGGCCACATGAAGTTTATGTTTGCGTGGCCTTTTGTAATATTTAGTCACACAAACCATGTTTTTTTTGGGTATTTAGTCACATACAATTAAGCAAACAGTGGCCAAAATCGTTAATAAGTGTGACCATAAGCTGTTTAAAATGAAGAAATGTCTATTTTGTGTGACTATTGATAATCCAATGGCCACATGAATTTTATGTTTGTGTGGCTTTTTGAAATATTTAGTCACACAACGCATGTTTTTTTTGAGTATTTAGTCACATACAATTAAGCAAACAGTGGCCAAAAGTGTTAATAAGTGTGACCATATGCTGTTTAAAATGCAGATATGTGTGTTCTGTGAATGTTAATCCAATGGTCACATGAATTGTTAATTCGTGTGGCATTTGGTAATATTTAGTCACACATCGAATTAAAGAAAAGAGTGACCAATGATGTTAGTATTGCTAGTACTAAGTTACTACTGCTGATCAGAGTTACTACTGCTAGTATATAAATAAAACAGAATTAAAAACAAAAAGCAATTTCAAATTCCATAAAACTCGAATGTATATAAATGAACAAAATATATATAGAATTTTAATGTCGCATATAATGAAATTCTCAACTACTATAAGTTAAAACCTTTTGAATCTTCCCCGGACCCCTAGCTTGATTTTGCACTTCTGCACTAGAGACATAATTTCTGCGCTTCGGTTGTAGTTTTGGTCCAGGAATGTTTTCACTAACTTTTGGTTTCGTAGTTGGTGGTGTAACCTGTAGTAAACAAAAGACGCTTGTATCAAACATTGAATTTAATATGAAGAATTATATATATATATATATATATATATATATATATATATATATATATATATATATATATATATATATATATATATATATATATATATATATATATATATATATATATATATATATGTATATGTATATGTATATACGTACATATATATATGTACGTATATATATGTACATATATATATATATATATATATATATATATATATATATATATATATATATATATATATATATATATATATATATATAGGTTGAAAAAACACATGTATGTACCTCTTCATGATCAGCAAGAATAACTTGATCCTTTGTCCATGCAAAGAAACAACCTACGCCTTCCCTAACTGTTTTTAACCCATTATTCCCTACGTCCGGTATGCATGCTGCATCCACTAACGATTTATCAATTGAGACTCTGTAGCAATCATTTGGGAGTGGTTGGTTATGTAGCATTTGTTTTCCTGGAATGTTGTGTATGCGACCCAAAGCAACAATATTTGATTTCTTTATGAGCCACAGTTTGCAATTGATTGTCTAAAAAAAAAAAGAATTTTTGCATACGTATATATCAGAAATTATTTAAACAAAATTAAGATTAACAAGAAGAAACATGTTGAAATACATACTTGTGCTTGTGTTGTTGGAGACACATTATCCTGCGATAGGGAAGCTGGAGACCCGTTTCGTCATGACTTACCCGTTTTCTTAGGTACGACATTTATAAAAGGTTCCTATACGTATATATAAAACACGGTACATTATTTTAAAAATAAAATAACAAGAAACATGTTGCATGAAATACATACTTTTGGTAGTTCTTTTGTTGGAGATGCATCACCTTGCAATTGGGAATCTGCAGACCCGTTTTGTCGTGTCTTTGGTGTTTTCTTAACATTGTTAACACGTTCCTATATGTATATATAAAACACGGTACATTAGTCATGTAGGTAAAATTAAAAAATCAAAGGGGGATAATGTTTTACTCCTTACCATTGTTTCCATTACCGGTTCCAAAGTTTCAATCCCAGTAGGCTTCTTCTGAATTATCACATCTTTATCACGTGCACGTACACCAACACTAGACTGAGCTCCGTTGACCACCTGATGATCATAAGTGCTGATATCTATATTATCAATGGCCATTGGAGTCATCACCCGCAGTATAATTAAATTAAATTAAGAAATACATTGGTGTTAGCATTAGAAAATGAAATTGTTAACACCATAAAAAATGGCTTACATCTGAGTCTAATGGAAATTGAGATGCCATATCCAACTTAATCCCTTGTGAACTCAAAAGACTCAGCATTTTAGAAACCATTCCTTTTGAATCTGCCATCTCAGCAGACAATTTCTTGACCTGGTCATCTTTTTCTGTCATCTCGGTGGATAGTTTCTTGAGCAGTAGATATTTTTTTTGACGCTCGCTTCTCTCATTATCAAGTTGAGTTTGAAGTAACTCAATTCTTTCATCAATTTCTTTTCTGGTTCGAGGAAGATTAAAATACCTCTTATATGTAACTCCATTTCCCACTCCACTTGCATAACCTCCCTTTTCCTTACCAAACACAACTGTCATGGCATCAGTGCCATCATCAACATCCAAGGTTCCTTCCTTGATCTTTTCATCAGCTTCTTTCTGCAAAAAAATATGGGAATTGTTGGTATTAAAAGTTAGTACTGATAGTATACAAGTTAGTACGGCTAGTACAAAGTTAATGCTGCTGGTATATAAGCATAATAATAGAATTTGCAGTCAAATTTACAAGTTTATCTGCCGCCGAACTAATCTCAGCATCTGGAGATTCTCTGTCTTTGTTTTTCCTTCCTTTGACCCACAATACACTACTCGGCGGTTCAACATCTGCTTCAATTTCTTTTTTTTTCGATCTAATGGACATCAAGTGCATACACTGATTGGTCCTGAAAGGTCAACTAAATTGACCAGGTGAATGGTCAACCAAGTCAAACGTCTCAGACCAACTAACCAAGGAGCATAGTGCTTCCCCGGGTCGTTAAGTCCTAGCGAGGTGTGCAATTGTATTTGAAAACGTTTTAAGTGATCGGGTGATTTAACAGGAGGATCAGGAATTTGATTATTATGATTACACTACGAGATTATGATTGAGAATAACTTAAAAACACTATATTAACAATTACTGATAATCAGATAACCTAAAAACGTGATTTAAACCTAAAAACGCGCGTTTAAATTTAAAATAAACGCGAATGCGCAAAATAAAAGTGAGACGTGAGCAAATAAAGTCCTACGAATATGAAAATTATATTTTTACAATCCTAATGATATAAGAAAATTTTTGGAAAATTAAAATTATTTTTACCACTATTTAATTAATTACTTTTTAATTAACTAAATTATACTAAATTACAATTAATTATGAAATTAAGCTAGAAAAATGAAAATTAAATTTAGAAAAATCTAAAATATTATAAAACTAATTTTAAAACAGAAAATCTATTTTTCCTACTTTTTAATTAATTATTACTAATTAAAACTAATTATTTAATTAATTTAAACTAAACTAAATTATAAAAAAAAAAACTAAATGACAAAAGAAAAATCTGAAAAAATTACTAAAAATCCTACAGGTTATAAGAAGCCTAGGAAAAATTTAAAATTAGGAAGTGCTTATTAATAAGCAGAAAAATAAGCCAAAGAGTTTAAATAGAAGCTACCACTTTTCTTATTTTTGGTTTTTTCTTGTTTTTCTTTTACACAACTATTTTTATAGTCAAAATGACAAACTTTAAAAAAGACAAAATGGTTGGAAGCTTATAAATAAGCAGATGGTGAGCAAATAAGTATGGTAGATGGCAATTCAAGCTTATTAGGACTTGTTATTAATGAAAAAGCTGTGTTTAGGCTATTCTATTGACAAATAAGCTAATGACAAAGTTATATTAACTTATAATGAGACAAATTTACTCAATAAGCACAATAAATAAGCTGCCAATACCAAATAAGCAATTCCAAATACTACTCAGAACCCAACAGGCCAAATGGCTTGTTTGCAGCCTACTGTGGGGTCCACAGGGGGGTTCAGGGGTTCAAAATGAAACTTGAACCTGAAAGATGGGCTGGGGGACTCTCAAATAAACCAGGGTTCAATGAATGGGGCCCACAAATAAGCCAAGGGCTGGCTTATGAAGTTGGGTGAAAAGCTGTGGTACAGGGGAGTACAGTCCACAAGGGGTAATTTGCAGGGTGAGAATAAGCTACCAACTAGGATCCCAAGTGAACAATAAGCTAATGTGTGAACACCTATAACTACTGGTTGCTCCTAAATCGAAAATCTAATCCTACAACTCACTGAATCACAACTGAAATCCAAGACAAAAGGGGTGGCTTAGACAGGCAACTGTTGAACCATGAGGTGTTTTGCAGGGCTAAATAAGCTACTAAATAAGTCCTACAGAGGAAATAAACTACACATGCAACAAGGCCTTCCAACAGGCTTTCTAAACCAACAAGAATCAAGAAAGTTGATAAATTAATGAGCAATGTAAGGTCCAAGGAAGTTTTGTTCAACTGATGGACAGGGGAGATTGCCTCCCCTGCAGGTTTGTTTGAGACTCCAAATAAGCCAAGAGAAAATTTCTAAAAATGAGATGATGGTGGATTCTTGTAGTTAAGGTGATGGATTTTTATCTCTAAAAGTTCCAAGGTCTGATTTGACCCACAAAAATCTAGAATATTCACCCAAAAAATGACATTTTGCACCCACAAGTAACTTTGACTTTTTATCTTTTGGACTAATCTTGACTAAAATGAACTTTGAACCTATTTAATGGACTGATTTAGTTATGTTAACCTAAAATAAGGCTGATTTAGGCTAAGTGGCCATCTTTTGTGTTGAAATGACTGATTTGGGTCCAAAAATCCTTGACAGTGGACTCACAAGATGAGATCTAACTGATTTTTGACTTTTTTTTTTCAAAGGGACACTGGTTTTAATATTTGAACTAGGCTAATATACCCTAATGCAAGGTAACTTAACCAAAAACTACCACTGATACTCACTACAACATGGTGAAAAAGCTTGAACCAAACACCCTTTATTAACTAACTGTTTTTAGATTTGATATGTAAATGATTATGTAGAACCAAACTACTGATGCAATCTACTTCTATAGGCTAAATAAAAGTTATGAAAGCTAAAAATGATGCAGAGATAAGCAGTTAGAACATGTTACACTATCTCAAGTGAGTTTAACAGTGAATCAACATAACTAAGCAACAAGTATATACACTGAACAACTATCCAACATCTAAACACCAATCACTCCCAATATGCTAATAAAGCTAAGATTACACAACTAAACATCCATATAGGCAATGCTACAGTAATATGTGAAAAATAGAGAAATTGCTTACAAAAGATCCATTGCTGAGAAACAAGGTAACCAATCACCTATATCTATCCTATAGCTTCCCAAGAAGCTCTAAACCACTGCATTCATCTTCTTATTCTCTTTTATCTTTTTTATATTTTCTGTATATTTTTTATTTTTTATTTTTTTTATGAAACTGAAACTTGTACTGAGACTTGAATTCTTAAAATGAAAACTGATATTATTCAAAGGAGAACAAATTACAAACTAAAGTTTTTGGCTGGAATATAACATTACAATAAACTTAAGCATAACTGAAAATTAATCTAAAATCTAACTACTCTTTCACAGCTTCTTACTTCCTTTTATATCATCCAATTAGGGTTTTGAAGTGTCTTTGTCCTTTCCCAGCAATGATATTGTCCGTAGGATAACTAGGATTTAATCTTGACCATTTGTTGAGTTTGGCGCCAAAATTGCTTTAGCAGCTATTACTCTTGATTACTTATGCCAGTGTCTCAATTTTGGACTGAGGTGTTTGTTTGGGGGTAGCTGTGATGATGGAGGAGGGGGGGTTGGGTTTGTGATGATGAGAGGTAGCAGGGAGTAGTAGAAGGGTCACGGGTTGTGTTTGGAGATGGTGGTCAAAGGTCAAAGGTTGGGGTTGACCGGTTTTAATATTCAAAAGGTGGGTGGGCTTGAAGGGTGATTGGGCCAAGGGAGTCATCAATCCCCCACACTAGACTAGTCCCTAGCAATCTTTTGAGAAAACTTAATGGATTTGAATATCTTTACTAAAAGCCATTACTTCTAGAGTATCCAAATGTTTCAGTTCAAGTAAGAACCATGGTACACCGATAACCATATGATTTTGAGCTAACCACAAGCTATCAACGGATTTGATTTGTCTTTACCAGAAGCCGTTTGCTTCTGGACTAGCCAACTCTTTTATGGATTACAGTCATCATCTTGGTGAGTTGATTACCAATTATGGCTTTCCAATGCCTTTACCACAAGCCATAACCTTCGGGCTAGCCAACTTTTTTTACTTTTTAGGATATGGTGAGTTGAAAACCATACAATTTTGGGCAAATTGTCAGCCATAAACGGATTTGAGATATCTTTACCAAGAGCCGTTTGCTCCCGGATTAGCCAATCCTTTTGTCATTTAGACATGGTGGACTGATAACCATAAAAATTTTGAAACAAAGTGATTTTTTTTTTTTAAATTTTGGGCCAAAAACGGGGGGGGGGGGGGGGGGGGGGTACTAGAAGGTATAATGTGATGAAATTCGCTAGAATTTCCCCCCCTCCCCCCACACTTAGAATTGAATATTGTCCTCAATATTCAAAGTCCCAGCTATTATGCCGATTCTTTGAACGTAAACAGATAATATTATAAGCTAACTGTGGAAACATCATTTTCCATTTTTCACTTTATTTATATGTACATACAACACACAATTTCCCCCCCCCCCAAAGATATATACATTGCAAACAGCTGTAGGGGACGGCCACTCCCCCACACTAGGGTGTTAGAAAGTAGAAAGAAGTCAGAGACATGGGTGAAAACCCCTGTTGTTGCTACTGTTTTTGTTTATCGAGTCGCTAGCTTGACTCGATCCCCGAATTCATTGGTTCTTGGGGAAAGTTTGGAGATCCGGGAAAACCATGGATGGTATGTCCTCTCCAAAGTAGTGCTTTAAACGATGCTGTTATGACCAAGAAACACGTTCCGGAGGTCAAGGTTGATGGAAATACATCATGGTTCTAGAGAGAGAAAGTAGAGAGAGAAAGGTGGAGAACTATGTGTTTTATTAAATATGAAATGAAGTGACACTTTACACACACTTTCCCACACCCCTCATGGAGAGTCATGAGGGGTATTTATAGGCTCCTAACACTACATGTTTGCCTACTTGACAATAGTAGTCCTTGTAGTTTCTAATCTAGTCCAATTCACATGTGTGACGTTATCTTTATAAAATAGTGAGGCTAACAATCTCCCTCCAAGATATCGTCACACGTGAATGGTTACATGTGACCTATAAATACATAAACAATGTAAATTTCATTACAACAATAGTAAACTATGTTGACGTTGTTGAAATGCAGAGTCTTTGTAGTCTAGATACTGAGGCAGACTTGAAGTTCTCTCTTCCGACTATCTCGGCGTATGATCTTTGACACTGAAGGCAAAGGTATTTGTAGCTCTGAACTTCAACTGTAATGGTCTAGTAAGGTTATTACTCCCTCCTAACTAGTGAGCCTTTATTCTTTTCCCTGCTCCCTCCTGAACCGACAACTCTTCTTTCATCTCGCAGCGGATAAAGTAGATTCAAAAGTGTAGGAACATGGTTGTCGTTCGGGTAGCAGAATAACAACATAACTCACATAACATTGCATAGAATGTTGGTAATAAGCTCTGATGAACACATACTTGGTACCTCATGGTACTTCTTTGGTATTAAGCACAGTTCCCTAGATCAACCAACGAACTGAAGAAGAAACACTACTTTTTTTGGCATGTTCTTCTCCCTCCTGATGGTTGCGAGTCATCAGAATCATCATATTCTTGTGTACATGCCATACAATTACCTTTACTTTACACTTCTAATGCAATTTAGAAGCCATAGCAGCTTTTTGGAGTACATTCTGTGAGTATATGTCGCTAAGATATGACTCTCTTTATCTACAATCTCCTCTCTTCTCTTCAACCTATAAGCGACCTCTTCAAATTTAAACCAGCAAGTAAATGACCACTGTATGGAGAGAACCCAATATAACCAATCTGAGAATGAAGTAAACATCTCGTAGATATGTGACTTAATCTTGTACGAAGGCGTGACTAAGAACCTATACTGAGCACTACAATGTAACTCCTTTAAGCATAGGTAGTGCCATATACCCAAACCAACAAACAGTATATGAAATATCCACCTCTTGGAATCTCCACAACTTCATGTGACACTGAGTACTATAACGTAACTCCTTAAAGTGATGGCCATAACCCATGAGTACTACAATGTAACTCCTTACATCGGGTATAACTAGATAATCCAAGTCTTAATCACTATCTCTACCAGTGTTTGCCCAAACAAGTATCTCTGAAAGTCATGCATCCATCCACCCCTAGACTTTGAGATGAATAAGTACACATGCCCGTGAAATGAACTTTAAACCCAGATAAGCAATATCGTACAAAAACTCCGTAGTCACAAAAATTTGATACTAGCCGTTGTCATTTGATTGTGATTCTTGATCAGGATCTTTTAAGCAAAATGTGGTGTGTTTTTGGTGAAGCTTGAAATTCAATCTCGTTGATTCGTAGTGATTTCAGATTTTCCCTCCAAAAATAGAATTGGAAAATTTTCTTAGAGTTAATATTTGATGAATATTATGGTGGAACTTCGACAAATGCATCTCAACAATATTCCGCTGCACCCGCTCAAAACCATCCACCACCACCACCATCACAAGATGCATCTACAATAGTCGAAGCTGAAGCATCAACTCCCTCAGCATCATCAACATCTACTCCAGCAACTCCAGTTATTGAAACTGATATACCAAGAGTTGATGAGCAAAACCAAAACACAAATTTTCAAGAAGAACCTACAAATAATTCAAAGGATGTTGCGTTAGAAGAAGATGTATTTGAAAACACATTTGCAACAGACTCTGCTGAATCTTCTTCAAGGTTACAAGAACCATCTAACACACATATGTTTAACACAAGGTACCCTTCTACACTCAAATGGACAAAAGACCATCCAATTGAACACGTTATTGGTGAACCTTCAAAGCCAGTTCAGACGAGGAAACAACTTGCTACCGATCTCGAATTGTGCATTTACATTTGCTCAATCAGCCTCAAAGAACCAAAGAACATTTGGGAAGCAATGGCAGAAAACCCTTGGATTGAAGCGATGAAGGAGGATATTCTTCAATACCAGTTACATGATAGTTGTGAACTTGTTGAATGACCACTTGATAAATGTATTCTTGATCTCAAGTGGTTGTGGAAGAACAAACTGGATGAGGAAATGACTGTAATTCGTAACAAAGCTTGTCTCGTGGCTAAAGGATATCCACTAGAAGAAGGGATAGATTTAGAAGAATCATTCGCGCCTGTAGCTAGACTTGAAGCAGTCCGGATTTTATTAGCCTATGCTGCTCACAAAAACATCACAGTCTATCAGATGGACATTAAGACAACTTTCTTTAATGGAACTCTGAAAGAAGAAGTGTATGTGAGTCAGCCAGAGGGATTCATCGACACAGATCATCCAGACTACGTCTACAAGCTTAAGAAATCCATTTATGGTTTAAAACAAGCTCCAAGAGCGTGGTATGACGAACTATCATCTTTGTTGCTCAAAAACAATTTCACCAAAGGAACGGTTGATGACACCTTGTTTATGAAAAAAATTCAAAAATGACATTTTGATCGTTCAAATTTACGTGGACGACATAATTTTTGGATCAACCAATCCTAACCATTCAAAACATTTTGAAAATCTCATGAAAAGCAAATTTGAAATGTCCATGATGGGGGAACTAAAATTCTTTCTTGGTTTACAAATACATCAATCCCCTCGTGGTATTTTTATCAATCAAGCTAAATATACAATAGAGATTTTGAAAAAACATGGAATGGAAAACTGTGATTCTGTTGGTACACCAATGGTCACTTCACCAAAAATTGGTGCTGATTTGTTTGGGAAACCCATCGATCCGAAGAAATATCAGAGCATGATGTAACAACCATGGTTTTGGCAGGTCAGTTTGACTGATAGTCTTGACTCGGTTGACGTTTGTTTGGTGTGTATTAGGTGTTTGATGTGATATATGAGTGTTATAGGTGAGTTTTAGCACTAAATACCTTTGCGTAAATGGATTTTATTGTGATTTGGAAAGTTTGGAATTTGGGAAAGTTCATTTTGATCACCTTTGTGGTGTAGAAATGACTTGCGTAGTTTTGGTGTTTTTGAGTTTTTGCGTAATGAGTCTTCCTTCAAGTTATTGAGCGTTAGTAAGTTATGGGGATGTTGTTTTTGTGAGGAAATGCTTATGGAGTGTGCAAAAATCTATTTTTGGAAACTTTGTTTTGAAATGATAATTTTTCTGGTTGTCGTAAAAGTTGAGGTTTATCGCGTAAGACGTTAGGATTAGCTACGGGTTTTTATAAAATATGAAAAGTATGAGGTTTTGAGTGTAATAAATAAATTTAATAAAAAATAAAAATATATATTTTATATATGTAAAATTCGGATTTAAGGGATAAGGGGGAAAAAGGAAACCCAATTTGAGTCCAAATATGACTCTTAGGCATAAGGATAATCCATAATTGATATAAATACAAACCCAAACACCCTTGAACGTTTTTTTACTGGTTTTGGTCATTCAAGAGAGGCAAAGGAAGGAGGATAAAATTAGGGTTTATAATTGTGAAGCAATAATCAAGAATAAAGGTAAAATTCTTAAAATACATGTTCAATTGTTTGATTAATTAATATAATTCATGTAATAATTATATGATGGATTAGGGTTTGGGTTAACTTCTGTAAATTAATGTTATAAAACATGTTGGGATCAATAATTAGTAATAGTATGATGTTTGGTTAAGAGAATTGAGCGTAAAACATGCTAGTTATTGAGTTAGGGTTTGGACAGATTTGTAAGGCTGTAAAGATGTGAGTGTAAATAATAGATGGTGATGAGTTAAGTCACTAATTTTAGGTCTAAATTGTAGTATAATGAAAGAGCTTTCCAAAAAGTCCAGCCACGATCGATTTTGAGGTCGGGAAGTCGGTCTTTTGATTTTTCTTTGTTAAGGTGTCAAAGCTGTCAAACCGGGACAGATTTTGGGTAAAAGTTTGAGGATGTCATGTGGTTTTAAAAGTGGTATTTTGACTTCGCCTTCTGGAATAGTTAAGTTTTAGGTTATATTAGACTACCACGAAAAGGATTCGCGATAAAAACTTGTGGAAGTATTTATTTAAAATCAAAACTTTTTGGTGTGTGTTCAGATCCGAATTTGAGTAGTTGACAAGTTTGAATTTCTTATGAGTACTTGTGTGTGTTATTGGTCCATGGCCTTCTGGGATTAGCTTCTATGCTTATGAGAGACCATGGTAAATTTTTGGTGTGAGTTTTTGAGCTTTATTGGTCGTGATTTTATGTGAGTGAATGTACTCAAAAATTCGGCGTTCTCTGATTTTTAGAGTGCAAGGGATTTAGTGAGTATTAAGTTATGGTACTGGTGAGTATGGTGTCTAGGAGATCCATGGTGGGTCATATGAGTCTTAGACATGCATCATATGTGTATTACATGGGTTGTAGCTTTTAGCTTGACCTTGTGTAATGTGGAGTATTTTGTGTGCTATAGATTGTGAATTGTTTTGTGGAAGCTGCGGAGTTTAAGGTGAGTTCATAGTCCCATATTTTACTTTGTTTTAAACATTGGGATGGGAATGATGCTTGTCTTAAATGATTTGATTTATTGTGATTATGTGTGTGGTATTAAAGAGCTTGGACTTATAATGTTATCGTATGCATGCTATTTGTGATTATTTGCTTGTGTGGATGTTTATGGGATCCAATTAGGTTTGCGACCTAATTGATGATATGTTTATGGGATCCAATTAGGTTAGCGACCTAATTGATGATATGTTTGATGGGATCCAATTAGGAGGATGCTTATCCTGTTGCTCGCGCATGCGACCTAATTGATGATTATGGGATCGGGGGACACGAGCCGTCCTAATGGTTGCCTTATGAGTGTTGTTGCCTTTGTGTGTGGATATTGACTTGCAAATGCATGTAGCTATATGATAACTATAACTATTTGTTCAGCTATATTTTATAATCACAGTGAATTAGGTTGCCTTGTGTGTTGAGTCTTAAACCTATGAATCTCACCAACATTATGTTGACGTTTTAAGCATCATTTTCAGGTGAGCTTTCTAAGGATAAGATAGAAGGATGTGGATAGACGAGACCTTAGTTGCATTGGAAGTGGTTTATCATCTATGTTTGGATTTATGTTTTGTTTTGGTTATTTTATTTTGGGGTATTGTTACAACACTTTGTGTTTGTACATTGCTCTATTTATGTGCATGTAGTTGTTCTCTATGTAGACACTAGGTGTTGTGATGATATCCATGAAGTTACACCCGCGCGTTTCCGCCGTGGCGGGGTGTGACACATGATCGGTTCTCTCATGTACCTAACTGCTAGTCGACCCGATATTCAATTTCCTGTTTGTTTATTAGCACGGTTTCAGGCAAAGCCTACCGTACTTCACCACAAAGAGGTTAAACGGATCTTTCGATACCTACGAAGCACCATTAACATGGGACTTTGGTATCCGAAGGATTCGGGGTTTAATCTAACAGCTTTTTCAGATGCCGACCATGCCGGTGATCAAGTTACAGCAAAGAGTACATCAGGTGGAGCACAATTTTTGGGTGAAAAACTTGTAAGCTGGTCGTCAAAGGAACAGGATTGTACTGCGCTATCAACCGCCGAAGCCGAGTATGTGTCTCTATCTGTGTGTTGTGCCCAAGTTCTTTGGATGCGGACACAGCTCACAGATTATGGCTTTACTTTTTGACAAAATACCTATGTATTGTGACTCAAAAAGTGCCATAGCCATCTCGTGCAATCCCGTACATCACTATAAGACGAAGCATATCAAAGTCCGCTACCATTTCATCAAAGAACACGTGGAAGAGGGTACTATTGAATTATTTTTCGTTAAGACTGATTACCAACTCGCTGATCTATTTATTAAAGCCCTTCCAAAAGAACGGTTTGACTATTTAGTTCGACGAATTGGCATGCGAAGCCTAACTCCTGAGGAGCTAGAACGTCTTCTCGAATCTTCTTGAAAAATATTTTCAAAATTGCTTCGCTGTAAATATTTTTTGAAAAAACAAAATACAAAATTTGAAAAACCAACAAAAATAAAATACAAAAATATAAAATTTTCAAAAAAAAAAAACAAAAACAATATAAAATCAAAAAATCCAAAAATATTCTACTCACGACATGTCTCTCGTATAAATCAATATTCTGTACGTTTCTAGAAATTTCAGTTAACAATGATACAAACATGTACAGATGCTTGAACGGGAGTTCTTTTTAATGTTTTTCTAAAACATGTCGTTTCTCAAAAGTTTCTTCACAATGGCTTTCGTATACTTCAGTACGAAACCCGGACTTAAATGATGACTTCTGATTATTTCTAATCAAGGACTCGTATTTTCAAGGACGAAATCTTTTTCAAAAAGTTCGAGTCTAAACAAACGAAAAAGACTTCAAACAAAAACTCATTTTTCCAAACAAAATTCTTTAGCACTTTTTCAAGATTGTTCAAAAGATTTCTCAAAATCTCTCAAAATGAGTGCTCAAGATAACTCCCTCAAAACCCTTAATTGATTTTAAATGTGCTATCATTAAGGGGGAGTACAAATACAAAAATGTTCCAAAATCATGTAAAGACAAACCTATCTTTCTCTCCAAACGCTTTTTCTTATTCAGTTGATAATAAAAATATCACGCTATGCTATTTTTGAGGGGGAGAAGACATGATTAAAATGTGATCAAAGATGTTTGAAGATTGTGACTGAATCTCAAAAGAGCTCAACTCAGAATGTACCAATGAATTGACGAAGCTTAAAATGTCAGTAATCGAAAAGACTTGTCCTGGACGGGTAATAATTTCAAGCTAGTCTAACTAGTGATGTAAGCGTGTCTCGAATAGGACTTGTCTGAGTAAAATGTACCGTATTGAGAGACTTTCTTTGGACTTGACCAGGACGGGTAATAACTTCAAGCTAGTCTAACTGATGTAAGCATGTCTCGAATCGGTCATGTTCACTGAAAGTGGATCAATTCAAAAAGTGCAAACTCCTCACGCATGTGCAAATTTCTTAAAAATCCATGAGCACATGTGAAGGGGGAGTCCTTCAAAAGAAACAAAAACTCTCAAAGTGTTAACAAAAATGTGTCTATATTCATAAACACTTTGAGAGATTTTTCATAAATGGTTTCATGGCAATTATAGGATAGCCATGGAGTTATAAGGTGACTAAGGTTAGGAAAAACCGTCCTATGATCCGCCAGAGCCGGAGGGATCTACCCAAGGACAATTCCAATAGATTAGAATTTGAAGTCCTTAGGTATGATTGAAAAAAGGAGAAAATGAGAAAGGAGAAAGAAGGGGTTGAAGAATTAAAAAGAAAAGTTATGAAAAAAGGTGAAAAGAAATAACCCTCCATATGTTCAACCTTAGGGCAGACACCGGGTTCAATTCGTATGCTACTGGTTTGTAGAACCCAAGAATCACCTTCACGTAAATATCGCTCAGCTTCATTTCTAACAATCTCCCTCCAGCTGGAGATATACGTGAATTGGTTACAATGAATCCTAACAAGTAAACTAAAACAATCAAAGTAAGAGCAGCAATGCTGAGGAGGACTTCATAGCTCTTTTCTTCATAAATATCCCCAGCAATCTTTCTTTACTTGTAGACGAATCACTTGCTAATCTAATTGGGTTATTACTCCCTCCCAATTAGTAAACCATTTTCTTTTACATGCTCCCTCCCAAATAGACAACCCGTTTGATATAACCTTGATGCTTGTCGAAGAAGTACCTTTGAATTCTGCCCATATAATCTTCAGTCTCATGCACAGCGGAAAATGAATCTTAGACTGATAATATGTAACTTCTTCACAGGTTTGTTTGGGGAGCATCATATCGTCATCTTCAACTCACTTAGAATGCTTTCAGTTCTTCAATAAAAGCCCCTATGTACACATTTCTCCTTTCTGGATGATGACGATCTCTCGGAATCATCATAAATATGTGTACATAAACATATCAACTTGAAGCAACATACAAATCAATACCCCATGAGTGAAATGGCAATAAGTATTCTCTCTACAATTCATCTCAGATCAACCTCTCTTCCATTGGCTAATAGTAAGTGACTACGTGTGGAGACAATCCAATATGACAAACTTGAGTGTGAAGTAAAATCCCCCAGACTTGTGACTTACGCTTGTACTATCCTGATTAAGAACCTATATGAGCACAACAACGTTACTCCTTACAATATAGGTAGTGGCATATACCCAACCATCCATCCTTTATTGTATATCCGTCTCTTGAACAATCCACAACCTTGTGTGACACTGAGCACTACCACGTAACTCCTTAAAGTGATAGCTATTGTGAGCATTAAGAACCAACTTATGCGTTTATAGATCTCACACATAGCTAGATGTCCAAGTCTTAATCACTATCCCATGAATGCACAAACAAGGATCTCCAAAAGTCTTGCATCCAACCAACCCCTAGACCTTGAGATACTAAGTACGCGCACCCGTGAAATGTCACTTCAAGCTCAAATAAGTAATAAACAAATTTTCCCCGTAGTCACCTTTTGATAACGTTCAAAATTTAGCCATTGATCTTTGGTGAATCTTGATCAGGATCTTTTAAGCAATTCGTGGTGTGTTTTTGGTGAAGCTTGAAATTCAATCTGGTGGATTCGTAGTGATTTCAGATTTTACCTCCAAAAATAGAATTGGAAAATTTTCTCCCTCAAAATTTGGAAATCACTAAGAAATACAATGCTAAGGTTACCAGAAAAATTTGAGTATTAAAAATTTTTACACAAAATTTCACCGAAAAAATTTGAATTTTGACCTAAAAATTTGAATTTCGGGCCAAAATTTTCAACGTTATACCAAAATTTGAATCTCGCGTAAAAATTGGTCGTTTAGTCTCCTCTCAAAAATAATTTTTTTTTCTAACTCGATAACATCATCCTAACTCGGTAACCTTTGCTTACTCGATAAAACCTCATAACTCGATAAACCCTAACTCGATAATGCCTCTAACTCGATAATGCTCCTTACTCCCTAACTCGGTAACCATCTCAAACTCGGTAATCATTTCAAACTCGGTAACTATCTCAAACTCGGTAATCATTTCAAACTTCGTAAGATCTTGAAACTCGATAAGATGAGTATAACTCGATAAGATCTTTTGTAACTCGATAAGCTCAGAAAAAAATTTGGCAGAGTTTCGTCTAGGTATACGCCACAAATAACGTTACTCGATGAACGATAAGGTAAAAGGCTAACTCGCCAAACTTGAGTCCAAACTCGGTAAGTCTTAAATATCCTAACTCGATAAGACTTATTATCCTAACTCGACAGAAACAACCTAACTCGATAGAATACTCTAACTCGCTAGGATCCAAACTCGGTAAGACAAGTTCCAAACTCAATATCCTAACTCGATAGAAACACCCAAACTCGATATTTAGGCGATGAACAGTACTAGATCCGCTTATTTATCACCCAAAAACACGATTTTTCTCCCAAAAACACCACGATTCACCCCCGGTTAGCTCTGATACCAATTGTAGAACCCAAGAATCACCTTCTGGAGGACGAGGTTGATCAAAATATGCCATGTTTCTAGAGAGAGAAAGTAGAGAGAAGGTGAGGTGAAACAAAGATATTTTTATTATGATAAATTATGTTGCACACCCACACCCCTCAAGTGAAGCCTTGAGGGGTATTTATAAGCCTTACATAAGACAACTTTTACAATATTACATTAGTAGTCCCTGCACTTTATGCATTCTAGTTGTCTACTCCAATTCACGTAAATATCGCTCAGCTTCATTTCTAACATGGTTGTTGCTAAGGTGACACCGGTATTGAAGATTAAAGACGTCATGGACCCAGTGACGCATTGCACTAAACCTTCTAGCCACTCAAGTTCTCTTAAAAGAGCTTGTTTCATTCTCACGGGGAACCGATGTAATCTATCGACCTGTCTCTTAGAGATGGGTGATATTGAAGCAGGATACCTCTCCCTAGTCTCCGCATAGGAAACCTAAGTGTGCACTTATCGAGTCTAGAGCCATGAGATACATCAAAGATCTCTTAGGAACACTTAGTATTTCTACAACTGGTTTTCTACATCAATAGACACCAACTGTAAATTATCGAGTCCTTCGCAGATCTTAGCAATCTGCCGAGAACGTTTATGAGAGAATTACAAATGTATTTCTCAATGATTGAATGGAAATTCCTCCCAGGGTCAACATCAAACAGCCCTAACAGCAGGTAACTTCGGTAATTCTTTATGAGTTACGCTTAGTGTTCGCGGTGGTTTCAAACGGTCTACAGTCGTGGAGTGATCCCCAGCGACTCACACAGTCATTGAGCTACTTAGTAGGTCTCGTAAGCTCCTTCGGGGGTATCTGACATGGGAACGGCCTTGATAAGGAGTAGAAGGAGTCTTCACAATATGCTGTTGACGATCTCTAATTTCTTATCTGTAAGACCGGTTGATTTATTGCTAACTGTTTACTTGCAGCTATACATCATCTCCATGGCGAAAGATTCCACATGCTCATACATGCATCACAAAGTCAAAGGAAAGTTCTCACAAATATCAAAGGATAGCAACAGTCAAAGAAAGATTCTACGCCAAAAAGAAGAATCTACAAAGTAAAGTGACAAAGATCAAAGTGAAAGAACGGGAATACCAAATGTATGTATGACAAAGACTAAAGACGTATGAGTATGTTGGAATGGCAGACAACCACCACAAACACAGAAGTGACAAAAGGCAGATGACATCATTGGATCACTTCAACAACAATGAAGCATGATAAACTGGAACTATGATTCATCTAATGATTCTTAAAGACGTCAAGAGCTATGAATGTTAAAGTTTAAAGACAAAGATGATGACGTCGCACAACCTCAATGACCAACACTTAGGGAGAGATTGTTAGAATCGTATTTTTATTTATAAAAAGTGTCAGTCATTAATGTGTAGTAATAGGTTGCTTTAGGATATCATTATGATGAAGTTTATGCTTAGTATTAATGTTTTGTAAAAGTCTAATGGCCATTAACGTAATAAGGTAAAAGATAAGTGATGCCCTAGACTACTAGTATAAATACTCTTGTAATACCTCATTTTGAGGTTGGTTCTCTTAGTTATATCAAGGTCATTATTTCACACACTAGAGTTCCCACTCTCTCTCTCTCTCTACTTACTTTCTCTCTCTAGAATTAAGCTTCATTATTTAGTGATTAAGGTTGTTCTACGGTCCTACAGATGCCCATTCACTTTGAAATTTGGACCGTCACTTTGAGATAACTCCACAGTACCATAAGGATAAACCTTTGCGATAATGATTGGGCCGGTCCAACGGGTTTTTAGTTTTCCTGAGAAGATCTTGAGTCTATAGTTGAAAAGAAGGACTCGGTCACCAACGTTGAAAACGCAGTTCTTGATTTTTGAGTCATGAACTTTCTTTTTCTTTTCCTTGTACATCAAAGAGTTCTCGTATGCTTGATCATGAAGTTCATTTAATTCATTTAGTTGAACTTTCTTTTGATCACCCGCAATTTTGAGGTCAAAATTTGCATGCTTGAGAGCCCAATAGGCTTTATGCTCAAGCTCGATCGATAGATGGCACGCTTTCCTGTACACAAGCTTGTAAGACGTACACCCGATGGGTGTTTTGTAACCGTACGGAAAGCCCAAAGTGCATCATCTAATTTATCCGACCACGATGCATGATTTTCACCAACGGTTCTTTCTAAGATTCTTTTAATACCCCGATTGGAAACTTCAACTTGTCCACTTGTTTGAGGGTGGTAAGCAGTAGAAAGACGGTGAGTTACACCATACTTTTGCATGACTTTATCGAATTTGTCATTGCAGAGATGCGTACCACGATCACTGATAATAGCACGTGGAGTTCCAAATCGAGCAAAAAGAGCTTTCAAGAATTTCACAACTACTCGAGCATCATTAGTGGGTAAAGCTTTCGCCTCAACCCATTTTGACAAATAGTCAACAGCCACGAGTACGTACTTATTTCCATGAGATGATGGAAATGGCCCTATAAAATCGATGCCCCACATGTCAAAGATTTTACACACTTGAATTGCATTTTGAGGCATTTCATTATTTTGTGAAATATTCCCGTGACGTTGACAAGCGTCACAGGATTTGACAAATTCTTGGGCATCCTTATAAATCGTGGGCCAATAGAATACAGAATCAAACACTTTTTTGGCTGTGTAGTTAGGATTATGTTGTCCCCTCGTGGGTCCAGCATGGCAAGCCTTGAGAATTTCATTGGCTTCCTAACCATAAACACACCGCCGGATGACTTGATCCGCACAGATTTTGAAAAGGTAGGGGTCGTCCCAGAAATAATGTTTGACATCCTTAAAGAACTTGTTCTTTTGTTGGGACGACATCCCTTTCACCACAAAGTTACCCGCAAGGTAGTTTGCAAAATGGGCAAACCATGGGGTAATAGAATCTCCACGAAAGGCAACCGCATTGAGTGTCTCGAGAGGGAAGGTTTCATTAATTTTCTTCTTTTCGAAGACATCTTGGTGGGGGTTTTCCAAATGGGAGAGATGATCAGCAGCTAGGTTCTTAGCTCCTTTTTTTTTTATCACGAATTATGATATCAAATTCTTGTAGGAGGAGAACCCAACGAAGTAGTCTTGGCTTTGCATCTTGTTGTGCAAAGAGGTACTTCAAAGCTGAGTGATCCGTATACACTATGCATTTGGTTAATATCAAATACGGCCAAAACTTTTCAAAGGCATACACCACTGCTAATAATTCTTTTTTAGTGGTGGTATAATGACTTTGAGCCTCGGTCATCGTTTTGCTCGCATAGTGTATCGGCTGAAGGTGTTTCGATTTGCGTTGCTCCAAGACTGCCCCAATTGCATAATCACTAGCATCATACATGAATTCAAAGGGCAAGTCCCAATCGGGGGCAACAAGAATCGGTTCCTCAGTAAGATTTTTCTTCAAAGTTTCAAAAGCTTTGATGCACTCGGGTGAGAAGATAAAAGGAGCATCCTTCGCGAGGAGATGGGTCATAGGCCGAACGATTTTGGAAAAATCTTGAATGAACCTACGGTAAAAACCGGCATGACCCAAAAAGCTCCTAATACCCTTGACGGTAGTGGGATGAGGTAATTTTGCTATGACATCAACTTTGGCTTTGTCAACCTCAATCCCATTCTTTGAAATTTTATGGCCGAGGACAATGCCCTCCTTGACCATAAAGTGACTCTTCTCCCAATTTAGACATAACCTTGTGTCTTTACAACGTTTGAGCATGTTGTCTAAATGGGAGAGACATGATTGAAATGAATCCCCAATGACCGAAAAATCGTCCATAAAGACCTCCATAGTTTTCCCGATCATGTCGGAAAATATGGCCATCATACATCTTTGAAACGTGTCCGGAGCATTACATAAACCAAATGGCATACGTTTATAAGCAAAAGTTCCATAGGGGCACGTGAAAGTCGTCTTTTCCTGATCCTGCAGATCAATGGGAATCTGAAAGTAACCCAAGAAACCATTGAGGAAGCAATAGTACTCATTCCCCGCTAATCTCTCGAGCATCTGATCCATAAAGGGCAGAGGAAAATGGTCTTTGTGGGTTGCGTCATTTAACTTGCGATAGTCAATGCAGACACGCCAACCCGTAACCAATCGAGTTGGAATCAACTCATTTTCTTCGTTAGTGTCAACAGTAATGCCACCCTTTTTTGGAACACAGTGTATTGGGCTAACCCAAGGACTGTCCGTGATAGGGTAAATCAGACCGGCATCAAGAAGTTTTAAAACTTCTTGTTTGATGACCTCATGAATTTTTGGATTAACCCTTCGTTGTTGTTGGATTGCTGGTTTAAAGTCATCCTCCATTAAAATTTTGTGGGAACAAAATTCTTGATCAATGCCCTTGATGTCGGAGAGTCTCCAAGCAATTGCTTGCTTGTGTGACTTCAAAACCTTTATTAGAGCAGCCTTTTCCTCAACACTTAAATCTTTAGCAATTATGACGGGTAATTTATCATCACCCTCCAGAAATGCATATTCAAGATGAGGCGGCAAGTCCTTAAGTTCGACCTCAGGAAAGTCATCAGTTTTCTCAACATTTTTGACTTCCTCCTTATGAAGTTGTTGTGGTAGAACAGGAAGTGGAGAGGGATCTTCGTTTAATAATTTCTCAAGTAAGAGAATATCCCTCTCGGGGTCAATCTCTTGGATATCGATTCTATCGCGAATCGAATCACTTTTGAGAAAGGCCTCAATTTCTTCTAAGACGAAGTCACTTCCCTCAAACGGATTGAGGGAAGGAGAAGAATTGGAAATGACGGGATAAGAAGATGGAGTGAAGTTTTCACTCGTAGAATCATCAATGAAACCTAAAACCTCTTGAGCGTACTCCTCAGCCGCAACATCGATGACATCTATTTGGTTTACCGATTCAGAGTCATAATTGGAGGAGTACCTCAAAGTTTGATCGAGGTTGAAGGTGATGGCTTCCGTTCCAACACGCAATGTGATCTCTTGCTCAAATACATCGATGAGAGCACAGTTCTAAGGAATCCCCTCCCAAGAATTAGAGGGACCCTTGAATCGGCATCAAAGTCAACAATCACAAAATCTGCCAGAAAATGGAACTTTCCCACTTTAACGAACATGTCCTCGGCAATGCCAAGAGGACGTGATATTGAACGACCGGCAAGCTCTAAAGTCATGCATGTGGGAGTAAGTTCGTAAAGAGATAATTTCTTGCACACATAATATGGCATAAGGTTAATGCTAGCACCAAGATCGGCCAAGGCGAAGCATTCAACCATTCCCGGAAAAATACAAGGAATGAGAAATTTTCCGGGGTCTCCAAGCTTCTCGGGAAGCTTTTTCAAAAGAACTGCTCAGCAGTTCTCATTTAGAGGAGTTCTAGCCATCTCAAAGAGTTTTTCCTTATTACTTAACAGATTCTTGATTCTTGATGCGAATTTGGGCATCAATATGATAGCGTCCGCGAAGCTAATGTCAAAGTGCAAATCTTGAAAGATATGGAAAAATTTATCCATTTGGTGACAAGCCTTTTCGCGGAGCTTTTGTTCATTCAAGCGTGATGGGTAAGGAATATAAGTTTTGAATTTAGGGTTCTCAACTGGAGTCTCAGGTGGATCAAAGACAACTCCAAGTTTTGACATGGTTTCTGGGACAACCTGAGGATGGACATGTGCGGTACTTCGTGGACCAGTAGATTGCACCTTGTCCTTTGTCTCCTCAGGTTCACGTTCCACTACCTTTGGAGGAGAGGAAGAAGAGGTAGTAGGAATCGCGGGTTCCTTATATGAAACACCACTACGAGTTGTGATCGCTTTTGCATTGCCCCTCGGATTAGCGATCGTGTTGCTAGGTAAAGTAGTACCTGGGCCCGAGGGTCGATCATTTAAAGACTTCTTGATGTCAGAAATCTAGCTGACCAACAACTTGTTTAATTCTTCTTTGGACTTCATGAATTGTTTTAACAAATCGTCAGATGAAGGCCCAGTGGGAACAATGGCTTGATTGTTAGGAACATTTGGAGCATGATTGTTTTGGTTGGGACCTTGATTTTGGAAATTTCCTTGATTTTGGTGTTGGAAATTCCTTTGATTCTGGTTGTTATTTTCATGGAAGTGTCCTTGGTTGAGGTTACCCTGACCTTGGTTTCGATTGGAGTTCCCTTGATTTTGGAAACTTTGGTTTTGATTTTGAAAACCGTGAACTTGATTGAAGTTACCTTGGTTTTGAAAACCTTGGTTCACTCTATTTTGATTCTGATTACGGTTTTGGACATTTTGGTTTTGATTAAAACCAGGTGGTCCAGGGTAATGATTAGGACGATAGTTAGGGTCCATAGGAGGGCGGTATTGATTGCCTCCTTGATTTGAAGACCCCGGCTATAGCATGAGCTTCATATGGGGAACCATCAGTAGCTGTGCAATTGTAGTAGGCATGCGGCCCTCCACAAGTCACACAGACTTCCACTTTTTTAACCTCAGCAGGTGGAGGATGTTGTGGAAAGGAAACTTTATTTTGTTGGGCGAGAACCAAAGCTTGAATAGCTTCAGTGAGCTTGTCAATCTTAGCATCCGTGCTAGATTGACTCATAGAAGATGAAGTAGAAGGACCCGCACTAATTTGAGAAACAACTGGCTTGCTTCGTGTAGAGTGGACCTTGGACTTATTTTCGTTGATTTCTAAAGCCTCTCTTGTGTTTCTCAAGCCAAATCCGGGCTTGACCCTCGAGGGAGAACGGGAAGAGAACAAGCTTGATTGCTTCTGAAGATTCTTGTACTTGATGGTTGAAGTGATTTTGTTAAACCATCGAATGTGAGCATAAGGGTCGTCCCTCTCAAAACCGTAGAACTGACTTGAGGTTACAAGATTAAGTAACCCGATTTTGAGCTCAAAATTTTTAGCCACGATGGCTAGAACTACAATAGCATCTCCATAACCCTCAATGGGGCTACACATGGGGCGGTCTTCCGCCATGGTGACAGCTGGAGTAGAAACAGTACGGATCTCAGATCCGACTGTTGGTGCTGAACGTCTACGAGGTCTTCGAGGTTTCTTTACAAGCTCACGAAATGGGCTCGTGGATCTAGAAGAACGAGTGCGCATGCACTAGAGATAAAAACCAATCAAAACAAAATCGAGGCAAATCAACAGTGAACTTAAACCAATAATCACAAATGAATGGCTTCTTTAAGAAAGGTACACCAGTCACAAGGATACAAAGGTAAGTTTTAATCTTTTGTTTGGGAACTTATTATGTTCACACCCCCAGTTGGTAGGTGTTCTACCTTGGTTTGTGATGAGGCAAAAAATGATCCGTTTTTAGAGGGTCATTTAAGCCCGAATTCGAATTTATTTGATAAAATATTGCCCTAAATCATTCCTTTTGTGATTTTAGGTACTTTGGGAGTGAAATCTGGAAAAAGGAAGCAATTCGGACATTTTTGGAGCATAAAAGTGAAGAAAACGCCAAAGTCTTAATTTTCCATGCTGGGAACAGTAGGTGACGTCGTAAAGAGTAACTCCCTGATGGCGTCAAATAGAGAGAAGTTTTGGAGAAACCCTAAGTACGATTTTGGTGCAATTTTTACAGGTTTTTCAAGGGTTCCAAACCCTTGATACCTTTCATGTGTAATTGAGATAAGTGTTCTTTCAATTCAATCAATATGTCTATTTGTTGGTTGTCTATATCTTGTTCTTGTCTTAATTCCATCATGCTAGGCTAGATCTATCTTGTGTTTGCTTAGATCTAATGAAACCTAGATGTTAATTATGTGTTGATTACTTGTTTATACTTGTCTTGGATGAATGATTTATATGTTAGGTTTAAGAAAACTGACAGATCTCCAATTGGTAACATGCTTGAACGTCTTAAGAAACATGAACCGACGCGCACTAGGTCTTTATTGGTTGTATTTAATGCATGAGCCACTGTTTACAATCCCTATAGTTGTGCTGGGCATGGTGTAGGAGGAGATAAGAGCTCATAGAATTGGGGAGTTAAGTGTGCCACCCCATGAATGGTATTAAGGAATACGATCCGTCATCCATGCAATTATAACAAGTAATTAACGTGTAAAAGATGTCTAGGGAGTAATGAAATCTAAGTAAATACATTTTCTCCACTTATTGCTCACAACTTTAGTATAATTTAGTTTATTTTAATTTCTAGTATTTTATTTTGATTGCATCTTTAGTATTGGGTTAGTTGATTAGCAACTAATTCCGCCCAAATCCTTCAAACCCGAGATTTTTAATTGCTTTCTAAAAAATATAAAAATACAAAAACAATCATCCCTCACCTTTAGAACTAGTATTTAGGTTTTCTAATCCTTGCGAAACTATTCCTAAGTTGAACGATCAATCCCCCGGTACTTGTCACTATACTATGCTACAACGATCATGTACACTGCCTGGTGGGGGTTGTAAGCTTCTCAGGATCCCTTGAGAGGTAAAGCCTGGTGCAATTCCCACGCATCAAGTTTTTGGCGCCGCAGCCCGGGGAATAGTTATTGTCTAGGTTAGAATTTCTTTTTATTAGGTCTACTTGCTAGATTCCTTTCTAGTAAGATTTTATTTTTATTTTCAGGTTCTCTTTAGTCTATCTTATTTCTTTGTGCCTTTGTTCGTAACCACCCAACATCATGGACAACGGGAACATCTTTGAACCCGTCATCCCACCACAACAAAACCCACCATTAGAACCCCTTAGGCCCCGAACCTTAGGAGAGTATTCCTGACCTAGCCACCAAGGCTACCGAAACACCATTGAGCTCACCGGAGCCAATGTGACCCCCTTGCGATCCGACACCATCAGGTTGGTGCAAAGCGGATGTGCATTCCATGGACTTCGTTTCGAAGATCCAAACCAACATCTTAAGGACTTCCTCAAAATCGTAGATTCCGTAGACCTAGATGTTGCAACTAGAGAGACAACCCGATTACGGCTATTCCAATTCTCTTTACGGGATCAAGCTAGTCAATGGCTTGAGCGTTTACCCGCGGGATCCATCACCACATGGGATGATCTCACCACTCGTTTCCTTGCTCAATTTTTCCCACTGGGGAGAACTACTAAGCTTAGAAATGACATATTGATGTTCCAACAACGTCAAAATGAATCTCTTTATGAATCATGGACTCGTTTCAAGGACTTACTCCAAAAAGTCCCTCATCATGGCTTAGATCTTTGGCTCCAAGTCCAAATCTTTTATGACCATATCGACATCTCCACGAGGTGAGCCATTGACCAATCGGCCGGTGGTAAGCTACGTGATCTAAGTGCGGAACAATCATGGGAACTCATAGAAGATCTTGCTCTCTATGACAACGAAAGTTGGAATGATCCCCGTGACTTGAACAAAACGGTCAAGGCAATATCTTTGCCTTCGAACAATTCTAGCACTCCCGACCGTAGGATCATGGAACTTGAGGACCAAGTCAAGTATCTCATGAAATCTTACGAAGCTCCTAAGCCTTCAAGCCAAGTGAACAAAATCACTTCTTCATGCGAATTATGTAGTGGTCCCCACGACACTCGTGATTGTGTGGAACTCCCCGGAACAGCTTTTGCGGACTACGCATCCACGCGTACCGACGAAGCGGGAGATAAGTGGTACACTTTCAAGCCCGAGCCAAACACATACGGTGATTCATACAACCCCTCTTGGAAAAATCACCCAAACCTTAGGTGGAAACAAAATCAACCCAATTCTTCCAATCTGCCTAACCGTTACCAACCAACCGGTCGACCCTCCAACCGTACTCTCAACAACAATCCTTCTAACAACTTTTGTAGTACCAACAATCTTGAAGGGTTGATGTCTAAGTTCATGGCATCTCAAGAAGCTCGCATATCTAAGTTTGAAGCCGATTTCAAACAAAAGCAAAGCGAGATGACCACTAGAATTGACGCATTGTTGAAAGTTCTCAATGACCGAGAAATGGGAGCCCTTCCAAGCGACACAATCAAAAATCCGAAACTAAACGTTAATTCCATATCTTCAATTTCGTCACCCACTTCGTGTCCACAATACTACTCGGTCAAATCAACAAGCACGTGTTTCAAACAAAACCAAATTCTTCAAAAGGACCAATCAAATAAGGCACCCAATATAGAGCCGGTCAAAAGTATAGTTGAAACACCTCTTACGCAAGACCTTGACGATGAATTCAAAGAACTTCACCTTGAACGCCCCGTCAATGATGTCTTAGCACGTGCTCCTTACTATAGTGCCCTCCTAGAAAAATATGAGAAGTTTAAACTAGGTAAAAATGGGACCGCCTTCATTCAAAACAAGTTGCCTAAAAAGCTTGATGATCCGGGTATATTTGTTTTGCCTTGTAAGATAGGAAGATCCGAAGCTTTCGACACACAAGCCGATTTAGGGTCAAGCCTCAACTTGATTCCCTTATCCTTATTCACCGCTCTTAAGCTAGGAAAGTTAGAGGAAACGGAGGTATTGATAGGGCTAGCGGATGGGAGTATTGCCCACCCGGTTGGAATGATTAAGGATGTAGTTGTTCACGTAGGAAAGTTAACTATATTAGCGGATTTTCACGTCCTAGACATGGTTAGTGACACTACATGCCCATTATTAGTAGGAAGAGGATTTTTAGCAACCGCTAGCGCAATGATAGATTGTAAGGAGTCTAAGATAGCGGTAGGTGAAGGCGATACTTGGTCGGTGTATGATGTAAAGAAGCATAGTTATGATTGTGATGATGAACCGACACCGCATTGGGTAGAGATGAATAGGAGACCATCTAGATATGGACCTTGGATAGAAAGGAACTTCATAGGACCTCAATGCCCATTTTATCTAGAGAAAGATTTCGTAGAAAAGACACATTCGGTAGAACAACTCATAGCTAGAGATGAAGAGCTAGACCCCTTTGAGGACCCCTTAGTCTTTAGGAAGATGATTGAGTTCTTGAGCGTAATGCCTATTAATATAGAGATGAATAAGTGGAAAAGAGAGGGAGACAAGTGTAAATGGAGGTGGGACAAGCCACCTAAAGAAGGTGACGGATCATGGCATATGAGGATGACTTTGTATGATCCGGATGGAGAAAAGTTTGAAAGGTCATATCATACTAAGGAAACCGATAGGAAGTTGAAACCTAAGTTTGATCCCAAGGATGTCCTCAATGAGGAACTCACCCGTATCACGTAGTAACCCATGACCTTGAGTCTAGCTACAAGACTCGTAAATAAAGAAAAGCGCTTGTTGGGAGGCAACCCATGTTTTGTGTGATTTTATTTGTTTGTTTGTTATTTGCTTCCGTATGCATGCTTTATTTTTATTGTTGGTTGATCATGTTTCTAAACTAAATAGTGGAAATACTTTACTTTGTTGTTTTGGCTTAGTCTTAACTCCACCTAAAGGTATTTTTGCAAAAGATAAGTGTAAGGGGAAACCCCAAATATGTTTTTAAGAAACAAACCGATCATGATTCTCCACAATATTAAATGAACATGTATATTCGTATTTGTTAGAGTCAAATGCTTGTATTGAGTCATAATGAAGTTTTGCAGGATTTTCCAGGAAGTAGGATCAAGTTTTTCCAGAATTTTTCCGGAAACTTAACATAAGAATTTCTGCAGGTCACTTCTGACAGCGTCATGAGTTTACTCTTGACGGCGTCATGTGTAAAAATCTGGAAATTTTACCGGTTTTGTTTTTCTAACGGAGTCTTATGGTTTTTTTGTGAATTATTAAGTTTTATAATCTCCAGGAGATCTGCAAACTTCATTCCACAAGCATTATATCTTATCTTGTTTTCTAGGATTTAGTAACTTATATAGGATGCCGCCGATTTTACGCGAGGTTGTCTTGTCTATTTTATCAGGTTTTACAGGTTATGTATGACAAGAAGATGATTTATATTCTGGAAGGGAAGCTTTGATTGTTCATTTTCTTGGAGGAAGATTTAACCTGGCCATCTTATTATCCATACCGAGCGAATCGGGGGAGTATTTGATTTCATTCTCTTTACTTTTTCACTTTTACATTCTTTACTTGAACATTGGGGACAATGTTCATCTTAAGTGTAATGGGAGGGTAAAAAGATGATACCTTACATATGCACTTTCGCTTGAGTTTGTTTTGTTTAATGGTAGATGTGTAATAAAACTATGAGAAATACTTGTTAGTGCAATTTTAGCGCCAAATTTAAAATTTTTTACAACATTTAGGAGTGAAACTTTAGCCATAGCAAGCGTCTCATGGATAGGAGATTGTATGACTAGCACATAACCGTATATTCAGAAAAATTTTCCACCCAAATATGTGAGGTTCGCCTTTAGATTTGATAGGAAAAGCATTTACTATTAGTGCTTATGAGTGTACCGGTAGCATTTAGATTCTAGAACTTGCGTTAGTGATGCATCCCGAGACCGCTAGTGAGACTACATTCGTGTAGTAGGATTTACTACATGATAAGAGGCATTAGGATCACCCTTGTGTTAAACCCGTATCATAATTACTTGACCATTTAAGTCATATTACTTGGCTAGTTAAGTCAACTAATTTTCCCACACCCTTAGCGTTGTACTCATTTTTAGTACACGAAACCCCTAGTACACCCCTCCAAGCCTATCTTTTCGTTTCTAACTTTAAGCATTTTACTTAAAGGAAGAATTTGTTACACCCCACTTAAATGTACAACCAAATCGCCTTAGCCTTCCGTGTATGCGCTCATTTTTAGTGCATTATTGTTATTTGTTAAACCCTAAGTTAACTTTCTAATTGATTACATGGTTGCTAAGTCGAGTCATATCTTTGTACATATTGTTTTGGGACGATTGGGACTCATGGGTAAGTACTTATTTTATGGAGTAATGGGGAAGAACATCATTTATTACCCCATATGTACGTTAATCTTAAAAGTGCTCAAAGTGTTTTGATTTTCTTAATTCGAGTCATTAGATTAGTTTAATGTAAAGTATGTAAAGATTCAAGTGTAAGGGGAATATTCATTCCCTATGATGTATTATTTTGGATGGTAGGGTAAGAGTGTATGCAAAAAAAAAAAAAAAAAAAAAAAAAAAAAAAAAAAAAAAAAAAACGAAAAAATCAAGAAAAAGAAAAAAAATAGAAAAAAAAGAAAAAGAGAAAAAACATACGGACTACCATCCCTTTTTCTTCTATGTTCATTTTATGTTTTTTTTTTGTTGTTATTTTTCATTTATTAGCTTAAGTCGAGTCTAGTCTTGTCTTAGCAACGCCATATTGTACATGTAATTAACCAAGATTGTTAACTCGCCACCAGTAAAACTTCCTTTATCCAACAAAACCGTGTATTTCATATCCCTACACCTAACGTTACAACCCTTTAAAAGACCTCTTTGATAGTTTATCCTAGGTGCTTACGCCATGTGGTGGAGGTTTGATCATTTCCCAAGCCTGTGGTAATCTATTTTGCTATGACAGGTAGTGAGAGATATCTTCCGTTTCCATATTGTAATTTACACTTTATTACACTCGAGAGATGTGAGTATCTAAACACTATTTGTGAGGTGCTAGTATATGACCTCCGTGCTTGTCTATTGGTCTTTAGTGGAACGATTATTTGTTGTAATTACTTTTATATTAGTGTTAAATGACCCCTAACTTGTCTTTTGACTAGAATAAAAGCGCATTTGCTTGAGTACAAGCAAATCTCAAGTGTAAGGGTATATGATGAGGCGAAAAATGATTCATTTTTAGGGGGTCATTTAAGCCCGAATTCGAATTTATTTGATCAAATATTGCCCTAAATCGTTCATTTTGTGATTTTAGGTACTTTGGGAGTGAAATCTGGAAAAGGAAGCAATTCGGATGTTTTTGGAGCATAAAAGTGAAGAAAACGCCAAAGTTTTAATTTTCCATGCTGGGAACAGTAGGTGACGGCGTCAAGAGTAACTCCCTGACGGCGTCAAGAGCAGAATTCCATGACGACCCAGTACAGATTTGACGGCGTCACGAAGGTAGGGCGTCAAGAGTAAAAGTCATGACGGCCTGGAAATGATTAAGTCTTGACGGCGTCAAATGTAGATCAAGGCAGTCCGAGAATAGTTTTGGCGGCGAGGTGACGGCGTCACAATGTTGGTCTTGACGCCGTCAGACCCCTTTTCCTATATATAGTTTTCTAATTTTCACATTAAATAGAGAGAAGTTTTGGAGAAACCCTAAGTACGATTTTGGTGCAATTTTTACAGGTTTTTCAAGGGTTCCAAACCCTTGATACCTTTCATGTGTAATTGAGATAAGTGTTCTTTCAATTCAATCAATATGTCTATGTGTTGGTTGTCTATATCTTGTTCTTGTCTTAATTCCATCATGCTAGGCTAGATCTATCTTGTGTTTGCTTAGATCTAATGAAACCTAGATGTTAATTATGTGTTGATTACTTGTTTATACTTGTCTTGGATGAATGATTTATATGTTAGGCTTAAGAAAACTGACAGATCTCCAATTGGTAACATGCTTGAACATCTTAAGAAACATGAACCGACGCGCACTAGGTCTTTATTGGTTGTATTTAATGCATGAGCCCTGTTTACAATCCCTATAGTTGTGCTGGGCATGGTGTAGGAGGAGATAAGAGCTCATAGAATTGGGGAGTTAAGTTTGCCACCCCATGAATGGTATTAAGGAATACGATCCGTCATCCATGCAATTATAACAAGTAATTAACGTGTAAAAGATGTCTAGGGAGTAATGAAATCTAAGTAAACACATTTTCTCCACTTATTGCTTACAACTTTAGTATAATTTAGTTTATTTTAATTTCTAGTATTTTATTTTGATTGCATCTTTAGTATTGGGTTAGTTGATTAGCAACTAATTCCGCCCAAATCCTTCAAACCCGAGATTTTTAATTGCTTTCTAAAAAATATAAAAATACAAAAATAATCATCCCTCACCTTTAGAACTAGTATTTAGGTTTTCTAATCCTAGCGACACTATTCCTAAGCTGAACGATTAATCCCCCGGTACTTGTCACTATACTATACTACAACGATCATGTACACTGCCTGGTGGGGGTTGTAAGCTTCTCAGGATCCCTTGAGAGGTAAAGCCTGGTGCAATTCCCACGCATCAGTTTGCGACGGTTTATTTTTATGTAATTATTATTTACAAGAAAGAGACGAATGTTTTTGGGTTTTTGTGTATGGGTGAAAAACTTTTGGACAATATTTTTGGTATCGTTTTTGATTGGTTCCAAACCGGTTAACTAAGTTTACCAGGTGATGGTCAACAAGGTCAAACTGCCTAGAGTTAATCTCCGTGAAGTACAGTGTATCCCCGGGTCGTTATGTCCCGACGAGGTGTGGATTGTATTCAAAACGGGTTTGTGATCGGGTGAATTTGGACAGGAAAGGGGTAATAAAGGTTTTGAATGATTACGCTAAGGAAATACGAATGAGAACGATTTAAACAATCTATATTAACAATAACGTGAAACCTAGTTAATCTAAAACGTAATCTAAAAACTTAAAATCAGAGTTTGCTTATAAATAAGCAGAAAAATAAGCCAAAAGGGCTTAAATAGAAGCTATCACTTTTTTATGTTTTGGTTTTACTTTATTTTACAAATTACTTTTACTAACATAACCTAAATTTAGAAAAACGTAACAGTTTATTAAATAAAACGCGAGTGCGCGAAATAAAAAGTGAAATTTGAGCTACGCTAACCCTACGGATGTAAAAAATATATTTTTACGAACCTAATAATCAAAGAAAATTTTAGAAAAAAGAAAATTATTTTTTTGACTTTTTAATGATTTATTATTAATTAATTACTAAATAAACTAACATTAATTATTAAAAATATTAAACTAATTACGAAAATTACGAAACTTTTTCTAAAATTACTTTATACTAAAAGGAATATAAGAAAAATATAAAAAATGAAAAAGCTATAGTAATAAGCCCTGAATAAGCTAAACAGTTGGTTTAAGCTTATTATACTAATAAGTATATAAGAGATTTATTTTGTAGGAACTTAATGAAAAAAGTCCCAAGGGCGCCTGGTTGTGTGTTTGTGCTTGTGTCTGGTTGGTTTGCCAAGGTCCCAGGTTCGATTCCTACAAACCCCCCACTTTTTGCAATTATTTTTATTTTTGATTTTTTTTCTTTACAAAAACATTTAAACATCAAAAGGAACAAACTTTTATAAAGCCAATATTTCTGAAACTCAAAATTAAGCTGAGAAAGAGCTTATATTGCTCAACAGATGAGCAAATAAGCACAAAGTGGGATTTGAAACTTTAAAAAGCTAGAAATAAGCTACAAACTACGTATCAAATGAACAATAAGCTCGAGTTAAGTGAGTTGAACTTAAAAGCAGCCAAAGAAAAGAGAAAAGCATGTGTAATAAGCCAAAAGGCTCAAATAAGCAATTCCCATTCCTCACACAGAACCAAGCAGGTCCATGGGGACTTTGCAGGCCACTGTGAGCTTATCCAAATAAGCTCTAGAGGGTAAGTTGAGCTTGAAACCTTCAAGCTCACACTGTGAGCTTGCCAAAAAGCTCTCAAGCTCAGGAAAAACCCATAAGGTACCCTCACAATGAGCTTATGAATACCCCCTGAGTGCACTGATGACTCAGTGTGGGGATTTGGACCAAGCAACTTGAAGGCTCAATATAAGCAGACAAATAAGCTTGGAATAAGACAAAAAGCACAAAAATAGAAATATGGCATGGTGGACAATCTAGAAAGCCAAAAAACTGAAGCTAAAGCTCACTAGGGAATAGTCAATAAGCCAAAGAGTTCAAGCTTATAGCTGACCACCCCTGAAGCAGGCCTATGGGGGCTATAAGCTAACCAAATGCCAATTTGGACTGAACTAGGGGAAGGTAAAGCTAGATGAGACTAGGTGGACCTAAATGAGCTACAAGGGCCATAAATAAGCAATTGAATAAGCCTAAACAAGCTGGAAGCAATGTACTAATCAAACTCAGTCCTACATCAAACACAGGAAGTGAGGGGGGTATTCATGACCACAATAAGCTAACTAAAAGCCATTAAAAGCTGCTTCCTAGGGGAAAAGAACAATCAGGCAACAAGGGAGAACCTAATAAGTACTTAAGGGACAGAAATAAGCACTTGGAATGTATAAAATATACTACTAGCAAATCCAAAGCCTGGGCTGCTAAGGGGTACAGTTGTGAGTAGCAGCCCTGCTCAGGTGATGGGGGCAAGTTTAGGGACCTAATAAGCTATTAAAAAAAAATTCTAAAAATAAATTAAAAACACAAGCTTATTAACAAGCTAGCAAATAGGCTAGGAATCAATTTTTAGGCCAAACTGTAAAAAAATGAACAATTTAAAAATCCCTGTTTGAGGGCTGTTTGAGACCTTCTTTGTGTTGGGTCAGTTTTGCAAAATGGGTGCATTTGGAATTTTGACCAAAGAAAGTCCAAGACCGGCACTTAAAAAAACATGTAATGATGCAATTTGAACAAATATGAAGTAATCCTACTAATTTAGACCTAAAAACAAGATACTACCTAAACTACTTAGATTTAACAGTTAATATAAAAGAAATTTGTAAAGAACACTTAATCACTTTTACACTATTGGAAACTGTAAAATTCTATTTCAAAGCAACTAACAACAATAGGTTAAAGCTATTTGAACAAAAGAAATGGGGTAAAACTACTTTATGGTCAAAATCTTGAGTTAACCCAAACACTCTTTAAGGAGGTGTATGTGTGGCATTTTCAATGGGAGTCAAGGATTTTTGAGGCGCAATTGAGCAGATGAGTTTCAAACAAGTCTACAAACACATAATGAGCAAATTTAAAACAACAAATAGCAATTTCAAATAAGCAACTTAACATAAGCTAAACTAAGTTAATCTCACAGTTAACTAATAATGCAATGAAAACATGAACAAACTACAAGAGTTGAACTAGAATGTGACTAATAAGCAATCTGAAACTGAGACAAGCTAAGAAAGTCAATAAATAAGCAGTAAACAAGCTATTATATTAAGCAAGAGATAGATGAGCAGTTACACATAAACAAAGTTTCAACTTTTATTGAATTTAAAAAACTTACAAACTGGGATTAGGAACTAAAAATACTTAATAAAAATTACACTAAACACTAATTTTACACTAATTTTCCTACTGCCTTTCAAGGCTACAAATCTCTCTTATTTATACTAGAAATAAAACTAGGGTTTCTTTGTTTTCTTGTCCATTTCTGCTTGTGTTTATCCTACAACAAATCCCATCCATTGAATTGTTTTGACATTATCTCAATCCTTGATTGCAATTGGCGCCAAAAGTGGTAATTATGATAGCTAGGTCTGAGATAACTTGAGCAGGTGGAGGTGTGTTGGACTGGAGTGATTTGGAAGGTAGGGGAGACACAAGAGTTAGTGGGGAGGTGATGATGAAGGTTTGGCAGCTATGGGGTGGTGGAGGGAGTTGGTTAGTTTGACTGGGGTGGTGAGGGTTTGACTGTGGTTGTGTTTGACCACAGGTTTTAATAAAAAGGGGGTGGGTTTTTATTTTGAGTGGGCTTGTGAGGGTGTTGGGCCAAAGAAAGGATTGGGATTTATTTGGGCTTTGGGGGATTATATTTATACGGGGATAATGACTAAGGGTCCATTTATGTTTTACAAGTAATAAAGCCCAAGGATATTATTTGTAAATTTTGAAAATACAAGGGCTGGTTTTGACAACTTTCCAAAGTATCTTCAAGGACCATTCTTGCCTAATATGAATAGTATGAGGACCCTTGTTGAGTTTTTCCAATATGAAATTCCCGGGGGCCAAAATTGCCAAGTTTGAAACCTGAGGGACCAGTTGTGTAATTTTCTCAAACTTTTCACCCAAGGATTAAATTTGATAATTTTTTACTTTTAAAAACCTTGGGTTGACTTTTCTTTCATAAAAAACCTTCAGGGACTAGTTTTGTAAATTTATGAAACTTGAGGGACTGAAACTGCCAATTATGCAAACTTTGTTCGTTTTTCATTTGTTTTTAAACATTTTGCATCTAAAACATATAAAACACAATTCCTGGAATAATTTCTGTATTTTGATGCATTTCTGAGTGTTTTTGGATGTTTTGGAAGTTCATATACGATAAAAATGATGACTATTTACACACTCATCAATCCCCCACACTAAATTATTGCTATTCCCTAGCAATCTTTTGAGAAAAACTTAATGGATCTGAAACTCTCTATCAAAAGCCATCACTTCTGGAGTAGCCAAATATGGTCCACTTGATAACCATGTGATTTTGAGCAAACCACCAGCTGTCAACGGATTTGATTTGTCTTTACCAAAAGCCGTTTGCTTCTGGACTAGCCAACTCTTGATGGAATAGTAAACATCTTGGTGAGCTGATTACCAATTATGGTTTTTCCACTGCCTTTACCACAAGCCATAATCTTGCGGGCTAGCCAACTCATTCACTTTTTAGGATATGGCGAGTTGATATACCATACAATTTTGGGCAAATTGCAAGCCATCAACGGATTTGATATATCTTTACGAAGAGCCGTTTGCTCCTGGATTAGCCATTCCTTCTGTCGTCTAGACATGGTGGATTGATAACCACAAAAATTTTTGAACTTTAGTGAACTTTTTTTTTTTTTTTTTTTTTTTTTTTTTTTTTTTTTTGGTCAAAAACGGGGGTACTAGATGGTAAAATGTGATCAAATTCGCTAGAATTTCCCCCCCACACTTAGAATTGAATATTGTCCTCAATATTTAAAGTCCCGGCTATTATTACGACTCTTTGAACGTAAAAGGGCAACATTACAAGCTAAATGTGGAAACACTAGTTTTTCACTTTATTTGTAACCACAGTAGGGGTAATTCCCCCACACTTAGGGTGAAAACCCTATAAGCATGCTACTTTTTTTGTTTACCGAGTCGCTAGCTTGACTCGACCCCGAATTCAATTGTCCTTGGGGAAGCATGATGTGGAAGAAACAATCTCCATCAGACTTTCATTCAAGATGTTTGGACAATCATTTGAAGCACGTGAAAGTTCCACACCGATGAGATATAATCCCGGCTTTAAATAGTATAAACTATAAGCGGTGATGCCGGGGTCAAAAATAATGTCTTCATTCCCGAAGGAGTGAAGAACAGGGGAGGTCACCCGGTAAGTGAAGAAGAGAAAGAAAGTCATGATAAACATCATGACTAACTCATCATCATCCTCAGGAAAATTCATAGATTCATCATCATGAATTTCATCATTTAAGCTCATGTGATCAAGACATATCCCGGGTGTGTCTAGATCAAAGTAGAAGTTATCATACTCCGGTGGAGATATGATATGAGTGAGTTCACAGGAGAACTCATCGAATGTGAATGAATCGTATTTTGGATTGATGTGTGTGAGTTCACAGGAGAACTCATCGAAGGTAAATGATTCATAATCGGGGAGAGAATTATGAGAATGAGAAGTGGTACTGCCACTAATCTTCTCTCCCATAAGATCAAAAGTAAAGGCTTCAAACTCCGGAATAGGATCATCGGAGAAAATGTCACTATCCTTAATGAGGATAGGAGATAAAATAGGTTTCTCTTTGAAAGACTCGATTTTTGAAATGAGGAGATTGACATTCAATAATGTTGCACGAAGTGCTTCATCTTTGATTTCAATGTCAGTCTCATCATTCACTTCTTCTAAGCTAACTAGCTCAGAAGGTAATCCTTCCACATGACTGATGTCTCCAGAAGATAAAGAATTTTCATCAGCATGTGAAATACTAAGCTCAATGTTGGGATTAGAGTTTAAAAGATTTTCAGTTTCTCCCATATCGGCTTCAAGGTCAAACAGATCATTATCACTTCCCAATGGAAGTGGATTGATGTGAGTAAGTTCATCTGTGAACTCCTCAATAAGAGGGTCAACATCATAATGAGGCAGTGGTGCCTCTTCATACTCAACTTCTCCATAAGATGTACAATCATCATTAAAATCGGAGAAAGTCTCAAAATGATCTTTTGGATTGTCAAGGTGAGAAGGTAGATCACACACATGATCAAAAGTTCCCTGTGACTCTCCTGGGATTGGGGCAAGGTTCTCAACACTAGACTTTATGAATTCGTTCGATTCCTTTTGAGGAACAGTGCTAAGATGCTCATCCCCCATATTCAGAGAGTGAGTGTGACCTTCGGGTGTGATATTAATAGACTGAGGGAGTTTAGAAGTACTAGCAGTTATGGAATTTTCAAGTTCCATTTGATCAATGGCTAGTGACTTTGTCACATTATTTTCTCCCTGATTTTCAATGGAAGGAATTACAACTGATGATTCTGATGAATCTTTTTGAATAATGACAATGTTATCTTCATCATCATCATTGTCATCATCGTCATCATAAAGAGCAGCATAGCAAAGATTGGCGCGTATTTTAGCTGCTCTTTGCTCAGCAAGTAATTCTTCCATGCTCATTTCGTTTCTAGCATCTCGTTCTTCAGCAAGTAATTCTGCCATTGATTTCTCACGAGAATCTTGAAACGATGTAGTAGCCAAGCCCTCCTTACATTCTTTCAATGCTTCAAGAACCTTTAGACAAAGGTCTTGCTGAGTTTCATGAGGGGTTGCTTGAATCAATTGGTGCTGTGGAGGTTGGTCTTGAAACGAATAGTCGTAATTGTTGCAAGGAAATGGATTCCCTGTTTGACAATCCGAGCTAAAGTGAGGACCTCCACAGTATTCACGACAGTAAGACTGATGTGGCTGTGAGTCGTATGTGCTAGAGTCATAATTGTTATCAGGAAACTGCTCATAGACAAGCGTGTTGCCCGATTGACAATCAGAACTGTAGTGTGGGCCACCACAGTACTCACAACAGTTAAACTATTGAGTCTGGTTTGGTGAGTTGTATGGATATTGGTCGTAACCAAAATTTTGACTATTTTGACAATCAAAACCTTGGTGAGGTCCTCCACAATACTCACAAGAAATGTTTGGTGTATTATGATACGAAGCATCATTGTGATTTGGATAATACGATTCTTGCTCGTATGAATGTGATGGGTAATTGGACAAATTTGGGGAGTCGTAGAATAAGTTCTGACTAGGATCATAAGCTAATGAATTCCTTGAACCACAAAACAAACAACTTCCGTCTCGAATATCATTACCACATTGTTCACATGTACACCAACGACATGGCAAACCAAAAAGTGGCTCACCACAACCAACACAAGGAATAAAATCCGGAGGTGGGACAAGTGGTGTGCTCTTAGAGCTAGGAATTTCCACCAGTTCCGTTATGGTATCGGGTTTTTGTTCTTGATAAACGTGAAGATTGGGCAAGTCATTCTTTTCAGTCACTGCCCTAAGCTCTGTACGTTTGCTTGACAAACTTTTAACCGTAAACCGTGAAAGGTTAGGATCAATTCTTGACGATTTGTCATTAATAGCACGTATCTCGGGCTGTGAAGGGTAGTTGGAAGAATTTGGTGAATCATTGAGAGAATTTGGACTTATGAACAGATTGCACATAGGACAAAATCTGTTACTACAATTATTGCCACATTTGTCACAAATACACCGGAGACAACGAAAGCCGTTCTCAATCGGGCTTTTACAGTGAAAACACGTGTAGCCGAGAGACGCCATAAGAATTATACATGAGAGGGGTATAAGAAGGTAGAATCAAATGGATAGAGGGTAAAGGTGAATATTTTCGGATTTTTTGAAAGACATTTTATATATAAATAAGAAGGAAAATCTTTTTGGGTTTTTTGTGTTTGTTGAAAACTGATTTTAAAAGTTTTCAGGAACTGTTTTGTTATTATAATAAGAAAATATGAACAAAGGATGGTAAATATACAATGAGTGTATATCCAGATTCACTAATCTGCAAAACCGTTTAGAATAACACACACAACCTCCCCAGCAGCGGCGCCAAAAGTGGTAATTATGATAGCTAGGTCTGAGATAACTTGAGCAGGTGGAGGTGTGTTGGACTGGAGTGATTTGGAAGGTAGGGGAGGCACAAGAGTTAGTGGGGAGGTGACGATGAAGGTTTGGCAGCTATGGAGTCACGGGGTGGTGGAGGGAGTAGGTTAGTTTGACTGGGGGTGGTGAGGGTTTGATTGTGGTTGTGTTTGACCACAGGTTTTAATAAAAAGGGGGTGGGTTTTTATTTTGAGTGGGCTTGTGAGGGTGTTGGGCCAAAGAAAGGATTTGGATTTATTTGGGCTTTGGGGGATTATATTTATACGGGGATAATGACTAAGGGTCCATTTATGTTTTACAAGTAATAAAGCCCAAGGCTATTATTTGTAAATTTTGAAAATACAAGGGCTGGTTTTGACAACTTTCCAAAGTATCTTCAAGGACCATTCTTGCCTAATATGAATAGTATGAGGACCCTTGTTGATTTTTTCCAATATGAAATTCCCGGGGGCCAAAACTGCCAAGTTTGAAACCTGAGGGACCAGTTGTGTAATTTTCTCAAACTTTTCACCCAAGGACTAAATTTGATAATTTTTTACTTTTAAAAACCTTGGGTTGACTTTTCTTTCATAAAAAACCATCAGGGACTAGTTTTGTCAATTTATGAAACTTGAGAGACTGAAACTGCTAATTATGCAAACTTTGTTTGTTTTTCATTTGTTTTTAAACATTTTGCATCTAAAACATATAAAACACAATTCCTGGAATAATTTCTGTATTTTGATGCATTTCTGAGTGTTTCTGGATGTTTTGGCAGTTCAGATACGATAAAAATGATGAGTATTTACACACTCATCAGTTTTGTTAACCAAAATCGTATTTCTTTAAGAATCACCTTAAAAGAAATCCGATATAGAAAACGTAACGATCTGTTTTGTTTGTTTTTTAATTTTTTTGGTGTTGTTAACACTTTAGGCAAAGTGTTAATGACGTTTTTGTATTATGATTAAGAATTACAAAAGGTGGTGGTGTTTATACAATGATGAATTAAAAACCACTAATCTCTAAAAAACGTTTTAAATACGCAGCTACCACCCAGGCAGCGGCGCCAAATTTTGATTGGTCCTGAAAGGTCAACTAAATTGACCAGGTGAATGGTCAACCAAGTCAAACGTCTCAGACCAACTAACCAAGGAGTATAGTGTTTCCCCGGGTCGTTATGTCCCAGCGATGTGTGCAATTGTATTTGAAAACGTTTTAAGTGATCGGGTGATTTAACAGGAGGATCAGGAATTTGATTATTATGATTACACTATGAGATTATGATTGAGAATAACTTAAAAACACTATATTAATAATTACTGATAATCAGATAACCTAAAAACGTGATTTAAACCTAAAAACGCGCGTTTGAATTTAAAATAAACGCGAACGCGCAAAATAAAAAGTGAGACGTGAGCAAATAAAGTCCTACGAATATGAAAATTATATTTTTACAATCCTAATGATATAAGAAAATTTTTGGAAAATTAAAATTATTTTTACCACTATTTAATTAATTACTAATTATTAATTACTTTTTAATTAACTAAATTATACTAAATTACAATTAATTATGAAATTAAGCTAGAAAAATGAAAATTAAATTTAGAAAAATCTAAAATATTATAAAACTAATTTTAAAACAGAAAATCTATTTTTCCTACTTTTTAATTAATTATTACTAATTAAAACTAATTATTTAATTAATTTAAACTAAACTAAATTATAAAAAATACTAAATGACAAAAGAAAATTTTGAAAAAATTACTAAAAAATCCTACAGGTTATAAGAAGCCTAGGAAAAATTTAAAATTAGGAAGTGCTTATTAATAAGCAGAAAAATAAGCCAAAGGGCTTAAATAGAAGCTATTACTTTTCTTATTTTTGGTTTTTTCTTGTTTTTCTTTTACACAACTATTTTTATACTCAAAATGACAAACTTTTAAAAAGACAAAATGGTTGGAAGCTTATAAATAAGCAGATGGTGAGCTAATAAGTATGGTAGATGGCAATTCAAGCCTATTAGGACTTGTTATTAATGAAAAAGCTGTGTTTAAGCTATTCTATTGACACATAAGCTAATGACAAAGTTATATTAACTTATAATGAGACAAATTTACTCAATAAGCACAATAAATAAGCTGCCAATACCAAATAAGCAATTCCAAATAATACTCAGAACCCAATAGGCCAAATGGCTTGTTTGCAGCCCACTGTGGGGTCCACAGGGGGGTTCAGGGGTTCAAAATGAAACTTGAACCTTAAAGATGGGCTGGGGGACTCTTAAATAAGCCAGGGTTCAATGAATGGGGCCCACAAATAAGCCAAGGGCTGGCTTATGAAGTTGGGTGAAAAGTTGTGGTGCAGGGGAGTACAGTCCACAATGGGTAATTAGCAGGGTGAGAATAAGCTACCAACTAGGATCCCAAGTGAACAATAAGCTAATATCTAAACAGCTATAACTACTAGTTACTCCTAAATCCAAAATCTAATACTACAACTCACTGAATCACAACCGAAATCCAAGACAAAAGGGGTGGCTTGGACAGGTAAATGTTGAACCATGGGGTGTTTTGAAGGGCGAAATAAGTTACTAAATAAGTCCTACAGAGGAAATAAACTACACATGCAACAAGGCCTTCCAATAGGCTTTCTAAACCAACAAGAATCAAGAAAGTTGATCAATTAATGAGCAATGTAAGGTCCAAGGAAGTTTTGTTCAACTGATGGACATGGGAGATTGCCTCCCCTGCAGGTTTGTTTGAGACTCCAAATAAGCAAAGAGAAATTTTCTAAAAATGAGATGATGGTGGATTCTTGTAGTTAAGGTTATGGATTTTTATCTCTAAAAGTTCCAATGTCTGATTTGACCCACAAAAATCTAGAATATTCACCCAAAAAATGACATTTTGCACCCACAAGTAACTTTGACTTTTTATCTTTTGGACCAATCTTGACTAAAATGAACTTTGAACCTATTTAATGGACTGATTTAGTTATGTTAACCTAAAATAAGGCTAAGTTAGGCTAAGTGGCCATCTTTTGTGTTGAAATGACTGATTTGGGTCCAAAAATCCTTGACAGTGGACTCACAAGATGAGATCTAACTGATTTTTGACTTTTTTTTCAAAGGGACACTGGTTTTAATACTGGAACTAGGCTAATATACCCTAATGCAAGGTAACTTAACCAAAAACTACCACTGATACTCACTATAACATGGTGAAATAGCTTGAACCAAACACCCTTTATTAACTAACTGTTTTTAGATTTGATATGTAAATGATTATGTAGAACCAAACTACTGATGCAATCTACTTCTATAGGCTAAATAAAAGTTATGAAAGCTAAAAATGATGCAGAGATAAGCAGTTAGAACATGTTACACTATCTCAAGTGAGTTTAACAGTGAATCAACATAACTAAGCAACAAGTATATACACTGAACAACTATCCAACATCTAAACACCAATCACTCCCAATAGGCTAATAAAGCTAAGATTACACAACTAAACATCCATATAGGCAATGCTACTGTAATATGTGGAAAATAGAGAAATTGCTTACAAAAGATCCATTGCTGAGAAACAAGGTAACCAATCACTTATATCTATCCTATAGCTTCCCAAGAAGCTCTAAACCACTGCATTCATCTTCTTCTTCTCTTTTATCTTTTTTATATTTTCTGTATATATATATTTTTTTTTATGAAACTGAAACTTGTACTGAGACTTGAATTCTTAAAATGAAAACTGATATTATTCAAAGGAGAACAAATTACAAACTAAAGTTTTTGGCTGGAATATAACATTACAATAAACTTAAGCATAACTGAAAATTAATCTAAAATCTAACTACTCTTTCACAGCTTCTCACTTCCTTTTATATCATCCAATTAGGGTTTTGAAGTGTCTTTGTCCTTTCCCAGCAATGATATTGGCCGTAGGATAACTAGGATTTAATCTTGACCATTTGTTGAGTTTGGCGCCAAAATTGCTTTAGCAGCTATTACTCTTGATTACTTATGCCAGTGTCTCAATTTTGGACTGAGGTGTTTGTTTGGGGGTAGCTGTGATGATGGAGGAGGGGGGTTGGGTTTGTGATGATGAGAGGTAGGAGGGAGTAGCAGAAGGGTCACGGGTTGTGTTTGGAGATGGTGGTCAAAGGTCAAAGGGAGTTGTGGAGTGGGCTGGGTGTTGGGTGTTTGTTGTGTTTGGATTGGATTAATAATATCCAAGGGTCCATTTGGTGTACAAAATATCACAAGGACCAATTTTGCCAAAAGCTGAAATTTAGGGACTGCATTTGCCATATTTCCAAAGATATCAAAGGGACATAATTTGCCAAGTTTTAATAGTACAAGGACCATACATACTAATTTTCCCATTAAACACCTCTTGGGTATTTTCTGCCATTTTATGAAACTTGAGGGACCAATTTTGCAAATTCTCCAAACTTTTCACCCAAGGACCCATTGTGACAACTTTTGATTTTTAAAATCCTTGGGTTGACTTTTCTTACAAAACAAATGTTCAGGAACTAGTTTTGACACTTTTTGAAAGTTGAGGGACTGAAACTGCTAATTATGCAAACTTTGTTCGTTTTTCATTTGTTTTTCAATCATTTTGCATCTGAAACATATAAAACACAATCTTTGGGATATTTTCAGTATTTTGATGCATTTCTGAGTGTTTTTGGAGGTTTTGGCTGTTCAGATACGATAAAAATGATGAGTATTTACACACTCATCATACACATATATGTAAAGTTAAACCAAGATAATCGAGTCTGATCAATTAGTAAAACAAACACTATGTATAACCTTACCATTTTCTCTTTAACATAAACATATCCACCTCGTCCCATTTTATGCTGATAAATATTTTTGGAACGCGACAGTTTAGCTTTATCTGATTTCTCCTAAAAACACAAAATCATAAGGCATTTAGATATGCGGTAATGCTGCAAACTAAAAATTATGAAATGACATATAAATTTAAATAAAGACGACTAATTAAAACCTTGTATTCATTGGTGGTCGTGTAGGTTACAAACTCAACCCATTGTTCTTGTGTCGTAATTGTACTATACTTTTTCGGCCTTTCATTCATTTTCTCAGGTGTATCTAGGTTGGGCAATATGTATTTTTCCCTGAGTTTCATTCTGTAATTCCTTAGCAGTTGACCAAGACGATTCATTACCACCTTTTTGAATGTCACGTCAACATCAAAATATCGCTGCAAAGATTAACACAATGTTTTTAATTAGTTGTAGATAATTGATAAATTAAACTTATATACTGGGTTAAAAATTAGTATATATGTACCACGATTTCATCCCATAATTTTTGTCTTGATTCTTTATCCACCTTCTTCCAGGATAGAACCTTCAAACCTATGTGTTCACGAACCACATCTCCTAAAAAACTTGCAAACAGTGCTCTGTTTAACCCTGTAACGCTATTCAACGCATCAATGGTTACCTTGTGCTTTACTTGACCAGGATGGACATATTGAAGGCGAAACTTAGCTAGCCTGGTTATGCCCCTATTAGATAGTTTTCGATTTAATTGGTTGTCATTTTCTTCATCAGATGAAGAATATGTTTCGTCCTCATACTGTATTGTGTTAACACCAGCTTCATTATCTGGAAGCAAAATATCAGTATATATGTTTTCAACCATTTCCATGACAACTCTTGAGCAACAATGTGTACAAGAAAATGATTCTGGCTTGGAGAGTAATGGTGATTGAAGATTTGATTTTTGTGTTTTGGTTGCAGTGTTTAGTTTAATTAGGAGACAAAACAGGGTATTTTCATAAATATGGGCTCTCATTTATGTTAAATGCCATATAATTAGGTGATTTAAAAATTTTGGATCAAAATTTTGGCTCCAAATTCTTCTAAATTATTTTCAAAAAATTTCGCTTACGAACACAAACTACCTTTGTTTTCTCCAAGATCATGAGTACTATTGAGTCAGGCGGCTTCTTCAGAAAACCGAGGGGAGTAATTAAAAGTTAAAACATCAATCATAGATGATGATAAATACTAAGTCCCAATATTGTTGTTGTTTTACCCTTTAAGTCTTTCTTTTATAACTTTCACCTTAAGTTTTCTATCTTATGTTATATAATATTTTTAGATGGATGGATTGTGTTTTAATTTAAATGTATTTCCATTAGTATAATTTTCATCAAATATTATACAACACAAATAAAAATATTTAAGGTCAAAGTTATAAAAGAAAGACTTAAAAAGTTTCTAACAAATCGGTTATATTTTTATTCGCGTCATAACACATAAAAAACATGTAAAAACAAACAAAAATGGGTAAAAATGGATGGAAAGGGACTAAACGTGTAAATCGTGATGTTGGATTAGTTCGGTTTCATTAAATTGGTTATATTTTTATTCGGGTCATAACACATAAAAACGTGTAAAAACAAACAAAAATGGGTAAACGGATGGAAAAACGGACTAAACGTGTAAATCGTGTTGTTGGATTAGTTCAGTTTCATTAAATTGGATATATTTTTATTCGGGTCATAACACATAAAAAACGTGTAAAAACAAACAAAAATGGGTAAAAACGTATGAAAACGGATGAAAAGGGACTAAACGTGTAAATCGTGTTGTTGGATTAGCTCGGTTTCATTAAATCAGTTATTTTTTTATTCAGGTCATAACACATAAAAAACGTGTAAAAACAAACAAAAATGGGTAAAAACGTATGGAAACGGATGAAAAGGGACTAAACGTGTAAATCGTGTTGTTGGATTAGTTCGGTTTCATTTAATCGGTTACATTTTTATTTGGGTCATAACACATGAATAAAAAAAGTGTAAAAACAAACAGAAATGGGTAAAAACGTATGGAAACGGATGAAAAGGGACTAAACGTGTAAATCGTGTTGTTGGATTAGTTCGGTTTCATTAAATCGGTTATATTTTCATTCGGGTCATAACACATGCATAAAAACTGGGTAAAAACAAACAGAAATGGGTAAAAACGGATGAAAACGGATGAAATAGGACTAAACGTGTAAATCGTGTTGTTGGATTAGTTCGGTTTCATTAAATCTGTTATATTTTTATTCGCGTCATAACACATGCATAAAAAACGTGTAAAAACAAACAGAAATGGGTAAAAACGTATGGAAATGGATGAAAAGAGACTAAACTTGTAAATCTTGTTGTTGGATTAGTTCGGTTTCATTAAATCGGTAATATTTTTATTCAGGTCATAACACATGCATAAAAAACGTGTAAAAACAAACAGAAATGGGTAAAAACGTATGGAAACGGATGAAAAGGGACTAAACGTGTAAATCGTGTTGTTGGATTAGTTCGGTTTCATTAAATCGGTTATATTTTTATTCGGGTCATAACACATGCATAAAAAACGTGTAAAAACAAACAGAAATGGGTAAAAACGTATGGAAACGGATGAAAAGGGACTAAACGTGTAAATAGTGTTGTTGGATTAGTTCGGTTTCATTAAATCGGTTATATTTTTATTTGGGTCATAACACATGCATAAAAAACGTGTAAAAACAAACAGGAATGGGTAAAAATGTATGGAAACGGATGAAAAGGGACTAAACGTGTAAATCGTGTTGTTGGATTAGGTCGGTTTCACTAAATCGGTTATATTTATATTCGGGTCATAACACATGCATAAAAAACGTGTAAAAACAAACAGAAATGGGTAAAAACGTATGGAAACGGATGAAAAGGGACTAAACGTGTAAATCGTGTTGTTGGATTAGTTCGGTTTCATTAAATCGGTTATATTTTTATTCGGGTCATAACACATGCATAAAAAACGTGTAAAAACAAACAGAAATGGGTAAAAACGTATGGAAACCGATGAAAACAGACTAAACCACCAGCCACCACCACCACCACCACAACCACCAGCCACCACCACCACCATTAGCCACTACCACCACCAGCCACAACAACCACCACCACCAGACACCACCACAACCACAACCAGCCACCACCAACAGCAACCACCACCACCACCACAACCACCAGCATCACCAACACCACCACCACCACCACCACCACCACAACCACCAGCCACAACCACCAGCAGCAACCACCAGCAGCAACCACCACCAGCCACCACTACCACCATCAGCCACTACCACCACCAGCCACCACCACCACCATCAACCCCTACCACAACTAGCCACAACCACCACCACCACACCAGACACCACCACAACCACAACTAGCCACCACCACCACCAGGCACAACCACCACCATCACCACCATAATCACAACCAACCACCACCACCAGCATCACCAACCACCACCACCACCAGCATCACCAACACCACCACCACCACCACAACCACCAGCCACACCACCACCACCATCAGCCACAACCACCACCAGCCGAAACCACCACCACCACCACAACCACAACCAGCCACCACCACCACCAGCAACCACCACCACCATTAGCCACTACCACCACCAGCCACCACTACCACCATTAGCCACTACCAGCAGCAGCCAAAACCACCACCACCACCATTAGCCACTACCACCACCAGCCACCACCACCACCAGCCACAACCACCACCACCACCACAAACACAACCAGCCACCACCACCAGCAGCGACCACCCTCACCACCACCACCACAACCACAACCAGCCACCACCACCACCACCACAACCACCAGCCACCACCAGCAGCAGTATGCACCACCACCATTAGCCACTACCACCACCAGCTACCACCACCACCACCACTACCACCACCAGCCACCACCACCATCACCACCACCACCACCACCACCTTCTTTTTTTTAGTCATCTTTATCATAAGTATTAAATGTAGTGATCAGTTAAAATATAGTTATTCATATATCAGAATCTTTTTAACATGTTATATATATTTTGAATTTGTATGTTGTATCAAATAAAGCACAAATTACCTTTAATTACTAGAGTGTCATAATTTGGACTAAATTATACATTAATTAAGACTTACATATTAAAAACTTAAATAGTGACTTGATTGATTTGCATGAGAACATGAACAGATTGCATGGGAAGACTCAATACTTTGAATTAGTAGTCTGTAATTACTTTTTTCAATGATTTAGTTTACACAGCCACATATATATGTTTGGAGAGTAGATTATTAATTAATTAATGTATCTAGTTTCATCCCTAGCCACATAAATCATCATCAAAAAACACAATTTCTTACTTAACCATTATCAAATCATCATCTAAAAACATGACTGGATCTCCTAATCTCGATGAACTGAAAGATTTGTGTGGGTCTGATAAACTTCACAAATGTCTCAAGTTCCTCTTCAGTTAAAAAATTCCTCTAAATGAAGTAATGATCCAGTGTTTGGGTGAGAAGCGTGATGAGCTGCGGATAAGTGTTGATAAGCGCACCGAGAGAATGGCTGAGATTTTAGATCTTAACTTTGATGAATAAGAAGATGCTGCTGATGGTTATGAGTCCCTTGAGGATGTTCAAGTGATGGAGCGCCGTTTGCTGGAGTCCCTTTCGGCCATTTTGGTTGACCTTCGTGCTCTGGTATCCAAGAAGGAGGAAGCCATTGACGATATGGATTATTATGATTAGAGCTCCAGTTGAATGGTTATTTAAGTAGGGTCTTTTTGGTTGGGTTTGGTGGTTCCTTAGCTTGTTATGTTTTTGGTTGTTGTTTTGCAGGAACTGGTACATGTAATCACCCTCCTTAATCTTTAATAGTAATAAATATGATTTAGGTTTTCAATTATGTCATAATCTTGTGTTTTTATTTTAAATATACTTTATTTATAAGTAGCTGAGTTACCTTATATCTCACACTCTAAAATATTACACACATAAGAAACACATATTGGTGAAATAGGTATCTTTAGCGAATTTAGGGGTTTCAAAATGAAGTAACAAAAATGAAATCAAGCAATAAATAATCAAAATAAATGCTCTATATAAGAGCTTGATTGTTTTATCATCATTACAGGCATCCATTTGGGTGTTTATCATGTCATTCATGTATTAGTTTTTTAATTGTATGCTAATAAGATTTTTAAGGTGATTAGGTTATGATTTTATGTGTGGTTCGGATGGATTATTAAGGGTTGCTTGATTCTTATTGTTTGCTATAGATGTTATAGAGTGTTTGGGATGGATTATTAAGGGTTCGGATGGATTATTAAGGGTTGCTTGAAATTGATGTATGGATATGTTTGCAAGTTAATTAGATTATTTGTGTTTAAGTTGCTTGTTTAGTTAGTACTCAGGTTGTGATAACATTGCACAACTGTACTACGACATTTTGTAGATTTCTTCAGGTCAATCATGTTCCATTGTGGCTAGTCTTCGTTGGCGACTAATGTATTTATAGTTCTGTCAAGAATTATAATCATTCATCCCTGGCAAATGCTCGTCCTAATGGATCATGATTGGCCAGAAGATGTTGTGAAGGTTCAAGCCAGTCTGCATATAAAACTTTCACCCTACTTTTGGGAGAAACTGATGCTACTAGTAATGTTGAAGAAATGGCTAAGGTGGTATAACAAGATCAAGTTTCTACTGCTGTAGAGGTTTGGATTGTATCTTATTCTTTGTATCTGATCTTGGGAATGCCCATATCAGCAATTGTTAATGTTGTAAAAAAACTTTTGGTAAGTAATATAATTCACCTTTTGTGAGATTACAACTGCTGTAGAGGTTTGGATTGTTTGTTCTTCTTTGTATCTAATCTTGGGAATGCCCATATCAGTTTCTACACTTTTTTTTCCTTCCTGAAATAGTGAATTTTAATAATTAAGGAACCAGCAACTTACAAAGATTATACAAGCAGTCAAATTGAACACACTCATTTGACTGATACAATATAACATATACATTCTACATAATCATTCACGAATCACGAAACTAGCTGATTCAATATCCACCATTCTTCTAGACTTAGCAACTACATGCTAACATCTAGGCAACCATGGAGAAATATCCCTTATTGGCTACATTACCACTAAACAAACACCCTTCCTAATTCCATCCTAGTCAGTTTCTATAGTTTAGTTGTTTAGATTTTGTAACAAAATGAAAAAATAGTCTATAAGAGGAATATAAAAATAGTCTATAAGATGAATATAAAATATCTGTGGCTCCCTTTTTTGGTATGTCCTCCCCAAAATTTTTGAAAAACCCTCTATATTTTTTTCACCAAATTTCGAATTCTCCCTCCACCCATTTCCATCTCCACCCATGTTTCTCACATTTCTCACCAATCACCACTCACAGCCACCAATCACCAATCACCAGTCACATCACAGCCACCATTCACCAGTCACCATCCATCATATCACTTGTCGGTCCGGCCATCAACAACGGAGGGAGGTTCATTTAAATATAAATTAGGTACTTTTTTGAATTAGGAATTCATTATGTTGGAATTTTAACTTATTATTCATTTTCATTGTATATTTTATTTGTTATGGATTTGTTGGTTTCTTGTTTCTTTGGTAATGTTAACTTATCGTGTTTTTGGCCGAATCGTTTAATTAACCAACAACACAATAAAGATAACATGTTTTAATTTACACATTTTCTTAATACACATTTTCTTATTTGACATTTGAAGCTTAATTAGATTGATGCCCAATACATTCATTCCATTGTGTTGTTGCAATTCTTATTGTAAACCTAGCTTATTAATTAACTAGACACTTGTGACTTGACATTGGAACTTCATCAATCTAAATCTTCATATATGCTTATATTGGTTTAACTTGTAACTTGTAGGATATATACGTTATCATTTGACCTCAACAATAATAGCATGGACAAGTCTTGGATGACAACTTGTAGGACCAACAAACAATATATTGATGGAGTAGCAGCGTTTATTAAGTATGCACTACACAACTTTCAGAAGATGAAGAACATCGAACCACGAGTTAATATACGACAGCTTAAGATGCCATGTCTGTGTACCACATGTTTAAACAAAATAAAGCAAACAGTGGATGACGTGGAGTACCATTTATTCTACTACGGGATTAATCTTAGATACAGAAAATGGGATAAACATGGAGAAAAGGATGAGCAAGCAACAATAGCTCAAATACTTGATAATGCAGAAACAGAGTTTGTTGACGACACGGATTTCGACATGGAGTCACATTCAGAAATTCCAACAGATGGCCCAGCAACAGTAGAAATGGTTAATGCTACGAAAGAAAATTTTGATGAGGATGACCTTGCCAAGTTTCAAAAACTATTATTAGACGCAGAGAAGCCACTTTATAAAGGATGTCCTGACTTCACAAAGTTGTCCGCAATAGTTAAACTACTCAACTTGAAGGGTAAGTATGGAGCTTCTGATAAGTTCTTTACTGAATTACTAGGATTGATAAAAAAATGCTACCTGTTGGTAACTAAATGGTTGAAAAAACTTATCTGGCCAAAAAACTAATGAGAATGATGGGATCAGGATACGAAAATATACATGTATGTAGCAACAACTGCATTCTTTACTGGAAGACTAACAAGGAGTTGATTGTTTGTCCAACTTGTGCGATATCAAGATGGAAGGTGGATAATAAGACACGTAAAGTGTATGAAAACATTCCGGCAAAGGTCATGTGGTACTTTCCAATTATACCAAGACTGCAACGACTCTTTAAGTTAGAGAGTATTTCAGAAGATCTGAGATGGCACGCCACAAGGAGGGTAACAAATGGTGTTTTACGTCACCCTGCAGATTCACAGGCATGGCGTACCATAGATGAAAAATTCCCCCACTTTGCTCAAGATCCGAGAAATCTACGGCTAGGAATATCGGCTGATGGGGTTGACGTCAACTCAAGAACTAGGCATCACAGTGTATGGCCAGTTTTATCTGCATATACAACCTTCCTCCATGGTTGTGTATGAAAAGAAAGTTTATCATGCTTTCGGTATTGATATCGGGATACCCGGGAAATGATATCGATGTATTTTTAGAACCGTTGGTTAATGATCTGCATACCTTATTCGAGGATGGGGTTGATACATATGATGCTTGTACAAAAGAAATGTTTAAACCGTGTGCCGCTGTGTTATGGATGATAAATGATTACCATGCACTTGGTACATTATGTGGCTGCCCATACAGTGGATTCAAAGGTTGTGCAGTATGTAGGAAAGATACACACTGTGTTAGACTTTCCGCCTCATCGAAGCAAAGTTATGCTGGACACAGACGATATCTACCATACAACCATGTGTTCAGAAAGCAAACAACGGCGTTTAATGGAAAAGAAAATTTTCAGCGTGCTCTAACTCCATTGACTGGGGAACAAATATACAACGAGGTACAACTAATTGAAAATAAGTGGGGAAAAGGAAAACGAACAAACAATAACACCTCGAATAACCAAGAAGATATGAGAGGCAGTGGTGGGAAGATTACAACGCAGAAAAGGAAAACAACAGAAGCAGAGGGTAGTGCAAGCCAAGTAAATGAACCATATTGGAAAAAATTCAACATTTGGTATCGAAAGCTAAGGTATTGGAGGCATAATGCTGTTCTACATTATATTGACTTCATGCATGTAGAAAAGAATGTTGCTGAGAGTCTAGTCGGAACATTACTGAATGTTCCTGGAAAGACAAAAGATGGAATGAATGCTCGATTAGATATGGAAGAGTTAGGGATAAAAAAAAGAGTTGTTTGCTAGGAAAGAAGCAGACAAAACAACACTACCTCCAGTAGGTTACACATTAACGAATGCTGAAAAAGACATCTTTTGTGAAACGTTAAGCAACATCAGGGTACCACAAGGCTATTGTTCAAATTTCTCTAGTTTGGTCAGCCAAAATAATAAGAAGCTCATTGGCCTTAAATCGCATGACTATCACATGCTAATGCAAGAGTTTTTGCCCATTGCTATACGTTCAATCATGCACCCACCCACACGATTTGCTATTATTAGTTTTTGTTTTTTCTTTAAAGCTATATGTAGGAAAGAAATCATCTTGCAAGAACTAGATAAGATGCAACAAGAACTTGTTGTGACACTGTGCCTTCTCGAGAAGTTCTTTCCTCCCTCATTTTTTGATATTATGATACACTTGACAGTGCACCTAACTAGGGAGGTAAAATTATGTGGTCCCGTATGCTTTCGGTGGATGTATCCCTTCAAAAGATGTATGAAGGTTATTAAAGGACATGTGCGAAACAGAAATAGACCAGAGGGATGCATTGCTGAGGAGACTATCGCGGAAGAAACAATAGAGTTTTTTAGCGAGTATCATAAAACCATGAAAACTATTGGTATCCCACCTGATAAACATGTACCCAGTGAAAATGAGGATGGAAAGCCATTGTCGGCCGGCAAAACAAATTTACTTACCAGAGATGTCTTTCAGAAAGCACATTTGTATGTAATACAGAATACAGACGAAATTGTGCCGTATATCGAGTAAGTATTACTAACACATGTCTATTTCGTTGCTTAAAATGTTGTATCAAGTATAATAATCAAATACATTGTTTGTTTCAGCCGACATAAGCGATTTTTGAAAACAAAATATCCGGGTAGAAAAATGGCATTGCTGGAGAATGAGCACACTAAATCTTTTGCTAAGTGGTTACATAAAGAGGTAATTACTCGTATGTTGTTTATACTACTTGTTTGTTTATTGATAAATATAAGTGAGTTGTTCCTGCAATTTAAAGGTAATATATACTTGTAATGAAATTCAGGTTGAGAGAGAGAGTTAGCGATATCCAAAGATAGTGTATCAGAAACTGTGAGGTGGATATCATTTGGACCACGTGCCAACGTAGTGAAATACGAAGCATATAACATCAATGGGTATACATTTCGTACGGAAAATAATGATGGCATAGTTTACCAGAACAGTTGGGTTAGTGTTGAGGCAGCAGATCTTCACATATCCAACGAAGTTGCAACCACAAGAAAAGCATTTTATTATGGGATTTTACAAGAGATATGGGTACTAGATTACCGTTTCAGGCAAATTCCTCTTTTCAAATGTGATTGGTTAATTCAAAAGATGGTGGGGTCAAACGTGATACTCTTGGTTACACATTGGTAGACCTGAATAATTTAGGCCACAAGAATGATCCGTTCATATTAGCCTCACAAGCACGACAAGTGTTTTATGTGAAAGACCAGGCAGATAAAAAATTGTCTATTTTCTTTAAAACACCTACCAAGAATTACAAAGATACGTATGACGATGTTGATGAGGAATTTAGTACAGTCATTCACGAGCAAAATGATAACATATTGCCGTGAATAAATCCACAAGCAAAAGATGCCTACTATCGAACCAACTGTGAAGGTATTGTTATACGAAAATCAAAGTGAAGCATGTGTCATTCTCAAGCTATAACACTCTGTTTAGGGATTTATTTTTGTCTGCAGAACCTATTTAAGCTTTTGTTTTGCTGCAAATACTCTTTTAAAGGATTTATGTTGTTGTTGTTGTTGTTGTTGTTGTTGTTGTTGTTGTGTTGATTGTTTAGTTCGTACTTGCGAATACTCTTTTAAAGGATTCCAGATTATACAAAACTATAACTTCTGGCAGCATAAACTGTGTACTAGCAATATTAACTATGTACTAGCAGTAGTAAACACCCTGCATATTTTTGTTACAGTTGTCTTGTATATGCAGTTTTCATGTATGTGGTTATGCCTTTATATAGTGTAGAGTTGAAAAAAAAAGTGTTTGGTATGAAAGATTCTCAATTTCGGGCACAATTTGTTGAAAAAACAGTGGTTGAAAAAGTAGTCAATGTGCAGTCATGACTAATAGACTGAACTCAATTAAGTGAATATCAAATTACATAAGTTATCAGAAATGTGTGACCATATTTATCAAATTGTGACTACGCTTAAGTAATGTGTGACAAAATATGACTATAATTTAGTCACACAAAAACTCAATGTGACTAATATCAAGGTTAATGATAACTCATGACTTTACACTTTGCTATAAATAATAGTCACATGAATATTTCACAATGTGACTATTTTGAATGTATTGGTCACATATAATACTCTTATAATGTGGCCATAAACATCATTTAGATACACATTTGTGATATGGTGTGACTATTGTAAAGCCTATAGTCACATGATCGTGGTTCAATTAAGTGTGACTATACACATTAGGATTTGGCAAGCAAACACACACTAAACTTTAGACACACATATTAACTTACGTGACTGATACGTGGGAATCGCACCAAGCTTTACCTCTCAAGGGACCTTGAGAAGCTTACAACCCCCACCAGGCAGTGTACCTGATCGTTGTAGTATAGTATAGTGACAAGTACCGGGGGATTGATCGTTCAGCTAGGAATAGTGTCGCTAGGATTAGAAAACCTAAGTACTAGTTCTAGAGATGATAGATGATTCTTTTTGTATTTTTATATTTTTTTAGAAAGCAAATTAAAATCTCGGGTTTTGAAGGATTTGGGGCGGAATTAGTTGCTAGTCAACTAACCCAATACTAAGATGCAACCAAAATAAAATACTAAAAATGAAAATAAACTATATTAAACTAAGGTTGTGAACAATAAGTGGGAGAAATGTGTTTACTTAGATTTCACTACTCCCTAGATATCTTTTACACGTTAATTACTTATTATAGTTGCGTGGATGACAGATTGTATTCCTTAATACCATTCATGGGGTGGCGTACTTACTTCCCCAATCCTATGAGTGCCTACTTCACTCCTATGTCGAGCCTGCAAGAAGCTCCTAACATGAGATCATTAGAATTTACTCATGCATTAAATACAACCAATAAAACCTAGTACACATCGGTTCATGTTTCCTAAGACGTTCAAGCATGTTACCAATTGGAGATCTGCCAGTTTTCTTAACCCTAGCATTGAAATCATTCATCTAATACAACCATAAACAAGTAATCAACACATAATCAACATCTAGGTTTCATTAGATCTAAGTAAACACAAAATAAATCTAGCCTAGCATGGTGGAATTAAGACAAGCACAAGATATAGACAACCAACACATAGACATATTGATTGAATTAAGAAAAGACTTATCTTAATAACACATGTAAGGATTCAAGGGTTGGAAACCCTTGAAAAGCTGTAAAATTCGTATATGGTTCGGCCTTAGGGTTTCTCCAAAATTCTTTCTTTTTTTTAATGAATGAAAATTAGAAAACTATATATAGATATTAGAGGCTGACGGCGTCAAGAACAAATGGGTGACGCCATCATCTCGCCGCCAAAATAATCCTCGGACTGCCTTGATCTACATCTGACGCCGTCATGTTGTCCATTTTTGCAGGCCGTCACACTTTTAACTCTTGACGCTCTACTCGTGACGCCTTCATTTCTGTACTGGGTCGTCGTGGTATTTACTCTTGACGCCGTCAGGAAAGTACTCTTGACGCCGTCACACACTGTTCCCAGCATGGAAAATTAAGTCTTTGGCGTTTTCTTCACTTTTATGCTCCAAAAACGTCCGAATTGCTTCCTTTTCCAGATTTCACTCCCAAAGTACCTAAAATCACAAAAGGAACAATTTAGGGAAATATTTGATCAAATAAATTCAATTCCGGGCTTAAATGACCCCCTAAAAACGGATCATTTTTCGCCTCATCAGTGACCATATGTATCAAATTTTTGTTACACTTAATCATGTTTCTATGGTTTAGTGTCACCATATATGACATTTGGTCACACTCGTCAAGTGTGTGACATATATTTGTCACTATTAAATGCATATCGTGACTAACACTTCAAACTTACTTTTCCGTTGTCACACATTTCAAACGCTATGTGGCTAAATATTCAGCAAAGAATAGCAGTCACATTTAAATAACGTGTGACAAACTTGACTATATAATTTTGCCACATACACAATTACCTCATGTGACCATATATCTATTTTGGTCACACTTTTCAATTGTGTGACATATATTTGTCACATACGTATATATATAGTGTGACTAATGTCTCAAACTCATTTGTATCTATCACACATCCCGAATTAAAAGTGACTAAATAATCCAAAATTGTTTTTCCAGTTACCTCTAGTCACATAAATATTCAAATGTGTGACAATAGAATTCCGAAATGGTCACACAAGTCGGATCAAGTGTGGCTTTTTATTTTATTCTGGTATATTTAGTCACGTATAAATGTTATAGTGTGACATTTCAAAATCGACCATGCGTGACCAATAGAACTTTTTGTACTAGTGTACATATTCCTTACACTCTTACACACATCATATCCAACCAATTTATTCCTTACACTCACAACACCTTTATTTTCAAAATACACACACTACTCACAACCATCTAATTCTCTACATACACTAGGCTCCCCATCACCTCCAACTCTTATATATTCCCTTACACACATCTCTTCACTCTTACACAATCCAACTCATCTCTTATATTCGTTACACACTCTTCATCCTAACCATCCATTTCAAATAAACACATCTCAACCATCCATTTCACCTTCCTCCTCAAGAAATGGAATATTCTTGAGCATATTCTTCTCTTAACCCAACCATGGTTCACTTCTAATCCAACTATGGTTTGCTCTCAACTCACCCATTTTTCACCCAACCATGGTTAACTCTTAACCACACCAAGGATGGAATATTCCATTGGATATACCCTTTAACCTAACCATGGTTAGTTCTTAAACCAACCTCACTCACTCTTCCCTATAGAGGAATATCCCATGACATATTCTCTTCTCTCTTTTATGCCATGTGAGGAATACCTATTATACCCCTACCCAATTATCCTTTCTACTCTTCTATCCTTGATTATTGGTTTTCTAATAAACACTTCATAAAGCATTTTCTAAATTGGCTATTTGAGCTGGTAAACCTTAGCTAGATTGATTAATGTTAAGGTTTAGCGTGTGAAGTACAATTTGGGGTTTAGAAAGGGTAGGTATTTACAAGACCAACACCCAACACTTGGGAAATTTGAACAGTGGTTCCGACTCGTCACCCACTCGTTGACGCGTGGGCAACGCGCCAGCCTCAGTAAATTTTCCCAAGTTTAGGTTTTGGCCTATAAATACCCTCATTGGCTCTTTTATTCCTCAACCATTTCCATTATTCTTTCTCTCTATATTCTTTCTCTTTAATTCTCTTATTCTATCTTGTTTTCTTAGTTTCTTACACTAACATCTTTGAAAGAACACATCTCTTTGCAAGGGAAGAATTACAAGAAACTAATTCACTCTTGCGATTGTGTCGAGGCTCTTCTTATCTTTACCATTTCTTTTACAATCAAGTCTCTAGGTTAGGTTAGGGCTTGGTTGACCAAACAAACATTCATTCATTCAATTGTTTGTAAGGGAAGTCTTGTGTCATTTTGACCAAGCCTAGATCATTAGGGATCTAGATGGGTTTGATACTTCCGGTGGGAAGTCTTGTTAGTGGTCTTGATGACCTTTAGGTGAAGTCAAATCGTGAGATTCTTTTGGGTGGTTTTCGAGGGCGGAATACCGTGGGAGTAACTCCTTCTTTGTGAGCGTCGATATTGGTAAATATTGGTGGAGTGAATTGTAACGTTTTGTAGTCCACTAAAAGGATTATACTAGTAGAATAGTATCGTGTCATGGATTTGCAACTGGACATATAGATGGTATAAACCCCCATCCCAAACCAGTATATATCGTGGTGTCTCTTTACTTGTTTTATATACTTGTGTTTGTATTAGTGGTTGTTCTTGCTTAAATCATTCGGTGGTCTTCTTGGCTTAAAGTTTTTAAACATCAAAAAATCCGAAGAAACCGTATTCACCCCTCTACGCTTCTACAATTGGTATGAGAGCGGAATACTCAAGTTTTCAAGCGTTAAAACCTTCCCGTGAAGGTGTTTTAAAGTGAAAACTTGTTTTTCAAAAATTTGAAACCCTAAAATCAATTTTTTGAAAAGTTGAGTGATAGATCCATGGCTCAAGAGAACCTTATGTCATTGAGGGGTAACACAAGTGATTATGGATACTGTAGGTCCCTTTTACTAGGCTAATAGTAACTAGAAAGTTAAACTAACCAAGTTCCATGACTTTTAACAAAGACGTAAATGATTAACAACAAAGAAAACGTAAGGAAAAGGAGACACAATATTTTTCAACGTTTAATTCTTATTAGAAGTTAATCAAAGAATTATACCCAAGTGTTTGCGGAATAACACTTGGGATTGAAACGGCAGGTATGGTATCACTCCTCTCTAAACGCAAACTATGTTTGAGTGACAACTAAGGTCACACAGAGCTATCTCAGGGATTGTGTTGTTCTTTGGAGGAGTAAAAGTTGTTTGTGAATGTCTAAGCATTAATTGCACAAACTTGTCAACTTTTACTCCTCGATTATGCTACCTATTTATACACAAGTAAATTACAACGTTACTGATAAAGACAAATTGATGACCTATATAGTAGAGATAAAATACTTACATATTTTGTCTCTGTTACAATAGATCATTTTGGGTAAAGTACAATGTGCCTTTCTGATGCACAATGATGACACCATCCTGACATTATGCCATTCAGGGTAAGTTTGACTTCAGGTTGATAAGGACACATGTTGATACATTCAAACATTTCCCGCTCTGTCCCGCCCATTCTTCAGTTTTTAGTCTTCAGTACTTCAATAGTTGTTGAGGAGTCCTGGGGGGTTCAGTGAGTTATTGTCATCCTCACTGAACCCATCACCTTCTTCTTGGCTTAGATGCCACTCGCTGAGTTCCGCCTCACTGAATGGAGAACCTTTCTTCATAGGCTCATTCTAAGCATCCTGAAGATGACTCAATGAGTTGCTGTTCACTCAGTGACTTGTTTGTGTTTACGGATATTAAACACTTAGGTTATTCTATGTTCAAATCCTAGTTAGAGGAAGTTTGGGGAATTCAGTGACCCAACAGATACTCCAACAAGAAAGATCCGAAGACGTTTTGTGAAGTCACATGGAGCGATAGTGATGAAGGTGATCATGAAGAAATGAACAAATCATGTATCATGGCATTCGGATCTTAAGAGGTACATCTAAACCCTTCTTACTCAAATAAAGCTTTAAATATTGATGATTTACAAAATGATAATTTTAAACTCATAGAAATAAATACAAATTGGGATAAAGAAATTAAAGCTTTACTTAGAGAAAAATGTATTTTACAACAAGAAACAAATAAACTTGCTAATAGAGCAAAGGAGCTTGAACTTGAAATTGAGGTAATAAAAGTTGCAAAAACCAAAGAGGTGGTTGTACCTTGCTTAAGTTGTGAAAAACTTACACATGAGGTTGACTCTTTGAAAAGCAACTTGTCCAACTTTCAAGATGAAGCTCTAAGTTTTTCAAAATTCAAAAAGAGTAGTGTCATTTTAGATAATATGTTGAGTCAACAAAAATTGTCCCAAGATAAGGAAGATCTTGGATTTTCAAAAACACATAAAACTACTCCAACGAGTCAAGGCAAGCCAATCAAGTTTGTAAAAGAAAGTAAACACGTAAGTCAAAATCCGTAATTCCTCAAACTCATTTTTCAAACACTCGCGGTACTCAAGCACCTATTGCAATCATGAAACCATAAAACAATTTCACAAACCGGTTTCAAGTAATGGACTTGGTTACACTAAAACTCGAGTCGACCAAAGACCACTTCTACCAAAACCTAACTTAAGACCTTCAACTTCATACAACCAAAGACGTCCATTTCAAAACAAACCTAACTTACACAAACGACCGTCATTTCAAAACAGAAAAAGTTCATTCAACAACCGGAGGTCTTTACATTATAAACCATATAACTCATCTCAAAGGAGAGACAACTCCTACCAAAACCAAAGATATTTTAAACCGAACATTTATCAAAACATTAGAGCAAGTTTTCAACACCAAAGTAATTTTCAAAATAATCATTGGTCTATGTTCTCAAGGTATAGTTGGTGTGTGCTTATTCACACACCTTTTTCTGTCCATATTAAGACCAAAACAGACATAAACTAGCCATAAATGCCAAAGATATTGTGTTTTTGTGTTTGTGATCATGCAGGAACGGATATTTCAGAAATTGGCAAAAATCAGATCAAAAAGGATAAAAACTAGCACGAGTTTGGAAATCATGTCAAAAGCCAGATCCAGGAAAGCAAATTACTACTTTTGAGCTCAAATTGTCAAAAACACACCTTGAAGAATCACAGAATGCCAAAAAAAATCCTTGGAGAAAAAGTTTGCAAAATTGGCAAAAATGGTCCTTCAAGTTTGCTATTTGACAGAAATGGCCCCCGAACATTGGATTTTGGAAGAAAAAGTCAAAAATGGTCCTTGGAATTCACACGTTATCAAATCTGGTCCCTGGGTGAAAAAGATTGAATAAATTACAAGATTGGTCCCTGAACTTTCAGTTTTGGCATAATTAGTCCTTGGGAATTCCAAATTGGAATTTACTCACTTATGGTCCTTGGGTTATTCATATTTGGCAAGAGAGGGCCCTTTGTAAACTTTGGAAGAAACTACTACACCAAACGGACCCTTGTACTACTAATCCAAAAATCCAAGTCTAACTCCAAACATAATCCATTCCACACCCCTGATCCACCCAACTCCTAGGCCCAAAACTACCCCAGCCCAACACCCTTTTCTATTAATAATAAAACCAGGGTCAAACAGTCAAACTTGACCATGCTTCCCTCCTTCCTCACCCAACTTGCACTGCAACACATCACCTCACACCCTCCCACCATCACCATCACATCCCACTGCCCAATCCACCATACACCTAACAAGACAACTGCATTTAATGCCACCCCCTCTTGCAATAAAAACAGACCAGATTGCCATTACCTGTTTCCCGCCAAAACACGTGGAGGGATGGGATTGAGTTTGAAGCATCCAATGGCCAAGAATTATGATGGTAAATGATTAGAGGACCTCCACAAACCCTAATTTCATCTGTAAATGGAAAAAGAAGCAAGAGAAGCAAGTGTGTAGTGTTTTTAGCATAAATTAGTGTCATATAATTAAATTCTCAATTTCCTTTGTACTTTTTAGTTTAAAAATTGTGTACTAAGTATCTCTTTGTGGTAATAAAATTTTGTTTTAAGTATCAATTTCAAGATCCTTTGCTTATTTTCAGTTTATGCCATTTTATCTTGAAATTCTCAAATCCATCTAAAGTGATTAAAAGTCTTGCTCAGTTCTTGTTTGAGCTTGTTTAAGCTTATTTATAAGCTTTATTAAGCTTTCAAATCATTTAAATCAGTTTAGGACAGTAAACTCAAAATTATAAAAAATTCAAGAAAAATCAAAGAAAAAAAGATAGGTTTGAAGATGATGATGGCTGGAGCACTTTGAATATTGGATGACAGTGGGTTAGTGGCTTTGTGGGAAGCGTATAGGTTGGTTCAAAGGTCCTTGATTCTTGTGTATAAGCTGAAAGGCAATTGTAAGCCTATTACTCCATTTTCTCATTTCACTGTTTATGTGCTTAATCTTTGCTTATTTTGGCTTTTTTGTGCTTATTAGGTGTACCTTAGTTATTTTATTACTTAATTAGTGGTACTAGTCCATTAGGTTTCACTGCACTCAAAGTTTTAAGTTTAACTGTCAATTGAGTCCTATATAGCAACTTAAGTATTTGTGGTCTTAGCTTATGTCTCTGTGCTTATTTCAGTTTACTAATTCATAATAAGTCATTAGAAACCATTTTCATAGTTTTAATTACTCAATTGTTTCAAAAATCTAAAATCAGTGGAAGTAAGGGTTGTTTGGATCAGTGAGCTTCGCTGTATTCTAGGGAGTTTCTATTGGTATTAGTTATTGAAAAAAGGTTCAATAGGGTCTAGTAGAACATTAGAACCATAAAACTCAGTGGTCTTTCATACAAAAGTCAAAATAGCCTTTGATCTCATCATGTTTGTTCACTGCTGGAATTTCAAGATTGATCACTTATGCATGGAATTGCACCCTCGCAAAAGGTTTTACCTCTCAAGGGATCTTGAGAAGCTTGCAATCCCCACCAGGCAGTGTACCTGTTCGTTGTAGTGTAGTATAGTGACAAGTACCAGCGGATTGATCGTTCAACTCAAGAATAGTGTTCGCTAGGATTAAAAAGTCTACTAAACTAGGTCTAAAGGTGAGGGATGATTCTTTTTGTAATTTTATATTTATATGAAAGCAAGTAAAATCTCGGGTTTTGAAGGAGTGGGCGGAATTAGTTGCTAGTCAACTAACCCAATTAACTAAAGATATAATCAAAATAAAATAAAATAAACTAAAAGCTAACTTGTGGTGTAAACGATAATAAGAGTTGGAAAGATCGAACCGAGAGACAAGCGATTTATAGTGGTTCAGCTACAAGGTCATCTTCCTTGCCCTACTCCACTCCCCGAGCACCTAACTCGAGAGTTTTCTTCACTCTATCAACAAGCTCCCTTATGGCGGAGAAAACCTTACACACCACAATATCTTCACACCTTAATCACAACTTCTACACAACTAGTTCACACCTATTCACTACTTAATCACACCACTTCTTCACACCAATCTTCTACACACCAATCTTCTTCACACCTATTATTCTACGCACCAATCTTCTTCCTAACTTATCTACTTCACAACTATTCTTCTAACCAATCACACTATATATATCAAACTACTCTACCTTCTAACTAATATTCACAACTAATCACACAATGAGATAATAACAATGATGATTCACTAACAACTTAGATGTGGAGATCACAACAAGTTGTAATACTTCTTGTCTTGAGGGATAGAAGTATTCTTCTCTTGCACTTGATGGGATGATGTTTGGATCACTTTGAAACAAAGATTTAAGAATGTATGATCAAAGGATTTATAGATTGGAAATGGAGATCTAGAACAGAGAATTCTGTAGTGCAAAAGGTGAGGAAAAAATCCAGGTTTGAGGTGGTATTTATAGGCTACAGAATCTGACAGAGGAGCGTGGCCGGTCCCCTTAATTCATGGCCGGCTCCCTTAAAATTAAGGGGACCGCCCAGCTGAAACGGCCAGATTCTTTGTCTTTTAGTGGGAGAGTTTATTTGGAGAAAAACTAACTGATTTTGGTTAAAAATTTGAATTCATATATTTAGTATGAATAAAACATTTTTCTTTATTACCAAAAGTGTTTTTCAAAAATATATAATATGTTTATATAATTAAATAAACTTTGTATTAGTTAATTAAATACCCCTTTGATCATAAATTGCACTAAACACTTTGTTTATTCATACCTTAAGTGATTTGAATATAAAGAGAAATATTAATCACTAAATACTTGTTTATGTCACAAGTTTTAGTTCTATAAGTTTATATTTTGTGATAATTAAAACATAGAGATATTGATAACATGTTAATAATGTTTTTAAGCATTATTTATGTCAACAATCTCCCCCTTTTTGATTATTACAAAACCTTAAACTCAATATATCTAAAACTTGTTTTTAGACAAGTATTATAGAGTTTACATTTCTCTTCTCCCCCTTTTTGTAAAATTAAAAAGGTTAGGCCGAGTAAGCTTCACGAGGGAAGTTTAAACGGGTAGAATGCTCCCCCTTGATGTATGCTCCCCCTCATTTGAGAGCACCAAGGGAACGAGCTATGGAGATCTTTGCTATAAAAATATTTGAAGAGAGCAAGATACACATATATGCAAGGCAACAATTTTGCAACTAAACAGAGATTCATTCAATCATGATAAGCATTACAACATTCAATATGCTTGAAGCAAGCATATTGATAAAAATAACACAAAAGAAAAGACATAGTCCTATATTGCCTAAGAGAGCATTTGGACTTGCTTGAAACCCATGGTTGATTGTTTTATTTGCTTGAAGGGAAACATAAGCATAAGGCTTAGATGTTTGATTGAGAGGGATATGGAGTGGAGTATGGAGCGGAAGAGGTGGATCTCACGATGTTGTATCGTGTTAAGGGTGGTATTGGATGATTATGAGTGAGAAGATATTCAATCCAAGAAATATCTTCACTCAAGTAGAGGATTTGTTTTCGAAGGAATATGCAACAAGGGCAAAAGTGAGTGTGGTTTGTAACTTGATCCAAGTTGAGAGAGTGGGGAAGGCAATTTGCATAGGGTGATGATGGAGGTTGCCCTTTGTTGCGTTGTGCAAGATGCATAGCAAGGAGATCACTAAGATCATGGATTTGGTTTATTTTATCACGGAACTTTTGTTTTTCCGTGGCAATGTGGAGAGGATCATAGGTTTGGCATGGAAGAGTTGGGTTTGTGTAGTTGGAATTGTAGTTTGATGGTTGATCAAACTTGTATGGATCATTATAAGTGGTTGGAGGTTGAGATGTGTAGTTTGGGTTGAAGGAAGATGTTTGGCCAATGTTGTATGGTTTGTAAAGAGAATCAAGTGAATGATCTTGTTGGTTTGATGCAAAGTTTGGGAAGTAAGAAGTTGGGGGTGTGGAATGACTTCCAACTTCATTAATGATGATGGATTTGTTTCGAGGGCTTTTTCGTCGCCAAACGGGTTTTTTCCGTCATCCTTGCTAGCCTTGAGGCTTTTGATTTTGGTTTGTTTGGAGAGTTCATGATGGGATGAATTGAGAGTTTTGAGGATTGGGGATATTTATAGTGTAAGATTTGTATGTTTAAGGAAGGATAAGGTTTGTATGGGGATTAGGACAAAATGTGTTGGTGAAAAATGGGAAATGTAGGTTGAAATGGGCTAAAAAGCAGAAAAGATTCTGTAAACCCGTTCATCAGATGGCCGGTCCCCTTAAACTTAAGGGGGCCGCCTTACATAATTAAGGGGGCCGCCCATCTGGTGATTTCCAGATTGCCAGAATTGGGTTTTTGGCAGAAAATTTGCAGAAAGGTTGTGTTTTTGGACTTGGATTCAAGCAAGTTCAAGTCCTTTAGGCAATATAGCATCTAATCTAATCATTAAATATCATGCATGCAAAAACACATAAGCATAAGAGCAAATAATCAACACATAATAAGCAGTAGGAGGTAAGTAAAGGCAAGAACACTTAAGCTTCCTAAGGCACCTATCTTAGATTAACGGCAAAGGTAATTAGTCAGTGAAAAGCTAGTGATGGATCAAGATGACACCATTATGAGTGAATTTGTCCTAGTGAGTGTCTATATGCAACAAATGTGGAGTTGTGATTGTTTCGACTCCTAGAAGCAAAAAGAAGTAACGATCCTAAGAAACAATCCAAATGATCTCCTTGATTCAATTTTTGCTCGATCATGAATGTCAAAGACATATATTAGATTACATATCTTGACAATTTATGTGAGAGTTTATGCATGATTTTGAAATACAATGATTTTAGAATTAGTCAACAATGCAAGGAAAATGATCTTCATGTGATTCCTAGATTGTGAGAATGATTTTTAGAGAAGATTGATTGAGTTTTAAAAAAAAAAATTATGCAAAGAAAATAAATCTTCTCAATCTTTAGTTTTGTGCGAAATAGATTCCTAGACTCAGAAGAGGTGGAAAGAAAGAAAAATAAATTTCATGCAATTATAAATTTGAATTAATTCAATGTAATTTAGTCAACTTGTTCCATCATTCCTAATCCTAAACGCAAGTGGTTGAATAATTCACGCTTAAGGGGTTTTGTGAATATATCAGCAATGTTGTCTTCCGATGCAACCTTTTCTATAGATATATTTCCTTTTTGTACATTATCCCTAAGAAAATGGTGACGTATTTCTATGTGTTTAGTCCTAGAGTGTTGCACCGGATTTTTACTTAAATCTATCGCACCTTTGTTATCGCACATAATGGGGATATTTTCTAACCTAATGCCATAGTCGACGAGAGCTTGTTTCATCCATAGTTCTTGTTGACATGCCTTTCCGGCGCTTACATATTCGGCTTCGGTGGTAGAAATAGCAAGAGCGGTTTGCTTCTTCGAAAACCAAGACGTTATACAACATCCCATAAACGTGCAAATACCGCTAGTACTCTTTCTATCTAGGTAGTCTCCCGTATGATCCGAATCCGCATAGACGATGGTTTCTATGCCGGATTCCTTAGGATACATAAATCCTAAGTGTATAGTGCCTTTAACGTATCGGAAGATACGCTTAACGGCTTCTAGGTGAGAGGTTTTGGGATCCTCTTGAAAACGGGCACAAAGGCAGACACTAAACATGATATCGGGTCTACTTGCCGTCAAGTATAGTAAACTACCTATCATTCCTCTATACTTTGTGTTATCTACGGACTCACCTTCATCATCCTTTGTGAGCTTTACCTCCGTAGACATGGGAGTTTTCATGGGTTTTGAGTCTTCTAGGCCAAACTTCTTAAGCATTTCCTTAATGTACTTAGATTGGTTAAAAAATATTCCATCTTCTAATTGTTTTATTTGTAATCCTAGGAAGAAGTTAAGTTCACCCATCATACTCATCTCAAACTCATCATGCATGATTTTGGCAAATTCATCACACATGTCTTGACAAGTCGATCCAAATATAATGTCATCAACATATATTTGGACAATGATGAGATTTGGGTCTTTCCTTTTAGTGAAAAGAGTGTTATCTACCATTCCCATGGAATAATCATGTTTAATAAGAAAAGCTTTTAATCGATCATACCAAGCTTTGGGAGCTTGTTTGAGTCCATACAAAGCTTTCTTTAACTTATAAACATAATCAGGTTTTGCGAAGTCAATGAATCCTGGAGGTTGTGCCACATATACCTCCTCATTGATAAAACCGTTAAGGAATGCACTTTTCACATCCATTTGGAATAACTTAAAATCTAGGGCGCAAGCATAGGCAAGTAATATCCTAATCGATTCTAGTCTAGCTACAGGGGCATAAGTTTCGTCATAATCAATTCCTTCTTGTTGATTATAACCTTGGGCAACTAACCTAGCTTTATTCATAGTAACTATTCCATTCTCGTCTAATTTATTCCTATATACCCATTTGGTTCCTATGATGGTCATATCCTTTGGATTTGGGACTAATTCCCAAACATCATTTGTCTTAAATTGATTTAGTTCTTCTTGCATAGCTATAACCCAACTTTCATCCTTTAAAGCTTCGCTAATATTCTTAGGTTCTATTGCTGAGAGGAAACAAAAGAAATTGTTTTTATCTTGGGCTTGTGACCTAAGGGTTCTTTGGTTAAGATGTCATATTATATTATCTAATGGATGTGATCTAGATTCTTTAATATTAACAGTTTCGCTATTTTCTAAGTTAATGTCTTCATTATCATTTCCTATTGGTTTTGTTTTACTAACCTCAATAGCTTCATCTTTGACTAAATCATCATCTTCTAAAGATAATGTTTTAGGAGGTGATGGTGTTTCATCAAATGTTACATTTAGTGATTCCTCTACTTTCATGGAGTGTTTATTAAGTATTATATATGCTTTGCTATTTTGTGAGTATCCTAAAAATATTCCTTCATATGATTTTGGATCAAACTTAGTGAGATAGTCCTTAGTGTTTAAAATATAGCATTTACTTCCAAATACCTTAAAGTAGCTTAAGTTTGGTTTTCTACCTCTTAATAACTCATAAGGAGTTTTTCCTAGAATTCTTCTAATTGATACCCTATTTAAAATATAAGTTGATGTATCTACGGCGTGACACCAAAATTTTTGTGGGATGGATTGTTCATTTAACATAGTTCTACTCATTTCTTGTAGTGACCTATTTTTTCTTTCTACTACGCCATTTGATTGAGGAGTACGAGGAGCGGAGAAATTGTGAGATATTCCATTTAACTCGCAATATTTTCCGAATTGTACTTCGTTATCAAATTCCCTACCATGGTCCGTCCTAATGGCAACTATTGAGCATCCTAATTTATTTTGAATCATTTTACTAAATATTTCGAATTTTTCAAAGGCTTGGGTTTTGTCACTTAAAAACCTAGTCCACGTGTATCGTGAGTAGTCATCTACTATTACTAAGGTATATTTGTTTCCTCCATAGCTCCACACAGCGGATGGACCAAAAAGATCCATATGTAATAATTCTAGGCACCTAGTAGTGGATACTATATTATTGGCTTTGTGACTAGCATGAGCTTGTTTTCCAATTTTACATGCATCACAAAAATGCTTGTCATATTTTAGATTAGGCAAATTTCTAACTAATTCCTTAGAGGCCAAAGATTGTATTTGTTGCATGTTAGCATGTCCTAATCTCCTATGCCATAGTGTAGAGTTTTCATCTAGGGCCGTTAGGCATATCCTATCCTCAGGTTTGTTTCCTAGTTTCATAACATATATGCCACCTTTTCTAACCCCTCTACCTATAATTTTTCCATTCTTAACTATTTCGCTATCATCTTCGGTAAATGTGACTCTACATTTATTATCGCATATTTGTCCTACACTAAGCAAGTTATATGTTAATTTATCTACATGCTCTACATTTTCAATAGTAAGTGAGTCTTGAGAGATCGTACCTTTGCCAATGATTTTTCCACGTAAGTCACTACCGAAAATAACGTTACCTCCATTGTATGCCTTGTATGTAGAGAATAGATTGCGATTCCCCGTCATGTGCCTCGAACATCCGCTATCTTTGATCCATTCGTCAGGTTCCAAGTCAATTCCTAAACATATTTCGTCGGTTTCTTTTGCCATAAAACACTTTTCGTCTCTTGGCTTTTCAACTTCTTCTTTGTCACTATCACTCCATGTTCCACTAACAAAAGCACCTTGACTTTCATAACCCGGTGGCTTTAGACATTCGCCAATGAGATGATTTGGACTTCCACATCTAAAGCACTTTCTTTTCCCGTAGTTGTCACTTCTATTCCTTTGGAATGCTTTTCTTTCGTCTCGTGATGTTCTAGTGAATCTTGCTCGTTTCTTGAAGAACTTCTTGAATTCTCTTATGGCCATTGCATATTCTTCGTCTTCACTTTCGTCACTTGAATCTTCATCATCATCACTAGGTTCCTTTTTGGCTTTTAGAGCAATGGATTTGGTTTGTTCTTTCATGACTTTTACCATTTCCGAATCTCTTTTTATGATTTCTTCATGAACCTTCAAGTTGCCAATTAGTTCATCTAGTGATAACGTCATCAAGTTCTTTGATTCTTCGATTGCCGTGACCTTAGCTCGCCATTTTGGATGCAACACCCTAAGAAATTTCCTAACACAATTTTTACTAGAAAATGTCTCATCAAGTGCTTTTAAACTTGTGATGATAGTGTTAAACTTAGCAAAAGCATTATCAATTGATTCCTCTTCCGGAATCGTAAATTGTTCATATTGTTGTACAAGAAGATCTATTTTATTATCTTTGACTTGGCTATTACCTTGGTGAGTAATTAATAAAGAATCCCAAATTTCTTTGGCGGTTTTACACATAATGATTCTTTCATATTCTTTGCGTGGTAACGCATTATAAATTACCATTTTAGCCTCATTATTTTTGCTAATTTCTTTTTCAAATCATCATTTTGTTCTTCAAAAGATACAATTTCATTCATTTTAGTTTCAACATTATATTGAATAGGAGGAAAATCACCAATGGTAATAATATGCAAAGATCAAGATATTTTGATTTCACATAAGTTTCGAATCTATTTTTCCAATATAAAAATCCATCACTTTCAAATAGTGGTGGTCTTTGCATAGATTTCCCTTCTAAATATTTTAAAGAATCCATAGATCGTTACAAGTTTTAAAATACAATATATTTTAAAGATCTTGTTAGACGTGGCTCTTGATACCAATTGTGAAAAACTAGAAGGGGGGTTGAATAGTTTTACGTCATTTTTAAATTGTTATAAAAGTTTTTCTTAAAGTTTTCTTTGTTTTATAAAGTATAGATTCGTTGCTATAGGAAATCAAGTCATGCACAATATGAACAACCCAAAGTATGTACTATAAAGCAATAATAACGTAAGTAAATAAATAGATAAGAGTTGGAAAGATCGAACCGAGAGACAAGCGATTTATAGTGGTTCGGCTACAAGGTCACCTTCCTTGCCCTACTTCACTCCCCGAGCACCTAACTCGAGAGTTTTCTTCACTATATCAACAAGCTCCCTTATGGCGGAGAAAACCTTACACACCACAATATCTTCACACCTTAATCACAACTTCTACACAACTAGTTCACACCTATTCCCTACTTAATCACACCACATCTTCACACCAATCTTCTACACACCAATCTTCTTCACACCTATTCTTCTACACACCAATCTTCTTTCTAACTTATCTACTTCACAACTATTCTTCTAACCAATCACACTATATATATCAAACTACACTACCTTCTAACTAATATTCACAACTAATCACACAATGAGATAATAACAATGATGATTCACTAACAACTTAGATGTGGAGATCACAACAAGTTGTAATACTTCTTGTCTTGAGGGATAGAAGTATTCTTCTCGTGCACTTGATGGGATGATGTTTGGATCACTTTGAAACAAAGATTTTAGAATGTATGATCAAAGGATTTATAGATTGAAAATGGAGATCTAGAACAGAGAATTCTGTAGTGCAAAAGGTGAGGAAAAAATCCAGGTTTGAGGTGGTATTTATAGGCAACAGAATCTGACAGAGGAGCGTGGCCGGTCCCCTTAATTCATGGCCGGCCCCCATAAAATTAAGGGGACCGCCCTTTATAATTAAGGGGGCCGCCCAGCTGAAACGGCCAGATTCTTTGTCTTTTAGTGGGGAGAGTTTATTTGGAGAAAAACTAACTGATTTTTGTTAAAAATATGAATTCATATATTTAGTATGAATAAAACATTTTTCTTTATTACCAAAAGTGTTTTTCAAAAATATATAATATGTTTATATAATTAAATAAACTTTGTATTAGTTAATTAAATACCCCTTTGATCATAAATTGCACTAAACACTTTGTTTATTCATACCTTAAGTGATTTGAATATAAAGAGAAATATTAATCACTAAATACTTGTTTATGTCACAAGTTTTAGTTCTATTAGTTTATATTTTGTGATAATTAAAACATAGAGATATTGATAACATGTTAATAATGTTTTTAAGCATTATTTATGTCAACACACCTCTTTTGCCACTCTTGACGCCGTCACTTGCATTGCTTTGACGCCGTCAAGTACTGTTTCCAGCAAGGATTTTGAGACTTTGTCGTTTTCTTCACTTTTTCACTCCAAAAAGGTCCTAAATGCTTCCTTTTGTAAATTTCCTCTCAAAAGTACCTAAAATGACAAAAGGAACGATTTAGGGCAATAATTGATCAAATAATTAGGAATTTGGGCTTAAATAACCCCCCAAAAGCGGTACACTTTTCGCCTTATCAAATACCCTTACACTTGAGATTTGCTTGACCTCAAGCAAAGGCGCTTTTATTCTAATCAAAATACAAGTTAGGGGTCATTTAACACTAAGATAAAAGTAATTACAACAAATAATCGTTCCACTTAATACCAAAAACAAGGACGGAGGTTATACACTAGCACCTCACAAATAGTGTTTAGATACTCACATCTCTCGGGTGTAATAAAGTATATATCACAATAAGGAAATGGAAAACATCTCTCACTACCTGTCATAGCAAGTAGATTACCATAGGCTTGGGAAATGATCAAACCTCCACCACTTCGCGTAAGCACCTAGGATAAACTATCAAAGAGGTCTTTTAAAGGGTTATAACGTGAGATGTAGGGATATGGTAAACACGGTTTTGTTGGATAAACGCAATAGTTACTGGTAGCGAGTTAATCATCTTGGTTAATTACATGTACAATATGGCGTTTCTAAGCCAAGACTCGACTCGACTTAAGCTAATAAATCAAAAATAAGAAAAACATAAAACAAATATAGAATTAAACGGGATGGTAGTCCATATGTTTTTTTTTTCTTTTTCTATTTTTAATCTTTTTTTTTTTTTTTTTTTTTTTTTTTTTTTTTTTTTTTTTTGCATACACTCTTACAATACCATCAAAAATAATACATCATAGTGGATTTACGTCTCTCTTACACTTGAACTTTTACATACTTTACAATCAACTATTCTAATGACTCGAATTAAGATAATCAAAACACTTGGAGCACTTTTAAAATTAACGCGCATATAGGGGTAATATATGATGTTCTTCCCCATTACTCCATAACACAAGCACTTTACCCATGAGTCCCAATCGTCCCAAAATAATATGTACAAGATATGACTCGACTTAGCAACCATGTAAACAATTAGATAATTAACTAAGGGTTTAAACAAATAACAATAATGCACTAAAGATGAGTGCATACACGGAAGGCTAAGGCGATTTGGTTGCACATTTGGGGTGGATTGTTAACAAATTCCTCCTTTAAGTAAGATGCTTAAAGTTAGAAACGAAAAGATAGGCTCGAAGGGGTGTACTAGGGGTATCTTGTACTAAAAATGAGTACAACGCAAAGGTGTGGGAAAAATTAATTGACTTCATAGTTAAATAATTGACTTAAATGGTCAAGTAATTATGATACGGGTTTAACACAAGAGTGATCCTAATGCCTCTTATCATGTAGTAAATCCTACTACACGAATGTAGTCTCTCTAGCGGTCTCGGGATGCATCACTAACGCAAGTTCTAGAATCTAAGTACTACCGGTACACTCATAAGAACTAATAATGAATACTTTTCCTAACAAATCTAGAGGCGAACCTCACATATTTGGGTGGAAAATTTTTTTGATTGGTACGGTTTTTGTGCTAGTTATACAACTCCTATCCATGAGACGCTTATTGAGGCTAAAGCTTCACTCCTAAATGTTGTAAAGTTTTTTAAATTTGGCGCTAAAATTGCCCTAACAAGTATTTCTCTTAGTTTTATTACACACCTATTATTGAACAAACAAGCTCAGCATAATTGTGTTCTCAAAAGTATCATCATTTACCCTCCCCTTACACTTAAGCTGAACATTGTCCCCAATGTTCAATAAAAAGATGTAAAAGAAAATAAGGTAAAAGAATAAAAACAAATACTCCCCTGATTCGTTCGGTGTGGATAGTGTGTCAACAAGGTTAGATCTTCTTCCAAGAAAATGAACTTTCAAAGCTTCCCTCCAGAAATATAAATCATCTTCTTGTCCAATGTAACCTGTTAAACCTGAGAAAACAATCAAGCCAAACCTCGTGTAAAATCAGCGGCAATCTATATATACTAAAAAAAAATCCTAGAAAACAAATTAAGATATAATGCTTGTGGAATGAATGTTTGCAGATTTCCTAGAGTTTATAAAACTAAAGAATCAACAAAAACTTTAATACTCCGGTATAAACAAAACTCGCAAAATTTTTCAGAATTTTAGTACCTGACGCCGTCAGGTTTTAACTCCTGACGCCGTCAGAATGTTCCCGCAAAAATCTCTTGTTAAGTTTCCGGAAAATTTCTGGAAAAACTTATGCCTTACTTCCTGGAAAATCCTGCAAAACATCATTATGACTCGATACAAGCATTTAACTCAAACAATTACTAATACACATGTTCATTTAATATTGTTGTGGTTCATGTCCAATTTCGTTCTTGTAAACAAATTTGGGTTCCCCTTACACTTAGCTTTGCAAAATACCTTTATATGTAATTAAGACGAAGTTAAAAACAAAATAAAGCATTTTCACAATTTACTTTGAATCATGATCCACAAACAATAAAAATAAAACACACATACGGAAACAAATAAAATTAAACATTCAAAACAAATAAAACATGGGTTGCCTCCCAAGAAGCGCTTTTCTTTATTTACGAGTCTTGTAGCTAGACTCAAAGTCATGGGCTACTACGTGACCTCGTCATGGTTTCCTGTTCCTAGGTCATCCTCAATCTTAGTTTTGTATTCCGGACCTAGTTGCAAGCATTTCTTGTAGAAACAAAACATATTATTCATAACATAGTCTACTCCTCTACGTCTATCCTCATCATTCCTATAGTAGACCGCTTGCTTGTGTTCCTTTTCAATGTCTAACAAGAGCCAAAATTGTTCAATCTTATATGGCATTTGGTAAGCTATCTCATCGCTCTCATTTTGAACCTAACTATCCCTAGGGACGGGTCATAATTCATCTTAGAGGCCTCAACAAATGGCTTTCTGAACACTACTTGACTTAGGCAACCATCTATTACCTGACGAATATCCTCAACAATCACAAAATTGTAACAATTCGTATTTTCGGATTACTATTCATTTTTATTATTCACTATTACTATTCACTTTTTCACTATTCATTTTACTATTCATCATATTTTGGGTCAGTATAAAAACTTGGAACTTTTTCCTAAAAATTACTATTCACTTTCGATACCCGCACCACCTTTTGACTAATACATTTTAAATGACATTCCCTAATCATATACCTAGTCATCAACTAGATATTATTTAAATAATTATTACAAAATATCTCACTAAGAGAAGTCAAGTTGAAATTCTCTTCTTAAATATCTAAACACTATTCAAATAAATATCTAAACACTATTCATCAAAATATCTAAACACTATTCATCAAAATATCTAGATATTTTCAGAAATTTTCACTATAAATAGAAAGGAAACTAGTTCATTTTATTTCACAGAAAAAAAAACACATTTCCCTCCTCCTCCACCTTTCCCCCTCCATACATCCTCCATACTTGATTTTTAGGCTCCGAGTTATACAGATAAGTTGATGGCATAAGTATTCTCTACATAAAAATATAGTGTATTTTGTGTTTCCGCGGTTAGATTAAGAGCTACACAATGGTGGATAGGAGTTGTGGTTTTCAGAAATTTCTTAAAACTTTGGCAAGGATAGATCAGCTAATTCTAAGGATGGGTTTTTATTATAGGAGCGATTAAGATAGTTTTGGGGTTGCTATGAGGTGATTTATAGGTTTTTATAGTTTAGTAAATGGATTTTTGAATATAGATGCGGAAGCGCTGCCCAATTTGCTAGTATCATTTATCGGTTATTATCAAGGTGAGTCATAGCCCCTACTCTTTTCATACTTGTTTTAACTCTTTGGGGGAGACACATGCTCAACTACTTGCTTACTTGTACAAATACTCAAAACATTTATACTTGATTGTATTATACTTGATTGCATAGATACACTGTGTTATACTTAATTGTGTTATTCTATTTAGTGGCTAGTAGTTATCTTTGGGAATTGGCTCCCAGTTGTCTTTGGGAATTGGCTCCCAAGTGAGGTATTCGGAGAAGAAGTAGAGACTCACGACTAATTGCTTAATTGTTGTGATGAACTTATACATGTCTTAATCATACTATATATTTAGCAGTGGGTTGTGAACACAAAGGTTGCAAGTGTTGTTATGGGCGGGACTTGCAACTGAGTGGATTCACAATGCCTTTGCTGTGTGAACATTGTTTAAAGGCTTTTCAACTGTTTTAAGACAAACTTTATGAACTCACCAACCATTGTGTTGACACTTTAGCATGTTTATCTCACGTTAGTAAGGCGATAGCTAGTGCATGGAACATAGAGTCAAGCTGCATATTCTGAAGACTTACGCTTTTATCATTTACCATTCAAAACACTTTGTATACATTTATGTATCATACTTTGGAATCTCATGTTTGTAACTTTGAATTCATTAATCGAATGGTAACTTTTCAAAACGTCTCATTTAGAGGTCGTTTTCTATAACTTGTACTTTGTATTATGAAGTAGCACCCCAAGTGACACAGTCTTCCGCTGCGGTATTTTGGGGGTGTTACAAAAATCGGTAACATAAGTGAAGTATCCTACAAAGACATGTAATCCTTTCACTCTTCCCACAAACTTACTCATCCAACTCGTGTTGGGCGTCATCCTATACCCAAGTTGCTTCTACATTACCCAATTATAATAGGTCCTAGTCATAATGTTTATGGGAGATCTAAGATCGATGTAGGCTTTCCACACATGCATATGCCGAATATTGCATGGTATATTGATGTTAGAGGGATCACCCGCTTTGAGAGTGGTTAACCAAGGATGTATGGTGTCTCGGGGTCATCGAATAGATCCTTATGGTATTCCCGTTCTTCCTTGGTAGGTAACCTATCGAAGTATTCCTCTACATTTTCTACTTCCTCAACTCTCCCTTCCGTTTTCTCTACAACTTCCTTAACCTCATCCGTGTCAATTTCTTCCTTATTATTGTCGACCGGCCTAATAGTAAAAACATTGACAAAGTTGACGTGTTTAAATGATGAGGGGTCCTTAAGGTTCGGGTGATTTTTCCAAGAGGGGTTGTATGAATCACCGTAAGGGTTTTGCTCGGGTTTGAAAGTGTACCACTTGTCTCCCGCTCCGTCGGTACGCGAGGATGCGTAATCCGTAAAAGCTTGTTTGGGGAGTTCCACGCAATCACGAGTGTCATGGGGACCACTACATAATTCGCATAAAGAAGTGATTTTGTTCACTTGGCTTGAAGGCTTAGGAGCTTCGTAGGATTTCATGAGAAACTTGACTTGGTCTTCAAGTTCCATGATCCTACGATCAGGAGTGCTTGAATTGTTTGAAGGCAAAGATATTGCCTTGACCGTTTTGTTCAAATCACGGGAATCATTCCAACTTTTGTTATCATAGAGAGCAAGATCTTCTATGAGTTCCCATGATTCTTCCGCACTTAGATCACGAAGCTTGCCACCGGCCGATTGGTCAATGGTTCGCCTTGTGGAGAGATCGATATGGTCATAGAAAATTTGGACTTGGAGCCAAAGATCTATGCCATGATGAGGGACTTTTTGGAGTAAGTCCTTGAAACGAGTCCATGCTTCATAGAGAGTTTCACCTTGACGTTGTTGGAACATTAAGATATCATTTCTAAGCTTGGTAGTTCTCCCCGGTGGGAAAAATTGAGCAAGGACGCGAGTGGTGAGATCATCCAAAGAGGTGATGGATCCCGCAGGTAAACGCTCAAGCCATTGGCTAGCTTGGTCATATAGAGAGAATTGGAAGAGACGCAATCGGGTTGTCTCTCGAGTTACAACAACAAGGTCTATGGAGTCAACGATTTTAAGGAAATCCTTGAGATGTTGATTAGGATCTTCGGAACGAAGTCCATGGAATGTACATCCGCTTTGCACCAACCGGATGGTGTCGGATCGCAAGGGAGACACATTGGATCCTTGAGTGAGCTCAATGGTGTTTCGAAAGCCTTGGTGGCTAGGACGGGAGTACTCTCCTAAAGTTCGGGGTCTAGGAGGTTGGTTTGGTAGTGGTGGGTTTTGTGGGTGGTTTTGTTGTGGTGGGTTTATGGAATCAAAGAGATTACCACCTTCCATGATGGCGGATGGTAAAAGTTACTAACAAAGAAACGAAGAAATAAGATAGACTAAAGAAAACTATAAAAATAAAATAAAAATCTTACTAGAAAGGAATCTAGCAAGTAGACCTAATAAAAAGAAATTCTAACCTAGACAATAACTATTCCCCGGGCTGCGGCACCAAAAACTTGATGGCACCGCACTCTTTTGCGAAATTTGAGGAATAAATGTAAAGATAGACAATCCCCGACAACGGCGCCAAAAACTTGATGCGTGGAATTGCACCCTCGCAAAAGGTTTTACCTCTTAAGGGATCTTGAGAAGCTTGCAATCCCCACCAGGCAGTGTACTGTTCATTGTAGTATAGTATAGTGACAAGTACCGGGGGATTGATCGTTCAACTCAGGAATAGTGTTCGCTAGGATTAAAAATTCAACTAAACTAGGTCTAAAGATAAGGGATGATTCTTTTTGTATTTTTATATTTTTGTGAAAGCAAGTAAAATCTCGAGTTTTGAAGGAGTGGGCGGAATTAGTTGCTAGTCAACTAACCCAATTAACTAAAGATGCAATTAAAATAAAATAAAATAAACTAAAAACTAACTTGTGGTGTAAACAATGATAAGAGAAAATGTGTTTACTTAGATTTCATTACTCCCTAGATATGTTTTACCGGTTGATTAGCTTGTTACAATTGCATGGATGACGGGTTATATTCCTTAATACTAGTCGTAGGGCCATGTACGAAATTCCCTAACTCTATAAGCTCCTACTTCACTCCTATGTCGAGCCGACTAAAAGCTCCTAACATGGGATCACTAGAATTCGCTCATGCATTAAATACAACCATAAATCATAGTACACCTCCGATCATGTTTCTTAAGACGTTCAAGCAAGTTACCAATTGGAAGTCTGCCATTTTGCTTAAGCCTAACATCGAATACAATCATCGACAACAACTATAAACAAACCATCAACCAATAATCAACATCTAGGTTTCATTACATCTAAGCAAACACAAGATAAACCTAGCCTAGCAAGTTAAAAATAAGAAAAACATAAGATAGAATCACATAACACATAGACATATTGTATGATTATTATAAAACTTATCTTCAATTGAACATGGATGGAACAAGGGTTGAAACCCTTATTATCTCTGAAAATTCGTCTAGGGTTTTTACAAAGAAGCTCTCCAAAAGTTCCACACTTTATGAATGAAAATTAGAAAACTATATATAGATTTTACACCTTGACAGCGTCACGTTTTAGCTTGTGATACCGTCAACTCGCCGCCAAGATAAAAGTCGTATTGCCTAGATCCACTTCTGACGCCATCATGTGTAAATATACTCTGGGCCGTCACATGTGTTTTAACCTGTAGGCCTTGGTGACGCCGTCAGGCCAAATAGCCTTGAAAATGTTCTGGGCCGTCATGTGTATTCTCCACATCCACCTCTTTTGCCACTCTTGACGCCGTCACTTGCATTGCTTTGACGCCGTCAGGTACTGTTCCCAGCAAGGATTTTGAGACTTTGTCGTTTTCTTCACTTTTTCGCTCCAAAAACGTCCAAAATGCTTCTTTTTGTAAATTTCCTCTCAAAAGTACCTAAAATGACAAAAGGAACGATTTAGGGCAATAATTGATCAAATAACTACGAATTCGGGCTTAAATGACCCCCCCAAAAGCGGTACACTTTTCGCCTTATCAATCACCATCCAAATTAGTGTATTAGTGTTCAAGATAGCATAGTTTAGTTTCATTTCATCTTAATTTATCATTTTCAGTAAGCTAGATCAAGCCAAAGTTCAAAAAAGTCAACATCTTTCAAAAACCAAAAAGTCAAATTTGCATAGCTAGGCAGAAATCCAAATCTTGCAAGAATTTTCCTGAATTTAGTTTCCACAATTTGGCCCTGATCTTTTTGGAGATTAATATATATCAGCTTAACTTGTGGAATCCACTTTTAGATTATTTTTAGGAATTTTTCTCTGGCTTATTCACTTGCTTATTTAGACCTGCAGGGATACAGACTCCCCTGCACCAGGTTAATTACCCACTTTTCATAAGCTCATACTGAGCTTACCTGTGGACCCCAGTCCCCAACCCCTAGCTTTTTAGAGAGCTTATTAGTCCATGTCTTCAGTTTAGTGCTTATTTTGAACCTAGGGATTCTTGCCCTTAGCTTAATCAAGCCTTTAAGTTATCAAGTTCATTCCTGCTGATTCATCAGCAGGATCCCAGATCCAATTTCAATAGCCTCTCAATAGCTTATTTGTGAGCCTTAAGCTGTGCTTATTGGTTAGTTCCCCAGCCCAACTTATTAGTCCAACCCTCATTGTGGACCCCTGGTCCAACCTGTGGGCCCCACTTAGGGCTGCAAGTGCTTCATTTGGCCTGTTGGTCTATGTGGTTTTTGGATTGCTTATTTTTGCTCTCTGGCTTATTTCCTTGTGCTTATTGTTCATTTCTAGCTTATTGGTGTGTATTTCAGTTGTTTATAGCTTATTTAGTGTTTGGTAGCTTATCAATAGCTTATTGAATCAAAATCCACTTTTTAAAAGCTTATTAGGACTTCTGTCATACTTTTTGGTTTTCACACAGCTTATTTTTAAGTTGTAAAAAGTTTGATTTTGTAAAAGTTGCTTATTTTCAGTAATAAAATAGATTTGTAATGGAAAAAAAAAGAAAAATAAAAAACATAAAAGAAGTGATAGGTTCTATTTAAGCCATTTAGCTTATTGTTCAGCTTTTTCAAAAAGAAATTTTCAATTTTATATTTTTCCTAAGTTTCTTATATAATAAAATAGTTTTAGAAAAATTTTCATAATTTTCTGAGTTTATTTAGTATTTATTATAATTAAATTAAATTTAATTAGTTTTAATTAAAAAACCAAAAAATTAATTTTCTTTCTGCTTGTTTATAAACAATAGTACTTTTTTACGTTTTTCCTAGCTTCTATAACTAATAAAGTATTTTTAGAAAAAATTTCATAATTTTTACTGTTAATTTAGTATTTTTAATAATTAAATTAATTAAAATAGATTTTAGTTATTAAATAAGTAAACAATAATTAAAATGGTTTAAATATAATTTTTATAAACTTTTTTATAATTTTTTAGGATTCATGTAATGGTTAATTAGTTTTATAAAAAATTTCATAATTTTTTAAGTTACTTTAGTATTTTTCTTAATTTAAATTAGGTTTAAATTAGTTTTATTTAATTAATAAATAGTATTTAATTAATATTAAATAATAAAATTATCAATAAAAATAATTTTCTTTTGTTTAAAATTTTCTTTTAATATTAAATTTGTAAAAAGTCATTTTCACCCCCTCTAGTTTAAATTTGTTTAAAACTCACATTTTCTCCAGTACGCAATCGTAATTGTATTTAATTTAGTTTACGTTTATATATATCTGTATTCCTGTAATTGTTGATTCTGTTAATCTCAATCATTCTAGTAGTGTAAATCAAATCCAAATCATTATTTGTTACTTTTCCAAATCACTGAATCATTCACATGTTTCCCAAAACACAATTTCAATCTCGTTGGGACATAACGACCCGTGAACACACTGTGCTTTCAACGGATCATAAATTGATCGCTCTCTCCCTTACTGCTTGACCAGTTGACCACACCTGGTTAATCTGTGAGGTTGGTTTGGGAGGAGTCAAATTTTGGCGCCGTTGCCGGGGAGGTTGTTGCGTTTTTCAAAAAAACGTTTAGGTTTAGTGATTTTCAAAACCCTCCTTGTACAAATCATATCAGATCAGAAAAAGTCATTAACACTTTTCCTAAAGTGTTAACAACACCAAAAAAATCAAAAACAACAAAACAAATTGTGAAGTTAAATTACTTCGCTTTCTTTAAGATTACAACCTTTACAGGTGGTAAAGGTAAGTTCTGACATTATATTGCGAACTGAAAAAAGATCCATTCTTCTGTTCCACCACCCTGCGAGTAATCTTAAAGGAAACGATTTCTGTTAACGAATCGATACCAAAAAAATATTTCCAAAAGTTTTTTCACACACACACACCCAAAAAGCCAAAAACATTTTGTTTTTTTTGTTAATAAATTACATAAAATACATTGTCGAAACCAAGGCAGAATACCTACTGATGAGGCAAAAAGTGTACCGCTTTTAAGGGGTCATTTAAGCCCAAATTCGATAATATTTGATCAATTATTGCCGTAAATCGTTCCTTTTGTCATTTTAGGTACTTTTGGAGAGAAATCTGGAAAAGGAAGCATTTTGGATGTTTTTGGAGCATAAAAGTGAAGAAAACGGCAAAGTCTCTAATTTCCTTGCTGGGAACAGTACCTGACGGCGTCAAGCCTTTGCACATGATGGCGTCAAGAGTTACAAAAGAGGTGGAAGTGGAAAATACACCTGACGATCCAAAGTATTTTTAAGCTTAGGACCTGACGGCGTCACCAAGGCCGTCAAGGTCCAACTACACATGATGGCCCGGAGAAATTCCTACGTGACGGCGTCACAAACAGATCTAGGCAATACGATTTTATCAAGGCGGTGAGTTGACGGCGTCACGATCTAACACATGACGCCGTCAAGATGTATAATCTATATGTTGTTTTCCAAATTTCATTCCTTAGTGTGCAACTTTGAGGGAATAAACCCTAGTCCGAATTTTATCAGTTTTTCAAGGGTTCTAACCCCTTGATTCTTCCATGTTCAATTGAAGATAAGTATTCATTCAAATCATTCAATATGTCTATGTGTTGTGTGATTATATCTTACGCTTCTCTTCTCTTTAACATGCTAGGCTAGACTTTTCTTGTGTTTGCTTAGATGTAGTGAAACCTAGATGTTAATTATGGGTTGATTGTTTGTTTATAATTGTTACGGATGATTGTATTCGATGTTAGGCTTAAGAAAACTGGCAGACTTCCATTGGTAACTTGCTTGAACGTCTTAAGAAACATGATCGGAGGTGTACTACGATTTTTGGTTGTATTTAATGCGTAGGAGAATTCTAATGATCCCATGTTAGGAGCTTCTAACGGCTCGACATAGGAGTGAAGTAGGATCCTATAGAGTTAGGGAATATTTTACACGGCCCTACGACCAGTATTAAGGAATATGACCCGTCATCCATGCAATTGTAACAAGCTAATCAACCTGTAAAAGATATCTAGGGAGTAATGAAATCTAAGTAAACACAACTTTCCTCATTATTGTTTGCACCACATTAGTTTAATAGCTTTATTTTCATTTCTGTCATTTTATTTTGTTTGCATTAGTAGTGAATTGGGTTAGTTGGCTAGCAACTAATTCCGCCCACTCCTTCAAAACCCGAGATTTTAATTGCTTTTTATAAAATATAAAAATACAAAAAGAATCTCCCCTCACCTCTAGATCTAGTTTATTAGGCTTTCTAATCCTAGCGACACTATTCCTGAGTTGAACGATCAATCCCCCAGTACTCGTCACTATACTATACTACAACGATCAGGTACACTGCCTGGTGGGGGTTGTAAGCTTCTCGAGATCCCTTAAGAGGTAAAACCTGTTGCGAGGGTGCAATCCCCACATATCAAGTTTTTGGCGCCGTAGCCCGGGGAATAGTTATTGTCTAGGTTAGGATTTCTTTTTATTAGGTCTACTTGCTAGATTCCTTTCTAATAAGGTTTTATTTTTATTTTTAGGTTTTCTTTAGTCTATCTTATTTCTTCGTGTCTTTGTTTGTAACCTTTACCATCCAACATCATGGAAGGTGGTAACATCTTTGAACCCATCAAACCACCACAACAAAACCACCCACAAAACCCACCACTAGCAAACCAACCTCCTAGGCCCCGAACTTTAGGAGAGTATTCCCGTCCTAGCCACCAAGGCTATCGAAACACTATTGAGCTCACTCAAGGAGCCAATGTGTCCCCCTTGCAATCCAACACCATCCGGTTGGTGTAAAGCAGATGTGCATTCCATGGACTTCGTTCCGAAGATCCTAATCAACATCTCAAGGATTTCCTTAAAATCGTAGATTCCATAGACCTTGATGTTGTAACTAGAGAGTCGACCCGATTACGTCTATTCCAATTCTCTCTACGTGATCAAGCTAGTCAATGGCTTGAACGTTTACCCGCGGGATCCATCACCTCATGAGATGATCTCACCACCCATTTCCTTGCTCAATTTTTCCCACGGGGGAGAACTACCAAGCTTAGAAATGATATCTTGATGTTCCAACAACGTCAAGGTGAAACTCTATATGAAGCATGGACTCGTTTCAAGGACTTACTCCAAAAAGTCCCTCATCATGGCATATATCTTTGGCTCGAAGTCCAAATCTTCTATGACCATATCGATCTCTCCACAAGGCGAACCATTGACCAATCGGCCGGTGGCAAGCTACGTGATCTAAGTGCGGAAGAATCATGGAAACTCATAGAAGATCTTGCTCTCTATGACAACGAAAGTTGGAATGATCCCCGTGATTTGAACAAAACGGTCAAGGCAATATCTTTGCCTTCAAAAAATTCTAGCACTCCCGACCGTAGGATCATGGAACTTGAGGACCAAATCAAGTTTCTCATGAAATCCTACGAAGCTCCCAAGCCTTCAAGCCAAGTGAACAAAGTCACTTCTTCGTATAAATTGTGTAATGGCCCTCATGAAACTCATAACTGCATGGAACTTCCAGAACATGCTTTTAAGGAATTCACATCATCACGCACTGATAAAACAAAGGATAGAGAGCTCGCAACTAATCGAGTTCCTCGAAACTTTGGCGAGGCCTATGATGCATGGAAGGATAAACCAAATTTCATAGGATACCAAACTAAGAGCGTATCTTTCAATGATTCTCCTCCACTCGAATGGTCCGAGCATTTTCCATCATAGAACACTCCTAGGAAAAGCTATGAAAACGCCTTGCGAAAGTTCATTCTCTCTCAAGAATTACAGCTTTCCACGCTCGAGACCCGATTTAGACAACAACAAGCCGATATGAATGAAAAGATTTGTAATCTGTTAACCGCTATTAAAGAGCACGTTGTTAGTAAACCGATTCAGGCTGAAGAAGTCAAATCTGTCACCATCATGAATCAGCCAACCTCTCTTGTGAAAATAAAAAGTCCTAGTAAACTCTTTAAACATCTGTCACCAAAGGTGAAGGACGTTAGGGACCATGTTAACCCCCCTGGACCAGTCCATTTTGTAAATACCATCACCACAATATCTGCTCCTACACCTAACCAGAGCCAACAACCAACTGGAAATAAGGGTCATGAAGTTAAGGATGAGACCCTATAGATAGACCACAAATTGGCCAAGAGCCTTGCCAACTCATTCGAGGACTCCGTCACACAAGAGTCAGGCGAATGGGATGAGTCGAAACAGAGATCAAAAGGGCACACGAAGAATCCAGCAATTTTAGGTGAATCTATTATAGAGGAACTCGAAGAAAATATGGTGGATATTACTATAGGGAGTAGTGATAGGATTAAGGGAAGCGACTCTGAAGTTTTTAAGATTTCTTGCACTACTAGGAAGAAGCTCATAACCGATACTCACATAGATCATAACCTCCCTATCAATGTAACTCCCCTCTCCCTTTACAACGAAGCTTTCCTTGACATATCTCGTGTGAAAGAATCGATAACGCCGAGATAATGAAAAGGTTATCAGTTATGATCGGAGGATTCATCTATAACATTTATCTCACCATGGTCGATGACATAGACTCTATCACTAATCTAACATTAACCAACCTCGTCCTCGGGAAACCATTTGTTAATGAATCAGGAGTGATCCTTGATGAGAAGGATGGTAGTGCCTTATTCACCAATGGCATCAGGAAAGTGATTTTTCGTAAGGGTAATGAGGAAGTGTATGAGTACTGTAAGATCGTGTTTTAGATTGATTATTGTGATTCGGGAGGTCGGTTACAATGAAAGAATAAGATAGCCATGGTTAGTGAGAGAAAGTAAGAGTAAAGGGAAACTAGTGTTTTATTGATAATGAAAGAGTAAATTACACAAAGAGTCTCACCCCTCCATGGAAGTATGGAGGGGTATATAAAGCCTAACAGAAGCTAAACTATTGCAATATTACATAACTAGTCCATGTGTTTTGGCTTAACAAGATAGCTAATGTAATCCCGTTAATGTCGTTCCATTTACGTGTTGGGATTATAAACTTTGATCCCAACAATCTTCCCCCAATGGGACGACATAAGGGATACTTACAACATTTCCTACAAGTACAAATACAAATAAAGAAAGGTCTTCATCAGCTCTTCAAATGCTGAGGATGACTACAGTTGACGCTCTTTGTCTTCATCTTGTACCTCGGCTTGAAAAACTTTATCTTCACTTGTAGGCAAATGATGTAATATGCATGAAATGGATTAACTTCCCCCAATTCATGCTGCATGTCTTTAGCGGCTTCTTCGTACACTTCTTTTTGGCGAAGTTTCTAAATCAGCTTCCCCCCAAACTGACAACCGTCTTCAGCAGATTTGAAACTTTGATGTAGTCAACATGTCTTCTAACTTTTGAAGTTTTCAGTACGTAGCGGAATTTGTAGATGACATCGTAAACCACACCAAGCAAATCTGACTAGTCACTTAATCACAGTTGTACTCAACGCGGAAGCTCTGTTCGGGGGTAACATGCAAGAAATCAGCAAAATCTTCTCACTTAAGTAGGCTATTTCGCACTTCGCACCCCGCAAGAGTTGAAATGATTACACCAAAATCACAAAATTGAACCACTGATCATCTCTGCGGACGTCTCTCCGGTAGTAATAAAATTGTAAGCTCGATCATGTGAGTCTATTATGCGTCCCTGATGTGCACATTTCTTCCCCCTAATTGCAGAACCTCGTGGAAAATGAGTGTTTTCGCAAAGAAGTCAAGAAAAGTCAAAGAAAGCAAAGAACACCCACTCTCTCTTCCCCCACGATGTCTTCGCGGAATCGGAAGCATACACACTATGTTTACGATGGAAACGGAGGCAGCGTAACCCTATATGTCCAATCAACCGATTATGTGTGAAGTATCATAAATAGCCCGTGAGAATCAACTGCTGATAAACAACTCTACTCTTTTATACTCCTCTCAACTAACACTTTACCGACCCCATTATCATTCTGACGGCTTTTTGTAGTGACTACTGATGGAGAAAACCAAATATGATGAACTTGAGACTGAAGTAAAATAACCCGGACTTGTGACTTAAACTTGCACTATTGTCTGACTAAGAACCAATACTGAGAATTTCAATAAAGGTAGAATCATATACCCATCCAACCATCCTTAATTGTATATGAACTTCTCTCGAATTATCCACATCTTTTGGTGACACTTGAGCACTACAACGTAACTCCTTTAAAGTGATAGCTATACACTGTGAGCACAACAACGTAACTCCTTACATCAGGTATAACTAGACAACTCAAGTCTTGGTCATTTGTACGGATAAAAGCTCGAACAAGGATCTCGAAGAATCATGCATCCAACCAACCCCGATATCTTCAAGATACTAAGTACACTCACTCGTGAAATTCCACTTCAACCTCAAATAAATAATAAAGAATTATCGCCGTAGTCACATCTTGTGGTTACATGTCCAAAAACTAGCCTTTTGACGGTTTAAATGAATCTGATAATGGTTCCCGTTCTTGTCAAAAATTGTATCACCCGTGAAAAATGTCACACTTTTGCCAAATAATGTATCAAAAAGAATTTAACATAATGTATGACACATACATTTGTATAAAAATTTTAGCTCAAGTCAATTATATTTGTTTGATACATGTTGCGACCCAAGAAATTAATTCAGCCCAAGACATTTGAAATTCACGTTTCATTGCACACATCATTTCCGGGCCTAAAAACAGTTAATATAAGCCCAAAATACAACCCGTCCAAAATCCAACACTAGGAATAACCGGTACTTAAGGACCTAATGAGTTGCAATTTATCATAACCCTAAAAAAACTTAACACGTTCGCCACCCATCAGTTTCTCACACCTAATCGATGATTACACATCTCAGATCATCATCCTCCAAATCAAATCTCATCATAAATCTTATCTCCAATCGATCTAACCAACTATTGTCAAAACAGAACTCAGTCACATCTTATCAATTTTGTCACACCCCCAAAATCGGGTCCAGCGGAAGCATACATGCAGCTGGGGTGTAACTCAATTGATATCACAACACAAGTACAAAAATGGTTTTCACTTTAATCATTTAGAATAAAATCGTTTAATCAAAAATGTTGAATTTACATCGTTAAAAATAGTGCGGAAGTAGGCCCTTAAAATAGTTTAAAACGGTCCCCATATAAATAATCAGAGTCTTCTATGACCATGCCATGCCCTGCCAAAACCTCCAGTAGCGTGCCATTGGTTAAAACTTGAAAATACATGCTAAAGTGTCAACACGAGGTTGGTGAGTTCATAGAGTTTGTTTAACAAATAATGCCTATAGAGAAAAGATCGCCCAGCAAAGGCATCGTAAATTCACTCAGTTGCAAGTCCCGCCATAAGAGACTTGTAACCTGTGTGTTTACAACCCACTGCCAAAAGTGTTAAAGTCTACGTGAACAAAAGTAATACTGTTATCCAAATTCCCAGATAAATATAGCAAAACGGCTATATAAATAATTCAGTCAATGAGGCCATATGATAAATCAGTCAAGCGGGAAAACCCGTAATAAGGTTGATGCAAAGGCATCTTAATTCAGTCAAGTAGGAAACATTAATATTACGTTTGACATTCAGTCAAGTGGGGAATACCACAATATTACGTTTGACATCACAGCCAAGTGGGGAATACCACAATACGTTTGACATCACAGCCAAGTGGGGAATACCACGATATTACGTTTGACATCACAGCCAAGTGGGGAATACCACAATATTAAAAGGAGGTCATATGATAAATGCTGACAATGTCGCCAGAGAACTAATACTGACAATGTCGCCAGAGAACTAATAAGTACTAATGTCGCCAGAGAACTAATAAGTACTAATGTCGCCAGAGAACTAATAAGTACTAATGTTTAAGAGACAAGTCATATGAAATACAGGAAATCAAGCATACCAATGAAATGTAGGAAATCAACCAGGTAAAGCAAGGAATGCTTTTAAGTAAAACAAGCATGTATTCTCCCCCAAAGAGTTTGCCAAATAATTAAAAAGTAGGGGCTATGACTCACCTGGTGCGATAGCTACGATGACAAGAATGGATACACTGAAATGAGGCACGATCTCTAACCGCAACCTAATATGAGTAATAACGATCTACCTTAGATCATGACGTGATGAAATGAATGCACATGCACATGATGCCTATACCACTCGTAACTTGGAAATACTAGTTATTGTCAAAGTATAATAGTTTCCATACTTAGGAAAATAAGTCCAAATATAGAAGTATATAACTTGTCGTAGTATATCGTATAAAAATGTTAGTGTTATATTCCTCGTCTAGAAAACCTTATAATAGTGTCTAGTAGTCGCGTAATAAACCTTGAGTCGTACGTACTTCGTTAGTTAAAATAAACTCCTTGAATAAGAATTCTAGAAAATAAATCATTTAGTACGTAGTTATATTATTTTCTAGTAGTGACTAAATATATATATATATATATATATATATATATATATATAGTTTTGACGATTTTAAAACGTGTATAACTTGGTCGTTTTAAGCTCATTTTACTCGTTCTTTATATCCACGAATTCATTTTAGTATATACTAATATATTTTTTTGATAGCTCGGCTCCTCTAGGTTAAGTTTAACGCCTCTATTTGCCCGTCGAAAACTGTCAAACAGCATGCAGTTTTTCAGAAAATAGTTTTCGTCGTTAAATTCGGAAAATCATATCTCCTTCGTTATTAACTCGTTTTAATCCGTTCTTTCGCCAAAAGTTTCGTTTTTGAAAGTATTTTCTAAATCTTTGGTCAAAAATTAATCACCATCTACTGATTTTCCCATGAATTAAAAATAGGGACAGTAGGTATTTCTATTGTTTCAAAAATCATTTCTAGGGTTCTAATCTAGTTTTAGCTTCAATCAAACCACTTTCAATCACCACAAAACTAGTATAATCCTACCATACACCTTCTTAGGGTGTCATGGGTTCCTAAACATCACAAACCAAGTGGATCTAACAAGGAAATCCAAAATAAACATTTCTAGGGTTTATAAGTTAATAGTTTATAAAATGAAGTGGTATAAGCTAACAAATGCACAAGATCTTGTATGAAAACCATATGATCATAAAAATAACATAAAAAAATTATGGAAAAGAGTTTAACAACTTACTTAGAAAGATTTATGAGCTTGGATGAGTAAAACCTAATTAATCTTTGAGGTTTTTATTACAAAACCTTAAAATAGGTAACAAATGGGACTAGAATAACACTTGATCTTGGAATAATTATGGTTTCTTCTTGTTCTACTCTTCTTGGCCGAGCATAGAGAGGGGAGAAAAAGAGAGTAAGTTTTCTAGTTTTGATTTTTTATGAAATGAGAAATAATATCAAAGTCTAGTTTATGTATTATTGATTTAGAAGACAAGATCCATATTTTAAGGAAATCAAAGGGAGGGGGGGGGGGGCGGCATTTGGTGAGAAAGGGAGGAAGAAATGAGATTTTGTAATATTTTGTAAGACTTTTGTGTAGTTTAGGTAGATATTACTTGTTTTAGGTGATACCGGGTACCGGGTTAACTAAAAATAAATGTTAAAGAGGTGAAATAAAATACGACGAAGTTGTAGGAGTTGTAAAATATTATTCCTGATGAGAATCGGGTGTCAAAATAATTATCTTGTTGAAATAACGCAAACCGACGGAGTTATGAGCTCCGACCGTAAAATGTAGCAATTGATTGGAAAACACCGGGTAAATTAATATTATAATTTTTATATTATTAAAATGAATATAAAAATATATTTTGGATCATAGTCGGGAGTGTCGGACGTATTAGTCACATTATTGGTCGTTTGTTAACGTTTATTTAGAAATAATTAAACGTAAAAGTTAATTATACGAAAAGTACTAATTTAAATATCCTACGAGTGGAATAGTATGCAATTGACATAATGATGATACGTAGACTATTTCTAGTCTGTATGAGATGTCCCAAATGATAATGCATGAATTCGCTCCTGAACCAATACGGTTACGCGAATTTGAATACTCGTAAACTAATTTTACGATGACATGAGTAATGCACGTGAATAGTGGTTTTCTCTCGGAAATGAATAGTGTCAAGTGAATAGTAAAATTTCTGAATGTTTCTCGGAATGTCAAATTGACCTCAAAAATGATGAATAGTAAAACGATGAATAGTAACCTGTGAATAGTAAATTGTCGAGGTTTAGAAAATGACCGGAAATTACGAGTTGTGACAAATTTACACTAAAACAAACGCATCTCAAATCATCCAATCAAACACCGAATAGATCTCACACAACTTAACTTATCCTATAAAAAAACGTAGCCTCATCTCGACCACCACTACCAAATCTTATACATTCATCGCTGATTAAATTTGAAACACAAGCACTACAAGACTTCTCAGTTTGTCAAAACAAATCACAAATCACGACTCTCTTTGGTTATTTCTGTTGTTAACGAACCACAAGACTTCTCATCATCTCTTGTTCTACGACTTCAAGATCTTTGAATAGGTCTAGGGTAGGTTTTTTTTTAATTTTGTACTTTGATTTCATCTTAGCCGAAAGAAAGACTGAATGAAACAAGTAGTTTTGTTCATTCATTATGATGTTCGGACATTGAAAGAAGCCAAGCTTTGAATAGATCGATGATGAGTTTTCCTTTTAATTTTGTTTCGTGTCTGTGGTGGACGAGTTGATAATTTTTAAGATAGATATGATGTTGTTGATTGTTGAAGTTGGTGAAGGTGTTTAGGGTTAGATTGGATTTGGTTGTTGGTGGTTAACTATTAGTCATTAGAATCTGTTCTTCTTGTTGTTTTTGTTAATTATTTCGACCCATGAAGACAAACAGATCTGAGGTCAAAGAGTTGGTATTTGTATTGTGGTCAATGTCGGTGCTTCATCTTTCTCTTCACTTTTTTTTTTTCTTTTTTTTTTTTTTTTTTTTTTTTTTTTTTTTTAGTATACTTTTGACCCGTTTACGCATAACATTATGCGTAGACCTGTTGGAAATCTTTTGCGTAAAACCCATCTTTTGCGTAAGTATTACGCGTAAGATGAGGGTTTTTCGCCTAAGATGAACCTTACGCATAACTTGTCCAAGTTATGCGTAGAAAATTGAAGATTTCGCGTAGGAAGAGGGTTTTGACCCATTGACCATGTTCCGGTGAGATTCTGATTGGATTCCGGCCACCCTTTTTGCAGTATAGGCCAAAAAGATCCGAACAGCTTCATGTCTAGCCACTGGAGCAAAGGATTCAGGAAAATCAAGTCCTTCCAGTTGAGAGTATCCTTTCGCTACCAGGCGTGATTTGTTACGTATGACAGTTCCTTCAGCATCAAGCTTATTCTTCCAAATCCATTTTAACCCGATGACAAAGACTCCGTCAGGTCTTTCAACTAATTCCCAGACTTCTAATCTTATGAATTGCTGAAATTCCTCTTGGATAGATTCAATCCAGTTGTCATAAGTCATTGCTTCTTTAATGTTCTTAGGTTCTTCGTGACAAACTGTGAGTGCATAGATACAAGTTTCTCCATCCGTGTGAAGTCATTGTCTTGTCATAACAGGTGCATCTGGATGGCCAATAATATGAACTAGTGGATGGTCTCGAGTCCATTTGTGTGTTGAAGGGTGTGGTTGATAGGTATCTCGCATGTTAGCAGGATCCAAATTGCGTGTGGACGACTCAGCTATATCAGGAAAGGTAGGAGCCGGTGCAAACGGATTAAAGAACGCATCAGGATCATGCTCTGCGGGTTGTGGAACTGATAGTGGTGTGGGATCTTCAGCTGAATGGTGGGAGTTAGAAACAGTTTGTTCTGCTGTAGATGGTGATGCAATTGGAGGACCGTTTCTCTCAACACTTGTAGTAGTTTGTTGAGGTGAGTCTGGTACTGGAATGTTTTCAGGTTGAGCAGCGGAATTTGGTGAGACCTCAGTAGAACGGTATACAATTGTATCATCAAATAGTGGAGCAAACAAGGTTTCCAATTCTTTGCGGTTGAGTGGCAATGGTTCAGCCGAAGATTCCGGAGAGTTAAGACGGTTGAATTCGGGTCCTAAGCTGTGTTGCTCAGAAGCCATTTGTGTGAGTTCATCAAAATTAGCGTGAATGGTTTCTTGAATTTCCCTTGTTCGACGATTCCATATCCGAAAACCTTTAGAATTTTCACAGTATCCAACGAACACTCCTATGTCAGCCTTTGCTTTAAGTTTAACTAAATCATCACGATCATTTTTCGGATAACAAAGTGCTCCAAATACATGAAAGTAATCGATACTCGGCTTTCTTTTGTGAACAATTTGATAAGGTGTTTTGCGATGGCGTTTTGTTATCATGGAACGGTTTTGGGTATAACATGCGGTTGAAACAGCTTCCGCCCATAAGTAATCTGGTAATTGAGCATTAATCAACATAGTTCTAGCAGCTTCCACTAACGTCCTGTTGCGTCTTTCAACAACTCCATTCTGTTCTGGGCTTCTAGGAATATATGTTTGATGTTCAATCCCCACTTTCTCAAAATATGACCGAAGTGTCTGATTCTTAAATTCAGTTCCATTGTCAGTTCTGACTATTCGTACCGTATTGCGTAGCTGAACTTGAATTTTTGTGAGAAAGGTAATGATCATTGAAGGAGCCTGATCTTTACTTCGTAAGAAATAAACCCAAGTCCATCTGGAGAAGTCATCCACAATTACAAGTATGTAGCGTTTACCGTTGATACTTTGAACACGCATCGGTCCACACAAATCCATATGAAGCAGTTGTAAAACATGATTCGTACTTTGCTCAGGTATTGAAGGAAAATGAGCTCGAGTACTTTTTCCTTGTTCACAGGCTGAGCATAAGTGATCTTTGGTAAAGCGGAATCTTGGAAATCCATCAACAAGTTTGTGACGAGCAAGGTCAGTCATTGTTTTGAAATTCAAGTGTGAAAGATGTTTGTGCCATAACCAAGATTTAGTCGATTCTGCTTTGGAGAGAAGACATATCGGAGATGTAGCAATTATATCTGACATTGATATTGTATAAAGATTGGAACCACGTGAGCCAGACATAAGATCGTTTCCTTGTAAGTCACGAACGAAACAGGTTTTCTCACGAAATGCAACTTCTAGATCTCCATCACAAAATTGACCGACTGAGAAAAGGTTGTGTCCAAGGCCTTCCACATAATAAACACGACTGATTTCAATGTTCCCACTGATATAGTCACCATATCCCATGATTAAAGCGTAATGATCATTCCCGAATCTAACAGTACCAATGAACTTTGAGACAAAGTTGTGTAACAGTTTGAGATTGCCTGTCATATGTCGGGTGCATCCGCTATCAACAATCCAGAGAACAATCTGTACCACCTACATCACAAGAAGAAGACACAGATGGAACAGAAGTAAGGGTGGAACCCAAAGAATGTGCGGGTTCTAGTTGGTTAGAAGCACATGTATTCAACAATTTAGGAATCCATTTAAAGTCTGGTTTGTGTTGTAACCAACGTTGCCAATTCCATTTAAAGTTAAATGCACTAGTAGGTGGCTGATTCCTAGATTTGTTCTCGGCACCTATGGGGGTAACTTCAACATCATTAGAAACCGTAGAAGGCGGCTTTCCTAAGTTAGACTTAGAGGCAGTAGTGGGCCTAGTAGGAATGTGTGTCCTACGTTTCTTATGATAATTAATGAGAGAATTAGCTATACATTTTGTATGATCACCAGATGATACGGTTTTACGACAAAACACACAAGATGCATTAATATTCAAAACATTCAAAGGTTCATCATTCGTTACATTTAGATTTTGATTACAATTTGCCAGATTAGAATCTAAATCTGATGCAACACGAGTTTTATTCAAGTTCCTAAGTGGGTCTTCTACTCCTTGAGCTTCTAGTGATCCTCTTTTACGTTGCCAGAGCCTATTCTTCTTTTTACTTTTTCGCTTGGGTCTGCTAACGCTATTAGTGGAGACTAGTCCTGTAGAAGTGGAGTTACCAACATTAGTATTTTGAACAACATTCCCTTTAGAAGTTTTGTCTAATTGATTCATTCCTGGTGCTATCACCGTGGTGTCAACCATTTTTCCTTTTTGAAGTAGCTTAATTCTCTCTTTCAAATCGATGATGATGTGATTTTTATCCTGAATTTCAGACTCAAGTTTCACATTGCAGTAATTAATGTCATCGCGGTTTTGTTGCCATTCGACATTTTTAATTTTTAAATCCGCAATTTCTTTCTCATATTTGAGACAGAGACTTTTTAAAGACTCATTGTTTTTGCAAAGCTGACAAGAGTTTGAAACATTTTGACTTTGAAGTTTCAATTCCCTTTCAAGACTTTGAGCTTGACACCATTCAAGCCTTTGTTTGAGTTGACAAATTTCTTTTGAAAATTGTTTTGTCACATCATCATTCTTAATTCTCAGCTTTTCATTCTCATGTTTCAGTGTCTCAATTTCCACATTCAACGAGTTATTATCCACACAAAGATTATCCACAAGCATAGAAGTACCAGATTTATAGAGATCATTCATGATAACAGAATAAATATCAGCATGGAGAATTTGTTCCAAGAGTCGATTAGCATCATTTTTAAAACTCTATTTCTTTGCTTTTGAACCAAAATCTCATTTTCAGTAGAGTTGAAAACGTTTATCATATTTTTCACCTCGTTTTGAAGTTCCTGATCCCAACGTGTAGCACAGAGACGGAGGTGTTTGACAATTGGCTTCATTTGTTTTTGAAAAATATCCCTCTTTTCTCGCTCGTAAGCAGATTGAAAAGTTTCAATTTTTATTTCAGAATTACGTTCAATTGTTTCCTCCAAAATTTCAATGTCTTCAATAAAAGTTTTGAAATAATTTAAGACACGACAAGTTTTCGGTAATGGTGTAAGTTCACCGGATGATGGTAAAGGACCATTTATTTGTGCTACAGTTTGGACAGGGGCCGCATTAGAGGATGAAACATATGACTCTTCGACAAACCATGATTTCTCAGGTATTTCCTTTTGAGTAACAAAAAATTTAGAAAGAGGTGGAGCTTTTGAATAGTCATATGGTGTCCAATATTGAACATAACTCATTTTTTATCGACTCTCGTCTTCAAGTTCTTCTTCTTCCTCAGTATCAAAAACAACAGCACGCACAATCGTATTATCAAGCAAATGGTCCATACTGTAAATTTTAGGAGTTTCTTTGAAAGCCGTGTGAAGAAACATTGAGTTGTAATCGCCAAGAGCAAATCCTTTATCGAGTCTCGGTTTTAAAGTAAATTTCTAAATAGTTGTGACCGAGTTCCCGTGTTTGTAAACAATATTACAAAATTCTTTGAGTTGTTTTTCAAGATCAACAATATCACCGAGTAAATCATCTATATACTTCCTTTTTCGTATTTTATGTTCACAAAACTCCTTTTTGCAATTGGACAATTCTGTTTCTGTTTTTGAAAGGTCTCTTTGAAGACGTTCAACTTGCATTTTCAGTTCACATTTTTCACTTTCAAGTTTAGAAATCAACTTTCCGTTTGTCTGAATTAGATCTTGCATCTTGTGCTGAAGATCTTGCTCTTTGTTGTAAGATTCTTGAAAAGCTTTTTCAAAACTTTTTGTATGTTTAATCTTTTCTTGCTGATTTGAAAGTTGTATTTTATAACACTTAATATCTCTTGCAAGTGCCGCATTTGTTTCTTTTAAAACTTTGTTTTTCTTGTTGCATTTTGCAATTAGCACTTGTTGATCATTCTGTTGTTTAGATAACATTATGAGGTCAGGGTCTGGATCAAATGATGGTTCATGTTGTTCGAAATGATCATGTTTATCATTCTCAATAGGATCATCAAATGAAACAACTGTGTCATAATCAAATATGACAACTGTGCTTATTTGTTCATCTGTTTGAGAAGATGAAGATGATTTAGATGGAACAACTTGCGCCATATCTGATTCAGAAGCAGAGGGTGAGGCTATTTCATGTATTAGGCATGCTTTTTGGTCATGTACCTGAGACAAGCCGTCAGTGTCATACACTGGACCTGAATCATTAAACTGAAGTTCCTGCATGTTGGCCATAAGCATCACAGCTGCATTAGCTTCCAGATCTTCCATGTCATCATCATTTTTAACATTTGCCATGAAGTTGTTATCATGTTCAGGGAAATGTCCATCTTTTTCATCTTGAAGAGCCATGAGTAATGCTTGCTTATGAAACTTACTACCCCGAGTTCTCGGTTTGGGACATGCTGTCGCTATATGACCTTGTTCATTACAATTATAGCACCACACTGCATTCCCTGAGTTGGAGTTCCTTGTTGCAACTGGTTCAGACCTTTGCTGAGAAGACCCTGAGTTGTTCCTGAACCCTCCATTGTTATTAAACCTCTGACCATTCCCAAAATTTCCTGAAGAACTTCCTGAACCAGATCGACCATAGCTACGATTCTGAATTTCCACTCTTCCATCATTGACAACAGCTTGATTCCTTGTGTTAGAAGATGAACGTTGACGGTTCTTTGTTTTGTTGGAGAATTTGCTAAAAGCACGAGCAATAAGAGCAAGTCCCTGATTTAACGTATAAAAGTCATCATTGTCATCGTCATTGGAATTTGAGTAATACACTGCATCATTGTTGTTTAATGGAACAAGTTGAGTAGAAGCATTCTGTGGAGATGAATCATAAGGGACCATTTGGTTCGAGGTGGAAGATTGTGGATAACTGAAGTAGTTCTGCTCTTGAACATATGCATGATTTGACATTGGTGGTGGAGCATAGGGAGATTGAGCTACGAGAGCCAAAGAATTTGGTGTTGGTGGTCGTGTGTATCCTCCTCATAGAGCTCTATCTTTTTCCACTTCAGGTTCATGGTGTTTCAGAAAATCATACAACAAACCATATGGTGCATCATGTAGATTTTTGGTTTGATGTACAAATGTCACATATTTATGCCAATCTGGACCAAGACTACCGACGAATTTGGAGTTCACTGCTATCCTTGGTACTGTGATTTTTTGACGTTCCAGATCATTGACCACATTTGTGAAACGATGATAGTAGGATTCAAGTGACTCTCCTGGTTCAATTGTGATGTCTGTGTATTCCATGTAAAGTTTGGATTCTATATCATCTTTGTTCAATTGAGTGCCTTCCATAAGGAGATGAACGTGTTCCCACATAGCTTTGGCTGTTTTCTGAGCATCGACACTGCGATAAATTGGATTAGGTATACCTTGAAGTATATAAGCCATTGCATACTCATCGGCTTCACGATGTAATTTCTGTTCTTCAGTGAGTGCAGTTTCTGGAAGAGGTCTATCACCAGGAGGACGTGGAGGATCAGCAGTTGGATCACCAGCTTCAAATCTTGTTGGCCACTCAAATGGTCCTTCAAGTATCACTTGTTTCAAGAATTTCCCATGAGGTTTCTTTAGTTCAAGAAATCGTAAGAATCGACTTGACCATTGAACATAGTTCCCAGGTGTTAGCATTGGAGGTGTTTCAAGTGATCCTGCCTCATGTCGGGATTGTTGAGTTGTAATAACTTCACACATTCTATCAAACCAGTGAGGTTGTTTGGAGGAGAACTGAGTGTTCTGTTGTGACATCTGATATGATTGTTGTTGAGGAATGATTTGATGTTGTTGCATCATGAGATAATGATGTAGTGGATTAAACGGTTGTTGTTGAACATGTGATTGTGAAGGTTGTTGATACGGTTGTTGCTGATGGTATTGTTGTTGCTGATACTGCTGATATTGCTGTTGCTGAGGATGAGGGAAGTAGTAATTAGGTGGTTTAGACATCTTTGAACACTTGTGTAGAAATGGATCTTTGTAGAAGATTGAAATGCACGTTCCTTTGATTAAGTCCAAAATCCTTGGGGTAAGTTCAATTCTTACGCGTAACTATAATCTTACGCGTAAACTTTTAGGTTAAGCGTAAAGAGTAGTTTAGGCGTAAACAAAAGAGTTTATGCGTAAGTTTTCTCTTTACGCGTAAGCTTTGGCTTATGCGTAAGTTTAGACTTATGCGTAAGGTTAAACAACCAAAAAAATCTTCCAAACTTATCCAAGCTTGAAAGATATCCGAAGTCGAAGTATGCCACTAACTTATCCAAGCTAGGGAAGTACTGAGTCACTGTAACACAAGGAGAAGATCTTTGTTGAAAGTTAAGCGTAGATACTGAACCTTACGCGTAAGATTGACTTATGCGTAAAGTTTATGCATAGAGGCAACTTCTGCGTAGGATTTGTCTTCTGCGTAGAACTCACAACTTACTCGTAGAATCTTGAGTGTAGGAATCACAACTTACACGTAGAAATAGACTTACACGTAGGTTTTAGGCGTAGAAAACAAAAGTTACTCGTAAGAACAGGGTTTTGACCTTAGTTACTCGTAAGAAAAGGGTTTTGACCTTAGTTACTCGTAAGAAAAGGGTTTTAGGCCAAAAGTTACTCGTAGAAAGGACAAAAAGTACTGTTCACAGATTTTGAGTCATACTATTCACTTTAGTTACGCGTAAACTGGTCAAAAACTTGAAAAATCTCAAATTTTTGAAGAAAAATGCTTAGAAATAAGGTACTTTTGATCAAATAACTTCACCAATACTTAGAAAACACTAACTATTGAAGATTTTGCTGCCAAAAACTAGTTTTCCAATATCAAAGAAGCTATAAAATCTTAAAAAACCTTAAAAAATCACAACTTTATGCAAAAACTAAGCTTCAAATCACTATATCAACCTTGAAACGTATCCAAGCTTCAAGATTTGAGTGAAAGAAACAAAGAAAAATGCAGAAAGATGAAGAATAAGCACTCAAACCCCACGTTAGAACCAAGAACACCACTTCAATCTCTATTAGGCGTCTGATACCACTTGTAAGATCGTGTTTTAGATTGATTATTGTGATTCGGGAGGTCGGTTACAATGAAAGAATAAGATAGCCATGGTTAGTGAGAGAAAGTAAGAGTAAAGGGAAACTAGTGTTTTATTGATAATGAAAGAGTAAATTACACAAAGAGTCTCACCCCTCCATGGAAGTATGGAGGGGTATATAAAGCCTAACACAAGCTAAACTATTGCAATATTACATAACTAGTCCATGTGTTTTGGCTTAATAAGATAGCTAATGTAATCCCGTAAATGTCGTTCCATTTACACGTTGGGATTATAAACTTTGATCCCAACAAGTACCGTCTGTCACTAGATGGTAATATATATGGATCACAGGATGGAAGATTGGAAAGGATAAAGTGGCGTGATCCGAATAACCTCAAAATCCCTTGTATGATTGGTCACTAGTATTTCGATAATGTCTACATTGACATGTTTCTACCCAAGAATTTTTTGTCCCTGTTCCATTATAACAATATTTGCAGATGGGGGATGATTTATAAACAAGAAAATATTGTTGATAGGGATCATGAAATCCAGGTATTCATAGGAAATATGGCATTCACAATGGACTTTACGATCATGGACAACATTGAGGATTATGTCGACCCAAGGTTGTCGCAAGTTGTTTTCGGAGCGCCCTTTTGTGAAATCACTAACTTAATGGTTGACGACCGGAACGGAATCATGACTTTCACTGATGGAATTAGGAGGGTGTCATACCAAACGCCATACAAGAGGAAAGACTTCGAAGGAATTGATTGTGACGGGCTTGATAAGCTAGGTTCTCAACTTGTCTTATGTGATGAAGATGTTCGGAGAGGATGTAAAAACACCTTTGATTTATCATGTGGATTCTTTAAGGATGTTAGTAAACTTTGATCCAAGCATCGGGAAGATGTCTTTGAGTTTGAAGACCCAAAATACCTGCACTATGAAAGTGATCCCGAGATTGGAGATGACCTAGATAATGAGTCCAATGGCGAGTTCACGTGATAGCTCATGACCTTGAGTCTAGCTACAAGACTCGTAAATAAAGAAAAGCGCTTCTTGGGAGGCAACCCATGTTTTGTGTATTTTTAATTGTTTGATTGTTATTTGTTTTTGTATGCATGTTGTATTTTTATTGTTGGTAGATCATGTTTCAAACTAAAATTGTGAAAATGCTTTATTTTGTTGTTTAACTTCGTCTTAACTTCATATAAAGGTATTTTGCAAAAGCTAAGTGTAAGGGGAAAACCCAAATTTGTTTCAAAGAACGAAAATGATCATGATTCGCCACAATATTAAATGAACATGTGTATTAGTATTTGTTAGAGTCAAATGCTTGTATCGAGTGTCAATGATGTTTTGCAGGATTTTCCAGGAAGTAGGACATAAGTTTTTCCATAAATTTTCCAGAAACTTAACATAAAGATTTATGCAGGTCACTTCTGACGGCGTCAGGGCTTAGCTCCTGACGACGTCACGTGTAAAATTCTGGAAATTTTGCGAGTTTTGTTTTTCTAACGGAGTCTTAAAGTTTTTGTTAATTCTTTAGTTTTATAAACTCCGGGAAATCTGTAAACATTCATTCCACAAGCATTATATCTTAATTTGTTTTCTAGGACTTTTTAGTATATATAGATTGCCGCCGATTTTACGCTAGGTTGCCTTGTTTGTTTTCTCAGGATTAACAGGTTATATATGACAAGAAGATGATTTATATTTCTGGAAGGGAAGCTTTGAATGTTCATTTTCTTGGAGGAAGATCTAACCTTGTTAACGCACTTTCCACACCGAATGAATCAGGGGAGTATTTGTTTTCATTCTTTTACCTATTCTAATTTTACATTCTTTAATTGAACATTGGGTACAATGTTCATCCTAAGTGTAAGGGGAGGGTAAATGATGATACCTTATAGGATACTATTGCATTTGAGTTTGTTTGTTTGATGGTAGGTGTGTAATAAAACTAAGATAAATACTTGTTAGTGTAATTTTAGCGCCAAATTTAAATTTTTTTACAACATTTAGGAGTGAAACTTTAGCCTTAGCAAGCGTCTCATGGATAAGAGTTGTATGACTAGCACAAAACCGTACCATTCAGAAATTTTTTTTACAACATTTAGGAGTGAAACTTTAGCCTTAGTGCTTATTAGTGTACCGGTAGCATTTAGATTCTAGAACTTGCTTTAGTGATGCATCCCGAGACCGCTAGTGAGACTACATTTGTGTATTAGGATTTACTACATGATAAGAGGCATTAGGATCACCCTTGTGTTAAACCCGTATCATAATTACTTGACTATTTAAGTCATAATACTTGACTCGTAAAGTTAATTAATATTCCCACACCTTAGCGTTGTACTCATTTTTAGTACACAAAACCCCTAGTACACCCCTTTGAGCCTATCTTTTCGTTTCTAACTTTAAGCATTTTACTTAAAGGAAGAATTTGTTACAACCCACCCAAATGTGCAACCAAATCTCCTTTGCCGTCCGTGTATGCACTCATCTTTAGTGCATTATTGTTACATGTTTAAACCCTTAGTTAATTATCTAATTGATTACATGGTTGCTAAGTGGAGTCATATTGTGTACATATTGTTTTGGGATGATTGGGAATCATGGGTAAAGTACTTATGTTATGGAGTAATGGGGAAGAACATCATATATTACCCCCATATGTGCGTTAATATTAAAAAGTACTCCAAGTGTTTTGATTATCTTGATTCGAGTCATTAGATTAGTTAATTGTAAAGTATGTAGAAATTCAAGTGTAGGAAGAATGTACATTCCCTATGATGTATTATTTTGGATGGTAGGGTAAGAGTGTATGCACAAAAAAAAAAAAAAAAAAAAAAAAAAAAAAAAAAAAAATCGAAAAATCAAGAAAAAGAAAAAAAATATAGAAAAAGAAAAGAGAAAAACATACGGACTACCATCCCGTTTCATTCTATGTTTATTTTATGTTTTTGTTATTTTTGATTTATTAGCTTACGTCGAGTCGAGTCTTGGCTTAGCAACGCCATGTTGTACATGTAATTAACCAAGATGATTAGCTCGCCACCAGTAAATATTTCCTTTATCCAACAAAATTGTGTTTTCCATATCCCTACACCTAACATTTTAACCCTTTAAAAGACCTCTTTGATAGTTTATCCTAGGTTCTTACGCCAAGTGGTGGAGGTTTGATCCTTTCCCAAGCCTATGGTAAACTATTTGCTATGACAGATAGTGAGAGATGTTTTCCATTTCCTTATTGTGATATATACTCTATTACACCCGAGAGATGTGAGTATCTAAACACTATTTGTGAGGTGCTAGTGTATGACCTCCGTCCTTGCTTTTGGTTTTAGTGGAACGATTATTTGTTGTAATTACTTTTATATTAGTGTTAAATGACCCCTAACTTGTATTTTGATTAGAATAAAAGCTCATTTGCTTGAGGACAAGCAAATCTGAAGTGTAAGGGAATTTGATGAGGCGAAAAGTGTATCGCTTTTAAGGGGTCATTTAAGCCCGAATTCAAGAATATTTGATCAATTATTGCCCTAAATCGTTCATTTTGTCATTTTAGGTACTTTTGGAGAGAAATCTGGAAAAGGAAGCATTTTGGATGTTTTTGGAGCATAAAAGTGAAGAAAACAGCAAAGTCTCAAATTTCTTTGCTGGGAACAGTACCTGACGGCGTCAAGCCTTTGCACATGACGGCGTTAAGAGTTACAAAAGAGGTGGAAGTTAAGCTTAGGACCTTATGGCGTCACGAAGGCCGTCAGGGTCCAACTACACATGACGGCCCAGAGCAATTCCTACATGACGGTGTCACAAACAGATCTAGGCAATACAATTTTATCAAGACGGCGAGTTGATGGCGTCACGATCCAACACATGACGCCGTCAAGATGTATAATCTATATATAGTTTTCCAAATTTCATTCATTAATGTGCAACTTTGAGGGAATAAACCCTAGTCCGAATTTTATCACTTTTTCAAGGGTTCAAACCCCTTGATTCTTCCATGTTCAATTGAAGATAAGTATTCATTCAAATCATTCAATATGTCTATGTGTTGTGTGATTATATCTTACGCTTCTCTTCTCTTTAACATGCTAGGCTAGACTTTTCTTGTGTTTGCTTAGATGTAGTGAAATCTAGATGTTAATTATGGGTTGATTGTTTATTTATAATTGTTACGGATGATTGTATTCGATGTTAGGCTTAAGAAAACTGGCAGACTTCCGTTGGTAACTTGCTTGAACATCTTAAGAAACATGATTGGAGGTGTACTACAATTTTTTGTTGTATTTAACGCGTAGGAGAATTCTAATGATCCCATGTTAGGAGCTTCTAACGGCTCGACATAGGAGTGAAGTAGTATCCTATAGAGTTAGGGAATATTGTACACGGCCCAACGACTAGTATTAAGGAATATGATCCGTCATCCATGCAATTGTAACAAGCTAATCAACCTGTAAAAGATATCTAGGGAGTAATGAAATCTAAGTAAACACAACTTTCCTCATTATTGTTTGCACCACATTAGTTTAATAGCTTTATTTTCATTTCTGTTATTTTATTTTGTTTGCATTAGTAGTAAATTGGGTTAGTTGGCTAGCAACTATTCCGCCAACTCCTTCAAAACCCGAGATTTTACTTGCTTTTTATAAAATATAAAAATACAAAAAGAATCATCCCTCACCTCTAGATCTAGTTTATTAGGATTTCTAATCCTAGCGATGTTATTCCTGAGTTGAACAATCAATCCCCCGGTACTTGTCACTATACTATACTACAACGATAAGGTACACTGCCTGGTGGGGGTTGTAAGCTTCTCGAGATCCCTTGAGAGGTAAAACCTGTTGCGAGGGTGCAATCCCCACGAATCACCTACCAACTGGGGGTATGAACATTAACAAGTTCCCAAACCAGAGATAAAAACTTGCCTTTGTATCCTTGTGAATTGGTGCACCTTTTTCAAAGAAGCCATTCATACTGTGTTTATTGGTTTAAGTTCCCTGTTGTTTTGCCTCGGTCTTGTTTTAATTGACTTTCTTTTTAGTGCATGCGCACTCGTTCACAATCAAGGTGTAATCATTAGAAAAACGTACACGAGTTACGTACATTTATTGAAGAACCTAAAATAAAAATGGATGAGCCCCCACCACCCCCACCTGACCCTCCCAAGGATGGGGCAGCTCCTGATCTCCGAACGATGGAGGTGTTGTGTCAACCTACCATGCACGGGAGAGGTGGACCCATTGCACCACTCACTATTGGAGCCACGAACTTTGGACTCAAGCACAACGTGATCCAACAAGTCCAGAATTCGTGCCAGTTCCACGAATTGCCAGGTGACGATGCTAACAAGCATCTCGACAAATTTTCAACCTCCACCCAGAGCATGAAACAAAATAGCATCACCGAAGACGACCTTCATCTGTATCTCTTCCCATACTCTCTCACTCATCATGCGACTGCCTGGTTCGATCGTCTTCCCAAGAATTCGATCCACACTTTTGATTAAATGGTTACCAAATTCTAGGCAAAATACTTTCCACCATCCATGGTAACTAAGCTGAGGAATGATATCAGCAACTTCAGACAGCTTCCCGACGAGTCCTTATTTGAGGCATGGGAATGCTATAAACTTTCTATTGATCGATGTCCCAATCATAATATGCTTCTTATCACCATTATAGATACCTTCTATAATGGTTTGACACTTCGTCACCGAGACACCATCAATGCTGCTACTGGGAGTACCTTTATGAAAAGGACCCTTGAAGAGTGCTATGATTTGATCGAAAACATGACTGCCCACCATAATTTTTGGGATTCCTCAGCTGAGAGGAATGACTCATGTAAATCAGTCACTCCAGCAAACAATGATATAGTTTTCCTTGCCAAAAAGCTTGATGATTTGTCTACTACAGCTTTACGTATCCATCAGTCAAATCAAAATCATCACGTCAAAGTTGTCAACCCAAGTTGTGAAACTTGTGGTGTTCCACACCCGTACACTGAGTGCCCAGCCTCCAGTGGCTTCACTCATGAAAACGTGTACGCAGCTCAAGGTTCTTATAACGCGGGAGGTAATTCTTACCAACCACAAGGGGACCGAAACCTCTTGAGCTACCGTTCTAATACCTACCTCGGACCACCAGGTTTTAATCAAGCTCAGAATCAAAATGCCCAAAACCGGAATTTTAATCAAAATCAAAACCAAAACCGAATGAAACAAGGTTTTCAAAACCAAGGGAATTTAAATTCCGGTCACAACCAGGCTTTTCAAAATCAAAACCAAGGAAATTTTAACCGTAATCAAGGTCATTTTAATCAGGGTAATAATTTCTAACAGGGTAATTTTCAACAAGGAAACAATTTTCAGGGTCATAACAATCAACATCCAGGGAATTTCCAAAACAACCGGGCTCAAAATTTTCCTAACCAAACTCAAGCAATTGTTCCTACTTGACCATCATCTGATGAGTTGTTGAAACAGTTTATGAAATCCCAAGAAGATATGAACAAGTTATTGGTAAGCAAGATTTCCGAACTCAATAAATCTTTAAATGATCGACCCTCGGGCTCAGGTACACTACCGAGCAACACGATCGCTAACCCGAGGGGAGATGTTAAGGTGATCACAACCAGAAGTGGAGTTTCTTATAAAGGACCCATGGATCCATCTACCTCTTCGCCTATCCAGGTAGAGGAACATGAAACTGAGGCTTCAACGGACACGGTACTTCCTACTAACAATGGAGGTACCAATGATGTCCCTCCTCCAGTTATCCCGGTCCCGACCCCCAAAACAAGGGTCGTATTTGAACCTCCCGAGAATCCCGTTGAAAAATCCAAAACCCAACCCAAAACCTTCAATTCCATATCCTTCACGTTTGCAAGACCAAAAGCTCCGCGAAAAAGCAAACCATCAAATGGAAAAATTCTACAAAAATTTTCAAGATCTTCACTTTGATATCAGCTTCGCGAATGCTATTCTCTTGATGCCCAAGTTTGCATCAACGATCAAAAACCTATTAAGCAATAAGGAAAAACTGTTCGAGATGGCAAAAACTCCCCTCAATGAAAACTGCTCTGCAGTTCTATTGAAATAGTTTCCCGAAAAGTTGGGAGATCCCGAGAAATTTCACATTCCATGCATATTCCCGAGAATGGTTGAATGCTATGCCTTGGCCGATCTTGGTGCCAGCATCAACCTGATGCCTCATTCAGTATGGAAGAAACTCTCTCTTCCGGAACTCACTCCCACCTGCATGACTCTTGAGTTTGCAGACCATTCAATATCTCGCCCCCTCGGTATTGCCGAGGATGTATTTATAAAAGTGGTAAAGTTCCATTTTCCTGTAGACTTCGTGATTGTTGATTTTGATGCGGATCCAAGGGTTCCTCTCTGTGGAAAACTAAAAGGGGGGGGGGGGGAGTTGAATAGTTTTCTGTCTTTTTTGTTTTATAAAATTAAGCTTCTAATGGATAGATGAAAGATACAAAGACTTTGATACAAAAATATAGATACAAGTTTTCTTCTCAATAATTGTATTAACCTTACTTGTTAAGGTTAATATATATATATATATATATATATATATATATATATATATATATATATATATATAACCTTACTTGTTAAGATTATTGAGTAGAAATTATAGATTTATAAATCACACTTATATATATATATATATATATATATATATATATATATATATATATATATATATATATATATATATATATATATATATATATATAACCTTGCTTGTTAAGATTATTGAGTAGAAATTGTAGTTTTATAAATCACACACACACACACACACACACACATATATATATATATATATATATATATATATATATATATATATATATATATATATATATATATATATATATATATATATCCCAACTTATATAAAACACAAGTGTGATTGCTATTATTAGAGTCAATAAATCACCTCAAAACGCTAAAAAAATGACACCTGGAAACCACACCACTATTAGTAAGTTTTCAAATTTTTTTAAAGTCAATTATTCAAAACAAAATCCCATAAATTAAGGAATCATTGATTATTTTGATTTCAATTCCGTTTTGATTCATTCACAAAATAAAACACGCAGCAAATCACACACTGCAAACAATATATGATTTCAATTTCGTTTTTTAAAAATATGATTTCAATTCCGATTAGGGGTTTCTACTTCACAACTTGATCATGCAATATCAGACACAACAGTTCATCACAAATCCACCATATTCAGTTTAAGGTAATACCACTAACAACAGTTCACCACCGCCGCCGACAATATGATCTGACACACAAGGTTTGTTTTGATTTTGTTTATTGATTTTTTAATATCTCTATTGGTGATGTTTGTGATTGATTATTCAAACTGCACAATGTTTACTTATCGGTTGTATGCGACTACTTATTTAAAGTACTTATAGGGGTTTATGAGCTTGCTTATTTCAGTTGTTTATTTTTCAAAGTTATATGTGAATGCAATGGGCAATATGGTATCTTTTGTTTATAGGTTTTGTTGAATAAATAGTACGAGTAAAGAATTGGGATTTTTTTTCTATATTAATTTAAAGTTAGTTATTTTAATCTTTTTCTAATTTGCATGTTTTTAAGCTTTTATAAATTGTGTTAAGGCTTATAAAATTATTCTAAGAAAGTAACCGTCTTTTAAAAATATGTGTCTGCACATAATGTATTTGATGAAATGCATTCAAAATTGATCCATTAACTATAACCACATTAGCTAAGTTTTTGTTAAATGAGTAAATAATACCAATGATAAAGAAAATTATAACTCATGCCCAAGTCATAAGGGTAAATGTGTTATCTAACCTCATACACTATTTAATGTAATTGGAATTTATTCATAACATACTTTGAATGTTTTTTCAGGGCGGCACTCCTCTTCCAAGCAACTCGAGAAAAACCAGATGGTAGCTTACATCTATTATACAAAAGTTACATTTAGGCTTTGGGTCAAACACATACCCACAGAAGAAAAGAAGAAGATTTTGGGTAAATTCTCATTATCTGTCATATTATTTTCTTTAGTAAGTTGATACCACTTGGTATTTAAAAATGGGGCCTGTTAATTAACAATATGCTAATATGCTATGCTTTTGATAATGGGTTCTACTTGATGCTTGTCGTGATGCCACCTTAATCATACATCGTCTACGAATTTGAATTCTTCTAATTTAATTCAGTCTAAATGGTTGAGTTTATTGATGACCTTCTGAGTAAAGCTGTATATATGTGAAGCTATGTATGATAAAGGCATTTTAGAACAAGGAGATTAGACCCAGTCCATATTGTTATTGGTGTGTGGTAGTGTGAAGTTCACTTTACACACTACATCAAAATCACACAAATCGATGTTAGTATTTTCGGCTAAATATGTGGGCATCATAACTAGCTCAACCAAAATGAGTTGGCACTAACAATATTAGTTACAATTTGTTTCTCTTAGTAAGTAGTTTTTTTATATGATATATCTTAATTCTAGATGAATATGTAATGCAAATACATATAAGTATCATAGGTGTTGTCTTTATTATTAAACCTTAAATTGGATATGCTTTGATTTTTACGGTTGCAAAAAAGATCTTTAATGTGTGCATGTTTATTTTTTCTTTCAGTGACAATTGACTTGATCATAAAATGGTAAACTTCATGTGTATTTTTTGGAACCCCTCTTATGGAGATAAATGAGTTAGTTGTATTCTCCAAATCTTTGCCAAAATATCTCGAGCTTTATTAATGTGTTGTAAATTAGGTTCTTTCATCTTACATAGTGTAACGGAACATATAAATTTTATATAGGGGAATTAAAGAGGTGATGTATGTGTAGTAGCAGTGAAGAAGATGGAGGCTCGCTAAGGCTGAGTAACCGCCTTCAGTTGGGCTTTTCGGTTACCTCCCTTGGAAGTGTAAAAGAAAAGTAAGTCGTAAGGAAGGACTCAAACCTCATTTGCACATTTCTTTTCTAGTGAACGACTTAATGAGGCTCATAATGTTAACCGCTCCCTATCCGCACTCGGTGACGTTATCTATGCATTAGCAAATAAAAGCAGTCGTATTCCTTATACGAATTCAAAGCTCACACGTTTACTTCAATACTGATTAGGTAGATTCTGATTTTGGTTCAATGCTTGGTATATATGCATGATTTGAATCATTATGAATTGTGTCAGGTGGAGAGTCTAAGACCTTAATGTCCGTTCAAGTTAGTTCCTTGGAACATGCCTGAGCAAGACTTTGAGATGATTAAACTTTTCATCAAAAGAGAAAGGTAGTTTAAAATGAAAGAGAAAGGTAGTCAATCAATTCGTCATCATTATTCTCATCTATGAAAGGGATAGATGAAGGATTAAATCTCATAGCTGCATCGACGATAGCACTTGGTAGGTTTACTTAACTATTGTACCAACGTCAATGCAATATATGTTATTAAGAAGGTTTATTCATGTAGTTCCGTAAAACTGTAGTAGTGTATCAACCATTTAACACCCAGAAAATTTCAAACCCACTAATATATAAATGGATCAAATTTGGTTATGTTTAATCTTTAATGTGTGAATTGATCTTAGTTCAAAATTATTAATCATTTTAAGTAACCTATCTTTCTGGTATCTTTCTTTTGGTTAATGTATGCTAGAATATGTGATGATGTTACTAAATTATATGGGTGGACTTAATATGTTAATCATATTTGTCTATAATCAAGCTGAGAAGGAAGCCTTAGCTAATTTTAGAGACTTAGAGATTAGATGTTGAATGTTTATGTTGGATTATAGTCTAAGATTAACTGAGATCCACAAGAACACCATTGGTTAATGTATGGAATTTGGTTAAGTGAATTGCAATGATAATGATTGAGGAAAAAATAGGTTTTTAGTTTTTCTGTTATAAGTTTTTAGTTTTCTGTTGTAAGTTTTATGTCCTGACATATTTCTAAGATAAAGAGTGTGTTTTAGGTCAAATCGAGAAGGGTCTTAAGGTTAAGTTCTGGAATATTGTGATAAACATGTAGGTGAATGATATGGTTGGAACTTTAGCAGGAGGCAAATATAGAAATTAGGATGTAATTGCAGCTGCGATATTAGGTACTGGAACTAATGCAACATATATGGAGATAGTTTCATATGTGCTTTTATTTTATCTATAATCGTTACCATAAAGGTCAATATGTACAGGTAGGGTAATGGTTCAAAACTAGCTCAAAACCGAAAGAACTGGCTGAACCAGTTTGTCCTCAAATGGTTTGACCAGTTAAGTGTCCAAGTCATCTACACTCTATTCACTTTGAAACATCAAGACTCATTAGGTAAATTCAAATTTTGGTTCAATTCTTGGTATATATGTTGGATTTGCAACATTAATGTAAAGTGTTTTGATGGTCGTTTCAGGTGGAGAGTCTAAGACCTCAATGTTCGTGCGAATTGGTCCCTTGGAATATGACCTGAGTCAAACTCTAAGCTCATTAAACTTTGCAACATGAGTCAGAATGGTCGAGCTGGGCCTTGCCAGAAAGCAAATTGATAAAAGTGGGTTTCAGAAGATGAAAATAACGGTAAGTATGATATTTATTATTCTTATCTCACAAACAAAATAATTAAAGTATTATATTGGTCTAACTTGGACTGTTTTGTTCCATCATGAAGCTTTATAAAGCAAAACAAGAATTACATTTAAAAGACGAATAATTAAGGAAATTAAAATATAGTTTATAAAATGTAGAAGGTAAGGTTATAGGAAAATATCATAGTGCATAAACACCAACAAACAAAGATTAAGGAACTTGATACTGAAGTTGAGTTCAAAAGAGAATTACAATCTCAACTTAAACCATATGGAATAGAAATAGGCTCGATTAACTGTGTAGAAAAATCAATATCTGATTTGTTATTGTATGTTTGACGAGTCTTACTTTATAGTTGCATAGCTATGTTATCACTCCTATGGCATAATTAAAAAAGTCATGTGTTTATGAAGCATTTTGAATTCAGGTGCTACAATGACTTGGTGCTTAAGTAGCTGGATAAATAAGTGGCAACATACTAAATATCTTTAGAAGTCTTGATCACCTACTGGATTTTAAAACAAAATAAAAAAATAAGCGGTTTTAGTAATCCATCTCAAAATGCTTTGTCGTCTTTTTTTTTTAGTAATCCATCTCAAAAAAAATTAATGTTGATTTTAGATAGCAACTATGTATATATCTTTGTCGTCTTTTTTTTGTTTTTTTGGATAGTTCATTATCATTTATAATTTCTTTTTTAGGTAATTAAGGATTGGTTTTTGGCCTAAGTAAATACAATATTGAGAGAGACGATGGGTTATGGATAGCCTAGATGGTCATCCTATAAATGTATGGATATTTGTGCGTTTATAGATATTTAACGCTCCAGTGTGTTGTACGTTTGTAACCTCCTTATTATTATTTTTATGACAAAGTGAAATTAGTAAAAGCAATGTTTTGTACTTTGAAAGGTACTTTTATGACGATTTCCAATTTGATTGCAAGACATTAGTGAGAAGAGCTCAAGAGGATTATGCATCTTTCTTTTATAATTAACCACAAACTCTCAAAGGAACAATAGTGATTAGTGTACTTGATTATTTGATTACATAACTATCATGTATAAGGAAGTGTTTTATATGCTCTAACCCTTTTCAATTTTATGGACGTATGTGCCAGATTAGACAACTTTTTCTTAATATAGTCGTAGAAACTTATACCGGTGCATCTTATTTGTTTAGTAAGTTCCACAATTATCAAAAACCATTTGTGTATAGCTTTTAAATATTTTAGTAAAATGATTTCATAGAGCTAGCCCACCCATCGAGCGGGTCTTGAAGCTAGTATATATATATATATATATATATATATATATATATATATATATATATATATATATATATATATATATATATATATATATCCTTATGGCTTATTTATTAAAAAATTAATGTTGTGAATGGAACCTAGTTTGATCTTTATGTGAAATCAATATATACACAACACAAACAATTATAACTATATATGAAATGTAAATAAGTAAGTAAACAAAGAGTAAGAGATGGAAAGATCAAACCGAGAGACAAAGGATTTATAGTGGTTCGGCTACAAGGACACCTTCCTTGCCCTACTCCACTCCCCGAGCACCGAGCTCGAGTGTTTTCTTCACTAAGTCAATAACCTCCCTTATAGCGGAGAAAACCGTACACACCATAGCTTACACCAATTTGACGACACAAAGCTAAATGTCGATTTCTAATCGTAGCTAGAACCAATCTCACAACTACAATCACACCTCAACTTCTTCACACCCTTTTCACGCCTTCTACACTTCTTCACAACTCTTGATTCTTCACGCCTTCACAACTTCTATCTATCCACTACTTCAAAGGTTTTGCTACTTCACAACTTCTAAGCTTCTAAGTCTTCACAACCTCAATACTTCTATCTCTTTACTTGAGGGCCTTTATCTATATACCACTACAATGATTCTTCAACTTTAAAAGCTTCTATATCTTCTATGCTTCAAAGCTTCTATGTCTTCACACCTCCTAGTCTTCTATGTCTTCACAACTTAAAGGCTTCAACTTCTTCACTACTAACCACTACTTCAATATACTATTACTTTTTATATCTACTATCACTAATTCTATGCTCTTCTACTTCTTCACTTCTAGTACCACTTCACACTTTCAACAATTCTAGATCCTATATCAAATCTAGCTAACCAATGTATACACCTTATTCACCAAAGTATGAATGATTAAAAAGATGAAACAAACAAACAACTTAGATAGCAAGATGATACTAAGTTGTAATACTTCTAGTCTTGATAGATAGAGGTATTCTTCTCTTTGCACTTAAGTGTTGAGGCTTGAATCACTTTGAAACAAAGATTAATGTATATATGATCAAAGGATTTTAGAGGATAGAAATGGAAGTTTTATTCAGAAAGTTTTTAGTGCAAAAAAGGTAAGAAAGATTAGTGGAATGAACCAGTATTTAAAGGGGCAGCTGGGGGGAATCAGGAGCGTGCCGGTCCCCTTAATTATTAAGGGGGCCGCCTAGTTAATTAAGGGGGCCGCCCTCCTGAACGTTGCCCAGCTTTGTCCTTTTGTGAGGAAAATTTTTCTGGATTAGATTTGCCATTTTTGGTTGAAATTTTGAATTCATATTTTTGTAATGAATTAAACATATTCTTTTAATTCCAAAAATGTTTTATAAAAGATATAAAATGTTTTGTGACATTTTATAAAAGTCTAGCGATTAATAAAAATGTTCATTTGATCTTATAATGCATTAGACACTTTGTTTATTCATACCTTAAGTGATTAGATGGTGAAAGGGAGTATTTACTACTAAATACTTATTTACGTCATGATCTTTGGTTTGATGAGTTTTCGTTTTGTGATTATCAAAACATAGATATATCGAAAGTTATGAATAACGTTTTTAGGCATTTATTTATATCAACAATCTCCCCCTTTTTGATGATTAAAAACCCTAAACTCATTAAATCCAAAAATTAATTTTTAGACAAGTATTTAGTGAGTTTATATTCACTTCTCCCCCTTTTTGTAGAATCAAAAAGGTTTAAGCCAAAAAGATGAAAGCTCCCCCTTGATGTATGCTCCCCCTCGTTTGAGGGCACCAAGGGTTCGAGCTATGGAATTCTTGCAAGAAAAATATTAGAAGCACAACAAAAATATATAGCATACTAACAACTAATAACAAGCATGGCAAAGGAGAATTTGAAACACATATAAAATCATTCATTAATTCAAAATGATTATGTCAACCACATAATCATTGTTACATAAACCATAATGCTAGAGTTCTAAACCAAGTAGAATATCCTATTGTGCCAATAGAGAGTGTCATCAAACTTTCTTGCATCCCAAAATGGTTGAGGTGTTTTATTTGAAAAATAAAAAGCATAAGCATATAGAATGCTTGGGTGAGAATGGTAAATGGGGATCATGTTGGTGGCTTAATGGAGGTAAATTTTTGGTTTCATGGATGTTGGCGAGATTGGTGATGTAGAGCTTGGAGGTGGTGAAGTTGGAGTTGGGTTTGTTGGTTGAGGGTTTTGATGTTGTTCAAGTGATGGTGTTTGTTGAGATCTAGTAAGAAGATACTCAATCCAAGTAAAGTGCTCATTCAATGCAATTGTTTGTTTTTGGAGGAAGATGCAACAAGGACAATTTTTGACATGCTTCTTAATTTGGTTTATGTTGTGTGGTGGTGAGGGTGAACTATATTGAGGTGGATCCAAATTGCGTTGAGCAAGATGTAATGCTAAAAGAGCGCTAAGCTCATGGGCTTCTTTTAGCTCCTCAATGAACTTCAAGTGTTCGGAGGAAGGAGATGGTGGTGGAGCATGAGAGTTGTCTTGGGTGAGGGTTTGATCATGCAACATAGGAACGGTATGTATAGTTGTAGGATGTGGTGGTGGTACTCTTGGTGGTTGAGGCATGGTTGAGCTTGGGTAATCATGAAAACATGATATGGGTGGAAGAGATGCTTCATGAGTGGATGGTGTTTTTGTTGAATGAGCAACATGTGAAGTATTGGTAGTGAATTTGGGATTGTTGTTTTGGGATTGTGCATGCTCATCATACGAAGAAGCATTAATGAAGGAAAGAGTGGATGATAGGTTGTGAGATGGATCATTAGTGTGGGTTTGAGGTTCAGTTGTTGGTTTACTAGGAACAACATCACTTGAGTTGTGACAAGAATCAAGTTTCCTACTCCAAACGGGTTTGACGGAGATCCTTGCGATTCTTGAAACCTTGGGTTTTTGGTTGTTAGGAGATGACATGTTTGGATGTGTGAGCATTAATGATGGAAAGAAGGTATTTATAGTGTAGGAAAAATGTGGTTTAGGAAGGTAAATTTAGAGGGATAGTATGAGACAAAATATGTTTGTGAATTTTGGGAAGTATAGGGTGAAGTGGGTCAAAAAGTGATAAAGAAAATAGTAACCCCAACCATCAGATGGCCGGTCCACTTAATTAGGGGTCGGTCCCCTTAATCATTAAGGAGGCCGCCTTATATAATTAAGGGGGCCGCCCATCTGGTGAATTCCAGAATGCCAGAATTGGGTTTTTGGCAGAAAATTATCAGAAATGTTGTGTTTTTGGGTTTGGATTCAAGTAAGTTCAACTCTTTGAGGCAATATAGGATATACTAGTCATATATGTAGGAGATGTTATTAAAATAACTCAAGTAGACAAGTAATTTCTAATTTACATGCAATCTACTTATTGGCCAATTAAGTCATACAACCAAGGAAGCAATAAAACATGATAACCATGTATTCAACTATATGAAAATGATGATAAGTGGGCTAGTTCAAACATATTGATGAGTGCCTACAAGTAACAAAGGGGAGGTAATGATTGTATGGACTTCAAGACTTGTTACAAATAAGATCCATATAGGCAAACCATGATTCACATGAAATGATTTGATTTTATTGTGAATGTCATTGTCATAGAAGTATATGAAAAATGTGAGATAGTTATATATAGTTTTAGGAAAATGTTTTTAGCTTTATTCAACAATGCTTTGAAATAGATTCAAGTGTGTACTAGAGTAAAATAGATTGGGTTTAGCTTCATGAGATGTTGACAAATTAGATAAGAAAATTTTCCCAATCTTGATTTTGATTAAAACAACGTTATGGCAGCTTATAGTCAAATATGTTGTTTGAAGAAAGATGAAATAGTTATTTGAACGATTATTTTCCAAAATGAGAGGTTTTATACGTGATTTTATTTTTGATAACAAGAATCACAAGTAATGAATTTGAAAGAGAAATTTATCATATTCAAGAGAATCGGTTGAGCACGTTGTGACAAATATCACCTTTAATGGCAACTAAAAACATGGATAAGTGATGGTACAATCTAATGAACTTAGTGCATTATAATTGAGAGGGATAGAACTAATCATCTATGGATACAAGATTAACACGTATATATACTAAATTCATCATAGTATTAAATACTAACTAGTATTAATTATAGAACATCTATTAATGCAACTAGAATGGTCATTTATCCTAAATGATAAGTATTCTACGATTAGTCATAGATGATTTCCAAATTCAGTGATGAATAGGAAAATGGACAATAGACCCAAAATCAAGAGGGTCAACTAGACTAATTCCATGTATACATATATTAGTAATATTTATGATATATGAACAAGACAACCTACAAATTTAATCATATAAATATACTAATTATGGCATAATTTGATATAATGTGACATTAATAAGTTTTTGAAAAGAAAACTTACCTTAGGTCCAGCTTTTCTTTAATAGTAGGCATGAGAATGTTGGTAGACATCTTCAATGTTTGCCTAAAGCATGTCAAAGTAGCAAAGTAAAATCCCAACGCAATAAAGATCAAAGTAGCTTGATCCGAAACACGTACTCGATCACAACAATCATCATAAGTCATGTAAATCAAAAATAATTGAGCTTGAATCCTTCATCATGAGGTAGTAAAGAACACATCATAAAATCAACACTCCAATAGTGAAGATCATAACAACAAAACTTTAAATGGCCGCAACAACGTCATATGCAAATCGTGTGTAGAATGTGAATCAGAGTAATATGAATCACTAGTCTTCATATGTATGATAGCAAAGTGAGCGATCCCAAAAAAAATGTCTCTTCGTTCGTTTACTACCTAAACATGAAAAAGAGCTTGGTACCCAGATTCTCATGGGTCCGAGATGGTTAGTTGAGGACATCCATTGCATTTAAATGCACATGAAGAGGATGTCGCCGAGAAGTACAAGAATTCAACAATAGTTTGTTTTAACTAACAAACAATGATATTCTTGACTAGAGTAATAAATAATGGATGTAAATAAAATTAGTTCTAAATTTAAGGTTTAACAAATTTTATTTGTTTTGATATATTTGTTAAAGGATCATTTGCAGTAAATCCTAAACCGGTTTTATCATAAAATGACTTTTGAGTGTTAAGTAGATATTTTAAAGATTTAGAACTATTTTCGAATTTAGCTAATATTTTTTATTTTTCATTTTCCATTCTAATTTCATGTTTTTTGTCTTGACATAATTTACATTTAAGATCAATTTCAATGTTACTTTCAAGTCTAGACATTTTATCTTCTAAAGTTATTTCTTTTTCAAAGTTATTTTCAACGGATGTTGACGATTCATTTTTAAAAATAATTTTTGAGTCTATGTCACAAAGATGTTTGAAGTTGTTTTCCAATTTTGAAAATTCTAGTATAAATTGATCATAGCAAAAATGTTCGGTTTCGGATTGTACCTTATTTGTAGTTGTACAATTTTCACATGCTATACGATGATCAATTTCATCGTCAATATTGCTCCATGTTTTATTTGTAGATTCGCTTGGATCTTGGAGCATGTGGTCCTTGCCATCAATACTTATATTTACATTTGTTTGAATATTTTTGCAAGCCATATTTTCATCATCTTCTTTGTCCTTGTCGCTCCATGATTTATTTACACTCTTTCTTCGGATCTGGCTCATGTATTATTCGTTATTGATACATTCAATTACCACATTTGAACTAGTAGTATTTGTGTTTATTTTAATTAAATATTTATCTATCAAATTTCCTATAGTGACTAATTCTTGTGCAACATCAAATTTACCATCTTTGGTTTTACATCTCTCTTGGTGAAAATTTAATAGACATTTCCAAATATCATTTGCCGTTTTACAAAAGAATACTCTTTCATATTCAACTCTTGGTAGAGTTATGTAAATCACTAATTTAGCTTTAATATTTTTATCAATCTTTGTTTGAAGATGATTATATTGATTTTCAAAATCTAATTTAGTTGGTTGAAAATCAACAATTGAAATTATATACCAAAGATCAAGATCTATTGATTTTACATAATTTTCAATTTTATTATTCTATTCAAGAAAATGATCATTTTCAAATAATGGTGGTTGTTGCGTAAATTCTCCTTCTAAATATTTTTCAAATTCCATAGATCGTTAAAAGTTTTAAAATATAGTATATTTTAAAAATCTTGCTAAACCTGGCTCTGATACCAATTGTGGAAAACTAGAAGGGGGTTTAATAGTTTTCCGTCTTTTTCATTTTATAAAATTAAGCTTCTAAAGGATAGATGCAAAATACAAAGACTTTGATACAAAAATATAGATACAAGTTTTGTTCTTAATAATTGTACTAGCCTACTTGTTAAGATTATTGAGTAGAAATTATAATTTTATAAATCAAACTTATATATATATATATATATATATATATATATATATATATATATATATATATATATATATATATATATATATATATATATATATATATATATATATATATATATATATCCTTATGGTTTGTTTATTAAAAAATTAATGTTGTGAATGGAACCTAGTTTGATCTGTATGTGAAATCAATATATGCACAACACAAACAATTATAACAATATATGAAATGTAAATAAGTAAGTAAGCAAAGAGTAAGAGATGGAAAGATCAAACCGAGAGACAAATAATTTATAGTGGTTCGGCTACAAGGACACCTTCCTTGCCCTACTCCACTCCCCGAGCACAGAGCTCGAGAGTTTTCTTTACTAAGTCAATAGCCTCCCTTATGGTGGAGAAAACCGTACACACCTTAGCTTATACCAATTTAATGACACAAAGCTAAATGTCGAGTTCTAATCGTAGCTAGAACCAATCTCACAACTAGAATCACACCTCAACTTCTTCACACCCTTTTCACGCCTTCTACACTTCTTCACAACTCTTGATTCTTCACGCCTTCACAACTTCTATCTATTCACTACTTCAAAGGTTTTGCTACTTCACAACTTCTAAGCTTCTAAGTCTTCACAACTTCAATACTTCTATCTCTCTACTTGAGGGCCTTTATCTATATACCACTACAATGATTCTTCAACTTTAAAAGCTTCTATATCTTCTATGCTTCAAAGCTTCTATGTCTTCACACCTCCTAGTCTTCTATGTCTACACAACTTAAAGGCTTCAACTTCTTCACTACTAACCACTACTTCAATATACTATTACTTTTTTTTATCTCCTATCACTAATTCTATGCTCTTCTACTTCTTCACTTCTAGTACCACTTCACACTTTCAACAATTCTAGATCCTATATCAAATCAGCTAACCATTGTATACACCTTATTCACCATAGTATTAATGATTAAAAAGATGAAACAAACAAACAACTTAGATAGCAAGATGATACTAAGTTGTAATACATCTAGTCTTGATAGATAGAGGTATTATTCTCTTTGAACTTGAGTGTTGAGGCTTGAATCACTTTGAAACAAAGATTAATGTATATATGATCAAAGGATTTTAGAGGATAGAAATGGAGGTTTTAATCAGAAAGTTTTTAGTGCAAAAAGGTAAAAAAAATTAGTCGAATGAACCAGTATTTAAAGGGGCAGCTGGGGGGAATCAGGAGCGTGCCGGTCCCCTTAATTATTAAAGGGGCCACCTAGTTAATTGAGGGGGCCGGCCTCCTGAACGTTGCCCATCTTTGTCCTTTTGTGAGGAAAATTTTTCTGGATTAGAGTTGCCATTTTTGGTTGAAAATTTGAATTCATATTTTTGTAATGAATTAAACATATTCTTTTAATTCCAAAAATGTTTTATAAAAGATATAAAATGTTTTGTGACATTTTATAAAAGTCTAGTGATTAATAAAAATGTTCCTTTGATCTTATAATGCATTAGACAATTTGTTTATTCATACCTTAAGTGATTAGATGGTGAAAGTCAGTATTTACTACTAAATACATATTTACGTCATGATCTTTGGTTTGATGAGTTTTTGTTTTGTGATTATCAAAACATAGAGATATCGAAAGATATGAATAACGTTTTTAGGCATTTATTTATATCAACACTCTCATTCTTGGAAGAGAATTCCATAGGACGTGTCGTGCTTTGATAGATGTATTCGATGAGGAAATCACATTACGTGTTGGTACTGAAGCCATCACTTTTAACCTTGATCAAAACTCGAGATACTCCTCAAATTATGATTCTAAGTCAGTTAACCACATTGATGTCATCGATTTTTCTACAGAGGAGTATTCTTAAGAATTCTTGGTTTTGCTGATGATTCTCTGAGTTGCAATCCCACTCCCTCCTCTCAATCTATCATTGCCAACTCTTCTCCTTCTCTTACTCCGTTTGAGGGAAGTGACTTTTTCTTTGAGGAAATAGAGGCCTTTCTTATAAGTGATTCAATTCCTGAGGGATTTGATAACCAAGAGATTGACCGGAAAGGGATATATTTCTCCCTGAGAAGTTGCTGAACGAAGATTCCTCTCCTCCTCCCGTTCTTTCACATAAACTTCATAAAGAGGAAATAAAAAATGTTGAGAAAACTGATGATTTTCCCGAGGTCGAGCCTAAGGACTTGCCTCCTCATCTTGAATATGCATTTCTGGAAGGTGATGATAAATTACCCATCATAATTGCCAAAGACTTAAAAGATGAGGAGAAAACTGCTCTCATAAAGGTCTTGAAATCCCACAAGCAAGTAATTGTGTGGAAACTCTCCGATATCAAGGGTATTTGATGACGTATAGTCCATATTTGGGTCACGAACCCGATTAATAAACATTACTAATGCCCAGGCCCACCACGAGTGAGCTATCATAACAATGAATTGGGCCACCATGCTAGCGGTTTGGACTCACGAAAGCCCAAACCCGAATAAATTATTTATGGTCTAGATAAGGATCTCTTTTTTATAGGATAAAGATCCATAGACCGGATAGGCATTATACGCCGAGGAGTAAGGAACACGTATCCAATAAGGATTTCGTGCCTATATAAAGAATATCATAACTCTCATTAAAGGTACAATCTACAACCCTAACTCTCCTATCAACCCTAAAAACCGATTACTTACTCTCACGCTGGAGGATAATCGTGGGAGACAATCCCACGATAAGCCTAACGGTGTTTGTTTGCTTTCTTAGTACGCAGGTCTCAAGCATTAAGATCTGATTGGTACGAGGACATGAACCCAAATAAGGAACGCCCAACTTTTGTATCAACAAGTGGCGCCATCCGTGGGACCCTACACTAAGAACTAGAATGAAGAAACACAAAAACTCAAGCCAGCGGACTCCGCAGTTGGAAAAAACACGTGGTGACCCCCAGAAGAGGAACCATCAAGATTCGACCTCTAGGCAGGCCTCTGGAACAACCAATGCGCCTGGTCACCAAGAATCGGGCCCAACCCTAATTCTCCCAACGGTAGAATTGCCCACAGGGACTACCTAGACCACCACAGTGGTTCCAAGCACTGAAGAACTTCAGCGCACTCTCTTCACTACTCCCCATCAAACGGCACCCATTGTGGACAACACTGTGCCGCCAGGCGCGCCTAATCGAGATAGGGGACCTAATGTGGAAGCAGATATCCTTGCGTTGGAAGAGGACGCGCCTGAGTTAACGCTAAGTAATTTTGTATCTCAAAATTATGAAACTTTAACTAACCTCATGCAAGAGGAGGCAAGAAGAAGGTCAAGTCAGAGCCTGCAAGCCCGGCTTAACTTTAACCCAGAATACGAAACATCCCCATCACTCTACCAGAAGGAGGGGCGCGAAAACAATGAGAAGCGTACCAATGTCCACACTAGACTTAGTACAACATCTGATTCACAATACTCGGAGGAATACGAAGACAATGAGAGGCGTACCAATGTCCACGCTAGACTTGGTAATCGCAGGATGCAAGATAGACTTGGACGACAACGCTCACCGAGCGAGAGCTCTTCAAGGTCTAGAAGCAGAAGAATTCATGATAGACTGGGGAGACGAATTTCCCCAAGTTAAAGCCCCTCAAGCTCGAACTCTAAGGAAAAACGGCACAAGCGCCGCAAAAGGGGCAACTCTTCCTCAAGTGACTCCTCGGACAACGAGGACAAAGAGACAGGACACTAGAAGTCCAGAGGAAGACATCACGAGGAAGAAGATGTAGATATATCTCTTCCTTGGCGCCGCCAAAAGGTTGACGCATTCACGCGACGCATCAGCGATTATTCGGATAACAAGAGAAGGGGCATGCCCACCAATGTTAAAACATATGATGGAACGGGTGATCCTGATGACCACCTAAAAATTTTTGAATCAGCTGCTACTATCGAAAATTGGCCACAACCTGTGTGGTGCCATATGTTTAACTCCACATTGGTAGGGAATGCCCAAACCTGGTTTAGCAAGCTTACACGAAGTAGCATAAACGGGTTTGAAGAGTTGCGAAGAGCATTCCGTTTGAAGAATAAATCCATCTCTAAGATGGAAATATCCACAGTGATAGAAGAAGAGAATCCTACTTGGATGACACCTATCATATCATAAGCAAAGGAATATTACCCCAAGAACAGAAAGACGCTCGATGGATACGGCGCACAGCGCAGAGGTTCTAACTTCGCGACGGTATCCTATATCGACGTTCATTCCTACAACCATGGCTTCGGTGCGTTGGACCTCTTCAGGCAGATTACGTACTCCGAGAGATCCACGCTAGGTCATGTAGCAAGCACTCAGGACCACGGTCCGTTGTGAAGCGAGCCTTACGGTCAGGATATTATTGGCCTACTATGCACCGCGATGCGCGAGACATAATAAAGAAATGCAGTGACTGCCAAGTCCACAGGCCTATCCCGCGCACCTACCACAACAAGAGATGACACCCATCACCTCACCATGGCCATTCCATAAATGGAGCATTGACATTGCAGGCCCCTTTCCAGTGCAGCGGGGGGACTTAAATTCCTCATAGTGGCCATAGATTATTTCACCAAGTGGATTGAGGCAAAAGCAGTGGCAAGTATCACAGGCAACCAAATCAAACGCTTCGTTTGGGACAACATTGTATGTCACTTTGGCCTACCAGGAGAAATTATTTCAGACAACGGAAAACAATTATGTGACAACCCGTTCAAGGACTGGTGCGCGCAGTTAAACATTACGCAAAACTTTGCGTCAGTTAAGCACCCACAAACAAATGGTTTGGTTGAACGAGCGAATCGTAGTCTGGGCGAAGGAATAAAAGCGCGCCTTGAAAAACATAAAGGAAAGTGGGTGGATGAATTTTCGCATGTTTTATGGGCGCACCACATGACAATAAAAACTAGCACTGGCGATACACCATTCTCTCTTGTCTATGGGACAGAAGCTGTCATACTAGCCGAGATTGGAATGCCCACTATCCGTATGGCGGAAATCAGTGTTACAACAAATGACGATGAGCGGCGCATAGACTTGGATCTGTTGGAAGAAAGGCGCGAACGGGCAGCTATACGTGAGGCAAAGGCTAAATCAAAGATGAAGAAGTATTATGATGCAAAAGTCAGAAACGCTTCTTTCAGGCAAGGAGACTTTGTATACCGCGCCAATGATGCAAGCCACGCAGAAGACACAGGCAAGGTTGGACCCAAATGGGAAGGACCCTATGAGGTCACAGAAGCGTTAGGCAACGGCGCATACAAGCTGCGTGATATGGAAGGCCATGAGCTAGCACGCACTTTGAATATTTGCAATCTCAAGAGATACTATATTTAGGAAAGGCTACGGCCCACGCACAGGCAACTCTGCACTTTAGTAAGTGCCTAATAAATGTCCATGTATTTGAATTTTCTTTTTTTTAGGGAATTGTCCTTTATTTTCAAAAAACTTGCAAGTATTAATAAAACGTTGTGGTTTCCAGCTAACTCCACAATACATTTAACTTTATTGTTTACATTGTTTTATTTATGTCTCAATATTGTTAATTTATATTTCTGCCTACATGGCGTGCATGCATTTATTAAGACCCACGATGGCAGAAAGGATGAGTAAACCTACTAAATAACTCGTTGAGTAAGAGGGTTTCAAACCCATCAACACTGGATCACGCATCCTTGCTAAACACCTTACTTTCAAGACATTGAAGTAAGTTTAATGCACATCCCACGAAGGATACGCAACAACGCACACTGTGCGCGTTTAGCAATTGAGGAGCCAATACTTTTGGTTCCTTGATATGGTATTTACAGCACGCTGCAAATTACCACATACACTTATGAATTTTTATCTTTTAAGTCATGCACTTAATTTAATTTTTCTTAAGAACAATATTTAACTCTTGGAAAGTCTTCCATATCAAGACAAATAATCTAAGTACAAATCGGATAATGCATATATGCATATGAACCAAACTTACTCTTCATTAAACCACGAGTTTACACAGAATATAGATTTTACAGGCACATGTGCCACAAAATTTAAATCTATCAAAAAAAAAGCTAAGATAGCCTAAATACTACGACAACGCTCTAGTTTGGGGCTACCCTCATTGTTCGCAGAACTCCCAGCCTCTTGGAGCTTCCTCAACAACAAACAATCTTTGGCTGACATGGTCGCCACGCTAACAGGAACTCCATCCGACCTAGGAAAGTGCGCAGCACCGACACCACAAAGGATGGCCTTCCCTTTCGTACCCTTCTTCTCTTGCGGCCCTCTCCAAATGGGCCTCTAAGCAATCCTTCAAGGGGACCTCTTTATCAAGGGCGAAGGGGATGAGGATGTCGCGTGGTTGTGCAAACACAGGAACTTGCAGCTGCGACTCGTCAGGCTTCAAAAAATAATCAGGCTGAGTCTCCGCATCCTCCAGGATATGCCTCCCTAGGATCAACCCCTCCATAATCACCTTAATGGGTTGTTCCTGGTCGCGCTCCAGCTGCGCGATCCGTAGAAGTTCAAACAACTTTATTTTTTCCATGGCTTCCACAAGCTCATCATAAGCATCCGCCTTATAGCCAGGCACTTCTGTGAGCGGCATTGTCAGCATCTTGCTCTCATGAAGCTCCTCCATAGCCTGAGCCTTGCCACGCGCCATGGCACACTCCACAACCTTCCCAAAGGCCTCCACAACCTCTTGGGACTCCAACATACCCATATCAGCTAACCGGAGACCATGACTGATTAACGACCTACAAACACAACACGCTCATTAGATGACAATTCAACAAGTAAGGCTGCAAAAGAATATGGAATACCTGCGCTCAGCAATGGTGGATAACAAATGTGGATAAAGCTCCTCGTCATACTCTATGCTGAGCTTACGCAGCTTCCCCTCCTAACGCTCCAACGACTCATTTACAAACTTAATCAACTCGTCCAGTTTAGCAAAATGATTGCTCTTGTTTTACTCCACGTACCTCAGAGCCCAATGACAATTGCTCTTGTACTCATTATACACATACTGGACTTGGCTCACTTGAGCAAGCAAAGCCACCTTCTCACCAGCCAACTTCTGAGCATACAAGTTTGTGGACCGCACCTCAGCATGCGCACTCACCAACTGTGCCTTCAGCCGCGCGATCTCCTCATCCTTCTACGCGCTGGCACTACCTTCACCAGCATACATGGTCCCGAGCTGGGCAACCAAAAAAGCCTGGTGCGCAGCAGCCACACTAAGCTCTTTTATCAGCTCCTCAGTAGATAAAGACTCGCTGGCCTTCAACGGCTCCTCCACAAGAGAACGAGTCACCTGCGGAGACACCTGCTCCACATACACTGCATCACTCCCTGCAACCTTGTCACCGCATACAAAAAACAACGAGTCAAGACATCATATCAAAAGTTAAAGAAGAATGAAGAAGAACTGCGACATTATCACTTACATAGGAGAGGAGGTCTCCGTAGTGTCATATGCAGCCACAGATTGTGAAGCCTCCTCCTCTGTGGACTTGATGAGTGTGAAAATACTCATCATTTTTATCATATCTGAACTGCCAAAAAATCCAAAAACACTCACAAATGCATCAAAATACAGAAATTATCCCAAAAGTGTGTTTTATATGTTTTAGATGCAAATTGTTTAAAAACAAATGAAAAACGAACAAAGTTTGCATAATTGGCAGTTTCAGTCCCTCAAGTTTCAAAAATTGAGAAAACTAGTCCCTGAAGGTTTGAAATGAAAGAAAAGTCAACCCAAGCCCTTTGGAATTCAAAAATTGTCAAAACAAGTCCTTGGGTGAAAAGTTTGAGAAAATTACACAATTGGTCCCTACAGTTTCAAAAATGGCAAAACAAGTCCTCGGGAATTTAAAAATTGGAATTTATCAAATATTTCCCTTGTACTATTCACATGTTGCAATTTTAGTCCTTTTGATAGCTTTTGGGAATATTACAACTCAACCCTTCAAAAAATCAGAAAATACAACTTTGGTCCCTATAATAATAATAATAACAAACCAAACGGATCGGATCCATGTGTTATTTTAACCCAAAACTAACAACCTTTTTACACCAGCCCAACCTTCCCTCTGGCCCAACACACCCTCACCAAGCCTACAAAACAAACAGCCCACCCCCTTGGTATTATCTAGAATGGTCAAATGACCTTTGACCACTTCCACCCTCCACCTCCAAACACAACCCCGTGACCCCGCATACCCTGCTACCCTCATCTTCACCACCCACTCAACACACCTCCATCATCACCCCTATACCCCCTTGCCTAACCAAACAACCACAACACTCCAAGAAGTATACCTCTGGCTTCAATTATTATAAGAAAACACCAAAAAGCAATTTGGGCGCCAAAATTTACCAACGGCCTAGATTAAATTCTAGTCATCCAAAGGCCAAGAAAGTTGCTGGGAAAAGTCCAAGTGGGTGCCCCAAACCCTAATTAGATGCTATAAAATGGAGAAGATGGAGTAGAGAAGGAGTTAGCTTTTTTTTATATAAATAATTTCTAATGTTGTTTTTAGATTCCTAGTGTAATTTCCACCTTCTCAGATTGTATTAAGTTGTTTCATTGTAATTTAAGTCTTTTTCAATAATAAACTTCAAGTTCTAGTTTAACTATCAGTTTATGCAATTTACTCTTTATTTCAAAATTATCAATAAGTTTGAATATTGTTAGTTATTGTTGCAATGGACTCATAAGCTTATTTAGGCTCTTTACAAAGCTTATTCAAGCTTATTGAAACACTGAAACTCAGTTAGTAACAAGAAACCAAAAATAAAAAAAATAAGAAAAAAATCAAAGAAAAATAAAAATCAAGGGTTAAATGCTGATCAATGCTGGAGCATAGTTGCTTAGGGATGGCTGTGGGTTAGAATTCCATGGGGAATAATAGGAATGGTTCTATGGTTCTTGATTCATTGGGTTGGACAGGAACGCACATTGTGAGTCCTCATTAATTTTTTACATTTCCTGTACCATTGCTTGTTTTAGTGTAATTGCTGCTTAATTTTGTTTATTACATGTTAGTTTAAGCTTATTCATCAGTTTCTAGCCTTGAATCCTTGGAATAGTTTGAAAATCTCATTGATAACTTTTTAAAGGGAGTGTTTGGATCAGGTGTATGCACTGTTGTTCAAGGAGTTTGTGTGGGTACTCATTATTCAAACATGTTTCCCTAAGTCCAAATAGCCTAGTTAAAGTCTCATAACTAACAGTCATATAGATAAAAGTCAAGACTTTACTTTAAATCTTTGTTGTTGTTCACTGTGGGTATTTAAGATAACATAATCAGTCATCTCAGTTATAAACTTGTTAGTGTAGCTTAGGATAGTTACCTTTTTGTTTAACAGTTCATCTTCAATCATTTAGAACCATTAAAATTTCCTTTTAGTCAACAATTGCAAAAACTAGCAAAAGTCAAATCTTTGAACTGTCAAATTGGACAAAAGTTCCAAGCTATGCACAGGGTTCAATTTGGATAGGCAATAAAATATTGTTGTTGTTTTAAGTTATTTGGTAGCTGGGTAATCTTTTTCAAAAAGAAAATTTAAGATTGGACCTCAGGTGCTTATTAATAAGCACTCTTGAAAATAGCCTGTTGCTTAGAAGTTGCCCTGCACTAGGGGAGTTTAGCTCTTAAGCCATTTATGCATAAGTTTGTATCCTGCTCCACAGAAATCCATAACTTGTGAATTTTAGTGATTAGTTAAGCCCTTCTGGCATACTTGTTCTTTGTGCTTTTGTTTTTCCATGAATTGCTTATTACAATTGCTTAATTTGCTGTTTATGATTTCTCAAACTCACTCCCTACACTGAGTCATCAGTGTAGGTGAGCCCTTTTTACAAGCTCCATTTTAAGCTCCCTGTTGAGCTTGAGCTTGTGCTCTTTAGCTTTGTGTGAAGCCTAGCTACCAATTTCAAAGTTACAATTCATTAAAAGCTTTTTCAGGCTTGTTCATTAGGGCTGCAAGCAGCTTCTATTTTGTCCCATTTCACTGAGTGCAACAAATACTCAGTGAATCCAAGGTTTTTCATAAGCTGCTCATAAGCTCTCTAGTGGGTCCTACCCTAAGAGCTTTGGCTTTTTGGAAAGCCCACCACCCCAACTTGCTACCTCAGTCCTTGTTTTGGGCTTATCATCTTATTCCATAAGCTTATTCTACCCTTAATGTTGACAGCAGGCCTACTTGACTGGGCATTCTTTTGAAATGCTTATTTTGTTTAATTTCTTGGTTCAGTGTGTGTTTGATGTTGAATTAGTTCATTCTCAATACCTACAACTTGTCTCTAGCTTAATTTAGCTCTGTGTTCAGTAGTATAGCTTATTTGGCAGCTTATTGTGCTTTTAAAATCCCATTTTACCTTATGAGCTTAGGCTGTTAAGCTTTTTAGTGTGCATTGAGCTTATTTCTGAGATCCAAGGAAAGTTCCTGCACAAAAAGTGCTTATTTTCAGTAGTTAATTAGTTGTGTAAAAGAAAATTAAGAAAAAGACAAAAATAAGTTAAGTGATAGTTTCTATTTAAGTCCTTTAGGCTTATTTTCTGCTTATTTATAAGCATTTCTCACTTTTAAATTATTCTCAGGTTCCTTTTTACTTAAAATAATTTTAGGAATTTTTTCAGATTTTTCCTTGGTCATTTAGTATTTTTCATAATTAAATTTAGTTTAAATCAATTAAATAATTAGTTTTAATTAATAATAAATAATTAAAAAGTAGAAAAAATAGGTTTTCTGTTTTAAAATTAGTTTTATAATATTTTAGATTTTTCTAAATTTAATTTTCATTTTTCTAGTTAATTTTCATAATTAATTAATAATTAGTGTAATTTAGTTAATTAAAAAGTAATTAATAATTAGTAATTAATTAATAGTAATTAATTAAATAGTGGTAAAAATAATTTTAATTTTCTAAAAATTTTCTTATTACATTAGGATTGTAAAAATATAATTTTCACATTCATAGGACTTTATTTGTTCACGTTTCACTTTTTATTTTACGCGTTCGCGTTTATTTTAAATTCAAACGCGCGTTTTAGGTTTAACTCACTTTTCTAGGTTATCTGATTATCAGTAATTGTTCCACTAGTGTTTCTAAGCTATTCTCAATCATAATCTTGTAGTTTACTTATAATAATCAAATTCCTGATCCTCCTGTTAAATCACCCGATCACTTAAAACGTTTTTAAATACAATTGCTTACCTCGATGGGACATAACGACCCGGGAATACACTGTACTCCTTGGTTAGTTGGTTTTAGAAGTTTGACTTGGTTGACCAATCGCATTGGAAAACTTAGTTGACCGTTTAGACTCAATCAGGACTCATCCACAATGATAATATGGCGCCTGCGCTTTGAAGTACCATCACCTCCATCATCCGAGGCCTTGCGCTTGGCACCCTGGCGCTCCTCTTCAGAATCAGTATCCACCTTGAGGATCCCAACACCCTCAGACGATTCAGTGCACGCAGGCTCGGAAGCTGGCACTCCTTGCGCAGGAACAGTCTGCACTGGAGTGGCATTCAGTAGGGGCTGCGCGACATCAGAGAATTCCTCTTGCACAAGCTCAAAAAGACGTCCGGCTATGGCTTCCAAAACAGGTACTTCACCTTCCCTCAGAGGGCGCACACCCACAGTCACCTGTGTGGGCTTTGTCAACTTCACCACTCCGAACAAATCCATCTATGCGCAACACATGAACAAACAACAAGGAACAAATTAGTTAATAAAGTTACAATATGCAAGAACGCTTACACTATAGATGCGAGGATAAGAAAGGATAAGCACCCACCCCGGCCGCTCTCATCCAGAAATGTTGGCACTTCATCAAAACCTTGGAAATAGTTGTGACTAAGTCCCATGTGAACCAAAAACACCTCAGGATAGGAGTTGATGGGGATGCGGTTTTCATTAATAGTCTCCGCATCCTCTGTGCTATACGAACCGGGATCTGGGCGCTCATCCTTTGGAAGCGTCCTTTGAGTATAAAACTCAAAGAGCAAAGGGTACACCGTATCATCTACCCAGAAAAACCTCTCCCTCCACCCCCTAAGCGCATCTACTTTATCAGTATAACATTGGTAGCGCCCTGGGCGCTTAGAAAAAGTAACCCACCCGTTTGACCACGTTGTGTGGTAAAACGCATGGAAGAGATTGATGGTAGGGTTTATCGCAAGTAAACGACAATTTACTTCAAAAAATTTTATTTTCGCCGCACCTATACAGTGCAGCTGAGAGATATGCAGACGGTGGAAGTTGAGCACGTCGCTCAAGAATAGGGATATAGGTACGCGTTGGTTCGCAAACTCAAAAAAGCGCTTGTATACCCCTATTTTCCCCTCAGGGAAGTCTGCGATACATGCGTCCGCATCCGGTACTTCCGGATGCACCGCGAGAGGGATGAAATAGTTGGAGGAGAACTGACGGAGTTCATCCTTGTCAATCTCGGACACAAACTCATTTAATTGTCGAACTATCTTCTATACGAGCTTTGACTATGGAGCGCACGCGTAATTACCTTAGAAGATAATAGTCTTTTCTTTTATCGATGATTCTTAATATGGAGAAAGTGGTGTTTTTACTGTGGTAAACATAGTGAAAATGAGAACCCTTTATATAGGGTTTCCCCTTTCCTTGGATCAATGCCACGTGGATACCACTACCTCCATCGTGTGGTTGGAATACAAATAGGTACAAGCACTTTTTCACGTATTTCAAGGGATACGTGGGATGCTTTAAGGCTAGATACATCGTATCCCATTTTTGGCGGGAAATACTAGAATCTTCCTGATTGGCCTTAAACAGTCAGATAATATTAACCAAGTTATGGTCAACAAGTCAGACAGCCTAAACCAATACTCCGGTGAGTGTAGTGTTTCCCCGGATCGTTAGATCCCAACGAGATGTGAAATAAGGTGCTTTCCTGCCAAAAACCAAGAATCAATGATCAAGACCAATCCTAATAGCTTCCCACAAGCTTCTAACCCAGGGCAATCCATAATACACCCTGCTCCAAGCCTTCTTTCATTCTCACAAAGGATTTTTATTTTTTTACTATTTTTTTATGTATTTTTGTTTTTTATTACAATACTTGATTTTATTGTTTCTAATAGCTTATATAAGCTATATAAGGAACTTATATTAGCTTATGAGTCCATTATAACCAATATTAACAACATTCAATGTAACTTAAACTTTTGAGATAAATTTTGTATGAACTGAAAATGGAACTGAGATTGAAATTAAAAGATGAAACAGGTTTATTTCACACTAAAAACACTTGTTACAATACTTGAGAGATAAAAAGTTACACTGGAAATTAAGAAACAACTAAGTCGACATACATAAAATTGAATTTTAAACTAGATAGATAAAATAAATGCTTCTCTTCTCTTCTTTATAGATATCTTTTTCTTCCAGCTGTTTCTGAGCAAATCCCACTTGAGTTTTGATCTTTTCCATGACTTTTTGGCCTTCATGATATTTTGGCGGGAAAACGGGGTTTGTCAGTTGAGGTAACTTGGGGCCGTAATTTTGTAATTAAAGAAGTTTGTATGGTAGTATGAGGTGGAGAGACAAGTTTGGGAGATTTTTGAGCAAGTTGGGGTGATAAGGAAGAAACAGAGGTGATCAAAGTAGTTTGGAGGGAAAAGTGAGTGAGAAGTGCATTTATTGTTGGTGGATTGAAATGATTAGGTGTGGAGAGGTGGTGAGCTGTGTGATGAGGTGGAGAGACAAAACCATGGATGGTATTGGGTTGCAGAGGGGGGTGAGGTGAGTGAGCAGTGGTGGTGGTTTTGGGGAAGGAGGTGAACAGTTGGTGGTGTTTGACCCGGGTCAACGCGGGTATTAACTAAAAAAGGGGTGGGCTGGATTCATTTTGGGCCCAAGTGGTGGATTGGATTGGATCTGGATTATGGAATTGGTTTTGGGTTAAAATAAAACAAAGGGTCCGGTTTGTTTGTAGTTTAGGAAAAATCAAAAGGACTAAATGTGTAATTTGGCCAAAGTTGAGGGGTTTGCTTGTGATTTTTCCAAACTTTATTTAAGGACTAAACCTGCAATAAACCATTAGTATAAGGACCACAATTATAAATTTTATCATTTTAAACCTCAGGGACCAATTCTGCAAATTCCACAAACTCCAGGGACCAAAACTGTAACTTTCTGATTTTTGAAGGGTTTGTTTTGTAATTTCTCAAATGTTATCATAAGGACCAATTTTGTCTTTTTAGAATAGTACAAGGGTATAGTTTGATAATTTTCCATTTTTAAACACCCAGGGACTAATTTTGACACTTTTCAAAAGTTGAGGGACCAAAGTTGTCATTTTGCCATTTTTAAACTTTAAAGGACTTTTCTTGACAACTTATGAATTCCAAGGACCTTTTATGACATTTGAACAAGTTTTGATTTACCAGGGACTAGTTTTGCCAATTTTCCAAAGTTCAAGGACTGAAACTGTAAATTATGTGAAATGTTTTGTTTTTCATCAGTTTTCAATCCTTATGCATAAAAACACAATCCAGGGATAATTTTATATATTTCAAGGCATTCCTGTGTGTTTTCATATGTTTTTGCAGCTTATATGTAACAGAAATGATGAGTATTTACACACTCATCAATCCCCCACACTAAACTATTGCTAGTCCCTAGCAATCTATTTGAGAAAAAATTAATGGATTTTTACTCTTTACCAAAAGCCATCACTTCTGGAGTAGCCAGGTGTAAAAACTGTGGCACACCTGATAACCGTGTGATTTTTAGCAAACCACCAGCTGTCAACGGATTTGATTTGTCTTTACCAGAAGCCGTTTGCTTCTGGACTAGCCAACTCTTGATGGAATAGTCAACATCTTGGTGAGCTGATTACCAATTATGGTTTTTCCACGGCCTTTACCACAAGCCATAATCTTGCGGGCTAGCCAACTCATTTGTTTTCGGGGAGTTGATGAACCATACAATTTTGGGCAAATTGCCAGCCATCAACGGTTTTGAGATGTCTTTACCAAGAGCCGTTTGCTCCTGGACTAGCCAATCCTGTTGTGGGTTAGACATGGAGGATTGATACCATTTATTGCATTTCTAAGCGTGAAAAAACTTTAAATTTTGATCAAATGAGGGTGCTTGATGGAACATGTGTTTGAATTCGTGAGAATCCCCCCCCCCCCCCCCCACACTTAGAAATGAATATTGCCCTCAATATTCCAAACACCGGGTGTTAAACCGATACTTAGAACGTAAGAAGGAAATATTTATAACCTTTATTTTAGGCTATTTACATACTTAGAACAAGCTATCACTATAAGTAAATTACTAACCAATATGTTTTAAATTTTATTTTAGTACAAGCTTTGACCTGCATGGGCCACCATTTTTTTTTTTTTTTTTTTTTTTTTTTTTTTTTTTTTTTTTGGATCACTACCTCCCAGGCTTGTGTCAGGTTTACCACGCAAGCTAATCACTTGTGAATGATTAACTGTAATAAATCCGCCCTGACAGCCCGGGAGTTGAATGATAAAGTTTATAATATACATACACCTTCCAGGTTTGTGTCAGGTTTACCACGCAAGCTAATCACTTGTGAATGATTAACTGTAATAAATCCGCCCTGACAGCCTGGAAGATGAATAACATAATATACATACAAAACATGTTTATTGAAATTTGAAAAATATTTACTTTTGAAATGGTGGTAGAAAGTAGAAAGAAGTCAGAAATACGGGTGAAAAACCCATATTGCTATGCTTTTGATTACCGAGTCATTAGCTTGACTCGACCTCGAATTGATTTGTTCATGAGGTAGCTTGTTTTTGATTCCCGAGTCACTAGCTTGACTCGACCCCGAATTTAATTGTCCTTGGGGAAAGTTTGGAGATCCGGGACAACCATGTTTGGGAAGTCCTCTCCAAAGTAATGTTTCACACGATGGCCATTTACTTTAAAACATGGACCGTCATTTTGAGATAACTCAACGGTATCATATGGATAAACCTTAGTGATAGTAAATGGACCAGTCCAACGGGTTTTTAATTTACCCGAGAAGATCTTTAATCTAGAGTTAAAGAGAAGTACTCGATCACCGACGTTAAAAACGCGGTTCTTTATTTTTGAGTCATGAATTCTCTTTGTTTTCTCTTTATAGATTAAAGAGTTCTCGTAAGCCTGATCACGTAGTTCATTTAGTTCATTCATTTGAACTTTTCTGTGATCGCCCGCAGTTTTGAGGTTAAAGTTGGCATGTTTCAAAGCCCAGTAGGCTTTGTGCTCAAGTTCCATCGGTAAATGACATGTCTTTCCGTACACAAGCTTGTAAGGTGTACACCCAATGGGTGTTTTATAAGCTGTACGAAAGGCCCATAGTGCGTCATCTAATTTATCCGACCAGGCAGCACGGTTTTCACCAACAGTCCTCTCAAGTATCCTTTTGATACCACGATTTGAAACTTCCACTTGCCCACTTGTTTGTGGGTGATACGCGGTAGAAAGACGGTGGGTTACACCATACTTTTGCATGACTTTATCAAATTTGTCATTGCAGAAATGCGTACCACGATCACTTATAATAGCACGTGGGGTTCCAAAACGGGCAAAAAGAGATTTCAGGAATTTCACTACAACTCGGGCATCATTTGTGTGTAAAGCCTTAGCTTCAACCCACTTTGATAAATAATCAACTGCCACAAGTATGTACTTGTTTCCTCTGGATGATGGAAATGGCCCCATAAAGTCAATGCCCCAGATATCAAATATTTCACATACTTGAATAGCATTTTGTGGCATCTCATTTCTTTGTGAAATGTTTCCATGACGCTGACAAGCGTCACAGGTTTTAATGAGATCCTGGGCATCTTTATAAATTGTGGGCCAGAAGAATCCGGAATCAAACACCTTTTTGGCGGTGTAATTAGGACTATGATGTCCCCCAGTGGGTCCAGCATGGCAAGCCTTAAGAATTTCAGTGGCTTCCTGTCCATATACACACCGTCGGATGACTTGATCCGCACAGATTTTGAATAAGTAGGGGTCATCCCAGAAGTAATGTTTAACATCCTTAAAGAATTTATTCTTCTGTTGGGTTGACATCCCTTTCACAACAAAGTTACCCGCATGGTAGTTTGCGAAATCGGCAAACCATGGGGTAGTAGAATCTCCACGAAAAGCAACCGCATTGAGTGTTTCGAGAGGAAATGTTTCATTTATTTCCTTTTTCTCATACACATTTTGATGAGGGTTTTCTAATCGGGACAAATGATCAGCAGCCAGGTTCTCAGCTCCTTTTTTATCACGAATAATGATATCAAATTCTTGGAGGAGGAGAACCCAACGGAGCAATCTCGGCTTTGCATCTTGTTTTGCAAATAGATATTTAAGAGCCGAGTGATCCGTATACACTACGCTTTTAGTCAAGATTAAGTACGTCCGAAATTTCTCAAAAGCATACACCACAGCTAATAATTCTTTTTCTGTAGTGGTGTAATGAGTTTGAGCTTCGTTCATAGTTTTGCTTGCGTAGTGGATAGGCTGAAAGTGTTTCGTTTTGCGTTGCCCCAAGACTGCACCAATAGCAAAATCACTTGCGTCGCACATAATCTCGAAGGGTAAGTCCCAGTCGGGGGCAATAAGAATGGGTGCCTCAGTAAGCTTTTTCTTTAATGTTTCAAAAGCTTCGACGCACTCTGGTGAGAAGATAAAAGGAGTATCCTTTTCAAGGAGATGAGTCATAGGTCGTGAGATTTTGGAAAAATCTTGTATAAATCGACGATAGAAACCCGCATGACCCAAGAAACTCCTAATACCTTTGACGGTAGTAGGGTGAGGCAGTTTTGCAATGACATCAACCTTAGCTCTGTCAACCTCAATCCCATTCTTGGAAATCTTATAGCCGAGGACAATGCCCTCTTTGACCATAAAGTGACTCTTTTCCCAATTTAGACATAGATTGGTGTCTTTACACCTTTTCAACATTGTTTCTAAATTGGTGAGACATGTTTGGAATGAATCCCCAATGACCGAGAAGTCATCCATAAAGACCTCCATCGTTTTACCAATCATGTCGGTAAATATGGCCATCATACACCTCTGGAACGTACCTGGTGCATTACATAAGCCAAAAGGCATACGTTTATAAGCAAAGGTTCCATAAGGGCATGTAAAGGTAGTCTTTTCTTGATCCGATGGATCAATGGGGATTTGAAAGTATCCTGAGAAACCATCAAGGAAACAATAGTACTCGTTTCCAGCTAATCTCTCAAGCATCTGGTCCATAAAGGGCAGCGGAAAGTGGTCTTTGCGGGTGGCGTCATTTAACTTACGATAGTCAATGCAAACACGCCATCCGGTAACCAGCCGAGTTGGAATCAACTCATTTTCCTCATTGGTGACAACAGTAATGCCACCCTTTTTTGGAACACAATGAATGGGACTAACCCATGGACTGTCAGAGATAGGGTAAATCAATCCTGCATCAAGAAGTTTAAGAACCTCTTGTTTAATCACATCATGGATTTTTGGATTCACCCTTCTTTGGTGTTGCACTGCAGGCTTGAAGTCATCCTCCATCAAGATTTTGTGTGTACAAAAATCTGGGTTAATACCCTTAATATCGGAGAGTTTCCAAGCAATTGCTTGCTTGTTTGATTTCAAGACCTTTATGAGAGCACTCTTCTCCTCAACACTTAAACCTTTAGCAATAATGACGGGTAATTTATCATCACCCTCCAAGAATGCGTATTCAAGATGAGGAGGTAAGTCCTTGAGTTCGACCTCAGGAAAATCATCAGTTTCCTCAACATATTTGATTTCCTGATTATGAAGTTGTACTGGAGGGAGTGGAAGAGAATTGTCTTGATTTAGCAATCTCTCGAGGAGAAGAATATCTCCCTCTAGATCAATCTCAGTGTTATCAATTCCCAGTGGGACTGAATCACTTTTGAGAAAAGCCTCGACCTCTTCCAAAAGGAAATCACTTCCCTCAAATGGAGTGAGAGAAGGGGAAGAGTCGGAAATGATAGGTTCAGATGATGGAGTGGCATCCCCACTCACAGAATTATGAGAATAACCAAGAAACTCTTGAGAGTACTCCTCAGAAGCAATGTCTATGATATCTATTTGATTAACTGCTTCAGAATCATAATTGGAGGAGTACCTCGAAGTTTGATCGAGGTTAAATGTAACAGCTTCATTACCCACACGAAGAGTGATTTCTTGCTCAAATACATCGATAAGAGCACGGCCCGTTCTAAGGAAACCCCTCCCCACAATGAGAGGGACCCTTTGATCGGCATCGAAATCAACCACTACAAAGTCAGCGGGGAGATGAAATTCTCCTACCTTTACAAACACGTCCTCGGCAATGCCGAGAGGACGAGATATCGATCGGTCTGCAAGCTCTAAAGTCATGCAGGTAGGAGTAAGATCAGGAAGAGAAAGTTTCTTCCAAACTGAGTACGGCATTAAGTTGATACTTGCACCAAGATCGGCCAAGGCATAGCAATCAACCATTCCTGGGAATACACATGGTATTAGAAATTTTCCAGGATCTCCCAGCTTCTCGGGAAGCTTCTTTAAAAGAACTGCTGAGCAGTTCTCATTCAAGGGAGTCTTTGCCATTTCAAACAGTTTCTCCTTGTTGCTTAACAAGTGTTTGATTGTCGATGCAAATTTGGGCATTAGAATAATAGCATCCGCAAAGCTAATGTCAAAATGCAAATCTTGGAAGATTTGAAAGAATTTATCCATCTGATGACTAGCTTTTTCACGGAGCTTTTGCTCACTCAAGCGTGAGGGGTAAGGAATAGAGGAGGTAGAAGGTTTGGACTGAGGTGTTTCAACTGGAATATCATTTGGTTCAAAAACAACTCTAGGTTTTGGTTTGGGTTTCGGGACAACATGAGGTAGGACGTTTTGGGCACCTCCCTTATGAGTAGGAAGTACTTCGTCCTTATTTACCTCGACGTTATTTTCCACTACCTTGGGAGAAGAAGAAGAAGGGGTAGTGGGAACAGTGGGTCCATCATATGAAACTCCGCTCCTGGTCGTGATCGCCTTTGCATCGCCCCTCGGGTTTGCGATCGTGTTGCTCGGAAGTTTTCCAGAGCCCGAGGGTTGTTCATTTAAAGATTTCTTAAGTTCAGAAATCTGGCTGACCAACAACCTGTTTGTCTCTTCTTGAGTTTTCATGAACTGCTTTAACAACTCATCTGATGATGGTTGTGGAGCTGGGAGAATGGCTTGTGTTTGGTTAGGGAAATTTTGGACACGGTTATTTTGATTATAACCTTGTTGTGGTTGAAAATTTCCCTGATTTGGATTACCATTTCCCTGAAAATGATTTCCGGGGTTGAAATTGTTTCTGTTAAAGTTTCCTTGATTATGGAAACCTTGATTCTGTCCAGGATTGAAATTCCCTTGGTTTTGATAACCTTGGTTCATTCGAGGTTGGTTCTGGTTTCTGTTTTGCAAATTTGGGTTTTGGTTAAACCCGGGTGGTCCCATATGTGTGTTAGCACGGTAACTTGGTTCCATTTGAGGACGGTATTGAATACCTCCCTGATTTGTAGTTCCGGCTAAGGCATTGGCTTCAAAAGGACTACCATCCGTGGCAGTACAATTGTAGTAAGCATGTGGGCCACCACAAGTGACACAAACTTCCACTTTTTTAGCTTCAGCATGTGAAGGGTTTTGTGTGAAAGTGACTTTTTTCTGGCTTGAGAGAACCAAAGCTTGAATGGCGTCCGTGAGTTTATCTATCTTAGCATCGGTGCTAGAAGTACTCACGGGTGATGAAGTAGAAGGACCAGCACTCACTTGGGAGTTATATGGTTTTGTGCGTGTAGTGCGGACTTTGGACTTATTTTCAATGATTTCTAAAGCTTCTTTTGTGGTTTTGCTCAAAAAATTACCTCCCGCGGAGGCATTGAGAGAATCTTGGTCAGATTGACTCACACCATTATAAAACGTGTCAATTTGCATTAACTCTGTGAAACCATGATGAGGACATCGACGAAGCAATTCTTTGAAACGATCCCAAGCGTCACCAAACGATTCATCAAACCTTTGAGTAAATTTGATGATTTCATTTTTAAGACTTGTCGTTCTGGACGGGGGGAAAAATTCGTTTACAAATTTGGTAACTAGATCTTCCCATGAGTGTATTGAACGAGGAGGTTGTTTTTCCAGCCAAATCCGGGCTGCTCCCTCAAGAGAAAATGGGAAGAGAAGAAGTTTAACTGCTTCGGAAGGGACGTTCTTGTATTTGATGGTTGAAGTGATTTTATTAAACCATCTAATGTGAGCATGGGGATCATCCCTCTCAAAACCATAAAATTGGCTTGAAGTCACTAGATTTAGTAACCCGGTTTTGAGCTCAAAGTATTCAGCCACGATGGCTGGGACAACAATAGCGTCTCCGTAACCCTCAATGGGTGCTTGGAGAAGCTCATTCATCGGACGGTCTTCCGCCATGATAACTTTCTTTGGTGAAACAGCACGTTCCTCAGATACGGCTGTTGGGGCAGAACGTCTACGGCGTCTTCGAGGAATTCTGACAAGCTCACGTAAAGGGCTTGTGGACCTAGAAGAACGAGTGCGCATGCACTAGAGACGACTCTAAGAATACTTAGAGTGACGGGAAATTTACAAACAGAAAATAAAATAAAATATGAACAAAAAGATGATATATAACAAAGGGTGAAAATTCAAACTCACAGATATTTCAAAAAGTCGTAATACGCAGCACACCTCCCCGGCAGCGGCGCCAAATTTTGATTGGCCTTAAACAGTCAGATAATATTAACCAAGTTATGGTCAACAAGTCAGACAGCCTAAACCAATACTCCGGTGAGTGTAGTGTTTCCCCGGATCGTTAGATCCCAACGAGATGTGAAATAAGGTGCTTTCCTGCCAAAAACCAAGAATCAATGATCAAGACCAATCCTAATAGCTTCCCACAAGCTTCTAACCCAGGGCAATCCATAATACACCCTGCTCCAAGCCTTCTTTCATTCTCACAAAGGATTTTTATTTTTTTACTATTTTTTTATGTATTTTTGTTTTTTATTACAATACTTGATTTTATTGTTTCTAATAGCTTATATAAGCTATATAAGGAACTTATATTAGCTTATGAGTCCATTATAACCAATATTAACAACATTCAATGTAACTTAAACTTTTGAGATAAATTTTGTATGAACTGAAAATGGAACTGAGATTGAAATTAAAAGATGAAACAGGTTTATTTCACACTAAAAACACTTGTTACAATACTTGAGAGATAAAAAGTTACACTGGAAATTAAGAAACAACTAAGTCGACATACATAAAATTGAATTTTAAACTAGATAGATAAAATAAATGCTTCTCTTCTCTTCTTTATAGATATCTTTTTCTTCCAGCTGTTTCTGAGCAAATCCCACTTGAGTTTTGATCTTTTCCATGACTTTTTGGCCTTCATGATATTTTGGCGGGAAAACGGGGTTTGTCAGTTGAGGTAACTTGGGGCCGTAATTTTGTAATTAAAGAAGTTTGTATGGTAGTATGAGGTGGAGAGACAAGTTTGGGAGATTTTTGAGCAAGTTGGGGTGATAAGGAAGAAACAGAGGTGATCAAAGTAGTTTGGAGGGAAAAGTGAGTGAGAAGTGCATTTATTGTTGGTGGATTGAAATGATTAGGTGTGGAGAGGTGGTGAGCTGTGTGATGAGGTGGAGAGACAAAACCATGGATGGTATTGGGTTGCAGAGGGGGGTGAGGTGAGTGAGCAGTGGTGGTGGTTTTGGGGAAGGAGGTGAACAGTTGGTGGTGTTTGACCCGGGTCAACGCGGGTATTAACTAAAAAAGGGGTGGGCTGGATTCATTTTGGGCCCAAGTGGTGGATTGGATTGGATCTGGATTATGGAATTGGTTTTGGGTTAAAATAAAACAAAGGGTCCGGTTTGTTTGTAGTTTAGGAAAAATCAAAAGGACTAAATGTGTAATTTGGCCAAAGTTGAGGGGTTTGCTTGTGATTTTTTCAAACTTTATTTAAGGACTAAACCTGCAATAAACCATTAGTATAAGGACCACAATTATAAATTTTATCATTTTAAACCTCAGGGACCAATTCTGCAAATTCCACAAACTCCAGGGACCAAAACTGTAACTTTCTGATTTTTGAAGGGTTTGTTTTGTAATTTCTCAAATGTTATCATAAGGACCAATTTTGTCTTTTTAGAATAGTACAAGGGTATAGTTTGATAATTTTCCATTTTTAAACACCCAGGGACTAATTTTGACACTTTTCAAAAGTTGAGGGACCAAAGTTGTCATTTTGCCATTTTTAAACTTTAAAGGACTTTTCTTGACAACTTATGAATTCCAAGGACCTTTTATGACATTTGAACAAGTTTTGATTTACCAGGGACTAGTTTTGCCAATTTTCCAAAGTTCAAGGACTGAAACTGTAAATTATGTGAAATGTTTTGTTTTTCATCAGTTTTCAATCCTTATGCATAAAAACACAATCCAGGGATAATTTTATATATTTCAAGGCATTCCTGTGTGTTTTCATATGTTTTTGCAGCTTATATGTAACAGAAATGATGAGTATTTACACACTCATCACTTCCCCGCTACGCTTACCGCTAATATTACTAGTCTAGCATCCGCGGTTAATACCTACGCATACTAGACTAGGGGGACATGATGACGTATAGTCCATATTCGGGTCACGAACCCAATTAATGAACATTACTAATGCCCAAGCCCACCACGAGTGGGCTATCATAACAATGAATTGGGCCACCATGCAAGCGGTTTGGGCTCACAAAAGCCCAAACCCAAATAAATTATTTATGGTCTAGATAAGGATCTCTTTTTTATAGGATAAAGATCCATAGACCGGATAGGCGTTATACGCCGAGGAGTAAGGAACACGTATCCAATAAGGATTTCGTGCCTATATAAAGAATATCATAACTCTCATTAAAGGTACGATCTACAACCCTAACTCTCCTATACAACCCTAAAAACCGATTACTTACTCTCATGTCGGAGGATAATCGTGGGAGACAATCCCACGATAAGCCTAACGGTGTTTGTTTGCTTTCTTAGTGTGCAGGTCTCAAGCATGAAGATCTGATTGGTACGAGAACAGGAACCCAAATAAGGAACGCCCAACTTTTGTATCAACAGTATTAACCCTGAATTCTGTACTCAAACCAACAATTCAACAACAAAGATGGGTTAATCCCAAAATTCATGAGGTTATCAAAAAAGAGGTTCTTAAACTTCTTGATGCCGGATTGATTTACCTGATCTCTGATAGTCCTTGGGTTAGTCCCATCCATTGTGTTCCAAAAAAGGTGGCATTACTGTTGTCACAAATGATGAAAACGAGTTGATTCCAACTCGATTGGTTACGGGATGGCGTGTGTGCATTGACTATCGAAAGTTAAATGACGCCACCCGAAAAGACCACTTTCCTCTACCCTTCATGGACCAAATGCTCGAGAGATTAGCAGGAAACGAGTACTATTGTTTCCTAGATGGTTTCTCGGGTTACTTTCAGATTCCCATTGATCCGCGGGATCAAGAAAATACCACCTTTACGTGCCCCTACGGAACTTTTGCCTATAGACGTATGCCTTTTGACTTATGTAATGCTCCAGGCACATTCCAAAGGTGCATGATGGCCATATTCCACGACATGATCGGGAAACCTATGGAGGTCTTTATGGATGACTTCTCGGTCATTGGGGATTCTTTCCAATCTTGTCTCTCCCATTTACAAAACATGCTGAAACGTTGTAAAGAAACAAACATGTGTCTAAATTGGGAGAAAAGCCATTTTATTGTCAAAGAGGGCATTGTCCTCGGCCATAAGATTTTCAAAAGTGAGATTGAGGTTGATAGAGCTAAAGTTGATGTTATAGCAAAACTGCCTCCTCCCACTACTGTCAAAGGTGTTAGAAGCTTTCTCGGTCATGCCGGATTTTATTGTAGATTCATTCAATATTTTCCGAAAATTGCCCAGCCTATGACTCATCTCCTTGAAAAAGATGCTCCTTTCATCTTCTTACCCGAGTGCATCAAGGCTTTTCAAACTCTGAAGAAAAAGCTTACTGAAGCACCGATTCTTGTTGCCCCCGATTGGGACCTGCCCTTTGAACTTATGTGCGATGCTAGTGACTTTGCAATAGGTACAGTCCTGGGGCAACATAAAACAAAACACTTTCAGCCTATACACTATGCCAGTAAAACTATGACTGAAGCTCAAACTCACTATACCACTACGGAAAAGGAACTCTTAGCCGTGGTGTATGCCTTTGCAAAGTTTCGGCCATATTTAATCCTCACCAAATGCATAGTATATATGGACCATTCAACTTTAAAATACCTCTTTGCCAAACAAGATGCAAAGCCAAGATTGCTCCGATGGGTTCTCCTCCTACAAGAATTTGATATCATCATCCGTGATGATAGATAAAAAAAAAAAAAAAAAAAAAAAAAAAAAAAAAAAAAAAAACTGAGAACTTAGCTGCTGATCATCTATCCCGACTAGAGAATCCTCACCAGGATGTCCTCGATAAAAAGGAAATAAATGAAACATTTCCTCTCAAAACACTCAATGTGATCTCTTCTCGTGGAGATTCTACTACCCCATGGTTTGCAGACTTTGCAAATTACCATGCGGGTAACTTCATCGTTATAGGGATGCCATCCCAACAGAAGAAAAAGTTCTTCAAAGATGTAAACCACTACTTCTGGGACAATCCCTATCTGTTTAAAATCTGTGCGGATCAAGTCATCCGGCGGTTTGTACATGGCCAAGAAGCCATGGATATCCTAAAAGCTTGTCATGATGGACCCACGGGGGCACATCATAGCCCAAATTACACGGCCAAAAAGGTGTTTGATTCCGGATTCTACTTGCCCACGATTTATAAAGATGCTCATGAGTTTTTCAAAACCTGTGACGCTTGTCAGCGTCACAGGAATATTTCTGATAAGGATGAGATGCCTCAAAACGCCATCCAAGTCTGTGAAATATTTGACATCTGGGGCATTGATTTTATGGGTCCATTCCCGTCTTCACGAGGGAATAAGTATATACTTATGGTCGTCGATTATCTGTCTAAATGGGTTGAAGCAAAGGCTTTACCCACCAATGACGCCCGAGTTGTTGTAAAATTTTTGAAAGCTCTTTTTGCCAGATTCGGAACTCCACGTGCCATAATCAGTGATCGTGGTACACACTTTTGCAATGATCAATTTGCAAGAGTCATGTAGAAGTACAGTGTCACTCACCGTCTTTCCACTGCGTATCACCCCCAAACAAGTGGGCAAGTGGAGGTTTCCAATCGTGGCATTAAAAGAATTCTGAAGAGGACAGTAGGAGAAAACCGTGCCTCTTGGTTGGATAAACTGGATGATGCTCTCTAGGCCATCCGAACAGCTTACAAAACACCCATCGGTTGCACTCCATACAAGCTGGTTTATGGGAAGGCGTGTCATCTACTAATTGAGTTGGAGCACAAAGCCTACTCGGACTTAAAACATGCCAACTTCGACCTTAAGACAGCGGGTGATCACCGCAAGGTTCAGTTGAATGAATTAAACGAACTTCGTGATCAGGCTTATGAGAATTCTTTGATCTACAAAGAAAAGACAAAGAAGATTCACGACTCAAAGTTTAAGAACCACGTTTTCAAATTCGGTGATCGAGTCCTTCTTTTTAACTTAAGATTTAAGATTTTCTCAGGCAAACTTAAAACCCGTTGGTCTGGGCCTTTCACTATCACCAAAGTGTTTCCATATGGAACCGTTGAGTTATCTCAACCCGACGGTCCCAACTTCAAAGTGAATGGTCATAGGTTGAAGCACTACTTTGGAGGGGACATACCACCCATGATTGTCCTAGACTTCCAAACTTTCCCCACTAACCAATGAATTCGGGGATCGAGTCAAGCTAGTGACTCGGTGAACAAAAACATTAGCATGCACATGGGTTTTCACCCATGTTTCTGACTTCTCTCTTCTTTCTAATAAAATAACGGGAAGGGGGCAACCTCTTCTGCATCTTTTGTTTGTGCTTGTTGTTGTGTTTGTACAGGTAATTGTTCCCGATGCATGAAGGTTCTCGTGCTCATATTTTTGCCCTTACTTCATTCAAGCTTCCTTGTTCAAGAAATCTGATATCCTTAACTAACGTTATCTTTTGGCATAATTAATAAACAGCCTTAGATACAACGTAGGATGACCATCGCCTTTGAAACATTGAGGACAATGTTTAACTTTAGTCTGGGGGGGGGGGGGGGGGGGGTATCTTCGATTTGACTTGCACCTTTCATGTGCCGTTTACTCATGCAACTCCATTTTTCTCAAAAATAAAAAAAGATTGAAAAAATTTCATCAAAAGTACCAAAAATTTGAAAAATTTTGAAAATTTTCTGCAAAAATATAATAAGTTTTGACACTTTGTTCTGACTTTCCGCTGGGTAGGGTAGGAATAGAAATTTTGACCTGACCGGGCGTGTTGAGCCCTAGCTTGTTCCCTTAACTTTTTAGGCTAAGGATCCGCGGATCTTATTACTTGAGATTTTAAATTTGCAGAGAACGAGGAATGATAGTAAAGTCATTAATGTGATTAGATGCGAAACGTGGAATAGTTGGATCTATTTAGAGCTCATAACGGTTACTTGTAGTCCTTGCTCCCGCAAGATTGAAAACCAAAAAATAAAATAATTAGAATTACGCATTTTCAAAAGTTGTCTAAATTTCCGCTCACTTTGCGTGATGGCATAAGCATTAAATGGGCCCTGGATCCTTTATTCTGACAGGCGTTTAGGTCTTGGAACTCCCCGTTTTGTTATATGCCATATGAGGTTCATAAATAACACCATTGATATGAAATAAATGCCAAAAATACCGGCGGTTCGACAAGCGGATCCTTGCATCCTTTGTTCTGAAAGGCGCTTAGGTCTAGGAGATTCACCGTGAAGCTCCGTATGCTTGAGGCAAAGTAAAGTGAAATAAAGTCATAAGTACCAAAAATGTTGGGTTTATTGATTTGATGATACAAAACATAAAGAATGAAACAAGAAGGATTAAGTGACAAAAGAAGAATTCTTCATTTAATGAAGAATAAAACACAAAGGACTTGCTTGCAAAAGAAGATTTATTTATTAGTCTTTCGTAGTATTTTGTAAACCCTAATTCTCTATTATATAAAGAGATCAAGGGTAATATATGTCTTCCATAACGTAGTCGACTAAAGGTGTGTGTGTTTAGGCATATAGTTTGTAGAATACGCTTAGGGTTTCGTAGCTCCAAGAATCGAGTGATTCTTGATTCCTGTTACATAATAGTTGTAACCGTATTATTCTGATCAAATAATATTTGGAGCTGGTGATGATGAAAACCTTGTTTCAATAATAATGATGTTTGTTTATTCCGCTGCGTATCATGTTATTAATCATTGTTATTGTTTAACCCTAGTGCTTAAAACGATCCAAGGAGTTTAACAAACTCCACAGTTGGAATCAGAGCTAGGTTAGCTCGTTATCTAAGGATTATACAAGGTTTATTGTCGAAGAAAACTGGTTTGGATGATGTATGATTCGTCTCTAAGGTTTATGAGGTAATTGATTTTTTGTGTATCGATCTTTCTGTTCTGTTTGTGTAATACGAATACTATGCTGAAGAAAATTGATTTATAATTAATTGGTTTGAAACCTCGTACTAATTTATTATGATGGGTCGGTAAAAATTGCTTTGGTTGACTACTTTACTGATTGGTTGCTTCAAACAAAACTACCTCGTACTGCTATCATCGAGGGTCAATAGCAATATTTTTTATCAATTATAGTAGGTCGGTGGTGTATTATGTTAAATTGGCGACAAAGGTATCTTGTACAATTAATTGTTAATGTCGTCTGGTATATATGTGGTCAATTGCGAAGTGTGGTGGTTAAGTTGCTCAATGAGTTGACATGTTGATTTATGATGATTGGTTGCTTCAACTAAGGATTAATCTCGTACTTCTTAAAGATTTTTGGTCCAATGACACAAGAGATCTTCACGCTTAAGTTACTGGAGATTTATTTTTCAAAGTTGTGCAAGTTGTAACATGTTATATTTGAATACTAAATTATACGGAGTAATTTAAATCATTAATTTTCTTCATTCTCACTTTAACTACACCCATATATATAAGAGTGAGCAAACGGACCGGATGGACCGGACCGACCGACAAAACGGACCGGACCGGACCGGACCGGACCGACCACATTCGGTCCGGTCCTCGGTCTAGGCTTTTTGGCTAATTCGGTCCTCGGTCCGGTCGGTCCGGTCCGGACCGACCAAAAAACCGAAAAAACATGCCAAAATATGCCTAATTGGACCGGACCGACCGAAGACCGGACCGGACCGACCGAAGACCGGACCGGACCGAGACCGGACCGACCACATTCGGTCCGGTCTCGGTCTATGGTTTTTCCGGTTCTCGGTCCTCGGTCCGGTCGGTCCGGTCCGGTTTTTGGACCATGCTCACCCTTACATATATACATACAAAAAATAAAAAGTAAAATGCACACACAAATTTATACACCGGTCGCTATTTGTAAGTAATCCTCTGATTAAAAATAAGTTACGTATCTGTATATGTCATTTACCTCTTTTCAATATTAACCTCCAACAACACACCTATTACTTTACTTTGAAGAGTCTGAGATACGAATTTCTCTAACATCTCCACTCATTATTGCCAAACAACTCTAGATAGCTAACTGAATCCATTAACTAATGTCAAAACTACCAAGGTGTAGTCACATTGCAATTGAAGATGATTGGTCAATTTTTTCTCTAAGTGACGACATACAGATGGTGAATTTCAATTCATTATGTTGGGCCTGCAACCGACCATTGCGTCTATAAATTCTTAATCAGTCATGGGTGCAGGAATTAGTTTATGAATATTGTTTATTGATCATGAAATCTGTCATTTTCTTTATTAATTAATGATCATGGGATTGGAGTATATGAGGTCACGTGAATTAAACTTGGTTAAAGTTATATGAATGTATCACGTGAGGCTGCTATGGCATGTGTACTGATGAATGAAAAAGGCCTAACAGTTGCTTCAAAGTAATAATACTGCTCATATAAAACTTTCTGCTACTCAAACTGCTGCTACTTAAAAGTTTCAGCTGCTGCGCATACTGTTCATTATTATTTGTTTTTGTTGCTCGAAAGATTTATTCTGCTGCTGCGTTTAAGGATTTGGAGATGGTTTACACACACAAGGATTATTTGGTTTTCACACACACATGAGGAGTTTGGTTTATTTGATCGAAAAATATTTATGGCTCGTTCTTATTGATTAATTGATTACGAAGAAGATGGATTATCACATATTTGATGTTGTAGTTGAGTTTCACAGGTTTGTGTTCTTACCATATCTCAAAGTGGGGTGTTACACTTTGAAGATAACTTGTTTGTTTTATACGGTGGTGACGAAGACTTGTCAAATCTAGTTTTCATATGTCAAGGAAAGGATGGACGAAGACATAGTTAACTGTCACTTGAAGAAGTTACGTTATTGTGCTCAGTGTCTCATTGAAAATGAGGATTTTGTCAATAGATTGCGGTCTACTTATATATTTGGGTTTGGGTATAAGTTCAAAGTCACGTGGTTAGTACAAGACATAAGACACAAGTTTGGGTTATTCTACTTCTTCATCAAGTTTGTTATATTTGGTTTTCTTCACATGTGATCATTACATATAGAGCCTACAGAATTGAAGATTCAAGAGATGGTTAACACATTGATTTCAGGGGAAGTATATTATGATGTGTTTAATCATTTGATGTTCATGCACCACTCGAGGGGAAGTGTTTGATTCTTACTACTGTTGATCATTATTACTACTGCTAGTTGGAGTTTCTATTGTTTTGGATTCATTTTTAGTAAGCATTTTTGTGTTCTTCATGGAGGGCAAATTGAAACATTGGAAGGCATTGATTAGGAGTGTGATATTGGTTCGGGGTGGTTAAGATCATATCTCATATGTTCTCTATTTGTTGATAACAAAAAGGGGAAGAGATGTTGGAGTGGCATGGCATGGATTAAGAGGAAGACAAGTTTGTTTCATTCATGGCGAGATTTAATTATCTCAACTTTTCTACTTCGTCTAGGGAAGTTCGTACAAGACCGTGTTTGTTTTGTCATCATCAAATAGGGGAAGATTGTTGATTTATTGATTTGATGATACAAAACATAAAGTATGAAACAAGAAGGATTAAGTGACAAAAGAAGAATTCTTCATTTAATGAAGAATAAAACACAAAGGACTTGCTTGCAAGAGAAGATTTATTTATTAGTCATTCGTAGTATTTTGTAAACCCTAATTCTCTATTATATAAAGAGATCAAGGGTACAGGTTTTTAATATATGTCTTCCATAATGTAGTTGACTAAAGGTGTGTGTGTGTGTGTGTAGGCGTATAGTTTGTAGAATACGCTTAGGGTTTCGTAGCTCCAAGAATCGAGTGATTCTTGATTCCTGTTACATAATAGTTGTAACCGTATTATTCTGATCAAATAACATTTGGAGCTGGTGATGATGAAAACCTTGTTTCAATAATAATGATGTTTGTTTATTCTGTTGCGTATCATGTTATTAATCATTGTTATTGTTTAACCCTAGTGCTCAAAACGATCCATGGAGTTTAACAAACTCCACAAAAAAATAATTGAGGTTCGACAAGCGGATCCTTGCATCCTTTGTTCTGAAAGGCGCTTAGGTCTGGGAGATTCACCTTGAAGCTCCATATGTTTGAGGTACAAGTTATATAAAAAGAAAGAAAAATGAACAAAAATGAAAAGAAAAAAAATGAAAAAATGATGAAAAATGAAAAAGAAAAAAATATAATAAATGTGGTGTGAACATATGATCCTTGTGAGTTAAAATTTAAACGAATTTTAAATCTGCCTAAATCTATCAGACTTTAAATTTATCGGAACGAAAATGAGAAATCATTTTCTTAAAAAAGTCTAGATACAATAAGACTTGGGAGCAGGAATTAAAATTAGCATTTGTGAGTAGTGTTAGCATCTTAATGACATTTTGGCTATGATTTCGTTTTTACGCTTAGCATGGGAACTCGTGAAAAATCAGGGACGATGAACTCTATCCGTATGGACAGTATTCTCTGAGCTGTGTTTCCTACTCTGTGACCCTAAATGTTATTGAAAAATGATGAAAGTCAAACATCCCATCACATAACAAGTGTAAAAAGTACGTAAATATTATTGAAGGAAATAAAGCTGAAAAATGGAGCGTTCTCAAGAATAAATGATTTTGTACTCTCTTTTGAACATTTTGCTACTTCTTCAATGTCAGTAAAAAGAGTTATGAAAATAATTTATCTTGTGGGGCGTGAATTGATCCCATTGCGTGAGGACAATCCAATACCTTAGTTTGTGGGGATTTGGTGTGTGCTTATTCACACACCTTTTTCTGTCCATATTAAGACCAAAACAGACACAAACTAACCATAAATGTCAAAGATATTATGTTTTTGTGTTTGTGATCGTGCAGGAACGGATATTTCAGAAATTGGCAAAAATCATGCCAAAAATAAAAAAAACGAGCACGAGTTTGGAAATCATGTCAAAAGCCAGAGTCGGGGAAGCAAATTACCACTTTTGAGCTCAGATTGTCAAAACACACCTTGAAGAATCACAAAATGCCAAAAATAATCCTTGGAGAAAAATTTTGCAAAATTGGCAGAAATGGTCCCTCAAGTTTTGAATTTGACAGAAATGGCCCCTACGCATTGGATTTTGGAAGAAAAAGTCAAAAATGGTCCTTGGAATTCACACGTTATCAAATTTGGTCCCTGGGTGAAAAAGATTGAAGAAATTACAAGATTGGTCCCTGAACTTTCAGTTTTGGCATAATTAGTGCCTGGGAATTCCAAAATTGGAATTTACTCACTTATGGTCCTCGGGTTATTCATATTTGGCAAGAAAGGACCCATTGTAAACTTTGGAAGAATTACACTTTCAGTCCCTACAAAATCTAAAAATTGCAAAATTGGTCCTTGTTAAAACTACTACACCAAACGGACCCTTGTACTACTAATCCAAAAATCCAAGTCCAACTCCAAACATAATCCACTCCACACCCCTGATCCACCCAACTCCTAGGCCCAAAACTACCCCATCCCAATTCCCTTTTCTATTAATAATAAAACCAGGGTCAAACGGTCAAACTTGACCCTGCTTCCCTCCTTCCTCACCCAACTTGCATTGCAACACATCACCTCACCCCCTCCCACCATCACCATCACATCCCACCGCCCAATCCACCATACACCTAGCAAGACAACTGCATTTAATGCCAACCCCTCTTGCAATAAAAACAGACCAAATTGCCATTACCTGTTTCCCGCCAAAACACATGGAGGGCTGGGATTGAGTTTGAAGCATCCAATGGCCAAGAATTATGATGGTAAATGATCAGAGGAACTCCACAAGCCCTAATTTCATCTATAAATGGAAGAAGAAGCAAGAGAAGCAAGTGTGTAGTGTTTTTAGCATAAATTAGCGTCGTATAATTAAATTCTTGATGCGTGGGAATTGCACCAAGCTTTACCTCTCGAGGGATCTCGAGAAGCTTATAACCCCCACCAGGCAGTGTACCTGATCGTTGTAGTATAGTATAGTCACAAGTACCGGGGGATTGATCGTTCAACTCAGGAATAGTGTCGCTAGGATTAGAAAACCTAAAAACTAGGTCTAGAGGTGAGGGATGATTCTTTTTGTATTTTTTATATTTTATAAAAACAAATAAAAATCTCGGTTTTTGGAAGAGTTGGCGGAATTAGTTGCTAGTCAACTAACCCAATAACTAAGATGCAATCAAAATAAAATAGAAAAAATGAAAATAAACTAAATTAAACTAGTGGTGTGAGCAATATATGGGAGAATTGTGTTTACTTAGATTTCACTACTCCCTAGATATCTTTTACAGGTTAATTACTTGTTACAGTTGTGTGGATGACGGATTGTATTCCTTAATACCATTCATGGGGTGGCGTACTTACTTCCCCAATCCTATAAGTTCCTACTTCACTCCTATGTCGAGCCGGCTAAGAAGCTCCTAACATGGGATCACTAGAATTTTCTCATGCATTAAATACAATCATAAAAACCTAGTACACATTGGTTCATGTTTCTTAAGACGTTCAAGCAAGTTACACAATGGAGATCTGCCAGTTTTCTTAAGCCTAACATTGAAATCATTCATCCATTACAATAAACAAACAATCAACCTATAATTAACATCTAGGTTTCATTACATCTATGCAAACACATGATAGATCTAGCCTAGCATGTTATAATCAAGACAAGCATGAGATATATTCAAACAACACATAGACATATTGAATGAATTGGAAGAAAACTTATCTTAATTGAACATGAAAGGTTTCAAGGGGTGAAAACCCTTGAAAAAACTGTTACAAACGACCTAGGGTTTATTAGGTTCGACCCTAGTATTCTCCACACAAGTTTCTCTCCTAATGAATGAAAAATAGAAAAGTATATATAGATTCTGTGAGGTGACGGCGTCAAGAGTAAAATTCTGACGCTGTCATCTCGCCGCCAATAAAGTTCTCGGACTGCCTAGATCTATGGGTGACGCCGTCATGTGTAATTCTGCTCCAGGCCGTCACCAAAATAACTCTTGACGCCCTACTTCTGACGCCGTCACGTTTTTTCTGGGTCGTCATCCATTTTGCTCTTGACGCCGTCAAAAAATCCTTCTTGACGCCGTCAGGTACTGTTCCCAGCAAGGAAAATTAAGTCTTTGTCGTTTTCTCACTTTTATGCTCCAAAAACGTCCAAAATGCTTCCTTTTCCAGAATTCACTCCCAAAGTACCTAAAATCACAAAAGGAACAATTTAGGGCAATATTTGATCAAATAAATTCAAATATTGACGCCCTACTTCTGAAGCCGTCACGTTTTCTCTGGGTCGTCATCCATTTTGCTCTTGACGCCGTCAAAAAATCCTTCTTGACGCCGTCAGGTACTGTTCCCAGCAAGGAAAATTAAGTCTTTGTCGTTTTCTTCACTTTTATGCTCCAAAAACGTCCAAAATGCTTCCTTTTCCAGAATTCACTCCGAAAGTACCTAAAATCACAAAAGGAACAATTTAGGGCAATATTTGATCAAATAAATTCAATTCAGGGCTTAAATGACCCCCTAAAAACGGTTCATTTTTCGCCTCATCATATACCCTTAGACTTGAGATTTGCTTGTCCTCAAGCAAATGCGGTTTTATTCTAATCAAAATACAAGTTAGGGGTCATTTAACACTAATATAAAAGTAATTACAACAAATAATCGTTCCAATAAAGACCAAAGACGAGCACGGAGGTCATACACTAGCACCTAACAAATAGTGTTTAGATACTCACATCTCTCGGGTGTAATAAAGTAATATCACAATATGGAAATGGAAAATATCTCTCACTACCTGTCATAGCAAAATAGATTACCATAGGCTTGGGAAAGGATCAAACCTCCACCACATGGCGTAAGCACCTAGGATAAACTATCAAAGAGGTCTTTTAAAAGGGTTGTAATGTTAGGTGTAGGGATATGGAATACACGGTTTTGTTGGATATAGGCAATCTTTACTGGTGGCGAGCTAATCATCTTGGTTAATTATATGTACAAAATGGCGTTGCTAAGCCAAGACTAGACTCGACTTAAGCTAATAAATCAAAAATAACAAAAACATAAAATAAACATAGAATGAAACGGGATGGAAGTCCGTATGTTTTTCTCTTTTCTTTTTCTATATATATATATATATATATATATATATATATATATATATATATATATATATATATATATTGAATTCTTTTTTGCATACACTCTTACCCTACCATCAAAAATAATACATCATAGGGAATGAACATTCCCCTTACACTTGAATTTTTACATACTTTACAATGAACTAATCTAATGACTCGAATCAAGATAATCAAAACACCTGGAGTACTTTTAAGATTAACGCACATATGGGGGTAATAATATGATGTTCTTCCCCATTACTCCATAAGATTAGTACTTTACCCATGACTCCCAATCGTCCCAAAACAATATGTACAAGGATATGACTCGACTTAGAAAGCATGTAATCAATTAGATAATTAACTAAGGGTTTAAACAAATAACAATAATGCACTAAAGATGAGTGCATACACGGAAGGCTAAGGCGATTTGGGTGTACATTTAAGTGGGGTGTAACAAATTCTTCCTTTAAGTAAGATGCTTAAAGTTAGAAACGAAAAGATAAGCTCGGAGGGGTGTACTAGGGGTTTCATGTACTAAGAATGAGTACAACGCTAATGGTGTGGGAAAAATTAGTTGACTTAACTAGCCAAGTAATATGACTTAAATGGTTAAGTAACTATGATACGGGTTTAACAAAAGGGTGATCCTAATGCCTCTTATCATGTATTAAATCCTACCACACGAATGTAGTCTCACTAGCGGTCTCGGGATGCATCACTAACGCAAGTTCTAGAATCTAAATGCTACCGGTACACTCATAAGCACTAATAGTAAATGCTTTTCCTATCAAATCTAAAGGCGAACCTCACATATTTGGGTAGAAAATTTTTCTGAATGGTACGGTTTCGTGCTAGTCATACGACTCCTATCCATGAGACGCTTGCTATGGCTAAAGTTTCACTCCTAAATGTTGTAAAAAATTTTAAATTTGGCGCTAAAATTACACTAACAAGTATTTCTCATAGTTTTATTACACATCTACCATCAAACAAACAAACTCAAGCGAAAGTGTATACTATAAGGTATCATCATTTTACCCTCCCCTTACACTTAGGATGAACATTGTTCCCAATGTTCAAGTAAAGAATGTAAAAGTGAAATAAGTAAAAGAATGAAATCAAATACTTCCCTGATTTGCTCGGTATGGATAATATGGTAACAAGGTTAGATCTTCCTTCAAGAAAATGAACAATCAAAGCTTCCCTTCTAGAATATAAATCATCTTCTTATCATACATAACCTGTTAAACCTGAAAAAACAAACAAGGCAACCTCGCGTAAAATCGGCGGCAATCTAAATATGCTAATAAATCCTAGAAAACAAAATAAGATATAATGCTTGTGGAATGATGTTTGCAGATTTCCTGGAGATTATAAAACTAAAGATTCAACAAAAACTTTAAGACTCCGTTAGAAAAACAAAACATCATTATGACTCGATACAAGCATTTGACTCTAACAAATACGAATATACATGTTCACTTAATATTGTGGAGAATCATGATCAATTTTGTTTCTTAAAAACATATTTGGGGTTTCCTCTTACACTTATCTTTTGCGAAATACCTTTGGATGAAGTTAAGACTAAGCCAAACGACAAGATAAAGTATTTTCACCATTTTAGTTTGAAACATGATCTACCAACAATAAAAATAAAGCATGCATACGGAAGCAAATAACAATCAAACAAAACATGGGTTGCCTCCCAAGAAGCGCTTTTCTTTATTTACGAGTCTTGTAGCTAGACTCAAAGTCATGGGTTACTACGTGACCTCATCATCAAATGTTACATCCTCCTCACTAATCATTTCATTACTGTTTTCTTGATAATGTTTTCCACGTTGTATGTTGACAGTAAATTCTCTACCTTCATCGTCTAGAAATACAACAGCTCCAGTTTTAGAGGAACTTTTCACCGTAAATGGTTCATACCATCTAGACTTGAGTTTCCCTGGAAATAAACTTAACCGAGAGTTATACAATAGGACTTTGTCCCCTTCTGAAAATTCCTTAGGTTTCTTAATCCGTTGGTCATGCCATCTTTTTGCCCTCTCCTTATATGTAATGGAAGACTCATACGCTTCTAACCTTAGCTCATCAAGCTCGTGTAGTTGCAAGAACCTATTTTTCCCGGCAATTGTATAATCTAAATTACATGCCTTAAGCGCCCAATAAGCCTTATGTTCTAATTCTACCGGAAGGTGACATGCCTTGCCATACACCATGTGGAACGGGATCGTTCCAATAGGTGTCTTGTAGGCAGTTCGGAATGCCCATAAGGCCTCGTCGAGTTTAAATGACCAGTCTTTTCTATTCTGACTAACCATTTTTTCTAGTATTCTTTTAATAGCTCTGTTCGTGTTTTCGACCTGGCCATTGGTCTGTGGATGATAGGCAGTGGAAAATCGATGGGACACCCCGTATCTCCTCATGACCTTTTCCAATTGCGCATTGCAAAATTGGGTTCCCCTATCACTGATGAGAGCTTTAGGAATCCTGAATCTAGCGAAAAGCTTTTTTAGGAAATGAATAACCACCCTGGCATCGTTGGTCCTAAGGGCTTGTGTCTCTACCCATTTTGAAACATAATCGATGGCAACTAAAATGTATTCATTCCCTCCTAAAGATGGAAAGGGTCCCATGAAGTCAATTCTCCAGAAATCGAAAACCTTGTATAAAATTCTGAGGTGCTTCATCCCTATGTGATATGTTCCCGGCCCGTTGACATGCATCGCATGCTTGTACCATTTCTTTGACATCACGGAAAATTGTGGGCCAATAGAACCCCACATCGAAAATCTTTCGGGCGGTGGTGCTTATCCCATGATGGCCTCTAGAGGGGCCAGAGTGACATTTTCTCATGATTTTTACTGCCTCACTTTCCGAAACACAACGTCTGATTATTTGATCAGGATACCTCCGGAATAAAAACGGTTCATCCCAGAAGTAGTATTTTAGTTGGGCAAAGAACCTTTTCTTTTCGTATCTAGTCATGTGTTCCGGAATGAGTCTGCTTGCGAAATAGTTGGCAAAATCGGCGTACCAAGGCTCAGAATCTGTCATTGACATGAGTTGTTCGTCAGGAAATGAATCCCGAACCTCACTTCTATCGTGCTCATCAAAGGGATTTTCAAGACGAGATAGATGATTTGCGGCCAAATTTTCTGCCCCCCTTTTATCACGGATTTGAACGTCAAATTCTTGTAACAACAAGATCCACCGAATTAGTCGTGGCTTAGCATCTTGCTTAGCAAAAAGATATCGGAGAGCCGAGTGATCGGTGAAAACGACTGTCTTTGAAAGGACAATATATTGACGGAATTTATCGAATGCGAACACCACGGCTTATAATTCTTTTTCGGTGGTAGAGTAATTCTCTTGAGCAGGATTCATGGTTTTGCTAGCGTAGTAAATAGGTTGGAATAGCTTGTCACGTCGTTGGCCTAATACAGCCCTGACCGCAAAATCGCTAGCGTCGCACATGATTTCAAACGGTAACTCCCAGTTGGGTGTAACCATGATTGGAGCTTGTGTGAGCTCTTTTTTCAGGAGATCGAATGCATCCTTGCATTCTTGATAGAAATCGAAAGGAGCATCCTTCATTAGTAATTGAGTCATTGGCCGAGCTATCTTGGAGAAATCTTTGATGAATCTCCGATAGAACCCGGCGTGGCCCAAGAAGCTGCGTATTACTTTAACAGTCGTGGGATAAGGTAACTTAGATATAGCTTCCACTTTAGCTTGGTCCACCTCATTCCCGTTCCCTGAGACCTTATGTCCTAACACAATCCCTTCTTTTACCATGAAATGACATTTTTCCCAGTTTAACACCAAGTTGGTTTCCTCACAGCGTTGAAGTATTTTTTTTTCTAGATTAGCAAGACAGCGGTCGAAAGAGTTCCCGAAGACGGAAAAGTCATCCATGAAAACTTCCATATTGTCATCCATAAGTTCGTGAAAGATTGCGGTCATGCATCGCTGAAAAGTGGCGGGGGCGTTACACAGCCCAAAAGGCATTCTTTTGTAGGTGAACGTTCCATAAGGGCAAGTAAACGTGGTTTTTTCTTGGTCCTCAGGTGCTATGGGGATTTGGAAATATCCTGAGAATCCATCCAAGAAACAATAGTACTCGTGCCCAGACAATCTCTCCAACATTTGGTCAATGAATGGTAAGGGAAAGTGATCTTTCCTTGTGGCATCATTGAGCTTTCTGTAATCGATACATACCCGCTAGCCAGTAACCGTCCTCTGGGGTACCATCTCACCCTTGTCGTTCTTCACCACAATCATTCCTCCCTTCTTTGGTACAACCTGTACAGGACTAACCCACGGGCTATCCGAGATTGGGTAAATTAATCCTGCATCCAGAAGTTTGATGACTTCTTTCTTCACAACTTCCTTAATATTGGGATCCACCCGCCTCTGGGGTTGCACGGTAGGTTTATAATTTTCTTCCATAAGAATCTTATTCGTGCAGAAAGTCGAGTCAATCCCCCTAATGTCGGCTACACCCCATGCAAGCACTCCCTTATATTTCTTTAGGACCTCTAAGAGCTTACATTTTTGTTCATGTTTGAGGGAAGAGTTTATTATTACCGGCAGTTGGTCCTCTCCCTGAAGGAAGGCATACTCTAAATGGTTAGGGAGTTCCTTAAGATCTAGCTTAGGGGGTTCGATAATAGAAGGCTTAAGCTTGTTTTCGGGTTTTTAGAGTTCGAGATGTTCAGTGGCCTCCTGTCTAGGGTAGAAGGAGACTGCTCCAACATCCTCCATCTTTTCTACCTCCAACAAGGGGAGAAAACTCTCATCCCGTAACCAGCCTTCCTCGATCTGTTCATCAACACAGTCATCAACGACATCCGAGAGTTCATCGACCTCTCCAATGAAATAGAGCCGGTTAGCTGCTTCGAGAGAGAGGTCCATAGTGTCTTTAATGTCGAAAGTTAAGCTATCGGTTCCAACTCGTAAGGTTAACTTGTCGTCATGAACATCAATGACTGCACGAGCGGTAGCAAGAAATGGTCTCCCTAAGATGATTTGTACCAAGTCATCCTCCTCCATCTCCAAGATTACGAAGTCAATCGGGAATTTGAATTGTCCAACCTTGACTAGCACATTCTCGCATATCCCTACAGGGTATTTGACTGACCTATCGGCTAGTTGGATGTTCATACGGGTAGGCTTTAATCCGGAGTATCCTAGTTTAAGGAACATGGAGTGAGGCATGAGGTTGATACTCGCCCCTAAATCGGCAAGAGCATTCTTTATCGAAAGAGATCCTATGGAACAAGGCAAGGTGAAGCTGCCTGGATCGTCTACCTTTTTTGGTAACCCTCGATGGGTCACCACCGAACATTCTTCCCCCATAGTCACAAGACCCTCGAGTTTCTTTCGGTTGGCGAGTAATTTTTTAAAGTATGTGCTATACTTTGGCATGTGATAAGAAGCATCAAGGAGGGGTATAGTGATTACTGAGTCTTTTAGATATGACAAGAATCTTTTATTATCGTTCTCTGTTTTCTGGTTTTTTAATCGGGATGGGAATGGGACTCTCACAGGTTGGTTAGGCAGGGTCGATGGGGACGGGATTGCCAAGGGAGGTTGTTCGGGAGCCTTGCTGCTCATATCACCCTCCTCTTCGCGAGGTTTGTTTGGATCGGGAGTGATAGGGTGCGAGCTTGGGTAAGGGGGTCCTTGGTTGTTTTTCCAGCTCAAGTGGTTATCGCGAGCATGGGGTCTTTTTGGCTTACTGACGGCATGTCTAGGTTATCGAGGGTGGAGTTAAGCTTGTTGAACCATTCTCCGATGTCATTCTGTTGCTCATTGACAAGTTCATCAAGACCTTTTAATTGTAAGCCTTTTTCTTGAGTGAAGTGACCAAGATCATCTTCAAAAGTGCTCCTGATTTCAAATTCAGGGCCTTCCTCTCCTTCTTTTCTCTTCACCAGATTTCCCCAGAGGGTGTAATCGTCGTTTTGGTAAAAAGGCAAAAGGGAGGGATCAGCATAGATGTCACCTCCTGACAAGCACGCATGTTCAGACGTGGGTTCTCCTCCTCACTCCTCTACCTCGTACGGGCCCTCACAGTAGTCGCAGATTAAGTAAGGATTTGAAAGTTGTTTAGGTAATTGCGACCCAGCTAGGTATTCCATTCTTTTGTGAATTTTTCTTAACCGATCTAAAGATGTTGAGGTGATTTCAGACATGCTGGCAGTCGACTCAGGTTCATCCCAAGTGTCATCCTGGCCTTGAGCATATTCCTCAATCCTATTCCATCCTTCCTCGGCACTAAGATTGGCTAATCTCCCTTTTCTAGAATTGTTGATTCCATTTCGGTCATTTGAGGAGACATTGTCGTAGAAGATTTGGACCAAAAGCCAGAGTTCGATGCCATGATGGGGAACTTGTCTTATCAAATCCTTGAATCTAATCCACGATTTATGGAAGGGTTCGTCCTTCCCTTTTCGGAAGCGGAGGATCCTATCTCTAAACGCTGAAGTTTTCCCAGCTGGAAAGAACTTCTCATAAAATTTGGATATGAGTTGCTCCCTTGTGAAAATAGATTCAGAAGGAAGTTTATCATACCACTCTTGGGCTTTTTCGTAGAGGGTGAAAGGGAAGAATCATAATCGGGACGTGTCTCTAGTAGCCCCATCCGTATGGAGGGTGTCCACTATTTTTAAGAAGTCCTTGATGTGTTGAATCGGGTCATCATCATCTAGTCCACAAAACTTGCACACACTTTGGACAAGCCAAACATCGGTCGCATGCAAGACCTCATTGATGTGTTCGTTTGGGTAGACAATGGCGTTTGAGAAACCACGAGGATTTGGGGAGGAGTAGTCCTTAAGGCGCTTAGGAGTGGGAGTTGCGGGGGTACTCATCTCGTTGTTGGATTGGGAGCTAGGGGTTGTAAGGTGATTTTTTGAATTTTCTTCAGAAAGGGGTGCATCAAAATCGATGGCTATGCTAGATGATTCAGGTGTTGAGTGAGATCGTCTTAACCTACGCATTTCTCTATCAGGTTCTGCATAGGGCAAAACAAGGTCTCTATCGGAACTACGACTCCTAGTGATTCTAAGGTTAGAGAATTCATCGGTTGCCATAATGGCGAATGGTGGATATTACGAACAAAGGCACGAAGAAATAAGATAGACTAAAGAAAACCTAAAAATAAAAATAAAATCTTACTAGAGAGGAATCTATCAAGTAGACCTAATAGAAAGAAATCCTAACCTAGACAATAACTATTCCCCGGCAACGGCGCCAAAAACTTGATGCGTGGGAATTGCACCAGGCTTTACCTCTCGAGGGATCTCGAGAAGCTTACAACCCCCACCAGGCAGTGTACCTGATCGTTGTAGTATAGTATAGTGCCAAGTACCGGGGGATTGATCGTTCAACTCAGGAATAGTGTCGCTAGGATTAGAAAACCTAAAAACTAGGTCTAGAGGTGAGGGATGATTCTTTTTGTAGTTTTTATATTTTATAAAAACAAATAAAAATCTCGGTTTTTGGAAGAGTGGGTGGAATTAGTTGCTAGTCAAATAACTCAATAACTAAGATGCAATCAAAATAAAATAGCAAAAATGAAAATAAACTAAATTAAACTACTGGTGTGAGCAACATATGGGAGAATTGTGTTTACTTAGATTTCACTACTCCCTAGATATCTTTTACAGGTTAATTACTTGTTACAGTTGCGTGGATGACGGATTGTATTCCTTAATACCATTCATCGGGTGGCGTACTTACTTCCCCAATCCTATAAGCTCCTACTTCACTCCTATGGCGAGCCGGCTAAGAAGCTCCTAACATGGGATCACTAGAATTCGCTCATGCATTAAATACAATCATAAAAACCTAGTACACATCGGTTCATGTTTCTTAAGACATTCAAGCAAGTTACACAATGGAGATCTGCCAGTTTTCTTAAGCCTAACATTGAAATCATTCATCATTACAACTATAAACAAACAATCAACCTATAATTAACATCTAGGTTTCATTACATCTAAGCAAACACATGATAGATCTAGCCTAGCATGTTATAATCAAGACAAGCATGGGATATATTCAAACAACACATAGACATATTGAATGAATTGAAAGAAAACTTATCTTAATTGAACATGAAATGTTTCAAGGGGTGAAAACCCTTGAAAATACTGTTACAAATGACCTAGGGTTTATTAGGTTTGACCCTAGTATTCTCCATACAAGTTCCTATCCTAATGAATGAAAAATAGAAAAGTATATATAGATTCTGTGAGGTGACGGCGTCAAGAGTAAAATTTTGACGCCGTCATCTCGCCGCCAATAAAGTTCTCAGACTGCCTAGATCTATGGGTGACGCCGTCATGTGTAATTCTGCTCCAGGCCGTCACCAAAATAACTCTTGACACCCTACTTCTAACGCCGTCATGTTTTCTCTGGGTCGTCATCCATTTTGCTCTTGACGCCATCAAAAAATCCTTCTTGACGCCGTCAGGTACTGTTCCCAGCAAGGAAAATTAAGTCTTTGTCGTTTTCTTCACTTTTATGCTCCAAAAACGTCCAAAATACTTCCTTTTCCAGAATTCACTCCCAAAGTACCTAAAATCACAAAAGGAACAATTTAGGGCAATATTTGATCAAATAAATTCAATTCTGTGCTTAAATGACCCCCTAAAAACAGTTCATTTTTTGCCTCATCAATTCTCAATTTCCTTTGTACTTTTTAGTTTAAAAATTGTGTACTAAGTATCTTTGTGGTAATAAAATTCTATTTTAAGTATCAATTTCAAGATCCTTTGCTTATTTTCAGTTTATGCCATTTTATGTTGAAATTCTCAAATCCATCTAAAGTGATTAAAAGTCTTGCTCAGTTCTTGTTAGAGCTTGTTTAAGCTTATTTATAAGCTTTCTTAAGCTTTCAAATCATTTAAATCAGTTTAGGACAGTAAACTCAAAATCATAAAAAAAATCAAGAAAAATCAAAGAAAAATTAAAAATAGGTTTGAAGATGATGATTGCTGGAGCACTGTGAATATTGGATGGCAGTGGGTTAGTGGCTTTGTGGGAAGCGTATAGGTTGGTTCAAAGGTCCTTGGTTCTTGTGTATAAGCTGGAAGGCAATTGTAAACCTATTACTCCATTTTCTCATTTCACTGTTTATGTGCTTAATCTTTGCTTATTTCTGCTTCTTTGTGCTTATTAGGTGTACCTTAGTTATTTTATTACTTAATTAGTGGTATTAGTCCATTAGGTTTCATTGCACTCAAAGTTTTAAGTTTAACTGTCAATTGAGTCCTTTATAGCAACTTAAGTATTTGTGGTCTTAGCTTATGTCTCTGTGCTTATTTCAGTTTACTAATTCATAATAAGTCAATAGAAACCATTTTCATAGTTTTAATTACTCACTTGTTTCAAAAATCTAAAATCAGTGGAAATAAGGGTTGTTTGGATCAGTGAGCTTCACTGTATTCTAGGGAGTTTGTATTGGTATTAGTTATTGAAACAAGGTTCAATAGGATCTAGTAGAACATTAGAACCATAAAACTCAGTGGTCTTTCATACAAAAGTCAAAATAGCCTTTGATCTCATCTTGTTTGTTCACTGTTGGAATTTCAAGCTTGATCACCATCCAAATTAGTGTATTAGTGTTCAAGATAGCATAATTTAGTTTCGTTTCATCTTAATTTATCATTTTCAGTAAGCTAGATCATGCCAAAGTTCAAAAAAGTCAACATCTTTCAAAAACCAAAAAGTCAAATTTGCATAGCTAGGCAGAAATCCAAATTTTGCAAGAATTTTCCTGAATTTAGTTTCCACAATTAGGCCCTGATCTTTTTGGAGATTAATATATATCAGCTTAACTTGTGGAATCCACTTTTAGATTATTTTTAGGAATTTTTCTCTGGCTTATTCACTTGCTTATTTAGACTTGCAAGGATACACCCTCCCCTGCACCAGGGTAATTACCCACTTTTCATAAGCTCATACTGAGCTTACCTGTGGACCCCAGTCCCCAACCCCTAGCTTTTTAGAGAGATTATTAGTCCATGTCTTCAGTTTACTGCTTATTTTGAACCTAGGGATTCTTGCCCTTAGCTTAATCAAGCCTTTAAGTTACCAAGTTCATTCCTGCTGATTCATCAGCAGGATCCCAGATCCAATTTCAATAGCCTCTCAATAGCTTATTTATGAGCCTTAAGCTCTGCTTATTGGTTAGTTCCCCAGCCCAACTTATCGGTCCAACCCTCATTGTGGACCCCTGGTCAAACCTGTGGGCCCCACTTAGGGCTGCTAATGCTTCATTTGGCCTGTTGGTCTGTGTGGTTTTTGGATTGCTTGTTTTTGCTCTCTGGCTTATTTCCTTGTGCTTATTGTTCATTTATAGCTTATTGGTGTATATTTCAGTTGTTTATAGCTTATTTAGTCTTTGGTAGCTTATCAGTAGCTTATTGAACCAAAATCCACTTTTTAAAAGCTTATTAGGACTTCTGTCATAATTTTTGGTTTTCACACAGCTTATTTTTAAGCTGTAAAAAGTTTGATTTTGTAAAAGTTACTTATTTTCAGTAATAAAATAAATTTGTAAAAGAAAAATAAGAAAAAAACATAAAAGAAGTGATAGCTTCTATTTAAGCCATTTGGCTTATTGCTCAGCTTTTTCAAAAAGCAATTTTCAATTTTATATTTTCTCTAATTTCTTATATAATAAAATAGTTTTAGAAAAAAAATTCATAATTTTCTGAGTTTATTTAGTATTTATTATAATTAAATTAACTTTAATTAGTTTTAATTAAAAAACCAAAAAAATAATTTTTTTCTGCTTATTTATAAGCAATAGTACCTTTTATATTTTTCCTAGCTTTTATAACTAATAAAGTATTTTCAGAAAAGATTTCGTAAGTTTTACTCTTCATTTAGTATTTTTCATAATTAAATTAGTTAAAATAGATTTTAATTATTAAATAAGTAAATAATAATTAAAATAGTTTAAATATAATTTTTATAGACTTTTTATAAATTTTTTAGGATTCCTGTAATGGTTAATTAGTTTTATAAAAAAAATCATAATTTTCTAAGTTACTTTAGTATTTTTCTTAACTTAAATTGGGTTTAAATTAGTTTTAAATAATTAATAAATAATTTTTAATTAACATTAAATAATAAAATATCAAATCAAATAATTTTCTTTTATTTAAAATTTTCTTTTAATATTAAGTTTGTAAAAAGTCATTTTCACCCCCTCTAGTTTAAATTTGTTTAAAACTCACATTTTCTCCAGTACGCAATCGTAATTGTATTTAATTTAGTTTACGCTTATATATATTTTTATTCCTGTAATTGTTAATACTGTTAATCTCAATCATTCCAGTAGTGTAAATCAAATCCAAATCATTATTTGTTACTTTTCCAAATCACTAAATCACTCACACGTTTTTCAAAACACAATTTCAATCTCGTTGGGACATAACAACCCGTGAACACACTATGCTTTCAACGGATCATAAATTGATCGCTCTCTCCCTTACTACTTGACCTGTTGACCACACCTGATTAATCTGTGAGGTTGGTTTGGGAGGAGTCAATGGTCTTGAAACACTTAGTGTCCTACTTCAAGACCCAAGGATGTTCAACTTAGGAATGTTTTATACTAACCACAATGGACCCAACAAACATTGAGGACCAAGTTTTTGAGTTATATGTTTGATAGGTATAAGCTTGAACCGACTTATCAGATTATTGAAAGTGGTTGCTCCAAGCACATGATCTGTAAAACCCTAAAATTTACGAAACCTAAAATTAAGTATAAATTTTAAAATTTTAAAACCTTACGATACGTTTATGATTAAAAGTAAACCTAAATTAAATTTACTTGTCATATTAAACTCTTAAACACCCCATTTAATCGGCCCATAGAATATCTTTAAATGCTATAACCAACCTATTAAGCCTTTGACCTATTTAACACAATCATTTACTTGGCCCGTTAAACATGTTTAAAAAAAACTGTAATCGACCTCCTTAAAGCAATCTTTAAAGCCCATTTAAAACAAATGTTATACGTTTTTTGGTGTCTGGTACAAGTCGAGATGTTCCTGGTCTCTTGTTGCTCTCATTCGACAACACAACAACAACAAACACTATAATTGATTTCTGATGCTCTCCTGTAATTTCAAACCAAAGGTGTGGGTATTGAATTGTGGTTTTGATTCTTGGAGCCTTATATTCTTTTTCACCTTGCTCGAATTATCCCAAGGTATTTCGATTTTCAAGCTATTTTCCATTCGACTGTTAAGCATTGTTAATGATTCTTAGTTTTGTGAGTATGTTGGTTTTGTTACTTAATATACATGACCCCATAAAATCAAAGAATAAAACCTGTTGGAACCTATTTTCAATCGACCCTTGCTCTTTTATTCGACTTAAGTGTTGTTACATTCGACCACATAACCTGTTGTGTAACCAATCTAGACATAGACATATTCGACCCTCACTTTTTTTTCTGTTCCGACACAAGTTGTTTGCTATAATCGACCAAAGTTTTGTCCTTGTTTTCTTTATGAGGTTCGACCTATGTTTTCTTTTAAATCGACCATTGGTTGTTCCTTTTATATTCGACCAAGACATATTATAGCCGAACCTGTTTTGGCTACTGTAGGATCTACACTTGATAGATCTTGAGCCAATGGATCGATAGCCTACTAATGTAATCACTAGCAAGACTATATTGACAATCTCTGTGAGCTTGTATCTATTGCAGAATATAAATACAAACGATATGCTAAATACTTTGATCCTCTATGGATCGTTATTATTCACTAATAATTGTTTTTGACACGTACATAATACAATAACCTTGGGTTCCTTTTATACTAGTAGAAACCCTAATCTCTTCTACAAGAAACGTATAATGATAAAACTCTAGAAGATATTCTACATATCTTATCTATAAATAACTAACTATTATCTACGGATTAAATATATCCGCAGAATGTCTATTATCAGCAGGAACCAGACGTCAGCAGAAACTACTATAAGTATCCGCAGGAACCTGTCAGCAGAAAGTCATTCGCAGTATCTATATGCTGACTTCAATAATTCCTTACAATCCTCCCCTAATCTTGTAGTTGACAAGGTTAACTCCAAGATTCTTGATAGATCTTTATCAGCAGAAGAAGAGGATTGAACAAGAACTTCAGCAGCAAAGAATCTTCAATCAGCAGCATCTCTATGATCAGCAAAAACTTTGAAAGCACCATTCTTTGCAGCAAAAAATGACCAAATGTACATCAAAACATAAGTTTCATACTATTCTCATCACTTCCAGGTGTGTTAACTCCTGTGAGAGGTGAATCATTGAAAATAATGGATTTGATGTCTCTTTACCAATAGCCATTACTACTGGAGTAGCCAAATGTTTCAGTTCACTAACTATGGTACATTGATGACCATATGATTTTTAGCAAATCATCAGCTATAAACGGATTTGATATGTCTTTACCTGTAGCCGTTTGCTCAGGACTAGTCAATTATTTGGATGATTAAAATACACTTGGTAAATTGAATACCAAATATGGTTTTCCACTACCTTTACCACAATCCATACACTTGTGGGCTAGCCAATTATTAGGAATCCATAAGGAAAAATCCATGGTCAATTGACAACCATCCAACTCTCAGCTGTTAAGCATAGGTGAGTTGAGTACCCAATAGTTTTTAGCAAACTATTACAGCTATCAACAGATTTGACTTGTCTTTACCAAAGTTGTACCCTTCGGACTAGCCAACTTGTTGATGGAATAGTCAACATCATGGTAAGTTGATAACCAGATAAGGTGTGGAAATAACCAACACCAAAACCTGCATACAATATACAAAACACTATACAAATCTGTTAGTTTTTTCTTTTCTTTTTTTTTACTAAAAATAAAGAAAATAAATAAATATACAACAATATACCATACCAAGATCAATCAGCTCTGGCCACCCTGATCCTAGATTTGAACAAACGAATTAAAGATTCAGCAAAGAGTTTAGCATTCCCAACTGGATCAGGAGGAATCTCCAAATGATGTAGAAGCATTTTCTCCATAAGAGGCACAGTCAAAGGATAATCCTTATTAATAAACATAATCACCCTTATACCAGATGTAGTTTCCAAGACATGAACATAAGGAAGAGGATAAAATCTCCAACTTAATACTTTACACCTATGATTATGCTTCCAGACTGTATAACCAAAACCAGTGGGAGAATCAGAATCCATGAGCACTTGAAGATCCCCCAAAAGATATAAACCAGCACCTTCAGGAGTATGAATAGCATAATACTTGGTAACCAAATCATAGAGAATGAGTAAATCCTGATGATCCACAAGATGCAGAATTTCTTATAGAAAGGTGAAGGACAGAAATGATCCATCAAGCCTATAAATAGTATTAGACTGGCTATTACTAGAAACCTCCCATCTAACCAAAACATCTCTAAAACCCTCAGGCCAATCTTCAGGAGACCCTTCTTTAAGAAAAGAATAATCATCAGCATCAACATCAACCACCTTCTGTACATGTGGAGATCGTGAGACCTTCATTCTAGCCATTATTTTGGCTCTTCTACCAGGAATATATATAGCAGAGGTAGGTGAAGATGATTCATGGGTCAGTGTAGGCTCAGGATGAAAATCTGAAAGATCAGGTACAGCAGCTGGAGAAGATACTGATGGAGGAGTAGCAAAATCCATGGCAGAAGGTAAGACATGGACATGTTGAGCCTCCATAGTCAACCTAGCTTGTTTAGCTCTAGCAGCTTCCATTTCTACAAGTCTGACCTTTTCTTCATGAATCTGATCCTGATGCAACCTTTGTGCAGCTTCCTCACCTAATCTATCTTCCTCCATCTGTCTTCTAGACCTCTTCCTAGAAGGAATATCTGCCTCAATAATCTTAGCTTTACCCTTGTCAATAGAAGCAGCAGGAGTAGAAGCAGCAGAAACATCAGTAGCATTATCAGCAGAAACAACATGTGCATGAGCAGCAACAGGTGCATCCTGATCAGCAGATGCAATCTTATCAGCTGAAGGAGAAGGTTCAGGAGAATCACCAATCTGAAGACCTGTTGGATGAGGCTGATGAGAACCAAGAAGTCCATCCTTGTGAATTCTGGTCTTAATCAAGTTGTATTGGTGAATCAGCTGATCATCTGATAAGGACTAGACCTGAGTCTTAGTCCATGGTTGATTGTACACTGCACTACTCTGATTCTTCACAAATTCTCTCATCATCTACTTTTGTTGTACTTGGGTAGGAGGTTTATCCCTCTTTGCTTTGGCTATCCTCTCAGCATCAGCTTTCCTTCTGAGTTTCATGAGCTCAACCATCCTAGGAGCATAATTAACTTCTTTGACATTATCTCCAAGAATCTCTTTAGCCAGAACAGGATTAGAAACCACTTGCCTCCCAATATGCATCCAATCAGCTTCATCAAAATATGGAACTGCAGCATCCAATTCTCTTTGTCTTGCAAGAGGCAAAGTAGAAACATACTTGTTTATGGCAGAGTGGATCTCTGAGTCAAATTTAGCTTGTAATGCCTTAGCCAAATCTGAACTTTTCTTCTTATCTGCACATTCCTTCAAAAGTCTTTCTTGCTCAAGCTTTTCTTGTTCTGAGACAAGATCATCATCAAAAACTCCAGTAATATCAGCAGAATCATCCTGAGGAATGTCTAACTCCTCCAGAGAATCAGCAGTTAAGTTTGGAACAGCTGAATCAGTAGTAGTATAGGGAGTTGCAGATGTGTCTTCATCATTCGTATGCTCTGGAACAAATGGATCAATGCTAGGTGAAGCCACATACTCTTCACCAGCAACAAAGAAAGTATCCACTTATGTGTGAACCCCAACAGTGACCTTCTCAGCAGCAACATCACCTATATCAACATTGACCTGCTCAGCAACAGCAGTGACCTTCTCAGCAGAAATATCACTCATAGCAACATCAGTAGAATGAGCTTCAGTCAGATCATCACTAGGTGTAATACTTCCAAGAGCAGCAGCAACAGGTTCATTAAGAGACATCCCTGAGTCATCAATCACATTCTGATCTTCAACAGAAACTATTGATCTCTTTCCAATATAAGATCTTGGATGCCTTCTTTGATACTTAATAGGTCCCTGAGGCTTAAGTGGTTTAGTAGATGTAGATGCAGGTGGAGGTGGTGGCTGAGCCAGAGTCACATCAGCCAAGACACGAAGAGGCTCAAATTGCACATCTTCCTACTCATCTTCTGAGTCAATGACCACTTTCCTCTGTTTCTTTTGACGTAGTTTCCTTTCCAAATCCTGAAACTTTGCAGTGAGCATATCTATCTGACCACCCAAATTAGCTTTAGTTTCTTTGAGTTCTTGCTCCAAATCATCAACCTTCTTCACATACCTGTCAAGCAAAGCATACATGGTGGTGAGAGTAACAGGACCTTCAGCTCCACCAACAGGGATATCTGTGGTATTGGGAGCATCATTGGTCCTGACAGGAGAATCATAAAATCCTGCATTTAAATCCTCATACCCTTCAGAAATAGGTCTTAATGGACTTGGTGAGTCAAGTCTTGTTATCTGTTGAGATTGTACAGGTTGGTCAGGGCCAAAATCCTCAGGTGCCACATGCTCTGTAGGAGCAGAAACACCTGGAGAGGGTATAGGTGTGGGAGACCTTGGTGTAGATGGTCTTGGAGATGGTGGTGGTTGGGCATCACCAGCAACTGATGCACTTGCATCAGGAGCAACTTCAGGACCCTCAGGAGAATCCACTGGTGCATGAACATCAGCAGGATCCTGACCACCAGCAGCTGCATTGCCAGCAGGCAACATAGCAGGTAATAAAGGCCTATGGTCTCCATTGTAGTTGGTTTTCATAGAAGCAAATAGCTTGCTAGATAAACCCTTAACAGGCATATGGGTAGTATCATTGGTCTGAATACCTAAAATTATTTGAAGAAACCTAGGATACATTAAAAATTTAAGTTTGGTATCCTTAACATTTTGAAGCATTTCATCAAATATGTACTTAGAGAAATTAAATGTTCTCCCCTGAGATAAGCACACAATGGCAAGAGCAATGTCTGTGGAGAATTGATCCCATCCTCCAGAATTGGAACTCATACAGTGAAGTAGAGTGTGTATCAAGAATCTCCATTTAGGGCAAAACTGATTCTTGTACCAGACCTTCCCATTTCCACGATATCTAGCAGCCTAAAGACCTGTAAGTATCTCCTCTTTAGGCAACTCACGCTCCCCACCTTTATCATCCAATTGTAATTGAGTCCTAACCAATGACTCAGTAAGTACACATTCTTCCCCATCAATTGTAGCCACAATTTCCGTTGGTCCATCTTCAGCAGACCTTATTCGAGCAGTTCCCCAAAATTGTTTGACCAAAGATTCATGTATAATGACAGGGTATTGTGTTAAAGCATAATGAATCTTTGATCTTTGGAGAAATTCCATCATCTGTACATAGTGACCATCTCCTTTACCACGACCTAAGAAAGCTTGCTTGTTGTGATCACCTTTGAATAGTAGTTCCGCCATTGATTGATAAGAGAGAGTGGGTTTTGAATGCTTGAGAGATTTTGAAATGGTTTTAGAGTTTTATAAGGAGAGGGAATCAGTTATTTGTGAGTGGGATTTGCACGTCTAGGTTAATTGAAGTAAGTTTCCAAACGTGGAGTGTAATTGGCAAGAATTGTGGAAACAATCTTTGACCAATATTTGACTTTTATAAAATCCCAAATAAAACTGACTCATCCGCAGAAACCAAGTCAAACAGCAGAAACCTACTTAATGTTGACTACGGTCAACCATTCCTTCCATCAGCCGCAACCACATGGTCAAAAAGCAGGAACAAGTCATCAGTGGTAACCATTATTCAGTAAAATCCCTTTAGTCAAACTTTCTTTCTTAATTACGTGTAAACCGCCTTGCATTAATGGCAATAATTACACACGATTTACTTTGACTTATCAATAGGGGTAAAAATCCCCAAATCTCACCAATCAATTTCACAATCCAAATCCCTAATCACATAACCACCAATCAAGAAATAACCATGTCATCCAATCCAAGCATCATCAACATTTCCTCTGATTCTTATGATTCTTCTGAATCACTAACATCTCCACCACCATTAAGATTGCCAACCATCCCAAGAGTTCTGACCAAGGAACAGGCCAAGAAGAAGAAACACGATGTGAATCCTCTAAGTCCCTCACCCTAAGAGGACCCTGCAAATGTTCCTTCTGATTTGGATGATTCAGATACTTCGAGAGAGCTAGAGAAACGGTGGAATGCTCTAGAGAAGGGTGAAGCAAGCAGAGCCCCCAATCATTCTTTGTCCTCAGAGTCTACAGAAGATCCCAATCCATGGATCCCATATCAACCACCACCCCGTGAACTTGTGTCTCCCTTCATTTGTACCTCATCTGATGAAGAAGACGATGATAAACTTTACCAGCCTCCCTCTACTCCTTAGAGACCCCAATCCTCCTGTCCAAGATGACTATCAAGACCAAGAAGGTCAAATCCACTTCTGCCAAGGACAAGGGAAGTCGTGATTGGGTTGCCTTGTCCCCAACAGCAGGAAATCTTTACCAGGAACAAAGGCAATGAGAAGATGGCTGATGTGAAGGGCAAGGGTAAATGGAAAGTAGAATAGTGGGGTTAGGGTTGATAAGTTGTGTTTTTGGGAATGTTTTGCTGGTTTGTAACTTGTAATATTCATTCTACTTGTACTTTTGGATGCTTATTAATGAAAACTTTGTTGTTTTTGTTTATCATTACTTGATTGTCTTGCTACTGATGAATGTATATTCCACTGATGTAAATAAACTTGGTAGGGGCTATCAGCAGAAACACATCTCAAATTATCATTTATGATCAACTTGTATCATCAGCAGCAATTGGTCAAACCTTAGTAGAATTCATCCGTAGAATCCTTTTTATGGTCAACTTGCACAATTAGTAATTAGCACAGACTCAACTACCTCCCATTAAGTAACATTTACTCTCATTAAACTCCAAATCAGTTCTATATAAAGAGGTCTTCAAGTCACAAGCTACCCAAATCAATTACAGACTAACACCAACCACACCAAAGTCTTTCTAAACACCTCAATCATGAAGCCTATGTCCAATGTTATTAAAATTTCCTCTGACTCATCTTCATCCACCTTTGATATCCCCCAAATCAAGAGATCATATTACTACCTTGGTGAGGGACCTTCTGAGGTCTATCCATCTCCTTCCTCATCAGAGGAAACAGAGGAAGCTCCAACTCCCCTAGCAGTTGTTCTCCCAGACTTCACTCCAGTCACTAAGTTCCTCACTGGTGAAATGGAAAGGGTTTGTGCTGATATGAGGAAGATCTCAGTCCCTGTGGAGCCTCAATCTTCCCAAATGTACAAGGGTCCACTCAAGGTTGTCCTTGGACTTGCTGCTCCCAAACTATGGGACAAATATATGCAGTCTAGAGGGGTCCATAAGAGGATGTCTGACCCCAAGGACCTGGGAAAGGGGAAGAGGAAGATGGAGTAGGAGTTTGGGTTGATGTAGGTGGTGGTGTGGTGGTCTTTTAAGGTTGTTGGTTGTTAGGTTTTTTGGTTGTTTGTTGATCTCCCTTGTAATCCAGTTCTGATGTTTGGTTGTTTGCTGATGTAATCCTAAATCTTAATAATGAATAAACTTTTAAGTTTTTCTGTTAACTCTTATTCTACTGATATATGATGTATGGATCTTTCTTCATCAGCAGAAACAGGAACCTGAAAACCAAACACTAAAACAGAACACAGAAGACAAACATAATAATATACAAAGTTAGTAATAAACCTGCAAAACAAAGTTAGTAAACATAATAATATACAAATTGTACAACATCAATTACAATCCTCCCCAAAGGCATATGCCTCCCTTCAGACTTATGCCTCCCCTCAAACATAGCATTCAAGGGTTAACCATCCCAATGTGGACAACTAAGTGGTTAAACCTAGGTCCATCAAAAGCCTTTGTTAATAAATCAGCCACATTATCATCAGTATGAATTTTAAGCACCTGTATTAAATGTTTCTCATTTGCATCTCTAATAAAATGGTGCCTAATTTCAATATGTTTAGTTCTTTGATGAAAGACTGGATTTTTAACAATTGAAATGGTACTTTGATTATCAATATAGATTTTAGTGTTCATGAAGTTGAACCCATAATCCAGCATTTGATTTTGAATCCAAAGTACCTGACCACAACAGTTAGCAGCAGCAACATATTCTGCTTCAGTAGAGGAGGTGGCCACAATGGTTTGTTTCTTGCACTGCCAAGAAATTAGCCTTCTGCCAAGAAATTGACAACCTCCTGTTGTGGATTTCCTGTCCAAATTAGCTCCAGCATAGTCACTATCACTGTATGCTTCCAACACAAATGGTGAGTCTCTTGGATACCAAAGACCTAACTTAGGTTGGCCTTTTAGATACTTGAAAATCTTCTTCACTACATTTAGGTGGGAAGCAATGTTCTGAAAGGCTCAAGGCTCACTAAGGCGCAAAGGGGGTCAAAGAGCCTCGAGTCGAGGCGCAAACCAAGGCATGGGATTCATAAATATGAGGCGCACTATATATTTAGGTTTTTTTATAACATATGTCACAACTTATGCAGCTTCAATAACACAAAAATATCAATAGACAATGCATAATGTCACTTAATAGTTATTACATCTAACAAAGGTTGCATTTAAACCTAAAATATTTAGTAAGCAACATATTAGAATCCATGAACTACTCTAAATTCCTGAATATACATTACAATATATGAGTTTATGACTTATAAAATTTAACAAATTACCATGTATCAAACTATTAACTATCAACAACAAGAAATCTATAGTTGTTTGGTAACACTTAACACTAAAGAAACAACATTTGTATGTGTTAATAAGCTACTATTCTTAGACATTAGATCACAAAAATAGATAGTTCTTTGTTGATCATTTGTTCTACTTATTTTCTAAAATATTAGGGTTATTATATACTTTATAACTTAAAGGGCTCAATGTATATAACATGTAAGCCTAAAATGTATCATACTTTTAAGAAAAAAGACCAAAACCCCGTTACATCTTCTAGGCGCAAAAATCCCTAAGGCGCAAAAGTGCAAAAATCCCCAAGGCGCTGCGATTTTTATGGGATTCATGCATGTCGTGAGCCTCGATCTAAAAAAATCCCAAAGGCTAGAGCCTCGTGGGATTTAGGGAGTAGGCGCACCTTAGGCACGATTTTTAAAACATTAGTGGGAAGTCAATGGAGTGACTTGGTGTCTTGAGCAAGCACTGACAGCAAAAGTGATGTCAGGTTTTGAAGCTGTGAGGTACATGAGTGAGCCAATCATGGATCTATATAGATGAACATTAATAGCTTCATCTTGTTCATTTGGATTCTTAGGCTTTGGAGGTTCATAGGGAGTAGTTGCAGTCCTCAATAGTTCAAAGTCAAACTTCTTCAAGATGTCTTTAACATATTTCTCCTGATGGATAAAGATCCCTTCAGGTTGTTGTTTGACTTGTAGCCCCAAGAAAAATGTTAGTTCCCCCATTGCACTCATTTGAAATTCACCTTTCATCAAATCTTCAAATTCTCTGCACCAAGCTTCCTTTGTGGAGCCAAAGATGATATCATCCACATATACTTGAACCAGAATGATATCCCTAGAGTTCTTCTTAATGAAGAGTGTTGGGAGTTATCTTAACAGTTACCACGGCTAATATGGAGATTACAACTGCTGAAGAATGCACTAGCAGTGGAAACTCATTACCACTGCTAGTACATATTATTACCACTGCTATTGGGATAACTGTTAGGAAACTTGTATCGATAAATATAGAATAGATTTTGTGTATATCTTATTCTATTATCATTATACGTATCTTGTAGAAAAGGACTCCTTGTGCTATAAAAGGAGGTCCTAGGTTTACGTTTAAGATACATTTTTCTTAGAGCTTCAAGGTTGTAACCCTAGTGATACAAAGATCACTCGTATTATTGTTCTTAATAATATTGGAGCAAACAATTTGTTTCACTCATTATTCTCATTCATATACAACTGTTTTATTCACATATAAACTTCTAAGTATTACTAAATAGATTCCGCATACTTAGTGGTATAATTCAAAGTATCATTCTAACACAGATCAAGGTTTTTAGATCCATCAAGTGGTATCAGAGCCAGGCTTTGATACTTTGATTTAGAATATCCGAAGTTCACTCACAAGATTCAATGGAGACAGAGACCAGTCAGTCTAACATTGATGCTAAGCTTTCTAAGCTTAAGTTGAATGACTATGAGATGTGGAGACTAATGATCGAAGAATTCTTTATGGTGCAAGACTATGCACTTTGGGAGATCATTATGTGTGGCAATTCCTTTAAACCTGGTACTACCTCAGAAACTATTGATGGCAAGGTATTACAAAAGATTAACACTGGAGCAGTCACAACTGATGAAATACTTCAGATGAAGAATGATCTGAAGGCCAGAGGCTTGTTGCTAATGACCCTTCCTAGGGATCAAATTTTAGCCTTCAGCAAGTACAAGACTGCAAAGACCTTATTTGAGGAGATCTGCAATGTTTTTGGTGGTAATGATTCCACAAAAAAGACACAGAAGACCTTGTTGAAACAAACTTATGAAAATTTTAGTTCAACAAGTAATGAATCCATTGACAGCATCTTCACAAGGATCCAAAAGATTGTTACTCAACTCACAGTGTTTGGAATTGAGGTGGAAAGGGAAGACCTCAATTTAAAGTTCTTAAGAAGTCTACCTTCTGAGTTTGGTACTAATGTTGCAGTGTGGGAAGACAAGCCAGAACTGGAGAATATGAAGCTTAATGATTTGTACAATAACTTTAAAGTTATTGAACAGAGGTTGAAGAAGGCTGGCAAACTAAATTCAGGATCACGGAACTTAGCACTTATATCATCATCTGTTGATGATAGCTCAGATGAAGAGAGTGATAGTGATGATGATGTTGCTAACATTGTTGTTTCCACTGGCAGTGGAGTTGTTACCACTGCTAGTTCAAAAAGGCAGGTTGCTGGTCTTGGAGATTCTACTTTTTATGCCTTTCTTTCAAGTCAAGTTAATGGTTCAATTCTGACACATGAAGACTTGGATCAAATTGATGAAGATGACATGGAAGAGATGGATATTAAATGGCAAGTTGCATTGCTAAGCTTAAAGGCAAAGAAGTTTTGGAAGAAGACTAGTAGGAAGATCATCATTAATGGCAATGAAACTGTAGGTTTTGTTAAGAAGAAGGTGGAGTGCTACAACTGTCACAAGATGGGGCACTTTTCCAGGGAATGCAGGAAACCAAAGAAACCGTATAATAGGTCAACTTGGTATAAGCAGGAAAAGAAGAAAGAACCTACAGCTGAAGAACCAAAGGTGCTTTTGGCCATTGATGGAGTGAGCTATGATTTGAGCTATATGGTTGAGGATGAAGAAGAAGGTTCAGAGTCTGCAATGATTGCTACAGAGCTTCCACTTATGGCTTTTTCTGACTCTGAGGTACAAATTAATAGTGCTTGTTCTAAAACCTGTAAGGCTTTAAAAGATTATGAGAAACTTAAAGATCAATATGATGAAAAATTGCTAGAGTTAAATCAAACTAATTATAACCTAGCAAATCATAAAAGAGGTCTTGTTGTTTTAGAAGCACAGTTAGAGCACTATAGAGCCAATGAATCTAAGTTCAATGATGATATTGTTGTTTTAAAAAGAGACTTAGATTATAAGATAGTTGTGAATGTGGCTCTTAGGGAAGAGTTAGAGAAGATTAAAAAGGCCAATGAAAACATACAGATAACTTGTAATACACTAGATCATCAATTTAAGTGCATTGACAAATTTTGGGATGCCCAGGTTGTAAATAAAGCCAAATCAGGAGTAGGATATAAATCAGTTCCACCACCCCTAAGAGGTGTTCCATCACCTCCTGGTATTGACTTAGCACACATAGGGTTAGAAGAGTTCCAGGAACCAACCATGACCTATGGCCCAAAATTTGTTAAAGAAGTTGCTATTGAAAAGGTTAAGGTTGAGGTTGATACATTTGATAGTGCTAGTGACTCATCTCTTAAAGATGAAAGTATGAATGTTGAGTCTAAAACTAGTGTTCTTGAGAGTGTTCAAGTGGAAGTTAAGAAGAGTATTCCTGAAGTTATCAAAGAGAAGCCTAGGATACAAGCCAATTACACTAGACCCACTACTAGATATGCTGAGATGTACAGAAGCAGATCAACAACTCCTAGGGGCAACAAAAGGAGTTGGAATCATGTTAAAACTAGACAATTTGGTAGTGCCTTTGTGTTTAACAACAAACATTGTTACATATGTGGTAGTTTTGAACATCTTCATTATAATTGTAACTATCACATGGGTAGAAGGGAAGTGTTTATGAATACCAGGGTGAATGAAATCAATGTTAAAAAGAATACTCACCCAAATCCACTAATTAAGATGATTCCCACGTTTGTTTTGTTAAACTCTGGCATCAAATCTCTTTCCACTGCTAGACCAGCAGTTGCCACTGCCAGAAAAATAAACAGAGTTTACCCTAAGTCTCCTATTAAGAGTGCAACTCCAAATATAACTTTTGTTAAATCTGCACAAACAGGGAAAAAGACCTTTTACGAAAAGAATGTTTACAATAACCACAAGTGGGCACCTAAAATTTCAAAACCAGTAGTTGCCACTGCTAAGCCATCAGTTACCACTGCAAGGCCAAAAGTTTCCACTGGTGGTTCTGTGAACAACAAAAGGGTAAATATGGGAAATGCTGTGAAGGCCTCAGCACGTTGGGAATGGAAACCAAAAGGAACTATCACCTCAAACAATCCCAATGGTGTATCAATGACCTTTGACAAATATAATTATATTGATACACGAGGCAGATCCAAGTCATTTGTGGCTTGGGTCCCCAAAAGGAACTAATTCCTTTATTTTATGAGCAGGGACATTCAAAGCCTAAAGAAGATCAAGGATACTCAGACAGTGGATGTTCCAGGCACATGACTGGCAATAAGTCCTATCTTTCAGATTTCAAACCTTATGATGGACAGTTTGTCAGCTTTGTAGGTGGTATTGGTGGAAAGGTTTCTGGCAAAGGAACTATCAAGGCTGAAAACTTGGACTTTGAGAATGTGTATTATGTGAAAGAACTCAAGTACAACCTATTCAGTGTGTCACAGATGTGTGACAAGAAACATATAATTTTATTCTCAGAAGATGAATGCTATATCCTGTCTAAGGATTATAAGCTACCTGATGAAAGTGAGGTTTTGCTTAAAATCCCTAGAAAAGGCAACCTATATAGCATAGACATGAAGAACAATGTTACTTGTTTGCTTGCAAAAGCCACTTTGGATGAATCCATGCTTTGGCACAGAAAACTTGGTCATGTTAACTTCAAGACCATTAACAAGATTGTGAAAGATGGTCTAGTCAGAGGTCTACCAGAGAAGAGATTTGAGAATGACCAAACATGTGTTGCCTGTCTTAAGGGCAAGCAACATAGAGCTTCATGCAAGACCAAGGCATATAACTCTATTGATCATCCACTTTACATGCTGCATATGGACTTGTTTAGTCCTACATCTGTGAGCAGCATAAATTTGAAGAAGTATTGTCTTGTTGTAACTGATGATTTTAGTAGATTTATATTGGTTTTCTTTATAAGAACTAAGGATGAAACCACTGGCATCCTTAAGACTTTCATCACTGAAGTTGAAAACCAAGTTGATAAGAAGATCAAGATCATCAGGTGTGACAATGGGACAGAGTTCAAGAATAAGGTTATGGATGATTTCTGCAGAGACAAAGGTATTAAAAGAGAATTTAGTGTTGCAAAAACACCTCAACAAAATGGAGTTACTGAAAGAAGAAACATAACACTAATTGAGGCTTCTAGAACCACGTTAGCTGATTCCAAGCTACCAGTGACTTTTTGGGCTGAAATAGTTAACACTGCTTGTTATATTCAGAACAGGGTTTTAGTGGTGAAGACAAAGAACAAGACACCTTATGAGCTATTCAGAGGAAGACCCCCAATTTTGGATTTTATGAGACCATTTGGATGTCATGTCACAATTCTCAATACTATTGATCATCTGGGAAAGTTTGAAGACAAGTCATATGAAGGCTTCTTTGTTGGATATTCTATGGCTAGCAAAGCTTTTAGAGTCTACAACTTGAGAACAAAGAAGATTGAAGAAAATTTGCATGTTGAGTTCCTTGAAAATAGAACTAACATAGCAGGTTCAGGACCAGAATGGCTATTTGATCTTGAAACTTTATCAAATACAATGAATTATGTACCCATTACCTCAGGTACAGGAGACAATAATCTTGAAGAATCAGAAGAATTCATTGATGAAGATGAACCTTGCAAATATGATGAAGATGATAAAGATCAAATTGTTATGCCACTTTGGGACTTTGTTGATAATGATGAAGAATCACAACCTTCAAAGAATTCTGAAAAGGAAAGTGATGCAAATTTTGTGAATTTTGATGTCTTGAATAAAGAAATTCCTGAAAGCAGTGGTAATCCTATTCCCACTGCTCCACCAGAAGTTTCCACTGATGGTCCAAATGTGGAAAATTCAACTCAGGAAATACCTTGTGATGTTGAAATCACAAACATGCCTACAACATATGATATTCCTAGTACATCACAGACTACAATTCACAAAGTGCATCCACTTAAAAATGTAATTGGTGAGCTACAATCAGGAGTGAAGACAAGAAGGCAGACAAAGAAGAATGATGTTCATGGGTTCATTAGTGAAATTTATGAGTCCAAGAAGCATACAAACAAGAATGAATGTTTGTTTTTCTGTTTTCTATCACAAGTGGAACCCAAAAAATCTTTATATGGCTTTAGAAGAATCAAGCTGGGTTGAAGCAATGCAAGAGGAGTTGTTGCAATTCAAACTTCAAAAGGTTTGGGTTCATTGTGATTTGCCTGATGGAATGAAGGTGATTGGTATTAAGTGGGTTTTTAGAAACAAGAAAGATGAAAGAGGTATTGTAATCAAAAACAAAGCTAGATTGGTTGCTCAAGGATACACTCAGGATGAGGGTATTGACTATGAAGAAGTTTTTGCTCATGTTGCAAGGATTGAGGCTATTAGATTGTTTTTAGCCTATGCATCCTTTATGGGCTTTACTGTCTATCAAATGGATGTCAAGAGTGCCTTCCTGTATGGAAAGATTGATGAGGAGGTCTATGTCTCTCAACCTCCAGGCTTTGAAGATCCTCAACATCCTAATAAAGTGTATAAAGTGGTTAAGGCTCTTTATGGCTTACATCAAGCTCCAAGGAAGTGGCATGAAACCTTAGCTACTTATCTGTTGAACAATGGGTTTCATAGAGGAAAGATTGATCAAACTTTGTTTATCAAGAAAGACAAGGGTGATATTCTACTAGTTCAAGTGTATGTTGATTGATGGGTATCTAAATACTCATCATTTTATACCAATCTGAACTGCCAAAACATCCAAAAACACTCAAATATGCATCAAAATACTTAAAATATCTTAGAAGTGTGTTTTATATGTTTCAAATGCAAAATGATCAAAAACAGATGAAAAAAGTACAAAGTTTGCATAATTGGCAGTTTCAGTCCCTCAAGTTTCATAAATTGTCAAAACTAGTCCATGAAGGTTTCAAATAGAATAAAAGTCAACTTAAGTCCTTGGGAAACCAAAAATATTCACAAATGATCCCTGGATAAAAGTTTACACAAACTTGCAACTTTTACCCCTCAAGTATCAAAATTGGCAAAAATGGTCCCTGGGTGTTATAAAACTTGAAATTTCACAAAATACCCTTGTACTATTCATGAATATACAAAATGGAACAATTTGATAACTTTTGGGGAATTTACAAAACTTACCCTTCATAATCCAAAAATTACACAAAAGGTCCCTAAGTTTTAAAATGAAATAATTATATACTTTTGGTCCTTGTGTTATGTTTTATTGGCAGGTTTGGTCCTCAAAGGAAGTTTGGAAAGGTGGCAAGACCAGCCCCTCAAAATTCTGCAAAATACATATTTGGTCCCTATGGTTTTCCAAGTTACAAATACAAACGGACCCTTATGCCTATTATAACCCAAAAATACCACCCCTTGGCCCTTTTTGTTATATGATCCAGCAAGCCCAAACACAAAATCCCAATCCAACCCCTGGTATTTAATACCAGTTTGACCCCGGTCAAACACCACCCATCTCCTTCTCCCTCACTCACAGACCCCCAATACCACCACCAAAACCACCATACCACCCTCCACCTCAACACCACCTGTCTTACCCACTCTCCTCCACCTCACACATACTCCCAAACACCCATTAATGCCCTTGAAATCCTCTCCACGCAACCACAGCTGCCCTTGGACTTTTTGGCGCGAAAAAGCGTTTTAAACGGCTAGGATCAATCAGACAATTTCAAAGGCTCAGATGTGGTGGGAAATAACACAGTGGGTCCCACAAACCCTGGAAGTCGCTATAAAGAAGAAAGGATGCAGTGGTGAAGTAGTATTAGATTAGCCTTAGTGTAATTTAGTCGTAGGTAGTGTAACTTTCCATTTTCCATTGTAATTTTCATTTCAGTCAGTAAAACTCAGCTCATTTCATGTATTGTAAACTTTATTTGATCTTTAATTAAAGTCTTGTTAATTAATTTCAGTTGTGACATTTTTGAGCAAATTTGACAAATTTGCTTAAAGTTTGTTAAACATTATTAAAACCTGATCTATTCAGTTCATTTAAGTCCAACTATAAGTTTTATTAAGTTTCTGAGTTGTGTTAATCAGTTTAGATCATACTTACAATAATTATCAAAAATTCCAAATAAAGAAATAAAAAAATAAAAATTAGTGTTCAAAGAAGTGGAAGCAAGAAGCTTGGTGGATTCTGGATGAATATGGTACTAGTGCCTTATGGGAGGCTATAGGAAGTGTTTTTGATTCATGGTTCACTCAGTTCTAAGCTTGGAGATATTGTAAGCACTTTGTTCAAATTTTGGTTTTTACTATTCAATGATTAATTAGTGGTTAATTATGTTGATTTATGTCTATTAGTCATATACTAGTAATACTATAGCTTAAGATTTGGTATTGGTTCATTAAGTTTCAGATTATAGCTTATAATCTTAGTTGACTGTCAAACCTAGATCATATAGGATTTTTTGAGTATTAGTAATAGTAAGTGTTCAAATTCAGCTTAGAATAAGTTTATATATCTTATGTAAGAACTTTGAATCATTAAGTATAGGATTAGCATTATTAGAAATTGAAAAACCTTAAAAAACAGAAATTAAAGGGGTGTTTGGCACAGGGGAATACCCTGTGCATGTGTTGTGTTTAATGGTTAAGTGTTGTGTTGACAGTCCCTATTAGGTCTTAATAGGTTATTTACATCATAAAATTAGTTTGTTGTTGAACTAAAAGTCAAAATCATACACTATCCATCCTCACAGTTAACTGTGAGGATTTTGAGACACAAAATCTCATCAAGCCAATACATAAGTTTGTAGTATAGCTTAATTTAGTCACTTTATAGCTTAATATAGCATAATTAATCATCTAGGTACATTAGAAATCCAAATTAGTCAAACTAGTTCAAGTTTCATAAAAAGTCAAATTGTCATTCTCAGATTTTCACAAAACTAGTGGGATTTTTATAGATTTTAGTATCAAGATTCAGGCTTTGAGCTTTTGTGGACTTGTAGTCTACCAGCTCATTTCTAAGTTCTCGTCATCTTTTGATTTTTGCCAATTTTCCTCTGGGCCCCACTGAGCTCCAAAGTGACTTGCAGGGGAAGTGGTTGTCCTGCACCAGCAGAACCCATCCATCACCACCATTTTGGTGGTGATTTGTGACCCCCACAGTGGGACCCACACCTCAAATCTTGTTTCATCCAACCCCCCTCCTACCAGGGATCCTTAGTTGACCATTTGTTTGACCATAAGACCCCTGGGTCCCACCTAATTTAGCTACATAAGTCTGTCCCATTTTCTGAGTTCATACAAGTTGCCAAGTGCTTTTTAATTGCTTATTAGCTTATTATAAAGGCTTATCTGATCAAAACTAGCTCATACTTGTTTAAGTAACTTATTGGAACCTGAATAATCCATAGTGGGTCCCACACAAGCTCAGTTGAGCTTATTTGCTTAGTTGGTCAAACTAAGTCAACTGTTTTGGTTAGTAGCTTATAATTAGCTTATTATTAAGTTATAAAAATATTGTTTTTACAAAAGTTGTCTATTTTTAGGTATAATTTAGTTTTGTAAAATAAAAATCAAGAAAAAACAATATAATAGTAAGTGATAGTTTCTATTTAATATAATTTAATTTTCATTTTCATTTTTAGATTTTTATTAAGTAAGTTGTGTTTTTATATTTTTATTAATTTCCTCTTATATTAAAGTATTTTTAGTAATTTTATTAGATTTTTATAATTTCATTTAGTATTTATCAAAATTAAAAATAGTTTTATTAATAATTAATCAATAATTAAGTTATAAATAGCATAATTAATTTTTATAAAGCAACACCTAGTTTTTATATTTTTCCTAGAATTTATATGTCATAATATAATTTTAGAAATTTTCTTGTAATTTTTACTGTTCATTTACTAGTTTTTATAATTTAAATAGTTTAATTGGTAATTAATTAATAATTAGAATAATAATTAGTAAACTAGTTTAAAAATACATAAAATAAAGTTTTTATAATTTTTTAGGATTCCTGTGATGGTTAATTAGATTTATAAAAATCTTCTTAATTATCTAAGTCTTTTTAGTATTTATAATAATTTAAATCATATAATTAGTTAAATAATAATTAAATAGTTAATAATTAATAATAATTAGATAAATAGTCTTAAAAATATAATTTTATTTTTAAAATAAGTTTTATAATATTTTAGACTTTTAGAAATTTTAATTTTAATTTTCTAGACTTATTTTACATTTTCTTATTTATTAGTGAATTATTAGATAATTAATAATAGTTATTAAATAATAAATAATTAATTAAATAATTAGTAATTATAAAATAAATATTTTAAGTTTATTTAATTTGCATTTAAGCCCCTAAGGTATGCAAATTACTTCTTTAGTTAAAATCGTTTTTGTTTTGTACGTTTACGTAGAATTAAATTAAACGTACGCGTTTTTAGTTATTAAACGTTTTTTAGATATCTAGGTTTTACGTAATCGTTAAAATAGTTTATCTAAGTTATTTTGTTTTATAAAACCCTAGTTTAATCACACACTCACACTTATACCAATTCCTGTTCATATTCACTCGATCACAGATTCATTTTTAATAAACCATCGCACACCTCGTTAGGACATTACGACCCAGGGAAATACTGTATTCCACGGAAGCATTGGTTTAGATTGTTTGACTTGTTGACCATCACTTGGTTAATATTATCTGACTGTCTGAGGCCAATCACTGATGATATCATCTTTGGATCTACTAGACAAGAGATCTGCAAAGAGTTTGAAAATTTGATGAAAGATGAGTTCCAAATGAGTTTTACGGGAGAACTTACTTTCTTTTTGAGACTACAAGTACAACAAAGAAAAGATGGCATCTTTATCAGTCAAGACAAGTATGTGACTTAGATTATAAGGAAGTTTCACTTTACTGATGCAAAACCTTCAAGTACCCCTGCTGATAAGACTACTCATCTATTGTTGAAGAATGCTAGTGGAGCAGATGTTGATGTGCATACTTATAGATCTATGATTGGTTCCTTGATGTATCTTACTTCATCATGACCAGACATTATGCTTTTTGTATGTTCTTGTGCAAGATTTCAAGTTAGTCCAAAGACATCACATATGACAGCAGTAGAGAAGATCTTCAGGTATTTGAAGACATATCCTAATCTAGGATTGTGGTATCCAAGAGAATCTCCTATGGAGTTGATCACTTACTCAGATAGTGATTATGCTAGTGCAAGTTTGGATAGAAGGTCAACTACAGGAGGATGTAAATTTCTTGGATGTAGATTGGTGTCATGGCAATGCAAGAAACAGACAATGGTGGCTACTTCAACAACTGAAGCAGAATATGTAGCTGCTGCTAGCTGTTGTACTCAGATCTTATGGCTTCAGAATCAATTGTTAGATTATGGGTACAATTTCATGAACACCATTATATATATATATATATATATATATATATATATATATATATATATATATATATATATATATATATATATATATATATAGACAATAGTAGTACCATATGCATTATTAAAAATCCTATGCAACACACTAAAACTAAACATATTGAGATTAGACATCATTTTATTAGATATTGTTTTGAGAAAAAGCTTATTCAAGTTGTCAAAATTCATACTGATGACAACTATGCTGATTTGTTAACAAAAGGGCTAGATGTGGGTAGGTTTCAGTACTTGGTAACAGGTATTGGAATGTTAAACCCATAAATATTTGATGTCTAATGATTTTCAGTGTTGCAGGATAGTTTATAGGTACTAATATTGTTTGTATATGTTTGTATGGTTTTCTACTAACTTGTATGCAGAATAATCAAAGCACAGTGGAAACCATGGTACAAACAGTGGAAAGATTTGTTCTCTCAGTGGTAAAAGAAAAAGATAAAAGTACTTTCATTCATCCATTCAAAAGATACAGAGTACATCAACAAAGAGAGACAAATACATAAACCAAATCAAAACACACAAAAGCTTCACAACCTAACACCAAACTCTTGAAACAAGCTACTCCATGGGCTTTTTGCCTTTGCCCTCATAGTCATGCTTGCCTGATTGAGCCTAAACGGTCAACTAAATTGACCACGTGATTTAGTCAACAAAGTCAGACTGCCTAGATTCAATGCTCCGTGAATAGTATAGTTTATCCCCGGGTCGTTATGTCCCGACGAGATTGAAATGGTGTTTGAAAACGTTTTTGAGAATGAGTGGCACTGAGGACAGTAATCAAAGATGATTGGGAAGTGATTATACTACTGATTGCTTGGTATTTGGACAACTGAAACAATATTAACACAAAAAGATACACAGATATAATCACACAAACATAAATTGGAAATCAGATTTGTTTACAAACAGAGAAAAATGTGAGATTTAAACAATTTTACAACTACAGGGGGTGCAAATGAAAATTTTACAAACTTAACTTTAAAAGAAAATGAAATTAAAAAGAAAATTATTTTTTTGAATTTTTTATTATTTAATATTAATTATTTAAATAAAACTATTTAACTATTTAATTAAAACGAATTAACTTAAAAACTTAATAATACAAATTTAAACTAGAAAATTGTAAAATTAATTTCTAAAAGTCTAAAATAACTTAAAATAAAATTAAAAATTAAAAATATGTATTTTTGTCTTTTTGTGGATTTTTTATTAATTAAATACTAATTATATTAATTAAACTATGTAAACTATTTTAAATTACTAATTATACTAAAAATGACTAGAAAATTATAGAAAAATTTAAAAATCTAATTAACCATCTCAGGAATCCTAAAAAATTATAAAAAACTTATAAAAATTATTTTTAGACTATTTTACTATTTATTTACTTATTAATTAATTAAAATCTAATTAAAATAAATTCATTAAGAAAATTAGAAAATGAAAAGTAGTAATTAAGAAACTATTTTATAAAAATACTAAATGATTTATAAAACCTAGGAAAAATATAAAAACCTACTGTTGTTAATTAAAAATTGATAAAACTATTTAATTACTAATATTACTTTATTACTTAATTAAATTAATTTTAATTCTAATAATTATTAAATTAAAATAAAAAAATCTATGAAAATTACTGAAAATACTTTAAGGTAAAAGAAAATTAAGAAAAATATAAAAATGATGAATTGCATATTAATAAGCTGGAAAGAAAAATTAAAAAGATAAATTCTATTAAATAGAAGCTATCACTATTTTTAAATTTGGTTTTTGTTGGTTTTTCTATTTGACAGATGATTATAGGCTAAAAATAAGTAACTTTTATGAAAACACTTTTGAAATGGCTTATTAATAAGCTATGTTCACCCCCTTGTGCTTAACAGTTAACTTAAATAGCTTATTGGGACTTATGCACTATTTGAAAAAGCTGAGAAATGAACAACTAAGCATAAACAGATGACTAACAACTTGAAATAAGACAAATGGGAACAAATAAGCACTCTGGATAAGCTGTGGTAAGCAAATAATCACTTAACAAAACAATAGGCCAAAACATGCCAAACACATGAACTTTGGACCTCTGTGGGGTCCACAGAAGTCAAGGGGGTCCAAAATAAGGATTGAACCTTGAAGGTGGACTGGTCAACTCTCAAATAAGCCAATAATCTGGGCTTATGGATTATTAATGAGCACTGGGTGGGGCTTGGGATTTGGACTCAAAATCTGAGTGACTCAGTATAGGTTCTGAGACAGGCCACAAAAGGTGGGTCAATTAAGCTGAGGGCCAAAATAAGCACTCCCACAATAAGCTGAGGTGGAGAGCTTTCTAAAAAGCTAGGGTACAGTGTGTGGGGTCCACAAGGTCAATCACAAAGAAGCTTGGAATATTGACCAAGATCCTGTGCACAGGGCATGTACTTGCCCTGCAGCTCACTTTGAGCAAGTGTGGGGTCCACAGAAAAATTCAAAAATATAAGCCAACCACAGATTATTGTAAATAAGCTAAGGGACTTTTATCTGTGAAAAGCTCAGGGTCTAGAAGTTAACACTAAATTCTAGAAAAATCCTTGAAGTTTTGGTTTTCTGCCTAAGGGTGCAATTTTGACTTTTTGAAATATTGAACTAAGTTGACTTTTGTAAGATTTGATTTTGATTTATTAACTGATTTAAGTTACTTAAGCTATAAGGAGACTAAATTAAGCTAAGACTTGCACTTGTGATCTAAAATGAGGCTTATGCTACTTAAATTCCAACACGGACAGATGATTAGGCCAAGTGATTAGTTATTTTGACTTTTGATAAAACAAGACCAAGTTTTATGGTTTTCCTGACTTAGTATGAACTAGATGGACATGTTTCAAGCATAAGTGACACATCAATCCTTTCTTAACTCAGTGAAACAGAAAAAATCCAAACACCCCTTCAAACACTAATTTTTGTGGATTTCAATGAGTTTCAAAGATTTAAGCCATAAACTTGGTTTCAGAAGTTGACATATGCTAAGTTAAGCTGATTTAAGCACAGAGACACTAGATTTAACAACAAGGACCCAAGATTACTAAATAATCTAATTTTAACTGTGAAACTTGGAATTTTAGCAACTATGAAATCCAACAAACAAGCCACTAATTTTAAGTGAGATTATAACCAGAATGAAGCAAACAAACATAAAAAAAATACAGAGAAAAACAACCATTAAGCTAAAGAACAGTGAAATGGAAAATTGAGAATGGAACTCACAATGTGCAATCCAAGCTTATACCAAGAACCAAGGACCACAAACCAATCCTAAAGGCTTCCACAAGCCACTAAACCCATGGCCATCCAAAACACACCATGCTCCAGCAATCTATAGTCTTTAACCTGTAATTTTTTTATTTTTCTTTATTTTTCTAATTTTTTTTTTATATTTTCTTGTTTATGATACTAAGCTGGTTTTTAAGGGTTTCTAAAAGCTTTTATAAGCTTTCTGAGAGCTTATATGTGCCTTGGAGTCCATACCTTTAAACAGAAACTATAATAAAGCTTAATTAGATTTTTGAAATAAAATGGAAATTGCATACACTGAGATGTGAACTGAAACTTGATTTTTATTGATGGAAAGAGTTAAGATTACACTGAAAACATGAAATACAATACTTGAAAGCTAAATCATACACTAAAAGTTTGAAAATTACTTATACGACATAAAATAACTAAGTTAAGCTAATATGGCTTCCTTGTTGTTTCCCTCCTATTTATACTTGATGATTAGGGTTTGTCAACACCTTCTGAGCATTTCCCATCAAAAATTCTAGCCATTGGATCACTGTAGCCTCATCTCAGCCCTCCACGTGTTTTGGCGCCAAAAAATAATTTTGCAATTTGCTTCTGTAATTAGCCAAGGGGGTGGTGCATTAAATGTGGAGGTGATGTTAGGTGTGTGGTGGGTTGGGTGGTGGAGAAGTGACGGGCAAGTGGAGGGGGAAGGGTGGTATTGCAGAAAACCAGGGGAGGGGGTGAGTGGTATTTGAGAGAGGGAAAGGGGGTGTTGACTGAGGTTTGACCGTTCATTATTTAGAATGGTTCTTGGGTGGTTTGGGCTCAGGTGATGGGTTGGGGAAAGGTATTGGGCTTGGCGGTGTTTATATGGTGGATTGGATTTGACTTTGGGGTTTTATAATAAAAAGGGATCCGTTTGGTTTGTGAAATTTATTACAAGGACCAATAGTGTAATATGCTGAATTTCTGAGGACCTGTTTTGCCAATCTTCCAAAGTTCTTAAAGGGATTAAAATTGCAAATCCTCAATAGTACATGGACCCTTTGTTGATTTTTTCATTTTTAAATTCCCTAAGGACTAAATCTGCCAAACTTGTAAACTTCAGGGACCAAACATGTAATTTCATCAAACTTTCCAACCAAGGACCATTCCTGCCATATATGAGAAGTACAAGGACAAAAATTGTTTTTCTCAAAGTTTTTATATCCCAGGGACCATTTTTGTCAATTTTGCAAAGTTGAAGGACTAAACTTGTAATTTTGTGAAACTATACACCAAAGGACTAATTATGTAATTTGTGATTCAAAAAGGACCTTTGGTGACTTTTTCATGTTTTAGAATAACCAGGGACTAGTTTTGACAACTTTTGAAAGATGAGGGACTGAAACTGCCAATTATGCAAACTTTGTTCATTTTTCATTTGTTTTTGATTATTTTGCATCTGAAACATATAAAACACATTCCTGGGATAGTTTCAGTATTATGATGCATATTTGAGTGTTTTTAGATGTTTTGGCAGCTCAGAATAGGTAAAAATGATGAGTATTTACACACTCATCATTGCCCTTAGAAGCTTTCTTTCTCTTGTCATCAAAAGAAAGTTGCTTTCTTAGACAAGCAAGTCCCAACACTTGTTTTGGTGGCTTTTGGAGTCTTGCAGGCTTGTCAGGTGCAGGCCACTTCATGTTCCCCAAGGCTGACTCCAGGGCTGTTGTAAGGGCTTTTGGAAGCTCCTTGGACAGGGTGTAGGAAGGATCATCATCATCATCTGAAGAAGAAGAGCTTGAGTAAAATTCCAGAGATGGAGCAGGAGCAGCTGAGACCTTCTTGTTTGGTTTCATATTAGATGATGTTGCTGTTGCAGCACTTGGAGGAAAATATCCACTCCATCCAGATGATAGTTCTTCAGAATCATAGCAGTAACTGATTTCTTCATCAGATGAGCCATCAGATGAGATATAGACCAGTGGAAACCAACTCATGATGATTCTTAGGGTTTGTTATATTGGAGATTAGTTTTGATGAAGACTTATGTTGTTTTGGCCCCTTTTATATGCAAAGTCAAGGCCATGGGGTAATTAATGAGGGATATTTACTCTTATCTGTTTTGATAGGTTGGAGAAGTAAATTTGGATATAATTTATTTAACCGGGTTGACTTTGGAGAGATATTTTAGTAAATAGTAACTTGGTCAAAAAGTTACTTTGGGTTAAACTACATTGGTTAAGTTTGGTGTTTACTACTTCTGCAGAATACCAACTAATATTTTCTGAGTGATTGGAGTTATAAGGTGTGTATCTAAGACACGTAACAAATGGTTATTGATTCACCATGTCTTATTAACATAAGAATCAACTAGTCCAGAGCAATCGGCTACTGGTAAAGACTTGTCAAATCCGTTTATGGTTGATAGTTTACCAAAAACTATATGGTCATCAACTCACCATATTCCAAGTGATGAACAGTTGGCTAGTCCATAGCAACCGGCTCATGGTAAAGATATATCAAATCCGTTGATAGTTGATAGTTTGCTAAAAACTATGCTTAAAGCAGCTGAATTTTACTTGTTTTACTTACCACTGCTTTTGAAAATTTTGTGAAAAGTTACAACTGCTAGTTCACAGTTACCAATGCAAGAGTAAATTTTACCACTGGTGAACTAGCCGTTACAACTGTTGTGTCAGTAATCTTATTTTTTAACTAGCCGTTGTAAATAACCGTGTTTCCTTATTAATAGGGTAAATTTTTGTGAATTATCCACTTACCTATTTTAATTTATTCTTTCACCAAAGATAAATTTATTCTAAAGATAATTCACATTACGCATACTCCTCAAAACCCTATTAGTATATAATTATCCTCATACGGCTCGATTCTTATTCACGATTACTAACACTTTTATCTTTTTCTGACAAAATTATGGCGATTCTAAACTTTGCTGAGGAGCACAATCAAGTGGCCTACTTACAGAAGTCAAACGAAAAGAGTGGCCCTGTTTTTCATCAGATTGTGGATTTTCTCAACACTACCCATATTAGGTATGCTTTAACTGTCAATCCCACAATCTATGTTTCTTATATCAAACAGTTCTGGAACACTGTGGAGTCCATAACTATTGAATAGGGAGACACACATGAATCTGTGGAAGCTCTTAGAGCCACAGTGGATGGGGTAACTATTGATGTTACTGAGTCATCCTTGAGGAGAATTCTCCAATTGGATTATCTCAATGGTATCATCACATTACCTAATTTAGACATTCATAAATATATTGCTTCCATGGGGTATGATACATCTGATAAAAAGGTGACTTTCAGAAAAGGATGTTTTTGTCCCCATTAGAGGTTTTTCATACATACTCTTTTACATTGCCTAAGTCCTAAGAAAACTTCTTATGAACAATTTGCATCAACTATGGCATACCCTTTTGTTTGCTTAGCAATAGATAGGACTTTTAATCTTTCAAAGTTTATTTTCAATAATATGAAAGGCAATGTAAAGAGTCCATATAAATTTTTGATGTATCCAAGGTTTGTGCAAGCAGTGCTAAATTAATTTCCACTGCAAACCCACAAAAGAGTTTATAAAACACCCTGTCTTAAGCCAAAAGTTTTCAAAATATGAGTAAGGCTTCAGAACTTTGGAATGGGGAGGTTAAACCACTTTTTCCTGAAATGCTTTTAAAGATTTCACATGTACAGGGTGAAGATGCAACCATCCCAGTTGTATCCCATCACACACCCACTATTGTTGTTCCACCTATTCAACACACCCCTGCTGTTACTCACACTTATGAGAGGAGGCACAAACAGCCACCTCCTCCCATTACAACATTGCATGTTTCTGAGCCTTTTGGTTTAGGAACCAGCAGTGGTGGTTCTAGGCTTCACTCTAGTCCAACTAGAGAAGAGCCTGAATTAATGCCCTATGATTCACCTCTCCCAACAGGTAACACAGTTGGAAGTGTTGAGGGCAGTGTGCAACCTAATGAATTGATGGGACTTTATACTAATTTAGTCATACAGGTTAAAGCTCTGGAGAAAGAACTGGCACAGACTAAGCAATAACATGCCACAGAGCTTGCCCAGATGAAAGCAGAGATCAAGAATTTACAGGAAGAAGTTGAGGGGTTAAAGAAGCAAAGATCTGCCAAAATTGTGTTTTCATCTTCATCTTCACCTCAAGAAGATGCTTCAGTAGCATTTAGTGATGATTTTGGAGATTCTTCCAAACAGGGGAGGAAAACAGATGCTGAAACTAAGGGGAGGAAGATTGATTTTGGAGATGATTATAGTTTGGATGCTGATTTTAATGATACAGTTGGAATTCCTCAACCTATTTCCACTGATGAGTTACTAGTTCCCACTGCTAGTCAAAAAGTTATCACTGCAAGTCAAAATATTACCACTGCAGAAGAAGAAGCTACTAGAATAAGAACAGAGAAGGGTAAAGCAGTTATGACTAGTTCAGATCAAGTGCAGCCAAGAAAGATTTCTAGAAGGGAACAAGCTCAGATTGATTATGATGCTGATTTGGCAATGAAATTAGTGGAAGATGAAACTGCAAAGTTGAAGAAAAGACAAGAGGAGGAAGAGATTACAAGTTTCATGGTGACTAAGAGGTTGGATAAGTTGGAAACAGTGCTTAAAGAACCTATTTCAATTGTTCCACCAACAGTGCTAAAAGAGAAACCTCCAATGTTCACTTATGTGCCAACTGAAGCAGAAATTGAGTATATGATTACCAATGATCCAGTAGTCAAGAAGAAGGCAATTGAGCTTGTTGCTAAAAAGACTTTGATAGAAGACCAGAGAACAGCTCAATTAGCTGACTTTATTCAAATGAAGAATCAACAAGCACTGGATGAGGTAATTGGTAAAGTCAGAAAAAGTCAAAAGAAGCAAAGAGAACCAACCATGGCACAAGTGATTGCTAAGATGAAGACATATTGTTGCCATGTTAGGAATTGGAAGATGTCTCATTTCAAAGGTATGTCTCATGATAGGATTAAAGGAATCTACTACAGGCTTAAAAGGCAAGATAGTGACTTTATTCCAATTGACTTTAAAGAAGTAGCAAGAAGTAAAAGGAAAACTACAGCTTCTGAAGAGAATGTCACTAAAAAGGCAAAGCTTGCTCAAGAAAAAGGATCTTAAACTGAGAAACTTTCAGAAGATCAACTAAGTGCCATGATTGTTATAAAAGAAGAAGATTTCTACCCAGATCCTATACAAGTAAGGCATCCAATTATTGATTGGGAAGTATACACAGCAAAGAACTTTGCTCCAACATGGAAGATTACAAGGTTGGGAGGAGAAACTTCATCATTTATTCAATTTGAAGATCTCATTAAAGCTTGTGACAGAGATGATCTTGATATGCTTTGGAAGTTAGTTGATGAAAGATTCGAGGCTGATACTCTCAAGGATATGAAGGAAATGCAGTTATGGGTTGACTTGAGAAGATTGTATGAACCAGATCTTAATAATAGCTATTGGAAGTTTGAAGCTTCAGATTTGCATACCACATGGTCATATTATGATTCATGTGAGGTTCATCATATTTCTACAACAGCTAGAGTGGATGTATTCATGTTTGCTGAGAAGGAATATCCACTTAGAGCAGTAACTCTTACAGCAATGTTGACATCAAGATTAAGAGTTCATGAAGATACTGAAAAGGTTAGAGCTTTGATTCAGAAGATACAAGATCAGTGTTCAAGAGCTATACAGGCTTTAAGAAGAAAATGATGTGTTTAGAAGAATTCCCTATATCCTCAGTGATACTGATTGATTGAAGAAACTTATGGATTTGTATAGAAATCATAAGTTTAAGGGAGGATTGTTGGGAATTATATTAACAGTTACCACGGCTAGTATGAAGATTACAACTGCTGAAGAATGCACTAGCAGTGGAAACTCATTACCACTGCTAGTACATATTATTACCACTGCTATTGGGATAACTGTTAGAAAACTTGTATAGATAAATATAGAATAGATTTTGTGTATATCTTATTCTATTATCATTATATGTATCTTGTAGAAGAGGACTCCTTGTGCTATAAAAGGAGGTCCTAGGTTTAGGTTTAAGATACGTTTTTCTTAGAGCTTCAAGGTTGTAACCCTAGTGATACAAAGATCACTCTTATTATTGTTCTTAATAATATTGGAGCTAGCAGTTTGTTTCACTCATTATTCTCATTCATATACAACTGTTTTATTCACATATAAACTTCTAAGTATTACTAAGTAGATTCCGCATACTTAGTTGTATAATTCAAAGTATCATTCTAACACAGATCAAGGTGTTTAGATCCATCAAAAAGAGTCTTGTCAATAGTTCCTCTTCTTTAGCCATGCTCTAAAAGGAATGTAGATAACCTTGAATATCAGGCTCTAGGTGCTTGATGAAGTCCATAGAGTGCCTTGACAACCTTGTACACCTTCTTTGGATGTTGTGGGCCTTCAAAACCTTGTGGTTGAGTGACATAGACTTCCTCTTCTATCTTGCCATAGAGAAAGGCACTCTTTACATCCATCTGATATACCACAAAACCCATGTATGAGGCAAAGGCCAAAAACAACCTTATAGCCTCAACTATAGCAACAGGTGCAAAAACTTCATCATAATCAATCCCTTCTTCTTGTCTGAAACCCTGAGCCACCAATCTTGCTTTGTTTTTTACCACAATTCCTCTTGCATCCCTCTTGTATTTTAAAATCCACTTGGTTCCAATTGCAAATTTACCTGCAGGTAGATCAAAAAGTACCCATACATCTTGATTCTTGAATTGTTGCATCTCTTCCTGCATAGCCTCTACCCAACTAGGTTCACTCAAAGCTTGTTTAATGTTGGTTGGTTCTACTTGTGATAAGAAACAAGCAAACAGACAATGTTGTTGATTTGTATGATTGTCCCTCTTCTGATTAGACACATAAGTTAGAAAAGCACATTGTCCAAACTGTGTCTATTTCACTGCACTTATGGTTAGAACCATAGCATTTGGATCACCAAGTATATTAGTTTGAGGATGAATGGTGTTGATCCTCTTAGTGGGAACAAGATTAACATCAACAGAAGTTTCAAGATTAGTCAGAGTTGGAGCAAAGTCATCATCATAAGAAGCTGATTGAAAAACGCCAGCACTTTGTTCATGATTGCCAAGTTCTGAGGGGCTGGGAAACCTACCAAAAGGTTCATCTAAACTTGTGGATGTAGCAGTGGAAATAGGGACTACAGCAGAAATGCCTTCAGGAGAATTGGCATCAGCAGCAACAGGAGATCCATCAGCAGAAATTGGTTTTCTGCTGGCATCAAGAGCAGCTTGTCTCAAGAGTACCTCAGTATCTTGAGCGAACTCAAGACCAAGCCTTTTAGCTTCTTCTGTAGCTGCATGCTCTTGCTTTTTAAGTCTAGCAAGATCTTCTGCATAAGTTGAGTTTTCCACATCATCAGCAACTTTGGCATCAGAGGCTTCTTTGTTAGTAGGACCTGCAACATGAATAGGGAGAGAAGAAACAACAATAGTGGGTTCATCACATTTTGAATCACTGTTTGAGTCATCTCCCATGGTACCTGCAATGTTAGTAGGTGACTCTTGTGCACCTGCAGAAGGGTTAGTTTTAAATCTTGTATACCCCAAGTGATCTGTCAAGTAGTCAAGGTCAAAATACCATTCATGACCTTTACCCTGAACATTTTCATTGTCCTCCAGAAATCTCAGGTTAAGAGTCTCTTCAACCTTCTTTGCAGCCAAATTATATACCCTGTAAGCCTTGCTATGAGCTGAGTAACCAACTATATACCCTTCAGCAGCTTTTTCTTCAAACTTTCCTAAGTGATCACTTGTATTTAGAATAGTCACTTGACATCCAAAAGGTTTCAAGTATTCAATGGTAGGTTTCTTCCCATTCAAAAGCTCATAGGGTGTTTTATTATGTGGTCTTGTAATCAACACCCTATTCAATACATAACAAGCAGTGCCCACTGCTTCAGTCCAAAACATAGTGGGAAGTTTAGAGTCAGCAAGCATGGATCTAGCAGCCTCTATCAGGGTTCTATTCTTCCTCTCTGCAACTCCATTCTGTTGTGGAGTCTTGGGATTGCTATAATCCCTTTTTATACCCTTTGTCCCACAGAGTTCAATGAGATTGGCATTTTTGAACTCTGTCCCATTGTCACACCTGATTCCTTTGATATTCTTGTTAAGTTGGTTTTCAATGAAGGCCATAAATTCTTTTAGTATCTGAAAGGTTTGGTCTTTAGTCCCCAAAAAGAATGTCCAACTAAACCTACTAAAAGCATCAGTGATCACCAGACAGAAGTACTTATGATCTATACTCCTGATGGATGTTGGACCAAAAAGATCCATATTAAGCAACTGCAAAGGTTCTGAGATGGTGCTCACAGCAGTAATTGCTTTATAAGAAGCCTTGTGTTTCTTTCCTTTGTTGCATGAAATACAGTTATGTTCATTAGTGAATATCTTGGAAGGAAGTCCATGAACCAGTCCATCTTTAGCAAGCTTGTTGATAACCTTGAAGTTTACATGTGCCATCCTTCTGTGCCATTTTGTAGATTCATCCAAGGATGCTTTAGCCACTAAGCATGCTAGATCACCTTCTGGCTGGACATCATTCAAGTTGAAGGTGTAAATATTATGATTTCTTGGAACCCTTAGCAATACATGACTCTCATCAGGTATTTTGAAGTCTTGTGAAAGAATGAGACAGTCCTCCTCAGTGAATAGCACAGGAATCTTTTTGTCACATATTTGTGAAACAGAGAACAAATTAAAACCTTGTAGCTCCTTCACATAATAGACATTTTCAAAATCCACCTTTGGATTTCTGATGGTTCCTTTACCAGTGATCATTCCTTCTCCACTTCCAAATGTCATTTTGCCTCCATTAAAAGGCACAAAATCATGTAGCTTCTCTTGATTCCCAGACATGCTTCTTGAGCAACCACTATCTACAATACCTAAGTCTTTATTTAAAAGAGGATGTCCCTACAACAACAAAATATACAACAACATAAGTACCATAAAGAGACTCAAGTCTTGAAAGACTTGAGCCTGCCTTGTGGATCATTAGAATGAAGCCATGTAGATGAGTTAGATCCACCATTGTTCCTGGAATCCCTGTGTACATATGGTCTATTAAATTTCCAAGAACAATCTGCTGAGGACTTTACAGCAGAATCCCAATATGCCCTTCCCAAAAACATTGGGTCATAACATCCAGGCCAATAACCATTTTGAAAGTAATTATGATGATATCCAGAAAATGGTCTAGCAACATATCTATTCCTATCAGCAGCAAAATATCTACCAGCAGAAACAGACCCACCAGCAGGAACAGACCTATCAGTAGAAACTGAGTTGGTTCTGCTGGTGGTGTGGGTTTCCTATAGAACACATGAGGGTTTGGAATGAACATTGGTCCACTTTGGTCTAGGTCTATTATGAGCAACAGAAACACCCATCCTCTTTTCATGAAAACCACAATCCTTAATCAAATGCAATTTACTACCACAAACAAAACACTTCTTCTTTCTAGAAGATTTATTGAATCCAAAAGAAGTCTTATTAACCACAAAATTATTCAAACAAATACCAGAAATAGAATTGTTTTGTAATGACCTAAAGGAACTGTTTTTAACAAAAGTAAATAACAAATCTTCAGGAGAAGTTGTCTTTGAAATAACTTCATCGGCAACAACTTTAGAGTCAGCGGACTTGTAAGAGGACTTGACAGAAAGCTTTGATGAGGATTTGGGTGAATCTGACTTGGTCTTGGAATCACAACTAGCATAACTAGAAGTAGAGGTCTCTGAGGTCATGTCCCTGAAAGAACAAGAGACACATTCATTAGAATCATTACTAGAGATACTACTAGAGTCAGGGGAGTCATTGGTCCTAGTGCCAGTTTGCATATGTGATTCTGCTAAGTCCAAATGGTGGGATGTAGGCTTAGAGGTTCCTATGGTAGTGGGAGAGTCAGAGTTATTAGTTTTACAAACAGGATTTGGTAAGTCATCAGACTTTTTTCCATACAAATGGTGTGAACCATCAAAGTCTGAGGTAGTGGTGGTGGGCATAAATACACCTCTAATTGGTCCTGGAACTGCATACATCTCACCTTCTTTTAAGAATTTTACAGGTTCAGGGTTATTCTTACTTTTCTTATCTAAATTATGGTGTACCTCTGCACCTACATATTTCTGAAAACCTAAACCTATCTAAGATGTTACAGGCTGACTACTATATAGCAAACTAGCTAATTTATCACCTGAAATTAGCCATTCTTTATGCCTAGCCACTTCCTTATCAAACTTATCTTGTAAAACTTGTTTCTCTGATTCAATTCTAGCCTTTTCTTTTTCAGTAAATTTTAACTCATTGCTGGTCATCTCTAATTATCTTTTTAATACTCTTATCTTCTCCTCATAAGCCAATTGATTTTGTTGAAACCAAACTTTTTGGTTTTCTAATTTTTAACAGCTTCTTTATAAGATTGAGCTTCAATAAAACTGGTTTTATATTTTGATTCCATATCATCATAAGCTTCTTTAAGAGCATTATATTTAATTTCACACCCAAAAACACAATCAGATACCTAAGGAGATATTCCCATGAAGGCAAATTCAGCATCACAACTAGCCAAGCAGGAGATTTGCTGTGCTTGCAGCATCATCAATTTCATGCTCATTCCAGTCAATGCAAGCATCCACAGTAGTCACCAAAGCCTTTGATTCTCCAGCCTCCACCTCCTTCTTCTTGTAAGCTGAATATCTTGTATTATCTTCAGCCTTCCTAGTCTTGCACTCTCTTGCAAAATGTCCAATCTCTCCACATGAATAGCACTTCACTTTTCTCCTGTCAAAACGAGCTGCATCTCTTCCATTAACATTGAGCTTTCTCCCAGCTTTTTGTTCAAACCTCTTGACTTTGAGAGACAGCATTGCCATTTGCCACTTTAAGTCCAACTCTTCCATTGCTAGCTCCTCTATCTGTTCAAAATCTTCATAAGCTAGTTGTTGCTCTTGATCAAATTCAGCAACAAATGAATGAAGTACATCTTTCATCACATTATTAGTTTGTGGATAACTCTTTGGACCAGTAGTTGTGAAAGACAATGTTGTAGTGGAAGGACTTGGACTTGGAGAATGTGACACTCTGTTAGAATTAGTGCTTATAAAAGCAGAGTGTGATGGATGTGCTGCATAAGAGGAGTGACCCTTGATATCAAGCTCCAGGGCTCTGAGCTTGTTGTAGAAGTCATCAAACGATAGATAATCCAAGCCACCTTTAGTTTTCAATGAGATGTTGACCTGAGACCATGAAAGAGGTAAAGCCCATAGAAACTTGGAATTGACCTCCTCATTGTCAGGACTGGCTTGAAGCTGATTCAGCTGACTCAGAATCTTCTGGAACCTATCATAACCCTTGTGAATGCCCTCCTCTTCTATTATTCTGAACTCCTGAAATTCCTGCTTAAGCATAGACTTTCTCATCCTTTTAGATTCCTCATTGCCCCAGAATCTTGTTTTTATGGCCATCCAGATGTCTCTGGGATCACTAAGAGAATGAAAATCTCCCATGTGGTCATCAGGGATTGCTTGAAGCAAGATAGTTCTTGCTTTGTTCTCCCTTTGTACAACAAGGATTTCTTCAGCAGATGATGGAGGAAAGATAGTAAAAAGACCATTAGGATCTTTTCCAGTCTTTTTAGGACTGCTTCCATTCACTATCACATTCCATAGGTTGAAGTCAACACTAGCAATTCAGTTCTGCATCTTCATGGCCCAAATCTCATACTCATCTTTCTTGAGATAGGGAAACTTGGCGTTACTGTTAAAGAAAGCAACCTGTTGAAGTTTTTGAGTGAGAGTGTTGGCGTTGGTTAGAGTGACATCAGAAGTATCTGTATCTCCCATTGGTATTGAATGAAAAGGTGTTTGAGTGTAAGTTTGATTACAGAGATTATCCTGTGGCTCTGATACCACTTGTAGGATCTACACTTGATAGATCTTGAGCCAATGGATCGATAGCCTACTAATGTAATCACTAGCAAGACTATATAGACGATCTCTGTGAGCTTGTATCTATTGCGGAATATAAATACAAACGATATACTAAATACTTTGATCCTCTATGGATCGTTATTATTCACTAATAATTGTTTTTGACACGTACATAATACAATAACCTTGGGTTCCTTTTATACTAGTAGAAACCCTAATCTCTTCTACAAGAAACGTATAATCATAAAACTCTAGAAGATATTCTACATATCTTATCTATAAATAACTAACTATTATCTACGGATTAACTATATCCGCAGAATGTCTATCATCAGCAGGAACCAGACGTCAGCAGAAACTACTATAAATATCCGCAGGAACCTGTCAGCAGAAAGTCATCCGCAGTATCTATATGCTGACTTCAATAATTCCTTATAGCTACCCTATTCGATTCATAAGATAACTACTCGACCCTAGTTTATTTATGCCCAACTCGACTTGCAAATGACTACTTTTATTCTATGTCGATTCACCTAAAACAATCTATTTCGACCCCTAGAAAGTGGACCTAGGCCTCGCTATAATAGAATGTGACTTGTTAGTTTATTTGTCAGACATGTGATTTTCTAAAATGAATTAATGTGTGTAAAGAATTGTTTTATAAACAACATTTGGACCTAAATTAATAATTAGTTATTATGGTTCATATAAGTGTTTACAAGTTCTTTTATGGTCTAAATATAAGTCAGAATCAATAAGACCCTAGTATATATTTTGTTTAAACATATTTGATACACTTATGTCATAATTAGGTAATTCACAACATATTCAACACCTAACATTTAATTACTATTAACCTAATCATATACTAAAACCTAATTAGCAAATATGTAAACCCTAAACCTAATTTGGTCATTAAGTAATGATTGGTAATAAATGTAACCGTTATTATTTTAGAAACCCTAAATCGAGTATTTAGAAAATTAAATGTGTTTTTTAAACCCTAGACCTAATCATTAACGAATTGTAACCTAAGTAGACATTACTGATATCGTCAAACCATAATTTACTAAATTGGATGAAACCCTTAAACGAGTAATCTGATTAACTAATAAATATATTATGAACCATAATTCGTGTAGATTTGTTGAAGAAGACGTAACGTGGTTCCTTGTGTTAATTCATTCGTTTGCTTTCCGTTCAATTGCTTTAAGGTACGGATATTCAGTCTTACTTTAGACATTATTTCATTTGCATTTCGTATTTGTACATATATTCTACCCTTTCTCAGTAAGGGTTCTGATTCTATGTACTAATGTTATTGTTTGTTTCGTATCGGTACAGATATTCCACCTTTTATCAGTAAAGGTTTCTCATGTTTCGTATTCATTGACTTTGAATCATTTGTTATGATATGAACCTTTGATTTGAACCATTGATATGATCATTTTGTTATTATCCATCTGATATGATTCCATTGTATTGATCCCTTTGTTTGACCTGTTTGAATTGACCCATTGCCCAAAGTATTATCTAGCCATGGAGGTACCATGGCCATGACATTGAGGCACCAATGACATGACACTTTCTGTGAAGATGTGATTGATCCACGACGTTCCCTTTTGTTATAATGATTATGGTGCATATGGCCATTCTGTATATGTATGTATAGTCTCGTACTTGCATATGTATTCTGTTTTGCAGGGAGCATATGGATGCATCCTAGGCTAAATGAATGATTGGATATTGATTGACTTAGTGATTGGTGTGTGTGCCATGCACTCCATTTCACTTCTGGTACATTGGAGCTAGCTACTCCATGTACACTTATGAATTGACGGATATATGTATTATTGTGACTAAGCATATTGTATGCTTTCTGAGTTCGTGGGCATTCCTGTTTGACATTATGATTATCTGTTTTACTTCGTTGACATCACTTGACGTCCTTATGGTTCATTATGCTTACTCACTTATTTCATGATTCCTTGTTCAACAGTTCATTTTGATTCCGTATATATATTCATTTGATTCAGTTATTTGTTTCATTATATCTGTTCATTGAGCGTTAGCTCAGCCGCATTTTCTTTTCCCCGCGGTAGGTATCAAGTCGGAGGCTGGGATTGAGTGATGAGTGTAGGAGCTTTTAGTGGACCAACCCTACCTTGTTCTTCGTAGAATTTATTTTAGATTTTGTTTGATTATTTCAGAAGCTGGTTTTGATTGTATTTGTTTTATTAGCCTTTTAATCTCAAGATTTGTAATTTATTGAGCTAAGTCTCCAAAACACTTGGTAATATATATGCTTGTTACATGTAAATTTGGTTCATACTCGTAATATCTTTGCTTATAAGATGTTCCGCGTTCAAGTGGTTGTAATTTCAACTTCATCTTAGACAATATCATACAAAATAGTAGTATATATAGTCTTAGTTTGTAACTTCATCTTCTAAAAAAACAACAAATACAAAATATTTGAAAATAATAATATTTTAATCAAATCATATTCATTATCTCTTCTAAGATTAAAGATACCATTGAGATTATATCTTCAAATACCTAAGAAGCAGACAAGAAAAAAGCTAGAAACCAAAACCAAATTCAACACGTTCATGCTTCAAAACTACTTAATCAAGAAGAGTCGTGTGCATGACTTGATAACTCATGGGGTAGTTTTGAAATGATGTTTTTTGGGTTATAACTTCAAAAGTTGGTTTATTCATTGCAATATTGCATCCGTATTCGTTGTGTCAAATCAACGGATATTCGTGTAGCGCGTACTCATGACACAAGGGGTATGTTTGGCTTTAGTTTTCCACTCTATTTTTGTTATTTTTTGAACTAGTTGGTAAAAATGAGGTGATGCTATGCATATGTTTAATCCTAGAGAAAAGTTAAAATGCTTAATCTTATTTTGATGCTTACCAAGGAATAAATTACCATCATTCATTTAGTTTGATTTAATAGTTGAGATTAATATAAGATTAAATTAACATAAGATTAAATATGAAAACTTAAGTCTATTTCTTTTTTCTTTTTCTTTCTTTCTTTCTTTTTTCCTTTTTTTTTTTTTTTTTTTTTTTTTGTCTTTTTGTCTTTCTTATTATTCTTTTCTATTATTTTTTTATTTTTATTTTTCTTTATCTTTTTGTCTTTTATAGTATTCTTTCTTTTTTTTCCTTTTTTTCCTTTTTTTCTTTTTTTCTTTTTTTTTTTTTTGTCTATTTTGTTAATTCACGTTCTTTTTTTTCCGTCTTTTTTACTAATTCACATTTTTTTAATTCACCTTTTTTTCGCTTTCATATGGTTTCGTCTATTTTCATATGTTTTCGTCAGTTTTTTTACGTTTTCATCTCCTTTTATACGTTTTCGTCCGTTTTATACGTTTTCGCCATTTTTCAAACGTTTACGTTCGTTTTCGTCCATTTTCATAAGTTTACATACGTATCGTTTCCGTCCGTTTTTATACATTTTTACCCGTTTTCGTCTGTTTTTACGTTTTCGTCCATTTTTAGATGTTTTCGTCTGTGTCAATACGTTTTCGTCTGTTTTTTTACGTTTTCGTCTGTTTTCGTCCGTTTTTGCCCGTCTACGTCCGTTTTCATACGTTTTCTACTGTTTTCTTATGTTTTTGTTCGTTTTCATATCTTTTCAACCGTTTTCGTTCATTTTAATACGTTTTCGTCCGTTTTCTTTCATTTTCGTCCATTTTTCATATGTTTTTGTCCGTTTTAGATGTGTTTTTACGCTTTCATACATTTTCGTCTGTTTTCTTACATTTTCGCCCAGTTTCGTCCATTTTCATATGTTTTCGTCCGATTTCTTACGCTTTCGTTTTTTTTCATCTGTTTCTTTTGTTTTTGTCCATTTTTCATATGTTTTTATCCATTTTCATACGTGTTTTTACGCTTTGATACGTTTTTGTCTGTTTTCATACGTATACGTCCTTTTTCTTACGTTTCTAAATATTACAAGTGATATTCAGAATATCACTCGTGATTTTCTGAATATCACTTGTGAATTTCTTGTGTTTTTGTCCGTTTTCATACGTATTCGTCAGTTTTCTTAGGTTTTCGTCCGTTTTCATACGTTTTTGAATATCGCAATTGATATTCAGAATATCACTTGTGATTTTCTTAATATCTATCACTTGTGATTTTCTGAAGTGATTTTTATGTTACAAAACATTAGTTGAAAATCACTTGTGATATTCAGAATAGCACAGAATATCACTTATGATATTCAGAATATCATTTGTGGTACTCAGAATGTCACTTGTGTTATTCAGAATATCACTTGTGATATTCGAAAAATCAAAGAATATCACATGTGATATTCAGAATATCATTTGTGATAGGATATTCTGAATATCACAGAATAACACTTGTGATATTAAGAAACGTTTGAAAATGGCCAAAAACATTTAAGAATGGACGAACACGAATGAAAACGGACGAATGTGTACGAAGACAGATGAAAACGTATGAAAGCGTAAAAACACGTATGAAAAAGGATGAAAACGTATGCAAAATGGACGAAAACGAAAGAAGACGGATGAAAACTGACGAGAACGTATAAAAACGATCGAAAACGTAAGAAAACGGACAAAAGCCTAAGAAAACGGATGAAAGCTCAAGAAAACGGGCGAATATGTATGAAAACGGACAAAAACGTATGAAAACGTAAAAACACATCTGAAAACGAACGAAAACTTATGAAAAATGGACGAAAACGAAAGAAAACGGATGAAAACGTATTTAAACGGACGAAAACTTATGAAAGCAAACGAAAACGTAAAAAAGTAGACGAAAACGGACATAAATGGGCGAAAACATAAGAAAACCGACGAAAACGTATGACAACGGACGTATGAAAATGGATGGATGAAAACGTACGAAAACAGACCAAAACGAAAAAAATAAAAAATAAAATTTGAACAAAAAAAGTGAATTATTAAAAAAAATAAATAAATAAAAAATAAAATAAAAAAAAAAGCGAATTAGGAAAAAAAAAATACAAAAACAAAGAAAAAAAGTGAACTAAAAAAAGTGAATTATAAAAAAATGAATTAGAAAAAAGACAAAATAATAATAATAATAATAATAATAATAATAATAATAATAATAATAATAATAATAATAATAATAATAATAATAATAATAATAATAATAATAATAATAATAATAATAACAACGATGGTGTGGAACTGTGGGCGATTTTGACGATGGGATCACCTTGATCCGGCTTCTTCGTCTTCATCCCCTCCACCATTTGGGATTCAACCCTCAGTTGGATCGTCCCCCCCCCCCTGTAGGTGTAGTGTTTTCCGGTTTGCTTTTCCTTCGTTGTTGTGTCGTTAGGTTGTGGGTGTGCAGTGGTTTCGTGTGTGGTGTGCCCCTCGCGTGCCTCCTTGTTCATCGTTGGTGGATCTCCCTGGTTCTGGGGTTGCTTGCGTCCCTGGTCTTGGGTCTTGGGTATAACGGCTGAGGTTGCAGGCCTTCGTTGGGAGTGGTAGCGACTGCGGTTTGCGTTTCCCGCCTTGTGTTGCCTTATTTTGAACTTTTGCTGTTTGCGGTTTCTTTTGTTGGTGGTCCCCCCTCTGCGATTAGTTTTGGATTGCGAGTGGGGTGTTGCGGTTTGTTTGGTTTGGAATTTGTTGCGTGCAGCAATCTTAGAAGGGCGGTGTATTTATTCCAGGTGGGGCCCACTTTCTGATTTCCTGGTGGGCTGCTCATCTAAAGTGTTTCCTTTTGGGCTTTTGGGCTTCTCATTTAGCATATAAGGGGGCTCTTGATATTTATTTAACGTGATTCAACAATAACGTTATATTCTTATCATGGCTAATCTTGGCACTTTTCGGATATCATGCCCGTTACAAGGACATGAAGGGTGTAGCGGTGGGAATGAGAAGGGGTTCACTAGGAAATATTTTATCGGTCACCTAGGCACCCGCTGCGGAGGACTTCTCGTTGTTCTCTGATCTTGACCAGGCACTTCATCAAGCGGGTATTTGGCTTTGTGGGGAGTGTTTTTGCACTCACACCTTCAGTAAGAATTGCAAACATGTCGTAGGTGATATGGTTCCGGCACCCCGTTTTGACGATGTAGCGATCTACGGTATTCCTCCACTCATGAGGCCGGTCTTGAATATGGTCGAGGAGAGGGTCGTGGGTGAGTCATCTGGTACTCTCACTATTGATAGGGGTTTTGTGGAAGATGCTTCTGGGGTACCCCCGCTCGTTGGTGAGCTCGCTTATGACATCAATCTCCTGGATCGGGTTTTCTCTAAGAAAATACGTACGGTTAAATGTATTCCCCCCAAGACGCGACTTGGATTTGCTAAGATTTTCCGTGGAGCGTTGGATATGGTTCTATTGAGACCGGGGGACTTATCTGCATGGGTGCAACTCCTTATTTTTCCGTCCTGTGTGCTCTCCGCCTTTGTGCCAACAAACAGATCTCAACGACGTTCCGGTGAAAGAGAACGCTGCCAGCTCGACTGTATTTCTCGCGCCATCCTCAGATGGAGGGATCCCGCAGACAGGCTTGGTCTGGTGATGGATCGGTTAGCCGAAGTGCCTTCATCTTTCGTTGGGGGGACGAAACGTAAGGATCGCAACGGGGTCAACCTGAGTCAGTGCAAGCGTAAACTGGGGGACGGGCATTTTACTGCTGCTATTAAGGTGCTCATGTCTTCTGGAATCGCCCCATCCACACCTGACACTTTATTGGAGCTTGAAGCCAAACACCCCTATGCCCCCCAGCCGACCCCGTCCTCTTTGTCACTTGATGAGGACGCCCTTTCAGTCGACAAGGACTTGGTACTCAACAGGATCCGCAGCTTCCCCAAGGGGACATCCTGTGGGCGTGATGGGCTACGGGCACAACATTTGATGGATATTTTAGGAGGGGCGGCGTCCACTATTGCTGATGACCTGCTTGGGTCCATTACTGGAGTTGTTAATCTGTTCCTTAGTGGAAAGTTCCCTAGCCAGCTGGGGGAATATATTGCTAGTGCCCCCTTGACTCCCTTAGTCAAGCCCGGCGGTGGTATACGCCCTATTGCTGTTGGCACTGTTTGGCGCAGGCTTGTGTAAAGGTTGCCTCCTCTTCGGTCGGTGACTCCATGAACTCTTACTTACAGGATTTTCAATTTGGGGTCGGAGTCCCTGGGGGTTGTGAGGCTGTCCTTCACTCTATAAATAGGCTTATTGAGTCTAAGGGGCGTGAAGTTGGACTTTCGATGCTTTTAGTGGATTTCAAGAATGCTTTTAATCTTGTTGACAGGAGTGTCTTGCTTCAAGAAGCTAGGGGGCGATGCCCTTCTATTGCACCATGGGTTGAGTTCTGTTATGCGCGCCCTGCCAGGCTCTATTATGAGGACTCCATCCTTTGGTCATGTCAGGGTGTCCAACAAGGTGATCCGTTGGGCCCTTTGTTGTTTGCCCTAGCTTTGCACCCTTTGATTCATGCTATCAATCAGTCATGTGAACTTTCCCTTCAGGCGTGGTACCTCGATGATGGTACTATTGTCGGAGATACGCTCATGGTCGCCAAGGCGCTTGATATCATTAGGACAGAGGGCCCCGCTAGTGGTTTGTTCTTAAATGTTGACAAGACTGAACTCTTCTGGCCTGTCGCAGACCCTAGGAGTAGAGTGGAGGGCGTATTTCCTATAAATATTGCCCGCCCAATCAATGGTGTCAAACTCCTTGGTGGTCCGGTTAGTTTGGACGAAGGTTTCTGTCGGGATTTGGCTTCCAAAAGGGTCTCCAAAACCATACACTTAACCGAGGCAATTAACAAACTCAACGATCCGCAATATGAGCTTCTCCTTTTGCGTAACTGTGCAGGAGTTTCGAAACTATCGTATGCTTTGAGAACATGTTCCCCCTTGCATTTATCAGAGGCCCAAGCTCAGTTCGATCAGACATTACGTGCCTCTTTGGAGAAGATTGTTACTGCCTCAGGGCCAGGGTTTGGGGATTGGCAGTGGAGGCTTGCCACTCTTCCAATAAAGCTCGGTGGGCTTGGCATCCTTTCGGCGGGGGATATCGTCCAATACGCTTTCCTCGCTTCTCGGATGCAAACGAACAACTTACAGGATAAGATACTCACCAATACGGGTATTGTCACACATGGCCTTTCATTCTAGCATGCTTTGGACATATTCAACACTACTTGTAACACTGACTTCCTCACTGTCACCGGGGGCACTTCTGCCCCCCCAAATGATGAAAACCTTGGCAAAGTGTTATTTCGGTGTCATTGAGAAAGACCTCGTCTCCAAGTACTCACTAAGTCCAAGGCAGGTGGCTATACTTAGTAGTATCCGCGCCCCGCATGCGCAGGACTTCCTCTACGCCATCCCTATTGACGGTCTCGGACAACGGATGAATCCTCGCCAATTTCGATCGGTGTTATGTTACAGGCTTGCGATCCCTATGTTCTCTGAAGGCAGCTTATGCCCGAGTTGTAATGTACACCGTATGGACCAGTGGGGGGATCACGCGGTTCACTGCGCTAGCGAAGTGGGTGTTAAGTTCAGGCATAATTTGGTGCGTGATGTCCTTGTTGATATATGTTCCAAAGCAGGGATTATGGTGCGTAAAGAGGCTCCAATGGGATTTCTTTCAGAGGAAGGGAGAGAATTACGGCCTGCAGATGTGCTATTGTTTAACTGGTTCCAAGGTAAGGACGTATGTCTGGATGTGACTAGGGTCTCTCCGTTTGCTGGGAATGGATTAACGACATGGGCTCCTGGGGTTGCGTTGTGTAATGCTGTGAAAAAGAAAAGGAAGAAGTATGCGTCCAAGTGTGAAAACAATGGATACAAGTTTGTTCCTTTCGCTTTTTCCACATTTGGGGAACTTGATGTAGAAGCTTTGAATACACTCTCGCGCGTCGGGACAATTGCCAGCAGCCACTCTAACAATGTTAAGAGCGGTGCTTTTATTTTTCATCGAATTAGCTTGTGCATTCAAAAAGGAGTGGGAGCACAGATTGTGTCTAGACTCCCCTCTAATTTCAGGTAATTTCCTTGGTTTCAATGAAAAGTGATGGTTATAATAAAAAATAATAATAATAATAATAATAATAATAATAATAATAATAATAATAATAATAATAATAATAATAATAATAATAATAATAATAATAAGACAAAGAAAAATATGGATTTAGGTTTTTATATTTGGGATTTTCTAACTTGTGCCATTGGGCACATGTTAAGAAGTGGGCCCTTGTGTTCTTTTGTTATCGATTCTTGTCATTTTTCAAATAAAAAATAATAATAATAATAATTTGTGTGTACTTTTGTGGATCCATGTGTAAAAAGGACACACGGGGCCCCCTCTTATCATGTGCTTAAAGGCACATGTTAGAAAAACCCTTCATATTTAATTTTAGGTTAATCATCATCATTAGATTAAACTAGATGGGTGGTGGGGTTTGTCCCTTGGTAAGCACCAAAATCAAAGTATGCAAAATAAAGTGACTTTCATAGTAACGTATTTTATCTTTTTGCCAATTAAAAAAATATATAAAATAAATAAATACAAAAAAAAAAAAAAAAAAAAAAAAAAAAGCTTTTGGTCTAGTGATATATGAGTTGACCACTAATATAAAGGTTATGGGTTCAAGAAATCATTTTTTAGATAGGTGATATAAGGTGTGGAAAAAAAACAGAAAACAAAAAAAAAAATTGTCCTTAAAAATAATTTTAAAAAAAAATGTTAATTGTTTGAACAGGTAAATAATTGTTGACTGGATGTGTTTGTGGACCCAATTGGGTTTAACATGATTAAAAGATGTACTTTAAATTTTGTTGTTGTCGGCCCGTTTTCGGTGGATTTGATGTTGCCTTTTTATTTTGCTGGAAACTACTCTAAAATTTTCTACGAAAAAAAGAAAAAAGAAAAAATGTACCTACAATTCAAAAATCTCCTTTCGGCAAAAGATATAAACATGTGTAGAAAAATCAGCATGAACACGAAAATTCCAAAACACATGTGTATATGGACCTACAGTTGCTAAAATATAAATGATTGTGTGTTATATGGATTACAGTTTGAACTAAAGCTGTGAGAATATAAAGTTTTGAGCATCGGATTATAACAAGCAACTGATATGTTATATCTTTTAGTTTCTTGCAATTCGAACCACGCATATTTCTCCAACAGAGGAGGTATTTCTCAAACTGTATGCAAGTAACAATCAACTTTTACGCAGTTTAAGGTGTCGGCTAGACTAATTACCGAGAACAAATCTAAACAAGAAACAATCATTCTTGAAGTCGACTCCATGCGAGTAATAAGGTGTATTTTATGCACTAGCAGTTATGTAAGACGCTATTGTAACTTGTATCTCATTCATTCATTAATTGGTTTACGTTACACATGCACCAAAAGTGTTCCATCACAAGTCTTGTATATACATACACCAACCAACATAGCACGTTACCATAAAATATATTTTATATATATAGAAGGGGAAGAGAGTGACAAAATGTTGCAGGCTCACTATCAACTGTTTTTAACGGAGCCAACAGCAGCAAAAGTAGTAGAATACATACAACCACCCCCTAACCCCACCCCGCCCCAAAAAAACACCTCCACCGCCTTTGGCCATAAACTTCGGGTTTTTTATTTTTTAACTGGATCTCCTCATATGTTAGTAGGCCGGCCACCTAATCTATCAACGTTAGCCTCTCTACAACTATTACTACCGCTTAGCTTTCTACACTGATGATCATCATGATCCAAAACTCCTTTGCAACTCCTGCTTCGTTCTCTCAATGTCTTATCATCACCCAAAGTATCCGGAGAATTCCAAGAGTAGGAAGAGGATGATGATGTGTCTGAATCTGATGAATTCACATGTTCCCAGTCCAATGAAGTATGGTCCTCTATGCTGCTCAAATCCCTTTGGCTACTCCTTGTGCTACAAGAGGAAGAGTCGCAAGGTTCTGAGAAAAGTCCGGAACCGTCACTTGATGATGATGACGATTCATCGTCAGGCTTCCGGTGACGGATCCGAAGATGATCATTGTTTACGCTCCATAGTCCATTGGCATGAGATCTTGACGTGGATGATGTTGCCACTTCTTTGGGTTTTCTGGAATCATGATGGTTGCGCAACAGTAAACGTGGAGCGCGTGGGGAGCACCTGATGACAGGGTCGATTTAGATCAGTCAGTTTCAAACTTAAATTGGTGCCATAAATCAACATTATGAAACTACATGTGACAATCCTAACCAATTTACTTATGAGAGGGTCCATTCAGATTATGTTTTATCTCAAATGGTCAATGGGTCAGATAAAAAATTGTGCTAAAAAGAAAACATGTTAAATGGGCCAAAAATAACACAAACTGTATTTTCTAAGAATAAAGCATACTAAACCACTTGAATCAAAATTAATGTCATTATTGCAGTAATTATAGTTTATCGTAATCACATTTACTGCATTACGGAGTATTTCACCAGAACCCATTACCCCAACCGCCCCTTTCGCCTATCCCGGATTCCTATAGGAAGAAAGTAGCAATATCAAGTAACAAGACTATTTATACCTTGCATAGAGAAGCATGTATGCTCCTTTGGTCAAGACCCTCTTAACATCCACCTCTTTTACCTATATTATCAACGAGAACCACAAACCTTTGAGAAAAGACATTCTCAATACAAAACATAGAAATAAATACACAAAATATATTAGTTGTCGAAACATATTACATACCTTGCTGTCATCAGTCTTGAACCACCGATTCTCAATGTTCTTAACATACGACACATAATGACCAGAAAACGCAGCGTTCATTTTGTCCAGATGAACCACTACTCCATAAAGCCTGTAAACTGGGGACATGTCACTTGTCCCACTCATATATGGAGCCATGTCTAAAATCTCTGGGAAGTGAATAGATTTGTTGAGCTTCCCAAATTTACCAGACTAAAATCAAGGAAGTTAAAAACACAAAATGAGAAATTTTTAAGACCAGCGAGTCTGTAAATCTAATATCTAAAATCACATTGACCAAAATGATTACCTGAAACCGCTTCAATGCAATAGTAAGCACGTTTGGAGCCTCCACTATCGTCAACTTCTTTTTAGCTCTCTCATTGGATTTGCATCTGCAATGTTGTTATAGCAACAAAATCAATACAATTTAAGGTTGTAATTTAATGAAAGAAAATAAGAAATTTTGAGCTAACCTGCTGCATTTATACTTGTTTTCACCATCCAGTAACTCAGTGGATGTATATTTTTTCAAAGCTTCTTCTAGAGTCCCAATATCACCTTCTATTTCAACAGTTAGATCCATCATCCGCTCATTTTTCTCTGATTTACCTCCACACTTCATGCACTGTATCTACAAATCAGAAATCACCAAGTTTAAACACTTACCAAGATAAGTCGCTCTTATTTAAATTTACATTCGTCTAGCTACCAGCCTGTTACCTTAGATCTTAAATAACCACCAAATGTAAGTCCAATTAGAGTTGTTTCTTCTTCTAAAGGATTGGGTACAGTTGTTTCTGCTTCCTTTAGGCAAACTGATTGCATAATATCAATAGCATATCTGTAACAACACATGATAACTGATTAAAGACTACACGTAAAAAAGACAGTTACAATCTGATAAAAAAAACAAATGGCATAAATACTTTTGTAGTCATTAACACCTTAGAAATTCATGGGCATCTTCTTCTCTCCCATGACCAAGATTGCTTCCAATATTCTCTATCTGGGAATATATGCGATTGGGAGAAAGTGGAGAATTCCCATTTTTTGACTTCAAAACAAGGGCTTCAAACTCGCAAGTGAAACACCAGTCTCTCTTCTTACCTACAAACAGAATTGATGATTAAGCATCTGTCAATATAGGGTGCTTATCTATAAAGCAGTTTTTATATGTTCATTAATGAAGGGTAACTGAGACTGCCAGTAAATAATACTCTAATAATAGACAAATAAACATTATGGATTGTGAAGGGTCAAATATGATATAAGATATGGAAAGCTTAATTTTAAAAACATGATAATCTAAAATACAAATTCTTAAATTTATTAGGTATAACCTGACAAAATATAAATAAAAATCAGAAGAGTAGTTTGAATTCAAATACTCCCTCCATCCCATATTAAATGTCCACTTTGTTTTTTCAAAGTCTTTTTTTATCAACTTTGACTTTAAATATTTTTATTTGTGTTATATAATATTTGAGACAAAATATATGAATGGATTAAGTTTTAAATGTATTTTCGTTAGATATAATTTTCATCATGTATTATATAGTACAAACAAAAATATTTTAGGTCAAAGTTAAAGAAAAAAGACTACAAAAGTCAAAAGTGGACATTTAATATGGGCCGGAGGGAGTATTATAAAAGAATATGTTCCATAAGTACCTACTAATAACGGCGTATAATTATATATTTAGAAAAGAATATTATCCATGAATTGGCCTTTGCAAATTAAAGAGTCAAAAAGGTAAAGGGTCGTCACAGAGTAGTGGCAAGTGGTGCAGTAAACATAATGATGAAAATTTTATTTCTAGTTATTAAGATATTGTTTAAAAGAGTAAATTACATTATTAAGATTTTGTTTAATATACATGTTTGGTTTGATTTGTTGCTTGAAAACCATCATTTTCACTAGGCCTTTGCTGACTCAGACCCTTTTAAGTTATTTTTGCAATCACTCTTAAAAGGCAGGGTGTTACAGTAACATAATAACTTACATGCTTTTGAGTGAAGTCCTTGAAGAAGATAAGCATTTAAAGGTGGGGTGTATGTCAAGCACTGAAGCACAGCATTAGCGTAACAGCTGCAAAATAACACATGAATATAGATATTTCAACATAACATAAATATATAAATTAAAAAAGGCTCTTTCAGTAATACATTAAGGGATATAAGGTCTACCTGTTTCCACAATTCATGAGGCCGGAAGGACGCAATTCAACCTGCTTCCAGTTATAAAGCTTGACAAACATGTCATACGAAAACAGACCCTGTTACAAAAATCAATTGAATGTGTTACCTTAAAAATCTCATCGACTTCGTGTTCTAAAAAAAATGGCATGTTATCGAAATGAGACCTTGCAACTGTATTTATGTGCTGTCTCACTTTCTGCCCTAACTGAACTGTGGCTAGACGGCAACTTAGAGGGCTTGAGCTGGTCAACAACTTTTAGCACTGATGTCTTTATTTCCTTTCTAGCACTTCTAGAATTCTCTGCCAAAAATGTAGCAACCCTATTCTTTTCCTCATGAACCGTTACAGGCTTTGTACACTGAGATGCAAGCCTGCTTGTGGATTTAGATAGAGGTGAAGCGGTGCTCTTGTTGACCACATGATTTGACCTCTCGTGAATTGCAGAAGGCATGACACCAACTGCTTTAGAATCTTTATTTATCGAGGGTTCTCCAGCACCAGATGGGGTAATTTTAGTTTCCTTGAACATGGACTTTTCGTGAGATTCACGGTTAGCAACTACGACCCTGCGTACTAACGTCTCTGATGTATGTGTTCGTGGCTTCCTAGACTTAAGACCCTCTACTAACATCTCTTTTGACGAAGAGATTTCATCATTTGCCTTCTTATTAGAGCCAAAGTTATCCACTATAGCTGCGCTCTCAGTAGTAGCCTCATTGGAAATAGATGGTTCAAACCCATCAAGCTCCTCAATGGTGGATTTCTTGGTATACAACGTCCTGTTCCAAAAATCAGAAGATGTTGTAGAAGGTTCAGAAAATACAGACTCGTTAGAGCTATCAGCAGCGCCAGAAGATCTGGGGTTAACATCCTCATCGCTGAGCTTAGTTTTGTTCTGATTAATCTTCTCAGAACTTGTAGATTTCCATGCAGGACTAACCAAGTTTTCAGGGGTCATAGAGGGCTTAGGAGATGAAGAGCCATTAGAACCATCATCAGCGTGAGAAGATGCACTTGAAGACCTGGTCTTAACATCTTCATCGCCAAGTATAAATTTGTTCCGACTGATCTTCACTGAACTTGTAGATTTCCTTGCAGGAATTACCGAGTCTTCAGATATCAGAAAGGGAGAGACGTTAGAACCATCGTCGGCGTGAGAAGATGCACTTGAAAGCCTAGGGATAACATCTTCATCGCTAAGTTCAAATTTCTTCCGAGTGATCTTCTCTGAACTTGAAGATTTCCTTGCAGGATTGACCACGTTTTCAGAGGCTTCGTCCACAATTTCAGAATCACCTGAACTGCTAGATGAGGTTTCGGTGGAGGATCTGCTTCGGGTAGAAAAAGTAGAATATTCCTCGGACGATGATTCAGCAGTCGATTGGAAAACTGAAACAATTTCAGGTTGATGCCCATGTGCTTGGATATCAGCATCATCCTTGCAAGGCAAACCATCACGCAGATTTTCAGTTAGTAAGCTGTCATTGGAATATTTTCCATCCCCTTGCTTAAAACCCCTGTCTGGCTCATCCTTGACAGGTTGCACCGCCACATACGGTCGGCATTCTTCCTTGTGACCTTGTCTCCAGTGAACAATTTGACATCTTCCAGAGCTGCAATTCAATAGTGAATTGAATAAGCATGCAAAATGTTTAAAAAAAAATAATAATAAATAAAAAATAATAAAAAATAAAAAAAGGAACACTACACTACTTCAAAAAAATGGTAATGACATCTTTACTGGGTGAATATTTAATTTAGTTTACTGTTTAGAATAGATTTAAATCATGAATTATATGAATATAAGAATCTCTTCTCTCTTGTCTAAATCATGACTAAAGAATCACAGATTTCGTAAGCTTTCTTTGACGTCCGAATGTTTTGAGCATCACATGAACTATAAAGTATAAACACACAGATATCATTAAAAGGCATATATTTACACTGAATAAGTAAATCACCATACAATATGCTCATGGGCTCAAAATGGTCAAATATCATCCCCAAGGCAGAATATGTTGGTTCAAGTCAAACATTGAACATTAAAGTCCTTGTTTGTCATCATTTGTATGTGGTGAGCTTTCATTATTTAAAATGATGATAAACAAAATTTATTTTATTTTTTACTATAGCTGATCAGAATTACTTATAAGTTATTAAATTTGTTTCAGAGCTTGTAGATTCTAAATTAACCCGAGATAAGGGTACATGGACACAAACAAGAAAAGAAAGTAACAAAAAATAAAATAAAAAAATATATATCTAAGGCAAAAAAACGAAGAAACACATATTTAATTAGCCTTAATTAATTGTATTGTTCAACTCATTCACTAATATGAAAGCAATGCCGAGGCAATTTAGACAAGATTCTGACTCATTAATTTCAGATCATTTGCTTCGGGAATCAAATAGAAAGTATAGACAGAATCACGAAACATAAAATTTCGATGATCCTATTGGTTAAACCGCGAAGACAGGAGCATATATTAGGACAGCCATGTTATCACACAAAATAACCTTTTAGTTAAAAAAAACGACTATAGTAATTTTGTTTGTTTATAAAACTGAGAATGGTATACCTTCACCGCAAATGCACAAGAGAACTACCCCCCCCCCCCCCCCCCCCCCACCCACCGACCGAACCACAAAAATAAAAATAATAATAATAATAAAATAAATAAATAAAACCCACCCACTAGAGTAAAAGCTAACTGAAGCATCGGCGGATATAATGTGCAATCAAAATTAAGCTAATCAACAAATTAGCCAAGGAGGTATCATAGGTTACTAAGTTGTGTTATTAGCAATTCTAATGTAAGCAAAAAGAGATGTCCTCTTGTAGCTGATATGCAAGTCACGTTTCAGTCAACACATAACTTGATCATGCCAAGTTTCAGTCAACACATAAAAGAGATGGGTGGAAAGGATAATTTATCACAAGCGCAACACCAGAGAAATCAAATAGAACAATGTAGCAACATACTTGATACCTACTTCTCTAACAGTTTATTCGCGTTAATCTAATAAAAGCGTGTAAGCAGGCTGACATAACCCAAGTGCCATCTTGTACTACTGGAATTAAATCAGACAATAGCAAACTATGTACACAGCCCGCTCATAACCTTTACTCCGATAAAACTTTCAAAACCAATCATGCAAGACTTAGCACTTCAGCACCATTTGAAGTGCACAATAGCCATTTTGGTCATTAAATTCATCCATTTGACACAACAAGAGATATATTTGTATGTATGAGTATGTTAGGCCTAAATTATTAGTATCATGAACAAGCACACATCATTCACGTACTAACATCGTATTGCCCTTACCTGGTACGATCGCAGAAAAACATATAAAGATTTATTAGATTTATTAACAAGTGATACTATTATTTCCAATTGTTCTGTTCTACAGTATACGTACAAATACCAGCAGGAGCAATAACTTGCTACTATTATTTTTTACATCTAATCCGGTCCCTCTGAATGGATAACTACAATTACAGGAGCCTAAAGTCGAGCCTTTTTTGCTCTGATGTACGTGTAACGGTATTCCCATGGCTGTTTCCCCATGTTTACCTAGCTAGGCTTGAACCCAGGTCTCCCGATAGGTATACTTTTCCTAACAATTAATCTATGTCAATCTCTACTGTCTATACAATAACAGAAACATAATTCACAAATATCATCAAAATCTAGAACGACATACCAGTATCTGACAGCTTTACATCTCGCACAGCGCGTATTCGTAGGCGAAAAACAAACGGCACACTGATACACCCCTCTGACCACCCCCTTGACCACAACCTCGTCCGAAACTCGCACCCTAACCGTCTCACCTTCCGCAACCCTAACCTGACTCCTCACCGGCTCCAAAACACTCCTCCACCCCAAATCCGACTCCGAAACCGCACCCGCACTCCTGGAACCGTAAAAACTCTCAAATTCAGCCCTATCAGCTTCCTCACGTTCCAAAGCCAACAAGCGCTTAACCTCCTCACTTCTTTCAAGCGCGTGACGCCACTTTCTCCGAACAATAAAACCGATCAAAGGTAAAATAACAAACACAACTACCAGGACTACCAGATTTGATAGCCCTAGATCCAAAACAACTTGCATCTAGTTCAATCAATAATTAAACCCTAATTTCACATCGATCACATAATAATAAGAATAATAAAACTTAAAACTCAAAACTATATATAAATAAATAAAAATAATGAAAATATATAGAGAATTAAACCGTGTGAGATAAATGAATTAAGGAAGTGTGTGTGTATTAATTAGGAGTTGAATGAATTAATTAATTAATTAAGTGTTTGTGTGTTGGTTTGGTGGATTTTGTGTGTGTAGTTAATTTAGGGGAATGATTTTGTTTTGGTTTTTGGGGGTGTGAAGAAACAAAGAGAGAAGAATAAAGACGGACAGAACATAAGAAAGGAAAGAATTTTGTGTTCATATTCGGACCCGAATTCCATGAGGAGGGGATGGAATCGGATCTTTACCATGCAATTTTCTTTTTTTGTTTCTTCTTTTCTTAGGAAGCTCGTCAATGGAAAGAAAGTCATAAAAATACTAATTTTCACTTATTTTTCACCAACCACCCAAAATACTCTAAAACTTGCGGACTCTTTGCCAAAGGGTAAATTACACCGTTGGTCCTCAAGGTTAGGGCAGGTTGCGCATTTGGTCTAAAACAACAAACTGAGGACCGAACCGAAATGTTCGGTCTAAGTCCTGTCTGGTTCGTCAATTCGCTTGGGTCCAACAAAGAAAAATTATCATTTTTGCGTAAGATCGAACTTGATCGGACCGGACTGACTTTAGTTGTCGCAATAATCAGTGGTGTCCATAACACAGTTCATGTCTAGAATCTGAAGAACTGTTTATCGGATAAAACACTCGTTATTCCACTGGAGAAAATTCAGATTGATGACAAACTGCACTTCGTCGAGGAACCGATGGAAACTATAGACTGGGAAGCTAAACAGTTGAAGCAAAATTGTATTCCTATTGTTAAGGTTCGTTGGAATTCAAGAAGAGGTCCTGAATTTTCTTAGGAGCATGAATATCAGATCTGTCGCAAATACACTCACCTCTTCCTAGATACCTCACCATCTGTCGTTAGTTAATCACTCCATTTGGCCAATAAATAGAAGCCCATCTTACTCAATCCTACAAAAAAAAAAAAAAAAAAAAAAAAAAAAAAAAAAAAAAAAAAAACCTCACTTCTCTCTCTTACTCATTCGGCTGAAAACACACAAAGAAACACAACTCTTTCAAAGTTATCTAAGTATAGCAAGGTTTAGTAATAAACATCTAGGGTTTGTAATGTTAGGGTTGGTCCAAGTTCACTTCATGACCATCAAACTAATTCATTTTTTCGTGTAAGTGTCTCTATAAACTCATATCACACTTATTTATCATGTCATGCATAGATTTTATACCACCCTATTAGATTTGTTGTATACAAAGTTGATTTAAATAATGATACGTTTTTAGGGTTTTTTTGTCTAGAAATTAGGGTTACTTTGAAGCAACTTTTACATACCTTACTAAAAAATTTTAGTTAAATCTCTTTTAACCACAAGATACCCTATTGTCTTAGGAAAGCTTTGATCTAAGAATCATAAATTGTGGAGGTGGTACGGTACTTCAAAACGAAATTATTCAAGCAATTGTTCAGCAGGTATAGTTGTTGACACCTATGTCTTGTGACGACCATTTGGATGTCTAAAACTTTGAATCATTGAGTGTGGCTATATGGGTTTGAAAGCTAACACATAAACCTAAATTACAGACTTTGTTTCACTAAAATTCATTAAGAATTGAGTAAGTTATGGCCTTCCAAAGTCGGCTCATAAATTCTGGCAGAATCTTATTTTAGACATAACAAGAAAAGTCCATGTGTTCACTCATTTCCTAAATGATTTTACTTGTAAAACTTTATAAAACTCTAACACAAGTTCATAGGAGTGGTTTAACTTTCCAAAACTCATGTGCATAGAGCATATCATTATGACTTTAAGGCATCTTAATTGATTTAGATCGTGGATAGGTCATATCGCATACTACAAGCTTGCTTATTGTTCTAGTTACTTTCACTTGCTAAGGTGAGTCTCATAACCCCTACTTTACTTGTTTTGAACTACTATGGGGTGAGAATACATGCTCATTTATTTTATGGACATAAGTACTCTAAACATTTACGTATTCCCTAAGTTACACATTTTCCACTAAGACCCCAGTCCCCCACACACAATCATGAACCGATAGCTACATAATTAAGCATGAATGTTTTGAATAGATCTGTTGGGTTGACACTCCCATCTAGATTTTTAGCGCTTACTTGACTGGTATATTAAACGGGCGCCTAATCATTTGAGGAACTATGAGTGTTCTCGAAAATGAACACTTGCAGGGACACATAACAAAACAGATAAGGCTTCAATTTCATGAGCTTAGTGCAATAGTAATACTTTTCATAATATTGTGAGTGATACAATGGTCGCTAAATCTGTGGCCTATGACACTATTTACTTAACGGTAAACGTATGAACTCGCAAACTTTATGTTGACCCATTTTAACATGTTATTCTCAGATCATTAGTCGCACGTAACATGTATATAATTTGGAGCGTCATTCTAGAGTCACATTTTTGTGGCCTTATTTCATCGAGTATTTTATTGCATTACTTATAGCATTTGGTTATGTATAAAACACTTTTTCATTATGTTGTGAACTCTTAAAACTAAGTTCTTTTTTTGAAACTTTGTTGTTGTAACTATAGAACCGTAGAGGGGGTGAATACGGTTGATGAGGCGAAATTTGTTACGCTTTTAAGGGGTCATTTAAGCCTTAAGTCGTGATAATATGATCAATTATTACCTTAAATCGTTCTTTTTGTCATTTTAGGTATTTTTGAAGAAAATCTGGAAAACAAAGCATTTTGGACGTTTTTGGAGCAAAAAGTGAAGAAAACGACAAAGTCAAGAATCCAAGCTGAAAATTACACCTGATGGCGTCACCTATTCAAAAGTGACGGCGTCAGCCTTTGTGACAAGAGGTGGATATTACTTTTACACTTGACGCGCCAGAAGACATTTTGGGTATTTGCACGTGACGGTGTCACCCTTTACCAGAAGTAGGCCGTCACGTGTATTCTCTAAAGCGTGATGACCCAGAACTCCTACAAAGTGATGGCGTCAAGAAGTTGGATTGGACGACAAGAAACCCTAGCCGCAGTGAGATGACGGTGTCAAACATCAAAAGGTGACGCCGTCACCCTTGTAAATCTATATATAGTTTTTGATTTTTCATTCATTGGTGTGTAACTTTGGAGGGGAACTTTTGGTGGAATACTCACACAAACCCTAGCAAGAATTTCAGAGGTTTCTAAAGGTTTCATACCCTTGTCTCTTCCATGTTCAATTAAAGATAAGTAATCCATCAATTATTCAATATGCCTATTCGTTGTTTGATTATATCTTATGTTTGTCTTTCTTTTAACATGCTAGGCTAGGTTTATTTGTGTTTGCTTAGATGTAGTGAAACCTAGTTATTGATTATTGATTGATGGTTTGTTATTAGTTGTTGTTGGGTGATTGATAACCGATGTTAGGCTTAAGAAAATTGGCTAATCTCCTATTCGGTAACTTGCTTGAACTTCTTAAGAAACATGAATCAGATGTGTACTACGATTTTAATGGTTGTATTTAATGCATGAGTAACTATTAAGGAGGCCATGGTAAGGATACTTAACGTGTCGCCATAGGAAGAGATAGAAGCTTATAGAGTTGGGGAAGATCGTACACGGCCCCGCAAATGGTATTAAGGAATGCAACCCGTCACCCACGCAATTGTAACAAGCTTATCAATCAATAAAAGATAACGAGGGAGTAATGAAATCTAAGTAAACATGTTTTCTCCATTCATAGTTTACACATTTTATTTTCTTGTTTATTTTATTTTTATTGTATTAGTAGTTATTTGGGTTAGTTGACTAGCAACTAATTATACCCATCCTTCCAATACCCGAGATTTTACTTGCTTTCATAAAATATAAAAATACAAAAAGAATCATCCCTCACCTCTAGACCTAGTTAGATCAATTTTAATCCTGACGAACACTATTTTCTATGGAACGATCAATCCCCCGGTACTTGCCACTTCACTATACTACATTGGTCAGGTACATTGCCTGGTGGGGATTGTAAGCTTCTCAAGATCCCTTGATAAGTAAAGCTTCTCAAGATCCCTTGATAAGTAAAACTTCTCAAGCTAAACATGTGAAATCAACACATGCATAATATAAACAATTATAGCTATATACGAGAGATGAGTAAATAAACGTTTATTTTATAATCCTTAATTATATTTTGTATGAAAACTATACTTGATCGAAATGATCAATTATATGTATGTTACCTTTTTAGTTTGATTGTAAAACTTTGTTTTGTGAATAAAAACTTTTGCTTGATCTTTAAGTGGAATCAACACAAGCGCTATATGAGCAACTATATATATACGTCTACGTGTACAAAAGTAATAACGATATAAGCAAGATAATAAGTAAGAGATGGAAAAATCTAACCGCGAGACAAAGGATTTATAGTGGTTCGGCTACAAGGACACCTTCCTTGCCCTACTCCACTCCCCGAGTCACCTACTCGAGAGTTTTCTTCACTATGTCAACAAGCTCCCTTATGGCGGAGAAAACCTTACACAACTTTTGCTTATACCAATTAACGACACTAAGCTAAATGTCTAGTCCTAATAGTATCTAGAAACAATCTCAGACCACTAGTCACTACACACCTTCTTCACAACATGTACACACCACTACTACTACACAACTTCACACAACTTCACTACTTCTTCTTCACAACACTACTTCTTCTTCTTCCCAACACTACTATTTCTATTCACAACTACTAACACACCTAGATCTATCTATTACAAGCACTACACAACATTTACAATTGATATATACAAACTAAACAACTAATCTTTAATACTTCTTGATTTGAAATGGAAGGAGTATTCTTCTTTTGCACTTTGAATGATGAGGGAATGAAAAGATTGGATCACTTGAAACAAGGATTAATAATCTTATAATCAAAGGGTTTTAGAAGGATGTTTAGAGAGAATTGGATCTGAAAATTTTCGTGCAAAAGGTAGTAAAAATACCAGGTTTGAGGTAGTATTTATAGGGAAAAAATTTCTGACAAAATCTGTCAGGGGAGCGTGGCCGGCCCGCTTAAAGTTAAGGGGGCCGCCCGTTATAATTAAGGGGTCCGCCCAGACGAAACCTGCAGATTTCTTGTCTTTTTCTGGGGAAAGTTTATTTAGTGAAAAACTAACTGATTTTGGTTAAAATTTTGAATTCATATATTTATTATGAATTAAACATTTTCCTTTAATTACCAAAAGTGTTTTTCTAAATATATAAAATGTTTATACCATTTTATATAATTTATATTTATTAAATAAACCTTCCTTTGATCATAAAATGTATTAGGCAATTGTTTATTCATACCTTAAGTGATTTAGTTGGATGTAATGGTATTTTGTCACTAAATACTTGTTTACGTAATGATTTTATGTTTAATGATTTTACATTTTGTGATAGTCAAAACGTAGAGATATCGAAAAATATTAATAACGTTTTTACGCATTATTTATATCAACAGAACATTCAAAGCTTCCCTTCCAGAAAAATAAATCATCTTCTTGTCATATATAACCTGTTAAACCTGAGAAAACAAACAAGGCAACCTCGCGTAAAATCGGCGGCAATCTATATATACTAACAAGTCCTAGAAAACAATTTAAGATATAATGCTTGTGGAATGAATGTTTGCAGATTTCCTGGAGTTTATAAAACTAAAGATTTAACAAAAACTTTAAGACTCCGTTAGAAAAACAAAACTCGCAAAATTTTTAGAATTTTACACGTGACGCCGTCAGGAGTTAACTACTGACGCCGTCAGAAGTGACCTGCATAAATCTTTACGTTAAGTTTCTAGAAAAACTTATGTCCTACTTCCTGGAAAATCCTGAAAAACATCATTATGACTCGATACAAGCATTTGACTCTAACAAATACTAATACACATGTTCATTTAATATTGTGGAGAATCATGATCAATTTTGTTCTTAAAAACATATTTGGGGTTTCCCCTTACACTTAGCTTTTGAAAAATACCTTTATATGAAGTTAAGACGAAGTTAAACAACAAAATAAAGCATTTTCACAATTTTAGTTTTGAAACATGATCTACCAACAATAAAAATAAAGCATGTATATGGAAGCAAATAACAATCAAACAATTAAAAATCACACGAAACATGGGTTGCCTCCCAAGAAGCGCTTTTCTTTATTTTACGAGTCTTGTAGCTAGACTCAAGATCATGGGCAATTACGTGACCTCATCGTTGGTCTCATTCTCTAGGTCATCTCCAATCTTAGTTTTGTATTCCGGACCTAGTAGCAAACATTCCTTGTAGAAACCAAGTATTCTATTCATGACATACTCTACTCCTCTACGTCTATCCTCATCATTCTTATAGTAAACCGCTTGCTTGTGTTCCTTTTCTATGTGTGATAGGAGGCGGTATTGTTCAATCTTATAGGGCATTTGCATTCTCTTCCTTGAATCTAACTATCCCTAAGGTCGGGTCATAACTCATCTTAGAGGCCTCAACAAATGGTTTTCCGAACACTACTTGACTTAGGCAATCATCTATTACCGGACGAGTATCCTCCACTATCACAAAGTCGATAACATAAGTCAATTTTCCTACAAATACATGTAATCCTTTCACTCTTCCTACAAAATTACTTATCAAATTCTTGTTGGGCATCATCCTATAACCAAGTTGCTTCTTCATTACCCAATTATAATAGGTCCTAGTCATGATGTTTATAGGAGACCTAGGATCGATATAAGCTTTCCATACATGCATATCCCCAATGTTGCATGGTATGTTGATGTTAGAGGGGTCACCTACTTTAATAAGGGGTGAACCAAGGATATATGGTGTCTCGGGATCATCGAATAAATCCTTGTGATATTCCCGTTCTTCCTTGGTGGGCAACTTATCAAAGTACTCTTCTACGTTTTCTATTTCCTCTAACTTTTCTCCCTTATTAACCTCAACTTCCTTAATCTCATCCCTAGTCTCAGTTTCTATTCCAACTTCATCCTTGTCACTTTCTTCTATATCCTTATCTTTTGGCTTAATGGTGACAACATTGACAAAGTGGACGTGTTTGGATGACGAGGGGTCCTTAATTTGGATTCCGCTATTGGTGTCCCTAGTGTCCTTCCTAGGTGTAGTTAGCACTTGGTTGTTGAGAGCATTCAACAAGTTTTCAATCTTATTGGTCATCTCCGTTTGTTGTTGATTGAATTCGGTTTCAAACTTAGCTATGCGAGCTTCTTGAGATGCCATGAACTTGGACATCAATCCTTCAAGATTGTTGGTACTACCATAGTTGTTGGAAGGATTTTTGTTGAAAGTACGGTTAGAGGGTGGACCGTTTGGTTGGTAACGATTAGGTGGATTGGAAGAATTGTTTTGGGGCATTTTTTGGTTTTGTTTCCACCTAAGGTTCGGGTGATTTTTCCAAGAAGGGTTGTAGGAATCACCGTAAGGGTTTGGCTCGGGTTTGAAAGTGTACCACTTGTATCCCGCTTCGTCGGTACGCGAGGATGCGTAGTCCGCAAAAGCTTGTCCAGGGAGTTCCACGCAATCACGAGTGTCATGGGGACCACTACATAATTCGCATGAAGAAGTGATTTTGTTCACTTGGCTTGAAGGCTTAGGAGCTTCGTAAGATTTCATGAGAAACTTGACTTGGTCCTCAAGTTCCATGATCCTACGGTCGGGAGTGCTAGAATTGTTCGAAGGCAAAGATATTGCCTTGACCGTTTTGTTCAAATCACGGGGATCATTCCAACTTTTGTTGTCATAGAGAGCATGATCTTCTATGAGTTCCCATGATTCTTCCGCACTAAGATCACGTAGCTTGCCACCGGCCGATTGGTCAATGGTTCGCCTTGTGGAGAGATCGATATGGTCATAGAAGATTTGGACTTGGAGCCAAAGATCTATGCCATGATGAGGGACTTTTTGGAGTAAGTCCTTGAAACGAGTCCATGCTTCATATAAAGTTTCACCTTGACGTTGTTGGAACATCAAGATATCATTTATAAGTTTGGTAGTTCTCCCCGGTGGGAAAAATTGAGCAAGGAATCGAGTGGTGAGATCATCCCATGAGGTGATGGATCCCGCGGGTAGACGTTCAAGCCATTGACTAGCTTGATCACGTAGAGAGAATTGGAATAGGCGTAATCAGGTTGACTCTCTAGTTACAACATCAAGGTCTATGGAATCTACGATTTTAAGGAAATCCTTTAGATGTTGATTAGGATCTTAGGAACGAAGTCCATGGAATGCACATCCGCTTTGCACCAACCGGATGATGTCGGATCGAAAGGGGGACACATTGTCTCCTTGAGTGAGCTCAATAGTGTTTCGATAGCCTTGGTGGCTAGGACGGGAATACTCTCCTAAGGTTCGGGGCCTAAGAGGTTGGTTTGCTAGTGGTGGGTTTTATGGGTGGTTTTGTTGTGGTGGGTTGATGGGTTCAAAGATGTTACCACCTTCCATGATGTCGGATGGTAAATGTTACGAACAAAGACACGAAGAAATAAGATAGACTAAAGAAACCTAAAAAATAAAAATAAAATCTTACTAGAAAGGAATCTAGCAAGTAGACCTAATAAAAGAAATCCTAACCTAGACAATAACTATTCCCCGGGCTCCGGCGCCAAAAACTTGATACGTGGGAATCGCACCAGGCTTTACCTCTCGAGGGATCTCGAGAAGCTTACAACCCCCACCAGGCAGTGTACCTGATCGTTGTAGTATAGTATAGTGACAAGTACCGGGGGATTGATCGTTCAACTCAGGAATAGTGTCGCTAGGATTAGAAAGTCTCCTAAATTAGTCTAAAGGTGAGAGATGATTCTTTTTGTATTTTTATATTTTATAAAAGCAAATAAAAATCTTGGTTTTTGGAAGAATGGGCGGAATTAGTTGCTAGCCAACTAACCCAATAACTAAAGATGCAATCAAAATAAAATAACAGAAATGAAAATGAAACTAATTATACTAGTGGTGTAAACAATGATGGGGAAAGTTGTGTTTACTTAGGTTTCATTACTCCCTAGATATCTTTTACATGTTGATAGTTTGTTACAATTGCATGGATGACGGGTCGTATTCCTTAATACTAGTCGTAGGGCCGTGTACAATATTCCCTAACTCTATAGGATCCTACTTCACTCCTATGTCGAGCCGTTAGAAGCTCCTAACATGGGATCATTAGAATTCTCCTACGCATTAAATACAACCAAAAATCATAGTACACCTCTGATCATGTTTCTTAAGACGTTCAAGCAAGTTACCAATGGAGGTCTGCCAGTTTTCTTAAGCCTAACATCGAATACAATCATCCGTAACAACTATAAACAAACAATCAACCCATAATTAACTTCTAGGTTTCACTACATCTAACCAAACACAAAAGAAATCTAGCCGAGCATGTTAAATTGAAGACAAGTGTAAGATATATTCAAGTAACACATAGACATATTGATTGAATTGAAAGAGTACTTATCTCAAATTGACATGAAAAGTTCAAAGGGTTGAAACCCTTGAAAAAGCTGGAAAAATTCGACCTAGGGTTTTTCCCTCAAAGTTGCACACCAATAAATGAAATTTGGAAAACTATATATAGATTATACAGGGTGACGACGTCAAGAAGAAATCTGTGACGCCGTCAACTCGCCGCCCATAATGAAATCGGATTGCCTAGATCCACTTTTGACGCCGTCATGTTGTAAAATTGTTCTGGGCCGTCACTAATATATGGACCATGACGGCCTTGGGTGACGCCGTCATCTCCTTAGTACAAAACTTTCTGGATCGTCACGTGTATCATCCACTTCCACCTCTTGTATTGCTCTTGACGCCGTCATATAGAAGCTTGTGAAGCCGTCAGGTACTGTTCTCAGCAAGGAAAATTAAGACTTTGCCGTTTTCTTCACTTTTATGCTCAAAAAACGTCAAAAATGCTTCCTTTTCCAGATTTCACTCCAAAAGTACCTAAAATGACAAAATGAACGATTTAGGGCAATATTTGATCAAATAAATTCGAATTCGGGCTTAAATGACCTCCTAAAAACGGTTCATTTTTCGCCTCATCAATGTGTTAGAAGTTGGTTGTTGTGAACTTGTGATTAATGAATATATGATTATGATGACTATTTTGATGGGTGATGCCCACTGAAATTTTTGTTGATATGAGATTTTATGATTGGGTTGCATATGTATAATTATGTATCTGTTTAATTTTTTATTTTTTATTATTTTTATTTTTTAAGTATTTGGTTATAGAATTGATTGTGCCTTGAATTATAAAATCGTGGAAACTTAGGTAAATATGTTGATTTGTGTGTATTTTTACGACATATCGTCTTCAATGTTCGTGATTATATAGGCCACTCCTCATTAACTCTTTACCTTGCCAAGTTTGACTTTGATTGAACACATTAACATTTAAAATAAAATAAAACAATTATGTGGACTTTTTTTACCTAATGAATAAACCATAAAAGAAATATGAAGAAATTTCTAAGTTTGGAACAAATTCAAAAGTTTTGATAATGGGAATGATGTTTCTTAGAGTACATTACCTAAATGTGAAAATTGGAAAAAGTTTAATTAATGGACATAAACTTATTTTTTACGCAACATTCTTTGATTGTACAAAAGGAGGTCACACCTTAGGCTGCCCACAGTAAGGGATGGGATTGACTTTCATTTTACCCATCATGTCAGTTTTCTCTCTCTGACAACCTACAATAGATTTTTTGTCACAGTAAGGGCGACCTTTATTTTATTTTTTCAAACACTTTTAACAACAAATTAAAATTTCATTAATTAAGCACTACATAATAATTCAAATTAAATTAAAACATTACAATTAAATTCCAATAACATTAAAACATTACGATAATAAAACGGCTAAACTAGTTTTGATTTTCACGATGCCAAATGTGTTCTACCAAATTGGATTTTAGGCTAAGAAGAGTTGTTTTGCTGACTATCTCCTGAGTAATTTCAACGATTTTGTATGCGTTCTTACGGGAACATATGCACGGTGCTAATCCGCTCGGAAGAATATGGGAGATATCACCTGCCCTATGTCCTGAATTATTATATTATGTAATATAATGCATGTGTACATTATATCTGATAGTTGATTTTTGTCCAACCCTCTAGCCGTATGTTTAATCATTAACCACTTGCTCTTTAGTACACCAAAAGTTCGTTCCACATCTTTCCTTGTTGCTTCGTGCATCATCTTATACAATATTTGTTTGTGATCATTCGTATCTAGATTTTTTATGGACTAAATAATAACGGACCATTCTGGATATATCCCATCAGCAAGATAATATCCCCGTTTATAAGCCATTTTGTTAGCAATGAATTCTACATCCGGTGCTCTCCCCGCTTTGAGATCATTGAAAATAGGCGATTGACGTAAAACATTAATGTTGTTATCCATCCCGGAGACACTAAAGAACGCATGCCAAATCTATAAATCTTGGGAGGCGATCGCTTCCAATAAAATGAATGGATGTGGCCCGTGATCACCCCTAGAAAATTTAGCTTTTAAAGCGTGTGGGCAATTCGCCCATGGCCAACCTGTACAATCAATGCTTTCTAAGTTCCTATCATCACAAGGAACCTATGCTTTTCGTTGTGATGAGCATAGAGTTTTTCAATGTCAGTAACTGTTGGCTTTCGCAAAAACTCTTCACCATATAACTCCATGATGACCTCACAAAAATTTTCGAGACACTCATGAGCTATTGTCGCACCCATGTGCAGATATTCACCAATTGATGAATTACAGAAGTACACTTCATCAATGGAGAAATACCAAGTATGCCCCCACAATTAGGAGTTTGTTGAAAATAACGGGAATGATCGAGTTACCTCACAAACAATTCTTGTGAATAGGTTTCGACTCATTCGGAAACGCGTACGGAATGTTTCTTCGTCATACACCGTGTGTTTGGAGAAGTAAGCCGCCACTAAATGATTATAAGCACCGTAATGATCCCTATGAATTTAGTTATGTGATATTTTTGGTTTTGACGCTTGATAAGCCTCCCAACATTCTTCCCCAAACATCGCAAGCTCGCTAGTAACTTCATATTCATCATCCAAAGATGAAGTGGCAAAAAATAGCTCATAAGACGACATTATGTAGATTTAAGAGAATGTGTTTGAATGTATGTAGAGAGAGTTGCGCTTGAATTTGTGAATAAAATGATGAAATGAGTAGGTTATTTATAGTGTGAAAGTATTGAAATTTTAATTTTTAGAAAAGAACTTTTTTTTTTTTTTTTTTTTTTTTTTTTTTTTTTTTTTTTTTTTTTTTAATTCCAAACAGTCAAAAAATGGGAGATGAATGTGGTGACTATCGGTCGTAGGGGCGAACGATATGAAAAAAAGCAATCGATCGACTGACGATCGACTGCCATAGTAAGGGCGATCGATCACCCGTCGATCGATCAGTCGATCCTCATGCTTACCGTGGGCAACCTTCGGATTATAGAATTCCTCGTAGATTGTTTTGAATTATTGATCAATATTAATAGATTACAACAGACATTGGAACCCTAATGGACACAAACTCGGGCCTTATAATTAATTGTTTGATACTCCTTATTTCCTTGCAGTATAAGCGCCAAAATCGTGAAAAACTTGAATGAACAAGATAACTATAATTATTACAACAATAATAATAATAATAATAATAATAATAATAATAATAATAATAATAATAATAATAATAATAATAATAATAATAATAATAAAAAGATAAAACAAAAATAAAGATAATTATCTTGAATATCCAGACTTTGATAGCCAAGCGCATTGGATAAACGTTGATCTATAAAAGAGTGGTTTTTGTATGTCAATGGTATGCTTACAACGGCGCATCGTAACGGTGGAGGCAGTGATCCCGAATGCACTTTTTTCGGAATTGAATCAAGAAACCAAAGCCGCTGAATTTGTCAACGAACTCCAAGCTGTTCAAAAGCTATATACAGAAGAATGGGTGATCGTGTTTTTCATACTCCTGTGGTTTGTTACGGCACGTGACGGAGTGTCTACAGGGCTATGGCGTTCATTATGGTATGCTTTTCTAGGTAATTTTAATACGAAGCAAATGACACTAACAACATCACTTAACTCCTAGCACTTTGGAAGTTACAGTCGAAAAAGCAGGATGAGTTTTTTTTTTTTTTTTTTTTTTGATAAAAGGCGACGGCTAAAGTTTAACGGGGTGGTATAGAGGTGACGAATTAAGGTGGTTGACCATGTCTGGAGATCAAACATGGAGCTCCAATACCATGTTGAATTGTAGAATTCCCCGTAGGTTGCTGTATGTTATTGATCAATATTTATAAATTATGTTAAACATTGAATATCCTAATGAAGATGGATTCAGACTTTATAATTTATCGCCTAATAACACCTTAATATGCGCAACCTACAAAACTAATTTGAAAGTTGCTAAAAGTGATTTGTAGGTATATGGAAGATGTATTTGATCTTGTGCCGTAATTTTGTCTACAATGTATCCATGCATGGTTTGTATTTGAACTTTCCTTTCGTTAAACCATGTACCAATTAATCGCCACAATAAAAAATGCCATTTAGAAACAAAAATTTCTATGTGGTTTTTAAAGTTTATTCGCACTTATAAATGCGTAAAATTTGGTTACATTTTATAACCGTGTGAAAATTTTAAAATTATGATTGTTTGTTTATATTTCCAATCTTGTCTTTTTCAATGACCGCTGATTTTTGTAATTGTAGGCTTGTAGCGTGAGATTGTAAAAAGCCTAATATTTTATGGTATTATGTGCAAATTTGAAAAGTTATGCCTTTCAAGCTATAAAGTGCAATTATTGTATTTTTAAGTTTAATTTTAAGTTACTAAAAAACAGCAAGGAGTGTAAACTTAAAATTGCTAAAAAAAGGCCTAAATGCATTTATATAACTAGCCATGTACTCGTTCATAGCGACGAGATATTTTAGCGACCAATAGTTATAGTTGAGATTTTCGTGTAACGTTTAACAATTGACGTCAATTCTTCATCATCATCCAAAATGGCAACAACATCATACAAGTTATACTTTAACAAATTTAGATTGAACTATGAATCAAGATGGAGGATAAGATTGTGATGAATTTGTAAAAAAAGAAAAAAAAAATGATAAAAAGTGGGTAATTTTAAAAAGAACATTAATTTAATAAGAAAATAAGAAGAAGAAATAGAAAAAGAAAAAAAAAAAAGAAAAGAAAAGAAGCTATTTTTAAAGCAACTATATTAAAAAGTCTTTTTAAAAACATTTTTTTTAGAAAGTAAATAAAAAATTAAAATTTAAGTTTTAAAAAGGTATTTTAAGGATTAAACATAAGTTATTTTAAAGTATTAAAGAAAAACATTTGTTATTATATGTGGTAGAAATATAAATATGAGGAAAATTCAATTGCATACCCCTTTTTTTTGCATACCAAGGGACAAATCTCACCCTCCATCCTTTTTGATCTAATGGTCTACATTAATCTAAGATTTAATCACTTAAATCTAATTTTACCCTACCTATATAAAGTTTTATTTTATTTATTTTTTCCCATTCTCTTTTTTTTCACACACATTTTGTGTGTGTTTTCTCTCAACCGACTTCCCTCCATAATCTGTTACCTTTTCCCTCCATAATCAGTTACCACTGCAACACCACCGCTACACCATCGTTCCGATCATCATCACCATCACCATTCCAGTCACCATTCCGATCATCATCTCATAATCACCTCTCGATCATTATCATTCTTTTTTATGTCTTCTTTTGATTTGAATGAACCATTTGTTTTCAGAAGCTGATTTGATGGATATTGTTGCTGTTGATAGTGCTGTTGAATCGTTTGTTAATTATGTGGATCAAGTTGTTTAACATTCCTTGTGATCAAGTTGCACACTAAGTGTTTGATAAAATGTGTGAGTGAAAAATATTTGATAATTTTGTTATCTACTCTTGTAATTTTGCTTATTAGTTAAGTTGTTAGTTGAATTTATGTTTTTAACTGCATTTTAATGCTGTTTTGTGTCTAATTGTGGTTTTGAATCTGCTCTGTAGCATACATTTAGTATCACCAGTGATATTTGAAGTTGATGATTATAAGTTGGTTTAGTATCACCAGTGATATACGTTTAGTATCATCAGTGATAATTGTTAGTCTGTTTATTTATAAGTTGTTTATGTTAAGATGTTTAATTTGCTTACATAATATTTTTGACATTTTGATGAGGATTAAAATATAAGTTTGTGGGGATAAGCTGTGAGTATAAGTTACTGATAAGTTGTTAATTATAGTGTAATATTGCTTATTATTTATAAGACATAATTCATATTTAAGGCGAGCCCAAAATGAAGCTTTTGTAGAAGTAGTGGCTGCTGCTCTGCATATTTAATTTAGAAGTGTATCTTTTATTCTCAAGTTTCTTAGTGCACCTAATGAAATCTGCTAATTTGTTGTCTTGAATCAGCATCCGTCGTTGGTAAGCGGAAGAGATTCGACTTTTTTGTAGGTAAGTTTATTGCACCTGGGTTAGGTGGAATACCTATCTTTTTTACCCCTGAACTTGTATTAAAGCTATTATTTTTGTGAAAAATTTTCAGATTTTTTTCCTGAGAAAGTGAAAGCGGAGGATGTGTGAAAGAATACTGACTGATCAATAGATGATTAGATATCAACCGATTAGCGCCTTTGAATGTTCCATAGTTGTTAATCGAGTAGCCTTTTTTGTAATGTTTGATAAAAGGATGCTAATATTTATTTTGTAAAACTGATGTGTATATTGGTGTTAGCTAAGATTTGACGATATGATCAATGATGGCGTTTTGTACTAAATTAACCATATCAATATATCTAACATATTTTTTTTTATCACTTAACAGATCTGCAATCAATTTGAAAAAAAAAAAAAAAAAAAAAAAAAAAAAAAAAAAAAAAAAAAAGCTGACTACACTAGTACAATATGTGTAGTATCACTTGTGATATTCTGTTTCATATGTATAATATCACTTGTGATATTAAAGTTTTTCTAAATCTGTTATGCATTATATGTGTAGCACAATATGTGTAGTATCACTTGTGATATTCCGTTTCATATGTATAGTATCACTTGTGATATTATTTTTTTTTTAAATCTGTTCTGCATCATATGTGTAGTATCACTTGTGATATTCTATTTCATATATTTTTTTATGTGTTTTGTTTGTTTTGATGAAGGTGTTGTATAACAAACAAGATAGTTTAGTAGCTTGTTTGTCAGCTTTGTGTTCGTTGTGGGATTCTATGTCGACACATATTTTTTTTTTGTGCTCAAGAATTGTAATGTCATACGTATCCCAAAACAATTATATATATATATATATATATATATATATATATATATATATATATATATATATATATATATATATATATATATATATATATATATATTGAGGCATTGGAAAATGGATTTAATTCCACCTGAGTTGAGGAAGAAATAAATCATTATTTGTGAGAAGAATGAAATTAGCGAGAGGCTTGCAAATGAGGCATCTACTTTAGCGGACGTATGTGTACATATATTAAACAATAATTTTCTATGTTTGATGATTTTGAACTAGTGTTTGAGGATTTCTTTTGATAAGTGTTTGAGGAATTTACGTTCTGTTTTGTTTTTTCAAATATTTAAATGGATGTTAAATTACTTTCAGTATTACATGAGCTTCACTTTTATGTATCACTTGTAATACTACACTGTAAAGGTAAAGAAAAGTGTTTAAGTTTTAGGCAATTCGAAAGCTGGAGGTTGAGCTGGCGATAAAATATGACAATTGATGTTTATTATTCTTTCATATACACTTGGTAAAATACAAAATTCATTATCACATGTGATAAGAATGTGATATTTCACATTCTTAGTTGAGTATCACAATTGATAACACATATATGTAGAGAACAAAATTTAAAATCATAACATTTTATATGAAGTTGATTATCTCTTGTGATAATTCACATTCTTAGTTGGGTATCTAAGTTAATAACACATTTTTATATAGAGAACATAAATTGTTATCATTAGCATTGTATATTACTAACCAAAAGATTTTAGCACTTTGTTAAAGCATAACAATGCAACTGTTTTCATCAACTTGTTTTATTTACTTTTGTTCTTCAACAATCGTCCTCTTGATTGGTTCATCAACCAGCACCTTCATTTTATTCCCAGGTGCTTTCGGGGGAACCTTTGATATCACATGTGATCACATATCACATAATATCACAGGTGATACCACATGTGATATCACAGGTGATATCAAGTCTGGTGATATCACATGTGTGTCAGCTTTCTTCTATTTGTTGAATCAATTGTGGTGATGGATGAACTTGTGATATCACAGGTGTTTGAGCTTCTTCAATTTTGTTTGTGGAGATGTTGTGCTTTCTTCAACGAGAATTGCACTTGTTGTTGATTCTTTCGTTTGATGAGGCTTTTTTTGCAAAGGTCTCATTCAAATCTGAATCAAAATATTTTCATAATTTTTGTTATTGTACGAATAGTTTATTTGTTTTCAATATCATATGTCAAACAAATAACTATTTGTTATCACAATAGATATATTACCAATCAACAATAATTTAACTGTTATATCACAGGTGATACACTACCAGTCAACATTGTTTTCAAATACCGCGGTAAAACCTTTTGAAACATGCACAATCTATCCATTAAACATACAAATCCATCACAAATCAAACAGAAGCATCACAACATATCTTTTGTTCTGTTAAACCTAACTTTTAATCTCTCATATTATCACAAAAATCATCACAACATCACAAATTATCAAAAATTAACTAGTAAAACATACTAATAATGATTCTATAACAGTAAAAACTAAAGTATTCGTTGTTTTATATGTCGATTGTTTCATTTTCTGTGTGCTTAATGTGATTTGCACGGTTAAGTCAAATACAAATATCACTAGTGATAATACATATATACAGTTCAACTTCAAATATCACTGGTGATACACACGTATGATACTTTTCACTCACACATTTCATCAAACACTTGGTATGCATCCATGTATACAAAGCTTTTTACTCAGAAACTCAACCAAATGTAAACAAAAAAACACAACCAATAAAACAACTAAATAATTAGTCGGAAGCATCATACCTTCATCCCGAGATTCAGTAGGTTCATTATAAACCGGTTTTTTTCATGGATCTGCTTGTGCACTCGATGATTCTTTTATTTTTGTGTTTTATTGATGATTTTAACGGTTAAAAAGTGGTTATTTTTTATTTGTTATGGTAGTTTTTGATGATGGTTAGATAGAGAAAGTGAGTTTTTTTGTGAATCGAATGTGTGGAAAGTGAGAGATAAGGGGTGAGGTTGGTGGGGTAAGTTTGGTGAGTTGGCAATTTTGATCCCTCCGTGTTTTTTATTATTAAAAATTATTTTTTTATCCAACGGCCCTGATTGATCCGTTGGTATGTGGCAGTTTTTTGATATGCAAAATAAAACGGCTCATATAAATAAATATAGATATACAGATTAACGCAATAATTTTATACACGCTTAAATAGCTTAATAAATTTTGTATGCTTTATAAAACGCGTAGAATAAAGTAAGTGTGAGCGTATTTGTTATAATATACTAGGAGTAGACTATCATGTTGTGTTGCAATCTAAATATAGCATTTTTATTTTCTTTTTTTTTGGAACTTAGTAAATAACTAAATATAGCATTCGAGTCATAACTATTTCATTATCCCCACAGTAGCTCTACTGTACGTAACGTCAGCAATTGGTAAAGTTTTCAATAACATTATTATAAGCTAGGTTGATTTTTGAGGCTGATGTTACATGATTCAAGTATGATTAATAGTATCATCAAACTATTTTCAGAATGATTCTAGAATAATTGTTCATATGTTTATAATGTTTGTCGTTGATATCAAACACCTAAATCGAAAGCAAAACATGATGTATTTTATTTAAAAGACAATAAACAACTGAATTAGGTTTGAACTTTAATTTCATATCACTTGGTAAGTTGACTCCTTACTCCTATATTTTGTTAAATCACATGTCTTTTCATACTCATGAAGAATTGTATGCATAAAATTCTCTGATCGTCGTGATAAGTTTGGAAAAATAATGTTTATTTATGACAAGAAATCAGAATTTAAGTATATTACGTAAACTATTGTTATCGTTTAAACCACCAATCAAAAATAGCAGTATAACACTGACAGATGATGTCCTTTTTCGGATGATCTTGCAAATCAAGAACTCGGGCAATTGAGGAGTAATTAACTACAGTACTTTATATTCTCGTTTAATAAAAAGTTGTTAATTATATAGACATGCTACTGTTTATATTATGCATAACGTGTGTATATATATATATATATATATATATATATATATATATATATATATATATATATATATATTTTTTTTTTTTTTGGGTAAAAGGTCAACGACCCGGAAAATATATTACTCCAAAAAACATTTAAGTACAACGGATATGAGTGAATCCCATATCTCAGCCCGTTACATAGGCGAAAAACTTACATAACAAGATATTATGCTTAACGTATGTATATGGTTTGACGGTATGTTTGCATGCATGTGAAAATAATCAAAAGCGCAATGGCTAATTATATTTAGATACTTCGTTCGAAATGAAAATGAATGTAAAAAGTTAACCTTGAATGTCATAATTAAAGTGCATGATTATTTGGTGGGAAGATACAATCAAATATTATCAATGAGTATTGTTATTGACTAGCTTATTTATTAGGTAGTATTTCACAACTATATACAGTATGTCGTTTTGAGACTTAACATCGAATTGATCGGAATCTTAATCGTGCACTGCCTTTTGTTTCACTTCTCTTATTATCTTACTTTTTCTAGTTCTTCAATCACTACAACTTGGACGTCTCTTGTTTATGTAAACTGACTATGGATGAAGAATAGAGTTTTATATATCTAACTTCAGTTAAGAAACTAAGGGCGTGTTTGTTTCATTTAGATGTTTTAGGTCTGAATCTGACTACCACATCATACTAGTAAGAGGTGGCTAGAAAGTCTAAATCTAAACGAAATAATATTGTTTGTTTTTGTATAATTGTCCGAATTATTTTAAGTCCTCGTTTCTGCAATTCATTTAAGTAACTTGTGTAAATATGAAATAAGACTTTTTATCATAAATATAACATAGTTAATAAACCACCAAATATATTATATTAACACGAGTCTTCAATCTCTATTATCGAATAAGAGGCAGTAAGACAAGTCCCCCACCTCTTACTGAGTAATATGTTATATGTCTAACTGGGTCTGACTCAAAAGAAAAAAATAAATAAGCAAAACGTCTGTCCACCTCTTACTGGTAAGAGTAAGAGGGAGTAAGAGGGCTAATAATATATATATTTTTTTTAAACAAACACACCCTAAAATTATTATAAGAATCGGTACGACAGTGACTCCAAAACGAGTTTAGAATATCACTGAAACAATACACATATTGACATATGCCATGGATTGACTAATTAAGCTTGAGCCATCGCAAAAAAACAAAAACAAATATGAATGCACGACTCAAAAATGCATAAGAAATTTCCATACATGTTACAAATAAAACAAGAAACCATTTGTTTTATATCAAAGCATGGTGTAAAGAAAAAGTTCCAAAGATTGAAATCAATAATCATGGAGGAATGGAGGATCTAACATTATTACATTACTAAACAAAGACTATATGGTGAGGTGAGTCTTAAATACTAGACGTGTTGATTTCACTAAAATGTACATCACCAAAGGTGTGAAATGATGAAATGTAGTCATTTTAACCCATAGGTAAAAGAAGTAACAAATTGACCAAAAGCTAGAGTATAATATTGTACAACTCAATAGAAATGTATAAAAGACAAAATGGGAAACGAACAAAAAATAAAGGGTTGCTTCAGATTGCATTGTGATGCAGACTACAGAAAGTGGGAAAAAAAAGTGGATGTAATTTGTGATAAGATCAGATTCCATTGGACGGTTTGGATTTTAACCATGATTTTGACATTTTGTTTTTTAAACAAATGATTTTGACATTTTACTCTCCATGATTCAGGCTATTTTGATTCTATAGGCCAAACATCTCTCAATATACATACAATATTTTTTCCTCAGTTTTTTTTGGTCACCTCCGTAGGCTCAAATTAGATTAGGTATTTGTTAACGAGTAATTAAACTTACAATTTACGGCAATTAAATGTGATTTAGGATTTAGTACACTCAAACTTTTCATTTTTTACACTTTATGAAGTGTCTGGTAAGCCGTTAGCAAATCCCCTTAAATAAGACCACTTGTTTAAAGAAGTCTTACGTGGTGTTACATTACACTCATTTGCACTAACCAAAATTTGAACCCTAAGATTTCTTACCTTTTTTATGATATATAGCCGTTAACCTTTACCATTGTATTTTCATAACAGCTTTTACTTTGGAAACAATATAGCCAACCAATTAAAGATGTGGCAGTCGTGTGGTTCTTGCTATAAACTGGAGTTAAGCTACATTTGAGCTTTTTGAAAATAAAAATTATACTAAAAAAGTGACCATCTTTTATTTAATGCCTTTCACGGTTCACTAGTTTGAAAGGGTTATGGATCTGTTTACGAGTAGTCGAGTATGCAATAAAACGATTCATTGATTGAAAAGGTTATTGGGCGTATGGGTCACATAAACCACGATATGGACTATGAATCTGTGATCAACATCAAGTCATATAATAATACTATTGGTCATTATTAACAAACAACTATTGACTCACAAACTAATATAAAATCTTGAAAGTTTCTATAGTCTAGCTAATTGTCGGAACAGTATTAGTGTTTTGTTCTTGGCACGACCTAATACGGATTGTTTAACCTGTTGGAACGCTCATGATATTTTCTGAAAAACACACATAAGTATTGTGATAAATTCTTGACCGGCCGTTTGATTATCGAATGACGTTTTCGTTGATGTAACTTTTACGATATCATGCAATATGTCATTTTACAAAACTTTAAAAGTTTTAGCATCAAAAACTTTCGAAAGCTTTATTATCGACTATGTAACTTAGAGACTCCTGCATTATTGTCGCTTTGAAAGGTCTACGCATGCTGATGCATGTGTTTATGACTTTATGACATTCCCATGCACAATATCAATGTTTCAATTCCCATAAATTTTGTTTAAATTAAAAAAAATAAATAAAATACATTTTGTACTAGGCCCATTTGTTTTTTGGCATGTGTTGTGTCGTTGAAAGAATATTCAACATCTCTTTTCTACATACTATCCTCCAATAGTAGTCTTATCTCCAATAATGTTCATTTTTTCTTTTTTCTTGCAGGGTTGTACATAGGAAGGCATTATCTAGTTCTTTCATAAGGAAAGCCTTGCAAATAGAAAATACGCGGCAATTTTCATGCAGTGGTCATTTTCTCCCCAATTACTATCTTGATCAACATCATGATTCGTTTTCAATCATCAACATCGCTCATCAAAAGGTAGAAGCTAGTGAAAATGATTAGAAACAACGAGCTTTATTTGGCTTAGTCCAAAGATCACGAAATCGAAAATTCTAGTACAAAAACCACTTAGTGGTTGTAATGGTAGGTTGTCCAACTTAAACCTCGTTTAAGTAACGAATAATCAATTTGATCACATATAATGAATCTCCAACTTAAATTAAAAGTAATTAATAATTTTAAGAATTATAGACCAGCTTTGGTGATATTGACGTGAGAAACCCATTATTGAAAAAAAAAAAAAAATCTTTGTGATTAAGGGTTCCATGCGCGCAAGTTGATAGTCAAGAAATGGTGACATTATATCGATTGCGACTCCAAGTTATAATTTCCACGACAACCAATGTCACAATTGTGGCCCAACAATTAAATGCACGTAGAACAAAATGTGGCTGAAAGTACACATCTATACGGTCATAAAAACCAGTGTCTTTTCGAATACTTTTTTTCATTCTCTTTAAAACAATAATTTTTAACTGTCTCACAATATTTACATCACAATTTATCTAAAAGGTCCTAAATATGATTTAAATCCACAACCATTTGGTTGTGAAGCTTCTTACACAATATGATATACAATTGTAACACAAACCCTTGGTCGAATACATATTAAGAGCAGGAGTTGTCAAATGATACTCTTTAACTTTTTTAATTTGTGTCTGTTTAGTTGGGTCCAATTTGGATTGTAACCCGTTTTGAAAATCTCTAAGGAGGTTAACTTATTTTATTAACCCATAACAAAGCTACAAATAACCTTTGGTTTAACCATGTATGTAAAAATATTTATTTAGGCATGAAAACAATAATTGATTTGCGTTACAATAAGTTAGGTTCAGTTTTGTCCCTACTCCCTATAGAGTAAAGGTTGAAAGATTTAACCAAGTAGTATTTCTACGTATCAATGTATCTATTTACAATTACTATCAACAAGAGGCCAACTACTTAATTTTGGACAAACCACATAACCGTATACATAATTTGGTCTAAAACTGATAGTACAAAATAAATACTTTATATTTGTTGTCATTTTCAATTGAACATGAAGGTTTGAAAGAAAATCTTATATATTTAAATTTTGACCACTGTTTTATGGTTAATCATTAACTAGACCAACTCATGACGTAAGTTTAATTTGAATATTCTTGTAGCCATTATTTCATTTAAGGGTTTTGATAACGTAGTGAGCATATATTAACATGTAAATAAAAAGAATGTTTTAGTTCATTTAAGTAAAAATTATGTTCAAATATAATAATATATTAATTTATTTAATGTGTATTTAATTTATTTTTTTGGCTAAATTATAAAGTTTGTGTTTATTAAATACACGTTAACTTACGCCCAATGATCACTTGTTAGCAAAACCCTTCATTTAATCGTATCTTTCGTGATGATTCAAAAGCTTGGCGGTTTCTCGATGATATGAACTCATGTACTTCGAGCGTGTATGGCGCATAAAATTATTAAAAAATTATGGTTACTTTAAAAATACCAAGCTAGTTAGAGGCTTAGAGCATAAACTTTATTTTGGTAAACAAAGATTATGCAAGATTAAAAAAAAAAAAAAATACACCATCCATCTTAAAATTATTTTCTACCGATATAAAACACACTGTGTAAAAAAATGCATTTTATTATTGCTTTGATTTCTGCAACAATAACCAAAAGACAGTTTTTCTATTTGACAATTAATTACTACGATACTTTCCTTTAATTTTGTAATTATGAATTTTAATTAGAGTAATATGACAAACTTAAACAATTTCAACTTCTTTTTTTTAGTAGCAAACAATCTTTTTTGACACAACCTAAAAAGAAAAGATGAACAATAATATTAAGAATGAGAGATAGCGATCTTTTTTTGGCACAACCTTAAAATTATTTTCTATCGATATAAAACACACTGTGTAAAAAAATGCATTTTATTATTGCTTTGATTTCTGCAACAATAACCAAAAGACAATTTTTTCTATTTGACAATTAATTACTACGATACTTTCCTTTAATTTTGTAATTATGAATTTTAATTAGGGTAATATGGCAAACTTAAACAATTTCAACTTCTTTTTTTTAGTAGCAAACAATCTTTTTTGGCACAACCTAAAAAGAAAAGATGGACAATAATATTAAGAATGAGAGATAGCGATCTTTCATATGCTTTTAAAATTTAAACCTACCTCAAGTAATAAGTTGTAACTTTCAACTCCCTCTCCACTCTCCACGAGTACTTCATTTTAATCTCCTCTTTTTTGTCGTCGCCAATTTTACTAAACATAATGTTAATTTTCACGAAAATATATTCAAAGTTAAGTTCATATCATCAATCCAAAATCACATTTGGAGATATCTCAAACTATTTATGCTTGAAGGGAAGTTGCACAGGTAAAATCGTGAATAGTGTGTCAAATATTTTGACTAGTTACTTAGATAGAAGTTGATTTGGGTATCAAACGATCTATTCATAGAGATGTTTGACACCTTAGTAATGCTTCGATTAAACGTATTTATCAAACTAATCAAGTTTACAAAAAGATAAAAACTTTTGATACTTAACCTTGTTCACTATTTTGAGAATTGGAGACTAATGATATTTTAGGACATAACTCTCAAAAGGGGCATTCAAGTTACAAGCCCATAAATCAGAAGCTAGCCCATTAACTTAAAAACATAAATACATAATCTATACAACTTGGGCTTGCCATCTAGATGTTTATACTGAAGCTCTCTTAAAATTTTATTTTCCCATCATTTTCCATGCTCGAATTTAACGACCCATATTGCTCTATACAAATCACTTGTTAAAAAAAGAACAGAAAAACGTTCACATCAAATTTGTTTATTCGATTCACATATGTTAATCTAGTAAATAATTGCTCCCTATAGGCCTATATGAATGAAAGATTGAAAGGACATACATTTTCCAGTGAGGCACGTGCATGTGTTATTATGCATGGTAAATTGGTAGTATTAGCGTAGCATAAGTCGATGACTTGTAGAAATAAAAGAAGATATCTTTTATATAATAAGAAAACTAATTTCAGTGTAAATCGAGGTATTTGTCTAATGAGATGGCTCGATTTTCAATTAAGCCTTCTCGTTAGCCAATTGAAAAGTCAAACAAGAAAAAATACGGTCAACATTGCGTGAATTTTCATTTTTTGAGAACACTAGTGAAAAAACATATATGTCAACTATTAAAAAAAAAAAAAAAAAAAAAAAAAAAAAAAAAACTTTGAAAAGGGCGGAAGTACCTTTTATCAAAAATACAAAACAAAGCGCATCAAAACATAAGCAACATAAACCCTGAATTTTTCTCACCCTCTAAAAAAAAGCCCTAAATTAATTCTTCCCAGCCTCTTCAAAAAACCATTACATGCTTCCTTTTCATTCCTGTATCATCAAATCTATGTGATCTTAAAGCAATTCTTGAACTTTGCAAGTCTGATGCAAAGGCCTATACCCTACGCGACTCTCATTTACTCTCCTCATCAGTAAAAGCGCCACACACTACCTATTTTATGGCAAAAAATGCAAAGGCAACACTGGTATACATTTATAATCACATCCATAAACATGCAACAACAAACATATATTTTTCAAACAATTTCGAAGTTTCACAACAAATCAGATGACGCATGTTCAGAACCCTAATATCTAACATTGAAGGAGACAATTTTAAAACAAAAAAACAGAGCAAAACCATACATATACATATATAAATAGCCATGCAACAATAATCCTAAAATCTGCTAACAACTTCAAGGTTCACCAAAACACATACACATTTTCGTCTCTCTAAAACATCCTAGAATTAGCAACACTACTTCGATGATAAAAGGAAAACGCAAAATGCAGACAATGTTGAAAATAGCCGTCGAAAAGTAATTTAAAACCATTCATAACAATGAAATACTAACATGTAGTTCGACCAACAACTAAAAATAATTACAAAATTTTAGTTGACAATTGTTAGGAAGCTACACTTACCAAGAGATATATAAAACTATGGCTGATCGTGCATGAATGTTGGTGAAAGAAAGACATGGAGACAGTATTTAAATAAGAGGGAAAAGAGAAATGGGTAAAAAAAACCGAGACTATAATTAATGGGCCAATTAGCTAACAACATATAATGGGTCAATTAATGACCAAATTACAAAACGACATGGCTAGGACATCAAAATGACATTCTACACCACAAAACGACGTCGTTTTATTGTTTTACCACTCAAAATGGCGTCACCCGCACGCCTAATATATAATAGAGTAATGTTACAATCTAATTCATTTAATCTATCTATAATACTATAAGATTCAGTCCCTAAATTTAATGTGGAGGCGTCATGATTGCATAGGGTTCAAGCTAGCTAAAGCTCGGAATTCAATGCAGTCTCATAATAACTATACAATCATAAAAGGAGATGAAGTGCAAGGGTTTCCCGAATTGATCACATGTTATTAGTATAGAATTAAAAGTCGGTTAGATGAAGTGCAAGGGTTGCGAAAGGTTGCAAGAATAATTAATGATTTAATCTAATTCATGCCTATATAAACTGACCAAAATCACATTTAGTATGTACATTTGAAGACGATTAACACACTTTTTAGATCTTTAATTGTTGGTAGCAGTATATAAATTCTCTTTTGCAACATTTTGGAGATGATTTACACATCTTTTAGATCTTTGTAATTAACTTGGTTTTATTTTTTTATTTTTTATTTATTTATTTTATTTTTATTTTTTAGTTTAGTTATCATACGCAGGTACAATAAAAATCACATAAGATAATGCATGCTCAGATAAATGGAACTAAAGACTGGGATACCGACTATTTTCTTTATTTCTTACATATTTAGGTGATATATATATATATATATATATATATATATATGTGTGTGTGTGTGTGTGTGTGTGTGTGTTAATGCATTTTCATATACAAGTAATTTATGTGCGTTTTCTATTGATGTAGCTCACATGTGCGAATTGATTCAAGAAAATGTGGACGAGCATGTATGTAAAGCAACATTTAAATGGTTAAATGATACTTTTTAGCGTGATTAGTTAATGTAAGTAGTTGCTTTTGAATGCTCTTTGAGAAATATTATATTGAATTTATCGTGTGCAATTGAATTATTATTGAAAAGAAGAAGGTCCGCGCATCGCAAAATGTTTTCTTTCTATATGTAAAATCATTAGTGAGAAACCAATATTTACACCCATTAAATGAGTTTGCCATAATAGCAAAATACGACATATTAAAAATATCACATTGAGTAATGAATAGAAAGGAAAAAAATACATAATTTAAGTTTTAAACATAAGCAAAAGTTAAAACTTTTATCGAAAAACAAAACCGATGCATTTAATGTAAGTATATACAACATCGAGATAGAAGTGCAAGGCTTGCCGGAATTGATCACATGATATTTAGTAATTAGTATAGAATTAAAAGTCGGTTATAGATTGAGATGAAATTGAAAAGGTTGCAAGAATAATTGATGATTTAACCTAATGCAATGTATATAGATATGTATTATGTTAATGCATTTTCATATACAAGTAATTTATGTGTATTTTCTATTGATGTAGCTCACATGTGCGAATTGATTCAAGAAAATGTGCACGAGCATGTATGTAAAGCAACATTTAAATGGTTATATGATACTTTTTAGCGTGATTAGTTTATTTAAGCATGCAACTTGAATAATTAATATAAAAGAAAAAGTACATAATTTTTGTTCGAACCCATTTGTAAATTAAAATAATTAAGTTTAAGACATAATAGTGGAGTTCAAAGGTTTTAGGAATTATTAATATTGTATTAATTAGTAATATTCATTTGGTTAGCTATTTAGAATTGAGTTTATTGATAAAATTTATTAATATTAGTTAGACTTCAATGCTAATTTTCAATGAAATTAGTTGTACAATAAAATGAGATGAAGTTAAAAATGTTGTAACGATTTTTATACAGTTTATGTGGCATTATTATATATACATTATTACACAAACCTTAACTTACAAACTTAATAAAGAAATATTTAACGCACATTAAACTATTACCAATTAGAGAGACCCCGTGTGCTTCATATCCATGCAAAAACCATCTAATGGACAAGTATTGTAGGGATAAGTAATAGACCAAAAGAAACAAAGCCGTTTTTTTATCATGCAAATAAGTAATAGGCCAAAAGAAACAAAACCATAACAACTTAATAACCAAAAACCCATTTATAAAATACAACACCACAAAACCAAAACAACATCAAACATTTTTAAATTTTTATACAAGAAAGTTAAAACATTTCATACAACATACTAAACAATACTTAAGTATACACTCGCCAATATACAGAAAGAATACACGATTAAAAATTAGACTCTCAGCCCGTGCGTAGCACGGGTTCTGCCTGCCTCGTAACATTTATAATTAGGTCCGAAACTTTTAAAACAAATCTAATTTTAATTTCAATTTTTATAGACCTAAAAAAATTTTCAGTTTTCATATTTGATAACTTTTTTAATTTAAAAAATATACTCGGACTTTGCATATTTTTAAAACATGTAGCCATGTTGTTTTTGTTGCTGCTACTTGTCGTTGTTTTTGTTAATTAATTTTAATATCAAAAACTTTGTATATGCAAGATATTATAAATATCAAAATGAAAGAATGTGTTAATGTGAAATATAAATGCATACACGAGACTCATGCATAATATTATTTTATAAATAAATTATTATTTAAAATTATCGCATATGCTTATAACATTTAAAAGAACAACCTTTACACAAGGTTTTAATGCAACGATTCATGACAAGTATTCATTATCTTTTCTATTTTAAATTTAAGTAAAAATATCTGAAAACTTATTTTTTTTTTATCAACCCACGTTTATTTGCTTTTATTTGCGGAGTTTAAAAGATTGCAATAACTAAGATTTGTCCGCTAGCGGTATAGGGTATATTTGGCGAAATGAGTTGGAGCTGAAGCTGAAGCTTATATTATAAGTTATAAGCTGGAGCTTATATTTTTATAAAGCTGTTGGCGAATTAGTTGGAGCCAAAAAATTATTAGTGTAAAATAGCATAATACATCAAATTAAATTAAATCCATTATATTTTGAAAGGTATTTAAATAATTTGACTGACTATAAGCCTCCATAAGCCTATTTTAATTGACACGAGCTTATGAAAACTTATAGCTTATAAAAGCTTTCATAAGTCTGTGTAACAAATAACATTTATTTTATAAGATAACTTATTTTAAAAACTCAAGCCCCTGTAAATCCCCATAAGCTGAAGTCGGAGCTTTTATCTTCATGCATCTTTGGTAAAGTAGATGGAGCTGAACCGTATAACTATAACATGACAAAAGAGGGCAAATATATAATTCTCACTATAAATGCATATGGGGATATTTATGTAAGGGGAAATTTTCATAAGATCAAGGTCCAAAGAGCTACATTTAATGAGCTTCTATTTTTTCTAGGGAGGTGATTTGAACACTCTTATAAATGATTGGGACACTCTAAATTAAAATGTCTTGAAATTTATAGCAAAAGTAATGTGAATATGTGATAGTATAAATGTCAAGACACTTTAATTTAGAGTGTCCTAATCATTTACTCCCTCCGTTCCATTTTATAAGTCCATTTTGTCAATTTGGGTTGTCCCAAATTATATGTCCACTTTTAATTTCAACCAATGAGAATGCTTGTAAGTGGGTGAGAATGAATTTTTATTGGTTAGTATTGTAATGGCCCCACTTTTCTTAAACTTTGTGAAATTTGAAAATGGACTTATAATTTGGGATAGAGGGAGTATAAGAGTGTGCAAATCACTTCCAATTTTTGTATGCTTTTATGAAAATAAAAAACTCTAAAAAACTTGTATGTCAATAAAGTTTACTTCAAAAGCTAGCTTATTTTAAAGGTTCAAGCTTGCATAAACTTATAAAGTTCGCGCTGCTGGAGCATGTTTAGCACTAGTAGGAGCTGGAGCTGGTTGCTGGAGCATGTTGCTGGAGCTTTTTTTTACATGTTTCTTCAACCAGCATTCCATTTGGTAGCTTATTTTTTTTACATGCTCCTTCAAGCTATGTCAGCCAAACGAAACTTATTTTTAATGATTGCTTATTTTTCTAAAAATAATAAGCTCATGCTATGATAATCTCTGATAAATTTGTGCGGCAAACATATATGCAACTTGCTAAGTTGCTAGGAAAGGGAAACAATTATTCTGTGGATTTCAAACTTCACAATTCACATGCCAAAGTTTGTATGGGAATGAAACAGAAAACTCGTGAGTTTTGGGGCCCAAACTAAAATTAATCATTTTATAATTTTGTCCTTTGCTTTTTAATAATTTGAAGTTGACCCCTTCTGCAATTTTGTTCTGTTCAATGTTTCCAAACAATGTCCTCGTGTTTCATTCGTTGCCTTTGGTTATAAAAATCAGTTCTTGTTTATATTATCGTGTCACCCAGTGGTGGATTCGCCGAAAGGCCTCATCACTAAAAGCCTGGCTCGCGAAGCGTCCCTCCTGCAGTAGAGGCCAAGATTGTAATCGAGAAGGACTTAAGCTTCTTGATAGGTTGTTTGCACAATTTTCTTTTATAATTATGATTGCTAAAGTCGCCCTATAAATAATTAGGTAAGTTGGGGATTGCATGTGCCAAAAATAGATATCTATACTATATATAAAGAGAAAATGGTCAAAAAGTCAAGAAGTGAAAAGTGAAAAACTGAAATTAAGGTATTGACTAAATTACCCTTAATTAATCTATCTTAATTAATTAAGGTATTAATCATGTAGGACCTTTAGTGTATCATTTCACATCATAATAGATTATTGTTAAACTATGACTTGTACCAAAAGCCAACATGCATGTATTAACCTACTAGGAACACATAATGAACTTGAGGATGAAATCTTCAATGTTAAACTAATATTCAAGTTGTTATATTAATAGCCGATAAGCAATTTACAATTAAACAGATAGATAGAACTGATTTTACATTATAGATTCAACAACCGATTCAAAACATCTCCAACAATTTGTCGACTTTAGAACAAGAATTAAGATGGCTATGCTTGTTTTTATATCAACCGATAATAAAGTTTGTGTTATATACTTGTCATGAAAATCTACTCTAAAACCCTACTTTTTTATTCCTAGACGAGTACCCATGCACAACAACGATATTTTTTAGCAGCAAACAACTATAGTTACACAAAACGTTATACAAAACAATTAACCAAAGCATCACTATAATTATGTGCCGCTATAAATCCCGTTGCTATGCATGGGTACTCGTCTAGTATCTAATAAAGAGTTTAAATTACATGACCTAAAATCAGGTGTGGTCTGTGCCACACCCGACGCTCATGTGAGTTTGTCGCTGATTGTAATTCTAATGATGCAGGATGGCTAAAGTGTAATAAATTTTTTCAACCATATGAAAATTGATAAAGATAAATAAAGAAACAAAAGTTGTAAGAGGGCCACAACCCTCTTTAGTCTCTACATAGCTCCGCTCATGTGGTCACCCCATATCATGTATGATCATTTTATGGTCTTTAATTAAATGTTGTTCGTCTGTAACTTTGATCAAGACTGATATTAAATAGTTTTTTTACAAGGAAATGACATCGTTCTCTAAAACTTGTGGACAATCTTATTTAACTTTTTTTTTTTTTTTTTTTTTTTTTTTTTTTTTTTTTTTTTTTTTTTTGACACTGAAACGAACTGTTTAAGCCTGTCAGTATTTTCGATTATCAACGTCTTGCAAAAAAATAACATTTTTCTAATATATTAAATAGCATGTTGATACTATTTGTATGTTAGTGAAATTTAACTATCTTATCTAATAAGGGTTGGTATAATTCTTTTTGTTCTGTACTATAAACTATATCAAATACTCCTATCGTTATTCGTTAGTACAAAATAATTATCTTATCTATTGTTAGTACAATTTGTATATTAGTACAAAATAATACTACGTATCCAATACTCCTATCGTTGGTATAATTCTTTTTGTTTTTTTAATAGTATTAAATAGCATGTTGATACAATTTGTATGTTAGTAAAATTTAATTATCTTATCTATCGTTAGAACAAAATAGGGAAAAAGAAGAAATTCTTGGCTTTTTAGAAAGTGGGCCGGGCCTTTTGGTACTCGTGACCGACCGAGCCCCGTGTTATAAAGTTGACCCGTTATTGTCATAAATTCATAACATAACTTCCCATCGCCATTGTTATTAGAGTTGTAATTTTGTCAACTTTATAAGATACATGAAATTGATATTAAGAACCTGAAAAGATTAATAGAGTATGCATTTAGGATGGATACATCTTCAACACATACCTTCTCATATCAAGCGAGTTCATTTCTACTTTGAAACGATTAACATATGTGTTTATATATCATCATTTTGTACGACGTCTTGTAGCACATAACCTAACACCTTACGCCATGCCTGCACAACATTTCTTTATCATCTCGATGAAAAAAGTTTTCGTGCAATAACGTAGACGATCGTTGCATGCTTATTTTCATTTTTAATAAATCTTAGGGTTGATTAGCTAAAGAATGTAGATAAGACGAGTTTTCCTAAATTGGTATAAACTAGGAATTCATGAATAAGATAAAGGATTTTGGACCACCGATGGCCCTGTGCCAAGTTGTTTTTTCGACTTTTCTTTGGACCCTTTACCTAGGATATTTTATATCAGTGTTGGAATTCAAAAGTTAATTAGGGTTCGCTTGGTTTATAAGTGGGTTTGAATTTGGTATAAATTTAGATTTGATGTGAGTTTAAGAAAGAGAAATTATATTTATTTAAAAATATTTTATAATAAAATTTAAATAAAAAAGTTTATTTAAATAATAAAATAATATAAAATATGGACTGAGATGAAGATGGTCTCGTATATAATAAGTGATGATGTCCACACATCAACTATTGATTGGCATACTCAAAAGTACAAATATAGTGAGCATTCTATCATATAGCAATGTTTAAAGCATGAAATAGAGTATCCTAATCAATAATTGAAGTGTGTAAATCACCATTCATACATAATAGAGAGAAGAAAAAACAAAATAAAAAAAGAAAAAAAGGCCCACCAAAATTAGCGTAACCCCCCGATATCTACGAAAATACTCTGTAGTAGACTATCAAAATTTGATTCCATCAATCATTTCATTTATTGAAAGAATAAACTAAACAATTGTTTATTGTATTTCCAAAGATAAAACCCAAACCAAAGTATCATACCAAAGGCCACCTAACAATGTAACCCAAGTTTTATAATGATTATTAAACGCTAAACTAGTGATTCTAGGTGGAAAGTTATATTAGTAGAAACCATGCATGTATGCCTTAAGAAAGGGATAGTGATACTTACACCACACTTTTTGATGCACACACCACATTTATGCATATAACATGTTATAACTTGTGCAATAATAATGTGATATTGTGGTGAAAGAATCAAAACGTGTCGTGTAAATATAACCTCTCTTAAGAAAGTGTGTTTACTAATCCAGTATTTAAACTATGACATAAATTAGTGACGGGTAAATAGACTCCAATTAATATTATATAAAACATTATTTTGAAGATAGTTCAAGTTTTACCAATACGACAACCTTTGTACTGATTGACATAATTTGCCTTCCTAAAAAATCACTGAACATCTTGCCAATAATCCAGGAAGAATTGAAGAATAATAAGGACCCATGGGTATTATTGTCAATTCACATCCTAATTGGTTTCTTACATATAGAGTAAAGATAGTGTTGTGTTTGAGCAAATTTATCCAAACTCCAAAGTCATGGACTCAACTATTTTTGCTATCTTCTTCTTAGCTTTTCTTTCTGCCACAAGAGCCTTTGATCCATGTCCATCTTTGGAATCGGAAAACTCAGATCTTTCCATTATCCATATGTATGGAAAATGTTCACCATTCGAGTCACAAAAACCAACTTCATCATGGACCACTACGGTCCTCAACATGGCCTCCAAAGACCATCAAAGGCTAGCATACTTATCAACCCGACTTACCACACAATTTGCAACTCCCGTGCCAATTGCACCAGGACAAGTCGTAAATATTGGTAACTATGTGGTACGTGTGAAAATTGGCTCACCTGGTCAGATGATGTTTATGGTGTTGGACATTAGTGCAGACACTGCATGGATCCCATGCAGTGGATGCACAGGTTGTTCGTCCCATGTGTTTACCCCAAACACGTCGGAGACCTATGGCCCTGTGGATTGTGGCACTTCTGAGTGCACACAAGTCCGTGGGCTTTCATGCCCAACTACTGAACCCACAACAGGTAGTTGCTTGTTTAACCAATCATATGGTGGCGATTCTTCATTTTCAGCGACATTGTCACGTGATTTTCTTATGTTGGCTAATGACACACTACCTAGCTATCTTTTTGGGTGCATTGGTGCCGTCTCGGGTAAATCAATCGCTCCTCAAGGGTTGTTGGGCTTGGGTCGTGGAGCTCTTTCCTTGCTTTCCCAATCTGGAACATTTTACGGCGGTGTGTTCTCATATTGCTTGCCTAGTTTTAGATCTTACTATTTTTCGGGGACACTTAGGCTCGGCCCAGTTGGCCAACCTAAAAGTATTAAATACACACCACTTCTTAAAAACCCGCGTCGACCTTCATTATACTTTGTGAATCTCACTGGTGTAAGTGTGGGCAGAGTCAAGGTACCTATAGCTCCAGAGCTACTAGCGTTAAACGCAACAACTGGTGGGGGAACAATCATCGATTCTGGTACAGTAATAAGTCAATTTGTGCCTGCTGCCTATAATGCTATCAAAGAGGCATTCAGAAACCAAACTCAAGGACCATTTACTTCATTAGGAGCGTTTGACACATGTTTCACAGTGACACATGAAGATTTAGCCCCAAAGGTGACACTGCATTTTACAGGATTGAACATAGTTCTACCAATGGAAAACACGTTGATACATAGTAGTGCTGGGAGCCTTGCTTGCTTGGCAATGGCATCTACAAATAATGTCAACTCGGTGCTGAATGTCATTGCGAGTTTGCAACAACAGAACTTAAGGATTTTGTTTGACACTGCCAACTCGCTTGTTGGAATTGCTCGTGAAAATTGCAATTAGAACCACTATGATCACTCTGCTCAGTTTTTTTTTTCGGAGTTAGAACAAGAACTCAATCCCAAGTTGTATATTCAAACAGAATATGTAACAAATAAAAAGTTTTCTTCGTGAAATTTCTCTTGGTTTATAAGATTTTTGGATTGATATCTCTGTGAATTGAATTTTTCTACAATATTTAGCATAATGCGTAACATAATGTGGGCAACGTGGATTAAACATAACTACAGCTATTGTGTCATCTAAGTATTTGGGCACCTTTTCATCATATACTATGTTCGCATTAAGATCGTTATACAGCGTAAACCCCGTAACCTTATACTTTATCATTCATGACATTAAATAGAGTAGAAGATACTGATAAATCTTATCCGATAAAAAAAAAAAAAAAAAAAAATCTTCAAACTCTAGCGAAGGCAAAACTAGCAAAGCAAAATTAAATAAGCAAAGGAAAAAAAAAGGTAATATGGTCGAAAGTTTGGTGATGCTGCTACTACTACTACTACTGCTACTACTACTGCTGCTGCTACTACTACTGCTACTACTACTACCACTACCACCACTACCACCACCACCACCACCACCACCACCACTACTACTACTACTACTACTACTACTATTATTATTATTATTAAATTTCTTTCTTGGATGAGGTGGGATGCTACAAGCGAAACAATTTTACTTAATTTATTTATTTATTTATTTTTTTAAGATTTGGAGGGGGACGCATGGATGTAAAAACACGTACGGTTGGAATTTTTACTTTTTTTAGTTTTTAAAGGAAGAAGTGCGACTACACTTTTGGGTTGAACTAGGGTTCTTTTCGAGAAGGGATAGTGGTGACGGCTAGAGTTTGACGGGGTTGTTATAGAGGCGTCGGCTCTAGGCCGACTAGGTTAGAGGATTGATCTACTTGGATATCATATTAGATAACGTAAACCCCGTAACCTTATACTTTATTATTCATAACATAATATAGAGTATAAGGTAATACTGATAATCTTATGGACCCAGGCAAACACTACAAGAAAAAGAGCATTTAGTGACCAAACTCAGTGACGACATTTTATTTTGGTCACTATTTAGATGAAAATAGTGACGATATAATTTTTTTGTCATCGGTAGAAAGTCAGTGACGAAACTTATAAGTAGTCACTATTTAGTCACTAAATTACACGAATAGTGACGAGAAATTTCGTCATAATTTCGTCATTAAGTATTAGTGACGAAATTTTGGTCACCATTTCACATATTGCTAATTCTATAAAATGATTAAGAATAAGAGTATTTAGACAAGTCCTCTTCGAGACACACTTACATCACTGGTTAGACCAGCTTGAAATTATTACCCGGCCAGGACTAGTCCTTTCGATTCATGACAGTATATGTTCCGTCAATTCATTGGTTAAGCCTGAGATGCACTCACATGAGATGCTAAGTCCTTATAGTCACCACAAACCATTTGCTCCCCCTCAATATGTGCACTGAAGTACAAAAGAGTTTAGCACATATGGGAGAGCATACAATTATGTCCAAAACATAACATTTTAATCAGATTTTATATTTAAATCACATTTTCTCCACCGATCAAAAATTTCAAACCATTTGAGATTTGTGATCCCAAGTGATTTAAATACGTTTAAAGATTTTGGGAGAAAAATGTGGCCAGATTTAAGAATGACTGATTATGATACGATACATTTGCTCCCCCTCAGTACTTGAGGGAGCATGTTATGTGTCAGAAGTGATGAGTTTTAAAATGATTTAGAGTTTAACGAGAAACTCATGAAAAATTCATACTCTGACACCTAACATTTGATATTACACTACTTTGGAATGCACAAGATAACAATTATGCCATAAATGATATTGACCTTTTTGCTTCTATGAATGAGTCACTAGTCAACATCAATTATCCATCCACCAACAAAAACTTCCAAAAAAAAAATTGTAGATCCCCACTTGGCAGGACCAGAATAGTAATGCTTTGTTGAAGTGAAGGTGGTGGTGGTGATGAAAGTGTTGTTGTTGTTGTTGTTGCTGTTGATGTTGTTGTTGTGATGAATTCAGAACCAGTTAGTAGAGTGTGAACGTCTGATCATATGGTTAGAGCGGGAGCAGGCACATTCATATTGGACATGGAATCTGCATAAGAATATCAACACAGATATACGTACATACAGATTCATTCTTCATTAATCGCTACCACGTAGCAACATGCCTACTCATAATACCATATATAACATGATCAAACCACATTCAAGCAACTCATCAAGATGCTATCTAGTCATTAAAAAGCAACTAGCAATCATAAACATTCATTGCAAGCCACTATTAGACATAAACAACAATCACTAACATGGCAATTCACATATATTTCAACTTTCAACTCAGGAGCTTAGGAACTAGATATTAGCTCGGTAGCTACATACCTAAGCAAATCCTGAAAACTTAAGCACATACTCAACAGTAGTTGAGCAATTATCAGCTAACAACATGCAATACACATTCAATCAGATCATACAAATGCCAGAGGAGAAAACATGAACATCAAACACACTGGTTATCTAACTTGTTTTAGATTTTGGGTTTAAAAGTATTTAGGGGATTATACGAGGATTCAAACGAGACACAAATGGACTTAATAGTTACATAAAGCAAGGAAACTATAAACAAATTGCACATAATGCCCTAAACTTTCTAGCAACAAAGACATTTGGCCAATAGAGATAAAGCTCAGTAAGTTCCTCTTCAACTAATTCTCCATTAACTACAAAACCTTTTTCTAACAATTATCAGATAACCAAGAAATCCATTTGATGATATAAAATTTGAAACCACTCTCTCCCTCAATCAATGACCCGTATTCTAGTTAAAGAGTTGTAGTCATTAGATTGAGTGACAAATTTTTATGAACAATCCAAATCTGATAGAATATCAAACAACAAATTACCACCATGTGTCTCACAAATAATTTTCAGAAGAATCATAGAATGAAAATCATTTGCATACAAAGAAGATTTCTCTTCTTATACCAGAAATGATGCACTGAAACGTACAACAAGTCGATGAAACATGGATATAAAGTAATCCATGTCCGGGTGAACATCACCCAGTAAGAGGAACAACCGTCCTTTTGGCGACGTGTTTTCCCCATTTAGAAAAGCGGGTTGCTATCTGAAGTAATAGCAAGCCATATTTTTGAAGTCCGGGTTACAGCCTGAGATGACTGCAAGCCATGATTTTGAAGAATGTTTTGACAAACGACATGTTTTAGAAAAAAAAAAACTTTATTTGAAACCGAAAAACTCTTGCTCAAGCATATGTATGATTCCGTGTCATTATTGAATGACATTTCTAGAAACGTACATAATATTGATTACACAAGTCGTGAGAAGAATATTTTTGGATTTTTTTGTAGTTTTTCAGATTTTTATGGTTTTTATAGGTTTTATATTTTTCTATTTTCTTTTGTTTTAAGCTATGTACAAAGGATATGTGAAATAAATCCATTACACCTCATTTACTTCCTGAAGACATTTGAGTGACACTGGCGAATGACTCTTCATTCCAAATCACGGGAAAATGAATTGAAGCCATTCTCTCAGAAGTGCTTTTTGTGAAGAAATCCGCCAGCTGAAATTCTGTCCTCACGAAGTAAAAGTTCCACTACCCCTTTCTCAACTTAATTCACCACACCTTTGAAGAATCCAATTACCAGGAGAAACTTTGAAAGTGTATCATACCATGCCCTAGGCGCCTGCTTTAGGCCATAGAGAGCCCTTTTTCAAACGATAGACATGGGTAGGACGATTAAGATTCACAAATCCTTCAGGTTGATTGATATAAACAACTTCATTCAGCTCGCCATTTAGAAATGCAAATTTTCACATCCATTTGATAGACCGTCAAGTTCTGACTTGCAGCATTGGTGAGAAACAGTCTGAGAGCTTCAATACGAACAACCAGAGCGAAATATTCCTCTAAATCAATGCTTTCCTGTAGACGATATCCCTTAGCAACAAGCCTTGCCTTGTTTTCAGAAAAACATCATGCTCATCAAGTTTTACTTTGAAGATCCGCTTAAGAGCAATAATCATTGCACAGTCTAGAGGTAGCACCAATTCCCATACTTCAAGTCGATCGAACTTGCGAACTTCTTAGTCTTTATAGATAGCAGTCTTGACATCTTTGGGTTCGACTTTGGATAGTACGGAATTATACAAACACCACAAGGCAAAGGTGGTAAGTTGCCTTCGTGTGAACACGGGTTGAGAAGGATTCCCAATAACTTTCTCAATCGGATGACAATTGATCCATTATCAGAGATACTTATGTGGTTGAGGATAGGGAACTGATGTAGCCATGTTAAGATCTCCTAAAGAAAATGCCTTTGATGAAGATTCAGGAGCAAGTATATTATCGAAAGAAGCCACATCAAGAGGAGCAAATGAATTCACTTCAAAAGAATTGTAGTCTGCAGTGCCTTGATGTACTGAAGGAGATTGAAGATTTGACGATGATGGTGAATAACTTGCAGATGGAGCATCTTGATCAATTCAAGTAGATACTGATGGACCATTTGAGTAGTACAGAACCGGAGCAGCAGCAGCAGCTGGTGGTGTCAGTGTATCATCAGTAGGTATCTCAAAATAATCATCAATCATTAGGTCAAACAAGATCTTCAAAAACTCATTTGTAGTTGGTACATAAGGTACTGCAGGAGTGGGATGCTGTACAAGACCTGAACTGATTGGTTTAGGAGACAAAAGTTTAAACGCGGGTCCTGCACTGATGTGTACAGGAGCCGTATGCTCAGTCAGCTCAATGAATGTGACGTGAATGGTTTCCAAGATTTATTGGGTTTGATTGTTGTAGATTCGGTATCCTTTACCATCTAGAGCATAACCAACGAAGAATCCAATATTAGCTTTAGCTTTTAACTTTCCCAGATTTTGACTATTATCCGTAGGGTAGCATAAAGCACCAAACACATATAGACAGGAGAGATCCGGTTTCTTGACATGTATCAGCTCATATGGAGTTTTGTAGTGAGGAGTATGTATCAAGTATCGGTTTTGGGTGTAACAAGCTGTAGAAATTGCATCCGCCCATAGGAACATCGGTGCCTTGGAGAATATTAGCATGGTTCGTGCAACTTCTATAAGAGAACAGTTTCGTCTTTCAACAGCTCCATTCTACTGAGGAGTGCATGGAACACTTTTCTGGTGGGTGATGCTAATACTTTTGTAAAATTGACCGAGTTGTTTGTTGATAAACTCCGTTCCATTGTTTTTCTGGATGATTCTGATGGTTTTGTAGAGTCTTACTAGCAGCTATTAGATAAGTTTTATGATAACTTCTAGAGTCTCGTCCTTGGTTCTCAAAAACTTTACCCATGTAAACCGAGAGTATTCGTCGACAACAACGAGTACATATTACTTCCCATTAATACTCCACGCACTCATTGGTCTGCCTTGGTCCTAGTGAAGGGTGTAAAGAGCTTCCATGTTGGTGTTGACAATTTTGGGTTTGTGAGTATGCTTCATTCTTTTGCCCAGTTGACAAGCCGAACGAAGATGTTCCTTATCGAACTTTAATCTGGGTAGACCTCATGCAAGATTATTGCGAGCAAGATCATTGATGGTACCAAAGTTCAAGTGATTAAAACTTTGTTGCCATAGCCACGATTTGTTCTTTGAGGCCTTTGAGAGAAAGCAAATAGGAGAGGACCGCATCATGTCTTCGATAGAAAAGGTGTATAGATTAGTGTCATGACTGTCTTTAAGAAGATCAATACCATCCAATTCTCAGACGAAGTATGTGTGTTTTCTGAAGGCAACGTCAAGATCGGAATCAACATATTGACCAACAGAGTACAGACTATGCCCAAGTCCTTCCACGTAGTATACCCAGGAAATTAACAGTCACTAGAAACATAATCTCCATAACCCATAATTACCCCAAAATGGTAGTTCCCGAATCTAATTGTCCCGATAAACTTATTCACGAAATTCTCAAGCACTGAGCGATCCCCAATCATATGTTTTGTGCAGCCTGAGTCCAAATACCAAAGGACAAAATGTACGACCTGCATTTGGAAACAGACGAGAGCAGAAAATTTGGAGTGTCGGATCCCCAATTTGAGTTGGGTTCCAGTTGGTTAGTGCAAACAAGTTCTGGAGCCACTAAGACCTTAAATACATTCGTTTCTATGGTGGAAATTTCACTAGTAGATGCAATGGGCCTAGTTAAAGGACATTGGGTCTCCAAAGGGAAAGTTCTACCAGTTGGCTTCCATTCCTTAATAGGCACTACTTTAGAATTAGTTATCCTAGTTAAAGGGCACTGTTCTCCTAAAGTGAATTTCCTTCCAGTGGGCTTCCATTAATAACCAACATTGGCAAACAGTTTTCTGTTGCTTTCCAAATTTGCTTAATTTGTTTAGCTCTCCAAACTTTCTTAACTGGGGGTTTGTTAAACGACTTCAGAAATTTCTCAACACATTTATCATGATTACTCGAGATTAAGCATTTATTACATGTTTTGCAAAGTGAATTAGGATTTGAATTATGGTTCCTTTTGTTTAACTTAGACTTATAGTTCCTCATGTGGTCTTCTACTTTTGTCTTAGGAACACTTTTAGCTGGTGAAGTCTTTTCCTTCTTAATATTTCTCATTGGTTTTGACTTTCTAGCTTTAGTGTCACTATTAACTCCTATAGAAGGACTGATGGAAGACTTAGTCTTTTTCACTTCTAGTTGCTGAACATGTTTTGATGTGTTGGGATCTGAAGTTTCCAAAGGTTCAGCAAAGGTAACATGCTTGTTTGTTGACTTAGAGGCTGATGCAGATGACCTATCTTGCTTGCTATCAATCTTAGGACATGTACCAATAGCATATTCTAAGAGTTCCTGAGATCTATTAGTGAGAAAGCAGGTACCTACAATAGCATCATCAAGTGGTTTTGCTATCCTATCCTCTTCAATGGTTTCACGAAGCAAGTCAAGGCACTCCTTAAGATGTTTAAGATAGTCACTGTGAACTAACTTATTATTCCTAAATGGAAGAGGAATATTCATAGCATCAATTGCGTACTTCTTACAAGCAGAAACCTTTTGAACAACATTATCACAAGTGATGATTGGCATTTTCCCTTTCACCTGAGTCTTTAGATTCTCAATTTCTTTAAGCAAATAAGTTATCTTTTCATTGTTTTTATCACGTGTGATCTTAATTGAATCATATAACTCTTTGTAATGTTGTTTAACTTTTGAACTTTCAGCTCGAAACCAATCATTTTCATGTTGCAATTTATTGATGGTATCTTGAAATTGAAAATTATGAGAATCTATAGACTGTGGTTTTTGAGTGCCAATCACATCACTCTTGTTTGACTTCAATTGGTCAATTTGGACCCTCAGTTTCCGAATAGTGTTAGTGTGAGCTTGAATCTTTTCATCATGTTTGGCTAATTCAAAATATACATCAAATTCAGGAGCATCCGAAGATGTCTTGGCCTTTGAGATTTTAATTCTTTCTTCTAAATGTTGACACTTTAATTGCAAATTAAGATTATCAACCTCTAGTTTTGACAAATGCCTGACCATGTTATCATGGTCATCGTTTTGAATTTTCTCATGCAATTTTAAATTCTCCCCCTCAAGCTCAACAACACGATTCTGGAAAACGTTCAATGCAATAGACATCTCATGAAATTGGCAGGCAGATAATGCAAAATCAGTAGCAGTATAAAATACATCCTGTGCAATACATTTAGCAATCAAATTCTCATTCATGATGAGAATATTTTTCCTCTCAATTTCATTGCATTTAAGATCAATTGCAATTTGTTTTCTCTCGTTTTCCCCTTCTTTAAACACCTTTTTCATATTATCAACATCTTTATTTAAGGTTTTTTGAAGACCCTCAAAATGTTCTTTGAGAAGTTTAAAGAATGGCATGACCTCAGTTAAATAACAACTCTTTGTTTGTTCAAAACCCCTTTCCCCTTCAGTAATACCCGTTGGCGTAATTCTCTTTTTACATGTTTTATCAAAATCAATGAATAATTGACCAAGAACATATAGAGCAATTAGAGTATTATTTTGCGTGGGGATAGTTAAAGGGACAAGATGCCTGGGTGTATTCAGTGGGTATAACGTTGGATTAGCTATCTTAAACATGGTACGAGTTTCACCCACAATTCTTTCTGCTTTCATTCTTTCAAGGTCAAAACTCCAAGATATTTGCTCTGGGGTAAACCTTTTTTGAGGGACAAAAAGAGCTAATCGATTATCTTCAAAGTAATCATATTTATATAGAATTTTGTTTGCAATGCACCAGGGATCCTTTAATTTTTCAGCCAATTTCTCTCTAGTTCTATCTTCTATCTCATTGGTCTCATCATCGGATCACACATCAGGAGGGGCATGACCAGGCTTAAGCATAACATTTGCATCATATAATGCAGGTTGGGCATCTTTAACGCTCCTAAGCCAATTAGATTTGGGTTCACCTACATCCTTTTCACTGTTTTCATCACACAACTTTCTATGCTTTTGTATCATTTGAGCAGTTTGAATGGTTTGGCCTTGTGTGTACAACTTGTTTTCAAGCTTGTTCTTTAACGTCTTAAGTCTGGAAAAATCATTTAAGAGTTTTGTTTCCTTATCCTGAAAATCAAGTTTTTGAGTAATCATACTCTTTTGTATCTCCTGTTCACGTTTGACAGTTTGATCAAGTTGATTTTGTAAAGATTTTAACTCTTGTTTCAATGTTTCTTCTTTTAAGTTACGTTCAGTTATATATGCATGCATTTTCCAATCCATGTTCTGTTCACGTTCAGTTAGCTCAAATTTTGCACGTTGTTCATAACACCTAACTTGATCCTTCAAAATATTAATCCTAGTGGTTAGGGTGTCATCAGGGATATAAACAGTGTGCTCATGCAAATCACAATCATTATCGACAACAGAAGATGCACTACTTGGTACAACTGACTCTTCGTTGTGTTTCACATATTGTTCACATGGGAAAATATCGCTATTTCCCATATTAGTAGTATTTGAGCCAACAACGTTTGTCAGTTGTACTTTGTTGGGAATCTCATGTTTATCGACCATGTCATTCAGTTTGAGTACCTTAGCACATGAAGCATGTTCTTTCATCGGTCTGTTATATGCATCCACATCCTTTGTAGAAAGAGTGATTGAACTGTTGGTAGAGTCAAGCTTATCAGTCTCTGATCCTCTGTCATCGGTGACTACTCTCCCAATACCCGATGCTTTACCCGAATCCACAATACCATCACTTGATTGCACCCGACATGCCTTCAACTTGTCTTCATACTTGAGTTTGTGCTGTGTTCTTTCCATAATGTACTCCTTCACATTACCCATGAGTTGGAGTAGTGTGACTCTGAACACGTCAACCTCGATTCCCGTGTGAGTAGCAAAGCCCTTTTTCGTCATTTGACTCTCATGATCATACTCCTCCATGAATCGCGAATCAATGAACGCTTGGAGTTGGTTGTTGATCACACAGAATGCAGCCATAGATCTTCCTTCAGAAAATTCACCTTTTTCAAGTTGTTGTTGGAGTTGATCTAAGTATAGAGTCATTTCGCCTTTGAAGGTCTCAACCTTTTGACTGAAGAGTGTTGCAAATGCACGATTGTAACCAACTGAGTATCCAGGTTGTGCAAAGAGAACCTTGAGATGTGAATGAAGTAATCGAAAACATTCAATGCAACTATCCTTTGCATTATCGGGCAATTTAATTGGCTGATGGAGTTCATTCTGTTGAGACTTCGAGCATGGAGATTCCATTTTAGCATTATCAGACTCAAACACGTTAATTTGTTGTGAAGGGTTGGAAGTCTTATGTACATCGATCATATCGTACAATTTAAGTATCTCAGGTATGACTGAATCTGAAGAATTTGACATAATGTGGACGTGCACGGGATTTTACACTTGTATGATTTAAACCGAGAAATAGATTCTTTCGCGGGATTTTACAAAATCAAGAAGAAACCGTAAAACATCGAAGACTGGAGATGAACTTGATGATCAGTTGATGGACTTGAAGATCAGTTGATGTTGTTTAGTTGTGATTTTGGTTCGGTTGATGCAAGTTTGGCCTCGAAAATTTGGTGAAAATTAGGTCTAAAAACTTAAAACCTCAATAACTTCACTCCGGAGGTGATTTGGGCCTCGAAAAATTCGTTTCATGACTACATGGTGAAACCTCACTATATTCAGCCTGTTCCGGACGTTTTGACAGCTAATTCGCTGAAAACGGAGTTACGGTTCAAAAGTTATGACCGTTTGAAGTTTTGATGTAAAAAGTCAACTTTGGTCAAACTGCAACTTTAGCAAATCACTAGAAGAGGTAAACGCTAGTTGGAGGTAATCGCAATCTGAAGGTAAACTCAAACTGGAGTTAACCGCAGGATCGGGCAAGGTAACCGCAAAGAGGAGCAAACCGCAACAGAAGCAAATCGCAAATAGCAAATCGCAAGTCACAACAGTAACCGCAGGAGCAAATCGCAAGTCACAACAGTAACCGCAGGAGCAAATCGCAAGTCACAACAGTAACCGCAAGAGCAAACCGCAGGAGCGAACCGCAGAGACTTAATCGCAACCCACTAGAGTCCAAAACAGTCACTATCTTGCGTTTTGCCCTTATACCCAATAAAGTAACCGCTAACTAGCAAACCACAGGAACCAGTAGCTAACCGCAACCAAGAAATAAAACAGTAGAGCTAACCACAGTCAAGAATAACGCCCCAAAATCAATCCCAACTTCAAATACACGTTTGATGTAGCATAACAAACTGAAAAACTATGTAGTACTAACACCAATGATCACAAAAGTACACCCATAACGTATCAAATAACACTAGAAAGATCAAACCATGATGTTTTCAAAGAAAACTCTTCTAACTCACAAAAACCACAAAAACCACACCAAATCCGAATATCCAAGGCCCTAAGATGAAACCATGGCTCTTGATACCAATTGTAGGATACTCATAATCATAAACATGTATGGTTTAGTTTGGTTCGAATTAAGAAGAAGTAGAATTTCTAGAGAGAGAAAGTGGGAGCCTTTTCTAGAGAGAGAAACAAGTGAAATGTATTAGATTAAGTGAATGGTCCAACCCTCTCCCTTGGAGGGAGAGGGGTATTTATAGTTACAAAGAAAACGCCCACTCTCGGGCTGTGGATCAGACATACTGTGGGTAAAGACCCGTCCTTCCTCCACGGTGTTACTTAAACTAATCTACGAACTAACTAAATATTAATAAGACTACGAGCTACTCAATGCTAATCTATACTCGGGGTGACCGAGTCTTTCATATGAATATTTATATTCCTAACACTGAAGATGACTCACTGAGCAACTGTTCACTCAGTGACTTGATAATATTTACGGATGTTAAACACTTAGGTTATTTTATGTTCAAATCCTAGTTAGAGGAAGTTTGGGGAATTCAGTAACCCAACAGTCTCCCCCTATTTGGATATACAAATAGCCTAAGTGTTTAGTGGTTCAGTGTGAGTGAACAAGGGTCTTCTTCTCACACTGAGTGTTAATTTAATTTGAATAGGACACTGATATCTTAAAAAAACTTTAATGTTCATTAATACCTATTACAGATCCTAAGAAAATTACAAAACACAAAAAAGATAGATGTTGCAGATTCAAATGTCCAGCTTGTAACCAAGGGCTTCAAGCTTTGGTCTCTTCGATCTCAGTACATGCTTGTCAGGATGTTCCTCAATCATAGCTTTCAGGTCCAGCCAGAACCTCACATTTTCAGCACTCTTAATGGGAGACGCCATCATGAGATTCCCAAGCATTGCCTTGATCCCAGCCCTATCAATATCAGACCATCTTTAGAAGGCAGGGTTCCCATATTCATCAATGAAGCATAGACCTCTTTCAGGTTCCTCAAGGACCACGTTGTTCATGAAGTTGATTCCTTCAGGAAGTGATCTGTCACAGTCTAACCCAGGGACCTTGATCTCAGGTTCCAATTCAACTGGCTTCCTTTTCCTTTTGGAGATCTTTGAGGGAGCAACCTGAGTTGATGGAGCTGGAAGAAGAGAGGGGATATCAAGTACTTCAGGAATTTTCTTCAGCCTTTCGTATATCAGCTTCAGTGCTTTCAAAAGTTCAGGGACCACCGCATTTTGCTTCTTGGCAATGATAAGTCGAAGCTCATCTAATTCAGTGATGCCAAACTCAGAGAACTTGAATGGTTTGTGGACATCAAGAATTCTTTTGTCAGGCCCCCTGAAGATAGTGATGACAACAGGATTGGTGTTGCGATGAATCTGAATGTCAGTGATGGGTTCTGGTCTCAGTCTTTCTTTCATCACCTAGGTATACCTTTCAATCATGTCTTTCCTGAGCTGAGCATCGTTCCTGAACTTTTCTTCCCTTTCCTTATGAAGAGCACACCACTCCTCTTCCTGAGCTTTCTTGAAAGCTGCACCAGCTTGCCCACCAGCTAGTGCCTTAGGATCCAACCCAATTTTCTCAGCTTCCTCATGCACAACCTTTATAAGAGCAGGCTTGCTCATCCTTTCTTACTCAACCACTTTCCTTAGCTGCTCATCCCTTTCCATATGAGCCTGTATTTCTGCTTCAGTGAGGTGTGTTGGGAATTATACTTGAGTTGATAAGACAAAACATGTGAAAGATGAAGGACTAAAGAAGACAAAGTAAAGAATGAAGAAACTGCAAAAGACAAGGACTTGCTTTACAAAGAAGTTTTTGCATTATAGTCCTTTGTAGTATTTTGTAAACCCTAATGTCTCTATTATATAAAGAGACATAGGGTACAGGTTTTTGTCATTCACGTGTCACAATGTAAAACGCCAAAGGGGTGTGTGTGTGGGAACCTGGCGTTAGGGGAATACGTCCAGATTATTTGTGTCATATGTTTTGGGGCTTGTAGTAGTCATTGTATAAAGATGATGATGAAACTTTGTTAGGTAATAACAAAGATTGTTCTTATTATTCCGCTGTGCATTCTATTGTTCATCCTAGTCAAGCCTAGATCAGTCTATAAAAAGTGGCATCAGAGACAGGGGGCTCGTGATCTAGGATCTACAAGGTTTTTCGGTGAAAAGGTGAAAAATTCGAATTTAGTATTATTTTTCGTAACTTTCTGTAGTATAGTTTTGCAATGGCAATATCTCCTTCGTTAACCGTTGGATCGGGCTGAAATATTTACTGGAGGTTCTCAACATAACAAGGAAGAGTTCCACCGGAGGGATCTTCGATTTGAGATCTCAGTAAAAAGATAAAAATTATCAAAAACTGCTGCTGAAAGAGGTATATTGTTTCGAATTTTTAGGGTTTTCTTGATTCAACTCTTTGAATTCGTGCATGCTTGCTCTAAACTCATAATAGAAGTTGGCTATATGATTTATGGTGTCTATAATTCATGATAGAAAACTGTTTTGATGAAGAAACGATTGGTGGTTAGGTTTTTTAATGGTTGAGCATTCAGAAACCATAATCATTAGTGTGTATTACAAACTGCTGCTACACATCTGTTTTGGTGGTTCTTTTGTATTCAAGAAAAGGGTTTTGATGGTTCTGAATTTGCACACTGGTGTATCATTATCCAGTATGTTTAGGGTTTTAGCAAACCCTAACAGATCCTAACAAGAATTCACCATCAGTAATTATTATTTATTCATCAAGGGTTTCGTGATTTCTTCTTATGATTCTACGTGTTCCTGAATTCTATGCATATCTTTTAACTCCTGAATACACAAGGTGATGGAAGCAGATCTGGTAAAGAACTTTTGTCACATATTAATTCATTGAAGATCGTAGGGTTTGTGATAGTGGGTCGGTGTCAATAATCTATTGTTGATATTTCCTCATACGAATTGATTGTGTCGCTGATATTTATTTGATATATCATGATTGCTTGTCGAATATTGCATGGTTACTGATGGAAAGATTATATATATTCAAGGAACATGGGACGGTGGCTATTATTTATCATTATCATGGGACGGTTGATGGCTTGATGCTATCATTATTTACTAAGGATTCATGATGATGAGTGGGGTTTTTTATATATTGCTACTGAGAATGTTGTTCGTATATACTTCACATTGAATCTTGTGGGTTAACAAGTATCATTTGTTGTTTTGTGTTTGATTTGGTGGCTGAAGTTGCGTGGATGATGAGTGGTTTACAAGACGATTTGAAAAATTGCATTATTACACTTAGTTTCCACTGCTCTCACGTGTTTCCACTGCTCGACTTCATGGTTTCCACTGGTAGTACAACTTTTCCAATGCTCATGTTTTTAGTTTCCACTGCTATGCTTATTTGTTACCACTGCTCGTTATATTTTACCACTGCTCGTTCAACGTTTCCACTGCTGCCTCGATAGTTTGCACTGCTCTTATTAACAGTTGCTCGCTTAGTACGACATGGGTTTCTGGACATATATGAAGAGATAAATTGGAGTTAGTTCTTTATGTGCATGATACTTATTACATCAGTGGGGTTTGCATTGTTTGATGAGAGCTTGTAGATAAATTATCTACTGATGTTGATGGAGCTGAGATCTTGTCGTAAGGTGCATGGTATTTAATTGTTTCATTCGAACATACTGGTTACTCATTGGTTGTGCTATATCATGGGTCGGTGGTGCTTCCAATAGAGTTACATATATCTGATTGGTACTATCAATTGCTAATATTCTATGAGGTTTAATATTATTCTCGTTGATGAAGTGGATTTCATGAAATTCATTATGGTATTGAAGCAACAAAGAATGTGGGATAGTGGATACTATAACCTCGTAATTTTCTTTTACATGGGTGGACATGGTTACCACAGTGAGAGGAAGCCAGAATGTTTTTCTATATTGAACAACAAAATTTTTTGGTTCTTGGTTGGATAATGCCACACACAGAAGGTTATTTGGTTTACATACACATGATTTTTGGATTTATGAAAATGCATGGTACGACACACATAAGAAGATTTTTGATTTTTGGTTCTTAAAAGATTTATGGCTCGTTTTTATTTGTTCTAATTGATTACGAAGATCACCTATTTGACGTTGAAGTGGAATTATTCGAGTTAGTGTTCTTATTACAACTACGAATTGACAAACACTTGAAGGAGTTACGTTATTGTGCACAGTGATTATTGTCAAGAGATTGCGGTCTCCCTATACATCGGTTTGGGTATACGTTCGAAGTTATATTTAAGACATGAGTTTGGATTGTTCTAATTCAACATCAAGTTGGTAATACTTAGTTTTCTTCATCAGTAATTATTACATATAGTCAACATTCAAGAAATGGTTAACATATGGGTTTTAGGGGAAGCTTAAGTGTTCAAATGATTAACCATTTTGTTAATACAAATATCGCCTAAAACGTTATTTATATTTTACGATCTTTGCTAAGTTTTGTTAACGACAAAATGTAAACTTTAGTTTCTAAGTAAAACTTAATTTTAGTTTAAAGACTTGCATAATTAGACATTTGCTACATTTTACATTTCACATAAAACACAACACTTTTCATTTCTTAAAATAGAAATGTCACATCACATTTATGGTTAGTTTGTCAATATACATTTAAGAAAAGATTGTGTGTTTGACTAACCATAAGTCCTCTTACACAAGTTTGTGTTTGACTAGTTTTTATTTGATGTGACCTTGGTTGGTTTGAATGATTTATTGCAAAACCAACTGCAAGCCTGGCGGAACCCTGGGGGTACACGGGCGGAACCCATCTGAGGGTTCCGCCGTATCCGCCAGACCTGCAGAAGGTCTTGCTATAAATACCAAGCCATATGTTTGAATTTTGGCTTTATCACTCTACATTAGATTTTCACACACATACATTCATTCTTTCATCTAACCCTTTAATATCTCATTTCTATGTGAAGTTTCTTTTGTAGCAAAGAAGTTCACAAGTTTATATAAAGTTGCAAGTATTCAACACAACGTTGCAAGACTTGTTAGCTTAGCATCGTGTAGACTTTGTGTAGTTTACACTTCATTTGATTGTGTATTTTCAGTAGTGATCGGTTAGTATTTTAGTCCTCAAAATACAAAGTGTGACAGGAGTTGTTGTACCCTTGTAAAAGAACTAACGGGAGTGGTTGTACCCTTGTAAAAGAACTCGACATCTAGCTTAGTGTCGGTAAATGTGTATAAGCGACGTGTAAGGTTTTCTCCGCCGGTGAAAGGAGCTTGTTGACTAGTGAAAGAAACTCTCGAGTTGGATACTCGGGGCGTGGACGTAGGGCAAGGAAAAAGAGTCCTTGTAGCCGAACCACGATAAATACTCGTGTTGTGGTTTGATCGTTTCTTTCTTTATACTTGCATGTTATATATTGTGTTTATGTTCATATCTTTGATTAAACAGAAAGTTTCAAAAGATAATTAAACAAGTTTAAAGTTTTTTTAAACGGTAAACTATTCAACCCCCTTCTAGTTTTCCACACATTTATATGCTACATTGAGGTGAAGGTTTTTGCTACTGCTAGTTGTTATTACTACTGATGATTTGGATTTATGTTGTTTCAAGTACATTTCAAGATGCGGAAAACTTAATGGTGGCGACTTTGAAACATTGGAAAGATGAATTGGACGTGTAATATTGATTTGTGGTTGTGAAGATCAAGGTTGCTTACATTTGTCCCCTATTTAATGATGACAAAAAGGGGAAGAAGATATACATAGAAGTTGCAACTTGAAGAGCCTTGGTGATATAGTGTTGTTTAAGGGGAAGTTCGTTATCTTTCATACATAATAACTTCTGGGGAAGTTCATGCTTACTTGGTTTTGTCATATCAACTAGGGGAAGATTGTTAGGAATTATACTTGAGTTGATAAGACAAAACATGTGAAAGATGAAGAACTAAAGAAGACAAAGTAAAGAATGAAGAAACTGCAAAAGACAAGGACTTGCTTTACAAAGAAGTTTTTGCATTATAGTCCTTTGTAGTATTTTGTAAACCCTAATGTCTCTATTATATAAAGAGACATAGGGTACAGGTTTTTGTCATTCACGTGTCACAATGTAAAACACCAAAGGTGTGTATGTGTGGGAACCTGGCGTTAGGGGAATACATCTAGGTTATTTGTGTCATATGTTTTAGCCCCAAGATCACTAGTTTGATCCTGTTGATATAACCGTCTTACCATTGATCAGGTAAGATTGGGGCTTGTAGTAGTCATTGTATAAAGATGATGATGAAACCTTGTTAGGCAATAACAAAGATTGTTCTTATTATTCCGCTGTGCATTCTATTGTTCTTTGTTATTGTTCATCCTAGTCAAGCCTAGATCAGTTTATAACAAGGTGATATACAACTCCATTGATTTCATATGGAACCTTGATGGGCTCATCAGGGTCACGCCTGACAAGGGAGGAAGCAGGAACCAACATAGTTTCAGGCCCAGTTGTTGTGAGAATGCTTTTGCCTTTATCCTACTGGTTTGTTGAGGAAACAGTTGCTTCATGAGGCTGATATGAGGAGATGGGAGTAGCCTGAGTGACATGCTCCCCCTTAGTGTGAGAGGGTTGTCCTCTTGAAGCAACATCGGTAGCTTCTCTTGAAGCAACATCAGTAGCCTTTGGTTGACTTGTTGAGGATTCTGGTGCTTCAATGGAAGGAGCATCAGTGACTTTCTCCCCCTCAATTGTTGCCAGAGCCAAGGTGATGGCAAGAGTTGGAGGTCTTACTGATGCCGAGGGAGTGGTACTCTTGAAAGCTTGAAAAATCTCAGTCATCAAGGACTTGATGTCAGACATGTCCTGTTTAATGATAGAAACTTTGGCTTCAAGAGACGCCTGAGCACCTTCAATCGCTGTCATCCGAGAACCAAGATTCCAGGCCATAGAAATTGAAGCTTTAGACTGAGCTGCCACAATCTGTTCCAAGGCAGTGAGAGAGGACTTGACAGAGTCCACTGAAGTGATGAGAGACTGAAGATTGGAGGACTTCATCAAATTAAGTAGCTCAGTGACGTTCACAGAGTTTAGCTGATAAGTCTCTGAAGCCTGAAGAAGCTTCCTGGTGAGTTCAGGGTCATCCTTGACTGATTCTTGAACAGATTTAACCCCTGCATTCAGCTTGTTGAGAGATTCAATAAACTGGTTGAGGTAAGAGACAAGCTTCGTAAATGAGAAGTCAATGGATGAGTTTTGTTCCCGAACATCATCATAAAATTCTTCAACCAAATCCTTAAGAGTGAAGTAATGAACAGCCTGCTTAGTATGCATGTTGAAGACTTCATCAGTGACCCCTCGGTATAAAGCATTGGTGGCCTTCTTTATGAATTTGACGAAGAATCGCTTAGTGAGGGGAGATGCATCATCATCAGAAGGTTTAGACTCTGGTTCAAAATCAACAAATTCATGGTCAGGAGACTGAGGAATTGGTTCAGTGATTTGCTCCTCAGTTTCCATATCATCTCCAGCTTCAAACACTTCCTCTTCACTGTGGAACTCATCATCAGAGAATAGAGCTTCCTGAATATCTACCATGGACTGAATCTGCAAAAATGGGTTAGCCGGCTCCTCTTCATACGAAGACCTGCCTTGGTTTTGGCTAGGTCCTGACCCCTCAAATCCAGCAGACCGAGTTTTATCTGCCTGGTCCTCAGAGTCAGTTCCCGAGGAATGCGCACCTCCGGGAGTGGGTTTAGGTTCCATATCAGCGGGTGGTCGCATGCCCCTGAGTCTTTGTCCTCTGAGGCCCCTTCAGACACTGATGGGTGTTTTTCATTGGCATCCTTAGGAACCGTGATTGTTGTTTCCCTATCAGCGGGTTGTATATTTCCCTCTGAGTCTTTGGGATGAGTTGTGGTGCCCTCAGACAAAAGCTTTGATTTTCGAATGTCCTCATCAGGCGAGTGAATGGTGATGTCCCCCTTTCCAACGAGCTTGTTGATGCGTGGTTTTGCAACCTTGCAAAAGGTTTTATCTCTCGAGGGATCTCAAGAAGCTTGCAATCCCCACCAGGCAGTGTACCTGACCGATGTAGTATTGTGTAGTGGCAAGTACCGGGGGATTGATCGTTCTACTTGGGGAATAGTGTTTGTTATGATTGAATCTTAATCTAACTAGGTGTAGAGTTGAGGGATGATTCTTTTTGTATTTTTATGGTTTATGGAAAGCAAGTAAAAATCTCGGGTATTGGAAGAGCGGGCGGAATTAGTTGCTAATCAACTAACCCAAATAACTACAAATGCAATAAAAATAAAATAACAATAAAATAAAATGTGAGAAAAACCTTATATGGAGAGAAATGTGTTTACTTAGATTTCACTACTCCATAGCTATCTTTCATTAATTGATTAGTTTGTTACAATTGCGTGGATGACGGGTTATATTCCTTAATACCATTCGTGGGGCCGTGTACGATCTTCCCCAACTCTATAAGCTGCTACCTCTTCCTATGTCGAGCCGACAACTAGCTCCTAACATGGCCTCCTTAGTAGTCACTTATGCATTAAATATAACCATTAAAATCGTAGTACACATTCGATTCATGTTTCTTAAGACGTTCAAGCATGTTACCAATTGGAGATTAGCCAGTTTTCTTAAGCCTAACATTGAAATCATTCATCCAACAACAATTAATAACAACTAATCAATCAATAATCAATAGCTAGGTTTCATTACATCTAAGCAAACACAAATAAACATAGCCTAGCATGTTAATATAAATACAAGCATAAGATAGAATCAAACAACACTATTCAATGATTATTGGAAGACTTATCTTTAATTAATCATGGATGAAAGAAGGGTTTGAAACCCTTACAAAAAGGCTAAAATTCGTCCTAGGGTTTATGGTGAAGTTCCTCCAAAAGTTCTCTCCCTAATGAATGAAAATTAAAAAACTATATATAGAGATTACATTCTAACGGCGTCATGTAATCTACATGTGATGCCGTCAACTCACCGCCAATGCTTTCCTCAGATTGCCTAGATCCAGATCTGACGCCGTTGATGCGTGGTTTTGCGCCCTCGCAAAAGGTTTTACTTCTCAAGGGATCCTGAGAAGCTTGCAATCCCCACCAGGCAGTGTACCTGACCATTGTAGTATAGTAAAGTGGCAAGTACCGGGGGATTGATCGTTCAACTCAAAGAATATTGTTCGTTAGGATTGAATTAATCTAACTAGGTCTAGAGGTGAGGGATGATTCTTTTTGTATTTTTATATTTTATGGAAAGCAAGTAAAAATATCGGTTTTGTAAGGAGGGACGGAATTAGTTGCTAATTAACTAACCAAAAAGCTACCAATTAAACTAATGTGCAAGAAAAGTAAACTAGGGTTCTACAAGGGAAGTGAAGCATGTCTACCTATGATGTATTACTCCTTTCTAGCTATCCAATTCTACCTATTGAATGTTAACCTTGTTTTAATTGACGGGTTATATTCCTTAATACCATTCGTGGGGCCGTGTACGATTTTCCCCAACTCTATAAGCTTCTACTTCTTCCTATGTCGAGCCGACTACAAGCTCCTAACATGGCCTCCTTAGTAGTTACTTATGCATTAAATACAATCAATTAATCGTAGTACACATCCGATCATGTTTCTTAAGACGTTCAAGCAAGTTACCAATAGGAAGTCTGCCAGTTTTCTTAAGCCTAACATCGATAAACATTCAATCAAAACAAGAAACAATAGGAACCAAGAATTATAAACTAAATCAACTAGACCTATTGAAGTGTCACGCCTTAATTGATGAAGATAGACACAAACATCAACAAGGAATCAATAAGATCTAATCAATTGTATACAAGTTTCACACAATCATAAGTAGACACAAGGTGAATTAGCAACGCATAATCAATGAAGAGAAATCAACAATAACCATAATCGAAGACATAACATAAGATTGAATCAATAAACAAACCATTACAAGATGTTTATAGAGTAATTAAGACCCTCTAAGTTGCTGGAAAAACACCTACCCTAACCCTAGAATCGGACTTAGGGTTTGGGGCTTAAAAAAGTGAAGTTATAATGTTGTATTTATAGGAAAACTTTCTGTCAGCAAGGCTTGACGACGTCAGCCCTAACACTTGATGGCATCAGCCCACCGTTTTCACCAAATCGAAGATTTTTTCGTCCTCTTCGCGTGGGCTTTTGAATCACCTAAATCCGAGTTCGTATGCAAAAGATATGGCCAAAACAATAACAGCTACTTCGCGCGCAAGTTATGATTGCCTTGGTCAACATGTGACGTTTTCACTAAGGTTTCTTCTTGTGCAAGCCTTCTTCCTGACGTCGTCACTCTATATCATCTGACGTCGTCAGGTTGAATCCTGACGCAGTCACCTTCAAAAGTCTTCTGGGATGTCTCTTGTTGTCTTATAACGTGACGGCCTTGGTGGAATTACACGTGATACCGTCACGTGTAAATGTGTTGAAAACTTTCTGGCCCGTCAAGTGTAAAAGTATCCACCTCTTCTTCAATGAGTGACGGCGTCACATGCAAGTCCTGACGCCGTTAGGTACTGTTTTCAGCATGATTTGGAGACTTTGTCGTTTTCTTCACTTTTTCGTTCCAAAAACGTCCAAAATGCTTCCTTTTCCATATTCTTCTTCAAAGTACCTAAAATGACAAAAGGAACGATTTAGGGCAATAATTGATCAAATAATCTCGACTTTGGGCTTAAATGACCCCCTAAAAGCGGTACACTCTTCGCTTCATCAAATATCCCTACACTTGGGATTTGCTTGTCCTCAAGGAAATGAGCTTTTCCACCAATTAAAATACAAGTTAGGGGTCATTTAACACTAATATAAAAGTAATTACAACACATGATCGTTCTACCTTACTCAAAACAAGCACGGAAATTATACACTAGCACCTCACATTAAGTGTTTGGATGCTCTCATCTCTCGGGTGTTAATTTATATATCATAATTGGAAATGGAGAAATATCACTCATTACCTGTCATAGCAAATAGATTACCATAGGCTTGGGAAAGGATCTAAAACCTCCACCACTTGGCGTAAGCACCTAGGATAAATTATTAAAGAGGTCTTTTCAAGGGTTATAACGTTAGGTGTATGGGATATGGAAAACACGGTTTTGTTGGATAAACGGATATTTTATTGGTGGCAAGTCAATTGTCTTAGTTAACTACATGTACAATGAGGCGTTGCTAAGCCAAGACTCGACTCAACTTGAACTAATCTACGACTCTTTTTGGATTTTTTTCAAGACACTATTTGACTTAAACATAAATAAAAGAAATGGATGGTAGCCCGTATGTTTTTCTCTTTTCTTTTTCTATTTTTTTTCTTTTTCTTTTTCATATTCTTTTCGATTTTTTTTCGATTTTACTTTATTTATTTTATTTTTTTTGCATACACTTTTACTCTACCATCTAAAATAATATATCAAAGGGAGCTCGTTTACTCCCTACACTTAAATTTTTACACACTTTACAATCAACTATTCTAATGACTCGAATTAAGATAATCAAAACACTTGGAGTAATTTTTAAGATTAATGCACATATGGGGGTAATAATTGATGTTCTTCCCCATTATTCCATAATACTAGTACTTTACCCATGAGTCACAATCGTCCCAAAACAATATGTACAAGATATGACTCGACTTAGCAACCATGTAATCAATTAGACAATTAACTAAGGGTTTAAACACATAACAATAATGCACTAAAGATGAGTGCATATAAGGAAGGCTAAGGCGATTTGGTTGCACATTTGGGGTGGAATGTAAACAACTTCTCCCTTTAAGTAAAATGCTTAAAGTTAGAAACGAAAAAGATAGGCTCGGAGGGGTGTACTAGGGGTATCGTGTACTAAAAATGAGTACAACGCAAAGGTGTGGAAGAATTACCTGACCTATGAAGTCAATGTAATTATATTACAGGTGTAAAACAAGGGTTATCCTAATGCCTCTTATCATGTAGTAAATCCTAACTACACGAATGTAGTCTCACTAGCGGTCTCGGGATGCATCGCTATCACAAGTTCTAGAATTTAAATACTACCGGTACACTCACAAGCATTAAGATTGAATGTTTTTTCCTAAAGATCTAATGGCGAACCTCACATTTTTGGGGTGGAAATTTTTTTGAGTGGTATGGTTTTTTTGCTAGTCATACAATTCCTATCCATGAGACGCTTATTAAGACTAAAATTTCACTTCTATATGTTGCAAACAATTTTAAATTTGGTGCTAAAATTGCCCTAACAAGTATTCCTCTTAGCTTTATTACACATTCACTATCAAACAAAACAAAAATCAAGTGGAGTTATAGTTTCTAAGGCATCCTAATTTACCCTCCCTACACTTAAACCAAACATTATCCCCAATGTTCTAAATAAAAGATATAAAAGTAAAAATAAATGAGAATGAAAGAAACTAATACTCCCCTGATTCGCTCGGTTTGGATGATGTGATAACATGGTTAAATCTTCCTCCAAGAGAATGAACATAATAAGCTTCACTCCAAAAATATAATCATCTTCTTGTCCAATATAACCTGTAATCAACTAACACAAAAACCAAAGCATCAAACCGAACAAAGAAAAACCACAACTAGATGTAATTCCAGACTTAGAAATAAAAACAAAACAATTAAAGGATAGGATACTTGTGGAATGAATTTCAAATAGGAATTCATAAAACATATCCACAAGTATTGACACACAAATAAGATAGAATATATGCTAATCATGAATTGTGAATTTTTCATGTTCGAATTTTGTTCTTTTTAACAAAATATAAACTTCCATACACTTATCTTTTTGTAAAATATCTTTATATGCAATTAGGACGAGGTTAAAAACAAAATAAAGCATTTTCACAAATTATTCGAAACATGAAAATTAAACAACTATGATTAAGCATATATGACACAAACAAACAAATAAAATAAAAAAAACATCAAACAATTAAAAACATGGGTTGGGTTGCCTCCCAAGAAGCGCTTGTTTTTGTTCGAGTCACGAGCCTGACTCTACCCTTATTTAACGGAAATATGGGAGGTTTTCCCTATACTTAGGATTAAGTGCGGGTGGAAGTAGCGATACACACCCTTAGGGTGGAAATATGCCACGTGAGGTGAAGGGGGTGAGTGAATGGCTTCCTTCATCCTAAAACTACCCGGATAATATTTGTTGATGGGTGGGTCGGTTCCTCTTTTGTCTCCTAGAAATATATCTAAGGATGGAAAGTTGTGTAAAGGTTGAGGTTCCGGTCGATCAACACTAGGAAATTCCCTAGAACTAAGAGTAAGGTTATCACTACAAGTTTTCAAATCTATATCCTCAATTGGTGCTTGGTCCAAGGGTTCTACCTCCATTGGAATTCCTAAAGTTTCTTCTACTTCTTTCGGGTAAGTCACGGGCGGTGTGTGTGCCTCAAATGATGGTGGGACTTGTGGAGTACTTAGTGGGCTTGCGTTATTTTCCTCATCATTCCTCGTATCAAAATCACCTATATGTTCATCCTGTATTATGGTAGTGCCTAACCATGACATGCACTTAGGTGGCTCAACTCTACCTTCATGTGTGTTGTATGTTTTGGTGAAATCTATCCCGCTCATGCAACTAGGTAGTCCAACATTAACCATCTCATAATCTTGGTTTGATTCTAAGTTCATGTTCTTAGAAACTAGGTCATCTTGCTCATACGAATCCACCAATTCGTTGAACTTATGGGTCATGGTTAGGAAGCTTTCTTCAAAATTCATCCAACGGGTCTCACTAAAAGGAATTGATCCTGATAATGATCGTCTAATAGAAATCACACATGCATAGAATTCATCAAACCCATCTAACTTTACCCCCAACTCCTCTTGGATGTCACTAAGATCACACAAAAATTCATTGGAATGATAGGAAGCAAATCTATTAGTGAAATATAATTGTTCCTCTATTGTCAATGATCTAAACAGAATTTCATCCGCCATAGTGACAAGTGAAAATGGTTTTACAAACAAAGGGCACAAAGAAAAAGATAGACTACAAGAAAGCTAATAAAATGAAAATAAAAATCTCACTAAAAAGGAATCTAATGAGTAGAACTAATCAAAATAAATTTCAACCTAAACAATAACTATTCCCCGGGCTGCGGCGCCAAAAACCTTATGCATGGTTTTGCACCCTCACAAAAGGTTTTACTTCTTAATAGATCTTGAGAAGCTTGCAATCCCCACCAGGCAGTGTACCTGACCGTTGTAGTATAGTAAAGTGGCAAGTACCGGGGGATTGATCGTTCAACTCAAAGAATAGTGTTCGTTAGGATTGAATTAATCTAACTAGGTCTAGAGGTGAGGGATGATTCTTTTTGTATGTTTATATTTTATGGAAAGCAAGTAAAAATCTCGGTTTTGGAAGGAGGGGAGGAATTAGTTGCTAATCAACTAACCCAAAAGCTACCAATTAAACTAATGTGAAAGAAAAGTAAACTAGGGTTCTACAAGGGAAGTGAAGCATGTCTACCTATGATGTATTACTCCTTGCTAGCTACCCAATTCTACCTAATGAATGTTAACCTTGTTTTAATTGACGGGTTGTATTCCTTAATACCATTCGTGGGGCCGTGTAAGATCTTCCCCAACTCTATAAGCTTCTACCTCTTCCTATGTCGAGCCGACTACTAGCTCCTAACATGGCCTCCTTAGTAGTTACTTATGCATTAAATACAACCAATTAATCGTAGTACACATCCGATCATGTTTCTTAAGACGTTCAAGCAAGTTACCAATAGGAAGTCTGCTAGTTTTCTTAAGCCTAACATCGATAAACATTCAATCATAACAAGAAACAATAGGAACCAAGAATTATAACTAAACAAACTAGACCTATTGAAGTGGCACGCCTTAATTGATGAAGATAGATACAAACATCAACAAGGAATGAATAAGATCTAATCAATTATATACAAGTTTCACACAATCATAAGTAGACACAAGGTGAATTAGCAACGCATAATCAATGAAGAGCAATCAACAATAATCATAATCGAAGACATACCATAAGATTTAATCAATAAATAAACCATTACAAGATGTTTATGGAGTGATTAAGACCCTCTAAGATGCTGGAAAAACACCTACCCTAACTCTAGAATCGGACTTAGGGTTTGGGGCTTACAAAAAGTGAAGTTATAATGTTGTATTTATAGGCAAACTTTCTGTCAGCAAGGCTTGACGGCGTCAGCCCTAACACGTGACGGCGTCAGCCCTAACACGTGACGGTGTCAGCCCACCGTTTTCACTAAATCGAAGATTTTTTCGTCCTCTTCGCGTGGGATTTTGAATCACCTAAATCCGATTTCGTATGCAAAATATATGGCCAAAACAATAACAGCTACTTCGAGCGCAAGTTGTTATTGCCTTCGTCAACATTTGACGTTTTCACTAAGGTTTCTTCTTGTGAAATCCTTCTTCCTGATGTCGTCACTCTGTATCATCTGACGTCACCAGGTTGAATCCTGATGCCGTCACCTTCAAAAGTCTTCTGGGACGTCTCTTGTTGTCTTATAACGTAACGGCCTTGGTGAAATTACACGTTATGCCGTCACGTGTAAATGTGTTGAAAACTTTCTGGACCGTCAAGTGTAAAAGTTTCCATCTCTTCTTCAATGAGTGACGGCGTCACATGCAAATCCTGTCGCCGTCAGGTACTATTTTCAGCATGATCTGGAGACTTTGTCGTTTTCTTCAGTTTTTCGCTCCAAAAAAGTCCAAAATGCTTCCTTTTCCATATTTCTTCTTCAAAGTACCTAAAATGACAAAAGGAACGATTTAGGGAAATAATTGATCAAATAATCTCGACTTTGGGCTTAAATGACCCCTTAAAAGCGGTATACTTTTCGCTTCATCAGCCGTCCCCTTGTATTCTTCACTGGCCTTCACTTTATAGAATGTACGTGACGGCCTAGGCGTCACAAAGGGTGACGCCGTCACTCTTTAAATCCAAAAAACCTTCTGGCGCATCTCGTGTAATCTTCATATCCACCTCTTTGCCAACACGTGACGCCGTCACCTATAGAACGTGACGCCATCAGGTACCGTTTCCAGCTTGATTTTGGAGACTTTGTCGTTTTCTTCACTTTTCGCTCCAAAATGTCCAAAATGCTTCCTTTTCCAGATTTCTTCTCCAAAGTACCTAAAATGACAAAAGGAACGATTTGAGGCAATATTTGATCAAATTATCACGACTTAGGGCTTAAATGACCCTCTAAAAGCGTAACACTTTTCGCCTCATCACTTGTACTGGCCCGTTGAAGGTTTAAGGACGTTAACTCCTTGATACTTGGGTTGTGATTTACCCAAACCTTTAGCAGGATATGAATGGGTATGGGTACCCGTCTCAGTGGAGTAGTGCTGCCCTACCGAGAATTTAGGACCCCTTTCTCCCTGAGACTATGATTGTGATTGGTTAGAGCCTTTAGCAGGATGTGAGGGTTGAGTTGTTCCTGACCCCACTAACTTGTATACGTCAGCAGGGCCTGAAGGAGAGGGTTTGCCTGAGGACACTGAGTGTGATTTCTCAGTATCCTCCGTTGGCATTTGTTTTGGGGTCAGTGAAGCGGCCACAATATTGAGGGTGTCAGCGGTCAGGGTCACCGGTTGCCTCTTTTTACCAGGCTTTGAGACAGAGGATCCAGTGGTGAGTGATCCGGGTTTGACCACCTTCCTGGACCCTTGTCCCTTCATCTTCTTCTCTCTCTTTGAGGGAGAAGGAATGGGTGAAATTTTATCTACGCCCTGAATAGTAGTCAACATGTACGTTGTCAGGGCGACTTCTGTAACCTTAGTAGGGTCCCTTGAGTAGTTTGCCTTGTGTAAGACATCAGGTGCAAAGCCCATGACGTCAGGCCTAACATACCCAACACCCAAAAGGTCCTGAAGCACACAGGAAATGAATCTAGGATAAGTCATAAGTTTTTGCCTAGATTTCCCTGTGGTCAGTTTTGTGATGAGGTCCTTGAAGATGAGTTCTCCAAAATCAATTTTTCTACCCTCCACAAGACTGAATACCATCATTGCTTGAGTGGCATTCAATTGCTTGGTTGAGGATTTTTTGCCCCCAAGGACTTGAATGACAAATGACACCAGGATCCTCCAAGGGGCAGGCAACCAAGTCTTGACGATTGGGGCCTTAGCTAACAGGGCCCCTGGTGTCACGTTAGGGTGTTGTTTGTCATAAGGCGCAAGTTCCAGCAATAATGGTATTACTTTCTCAGCCTTTGGTAGAGTCACAAAGGTCTTAGTGTAATCAAGGCCTGTGGCCTTAATGAAGGTTTTATAGTTGAGGGAGAGGGCTTTCTTCCCATTCAACACTGAGAACTTGATAATGGCTTCCTTAGTGACATCAGGTTTTTCAACCACAGATGTACACCAAAATTCCCTCAGTAAGTCATGATATATGACAGAGAGGGTTTTGGTAAAGGCTGTGGAGAGGAAGCAATTTTGTAAAAAATTATCCACACCCTTATAGGCAGGAAAGCCTTCAGGGTAGGAGAAATTCCCCACCACGTTGTTTTTGGTCATATCCACACTCTCAATATGGAATTCCACATTGGGAGCATATTGGATAACTTTAGAAGAGGCCATTTAAAAAAAAATTGATTTGAAGGTCGGAAAATGGTCGGAACTTAAAAAGTTATGGTCGGAATAACACACACAGTTTGAGAGCAAATTTTTGCAAAAATTTTGAAAGATTTTAAAAGCATGTGTGTGTATTCATTTGTGGGGGTATATATACGGTGATGGAAAGGGCATGGATTTCAAACAAATAATATGGGTTTTAATTGTGGTTATAAAAATGGTTTGATATCCGCATTAAATGCCCATCTTTCCCATCATCCTCTTTTTTCGCAATATGTCTAGGTGAACAGTTGCGCCTCTCTGCAAAAGTGCATTTTTTTGCAGAGATGAGGTCAGCACAAATATCATTTGATATTTTTGAGAGACCAAGGCATTAAATGCCTAGTGGGTTTTGGGATGATTTGGGGGGGGGGGGGGGGGGGCAAGATGTGGTTGCCAAAAGGGTAAAAGACATATATTCCAATATTAAATATAAGTCAGTTACCAACCTGGGACATTTACTAACTAGATACCTAGGGTATTTAGTTTGGCATTGAATGTCACTTTAAGTACACTTGAGGCCCCCTGAATGATTTTTCATTCAGGCAGAGGTATCAGGAAGGGTTTCAGTGAGAAATATTTATTGCATTCACTGAAAGATGATGGTGATCAAGGACCTTATGAGATATTTACACCAGGTTGTTTATATTCAATCAATGTCCTGATTTTCAATATCCAACATGCCCAATTCTGCTTTCAGTCTTGTGAAAGTGGGTTCATCTAAGGGTTTAGTAAAAATATCAGCTACCTGATACTCAGTGGGGATGAAGTGTAATTCAATATCTCCAATCATGATGTGGTCCCTGATGAAGTGGTACCTGATATCTATGTGTTTGGTTCTTTGATGAAGAACAAGATTGTTGGAGATGGCTATGGCACTTGTATTGTCACAGAAGATGGATACCATCTTATATTGAATGCCATAGTCACTGAGTTGACTCTTCATCCAAAGTACATTTGCACAACATCCTGCAACAGCCATATATTCAGCCTCAGCAGAGGACATGGCCACTGATTGTTGTTTATTTGTACTCCAGCACACAAGCTTTCCTCCAAGGAATTGACATGATCCTGAGGTGCTTTTTCTATCCATATTGTAGCCTGCATAGTCTGAGTCAGTGTATCCCTTAAGGTCAAACCCTGAGAACTTAGGATAATACAAACCAAGGTTTGGAGTTCCTTTTAGATATCTCAGGATCTTTTTCACAGCAGTGAGATGTGACTCTTTTGGATCTTACTGATATCTTGCACATAGACATACTGCAAAATGAATATCAAGTCTTATGGCAAGGAGATACATCAATGATCCTATCATGCCTCTGAATAAGGTTTGATTTACTGATTTACTAGCAAGATCAGGACCTAGGTTGTTTAGAGGAACCAATGGGGTTTTCACTGAAGCACAATCACTGAGTTCATATTTCTTCAGTGTGTTCTTGATATACTTTTCTTGAATAATGGATATGCCTTTGTCAGTCTGTTTGATTTGAAGTCCTAGAAAGTAAGTGAGTTCACCCATCATGCTCATTTCAAACTTTGTGGTCATCAGTTTTTCAAACTGTTTGCAAAGTTTGTAACTTGTGGAGCCAAAGATGATGTCATCAACATATACTTGAACATGGATGACATCACTTTTTGTTCTATAGATGAACAGGGTGTTGTCAATCTTTCCTCTGACAAACTTGTTTAGGATCAGGAAGGCTGAAAGAGTTTCATACCATACCCTGGGTGCTTGTTTTAGACCATAAAGAGCCTTGTTAAGCTTGCAGACATGGTTAGAAAATTCACTACTTTCAAAACCAGGAGGTTGTTGCACATAAACATCTTCTTTAATGTTACCATTCAGGAAGGCACTTTTTACATCCATTTGGTGAACTTTAAAGTTCATGTATGTTGCATAGGCTAGGAAGATCCTGATGGCTTCTATTCTAGCAACAGGTGCAAAGGTCTCCTCATAATCAATATCTTCCTGTTGATTATATCCTTTTGCAACAAGTCCTGCATTGTTTTTGATGATTGTACCACACTCATCAGTCTTGTTTTTGAAGACCCATTTCATTCCAATGACTAAAACACCCTTGGGGCATTCAACAAGGGTCATGACATTGTTTCTGTCAAATTGTTCCAATTCATCTCTCATGGCCTGAACCACACTCATTAGTCTATGTTAGAGAGAAAGTCAACATAGAGACATACATTGGCTGAGGCTGCTTTGAGTTTAGCAACCATGCTTTTGGTACGCATGCCTTCAGTGGGCTCACCAATAATGTTCACAAGCTCAATTGTTGTGGACTTAGTCCAGCTATCCTGAGGTCTATGATAAGAGTTAGAACTTGTAGAAGCCTGATTATCTAGAGGAGTAGGTTCAGTCACAGGAGCCTGAGGTCCCTCAAGATTTGGATCTTCAGTGGCCTCAATGTGGGCAATTTGATCAGAAGGTTCTTGAATAATTGGTTCAGTGGGTGTAGTCTCATTTGAGACTTGTTGAGTTTCTATGAACTCACTGATGGTTGGTTAAGGTAAATTGTGAGGAATGACGTAGTATGAGATATCTGCATCAACTTGGTATTGTGTAGAAGGATTATTTTCAGGGTGATACTCATCAGGGGGATATCTTGATGAGTCATCAATACCAATTTCCTCAACTGAGGAGTTGGAGAACCTGATGGATTCAATGCTTTCATCAACAATTATGTTATAGGTTTCCTCAGTTTGCTGTCTCCAAGTATTGAACACCCTGAAGGCTTTGGAGACAAGGGAATATCCTAGGAAGTATCCATCATCAGCTTTGGCATCAAATTTGCCTAAGTGATCCTTGTGGTTATGAATAAACACAGGACACCCAAATACATGAAAGTAGCTAATGTCAGGGATCCTTCCTTTGAATATCTCATATGGGGTTTTATTGTGACTTTTCTCAATGATGGACCTGTTTTGAGTATAGCAGGCTGTTCTGACTGCCTCAGTCCAAAAGTGTTTTGAGAGGACTGAGCCATTTAACATTGTCCTTGCTGCCTCAATGAGTGTCCTATTCTTCCTTTCAGCTACTCTATTTTGTTCAGGAGTATAAGGAGAAGAGAAGTTCTGAGAAATTCCTTTCTCATCACAAAAACACTCAAGGTCATGGTTTCTGAATTCAGTACCATTTTCAGTTCTAATCTATTTTACCCTGATATCATTTTGATTTTCAATGTTCCTGACAAAGGACATGATTGTATCAGCTGCCTGACTCTTTTTGGTCAGGAAGTAAACCCAAGTGTATCTTGAGTATTCATCCACAATGACCATAGTATATTTCTCATGGTTAATAGCCCTTGGACTGACAGGTCGAAATAGATCCATGTGAAGGAGGTGAAGGCAACTTTTGATTGAAAAGTTTTGTTTTGTTGTGAAGGAGGCCCTGTGATGTTTTCCTTTTTCACAAGCTGCGCAAGGTTTATCCTTTGAAAACACCAGGGAGGGTAGGCCAAGAACTTTGTTTTGTTTGGCAAGGTTGTTGATATTTTTGAAATTGAGATGAGACAACCTTTTGTGCCACAACTACACTACAACAAAAGTGGCTTTTTAGGACCCTTTGTGTGGGACGGTATGATAATGGAGTCCTAAAAAACTGTTTAATAGGACATATGAGCGTTTAGGGTTCTTTTTAAATATTTGCTACTTAGGCGATGTCCTAAAAAGGTATATAATAGGATGGTCGATGATTTGGGGTCCTATTATCATATAACTTAGTAGGACACTTAAAATATGGATCCTAATAAATTACCTTTATAGGACGTTTATTCATTATGGTTGTATTATAATACACCATAATAGGACACTTTAGTTTTGAGTCATAAGACATCAGTTAGTTAAAACGCTTATTCACAAAAAGTTTTATTATAGCAAAATTTAATAAGACCTTTGACACGTGGGTATTATAACGTTAACCTTTATAGGACGCTTATGTACAATGGTTTTATAACATCATTTTTTTAAAACGATTATTTGCAAAAGTTTTATTATAACAAAACTTAATAGGACCCTTAAGACGTGGGTATTATAATGTTAACCTTTATAGGACGCTTATGCAGAATGGCTTTAGTATCATACATCATAATAGGACATTTTATTTTTGAGTCATAAAATATCAGTATTTTAGAATGTTTATTCGCAAAAGTTTTATTATAACAAAACATAATAGGACCCTTAAAGGATGCATATTAATTATGGTTTTATTACAATACACCATAATAGGACACTTGATACATAAGTCATAAAACATTAATTATTCAGAACGCTTATTCGCAAACGTATTATTAAAACATAACTTAATATGACACTTGACACTTGGGTCCCATAGATTGATACACCATTATAGGACACTTGATATTTGAGTCATAAAACATCGGTTTTATGGAACGCTTATTCGCAAATGTTTTTTATTATAAGAAAAGTTAATAGGACCCTTGACAATAGCGTCTTATAACGTTAACCTTTATAGAACGCTTATTCATAATGGTTTTTTTATGATACACCATAATATGACACTTCTTTTTAGAGTCGTAAAACATCCGCTTTTTATAATGCTTATTCAAATTAAGTTTCCAGCTTGATTTTGGAGACTTTGTCGTTTTCTTCACTTTTCGCTCCAAAACGTCCAAAATGCTTCCTTTTCCAGATTTCTTCTCCAAAGTACCTAAAATGACAAAAGGAACGATTTGAGGCAATATTTGATCAAATTATCACGACTTAGGGCTTAAATGACCCTCTAAAAGCGTAACACTTTTCGCCTCATCACTTGTACTGGCCCGTTGAAGGTTTAAGGACGTTAACTCCTTGATACTTGGGTTGTGATTTACCCAAACCTTTAGCAGGATATGAATGGGTATGGGTACCCGTCTCAGTGGAGTAGTGCTGCCCTACCGAGAATTTAGGACCCCTTTCTCCCTGAGACTATGATTGTGATTGGTTAGAGCCTTTAGCAGGATGTGAGGGTTGAGTTGTTCCTGACCCCACTAACTTGTATACGTCAGCAGGGCCTGAAGGAGAGGGTTTGCCTGAGGACACTGAGTGTGATTTCTCAGTATCCTCCGTTGGCATTTGTTTTGGGGTCAGTGAAGCGGCCACAATATTGAGGGTGTCAGCGGTCAGGGTCACCGGTTGCCTCTTTTTACCAGGCTTTGAGACAGAGGATCCAGTGGTGAGTGATCCGGGTTTGACCACCTTCCTGGACCCTTGTCCCTTCATCTTCTTCTCTCTCTTTGAGGGAGAAGGAATGGGTGAAATTTTATCTACGCCCTGAATAGTAGTCAACATGTACGTTGTCAGGGCGACTTCTGTAACCTTAGTAGGGTCCCTTGAGTAGTTTGCCTTGTGTAAGACATCAGGTGCAAAGCCCATGACGTCAGGCCTAACATACCCAACACCCAAAAGGTCCTGAAGCACACAGGAAATGAATCTAGGATAAGTCATAAGTTTTTGCCTAGATTTCCCTGTGGTCAGTTTTGTGATGAGGTCCTTGAAGATGAGTTCTCCAAAATCAATTTTTCTACCCTCCACAAGACTGAATACCATCATTGCTTGAGTGGCATTCAATTGCTTGGTTGAGGATTTTTTGCCCCCAAGGACTTGAATGACAAATGACACCAGGATCCTCCAAGGGGCAGGCAACCAAGTCTTGACGATTGGGGCCTTAGCTAACAGGGCCCCTGGTGTCACGTTAGGGTGTTGTTTGCCATAAGGCGCAAGTTCCAGCAATAATGCTATTACTTCCTCAGCCTTTGGTAGAGTCACAAAGGTCTTAGTGTAATCAAGGCCTGTGGCCTTAATGAAGGTTTTATAGTTGAGGGAGAGGGCTTTCTTCCCATTCAACACTGAGAACTTGATAATGGCTTCCTTAGTGACATCAGGTTTTTCAACCACAGATGTACACCAAAATTCCCTCAGTAAGTCATGATATATGACAGAGAGGGTTTTGGTAAAGGCTGTGGAGAGGAAGCAATTTTGTAAAAATTTATCCACACCCTTATAGGCAGGAAAGCCTTCAGGGTAGGAGAAATTCCCCACCACGTTGTTTTTGGTCATATCCACACTCTCAATATGGAATTCCACATTGGGAGCATATTGGATAACTTTAGAAGAGGCCATTTAAAAAAAAATTGATTTGAAGGTCGGAAAATGGTCAGAACTTAAAAAGTTATGGTCGGAATAACACACACAGTTTGAGAGCAAATTTTTGCAAAAATTTTGAAAGATTTTAAAAGCGTGTGTGTGTATTCATTTGTGGGGGTATATATACGGTGATGGAAAGGGCATGGATTTCAAACAAATAATATGGGTTTTAATTGTGGTTATAAAAATGGTTTGATATCCGCATTAAATGCCCATCTTTCCCATCATCCTCTTTTTTCGCAATATGTCTAGGTGAACAGTTGCGCCTCTCTGCAAAAGTGCATTTTTTTTGCAGAGATGAGGTCAGCACAAATATCATTTGATATTTTTGAGAGACCAAGGCATTAAATGCCTAGTGGGTTTTGGGATGATTTGTGGGGGGGGGGGGGGGGGGGGGGGGCAAGATGTGGTTGCCAAAAGGGTAAAAGACATATATTCCAATATTAAATATAAGTCAGTTACCAACCTGGGACATTTACTAACTAGATACCCAGGGTATTTAGTTTGGCATTGAATGTCACTTTAAGTACACTTGAGGCCCCCTGAATGATTTTTCATTCAGGCAGAGGTATCAGGAAGGGTTTCAGTGAGAAATATTTATTGCATTCACTGAAAGATGATGGTGATCAAGGACCTTATGAGATATTTACACCAGGTTGTTTATATTCAATCAGTGTCCTGATTTTCAATATCCAACATGCCCAATTCTGCTTTCAGTCTTGTGAAAGTGGGTTCATCCAAGGGTTTAGTAAAAATATCAGCTACCTGATACTCAGTGGGGATGAAGTGTAATTCAATATCTCCAATCATGATGTGGTCCCTGATGAAGTGGTACCTGATATCTATGTGTTTGGTTCTTTGATGAAGAACAAGATTGTTGGAGATGGCTATGGCACTTGTATTGTCACAGAAGATGTATACCATCTTATATTGAATGCCATAGTCACTGAGTTGACTCTTCATCCAAAGTACATTTGCACAACATCCTGCAACAGCCATATATTCAGCCTCAGCAGAGGACATGGCCACTGATTGTTGTTTCTTTGTACTCCAGCACACAAGCTTTCCTCCAAGGAATTGACATGATCCTGAGGTGCTTTTTCTATCCATATTGTAGCCTGCATAGTCTGAGTCAGTGTATCCCTTAAGGTCAAACCCTAAGCACTTAGGATAATACAAACCAAGGTTTGGAGTTCCTTTTAGATATCTCAGGATCTTTTTCACAGCAGTGAGATGTGACTCTTTTGGATCTTACTGATATCTTGCACATAGACATACTGCAAAATGAATATCAAGTCTTATGGCAAGGAGATACATCAATGATCCTATCATGCCTCTGAATAAGGTTTGATTTACTGATTTACTAGCAAGATCAGGACCTAGGTTGTTTATAGGAACCAATGGGGTTTTCACTGAAGCACAATCACTGAGTTCATATTTCTTCAGTGTGTTCTTGATATACTTTTCTTGACTAATGGATATGCCTTTGTCAGTCTGTTTGATTTGAAGTCCTAGAAAGTAAGTGAGTTCACCCATCATGCTCATTTCAAACTTTGTGGTCATCAGTTTTTCAAACTGTTTGCAAAGTTTGTAACTTGTGGAGCCAAAGATGATGTCATCAACATATACTTGAACATGGATGACATCACTTTTTGTTCTATAGATGAACAGGGTGTTGTCAATCTTTCCTCTGACAAACTTGTTTAGGATCAGGAAGGCTGAAAGAGTTTCATACCATACCCTGGGTGCTTGTTTTAGACCATAAAGAGCCTTGTTAAGCTTGCAGACATGGTTAGAAAATTCACTACTTTCAAAACCAGGAGGTTGTTGCACATAAACATCTTCTTTAATGTTACCATTCAGGAAGGCACTTTTTACATCCATTTGGTGAACTTTAAAGTTCATGTATGTTGCATAGGCTAGGAAGATCCTGATGGCTTCTATTCTAGCAACAGGTGCAAAGGTCTCCTCATAATCAATATCTTCCTGTTGATTATATCCTTTTGCAACAAGTCCTGCATTGTTTTTGATGATTGTACCACACTCATCAGTCTTGTTTTTGAAGACCCATTTCATTCCAATGACTAAAACACCCTTGGGGCATTCAACAAGGGTCATGACATTGTTTCTGTCAAATTGTTCCAATTCATCTCTCATGGCCTGAACCACACTCATCAGTCTATGTTAGAGAGAAAGTCAACATAGAGACATACATTGGCTGAGGCTGCTTTGAGTTTAGCAACCATGCTTTTGGTACGCATGCCTTCAGTGGGCTCACCAATAATGTTCACAAGCTCAATTGTTGTGGACTTAGTCCAGCTATCCTGAGGTCTATGATAAGAGTTAGAACTTGTAGAAGCCTGATTATCTAGAGGAGTAGGTTCAGTCACAGGAGCCTGAGGTCCCTCAAGATTTGGATCTTCAGTGGCCTCAATGTGGGCAATTTGATCAGAAGGTTCTTGAATAATTGGTTCAGTGGGTGTAGTCTCATTTGAGACTTGTTGAGTTTCTATGAACTCACTGATGGTTGGTTAAGGTAAATTGTGAGGAATGACGTAGTATGAGATATCTGCATCAACTTGGTATTGTGTTGAAGGATTATTTTCAGGGTGATACTCATCAGGGGGATATCTTGATGAGTCATCAATACCAATTTCCTCAACTGAGGAGTTGGAGAACCTGATGGATTCAATGCTTTCATCAACAATTATGTTATAGGTTTCCTCAGTTTGCTGTCTCCAAGTATTGAACACCCTGAAGGCTTTGGAGACAAGGGAATATCCTAGGAAGTATCCATCATCAGCTTTGGCATCAAATTTGCCTAAGTGATCCTTGTGGTTATGAATAAACACAGGACACCCAAATACATGAAAGTAGCTAATGTCAGGGATCCTTCCTTTGAATATCTCATATGGGGTTTTATTGTGACTTTTCTCAATGATGGACCTGTTTTGAGTATAGCAGGCTGTTCTGACTGCCTCAGTCCAAAAGTGTTTTGAGAGGACTGAGCCATTTAACATTGTCCTTGCTGCCTCAATGAGTGTCCTATTCTTCCTTTCAGCTACTCTATTTTGTTCAGGAGTATAAGGAGAAGAGAAGTTCTGAGAAATTCCTTTCTCATCACAAAAACACTCAAGGTCATGGTTTCTAAATTCAGTACCATTGTCAGTTCTAATCTATTTTACCCTGATATCATTTTGATTTTCAATGTTCCTGACAAAGGACATGATTGTATCAGCTGCCTGACTCTTTTTGGTCAGGAAGTAAACCCAAGTGTATCTTGAGTATTCATCCACAATGACCATAGTATATTTCTCATGGTTAATAGCCCTTGGACTGACAGGTCGAAATAGATCCATGTGAAGGAGGTGAAGGCAACTTTTGATTGAAAAGTTTTGTTTTGTTGTGAAGGAGGCCCTGTGATGTTTTCCTTTTTCACAAGCTGCGCAAGGTTTATCCTTTGAAAACACCAGGGAGGGTAGGCCAAGAACTTTGTTTTGTTTGGCAAGGTTGTTGATATTTTTGAAATTGAGATGAGACAACCTTTTGTGCCACAACTACACTACAACAAAAGTGGCTTTTTAGGACCCTTTGTGTGGGACGGTATGATAATGGAGTCCTAAAAAACTGTTTAATAGGACATATGAGCGTTTAGGGTTCTTTTTAAATATTTGCTACTTAGGCGATGCCCTAAAAAGGTATATAATAGGATGGTCGATGATTTGGGGTCCTATTATCATATAACTTAGTAGGACACTTAAAATATGGATCCTAATAAATTACCTTTATAGGACGTTTATTCATTATGGTTGTATTATAATACACCATAATAGGACACTTTAGTTTTGAGTCATAAGACATCAGTTAGTTAAAACGCTTATTCACAAAAAGTTTTATTATAGCAAAATTTAATAAGACCTTTGACACGTGGGTATTATAACGTTAACCTTTATAGGACGCTTATGTACAATGGTTTTATAACATCATTTTTTTAAAACGATTATTTGCAAAAGTTTTATTATAACAAAACTTAATAGGACCCTTAAGACGTGGGTATTATAATGTTAACCTTTATAGGACGCTTATGCAGAATGGCTTTAGTATTATACATCATAATAGGACATTTTATTTTTGAGTCATAAAATATCAGTATTTTAGAATGTTTATTCGCAAATGTTTTATTATAACAAAACTTAATAGGACCCTTAAAGGATGCATATTAATTATGGTTTTATTACAATACACCATAATAGGACACTTGATACATAAGTCATAAAACATTAATTATTCAGAACGCTTATTCGCAAACGTATTATTAAAACATAACTTAATATGACACTTGACACTTGGGTCCCATAGATTGATACACCATTATAGGACACTTGATATTAGAGTCATAAAACATCGGTTTTATGGAACGCTTATTCGCAAACGTTTTTTATTATAAGAAAAGTTAATAGGACCCTTGACAATAGCGTCTTATAACGTTAACCTTTATAGAACGCTTATTCATAATTGTTTTTTTTATGATACACCATAATATGGCACTTCTTTTTAGAGTCGTAAAACATCCGCTTTTTATAATGCTTATTCAAATTAAGTTTTATTAAAACATAACTTTATATGACACTTGACAGTTGGGTCTCATAAATTCATCCACCATAATAGGACACTTAAAATTTGAGTCATAAAGTTTCAGTTTTATAGAACGCTTAGTTGCAAAAGTTTTATTTTAACAAAAATTAATAGGACCCTTGACACCTGTGTCTTTTAACATTAACCTTTATAGTACGCTTATTTGTTATTGTTTTATTATCATACGCCATAATAGAACACTCCTTATTTGAGTCATAAAACATCCGTTTTTTAGAACGCTTATTTACAAAAGTTTTATTTAAGCATTAGTTAATATGACACTTGATACTTGGGTATCAAAACTTGATACACCATAATAGGAAAAGCACTAATGAATAAGAGTTTTTCAAACTACAACTATTGATGGAAACTAGAAATAAGCATACAAATTTAAAATTCATATGAGTCAAAGATGAGTTAGTTTCTTGTAAATTATTCGGTTTAAACACAAAAATTCAAGTGGTCACACTAACCTGTGGGATAGTTTTCAAAAAGAATTTACCAACAAAGTACATTAAACCTGGCCATGAACGATACAATATCAAAAGGTCAATTTTGAGTATGTAAGTTTATGTCTAAAGTCTAAACTAATAAAGATTTGATGAAAACTTTAAACAAAACTCTTATAGCTGCATAGTCAGAAGTTCAACAAAAAAGTTGTTTCTACCAAGATGTACCGAGATTTGAAGCAACACTTTTGGTGGAATCGCTACAAGAAAAACGGGTATTTGGTAGGGTGAAAAACTGTGCCAAATACTCAAAAAGCCGTGCCAAATGCTATTTGGCACGGCTTTGGCTCCGTCCTAAATATGATTGTGCCAAATACATTTGAGTCGGGTTGAAACCGTGCTAAATAGTATTTGGCACGGTTCATGGGACGGTTTAACTTTGGGGTGCCATGAGTTAGGTATTTGGCACGGATAAAAATCTTTCGTTCCAAAATGGGCATTTGTCACACTTTTATATCTCGTCCCAAATGCCTATTTGCTACCAATTCATCTTCCGTGCCAAATGTGTATTTGGCACAGTTTTTATTTACCGTGCCACAATTAACTAGGACGGTTTTATCTGCCATGACAAACGTATTTGGCACGGTTTCCGTTTTTGTGCCAAATGTACTTGGCACCTTTTTATCACCCTCGGCAAAAAAACATTTGGCACGCTTTTGTGTTCGTTATAAAAATCATTTGGCACGGTTTGCGTAATCATTGCTAAGGTGTATTAGCACCATTTTTCGTTACAAATAGTTTTTAGTGCACCATCGTACTAACCAATCATCTCATATATGCGCAAATTTAACTGAATCGAAGCCAAAAATAAATTGAACTCAATTTTTATTAATCATCCATAAAATCAAGTAAAACATAATCACTTGAATACAGTAAAATAAAAACCAATACATCCAACATCCTTGTAAACTAGAGAAAAAGTCATAACTAGGAACTCAGTAGAAATCACTAAGACAATTTATTACTAACGGAAACAAATAAAGCTCAGCAAATCACGGTTTAATCATAAACCCTGCATAACAAAATATTCCAACATTAGAAATATGTATGAAACCAGAAAAATGTTCGAAATACAAAATAACAATTGAAAGGGTATGCAATGTTAAAACGGGTCAAAAGTTTCAAACTCAAAACCGAGTTGGTTCAAATGGGTTGAATATCATCCTAGTAATTTCAACCTCATTTAAAACAGGTTAAGTGAGTTAGAAACTTTATGTTAGATTCATTGGAAACCAAAAATGGTTTTAAAATAGCAAACATTTTGAATCAATGTTGTCATCTGTAATTGGGACATTATAATTTTTTTTAACTAGGATACCATAGTATCGGTTCTGTGTATTGATTTATAATACAAAGCTAATGTATAGAATAGGTACTTACATTAAAAAGATAGCTACACAAGTATGTCTGGACTCTTATCAATTTTCATTTTACGGACTTCAGACCTACAAAATGCAATTGGTCATTTATTAGTTTGATGCACATGCAATAAAGGCTATACGTTAACAATGACTAATTAGAGATATACCTGACTAACACTTGATCAAGATCTACTTGCCTGATGACTCGGCGGAGGTGGCAACTCCCTTCCTAGTAGTAATTCCAGTTTCTTAAACCACTCAATATGAGATTTTTCATGACTGAAAACATGCACCACTGCTTGCTCTGCTACTTTGGCCTCTATTTGAGCATCTTGCTCTGCTACTAGATCTCCTACTCGCTCAGCTACCTTAGTCTCTACGACTTTTGAAATCCAGATATTAAATGCATGATAAAATGATATGGTTTGCTTATGGAATCAATTATATCAAAAAATATTCTTCTTAAAGTGTATTTATCTTGTCCATCATAAAGTGTATTTGTCTATACATCTTATTCTTTCAATTTCTATTCACACATCCTTGTAACTTTGTTAATACAATAAGAAATGACTTGTGGCTCTTTTTAAGCACTTCTATACCCAAATCACATATGCATAGTTGAACATCAATGAACACGCATATAACAAAATTATGCCTTCTACCTGTGTATATTAGCTTGATATTAAAACTTGTATGGAATACAATAAATGAAAAGCAAAAATGATTTACGAAGTACTAAAAATAATGTTATGAATTATTGTGCTCTACATTCTTCTACATCAATGAAACATCATGTACTTTTAAAGCCTTGTCGCAGAATCAACTATAGTTAAAACCTTGGCTTATGAACTCATCTGACATAACAAATTTGAAAGGCTTACACATGAAAACAATTGCATTTAGTTTTAATAATTGTAGGGTGAGCATATCCACCCGAATCCCGGTACCGAACAAGTACCGATTCTCGGCACATGGTATGTTATCGGTACAATGATATCACCCAAAAAAAATCCAGGATACCAAAAACGGTACCGGTACCAAACAGGACTATACCGGAATTAGTACCGAAATTTAAAGAGTTATATTTTTTTAGTTACTAGCTTATCCAAACACCCTTAATTCATCATACTTTACTATTTATTACAACATTTTATTGTTGAATTAGAAGACTCAAACAAATAACCTAGCGCATCACTTACTTCGTCATACTCTAGCGCCCAATATTCTTTTGTTATATAAGCATGTTTATGCAGCTGAAACTACAAGTGAATCCAATATATAACCTCCACATAAATATATATCTCTAGACATGGAGAGGCATGTAACACACAAATATTAAGATGCATAACCTGTCTTCCTGTTACATGTCTACTATGCAATGCGCAACATGAACACTATATGATTATTCCAAGCATTATGTATGCATTACAACTCTAACACTCCAGTTTTATTGATGAACATATCATTCATAGTTCAACTTCATTGAGATCCATCTTATAAATTTGCTCAACAATGATCATTTGAACTTAACGTACCAGTTTTGTACCGAATCGGTACCGGTTTGGTACGGGATTGGTACTGAGCACATCCCTAAATAATTTTATGATAATTCCATTTGTTTGACTAATTAGATTAAAATAACCTTCATTTTGTTAACAATTTTTACATTAATTCTTCATCCCGCCTTTAGTCAAATAACCCTCCTTTTTAATAAGCAATGAAAAATAAAAATTACTAAAATTATATATAAATTTGAAATCAAGTACCTGGTGTTTTCCGATAGGAAGGGTGCTAGATGTGTGTTCTCCAAAAAGACAGCGAGATGGGATTGGGAGGTGGAGCGGCAGCAGCTGTGAATATGGAGGGTTAAGGTTTAGAGGTAGATGGAGGGTGATGGTGGTGGCTACAGTAAGATTTGGTGGCTTGATGATGGTGATGGTAGTGGAGATGGTTTGGTGACAAGATAGATTATGGAAAAGTGATTAGGGTTTTTTTAGATGAAAATTTTGGTTTAGTTTGGTGGAGTGGAAATGAAATTTTGAGATGAAAATTAAAATTTTGAAGTCCCGCTTTTCATACCACTTCGCCTTTCAAATTCAAGTATGTAATGGTCGTTACACTTCTGAATTGACCGTCAAGGCGTCAAGCCATTTATAAGATTTGATCAATAAGCAATAATTTGTCATTTCATAATTATAACTAATATTGTAGTAAATAAGCGTATTGTTATATTTTACTAAGATCATGTGTATTTCACCTCATGAACCAAAACACTGTACTTGTAACTAAATTGGATAATGTTGTTAATAATCGAAAGTTGAAATGGTATAATATTTTTAGTTTATACATACCTAACCATATACAAACAAACAATATAAGGTTAACATGATGGCAAAAAAGTGCACTGCAACAACATGCAATATAAGGATAACACATATGATAGACCGGTGTTGGTCTCAGGGACGGAATCAGGGGTTCCCGCAAGGTCTTGTGACATCATGGATTTTTTTTTATATAATGTTAATTTTTGAAAAAAAAAACCATCAGTTTTTTCTAAATGCATCTTAAATGTACCCGGTCCATAAAAATGTGTTTATATATTAAGGTATAAAAACATTTGTGCACCCGATCATATTTGGGTCTGGTTCCGTCCTTGGTTAGTTTAGAAAACACTCATTATCGGTCAAACAAATAAAGACGTGTCTCAAAGTTAGCAACAGGTCTAGATAGCGCTTTTTTATAGACCGACCGAGTGATGTCCTGAAAAGTCGATTTCCGGGTGAGTTATGACGTGTTGCGGTCGGCTTATTTTGATTGATGGGCTTTAGCTAGTTTGCTAAAGCTCCCACACACTATCAGTTACTATTTAACTATTGCTATATATATACTATGAATAAACATAATCAAATGGCTTATGGTAGTAAACCTTTAAATTTCTGATAATAGGTTTAGGGTTCAAACTTACTAGCTAACATTTGGGGTTGGCCGTGAAATAGGTCGAAATGGCCGGGGGAGCCTCAGTTAAGCCATAGACCCTAACAAATCTAAGCCCACATGCGGGTTAGGCCTAGACACATAATTATCATCTAACAGATTTTAACTTGACCTTAAAAGAAAAAAATGTTTATTTAAAAAACAACAAAGTTAACTCACCAAAAATTAGAAGACGATGCGATTTAAGTAATATGATAAATATTAATTTGTTATATATTAATTGTAGAGATTAAAAGTTAATGACGAATGGCTACTGAATATTAGAGTAAATTAATAAAATCAATTACAAATTTAATTTTTTCGTCAAAGAAAATAAAAGCAAAATATAGTCAACAACTGCAAGGAAAAAAGTGTAAATTGGATCAATTTTTCAAAATTGTTCCAAATAAATAAGAATTAAAAATAATTTATAAAATCTCCCCGAATACATGTGTATTTTTCACAACCTATAAAAATCATTCCAAATACATAAGTAATTGGCACTAGCATTAGATAATGTTCCAAATCCATATAAGTATTTGGCACTGTTCGTACCAACCGTTCCAGATACATGAGTATTTGGCACCAAAAGCAGAAAGCATTCCTAATACATATACAAATTTGGCACCGGTGGTACCAACTGTCCCAAATACATTAATATTTGGCACTGGTAACTCAAACCGTTCCAAATACACATATATTTGGCACCATTATTAGAAAACGTTCCAAACGCATATGTATTTGGAACAATTTCTTAATAGCCGTCCCAAATACCTAACTTTTTGTCACGGTTACCTCACAAGTGCCAAATACGTGATAAGCATAGACGGGATTTGGAATTTAATGTCGGTGATCGTGTATTTTTTGAAAGTCTCACCGTTTCGTGGTGTGAAGCGTTTTGGAATCAAGGGCAAGCTCAGTCCTCGATTCTCGGGCCATTTGAGATTTTGGATCGTATTGGGGAGGTTTCTTATCGGTTGGCTCTACCTCCTTAGCTTTCTCACGTTCATAATGTGTTCCATGTATCTCTTCTTAGGGGATACAACTATCATCCGTTGCACGTGGTTTCATATCCGTTTGATCAGATTCAGCCAGACATGTCTTTGTCTGAAGAGCCCGAGGCTATCTTAGATCAGAAAGATAGGGTCATGAGAAACAAGGTCATTCCGTTTGTGAAAATTCTTTGGAAGAATCACCCAGAGCGTGAAGCTACCTGGGAGACCGAGGAATCGATGCGAACAAGTTATCCTCAATTCTTTTCGTAGTCTGGTATGTCTTCATTCCGTTTTCATTTCAATTTCGCGGACGAAATTTTCTTTTTAGAAGGGGAGAGTTGTAAAACCCTAAAATCTCAGCATATGAATTTCCCAAATTACCCTCTAAATCATGAATCTATAAGATTATAATATATAACTAAAACCTAAGAAAATAAAATCCTATAACAAATAAAAGATATTTGAAGTATACATTTAACATTTAACTTTGAATTCCCTAATCAAAAATATACGTTTTGTAACAATTCTTTTGGGCCAAAATCAATCACAAAATACAAGATAATAACATTTGTGCCTTAACTATTACTCCGTAAAAGATTTCACAAAATAGGCCCATTTCAAGACCTGGAAGATAACGATTGATTGGTCAAGGATCCCACAAATTTCGGTCAATTGTGATCTCTTTCTTTTTATATGTACGCTCCATTCCACATTTACCTCATCTAAAACAAACGGCATCTCACAACAAAAAAATTCAAAACGCTTTAAACCCTAAAATTCCAAGTGACGGCACAATTTATTTTTCTTCTATTTCGATCACAAGAAGGGTGGTTTTTGATCGGGGTCAAAGTGGTGTTGGTCGTGGTATAGACTGGTTCGAGAGGTGGTGGTAATTGATCGTAATATTTTCTGGTTCGAGGGTGTTGCTGCAGTCGTGTACTATTTCTGATTCGAGGGTGTTTTTGGATTGCTTTGGTTCAACTCTAGTCTTGGTCCGTTGGTTATTATGGGTATGTTGCTAAATTATATAAAATTTGGTACAGAGATTGGACCCTTTTACAAGAAATCACTCCTTGCTATTCGTTAATCTGGTATAAAACTTGTAAAAGGGCTACATGAAATCACTCCCTTAACACGTTTAAAACTTGTATTCGATCTGATGTATTGTTTTCTATTTGACCCTGGTTATAACCTGATTCAACTTGTGTTGATATTCGACCTAAGATGATTCATTAGTTGTTGTGTCGATCTAAGAAATAACCTTTATGTCGTGCCACGTGATTCCTTGGTGTCGAGTTTTGGTGATTATGTGTGAGTCGTGGTTGTGACCATTTCATGTCAAGTTTTAGCAGCCTTTGGTCGACCCTTTCACTACATATCAAACGCACACTTAATGACTTGTGAAGCGATCTAAGAAAAACTAGAAAACCATAGCTTATATACGACTTAAAATTTTTGTCGCAAGGGTGATTTCATGGGAGTTTGTAATCTGTTTTGTGGTCTAATAAAACAAGGGTCATGGTTAATATTTTGGTACTTTATTTAAGTCTTGTAAAGGTCTTTTAATCTTTAAAAGATGACGTTTTAATATGGTCTATAGGTCGGTTTAATAACGGTACAAATCTATGATTTTATGTGAGGGATTTTATTATGTTATGGCTCGTTAATAACTAGTTGTGTAGGTTGTTTGCGCGGGTCATTTGAGTCTATAACCTGAAGCTTTCATGTTGCCTTAATCATGGTCGAATAGAGTTGGTTCATTGTTGTTGCTGCTCATTTGAAAACCCCTCGCACCACTTTATTTTAGACTCACTAACACTATTGTTGTCACGTTTGTTTTGGCCTCGCAATTGTGTCATTGTTTTAGTTTTGACCTATCGTTTCATATAAAGATTATTATCTTGTGTTTCTTATCGCATGCTTGGTTCATGAGTGAATTGATAACGATATCGGGTCTCGGTATAAATCTGTGTTGAGCGACTTATACTTAAATGAATATTGCATGTGCTAATACGATTATCAATAATATAAATCTGTGTTGAGCGACTTATAGGTAAAGGAATATTGCATGTACTAAATTATATAAAATTTGGTACAGAGATTGTAGCCCTTTTACAAGAGGAGTGTAAGAAAAATAGCAAAAGGATGCGTGAGGAGCTTGAACCCAAATGATATAGTTGGTGGTACAGAGATCGGACGAGGATGGTGTGAGGTAAACATTCAAGTACCAACAAAAAGAGATGAAATGTTGGTGAGACCATATGGGTTATTTGCCACAATTGAAGACTGTGTTGGTGCAACCATAGCATGGCCTTGTCCCTTTATCTCGGTATGTCTTTGTTAATCTTGTGATACCAATAATTTTACTAACATGGAGCTTAATGCTTATACATGGGTGTTTATTTGTAGGTGGTCCGTGAAGATTGAGAAAGGATGCATGATGACCCCGGACTAAGCTTCTTGTTGCTTTAATTTATTGTTTAATGTTACAAGACTTTATGTTGGATAGTCTCTACCTTATTTATGTTTAGTGTTTTTGTTATGACAATTTCTTATTTGAAATACAATTTCGTTTTATTCATTTAATAATTAGTTGATGTTTTATTTATATCGTAATAATAGAGTGTGCATGCTGAAAATAACGTCCTATCATATGACTTTTCAGGACTTTGAAATTGTCCTATTAAACTTATTAACCGTCCTAACAATTAACTTTTAAGGATGCTTAACATTGTAAAAGTGTCCTAATATGTTGTTATTAGGACGTTATTTAGGTTGTTAATAGACATTTTATACGACCAAAAAATTGGTTTCATAATCTTCTTTGTGATATTAGAACCCTTTTCTTGGTGCTAAAGTAGCTATAATGTTATATGATAAGCGTCCTAACAATTATCTTTTAAGTATGCTTGTATATGTATCAAAAGATTAAAATTAGGTAACCACGTTTTACAACATTGTAAAAGTGTCCTAATATGTTGTTATTAGGACGTTATTTGGTTGTTCATAGACATATTATGCGACCATAAATTTGGTTTCATAATCGTATTTGGGATATTAGGACCCTTTTCTTGGTGTTAAAGTAACTATAATGGTATATGATAACCGTCCTAAGAATTAACATTCAAGGACGCTTGTATGTGTATCAAAAGATTAAAAGTAGGTTACCACATGTTAGAACATTGGAAAAGTGTCCTAATATGTTTTTATTAGGACGTTATTTGTGTTGTTTATATACCTAAAATGCGACCATAAAATTGGTATCATAATCTTATTTGAGTTATTAGGACCCTTTTCTTGGTTGCTAAAATAGCTATGATGTTACATCATAAGCGTGCTAACAATACTTTTAAGGACGTTTTTATGTGTTTCAAAAGATTAAAAGTAGGTAATCACATGTTAAAACAATGTAAAAGTGTCCTAATATGGTTTTATTAGGACGCTATTTGTGTTGTTCATAGACATATAATACGACCATAAAATTGGTTTCATAAGGGTTAGGACGCTTTGGACCTATTACAATCGCCTTACATGAAACGCTTTCATCCTTGGTCCTATTAAATGAAAGGTCCTAAAAAGTACCATTTTATGACGCTTATGGGGGTCCTAAAAAGCCACTTTTCTTGTAGTGCTAATTGATTGTTTCACTTGCTTTTGTGAAAAGGCAAGTCCCATTTTGAGTGAGAGTTGACATATCCAAGACATAAACATCATCTATTCTAGGGGCAATCAATAGAACTTCTTTGTTGGCATTGAAGATTGTTCCTCTTTTGTCATCAAACTGAACAATGTACTTGGCATCACATAGTTGAATGACACTGATTAGATTGTATTTGAGACCATTAACATAAGCAATTCTTGTAAAAATTATACCATTACAGTTCACTGAACCATAACCTTCAGTAGGAGCTGATGAGTTATCACCAAATACCACCTTGGGTCCTGGTTCTTCCACATATTTGTGTAGATAATGCTTCACACCAGTCATACTTCTTGAGCATCCACCATCAAGATGCCAAACAAGATCCCTGGTATGTTTCTGCACAAACAGTAAACTGGGTTAATTTTGCTTGTTGACCCACTTTTTAGTGGGCTTAGGTCTAATGGACCCTTTGAATTTGTTAATGGACTCATGGTCAGTGGTGGAGTGAATAGAGCTTCCACATATCTTGCATTTGATGCTTGAAGAGGACCTAGTTAACAAAGATGAGTCTGTTGTTAGCTCTCTTCTAGCCTGAATGACATTGTCATGTCCTGATGCATCATGGGAAAGGTCTCCACAAATATCACAACAAGGATACATAAGACAGTCAACAGGGTGATGGTCATTGAATCCATAATGAGTACATGGTTTGAAAGGCTTAGCCTTTTGTTTCAGGGTTTGCTTTGATCCTGAGGCATATTTGTGAGCCTGAGCTTTGCAGTTTGCTTGAGCCTTCAAGGAAGTGGTGTAGGATAAGTGGTCTGAAGTTCTGTGATCTTCTTGTTTGCATACCATGCAGAACAAGATTCTATAACAATCATCTGTGGCATGATTTGTGTAATTGCTGTTAGGAATACGTTTATTCATATGAAGACTCGGTCACCCCGAGTGTAGTTTAGCATATTGTAGCTCGTGGTATTTATCATATTAGTTAGAACGTAGTTTAGTATTAGTTAGTATTTGTGGAGTCGGGTCGGGTCTTTACCCACTGTCAGCTCGCTCCATAGCCCGTTTCAGGGGGCGTTTATTTGTAAGTATAAATACCCCTTCCCTAGCTTGGAAGGGGTTGGACCTTTGACTTCAATCTAACATTTCACTAGTTTCTTTCAAAGGCTCCCATCTTCTACTTCTCTCTCTAACTTCTCTCTAGAATTCTTAACACAATTCGAACCATAATCACATAAACCATACGTGTTTATCATTATGAGTATCCTACAATTGGTATCAAGAGCCATGATTTCATCCTAGGGATTGTGTATACTCGGATTTGTTGCTTGGTTTTGTTGTTCTTTTTTATGGTTCGAATTGTCTTAGTGGTTTTTCTCCTAGTTTGATCTCGTTAGTTGTTTTTTTGTTGTGTTTTTCTTGTACTTTCATGCTTATAAGTGTTGTAGGCACCTTGTTTATCTCTTGGTTAAGTGATTTCATCAGATTCGTGGTTGTTTGATACACTTCAAGTTGTTGTTCTTACTAGCGAGTTGGCTTTTCATTGTAGAGGGTTGACAGGTTTTCTAGCGAGTTGGGTGTAGAGATTTGGCGGTTTGCTATTTCGGGATATAAGGACAAAACGCTAGAAAGTGACCCTTTTGTCCTATTGTAGTAGCGAGTTGGTCTAGCGAGTTGACCTTTTCAGCGAGTTGCTCTAGTTAGCGAGTTGGTGACTTTAGCGAGTTGGTAACTTTAGCGAGTTGGTGACTTTAGCGAGTTGGTGATCTTAGCGAGTTGGTGATTCTAGCGAGTTGGTGATTCTAGTGAGTTGGTGATTCAGCGAGTTGGTAATTCAGCGAGTTGGTCATCTTGTGATTTGCCAATTTTGGAGTTTGACCAAAGTTGACCTTTTTACGTTAAAACTTCAAACGACCATAACTTTTGAACCGTAACTCCATTTTCAGCGAATCAGCTGTCAAAACGTCCGGAACAGGCTGAATATTGTGACGGTTTTGAACAAAGTCGTGAAACGAATTTTTCGAGGCCCAAATCACCTCCGGAGTGAAGTTATTAAGGTTTTAAGTTTTTAGACCAAATTCTCACCAAATTTTCGAGGCCAAACTTGCATCAACCGAACCAAGATCACAACTAAACAACTTATAACTTAGTCCATCAACTGATCATCAAGTTCAACTCCAGTCTTCGGTGTTTCACAGTTTCTTCTTGATTTTGTAAAATCCCGCGAAAGAATCTATTTCTCGGTTTAAATCATAGAATTGTAAAATCCCGTGCACGTCCACATCATGTCAAATTCTTCAGATTCAGTCATACCTGAGATACTCATTTTGTACGACATGATCGATGAACATAAGACTTCCAACCCTTCACAACAAATTATAGTGTTTGACGTGTTTGAGTCTGACAATGCTGAAATTGAATCTTCGTGCCTGAAGTCTCAAGAGAATGAACTTCATCAGCCGCAAAAATTGCCCGATAATGCAAAGGAAAGGTGCATTGAATGTTTTCAACTACTTCACTCACATCTTAAGGTTCTCTTTGAACGACCTGGATACTTAACAGGATACGAACGTGCATTCGCGTACGAACGTGCTTTCACATCACTCTTTGGTCAAGATGTTCAGACTTTCACTGTCAAAATGACTCAGTATTTAGATCAACTTGAACAACAACTTGACAAAGGAAATTTTTCTGAAGGAAGATCCATGGATGCCTTTTGTGTGATTAACAACCAACTCCAAGTGTTCATTGATTCACAACACACTGAGAATCAAATAATTAATAAGTATTTTACTAATTACACTGGAATTGAAGTTAATGCGTTCAGAGAAACACTACTCCAATGCATGAGTAATGTTGTGAAGTACATTGATGAAAGAGCACAACACAAACGAATGTATGACATCATGATGAATGAACAACTAATCCAATCTAGGGAAACGAAAGTTGATTCGAGTAAAGCATTGGATGCTAGTTCAGTTGTCACAGAATGCAGTAGGACAAAGTCAGATATGCATTATACAAGCAACAGTTCAATGATTCACATCACACATGGCGTGAATGCAGATATCAGACTAGTAAATGACCAAGTGCCATTTGTTGAGGTACATTTAACTATTCAACATAATGTCCCTGCTAGTGAACGACAACATACTGATCAATCTGAACCTATTTATGACACATATCTGTTGGAAAAGGTTGATGGCAATACCACTCCTGATTCAACAAATATGAGTCATAAGGAGGGAAAAATTGACCAGGATGTTGAACATGATCGAGTTAAATGTTCTTTGCTTAAGGCTGAGTTTTTCAAAACAAATAATATGGTTGAAAAAGAAATTTATGATGAACTTTCTAACAAATTCTTACAACTTGAACACCATTGTATTTCACTTGAAAAACATTGTATTTCACTTGAAATATCAATACAACAAAAGGAAGAAAGTCTTCAAACGATCAAACCATGTAAGAATCCGGAATTTCCTGAATTTCGTGAATTTTTTGAAATAAACAATTTGAAAGATCAGCTACAAGCCAAAAACTCAATGATCAACAACTTGAAAACTCGAATTAATATGCATGAGAAAAGTAATGATGCCAAAATTAAACATGACATTGATGCAATGAAAACAAGAAACATTGAATTGGAATGTAATGTGGCTAAATTACTTATGGAAAATGAGACTTTGAAAAAGCATTACAAAGATCTGTATGATTCTATCAAAGAAAAGAAGATTAAGACTATTGAACAAACAACTTCTTTGATGGCCAAAAATGATGAATTCAAAGCTCAACTTCAGGAAAAAGGTTTTGCAATTGCTGCATTAAAAACGAGTTAAGAAAATTAACTGGAATTAGTGTGAACAACAAGCTTGCAAAACCATCAATCTTGGGAAAACCACTTTCACAACCTCTAAGGAAACAAAGTGTTGTTAGGCAACCGACTGCGTTTAGATCTGAACGACCAAAATTTTCAAAATTGCGGTTTGCCTCCCAAGTTGATGAGATACAAGTTTTGTCAAAACCAGTCACTTCACAGTCTAGACCTAATGAAAAAGAATGTGTTGTTACAAAACCTCATCATATGAGTGCCTCTAGTGCTTCTAGGAATAATCCAAAGCGTGTGTCATTTCTAACACCAAAGGAACATGTTAGACATAAAAACAGTGTTTAGAATCACAACCTAGAGGATACTAAGAAAACCACACATTAAAAGACTAGGATTTCGCCTATTTCCAAGAGTAGTTACGTATCGATTAAATCGATTCCCGTTGAAGATCACTCTAAGAATCCTAGATCCTTTTCTGAATCTAAACACTTTGTTTGCTCAACTTGTCGGAAATGTGTTTTTGAGGCAAATCATGATAATTGTGTTACTAAATTCCTGAAGGAAGTGAATTCTCATGCTAAGGTTCAATCCTCTAAGACTAGAAACTACAACAAGCCCGTAGAATTAAAGAGTTATACTCTGAAGTCTGGTAGGCAGATTGCTATAGGACAAAGGTCTTCTCTCAAAATGACTTCCACATTGCATGAGAAACCAAACACTCCTAGATCTTGCCTTAGGTGGATACCGACGGGTAGAATGTTTAAAATTGTTGGTCTTAGATGGATACCTACAAGAATGATGTTCACTGATTGCAAAACCAAGGTTGACAGTGGAACCCCAAATGATATAGATGCTGATATCACTAACCCATATAAATGCAGACAAACTCTCAATGTCAGTGCAGGTAGTCTTTACTTAAGTGCAGGTACATCATTCAACCCTAGTAAGGAAAGACTCAAAGTTTGGCTGCCGAAAAGAATGATATCTCATCAATCAGGGGTTAAAGATACTCAACTTTGATGCACATCGATTATGACGTCTGATCACTTCAGTTCAGGCCTCGTTCCTCAACGACTATGACGTTTGAACACAAACCAGTTCAAGCCTCGCTCTTCAACAACTATGACGTTTGTTCACATCAGTTCAGGCCTCGTTCTTCATCGACCATGACGTTTGAACACAATGGTTCAAGCCTCGGTCTTCAACAACTATGGCGTATGCTGACAACACTTCAGGCCCCGTTCATCAAAGAAAAGAAAAGTGTACGCTTGAGTGTGCTTTATCTTCTGTTGTAGTGAAATTTTCTTGCTTCTGACCATTCTCATCATCAAACTTCATATTTGTTCCACGCTCCCTCGGTCATCAAGTGGATTACTTTCGTTAGACTATCATTCACTCGATCAAAAATGGTATCTTCAAATGCAATTTTTGAGGGGGAGAAGTGTGAACAGTTGATCAACATTTTATGCAATTTTTGAGGGGGAGAAGTGTGAATAAACTACATGTATTTCTATTCACTTATTCAATCAAAAATCGCATCCTCATATGCAATATTTGAGGGGGAGTGTAGGACCTTAGATATATCAACTTTAACAACAATATGAGTACTAGATGAAGTAAATATGGTGACTTGATAATATGTAAGTGGCGTTTATACGAATAAAGAGAATATAAAGATGAAGAGAACTTTTATTAAAAACACATACACTTTCACACACAAGCACACCTTACAAATGAGAGGTAAGGTGCCTTATATAGTTCCATACATAGGCTTTCTATGGGCTTGGGCTTGGTTTCCTTTTACATATAAAGGCTTACATTACATAACATATAACATCCCGTAAAAATTTTCCTACGATTAACACATTATTACAACATAAATTAACCATTTTTACCCATAACAATTTTTTTTTTATATATAAACTTTGTCAATTACAACGTTATTCACTCTTACCTTGAAACGACATTTACACCTAAACCTTAATAACCTAGATACCATACATAACTTAAAACATTGATACTTAATAAGTATACGTTTCAATAATTAACAAATACAATTTAAATAAATCCCGAGCCTACTAAAATTCCCATGTGTACTCGCTAATAATATTGGACCTCTAAGAACCATGAACGACAATTAGTATCAACTTTCAAATATAATTACTATACTAGAATATTGATCAAGTTAAGGCACCTTACAAGTTTCATCTCAACTTGACACAAATAGCATTTTATTTCAATAACACTTCGTATAAATTCTAATAAACCACTAACTTTCTGTAACGAATTTAAATCCCAATTTCAAGGCCCTTCTGGTCCGAACCAGGAAAAGTGTAAAACATGAAAGTTGTCCGAAATAATGTTTTACGTCTAGACTGAAGAGATTTTGAACCAAAAATGTAATTCGTGGCTGCTATCTATGGAATACGACCTGACCCAAGTAAACCTACCCCAAGTGTAACCTAAGTAACCCATGTTACTTCCTTACACACTATATGACACACACATGAACACTCTTATACATGTAAATGGAAGCTTCTTATCTTCACCTTCACTCGCTTGATACTACCCTAGGTATGACCTAGAGAACCATGTGAAGCTCTTACACATTATATGACACATTCCTTGCCTTGTAACAATTTGATTGGGTGAATTGAGAGGCAACATGCAAATCCCTTCCATCCCATACTCATACTCTGAGTTCTCTATGTTCTTTCATGTCTATATAATCATCTCATATGAGCTGAGATGAGAGCACACTTCAAAGCGTAACAAATTTCCATTTTTCATCAAGTTATTCTAGTAAATGGGACAATCGGTTTGTCTAGTTCACGAGGGATTAGAACCACGTCCAAGGTCCAAGTCTAGCTCATCCTAGATCCTTGGTGGGTCAAGAATCGATCCACACACTTCTCTTGTTCCTGCTCGATCCTCACATTCGAATTTCATACCCCTTTGTGACAAGGTGACACACGTTTAAACTCTTTTCTATATATACACTTTTGTTATTTTTTCAGTTTTTGCACATTACTTTGTCACTTTATCTCGTTAATATTAAACATGACAAACTCATTTTAATCGACATCCTAGATGTTTGTTATGCTAACTATCGAGTACCAACAAGCTTTAACCATAAATATGATGTTTTATTATTAAACTAGACACGTTTGAAAGTGACCATGTCCTATTCGAATATTGTAAAACACTTGGAATATTTTGACTTAAAAACTGTTTTTAGAAAATGATTTGAACCATTTACTTTGGCCTCGTAAATAATTATCTAGACATATGACACATTATTTTTATTACTTGACCTCATTGTCGACATTGCTAGCAACCAAGAAGTATATTTGGTTCGACTTAATAAGCATCTATAAGCTGTTTCCTTAACCCATTTTGATCAACCGAAACCTGTTTTTCCTAAAAATCCTATAACTAAATTTTGGACCTTAATAGTCCATTAAGCTATTTTTAAACCATTCGTATAAGCTAGTCCCAAAAGCTCTTTTGTAATGTTTTTATAACCCAAATACAAGTCTAAGACCAGGCCCAAACCTCTCGTAAGCCCAACGGATCACAAACACTTAATGGGCCTTTAAATGTACTCGTTAAGGCCCAAATAGTGAAAATAAGCATTTTTAAAGCTATTAAGCTGTTCTAATAAGCTAATTAGAATGTCCTGAACTTATTTAGAAAATAAAAATGATAAACTTTTAATTTGGTGAAATTTGGACTAAATTTGCAAATTTTATAAACTAGGGACTAAAACTGTCAAAACTTACAAACTTAAGGTTTAAACTGTCAATTCTAATTTTCTGAGCCACAAACTGATATTAATGAAACTTTTGGATAAATATTGATAATATTGATACTCGTGGACCTAAAATGTAATATATATTTAAATTGGACTAAATTTGTAAAAGATATGTCGTTAGGGTTAAAAGTGTAAACTTTGATAAACTTGAAGGTTATTTTAGATTTAATAACTTGCAAGCTTATGTAATTTTTCTGTAAACTTGAAACTCGAATTTAACATGTACAAGTTATATACAAGTTCCGTTTATTGACTTATTTTCTCTATAATTATATATTTATATAATTATAAACTTTTAACGTAACTTTTCATCTATCGAACTTTGACTTATTTTCAACAATGTCACTTCTACAAATTAATCACTTACCTACTTTTGGTAAATTACTTATATCATCATTATTTTTGAACAACGAGAATATAAACATTAATAATCATTATACAAGACAAGTTATGTTGTATATAACTTTGTTCGTAACTTGGAACACTTTAACACGCAAGCCACCTCTGCCACAAGTCATTTTGTCATCGAACACTATTCAAATCACGATTCTCGATAAGTCGAACTTATCTCGAACTTCCATATCATTCAGGTTATCTTTGAAGTCATTTCCATTCTACCTCTGACATTACGTTATCTATGCCTATCATAAACTCTCAGGTGAGTCATAGCCCCTACTCTTACTTGTTTTACAATGGTTTATAAACGTTTTTGGGGGAGATACATGCTTAACTACTGTTTTACTTTTACAAGTATTCATTAACTAAATACATGACTGTATTTCATATAAACTTTACTGGTTTACACACTTTATTATCTCATAAGGAAATACCTGCTATAGACATGATTACAAGCGATTTTCCAACGATATGCTATATTTGATCTCTATTGCCTAAGTACCTATTACCAAAAGTCCCTCGATCATGCGCCTTAATCACTTGTAGAGTGAACGTAAATAATTGTGGATAGATCTATTAGGGATTGACAATCCCCATTTGGTCGCTAGAGGAAAGCCACCAAATGCACTTTATTTGATTTCATAGGTTACTGGTAAATACCTATCTTGAGGGCCACTGTTTTACATCATTATTATGGATAATTTTGATGCCTGTTAATCGTTGAGTGTCATGAGCTTAGGGCAAGAGAACGGTAATAATATAGCACTACAATGACTGATGTTAAGGGCGTACGATGTTGTAGCCCACTGTTTTATTAAACTACGAGATTGTGCTCACTATATAGCAGGAAAAACTATTAATAATTGGCAAACGAACTACTATTTTGGTGTTGACCCGATTAGGTCAAACAAACTACTATTTTGGTGTTGGCCCGGTGAAGGGCAAACCAACGAACTATTTTTGAATTGATAAGGAAATCACTCATTTTCTAATTAACGATTTAAACTATAAACTCTATGAACTCACCAAACTTTGTGTTGACACTTTTAGCATGTGTTTATCTCAGGTAACTAAACAAGAAGGAACTTGAAGGCACGGAGTGGGCTTGTAACTCGACATGGGCTTAAATAAACGTTTTGACACATTTCCAATAAACTTGTTGTTTAAATTATGAAACATCTTGATGTCTCGAATATTTGGTATTTTGAATGAATTAAACTTTAAAGCGTCACTTTGTGTCGTTTTCTATGATTGTGACAAAGATCCTCGAAGTAACACCCAAAAAGTCTTCCGCTGACATTTTAAGTCTTCCGCTGACGTGATGATTTTGGGGGTGTTACAGATTGGCATCAGAGCTACAGTTATAGAGAACCAAGTGTTTTGAACATTGGACTATAACTACACGTTTAAAACAGACCACTTTTACAAAATACCACCTTATGCCCTCCGTGCCTACGCGTTTCCAACATCTGGTAGAGACATTACTTTTACATGATTTCTTATATATGTTAACATGTTATGATTATGCTAATGACTTATAATTACTAATCGGGATTATTACAAATACCGTGTCTTCATATTTCCATCCGCTAGACTATTATGTGACTTTTAGATAGTTTATGCTACAACTACACTCTAGTATATTAATATGTATATATATATATATATATATATATATATATATATATATATATATATATATATATATATATATATATATATATATATATATATATATGCTCCCCCAACTATTTTGAGTACTATACCAATCCTCCTTAATTATCTCGCTCTCATCTTTATAGATGCGTATGACATACTCTTTTTGTACTCTTGGAAAAATCTGCGCATTACCTTGTCGACCAGTATGGATGTTGAGTCAGAAATTCTTAAGTAGGATGATTTACAATGCCTTTATTTGAATGGATTGGGACGCCTTTCTATTGAAATAAAGAAATTGTAAACCGCCGAACCATAAGTTTATACTTCGTTATTTACATCGTTTGGGACGCTTCTCTATGTAAATAACGAATTATAAATAAGTGGGCTTAATTGTATCTGAAATGGCATGCGTATGAAATCTAGGATCACTAAAGTTCATAAAACACTAAAACTTCAGCCAAAGACTCACAATTTTCTTCTGCGTATGCCTAATTCTAAGGCATTACGGCACAACCACATTTATTTGATCATGCATTTACTTTACATTCTGGCGATTTATGAAACCTTTTCACGACATTGTATGTGATTACAATTGTCTCTCTTACTTCCCCGGCACTGTGAGTGATATAGTGATCTCCGAACCTTTCACAACTTTACCTAAAATCCATCAAAATCTATAAATTTCTCTAATAAAAATTCAAGATATGGAATTGCTAAGGAACAAACAGATTCATCATCTACAAAATCTTGAAACCAAATACCGTGTTGTGACTTAAAACTATATTTAACAAGTTTTCTCTTTACAAAAGCTGAAGTTCAGCAACTTTCTCTTCATTCAACAAGTTTCCACTTGAAAACTCTTATTATTAAAAATCTGTTAACAAGCAACTATTTTAACGGGTAGGTTACCCCCCCCCCCCCCAAATTTTAACTTTCACGAAACAAGATATTGTGAACCATGTTTATCTTCAAAACATGTTAAAATAAAAATCTTCATTCAAAAATGGAATTGTTTCTTAAGTCAAGTTAATCAAAAGGGATTAAACAGAAGACAATGTAAGTAGTTAGAACTACTCAACAATTATGACTATGAGAACTGCTATCATCAAAGAAAAAGCTAATGTAGTAGTAGATACGTTAAGCTGGAAGGAAAAATTAAAAAGAAGAAGCTAATGTAGTAGTAGATACGTTAAGCTTGAAAGAAAAATTAAAACCGCTCAGGGATTAGATCGTTAGGAATGACTATTTGTTCACCCCTTCCACTCACCTTTACATCTACCTTATCTTAGAATCCCGGGACGGGATTCCGTTTAACGGGTAGGTAATATAACATCCCGTAAAAATTTTCCTACGATTAACACATTATTACAACATAAATGAACCATTTTTACCCATAACAATTTTTTTTTATATATATACTTTGTCAATTACAACGTTATTCACTTGATGAGTGTCTAAATACTCATCATTTTATACTAATCTGAGCTGCCAAAACATACAAAAACACTCAAATATGCATCAAAATACTTAAAATATCTTAGAAGTGTGTTTTATATGTTTCAAATGCAAAATATGCAAAAACAGATGAAAAACGTACAAAGTTTGCATAATTGACAGTTTCAGTCCCTCAAGTTTCATAATTTGGCAAAACTAGTCCCTAAATGTTTAAAATGAAAGAAAAGTTAACTTAAATCCTTGGGAAGTCAAAAATATTCACAAATGGTCCCTGGATAAAAGTTTACACAATATGGCAATTTTTACCCTTCAAGTTACAAAATTGGCAAAATGGTCCTTGGGTATTCAAAACTTGGAATTTTACAAATAATACCCTTGTACTATGCATGAAATACAATTTGGAACAATTTGATAAACTTTTGGGAATTTACACTTTTAGTCCCTCTAAATCCAAAAATAACATTTTAGGTCCTTAAAGTTTTAAAAATATAAATAAAAACAACTTTGGTCCTTGTGTTATTATATAATGGCAGGTTTGGCCCTTCAAAGGAAGTTTGGAAAGTTCACATGATTGGTCCCTCAAAGTTTCTGTTTGTACACATTTAGTCCTTGGGCTTTACTAATACAAAAACCATCCGGATCCTTATTATTACTAAAATCCAAACACAAACAAACCCAGCCCAACCTTTTGGCCCAAACACAACCCCAGCCCACACCCTCTTTTAATACAAACGGGCGTTGACCCGTTGACCCCGCCAAACCCCCTTTACTGTTCATCTCCTTCACCCAACCTGTAAACCCAAAACCAGGGTGGTTTTTGCCACCTCTTCCCCCTCCACTTGCCTACCCTAGCTCACATACTACTCCCTGCCACTTCTCAAACCTTTCCCACACCACAATAAATGCTTCTACACCACCTTTTACCTTCAAACACTCAACCTTCCCCTGTTTTCCCTCATACTTGACCCCCAAGCTCAAAAAGCTTCCCAACTTGTTCCCCTGACACTCCACAACACACCAAGAAGCTTTAATTGCATCCAAACCGCCTCAATTACACGTGGAGCACTTTGGCGCCAAAATCCATTTAAACGGATGAGATGAATTATAAAGAATCAAGGGTCAAGATTGAAGTCAGAACTTATGAGTGGTCTCCAAGTACTTCAGAGACTATAAAAAGAGGAAGAGAAGCAGAGGAAAAGCTACCTTTGCCTTATGAAATTGTCACCTTAGACTAGTTTAATCATGTAGTGTAATTTTACTGCTTTCATTTAATTTAATGTCATTTACAGCTTTAAAGTAGTGTAATGGAACTCAAAGTAGTGTAATGGAACATCAATCTCAATTTAATACAAGTTTTCTTTTATAATTCATGTTCTTCATATTTACCTTTAATTTTCTTGTCATTTACATTTATGTTTGATTGTAGTTGATCATTTGGACTCTATTAACTCATATAAGCTCCTGACAAAGCTTGTTTAAGCTTTCAGAAACCTTAATCAGTCATAGTCTTTAAAAATCAATAATAGCTAAAAAATAGAGAAAATAGAAAATAATTCAAAAATCATGAGTTCTTGGGTGATTCTGCTTGGAGCATGGCTATTATGGATTGCCATGGTATTAGTACCTCATGGGAGGTTATAGGTAATGGTTTTGATCCCTGGTTTCCAAAGTCTCAGCAGGATTCACATGTAAGCTCACTTTTTACAATTTTTGCTTTTTATAGCTTAAGTTATCTATCTGTCTTAATTCCTTCTTTTCTGTGTTTAATTGTTGTTTGTTTATGTAATTATAGCTTAATATAAGTTTGTTATGTTTTGGATTTGATTATGGCTTGAATTTCCATTTTTACTGTCATGAGTTTGATTTTTGAGATTCATAGGTGTATACTTTTGTGACTACTTGTGTATACTTAAAAAGGTCTATTTTGACAAGATATGACCCCTGGAATTGATGAAATTTGATTATACAGTACTATTTAATGAAAAGCTAAAATAAAGTCCATTAGAGGGTTGTTTGGTTATGATAGATGACCTGTGTCATAGGCTATGTATGGTGTTTTTCTTGTTTGATGTATGCCTTGTATGTCCTAATTGACTCAGAGAAACCTTAACCAAGGAGTATAGCATGGTAAATAGTCAAAATCACACTTGACTGTTTCATTATGAGTATTTTGAAGTTGTCACAACCTAAAACCTTGCAAATCTGTGTAAATGTTGTTCTTACTTGTTTATTTCATGTTATTGTATCATATTATATCATAATTAGTTGTTAAATTCAGATCAAAGTTGATCAAAGTCAACTTTGATCATAAACTCAAAAAGTCAAAATTTAGTTTTTCAGGTTTTTGAATAAACTTAGATTTTTGTGTAGCTTTTAATATTAAGTTTTAGAACCTGTGTTTGTGATATGTTTTAGTTTAGCAGCTTGTCTTTATGTATTAATTTTATCAATTTTTAGTTAAGCTTATTTCTAGCTTTTATTTGTGCTTATATATGCTAGTTTTTGCCCTGTGTCACCAATGGACTGTCAAGTTAATTATCTTGTCCAAGTCTCATGACTTGACCCCATTTTGTGAATTTGGCTTATTTGTGTTGCCTTAGTGGCATATTTGTTATGTATGTGCTTATTTTTATGTTTACAGCTTATTTAGATAGATTAAACCACCCACCTTTTTTGTGCACCACACTCCCTTCACTGAAGCAAACAGTGAAGGTGAGTTGATTTCACAAGCTTCTAAAAAGTCTCCCCGTTGAGCTTGAACTTGAGATTCTTGGCCTTATGATAGGTAAGCTATTCAACTCAATATACTCAGTGTTGGTTGAGCATTTATTAGCTTATTAGATAAGTTGTGTGAGTTTGATAGTTTGCCCATTCACAACATACCTCTGAGACATCAGGGTATTACACTGTTTCCACAAGCTCACACCTAGCTCATTAGTGATCATTAGCCTGTGTGGCTTGGCTTTTTAGGAAGCTTAGCAACCCCACTTTAGGATCCTGCTCTTAATTTTCATATTGTAGCTCTCCTAGTAGGGCTGCAACCAGCTTCAACTTATCACACATTGAAAAGATATGCTGAGTCCTCAGCATACCTTACTTTTATCACTAATTTTCATAAGCTTGCAAAAAGCTATTCTGTTGGATTTAGCTTATGAAGTTTGCTTCTTTTGGAAGCTTATCAACCAAGCTTTTAGTTCCAGTGCTTAATTTCAAGCTTGCAGCTTATTAACCAGGGCTGCAAGTAGCTTTTTAGTTTGTCCCCATTTGATGTGTGCCATGGTTTTACCATACTCAGTCAAATGGGAGCTTTTTCAATGGCTTCCCACAAGCTCACTAGTGGACCCCACTGGGTGAGCTTGGGCTTTTTGAAAAGCCTACCAGAACATCTTGCAGCTTTAACTTCTTATTTGGCTTTTGAAGCTTATTTAATAAGCTTAAATTGCCCAAACATTTGACTGCAGGGGGTGTTTGGATCTACAGTGCACTGGAAGTGCTTATTTGCTTATTTCAAGCTTATTTTCCAATTCCAGTGCACAAGCTTGTATATTCTAGTCCATTATACTTGTACATACACACACATACCTTTGTTAAGCTTTTTCAAGCTTGTTTCAAGCTTATGACCCAACTGTAAGCCAAAAGCTTAACTGAGGTGGTCATAAGCTGTGAAACAGCTTAATTCTTAGCATGTAAAGTTCCATCTCCATTTTATATGTATAATACTAGTATGTAAATAGAATAGAAAACAGAAAATAACAAAAAGAACCACTTTAAGGCTAAGTGATAGCCTCTATTTAGAGGGCTTATGGTTTATTTGCCTATTTTGATGATCTGAGCCAAAGATAAGCTCACTCAGAGCTTATTTGTAAATTATAATAAGTTTGTTGTTGTTAAAGTTGTATATTATAAGTTATTAAACAGATTTGCAAAAAGAAAATCACAAAAATAAAATAAATAGCAAAAATGGGTGTGGGTGGATTCGAACTTGGGACCTCTCGCTAGTATCATGCATAAATACCCACACCCTTTCCAATTGCTCTGGGGCACCAGTTCCGAATATCTTTGCACCATCAATATACTTAAGGGTGTTTTGGTGGTTTGGCTTATTGGGACTGATCAGCTTATTGGAATAAGCTGGTGACCCTAGCTTATTTTTCCTAGCATCTTCATACTATTATATACTTTCTGTAATTTTTTCATAATTTTTACTGATCATATAATATATATAATAATTAATATAGTTTAATTAGGTTTTAGAATATAATTAATAATATATTTTTAAAAACTGCTTATTTATAATTTTTATAAACTTTTTATATTTTTTATGGATTCCTGAGATGATTAGGAAGTTTTATAAAAAGTTTTGTAATTTTATAAATTAGTTTAGTATGTATAATAATTAAATTAGTATTAATTAGTTTAATTAAGTAATAATAGTTTTAAATTAAGTTTTCTTATTTTTATTAATAGCATATAGTTTTTATATTTTTCTTAGCTTCTTATAAGTATTTTAGAATTATGTAAAAAGTTTTAGATTTTTGTTTGCTAATTTAGTATAAATAATAATTTAATAATAGTATTAATATATAGATAATAGTAAATAATTAATAATAAATAGAATACTTGTATAATAAATATATTTTTAGTTTCAAAATTTCTTTTATATTATTTTAAACTTTTCTAAGTTTTTAGTTTATTTATTTAGTCTTACTTTATATTTTCTTATTATTTAAGTAATTATTAAATAGTTAATAATAGTTTTTAATTTATAATAATTAATATAACACTTGTAAATATTATTTTAAATATATTTTAATTATAAGTAAATATTTTAAGTTTATTTAATTTGCATTTAAGCCGCTAAGGCATGCAAATTCCTACTATAGTTATATTTGTTGTTTTGTTTTGTACGTTTACGTTTATTTTAAACTAAACATACGTTTGTATATACTTTATCATTTTAAGGTTTCTGATTCTACGTTTCTTAATTGAACTAGCTGTGACAGAGCTATTACTATTCACATTCAGTGTTAGTCAATCAGATTCCTATTTTTCTATTTACATATTATTTCAACATTACAAGTCATTGTAGTATCACGTTCACACCTCGTTGGGACATAACGACCCGGGGATGTACTTTTCTGTACTCACGTACTTTTTCTGTACTTAACTCCCACGGATTAACTTTGCTAGTTCCTCCCGGGCTCCATTTAGATATTACGGTTGACCATTCACAAGTGGTTAGCTTGTGTGATAAATAAGTGACGGTTCGGGAGGAATCAAATTTTGGCGCCGCTGCCGGGGAGGTGTGCTGCCTACTATGACTTGTATTTTATATTTTGTTGAAATGTCTATCCTTGTATGTATATTATATATACTTTATCATTCAACTTCTGGGCTGTCAGGACACATTTATTACAGTTAATCATTCACAAGTGATTAACTTGCGTGGTAAACCTGACACAAGCCTGGGAGGTAGTGATTACTTATACTGTATCATATTTCATTTCATAAACAATATAAAATACAAAAACATTTTTTCCTTTGCACACAACTTGCCCAGTTTGATTAGTCCATCAGTTACAACATTTGGTTGTTGGCTGTTTACAGTTACTGAGCTCTGTCAGACCCAGATTCCCTTTCGAGGGGCGGTTGTTAGGAATTTTCTTTCTTTTGTATATATATATATATAAAAATTTAAAAATACAAAAACATTTATAAAAGATAAAAATCAAAAATAATCTTCTAAACTTAGCATTTATAATTCTGTGAGTGGCAATCCCACTCCAATTTCTCATCCAATCTGTGAGTGGCAATCCCACTCCATTTCCCCATGGACAATTTAATTCGGGGTCAAGTCAAGCTAGCAACTTGGTAATCAAAAACAATAGCATAAACATGGGTTTTCACCCGTGTGTACCACCCTAGTGTGGGGGTGTGCCCCACATGTTGTATATATTTTGAAAATGAAGTGAAAAATTGTAAATACAGAAAAATAAAATAATTGTTGTGTTACCTCACTTAGTTTTTATCTTTTTACGTTCAAGGATTCGGCATAATAGCCGGAACTTTGAATATTGAGGACAATATTCATAATAAGTGTGGGGGGGAATTCTGGCGAATTTGATCACTTATATACCCTTGTATGCCCTTTTCCCCAAAAATGACCAAAATTTAAAATTTTTTTCATTTGGTATTAGTGTTTTGCACTAAATACAACAAATGGTAATCAATCCACCATGTCTAACCCACATAAGGATTGGCTAATCCAGGAGCAAACGGCTCTTGGTAAAGATATCTCAAATCCGTTTATGGCTTGCAATTTGCCCAAAATTGTATGGTACCTCAACTCGCCATATCCTAAAAAGTGAATGAGTTGGCTAGCCCGCAAGATTATAGCTTGTGGTAAAGGCCGTGGATAATCCATAATTGGTAATCAGCTCACCAAGATGTTGACTATTCCATCAAGAGTTGGCTAGTCCAGAAGCAAATGGCTTTTGGTAAAGACAAATCAAATCCGCTGACAGCTGGTGATTTGCTCAAAATCACACGGTTATCAGGTGTGCCACAGTTCTTACACCTGGCTACTCCAGAAGTGGTGGCTTTTGGTAAAGAGATGAAATCCATTAATTTTTCATAAAAGATTGCTAGGGACTAGCAATAGTTTAGTGTGGGGGATTGATGAGTGTCTAAATACTCATCATTTTATACTAATCTGAGTTGCCAAAACATACAAAAACACTCAAATATGCATCAAAATACTTAAAATATCTTAGAAGTGTGTTTTATATGTTTCAAATGCAAAATATGCAAAAACAGATGAAAAACGAAGTTTGCATAATTGACAGTTTCAGTCCCTCAAGTTTCATAATTTGGCAAAACTAGTCCCTAAATGTTTAAAATGAAAGAAAAGTTAACTTAAATCCTTGGGAAGTCAAAAATATTCACAAATGGTCCCTGGATAAAAGTTTACACAATATGGCAATTTTTACCCTTCAAGTTACAAAATTGGCAAAATGGTCCTTGGGTATTCAAAACTTGGAATTTTACAAATAATACCCTTGTACTATGCATGAAATACAATTTGGAACAATTTGATAAACTTTTGGGAATTTACACTTTTAGTCCCTCTAAATCCAAAAATAACATTTTAGGTCCTTAAAGTTTTAAAAATATAAATAAAAACAACTTTGGTCCTTGTGTTATTATATAATGGCAGGTTTGGCCCTTCAAAGGAAGTTTGGAAAGTTCACATGATTGGTCCCTCAAAGTTTCTGTTTGTACACATTTAGTCCTTGGGCTTTACTAATACAAAAACCATCCGGATCCTTATTATTACTAAAATCCAAACACAAACAAACCCAGCCCAACCTTTTGGCCCAAACACAACCCCAGCCCACACCCTCTTTTAATACAAACGGGCGTTGACCCGTTGACCCCGCCAAACCCCCTTTACTGTTCATCTCCTTCACCCAACCTGTAAACCCAAAACCAGGGTGGTTTTTGCCACCTCTTCCCCCTCCACTTGCCTACCCTAGCTCACATACTACTCCCTGCCACTTCTCAAACCTTTCCCACACCACAATAAATGCTTCTACACCACCTTTTACCTTCAAACACTCAACCTTCCCCTGTTTTCCCTCATACTTGACCCCCAAGCTCAAAAAGCTTCCCAACTTGTTCCCCTGACACTCCACAACACGCCAAGAAGCTTTAATTGCATCCAAACCGCCTCAATTACACGTGGAGCACTTTGGCGCCAAAATCCATTTAAACGGATGAGATGAATTATAAAGAATCAAGGGTCAAGATTGAAGTCAGAACTTATGAGTGGTCTCCAAGTACTTCAGAGACTATAAAAAGAGGAAGAGAAGCAGAGGAAAAGCTACCTTTGCCTTATGCAATTGTCACCTTAGACTAGTTTAATCATGTAGTGTAATTTTACTGCTTTCATTTAATTTAATGTCATTTACAGCTTTAAAGTAGTGTAATGGAACTCAAAGTAGTGTAATGGAACATCAATCTCAATTTAATACAAGTTTTCTTTTATAATTCATGTTCTTCATATTTACCTTTAATTTTCTTGTCATTTACATTTATGTTTGATTGTAGTTGATCATTTGGACTCTATTAACTCATATAAGCTCCTGACAAAGCTTGTTTAAGCTTTCAGAAACCTTAATCAGTCATAGTCTTTAAAAATCAATAATAGCTAAAAAAATAGAGAAAATAGAAAATAATTCAAAAATCATGAGTTCTTGGGTGATTCTGCTTGGAGCATGGCTATTATGGATTGCCATGGTATTAGTACCTCATGGGAGGTTATAGGTAATGGTTTTGATCCCTGGTTTCCAAAGTCTCAGCAGGATTCACATGTAAGCTCACTTTTTACAATTTTTGCTTTTTATAGCTTAAGTTATCTATCTGTCTTAATTCCTTCTTTTCTGTGTTTAATTGTTGTTTGTTTATGTAATTATAGCTTAATATAAGTTTGTTATGTTTTGGATTTGATTATGGCTTGAATTTCCATTTTTACTGTCATGAGTTTGATTTTTGAGATTCATAGGTGTATACTTTTGTGACTACTTGTGTATACTTAAAAAGGTCTATTTTGACAAGATATGACCCCTGGAATTGATGAAATTTGATTATACAGTACTATTTAATGAAAAGCTAAAATAAAGTCCATTAGAGGGTTGTTTGGTTGTGATAGATGACCTGTGTCATAGGCTATGTATGGTGTTTTTCTTGTTTGATGTATGCCTTGTATGTCCTAATTGACTCAGAGAAACCTTAACCAAGGAGTATAGCATGGTAAATAGTCAAAATCACACTTGACTGTTTCATTATGAGTATTTTGAAGTTGTCACAACCTAAAACCTTGCAAATCTGTGTAAATGTTGTTCTTACTTGTTTATTTCATGTTATTGTATCATATTATATCATAATTAGTTGTTAAATTCAGATCAAAGTTGATCAAAGTCAACTTTGATCATAAACTCAAAAAGTCAAAATTTAGTTTTTCAGGTTTTTGAATAAACTTAGATTTTTGTGTAGCTTTTAATATTAAGTTTTAGAACCTGTGTTTGTGATATGTTTTAGTTTAGCAGCTTGTCTTTATGTATTAATTTTATCAATTTTTAGTTAAGCTTATTTCTAGCTTTTATTTGTGCTTATATATGCTAGTTTTTGCCCTGTGTCACCAATGGACTGTCAAGTTAATTATCTTGTCCAAGTCTCATGACTTGACCCCATTTTGTGAATTTGGCTTATTTGTGTTGCCTTAGTGGCATATTTGTTATGTATGTGCTTATTTTTCTGTTTACAGCTTATTTAGATAGATTAAACCACCCACCTTTTTTGTGCACCACACTCCCTTCACTGAAGCAAACAGTGAAGGTGAGTTGATTTCACAAGCTTCTAAAAAGTCTCCCCGTTGAGCTTGAACTTGAGATTCTTGGCCTTATGATAGGTAAGCTATTCAACTCAATATACTCAGTGTTGGTTGAGCATTTATTAGCTTATTAGATAAGTTGTGTGAGTTTGATAGTTTGCCCATTCACAACATACCTCTGAGACATCAGGGTATTACACTGTTTCCACAAGCTCACACCTAGCTCATTAGTGATCATTAGCCTGTGTGGCTTGGCTTTTTAGGAAGCTTAGCAACCCCACTTTAGGATCCTGCTCTTAATTTTCATATTGTAGCTCTCCTAGTAGGGCTGCAACCAGCTTCAACTTATCACACATTGAAAAGATATGCTGAGTCCTCAGCATACCTTACTTTTATCACTAATTTTCATAAGCTTGCAAAAAGCTATTCTGTTGGATTTAGCTTATGAAGTTTGCTTCTTTTGGAAGCTTATCAACCAAGCTTTTAGTTCCAGTGCTTAATTTCAAGCTTGCAGCTTATTAACCAGGGCTGCAAGTAGCTTTTTAGTTTGTCCCCATTTGATGTGTGCCATGGTTTTACCATACTCAGTCAAATGGGAGCTTTTTCAATGGCTTCCCACAAGCTCACTAGTGGACCCCACTGGGTGAGCTTGGGCTTTTTGAAAAGCCTACCAGAACATCTTGCAGCTTTAACTTCTTATTTGGCTTTTGAAGCTTATTTAATAAGCTTAAATTGCCCAAACATTTGACTGCAGGGGGTGTTTGGATCTACAGTGCACTGGAAGTGCTTATTTGCTTATTTCAAGCTTATTTTCCAATTCCAGTGCACAAGCTTGTATATTCTAGTCCATTATACTTGTACATACACACACATACCTTTGTTAAGCTTTTTCAAGCTTGTTTCAAGCTTATGACCCAACTGTAAGCCAAAAGCTTAACTGAGGTGGTCATAAGCTGTGAAACAGCTTAATTCTTAGCATGTAAAGTTCCATCTCCATTTTATATGTATAATACTAGTATGTAAATAGAATAGAAAACAGAAAATAACAAAAAGAACCACTTTAAGGCTAAGTGATAGCCTCTATTTAGAGGGCTTATGGTTTATTTGCCTATTTTGATGATCTGAGCCAAAAATAAGCTCACTCAGAGCTTATTTGTAAATTATAATAAGTTTGTTGTTGTTAAAGTTGTATATTATAAGTTATTAAACAGATTTGCAAAAAGAAAATCACAAAAATAAAATAAATAGCAAAAATGGGTGTGGGTGGATTCGAACTTGGGACCTCTCGCTAGTATCATGCATAAATACCCACACCCTTTCCAATTGCTCTGGGGCACCAGTTCCGAATATCTTTGCACCATCAATATACTTAAGGGTGTTTTGGTGGTTTGGCTTATTGGGACTGATCAGCTTATTGGAATAAGCTGGTGACCCTAGCTTATTTTTCCTAGCATCTTCATACTATTATATACTTTATGTAATTTTTTCATAATTTTTACTGATCATATAATATATATAATAATTAATATAGTTTAATTAGGTTTTAGAATATAATTAATAATATATTTTTAAAAACTGCTTATTTATAATTTTTATATTTTTTATGGATTCCTGAGATGATTAGGAAGTTTTATAAAAAGTTTTGTAATTTTATAAATTAGTTTAGTATGTATAATAATTAAATTAGTATTAATTAGTTTAATTAAGTAATAATAGTTTTAAATTAAGTTTTCTTATTTTTATTAATAGCATATAGTTTTTATATTTTTCTTAGCTTCTTATAAGTATTTTAGAATTATGTAAAAAGTTTTAGATTTTTGTTTGCTAATTTAGTATAAATAATAATTTAATAATAGTATTAATATATAGATAATAGTAAATAATTAATAATAAATAGAATACTTGTATAATAAATATATTTTTAGTTTCAAAATTTCTTTTATATTATTTTAAACTTTTCTAAGTTTTTAGTTTATTTATTTAGTCTTACTTTATATTTTCTTATTATTTAAGTAATTATTAAATAGTTAATAATAGTTTTTAATTTATAATAATTAATATAACACTTGTAAATATTATTTTAAATATATTTTAATTATAAGTAAATATTTTAAGTTTATTTAATTTGCATTTAAGCCGCTAAGGCATGCAAATTCCTACTATAGTTATATTTGTTGTTTTGTTTTGTACGTTTACGTTTATTTTAAACTAAACGTACGTTTGTATATACTTTATCATTTTAAGATTTCTGATTGTACGTTTCTTAATTGAACTAGCTGTGACAGAGCTATTACTATTCACATTCAGTGTTAGTCAATCAGATTCCTATTTTTCTATTTACATATTATTTCAACATTACAAGTCATTGTAGTATCACGTTCACACCTCGTTGGGACATAACGACCCGAGGATGTACTTTTCTGTACTCACGTACTTTTTCTGTACTTAACTCCCACGGATTAACTTTGCTAGTTCCTCCCGGGCTCCATTTAGATATTACGGTTGACCATTCACAAGTGGTTAGCTTGTGTGATAAATAAGTGACGGTTCGGGAGGAATCATCACTCTTACCTTGAAACGACATTTACACCTAAACCTTAACAACCTAGATACCATACATAACTTAAAACATTGATACTTAATAAGTATACGTTTCAATAATTAACAAATACAATTTAAATAAATCCCGAGCCTACTAAAATTCCCATGTGTACTCGCTAATAATATTGGACCTCTAAGAACCATGAACGACAATTAGTATCAACTTTCAAATATAATTACTATACTAGAATATTGATCAAGTTAAGGCACCTTACAAGTTTCATCTCAACTTGACACAAATAGCATTTTATTTCTATAACACTTCGTATAAATTCTAATAAACCACTAACTTTCTGTAACGAATTTAAATCCCAATTTCAAGGCCCTTCTGGTCCGAACCAGGAAAAGTGTAAAACACGAAAGTTGTCCGAAATAATGTTTTACGTCTAGACTCGCGAGATTTTGAACCAAAAATGTAATTCGTGGCTGCTATCTATGGAATACGACCTGACCCAAGTAAACCTACCCCAAGTGTAACCTAAGTAACCCATGTTACTTCCTTACACACTATATGACACACACATGAACACTCTTATACATGTAAATGACAGCTTCTTATCTTCACCTTCACTCGCTTGATACTACCCTAGGTATGACCTAGAGAACCATGTGAAGCTCTTACACATTATATGACACATTCCTTGCCTTGTAACAATTTGATTGGGTGAATTGAGAGGCAACATGCAAATCCCTTCCATCCCATACTCAAACTCTGAGTTCTCTATGTTCTTTCATGTCTATATAATCATCTCATATGAGCTGAGATGAGAGCACACTTCAAAACGTAACAAATTTCCATTTTTCATCAAGTTATTCTGGTAAATGGGACAATCGGTTTGTCTAGTTCACGAGGGATTAGAACCACGTCCAAGGTCCAAGTCTAGCTCATCCTAGATCCTTGGTGGGTCAAGAATCGATCCACACACTTCTCTTGTTCCTGCTCGATCCTCACATTCGAATTTCATACCCCTTTGTGACAAGGTGACACACGTTTAAACTCTTTTCTATATATACACTTTTGTTATTTTTTCAGTTTTTGCACATTACTTTGTCACTTTATCTCGTTAATATTAAACATGACAAACTCATTTTAATCGACATCCTAGATGTTTGTTATGCTAACTATCGAGTACCAACAAGCTTTAACCATAAATATGATGTTTTATTATTAAACTAGACACGTTTGAAAGTGACCATGTCCTATTCGAATATTGTAAAACACTTGGAATATTTTGACTTAAAAACTGTTTTTAGAAAATGATTTGAACCATTTACTTTGGCCTCGTAAATAATTATCTAGACATATGACACATTATTTTTATTACTTGACCTCATTGTCGACATTGCTAGCAACCAAGAAGTATATTTGGTTCGACTTAATAAGCATCTATAAGCTGTTTCCTTAACCCATTTTGATCAACCGAAACCTGTTTTTCCTAAAAATCCTATAACTAAATTTTGGACCTTAATAGTCCATTAAGCTATTTTTAAACCATTCGTATAAGCTAGTCCCAAAAGCTCTTTTGTAATGTTTTTATAACCCAAATACAAGTCTAAGACCAGGCCCAAACCTCTCGTAAGCCCAACGGATCACAAACACTTAATGGGCCTTTAAATGTACTCGTTAAGGCCCAAATAGTGAAAATAAGCATTTTTAAAGCTATTAAGCTGTTCTAATAAGCTAATTAGAATGTCCTGAACTTATTTAGAAAATAAAAATGATAAACTTTTAATTTGGTGAAATTTGGACTAAATTTGCAAATTTTATAAACTAGGGACTAAAACTGTCAAAACTTACAAACTTAAGGTTTAAACTGTCAATTCTAATTTTCTGAGCCACAAACTGATATTAATGAAACTTTTGGATAAATATTGATAATATTGATACTCGTGGACCTAAAATGTAATATATATTTAAATTGGACTAAATTTGTAAAAGATATGTCGTTAGGGTTAAAAGTGTAAACTTTGATAAACTTGAAGGTTATTTTGGATTTAATAACTTGCAAGCTTATGTAATTTTTCTGTAAACTTGAAACTCGAATTTAACATGTACAAGTTATATACAAGTTCCGTTTATTGACTTATTTTCTCTATAATTATATATTTATATAATTATAAACTTTTAACGTAACTTTTCATCTATCGAACTTTGACTTATTTTCAACAATGTCACTTCTACAAATTAATCACTTACCTACTTTTGGTAAATTACTTATATCATCATTATTTTTGAACAACGAGAATATAAACATTAATAATCATTATACAAGACAAGTTATGTTGTATATAACTTTGTTCGTAACTTGGAACACTTTAACACGCAAGCCACCTCTGCCACAAGTCATTTTGTCATCGAACACTATTCAAATCACGATTCTTGATAAGTCGAACTTATCTCGAACTTCCATATCATTCAGGTTATCTTTGAAGTCATTTCCATTCTACCTCTGACATTACGTTATCTATGCCTATCATAAACTCTCAGGTGAGTCATAGCCCCTACTCTTACTTGTTTTACAATGGTTTATAAACGTTTTTGGGGGAGATACATGCTTAACTACTGTTTTACTTTTACAAGTATTCATTAACTAAATACATGACTGTATTTCATATAAACTTTACTGGTTTACACACTTTATTATCTCATAAGGAAATACCTGCTATAGACATGATTACAAGCGATTTTCCAACGATATGCTATATTTGATCTCTATTGCCTAAGTACCTATTACCAAAAGTCCCTCGATCATGCGCCTTAATCACTTGTAGGGTGAACGTAAATAATTGTGGATAGATCTATTAGGGATTGACAATCCCCATTTGGTCGTTAGAGGAAAGCCACCAAATGCACTTTATTTGATTTCATAGGTTACTAGTAAATACCTATCTTGAGGGCCACTGTTTTACATCATTATTATGGATAATTTTGATGCCTGTTAATCGTTGAGTGTCATGAGCTTAGGGCAAGAGAACGGTAATAATATAGCACTACAATGACTGATGTTAAGGGCGTACGATGTTGTAGCCCACTGTTTTATTAAACTACGAGATTGTGCTCACTATATAGCAGGAAAAACTATTAATAATTGGCAAACGAACTACTATTTTGGTGTTGACCCGATTAGGTCAAACAAACTACTATTTTGGTGTTGGCCCGGTGAAGGGCAAACCAACGAACTATTTTTGAATTGATAAGGAAATCACTCATTTTCTAATTAACGATTTAAACTATAAACTCTATGAACTCACCAACCTTTGTGTTGACACTTTTAGCATGTGTTTATCTCAGGTAACTAAACAAGAAGGAACTTGAAGGCACGGAGTGGGCTTGTAACTCGACATGGGCTTAAATAAACGTTTTGACACATTTCCAATAAACTTGTTGTTTAAATTATGAAACATCTTGATGTCTCGAATATTTGGTATTTTGAATGAATTAAACTTTAAAGCGTCACTTTTGTGTCGTTTTCTATGATTGTGACAAAGATCCTCGAAGTAACACCCAAAAAGTCTTCCGCTGACATTTTAAGTCTTCCGCTGACGTGATGATTTTGAGGGTGTTACATAACACATGGCATATTAGCTTACCAAGACCAAGGCCCATTGACTATTCTAATAACAAAAATTACGACACATTACAACGTTACAATAAATGAGAATGACCATAACTTTTTAATATAATTTTTAATGCTAACAATCTCCCCCTAAGGGGTGGTCATTCGAATGATGTTCCACGTGATTAGGTCTTCTTTGTTCTTTGTTGTTGACCATTGTGTGTCGTATTAGAGTAGTCATTAGTCTTTGTTCCTTCATGCTTTGTGATCTTTGATGATTGACATTTCATCATTCTTTGTTCTTTTGTGATGTGGAGTCATCTGCCATTCGTCACTTCTGCGTCTGTGGTGGTTGTTCGCCATTCCAACATGCTCATACATCTTTGGTCTTTGATATTCATATGCACGTAGTTCCCTTTCTTTCACTATGATCTTTAGTCTTTATACTTTGTAGATTCTTCTTTTTGGCATAGAATCTTTCTTAGAACATTGTGTTGTATAGATCTTTGAGGGAGCTTTCTTTAACTTCCAGATGTATGTATGAGCATGTGGAATCTGTCGCCATGTAGATGAAGTGTCCCTGCATATAAACAGTTAGCAATAAAACATCCGGTACTTACAGATAAGGAATTAGAGATCGTCAACAGCATAGTGTGAAGACTCCTTCTAACCCTTACCAAGGCCGTTCCCATGTCAGATACTCTCGAGAGAGCTTACAAGACCTACTTAGTAGCTCAATGACTGGGTGAGTCGCTGGGGATCACTCCACGACTATAGACCGTTTGAAACCATCGCGAACACTAAGCGTAACCCATAAATAATTACCGAAGTGACCTGCTGTCAGGGCTGTTTGATGTTGACCCTGGCAGGAGTTTCCATTCAATCATTGAGAAACACTTGTGTGAATTCTCTCATAAATGTTCTGGCAGATTGCTAAGATCTGCGTAGGACTCTAGAGTTTACATCTGGCGTCCTTAATGATGAACAACCAGTGTAGAAATATCATGTGTTCCTATGAGATCTTTTGATGAATCTCGGGGCTCTAGACTTGATAAGTGCACATTTGGTTTCCTATGCGGAGATTAGGGAGAGGTCTCCTGCTTCAATATCAACCATCTCTAAGAGACATGTTGATAGATTACACCAGTTCCCCGTGAGAATGAAACAAGCTCTTTTAAGAGAACTTGACTGGCTAGAAGGTTTAGTGCAGTGCGTCACTGGGTCCATGACGTCTTGTCTTCAATACCGGTGTCACCTTAGTAACAACCAGTAGCATATGAATTGTACCCGGTGTCTGCCCTAAGGTTGAACGTATGGAGGGCTATTTCTTTTCACCCTTTTTCATAACTTTTCTTTTTAATTCTTCAACCCCTTCTTTCTCCTTTCTCATTTTCTCCTTTTTTCAATCATACCTAAGGACTTCTAATACTAATCTATTGGATTTGTCCTTGGGTAGATCCCTCCGGCTCTGGCGGATCATAGGACGGTTTTTCCTAACCTTAGTCACCTTATAACTCCATGACTATCCTATCATTGCCATGAAACCATTTATTGAAAATCTCTCAAAGTGTTTATGATAATGAAACACTTTGTTGTTACCACTTTGAGAGTTTTGTAGCTTTTGAAGGACTCCCCCTTCACATGTGCTCATGTAATTTTTAAGAAATTTGCACATATGGGAGGAGTTTGCACTTTTTGAATTGATCCACTTTCAGTGAACATGACCGATTCGAGACACGCTTACATCACTAGTTAGACTAGCTTGAAATTATTACCCGTCCTGGTCAAGTCCAAAGAAAGTCTCTCGATATGGTACATTCTACTCAGACAAGTCCTATTCGAGACACGCTTACATCACTAGTTAGACTAGCTTGAAATTATTACCCGTCCAGGACAAGTCTTTTCGATTACTGACATTTTAAGCTTCGTCAATTCAATGGTACTTTCTGAGTCGAGCTCTTTTGAGATTCAGTCACAAACTTTAAACATCTTTGATCACATTTTAATCATGTCTTCTCCCACTCAAAAATAGCATATCGTGATATTTTTGATATCAACAGATTAAGAAAAGGCTTTTTGGAGAGAAAGACAGATTCATTTTGCATGAATTTGGAACAATTTTGTTTTTGTACTCCCCCTTAATGATAGCACATTTTAAAATCAATTAAGGGTTTGAGGGAGTTATCTTGAGCACTCATTTTGAGAGATTTTGAGAAATCTTTTGAACAATCTTGAAAAAATGCTCAAGAATTTTGTTAGAAAACGAGTTTATGCTTGAAATCTGTTTCGTTTGTTTAGACTCGAACTTTTTGAAAAAGATTTCGTCATTGAACGTACGAGTCCTTGATTTGAAAATAATCAGAAGTCATTGTTCGGGTCCGGGTTTCGTACTGAAGTATACGAAAGCCATTGTGAAGAAACTTTTGAGAAACGACATGTTTTAGAAAAACCTTTAAATAACTCCCGCTCAAGCATCTATACATGTCCGTATCATTGTTGAATGACATTTCTAGAAACGTACAGAATATTGATTTATACGAGAGACATGTCGTGAGAAGAATATTTTTGTATTTTTTGATTTTATATTGTTTTTGTATTTTTTGAAAATTTTATATTTTTGTATTTTGTTTTTGTTGGATTTTCAAATTTTGTATTTTGTTTTTCAAAAATATTTACAGCGAAGCAATTTTGAAAACATTTTTCAAGAAGATTCGAGAAGACGTTCTAGCTCCTCAGGAGTTAGGTTTCGCATGCCAATTCGTCGAACTAAATAGTCAAACCGTTCTTTTGGAAGGGCTTTAGTAAATAGATCGGCGAGTTGATAATCAGTCTTAACGAAAAATAATTCAACAGTACCCTCTTCCACGTGTTCTTTGATGAAATGGTAGCGGACTTTGATATGCTTCTTCTTAGAGTGGTGTACGGGATTGCACGAGATGGCTATGGCACTTTTTGAATCACAATACATAGGTATTCTGTCAAAAGTAAAGCCATAATCTGTGAGCTGTGTCCGCATCCAAAGAACTTGGGCACAACACGCAGATAGAGACACATACTCGGCTTCGGCGGTTGATAGTGCAGTACAATCCTGTTTCTTTGACGACCAACTTACTAGCTTTTCACCCAAAAATTGTGCTCCACCTGATGTACTCTTTGCTGTAACTTGATCACCGGCATGGTCTGCATCTGAAAATGCTGTTAGATTAAACCCTGAATCCTTCGGATACCAAAGTCCCATGTTAATGGTGCTTCGTAGGTACCGAAAGATCCGTTTAACCTCTTTGAGGTGAAGTTCGGTAGGCTTTGCCTGAAACCGTGCTAACAAACAAACAGCAAATTGAATATCGGGTCGGCTAGCAGTTAGGTACATGAGAGAACCGATCATGCTCCGATATTTCTTCGGATCAATGGGTTTCCCAAACAAATCAGCACCTATTTTTGGTGAAGTGACCATTGGTGTACCAACAGAATCACAGTTTTCCATTCCATGTTTTTTCAAAATCTCTATTGTATATTTAGCTTGATTGATAAAAATACCACGAGGGGATTGATGTATTTGTAAACCAAGAAAGAATTTTAGTTCCCCCATCATGGACATTTCAAATTTGCTTTTCATGAGATTTTCAAAATGTTTTGAATGGTTAGGATTGGTTGATCCAAAATAATGTCGTCCACGTAAATTTGAACGATCAAAATGTCATCTTTGAATTTTTTGATAAACAAGGTGTCATCAACCGTTCCTTTTGTGAAATTGTTTTTAAGCAAGAAAGATGATAGTTCGTCATACCACGCTCTTGGAGCTTGTTTTAAACCATAAATTGCTTTCTTAAGCTAGTAGACGTAGTCTGGATGATCTTTGTCGATGAATCCCTCTGGCTGACTCACATACACTTCTTCTTTCAGAGTTCCATTCAAGAAAGCAGTTTTAATATCCATCTAATAGTCTGTGATGTTTTGTGAGCTGCATAGGCTAAGAAGATCCGGACTGCTTCAAGTCTAGCTACAGGCGCGAATGATTCTTCGAAATCTATCTCTTCTTCTTGTGGATAACCTTTAGCCACGAGACGAGCTTTGTTGCGAATAACAGTCATTTCCTTATCCAGTTTGTTCTTCCACAACCACTTGAGATCAAGAACACGTATATCAAGTGGTCGTTCAACAAGTTCCCAACTGTCATGTAAATCGTATTGAAGAATTTCATCCTGCATTGCTTCTATCCAAGGGTATTCTGCCATTTCTTCCCGAATGTTTTTTGGTTCTTTGAGGCTGATTGAGCAAATGTAAATGCACAATTCGAGATCAGTGGCAAGTTGTCTCCTTGTCTGAACTGGCTTTGAAGGTTCACCAATAACATGTTCTATTGGATGGTCTTTTGTCCATTGAAACGTAGAAGGGTACCTTGGGTTTAACGAATGTGTGTTAGATGGTTCTTGTAACCTTGAAGAAGATTCAGCAGAGTCTGTTGCAAATGGGTTTTCAAATACTTCTTCTTCTTCTAACGCAACATCGTTTGAATTATTTGTTGGTTCTTCTTGAAAATTTGTGTTTTGGTTTTGCTCATCAACTCTTGGTAGAACAGTTTCAAGTACTGGAGTTGCTTGAGTAGATGTGGATGATGTTGATGTAGTTGGTGCTTCAGCTTCGATTGTTGTAGATGCATCTTGTGATGGTGGTGGTGGTTGGTGGTTTTGAGCGGGTGCAACGGAATGTTGTGGAGATGCATTTGTTGAAGTTCCACCATAGTATTCATCAAACATTAACTCGAAGAAATCTTCCTGTTCGTGTTCTGAAGGTTTATCCGTGTTTGTTGATTGAGCTCCTTGAGGCACGAGTCCTGAACTGATGTGTCCAGAAGTCTGCTGGTTTGGTGCGGGTCCTAATCTGTTTTGATTAGAAGCCATTGGATTAAGCGCGGGTTCTAGAGCGTATCTCTCAGAAGCCATTTGTGAAATCTCGTCAAACTTCACATTCATCGTCTCCATTATCTTTTTCGTTCTTCTATTATACACCCTGAATGCCCTCGAGTTTTCTGAATATCCAATGAAGATTCCAATATCACCCTTAGCTTTTAACTTTCCTAGATCTTCTCTATCATTCGTCGGATAGCACAAAGCGCCAAATACGTGAAGGTAAGAGATGTCAGGTTTACGGTTGTTCACTAGCTCATATGGGGTTTTATTGAATCTCGGATGGACTAGGGATCGGTTTTGAGTAAAACAAGCAGTGGCTACAGCATCAGCCCATAAGAATAGTGGTGCACTAGAAAAAATCAGCATTGTGCGAGCAGCTTCCACAAGAGTTCCATTTCTTCTTTCAACTACCCCATTCTGCTGTGGAGTTCTAACAACTGATGTTTGGTGTGTGATTCCAACATCTTCAAGGTAAGTTCTTAACTCCTGGTTTGTAAATTCTGTGCCATTGTCTGTTCTTATAATCCTTACTAGAGCTTGAAGTAGAACTTGAATACGCTTCAGAAAGGTGATGATGATGCCTGGTGCTTCGTCTTTTGATCTCAAAAACTTTACCCAAGTATATCTTGAATAATCATCAACAATAACGAGAATATACTTCTTCCCATTAATGCTTTCAACTCTCATTGGGCCACATAAGTCCATGTGCAACATATGTAACCTTGCTTCCGAACTAGGTACGGTTTTAGGTTTATATGATGCCATTTTGCTTTTTCCTTGTTCGCATGACGGACATAGGTGTTCCTTGGTGTATTTGAACTTAGGAAGTCCGGTGACGATGTTGTCTTTGGCTAACTTGTTGATGGTGTCGAAATTGAGATGGGATAATCTTCTATGCCACAGCCAGGACTTAGTTTCGGTTGCCCTTGTCATAAGACAAATTGGTGATGTAGAAGCCATTTGGTTGATGTCGATAGCATACAAGTTTGTACCACGATTACCAGTTAAAAGATCATCACCAACCAAATTTCGAATAAAAACCGTGTTTCTCCTGAATGCAACTTCTAAATCAGCATCACAAAACTGCCCAACTGAAAACAAGTTGTGTCCCAACCCTTCGACGTAGTAAACTCGAGTGATTAAAAAATTCCCAAACCGAAGATCTCCATAACCCTGAATAGCTGCTACATGATCATTTCCAAATCGTACAGTTCCCATGAATTTCCAGACGAAATTGATTAGCAGCTTTAAATTCCCGGTCATGTGCTTGGAGCAACCCGAGTCGACGATCCAAAGACATATTTCGATAACCTGCCAAGAACAGAAGAGTTTGTATTTGGAAACCGTTTTGAATTTGGTTCCATGGGGTTAGGAGTAAAATCTAAATCACACTCATAGACAGTTGCTACTTGTTTAGCTTGAGCTATTTCTAATTTGCCGTTCTTAAGAGTGAACTCTCTACCCGTCGGAATCCACATACAAAACTTAAGGTAGTTCCTAGGCATTCGACTAATAGTGGTAGTCCTAAATCGTGCAACTAATCTTTCTATAGATCTAGATCTAGCACTAGGTCTTTTTGAAACATTTTTCTGTTCAGGCGTAACATACACATTCTTAGAAACACATTCATCATGAACATCATTAATTAAACATTTCTTGCATATTAAACAAACAGAGTCATTACATGCATTAGAACCAGTACTTTTGACATTACATTCAGATGAATCATGTTTCTTATTACAAAGCGATAAATTCCTAGGGTGTTCTTCTACTTCTTCAACTTTATTCTTGCTACTACTCGTAGAGGCAGACGAGACTCTATTGTTCCTTGTATTGCTCCTAGGCTTTAGTCTGCTGCTCCTAGAGGTGCTTTCTAATCCTGTAGAAGGTAAGGCACACACATTAGGATTTATATTGTTGTCCTTTTTAGCATCCCTAGATTCTTTAGAATTAGCCTTTATGCACTTGTCATTTGTCTTAGATGTTGAGGCAGACGCACTAGTGGGACTAATCCTAAAAAGGCCAGGTGCAATCACTTTTGGTGTTTTGACAACCGCTTTTCCTTTGTCAACAATCTTTTCATTTTCACTTTTCTTGGGCAAGGGTGTTGGAGTGACTGGTTTTGTCAAATCCTTTTTCTCATCGACTTTTGGAGCAAACCGTGAAATTGACATTTTTGGTTTTTGAACCGTGTTTGAAACATTTGGTTTCTCCGAAGTCAATGGTTTTGCAAACTTAGTTTCCTCACCCTTTCCTTTTTGACTTTCAAGCTGAGCCCTCAAAAGATCATTTTGCTCTTTCATGTTTTTTATGGCACGCTCATACGACAATTTGTCATACTTGCATTCTTCCTTTTTACGATCAAGTTGTTTAAAATATGACACATTTTCTTTTTCAAGCTTTATAAGAGCATTTTCATATTTTGAAACAATTGCGGAGGTCTCAGCTCTTAGTCTTTCATCGTCTTGAACAGAATATGTTTGTAAAATGATGGACATAATATCAGTGGTCATAACAGCTTCGAAGAGAGAATCATTTAGGTTTTCCAAAACATTCATGTTTTCACGAGTTTCATTAGCTTCGTTTACCAGGGATTTGTGGTCCTTGACAAAGTCGGTCGTTTCTTTTAAGAAAGCTTGTTCAAAATGGATTACCCTCGCACTGATGTTATTCAGTGGGATAGTAATTTCGTTTTCAAAAACCTTTTTCTGCTCAATATGAAAACTGGAATGCCAGTTGTTAATATTGATTGTAGTTTTAGAAGCAACAATATTTTGAAGTTCTTGAATTCTCTTTTTAACGTCATCCAAAATGTCTCTAGCCTCACTTGTATTAAAAGTGTTGTTAGAAGACAGTTGTTCTATTTTTGAAAGAGATTTGGAAGCAATTACTTTCTTAGAAAACATTTTTGAGAATGGTCGTTTTATGGAAAACACAGATTGTTCTTTTTGTGGAACAAAAGTAATTCCCGAAAGTTTGTTCAATTTGTTGTAATCAATGGGTTTCAAATCCTTTTGTTTCATTTTATTTATGCTCTCTTCGACATGTTCTATCGTTAGCACAGAATCTCGAACGACGGGAGGATCATATCAACTTTAACAACAATATGAGTACTAGATGAAGTAAAGATGGTGACTTGATAATATGTAAGTGGCGTTTATATGAATAAAGAGAATATAAAGATGAAGAGAACTTTTATTAAAAACACACACACTTTCACACACAAGCACACCTTACAAATGAGAGGTAAGGTGCCTTATATAGTTTCATACATAGGCTTTCTATGGGCTTGGGCTTGGGCTTGGTTTCCTTTTACATATAAAGGCTTACATTACATAACACATGACATATTAGCTTACCAAGACCAAGGCCCATTGACTATTCTAATAACAAAAACTACGACACATTACAACGTTACAATAAATGAGAATGACCATCACTTTTTAATATAATTTTTAATGCTAACAGGGAGAAGTGTGAATAAAATACAGGTTGATTGATGCGTGAAATGACTCTCCTCTCCTCCAACACCAAATGTTCCACTAACTAAGGAAGACTAATTGTGACTACGGAGTTGATTGGGTATCACATATTTGAGATTGAAGTTGACTTTCACAAAGGCGTGATCTTAGTTTATCTTGAAGTCGAGGTTGGGTGGATGAATGACTTTCAACGATAACTTGCTCGTGCTTGAGATTTAAGTTGAAGACTTGGTTTATCTAGTTACCAGTAGTCGAGGTGGATGGTTGAAGACCTGGTTAACTATCACTTTAAGGAGTTATGATGTAGTACTCAGTGTCACACGCCGTTGTCGTTGTGGATAATCGCAAGAAATGGTAATGTCTCATGCTTTAGTTGCATTGTGAGTACTTAGAGATTTGCTTGCAGCATAAATTCTCTACACCGTTCTTCCAACATTAGTGCAAGCTTAAGACACAAGAGCGGGGAACTCTACTTCAGTTTCTGATGCGTGGGGATTGCACCAGGCTTTACCTCTCGAGGGATCTCGAGAAGCTTACAACCCCCACCAGGCAGTGTACCTGATCGTTGTAGTATAGTATAGTGACAAGTACCGGGGGATTGATCGTTCAGCTAGGAATAGTGTCGCTAGGATTAGAAAACCTAATTACTAGTTCTAAAGATGATGGATGATTCTTTTTGTATTTTTATAATTTTTTAGAAAGCAAGTAAATATCTCGGGTTTTAAGGATTTGGGCGGAATTAGTTGCTAGTCAACTAACCCAATACTAAAGATGCAATCAAAATAAAATACTAGAAATGAAAATAAACTAAATTAACTAAGGTTGTGAGCAATAAGTGGAGAAATTGTGTTTACTTAGATTTCACTACTCCCTAGATATCTTTTACACCGTAATTACTTGTTATAGTTGCGTGGATGACGGATTGTATTCCTTAATACCATTCACGGGGTGGCGCACTTAATTCCCCAATCCTATGAGTGCCTACTTCACTCCTATGTCGAGCCGGCTAAGAAGATCCTAACATGGGATCATTAGAATTTACTCATGCATTAAATACAACCAATAAAACCTAGTGCACGTCAGTTCATGTTTCCTAAGACGTTCAAGCATGTTACCATTTGGAGATCTGCCAGTTTTCTTAAGCCTAACATCGAAATCATTCATCCAATACAACCATAAACAAGTAATCAACACATAATCAACATCTAGGTTTCATTAGATCTAAGCAAACACAAGATAGATCTAGCCTAGCATGATGGAATTAAGACAAGAACAAGATATAGACAACCAACACATAGACATATTGATTGAATTAGAAGAACACTTATCTCAATTACACATGAAAGGGTTCAAGGGCTGAAAACCCTTGAAAAACCTGTAAAAATCGTATTAGGTTCGGCCTTAGGGTTTCTCCAAAACTTCTCCTTTTTTTTGAATGAAAATTAGAAAACTACATATAGGAAATTGAGGTTGACGGCGTCAAGACCAAATAGGTGACTTTGTCATATCGCCGCCAAAATAATTCTCGGACTGCCTTGATCTACATCTGACGCCGTCACGTTATATATTTTTCCAGGCCGTCACGTATTTAACTCTTGACCAATGTTCTGAAAGGCTCAAGGCGTACTAAGGCGCAAAGGGGGTCAAAGAACCTCGAGTCGAGGCGCAAGCCAAGGCGCGGGATTCATAAATATGAGGCGCACTATACATTTAGGTTTTTTTTTATAACATATGTGACAACTTATACTGCTTAAATAACACAAAAATATCAATATTCAATGTATAATACCACTTAATAGTTATTACATTGCATTTAAACCCAAAATATTAAGCCGGAAACATATCAAAATCCTTGAACTACCCTAAATTCCTGAATATACATTACAATATATGAGTTTATGACTTATAAAATTTAACAAATTACCATGTATCAAACTATCAACTATCAACAACAAAAAAACTATGTTTGTTTGGTAACACTTAACGCTAAAAAAACAACATTTGTATCTGTTAATAAACTAGTATTCTTAGACATTAGATTACAAAAAAACATAGTTCTTTGTTGATTGTGTGTTTTAGTTATTTTCTAAAATATTAGGGTTATTAGATACTTTATAACTTAAAGGGCCAAATGTATATAACATGTAAGCCCAAAATGTATCTTACTATTAAGAAAAAATGCCAAAACCCCGTTACATCTTCTAGGCGCACAAATCCCCAAGGCGCTAAAGCACACAAATCCCCAAGGCGCTTCGATTTTTACGGGATTCATGCATGTCGTGAGCCTCGATCTAAAAAAATCCCAAAGGCTGGAGCCTCGTGGGATTTTAAGGAGTAGGCGCGCCTTAGGCGCGATTTTTAAAACTATGCTCTTGACGCTCTTCCTTGTGACGCCTTCATTTATGTACTGGGTCGTCATGAAAATTACTCTTGACGCCGTCAAAATGTTGCTCTTGACGCCGTCACCTACTGTTCCCATCATGGAAAATTAAGTCTTTGGCGTTTTCTTCACTTTTATGCTCCAAAAACGTCCGAATTGCTTCCTTTTCCAGATTTCACTCCCAAAGTACCTAAAATCACAAAAGGAACGATTTAGGGAAATATTTGATCAAATAAATTCAATTCCGGGCTTAAATGACCCCCTAAAAGTGGTTCATTTTTCGCCTCATCATATACCCTTACACTTGAGATTTGCTTGTCCTCAAGCAAATGCGCTTTTATTCTAGTCAAAATACAAGTTAGGGGTCATTTAACACTAATATAAAAGTAATTACAACAAATAATCGTTCCACTAAAGACCAAAGACAAGCACGGAGGTCATATACTAGCACCTCACAAATAGTGTTTAGATACTCACATCTCTCGGGTGTAATAAAGTATAAATTACAGTATAGAAACGGAAGATATCTCTCACTACCTGTCATAGCAAAATAGATTACCATAGGCTTGGGAAATGATCAAACCTCCACCACATGGCGTAAGCACCTAGGATAAACTATCAAAGAGGTCTTTTAAAGGGTTGTAACGTTAGGTGTAGGGATATGAAATACACGGTTTTGTTGGATATAGGCAGTTTTTACTGGTGGCGAGTTAACAATCTTGGTTAATTACATGTACAATATGGCGTTGCTAAGCCAAGACTAGAATCGACTTAAGCAAATAAATGGAAAATAACAAAAACATAAAATGAACATAGAATGAAACGGGATGGTAGTCCGTATGTTTTTCCTCTTTTTCTTTTTCTATTTTTTTCTTTTTCTTGATTTTTTTTTTTTTTTTTTTTTTTTTTTTTTTTTTTTTTTTTTCATACATTCTTACCCTACCATCCAAAATAATACATCATAGGGAATGCAAATTTCCCTTACACTTGAATTTTTACATACTTTACAATCAACTAATCTAATGACTCGAATTAAGATAATCAAAACACTTGGAGTACTTTTAAGATTAACGTACATATGGGGGTAATAAATGATGTTCTTCCCCATTACTCCATAAAATAAGTACTTTACCCATGAGCCCCAATCGTCCCAAAACAATATGTACAAGGATATGACTCGACTTAGCAACCATGTAATCAATTACGTAGTTAACTTAGGGTTTAACAAATAACAATAATGCACTAAAGATGAGTGCATACACGGAAGGCTAAGGCGATTTGGGTGTACATTTAAGTGGGGTGTAACGAATTCTTCCTTTAAGTAAGATGCTTAAAGTTAGAAACGAAAATATAGGCTCGGAGGGGTGTACTGGGGGTATCGTGTACTAAAAATGAGTACAACGCTAAGGGTGTGGGAAAATTAGTTGACTTAACTAGCCAAGTAATATGACTTAAAAGGTCAAGTAATTATGATACGGGTTTAACACAGGGGTGATCCTAATGCCTCTTATCATGTAGTAAATCCTACTACACGAATGTAGTCTCACTAGCGGTCTCGGGATGCATCACTAACACAACTTCTAGAATCTAAATGCTACCGGTACACTCATAAGCACTAATAGTAAATGCTTTTCCTATCAAATCTAAAGGCGAACCTCACATATTTGGGTGGAAAATTTTTCTGAATATACGGTTTTGTGCTAGTCATACAATCTCCTATCCATGAGACGCTTGCTATGGCTAAAGTTTCACTCCTAAATGTTGTAAAATTTTTTAAATTTGGCGCTAAAATTACACTAACAAGTATTTCTCATAGTTTTATTACACATCTACCATTAAACAAACAAACTCAAGCGAAAGTGTACATGTAAGGTATCATCATTTTACCCTCCCCTTACACTTAAGATGAACATTGTCCCCAATGTTCAAGTAATGAATGTAAAAGTGAAAAAGTAAAAGGAATGAAATCAAATACTCCCCTGATTCGCTCGGTATGGATAATAAGGTGGCCAGGTTAAATCTTCCTCCAAGAAAATGAACAATCAAAGCTTCCCTTCCAGAATATAAATCTTCTTCTTGTCATACATAACCTGTTAATCCTGAGAAAACAAACAAAGCAACCTCGCATAAAATCGGCGGCAACCTACATAAGTTACTAAATCCTAGAAAACAAAATAAGATATAATGCTTGTGGAATGAAGTTTGCAGATTTCCTGGAGATTATAAAACTTAATAATTCACAAAAACTTTAAGACTCCGTTAGAAAAACAAAACCGGTAAAATTTCCAGATTTTTACACGTGACGCCGTCAAGAGTTAACTCGTGACGCCGTCAGAAGTGATCTGCAGAAATTCTTATGTTGAGTTTCCGAAAAATTTCTGGAAAAACTTGGTCCTACTTCCTGGAAAATCCTGCAAAAACTTCATTATGACTCAATACAAGCATTTGACTCTAACAAATACGAATATACATGTTCACTTATTATTGTGGAGAATCATGATCGGTTTGTTTCTTAAAAACATATTTGGGGTTTCCCCTTACACTTATCTTTTGCAAAAATACTTTTAGGTGGAGTTAAGACTAGGCCAAAACAACAAAGTAAAGTATTTCCACTTTTTAGTTAGAAACATGATCTACCAACAATAAAAATAAAGCATGCATACGGAAGCAAATAACAAACAAACAAAATAAAATCACACAAAGCATGGGTTGCCTCCCAAGAAGCGCTTTTCTTTATTTACGAGTCTTGTAGCTAGACTCAAGGTCATGGGTTACTACGTAATACGGGTGAGATCCTCATTAAGGACATCTTTGGGATCAAACTTAGGTTTCAACTTCCTATCGGTTTCCTTAGTATGGTATGACCTTTCAAACATTTCTCCATCCGGATCATACAAAGTCATCCTCATATGCCATGATCCGTCACCTTCTTTAGGTGGCTTGTCCCACCTCCATTTACACTTGTCTCCTTCTCTTTTCCACTTATTCATCTCTATATTAATAGGCATTACGCTCAAGAACTCAATCATCTTCCTAAAGACTAAGGGGTCCTCAAAGGGATCTAGCTCTTCATCTCTAGCTATGAGTTGCTCTACCGAATGTGTCTTTTCAACGAAATCTTTTTCTAGAAAGAATGGGCATTGAGGTCCTATAAAGTTCCTTTCTATCCAAGGTTCATATCTAGATGGTCTCCTATTCATCTCTACCCAATGCGGTGTCGGTTCATCATCGCAATCATAACTATGCTTCTTAACATCGTACACCGACCAAGTATCGCCTTCACCTACCGCTATCTTAGACTCCTTACAATCTATCATGGCGCTAGCGGTTGCTAAAAATCCTCTTCCTACTAATAATGGGCATGTAGTGTCACTAACCATGTCTAGGACGTGAAAATCCACTAAGATAGTTAACTTTCCTACGTGAACAACTACATCCTTAATCATTCCAACCGGGTGAGCAATACTTCCATCCGCTAGACCTATCAACACCTCCGTTTCCTCTAACTTTCCTAGCTTAAGAGTGGTGAATAGGGATAAGGGAATCAAGTTGAGGCTTGACCCTAAATCGGCTAGTGTGTCGAAAGCGTCGGATCTTCCTATTTTACAAGGCAAAACAAATATACCCGGATCATCAAGCTTCTTAGGCAACTTGTTTTGAACGAAGGCGGTCCCATTTTTACCTAGCTTAAACTTCTCATATTTTTCTAGGAGGGCACTATAGTAAGGAGCACGGGCTAAGACATCAATGACGGGGCGTTCAAGGTGAAGTTCCTTGAATTCATCATCAAGGTCTTGCGTAGGAGGTGTTTCAACTATATTTTTGACCGGTTCTATATCGGGTGTTTTATTTGGTTGGTCCTTTTGAAGAATTTGGTTTTGTTTGAAACACGTGCTCGTTGATTTGACCGAGTAGTATTGTGGACATGAAGTAGGTGACGAAACTGATGATATGGAATTAACGTTTAGTTTCGGATTCTTGACCGTGTCGCTTGGGAGTGCTCCCATTTCTCGGTCATTCAGAACTTTCAACAATGCGTCAATTTTGGTGGTCATCTCGCTTTGCTTTTGTTTGAAATCGGCTTCAAACTTAAATATGCGAGCTTCTTGAGATGCCATGAATTTAGACATCAACCCTTCAAGATTGTTGGTACTACCATAGTTGTTAGAAGGGTTGTTGTTGAAAGTACGGTTGGAGGGTGGACCGTTTGGTTGATAACGATTAGGCGGATTGGAAGAATTAGGTTGATTTTATTTCCACCTAAGGTTTGGGTGATTTTTCCAAGAGGGGTTGTATGAATCACCGTAAGGGTTTGACTCGGGCTTGAAAGTGTACCACTTATCTCCCGCTTCGTCGGTACACGAGGATGCGTAGTCCGCAAAAGCTGTTCCGGGGAGTTCCACACAATCACGAGTGTCATGGGGACCACTACATAATTCGCATAAAGAAGTGATTTTGTTCACTTGGCTAGAAGGCTTAGGAGCTTCGTAGGATTTCATGAGAAACTTGACTTGGTCCTCAAGTTCCATGATCCTACGGTCGGGAGTGCTAGAGTTATTCGAAGGCAAAGATATTGCCTTGACCGTTTTGTTCAAGTCACGGGGATCATTCCAACTTTCGTTGTCATAGAGAGCAAGATCTTCTATGAGTTCCCATGATTGTTCCTCACTTAGATCACGTAGCTTACCACCGGCCGATTGGTCAATGGCTCGTCTCGTGGAGAGATCGATATGGTCATAAAAGATTTGGACTTGGAGCGAAAGATCTATGCCATGATGAGGGACTTTTTGAAGTAAGTCCTTGAAACGAGTCCATGCTTCATAAAGAGATTCATTTTGACTTTGTTGGAACATCAAGATGTCATTTCTAAGCTTAGTAGTTCTCCCTGGTGGGAAAAATTGAGCAAGGAAACGAGTGGTGAGATCATCCCATGTGGTGATGGATCCCGCAGGTAAACGCTCAAGCCATTGACTAGCTTGATCCCGTAGAGAGAATTGGAATAGGCGTAATTGGGCTGTCTCTCTAGTTTCAACATCTAGGTCTATGGAGTCTACGATTTTTAGGAAGTCCTTAAGATGTTGGTTTGGATCTTCGGAACGAAGTCCATGGAATGCACATCCGCTTTGCACCAACCGGATGGTGTCGGATCGCAAGGGGGTCACATTGGCCCCGGTGAGCTCAATGGTGTTTCGGTAGCCTTGGTGGCTAGGTCGGGAATACTCTCCTAAGGTTCGGGGCCTAAGAGGTTCTAGTGGTGGGTTTTGTTGTGGTGGGATGACGGGTTCAAAGATGTTCCCATCGTCCATGATGTCGGGTGGTGAAAAGTTACGAACAAACACACAAAGAAATAAGATAGACTAAAGAAACCTAAAAATAAAAATAAAATCTTACTAGAAAGGAATATAGCAAGTAGACCTAATAAAAAGAGATTCTAACCTAGACAATAACTATTCCCCGGGCTGCGGCGCCAAAAACTTGATACGTGGGGATTGCACCAGGCTTTACCTCTCGAGGGATCTCGAGAAGCTTACAACCCCCACCAGGCAGTGTACCTGATCGTTGTAGTATAGTATAGTGACAAGTACCGGGAGATTGATCGTTCAGCTAGGAATAGTGTCGCTAGGATTAGAAAACCTAATTACTAGTTCTAAAGATGATGGATGATTCTTTTTGTATTTTTATAATTTTTTAGAAAGCAAGTAAATATCTCGGGTTTTAAGGATTTGGGCGGAATTATTTGCTAGTCAACTAACCCAATACTAAAGATGCAATCAAAATAAAATACTAGAAATGAAAATAAACTAAATTAACTAAGGTTGTGAGCAATAAGTGGAGAAATTGTGTTTACTTAGATTTCACTACTCCCTAGATATCTTTTACACGTTAATTACTTGTTATAGTTGCGTGGATGACGGATTGTATTCCTTAATACCATTCATGGGGTGGCGCACTTAATTCCCCAATCCTATGAGTGCCTACTTCACTCCTATGTCGAGCCGGCTAAGAAGATCCTAACATGGGATCATTAGAATTTACTCATGCATTAAATACAACCAATAAAACCTAGTGCATGTCAGTCCATGTTTCCTAAGACGTTCAAGCATGTTACCATTTGGAGATCTGCCAGTTTTCTTAAGCCTAACATCGAAATCATTCATCCAATACAACCATAAACAAGTAATCAACACATAATCAACATCTAGGTTTCATTAGATCTAAGCAAACACAAGATAGATCTAGCCTAGCATGATGGAATTAAGACAAGAACAAGATATAGACAACCAACACATAGACATATTGATTGAATTAGAAGAACACTTATCTCAATTACACATGAAAGGGTTCAAGGGCTGAAAACCCTTGAAAAACCTGTAAAAATTGTATTAGGTTCGGCCTTAGGGTTTCTCCAAAACTTCTCCTTTTTTTTTGAATTAAAATTAGAAAACTATATATAGGAAATTGAGGCTGACGGCGTCAAGACCAAATAGGTGACGCCGTCATCTCACCGCCAAAATAATTCTCGGACTGCCTTGATCTACATCTGACGCCGTCACGTTATATATTTTTCCAGGCCGTCACGTATTTAACTCTTGACGCTCTTCCTTGTGACGCCTTCATTTCTGTACTGGGTCGTCATGAAAATTACTCTTGACGCCGTCAAAATGTTGCTCTTGACGCCGTCACCTACTGTTCCCAGCATGGAAAATTAAGTCTTTGGCGTTTTCTTTACTTTTATGCTCCAAAAACGTCCGAATTGCTTCCTTTTCCAGATTTCACTCCCAAAGTACCTAAAATCACAAAAGGAACGATTTAGGGCAATATTTGATCAAATAAATTCAATTCCGGGCTTAAATGACCCCCTAAAAGTGGTTCAATTTTCGCCTCATCAGTTTCAAGTTTGGTATATCAGGTTTTCTCCATACGTGGTCATTTACTATTAGCCAGTGGAAGTGAAAAGAGGTGAATTAGGGGTTGATCTGTAGAGAATTGTTATCGACATCTACTCATGAGGTAGTGATTTGTATGTTGCTTCCAGTTGATATGTTTATGTACACACAGTTATGATGATTCCGAGTGATCGTCCTCATCATGGAGGGAGAAATGTGTACATCGGGGCTTTTATCGAAGAACTGGAAGCATTCTAAGTGAGTTGAAAATGTCAAAATGACGCTCCTCAAACAAACATGTGAAGAAGTTACAGACTATCAGTCTATGATCCATTTCCTGCTGTGCATGTGATGAGGCAAAAAATGAACCACTTTTAGGGGGTCATTTAAGCCCAGAATTGAATTTATTTGATCAAATATCGCCCTAAATCGTTCCTTTTGTGATTTTAGGTACTTTGGGAAAGAAATCTGGAAAAGGAAGCAATTCGGACGTTTTTGGAGCATAAAAGTGAAGAAAATGCCAAAGTCTTAATTTTCCTTGCTGGGAACAGTAGGTGACGGCATCAAGAGCAACATCCTGACGGCGTCAAGAGTAATTTGCATGACGACCCAGTACAGATTTGACGGCGTCACGAAGTAGAGCGTCAAGAGGAAAAAGCATGACGGCCTGGAAGACCATAACACATGATGGCGTCAGATGAAGATTAAGGCAGTCCGAGGAGTATTTTGGCGGTAAGGTGACGGCGTCACCTATTTGGTCTTGACGCCGTCAGACCCTATTTCCTATATATAGTTTTCTAATTTTCACATTAAAAAGAGAGAAGTTTTGGAGAAACCCTAAGTACGAACTTGGTGCGAATTTTACAGGTTTTTCAAGGGTTCTTAGCCCTTGATACCTTTCATGTGTAATTGAGATAAGTATTCTTTTAATTCAATCAATATGTCTATGTGTTGGTTGTCTATATCTTGTTCTTGTCTTAATTCCATCATGCTAGGCTAGATCTATCTTGTGTTTGCTTGGATCTAATGAAACCTAGATGTTAATTATGTGTTGATTACTTGTTTATGGTTGTATTGGATGAATGAATTCGATGTTAGGCTTAAGAAAACTGGCAGATCTCCAATTGGTAACATGCTTGAACGTCTTAGGAAACATGAACTGATGTGCACTAGGTTTTATTGGTTGTATTTAATGCATGAGCCACTGTTTATAATCCCTATGGTTGTGCCGGGCATGGCATAGGGGGAGATAAGAGCTCATAGGATTGGGGAATTAAGTGCGCCACCCCATGAATGATATTAAGGAATACAATCCGTCATCCACGCAACTATAACAAGTAATTAATGTGTAAAAGATATCTAGGGAGTAGTGAAATCTAAGTAAACACAATTTCTCCACTTATTGCTCACAACCTTAGTTTAATTTAGTTTATTTTCATTTTTAGTATTTTATTTTGATTGCATCTTAGTATTGGGTTAGTTGACTAGCAACTAATTCCGCCCTAATCCTTCAAACCCGAGATTTTTACTTGCTTTCTAAAAAATATAAAAGCACAAAAATAATCATCCCTCACCTTTAGAACTAGTATTTAGGTTTTCTAATCCTAGCGACACTATTCCTAGCTGAACGATCAATCCCCCGGTACTTGTCACTATACTATACTACAACGATCAGGTACACTGCCTGGTGGGGGTTGTAAGCTCCTCAAGATCCCTTGAGAGGTAAAGCCTGGTGCGATTCCCACGTATCAAGTTTTTGGCGCCGCAGCCTGGGGAATAGTTATTGTCTAGGTTAGAATCTCTTTTTATTAGGTCTACTTGCTAGATTCTTTTCTAGTAAGATTTTATTTTTATTTTTAGGTTTTCTTTAGTCTATCTTATTTCTTTGTGTTTTTGTTCGTAACTCTTCACCACCCGACATCATGGACGATGGGAACATCTTTGAACCCGTCATCCCACCACAACAAAACCCACCACTAGAACCTCTTAGGCCCCGAACCTTAGGAGAATATTCCCGACCCAGCCACCAAGGCTACCGAAACACCATTGAGCTCACCGGAGCCAATGTGACCCCCTTGCGATCCGACACCATCCGGTTGGTGCAAAGAGGATGTGCATTCCATGGACTTCGTTCCGAAGATCCAAATCAACATCTTAAGGACTTCCTTAAAATCGTAGATTCCATAGACCTAGATGTTGCAACTAGAGAGACAACCCGATTACGCCTATTCCAATTCTCTCTACGGGATCAAGCTAGTCAATGGCTTGAGCGTTTACCCGCGGGATCCATCACCACATGGGATGATCTCACCACTCGTTTCCTTGCTCAATTTTTCCCATCGGGGAGAACTACTAAGCTTAGAAATGACATCTTGATGTTCCAACAACGTCAAAATGAATCTCTTTATGAAGCATGGACTCGTTTCAAGGACTTACTCCAAAAAGTCCCTCATCATGGCATAGATCTTTGGCTCCAAGTCCAAATTTTTTATGACCATATCGATCTCTCCACGAGGCGAGCCATTGACCAATCGGCCGGTGGTAAGCTACGTGATCTAAGTGCGGAGCAATCATGGGAACTCATAGAAGATCTTGCTCTCTATGACAATGAAAGTTGGAATGATCCCCGTGATTTGAACAAAACGGTCAAGGCAATATCTTTGCCTTCAAACAATTCTAGCACTCCCGACCGTAGGATCATGGAACTTGAGGACCAAGTCAAGTTTCTCATGAAATTTTACGAAGCTCCTAAGCCTTCAAGCCAAGTGAACAAAATCACTTCTTCATGCGAATTATGTAGTGGTCCCCATGACACTCGTGATTGTGTGGAACTCCCCGGAACAGCTTTTGCGGACTACGCATCCTCGCGTACCAACGAAGCGGGAGATAAGTGGTACACTTTCAAGCCCGAGCCAAACCCTTATGGTGATTCATACAACTCCTCTTGGAAAAATCACCCAAACCTTAGGTGGAAACAAAATCAGCCCAATTCTTCCAATCCGCCTAATCGTTACCAACCAAACGGTCCACCCTCCAACCGTACTTTCAACAACAATCCTTCTAACAACTATGGTAGTACCAACAATCTTGAAGGTTTGATGTCAAAGTTCATGGCATCTCAAGAAGCTCGCATAGCTAGGTTTGAAACCGAATTCAACCAACAACAAACGGAGATGACCAACAAGATTGACAACTTGTTGAAGGCCCTCAACAACCAAGCGTTAGCCACACCTAGGAAGGACACTAGGGACGCCAATAGCGGAGTCCAAACCAAGGAACCCTCGTCCTCCAAACACGTCCACTTTGTCAATGTTGTCACCGTTAAACCAATTAATAAGGATATAGAAGAAAGTGACAAGGATGAAATTAGGGAAGTTGAGGTTAATAAAGGAGAAGAGTTAGAGGAAGTAGAGACTGTAGAAGAGTACTTTGATAAGTTGCCAACCAAGGAAGAACGGGAATATCATAAGGACTTATTCAATGATCCCGAGACACCATATATCCTTGGCACACCCCTTATCAAAATAGGAGACCCCTCTAACATCAACCTACCATGCAATATTGGGCACATGCATATATGGAAAGCTTATATTGATCTTAGATCTCCCGTAAACATCATGACTAGGACTTATTACAATTGGGTAATGAAGAAGCAACTTGATTTTAGGATGATGCCCAATAGGAATTTGATAAGTAATTTTGTAGGAAGAGTGAAAGGATTGCATGTGATTATAGGTAATCTCACCTATGAGATCAATTTTATGATAGTGGAAGACACTCGTCCGGTGATAGATGATTGCCTAAGCCAAGTAATATTTGGAAAACCATTTGTTGAAGCCACTAGGATGAGTTATGACCCGACTCTAGGGATAGTTAGGTTCAAGGAAGAAAATGATGAGGTTGCCTATCAAATGCCCTACAAAATTGAACAATACCGCCTCCTCTCTAATTTATAAAAGGAACACAAGAAAGCGGCTTATTATAGGAATGAGGAGGATATGCGTAGAGGAGTAGAGTATGTAAAGAATAGGATGCTTGGTTTCTACAAAGAATGCTTACAACTAGGTCCGGAATACAAAACTGGTTTAGAAGACGACCTAGAGAGTGGAACCAACGATGAGGTCGCGTAGTAACCCATGACCTTGAGTCTAGCTACAAGACTCGTAAATAAAGAAAAGCGCTTCTTGGGAGGCAACCCATGTTTTGTGTGATTTTATTTTGTTTGTTTGTTATTTGCTTCCGTATGCATGCTTTATTTTTATTGTTGGTAGATCATGTTTCTCAATTAAATAGTGGAAATACTTTACTTTGTTGTTTTGGCCTAGTCTTAACTCCACCTAAAAGTATTTTTGCAAAATATAAGTGTAAGGGGAAACCCCAAATATGTTTTTAAGAAACAAACCGATCATGATTCTCCACAATATTAAATGAACATGTATATTCGTATTTGTTAGAGTCAAATGCTTGTATTGAGTCATAATGAAGTTTTGCAGGATTTTCCAGGAAGTAGGACCAAGTTTTTCCAGAAATTTTCCGGAAACTTAACATAAGAATTTCTGCAGGTCAATCCTGACGACGTCAAGAATTAATTCTTGACGGCGTCACGTGTAAAAATCTGGAAATTTTACCGGTTTTGTTTTTCTAACGGAGTCTTATGGTTTTTGTGAATCATTAAGTTTTATAATCTCCAGGAGATCTGCAAACTTCATTCTACAAGCATTATATCTTATCTTGTTTTCTAGGATTTAGTAACTTATATAGGATGCCGCCGATTTTACGCGAGGTTGTCTTGTTTGTTTTCTCAGGATTTACAGGTTATGTATGACAAGAAGATGATTTATATTCTGGAAGGTAAGCTTTGATTGTTCGTTTTCTTGGAGGAAGATTTAACCTGGCCACCTTATTATCCATACCGAGCGAATCAGGGGAGTATTTGATTTCATTCTTTTTTACTTTTTAACTTTTACATTCTTTACTTGAACATTGGGGACAATGTTCATCTTAAGTTTAAGGGGAGGGTAAAAAGATGATACCTTACATATGCACTTTCGCTTGAGTTTGTTTTGTTTAATGGTAGATGTGTAATAAAACTATGAGAAATACTTGTTAGTGCAATTTTAGCGCCAAATTTAAAATTTTTTACAACATTTTGGAGTGAAACTTTAGCCATAGCAAGCGTCTCATGGATAGGAGATTGTATGACTAGCACATAACCGTATATTCAGAAAAATTTTCCACCCAAATATGTGAGGTTCGCCTTTAGATTTGATAAGAAAAGCATTTACTATTAGTGCTTATGAGTGTACCGGTAGCATTTAGATTCTAGAACTTGCGTTAGTGATGCATCCCGAGACCGCTAGTGAGACTACATTCATGTGGTAGGATTTACTACATGATAAGAGGCATTAGGATCACCCTTGTGTTAAACCAGTATCATAATTACTTGACCATTTAAGTCATATTACTTGGCTAGTTAAGTCAACTCATTTTTAGTACACGAAACCCCTAGTACACCCCTCCAAGCCTATCTTTTCGTTTCTAACTTTAAGCATCTTACTTAAAGGAAGAATTTGTTACACCCCACTTAAATGTACACCCAAATCGCCTTAGCCTTCCGTGTATGCACTCATTTTTAGTGCATTATTGTTATTTGTTAAACCCTAAGTTAATTATCTAATTGATTACATGGTTGCTAAGTCGAGTCATATCCTTGTACATATTGTTTTGGGACGATTGGGACTCATGGGTAAGTACCTATTTTATGGAGTAATGGGGAAGAACATCATTTATTACCCCCATATGTACGTTAATCTTAAAAAGTACTCCAAGTGTTTTGATTTTCTTAATTCGAGTCATTAGTTTAGTTTATTGTAAAGTATGTAAAAATTCAAGTGTAAGGGAAATGTTCATTCCCTATGATGTATTATTTTGGATGGTAGGATAAGAGTGTATGCAAAAAAAAAAAAAAAAAAAAAAAAAAAAAAAAAAATCGAAAAAATCAAGAAAAAGAAAAGAAAAAAAATAGAAAAAAAAAAGGAAAAAAAAAGAGAAAAAAACATACGGACTACCATCCCTTTTTATTCTATGTTCATTTTATGTTTTTATTATTTTTCATTTATTAGCTTAAGTCGAGTCTATTCTTGGCTTAGCAACGCCATATTGTACATGTAATTAACCAAGATTGTTAACTCGCCACCAATAAAACTTCATTTATCCAACAAAACCGTGTATTTCATATCCCTACACCTAACGTTACAACCCTTTAAAAGACCTCTTTGATAGTTTATCTTAGGTGCTTACGCCATGTGGTGGAGGTTTGATCCTTTCCCAAGCCTATGGTAATCTATTTTGCTATGACAGGTAGTGAGAGATATATTCCGTTTCTATATTGTAATTTATACTTTATTACACCCGAGAGATGTGAGTATCTAAACGCTATTTGTGAGGTGCTAGTGTATGACCTCCGTGCTTGTCTTTGGTCTTTAGTGGAACGATTATTTGTTGTAATTACTTTTATATTAGTGTTAAATGACCCCTAACTTGTATTTTGATTAGAATAAAAGCGCATTTGCTTGAGGACAAGCAAATCTCAAGTGTAAGGGTATATGATGAGGCGAAAAATGAACCACTTTTAGGGGGTCATTTAAGCCCGGAATTGAATTTATTTGATCAAATATCGCCCTAAAACGTTCCTTTTGTGATTTTAGGTACTTTGGGAAAGAAATCTGGAAAAGGAAGCAATTCGGACGTTTTTGGAGCATAAAAGTGAAGAAAACGCCAAAGTCTTAATTTTCCTTGCTGGGAACAGTAGGTGACGGCGTCAAGAGCAACATCCTGACGGCGTCAAGAGTAATTTGCATGACGACCCAGTACAGATTTGACGGCGTAACGAAGTAGAGCGTCAAGAGGAAAACGCATGATGGCCTGGAAGACCATAACACATGACGGCGTCAGATGAAGATTAAGGCAGTCCGAGGAGTATTTTGGTGGCGAGGTGACGGCGTCACCTATTTGGTCTTGACGCCGTCAGACCCTATTTCCTATATATAGTTTTCTAATTTTCACATTAAAAAGAGAGAAGTTTTGGAGAAACCCTAAGTACGAACTTGGTGCGAATTTTATAGGTTTTTCAAGGGTTCTTAGCCCTTGATACCTTTCATGTGTAATTGAGATAAGTATTCTTTTAATTCAATCAATATGTCTATGTGTTGGTTGTCTATATCTTGTTCTTGTCTTAATTCCATCATGCTAGGCTAGATCTATCTTGTGTTTGCTTGGATCTAATGAAACCTAGATGTTAATTATGTGTTGATTACTTGTTTATGGTTGTATTGGATGAATGAATTCGATGTTAGGCTTAAGAAAACTGGTAAATCTCCAATTGGTAACATGCTTAAACGTCTTAGGAAACATGAACTGATGTGCACTAGGTTTTATTGGTTGTATTTAATGCATGAGCCACTGTTTATAATCCCTATGGTTGTGCTGGGCATGGCATAGGGGGAGATAAGAGCTCATAGGATTGGGGAATTCAGTGCGCCACCCCATGAATGATATTAAGGAATACAATCCGTCATCCACGCAACTATAACAAGTAATTAACGTGTAAAAGATATCTAGGGAGTAGTGAAATCTAAGTAAACACAATTTCTCCACTTATTGCTCACAACCTTAGTTTAATTTAGTTTATTTTCATTTTTAGTATTTTATTTTGATTGCATCTTAGTATTGGGTTAGTTGACTAGCAACTAATTCCGCCCTAATCCTTCAAACCCGAGATTTTTACTTGCTTTCTAAAAAATATAAAAACACAAAAATAATCATCCCTCACCTTTAGAACTAGTATTTAGGTTTTCTAATCCTAGCGACACTATTCCTAGCTGAACGATCAATCCCCCGGTACTTGTCACTATACTATACTACAACGATCAGGTACACTGCCTGGTGGGGGTTGTAAGCTCCTCAAGATCCCTTGAGAGGTAAAGCCTGGTGCGATTCCCACGTATCAGCATGACATGATAAGAGAGCAAGTACACTTCTTCAACAAGCATCAATGTTGTTTCAAACGGGTTGTCACTTTGGGAGGGAGCAAGTACACTTATGGGCTTACTAATTGGGAGGGAGGATTAACCCAATTAGTGAGCGTTTCTATAGCAGTTGATTCTCACTAGATACATTTTAGCTTATTTGGTTCTTCTCAATAATTCAAGTAGATGCGCGTAAAAGTTGTTGTTGATTCTGATATATCAAAACCAGCAAAGGGGAAGGAGACATACATCTGAATGCATAACGAGTACACGTGATGAACATAATACTTCTTCTTAATTGAAGTTATCCCGGGAAGACATATGTCATAACCATAGAGAAACTCAGTGTCTTAACTCGTAGCATTTGGTGTATTATTCCAACTACATGGGGGAAGTAGTCTCTTGATACTTGTGGCATATGCTACTTCAGCTTTCAGTAGGAAGAAATATGAGAAGGACATTTGGAGTATGAGATGATATTGCTTATCGACATCTTCATACGAGTTGATATAGTTTACGGTAAAGTGCTTCTGGTTAATGCTTTATGTACGCAATGGTATGATGATTCAGATGAGATCGTAACCATCAGGGGAGAGATTTGTGTACATCAAGGACGCACAACAGGTTCACGTGATCGAGCTTAATCATATATTCCGGAGGAGATATCCACAGAGATGATCAGTGCTTCAACCTGTTACTTTGGTGTCATCGTTTCTTCTTGTGTTGGATACATGGGTACAATATGGATTGAGTTGGTATGTGTAAGATAACTGGAAATCATTTGGTGAAATGAAGATGTTGATATCTTATTCCCCCGAATAGACAACTGCTCCAAACCGCAAAGTAATGTGTACATTGGGGACGCACAACAGGGTCATGTGATCGGGCTGATACACATATTCCGGGATTGATAACCGCAGAGATGATCCGTGTCTCACCCTGTTACTTCAGGTTCTCGAGCTTCATACAATGAGACTTTTTGCATCACTTCAACTACTTGAGGGAAGTGGTCTCATGAAGATGATTTTCGGTTTGGGGGGAAGCTACCCAAGCTTCACATTGAGGAGGCTAAAACTCAGCGATTTGGTTGTGTCTAGCGATTAAATCAGTTGTGAGATTCTAGTGATTTGTTAACTACTTGTGTTTGGTGAATTGTTGTGACTTAAGTCGTTTCGATTAGTCTGATTGTAATTTGACGTTGTGAGTTAATCTTTACGACTTGACTTATTATGATCAGATCTATTGTAACTTGACTTGTCGCGACTTGACACTTAATGATAATTGTCACTTATCCAAGATCTCTCTCTAAGTCTAACTCTCATATTACATCTTTCGGTTTCTTTTGTTGACTTTAGTAAAATACCGGGAGAGAATCGATCTCTCGGTTTAAGTCACAAGAGTTGTAAAATCCCGTTTAAGATTATATCATGGCAACTACCGCTTCAGACGATTATTCATGAGCCTCGAAAGCTTTGGTGGTGAAAGTTTAAGAGATGTTGACTACTGATTTCTACAACGAGCTGAACGATACTATCATTTTGGTACTCATGTCAACATCTTCTTAAACTGATTTGTATCCTTTGTACATAGTATTAAAACAAAAAGAAAATAGAAAAATATAAAACCTACAAAATCCATAAAAATCATAAAATCATAAAAACCAAAAATATTCTTCTCTCGACATGTCTCTTGTGTAATCAATAGTATGTACATTTCTAGAAATGTCATTCAATAATGACACGGAAACATACATATGCTTGAGCAGGAGTTCTTCCTTTGAATAATGCTTGTCTAAAACATGTCGTTTCTAAAAATATTCTTTCAAAATAGTTTGCTATTACTTCAGATAGCAACCCGGTCTTAATACTGGGGAAAGTTCGTCGCCAAAAAGACGACTGTTCCTAACAAAGGCATGAATTACTTTATATTCGTGCCTTTCCGATCTGATGTACGCTTAAGTGCATCATTTCTGGTTAAAGAAGAGAAGTCTTCTTTGCATCTCAAATATTTTTCTTTCAATGATTCTTCGGGAAAGTATTTGCTCCAAACTTGGTGGTACCATGGTTTTTGAAGATAAAACAAACTCGAAATGTTGTTTAAAATTTGCCACTCAATCAATGCTAAAAGAATTAATACTTTGTGCAAAATGTTTAATTTTAAAATGTGTCATCGATTGAGGGGGAGAACGATTTCAAAAACTATATATCATCAAAACAAGGTCTTTGTGCATAACTCCAGTGGATTAAGTGTGTAGTATACTCTAATATGAGAACATGGATGGTTTAGTGTTTAGGTTGATTTTATGTAGAGATTTTCAGTGAGAAGTTTGAGAGAGAAAGAGATGAGGTTGGAAGCCTTGAGAGAAAATGGATAAATGTTAGATTGCAAGTGAAGGTCCAACCCTTTCCCTTGGGTGGGAAAGGGTATTTATAGTTACAATAGAAACGCCCCCTGAAACGGGCTGTGGAGCGGGCTGACAGTGGGTAAAGACCCGACCCGACTCCACAAATACTAACTAATACTAAACTACGTAGTAACTAATATGATAAATACTACGAGCTACACTATGCTAAACTACACTCGGGGTGACCGAGTCTTCATAAGAATAAACGTATTCCTAACAATCTCCCCCTAAGGGAGGTCACCCCGGAAAATAAATATTGAGTCATAGCATTCAAGTCTTTGACGACATCTTTGTAGCTCGTAGCCTTTTGATTCTTCATTGTTGAAATCTTTGTGCTTTAAGTGGAAGACTCTAGATGACACCTTCAATGTGATGGATGATCTTTGGAAATAGCTTCTACTTCATCATCCAAATGAGTGCCTGAGGGTCATCTTTGAGCAGTAACGTCTCCATGTGATATGAACATCTTTGTGTTGGCATGCTCACACTTTTTCAGAATCATGATCTTCTGTATCAGAGTTGTGGAAGCATATATTAGGCCCAATCAATGATCATGATTTCTTAGATTGTGATGTTGAAGTGTGAGCATGTGTTGATGGATCAGTATCTTTTCAGCAATCAACTGCAGCCATCAGAAATTCCTGCAAGTAGACAGTTAGCAACAAATCTTCCGGTACTTATAGGTTTGGAATTAGAGATCGTCAACAGCATAGTGTGGAGACTCCTTCTAACCCTTACCATGACCGTTCCCAATCGGCAAACCCTGAAAGGATTTACACGAACTACCTAAGTAGATCAACGATTAGGTGAGTCGCTGGAGATCACTCCACGACTGTTGACCGTTATTAACCATCGCGACCACCAAGCGTAATCCACAAGGAATTACCTAAGTGACCTGCTTTCAGGGCTGCATGATGTTGACCCTGGCAGGAATTTCCATTCAATCACTGGGAGTTACTATAGCAACATCCCTCATAAATGTTCTGGCAGATTGCAAAGATCTGCGTAGGACTCATACGTTTACCACTAGTGTCCTTAATGTTGAACAACCAGGGTAGAAGTAGCACGTGTTCCTATGAGATCTTTTTATGTATCTCGAGGCTCTAGACTCAATAAGTGCATTTGGTTTTCCTATGCGGAGATTAGGGAGAGGTCTCCTGCTTCAATATCAACCATCTCTAAGAGATATGTCGATAGATTACACCGGTTCCCCGTGAGAATGAAACAAGTTCTTTTAAGAGAACTTGAGTGGCTAGAAGGTTTAGTGCAGTGCGTCACTAGGTCCATGACGTCTTGTATTCAATACCAATGTCGCCTTAGCAACAATTAGTAGATTATGAATTGAACCCGGTTTCTGCCCTAAGGTTGAATAATTGGAGGGCTATTTCTTTTCACCCTTTCTTATTTCATTTCTTTTTAATTCTTCAACCCCTTCTTTCTTCATTCTCACATTTCTCCTTTTTTCATAATCATACCTACGGACTTTCTAATACTATCTATTTGGTATTGTCCATGGGTAGATCCCTCCGGCTTTGGCGGATCATAGGACGGTTTTCCTAACCTTAGCCACCTTATAACTTCATGACTATCCTATGTTGCCATACACCAAATTATTGAAAACTCTTTCAACATGTTTATGATTGAGAAACACATTTTGTTAACACATTGAGAGTTTTGTCATTTTCAAATGCTCCCCCTTAACATGTGCTCATAAGTATTGATTTGAAAATTTGCACATGTCGGGAAGAGTTGCACTTTTGAATTGATCTACCTTGAGTGAACATGACCGGGCATTCGAGACACACTTACATCACTAGTTAAACTAGCTTGAAGTTATTACCCAGCCCGATCAGATTCACCCAAGGTTTCTCGAAACGGTACATTCTACTCAAACTAGTCCTCTTCGAGACACGCTTACATCACTGGTTAAACCAGCTTGAAGTTATTACCCGTCCAGGACTAGTCCTTTCGATTCAGGACAATTGTGTTTCATCAATTCATGAGTCAAGACTGAGATGCTCTCATAAGAGATGCAAGGATCCTTTTTCACAAACCATTTTGCTCCCCCTCAATACGTACATTGATATACAAAAGAGTTTGGCACATAGGAAAGAGCATATTTTTGTTATCGGGTTCAAAACATCACGTTTTAATCAGTTTTTCATATTTAAATCACATCTTCTCCCCCGATCAAAAATTTCAAACCAATTGAGATTTGTGATCCCAAGTGATTTAAATAAGTTTAAAGGTTTTGGGAGAAAGATGTGTCATATTTAAGAATGACTGATTTTGAGACGACATTTTAGCTCCCCCTCAAACCTTGAGGGAGTATGTTATGTGTTAGAGATGATGAGTTTATAAATAATTTTGAGTTTAGCGAGAGACTCATGAAAGATTCATAGACTAACACATAACAATTGCACTTAATCCACTGTAATTATGCACAAAGATCTTGTTTCGATGATATATAGTATTTGAAATCGTTCTCCCCCTCAATCGATGACACGTTTAAAATTAAACATTTTGCACAAAGTATTAATTCTTTTAGCATCGATTGAGTGGCAAATTTTAAACCACATTTCGAGTTTGTTTGATCTTCAAAAACCATGGTACCACCAAGTTTGGAACAAATATTTTCCCGAAGAATCATTGAAGGAAAAATATTTGAGATGCAAAGAAGACTTCTCTTCTTTTACCAGAAATGATGCACTTAAGCGTACATCGGATCGGAAAGGCACGAATATAAAGTAATTCATGCCTTTGTTAGGAACAGCCATCTTTTTGGCGACGAACTTTCCCCAGTAATAAGACCGGGTTGCTATCTGAAGTAATACCAACCCATTTTGAAAGAATATTTTTAGAAACGACATGTTTTTAGAAAAGCATTATTCAAAGGAAGAACTCTTGCTCAAGCATATGTATGTTTCCATGTCATTGTTGAATGACATTTCTTGAAGCGTACATACTATTGATTACACAGGAGACATGTCGAGAGAAGAATATTTTTGGTTTTTATGATTTTATGATTTTTATGGATTTTGAAGATTTTATATTTTTCTATTTTCTTTTTGTTTTAATACTATGTACAAAGGATATGTGAAGCAACCGTTTACTCCTCCTGATCTTCCTGAAGACTTATGAGATCCTCAGGCGTGAGACTCTTCATACCAAGACGAGGGAGGATGAATAGAAATCGGTCCCTAGAAAGTGCTTTGGTGAAGATATCAGCTAGCTGGAACTCAGTCCTCACGAAGTAAAGTTCCACAATTCCTTTCTCAACTTGCTCCCTGATGAAGTGATGTCGAATGTCAATGTGCTTAGTCCTTGAGTGCTGGACATTGTTGCAGCAGAGTGCAATTGCACTTTTGTTGTCACAGTACATGGGAATCTTGTTGTATACGAAGCCATAGTCCGAAAGTTGAGATCTCATCCATAAGATCTGAGCACAGCACGAGGACATGGCAATGTATTCAGCTTCTATGGAGAAGGTTGATGTACTCATTTGCTTCTTTGACGACCAACTGACTAGCTTATTCCCCAAAAACTGAGCACCCCCAGATGTACTACGACGAGTGTCTTGACATCCCACATGGTCAGCATGCATCAGAATAGGCTGTGAGCGCCATAGAAGTGTCCTTGGGGTACCATAGGCCCATGTGGATTGTTCCTTTAAGATACCGAAAGACTCTCTTGACAGCTTCCAGGTGTTTCTTGGTAGGTTTGGATTGATACCGAGCACACATGCAAACTGCAAATAGAAGATCCGGTCTGCAAGCAGTAAGATACATTAAGGAAACAATCATGCTTCGATACTTGGTTTGTTCGACCGGGATCCCAACATCATCTTCATCTAGTTTTGATCTTTCAATCATAGGAGTATCAACTGAGTCACAGGAATCGAATCCAAATTTCTTCAAAATTTCATTAGCATACTTGGATTGATTGATGAAGATGCCATTGGGATTTTGAGATATTTGCAAGCCTAGAAAGAAGGACATTTGACCCATCATGGACATCTGGAACTCAGAACTCATCTCTTGGGAGAAACGATCACACTCTTTGGGATCAGAGGAGGCAAATATGATATCATCTACGTAGATTTGTACATGAAGAAAGGTTTTGCCCGTTTTTCTGGTAAAGAGTGTAGGATCAACAACACCTTTGGAAAACTTGTTGGCAAGATGGAATTTTGACAAGGTGTCGTACCACGCCCTAAGAGCTTGCTTAAGTCCATAAAGAGCCTTCTTCAAGCGATACACATGGTTAGGACGTTCTGGATCCACGAATCCTTCGGGTTGGCTTACATACACCACCTCTTTAAGATCGTCATTTAAGAATGCAGTCTTAACATCCATTTGATAAACCACCATATTCTGACTTGCAGCATTTGCTAGAAATATTCTTATGGTTTCAATTCTAGGAACAGGTGCAAAGGATTCTTCAAAGTCTATACCTTCTTCTTGACGATATCCTTTTGCCACAAGCCTAGCCTTGTTCTTCAATACATCTCCATGCTCATCTAGTTTAACTTTAAATATCCATTTAAGAGCAATGAGCATAACACAATCGGGAGGCGGTACTAATTCCCACACATCAAGTCGATCAAACTCAAGAATCTCGTCCACCATAGCAGTGAACCATGAGTGTTTAGACATTGCATCCTTGAAATATTTTGGCTCAACTTTAGAGAGGACAGAATTGAAGAAGCACCACAATGCGTCGGTTGCAAGTTGCTTACGGGTTGATACCGGACGCGAAGGGTTTCCAATAATGTTGTCAATTGGGTGATCATTTGTCCATTTCCTAAGGTGTTCATGGGGTTGAGGATAGGGAACTGAGGTAGCCGTGTTAGATTCGTCTGAGGATGTAGCATCATTTGACGATTCAGGAGCAAAGATGTTAACAAACGGCTCATTATCAGGTGAACGAAAGGATTTACTTCAAACGATTTATCCACAGCCGCTACTCGTTGTACAAATGAAGATTGACCATTAGATGTGGTAACTGAACGACTGATGGTGGGGGCTTCAGGATCCCATGACAACGAAGTGGATGGCCCAGCATTATCATCTGGGACATTTGCTACCCCAGCTGGTTGTGGAACGACTGTAGCTTCTGGAGCATCCACATTTTGAGGTTCAAAGTATTCATCAAACATAGGGTCAAACAGTTTCTTCCAATCTTCACTTGTAGGAGGTACAAAAGGATTAGCAGGAGTGAGATTCTGTACAAGCCTGGAGCTTATAGGTCCAGGAGACAAAAGGTTAGGTACGGGTCCAGAACTTGATCGTCCAGGAACCGGTTGCTCAGTCAGCTCATTGAAAGTAACGTGGATTGTTTCCATTATGTCTCTGGTACCCCTTTCGTTCTGGAGCATAGCCAACGAAGAAACCAATGTCGGCCTTGGCCTTGAGTTTCCCAAGGTCTTCACTGTCATTTGTTGGATAGCACAATGCACAAAATACTCGAAGAAACGAAAGATCTGGTTTTCTGCCATGACCCAGTTCATATGGAGTCTTGCAGTGGAGAGGATGTATCAAGGATCGGTTCGGTGTGTAACATGCTGTTGCAATTGCCTCAGCCCAAAGAAACATAGGAGCTTTGGAGAAGATGAGCATAGTCCTTGCAGCTTCAACCAGGGTGCGATTACGCCTTTCAACAACTCCATTTTGTTGAGGTGTACGTGTAATGCTCTTTTGATGACTAATGCCGACATCTTCATAAAATTGAGTAAGTTGTTTGTTCACGAACTCCGTTCCATTATCAGTACGAATGAACCTAACTGTTTTGTTGAGTCGAACTTGCAATTGCTTAATGAGTTTGATGATGATTTCCGGAGTCTCATCTTTTGATCGTAAAAACTTTACCCACATGAAACGAGAATGATCATCAACAATAACAAGCACATATTTCTTTCCGTTGATACTTTGAATGGTGGTTGGACATACACAATTGTTGCGTCAATAGAAAACTAAAACAAAAAAAAAGTACCAGCATAACAATATTAAATCGGGAAGTAGACAGTAAAATAACATTGCAAGATTAATCTATCATTCTAAAAATTATTACAAGCAAGAAACAAAAAAAACAAAAACGTGCCTCTACTCCAAGATGGAGTGTCGGCTGTTGCTTTCTTTTCTCCTTTTTTTTTTACTCCTCCGTAGGGTTACATTTTATAACAAGGTCAAGAAGACTTGACAAATTTTAGGTTGGGCTTGTTCCAATTTTATCACTTGGGCTTTAACTTTCATTTATTTTCTTTTACATCTTGGGCCACATATGGACTTGGGCTTCAACTGAATTTTGTGGCTGGCCAAATTTAACAAGTATATTTGGCCTTAATCTTTGTTCGGGCTTCTTTAGTCTTTCACTTTTTCGTTTTTTTTTCATCGATGCTCCAAATAAAATTACCGTTGGTCTCATAATTTCGTGCCCTTTCCAATCTCGTGCTCGGTTTTGTCCACTTTTGCCTTGGTGAGTAACCAAAAGACCATATTTGACAATTTCCAGAAATTTACACCCAGGGACTATTTTTGATAACTTTTGAATTCAAAGGACTATTATTGACTTTTCAACTAAAAATAAATGATCAGGGACTGATTTTGTCAATTTTTGAAAGTTGAGGGACTACAACTGACAATTATGCAAACTTTGTTCGTTTTTCATTTGTTTTTACTCGTTTTGCATCTAAAACATATAAAACACAATTTTGAAATATTTTTAGTATTTTGATGCATTTCTGAGTGTTTTCGTATGTTTTGCAGTTCAGATTAGACCAAAAATGATGAGTGTTTGAGCACTCATCAATCCCCCACACTAAACTATTGCTAGTCCCTAGCAATACTGTTTTGAAAACTTGATGGATTTTAAACTCTTTACCAAAAGCCATCACTTCTGGAGTAGCCAGGTGTAAGAACTGTGGCACACCTGATAACCGTGTGATTTTGAGCAAACCACCACCTGTCAACGGATTTGAGTAGTCTTTACCAAAAGCCGTTTGCTTCTGGACTAGCCAGCTCTTGATGGAATAGTCAACATCTTGGTGAGCTGATTACCAATTATGGATTTTCCACGGCCTTTACCACAAGCCATAATCTTGTGGGCTAGCCAACTCATTTGTATTCGGGGAGTTGAGGAACCATACAATTTTGGGCAAATTGCAAGCCATAAACGGATTTGAGATGTCTTTACCAAGAGCCGTTTGCTCCTGGACTAGCCAATCCCTTTTGTCGGTTAGACAAGGCGGACTGATTACCACAAAAATTTTGAAGCACCAGTGAAAAATTTTTAAATTTTTTTGAATTTTTGGCTAAAAACGGGGGTATTATATAGTAAAATGTGATAAAATTTCGCTAGAATAGCGAATACCCCCCCACACTGAGCATGAATATTGTCCTCAATATTCAAAATCCCAGCTATTATGCCGACATTTTGAACGTAAAAGGGCAACATTACAAGCTAAGCGTGGAAAACACCATTTTGTTTTTCACTCTTGTAACCATAGCATGGGGGACTCCCCCACACTTAGGGTGAAAACCCTATAAGCATGCTCTGTTTTTGTTTACCGAGTCGCTAGCGTGACTCGACCCTGAATTCATTTGTCCTTGGGGAAGCATGATGTGGAAGAAACAATCTCAATTGGACTTTCATTCAAGATGTTTGGACAAACATTTGAAGCACGTGAAAGTTCCACACCGATGAGATAAGTATCCGGCTCAAGATAATGATACATGAAAATGCCAGGATCAAATATAGTGTCCTCACTCCCGAAGGAGTGAAGAAGAGAAGAAGTCACCCTGTAGGTGAAGAAAAGGAAGAAAATCATGATAAAAAGCATGATTTGATCTTCTTCCTCGAGAGCAGGCTCCGTAGCCTGAGTTTGGATTTCAAAGGGTAAGCTCGTAAACATCCCGGGAGGGTGGGTGGGAATTTGCAAATTCTCATAATTGAGAGCATCTCCCCCCGGGATATCAAACTGGTGAGCGAGTTCACCGGAGAACTCCTCATGAAGAGAATCATTCACAAGATGTGAATCTGTGGACTCATGTTCCATAGTGGACTCATCACAATCCTCGTCAAAGATTGGTTATTAGAAATCATAGTGAATTCAGAATCGAATTCAAATAGAGGATTAGTGAGAGTCGTATCGAATGTTTCGGGAACAAAGTGAATATTATTCTCTGTTGGACTGCTGGGATCAGAAGTGAGTGACGGATCATGATATAGGAGACTTTCAATTTCTCCCAGATCGGTTTGGAAATCAAGGAGACCATAATCACTTTCCAATGAAAGTGGATCGATGTGAGCAAGTTCATCAGCGAACTCCTCAAGAAGATGATCAGCATTAGTTTGTGGAACTGATGCCTCAACATACTCGATGTCTCCATAAGATATACAATCATCGCTATAATCTGAGAAAGTCTCAAATTGATCTTTAGGACACTCAATGGGGGAAGGAATATCACACACATGATCCAAAGTTCCCTGTGACTCTCTTGGGATTCGGATAAGGATCTCAACACTAGACTTTATTAATTCGTCCGATTCCTTTGCAGGAATAGTGTCAAGATGCTCGTCCCCCATGTTCAAAGAGTGAGTGGGAACCTCAGGTGTGATAGCAGTTGTTTGAGATGGAATCTCAACTGCTGGGGTATCAACTGATGAACTTGAAATTTTATAAAATTCAAGGATGTCAAGTGTATCCTCATCATCACTGTCATCAGGAATGAAACGGAACAAAGAGCTAGACTTGGCTGCTTTTTCTCTTGCAATGGATTCCCGAATAGATTTTTCATATTCATCTTGGGAATTTATTCTAGCAGCCTGCTCTTCAGCAAGCAATTCTTCCATGGATTTTTGATGAGTGTGTCTTTGGGCAAAGTCTTGAACTAGACCCTTAAGCTCATCAACGATTGTCATCAGATTTTGCATTTCTGGAAGAAGTGCTTGATTCATATCGGACTGTGGAGGTTGGTCGTAATAAGGTGTGTCAAAATTGTCACAAGGATATGGATTCCCTGATTGACAATCTGAGCTGAAGTGTGGACCTCCACAGTAATCACAACAGTAAAACTGTTGAGGCTGTGAGTCGTATGTGCTAGAGTCATAATTGTAATCAGGAAACTGCTCATAGACAAGCGTGTTTCCCGATTGACAATCGGAACTGTAATGTGAACCACCACAGTACTCACAACAGTAAAACTGCTGAGTATCATGGTGTGGTAACTGATGGAATAAATCAGTCGTGCCATGGTAGGAATAGGGATCTTGGTTATAGACAGACCCGTTTCCCGACTCTACCATGCCACAACAAGGGCAATCGCCACCATTATAAGGATTACCACAGCAATGGCAAACCAGAAAGTGTGGATGAGACATAGAAAGAATCAAATGTGTATAGAGGGTGAGGAAATGAGAATCAAAAGGGTAGGAGGGTGAAGGTGAATGTTTTTTGGTTTTTGGATAAACATTTTATACAAATGAGAAGGAAAATCTTTTTGTGTTTTTGTTTTTATGAAAATATGAACAAGGATGGATAAATGTACAATGGAACGAATTCCAAAGACACTAATCAGAAAAACCGTTTAGATAAACGCGCACAACCTCCCCGGCAGCGGCGCCAAAATTTGATTGGCTCCAAACGGTCAACCTAAACTGACCAGGGATGGTCAACAAGGTCAAACTGCCTAGAGTCAATGCTCCGCGGAATATAGTGTTTCCCCGGGTCGTATTGTCCCGACGAGGTGTGAATTGTAATCAAAACGGTTTCGTGATCGGGTGAATTTGGACAAGAAAGGGATTTGATGATATTTATAATCTTACGAAAAGTAATTTTACACTAGTAAGCAACAATAAAGCATATAAAACAATAACGAAAAGCACAAATAACATAAAACGCAATCTAAACTTAAAACGGGCCTAAAACTAAATGATTAAAGCAAAGATAATAATAACACTAGTAGTAAGTAAATAATATAAAGTTAACGATAAAATATCACAACTAAAAATTCCGACTACTTTTTATTTTTAGTTAAAACTAACTAACGCAACCTAATAGTGAGCTAAGGGAAAGGCAAGACTAATATTAAACTAGGGAAATATCTAACGAATTCGATCTTAAAAAAAATTAATAACCAACTTTCAATTTTACCACAACAATCTAACCACGGATTTCTGCACTACATAAATAAAACTACTCTAACATGCAAACAATAGCAACAACAATAAGTAAGCTAGACATAATAGCGATATAAACATACTAAAAATAAAGAGATAAAAGAGTTAGAAATAACCAAATGAGGTGAAAAACATAAAGATGGCGAGATGAGACCCATTCCATAAGCACCAAAACCCATCTCCTTAAACTCCATGATTAACCCAAATATTTCCATGCTAACTCCTTGTAGATAAATACTGATAAGACTTGACTACTATTTTTTTTTGAAAGTAAAAGACATTTAATAAAAACTAATTTTGTGAAAAAGTACTAGTTCATACGAGAGTTTAATATCAAAACGTAACTCAAAGACATTAAGTAAATCATTAACCCCTAATTAATACAGTATAATCTTAAACAAAACAAAAGTGAAATGGTTTTTTTTAGATCGAATTATAGCTCACAACATTAACTAATCATTGACTCCTAATTAATATTATCTTGAACAAAAAAAAAAGTGAAATGATGAAAAGTAAATGTCTTGGCTATACGTAGTACATTTAAGAAGAAAAATCATTGACATTAAATAAAACTAATGACGAAAAATTAAGAAACACAATTAATAAAAATGGTGGTTGGACATACACAATTGTTGCGTCAATAGAAAACTAAAACAAAAAAAAAGTACCAGCATAACAATATTAAATCGGGAAGTAGACAGTAAAATAACATTGCAAGATTAATCTATCATTCTAAAAATTATTACAAGCAAGAAACAAAAAAAACAAAAACGTGCCTCTACTCCAAGATGGAGTGTCGGCTGTTGCTTTCTTTTCTCCTTTTTTTTTTACTCCTCCGTAGGGTTACATTTTATAACAAGGTCAAGAAGACTTGACAAATTTTAGGTTGGGCTTGTTCCAATTTTATCACTTGGGCTTTAACTTTCATTTATTTTCTTTTACATCTTGGGCCACATATGGACTTGGGCTTCAACTGAATTTTGTGGCTGGCCAAATTTAACAAGTATATTTGGCCTTAATCTTTGTTCGGGCTTCTTTAGTCTTTCACTTTTTCGTTTTTTTTTCATCGATGCTCCAAATAAAATTATCGTTGGTCTCATAATTTCGTGCCCTTTCCAATCTCGTGCTCGGTTTTGTCCACTTTTGCCTTGGTGAGTAACCAAAAGACCATATTTGACAATTTCCAGAAATTTACACCCAGGGACTATTTTTGATAACTTTTGAATTCAAAGGACTATTATTGACTTTTCAACTAAAAATAAATGATCAGGGATTGATTTTGTCAATTTTTGAAAGTTGAGGGACTACAACTGACAATTATGCAAACTTTGTTCGTTTTTCATTTGTTTTTACTCGTTTTGCATCTAAAACATATAAAACACAATTTTGAAATATTTTTAGTATTTTGATGCATTTCTGAGTGTTTTCGTATGTTTTGCAGTTCAGATTAGACCAAAAATGATGAGTGTTTGAGCACTCATCACTCATTGTTCCACAGAGATCCATGTGAAGAGTATGCAGGACTTCCATGATGGAATTGATAGTTTTGGGTTTATGGGTGTGCTTTTTGCTCTTGCCCAGTTGACATGCGGAACATAGATGATCTTTTTCATACTTAAGTCTGGGCAAGCCTCGAACAAGATCCTTATGTGTGAGTTCATTGATGGTACCGAAGTTCAAATGGTTTAAACGACGATGCCACAACAATGATTTGTTCTTAGAGGCTTTTGAAAGCAAGCAAATTGGAGAGGACCGCAACATGTCTTCAATAGAGATGGTATAAAGGTTAGTGCCCCGACTCCCTTTGAGGAGATCTACACCATCTAATTCTCTAACAAAACAGGTGTGCTTTCTAAAGTCAACTTCAAGATCAGAGTCACAGAATTGACCAACAGAAAATAGATTGTGTCCAAGTCCCTCCATGTAGTATACTCTGGATATCACACTGTCTCCAAAGACGTAATCACCATAACCCATTATAGATCCAAAATGGTCGTTCCCAAATCTGACCGTACCAATGAACTTTTCCACGAAATTCTTGAGCCGCGAGCGATCTCCAGTCATATGTTTTGAGCAGCCTGAGTCCAAATACCAAAGGACGATTTGTATGACCTGCATTTGAAACCAGACAATGGTGGATAACTGAAAAAGCTGGAGCCCCACAAACAGTTGGGGTCCGTTTGGTTAGCACACACAGGTATTGGATTATCATATGTCACAGATATATTATTGGAATTTTCACATTTTGATGCACTCGACCTAGGAGTGGTACTAAGTGCTTCTATTGGGAACTTTCTACAAGTAGGTTTCCATTTCTTAATTGGTACAACTTTGGAGTTAGTGATCCTAGTCAACGGGCACTTTTCTCCTAGGGTGAATTTCCTTCCAGTAGGTCTTCATTGATAACCAACATTAGTGAACACCTTTCCTGTTTTATTCCAGACTTGGTTAACCCTTTTAGCACTTGAAACATTCATGACCGGAGATTGCATAGTAGATTTTAAGAAGGACACAACACAAGCATCATGATTACCAAAAAATAAAAATTCATTACAAGTCTTACAAATAGCACCAGAATTCGAATTAATTACATCATTGTTAACACAAATGTTTGATTCAACTCGATTCCTTTCATTAATCATAACTTTATTGTTCCTAGAGGATTCTTCTACTTCCTTCATAAGTGCACTCTTAGCCGGCAAAGTCCTATCATTCTTTGTATTGCACCTAGGCTGTGACTTGCTAGCTTTAGATACACCGTTTACTCCTGTAGAAGCAATGACGGGAACATTAGTATGCTTAATTGCCACTTGTTTACCGGTGATCATGATGGTGGATTGTGACATGGTTTGGGGATAATCAAATGTAACATGTTTGTTGCCACTGTTAGAGTGCGACGCAAACGACCTATCCGATTTGTTATCATTCTTGGGGCATGATCCTATAGCGTATTCTAATAATTCCTGGGCTCTATTAGTAAGGAAGCATGCACCAATAATAACATCATCCAGTGGTTTAGATATCCTCTCATCTTCAATGGTTTCTCTAAGTATGACCAGGCAATCCTTAAGATATCTAAGATAGTTGTTATGAACTAACTTATTGTTCCTAAGGGGAAGAGAGACATTCAAAGCATCGCACGCATATTTCTTACAAGCATGTACATTGGAAATTGCATGATCACATGAAACGACGGGCATTTTACCCTTCACCATATTCTTTAGATTCTCAATTTCGTTTAACAAAGAAGTGACTCTTTCATCGTTTTGGTCACGTGTTATTTTAATAGACTCAAATATTTCTTTGTAACGTTGCTTAGCGTTTGACATTTCAGCACGAAGCCACTCATTTTCATGTTGTAATTCATTGATAATGCCTTGTTTCTGACAGTTTTGAGAATCTATCGACTTCTGGTAATTGGTATTGGTCACGTCGCCTTTGTTCAACTTTAATTGTGCAATTTGGGCCCTCAACTTCCGAATCGTGTTTGAATGAGCTTGAATTACTTCATCCTTTTTGGATAATTCAAAACATGTGTCAAACTCAGGAGCATCCAAAGATGTCTTGGCATTTGATATTTTTATGTTTTCTTCTAGATGTTGATATTTTAGTTGCAAGTTAAGATTATCAACTTCTAGTTTTGAGAAATTCCTGACCATGTTATCATGGTCGTCGTTTTGAATTTTGTTATTAAGTTTGTAATTCTCCCCCTCAAGCTCAATCACACGATTCTGGAATACATTTAAAGTGATCGACATTTCATGAAATTGTCGAGCAGATAATGCTGAGCCGGTGACAGTGTAAAAAACATCCTGTGCAATGCAATTAGCAATCAAGTTTTCATTCATAATGAGAATGTTTTTCCTGTCAATTCCACTGTATTTGAGATCAATAGCCAATTGGTTACCCTCACTTTCCACCTCTTTAAAGACCTTTTTCATTTGAGTCACATCATTATTAATGGTATTTTTAAGGCCCTCAAAATGTTCTTTGAGAAGATCGAAAAATGGCATGACTTCAGTTAGGTAACACTGTTTAGTTTGCTCAAAACCCCTTTCCCCTTCTGTAATCCCCGTTGGTGTAATTCTTATTTTACATGTTTTTTCAAAGTCATTAAACAATTGATCTAGAACATATAACCCAATTAGGGTATTACACTGTGTGGGAAGAGTATATGGTACAAGGTGCCTGGGTGTGTTCAGAGGATAGATGGTTGGGTCAGCAATCCTAAAGATAGTACGTGTGTTACCTACAATTCTTTCAGCTTTCATTTTTTTCATGTCAATATTCCAAAACACTTTGTCAGGGAGGATTTTCTTTTGAGGAACAAAAATGGCTGAATGATTGTCATTAGTATAATCATGGTGAAACATAATATTTTTAGCTATGCACAGGGGATCCTTTAATCGCTCAGCAAATTTTTCCCTAGTTCTATCCTCCGCCTCATCAATCTCGTCATAGGATCTCACATCAGGGGGGCATGGTTAGGTTCACGCATAGTGTTTGCATCATATAACGCATGTTGAGCACCTATACCATTTCTAAGGAATTTGGCTTTAGTCTTAGAGGTATCTTGTTCACTAAATTCATCACTTAGTTTCCTATGGTTTTGCATCATTTTAGGAGGTTGAATGGTTTGGCCTTGCGTGTACAACTTATCTTCCAATTTATTTTTCAACATTTTGAGTTTTGAGAAATCATTTAGAAGTTTAGTTTCTTTATCTTTGTATTCGAGTTTGATTGAAGTCAACCCTTTTTGAATTTCCTGTTTTTGTTTAACAGTTTGATCCAATTGTTTTTTTTAAAGATACTAACTCCCTTTTCAATGTTTCTTGTTTGGAATTGTTTTCAGATATGTAAGCACGCATTTGCCATTCCATTTTCTGCTCACGTTCATTAAGCTCAAATTTAGCACGCTACTCGTATATGGACACCTGATCCTTAAGGATGTTCACTCTAGTGGTTAAGTAATCATCAGGGTTGTATATAGTGTGCTCATGCAACTCAAGTTCACTAGAATCAACCGACGGCATGTCACTTGGTACAACTGGCAGTCTATTGTCATTCACATACCTTTCATATGGGATATTATTGGTATTTCCCATATCAGTGGTGTCTGTGTTGTCAATATTCTTGAGTTGTACCAAGTCACACGCTCCCTGTGGATTGGTAGGATAATTCAGATTAGAATTAAGTGACGTTGGTACCTCAGAAATAACAGATGTGATGGAAGAGCCAGACTACTGTGGAGATGGAACAGCTGCAGACAGATTAGCCATAAAGATGGTTTGAGCTGTGGGTTCGTCATCAACATCTGAGTCAAAAGCATCACAGTCTTCAACTTGAAAGATGTTCGGATCATTTAGTGCCATGTCCTAAACAGGTTGATCATCCACATCAGTATCAAACGTATTCCCGTCATCACCAGCCAGAAAGAGCAGAGCTTCTTCATCCAAAGCAGTTCCATTCTCTTGCGCCTGCATTAGCAACATCTTGTCCTTGAAGTACTCAGAGTTTTGAGGACGCTTTGGGTGAGTGCAATTCCTAGCTATGTGGCCCAACCCTCCATAGTTATAACACTTAGTCTGCCTAGCTTGTACTTGAAGTGCATTCCCGACTTTATACTGCCCATTTTCTCTACCAGCATTTCTTTGATTGAGGTTTTGTCTTCCTTGCACATTCTGCACCACCACCCTTCCATCTTCTATGACTGCCTGATTTCGTGGGTTAGACGAAGTCCTGAGTTGGTTATTAGTTGGTGGAAGTACAGCTCTGAACCGTTGGACTAATAAGGAGACTTGCTTGGAGAGATTATCAATCATCATGTCAGTGTGAGAGTACCCAGAGTCCAGGTGGGTGTTTAAAGCAGATGGTGAGGGAGTTGGTGATTGACCATTAGTTGGAGTAGACTTGGATGAAGGTTGTTGTGGTTGAGATTGATCATTTAAAGGTTGAGTGAGTTGTTGAACATTAGAGACAAAGGCAAGAGAGTCATTCGTTGTTGAAGGATTGAGCTTTTCTCGCATTAACCGATCATAAGCAGCATGTTTCTCATGTTGTTGGAGATATGCATAGAGTTGTTCATAATTAGTATGCCTGAGACCTTTGTTGAGTTTAACAGCTGTAACAAACCTATCCCATTCCGGTGCCATGTTATTCACGAATTTTGAGTTAAGCTGAATGTTGGGCATTGTTATCTTGATGGATCTCATATCATTGACTAGCTTGTGAAATCTGATGTAGTAGTCAGTGATGCTTTCACCTGGGTTCATTTTGAAGTGCTCAAATTCATCATATAGCTGAGACTCCCGATCTTCTTTGGTTAACTCAGACCCTGCAAGAAGCATTTTCACATTATCCCAAACTGCTTTGGCTTCTGTGTTGAAGTTGATGAGTTTGTAGACATCTTTAGGAAGCCCTTGAATGACATTATTCGATGCTCTGATGTCGGCATCATAGCGTTTCTTTTCTTCATCTGATAGCTCATTGTAGGTGCGAGGTCTATCTGGACCGACTGCAGCAGGTTGGTCATCAGTGGCTGCGATTGTGTCTCTAGTGGTGCCCATTCGAAAAGGTTCTTCATCAATGGATTTCAAGATGTTAACTCCGTTTTCCTTTCCCAAGCAGTAGAGACGAATCCTTTGTGCCCATGATTCATAGTCAGTTCTGTCCAGCATAGGAGGACGAGTATCCGACCCTGCGGCCTGAATGTCATCAGAGGAAGTACTTGCCATGCTATTGAAAGTGAGTAAGTCCAAATGTCAAGTAGTAAACACAAGTGTGTTTCGTGTTTTGTTGCAACAAGTCGAATTACAACCGCTACACAGAACACAAGTCAAATCGTAAGTTTAGTCTCACAACGTCAAGTTACTATTAAAATAACAAGTCAAGTCGTAAGATTAGCCTCACAACGTCAAGTTACTGTAGAGATGGTGGTAACAACCAAAGTCGAAACATCGCACAACTTACACTAATGCACCTAATCCAACTGACTAAGAATACCACAACTCGCTAGACTTGAACAACTCGCTAGAACGTATCAACCCTCTGACAACACCAACTCGCTGAATACTGGAACTAACTCGCTAGCAGACAACTCGCTAAATGGAAGCAACTCTCTAATACCAAATCGCTAATCACCAACTCGCTGGATGGAGTCAACTCGCTAGTGTAACAACTCGCTGGTAGACAAATCGCTAATCTGACGACACAACTGCTCAACTCGCTACTACCAACTCGCTAGTTCCAAAACCTGACAACTCGCTAGTATATCGCTAATGATGAGTGTGTAAATACTCATCATTTTTGTCTTATATGAACTGTCAAAACATCCAAAAACACCCAATAATGCATCAAAATACTGAAATTATCTCAAAAGTGTGTTTTATATGTTTTAGATGCAAAACGTTTAAAAACAAATGAAAAACGAACAAAGTTTGCACAATTGGCAGTTTCAGTCCCTCAAGTTTCAAATATTGACAAAACTAGTCCCTGACGTTTTAAAATGAAAGAAAAGTCAACCCAAAGTTTTTTAAAAGTAAAAATTATCAAATTTAGACTTTGGGTAAAAAGTTTGAGAAAATTACATGTTTAGTCCCTAAAAATCCAAATTGGCATAAAAGGTCCCTGGAGTTTCAGATTTTGGCAGATTCAGTCCCTGGTGGGATATTTTTGAAAGAAAAATCAATTTTTGTCCTTGGAAAATTAAAATGTGTCAAAAATGATCCTTGGATAAAAGTTTTTACAAAATTACAAAAATGACCCCTTAACTTTCACATTTTGCAATTTTGGTCCTCGGGGTTTCAAATTTTGGAAATTTGTAATTTTGGTCTTTCTATTAATCACATGTGGTAAAAATGATTTTTATGATAATTTTTAAATTATGCCACAACAGGTCCCTTTACTTTTGCTAAATTACAATAATGGTCCTTGTGGTGATTTGTTATGTAATCAAACGGACCCTTATTTAATTTAACTAAAACAAACCAAACCCAAAATAACTAAACCCAATCCACAAACATGACTCCCCAAGCCCAATCACCAACCGGCCCACACCTAATAATAAAAACCAAAAACCGTTTTATTAAATCCCACGGTCAACGCTCACCTTTGACCCATCTTCCCTCCCAACCATATCCCATGAAACCAGGACAACCTTTACCTCCCCCCTCCTCTCATTTTCCACCAAACCCTCACCAACACTTCCCCCTGTCCCCTACAAATCACCCCCACCATTAATACTTCACCTGCCTCACCAAATCCACCCAATTTGGCCAAATCCTTTTTTCCCGCCAAAATAGAATTCGACAGCTGAGATCAATTCAAGCCAATCCAACGGCTCAGAAGAGGTGGGAAAGAAAGAGACACCCTCCAGGACTATAAAAGAAAAGAAAAGATAGAAGAAAAATTATTAGAGTAGTTTTAGTTTAGTTTTTATCATGTCGTAGGTAGTAGAAATTATTTTTCAAGTTGTATCCTTAGTTTAAATCAGTGGAACTCAAGTTATTTAATGTAATCTAAACCTTTTCCAGTATTAAATTCAAGTTTAAGCTTCTAATTTCCAATTTGTAATTTTCAAGTAAAAATTCAATTTCTTGTTCTAAGGTTAAAGCTTGTTGCTCATTGTTTGTTTAAGCTCACAGTAGCTTATTTATAAGTTTGGTTAAGTATTTAGAGTATTGGGATTAGTTTTTACTCAATGTACTAAAAATCTCAAAAATTCCTCAAAAATAGATCATAAATTGAAAAACAGTGGGGAGAAGGATATGTGCAAAGATCAGGGTCAAAAAAAAAGGATGGAACATGGTTATTTAGAAGCCTCAGGGAGGCTGTAGGTTAGAATTGAGTGCTTATCCTTGGTTTGGAAGTCATAATAACCTCACTGTAAGCCCCATCTTAGTTTCACTTTATTAATTTGCAAATTTAGTAGGTGCTATATGTAACTGTTCTTGTTAGTTAGCTTAGGCTTATTTATGTTTTTTATGTGTTAGTAGAAGTCAATTGGTGAAATTCATGGGTTAGATTGTGTGTCTGTTCATAAACAAACCCATTTTCAGTTCAAAGGGAGTGTTTGGCACAGGGAATAACCCTGTGCATTTGTGAATTTCTGTGGTGAAAACTTATTTAGACATGTCATATTAGGTTGTGGTAGATCATGTAAGCCATAAAATCCAAGTTTTAAAACAGCAAAAGTCAAATTTACAAAAACTCCACCACCACAGTTAACTGTGGTGGATTTTGAGTCTCACAAAGCATCATTTCAGTTCATAATTAGTAGCTTTAACTTAATTTAGGTGTATTCTAGCATCTTATAACTTATTTAGCATGTAGGGTAAATCAGAAGTTCAAGAAAGTCAAGATATCAAGTTTCTTTAAAAAGTCAAATGGTGCATTTTCAGATTTTTCCAAAAGTTCTAGTAATTTTGTGGAATTGTGTATGGTGTTTCATGGTTTGAGACTTGTTCCTAGTGATAGCCTTCTACCTCAACTCCATTTTCCCATCACCATTTAATTTTTGTAATTTTTTTCCTTGGCCCCACAGCTCTCCAAAGTGAGCTGCAGGGCACAAAGCTGCTCTGTCTCAGCAGTTACACCACCCAAACACCACCCTTTGGTGGTGGTTTCCAACCACCTCAGGGAGCCCCATGGTCCCATTCTTGTTTCTATCAGTCCCCCTCCTAGTAGGGTTCCTCTTTTGACCACTAGGTTGACCTAGGACCTAGTGGACCCCACCTAGTTTGAGCCACAAAATCTGTCCCAGTTTCTGAGTATTTCCAAGTTTCAATTTGCTTATTTGCTAGCTTATTGCTTAACTTGTGGAGATTTTTGGCTTATTTCTGCTTAAACAAGTTCTTATAAGTTGTTTGTACCAGATTTTGTCATTGTGGGCCCCACACAAACCCAATTTAGCTAATTTTCCATTCTAGTCAACTAAAGTCAACTGTTGGCTTTTTGATTTTCATTAGTGCTTATTTTTAGTTTCTAAAAAGTTTGTTTTTATAAAAAGTTTTCATTTTTAGTTGTAAAATAAGTTTGTAAAAGAAAAAATCCAAAAAAGTCAATTTAAAATTAAGTGATAGTTTCTATTTAATGTAATTTAATTTTAATTTTCATTTTTAAATTTTTATTAAGTACTTGTCATTTTTATATTTTTATTAATTATATCTTATATTAAAGTAGTTATAATATTTTTTTCAGATTTTTATCTTTTCATTTAGTATTTATTAGAATTAATATTAGTTTTATTTATTATTAATTAATATTAAGTTTAAAATAGCATAATTAGTTTTTATTAAGTAAAACTTAGTTTTTATATTTTTTATAGCTTTTATATGTTGTAAAATAATTTTAGAAATTTTCTTAGAATTTTTACTGTTCATTTAGTAATTTTCTTAATTTAAAATATTTAATTAGATAATTAGTATTTAATTAATAATTAATTTATATAAAAACCACAAAAAGACAAAAACACTTATTTTTAATTTTAAAACTTATTTTTAGTTATTTTATAATTTTATAAATTTTACTTTCACCTTTTTAGTATTTAAAGTATATTGTAGTGTATTTTAGTTATTTAAGTATTAATAATAAGTAATTAATAAATAGTATTTAATTAATAATAATTAATTAGATAGTGTAAAAAGTAATTTTAATTTTCTAAAAAGTTTCTTTTATTATTAGTATTGTAAAAATGTGATTTTCACTTTTGTAAGTATTTTATTTTACCAAAACTCGCGTTTTATTTTGTACATCTACGTTTTATTTAAACGTAACGTACGCGTTTTTAGGTTTTAATCGTTTCTGGTTTTTCCTACTTTCCCGTCTTATTCATATAGCTTGTTTAAGCTATTTCTTCGTATATTCCTTAGCTTAATCACTCACAAACCTTTTTCTCATCCAAATTCACCCGATCAAATAACCGTTTGTTTACAATTCACACCTCGTCGGGACTTAAACGACCCGGGAAAACACTGTATTCCTCGGAGCATTGAGCCTTAGGAGTTTGACTTGTTTGACCACATCCGTGGTTGAATTTAGTTGACTGCTTTTGCCTCAATCAGCTAATCTAACAACACGCTAACTGCTCAACTCGCTACTCCCAACTCGCTAGTTCCAAAACCTGACAACTCGCTAGTAATGAGACAAAACTGTCACTATCGTAGCGATTTGTCCGCATGTCCCAAAATGGCAAAACGCCAACACGCTAATGTCAACTCGCTAGTAAGAACCTACCAACTCTCTACTTGAAAACATCGACTCGCTGGTAAGAATAACGCCCAAAATCACACTTTTAACCACACAAATGAGAAATTCAACAGCTCCAAATGCAAACCTATGAACTAGTTACTCATCTAATCAAGAAAGTACAAGAAACAAGCCAATACAAACACCAAACGAGATCAAACTCATGTGAAACCCATGATGCGTGGGAATTGCACCAGGCTTTACCTCTCGAGGGATCTCGAGAAGCTTACAACCCCCACCAGGTAGTGTACCTGATCGTTGTAGTATAGTATAGTGACAAGTACCGGGGGATTGATCGTTCAGCTAGGAATAGTGTCGCTAGGATTAGAAAACCTAATTACTAGTGCTAAAGATGATGGAAGATTATTTTTGTATTTTATATTTTTTTAGAAAGCAATTAAAAATCTCGGGTTTGAAGGATTTGGGCGGAATTAGTTGCTATTCAACTAACCCAATACTAAATGCAATCAAAATAAAATACTAAAAATGAAAATAAACTAAATTATACTAAAGTTGTGAGCAATAAGTGGAGAAAATGTGTTTACTTAGATTTCACTACTCCCTAGACATCTTTTACACGTTAATTACTTGTTATAGTTGCATGGATGCCGGATTATATCCCTTAATACCATTCATGGGGTATCGCACATAACTCCCCAATTCTATGAGCTCTTATCTCCTCCTATACCATGCCCAGCACAACCATAGGGATTGTAAACAGTGGCTCATGCATTAAATACAACCAATAAAGACCTTAGTGCAATAGGTTCATGTTTCCTAAGACGTTCAAGCATGTTACCATTTGGAGATCTGCCAGTTTTCTTAAGCCTAACATATAAATTCATTCATCCAAAACAAACTATAAACAAGTAATCAACATCTAGGTTTCATTAGATCCAAGCAAATACAAGATAGATCTAGCCTAGCATGATGGAATTAAGACAAGAACAAGATATAGACAACCAACACATAGACATATTGATTGAATTAAAAGAACACTTATCTCAATTACACATGAAAGGTATCAAGGGCTTGGAACCCTTGAAAAACCTGTAAAATTCGCACCAAAATCGTACTTAGGGTTTCTCCAAAACTTCTCTCTTTTTAATGTGAAAATTAGAAAACTATATATAGGAAAAGGGGTCTGACGGCGTCAAGACCAAGCTTGTGACGCCGTCACCTCGCTGCCAAAACTATTCTCGGACAGCCTTGATCTACATTTGACGCCGTCAAGTGATAATCATTTCCAGGCCGTCATGACTTTTACTCTTGACGCCCTATTTCGTGACGCCTTCAAATCTGTACTGGATCGTCATGGAATTTTGCTCTTGACGCCGTCAGGAAGTTACTCTTGACGCCGTCACCTACTGTTCCCAGCATGGAAAATTAAGACTTTGGCGTTTTCTTCACTTTTATGCTCCAAAAATGACCGAATTGCTTCCTTTTCCAAATTTCACTCCCAAAGTACCTAAAATCACAAAAGGAACGATTTAGGGCAATATTTGATCAAATAAATTCGAATTCCGGCTTAAATGACCCCCTAAAAGTGGTTCATTTTTCGCCTCATCTTTCTTATAATCATCCCCTAATTCTAGGCACCCGCGATAGTATCTTTTATTCTTTTCATGAGTATACTTAAGTCCCTTTCTCTTATCATTTTCACTTAACATCTCTATAGGTGGATACCTACTACACTTTTCCATGGAGAAGTCCTTGAACCTAGGGTGTGTGCGGGGCATTTGATAGACAAAATCTTCATCCCCATCCGAGAATGTAATTAACCCTTCTATGAGTTTTTCATCGAGGTTGGTCAACCGTTTGAAAGGTCTTCCAAACACAACTTGGGTCAATTTATCATCAATAAATTCTCCTAGATTCTCCATAACCATGAACTCAACAAGATAAACCAAACTTCCTACAAACACATGCAATGGTATTGCCCTAGCAATAATGTTTTCCTCTTTGTATTCTAACTCATCCACCATGATTTTATTATATTCATTGCGCGAGATTATGTTCATTGGGAGAGATGAGTTAAGATAGGCGTTAAAGCTCTTAAATCCGATCTTACAAAGAAATTGCATGTTGAATGAGCTATCACACTCAATCCTAGTCCTAGGGTCGACATACCTAAGAGGGTTTATTTACTCTTCCATCCTATTCTCATTAATCACATCACCATCATCAAGATCCTCGTCGGAGTCTGAATAGTAAAAGGGACTAGCCCTTCGGTCATCATCATGATCAGACTCCTCTAACTCAGAATTATTGTCAAAGTGGTGGTTGGGCGAAAGGTTAGGTGGGTTCTCATTCTCAACTAAAGGGAGTGCGGCGGGAATTTGGAAAATCCTACGATGAAAAACACGAATAACAGGAATCAAACGATCAATGTTATTGTTATCCATCGAAATAGTTTACGAATGAAGGATACAAAGAAATAAGATAGACTAAAGAAAACCTAAAATAAAAATAAAATCTTACTAGAAAGGATTCTAGCAAGTAGACCTAATAAAAAGAAATTCTAACCTAGACAATAACTATTCCCCGGGCTGCGGCGCCCAAAACTTGATGCCTGGGAATTGCACCAGGCTTTACCTCTCGAGGGATCTCGAGAAGTTTACAACCCCCACCAGGCAGTGTACCTGATCGTTGTAGTATAGTATAGTGACAAGTACCGGGGGATTGATCGTTCAGCTAGGAATAGTGTCGCTAGGATTAGAAAACCTAATTACTAGTGCTAAAGATGATGGAAGATTATTTTTGTATTTTATATTTTTTTAGAAAGCAATTAAAAATCTCGGGTTTGAAGGATTTGGGTGGAATTAGTTGCTATTCAACTAACCCAATACTAAGATGCAATCAAAATAAAATACTAAAAATGAAAATAAACTAAGTTATACTAAAGTTGTGAGCAATAAGTGGAGAAAATGTGTTTACTTAGATTTCACTACTCCCTAGACATCTTTTACACGTTAATTACTTGTTATAGTTGCATGGATGACGGATTGTGTTCCTTAATACCATCCATGGGGTATCACACATAACTCCCCAATTCTATGAGCTCTTATCTCCTCCTATACCATGCCCAGCACAACCATAGGGATTGTAAACAGTGGCTCATGCATTAAATACAACCAATAAAGACCTTAGTGCAATAGGTTCATGTTTCCTAAGACGTTCAAGCATGTTACCATTTGGAGATCTGCCAGTTTTCTTAAGCCTAACATATAAATTCATTCATCCAAAACAAACTATAAACAAGTAATCAACATATAATCAACATCTAGGTTTCATTAGATCCAAGCAAACACAAGATAGATCTAGCCTAGCATGATGGAATTAAGACAAGAACAAGATATAGACAACCAACACATAGACATATTGATTGAATTAAAAGAACACTTATCTCAATTACACATGAAAGGTATCAAGGGCTTGGAACCCTTGAAAAACCTGTAAAATTCGCACCATAATCGTACTTAGGGTTTCTCCAAAACTTCTCTCTTTTTAATGTGAAAATTAGAAAACTATATATAGGAAAAGGGGTCTGACGGCGTCAAGACCAAGCTTGTGACGCCGTCACCTCGCCGCCAAAACTATTCTCGGACTGCCTTGATCTACATTTGACGCCGTCAAGTGATAATCATTTCCAGGCCGTCATGACTTTTACTCTTGACGCCCTATTTCGTGACACCTTCAAATCTGTACTGGATCGTCATGGAATTTTGCTCTTGACGCCGTCAGGAAGTTACTCTTGACGCCGTCACCTACTGTTCCCAGCATGGAAAATTAAGACTTTGGCGTTTTCTTCACTTTTATGCTCCAAAAACGACCGAATTGCTTCCTTTTCCAGATTTCACTCCCAAAGTACCTAAAATCACAAAAGGAACGATTTAGGGGAATATTTGATCAAATAAATTCAAATTCCGGCTTAAATGACCCCCTAAAAGTGGTTCATTTTTCGCCTCATCAACCCACTATATGAACTTTGAAACAACCTAAAACCACAAACCAAGTTATAACTACGAGCATACTACGAATCCTAGGATAGAACCATGGCTCTGATACCAATTGTAGTATACTCTAATATGAGAACATGGATGGTTTAGTGTTTAGGTTGATTTTATGTAGAGATTTCTAGTGAGAAGTTAGAGAGAGAAAGAGATGAGGTTGGGAGCGTTGAGAGAAAATGGATAAATGTTAGATTGCAAGTGAAGGTCCAACCCTTTCCATTAGGTGGGAAAGGGTATTTATAGTTACAATAGAAACGCCCCCTGAAACGGGCTGTGGAGCGGGCTGACAGTGGGTAAAGACCCGACCCGACTCCACAAATACTAACTAATACTAAACTACGTACTAACTAATATGATAAATACTACGAGCTACACTATGCTAAACTACACTCGGGGTGACCGAGTCTTCATAAGAATAAACGTATTCCTAACAAAGTGCAATTGTTATGTGTTAGTATATGAATTTTTCATGAGTTTCTCGCTAAACTCAAAACTATTTATAAACTCATCATCTCTAACACATAACATACTCCCTCAAGGTTTGAGGGGGAGCTAAAATGTCGTCTCAAAATCAGTCATTCTTAAATATGACACATCTTTCTCCCAAAACCTTTAAACTTATTTAAATCACTTGGGATCACAAATCTCAATTGGTTTGAAATTTTTGATCGGGGGAGAAGATGTGATTTAAATATGAAAAAATGATTAAAACGTGATGTTTTGAACCTAAATATATGCTCTTCCCTATGTGCCAAACTCTTTCGTATATCAATGCACATATTGAGGGGGAGCAAATGATTTGTGAAAAAGGATCCTTGCATCTTAAGAGTTTGAGACTCAGACTTGACTCATGAATTGACGAAACACAATTGTCTTGAATCGAAAGGACTAGTCCTGGACAGGTAAAAACTTCAAGCTGGTTTAACCAGTGACGTAAGCGTGTCTCAAAAAGGACTAGTCTGAGTAGAATGTACCATTTCGAGAAACCTTGGGTGAATCTGATCGGGCCGGGTAATAACTTCAAGCTAGTTTAACTAGTGATGTAAGCGTGTTTCGAATGCCCGGTCGTGTTCACTTAAGGTAGATCAATTCAAAAATTGCAACTCTTCCCGACATGTGCAAATTTTCAAATCAATGCATATGAGCACATGTTGAGGGGGAGCATTTGAAAATGAAAAAACTCTCAATGTGTTAACAAAATGTGTTTCTCAATCATAAACACGTTGAGAGAATTTTCAATGATTTGGTGTATGGCAACATAGGATAGTCATGAAGTTATAATGTGGCTAAGGTTAGAAAAACCGTCCTATGATCCGCCAGAGCCGGAGGGATCTACCCATGGACAATACCAAATAGATAGTATTAGAAAGTCCGTAGGTATGATTATGAAAAAAAGGAGAAATGTGAGAATGGAGAAAGAAGGGGTTGACGAATTAAAAAGAAATGAAATGAGAAAGGGTGAAAAGAAATAGCCCTCCAATTATTCAACCTTAGGACAGAAACTGGGTTCCATTCATAATCTACTGATGGTTGCTAAGGCGACATCAGTATTGAAGAAACGACGTCATGGACCCAGTGACGCAATGTACTAAACCTTCTAGCCACTCAAGTTCTCTTAAAAGAACTTGTTTCAGTCTCACGGGGAACTGGTGTAACCTATCAACTTATCTCTTAGAGATGGTTGATTTTGAAGCAGGAGACCTCTCCCTAATCTCCGCATAGGAAAACCAAATGTACTTATTGAGTCTAGAGCCTCGAGATGCATAAAAAGACTCATAGGAACAGGTGCTACTTCTACCCTGGTTGTTCAACATTAAGGACACTAGTGGTAAACTTATGAGTCCTACGCAGATCTTAGCAATCTGCCAGAACATTTATGAGGGATGTTGCTATAGTAACTCCCTGTGATTGAATGGAAAATCATGCCAGGGTCAACATCAAGCAGCCCTGAAAGCAGGTCACTTAGGTAATTCCTTGTGGATTACGCTTAGTGGCCGCGATGGTTACAAACGATCAACAGTCGTGGAGTGATCTCCAGCGACTCACCCATTCGTTGATCTACTTAGGTAGTTCGCGTAAATCCTCTCAGGGTTTGCTGATTGGGAACGGTCTTGGTAAGGGTTAGAAGGAGTCTTCACACTATGCTGTTGACGATCTCTAATTCCAAACCTATAAGTACCTGATGATTTGTTGCTAACTGTCTACTTGTAGGAATTTCTGACGGTTGCGGTTGATTGCTCAAAAGATGCTGATCCATCAACACATGCTCACACTTCGACATCACAATCTAAGAAATCATGATCATTGATTGGGCCTCATATGTGCTTCCACAACTCTGATACAGAAGGTCATGATCCTGAAAAGTGTGAGCATGCCAACACAAAGATGTTCTTATCACATGGAGACGTTACTGCTCAAAGAAGACTTTCAGACACTCATTTGGATGATGAACTTGAAGCTATTTCCAAAGATCATCCATTACATTGAACAAGTCATCTAAAGCCTACCACTTAAAGCTCAAAGATCTCAACAATGAAGAATCAAAAGGCTACGAGCTACAAAGATGTCGTCGAAGACATGAATGCTATGATTCAATATTTATTTTCCGGGGTGACCTCCCTTAGGGGGAGATTGTTAGGAATACGTTTATTCATATGAAGACTCGGTCACCCCGAGTGTAGTTTAGCATATTGTAGCTCGTGGTATTTATCATATTAGTTAGAACGTAGTTTAGTATTAGTTAGTATTTGTGGAGTCGAGTCGGGTCTTTACCCACTGTCAGCTCGCTCCATAGCCCGTTTCAGGGGGCGTTTATTTGTAAGTATAAATACCCCTTCCCTAGCTTGGATGGGGTTGGACCTTTCACTTCAATCTAACATTTCACTAGTTTCTTTCAAAGGCTCCCATCTTCTACTTCTCTCTAGAATTCTGAACACAATTCGAACCATAATCACATAAACCATATGTGTTTATCATTATGAGTATCCTACAATTGCATAGTTCACATCTCTTCAGGGGTTTGTTTGTGGATTTTGGTTTGGTGGTACCTGAGGAAGCTGAAGTTGGTTCTTTATCCTTAGAAGAGGATTTTCAGTTGATTCCAACTTTTCACTAAGCTTCCTGACAAGTTCAGCTAACTGATCATATTTTGAGTCAGTACTGTCAGGTTTCACTTCAGTGGAGACTGAAGGTGTGTGGGTTTCAGTGGGTACAGAGGTAGGTCTCTTCAGGATAGTTCTCCCTAAACCTGATTTCTCCTTGGGAGATTGTGATTGATGGACAGATTGGGTAAGATCTGAACTAGGTGCAGCTCCCTGAAGTTGTTTCAGTGGAGGGAGTGGTGATTAGGAATCAGACTCAGACTCAGTGGTGGACTCAATGTGACTAAGTTCATCAGTGACTCCTAGTATTTCCTTAATGGCCTGACTTTCAGGCATCAGGATCCTTCCAGTGTTAAAATTTGGCATTTTACTATCAGGATGGACTCTTTCAATCCAATCACTGGGTTTTGGATTTAGTTCCTTGCTACAGAGTATGCCAACTGATAGAAAGGCTGTTACATGTTTATTCTCCCCTGAGACTTCAGTGAGTTGGTTTTCTCCTAGTGCAACCTTTTTGGTACTGGGTGTGAGACTCACCGAGTCAAAGAGTTTGGGGTTCTTTTGAGTCGAGCTAAATATAACAGCTTTTTCTTTCTTAAGTTCTTCCTGAAGAGCTTGATTTTGTTTTACAAGTTCAGAGTTTTGAATTTGAAGTGTAACGTCTTCAAGCTTGGCTTGTTTTAAAGCAAGAAGTTTATCTCTACATTGATTTAACTCAAAACTCAATTTGTTATATTTTGAAAACAAATTTAATCTTTGCTCTTTAACATACTTAAGATCAACATTTATATAGTCTAAGTAAGATTTCCAATCAGAATCATCATCCATAGAAAGTAAGATGTTTACCTTTCTCATGGTGATGCTCACCCACTCTCCATTCCTTGCATGGTTCTTTCCCACAGCTAGCTTGTTATCTTCTAAGAGCGCCATCAGGGCACTGACATGAACTTCTTCATCCTCAGATGACACTTCTTCCTCGTCCCAATCATAGGTTTCAGCAACAAGTCCCTTATTCTTCTGATGAGAAGATTTGGTAACTTGTGGAGACTGAGGGACAGAAGGAGCTGATTCAAGAAGAGCAAGTTTGGCCTTAGCCTTTCTATATTTGGCTTCAAAATCCTTTTGGGGAAAATTTTCAGGCTTGTTTTGAAAAGACTGACTAGATTGAAGCATTTTTTGTTGAAACTTGCTGGCTCCTGAGAAAGAGTTATTTCCTGAGTATTTATAAGATGGTACTGAGGTTGTTTTAGAGAAACAATCTTTTGCAAAATGACCCTTTTTACCACATTTGAAACATTCAGTGTTGTCATTTGCTTTTGCATTTGAATTTTTTTTTTTGTTCCTTTTAATGAACCTTTTTGAGTTTGCAAGAAGTGCCCTTTCATGAAATTCATTTTGTAAATCATTTAGGTACTCCTCACAGGTTCTTTCATCAACCTCGTCATCAGAACCATCTTGAAAATCCTACACAATACCATTAGAATAGAAAGTAGTAGATATGGGTGAAATTGTCAGGGCCTTTTTGGTCTTTTGAGCTTTACCATGGTATCTCCTGGTGATTTAGTTGTCCTCATAGACAAACTTTCCATAAATCTTAGGGATCTCAAGATTCTGAATATGATTGGCATTTCTAAGACCCTGAGAGAAGTTTAACCACTTCTCAGGGAGACTGTTGACAAAGCCAACATTGATTTCATGCTTAGACAGGTTGACACCATCATAGGTCAGTTCATTGAGGAGGGTCTTATACCGGGTGTAGGTCTCTGAGAGACTTTCAGAGTCTTTGGCCCTGAAAGTATTTCACTCAAGTTTTAGGTCCATGATCCTGTTTTCCTTGGTATCTGAGGGACCTTCATAGCTGTGAACCAAGTTAGTCCATGTCTGCTTTGCAGTTGGACAATTGATGACTGATTCCATTATACCGTCAGGAAGACAAGATATAACGATTCTTTTCAGGCGTTGGTCTTGGTTGACCACCCTTCTCTCATCTGGGGTCCACTGGGCTTCAGGTTTGATTAAACCTTGGGCAGTTTTAGGGACATATAGACCATCATTAATAAGTTTAAAGTAATAAGGATCCATCCCAATCAAGTAGCAAAGCATGCGCTTTTTCCACTTGTTAAATTTACCAACTTCAAGTCTAGGTGCAGTAGCAATATAGCTTCCACCCTTTTTATCGACAAGTTGGGGCACATCAATGTCAGCCATGGTAGGATCTTGATTTCAAAAACTTTGAGCACTATTTATTTTGAAAATTTTGTAAGTTTTACAAATCAGAGGCTCTGATACCACTTGTTGGTCCTTTTTACTTGGTTAATGCAAACTATGGAGTTAAACTAACCAAGTTCCATGGCATAAACAAAGATACAATTGATTAACAATAAGCAAACTTAAAATGTAAAGATAAAGGATAAGATATTTTTCAACGTTTAATTCTTATTAGAAGTTAATCAAAGAATTATACCCAAGTGTTTGCGGAATAACACTTGGGATTGAATGACAAGTATGGTAAATATCCTCACCAAACTTAAGCTATGCTTAAGTAACAACTATGGTACAGCTGAGCTATCTCAGGTACAAGTATGTTATTTGGAGGAGAAAAGGGTTTGTGAATGTCTAAGCATTAATTGCACAAAATTAACCTTTTCTTCTCTTTATGATCCTATTTATACACAAGTATGAACCACTAAATTATCCAAGAGACATAAGACATCCTAAGACAAAATCTTGATAGATTTTGTTCTCTGGCAAAAGAACCTTCATTGGGTTAAGGCCAAAAGGTGCTTTCTGATGACAGACTGGATTTAGCCATTTAGGGAAACTTTGACCTTAAAGTGATAAAGCACTTTTGCAAACCTTTTCAAACTTTCCCGCCTAGTCCCGCCTATTCTTCAGTCTTCAAGTCTTCATAGTTGATGAGGAGACATTGGGATTTAGTGAACTATTGTCATCACTCACTGAATCCACCACCTTCTTCTTTGGCTTAGGTGCCACTCACTGAGAGTCCGCCTCACTGAATGGAGAACCTTTCTTCTTAGGCTAGTTCTAAGCATCCTGAAGATGACTCACTGAGCAACTATTCACTCAGTGACTTGACAATGTTTACGGATGTTAAACACTTAGGTTATTTTATGTTCAAATCCTAGTTAGAGGAAGTTTGGGGAATTCAGTTACCCAACATATGCATTATAGGGTATTCCTTGCTATCTCTCTAAATTTGATACTCATTTGGAGTGTAGTGATGTAAATAGGATTTCAGCATCGCATTAGACAACAATGGTAAATGGAGTAGAAACATGAAACATTGTCAAACTAGGTGGATGAACCTAAAATGTGATAACCTAAGTGTGGCAAATGAACAAATGGCTAAACATTTTAAAATTATAAATAAGAAGGGTAACATAACGTTTGCTATACAAGGTTGTATTTGGTATCACTATGCATACCTTAACCTTAAGACTGAGGAGCAGCCATATATTGGAAGGGAGTTCTATCTTCCTACTATACAATAATAAAAGAGATGTCCAAGAATGCATATGATATATTTGATAAAACTAGAGTGAAATTATTAGCCAAACAAGTATTTTAATTTAACATACTAAATTATATATCTGAATAGTAAAAAGAACTTGTCAACTTATGGATCAGCTGTAAAACGATATACAAACTCACCTAACGTGTCGTCCATCACCATAAGCATCATTGACAGTTACTAATTCTGTATTCAGTTCTTCCTTGATCTGTCCAGCATACAGTAGATAATTAATCACGTGCGATTACATTTCTTGTAGTTCTCAAAGTAACTCACTTAGTGGAATTCACAAATCAGGGATAAGAAAGTTATATTAGGTAATGTTTTGCATTGTGTTTCGAAATATATGATCTGAGTATATTTCTTTTACGTGTGAACAATTTGTTTGGGTATGATGAAACTGATATGAACTATCTCTTAATTTATGGGTTTAAATAATCAATATAGGAGGATCTGTAACAAAACTAATTCGATTTCTTAAGGGTCCTTTTACATGTAAATTTATGAATAATCAGTAATTTCTAGACACAAAAATGGTCCTATCTTATTATTAAACCTGAAAATAATTCTGATTATTTCATGTCACATTATTCAAAACACAATTATAAACACTTAACATGTTTTTATACTGAGGATCTGAGAAGAATATACAATCACCATGGTCTAGACACTGTACTGCTGAAAGCAACCAGTATGAAACCTTCAAATCACTTAAAATTATAAGAGGAGGCTCGGGATTGCTTATTGATGAGTGTGTAAATACTCATCATTTTTACCGTATTTTAACTGCCAAACACGTGAAAACACTCAAGAATGCATCAAAATAATGAAAATATCCCAAAGATCGTGTTTTATATGTTTGAGATGCAAAATGATTGAAAACAAACGAAAAATGAACAAAGTTTGCATAATTGGCAGTTTCAGTCCCCCAAATTTCCAAATTTGTCAAAACTAGTCCCTGAGCATTTATTTTGAAAGAAAATTCAAACCAAGTCCTTAAAAATCAAAATTTACCAAATAATGATCATTGGGTGAAAATCTTTCAAAAATGTACAAGTTTACATGTTTGGTCCCTCAAGTTTCAAGGTTTGGCAGATGTGGTCTCCGGGAATTATAAATCAAAGAAAAATGACATATTGGACCTTGGAAATTCATAACTTGGCAAGAATAGTCCTTTGGAGAAGTTTGAAATGTTGGAAGAAAAGTTCCTAGGAAAATGCAGAAATTATAACTTAGGTCCTTGGGCTTGCATTGTTACTTAACCAAACGAATCCTTTGTTATTACTAAACCAAACAAAATCCCACCACCTTGGCCCAATCCCTTATCCCAATCCAAACCATACTACCCTTGGCCCAAACTTCCCCCAAGCCCAAAACCCTATCATGCGTTTAATAATAAAATGTACCCTGTACTTTGACCTAGTCAAACATCCACTCACCTCATCTTCCACCTCCCCCCTGTTTTACCCAGAAGATAAATTCCCCCCTCCACTCCACCACCTGCAATACTCCATCTCCTCCCTCAAAAGCACCCCATCACATTCTCCCACCCCACTAAACCTCTCAAACCCATACCTACCCACCAAATCCACCCTGGCAATCCCAATTGCCTCAACAAAGTTTCCCGCCAAAAAGTAAATCAAGAGTTCAGATCACTTTTGCTTTAATTCAACAGCTGGGATTAATTCAGGGAGTCACAAGGGAGTCTTTACAGCTGTTCTCTCTCAGGAAGGAAGCACACAAGTGGAGTAAACCCTAGTACGAGATGTAGTATAAATAGAACACAATTGTAAGCCACTTGGGCATCTGAATTTCATTGTATTTTCCTTTCAGTAATTTTAGTTTCTAAATTGTAACACAACTTTTTAGTTTCATTCAGTTTCAAGATTATTCACTTTTTACTCAATTTTCTTTATCTTTGCAAATCGTTACTATTCACCCTAACTTGTGCTCCAGTAGATTTCTATAGCTTATGTGAGTTTAAAAAGCTCTTTGAAGTTTTGAATCAAGAAAACTCAGAAAAAAAGGAGAAAATACAAGAAAAATTCACAAAAAAAATATATAAGAAATTGGTGGTTCAAAAATGTTGAAGCTGAAGCATTGGTTATGGAGTAGGGTTTAGAGTCTCATGGGAGACATATAGATGTTCTTAACAGATGTTGGTTCTCAGATTTTTCACAAGCTTGGATGTCAAGTAAGATTTTTTGGACATGTCATTTCTATATGATGTGTTAAGTGAAATTGATTGTTGTTCATAGTTCAATTCTGCCTAATTAAGTAGGTGATAGCTTAGCATAAGTTAATTAGTTGAGATTGTGTTGTAATTTAGTGATTAGCTTAGATAAACTTTGAAAAACACTCATATAAGGGGTGTTTGGATCTAGTGTTTAACCTCAATTGTGGTTGTTTCCTGGCTGTCAATTTGGTTAAGACAGATTGCTTAGGTATCAATAGGATAGTTTAAGCCAAAAATTCAGTAGGTATAATAGCTAAAAGTCAAAATCACAATTGTGCATTAACTGTTGGGATTTAGAGCTTAAGATCTGATCATTTCATTGCATAAGTAGCTAAAATAGTTCAAATAGGTTTCATTTTAACTTAAAACATCTTTTTCAGTCATTAGGGATCAATCAAAATCAAAAAGAGTCAACCTTGTGCAATAAATTTCAACAGTCAAAAAAATTTAACTGCCAAAATGGAGCAAAACTCCATAGCAGTTCTAGCCCTCATGGATCATTGGATTTAGATGCAAATTGTCATTTTGTAATCTCTGGTAGCTTGTCTATAAAAATCAAAAAGAAAATTTGATTTTGAAGTCCATTTGGCCATTTGAAATTGACCTTGAACGTGCCCATTTGTCCCTAGTTCTGTCCTGCACTCAGACTTGGTGCGCTTTTCATTTGATGATAGCTTGATGAATTTTGGGCCATTTGCTTAGTTCTTTGCTGTTTTGTACACTCCCCTAGGTAGTCCTAGGATATAACTTTTAGTTCCCCCTGTTCTGCTTATTTGAAGTGCTTATTTGAGCCTCAAAGTGGCCTTTTGGCTACTGCTGCTACTGCCATTGTTCTTGTTGATTATTCTTGGTTGTCTGTTTGTTAGTTGTTCTTGTTGTTGTTTAGATTCTTGTTGTTGTTTCTGGTTTTGTTGTTGTTGTTGTGTCTACTTGCTGTTTCTATTGTTGCTTATTGAGATCAGTGGTGACTGTGAGAATTCATAGAAAAAGTAAACAAAAAATTTGAAAGCAAACACAAATTTGAAACTTGCTTTTTAAGTTAAATTGATTCCTGAGTTTGGATTTAGATTTGTTTAAGTCTTGGTTTTAAAAATCTGTGTCTCAAAGTTGTCTTTAAATCTGTGTTTGGGTTGTTGAGTTTGCAAATAGAAAGAAAGGAAACTAAAAAAAAATAACACAAACTTTGTGCAAAAATAAGGGGTCGAACCTGGGACCTCTTGCACACACAGACACATCACACACAACCAATTGCGCCCTTGGGTCTTTTTCGTTTAAGTATACATAGTTAATCCTTTTAACCTTGTTTTTGTCTATTTTGCTAAATAAGCCTTTCCAGCTTATTTAGCTTAATTACTGCTTATTATTGAACTGTGACCTCAATTTTCTTATTTTTCTTAGGTTCTTTTTAACTTATAGAATTTATTAAAAAAGGTTTTAGATTTTTAGGAGTTGTGGTTTAATTATTAGAATTTAATTAGCATTATTTAGTTTTTAATTCATAATAAATAGAATTTTTATTGAAAAATTAATTTTCTTTTTTCTAAAATTTTCTTTTGTCATTTAGTGCGTAAGAAAATTAATTGGAAACCCGTAGGACCTTTGTAGCTTAAATTTTACGTTTTATTTTGTACGTTGACGTTTATTTTCAAATAAACGTCGCGTTTTTAATTTAGATTACGTTTTAGGATTCCCCGTTTTCCCTAACATGTTTCCCGTAGTTTTTTAGGTTATTTTAAATATTTCTTAGCATTCCTTAGTTTATTTTTCCATTTAGGTTACGTTTATTCCATTTTCGTTCGTTAATTCGTACTTTTCGTTAATTTAACGTATCACAAAACCAAACAATCTTTCACAACCAAACATACAAGGTTTTAATCTCGATCTTTTCTCGAAACTTTCCATTCACACCTCATTGGGGTACGACCCGGGAAATCACTTCCCGGTTCCAAAATTTTAATATCACTTTCACGAGTTTTGTGAGGTAATCTTTTTCCTAAAAGGTTTACTTGTATCTCTCCACGTCTTGTTGTCTCATGATAACATAGACTACACGTTTGTTGATATTTTTGATAAATTGTTTTTGCACACACCAAAACACAATGAATCACTTATCTGAGTCCTTATGCATTTAATTTGAATAAAGAAAGTTATGCATTTATTTTGAATATGATTATAAGGCAATATCAAATTCTGAATATCGTTTGAGACGTTTGTCTTATTTCTTAATGCAATCTTTGTTTGTTTTAAAAGCATTATCATATTCTAAATATTGAAAGACCTATACTATTATATAATGCATTCAATTTGCAATCTTTCTGGTGGTTTCTGCACAGTACTGGCCTATCTACAAATAAAAGTTTAATGCATTAACTAAGTGTTGCAATGTGAATATGTGTTGAAGGATATTGAATATACATCTGTTCATTGTAATCTTCATCTTTATGCATCGCCTAAAAACTACAAGTCTACAACAAGGTTTTAGAAACTAGTCTTAACAAGTTTGTTATTATAACTCGGCCATCTTTCAGTTAAGTTTCTGCATACATATCTAACCCAGTATTTGCCTTATGGTTTTTGTTACTCAATATTTTATCTTGTTTATCTATCTGTAGTATAAGTAGTTCTTGTGATTGTTTATATTAAGGATTTAGTATAAGTAGTCTTGTGATTGTTAAACTGATTCAAGGTCTTTTCTATTACTAGAGCACATGGATAAGTCTTGGATGCATATTTTAGATCGGATAAACGACCCTAGATATAAATCGGGAGTGAATGAATTTCTTAAATATGCTTATCATTACAACACGAGTCAATAAAACTTCACTGCCTTTGTAAAACCTGCAACAGTTTTCATGACCATAATAAATGGACAATTTATTCAAATCTGATGCAAAAGGGATTCTCTGCTAGTTATGATAAGTGGACATGTCATAGGGAGTCTCCTGATGATGAGTTATCATCAGAAGATGGGGAAGGGGATGAGGGTTATGATAATATGAATGATGAGGGTTATGATAATATGAGTGACAAGGGGTATGATAATATGAATGACTCTGACGATGACTTTGATGAGATGTTCGATAACATAGGTAAAAGTAAATGAGGTGATAATTGAAAAACCAAATGTGAATCTTCATCTACCTTAGACAAAGATTTAGAAAGTCTACGTAGATTGTTAGATGACTCACATCAAGACCTTTACAGAGGATGAAAAAATTATTCAAAATTTTCATTCATCGTCGCCATTTTACATGTGAAAACCACTAGTGGTTGGTCTAATAAGTCATTTGATTTAATACTTGATGTATTTAGAAAAGCACTTCCAACTCCATCCTTTGTTCCAAAAAATTATTATGAAGCAAAAACGTACATACATGATTTTGGGTTTAGGAGAGAGAAAATTCATGCATGTGTTAATGATTGTATTCTTTATAGAAAAAAGTATAAACCATTGACACATTGTCCAAATTCTAAGTGCAATGAGCCTCGATTAGGAAAATATAATAATGTACCACGAAAGGTGCTTCATTACTTCCCTTTGATACCTAGGCTTTAAAGATTATTTATAGATCCACAAGTAGCTTGTGACATGAGTTGGCATAAGGAGAAAAGAGTTAATGATGATAACATAATTAGACATCTTGCAGATAGTGAGGCTTGGAAACACCTCGACAAAGTAGATCCTCCTTTCAGCATTGATCCACACAATGTATGCTTAGGGTTGGCTACAGATGGATTTAATCCGTTTGGTAACCTAAGTACCTCACATAGCACATGGCCTGTCTTTGTTGTCCCGTATAACCTGCCTCCGTGGAAATGTATGAAAGATCCATACATGTTTATGTCAATGTTGATTCCAGGACCCAAAACACCTGGAAACAATATTGATGTTTACCTACAACCTCTCATTGATGACTTTTGGGATGGTGTCAATGCTTATGATGCACATAAAAAAGAAACATTTTTACTGCGTGGAGCCCTTTTATGGATGATAAATGATTTTCCTGCATATGGTATGCTCTCCGGGTGGAAGGTTAAGGGTTACAATGCTTGCCCCACATGCATGAATGATACTTCATCTCATTACTTGAATCACAATAGAAAAATGTGTTACATGGGTCATCTAAGGTTTTTGCCAATTTCAAACCAGTGGCGAAAAGATACCAAAATTTTTAATGGGACAATAGATACTAGAGAACCGATCATAACTAAGTCCGGAGATGATATTTTACATGATGTTGATTGTTTTATCAATGGTAATCAGAGAAAGCGTAAGTATTTACGCGAAAAAAATGGATGGAAGAAAAAAAGTGTGTTCTTCGATCTTCCCTACTGGTCTAAGTTGAAAAATGGATTGTCAAGAATCCTATGAAATTCGAGTCTTGTCACGTGGACCATTATCATTGAACCGATATAGTGGATGTAAGGTGAATGGGTATTGGTTCCACATCGAAAGTCGTGAAATAAATAAGAAAACTCAAGATAGAGGCATTGTAGTGAAAGGCGAGCATGACGAAGACATTATTGACTACTATAGGATATTACAGGAGGTATACTTAGGAGAAAACAAAAGAGTGTTAGTATTCAAGTGTGATTGGTTTAAGGTTGATAATAAGAAAGGAATCCAAGTTGATAAAGAATCTGCTACTATTAGTATTAACATGCCTCAAAAATGGTTCACAGATCAGCCATATATTCTTGCATCTCAAGCCAAACAGGTTTTCTACGCACCAGACCTTAAATTAGGTAAGAATTGGTATGTGGTAAAGTAGCCCTCCCCACAAATTGTTTGATGATCCAATGCATGAAGTGTATCAGGAACACGAGGCACATTCAAGTGTAATTTCTAATTCCAATGTAGAACCATCATCACTAACAAGAGGTATCATTCCATTGGAGTTGGTGGATGCCTCAACGGTATGATCAAGTCAAAATCGTCGTGTAACAGATGAATATAGTGATGATGATGAAGAAATCAACACAAAAAATCTGGAATTTTCTGAAAGTGAGGACTCATCACAAGAGGAATATTCTGATTCAAATTAACTTATGTTCTTTGATTATTAAAACGAAAAGTGCTCAGTTATGTTCTTTGCTGATTGTAACTGAATTTTAGGCGGCTAGTCGTGAGCAATTTTGTGGTTATTTAAGTTAGTTAATAAGTCATATTATTTGTTCCATGGGTGCTTTTGTGATTTGAAACCCTTGTAGAGTAATTTGGTTTATCTTTTGGTCTATTACTCGATACTTATTATGAGTATGGTATGGCTGATTGTAGATGATGTGATTATGTTCTGTTGCCTTTTAGGTCCTTCTAAGCTTTCACTTCTGGCTGTTATTCTGTGATTGAGTTCATACTCCTGAACTGTTATGGTGCTTTTCTTTGATTTTCGTATTATGTTTATCGGCTTATGAGTTCCAGGAAAACTCGAACTTTGATTCAAAGTGTTCACAGGTGACTAATGCTATGTCATCACTGTTAGGTTACCAACACAGAAACTGATAGTGGAAGTTTCACTTGCTTTATAAAGAATATAAGATGAAAGAGGAAGCAATGACACATCCGCCAAAAGGTATAGACGTGTCAGACTAGGTAAATTTATGTGAAAGATTTTCTAGCGAGAGTTTCCATGTTTTAACCCTACTTCTTTATATGTTTGTAATCTCTTTCTTTATTTTATGATTTTATGATTTATGATTACAATTAATTTTCACTTAATTAACTCCTGTAGAAGATAAGCATTAAAAATAAGAAAAATCTAGCAATGAATGAAATTCCACTCACAGTTGGCTCGCACTCGCTTGCTAGAACAGTTGATACAGTGAGTTCGTTAAATAAGAAAATCAATATTTATTATTTATGTGCATTCTTGTAATGTGTTTTGTGGTATTTATATAAAACAGAGGAGAGCAGGAAAAGAAGTTCTAGAAACTAAACAGTGGAGAATGGCACATTATTCAGAAAAGAGAAACGGAATGATTAATGAGAAGGCCGATACCATTTGGGTAATTTTATTTACATACATACTCTGAATAAATCTTAAACTTATAAATAATGTGTGGGTGAAATTATATGATATTTAATGATGCAAAATGAGATACAAGCTGAGGAAGCCAGTTCGTCATGCACTATGTTTGAAACAGCTTGATCATCTTCCTTGACATATAAAAGGACGTTCTGCACATACTAAGAAAATCTTGGAGATTGTGAACTTAAAATCAGAGTTGAAGGTTATGAAGAAATCACACATCAAACTTCAGGAGGAGACTAAAGCTACTAATGCAAAAGTCGACTTTTTGTTGGAAGAGATGAAGAAGATGTCTAAATTGCTACAACAATTTCAAAATCGTGTAAGTTCTTGATGCGTGTATAAATCGTTGTAGGTATAGATTATTCTTATCAAGTTTTAAATTTATATGTAGCCGACTTAACCTATAGCACACACTAACGAGCAGTGTACCCGATCAATGTAGCTAGTTGGTAAGTGTCGATCACTAAGAGTGGAACATTAACACCTAGAATTTCTATCAGTATTTTAATTCCTAAGTTAGTTTTACAACCTAATCTAATGCAAGGGGTTTTCAGTCTGAGAGACTGGCATGAATTGAGTTGATTAATTAAAACTATAAAACTAATGAGATAGAATACAACGAATGGCGAACACGTACACAAATAGATAACAAATACAGATAAGAGGCCTGACGAATGATTAAGTAGCTTGTCACTTGCTTTATTGCTAGTTTTATATGATGAGTGTCGTAATCTTTTCTCTCTCGTTGGTATCTTAATTATAGGCGAGTAAACTCTTAATGATTACTTATGTCTATATTATTTAACCTTTTTTAAGGGCTTACACTAACTTATAATACTAGTGAAGTAATCGTGGGAGGGGTATGGCAGCCCAAGCAAGCCGCAGCTAGATACAGAGGTTATCAAAGCACATATAACAAGAACCAAATAAACATCAAATAAACTTTAATCAATGGGAAAACAATTTTAAGGGGAGCAATATGGTGGTCACAAGCCCATCAATCCTGATGGATTAAAGTGTACTATTACAATAAAACAAAACTACTTAATTGAATTAAAACACTAGCAGGACCTTCTTACTGCTCTGAGATCTTCAATTGGGTGTGTCTTATGTTGCCTTTTCGTTGTGATTCTTCTCCTTTGGGTTTATGTTGCAGCTTCTGTAACTTTTGGCACACGAAATTCGGCTGTCTAATGGGGTATTTATAGTTTCTGTCAGAGGGTTCAATGCGGCGCATCAACATAGTTGATGTGATGCATGTCCTTAATTTCGCGTGGGGTACAAGATTATTATATTCTGGAATATTCATACATCATCTTCATATGCGGCGTAACTTGTCACACCCCCAAAATCGGGTCCAGCGGAAGCATACATGTAGCTGGGGTGTAACTCAATTGGTATTACAGCACAAGTACAAAATTGGTTTTCAATTGAATTATTTAGAATAAAATAGCTTAATCAAAAATGTTGAATTTACATTTTTAAAAGTAGTACGGAAGTAAGCCCTTAAAATAGTTAAAAACGGTCCCCATATGATTATCAGAGTCTTCTATGACCATGCCATGCCCTGCCAAAACCTCCAGTAGCGCCATTGCTTAATACCTGAAAATACATGCTAAAATGTCAACACGAGGTTGGTGAGTTCATAGAGTTTAGTAAACAAGTAAGTAATGTAAAACCATTTGGAAAGAAGAATTTCCCAGTAAAAGCATCGTAAGTCCGTAGTAAGGTTGATGCAAAGGCATCGTAATTCAGTAGTAAGGTTGATGCAAAGCATCGTAATTCAGTAATAGATCAGTAATAAGGTTTATAAAAACCATCAGTATGTAGCTTTAATCGTATGTACAATAGCCCAAGTATAAAGTAAGATTTCAGTCGTAAAAACTACATTGTCTCTTAAGCTCATGAAACCGAAGCTGGACATAGAATTGGCCCCACCAGAGTGTTTACCAGACACTCAAATTGTTAAGACATGAAATGCATTCGTCCCGTTGGAGCAACCCAAACGCGAATGGAGGCGTCACCCTCAATAGATCTATTCACTCACTCTCGCTTGGCAATATAATTAACGGTCCATGATAATAAAGGGGACTTAACTTGGTAGTACTAAGGAAACTTAAGCAATGTATGGAATTTGTAATACTTTGGCATTGTACAAAAATAATTAAAGCGGTGTATTCTCTCCCAAAAGTAGTTCAAATCGTATAAGAGTATAAAGCAAGTATTGTAAGCATGTATCTCCCCCAAAGATATTTTAAAGTAATTAAACAGTAAAAGTGGGGCTATGACTCACCTGGTGCGATAGCTACGATGACAAAAGTAGATATACTGAAATGAGGCACGATCTCTAACCGCAACCTAATATGAATGATATGATCTAATGTAAGAATTGAAATGATGCTACACATGCAAATACGTATGTTATCGATACCACTCGTGAAAGTTGAAAATAATGTTTATCGTCGAAAAATACGTTTTTGACATCTCGTTAAGTTAATAACCACTTTTCATGTAAATATGTTGAAATGGTACTCCACGATCCTCGTTTGGTGTTCTATCGGCAAATATAAGGTTTTCGTCGCAAAAATAACATTTTTATTACTTGAAAATATGCCCAAAATGGCCTCGCAAAACAAGTCGCGAAATGTTGTACGTTAAGGGTTAGTGATGAAACTCGGCGTTTTTGAAAACCTTGTAACAATATCTTGAAGTCGTGTCATTTAACTTTTGGTGATACGGGTCTCGATCGATGAGAAAATTGACTCTCATTGTTGTTACTTGAAAATATTATGTTCAACACTTAGAAAAATTTATTATAGTAAAAGCTGTCAAAATATATATAGTTTATCGGGTATATAGATGAGGTCGTAGTTTATTCGTTATAAGTCTATTCGACGAACGGCCAATTGATTTGAAAAGCTTGCTGGGAATACTTGATTTTACTTAACTACGGCTCGGACTCAAACTGATCCGATCATGGAGAAAAACAGCCGAGAAGGTGGTGTCTCGCAAAGACAGTTTTGCGGCAAAAATTGTAATAGAAAAGCTGATGGAAATATATATATATATATATATATATATATATATATATATATATATATATATATATATATATATATATATATATATTGTCGGATTTCAAACACTTGTATCTTTGCCGTTATAAGCCCGTTTTCTATGTTCTTTATATCCCCGCGAAGGTAATCAAGTATACTTTAGGTTTCTCAAGGTCTCGGCTAGTCTAGATATCATTAAATCTCAGTTTTCCTAGCTAGAAAAATCAGGACAGATTAAATATTTTCAGAAAATATAGTTTTCGTCATTAATCTTGAAAATAACATATCTTTTTCGTCGTAACTCGGATTTTATCCCCGTTTTCGGCCATAGTTTTGTCTTGGAATGTATTTTCTAAATCTTTGGTCCAAAGTTACATAAAACCCACTGATTTTCCCACGTTTTGCAAAAATGGACAGATCTATATATATAGTGTTTAAAACTCATTTTTAAGAATCAAGACTTGTTCAAGGCTTAACCAATCTACTTCAAATCAACTCCACAAGTACCCAATCCTACCATACACCTTCTTAGGGTGTCATGAGGTCCTAAACATCACCAATCTTGGTGGATCTCATGAGATTACTAGTAAAAATTATAGATCTATGTTTATAAACAAAAATAATCAATAAGTGGTATGGATCATAGTATATTTGCATGTTTTTGTTACTAGATCATGAAAATATATAAAGGAGATGTTTAAAAGAGTAGGAAAGATTGTTAGTAACTTACTTGAAGGTTTGATGATTTTTGAGCAAGAAAACTTAATAATCTTGAGGTTTTTATTTCAAAACCTTAACTAGATTAGAACTATAACTTGTTAAACACCTTGATCTTGAAAAATTAGTGATTTCTTGCTTGTGTTTGATCCATGGCCGATTATGTGAAGATGAGGAGAGAAAGAGAGGGTTTTGCTAGTGTTGATGTGTTAGATGAGAATGAAAAATGAGAGTATGAAGTATATATATTTGGTGTTGGTCAAAAGTTAGTCTTTGCATAATAAATATCACATGGATTTAGAGGGCTTGGGGGGGGGGGGGGGGGGGCGGCACAAGGGAGCAAAAGGAGGGTTTTGAGGATGTTTGTGGGCTAATTAAAGATTGTGTCTCCAAACTCAAGTATTAGTTAGTTATTTTGTATTTTAGGTATTATCGGGTACCGAGTTATCTTGAAATAAATGTTAACGAGGTGAAATAAAATACGACGAAGTTGTAAAAGTTGTAAAATATTATTCCTGATGAGAATCGGGTGTTAAAATAATTATTGAATTGAAATAACGCAAACCGACGGAGTAATAAGCTCCGACCGTAAAATGTAGCCATTGGTTTCAAAACACCGGGTAATTTAATAATATAATTTTTATATTATTATTATGAGTATGTAAATATGTTAGGATCGTAGTCGGGAGTATCGGGTATACGTTCGTAGTAAAAACTGAGTGGTAACGTTAATTACAAATTAAGCATACGTATATAGAAATAATGCATATCCGTGTAGTAACTAATGTGATGATGATTTGTAGATTATTCCAGTCTATATGAAGTGTCATTAATGAATGATGCATGAATTTGCAGCTAAACCACATTGGTTACGCGAATTTTGAAGACTCGTAAACTCAGTTCACGTAATGGTGAATGATGATCATGAATAGTGATTCCCTCCGGGAATGAATAGTGTCACATGAATAGTAAAATTTCTGAACGCTTCTCGGAATCACAAACTGACTCCGAAAATGATGAATAGTGACCGGTGAATAGTAAATGATGAATAGTAACTGATGAATAGTGAATAGGAGAAATGTCCTGAAAATGCGGGTTGTTACATAACTTGAATCTTCTATGCACCGCATGTCCTTCAGTATCTTGGATAATCTTTAGTGAAGTCTTGAGAGTGATGTTCCATATGTTAAGAATGTAATGCGGCGTATCTGGAGTAGATAAGTCGGATCTTCTTCGTTGACCAATGTTTCATATGCAGCGCATTAGATAATTACATGTGGCGCATTCTTCAAAGTCAGGCAATGGTCTTCGAATTCATCTAAGTATGATCATACGGCGTATCTGTCTAGAATGATACGGCGTATCTCCTTCAATTCAGTAGACTTTTTCCAACTTGATCCATTTAGCTCCATTATTCGTCCAAAATCATTAACTTTCACCAAATGCTTGTTTTTACATGAGAATTACTAAAGTAAGCGATTAAGTATCAATTCTCATAGATAATATAATAAAACAAGTCAAATATATAGGACAAATGATGACAATAATATGTACTTATTTGATGTCATCAGTTCTCATTCTATATTAAAGTCATTTGGTAATACTTGCGAGAATATATAACCCCATATAACTTATGCTAGGATAATGTATTTTGGCGGTTTTAAAGCTTTAGTTCGAGGTTTTCTAGTTTAACTGTTACTTTAATATAGATTTGTGATCACTTACTTTCACTTCTTAGGCCCTGGAAAATGATATGCCTGTTGTGCATCATGACTCAATTTGTATTACTTTATTAGTACCATGCTTACACCCTGACTAATATATACTGATTCAATAATTATTTTTGAAGGCGTATGCTTTTTTCCCCTGTGATGTTGGTTTGACTGAGTAGATCCTTAGAGATGGTGTTAGAGAAACTGTGTCAGGAGATGTCTCATTGGAGGGGTATTTACATACTGTGACCTATAGTTCTTACTAGCATTAGTATGGCCCCTTGTTTTTAGCTGTTTGAGCAAGTGATTTAGGTGGTGTTATAGTTCTCTCGATATTGGCCCTTCTTTCTGCATTTAACTTGTAAATGCCTGTGTTTCAGCTGCCCATTAGCACTCTAGTTTCACCACTATATAGCATATTAAAGTGATAAGTAATTATGTCGTATTTCCTAATGACTTGCATTTACTCCACTTATAAAAGTTGTATTTAGCATGAGCGAAATGGTATAAATAAACAGAACCATAGGGTCTATGTATATTGGTTATCGTTTTGCAGAATTAGAATGCAATCTAAGATGATTACAACTATGCAATAGATGATTACAACAGTTTTTATTTCTTATCTTTTTTAGGGAGAAATATGAAGAGACTTACAAGGAATTTTTCACCATCAACTATGAGAAAGTGAATAGCTTCTGGGTGCTAGAAAGATTGTGGCCATGGGACATACTGCGTGCATGATTTTCTACAGAATTATAGACAAAATGTTGCTTATATCGGGTGCATGATTTTCTACAGAATTATTTTCACTCAGTTGTTCGTACTTTATCCTTTTATAACTACATGTTTGGGTTAATCTTGGATCCACTATAGATGCTATGTTAGAAGGAATCAATATTATGGATTTTCATTTCTAAACCATGTGCAGATGACCTTTAGTTGACATATCTTTCATTTTTGGTTTAATATTGTACCCACTTTCATTTTAGTTGACATATCTTGTAAATGTGGCAACCTTTTAGGACTTTAGCAGGTAAATTTAGTGACCACTTATTTCGTCATTAACTGATACTCACTAGTGACCATTATCTCGTCACTAAAATGAGAAATAGTGACCAAATATTCATCACTTATAGTTTTAAAGCTCTCGTCACTCTAACCCATAACTGATGACATTTTTGGTCACTAATCTATGACGAATTCTATATTCGTCACTATACGTATTAGACACGGAGCTTTAGTGGGTGACGACTCCAGTTTTGGTCACTAACTGATTAGTGACGATTTTTTATATTGTTAGTGACGGAAGCTGTTTTGTCACTATAGGTGGTTTTTCTTGTAGTGCAAATCTACAAAAGAGGCTTGGGTCGATTAACATATAATCTATCATCTATAAGAAACACCCTATGCAATACCATTAACTAAACAAAAACCAATAAACGAATCTAAGATGATTGATGTAGAAATAATCGAACTCTAAAGATAGATCCGAAATATTGAATTATTTAAACTGAAAAAGTAAAGTAGACATGGAATCCAAAATCTTAGCGAAGTAGATGGTTAATTGTTGTTCTCGATGGATTGTTTTATTGGTTCATAGTGTATTTTTGGCGCTAGTAGGTTTTCTTGGGTGGTCAAAAGAACGTGTGATGGGTCGCGACTTCTGCCAAAAGTATAACTCCATGTTGTAAGGTTGCTCTCTCTCTCTCTCTCTCTCTCTCTCTCTCTCTCTCTCATTTATTATTATTATTATTATTATTATTATTATTATTATTTTGATAATTTTACATTTAGCCACAAAGTTTTTTAAACTTTGGTCCGTTTTACAAAACTTTTTGTTTTATTCAAAATTGACACATTGATTTTTATGTACACATATTACTGGGAAAACTAAATTGATGAATAATTTACCAAAATTAAGCCAATTCTTATTTATATTTCTCCCATTGATCGAATTAGTTTTCATTTTTTTTTCTTATTATTTTTTTTTTTATCTTCTTTTAAGATATAAAATTTTTGTAATTTGCTTAGGCCTATGGATTTTGTTTGATTTTGCTGCTGGGTATATTTTTGTTGCTATTGGGCTAGTAAAATCGTCTGGGCCAAATGTACATTGTCGGTCTGTCGGAGCCAAATTAGCCCAAGCGTAAGAATGATACCAAGTGACATAACATAACCGCGATAAAAACATAATCTATCTAACCAAACTATCTCATAAAAGGTTATAAAATTGCATTAACCAAATGACTACGCCTTAATAGAAACTACCTCAAACACATAATGTAACAAACATTTCGGGTAGTTATTAGTATTACTCAAGGTTGTTCGTTATTTTTGGTAGTTGCAATGAGAAATCATGAGATGAAAATGTAAGGGGCCATTTAATTGGTGAAAAATTTCTCAATTTTTCATCTCTAAATTCCTTGAGAAGGGAATGGTTTTTCTTCTCTAGAGAAGAGTTGAGAATTTAAAAAATGAGTTTAGTTTGAGTTATATTTTTCTTTAAAAATGATAAGAAGATTACCTTAAATTGCGACGGTGACGGCGACGGCGGGCGGTGGTGGCGACGGTCGGCGGTGAAGGATGACACGAGAGATTAGGGGTATAATAGTGTATGTGTTTATTTTTGGAGTTGGGAAAAAAAATGAAAATGAAAAAAGTGAGAATGGTAGAATGGGCTTTTCAATTTCTTAGTTAAAATTTAGAAAATGAGAATTTCATTTTTTTTGAAAATTGTTGAAAAAAAAGTGCGACTAAACGCGTTTTCAGTTTTTTCATTTTCTTATAAAAAATTTTTTGAAAAAATGATGAATTTCTCTCCAACTAAACGCACCCTAACAAACTTGACTTTGCTGTTTGATTTTTAATTTAAATCAAGAAAAGTGGAGTTGGATATAAATTGGCGTGTTCTTTTACCAACATTCAAGGCGGTAACAATACAACATACGGCGAACCCGTTATAAATAGTGTGAGGCGTGGCGGCATGATTGAGCCTCACGCCTTAGCGGCCAATCCGAAACTTTTGCGTTTTTAAGGTGTGACATAAGCCGGCACAAAATATGAAAATATTTATATATTTATATCATATTTCATATATATCGAGTTTACAAAAAACGTTGTACATAATGAATAAAGTTAAAAAAAACTATTAGTAAATGCAATAATCTTCACTAAAAAAAATAAATAATAAATAAAAATAAAATAAAAATAAAAATTTATCAGAGTTGAATAAAAAAAACACGCTACTCCTCACGCCTTAGCACGCCTTTTCCCACCTTATCTTACGCCACGCCTAGAGTTGGCACCTTTGTCTATTTCGTAACGTGGAGGGCACGCCTCACGCCTTTGCGACTCCTTGACGCCGCCATGACGCGCCTTTTAGAACCATACTTATATAGCTTGTCTAGCAACCATTACAAACCTTAAAAAAAAAAAAAAAAAAAAAAAAAAAAAAAAAAAAAAAAAAAAGGCGCATGCTTATGCGTTGTTAATGCAAAGGAGAACACAGGCAGCCCAAATCATTTTCTAGGGTTGCGTTTATTTTTTCAGATATTTTTTGTTTGATTTGCAAAACCATCTCTGCGAGAAAAGAAACGGATATGGGGTCTTTAAGATACAATAAATAATGATCGGATGAAAAAAACTACAAAATTGAGAGAAAAAAAGTTATTTTTGCCTTTCTTATTTTTTTTAAATAAACAAACACACTTCTTTCACTTACTCTTCCTGCTAAGACCAAAAAAAAAAAAAAAAAAAAAACTCACTTTTTTCATTTTTTCTTCCCGCCGGCAGACAAAAGAAAAAAAAAAACAAACGCATTTCTTTCGATTTGTCTTTCCACTTGCAGACAAAAGTTGTTGCCTTATAGACGTAGTAAAATACATTTATTTGAAATACATGGCGTTTCAAGATATTTAGAGCCCTAAGCTAATACTGAAAATGATGTTGTTTTAATTTGAGAAGTTTACGTTTTGTAGTTTTACTAGCATGGCTCCTGCGTAAAGCAGCTGATCGGAGGCGAATGTTGTTTAACGATTATTTGAGTTTACATTTTCTTCAGTGAATATTGTTTAACGATTTTTTTTTTTTTTTTTTTTTTTTTTTTTTTAATTATGGATGATAGTTTCTAGAGATGATGTGTTTGTGTTGTGAGATTGTAAAGAATTAGTATGTGATATTATTATATGCAAATTTAAGAAGTTATTTATTTTAAATTGTAAACATAATTTAGTTAGTTATAGTTTATTATTGTAACAACTAATTTAAAGCATAATTTAATATGCAATTTCAAATACATTACTATAAGAAGTAGAGATTTGATTCAATTTCTTTAATTTTATTTTATTGAGTTGTTATTGATTTGGCCCGTTTGGGCATCTAGGCTCGAGCTTATTGAAGTCGAGTTTTTCTTGAGTTGAACTTAAACTGGGATCGAAACTTGACTTCAATTAAATGTATATCGAGTTGACATGAAAATATTCCAAGAATGAATTATAAATCTTAGGGTGTTTGGTTTATATTAGGAATCACTATGAGTATGGTAATAGGAATTGGTTTAGAAACATGTTACCTTTGGTGGGGTTGGAAAATGCTTAGTTTATGGGTTTGATTCCCATTTTTAATCACTAAACCCAGTAACTAAACAACTAAAATAGGAATGAAACCCATTCCCTTATAGCCATACCCTCAAACCAAACACCCCCTTAGTTTACCTAAATCACTTTTTCCCCCAAAGAACAATTGAACAAATTCAAAATCAGTTTAACCTTAAATGTTTGTGTTATTTTTAGACTAAAAGTAGTTGTAAGGTGAAGTGGGTATCCCCTCACTTTTCACATCAGTTTTCTCTTTTTTCTCACTCTCTCTCATTTTCACCCATAGTGGTCACCTTCCTATCACCTTTCATTAAAATACCCCACTTTATACAAATATCCTTAATAAATACCCACACAAACTCATAAACCAAATAAAAAACATTAAATAAAAAGAAGGCCCCACAAATATACTGCTCAACCAAAGGTGAGCTGCGCACCCTTCAAGCCCTTTGATACCCAGCTTCGCGCCTGCTGTTGGTATGTTGCAGTGGTGATGCAGCGCGCGGTGGTGCGTCACGATTGAGGGGTAACCACCGTTACAACCAGCCTTAGAACTCTCCATGTAATAACACACTCAACACCAAAAAGTGATGCAACATTGTCACAACTCGTAATTTCTGGTCATTTTCCAAACCTCGACAATTTACTATTCACAAGTTACTATTCATCGATCACTATTCATCATTTTCGAGGTCAATTCGACATTCTGAGAAGCGTTCAGAAATTTTACTATTCACTTGACACTATTCATTTCCGGAAGAAATTTCACTATTCACGTGCATTACTCATTTCATCGTAAAATTAGTTTACGAGTATTTAAATTCGCGTAACCGTATTGGTTCAGGAGCGAATTCATGCATCATTACCAGGAACATTTCATACGGACTAGAAATAGTCTGCGTATCATCATTATGTCACTTGTATACTATTCCACTCGTAAGATATTTTAATTAATACTTTTGGTATAATTAACTTTTTACGTATGGTTATTTTAAATAAACGTTAACACGCGACCAATAATGTGGCTAACACGTCCGACACTCCCGACTATGATCCCAATATATTTTTATATTCATTTTAATAATATAAAAATTATAATATTAATTTACCCGGTGTTTTGGAAATTTATTTATTTTATATCGTATGTTTAATATAGTTACGACGGTTTTCGTAAAAACTAAACAACAATCATCCCAACACTAAATACTTGTACCCAACATATTTTTATCATTTTTATGACTTTATTATGTTCCGGTTAACTTCATTAAAATTTATTTCTAGCAAACTCGGTACCCGGTAACACCTAATACACAAAATATCTAACAAATGCATACACTTGGGGACATAAGCCTTAATTAGCCCCAACTTTTCCCCTCCCCTCCTTGTTTCACGCCAGCCCCCCCCCCCCCTCATTGTCCCCCCTTTGACCACTCTTTGACCCATTAATTACAATCATGCCATCACAAAAAGATATTTGTTCCAAAACTTCAATAATACTTCTCATTTTCTCACACAAACTAGCTAAGTGTTCTCTCTTTCTCTCCTCTTCACTTGCTCGGCCAAAGAAGGAAAAACAAGAAGAAACCATAAATTTTTGGAGATCAAGTTATATTCAAGCTTATTTAGTGATCCTTGTCAGGGTTTTGAAATATAAACTCAAGGTTTATTAGATTTTCATCATCAAAGATCACAAATCCTTCAAAGTAAGTTTGACAAACTCATTTTTATAATTTTACCAAGTTATTTCAATGATCATATGATTTTTATACTAGATCTACATGCATATGTTATTTATACCACTTTATTTTATAAACTTTTAACTTTTGAACCTTAGAAAGTGATTATTGTTAGATCTTTGTTAGATCTACTTGGTTATGATGTTTAGGAACCCATGACACCCTAAGAAGGTGTATGGTAGGATTAGACTAGTTTTGTGGTGATTGAAAGTGATTTGGTTGGATTTGAAACAAGTTTGAAACTACGAAAATGATTTTTGAAACTATTTATTTACCTACTGTCCTTATTTTAAAAACGTGGGAAACTCAGGAACTCAGGGGTAATTTTTGACCAAAGATTTATAAAATACTTTCAAAAACGAAACTTTAGGCGAAAGAACGGATTAAAACGAGCTTATAACGAAGAAGTTATGATTTTTGCAAATTAATTGACGAAAACTATTTCCCGAAAAATTGCATGCTGTTTGGAAATTTTCGATGAACAAATAGAAGCGTTAAACGTAACCTAGAGGAGCCGAGTTATCAAAAATATATTAGTACTTACTAAAACGAATCCGTGGACATAAAGAACGAGGAAAATGAACTTAAAACGACCAAGTTATACGCGTTTTAACATCGTCAAAACTATAAATATATATAGTCACTACTAGAAAATAATAACTTACGCACTAAATGGTATATTTTCTAGAAATATTACTAAGGACTATATTCTTAACAAATGAAATACGTATGACCCAAAAGAATATTTATACGACTTAACGACGTTATTTTAAGGTTTTCAATACGAGGAAATATAACGCTAACATTTTTATACGATATGTATTACGACAAGTTTTTATAACTCCAATTGGACTTATTTTTCCTAAGTATGGAAAGTATTTTATTAGACAATAACTAGTATTTCCAAATTACGAGTGGTATTGGTATCATGTGCATGTGCATTCATTACATCACGGCATGATCTAAATTAGATCACATTCATTCATTTAGGTTGCGGCTAGTGTTCGCGCCTTGTTGTCCCGATCATTCCATCACTTTGTACTATCATTTCGAGGTGAGTCATAGCCCCACTTTTACTTGTTTAATTACTTTATAAACTCTTTGGGGGAGATACATGCTTAAATACTTGTTTTATACTTTTATACGATTTGAATTACTTTTTGGAGGAGAATACGCTACTTTAATTATTTTTGTACAATGCCAAAGTATTAAATTTCATACATTGCTTAAGTTGCCTCTACTACCACATTAAGTCCCCTTTTATTATCATGGACCGTTAATTAAGATGCAAGCGAGAGTGAGTGGATAGATCTATCGAGGGTGACTCCTCCATTCGTGTTTGGGTTGCTCCATAAGGAAAACGAATGCATTTCATTTCTAATATATCACGAGTGTCTGGTAAACACTCATTTGGGGCCAAGTAACGTCTAGCTTCGGTGTCATGAGCTTAAGAGACAATGTAGTTTTATGACTGAAAAACTTATTACTTTACTTTATACTTAGGCTATTGTACATACGATTAAAGTTATATACTGATGGTTTTTATAAACTTGGTTACTGATTTATTTCTGATTTACGATGCCTTTGCATCAATCTTATTACTGTTTTACGATGCCTTTGCATCAACCTTATTACGGATTTACGATGTTTTTTACTGGGATTCTTCTCTCCAAATGTTTTACCATACCTACTTGTTCTCTAAAATCTATGAACTCACCAACCTCGTGTTGACACTTTAGCATGTATTTTCAGGTTATTAAGGTAGCTCATGTTGCATGCATATGGACCTTCATGGAGTCGCGGAGACGACGCGTCTGACTATATTTTTACGCACTTATGAACGTTTGATCTTGTTGAACTTATTTTATCTAAATTGACAACATCTTTTGGGACCTATGTTTTGTAAACTCTGAATGTTTTTAATGATCAAACGACGTATTTTTCCAAACGACACTTTAGGTCGTTCAATGTAACTGTAACTGTGATGCTATGACAGTCACCCCCAGGTATTCCATTCCGCTGCCATACAGGTAAAATTGGGGGTGTGACAAACATCAACACCACATCACTATCCTTACTTTTAATATCAATGCTCAAAACTACCCCCTCACTCATAACACCATTAACACCACCCTTTTATGGGGCAACCATTTTTATTTCATTTTATTTATTTTTCCAAACAAACTAATTTTCATTCATTAAATAAAAATGCAAATAAAACTTTAAAAAAAATTAACAAAACTAAAATTAAAAAAAAAAAAAATCAACTTATATTAGCCCACTATCAAAAGATAACAGCCCAATACACACTATCACTTGATCGTCTTTAATAATAATAATAATAATAATAATAATAATAATAATAATAATAATAATAATCCCCTCCACTACACACCTGCACACACACATCAATCAACACATACACATCACATTTAAATCAAAACCAAAATAAGAAGAAAAAAACGTTCAAAACCGCGTTGGTATCAACGCAGAGACCAACAACGTTGGTTTTGTTGTTGGGTCGGTGTGGTAACGCCGACACCGTATCAGCATAACGCAGTGCCCGTCGTTACCATACCTTAAGCTCTTAGATGAGTGGTAGAACTCATGTTTCGAAATTCTTGAACTTGTGGTTTTCCGGTACATTGATTGTTGATTATCATTCTTTACTAACAGGACATCACCTCTGGAAACTCAATATTGCAAGAAAAAGTACGTCTACACAATTTCCAAAATTCTTGTATAAGAATTTTTTGAGAACTGTTTTTCGAGAACACCTGATATGGTGAAATTTTCGAGAATACACATAACAAGTGTTTGCGAAATATTTAAGACTTGTATTTTTCGAAAAATATATTTTTTCGAGAATGTAATTTGAAAATCTTTCGAGAATACTGATTATACGTATTTTCAAAATTTCACCTTAGTCATCTCTTTCGAGAACAGCTTTTCGAGAACCCACTTGGTGGAAAATTTTGAGAATGTATGTTATGAGTGTTTGCGAAAAATTTCCAAAGTTTGTTTTCTCGAAAAATTAATTATCGAGAACACACTTGGTTATTTTTGAAAACATTCTTAATATACCTTTCGAAATTTTTTCCCTAGTACCTGTTTTTTCGAGAATACACTTAGAGATTTTTTCGGGAATGTAAAATATATACATTTGCGAAATGTGTCCTATTTGCAATGTTTCGAGATCTATGTTATATTGTATTTTCGAAATCATGTATTTGTGGAGCTTCTTCTTACTTTAAAAAATGTGTGTTGTAATTATATGACTCGTATAACCTTTGATGTATTTGTGCTCATGTGTATGACTAATGTTTTATACTTGATTTCATGATTCAAATAGATCAATTTTATCTTGATTACATCATACGTCATTTCAAATATGTTAATTGAACCATCCGTGCTTACATGTTCTAAGTGTTTATCTTTAATCAAACTTGTGCTTGTGTTAACAAGTAACAAATCTGGATGTTTGGTTTATGATAATACCTTTTCAGATAATGATGGCTGAACACACAGAGAACGTCCCTGAACAAACTCTTCCATTACTCACACTCAATGACATTGTCCCAGCTGATTACCGCATCACCATTGGCAGAAGCATTGCTCGAGTTGATTTCGACAAACTAAGAATTCCTGAGGACTCTTGCAAGATTGTCAAAGATATAATCCTGGCTCATCCATGCAAGCATCTACTTGATAAATCCACTTCTGTTCCAACATTCTACCTTCATCAATTCTGGCTTACAGCAAAGGTTAATTTGGATGATGAATCCTTCACTGTCACTCTGGACCGACAAGTCTATACCGTAGATCTGGACATCCTTCGTACAGTTCTCCTCCTTCCTAGACCCGAGAATGAATATGTTCCAATATTGCCTGAACTGGATATCCTAGACTATCTCATTGATCTGGGATACGATGTTCAAGATGACTTACCTCTAATTAAGCATTCAAGATTCAATGCCAAAAATATGCCTCAGCCGTGGAGAACATTCTTTATGTTGGTCATTCGTTCAATATCGGGAAGAAAGAGCGGTCATGAACATCCAAAACTTGAACATCTGCAAGTATTTTTGGGAATGGTCAGCATGCTACCAATTGACTTTGCAAGATCTATAATGAGCGACATGGTCTACAACATCCAAACTGATCGTGAAAAGATAATGATCCGGTTCGTAAGATTTACCAAGTTGCTCATTGAGCATTTCTGTAAAGATCAACCTGAATTCACCACAAGAATACAAGACCCTAATGAACCAAAAAATCTCTACCAGGATGACTTCATAATTGCTTTTGTCAAAAAGACCATGTCCTCCACTAAACAACAAGGCAAAAGGATTCCAGACTATCTCCTTGACGACAAGATCAGAAACACCAAGAGCTTTGAACTTTATGAAAAAGCTTATCAAGGAAGAAAGGTGGGACACATAGGAGAGATTGCAGCACCACAAGAGAAACGACAGACACGTAGCAAAAGGGGTGAAAAAACAGGGAGTACGAGCAGCACTACAAGTTCACTAAAATCAAAATCAACTCCTAAACCCAAACCTACCCCTAAAACTAAGCCTGCTACTAAACCAAGAAAGAAAATTACTCCTAAACTCGTCCTTCAAGATGAACCTACACCACCACCTTCTGAAAGTGAGTCAGAATTCGACACCGAAACTGATGAAGAAGATTTTGAACGAAGAGAAAGAGTAACTGAAGAAGAATTTCCAGAAATGGAACTTGCCAAACAACAAAGCTTGGAAACTCTTGATATGGATGAAAGGAAAAGACGAGGGATTACCATCACTAAATCGAATGTTGGGGTCAATGATGATGAAGAAGGCGAACCAATAGTTGAACAATTGGTCGACAAGAGAAAGTTGAAAAGTATTGTTGTCGATACACGGGCTCAAGAGAAGCAATTTCTCAAAGATCAACGGGAAGCATCACTCCTCAGCAGACTTCATCCACAACCTTCACCAAAACCTATTAATTAACCGGAACATGAAGTCGCCTCTAGTAGTATTGTTCCACCCATTGTGTCTTCTACTTCAGAACCAGTTATTCATTCCAGTGACAAAGAAGAAGATAAAGATGAAGAAGGAAATACTATTATGAAGGAAGCTCCAACAGTTGAGGAGAAAGTTGCAGAGGAACAGAACATCACCACTGATCAGGAATTGGATCAACTCATCAATCCTGAAAATCTTGCACAAGAAGAGGAACTTAGAAGAAAAGAAGGTGAAGATACAGAAGAGAATGAACAAGAACAACAATTCGACACTAACATATTTCTTCAATCGCCTCCACATTCTCTTTTACATCCCTCGTCATCTTCAAAGAAAACACCTCCAGAGAAACCTCCTCTTCCCAAAGGCACACCTCCTAAGGATCCTACTCCTCCAGCTTCTTCTTCAAGCTCGCACAATGAATCTTCTTCAGAATCATCACCAGAACATTCATCTCCTCCACCATCTGAAACCGCATCAAAACAATAATCAATCAATGAACCCATAAATCCAGTTGATCTTCAGGAGCAAGTGAAAAGTCTCACAACCATGGTTACTAATCTAGCAAAACAGGTTGAAGATTTTCAGGAGGCAAAGCAGGAGATTGATAGGTTCATGAAAGCAGACTTGGAAGGAATAATCAAGACTTTCACCTATGTTGGGAACATACTTTTGTATTTAGTCAAGTCTCGGTCATTACCTTTTGTAATAGGTTGCTTAGTTATTTATTTCATTATGTTTAAGTTACTAGGCTTATGTATTTATGTCCAATGGGCCTTGAAGCCCACGTTTTAGAAGAATGAGGGAGGAAGGGAGTGTTGCCCTACTCCTCCCCTATATATACTAAGCTTATGTAACCTTGAATATTGTTGGTTATTTGAATATCTTAATAAAACTTTAGTTCTTTCACTCTTCATAATCTTATAAACAACCATCTCTTATTCTCATCTTATTTCTTATACTTGTGTTTACTAAATGGTGACCTAACAAGTGGTATCATTCGCCTAATAGAGATTGAAGTGCTTTTCTTGGTGTTAACGTGGGATTAAGGGTGTTTGTCATCATATTTTTGCTTTTTTCTTTGTTTCTTACACTCAAATCTTGAAGCTTGGACAAGTTTTAAGGTTAATATAGTGTTTAGAAGCTTAGATTTTGCATAAAGTATTGATCTTTGATAGATTTGAGTATTTTTTTCCCTAGTTTATTGAGTTTGATAGCTTCTTTAATATTGGAAAACTAGTTTTTGGTAGCTAAATCTTACTTATTTAGTGTTTTCTAAGTGTTGGGGAAGTTATTTGTTCATTAGAAACTTATTTCTAGGCCATTTTTTTCTTCAAAAAGTTGTGTTTTTTGAGAAACTGACCATCTTACGCGTAAGTTTTATGAACAGTACGATTTCTTTGCTGTCAATAGTACTATTTCTGTCCTTTCTACGCATAAAATTGGTCAAAACCCCTTTCCTACGCATAAGCTTGGTCAAAACCCTCTTTCTACGTGAAAGTTGTCTTTCCTACGCAAAAGATCTACGCTGAAGTTATTTCCTACGCAGAAGTTGACTATCTACGCTTAAGTTCTACGCAGAAGTTCTATCTTACGCATAAGATTATCTTACGCGTGAGTTGCTGTAATCTACGCATAAGTTTCATCAAAGGTTTTCTCTTCGTGCTACGGTGACTCAGTACTTCCCTAGCTTGGATAAGTTAGTGGAATACTTCGACTTCAGATATCTTTCAAGCTTGGATAAGTTTGAAAGATTTGTTTGGTTTTAAACCTTACGCAAAACTTGCTTTACGCAAAAGATTTAAATCTTACGCGTAAAAAGTGAAATCCTACGCATAAACCATTAGTTTACGCATAACATTTCCTTTCTACGCATAACTTTAAATCTACGCACAAGTTGAGTATTACGCGTAAGATTTCAACTTAGCCCAAGGATTTTGATCTTAACCAAAGGAACGTGCATTTCAATCTTCTACAAGATCCATTATTACACAAGTGTTCTAAGATGTCTCAACCACCACATTACTACTTCCTTAATCCTCAGCAACAGCAACATCAGCAGTATCAGCAACAACAATACCATCAGCAACAATTATATCAACAACCTTCACAATCACACTTTCATCAACAACCGTTTAATCCACAACCACAATATCTCATGATGCAACAACATCAAATCATTCCTCAACAACAACCATATCAAATGTCACAACAAAACACTCAGTTTTCCTCCAAACAACCTCACTGGTTTGATAGAATGTGTGAAGTTTTTACAACTCAACAATCCAGACATGAGGCAGGATCACTTGAAACACCTCCAATGCTAACACCTGGGAACTATGTTCAGTGGTCAAGTCGATTCTTACGATTTCTTGAACTAAAGAAACCTCATGGGAAATTCTTGAAACAGGTGATACTTGAAGGACCATTTGAGTGGCCAACAAGACTTGAAATTGGTGATCCAACTGCTGATCCTCCACGTGCTCCTGCAGAGAAACCTGTTCCAGAATCTCAACTCACAGAGGAACAGAAATACCATCGTGAAGCTGATGAGTATGCAATGGCCTATATACTTCAAGGAATACCTAATACAATTTATCGAAGTGTCGATGCTCAGAAAACAGCCAAAGCTATGTGGGAACATGTTCATCTCCTAATGGAAGGCACTCAATTGAACAAAGATGATATGGAATCCAAACTCTACATGGAATACACTAACATCAATTGAACCAGGAGAGTCACTTGAATCCTACTATCATCGTTTCACTAATGTGGTAAATGATTTGGAACGACACAAAATTACAGTACCAAGGATCGCAGTAAACTCCAAATTCGTCGGTAGTCTTGGTCCGGACTGGCATAAATATGTGACATTCGTTCGACAAACCAAAAATCTTCAAGATGCACCATATGGATTGTTGTATGATTTTCTGAAACACCATGAACCTGAAGTGGAAAAAGATCGAGCTCTTCGAGGAGGATACTTACCATCACCAACACCAAATTCTTTGGCACTCGTAGCTCAATCTCACTATGCTCCACCACCAATGTCAAATCATGCATATGTTCAAGAGCAAAACTACTTCAGTTATCCACAATCTTCTACCTCAAACCAAATGGTTCCTTATGATTCATCTCCACAAAATACTTCTACTCAACTTGTTCCATACAACAGCAATGATGCAGTGTATTACTCAAACTCCACTGAAGATAACGATGAGGACTTTAATACGTTGAATCAGGGACTTGCTCTTATTGCTCGTGCTTTTAGCAAATTCTCCAACAAAACAAACAACCGTCAACGTTCATCTTCTAACACAAGGAATCAAGCTGTTGTACATGATGGAAGGGTGGAAATTCAGAATCGTAACTTTGGACGATCTGGTTCAGGAAGTTCTTCAGGAAATTTTGGGAATGGTCAGAGGTTTAATAACAATGGAGGGTTCAAGAACAACTCAGGTCCGTCTCAGCAAAGGTCTAAACCAGTTGATACTAGAAATTCAAACTCTGGGAATGCAGTGTGGTGTTATAACTGTAATGAAAAAGGTCATATAGCGACAGCATGTCCTAAACCGAGAACTCGGGGTAGTAAGTTTCACAAGCAGGCATTACTTATGGCTCTCCAAGATGAAAAAGATGGACATTTCACTGAGCAGGAAAACAATTTCATGGCAAATGTGAACAATGACGATGACATGGAAGATCTGGAAGCTAATGTAGCTGTGATGCTTATGGCCAACATGCAGGAACTTCAGTTTAATGATTCAGGTCCAGTGTATGACACTGACGGCTTATCTCAGGTACATGACCTAAATGCATGCCTAATACATGACATAGCCTCACCTTCTACTTCTGAATCAGATATGGCGCAAGTTGTTCCATCTGACTCATCTTCATCTTCTCAAGCAGATGAACAAATAAGCACAGTTGTCATATTTGATGATGACACAGTTTTTTCATTTGATGATCCTATTGAGAATGATAAACATGATCATATAGAACAACATGAACCATCGTTTGATCCAGACCCTGACCTCATATTGTTATCCAAACAATTGAACGCTCAATAATTGCAAATCATAAAATGCAACGAGAAAAACAAAGCCTTAAAAGAAACAAATGCGTCACTTGCAAGAGATATTGAGTGTTATAAAATACAACTTTCAAATCAGGAAGACAAGGTTAAACACGCAAAAAGTTTTGAAAAAGCTTTTCAAGAATCTTACAACAAAGAGCAAGATCTTCAACATAAAATGCAAGATTTAATTGAGTCAAATGGAAAGTTGGTTTCAAAACTAGAAAGTGAAAAGTGTGAACTTCAAATACAAGTTGAACAACTTCAAAAAGTACTTTCAAAAACAGAAACAGAATTGTCAATTTGCAAAAAGGATTTTTGTGAACATAAAATACGAAAAAGGAAGTATATAGATAAATTAATTGGTGAGATTGTTGATCTTGAAAAACAACTTAAAGAATTTCGTAATGTTGTTTACAAAACTGGGGGCTCTGTCACAACAATTCAGAAATTTACTTTAAAACCGAGACCCAATAAAGGATTTGCACTTGGTGATTTCAAATCAATGTTTCTTCACACAGCATTCAAAGAAAATCCTAAAATTTACAGTATGGACCATATGCTTGATAATACGATTGTGCGTACTGTTGTCTATGATACTGAGGAAGAGGAAGAACTTGAAGAAGAGAGTCGATAAAAAATGAGTCAAGTTGAATATTGGAAACCATATGATTTTTCAAAAGCTCCTCATATTTCTAAATCTTTTGTTCCTCAAAAGGAATTACCTGAGAAATCATGGTATGTCACTGAGTCATATGTTTCATCTTCTAATGCGGCCCCTGTCCAAACTGTAGCACAAATAAATGGTCCTTTACCATCCTCTGGTGAAGTTACACCTTTACCAAAAAGTTGTCGTGTCTTAAATTATTACAAAACTTTTATGGAAGGGAAGAGGCAAAAAATGAACCACTATAAGGGGGTCATTTAAGCCCGGAATTGAATTTATTTTATCAAATATTGCCCTAAATCGTTCCTTTTGTGATTTTAGGTACTTTGGGAGTGAATTCTGGAAAAGGAAGCATTTTGGACGTTTTTGGAGCATAAAAGTGAAGAAAATGACAAAGTCTTAATTTTCCTTGCTGGGAACAGTACCTGACGGCGTCAAGAGGCTTTGCATGACGGCGTCAAGAGTAAAAGTGGTGATGGCCCAAAAGAAACGTGAAGGCGTCACCCAAGGCCGTCACGTGTTAACTTGTCAAAACTTGCGCGCGAAGTAGCTGATATTGTTTTGGTCATAACTTTTGCATACGAACTCGGATTTAGGTGATTCAAAAGCCCACGCGAAGAGGACGAAGAGATCTACAATTTGGTGAAAAAATGGTCATGACGGCATCAAGAGAAACGAGCTGACGCCGTCAAGATGGGCTGACAGAAAACATGCCTATAAATATAACATCATAACTTCACTTTTTGTAAGCCCTAAACCATAAGGTCGATTCCTGGGTTTAGGTGGGTGTTTTTCCAGCAACTTAGAGGGTTTCAATCACTCCATAAACATCTTGTAATGGTTTGATGATACTATCTTAATTCATGTCTTCAATTATCATTATTGTTGCTTGTTCTTTATTGATTATGCTTGGCTAATTCACCTTGTGTCTACTTATGATTGTGTGAAACTTGTGTATAATTGATTAGATCTCATTGATTTCTTGTTGATGTTTGTGTCTATCTCCATCAATGAGGGCTTATTGATGTGTGTGTCTATCTCCATCAATTAAGGCGTGACAACTTCAATAGATCTAGTTGGTTTAGTTTATAATTCTTGTTTCCTATTGATTCTTGTTTTGATTGAATGATTTCAATGTTAGGCTTAAGAAAACTGGCAGACTTCCATAGGGTAACATGCTTGAACGTCTTAAGAAACATGAACCGATGTGTACTAGGTTTTTATGGTTGTATTTAATGCATGAGCGAATTCTAGTGATCCCATGTTAGGAGCTTCTTAGCCGGCTTGACATAGGAGTGAAGTAGGAGCTTATAGGATTGGGGAAGTAAGTACGCCACCCCATGAATGGTATTAAGGAATACAACCCGTCAATTAAAGGAAGGTGTGACAATTCAATAGGTAGAATTGGATAGCTAGCAAGGAGTAACATATCATAGGTAGACATGCTTCACTTATCTTGTAGAACCTTAGTTTAGTTTTCTTGCACATTAGTTTAATTAGTAGCTTTTGGGTTAGTTGATTAGCAACTAATTCCGCCCTTCCTTCCAATACCCGAGATTTTTACTTGCTTTTCATAAAATATAAAAATACAAAAAGAATCATCCTTCACCTTTAGACCTAGTTAGATTAATTTCAATCCTAATGACACTATTCCTGAGTTGAACGATCAATCCCCCGGTACTTGTCACTATACTATACTACAACGATCAGGTACACTGCCTGGTGGGGTTGTAAGCTTCTCGAGATCCCTCGAGAGGTAAAGCCTGGTGCAATCCCTACGCATCAAGTGTTTGGAGCCGCAGCCCGGGGAATAGTTATTGTTTAGGTTGAATTTGATTTTTATTAGGTCTACTCATTAGATTCCTATCAAGTGAGATTTTTTTCTTTTTATTTTGTAGCTTTCTCGTTGTCTATCTTTTCTTTGTGATTTTGTTTGTAATTTGCTTCAAATGGACTTTACACTTAGACTTCTAAGATTACAAGATAAGGTTGAGCGGCTAACACACCAAAGAGTTCAAAATACCTCATTTAGAGACACCTATGAATCATATGAGCCTTCACCTAGGATAGATTCTTATGAACAACCTCCATGTTTAAGATCTAGTTTTAGTGAGGCCAATAGGAAATGCAACCTAGTTTGCCAAGGAATTATGGAGAGAGCCATTGCAACAAATCATAAGTTGGATGAAGCACTAGGTTTGCTATTATCACTACCTAAGAAAACAATTGAGGAGGATTTAGCCGAGCATGATCACATTGATCAAAAAGACCTAGGTTTTATGATCGATGATGATGAATCTCAAGAAACAGATGATGAATCTCTTGGGCAATTTGTATATAGCAGTCAGAATATTGAGGATGATCCTTATGATTCGGACATAGAAGTTGAGATGCCTAGAGAAGCACGTGAGATACTTGGGAAAATGTTAGGGTTAGATTATAATAAAACACATGTTGAGGATATAGGTGATCTTGACACATGGAATGATGAGGTCAATAACATAAGCCCACAAAATACTCAACCATCATTTGAGGCACACACACCGCCCGTGACTTACCCGAAAGAAGTAGAAGAAACTTTAGGAATTCCGATGGAGGTAGAACCCTTGGACCAGGCACCATTAGAGGATATAGGTTTGAATACTTGTAGTGATAACCTTACTCCTAGTTCTAGGGAATTTCCTAATGTTGATGAACCGGAACCTCAACCTTTACACAACTTTCCATCCTTAGATGTACATCTAGGAGACAAAAGAGGAACCGACCCACCCATCAACCAATATTATCCGGGTAGTTTTAGGATGAAGGAAGCCATTCACTCACCCCCTTCACCTCACGTGGCATATTTCCACCCTAAGGGTGTGTATCGCTACTTCCACCCACACTTAATTCAAAGTGTAGGGAAAACCTCCCCTATTTTCGTTAAATAAGGGTAGAGTCAGGCTCGTGACTCGAACAAAAACAAGCGCTTATTGGGAGGCAACCCAATATTTATTTGTTTGTTTGTTTGTTTGTTTGTTTGTTTATTTGATTTTATTTGTTTCCGTATGCATGCTTTATTTTTATTGTTTGTGGCTCATGTTTCAAAGTAAATTGTGAAAATGCTTTATTTTGTTTTTAACTTCGTCTTAATTGAATATAAAGGTATTTTGCAAAAGATAAGTGTAAGGGAGATCCAAATTTGTTTATAAAAATGAAATTGAGCATGAACCACAACAATATTAAATGAACATGTGTATTAGTATTCGCTAGAGTCAAATGCTTGTATCGAGTCATAATGATGTTTTGCAGGATTTTTCAGGAAGTAGGACATAAGTTTTTCCAGAAATTTTCCGGAAACTTAACATAAAGATTTCTGCAGGTCACTTCTGACGGTGTCACGAATTAATTCCTGACGGTGTCATGTGTAAAATTCTGGAAATTATGCTAGTTTTGTTGATACCGGAGTCTTAAAGTTTTTGGTTGATTCTTTAGTTTTATAAACTCCAGGAAATCTGCAAACATTCATTCCACAAGCATTATATCTTTAATTGTTTTGTTTTTATTCCTAAGTCTGGAATTACATCTAGTTGTGAGTTTTCTTTGTTCGGATTGATGCTTTGGGTTTTTGTGATTGTTTTCTCAGGTTTAACAGGTTATGTATGACAAGAAGATGATTTATATTCTGGAAGGGAAGCTTTGATTGTTCATTTTCTTGGAGGAAGATCTAACCTGGCCACCTTATTATCCATACCAAGCGAATCAGGCGAGTATTTGATTTCATTTGTTTTACTTATTTCACTTTTACATTCTTTACTTGAACATTGGGGACAATGTTCATCCTAAGTGTAAGGGGAGGGTAAAATGATGATACCTTACAAATACACTTTCGCTTGAGTTTGTTTGTTTGATAGTAGATGTGTAATAAAACTATGAGAAATACTTGTTAGTGCAATTTTAGCGCCAAATTTAAATTTTTTTACAACATTTAGGAGTGAAACTTTAGCCATAGCAAGCGTCTCATGGATAGGAGATTGTATGACTAGCACAAAACCGTATCATTCAGAAAAATTTTCCACCCAAATATGTGAGGTTCGCCTTGAGATTTGATAGGAAAAGCATCTACTATTAGTGCTTATGAGTGTACCGGTAGCATTTAGATTCTAGAACTTGCGTTAGTGATGCACCCCGAGACCGCTAGTGAGACTACATTCGTGTAGTAGGATTTACTACATGACAAGAGGCATTAGGATCACCCTTGTGTTAAACTCGTATTATAATTACTTGACCATTTAAGTCATATTACTTGGCTAGTTAAGTCAACTAATTTTTTCCACACCCTTAGTGCTGTACTCATTTTTAGTACACGAAACCCCTAGTACACCCGTCCGAGCCTATCTTTTCGTTTCTAACTTTAAGCATCTTTCTTAAAGGAAGAATTTGTTACACCCCACTTAAATGTACACCCAAATCGCCTTAGCCTTCCGTGTATACACTCATCTTTAGTGCATTATTGTTATGTGTTAAACCCTAAGTTAATTATCTAATTGATTACATGGTTGCTAAGTCGAGTCATATCCTTGTACATATTGTTTTGGGACGATTGGGACTCATGGGTAAAGTACTTATTTTATGGAGTAATGGGGAAGAACATCATATATTACCCCCGTATGTGCGTTAATCTTAAAAGTACTCCAAGTGTTTTGATTTTCTTAATTCGAGTCATTAGATTAGTTTATTGTAAAGTATGTAAAAATTCAAGTGTAAGGGGAATTTTCATTCCCTATGATGTATTATTTTGGATGGTAGGGTAAGAGTGTATGCAAAAAAAAAAAAAAAAAAAAAAAAAAAAAAATCGAAAAAACAAGAAAAAGAAAAAAAAATAGAAAAAGAGAAAAGGAGAAAAACATACGGACTACCATCCCTTTTCATTCTATGTTTTTGTTATTTTTGATTTATTAGCTTAAGTCGAGTCTAGTCTTGTCTTAGCAACGCCTTATTATACATGTAATTAACCAAGATTGTTAACTCGCCACCAGTAAAGACTGCCTATATCCAACAAAACCGTGTATTCCATATCCCTACACCTAACGTTACAACCCTTTTAAAAGACCTCTTTGATAGTTTATCCTAGGTGCTTACGCCATGTGGTGGAGGTTTGATCCTTTCCCAAGCCTATGGTAATCTATTTTGCTATGACAGGTAGTGAGAGATGTTTTCCATTTTCATATTGTGATATATACTTTATTACACCCGAGAGATGTGAGTAACTAAACACTATTTGTGAGGTGCTAGTGTATGACCTCCGTGCTTGACTTTGGTCTTTAGTGGAACGATTATTTGTTGTAATTACTTTTATATTAGTGTTAAATGACCCCTAACTTGTATTTTGATTAGAATAAAAGCGCATTTGCTTGAGGACAAGCAAATCTCAAGTGTAAGGGTATATGATGAGGCGAAAAATGAACCACTTTTAGGGGGTCATTTAAGCCCAGAATTGAGTTTATTTTATCAAATATTGCCCTAAATCGTTCCTTTTGTGATTTTAGGTACTTTGGGAGTGAATTCTGGAAAAGGAAGCATTTTGGACGTTTTTGGAGCATAAAAGTGAAGAAAACGGCAAAGTCTTAATTTTCCTTGCTGGGAACAGTACCTGACGGCGTCAAGAGGCTTTTCATGACGGCGTCAAGAGTAAAAGTGGTGACGGCACAGAAGAAACGTGAAGGCGTCACCCAAGGCCGTCACGTGTTAACTTGTCAAAACTTGCGCGCGGAGTAGCTGATATTGTTTTGGTCATAACTTTTGCATACGAACTCGGATTTAGGTGATTCAAAAGCCCACGCAAAGAGGATGAAGAGATCTATAATTTGGTGAAAAAATGGTCATGACGGCATCAATAGAAACGAGCTGACGCCGTCAAGATGGGCCGACAGAAAACATGCCTATAAATATAACATCATAACTTCACTTTTTGTAAGCCCTAAACCCTAAGGTCGATTCCTGGGTTTAAGTGGGTGTTTTTCCAGCAACTTAGAGGGTTTCAATCACTCCATAAACATCTTGTAATGGTTTGATGATTCTATCTTAATTCATGTCTTCAATTATCATTATTGTTGCTTGTTCTTTATTAATTATGCTTGGCTAATTCACCATGTGTCTACTTATGATTGTGTGAAACTTGTGTATAATTGATTAGATCTCATTGATTTCTTGTTGATGTTTGTGTCTATCTCCATCAATGAGGGCTTGTTGATGTGTGTGTCTATCTCCATCAATTAAGGCGTGACAACTTCAATAGATCTAGTTGGTTTAGTTTATAATTCTTGTTTCCTATTGATTCTTGTTTTGATTGAATGATTTCAATGTTAGGCTTAAGAAAACTGGCAGACTTCCATAGGGTAACATGCTTGAACGTCTTAAGAAACATGAACCGATGTGTACTAGGTTTTTATGGTTGTATTTAATGCATGAGCGAATTCTAGTGATCCCATGTTAGGAGCTTCTTAGCCGACTTGACATAAGAGTGAAGTAGGAGCTTATAGGATTGGGGAAGTAAGTACGCCACCCATGAATGGTATTAAGGAATACAACCCGTCAATTAAAGCAAGGTGTGACAATTCAATAGGTAGAATTGGATAGCTAGTAAGGAGTAACATATCATAGGTAGACATGCTTCACTTATCTTGTAGAACCTTAGTTTAGTTTTCTTGCGCATTAGTTTAATTAGTAGCTTTTGGGTTAGTTGATTAGCAACTAATTCCGCCCTTCCTTCCAATACCCAAGATTTTTACTTGCTTTTCATAAAATATAAAAATACAAAAAGAATCATCCTTCACCTTTAGACCTAGTTAGATTAATTTCAATCCTAACGACACTATTCCTGAGTTGAACGATCAATCCCCCGGTACTTGTCACTATACTATACTACAACGATCAGGTACACTGCCTGGTGGGTGTTGTAAGCTTCTCGAGATCCCTCGAGAGGTAAAGCCTGGTGCAATCCCTACGCATCAGGAAGACATCAAAATTTTGGAGGAAACAATTGAACGTAATTCTGAAATAAAAATTGAAACTTTTCAATCTGCTTACGAGCGAGAAAAGAGAGATATTTTTCAAAAACAAATGATGCCAATTGTCAAACACCTCCGTCTCTGTGCTACACGTTGGGAACAGGAACTTCAAAACGAAGTCAAAACAATGATAAACGTTTTCAACTCAACTGAAAATGCAATTTTGGTTCAAAAGCAAAGAAATAGAATTTTAAAAGATGATGCTGATCGACTCTTGGAACAAGTTCTCAATGCTAATATTTTGTCTGTTGTCATGAATGATCTCTATAAATCTGGCACTTCTATGCTTATGGATGATCTTTGTGTTGATAATAATTTGTTGAATGTGGAAATTGAGACACTTAAACATGATAATGACATGTTGAGAAAAAACAATGATGATGTGACAAAACAATTTTAAAAAGAAATTCGTCTACTCAAACAAAGGTTTGAATGGTGTCAAGCTCAAAGTATTGAAACAGAATTGCAACTTCAAAGTCAAAATAATTCAAACTCTTGTCAGCTTTGCAAAAACAATGAGTCTTTAAAAAGTCTATATCTCAAATACGAGAAAGAAATTGCGGATTTAAAATCGAATGGCAACAAAACCGCGATGACATCAAATATTGCAATGGTTTACTTGAGTCTGATATTCAGGATAAGAATCACATCATCATTGATTTGAAAGAGAAAATTAAGCTACTTCAAAAAGGAAAGATTATTGACACCACGGTGATAGCACCAGGATTGTATCAATTAGAAAAAACTGCTAAAGAAAATTTTGTTCAAAACACTAATGTTGATAACTCCACTTCCACAGGACTAGTCTCCACTAATAGCGTTAGCAGACCAAAGCGAAAAAGTAACAAGAAGAATAGGATCTTGCAACGTAAAAGAGGACCACTAGAAGCTCAAGAAGTAGAAGATCAACTTAGGACTTTGAATAAAACTCATGTTGCATCAGATTTAGATTCTAATCTGGCAAATTGTAATCAAAATCTAAATGTAACGAATGATGAACCTTTGAATGTTTTGAATATTAATGCATCTTATGTGTTTTGTCGTAAAAGCGTATCATCTGGTGTTCATACAAAATGTATAGCTAATTCTCTTCTTAATCGTCATAAGAAACGTAGGACAAGCATTCCTTCTAGGCCCACTACTGAATCTAAGTCTATATTAGCAAAACCGCCATCTACGGTTTCTAATGAAGTTGAAGTTACCCCCATAATTGAAGAATGCAAATCTAGGAACAAGCCCATTACCAGTGAATTCACCAAAAAGAAAGCAAGAACTAGTTGGAATTGGCAACGTTGGTTACAATATAAACCAGACTTTAAATGGATTCCTAAATTATTGAATACATGTGCTTCTAACCAACAGGAACCCGCACTTTCTTTGGGTTCCACCCTTACTTCTGTTCCATCCTTGTCATCTTCTTGTGATGCAGGTGGTACAGATTGTTCTCTGGATTGTTGATAGCGGATGCACCCGACATATGACAGGCAATCTCAAACTGTTAAACAACTTTGTTTCAAAGTTCATTGGTACTGTCAGATTCGAGAATGATCATTACGCTTTAATCATGGGATATGGTGACTATGTCAGTGGGAACATTGAAATCAGTCGTGTTTATTATGTGGAAGGCCTTGGACACAACCTTTTTTCAGTTGGTCAATTTTGTGATGGGGATCTAGAAGTAGCATTTCGTGAGAAAACTTGTTTCGTTCGTGACTTACAAGGAAATGATCTAATGTCTGGCTCACGTGGTTCTAATCTTTATACAATATCAATGTCAGATATGATTGCTACATCTCCGATATGTCTTCTCTCCAAAGCGGAATCAACTAAATCTTGGTTATGGCATAAACGTCTTTCGCACTTGAATTTCAAAACTATGACTGAACTTGCTCGTCACAAACTTGTTGATGGTTTTCCAAGATTCCGTTTTACCAAAGATCACTTATGTTCAGCCTATGAACAAGGAAAAAGTACTCGGGCTCATTTTCCTTCTAAATCTGAGCACAGTACGAATCATGTTTTACAATTGCTTCATATAGATTTGTGTGGACCGATGCGTGTTCAAAGTATCAACGGTAAACGCTACATACTTGTAATTGTGGATGATTACTCCAGATGGACTTGGGTTTATTTTCTACGAAGTAAAGATCAAGCTCCTTCAATGATCATCACCTTTCTCACTAAAATTCAAGTTCAGTTACGCAACACGGTACGAATGGTCAGAACTGACAATAGAACAGAATTTAAGAATCAGACACTTCGGTCATATTATGAGAAAGTGGGAATTGAACATCAAACATCTATTCCTAGAAGCCTAGAACAGAATGGAGTTGTTGAAAGACGCAACAGGACGTTAGTGGAAGCTGCTAGAACAATGTTAATTAATGCTCAATTACCAGATTACTTATGGGCGGAAGCTGTTTCAACCGCATGTTATTCCCAAAACCGTTGCATGATCACAAAACGCCATCGCAAAACACCTTATCAAATTGTTCACAAAAGAAAACCAAACATCGATTACTTTCATGTATTTGGAGCACTTTGTTATCCGAAGAATAATCGTGATGATTTAGGTAAACTTAAAGCAAAGGCTGACATCGGAGTGTTCGTTGGATACTGTGAAAATTCCAAAGGTTTTCGGATATGGAATCGTCGAACAAGAGAAATTCAAGAAACTATTCACGCTAATTTTGATGAACTCACACAGATGGCTTCTGAGCAAAACAGCTTAGGACCCGAATTCAACCGTCTTAACTCTCCGGACTCTTCGGCTGAACCATTGCCTCTCAACCGCAAAGAATTGGAAACCTTGTTTGCTCCACTGTTTGATGATACAATTGAATACCGTTCTATAGAGGTCTCACCCAATTCCGCTGCTCAACCTGAAAATATTCAAATACCTGACTCACCTCAACAAACTACTACAACTGTTGCGAAAGACGGTCCTCCAATTGCATCTCCATTAACAGCAGAACAAACTGCTTCCAACTCACAACAATCAGCTGAAGATCCTACACCACAATCAGTTCCACAACCCGCAGAGTATGATCCTAATGCGTTCTTTAACCCGTTTGCACCGGCTCCAACATTTCCTGAAGTAGCTGAGTCGTCCACACGCAATTTGGATCCTGCTAACATGCGAGATACTTATCAACTACACCCTTCGACACACAAATGGACTCGAGATCATCCTCTAGTTCATGTTATTGGCCATCCAGATGCACCTGTAATGACAAGACAACGACTTCACACTGATGGTGAAAATTGCATCTATGCACTCACAGTTTGTCTAGAAGAACCTAAGAACATAAAAGAAGCAATGACTTATGATAACTGGATTGAATCTATGCAAGAGGAATTTCAGCAATTCATACGATTAGAAGTCTGGGAATTAGTTGAAAGACCTGACGGAGTCTATGTCATCGGGTTAAAATGGATTTGGAAAAATAAGCTAGATGCAGAAGGCACAGTCATATGTAACAAATCACGCCTGGTAGCGAAAGGATACTCCCAACTAGAAGGAATTGATTTTGCAGAATCCTTTGCTCCAGTGGCTAGACATGAAGCTGTTCGGATCTTCCTGGCTTATGCAGCACATCGGAACATGGTTGTTTATCAAATGGATGTGAAAACAGCATTTCTTAATGGAGAACTCCGTGAAGAAGTTTATGTAAGCCAACCAGACGGCTTCGTTGATCCTGAGCGTCCCAATCACGTTTACCGACTCAAAAAGGCACTCTACGGTCTTAAGCAAGCCCCAAGGGCGTAGTATGACAAACTATCTGCTTTCTTGCTGGCCAATAAATTTTCTAAAGGTTCGGTAGATCCAACACTATTTACAAAAACATACGGGGTGGACTTACTAGTTTTTCAAATCTATGTAGATGACATTATTTTTGCCTCAACAAAAAGAAGTTACTCTAATGATTTTGCAAATTTAATGAAAGATAATTTTGAAATGTCCATGATGGGTGAACTTTCGTTCTTTCTAGGACTACAAGTTCATCAATCACCCCGTGGAATTTTTATAAATCAGTCCAAATATGCTCTAGAAATTTTAAAGAAACATGGAATGATGAGTTGTGATACTTATAATACACCAATGGGCTATACCACAAAACTAGATGCTGACTTACATGGGACACCTATTGACCCTACCAAATACCGTAGTATTATTGGGTCACTCATGTATCTCACAGCTAGTAGACCTGATATAGTATTTGCTGTCTACATGTGCTCTCGCTATCAGTCCAAACCAACTGAAAAACACCTCAGTGAGGCTAAAAGAATCCTTCGATACATAAAGGGAACCATTAACTTGGGAATCTGGTATCCGAAGGATTCTGGTTTTGAACTAATTGCTTTTTCAGACGCTGATCATGTAGGATGTTTAGACACACGTAAAAGTACATCTGGTGGATTACAGTTGCTCGGAGATAAACTTGTGTCATGGCAATATAAGAAGCAGGACTGCACATCACTGTCGTCAACAGAATCTGAATATGTAGCTATGTCTGCTTGTTGTGCTCAAGTCATCTGGATGAGATCACAACTTAAGGATTATGGCTACCTGTTCAATAAGATTCCGATCTACTGTGATTCCAAAAGTGCCATTGCTATTTCCTGCAACACCGTTCATCACTGCAAATCCAAACACATTGATCTCCAATATCATTTCATCAAAGAGCATGTCGAAAAGGGTACCGTCGAATTATATTTTGTTGGAACTATGTACCAATTGGCGGACTTACTTACCAAAGCCTTAGCACCATCAAGGTTTGCTAGTCTAGTTCACCAAATTGGTATGCGATGTTTGACTCCAGAAGATCTGGAAAAGCTTTTAAAACACAAATGATCGTCAAACATCAAAACTATCTTTGTAAATATTTTACCAAAAACAAAATACAAAATTATAAAACAAACAAAAACACAAAAAGATTTTATTTATTTTTCACTTTCAAAAAAAAAAATGCAAGTATACACCACTCTTTTCAACACTATTTTTATAAAAAGTCTATAATTACTATAAAAAACAAGTGTTGAGGGGGAGGAAAAGTATTTCTTAAATTTTCTCAAAATATTTACTTCGTACTTGCATTTTTTACCAACAATAGTTATTTATCAATGTGATGCTTCAAAATTTTGTTTCAGGATACTCTCCTTGACCATTGTAATAAATTTTCTAATTTGGACCTGCTAAACACATTTACTACATCCACCAAACCAATCAACGACTCACAATCAAACTGCATATCTAATCGTTGTTCTTCAAATCTGTAAGTGCCAATATGTTTTGATCATGTTTCTAATCTAAGGTTCTAAGTTTCATAAAGATCTAACGGTCTAATTTGTTAAAATCATTAAAAATGGACTTAGGTTTTGCGTAAAATAGGAACAAGAGATTTAAAGTGTTATTGTTTGAATTAGTTAGTGGGAAATGATCATTTGTTAATGCCTTACATGTTGATAAACTCCAATCGTGCCCTGTATCATCAATTGTTGAAAATCAAGATTAGGGTTCTTCATACGATTTGGGCGTTTTAGTGTTAGGATGTTTTAAAATGATTAATTGGTTAGGATATTGTTATAAGGTGTTTTGGATCATGTCATAGTGGCTTAATTGTTTCAGTAACAAGTATAGATCTAGAATTTTTGATTTAGGGTTCATACGCACTAGCAGGTGTGAATTTTGTGATGTTATGGATAAAAAGTGTTATAAATTGGTATAATTGTTCCTTAGGATGTTACTAACACTCGCCTAAACTCATAATCCACCCAGACTCATGTTTTGAATTGTTATGATTTGGTGTTCATGCGTTCTTACGCAAAACATTTGGAAAATGCATGTTTACGCATAAATTTATGATTCTCAGCTTTTGGAATGTTTTTGGATAGTGATTTGATCAGTGGTTGTGTTTAAAACCTTTCAGGAATCAAAAGACATAGTTTTTTCGAAGGTAATTTTCCAAACAGACGATTCTACGCATAAGATTACTCATCCTACGCGTAAGATGAAATCTTACGCGTAAGATTCGACAGTATTGAAAAACTTGTCTTGGATAAGACAATGTTTACGCAAAAGATCATTTCTTACGCATAAGTTTTTTCTTACGCATAAGTTATTATCTTACGCATAAGTCAAAATTTACGCATAAGTCATATCTTACGCATAAGGTTCAATCCTTTGCCTAAGCTTCATTCTTACGCATAAGATTCATTCCTACGCATAAGATGAATCCTACGCAAAAGTTTGAACTTACGCGTAAAATATAAGTTAAGCGTAGCTTTTGTTATCTTACGCATAAAATGATTTCTTACGCATAAGAAATGTTATGCCTAGGATTTCCAATCTTACGCGTAACACTGTCTGATTTCATGAAAATTTGTCTAAGTGTTGTAATTTTTCAAAAGTGTAATCTCTTGTATTTGTTAATACATGTTGTGACTTGATTGTTATAAGTTTCCACTAGGTTTTAAAATCTAACATACATGTTCATCATAAAACAACATTTATTGAACACAAAAACACCCACTGATCAATCCAGTTATGCATAATCATGTAATTGAATGTCTGAGCTAACAAAGTGTATCATTGCTATGTTTGTGTTTGTGTATGATCTATTCAGATGGCACAACATGATGACATTCCATATGGACCAGAACCTGAACAAAAACTCACATGGGAAGAAACCTTTCCTGAAAATTAATCCAGAAAGATTGGAAAGAACAACTTAAGGATCAACTTCAACAAAATCACGTGCAATGAATCCTCTTGCATTGTAGCTGTGGATGCTCTCCTCTATCACCCGTACAAAATCCTGCTCTGCAAATCAGCCTCTGTTGCTTGCTTCTACATACACCAATTTTGGCACACACTTCAACTAGACCTTGGTGAAGAGTCCTTTACTTGTATGCTTCATAAGAGACAAGTCACTGTGGACATTGACACTCTTCGAAATGTTCTTGGTTTACCCGAACTTGGCCCAGATGAAGAATACGATCCAGTACCTAATGAGGAAGAGTTGATAGAATGGTTACGGGATATTGGCTACGATGAATCAGAAGAAGTGGTGACTAGACACTCAAAGGTCAACATCAGATTTCTTCCACAACCATGGAGAACTTTGTATATCCTTATTGTTAAGTCATTATCTGGCAGAGATACTGGTCACGAACACCCCAAACTCCAACATCTCAAACTTTTCTGGGCTTTGGCAAACGTCAAAAAGGTGGACTATGCTAGCATCATTTGGGAAGATTTTGTGTGGCACATACAACACAAAACTACTAATATTCCATTCATTCGTTTCACCAAACTACTCATTGAAAGCTTCCTTCATGAGTATGACGACATTCCTCAAAGACTGGATGATGAAGCTAAGAACACATTCAGAAATGAGGACACTCTCAGACAGATTAAGAGACTTGATACCAGCACACGCAAGCAAGGAAAAACACTTCCCGATTGTCTCTTGAATGATAAAGTGAAAATTTGTAAGAATTACAAGTACTACGTTCAAGCTCTCAAGGAAGACAAAGTTGGTTTCTTAGACGAAGTTATTCTACCTTCGTTCATGCAGAAAAAGGGGAAGAAAGGTAGCAAGTCTGGGAGCTCTGGAATTTCTAACAAATCTGCACAAAGCCTAAAAGGGGAACACTTAAGTTCACAATTCCAGTCAAGAAACCTGTTCCTGAATCTATTCCTGACCCCACACAACCATCTTCTCCAAAACCATCTGACTCAGAAACCGAATCCGATGAAGGTCCAGTTTATAGGTAAGCCTATGCACACATCGACAAGGAGGTAAATATTAAAGATCTTGATGATCTGGACATGTCTTTCGAAGATTGGAACAGAAATATTGATGAATTTGCTGAAAATGCTGAATACCCAACAACGTTAAATCAAAGACCTTTAACTGAAGCAGACACTAAATTGGAAGAAGAAAGGTTAAGGAAAGAGAAGCTAAAGGAACCAATGACTGCTGAACAAGAAGTTGCTCACTCTAACATAGGCCTCTCAGTGGAAGAAGAAAATGAAAGAGCTCTTAATTTAGGTCTCCTCCACAGCAAAATAGACTCCTTCCAAGCCGATCAACCTCCACCTCCTATGTTTACTCAAACAAACGAAGCAGGCGGATCTAGCAGAATTCCTGAGTCCACTACAGTTGATCAAACTCAAGATACAGGAACCAATGCTGCTATGATTATCTACGAAACTCCCACAGTATCACCTACAGATGTAGAAATGCTAAATGCTTCAGCAAGAGGAGAAGACGAAGAGGAGGACCATATGGATACTGATGTTCCATACCTTTTGACCATGGAAGAGATGGAGATCAGAGAGAAGGCTCAAGAGGAAGAGCTAAGAAGAAAACAAGAAGCTGAAGAGGCTAGGCTTGAGGAGTTAGAACAAGCCAAATTGGAAGAAGCAATTCGTATGGAAGAAAGCAGGAAAGTTGAAGAGGCAGCCAAACTTGCAGAAGATATTAGGCTTCAAGAAAAAAATAAGAAACAAAAAGAAGAAGAAGCCAAATTAGCAAAAGAACTAAGGCTTAAGGCAGAAGCTGACAGATTGGCTGAAGAGCAAAGATTACAGGAGGAGTCAGCCAAAGAAAAGAAAGTTGATGCCAAGGATAAACCCGAATCACAAAGAGGAGATGATAAGGACATATCTACGCACATCGAATCTTCACAATCATCACCTCCAGCATCTGAATCTACACATGACGAATCAATCAAGAAACCCACAAGTACAAAAGCCTCTGCTGCATCTAAATTTATTAAGAAGGCTTTTAGGAGAGTTCATGAAAAGAAGAAAAGCAAATTAGAAGATCAAGTTGAATCACTAGCAAGTCAAGTTGCTGAATTGACAAAGCTGAATACAAATGTCCAAGAACTGCAAGAAAAGGTAGACACCTTCTTAGCTAAGGATGTACAAGAAAACATGGAAGTTACATTAGCTGCTCAAGCACATCAGTATATGGAACAACACTTAGTTGCTGAATTGAAAGATTTGCTGGCACCAATGAGAGGTGAACTCACCAAGATTGCAGAACAAGCTGTCAAGAAAGTGATCAGATCTACCTCATTTACTCTTCGAGCAGACAAAACAACTCTACCACAACCAGAGTTGTCATTGGACGAATTAGAGACCCAGCTCTTAGATAAATTGGCAAGTAAATTCACCTTGTCACCTGATGAAGCTAAAGTCCTGGAAGCTTTAAAAGCCAAGATGTCTAAAGAGACCTGCAGCACTGAGGCCGACAAACTGAAACGTCCAAGAGATGATGAAGACAAGGATCCTAACTCACATGCAAAGAAACAAAAGCAAGCCGAAGGACCCTCATCTCAACCCAAAGAACCTGTCATTCCTCCAACTACCACAACATCTACTCAACAACCCAAGGCATCGGGTTCCAGTCCTAAAGCCCATGATCATTTTGAGTACACCGGCGGAAGTGACTTCCCTCAGCCAGACGACATACCAGAACCATCACCAAAGAAGAAAGAGAAGAAAAGGAAACATCATCAGCATAAACCTGAAACCTCTTCGAAAAGCACCGAACCAAAGAAACCTAAAATGATTCTTAAGTGGCTGGACGAAGACAAAACGGCTGAATATTCTTGGTTTGATGAAATGGTTAAAGCTCAACCACCTCTAGCAGAAGATCAATCACCACAACACGGTCACACAGTGGAATATGCACAAATTCTTCAACGAGACTATGGTTTAAAGAATATGGGCAAAAAAGGAGCTGAGAAGGGTAAAGAATGTGGCATTCAACTTGTTAAAAGACCGCTCAGCCAACTCTGTTGAACTTGAATATCACCTGGAAAACATAGCCCGAGCAATGTCTAACGACATCGACTGGCTAAATCCCGAGTCCAACATTAATTACTACTCAAAGAAGAAAGGGCCCTACTACACTAACTGGACCAAACCTCTACCCTTGGTTGGAAAGCCGAAACAAGAGAAAATCCCTTACAAGTTCTTCTTCAACAACGACTTGGAATTTCTACAACACGGCAGCAAGATTGAAAAGAAGTACGCCACTTCACTTACCTTCTCCATCCCTGCAGCAAGATCCCTCAACAACGCCATCGAAGAAGAAGCCTCCGACTTATTCATCGATAAAATTGTTGACTATGACCGGAACGCACTCTATGGAATACATCATTGGCCAGATAACCGGGCACAATATTATCGAAGCAGCAGACTCAATCAGACTATGGGTAATGTGATAAGTGAGTTGAAGATTGTCTCGATCCAGTTCATTTCGACAGTCACTCACTTTGGGTACTCCTTTCTCAGCAAAATAGTACTCAAAAGACTTGATGAACAAGAGTACGAGATTTCCCAGTCAGACTTTCCACGATTACTCCTCAACGACATAGAAGATATGTATCTGCTCAAAGTTCAAGGAAAGCTTTGCAACTTACCCAAACCAATGCAGCTTGCCTTTATCACAGCTCTCCTAATCTTCATCAGACAAATAGTCATCAGAGAAAGAGTAGAAGATCTTCAACTGGGAGTGGAAAGTTATCAGAAGAAGCTAAATCTCACCAAACCTAACCTTTTCAACATCCCCAACCTTCAACACCTATCTCAATACACCTTGATCAAGCATCCGGCATTTGGGTTCACTTACCGCAGTGTCAACGGTCGAAACTGCTTCATGGCCTATGACGAAATCTAAAAGTTCTGTGATGAAACCTTAAAGTTCGTCAGAGATGGAATCAAAGGCAGATTAGATGATATTACACTGCACAAATCCAAAAGGTGGAACACCAATGAGGCCGGAGACGCTCGCAGATTCATTACAAGGATTGAGAACCGGTTAAAGCGAAGGGATCAGATAAGGAGATTGGAAAGCTATGTGGGAGGCAGACCAGGATTTCCGGTGTTGACGTTTCAGAGACCAGAATGGTAGAAATTTGTAACTTGATTTGATTTGTCAATACTATTCTTCATAATGGCTTGTGCATGCATTATAGTGCACAACCCGTACTTGTAAAGAAAGGACCCTGAGGTACGCATCAGTGCCTCAATCCTAATATAAGGAGCGAAGGCTTCTTACTTTTGAGTAGAATTAATCAAATATTTTATGATTTTCATAATTCTGCTCAAAAGGACAAGTATTTCACCTCAATAAGACCTAATCACTTGTTGAGGGGGAGCACTTGTCAAAAACAAAAAATACTTTGTTCTAAAATCAAAAGTTCTTGGTGAATCTCCCCATAAGACTTAAAAAGGCATATTTTAATCTAAAAGATTGTCAAAAACATCATTTTATATGCTATTTTTGAGGGGGAGAAAATGGAAAAGTGATTAAAATATAAGCAGTCAAAAAGCAAAAAGTTGTATCTTGTGCGAGCTAGACTCTGAATTGACCCAAGAATTGACGAGACAATAAAAGTTAGTAATCTCAAAAAGACTTATCCTCGACGGGTAATAACATCAAGTTAGTTTCTAGAGCTAGTTGTCACCTAAAAGCTGACAATGGAACTCTTTAACTAGCCACGTAAGCGTGTCTCGAAAAGGATTTGTCTTAGTAGAAATGTACCTTCTCGAGAAACTTTCTGTGAACCTGACCAGGCCGGTTAATAACTTCAAGCTAGTCTAACTAGTGATGTAAGCGTGTCTCGAATCGGTCTTGTTCACTGAAAGTGGATCAATTCAAAAATTGCTTGCTCCTCCCGCATGTGCAAATTTATTAATTACTTATGAGCACATGTGAAGGGGGAGCCCTTCAAAAGTGTACACAAAAAATCTCAAAGTGTTAACCAAAATATTTGATTATTACAAACACTTTGAGAGATTTTCAATCAAAGGTTTATTGGCTACTGTCGGTTAATCAAGGAGTTATAAGGTGATTAAGATAGGATAAACCGTCCTATGATCCGCCAGAGCCGGAGGGATCTACCCAAGGACATCTCCCATAGTTAGAATTAGAAGTCCTTAGGTATGATACGGAAAAAGGAGAAAAGAATGAAAGGGAAAGAAGGAGTTGAAGAATTAAAAAGAAATGTAAAAGAAAAGGGTGAAAAGAAATAGCCCTCCATATGTTCAACCTTAGGGCAGACACCGGGTTCAACTCGTATGCTACTGGTTGTTGCTAAGGCAACACTGGTATTGAAGATAAAGTCGTCATGGACCCAGTGACGCAATGCACTAAACCTTCTTAACCACTCAAGTTCTCTTAAAAGAGCTTGTTTCATTCTCACGGGGAACCAGTGTAATCTATCGACCTATCTCTTAGAGATGGTTGATATTGAACCAGGAGACCCCTCCCTAGTCTCCGAATAGGAAACCTAAGCATGCAATTTCGAGTCTAGAGCCATGAGATACATCAAAGATCTCTTAGGAACACTTAGAATTTCTACAACTGGTGTTCTACATCAATGGACACCAGCTGTAACTTATCGAGTCCTTCGCAGATCTTAGCAATCTGCCAAGAACGTTTATGAGAGAATTACAAATGTAGTTCTCAATGATTGAACGGAAATTCCTGCCAGGGTCAACATCATACAGCCCTGACAGCAGGTCACTTCGGTAACCCCACAAGGGTTACGCTTAGTGTTCACGGTGGTTCCATAGCGGTCTACAGTCGTAGAGTGATCCCCAACGACTCACCCAGTCATTGAGCTACTTAGTAGGTCTTGTAAGCTCCTTCGGGAGTATCTGACATGGGAACGGCCTTGATAAGGATTAGAAGGAGTCTTCACACTATGCTGTTGATGAGCTCTAATTCCTTATCTATAAGTACCAGTTGTTTATTGCTAACTGTTTACTTGCAGGTAGATCATCTCCATGATGGTAGATTCCAGCATGCCCATACAATACATCTTGAAGCAAATGAAAGCTCCCCCAAAGATCTTAGCACCACAAAGTTCAAAGAAAGATTCTACGCCAATAAGAAGAATCTACAAAGTATAAAGACTAAAGATCTTAGAGTATGAAAAGGAACTTCGTGCACGTAAAAGGCTAAGTCCAAAGATGTATGAGTATGTTGGAATGGCGGACAAACACCACATACGCAGGAGTGACGAACGGCAGACTACTTCATAACACAATCACTACATCATCACCAATGAACAAAGTCATAGAGCAAAGTACATTCATTATACAACATTTTTGAAGACGTCTAAAGTTTTACATGTCACAAGTCAACGACAAAGATGAAGACGTCAAGCAACCGTGATGACCGACTCTTAGGGGGAGATTGTTGGGAACATACTTTTGTATTTAGTCAAGTCTCGGTCATTACCTTTTGTAATAGGTTGCTTAGTTATTTATTTCATTATGTTTAAGTTACTAGGCTTATGTATTTATATCCAATGGGCCTTGAAGCCCACGTTTTAGAAGAATGAGGGAGGAAGGGAGTGTTGCCCTACTCCTCCCCTATATATACTAAGCTTATGTAACCTTGAATATTGTTGGTTATTTGAATATCTTAATGAAACTTTAGTTCTTTCACTCTTCATAATCTTATAATCAACCATCTCTTATTCTCATCTTATTTCTTATACTTGTGTTTACTAAATGGTGACCTAACAACCTACGATTATCTTACAGAGAATCTTGTTGATATTGTCACTCCTCAAGTGGCAAGTCTTGTAGAGCCGATTAAGGATAACTTGGAGCACAGGATTAGAAGTGTCGTGAGAAAAATGCTGTCAACAACACTGTTCACTCTTCAACCTGCAAAAGCTTCAACAACAACTCCAACCGTACCAGAACCATCAGTCGAAGATTTGCTTGCTTAACTCTACTACAAAGTTGCTTACAAAACCACTTTGACACCTGAAGAAACAGCACTTGTCGATGCCATTGCAGCAACTTGTCTAAAGAGTCTTGCAAAGAAGCTGCTGGATCTTTGAGAAGGTCAAGGAAAGATGAAGATCCGGACCCTAACTCGAAAAGTAAGAAACATAAGTCTGCAACCGGTCCATCATCTTCACTACAACCACAAAAGGATTCAACATCTCCTGGAAAACAGCAACATACTTCAGCTTCTAGGTTAGGTCCGACAGACCAGGAAGAACCTTTCATGCAACCTGTTGATGATTATCAGGGACAACCCGATACAGACTATTGTGCATCTCCAATCCCCGACTCTAGACCGGGACTATCATCAACCTCTAAAGCTCAAGACAAGGATAAAACATCTAAGTCAAAGAAATCTAAGAAAAGAAGATGTCACTCATGGATCGACAATGATGACACACCAGAAGGTGACTGGTTGACTGAATTGGTCAAGGCTCAACCTCCACTCGAAGATGAAGAACCACTCCCGGGAAATACACTGCAATACACTCAGAGTATAATGGCTGGACTTCAGATTGAGAAACTAACAAAGGCTGAGTTGAGAAGAATCAATCGGGATGCTCTTGATTTCCTCAAGTCTAGATCTGGTAACAAGATGGAACTCGAATTTCACATGCAGAATATAGCTAGAGCAATGTCAGGCAAGTTTGACTGGCTAAACCCAGAGGCGAATTTCGACATCCACTCAGGAAAACCCGACAAGACATACTTCACCGATAGGACCAAACCATTACCATTGCAAGGATTTCCAGAAAAACCTAAGATACCTTATCGTTTCTTCTTCAACAAAGATCTTCGTAACCTCCAACTCACACAAGAGAACTCTAAACAAAGATATGCTTCATTATTGACTATATCAGTGCCAGCTGCAAGGTATGATGTTCCTGAAATTGAAGAGTCAACTCCGATATTTAGCAACTGCATTGTCGCCTACGACAGAGATTCAGGAGTCGGCACTGGCCTGAATGTCGCCGACTCGGGTACACTCACAGGTTAGACATCAAGTCAATAGAGAATGTGAAGCATAAATCAAGAATCATTGCTATCTTGGAAATTCAGGAGTCGAAAAGGTTTAACTACACTTTCATGAACGAGATTGTCTTCAAAAGACAAGATGAAAAGAAGTACAAGTTCTCAGAAGCAGACTTTCCTGACCATTATCTAAATGACATTGAAGACATGTATCTAGAAAAGGTTCAAGGAAGAATGCGTGGATTCGAAACTCAAACACAATACAACTTCATTTCATCTCTACTCCTCTACATAAGACGGCTAATAGTTCAAGAAAGAGTGGAAGACCTTCAGCTTGGAGTTGAAAGTTACCAACAGAAGATCAATTTGACTAAACCCTAACTCTCAATTCAAGGAATAGAACAAATGTCACAATACACGCTCATCCAAAAACCATCTTTTGGTTTCACCTACTTCAACAACAAGAAGACACTAAGTTTCATGAGGCTCGATGAGTTACATAAGTTCTGTGATTCCACGCTCAAAACCGTTCGAGATGGTTTAGTCAAAAGGTTGCAAGATGATAAGAGAAAGATATCTAAGGGAGAATCTCCAAGGTGGAAATCCAGCTCCAGACGACAAGTCCGCAACTTTGTCGTTAAAATTGAAGAAAGGCAAGTTCGTCGGGAACAGATCAGAAGATTGGATAGTTACATTGGGGTCAGACCTTCATTCCATGTCAGAATCTTCCAAAGACCAGAACCTCAGTTCACATACTTTGATGCTCCAATTGTTGATGATTCGTAAGCTGGATAACACAGGTACTAACATTTCAATCATAATTATTTCATTGATTGTTTTGTGAATCATTATGGCTTGTGCACACATATTAGTGTACAACCCGTTCTTGTAAAGAAAGGACCCTCAGGTACGCTTCAGTGCCTCAATCCTAACATAAGGAGCGAAAGCTTCTTACTTTTGAGTAGAATTCATCAAATATTTTCTGATTTTCATAATTCTGCTCAAAAGACAAGTATTTCACCTCAATAAGTATTTTCTGGTTGAGGGGGAGCACTTGAAAAATCATCGTTCTGGAAAACAAAGTTCTTGTTGATATCTCCACATAAGACTCAAAAAGCATTTTTTAATCAAAATTTATCAAAAACAACATCTGATATGCTATTTTTTAGGGGGGGGGGGGGGGAAATGAAAAGTGATTAAAATATGCAAGTTCAAAGTTGCTTAAAGTTGAATCTCATGCGAGCTAGACTCATAATTGACCTAAGAATTGACGAAACAAAAGTTAGTAATCTCGAAAAGACTTATCCTCGACGGGTAATGACATCAAGTTAGTTAACAGAGCTAGTTGTCACCTAAAAGCTGACAATGGAACTCTCTAACTAGCCACATAAGAGTGTCTCGAAAAGGATTCGTCTAAGTAGAAATGTACCATTTCGAGAAACTTTCTGTGGACTCGACCAGGTCGGGTAATAACTTCAAGCTAGTCTAACTAGTGATGTAAGCGTGTCTCGAATCGATCTTGTTCACTGAAAGTGGACCAATTCAAAAAGTGCTTGCTCCTCCCGCATGTGCAAATTTATTAAATACTTATGAGCACATGTGAAGGGGGAGCCCTTCTAAAGTATAAACAAAACTCTCTGATGTGTGCTTCATGATTGGACCACGTGTGAGTCCCTGACATTCCCTGACGTATGCCTGACCTTCTAGAATCAATCAATCATAGGGTAATTATTATTTAAGTGAGGTAATTTGGTTGGAGGGTTATTAGGGTTCATGTAACAGTAACTTCCCTGGGTTTGGGTAAAGTTTGGGGGCCGGGAGTGGGAATTTGGGTATTTTATTATTAAGGGATGCATTGACCGGGTTTGTAATTGGGTTTGACCGGGTGTGTATATATTGGATAGGGTATTATGGGAAGGGGTTGGGCTGGTTTTCTTTTGGGCCTGAGTTAAGAGTGGATTTAAGGATTTGTTAGTAATAGTTTTAGTTAAGGTGAAATTTCAAGGACCTATTTTGTAAAAATCTGAAATTACAAGGACCAATTCTGTAATTCTCCATACTTTCTCCCAAGGGTATTTCTTGACTAAATCTGAATATTGGAGGACTAACAATGACTTTTCTTTAATTTATCTTTGAAGGACCATTTGTGTAATTTCCTGAAAGTGTAAGGACTGAATTTGCCAATCTCTCCAAACTTTGACCAGGGACTAATTTTGTAACTTTATGAATCTCTGAGGTCTTGTTTTGACATTTTGAGCTTTCCTTTATCATTTTTCTTCCCCGGCTCCGGCTTTTAACACTTTCCATTCTCGTGCTCGTTTTTGTCGGTTTTGGCATCGTTTTTGATCATTTTTCTCATATCTGTACATACACAAATACAAAAACACACATTCTCTTGGCATATTTTGGTTAGTATTTGGTGTATTTGGTCTGATTTTAGGCCTAAAAAGGATGTGTGATTAAGCACTCATCAAAATCCCCCAGACTAAGGTATTGCCGTGTTCTCATGCAATGTCATCACCTCACGCTTAAGAGATAAATAATTTCAAAACCTCTCTTTACTGACGTTGTAAAGTAGCAATGATGTTCAAAAGAGATAGTAAAATCATTTATTCTCAAAAACGCTCCGTTTTCCGATTTTCATGAATAACACTACAACTACTATTTTTGTACTTTTTCATTTATACATGTGACGGTTTGCCTTGACTTTCATTATCAATTCTTATCTGTTGATAACTTTCAGGGTCAACGAGTAGAAACACTTCTCACAGAGAAGAGACCATACTGATAAAAATCGTCATCCTTGATTTTTCACAAGCTCCCAAACTAAGCGTAAAATCGAGATCATTGTTTATCCACAAGTTAGATACTAACACTACCCACAAAAGTTAATTGTGTCATTACCTCTTGTTCCCAGGTCCTAAGTTTTGTATCTCAAGATTTTAATTTGTGAGAAATGAATTGCTTCATATTTTCTCGTTTCGATATTTGTTAGTCCGATAAGAGCACAAAATTTGAACGCTAAGTAGTTTTCAAACTTTCCCTCGAAAACCCCTGCATACAGAAATCGGGTCCACATGAAGGTCTCTGATTTAACACGATTTGTGGAGGTCCCCCTTTTTATTTACGACCGAGACATACCATGTTTGATACCCGAAACGGAAGCTTTTTATTAGGGAAACCCCCGGAGTCGAAGCTTGGCATTTTTGCATAATCATAAGTAATAAAATTTGATTCGCGAAAATCAAGTTATATATATAGTATAAGTATTACTCAATAGATCCGCAAAGAAATACGGATAACCCGAGGTCGTAGTCCGTGTGAAGGATGAATGGAATTTCGAATTCCCGATTCGTGAAACGTGCCGTGAAAGTGGTAAAAAGTGATTTGAATGAGATTATACTAATGAAATTGTAAATGAAGCACAAATAATCACTTAAACACGTAATTCAAGTAAGGCAACTAGAAACGTAACGTAAAATCGAAACCGTACGCTAAAACGTAAATAAAACGTTAACGTACGAAATAAAACGCGACTTTTAAGCTACACGACTCCTACGAACTAGGAAATAATTTTGAAAAGTTAAAAATGATAAAAGAAAATTTTTGAGAAAAAGAAAAATATTTTTTTGACTTTTTATTAATTTTTTATGAATTAAAAACTAATTTATCTAATTAAAAATTAAAAGAAAATGAAAATAAGGTGAGAAAAATGAAAAATAAATTTTAAAAATTATAAAATAACTAAAAAGTAAATTTAAAACTAAAAACTAATTTTTTTTGGCTTTTTATGTAATTTTTGGGAATTAAAAACTATTAAATCTAAATAAAAATTCAAATTAAATTCAAAATTAATGGGAAAAATGCAAAATAAATTTCCAAAATTTTAAAATAAATGAAAATAAATTTCTAAAATATTTTTGGATTTTTCTTGGATTTTTCTTGGCTTTTTCTGATTTTTTTTTGGACTTTTTGGTAATTAAAATGTATTAAAAATTGATTTAAAATGAAAATTAAATGAGAAAAATAGTAAATGAACTCAGAAAAATTTGAAAAAATTGCAGAAATTCTAAAATATTAAAATAAGCTTGAGAAAAAATTTTGAAAAGAAAATAAGCAAGAAAAGTGCTTATAAGCTTGAAAACAGCTTATTTGGAGTGCTTATTTATAAGCACTCCTTGACCAAGGTTGACCAGAGAAATAAGCAACTAGGGGCACTAATGAACTGTATTTAGCAACAAATCTCAGGATATGAGCTCAAAACCACACTAGCAGGCCTATATGATGAAAACAGGAACTCGTTTAAACTACGCAACTTATCAGGCCTAATAAGCTAATTAAATAGGCTCTAAACAGCAAATGAAGAAAAGATCCAATAAGACAATACAACTAGCTTATCATAAAGCCAAAATTCACATCATAAGCTCAAGTAACCAGCTAGATAAAGGCTTATACAAGGGCTAATTGGGACAGGTTACACTATGTAGAGTACCTACTTGTAGACTCTATTTAAGCTACTTAATAAGCTAAAAAGTGAAACCTAAATGGGGCAAATGCAAGATTATACTACTGAGTACCTAACAAAACAAATTGCTTAAACTTCAAAATCAATTAGAACCATAAATGGGACCTGAGAATCAGCAACCAGACTACATGTTTGACTTTTTTCCATTGCAATCCTAGTTTGACCAAAAAGAACTTCCAGCAATCCCTACTTATTATTTATGAAAAATTAAACTATTTTTTAACCTAAGTGAGCTAAGTTAACTGATAGTCTACCTATCTCAAAGATTATAGTAGCTAAAACTTAGAGATGTCCAAAGACTTTGATTTAAAATGTGATTTTGACTTTCAGCTTAGAAACCTATCTATTTTTAGCTTCTACTATTCTAGATATACCTATGCCAAGCTAATTATGCAGCAAACACAGAATAAGAACAACCAGAACATATAAAAGCAAACAGATCCAAACACCCCTTAAGGGTCTGTCTTACTTAATTCACCACTTAAATCTGTTCCAACTCAAACCTAAGCTCAATCCTCAGTACCTAATATAATTCAACAATACTAAACTGAAACAGAAACACAGATCTCAGATGTAAAACTCAAACAGAAATAACACAACACAGATCTAAACTTATGACAGATAAAATCCAATAAGAACAATGAAACAGTGCACAGAATCCTAGATATCAATCTAACACTAATGAACTAATAACAAGAAATTAGCAGTCTAAATAAACAATAAACAAGCAATAATAAACAGATAAAATCAAGTCTACACTACTATAATACTAGCAATGCAATATTGAGTGAAATTTAAACAACTTAACTTACAAATCCACCTCAACCAAACAGAGGTGGTCTCCCACACAGCCTGTCTCTAGACAGGCCAATGGCTCCTCTTTGGCTGCCTTTATTCCAAATAAGCAGTGCTTATTAAATAAGCACTCAATAGTTGACCTTATGTGATTTTGATACAATTTGTTGAATAAACTTTCAAAAACTAAGAGGAAACTTATTTAACAGTTAACAAGCTATTTTAGACATGAAATCTTAATTGAAACTATTTTATTTTTTGTTTTTTATTTTTATATATATATATTTTTTATTATAAGTGAAAACAGAAAAAGGAACTCAAAAAGTAAATGATTGAAATAAACTATAAGAAAAATAAAAGCAATAAGCAGTAAATAAAAGCTATATTGTATTAATTCTGCAAATTTTGAGTACAAGGCTTTGGAATGGAAAATTACAACAAAACTAAATTTAAGTGCTGAAATTTAAATGACAATAAAATTAAAATGATCAAAATCTTTCTAAGACATGAAAAATTGGACAGGTTTACATGAGTGAGGAGAGGGGATTATATAGCCTGAGCATGAGTGAGGTCTTCATAGTCCATGCTGGAAATCTTCGTGAATTTGTGTTTCTTCAAATCTATCTCAGCCCTTGATCATCTCATATCATTCATCTTTTAATCTACACCCTTAGATTGCGTGTGAGATGTGATTGTGAATCCTCCGTGTGCATTCCTATTGGTCCACGTGCCCTCCTGACATTCCCTGGCCCTTCTAGAAGCACCAATTATTTGGGTAATAATTAGTTACGAGGTTAATTCAGTGGGAGGGTGAATTTAGGGTTTATAGGAACAGTGAAAATCTGGGTTTGGGGTAAAAAGGGGGGCGGGAAAGGTTTTGGGGGTGTTTTTATTCATTTGGGTATTGACCGGGTTAATGGTAGTTTGACTCGGGTAAAGGGAGTGGACCGGGTATAGGATTAATAAAGAATGGGCTTTTGTTTTTGTTTTGGGCTAGGGATTGGATAAAGGGTGTTTATTGGATCCGGTTGTATCATTTTATTAGGAGTAGTATTATTTAAGGACCAAGTTTGTAATTTTGAAAATCCAAGGATCAAAACTGTAAATTATTCAAACTTTCTTCCAAGGGTATTTCTTGTCACTTTCTGAATCATGAAGGGTCTCTTATGTCTTTTCTTCAAATTTTTCTTCAAGGGACCATTTTTGCCAAATTCTGAAAGATGAGGGACCAATGTTGTAAATTTCTTCAAACTTTCACCAAGGACTATTCTTGAAACTTTATGAAACTCCAAGGTTGATTTTGTCTTTTTGAGCTTTGACTTTGACCATTTGACTTCCCCGGCTTCGGCTTTTAACACTTTCCATTCTCGTGCTCGTTTTTGTCGGTTTTGTTTTGTTTTTGTTCATTTTTCACATATCCGTACCTGCACATACACAAATACAAAAACACACATTCTCTTGGCATATTTGGTTAGTATTTGGTGTATTTTGTCTGATTTTAGGTCTAAAAAGGATGTGTGAAAAAGCACACATCAAAATCCCCCAGACTAAGGTATTGCCGTGTCCTTACGCAATGTCATCACCTCACGCTTAAAAGATAAATAATTTCAAAACCTCTCTTTACTGACGTTGTAAAGTAAGAATGATGTTCAAAAGAGATATCAAAATCATTTATTCTTAAAAACGCTCTGTTTTCTGATTTTCATAAATAACAACTACTACTACTCTTTTTATATATATATATATATATATATATATATATATATATATATATATATATATATATATATATATATATATATATATATATATGTGACGGTTTGCTTTGACTTTCATTATCAATTCTTATCTGTTTATAACTTTCAGGGTCAACGAGTAGAAACACTTCTCACAGAGAAGAGACCATACGGATAAAAATCGTCATCCTTGATTTTTCGCAAGCTCCCAAACTAAGCGTAAAATCGAGATCATTGTTTATCCACAAGTTAGATGCTAACACTACCCACAAAAGTTACTTGTGTCATTACCTCTTGTTCCCAAGTCCTAAGTTTGGTATCTCAAGATTTTAATTTGTGAGAAATGAATTGCTTCATATTTTCTCGTTTTGATATTTATTAGTCCGATAAGAGCACAAAATTTGAACGCCAAGTAGTTTCCAAACTTTCCCTCGAAAACCCCTGCATACAGAAATCGGGTCCACATGAAGGTCTCTGATTTAACACGATTTGTGGAGGTCCCCCTTTTTATTTATGACCGAGACATACCATGTTTGATACCCGAAATGGAAGCTTTTTATTAGGGAAACCCCCGGAGTCGAAGCTTGGCATTTTTGCATAATTATAAGCACTTTAATAATACTTTGGTCCTTAGTCCTTTATTTCTTTTACAATCAATGGTTTATGAGCCACCAAGATGTAAGAGCTTTATTAATACTTTGGATTTCTATCAGCTGCTTTTTATAGCTTTGGATTCCTCTGCCTTTTTATTTGGCTTTGGACTATTATTATTGATATTCATAATCATATGCCAAACCCCAAGTCCTACGGCCTTTACTAAGATCACAACATCGGCTGCGAACCGGCAAGATGCAATAGTCTATTTCACCGTAACACTGGCAGCACCCCTATGTGTACCAAACCCCCATATGCAGAGATTTTATTGGGAACGAGAAAAAAACTAAGTATTGCCCAAACCGTATACCCTTAATTAAACCTAGAGATCTATTATTATTGGTGTGCAAGCTTGTGGGAACAAGGAGGCCACAAGTACCTTTCGTGGGCTCTAAAGAGATCCAACTACTCCACGTTTAGCACGAAACTTCTAAATAAACTCTATCATTCCTCGATCTCCGCAAATTTAAAATCCCAAGTAATGATATCCGCGGATGCTTAGCCATAATCTTTTGATTATATTGGTTAAGGGAGACGAGCTAGGGCTCAACACGCCCGGTCAAGTCGAAACATTTATTTCTACTCTCGCCGGTAGGAAAGTCAAAACAAGGTGTCAAATCTTATTATTACTTCATATATATTATTCATTTTTTCATTTTTCATTTTTTTTGTGCATATAAAAAGGTGACAAAAATTTAAAATTTTGGTTGTAAACGGAGTTGCGTAAGTTAACAGCTCAGACGAAGGTATAGGTCAAATTGAATCGAAGATTCACCCCCCCCCCCCCAGAATAAAGTGAAACATTGTCCTCAATGTTTTAAGGGTAAAGGTAATCCTACGAAATATCTAAGGCCGTTTATTAAGTATGCCAAGAGATAAACGTTAGTCGATAAGATTTTGGATATGGTGAATTTCCAAAAGAGCAGCGAAGAATGAGACTCGAGTGGAGAGAACGACAAACCACGAGCACGAGAGTCCTCAACTTCGGGGAAATTCCTGAACATTCATAAACAACCACGAAAACACGAGTTTGGAAAGGGTCGCCCCCCTCATGTTACGTTATTAAAGAAAATAGAAAATAAAGAAAATGAAATGGATAAGCATGGGGTGCCTCCCACGAAGCGCTTGTTTTTGTTCACCGAGTCACATGAGCTTGACTCGATCCCCGAATTAATTCGTCCTTGGGGAGAGCAGATGGAACGGACACCCGGTATGTAAAACGGAGATGCCGGGGTCAAAGATGGTATCCTCACTCCCGGTGGAGTGGAAAAGTGAAGAAATGAGGGGATAAGTAAAGTATGGTTGAAACACCCAGATGATAAAAGCGAATTCAAGTTCAGAATCACGGGTGGGTTGGGTGAGTAAAACATCAAGCATAGGAACATCATGTTCAGAAATCTCGTCCACCACTCCAAAAATTTCTTCATCAATATCTGATTCAAAATCTACATCGGGTGGTTTCGCCTGTGGACGAGAAGATGGTAAATCGGAAAGAATACTTCTTTGAACGTCATTCTCGTCATTCTCAATACCCGGTGGTATCAAGTTATCCGCAGCAAGAAATTGATTGGCATCCTCTAAAAGAGGGTCACGTGACGGATTATCGGAAATAAGCACAAAATCAATCTCAAGATCAAAACACTCATAATCTGGAAGAGAGATATCAGCATGAATAGTGGGATTGCCACTACTCGTCTCTTCAAATCGAAAAATTTCAAGCTCGGTTAAGAAATCACTATCCATAACGGGGATAGAAGAAAAAGTCGGAGGATATTTCAACGCCTCGATCTTAGAAATGAGAAGATTAATATTCAATAATTTTTCACGAAGAGCTTCATCTTGGATTTCCGTTTCAACTTCTTCATCATTCTCTTCTTCTAAGCTGACGAGCTCAGAAGGTATTTCATCAACATATTCGATGTCTCCACAAGATATAGCATCGTCATTGTCAGAATCGGAGAAAATCTCATCAGGATCAATCGAATTATCATTCAGAGATAACTCACATTCTTCAGCCGTATCAAAAACATATTTCTCAAAATCGAGTAAAGAATCCTTGAGCTCGGGCTCCAAAGGATCTGACGGCGTAAAAATCTCAATAGAAATAGAATCATTGTTATCAAGAAAAATATCGACTTTTTCCAAAATGGGATCACTTCCCTCATTCGGTGTGAGAGAAGGATGAGAAGAGTCGGGAGTTATTGATTCAAGTCTTGAAAAACATTTTGAAGAATCCGGTGGCAGGACAAGTGGTGTGCTCTCAGAGCTAGGAATTTCCACCACTTCCGTTATGGTCTCCGGTTCTTGTTCGTGAAGATTAGGTAAGTCGTTTCTTCTAAACACCGTTTTAAGCTCAGCACGTTTGCTTGACAAACTCTTAACCGTAAATCGAGAAAGGTTAGGATCAAATCTTGACGGTTTAGGAACAATTGATTCTTGGACAACCGTAGGTTGGACGTATTTAGCACTTTCATTATCAGTGGAAAGTACCGAGTCCTTTGTCACCTTGGTTTCTCGTTCCATTTCCCTCACCGGAGAGGGAGTAGGAACCGATGGTCCATCATAATCAACACGAATTTTTGCAATTTTTGATGAGGCGTAAAGTTGTTCCATTTTTATTTTAAAAACCTTACGTTTAAAGAAATCGTCGTCGAGAAATGTCATTGAACAATCTTCAACATTTAAAGGTTCACAAGACGGAGTGGGATTAATCGTAGAATTTTCTTCTTTATAAGGCTCATTTTCGTCACTCTTAATGGTGTTAACTTGTTCTTTCACACGAATTACTTCTTTAAAAAGATCTAATAATTCGGTAAAGTTATTTTGAGCAGTCATCATTTTAGTGATCATTTCATATTGTGGAGGTTGGTCGTGATAATCATTGTTACAAGGAAACGGTTTCCTTGTTTGACAATCGGTGCTAAAGTGTGGACCTCCACAATACTCACAACCGTTTTGTTGTGAAGTCGGTGCATTTTGAAACGATTCATCATTGAAGTACGGAACTTGCTCATATGAATTGAAATCGTTGTGATAATAATTGGAAAAGTTCGGATCATAATCGGAGATGAATGTGGGTTCAGCTTTCGAAGCATAACACATACAAAGTCCATGAGTAAATCCACATTCTTTGCAAATTTGTTGATTGAATGAATCAGGCTGAGGTGGGTAGTCGGAAAATTTTGGAAAGTTGTTGTACGAATTAGGTGCATAAGCAAATGAATTGCAAAACAAACAACTTCCGTCTCGAATATCGTTACCACACCGTCCGCATGTACACCAAACACAAGAACCTTCAAAGAACGGTTCTCCACATTTAAAACAAGTCGGATCCATAAGAATTATTGGTATAGAGGGTTAAAGAAGAAGAATCAAATGATAAGAGGATAAGAAGATTATTTTTGGTTTTTAATTATTGAAAAAGAAAATCAAAGTAGAAAAGGAAAATCTTTTTGTATTTTATTTTTTTAGAAAACAAAATTCGAAAACTTAAAACTTTTATTTTGTTTTGTTTTGTTTTGTTTTGTTTTGTTTTTCAAACGTTACGTTAATCGTAAACCGTTTCCTTTAAATCTACTCGCGACAGAACGGGAGAGAAGAATGGATCTCTCTTCAGCTTGCAATTTAATGTCAAAGCTTCCGTATTTTCCGCTTATTCGGTCGTAGAATTAAAGTAATCCGATTAGCAACTAATTCCACGCGTTGTTATATTGAGAAACTTATTTGGTTTACAACGCTCTTCCTTTCGGTCGAGACGAAGCTGTAACTTTATTATTTTTTTTGGTATTTTTGAAAACACTTTAGGAAAAGTGTTTTTGATTTTTCAATTTTTTTGATTTTTATAGAAAATATATACAAGGAAGGTTTTCAAAACACAATTTCGAAAAACGAAAACGAAAAATTCACTTCAACCTTCCCCGGCAACCCCGCCAAAATTTGATTCGTGAAAATCAAGTTATATATATAGTATAAGTATTACTCAAGAGATCCGCAAAGAAATACGGATAACCCGAGGTCGTAGTCCGTGTGAAGGTTGAATGGAATTTCGAATTCCCGATTCGTGAAACGTGTCGTGAAAGTGGTAAAAAGTGATTTGAATGAGATTATACTAATGAAATAGTAAATGAAGCACAAATAATCACTTAAACACGTAATTCAAGTAAGGCAACTAGAAACGTAACGTAAAATCGAAACCGTACGCTAAAACGTAAATAAAACGTAAACGTACGAAATAAAACGCGACTTTTAAGCTACACGATTCCGACGAACTTGGAAATAATTTTCAAAAGTTAAAAATGATAAAAGAAAATTTTTGAGAAAAAAGAAAAATATTTTTTTGACTTTTTATTAATTTTTTATGAATTAAAAACTGATTTATCTAATTATAAATTAAAAGAAAATGAAAATAAGGTGAGAAAAATGAAAAATAAATTTTGAGAATTATAAAATAACTAAAAAGTAATTTTAAAACTAAAAACTAATTTTTTTGGCTTTTTATGTAATTTTTGGGAATTAAAAACTATTAAATCTAAATAAAAATTCAAATTAAATTCAAAATTAATGGGAAAAATGCAAAATAAATTTCCAAAATTCTAAAATAAATGAAAATAAATTTCTAAAATATTTTTTGATTTTTCTTGGCTTTTTCTGATTTTTTTGGACTTTTTGGTAATTAAAATGTATTAAAAATTGATTTAAAATGAAAATTAAATAAGAAAAATAGTAAATGGACTCAAAAACATTTGAAAAAATTACAGAAATTCTAAAATATTAAAATAAGTTTGAGAAAAAATTTTGAAAAGAAAATAAGCAAGAAAAGTGCTTATAAGCTTGAAAACAGCTTATTTGGAGTGCTTATTTATAAGCACTCCTTGACCAAGGTTGACCAGAGAAATAAGCAACTAGGGGCACTAATGAACTGTATTTAGCAACAAATCTCAGGATATGAGCTCAAAACCACACTAGCAGGCCCATATGATGAAAACAGGAACTCGTTTAAACTACGCAACTTATCAGGCCTAATAAGCTAATTAAATAGGCTCTAAACAGCAAATGAAGAAAAGATCCAATAAGACCGTACAACTAGCTTATCATAAAGCCAAAATTCACATCATAAGCTCAAGTAACCAGCCAGATAAAGGCTTATACAAGGGCTAATTGGGACAGGTTACACTATGTAGAGTACCTACTTGCAGACTCTATTTAAGCTACTTAATAAGCTAAAAAGTGAAACCTAAATGGGGCAAATGCAAGATTATACTACTGAGTACCTAACAAAACAAAATGCTTAAACTTCAAAATCAATTAGAACCATAAATGGGACCTGAGAATCAGCAACCAGACTGCATGTTTGACTTTTTTCCATTGCAATCCTAGTTTGACCAAAAAGAACTTCCAGCAATCACTACTTATTATTTATGAAAAATTAAACTATTTTTTAACCTAAGTGAGCTAAGTTAACTGATAGTCTACCTATCTCAAAGATTATAGCAGCTAAAACTTAGAGATGTCCAAAGACTTTGATTTAAAATGTATTTTGACTTTCAACTTAGAAACCTATCTATTTTTCGCCTCTACTATTCTAGATATACCTATGCTAAGCTAATTATGCAGCAAACACAGAATAAGAACAACCAGAACATATAAAAGCAAACAGATCCAAACACCCCTTAAGGGTCTGTCTTACTTAATTCACCACTTAAATATGTTCCAACTCAAACCTAAGCTCAATCCTCAGTACCTAATATGATTCAACAATACTAAACTGAAACTGAAACACAGATCTCAGATGTAAAACTCAAACAGAAATAACACATCACAGATCTAAACTTTTGACAGATAAAATCCAATAAGAACAATGAAACAGTGCACAGAATCCTAGATATCAATCTAACACTAATGAACTAATAACAAGAAATTAGCAGTCTAAATAAACAATAAACAAGCAATAATAAACAGATAAAATCAAGTCTACACTACTATAATACTAGCAATGCAATATTGAGTGAAATTTAAACAACTTAACTTACAAATCCACCTCAGCCAAACAGAGGTGGTCTCCCACACAGCCTGTCTCTAGACAGGCCAATGGCTCCTCTTTGGCTGCCTTTATTCCAAATAAGCAGTGCTTATTAAATAAGCACTCAATAGTTGACCTTATGTGATTTTGATACAATTTGTTGAATAAACTTTCAAAAACTAAGAGGAAACTTATTTAACAGTTAACAAGCTATTTTAGACTTGAAATCTTAATTGAAACTATTTTATTTTCTGTTTTTTATTTTTTTATATATTTTTTTTATTATAAGTGAAAACAGAAAAAGGAACTCAAATAAAATTCAGAAATGAACTAACAATTGAAAACTTAAAATAATTAAAAAGTAAATGATTGAAATAAACTATAAGAAAAATAAAAGCAATAAGCAGTAAATAAAAGCTAAATTGTATTAATTCTGCAAATTTTGAGTACAAGGCTTTGGAATGGAAAATTACAACAAAACTGAATTTAAGTGCTGAAATTTAAATGACAATAAAATTAAAATGATCAAAATCTTTCTAAGACATGAAAAATTGGACAGGTTTACATGAGTGAGGAGAGGGGATTATATAGCCTGAGCATGAGTGAGGTCTTCATAGTCCATGCTGGCAATCCTCGTGAATTTGTGTTTCTTCAAATCTATCTCAGCCCTTGATCATCTCATATCATTCATCTTTTAATCTACACCCTTGGATTGCGTGTGTGATGTGATTGTGAATCCTCCGTGTGCATTCCTATTGGTCCACGTGCCCTCCTGACATAACCTGACATTCCCTGGCCCTTCTAGAAGCACCAATTATTTGGGTAATAATTAGTTACGAGGTTAATTAAGTGGGAGGGTGAATTTAGGGTTTATAGGAACAGTGAAAATCTGGGTTTGGGGTAAAAAGGGGGGCGGGAAAGGTTTTGGGGGTGTTTTTATTCATTTGGGTATTGACCGGGTTAATGGTAGTTTGACTCAGGTAAAGGGAGTGGACCGGGTATAGGATTAATAAAGAATGGACTTTTGTTTTTGTTTTGGGCTAGGGATTGGATAAAGGGTGTTTATTGGATCCGGTTGTATCATTTTATTAGGAGTAGTATTATTTAAGGACCAAATTTGTAATTTTGAAAATCCAAGGATCAAAACTGTAAATTATTCAAACTTTCTTCTAAGGGTATTTCTTGTCACTTTCTGAATCATGGAGGGTCTCTTATGTCTTTTCTTCAAATTTTTCTTCAAGGGACCATTTTTGCCAAATTCTGAAAGATGAGGGACCAATGTTGTAAATTTCTTCAAACTTTCACCAAGGACTATTCTTGAAACTTTATGAAACTCCAAGGTTGATTTTGTCTTTTTGAGCTTTGACTTTGACCATTTAACTTCCCCGGCTTCGGCTTTTAACACTTTCCATTCTCGTGCTCGTTTTTGTCGGTTTTGTTTTGTTTTTGTTCATTTTTCACATATCCGTACCTGCACATACACAAATACAAAAAAACACATTCTCTTGGCATATTTGGTTAGTATTTGGTGTATTTGGTCTGATTTTAGGTCTAAAAAGGATGTGTGAAAAAGCACACATCACTCTCAAAGTGTTAAACAAAATGTTTGATAATCACAAACACTTTGAGAGATTTTCAATCAAAGTTTCCTTGGAAATTATAGGATAGTCATGGTGTTATAAGGTGACTAAGATAGGAAAAACCGTCCTATGATCCGCCAGAACCAGAGGGATCTACCCAAGGACATCACCAATAGTTAGAATTAGAAGTCCTTAGGTATGATACGAAAAAAGGAGAAAAGAATGAAAAGGGAAAGAAGGAGTAGAAGAATTAAAAAGAAAAGTAAAGAAAAAGGTGAAAAGAAATAGCCCTCCATATGTTCAACCTTAGGGCAGACACCGGGTTCAATTCATATGCTACTGGGTGTTGCAAAAACAACACCGGTATTGAAGATAAAGACGTCATGGACCTAGTGACGCAATGCACTAAACCTTCTTAACCACTCAAGTTCTCTTAAAAAAGCTTGTTTCATTCTCACGGGGAACCGATGTAATCTATAAACTTATCTCTTAGAGATGGTTGGTATTGAAGCAGGAGAGGCCCCTCCCTAGTCTCCGCATAAGAAACCTAAGTGTGCACTTATTGAGTCTAGAGCCGTGAGATACATCAAAGATCTCTTAGGAACACTTAGAATTTCTACAACTGGTGTTCTACATCAATGGAAATCAGCTGTAAATTATCGAGTCCTTCGCAGATCTTAGCAATCTGCCAAGAACGTTTATGAGAGAATTTACATAAGTATTTCTCAATGATTGAACGGAAATCCTGCCAGGGTCAACATCAAACAGCCCTGACAGTAGGTCACTTCGGTAACTCCTTGTGGGTTATGCTTAGTGTTCGCGGTGGTTCCAAAATGGTCTACAGTCGTGGAGTGATCCCTAGCGACTCACCCAGTCATTGAGCTACTAAGTAGGTCTTGTAAGCTCCCTTGGGAGTATCTGACATGGGAACGGCCTTGATAAGGGTTAGAAGGAGTCTTCACAATATGCTGTTGACGATCTCTAATTCCTTATCTGTAAGTACCGGTTGGTTTATTCCTAACTATTTACCTGTAGCTATATATCACCTCCATGGCGACGGATTCCACATGCACATACATACATCTTAAAGTCATTAAAAGCTCCCTCAAAGATCAAAGCAATACAAAGTTCAAAGAGATATTCTACGCCAAAAAGAAGAATCTACAAAGACTAAAGATCTAAGTGAATGAAAGGGAACTACGTACATGTGAATGTCAAAATCCAAAGATCTATGAGCATGCTGGAATGGCAGACGACCACCACAGACGCAGAAGTGACGAATGGCAGATAACTTCATGAGATGATCACTATCACATCAACAAAGAACAAAGAACGATGAATGATTTCTTTCTTATGATTTTTTGAAGACGTCTAAAGTAGTGAATGTCAAAGATAAAGACAAGACGAAGACGTCAAGCAACCGCGATGACCGACCCTTAGTGGGAGATTGTTGGGAACGTAGTTTTAATATTTTTTCAAGTCTCGGTCATTTGTAATAACATTAGGTTGCTTAGTTATTATTTACTTACATTTATGTAATAGGCTAAGTTTACTTGACTTAAGGTAACAAGTCCATGGGCCTCAAAGCCCATTCGATTTAAATGAATGAGGGAGGTAGGAGTGTTGCCCTACTCCTCCCCTATATATAGTATGCTTAGGTCTCATGTAAACTTGTTGGTTATTTGAATATCTTGAGGAAACTCTTGCTTTTACTTTTCTCTCATTCTCATAATCAACCATCTCTTATCTTCATCTCATTTCTATCATTCTATTACTTGTGTTTACACAAATGGTGACCTAACAACCTATTTTCGGAGAGTCTATCTATTCGTTTTTATAAAGGTTAATGTGGCGGGCATCCTTTTAACCAATTTTCGAAGAGTATATCTATTCATTTTTATAAAGGTTAATGTGGTGGATTTAGGAATTCAAGAAATGTGTACAAAAAAAGTAAAAATTATAACCGGATGAGTTACTTTGGCATGATGCTCAAGGCCTTAACATGTGGCTCATTATGAATGAGAAACTGAAGACGCAATATCGGTTGAAGCAATGGGATGTTAGTCCGGGAACTAACTTAAACTTGCTTCTTTGTCCGCTTTGTGAGCTTGTGCGTGATTCTCACCCCCTTTTGTTCTATGAGTGTTCTTTCTCTATGCAGGTTTGGGCTTTAGTGCGCACTCTATCTGAAATGGATTTGGTTCTCCCTAATCTTGTTGATGCGGTTACGTTCTTAACTCCAAGTTCAAAGAGTCGTTTAGCTAGGAGCGTGATCTCCCGTATTCTCTTAGCTGCAACATGTTATTATATTTGGAAAGAAAGCAACGCAAGGGCGTTTAAAAGCAATTCCAAGTCGGTTATTCTTATTTATGAGACTATTATTACCAATGTACGTCTCCAGATTGTATCTCTTCGTTTCAAGAAGGATAATTTTCACGTTCATGAAATGATCTCAAGCTTACATCTCTTGTGGTTTATGAGCACTCTAATAGTTTGTGATGTATGAAGATTCCCATGATTACTATGTGTTCGTGTTCGTGTGGGCGTCTTGGTATGTTCTGCTAGTTGGCGTGTTGGTTGGCCTTGAAGGTTTTGCCAAGGAGTTGTTTTCATTGTCTACTCCTAGTTATGAGTGATTTGATTAGTATATAGGTAGAATTGCAAGTGTTTATGGCATGTCATAAACACATTTGGTAGGTGTTTTATCAAGCTTTTGCTTGAGGTTGATGTGGTACTTCAACCCCATTCCTTTTGTGCTTAATAGTTTTGGTGATTTAATATATCTTTACCGGGGTAACCCTTTTAAGACAACACATTAACATATATATATATATATATATATATATATATATATATATATATATATATATATATATATATATATATATATATATATATATATATATATATATATATATATATATATATATAATACACGGAAAGAAACGACGTCGTGTCGCTTCTTTATACACTGTATCTACAGTATGCCAACAAAGTTAACCCAACCCGTATTTTCTGGCCTAACCAAATTTTTTTTTTGCCTTTTCCTTATGATAACAAATCAGCCACCAGATTCCAGAACTATCTTCAGTCTTCTACATTGGCCCAGGGTTTGTTAGTGACGGTGAAATGGAGGATGGCGCTCCCGACGGAATTAAGAAAAGCTAGGGTTTTTAGTTACTTTGAGCAGCCATGCCATCCATCATCATACCATCTCACTCGGTGCGATGCTGGAGAGGTTCAATTAAATAGTGGTTTGAGTTGAACAGAAGCTAGAAGATGGCAACATATGCTGCGATGAAACCAACGAAGGCAGGGCTACAAGAGCCCCAAGAACAGAGTTACAAGATCAGGATTACCCTTTCCTCCAAGAACGTTAAGAATCTCGAGAAAGGTCACTATTTTTTACACCTCGATTCATTCTATGTAATTGTATTTTGATTAGTCATTTAGGTAGTCTCTATGACATACTTCTGCTGTTACTTACGTCTTTCTATGATTGAGTTATAATTATTATTTTTATTTGTTCATTTTATGACAGTGTGTGTTGATTTGGTCCGTGGATCCAAGGACAAGAACTTGAGGGTCAAGGGACCAGTTACAATGCCAACTAAGGTTCTTAATATCACAACCAGAAAGTCCCCTTGTGGTGAAGGTATTCATCTTTCATTGTTTTTTTGGTATATAAATCATATTTAGTCCACAATTTTAATAGTTGAAATGTTTGGTGTTGTAGAAATGCATTAAAGTTTATAGCACTTGAGCTTTTCCTTAATTTTTCTTTAGCAGAATAGAATCGGAAACTTTAGTTCATACCACAACACATGGAAAATCTGACCACCAACGATCAGTGCAAGTGCAAATTTTAGAACTATTCGTGATGAGTTTGAAACAACAAAGTCATGATTTTTTAACAAGTATATTTTTAAGAATTTACCTATATTTGACAAGGTAACCTTTTATGACTTTATGTTCTTGCAAATTCCTCTTTTGTAAAGTTTAAATTTTTATGCTAGAAACTTATAGTTGGGTTTTTTTCCTATCTTTTTGGTGTCTGATGTTGTAGTTTTCTTCTAGGAAAGAAGGAAAACGGAAAAAGTCTATTGAACACAATACCTTAAGTATGAATGTTATGGTTAATATATGTCCTTCTTCAGGTATGTTGACCATTACGATGTGACCATTGAGACATTGAGCTATGTTTTAGTCATGCAATGATATGACAAATTTTTAATTACATTCACGGGTACGATATATGTTATATGCTTTGGACAAACTTGGAGGTGATCTTAATAAAATAAATCCATTGGTATGTATATCAACACCATTAAGACACTATGTTTGGAAATAAAACTAGGTTACTCTTTAGTTTACATTTAAGGTTGTCTTTTTGAGCACGGATGAATACTTGGTTTTGTCGCATATACAGGTTCCGGTGGACCTTCTAATTGATCATTCAGTCCAGGTTGATGTATCAAGATCAGATGTATCAAGATCAGAAAATGCTTTACAAGCCAATATGGAAATAGAGCTAGAGCGGAATAAAGAACGGTACACTTTCTTAAAATGGGGAGCAAATGCTTTTGACAATTGTTAACCCGTTCACTTATGAATGGGTCGATTAGTATTAGGGCTGCTCATCGGTCCAAAACCGGATCGGACCGAGAAAAACCGGACCGGACCGAGACCAAATTCGGCAAAAAACTTAGACCGAGACCGGACCAAATGTGGTTGGTCCGTTTCGGTCCAAATAGGCTAAATGTTCGATTTTTAAGCCAGACCGAACCGAACCGAGACCGAAATTATGAAAAACCCTAGACCGAGACCAAACCGAATGTGGTCGGTCCGGTTCAGTCCGGTCCATCCGGTCCGTTTGCTCACTCTTAATTAGTATAGCCCTTTCTCTCAAAAGGCTCAAAAAGTTTTACAGCTAAAAGTGGAATTTGCAGGTTTTTTATTCTTAACTTTAGATTTTGAATAGTTGAATCCTTCTCATATATGATGTTTACTCATATTTTTCGTTTAGAACTTCTAACTGTTTACTTTTGAATATTGGTAACTCATATAACTTTATATTCAAACATTAATCATAATACCCTAAATATTTCAAGGATCTAAAGCAAATGGTAGGCTTATGTTGAAAGCAAGTCACAATCCAGCTGGTCTTGGAGTGATTGTGCTGAATACTCGAAAGCTATTAAGTTGCTCCTGCTGAAGTCATGGATAAATCGTCAAAAAAGAATGACAAACAAGTTTGCCTTAGTTTAAAAAATACAAGAAGCTTGTTTGTCTTAGTTTAAAAATACAAGAATTGAAGGCTCCAAAGCAAAATGTTAAACGTGAAGAGGTTGCTCATTCCATGGTTGTATGTGAAGTTGGAAAACAAGCGGATAACTTGAGGAAAGCCCTTTTTTCCCGGTCTTTATATCACTCCATCTGCAGGGTACAGGTATCGACCCACAATGATACACAAGCTAATAGGGTTAGTCAGAATACAAGACGCGCTCGGCTAACCACCCAAGGTAATATGTGTACTGAATTCTAACATGTTACGGATAATATGTTTCACTCACATTTACTCACTACCATGTACTCAATCAGATTTGTTTGCAGCATGGTTTCAAAATAGGCGTGAACATTGGAAGGCTAGACAGCTAGAGAAAGACTACAATGATTTGCGCGGCTGAAACTGACGCTTCAACTAAACCTGGTATTGGTGTTTTTCTTTGGTGCGCATTTAGGTAACAGTGATGCTATGTTAATCCATATTTAAGTATTCAAACATTGAAATAGGACATAGTATTTGTTATTCCATATAACATCGTGTACCGAATCAATGTGGTATGATTCAAGACTATCTGTTATGTATTTGTGATCGTAAACGAGGCCATGAAAAGTATGGATGCAAGTTGATACCCAAAAAATTTTAACATACCAGGAACACCAGCACAAGCGGCAACTATAGATGCCAAAGAGCCGACGCCCTACCGCAACGCGGCGGCCGATGCACATCTAGTTTCAATTCAAATTGAAGCAAAACAATTTCCCTTCCTTTGATTTATCTATAACAATCTTAAAGCTCAAACACAAATTAAATAATTGTGCCCCCTAACCTTCTAGGATGCATACATTGAATAACAAAATTATATATACCGTTGCATGACACCCGTAACCTACTAGGAAAGGTATATACACAAATACTGTAATATATTCATTCTAGAACGTAAAGGAAAAGTTTATAACCAATAAAATATTGTTCTCTTTCTTTTTATTCAAATCAAGGAGACAAAGAACATTACATTTGTGACATACAATATATTATACTTGCAAGAGACTCACATGGGATCGTCAAAAAAATATTATTCCCCCACACCCCTTTACTTATAATGAATAAATCTGAATATTTGTGTAGTAACTAAATAACATCAGTAAAAAAAAAAAAAAAAGTCAGTAAATAAATGTTTCTTCAATTGGAAGATCATTAAAAGAATCATTAACGAAATAAAAATTTATCTGCAGAAGCTCCAAAGGTAGATATCATCACATTCTTCTTGATCATAAACATCTTGGTTGATTATGGATGAAAAATGATCATCAAACTCGAAAAACGAAGCATCGGGCATCCCATCATTGTAGCATGGTGAATCAAAGGTGTACCATGGTGCAACCAATGACATCAAGGTACCATCAAGAGGGTCATTTGCATGAAATAATGTTTCATCATCTTCTATTGGAGAAATAGGTGGTGGTGGTGGGGAGGGTGAGGAGCATGATATTGATGACGAATATGATGGAGACGGCGGTGATGTGGGAGCAGTGATTGTCGTGCTTGCTGCTGCGGCTGCAGCTATTTTTTGGATGGATTTAGGTGACATGATGGTGTTGGAATAGTCATGATCATATTGGCTAGGGGAAAAGTTGAGATTTGCAGTAGGGCCTTTGACGCAAAGTAAAGCTGCGTCATAGGCTCTAGCTGCAGCCTCAGGAGTTGAATAAGATCCTAACCATATTCTTGTTTTTTGATTAGGTGCTCGAATCTCTGAAACATATGAACCCCAACTCCTCATTCTTACTCCTTTGTATTTCTTCTTGTTAATCGTCGACGACAATGTTTGATGAGATGAATCTGTTTGAATCTTTAACTCTTTTTTCACCATTTCTCGAGCAAACAAAGACAAATAGCACGACGATGTGATTCTTCAACTGTTTCGGACTAAAGTCTTAATAATTAAAGGAAACTATGTTTTAGAGTAAATGAAGAATAATCAAGTTTGGTGTGTGAGTGAGATTGATTGATGCGGAAGTGTGATGGTGAAGATGAAATGAATTGAATGGAAGTTCTTATTATATATATAGTCTTCAAGTGAGCTAGCTCGCTCCTAGTAAAATGGGTGACAGGTGTTTTTGTTATTTGTTTAAACTTTTTAAGTACGGAGTACAAAAATCGATATACCTTCAGTTCACATTTGTTACTTACACAACCCTTTGACCATGAGTTTGTTTTTAACTTCGAAATTACATAGACTTACTATTGGTTGATTTTATCTATGTCGATCGATACAGTTTTCTTCACACCATTTACTTTGTAGTCTGACAGCTAGTAAATAGATTTCGACTATGTTCACATTATTCAAATACAATGTGTAGTAGCATTATATAACGAGAGATTTTGCAAAGAATTGCTACTGACAATGACAAGTTCGATTTCTTTTTCTCTTTTATTTTTATTTTTTTATTTTTATTTTTCAGTTTCTAAGAACTGAAAATGTAAACAAGTCCCCTTTTAAAGATAAAAAAGGTTAAAGTAATAGAATCATGTGTTTATGATCATATGTATAACATTAAAATAAGAGAGGTGATATGAACACAAAAATAAGTAATGTGCAAACTACAAAATCACATTTATAATGTATATCTATATTATTATATAATGCTTTTGCGACTATTTTATAATTAGAAATGCTTAAAATTCAGATTTTTACTTGCTTATTATGAAAGGATTCCAAAATTAATTGGTTAAGAAGCAGGTTGGTTAGGAAGCAAGTTGGTTAACAAGTTTATTAGAAAGCACATAGCCTTAGTTGTGCTTGTTGTCATCACAACCGCAACCTCATAGTCAACTTTAGAGATAATTTGGGTCTCATGTTCTCTTATCTTGAACATCTCTTGACACCACCTTAAGGACCAATCATACCACCTCCTCCACCAACAAATAGCCCAAGCAACTAAACATTTATGTTTAGTCATCAAGAAAAAAAACCTAAGGACCCCTTTTGTGAACCATAAAGCAAATCTTAGGACCTCAAAGTCACTAAAAATGTTATGTGCTTCTTGTAGTTGCTAACTTGTCTAGTTGTTGTACTCATCTTTAAGTATGGTGTTTCTTATTATGAATGAATGCATGGGATTTTCTTCTTAGTTTGGTTTTATTTATTTAGGTTGTGGTTGGATCTTTGCTACTTAGTGATGCAGGTTTTACTGAACAGGTTTAATATTTATAAAGTCTCGTTTACCTAAGGTCTACCTTATACGCACTAACGGATAATGTATCCGATCGTGTGTGGTATAGTCAAATGGTAAAGCCAAGGTCGTCCCAAGAGCTAAGGTGCGAAAATTATCTAAGTTGTGTCACGTTTAAAAGGGGGTTTTGAGTTGAAAGATTAATTAAACTAATTAAAAGTAATGACAAGACAATAAAGTAAATAGAAGAAAATCAGTAAAGAGAAGTAGTGCTAACCTAATTACTACTCTTGTTATGATCATGATTAGTTTTCCTATAGGTGCATCTTATCATATCGTTCGGGGATTCGATATTCATTTCGGGTCAGATGGTCAAATTCGCCTAGATCTATCTTATACCTTGTCCTATCCAAAGCTATTGTAAAGCCTTGGGTTCATCGGTACGAAGACATAAGAGTCATTAAGTGCCTCTACTAACATGGACAAGGCTAACGAATGCGGCATGGTCAGATCTTACACCCCTCTAACTCCGTTAAGTGTCTAGCATTGGTAGGTGATCCTAGGGTTAATTTGCACATGTTTGGTGATATTGCTATCACCAAGTCACATCCCTAGCGACTTGCTTCCTAGGGTTAATTCCACAAGTATCTAGAGACCAACCAATGTTAATCACTACGGGAACTAGAGTGTCTCAAGCCTCGCCATGAAAGTAAACAAATAATAGATAATAGATGCGTGGAAAACTAAATCAATAACATAACAATTTCATAAATAGGCTAACACCAAAAGGTGTTTAGCCACTCATGTTCATAATTGCAGTAAAACAATGTTTAGTTAATACAAATCTAAGCATTAATCGAATACAAAGTAAAGGAATGAAAACACTTATGATCGGTGTGTGATTCCTCCTTTGGAATTGACTTGGATGTGGATAGAACTTCGTTCTCCCTCCTTCCTGAGTTTTTCCCAACGTTGTTGTGGTGAAGAGATGGGAAGTGATATGAAAAACTCGGAATTAGGGTTGGTATTTATAGGCCCCGACTATGTTATGGCGTAGCGTATTAGAGTTACTACGCCGTAACCTTTGCAAATTGTGTTACGCCGTAACTTGATAAAGTGTTATGGGCGTAAAGTCTTCATGATAAGCGTCCTACGACGTAGTAGATAAAGTTGCTACGCCGTAGCTTCTTCCTTGGCCTCGTTAGTTCTTTACTGCCTCAAATGAGATCCTACGTCGTAGCTTGGAGAGTTGCCTACTCCGTAGTGTTCTTTAGTGGACTTCTACGCCGTAGCATGTTGTTGGGCTACGTCGTAGTCTTCATAAATTCTTCATTACGCCGTAGATAGGAGAGCTTCTACGGCGTAGTCTTCGTGAAACCTTGCTACGGCGTAAGTAGATGAACCTCTACGTCGTAGTTAGTGCAGAATCCAGAATTTCCACATATTTGCTCCAAAGTCCTTCCATTTTCGCGTAAGTTCGTTCTTTTACTCATCTTTACCCTGAAACCAAAATAGGAAGAAATAAGAGTATATATTCTTCATAAAAGTAGAAAAGATGAGTATTTTAAGGGGGAAATTAACACTTAGATTGGGGGTAAATTTGATGTTATCAAATATCCCCCCACTTGAACTCTACTTGCCCTCAAGTAGACCTTATAAGAATGATTTTCAAAAAGATATCCCTCAAGAAATTGGAGAATATGAATTAAAATTCCCTACGCTAGAATTTATCAAAGCCGAACACCTCACAAAATTGGAACAAACACTCACATCTCTCTCCTAATCTAAGTGTTAATTTTGGGGTGATCACTCAACGCACAGTCATAGAATGTATTCTATCATAGGCTTCGCAGTTACACAAATCTCTACCACTAGAGCTAAGGTCAAAACAATTCTTAAAGGCAATATTGGGTGAACACATATAAGGCTATTAGGGTGTAGCGTTGTTACTAACATACTACGGCAAGGGCGACAAAGGCAATGGTACATGACCGGAACGCCGGGCAAGACACCAATGACTGCTCAAATCCCTCACCTAAGCATGATTCACAACTAAAGGGTAGGATAAGACATGGGATGCACAATAATGGTGTAAAATGAAAAAGAAAACAAATAGTCTTGGCCTATAACCGAGTTGCTACCATTTGCCGTTCATCCAAAGTCCAAGTTTGGAAATGTGAGAATGGGATCATGTAACAAGTGTGTGCCATTAGAGGACGTCATGATGGGGCACCACACTTGGTCTTCATGTTGGTGATTAAGAACCAACAGCTTCATTCTTCAAATATGACCGAAGTGGCCTCTTCGATGCTAAATCTTTCAAAGCTCTTATAACGGTGCTATACAAGGGTGCACCAAAGTTAACATATCTACATACGGAAATTCACATTTTTTTAACTAAATAACATAACATATCCCCCCACTTGGGATGAACAATACATGTACAATAGTGGGTTTCCTCATGATCTTCAATGACGAGTCTTCAACGTAGGTGCGATTCTTGAACCTCTTTACTTGGACCTCAAATTAGAACAAGTGGCAACTTCCCAATCATAAACAAAGACTACACGGTAGGCTAAGGTGTATCAAAACAATAATATGGGTAAGAAACGAAAGGATAGGCTCAAAAGGGTGTATCTAGGGGTATCTTGCATTAAAGGTGAGTGCAACAAAGGGTTTTAACACGGGGGTCGAATAGTCGATATGACTAATTGATAAACACACACATAAAGGTTATTTGGGTGATAATCCTAAAATATTACCTTCTTAAAAAGTTTCTTCCAAATGTATTAAGAAATCTCAATACACTACTCGTACACGGTTTCAAAATGATGTAAAAGCCAAGTTCTAAAGTTTACAAACTACTGGCACACTCGTATTTTTGGTGGATTTGGGGTAAAACAGGGTGAAACTGAAATAGGCTAAACCTCACCATGGTATTAAGGGTTAATGTGCTCGGCTAGGGTCCATTCTAGTTAGGTTCGGAAAAACATGTCAAAAGTTTTAAAAGTGGCATAATTTTTCAAAATAAACTAGAAAATTAAGGGCAAAACAAAGTTCAAGTAAATAATTCTACCCCGTCCCCCCACTTGAGTTGTACAAAGTCCCTTTTGTACATAAAATAAAAAATAATAAGGAAAAGTAGAATTAGAACGAGAACTTCCCTGAAATTTACTCTTGAAAATTGAAGGATCATGTTGAGAAACGTGCCTTCACTACGCCTTATGAGTAAATTTCAATTCCCTGGAATCACACAACTACCAAAAGCATAAAACCTAAAAAGAAAAAAAAATATAAAGAAAAACCTAACTCACTTTCGTAGGAATCACGGTTGCATTTAGCGTATGCAACAAGCCTTTTAAACCACTTGGTGTCCCAGTGGACGAGTGAAGTCTCGTGAGGGTTTACAGGGAACACACCCACAAAGTTCATTTAAAAACTAATACAAGTTTAAAGAATGTTTTGTAAAATAAAAAGCATTTTTAAGGTGCAGAAAGTAGCTACAGCGTAGCTTAAATGGGGTGCTACGCCGTAGTTACTGAATAAATCCAGTATGAAACCTGGAGGGTGCTACGACGTAGTCAATGGAAGAGCTACGCTGTAGCAAGGCCCTAGAGAATATTTCTTGGAGTAAAAGTCCAAAAATTTGTTCCCCATCGCAATGCTTCCTTGAGTACCTGCAAAATATTAGTACAAAACATACCAAACCAACAAGATAGAGAAAATAAAAGGAAAAAGGATAATTCGGGTTGTCTCCCGAAAGAGCATTTTTGTTTATTATCGAGTCTTTAAGTTAGACTCACTGTAATGGTTAATCGACCTGTTGCACACCAAGTTGGTTGTGCATTTCTTCTCTTATCAAACCCTTAAATTTTTCACCATTCCTACTGGTAACAGCTTATCAATTGGTTCATCGACGCTAATGAAACTTCCTACACCGTCAAGAGTGTATTTTCGAACTTCAAAAGTTTCGACTTTTATTTCCGGAGGATCATACCTTCGTCCTTCTAATTGGTATTCGTGAACTTCCATTGCTTCTAATTCAACCTCATGCCAGAACTTCCGTCCTTTTTTTAAAGTTCTTTTACATTTTTCCCATATATCCTGGAGCATGTACCTTTTATTCCTATCTTAAATTCATATTCGTCAAGGATTTGCAATACCTCTCTTTCAAATTCTAATTTAAATTTTTCAAAACTTCTTTCGAGAGGGTCGTCGTATTCCTTTAACTCGACGGATTCATTAGAATAACTATCGATCATCCATTCAACAAATGCTTTTAATCTAGTTTCCTTTTCGATATTTGCACTGCCAAACCTTTTTGTAATCCATTCATCAAACGAGTAATCGCCCCATTTTAGATTACCTATCGGATCAATGCAATTTATCTTGAATTGCTGACTATCTTTCTCAGGGGTGATGTCTCTAGAACAATTTCCCGATTCTGCTGAGTAAACCTTTTCGGGTAAATCACTTTCGTCATTATTACATGAAAGGTTTGATCGATAGTAGTCGTAATCCCGTTGGAACCCTTTTATCACATGCTCGTTAATAATAGCCTTCCCAAACCTGACTTTATACCAATCATGAAATGACAAGTTTCCGAAATCAATGTCACGCCTCTCGGTTTCATTAAAACATGTCCACTCCAAATTTGCTCGTTGATTTTGATCTAATTCTCCGTTATCTCCCCCATTGCAAATGTAATGGAAGGGGCCGCAGGATGGCCAAGCTTGTTTAGATCCATTGCTTACCATGATTATTGGGTTACAATAATGGTTTTTTAATGTGTGGGTTCTTTCATCCATGACCCTGTTCATAAGGTTATCATGCCTGTTCTGTGTCTGCTTAGAGTAACTAACACGTTCTTCAAAATGGTTAGTATTACAATTCTCACAAGATTCAGAACCACATAAGACAAGATTAGTGTAAATATCTAAATTTATGGGGGTACCAGTATCTTTAGTATTCATAATCATGCAGACTTCTTCTAGACTAGTGTTAACAGATTTCAAGGATCCATTATGATTGAATGTAATTCTCTCCTTCTCATTTTATAAAGTTATTTCTTTTTCAAAAACCTTTATATTAGCATGAGAAGTTGCAAAAAATGGTCGTCCAAGGATTAGGTTATTATTGCATTCATCAATCATGTCTATAACTAAAAAATCGCCCGGGAATACAAACCTATTTACTCGAAGTAAAATGTTATCAACTGCTCCTTTAGGTGTTGTTCTAGACATATCTGCCATTTCGACCATTGATGTTGTCTTCTTAAGGTTTGTGAGTTTTAATTTTTTAAACAGTGAAAAAGACATCATGTTAGCACTGGCTCCTAAATCGGCTAGAGCAAACATATCAAAATTACCAATAGTGCATGGAAGTAAAAACTTTCCTGGATTAGGTCCTTTGTCTGGAAGTTGGCTGGGAATCCTTCCGTAAGCAACATTGTTTTCCCGCAGGTAGCTAACTCCACAAAAATTGTTCTCGGAATCTGTATTCCTTTTGGTTTCTCCACTCTCTTCATTTAAGGAGAGAACCTTACACTCCTCAAGCTCAGCTCCGTGTGTCTTAATTCGGATATTCTTTTCCAATTGCCCGATTTGAGTCTTAAGGTTTTTGATTGCGGCGCTCTGATTCCGTAAATTCCTTTCTGTGTCAACTTTCATCTCGTTCATCCATTCTTGAAATTTTGCATTCTTCTTTGAGGATTCTTCGATGTGCTTATCTACCATTTCTTCTAGGCTAATTTTTCTGTCTTTATAGGGTAGCCTTTTTTCAACCTTAGTGTACCACCCCTGAGGTCCCACATGATGTTTGGCTCCATTTCCCGGCCCTATGTGTGTTTTGTTAGCTCCTATGGTTTCTTATATTCTCTTGACTTCTTCCTTTATCCCATCCTTTCCGTTTCTGTGTTCACGTTCAGATCTTATGGCATGCACATTTTCCTTAAGTTTCCTAATGTCACGTCCCAAGCTTTCGATTTTATTAGTGATAAGGGTGATTCCTTCTGAGTTTCCAGCAGTGCTCCTACTACTTCCACCTTCATGCCACTTCTGAGAGTGGCCCGCCATATCTTCAATAGCTTTTAAAGCTTGAGCTGGAGTCATGCTAGGGATTGGTCCCTGAGAATCTAGCATTTGGCGGGTTAAGATGTTGATCCCCTTGTAAAAAATGTTGACCATTTGTTGCTTATTGAGATCATGAGTAGGGCACTTGTATAAAAGATCATTGTACCTATCCAAAGCTTGGTACAATGTTTCATCCCCATCTTGCTTGAAGTTATGAATATCTTCAAGTTGTTTTGCCGTCCTTGAAGGAGGGCAATATCTTTGGATGAAATGCTTCTTCAAAATAGCCCAAGTGTTCATTGTCCCTGCTGGTAGTCTATCGATCCATCTCTTTGTGGCTCCTTTCAATGTCATAGGGAATACCCTGAGCATTATCGCATCATGAGATACTCCCGGAATGTTGAACAAACTGACAATGTAGAGAACATTGTCAATGTGCTCATGAGCATCTTCTGTCTTGCTTCCTCAAAATGGGTCTTTACGCGGCTCCCTTATGAATTGATTTTTAATTTCGAACTGCACATCATCCCCAATAGCCGGCCTAACCAAACCAGGCCCTTGCTCTTCTCGTGTAAGAGCCAAGTATTCATCAAGCGTGAGGTTGTCAATGTCAATTTCTGCCATAACACCTGAAAATTGAAAATAATCGTGAGTACTGAAAAGAAAATAAAATAAAATTTAAAAACTTAAATAAAATCCTAATAGCTCCCCGACAGCAGCGCCAAAAACTTGATGCAGGATTTACTGACCAGGTTTTAATATTTATAAAGTCTCGTTTACCTAAGGTCTACCTTATACGCACTAACGGACAGTGTATCCGATCGTGTATGGTATAGTCAAATGGTAAACCCGAGGTCGTCCCAAGAGCTAAGGTGCGGAAATTATCTAAGTTGTGTCACGTTTAAAAGGGGGTTTTGAGTTGAAAGGTTAATTAAACTAATTAAAAGTAATGACAAGACAATAAAGTAAATAGAAGAAAATCAATAAAGAGAAGTAGTGCTAACCTAATTACTACACTTGTTATGATCATGATTAGTTTTCCTATAGGTGCATCCTATCATATTGTTCGGGGATTCGATATTCATTTCGGGTCAAATTCGCCTAGATCTATCTTATACCTTGTCCTATCCAAAGATATTGTAAAGCCTTGGGTTCATCGGTACGAAGACATAAGAGTCATTAAGTGCCTCTACTAACATGGACAAGGCTAATGAATGCGACATGGTCAGATCTTACACCCTTCTAACTCCGTTAAGTGTCTAGCATTGATAGGTGGTCCTAGGGTTAATTTGCACATGTATGGTGATATTGCTATCACCAAGTCACATCCCTAGCGACTTGCTTCCTAGGGTTAATTCCACAAGTATTTAGAGAACAACCAACGCTAATCATTACGGGAACTAGAGTGTCCCAAGCCTCGCCATGAAAGCAAACAAACAATAGATAATAGATGCGTGGAAAACTAAATCAATAACATAACAATTTTATAAATAGGCTAACACCAAAAGGTGTTTAGCCACTCATGTTCATAATTGCAGTAAAACAATGTTGAGTTAATACAAATCTAAGCATGAATCGAATACAAAGTAAAGGAATGAAAACACTTATGATCGGTGTGTGATTCCTCCCTTAGAATTGACTAGGATGTGGATAGAACTTTGTTCTCCCTCCTTCCTGAGTTTTTCCCAACGTTGCTGTGGTGAAGAGATGGGAAGTGATATGAAAAACTCGGAATTAGGGTTGGTATTTATAGGCCCCGACTATGTTACGGCGTAGCGTATTAGAGTTGCTACGCCGTAACCTTTGCAAAATGTGTTACGCCGTAACTTGATCAAGTGTTATGGGCGTAAAGTCTTCATGACAAGCGTCCTACGGCGTAGTAGATAAAGTTGCTACGCCATAGCTTCTTCCTTGGCCTCATTAGTTCTTTACTGCCTCAAATGAGATCCTACGTCGTTGCTTGGAGAGTTGCCTACTCCGTAGTGTTCTTTAGTGGACTTCTACGTCGTAGCCTGTTGTTGGGCTACGCCGTAGTCTTCATAAATTCTTCATTACGCCGTAGATAGGAGAACTTCTACGGCGTAGTCTTCGTGAATCCTTGCTACGACATAGGTAGATGAACCTCTACGCCGTAGTTAGTGCAGAATCCATAATTTCCACATATTTGCTCCAAAGTCCTTCCATTTCCGCGTAAGTTCGTTCTTTTTCTCATCTTTACCCTGAAACCAAAATAGGAAGAAATAAGAGTATTTATTCTTCATAAAAGTAGAAAAGATGAGTATTTTATGTGGGAAATTAACACTTAGATTGGGGTTAAATTTAATGTTATCACTTAGCTTTTTTACATTATAGTTGGATATTTGTCTTGAGTGCTACATGTTAGATATTGTAATTGTGTCATCTAACTTTGTTTTGTAGCGTGAACCATTGCTCGATTCCTTGGTGTTCTCCAAATGAGGGGGAGTATACATCAAGGGGAGCCTTTGTTATCTTTTTGCTTCAACAAAAAGAGGGAGAAATAGGATATAAACTCATAATTTTTCACGTAAAATGAGTTTATGTTTTGTTATCATTAAAAAGGGGAAGATTGTTGATGCAAATAATGTCTAAAAATGTTATTTCTATCTTTCGATATTTGTATGTTTTGATGATAAGAAAATATGAAAACACTTTACGTAAAAATTAACGTCAACAAGTTTTTAGTCGAAAGATCCCGTTTTTTCGTAAATCACTCTAGGTAAGTACAAATAATTTACAACTTGACAAATGATCAAATAAGTGAATTTGTGTTTTAAACTTCACATTTTTAATGTGATAAAACTTTCTTTTCAAAAAGACATTACACATTATTTTGAATTATAAAGAAATGTTTTATTTAAAAAAATAAGTTTAAAAACATAACAACTATTCCTCTGCCTCCAAATCAGCTCCAAACTCCCCCAAATAAACCTTCACCACTAAAAACAAAATTTGGAGCGTCCTTGTCTGGCACGGTATCACGGTACCACTAAATTTAGTGTTAACGTGATATATTTAGTGGTACCGTGTTCCTCAAACGGTCAGATTTCTCTTCGCCTATAAATACCTGTCTATTCCACATATTTTAGTTATCCTTTACACACACAACTTTCTGTGATAAAATCCGTTATCACCTAAACTCTTCTTTGATCATTTAGTTAGGTTATTTTTGTTTTAAAGAGTGATTCTTTCTTCCAACCAAGTGATCACCATCATTCCTCTACTTGTCAAGAGAAGAACACAAAGTATCAAGAAGATACAAAGTGTTAAGAGTCTTTGTGTAGTGCACTTGCATTACTTGTTTGTCAACTTGATTGTATCTTGATATACAACAAGTGTTATAGTCTTGTCCAAGTTTTCTTGTGTTGATCATTGTGATCTTGTTGAGATCTTGTAGATCACTTGTAGCTTGTGTGATAGTATGTTGATCAAGTGGATCAAAGGTAGATTGTGTTGATTGTGTGGATCGTGTATATCGTGTAAGGATCGTGTAGATCGTGTGGATCGTGTGAGATTAGTACTCGCTAGATTAGTACTCGACTATTATCTTAATGTCGGAAATCGTGATAAGCGACGTGTACGGTTTTCTCCGCCTGAAGGGAGCTTTGTTGACATAGTACTTAGAACTCTCGAGTTGGGTACTCGTGGAGTGGAGTAGGGTGAAGAAGAGTTTCGTGACCGAACCACTATAAATCTCTTTGTCTCGGTTTGATCTTTCCATCTCATCTCTTTATATTTAATACTTATATTAGTTAGTGTAGTGTAAATTTCACATTTGTGTTGATTGATTTCACAAAAGAGTTGAATCAAAGTTTTTCAAAGAAACTTTTTAAAAAAGAAAAATAAATCAGTAAAACTATTCAACCCCATCTTCTAGTTTTCCACATCATGGTTCAATCTTACATATAAAAATCTTAATATCACGTTGGTTTTATAATATCACCATAACTATCATAGGTTTTTAATATCACGGTTTATTTTTACATGTAAAAAAGCTTAATATCACGTTGGTTTTATAATATCACCGTAACTATCATAAAACCCTTTCATAATATTCTTAATATCACGGTAGGACTTATAATCACAAAAACGAAAGTGCTCAGAAAAATTTGAAAAAATAAAAAAAGTAAAGAAAACAACAATAGTAAGGATCGCTAAAAAAAATTAATGATCAATTGGTACCGTGATCGTTGCGTTAGATATTGACTTTTTTACAAAAGTCAAGATTAGGTCTGGAAATGGGTGGTCTAGATCCATCCGCACTAAAATTAAAAATCCGCACATGATCCTCACTATATATATATATATATATATATATATATATATATATATATATATATATATATATATATATATATATATATATATATATATATATATATATATATTGGTAACCATGATTTCCGACTTTTTGGCCGACTAATTCACGGGTTTTGAATTCACCACCACACAGACTCAAACCAGGTAAAGCCATCTCTTTTCAGGCGGGTGGCGTGGCCATTTAAGGTTATTTGCACTTAGCAAGGAACTGAACTTGAGACCTCGCACATTTTACAGTGATAGTCTAAAGTGTTGAATGTTAGATTTTAGTTTGTGGGTGGGAGTTAATTTGAGTTTTTTGTGGGGGAAGCTTTTAAAAAAATGTCAAAATTCAAAAAATATACTCCCTCCGTCCTAATTTTATTGTCCACGTTTCCTTTTTGAGATGTCTCAATTTTATTGTCAACTACTAAAAATAGGTATGGAAGTTTAACCAAGTTTACTATATTACTCTTGTTTAAAATTATTATTACATACCTTAAAGAAGTCTTTAATTAATTACCTAATGGCAAAATTGTTATTTTGTAAAAAAGTAATAAAGATAAAGCTGTAATAAATGTTCTTTTCTTAAATTGTGTGTTTTTTATTGGGAGACAATAATTTTAAGACGCAAAGAGTATATATATACTAAAATTTCAACTTTTTCAGCTAGCAATAAAAACACTTCGCCCCACACTTCCTACATAGATCTGTCCTGTGCAGCATTACAAACAACCCTAATAAGAGTCATGCGTGACTACATGCAAAAAATGTGGCCTCATGCTCCTACCGGGAGTAGCCGAGTTTTTACAAGTAAATTGTTGCATGAAGTTTTGGCTTAGAGAGCAAGTCACCCTTCACATGTTGAAAGAAAAGCGAAAAAAGAAAAAAGAAAAAAAAAAAAAAAAAAAAAAAAAGAAAGACAGGGGCAAATTAGTAATCCGCTTAAAACACATGGGCGTTGATTATATTATTCTAGGATGATAGAAAACATTTGACATAGGATTCCGTACTTGTATGTAGCTTCCTGGATTTTGCATTAACTTGTGAAAGAATATATTAAAAGATTTTTCGAATTTTCAACTGTTATATTTGTATTCCTAAAAGGCTTAAAAGTATATATTTGTAATGGGACGGAACCAGAACACAATTTCATCAAGTGCATTTACGAAAAAAAAAAAAAATATACGTACAAGGAACACAATTTTATTTGACTAGATGCATTTAAGAAAAATCGATGATTTTTACAAAAATTAACACTACGTCGCAAAATTCCATGAGTATCCCAGGACCCACCCTGGTTCCGTCCAAAACCCTTCTAATGCTATCTCGACTTTAAGAGATAGGGTAACAACTAGGTTTTTTTTTTTTTTTTTTTTTTTTTTTTTTTTTTAGGGTGTGGAGATGGGGATAATCATGGTTTATGATATTTTCATAATTATATTTTCTTTCAGAATTGAACATCAACTAAAATAGAACCAAAACGTGTTTAGACATCAAAGATCGAGATGATCAAAAAGTGTTTAGACATCCCCTATGACCTTTACATAATGTACCTATATAATCCACGAATTACCGTAGTTAATAAATTATGATAGTCGACAATTGCCCTTAATATCTTATTTATTCGAGTGATGCTTTCTTCTATATTAGTTTGTTAAAATATTCACATGTGTCATTATCAATTAGAACCAAGCCAATACGTACAAATGATTCTCGATAGTTAATTGGTTGCTTACCTCATATCAATCGAAAACTATTTTTATAGCAGAGAAAAGGCAAAGAAAGGAAAGAAAAAAGAAGCATCATAATGACGCGCAATGAAACAGTAAACCCCCTGCCGCCCTTGTAAAATTAAAACCACCAGCTATTGCTCTTCTGTCATAAAATTCCGCGTTTAGAACTCCAAACACATGGTATGTTTTATTTATAACCTTATCTTCCACATATTTATCCATAACCACTACAGTAATTTATTTTACCATGCATAACAGATAATCAGCACAATTCAATAGCAACGTAAATATATTTGAGAACTTATATAAGGGAGACTCACATAATCTTTGTCGTTAGTCATGTCTCTTTTTCTTTAACATTTTTAGAAAAGCTACAGATGATATGAGTTTGGTTCTAACAAAAATCACTAAAAAATCAAAGATCAAATGATACAATGACAATCACTTATTTTTTCATGTTTAGTTAACATTAAAAACATACTTACATCTTATTTAAAAAATTAAATATTTTATAAACTGTTGATCGTTAAATAAAATTAAAAATCACATGTGATTCGTAACTTTAAAAATCACATGTGATTTGTGATTTGAACTTTAAAACTCAAAAAGAACTTTTTTTTTTTTTTTTTTTTTTTTTTTTTTTTTTTATTTTATTATTAGTTTTTTGAAAGTATATCGAAATGCCTATTTAAAGAAATATAAAAAATTCTTTTGCCGATAATGTATTATATATATATGTATTATATATATATATAGATTATAGAGGAAAGTGAGTTTTTCAAATTTGTTTGAAAAATGTGTAGCCAAAATTGCTCCATTTAATATTTGATTTTTGTGTGATCTTTATTATACTCACCCTATCTATCGAAGAAAAAACCCAAAACTTTAATTTGAACTGCACCAATTTAAAAATAAAATAAAATAAAATAAAAAAGGAAAACAGTTATATTTTAAAAGAAACTTCACTCAAGTGATCATAAAACCTTGAACTCCCTACAACTTTTATTTAGATTCTCAAGCATTTCATGATAGGTTGCCCTCCTTTAGGGTTACATACAAGAAAATTTTCAAGGCCATGGGGTGTGCTTACCGGAATGTCCATTTTCCCTTGCGGGACTCTCTCTAACACCGTCCTTCCTTGTGAGAAAGGACCATTTTATTTATTTTGCAGAAACTTTCTTCGAGAGGTTTTAGGAGAGAGATACAATTTTATGTGTCTGGTGGGATTAGGTATATGCGTTAGTGATGAGGACGAGGATCGAATGACGAAGCTTTCGGAAGACCACATGGAGCCACGAGGGAACAAGACAAAGAATCGTCTAATACTTTGCACCTCAAAACCCACTAGCATCACCCATAAGGCCTTTGCCCCTCAAAACCTATAAGTGCCACATCTGGGGTGTTTTTGGTGCTTTGAGGCTTGGATGCTTCACTTCTTAAAACCTATGGGTGTAGCATCTAGGCCTTTTTTTAGGCAAATGTGGATTTTTAAGTTTTATTTATCTTAGGAAGTTTTTAATATATTTAGGAGCGATTTATATTTTATTTAGGTTACCTTTTGTAATATATTCATAATTGAAACATGTATGGTTATTGTGATTGTGGATTGAATTAAGAAGAAAGAAAGAAGATGGAGAAGAAAGTTTAGATAGAGAAAGAGAGAAGAGAGTTAGGAACTTAGAGAGAGAAAGAGAAATGTGGAATATTTGATTGCTTGAAGTTCCAACCCTCTCCCTTGGGTGGGAGAGGGTATTTATACAAACTACTTGGTGCCTCATGAAATAGGCTGTAGAGCGAGCATAGTGGGTGAAGACCCGACTCACTCCACGGATACTATTTACATATTAACTAACTAGTAATCTACTAACTAATACATAAACTAACTACGAGCTAACTTAATGCAATTACAATAATTAGGTGACCGAGACTTTTATAGGAATATTTGTATTCCTAACAATCTCCCACTAAGCGAGGTCACCTTGGAGATTAAGCTCTTTGATCTTTAAGCATTCTTCAGTCTTTGTAGCTCGTAGGTTCTGATTCTTCACTTTTCTGCACACTTTGTACTTCAAGCAAGCGAACTTGTGATTTGGATTCCTTTGTTATATGTGATCTTTGAGCTTCTTTGAGATCATCAGCCATAGTAAATCTCCAAGCTCATCCATAGTAGTATCACCTTCATGTGACGTAGTGACTTTAGGACCATCATGCTCACACCCTTCTGGATCAGGAGACATTACATTAGAGTTGTGGATCAGGAGACTTTATCATCAGAGTTGCGGAAACGTTGTTGGTAGTCTCTCAACATTTGTTGTAGCAAGTCTCTCATCGTCATTGATAGTGTGGAGAATGTGTGAGCATGAGGTATGGATTGATCCGATTCAGCTGGAAATAGGAGCCATCAACGCCATCTTTATATGTGTCCCTGAAATAAAACAGTTAGCAATAAAGATAGAGAACGAATATGGCTTTGTCATTCGTTCTGCGAGGACAGACTACCCTCCGGTTTTGTAAAAACCGACCTGTGATCAGGTAGAGTCTCTTTTAAAGAAGACTCTCCTTGACAGGAATTTCCAGCTTCTAGTAATGAATTTTCCAAAGAATCCACTTTGGAATCTTCATACTAAGCATGTTCTCATACCGGAACGTCTCAAAGCAGACAACACGATAGAGTGAATCGGTGAATAAGTATTCACAGATTGATGAGAAATAGATTTATAGAAATTACTCGTGTGTCATATGATAAACATTTTTGAGACACGATGAGAGTTTTATGCTCATAATCACATTTCCATCAAAAATACTTTTGTTTGAAATAGTGTACACAATCAATGTGCTTGAAAATTAGTTTGTGAGCACACTGAAAGGTTTTTGCAAGAGTATCTGTCAATCCATATCCTGGAACAAGTTTGATTCAATGTTGAATCGCACCATCGTTGCTTTCCAGTTGTCACTTGATCATTGATCCAATATGGATCTCACATGTTACCTACGAAGAGCTTGAAAGATGTTCGCTCTAGAAGGATTTCCATCTTCATTGTGAATATTTTCATATCACTCGGATGTTCTGGCAATACCACAAGGATAATGCGCAGGACTCTAAATTTTTATCTTATTTTCCACATTGTGTGAAACAATAAGCATATTAGGAAGTGTGTCCTAACGAGATTTATGGATGATCTATTTGGCTCTAGACTCAATAGTGCGTTTTGATCCTCTTCTGGAGACTGGGGAGGCGTCTCCTGTTTTAGGTATCAACATAGCTCATAATGAGCGGTCGATACATTACACAGGGTTCCCCGTGAGAATGAAACAAGTTCTTTTAAGAGAACTTGAGTGGTTGGGAAGTTTGGTGCAGTGCGTCACAGGGTCCATGACGTCTTGTCTTCAATACCGGTGTTATCTTAGTAACCGCCAGTAGATTATGAATTGAACCCGGTTTCTGCCCTAAGGTTGAATATATGGAGGGCTATTTCTTTTCACCCTTTCTCATTATATTTATTTTTCATTCTTCAACCCCTTCAGTGCTTACCGAGACTTCACCACTAGAACCTTGTTGGGTTTGTGTCAGTCCTAGCTCTATCTCAGTCCGCACTCTTCCCTTTCTCACTTTACTCCTTTTTTCAATCATTCCTAAGGACTTCTAATCTATCTAGAGGATTATCCCTGGGAAGATCCTTCCGGTTCTGGTGGATCATGGGAACTCATACCTAACCTTAACCAACCTTATAACTCCATGCATAAAGATAACTGGTCGGTCTTTGGTATAACTTCCACAAATGCCTTTTCCTCCCCCTCAATATGTGCATCGATATTCGAAAGTGTTTAGCACATATGCGGGAGCCTTTTATTGAGTCTTAAAGATCACATTTGATTATCAGATTTCATATTTAAATCACATTCTCTCCCCCGATAAAAAATTTCAAATCTTTCGAGATTTTTGATCTCAATTGATTTAAATAAGTTAGAAAGCTTTTAGGAGAGAAATGCGGTCAATTTTAATATTTTCTGATAAAAAGGAACCTTTTCTGCTCCCCCTCAATCAGTGAGGGAGGTCGTTATGTGTCAGATTTGAAGAGTTTGAAATTTTTGTTTTGAAGTTTTAACGAAAAACACTTTGAAAATTTACTCATTCTGACACATAACTATCACAAATCGTATTGTAGCTTTTGTTTTGTACAAAGTGTGGGGAGTTTTGTTAATACATAAAATTTTGAGAAATCACTCTCCCCCTCAATCAATGACGGATGTTAAAGCATACATATTTTCATAAACTATTAACGTCATTGATTGAGTGAAAATTTTATCAAACTTTGGAGTCTAATTTGATTTTCATTCAAAATTTCATGGTACCACCAAGTTTTGCACAAACACTTTCCGGAAAAAATCATAGAAGGGAAAGTATTTGGCGATAAAAAAGAAGACTTCTCTTCTTTATCAAGAAATAGTGCACTGAAACGTACATTAGATCGAGGGTGCATGAATATAAAGTAATTCACGCTCGGATGAACGGCACCCTTTACAAGGAACAACCGTCTTTTTGGCGACGTGTTTTCCTTATTTTGAAAACCGGGTTGCTATCTGAAGTAATAGCAAGCCATGTTTTTGAAGACTGGGTTGTAGCCTGAAATGACTACAAGCCATATTTTTAAGTCCGGGTTATAGCCTGAAATGACTGCAAGCCATTTAGGCATGTTTTGAAAAACCTTTTGAACTTCTGTTCGAACTTCATTTAAAGACCCGTGTCATTATTGAATGATATTTCTGGGACCATAAATGTTATCGATGCCAGAATACATGCCTTAAAAAAACTATTTTTGGTATTTTCTAATTTTCTGATGTTCACATTACTCTGCGATTTTGAGCAGTTTGTCTATTCAGGGGAAAATGATATCAACATCTTCATTTCACCAAATGCATTCCAGTTATCTTACATATACCAACTCACTCCATATTGTACGCATGTATCCAACACAAGTAGAGAACGATGACACCAAAGTAACAGGTTGAAGCACTGATCATCTCTGCGGATATCACCTCCGGAATATGTGATTAAACCCGATCACGTGAACCTGTTGCGCGTCCTTGATGTACACAAATCTCTCCCCTGATGGTTGCGATCTCATCGGAATCATCATACCATTGTGTACATGAAGCATTAACCAGAAGCACTTCACCATAAACCATATCAGCTCCTATGAAGATGTCGATAAGCAATATCATCTCACGCTCCAAATATTCTTCTCATAGTTCTTCACACTGAAAGCTGAAGTAATACATACCACAAGTATTAGAAGACAACTTCCCCCACATAGTTGGAATGATACACCAAATGCCACGAGTTAAGACACTGATTATCTCTACGGTTGTGACATATGTCTTCCCGGCATATCTTCAATTAAGACGAAGTATTAAGTTCATCACGTGTACTCATTATGCATTCAGATGCATGTCTCCTTCCCCCTTGCTGGTTTTGATACCTCAGAATCAGCAAGACATTTAATGCACACGTACTAGAAATCTTGTGAGAAGAACAAACATTTGGTTAAATGGATCTGGTGAGAATCAACTGCTACAAAAAGACTCTCTCTGACTATCTTTACCACCTCTTATGTAGGCTATTTGAAGTGACCATTGATGAAGTAAACCCAATATACCAAACTTGAAACTGAAGAAGAATTTCCCGTTCTTGTGACTTAAGCTTGCACTAGTGTGTGACTAAGAGCGGTGTAGAGAGTTTGTGCAACATCGAATCTCTAAGTACTCTATACTCTTCAACCAACCAACCATCAAGTATAAGACGTACATCACCTCTTGAGACTATCCACATTCGCATTTGTGTGTGACACTGAGCACTACAATGTAACTCCTTGAAGTGATAGCCATAACCCGTGAGTACTACAATGTAACTCCTTCCATCAGGTATAACTAGATAATCCAAGTCCCAATCATAAACTTTAAGAGTTCACGCAAGTCATCAATCGATACATGTAGTTTCGATGATGAAATAAGTAGACGCCTTCGTAAAATACTCTTCAATCTCAATTAAGGGATGCCAAATAAACTCCGTGATCACTTGACATTTCATGTCCAAATTGTTAGCCGTTTAGACATTTTAACCGACATTTTCCATAATGTTCTTAGGGTTGATTAACAAAGTGCACATTAGTAGGAACAACAATCCTTGATTTAAGAACGAAAAGACAGATCATTATTCATGTGTGCAACTTCGTAATCATGATAGTCATCATCAACACCTTGAGGAATAACTAGAGATTGGATTACTTGAGCAAGTGATCAATCATCATTCATAATACATCTAGATGGTGCATCTTGATCAATCATCATTCGTTGAAGCTTGGAAGTAATCATCAAACGTAAATCCCAGTCATCCTTAGTAAGTAGAATGATAGGTGTTGGAGGAGAGTCGTATGACGAATTGTATGACCATTCTACAATCATTAATCACCATGTGGTATATTCACACTTCTCCCCCTCAAAAGTTGCAAGCGATGTTTGCACTTTTTGATTGAGCAAGTGAATAAGAATACAATCAATCATGTATTTTATTCACACTTCTTCCCCTCAAAAATTGCATACGAGGTTGCCATTTTTGATTGAGCATGTGAATAAGAATACACTCAATCATGTATTTTATTCACACTTCTCCCCCTCAAAAATTGCATACGAGGTTGCCATTTTTGATTGAGCATGTGAATAAGAATACACTCAATCATGTAGTTTATTCACGAGGTTGCCATTTTTGATTGAGCATGTGAATAAGAATACACTCAATCATGTATTTTATTCACACTTCTCCCCCTCAAAAATTGCATACGAGGTTGCCATTTTTGATTGAGCATGTGAATAAGAATACACTCAATCATGTAGTTTATTCACTCTTCTCCCCCTCAAAAATTGCATACGAAGTTTGCCATTTTTGAATGAGCAAGTGAATATGAATTCGAGCAAAGATGAGTAGATCCAGTTGATGACTGAAAGAACATGGAAGAAGCATGAACCGTATTGTTGAGAATGGTCAAAACTAAGAAGATTTCTCTTCTTCCAAAGATAAGGCGCACTGAATCGTACACCTTTCTTTTCTTTGATGAGCGGGGCCTGAAGTGTTGTCAGCAGACACCATAATGATGACATTGAGGACCGAGGCTTGAACTGAGGTGTTCAAACGTCATAGTCGATGAAGAACGAGGCCTGAACTGATGTAAACAGATGTCATAGCCATTGAAGAACGAGGCCTGAACTGAAGTATTCAGACGTCATAGTCTTTGAAGAACGAGGCCTGAACTGATTTATTCAGACGTCATTATGCACATACATCAACATCGACATTCCAGGACTCTTGAAGCTGGAGAAATGATTGCTTTAGGCCTCCAGACTTTGAGTTTTCTCATATGGTGAATGATTGATGTACCTGCAACTGAGTAAGGACTACTTGCACTAACATCACAAACTTGATTGCATATATATGAGTTAGTGACAACAGTATCCAGACCCTTAGGGGTTTCATGGTCAACCATGCCATTATCATCAGTGAGTACCTTTCTGGTAGGAACCCACTTAAGTCCAACGTTCTTGAAAATTCTACCGGTTGGAACCCACTTATGGCAAGCTATGGGATTGTTAAGCTTCTTATGCACAGTGGAAGGCTTATCGATATTCCTAGTCTCAGAAGATTTAGCAGTTTGAATCCACCTAGGAGAAGTTATAGGTTTATTTTGCTTCTTATGCATTGTGGATGACTTACTATAAATCCTAGACTTAACAGGTTGAACCTTAGCATTGTTCCTCAATAACCTAGGAGGGATCATACAAGGTTGTGAACCTAAGATTCCATCCTTATGAAGTAGTGCCCTTTTCCTAGCCTTTTCTAGATCATAGTTCTTGTGCAAGTCATTCATATCATAAGTGCTTTGAACCTTAATGCTAGGTTTCGACACTATTTTCGAACTAATCCTAGAGGAGCTGGGTGTAGGAGTAACTACTTGTTGAGGTTTAACCGAACTAGAAGCAGTAATCTTAGGCAAATAATGTGTAGTGACTGGTTTTGTCAAAACTTGTTCCGCATCAACTTGGGAGGCAAACCGTGTTTTTGAAAGTTTTGGTCGTTCAGATCTAAACGCAGTCGGTTGCCTAACAACGGATTGGTTTCTATTTGATTGAAAACCTAGTTTCCCTAAGATTGATGGTTTTGCAAACTTAGTGTTCACACTATCCCCTGTTGCTTTTCTTAGCTCGTTCTTTAATGCGGTTATTGTGAACCCCTTTTCAAGAAGTTGAGCTTTGAATTCATCATTTTTTGCAATCAAAGAGGTTGTTTGTTCTATCATCTTAGTTCTCATTTCTTTGATAGAGTCACCTAAAACCTTTTGATGCTTTTTCAAAGACTCATTTTCCTTAAGTAATTCAGCCACATAGATTGACAGTTCACTAATTCTTGTCTTGGCTGCATCAATGTTCTTGTTTGTTTCGACTAAACTACATTCCACATTCATAGCAGAGATATGTTTCTTCAAGTTGGTGATTATCAAGTTTTTGGCTTCCAGCTGGGCTTTTAAATCATTAATCATAAAGAATTCACGGAAATCAGGAAGTTCCGGATTTTTACTTGGTTGGTTTGTTTGAAAATTTTCTTTCTGTTGTTGCATTGCGATTTCAAGTGAAATGCAATGTTTTTCAAGTTGTAAAAATCTGTTTGAAAGTTCATTAAAAACTTCTTTATCAACCATGTCATTTGATTTAATCATCTCAGCCGTAAACAAAGAATTTGACCCATCATCACATTCAGCATCCTGATCACTTTCTCCCCCTTTATGACTCATATTTGTTGGATTAGAAATGGTATTGCTATCACTTTTTTCTAACAAATTTGTGTCATAAGTGAGCTTAATTTGATCAGTATGCTGTCGTTCATTAGAAAGCACATTATGTTGATTATGTTGATCAGTGAGGGGTACCTCAGCACTTGACACCTGTTCTTTTACAGGTCTGAAATCAGCATCCATATCATGTGTAACAAGAGTCTCTGAAGTGTTGGTAGTCTCAAGCTTATCAGTCTTTGATCCTTTGCATTCAGTGACAGCTGACCCAACATCCGATGCTTTACCCGAATCAACAATACCCTCGCATGATTGCACCCGAGATGCCTTCACCTCGTCATCATATGCAGGTATATGTTGTGCCTTTTCGTTAATGAATCTTTTCACTTTATCCATAAGCTGGACAAGTGTATCTCTGAACGTGTTAACCTCAATTCCCGTGTGATCAGCAAAGCACTTTTTCGTCATCTCACTATAATGGTCATACTCCAGAGTGAATTTTGAATCAAAGAACACTTGGAGTTGTTTGTTTATCACACAAAGGGCAGCCATGGATCCCATCTTGGAAAATTCTCCTTTGTCAAGTTGTTGTTGTAGTTGATCTAAGTAAAGAATCATTGTGCATGTGAAAGTCTGAACATCTTGACCAAAGAGTGTTGTAAATGCACGTTCGAATCCCATCTTGAATCCAGTTCCCTCTAAAAGTACCGAGATATGTGAATGAAGTTGTCGAAAACATTCTATGCAGCATTCATTTGCATTGTGGAGCACTTGTTGTGGCTGAAGCAACTCTATCCCTTGCGAATTAGAGCACAAAGATTCCATATAAGCAATATTAGAATCAAACACCTTTATTTGTTGTACAAGGTTGGAAGATTTTGACATGTTGTGATCGTTCACGGGATTTCACAATTCTATGATTTAAACCGAGAAATAGATTCTTTCGCGGGATTTTACAAAATCAAGAATAAACCGTGAGACTTCGAAGAATTGATTTGGTTTGGTAGAAATGAGTATGAGTGGTGAAGTAGACAAGTCACAGTGAGTTTCAGACAACGTTTGTGTTTCGAAATCCGAATAAGCCCGTAATTATATCCAATAAACTCGAAAATATCACCACCAAAAATAATTCTCAATCTCGGATTCTAGAAGCACAATAATAAACAAACCCGTGGTCCACAATATATACGAAAGATGTAAACATTTAAAGTCAAGTTAGCCAGAAAAAATTGTAAGACAATTTTTTGGTAAATTGAATTTCAACCCTTGTTGGTTAAACACCCCACGCAGCAGCCTTCAAATAATATACGAACCAAAGAAAAACGCAAGCCCAAATTAAGAAGTTCCAACCAAGGCCCAAAACTTAGACTAATCCATACCCTAATCTGACGCAATAAAATACCCACTCAAACTAATGTAACCCTTTAACCCTAATCAAGAAACAACGCAGTCACTAGAAGAAAAATGTCCCTTGAATCTGCTAGTCCACACTACACAAGCTCAACCACACGAATTCACAAGGCACGAATACTTTACACAACATTGGGGTTCGATTCGAACCAAGGTAGGATTCCTTCTTGTTTTGTTATGCTTTAATCCTTTGAACGAATGAGGGAGATAATCGAAGCAATCTTGTTTTGTTTATTTCTTTAAAAGATTCGGATATATGAAAGAAGTAATATGCTTCAATAGATCGATGATGGTTTTAAGTTTACACCTGAAAATCTTTTAAAGATTGAAACATGTGATGAGCAAAACTGAGATCACCTATGGTTGTAGTTCTTGTCTAATCGAAACAGAATTAAGAATGAATCGATAATGATTAGTTCTTGTTTTGAAGTTTCGTATATTAAAAGGGATGTACTTCAAAAAAAAAGATCGATGATGAATATTCTCTCGTGGTTTCGTAAAAAAAAATGAAACTTTGTTGCTAAACAAGGTAAGCAGAGATCATTGGTTATACCTTTGTTTGTTTGTTTTCCTTTTAGTTTCAGTTACTTGTTTAAAGGATTGGATGCCGATTGGTTTCTAGTTTTCTTTACTACTTTTGCAATAACGACGAGCAAGTGAACCAACTCGCTACTTTAGAACAACTGGCTATTAAAACAAATAGCTATAAAGCAACTCGCTATTATGAACTATTTTAGCAACACTGTCAAAGTATCAACAAGCCACCAACTCGCTGTCAAGAACAAATCATCAACTCGCTATTTAAACAAACCACCAACTCGCTACTTTGAATCTTTGTCAACCTGCTACTATGAATACCAAGCAACTCGCTGCCAAGAAAAGGACACATAAGTCACTTTCATGTTTTCTGTCTTTTTATCCTTATGTGGTAAACAGCCAAGTCGCTAGTAAGAAAAAACAGAAAATCAACTTGCTACTTTGAACATAACAACAATTTCAAATAAATGGACACCCACGTGAAGAAGAGAAAATAGCCAATAGAATGCTTTGTTATAATAGAAGGTATCTTCGACTCAGTTTAAACAAAATTAACGAGACAAATAAAGCAAGAAAAAAGGAATTCGAACCAAACAAAAACACACGAACCAAACTGAAAATTCGAGAGCAAACTATCCCTAAGATCTAACCTGGCTCTGATACCAATTGTAATATATTCATAATTGAAACATGTATGGTTATTGTGATTGCGGATTGAATTAATAAGAAAGAAAGAAGATGGAGAAGAAAGTTTAGATAGAGAAAGAGAGAAGAGAGTTGAGAACTTAGAGAGAGAAAGAGAAATGTGGAATATTAGATTGCTTGAAGTTCCAACCCTCTCCCTTGGGTGGGAGGGGGTATTTATACAAACTACTTGGTGCCTCATGAAACAGGCTGTAGAGCGAGCACAGTGGGTGAAGACCCGACTCACTCCACGGATACTATTTACATATTAACTAACTAGTAATCTACTAACTAATACATAAACTAACTACGAGCTAACTTAATGCAATTACAATAATTAGGTGACCGAGACTTTTATAGGAATATTTGTATTCCTAACACCTTTTACTCAAGATATTTGTCCTTATAAATATAGGGCATATTCTCATTGTATTTAATTCTTGATTTATTAATAAAATACATATTTAAGAGTTACTTTTTTTGTTAGGGTTTTTATTCTATCTTTAAAATTTCATCTTCGTTTATCAACAATTAGGTTAGAGTTTATCAAAATCTGCTTCCACATCATGCATCAGTTAGCACTAGAGTTATATTGTGTCATGATGGTGAATGGTGTAGAATTATAGATGTTGTCAAAACCTATACAGTTCGTAGGCTATGATCTAGAGAGTACATGAATTATGTTAACCAAATTCATGAAGGAACTTGACAAGATTTCTACAATGCTTGAAAAACTATGTTATGTGATCGTAGATAGGGTATCAATCCGCAAGAATTGCGAGGGTAGCAATTACGGAGGTTCTGGAATTCGTCCAACCATAAGTGGATCTTACTACAACCATATATACAAAAATTCCGCGTTCATTGATGGACAAATTGAAGAATTGGAGGATAGAAAGATGGAGGATCAAGCATAAAAAAATAACTATTTTTTCCAAGTGCCAATAAATTAAAGTTTGTTCTCTAATTCTAGATAATTCTAGAAATAAATTTAGTTTCAAGGAAGCAGTTGATCACTCTAAATTACCGAAGGAATATTATTCGATGGGAGCGAATTTAATTATTAGGAATCCTACTTTTATTGGTAAGTTCTTTGAAAAAGAGGTGATATGTGATGTGGTAAATATGAATGTTGGTCGTATTTTATTAAGAAGATAATAGCACCAAGAGGCTTAAGTAACTTACAATGCAAACTTTACATATTCACATGCAACATGATAAGAATTGCAATGCTTTAAAATTAAGTAAAATCGTAAGTAGAAAATCAGAGTTTAAGATTAAAGATAACATGTTGAAGTCCGTAGTTGTTGAAGAGTACATTGAGATTTGAGAATATCAAAGAAACATAACAGTGATTGATGAGGTGCAATTTTTTAGTGATTTTAGATGTCATTTACCCCATGATTTTATGCATTTACCTTACTTTATATTTATTTTGGATTAAATTCTTTCCCATATGGTTTTTGGATGAATCTCATACACTTGCTAGATTTGGACAACTTTTGGGCTCATTTGGATGAAGATTGGACGAAAAGGATAAAACATAGAGATTTTAACCGACAAGGATGATGTCGTCACAAAAGAATCCCATAAAGTAAAGTTACTTGGTGTTTCATGACCAAGCAATACTCACAGCTAGCCAAGTTGACGTCGTCCATCCCAACCAATGCCTAACACCGTCACCTACAAAGCCTGGTGCTTTTCGGTAAAAGGTTTTTGTTTTGGTTATAACTTCTTCACGCGAACTCGGATTTAGGTATTCAAAAGACCACGCTATTTTGTTAGGAATTATTGAGGTCAGCATATAGATTCTGCTGATGGATACTACTGACAGGATTCTGATGACGCACATATGGATTCTGCTGATGATCTGGATTCTGCTGATGTTAGAGTCTCTGCGGATATAGTTACTTCGTAGATAGAGTTGTTATTTTAGGATAAGATATGTAGAATATCTTCATTAGTTTAATGAATATTCGTTTCTTGTGAATGAGGTTAGGGGTTCTTATAGTATAAAAGGAACCTAAGGTCAATGTTTGATGTACGTATCCAAAACATTCTTAGTGAATACTAAAACGATCCATAGAGGATCAAAGTGTTTAGTATATTGTTTGTATTTATATTCCGCAATAGATACAAGGATACAGAGATTGTCCATATAGTTTTGCTAGTGATTACATTAGTAAGCTATCGATCCATTGGCTCAAGATCTATCAAGGGTAGATCCTACAAGTGGTATCAGAGCTACAGGAGAATCTCTGTAATCAAACTTACCTTCAAACACCTTTTCATTCAGTAACAATGGGAGATACAGACTCTTCAGAAATCACACAGAACAACACCAACACCCTCACACCACAGCTTCAGCAGGTTGCTTTTTCCAACAGTAATGCCAAGTTTCCATATCTCAAGAAAGATGAGTATAAGTTATGGGCTATGAAGATGCAGAATTGGATTGCTAGTGTTGACTTCAACCTCTGGAATGTGATCTTGAATGGAAACAGTCCTAAGAAGACAGGAAAAGACCCTAATGGTAATATTACCATCTATCCTCCTTCTATTGCTGAAGAAATCTTTGCTGTACAAAGAGAAAACAAAGCAAGAACCATCTTGCTTCAAGAAATTCCAGATGATCATATGGGAGACTTTCATTATCTGAATGATCCCAAAGACATCTGGATGGCCATTAAAGCAAGGTTCGGAGGCAATGATGAATCTAAAAGAATGAGAAAATCCATGCTTAAGCAGGAGTTTCAGGAGTTCAGGATATCAGAAGAGGAGGGCATTCACAAGGGTTATGATAAATTCCAGAAGATTCTGAGTCAGCTGCATCAGCTTCAAGCCAAGCCTGACAATGAGGAAGTTAATTCCAAGTTTCTAAGGGCTTTACCTCCTTCATGGTCCCAGGTCAATATCTTATTAAAAACCAAAGGTGGCCTGGACTATCTTTCTTTTTATGACTTGTATAAAAAGCTCAGAAGCCTGGAGCTTGATATCAAGGGGCACTCCACTTATGCAACTACTCCATCACACTCTGCCTTTGTAAGCACAAATTCAACCAGGGTGGCACGTGCTCCAAGTCTGAGTTCTTCCTCTACATCTACTGTTCTAAAGAGTCATCCTCAGTCTAGTAATGTGGTAGAAGAAGTACTTCATTTGTTTGTTGTTGATTATGAACAAAAGCAGCAACTGGCTTATGAAGATTTTGATCAGATTGAAGAGCTAGCTTTGGAAGAGTTGGATTTGAAGTGGCAAATGGCAATGCTTACTGTCAAGGTCAGAAGGTTTGAGCAGAAAGTTGGAAGAAAACTCAACTTTAGAGTAAGAGATCCAGCTAGATTTGACAAGAGAAAGGTCAAGTGCTATTCATGTGGAGAGATAGGCCATTTTTCAAGAGAGTGTAATGCTAAGAAGGCTGAAGAAAACACAAGGTATTCAACCTACAAGAAGAAGGAGTTGGAAGCTGGAGATTCAAAGGCCTTGGTGACTGCTGTGGATGCTTGCATTAATTGGAAGGAACATGATTATGAAGATGCTGAAAGCAGTACTTCTTAGCAATTCTCTTTCCTGGCTAGTTGTGGTGAAGAATTTGCCTTTATGGGCATCTCTCCTCAGGTATCTGATTGTGTTTTTGGTTGTGATAGAAAATATAATGCTCTTAAAGAATCTTATGATGATTTGGAACCAAAATATAAAGATTGTTTTATTCAGGCTCAAGCTTATAAAGAAGCTGTTAAAACATTAGAAAAACAAAAGGTTTGGTTTCAACAAAATCAATTAGCTTATGATGAGAAAATTAGAGTGTTAAAAAGAGATTTGGAGATGACAAGTAATGAGTTGAAATTTTCTGAAAAAGAAAAGGCTAAAGTTGAATTAGAGTTACAAGAGTTGAAGGTTAAGTTTGATAATGAAGTTGCAGGACGTAAGAAGTGGCAACAGGGAGCTAAACACCTAGATAGAATAATTGATAGTTGTCAGTCCATCAAGTCTAGAAGAGCACTAGGATATGGCAAATATGTAGGGCCTGATGAGGTTGATGACCCTGATGACTATAGTGTTTTAGACCATGAACCACCCTTGCAACCTCATACCCCTGTTAAGTTTGTTTAAGAGGGAGAGATGCATGCTGTCTCTCCCACTATCACAGGAACCTTTAAGCCCACCTCCCATCATTTGGACTTAGTTGAATCATAAACGCAAACTGGCAATAGGACTATTAACTCCCCTGACTCTAGTAGTGTCTCTAGTAATGATTCTAATGAATGTGTCTCTTGTTCTTTCAGTGACAAGACCTCAGTGACCTCTAACTCTAGTTATGCCAGTTGTGATTCCAAGACCAAGTCAGATTAACCCAAGTCCTCACAAAAGTCTTCTTTCATGTCTGCTGACTCTAGAGTTGCTGCTGATGATGTTCCTTCAAAGACAGCTTCTCTTGAAGACTTATCATTTACTTCTTTGAAAAACAATTCCTTTAAGTCATTACAAAACAATTCTATTTCCAGTGTTTGTTTGAATAATTCTGCGGTTGATAAGACATCTTTTGGTTTGAATAAATTTTCTAGAAAGAAGAACTATTTTGTTTGTGGTAGTAAATTGCATTTGATTAAGGATTGTGATTTTTATGAAAGAAGGCTGGGTGTTTCTGTTGATCATAATAGACCTAGACCAAAGTGGACCAATGTTCAAGCCAAACCCTCATATGTTCCACAGGCAACCCACACCACCAGCATACCCAACTCAATTTCTGCTGATAGGTTTGTTCCTGCTGGTGGGTATGTTTCTGCTGGTAAATATTTTCCTGCTGATAGGAACAGACATGTAGCTAGACCATTTTCTAGATATAACAATAATTACTTTCAAAATGGTTAATGGCCTAGTTATTATGACCCAATGTTTTTGGGAAGGGCATATTTGGATTCTGCTGTAAAGCCCTCAGCAGATTGTTCTTGGAAATTTAATAGACCATTTGTACACAGGGGTTCCAGGAACAATGGTGGATCTAACTCATCTACATGGCTTCACTCTAATGATCTACGAGGTAGACTCAAGTCATTAATGACTTGAGTCTCTCTATGGTACTCATGTTGTTGTATATTTTTGTTGTTGTAGGAACATCCTCTTAAAAGTAAAGATTTAGGTATTGTTGATAGTGGTTGCTCTAGAAGCATGTCTGGGAATCAAGAGAAGCTGCATGACTTTGTGCCTTTTAATGGAGGCCCAGTGACATTTGGAAGTGGAGTAGGAAGGATCACTGGTAAAGGAACCATCAGAACTCCAAAGGTTGATTTTGAGAATGTGTACTATGTGAAGGAGCTACAAAATTTCAATTGTTCTCTGTTTCACAAATTTGTGACAAAAAGATTCCTGTGCTATTCACTGAGGAGGACTGTCTTCTTCTATCAAAAGACTTCAAAATGCCTGATGAGAGTCTTGTATTACTAAGAGTTCCAAGAAATCATAATCTTTACACATTCAACTTGAATGATGTAAAGCTTGAAGGTGATCTAGCATGCTTGGTGGCCAAAGCATCCTTGGATGAATCTACAAAATGGCACAGAAGGATGGCACATGTAAACTTCAAGGTTATCAACAAGCTTGCTAAGAATGGACTGGTTCATGGACTTCCTTCCAAGGTTTTCACTAATGAACACAACTGTGTTGCATGTAACAAAGGAAAGCAACACAAGGCTTCTTACAAAGCTATTACTGCAGTGAGCACCATTTCAGAACCTTTGTAGCTACTACATATGGATCTTTTTGGTCCAACATCCATCAGAAGTATTGACCATAAGTACTTCTGTCTAGTGATCACTGATGCTTATAGTAGGTTTAGTTGGGTATTCTTTTTGGGCACTAAAGACCAAACTTTTTAGACTCTAAAAGAATTTATGGCCCTCATTGAAAACCAACTCAACAAAAAGATAAAAGGGATAAGGTGTGACAATGGGACAAAGTTCAAAAATGCCAATCTCATTAAAATCTGTGGAATCAAGGGTATAAAAAGGGATTATAGTAATGCCAGGACTCCTCAACAAAATGGAGTTGCTGAGAGGAAGAATAGAACCATGATAGAGGCTGCAAGATCCATGCTTGCTGACTCTAAACTTCCCACTATGTTTTGGACTGAAGCAGTAAGCACTGCTTGTCATGTTTTAAATAGGGTGCTGATTACAAGACCACATAACAAAACACCCTATGAGCTTTTGACTGGGAAAATACCCACCATTGAGTACTTTAAACCTTTTGGATGTCATGTGACTATCCTGAATACCAGTGATCACCTAGGAAAGTTTGAAGAAAAAGCTGCTGAAGGGTATATAGTTGGATACTCAGCTCATAGTAAGGCTTACAGGGTATATAATTTGGCTGCTAAGAAGATTGAGGAGACTCTTAACCTGAGGTTTCTGGAAGACAAAGAAAATGTTCAGGGAAAAGGTCATGAATGGTACTTTGACCTTGACTACTTGACAGATCATTTGGGGTATACTAGATTTAAAACTAACCCATCTACAGGTACACAAGAGTCACCTATTAACATTGCAGGTACCCTAGAAGATGACTCAGACAGTGATTCAGAATGTGATGAACCCACTATTGTTGTTTCTTCTATCCCTATTCATGTTGCAGGTCTTGTTAACAAAGTAGCCTCTGATGACAAAGTTGCTGCTGATGTGGATAACTCAGCATATGCAAAAGATCTTGCTAGACTTAAAAAGCAAGAACATGCAGAAAATGAAGAAGCTAAGAGGCTTGGTCTTGAGTTTGCTCAGGATACTGAGGCACTCTTGAGACAAGTTGCTCTTTATGCCAGCAGAAACACGGTTTCTGCTGATGGACCCCCTGTTGTTGCTGATGCCAATACTACTGATGGTATTTTTGCTGTTGTACCTATTTCTACTGCTACATCCACAAGCTTAGATGAACCTTTTACAAGGTTTCCCAGCCCCTCAGACCTTGGCAATCGTAGACAAAGTGCTGGCATTTTCCAATCAGCTTCTTATGATGATGATTTTGCTCCAACTCTGACCAATCTTGAAACTTGTGTTGATGTTAACCCTAATCCCACTAAGAGGATAAATACCATTCATCCTCTAACCAATGTACTTGGTAATCCCAGTTCCATGGTCCAAACAAGGAGCACAGTGAAAAAGATACAATTTGGTCAATGTGCTTTTATCACTTATGTTACAAATCAGAAGAGGGAATGATTGTACAATAACTTGCACTACCAGGCCTTCGATGGTGATCAAAGGAAATGAGGGGTGTGGTGATTACGCCAAGCTTGGATATAACCTGAAATAAGAAATACTAAAACACTACGTTAAGTGATTGCGCAGGGGTTGAGCCCTGCGAACCACCTTCGGCGTGTGAATAAGTGATCGATATGAGAGTTTAAGTGTAAGCAAAGTAAAGTAAGGTGAGAGAGATTGCATACTAGATTTGTCATCGTCCAGGACTATTTATAGGTGAAGAAAACGGTCCTGGAGAGTGGTCATACGTTTGAGAGAGATCACGGGGGCGTCCCATGACTTGTGGTAACCGCTAGGGGTTAGTGTCCCAGTCCTCCTGATTTAGCGGGGGAGCTAAAGAGAAAGAGGAGACGTGGGTAAGACTTTGTCTCACCAATGTTTGGACTTGGCATTGTTCCGTCCTTAAAACTTATCGAGAGATACCCCGAAGGGCTTAATCCTTCGATTGGCGAATTCCCACTTGGTAACTAGATCATTGATGATTAGTTTTACGCCAAAGAAAGTTTTAGGAGGCTAGCCAGAGCCTTCGATTATGTAGGTTACGATCAGACTCGAAGGGGTGTCCTTCAAGCTAATCGGAGGGTACATCATCAAGCCCCCAGTAGAAAGTTAGATATGCGCACAAGAATATGTGGCTTTCAACTCTATCGTCAAGTGAACTAACCGTGTGAGCTCGTAGGACCCTGTAAGGAAATTAACGTCGCAAAGTACGCATTAAATGCGCTTAAATATGACCTAACAACTCACAGTAAGCCTACAGTAGCAATATCCTCGGTAAACAAAAACGTCCATTCGAATTTTAAAAACCCATTGGAATCCGGATAGATAAACAAGACACGTGTATGGTTATGATCAAAAAAGAGAAGCGCTATAAATGTTTATCACCTCTAACCCTAAATCACTTTTACATTTGCGCCCAAAATTACTTTTCAACACTGTGTGCAGATTCCGATCAAAATTTACACACATCATCACGTTTTATTAACCTACGCAAGAAAAAAGGTAAATTTTCTCTTTGTTAAGCTATATTTCATCGTAGAAGTATCATTCTTCGTTAATCAATATGGCCGAAAATAACAAGTTTGTGATTAAGGAACAAAAATGTACTTTATCAAAAGATGAGTTACGTGCTTTTCTTGAGGATTATCCTATTCCCAAAGAATTTAAGATTATGCTCCCTATTAAAAATCAATCGATATTTGATGCTCCTGAGGGATATGTAGGTCTTTACACCCATGCGTTTAAATTGTCAAACTTTAGAATACCAATCCACCCTTTAATTTTAGAGTTTATGCAATACTATCAAGTACACATCTCTAGGTTCAACCCATTTGGCCTGGCTAAGTTGACAACATTCATTGTGATGTGTAAAGCCTATGGATATGAGCCTACACTGACAGTGCTTAGGGGTTTTACGAACTTGTACCCGGGTGGGGATTGGTTGACTTTTGCAAAAAGAGGTGACCCTGATGTTCCAACCATATTGTTAAAGCCTTTTACAAACATTACGGACTAGAAAGGGAGTTTCTTTTACATCCAAGATACAATAATACCTCCAGAGTACCCTGCTTTAGTGAACGAAGCATACAAGTTTGATAAAAAAATGTTTCAACGATGAGTTACCTTATACTATTCGAAGGAATCCATTGTATCAGCGTCTTGTTCGCCATCCAGTGAATGTTCAGTCTTTCCCCGAGCCCATTCTTTACATGGTTGGTATTGTTGACCATTGGGAGGGTTCCCCCATGAAGCCTTAAATAGTTTGTGATGGAAAAAGTATGTACACTCTTATTTAAATAAATTTGAACAACTTATCTGATGATATTTATCTTCTTTCTTTCATTTTGCAGGAATGTCTTTCCGTAACTTTGTTGTTGCCGATGGTGCCAGGGAGACGAGCTTCCTTCCAAAGAATCCTGGGAAGTCAGCTATGGGGTTGGCTCACCATCCGTGTCAGTTAATAATTAGGAAGACGATGCCCAAATGGTGGAGCCCATAGCTTCCATGCAGCCTTCCAAACCAGAGAAAAAATCGAAGCCAGTGATTGCAGAGGAGACTTCACAGTTGGTGGAGAATGTTGCTGAGTCCGATGACCCTCTCTCCGAGGATGACCAGGTGACCATACTTGGCTCATTATCTGGCATAGCTGACAGGGTTTGCCTTTAGATTTGATAGGAAAAGCATTCACTATTAGTGCTTATGAGTGTACCGGTAGCATTTAGATTCTAGAACTTGCGTTAGTGATGCATCCCGAGACCGCTAGTGATACTACATTCGTGTAGTAGGATTTACAACATGATAAAAGGCATTAGGATCACCCTTGTGTTAAACCCGTATCATAATTACTTGACCATTTAAGTCATATTACTTGGCTAGTTAAGTCAACTAATTTTTCCCACACCTTAGCGTTGTACTCATTTGTAGTACACGAAACCCCTAGTACACCCCTCCGAGCCTATCTTTTCGTCTCTAACTTTAAGCATCTTACTTAAAGGAAGAATTTGTTACACCCCACTTAAATGTACACCCAAATCGCCTTACACATTACCCCCCAAGCTGGAAGTCTGTGTTAACCAACATGCCCATTGAGGAGTTGTGTGATCTGCACGACAAGAGTTATACAAGGCAAGTTGTGTTGGACAATCATCTCAATTCTCGAACAAGGGAGGTGGTACGGACCCTTGCTTCTGCTAGGGAGAAGATGGATGAGATCTTGGCAAGAGAGAAGAAGAAGGACCAAGAGTTTGCAGAGGTTCAAGCAAAGTGTGAAGAGGCTTTGAGGGATATTGAGCAGAATCCCCTTGTACAAGACCTTCGTTCTGATATTGCAGGGTTGGAGAAGGATCTGAACAAAGTGAAGACAGAATTGATGAGGCGAAAAATGAACTATTTTTAGGGGGTCATTTAAGCCGAAATTGGAATTTATTTGATCAAATATTGCCCTAAATCGTTCCTTTTGTGATTTTAGGTAATTTGGGAGTGATTTCTGGAAAAGGAAGCATTTTGGACGTTTTTGGAGCATAAAAGTGAAGAAAACGGCAAAGTCTTAATTTTCCTTGCTGGGAACAGTAGATGACGGCGTCAAGAAGAATTTTATGACGGCGTCAAGAGCAAAATGGATGACGGCCCAGAGAAAATGTGACGGCGTCAGAAGTATGGCGTCAAGAGTAAATTTGGTGACGGCCTGGAGCAGAATTACACATGACGGCGTCAGCTATAGATCTAGGCAGTCCAAGAACTTTATTGGCGGCGAGATGACGGCGTCAGATTTTTCCTCTTGACGCCGTCACCTCACAAAATCTATATATACTTTTCTAATTTTCATTCATAAGAGAGGAACTTGTGTGGAGGATATTAGGGCCGAACCTAATAAACCCTAGGGCGTTTGTAACAGTATTTTTAAGGGTTTTCACCCCTTGAAACCCTTCATGTTCAATTGAGATAAGTATTCTTCCAATTCATTCAATATGTCTATGTGTTGTTTGAATATATCTTACACTTGTCTTGATTTTAACATGCTAGGCTAGATCTATTGTGTGTTTGCTTAGATGTAATGAAACCTAGATGTTGATTATAGGTTGATTACTTGTTTATAATTGTAATGGATGAATGAATTCAATGTTAGGCTTAAGAAAACTGGCAGATCTCCATTGTGTAACTTGCTTGAACATCTTAAGAAACATGAACCGATGTGTACTAGGTTTTTATGGTTGTATTTAATGCATGAGCGAATTCTAATGATCCCATGTTAGGAGCTTCTTAGCCGGCTCGACATAGGAGTGAAGTAGGAGCTTATAGGATTGGGGAAGTAAGTACGCCACCCCATGAATGGTATTAAGGAATACAATCCATCATCCACGCAACTGTAACAAGTAATTAACCTGTAAAAGATATCTAGGGAGTAGTGAAATCTATGTAAACACAATTCTCCCATATATTGCTCACACCACTATCTTAATTTAGTTTATTTTCATTTTTGTTATTTTATTTTGATTGCATCTTAGTTATTGGGTTAGTTGACTAGCAACTAATTCCGCCCACTCCTCTAAAAACCGAGATTTTACTTGCTTTCATAAAAATATAAAAATACAAAAAGAATCATCCCTCACCTCTAGACCTAGTTTTTAGGCTTTTCAATCCTAGCGACACTATTCCTGAGTTGAACAATCAATCCCCCGGTACTTGTCACTATACTATACTACAACGATCAGGTACACTGCCTGGTGGGGGTTGTAAGCTTCTCGAGATCCCTCAAGAGGTAAAGCCTGGTGCAATTCCCAGGCATCAAGTTTTTGGCGCCGCTGCCGGGGAATAGTTATTGTCTAGGTTAGAATTTCTTTTTATTAGGTCTACTTGCTAGATTCCTTTCTAGTAAGACTTTATTTTTGTTTTTAGGTTCTCTTTTGTAACACCCCAACCCGATAAGGGTAGAAGTATTACATTACAGTGACATATCAGAACAAACACAAGCATATAATTCATACATACAAAAGATATTCAGGGTTTACAAATGGAACATCTGATACTACAAAGTTATAAAAATAAATACTACGTCTAATAAAGTGAAACTTCTTCTAATCGTCTCTAGTCCAAAGCATAGTCTTCTAAGTCCAGTCACACTCTCTTCCCATAACCCAGCTTCCTACTAAACCTGCCGCAGGAAAAGGAAATGCGGCTGAGCTTAAAAAGCCCAGTGAACAGATACATATACAAAGCAATAATAATGAAACAAACAGGAGTAGAATGCATTAGGGAAATAGAATAAGGAATATATAAAAGAGAGTAATAGAAAAGAAAAGAAAGGATAGTCATCCACCACGAGCCCATACTCAAAGTCATAACTCAACATCATAATCTCAAAGTCATAAGCCGTCAATTCATAATCTCACAATCAGAGGGGATACCTCTCAGGCAACCAGATAATATGAGGGGTGTCCTCATGTATCATAAAGGCGGAGTGATCAGCTCCCATGGGTTGTGAAGGGCATGTATAGCACACAGTACCAATCACCTCAAAGTCAACTCAAAGTCATAGTTAAATCCACTAAGCATACATGTCTAGGATTGCAATCCATACGCCCCTTACTCAAAGTCAATCTCAAAGTCATATACTCAAAGTCATAGCCGGCAGATAATCATAAAAAGGGACGACGTGAGAAATCACTCACCCACGCATGAGTCATGCCAGTGGTGCATCACAGACATGCCTATGGTACCTCCATAGGTAGAAGAAACATAAATGGCTCGGGTATCAAACTAAGAGTCAGGTCTCAAAATCATGCAAAAGGTCATATAGCAAAGGTGCATCTCAAAGTCATATCTCAAGGTCATCTCAAAGTCATAATATCATAAGTCATATCAATGGTTCAGAATATCCAAGGTTCATTACAAAAGGTTCATTATGAAGTTTCATAAGTTCATAAAATGTGAAAAGGGTTAAGATAAAACAGATTTAAAAACTTTAATAGTCATTTACCCATTTCATCACAAAAGTTTCCCTTTTAAAACATTCTTCATAAAAGCCAATTAATCCTTCATTTAAAAATGGTTTCGTATCAAAATCATAGAATGTCATTTCAAAACAGTTTCCTTCCATAACATCAAGTTATATTTTAAAAAGGTTTTCATATCAGATTATCATAAAAGATGAACCAGAGATATCGGATATTCAAGGGTCAGAAATCATAGCAACGAAATCAGATCAGAAGCTAACAAATCAAAGCTTAACAGGAATCAGAGGAAGTTCACAACAGAAGGGAACATAGCAATGGCTTGGGGAATCTTAACTGAATCATAGCTCAACGTCATAAGAAGAATATAGGAGCCTTTACTGAAAAGGCAGAGTATCCGTACCTTATTGCAAAGCACAAATGAAACAAACACAGAAACGGAAAGGACTCAAGATCTCTCATTCTTCACACCTAGAGGAGAAGAGGGGGAATCATAATTCATTCTTAAGTACATATCTTTCCATTTTAAGTAACTCTCCATTTTAAGTAACTTTCCATTTTTAGTAACTTTCCATTTTTAGTAACTTTCCATTTTAAGTAACTTTCCATTTTTAGTAACTTTCCATTTTAAGTAACTTTCCATTTTAAGTAACTTTCCATTTTTAGTAACTTTCCATTTTAAGTAACTTTCCATTTTTAGTAACTTTCCATTTTAAGTAACTTTCCATTTTTAGCAGGTTTCCATAAATAGTAAGTTTCCACTTTTAGAAGGTTTCCATAATTAGAAGGTTTCCACTTTTAGAAAGTTTCCATATTTAGTAAGTTGAATCATTATTAATGGAAATAAGTATCTTTTAACATATTTACACATTTGGTCCTTAGGGTTTCATAACTCTACATTTTATACCCTTTACTTTCCAAAATTACACTTTAACCCTTTTAGTTCTCAAAGTTACATTTTAAACCCTTAACTTATCCATTTTACATAATGATCACTTATTTTATTAAGTTATTCGAATATACCTTCAAGTATTCACAATTTACACTTTAAGTCCTTTAAGTTATCAAAGTTACATATTTAACCCTTTAACTTATAATTTCAACTTTTAATTATCCATAATTATATATCAATCCATTAAATTATCAAAATAGCACAAAACCCCCTGAATATATTTTATTACTCAAATCAGTCCCAAGTCCCCAGAAATTACACTTTTAGTCCCTCTACTTTAATTAATTACAAATCACACCAATTAAATACAATTAATTCATTTTCTTGTAATATTTACACTTAGAACCCTCAAGTTATATTTTTCCCATATTCCTACTGATTTATATGACATTACAAAAATATCCCAGAAGTTTCAAAGTTGGCAAAACACCCCCTTATACTTTTAAAACCAATCGGATTCCTATTAAAATTAACCCAAAAAATGTTACAAGCCCTAAACTAATTCCCAATCATTACTCCATCATTAATTTAACCTTAAAACATCAATAATGATCAGATCTCAAGTACCAAACCCTAACCCTAGCTCGATTAGGGTTTCTTTTTATTTTCTTCTTCATTTTCTTAATTAGCCAATTTGTAAAATAATTAATAACACAAGATTTAAGCTTCCATAATTCTTAACAATATTTTTCCAGGTTATATTACATCATAAAAAGTGTATAATAATTTTATTAATAATTATTCTGGATCGGATCATATATTTCACAATTAAACACGTTTTTAGGGTTTTAATTCACAAATAATTCATAGAGCATGCATGGTTCGACTTTAGCATTTTATTTGAGACTTATATGATGTAAGAGACGTGAGAAAAATACCAGACCAGGTTTGGAACAAATAGAATAGGCTGGACGAATTATAGCACACGCATAGAGCCAAAACGATCCAAAAATCACCACGACTTCAAAAACGATCTTCTAACCTTGAAACCAATTTTCGTGGGTCTTAATAAGTGTAAGGAACATCAGAAAAATAAGAAACAAATTTTGTAGAGGTCGAATGAAGCACAAGCGAATTACCTTGTTTTTAGGATTCGACAAAGAGAAAAAGTCACCACGATCGTGTAAGGCTTCCACAAATAAAAAGGAATTTTTCTTGGCTTCTTAGGATGTTGTATGATCACAGAAAATTGCTTAGGAGTCATGGGAGAGTCGAATGGAGGCTAAGGAAATTCTTTGTGTGTGTTTTCTTGGATCGGCTAGGGTTTTGGGAGAATAAAATGCATGGGTTGACTTTTAAATGGTGAGAACCGATCCTAGGGGAGGGCTTTGGGCCAAAATTTCGGCCATATAGGTTAGGGAACATATTTTGTGATTATCTTCCTTATTTAAAAGATCTAAATCATTTTTAAATCAAAATAATATTATTTATGTGACATTCGGCCCTTTAAGGGTAATTTGGTAATTTTGCAACTTGTATAAATGTTAAATGAAGTTGTTAAAATTATTTGGATACATAACTTATACATTGTTAGGAGTTTGGGATTTATTTGGATACTTTAATAAGCTTTTAAATAATTTTTAACTTGTAGGGGCATTTTAGTCATTTCCCATGCTTTTAGATTTTAGGTGTTACAACTTCTTCCCCTCTAAAAAGAAAAATTTCGTCCTCGAAATTTGAACTCGCAAAGTTAGACGAAGTCGTAATAAACCGCAAAAGGTCATTACAACATTCTCACGCTCGGGGAGGTTCTTCCAAAAAGATCTTCAGACAACTTAGTTTCTCATGACTCGTGACTATCGTCAAAACAGTTTCAGATTTCCCAGAAAGGCATATCATATTGAATTTGAATCAAAAGGGTAATGTACCGAATATAACGGATGATAATCGAATTCTCCAGGAAGAGGTATAAAAATGCATAGGATTTTTCATCGATTTGATTAGGCGAATCAGATGAGAAGACATTGAATTGTAGCAAACATGGGGTGATTTAATGGTTTAACTCTTCAGCTTCTCAGATAGTCTCGGCTTTTAGATAACCTTCCAAAGGTATTCTCATAAACAAACAGGTCTCATTTCCTCAAAGTCCACAATCATATATTTTACTCATAGCAGATCATAATGAACAACTTCACGAATGCGAATCGTATACGGACAGAAAGCATATCGTTAGATATCGTCAACGGCAAAAATTTCATAATGGAACCTAAGATTCTTATCAGAAGTTGCAAAGATCAGCAAAACACGTGTCGAGAGTCCAAACGGATCGAATCGTATAACAAAGACAACATATCAAACGTATAGGTAGAATGAACCTAAAGTCTCACTAAACTCAGATGATCTTGATCAGATGCCAGAATTCTAAAGCTTCTAAGGCACTCCTCGAAATATCACATGCCCACCATAAGTGCACGTTATATGATGTAAGTATTATCACGTTGGCCAGGCGTCATAATACTGGCATCATATAAATATGCCCTCACGATGGTCATCCTTTATTTCAAGTCGTGAATCAAAACACCTATCTTAATCCACCTAGTACTTCTATAGTCTCAAGGTCATCAGAATCAAACAACATAACTAAGAGAACGAAATTACTCGAAGAGTAACGGAAATCCGAGAATGTCATTCAGAATTAAGGTACGTCATCAATAGCGTCAATCCTTTACAGCATCATCTCGTCTAAACACAATGTCCGCTTCAAAATTCGTCCACTCAAATACAAATTTCAAAATTTCTTCCAAGTTGGGGTAGTCTGTTTACTCTTGTCCATCTTGCCTCATGATTAAAAGAATTTAAACTCGAGTCTGGTTCCTCCGGTCTTCAGCAGCTCCTCTTGGTAGTGTGGCATCGTAACGGCAGTCTCTGACGCGATTACTGTGCATCCCTCCATCTGCAGGTCTGCTTCTGCTCTCAATTCATCTTAGTACAACTAAAATGAATAGAGAAACAAGACTGCGTGTCTTCGACAGGTCTTCTGTCATGGCTCCAGGTTTTAAGGTACATGATGTTGTTGTCGACTCCAGGTTGTGTGTTGAATGGTTCGTCTTCTTTGGTCGGGTTGTCTTGATGCCCAAGCTGAAATCTTCATGCGTTGCATGATGTATGATTGAGTACTATCATAGTTCTTCTCTTCTTCTTGTATGCTTCTTCCACGGTACTGCTTGTCGCAACCATCTTCTACTACTCTACCACCAGGTTCTAACTCCGATAACGGTCTTCGATCTTGGTCCCTCTTGTGAAAGCTCTGTCTTCACATTATACGGGGTAGTGTGTCTACTATGCTTTCTGAGCGTCAATCAAATTTCCCTTCCAGAACAAAGGGTCATCTCACCAATAATCTCTATGTTCTTCTTTCGTTTCAGAACACAACACAATGTCATACTATGACAATTTGTCCAAAACATGCGGAAACATGATTATTCTAGCCAACACCATTGGCATCATTCAAGCTCATAAATGTTATAACGAGTGCAAGGGCAACTTCAGAAATCATCTCAGGGAATTTTCACATCGCCTTCTTTCTTCTTCAAAAACTGAAATACTTCACAAAGGTTACTCTCGGTTAGTTAACCTCTTTCTTAGAAGTTCTTGTGGTGGCTTCTTCAGCCTTCAAATCTAAAATGATGCAATCAAATGCGGGGTTCAAAGGAAGACAAATTAATCATTGATACGCGGAAATAGATAATGATTACTGATAGTGGTACGTTTAAGTTCACGACAGTCGATACGTCATCGCATACTTCTCTTGTTCTTCTTCATAAACAAACAAGAGCATTCAAGAGAATCACCAAGGTTGACAAAATCAGCTCCTTCAACCACTCAACTTCTATGGCACCATGGTTTCTTCAACTGAGATCAGTTCAATGTCCACTCTACCTCCTAAGCAGGAAGGAGTACCAAAAGTTCATCAGAGAATACCGGAAAATCTTTGTACAACAAAATATTTCCCAATAGCAGAACTTCCCAAGGGTTGATAATAATGGTTTTCAGGAAAATTTGATAATCATATGAGTTCGGGTTTGGTGTTTTCATAGTGGTAGAAATTTTAGCAGGTGTAGAGAGTCATCATAACGAAATAGGGTGAAGCAGATTGTTAAGGTCACATTTCAGATACGGTAGTCTATGGTATCTTCACGAATAGTCATTCAGTCCAAAAGACCGTACAATCAGACATATCAAAGTCAAAGGATTCATAGAGTGAATACAGTCGTCAAATCATACAGATAGTTCATATATCAGAGTCAAGTACATGATTCAACAAAAGTGTTGGGATGGATAAACGAACAGTTCAATGTGTGGGAATTCGTTTAGTTTCTTAGCATAAGTAGCAGGCAGGATGTGTATCATTGGTAATACGAATATCGTATAATCGTCAATTGTGAGAGGTACAGGATCTCAGTTATCAGCATCATTATGCTTAGTTAACAAATCCATACAGAGATAGTATTTACATCATGCCCTTCCAAAGGAAACGGTTGGCAGAACAAGGTTCATCATTCAAAGAGAGCAAACAAACTTCTCATATTCGTGGTTCATAATTACCAGAAATCTCATAGGAGTAGTAATGGATCATACAGAGTTAAGTAGTATCGGATGATACATTCATACCTAACATACGTAATGAATTCACAGAATGTGTCGAACACATTATGGTTGAATGACCCACGATGTGGTCGAAAAGGTGTCAAACAACTTATCAAACAAATCGGAGGCGGAGATCAAAATCTGAAAGTGAAACTTAAATGTGTAAGGTATCCAGGTAGCTTTCCGAGGTATTCCAAACTTACATGGTTACTAAGCTTAAGTTGCAAAACTTCTAACTTCTGAAACAAAGGTCCTTATAAGGCTTATCTAAGAGCAAAGGCACGATCAGAGTGATGCGGAAGCAAATGATACTTACATAAATGTCTTAGTCTACCCATTCCTCACTGGAAATAACTTGGGGTCCTATGAGGAATCCTAAGGTAAAGTTTTAAAAGGTTGTCTTATGAGCGCCTACAGTGGAAACTTAGGGGTCCAAACTTCACAGGTCAAGGGTAAATGTATTACGAATCGCAGCCTGGGCTCTGATACCATAATTGTAACACCCCAACCCGATAAGGGTAGAAGTATTACATTACAGTGACATATCAGAACAAACACAAGCATATAATTCATACATACAAAAGATATTCAGGGTTTACAAATGGAACATCTGATACTACAAAGTTATAAAAATAAATACTACGTCTAATAAAGTGAAACTTCTTCTAATCGTCTCTAGTCCAAAGCATAGTCTTCTAAGTCCAGTCACACTCTCTTCCCATAACCCAGCTTCCTACTAAACCTGCCGCAGGAAAAGGAAATGCGGCTGAGCTTAAAAAGCCCAGTGAACAGATACATATACAAAGCAATAATAATGAAACAAACAGGAGTAGAATGCATTGGGGAAATAGAATAAGGAATATATAAAAGAGAGTAATAGAAAAGAAAAGAAAGGATAGTCATCCACCACGAGCCCATACTCAAAGTCATAACTCAACATCATAATCTCAAAGTCATAAGCCGTCAATTCATAATCTCACAATCAGAGGGGATACCTCTCAGGCAACCAGATAATATGAGGGGTGTCCTCATGTATCATAAAGGCGGAGTGATCAGCTCCCATGGGTTGTGAAGGGCATGTATAGCACACAGTACCAATCACCTCAAAGTCAACTCAAAGTCATAGTTAAATCCACTAAGCATACATGTCTAGGATTGCAATCCATACGCCCCTTACTCAAAGTCAATCTCAAAGTCATATACTCAAAGTCATAGCCGGCAGATAATCATAAAAAGGGACGACGTGAGAAATCACTCACCCACGCATGAGTCATGCCAGTGGTGCATCACAGACATGCCTATGGTACCTCCATAGGTAGAAGAAACATAAATGGCTCGGGTATCAAACTAAGAGTCAGGTCTCAAAATCATGCAAAAGGTCATATAGCAAAGGTGCATCTCAAAGTCATATCTCAAGGTCATCTCAAAGTCATAATATCATAAGTCATATCAATGGTTCAGAATATCCAAGGTTCATTACAAAAGGTTCATTATGAAGTTTCATAAGTTCATAAAATGTGAAAAGGGTTAAGATAAAACAGATTTAAAAACTTTAATAGTCATTTACCCATTTCATCACAAAAGTTTCCCTTTTAAAACATTCTTCATAAAAGCCAATTAATCCTTCATTTAAAAATGGTTTCGTATCAAAATCATAGAATGTCATTTCAAAACAGTTTCCTTCCATAACATCAAGTTATATTTTAAAAAGGTTTTCATATCAGATTATCATAAAAGATGAACCAGAGATATCGGATATTCAAGGGTCAGAAATCATAGCAACGAAATCAGATCAGAAGCTAACAAATCAAAGCTTAACAGGAATCAGAGGAAGTTCACAACAGAAGGGAACATAGCAATGGCTTGGGGAATCTTAACTGAATCATAGCTCAACGTCATAAGAAGAATATAGGAGCCTTTACTGAAAAGGCAGAGTATCCGTACCTTATTGCAAAGCACAAATGAAACAAACACAGAAACGGAAAGGACTCAAGATCTCTCATTCTTCACACCTAGAGGAGAAGAGGGGGAATCATAATTCATTCTTAAGTACATATCTTTCCATTTTAAGTAACTCTCCATTTTAAGTAACTTTCCATTTTTAGTAACTTTCCATTTTAAGTAACTTTCCATTTTAAGTAACTTTCCATTTTTAGTAACTTTCCATTTTAAGTAACTTTCCATTTTAAGTAACTTTCCATTTTTAGCAGGTTTCCATAAATAGTAAGTTTCCACTTTTAGAAGGTTTCCATAATTAGAAGGTTTCCACTTTTAGAAAGTTTCCATATTTAGTAAGTTGAATCATTATTAATGGAAATAAGTATCTTTTAACATATTTACACATTTGGTCCTTAGGGTTTCATAACTCTACATTTTATACCCTTTACTTTCCAAAATTACACTTTAACCCTTTTAGTTCTCAAAGTTACATTTTAAACCCTTAACTTATCCATTTTACATAATGATCACTTATTTTATTAAGTTATTCGAATATACCTTCAAGTATTCACAATTTACACTTTAAGTCCTTCAAGTTATCAAAGTTACATATTTAACCCTTTAACTTATAATTTCAACTTTTAATTATCCATAATTATATATCAATCCATTAAATTATCAAAATAGCACAAAACCCCCTGAATATATTTTATTACTCAAATCAGTCCCAAGTCCCCAGAAATTACACTTTTAGTCCCTCTACTTTAATTAATTACAAATCACACCAATTAAATACAATTAATTCATTTTCTTGTAATATTTACACTTAGAACCCTCAAGTTATATTTTTCCCATATTCCTACTGATTTATATGACATTACAAAAATATCCCAGAAGTTTCAAAGTTGGCAAAACACCCCCTTATACTTTTAAAACCAATCGGATTCCTATTAAAATTAACCCAAAAAATGTTACAAGCCCTAAACTAATTCCCAATCATTACTCCATCATTAATTTAACCTTAAAACATCAATAATGATCAGATCTCAAGTACCAAACCCTAACCCTAGCTCGATTAGGGTTTCTTTTTATTTTCTTCTTCATTTTCTTAATTAGCCGATTTGTAAAATAATTAATAACACAAGATTTAAGCTTCCATAATTCTTAACAATATTTTTCCAGGTTATATTACATCATAAAAAGTGTATAATAATTTTATTAATAATTATTCTGGATCGGATCATATATTTCACAATTAAACACGTTTTTAGGGTTTTAATTCACAAATAATTCATAGAGCATGCATGGTTCGACTTTAGCATTTTATTTGAGACTTATATGATGTAAGAGACGTGAGAAAAATACCAGACCAGGTTTGGAACAAATAGAATAGGCTGGACGAATTATAGCACACGCATAGAGCCAAAACGATCCAAAAATCACCACGACTTCAAAAACGATCTTCTAACCTTGAAACCAATTTTCGTGGGTCTTAATAAGTGTAAGGAACATCAGAAAAATAAGAAACAAATTTTGTAGAGGTCGAATGAAGCACAAGCGAATTACCTTGTTTTTAGGATTCGACAAAGAGAAAAAGTCACCACGATCGTGTAAGGCTTCCACAAATAAAAAGGAATTTTTCTTGGCTTCTTAGGATGTTGTATGATCACAGAAAATTGCTTAGGAGTCATGGGAGAGTCGAATGGAGGCTAAGGAAATTCTTTGTGTGTGTTTTCTTGGATCGGCTAGGGTTTTGGGAGAATAAAATGCATGGGTTGACTTTTAAATGGTGAGAACCGATCCTAGGGGAGGGCTTTGGGCCAAAATTTCGGCCATATAGGTTAGGGAACATATTTTGTGATTATCTTCCTTATTTAAAAGATCTAAATCATTTTTAAATCAAAATAATATTATTTATGTGACATTCGGCCCTTTAAGGGTAATTTGGTAATTTTGCAACTTGTATAAATGTTAAATGAAGTTGTTAAAATTATTTGGATACATAACTTATACATTGTTAGGAGTTTGGGATTTATTTGGATACTTTAATAAGCTTTTAAATAATTTTTAACTTGTAGGGGCATTTTAGTCATTTCCCATGCTTTTAGATTTTAGGTGTTACATCTTTAGTCTATCTTATTTCTTCGTGTTTTTGTTCGTAACTCTTTACCATCCGACATCATGGAAGGTGGTAACATCTTTGAACCCATCAACCCACCACAACAAGACCACCCATAAAACCCACCACTAGCAAACCAACCTCTTAGGCCCCGAACCCTAGGAGAGTACTCCCGACCTAGCCACCAAGGCTACCGAAACACCATTGAGCTCACCCAAGGAACCAATGTGTCTCCCTTGCTATCCGACACCATCCGGTTGGTGTAAAGCGGATGTGCATTCCATGTACTTCGTTCCGAAGATCCAAATCAACATCTCAAGGACTTCCTTAAAATCGTAGATTCCATAGACCTAGATGTTGCAACTAGAGAGACGACCCGATTACGCCTATTCCAATTCTCTCTACGTGATCAAGCTAGTCAATGGCTTGAACGTTTACCCGCGGGATCCATCACCTCATGGGATGATCTCACCACTCGTTTCCTTGCTCAATTTTTCCCACCGGGGAGAACTACCAAGCTTAGAAATGATATCTTGATGTTCCAACAACGTCAAGGTGAAACTCTATATGAAGCATGGACTCGTTTCAAGGACTTACTCCAAAAAGTCCCTCATCATGGCATAGATCTTTGGCTCCAAGTCCAAATCTTCTATGACCATATCGATCTCTCCACAAGGTGAACCATTGACCAATCGGCCGGTGGCAAGCTACGTGATCTTAGTGCGGAAGAATCATGGGAACTCATAGAAGATCTTGCTCTCTATGACAACGAAAGTTGGAATGATCCCCGTGATTTAAACAAAACGGTCAAGGCAATATCTTTGCCTTCGAACAATTCTAGCACTCCCGACCGTAGGATCATGGAACTTGAGGACCAAGTCAAGTTTCTCATGAAATCTTACGAAGCTCCTAAGCCTTCAAGCCAAGTGAACAAAATCACTTCTTCATGCGAATTATGTAGTGGTCCCCATGACACTCGTGATTGCGTGGAACTCCCTGGAACAGCTTTTGCGGACTACGCATCCTCGCGTACCGACGAAGCGAGAGATAAGTGGTACACTTTCAAACCCGAGCCAAACCCTTACGGTGATTCCTACAATCCTTCTTGGAAAAATCACCCAAACCTTAGGTGGAAGTAAAACCAAAACAATTCTTCCAATCCGCCTAATTGTTACCAACCAAACGGTCCACCCTCCAACCGTACTTTCAACAACAATCCTTCTAACAACTATGGTAGTACCAACAATCTTGAAGGATTGATGTCCAAGTTTATGGCATCTCAAGAAGCTCGCATAGCTAGGTTTGAAACCGAATTCAACCAACAACAAACAGAGATGACCAATAAGATTGACAACTTGTTGAAAGCCCTCAACAACCAAACGTTAACTACACCTAGGAAGGACACTAGGGACGCCAATAGCGGAATCCAAACTAAGGACCCCTCGTCATCCAAACACGTCCACTTTGTCAATGTTGTCACTATTAAGCCAATAGATAAGGAGATAGAAGAAAGTGACAAGGATGAAGTTGGAATAGAAACCGATACTTGGGATGAACTTAAGGAAGTTGAGGTTAATAAGGGAGAAAAGTTAGAGGAAGTAGAGACTGTAGAAGAGTACTTTGATGAGTTGCCCACCAAGGAAGAACGGGAATATCACAAGGATTTATTCGATGATCCCGAGACACCATATATCCTTGGTTCACCCCTTATCAAAATGGGAGACCCCTCTAACATCAACATACCATGCAACATTGGGCATATGCATGTATGGAAAGCTTATATCGATCCTAGATCTCCTATAAACATCATGACTAGGACTTATTATAATTGGGTAATGAAAAAACAACTTGGTTATAGGATGATGCGCAACAAGAATTTGATAAGTAATTTTGTAGGTAGAGTGAAAGGATTGCATGTGATTGTCGGAAATTTCACTTATGAGATCGATTTTATGATAGTAGAGGATACTCGTCCGGTGATAGATGCTTGCCTACGTCAAGTAGTGTTCGGAAAACCATTCGTTGAGGCCACTAGGATGAGTTATGATCCGACTCTAGGGATAGTTAGGTTCAAGGAAGAGAATGACGAGATTGCCTACCAAATGCCCTATAAGATTGAGCAATACTGCCTCCTATCGAACATAGAAAAGGAACACAAACAAGCGGCTTACTATAGGAATGATGAGGATAGACGTAGAGGAGTAGAGTATGTGATGAATAGGATGCTTGGTTTCTACAAAGAATGCTTGCAACTAGGTCCGGAATATAAAACCGATATAGGAGATGACCTAGAGAGTGAAACCAACGATGAGGTCACGTAGTAGCCCATGACCTTGAGTCTAGCTACAAGACTCGTAAATAAAGAAAAGTGTTTCTTGGGAGGCAGCCCATGTTTTGTGTGATTTTTATTTTGTTTGATTGTTATTTGTTTCCGTATGCATGCTTTATTTTTATTGTAGGTAGATCATGTTTCAAACTAAAATGGTGAAAATACTTTATTTTGTTGTTTGGCTTTGTCTTAACTTCATCCAAGGGTATTTTTCAAAAGATAAGTGTAAGGGGAAACCCCAAATATGTTTTTTTTAAGAAACAAACTTGATCATGATTCTCCACAATATTAAGTGAACATGTATATTCGTATTTGTTAGAGTCAAATGCTTGTATCGAGTCATAATGATGTTTTGCAGGATTTTCCAGGAAGTAGGACAAGGTTTTTCCAGAAATTTTCCGGAAACTTAACATAAGAAATTCTGCAGGTCACTTCTGACGGCGTCAGGAAGAAATTCCTGACGGCGTCACGTGTAAAAATCTGGAAATTTTACCAGTTTTGTTTTTCTAACGGAGTCTTAAAGTTTTTGTTGAATCTTTAGTTTTATAATCTCCAGGAAATCTGCAAACATCATTCCACAAGCATTATATCTTACATTGTTTTCTAGGATTTGTTATCATATATAGATTGCCGCCGATTTTACGCGAGGTTGCCTTGTTTGTTTTCTCAGGTTTAACAGGTTATGTTTGACAAGAAGATGATTTATATTCTGGAAGGGAAGCCTTGATTGTTTATTTTCTTGGAGGAAGATCTAACCTGGTTACCATATTATCCATACCGAGCGAATCAGGGGAGTATTTGATTTCATTCTTTTACCTGTTTTACTTTTACAATCTTTACTTGAACATTGGGGACAATGTTCATCCTAAGTGTAAGGGGAGGGTAAAATAATGATACCTTATAGATACACTTTCACTTGAGTTTGTTTGTTTGATGGTAGGTGTTTAATAAAACTATGAGAAATACTTGTTAGTGTAATTTTAGCGCCAAATTTAATTTTTTTTACAAAATTTAGGAGTGAAACTTTAGCCTTAGCAAGCATCTCATGGATAGGAGTCGTATGACTAGCATAAAACCGTACCATTCAGAAAAATTTTCCACCCAAATATGTAAGGTTCGCCTTTAGATTTGATAGGAAAAACATTCACTATTAGTGCTTATGAGTGTACCGGTAGCATTTAGATTCTAGAACTTGTGTTAGTGATGCATCCCGAGACCGCTAGTGAGACTACATTCGTGTAGTAGGATTTACTACATGATAAGAGGTATTAGGATCACCCTTGTGTTAAACCCGTATCATAATTAATTGACCATTTAAGTCATATTACTTGGCTAGTTAAGTCAACTAATTTTTCCCACACCTTAGCGTTGTACACATTTTTAGTACACGAAACCCCTAGTACACCCCTCCGAGCCTATCTTTTCGTCTCTAACTTTAAGCATCTTACTTAACGGAAGAATTTGTTACACCCCACTTAAATGTACAACCAAATTGCCTTGCACATTACCCCCAAGCTGGAAGTCTGTGCTAACCAATATGCCCATTGAGGAGTTGTGTGATCTGCACGACAAGAGTTATACAAGGCAAGCTGTGTTGGACAATCATCTCAATTCTCGAACAAGGGAGGTGGTAAGGACCCTTGCTTCTGCTAGGGAGAAGATGGATGAGATCTTGGCAAGAGAGAAGAAGAAGGACCAAGAGTTTGCAGAGGTTCAAGCCAAGTGTTAAGAGGCTTTGAGGGATATTGAGTAGAATCCCCTTGTACAAGACCTTCGTTCTGATATTGCAGGGTTGGAGAAGGATCTGAATAAAGTGAAGACAGAATTGATGAGGTGAAAAATAAACCGTTTTTAGGGGGTCATTTAAGCCGGAATTGGAATTTATTTGATCAAATATTGCCCTAAATCGTTCCTTTTGTGATTTTAGGTACTTTGGGAGTGAATTCTGGAAAAGGAAGCATTTTGGACATTTTTGGAGCATAAAAGTGAAGAAAACGGCAAAGTCTTAATTTTCCTTGCTGGGAACAGTAGATGACGGCGTCAAGAAGAATTTTATGACGGCATCAAGAGCAAAATGGATGACGGCCCAGAGAAAACGTGACGGCGTCAGAAGTAGGGCGTCAAGAGTAAATTTGGTGACGGCCTGGAGCAGAATTACACATGACGGCGTCAGCTATGGATCTAGGCAGTCCGAGAACTTTATTGGCGGCGAGATGACGGCGTCAGATTTTTCCTCTTGACGACGTCACCTCACAAAATCTATATATACTTTTCTAATTTTCATTCATAAGAGAGGAACTTGTGTGGAGAATATTAGGGCCGAACCTAATAAACCCTAGGTCATTTGTAACAGTATTTTCAAGGGTTTTCACCCCTTGAAACCCTTCATGTTCAATTGAGATAAGTATTCTTCCAATTCATTCAATATGTCTATGTGTTGTTTGAATATATCTTACACTTGTCATGATTTTAACATGCTAGGCTAGATCTATTGTATGTTTGCTTAGATGTAATGAAACCTAGATGTTGATTATTGGTTGATTACTTGTTTATAATTGTAATGGATGAATGAATTCAATGTTAGGCTTAAGAAAACTGGCAGATCTCCATTGTGTAACTTGCTTGAACGTCTTAAGAAACATGAACCGATGTGTACTAGGTTTTTATTGTTGTATTTAATGCATGAGCGAATTCTAATGATCCCATGTTAGGAGCTTCTTAGCCAGCTTGACATAGGAGTGAAGTAGGAGCTTATAGGATTGGGGAAGTAAGTACGCCACCCCATGAATGGTATTAAGGAATACAATCCGTCATCCATGCAACTGTAACAAGTAATTAACCTGTAAAAGATATCTAGGGAGTAGTGAAATCTAAGTAAACACAATTCTCCCATATATTGCTCACACCACTATCTTAATTTAGTTTATTTTCATTTTTGTTATTTTATTTTGATTGCATCTTAGTTATTGGGTTAGTTGACTAGCAACTAATTCCGCCCACTCCTCTAAAAACCGAGATTTTACTTGCTTTCATAAAAATATAAAAATACAAAAAGAATCATCCCTCACCTCTAGACCTAGTTTTTAGGCTTTCTAATCCTAGCGACACTATTCTTGAGTTGAACGATCAATCCCCTGGTACTTGTCACTATACTATACTACAACGATCAGGTACACTGCCTGGTGGGGGTTGTAAGCTTCTCGAGATCCCTCGAGAGGTAAAGCCTGGTGCAATTCCCACGCATCAAGAATGTAAGAAGCTCCGAAAGGAGGAGGCAAAGGTTGTAGGTTACAAGGAAGAGATTGCTGAGCTTGAGATCAAATTCGGGAATCTCGAGGAAGAGAGGACGAAGCTGGGTGAGCTGGAGATTAAGCTTCGTGAAGATCTCGATGGCCTCAAGCGCAAGTATAATGCGCTTAAAAGAGATAGGGCAGCTGTTGTCTCGAAGGTCATTCCATACATAGCCATGGAGTTATATCACAGCGGTGAGGTAGGGAAAATGATAGGTGATGTTGTCAATGCTGCCATCTATCATGGGAAATGCACTACTTTGGAGGAAATTGCTGCGACTGGAAAGCCTGTGGACTTATCTGAGGTAACTTATTATCGTGCCACTCATAAGGCAGAGTATGATAATGCAAGCAACCTCCTCGCAGCTGCAGAGTACCCCTTCCTCGTTGATGCTACCAAGGATCCAATGGCTTCAGTTGAGAATCTTCTTTCGAAGAATCCGCATAGGGTGAAGCCATCGTCTGTGAGCAAAAAGAATACTCCTGTGAAACCTGCATCTGTGAAAGCAACTCCTGAGAAGCCCTCATCCCGGAAGGTGGTCATTGAGAAGCCCCAGTCTCCGGGCAAAAGTTCTGTTGTGCATCCTCCCTCTCCGAAGGCTGATTTGACAAAAGAATCTTCCCCAAGCAAAGCTAGTCCTGAGGCATCCCAAGTTCAACAAGAAAAGCCCAAGTCTCCTGGTAAGTGAAGGCTGCAGTGTTTGCAGTAATTTGACTCCAAGGGTGGTGTGTACCCTTTTAAAACAATGTTTATTTATGCTGTTTGGGTTATGGCTGTATGTTCTGAACAATTTATGTTTATGTTGCACGTAGACAATAGTTATCATCTTTTGAGCAGCGTATATGCTGCGTACTAGTAATGATTAATATTAATGGGGTATGCTTCCCATCTTTGCTAATATGTTTTTCTCTTCATCGTTTATTAATTAAACGTTAATATATGATGAGTGTGTAAATACTCATCATTTTTATCGTATCTGAACTGCCAAAACGTCCAAAAACACTCAGTAATGCATCAAAATACTAAAAATATTTCAAAATTGTGTTTTATACGTTTTAGATGCAAAATGTTTAAAAACAAACGAAAAACGAACAAAGTTTGCACAATTGGCAGTTTCAGTCCCTCAAGTTTCAAAAATTGACAAAACTAGTCCCTGAAGTTTTAAAACGAAAGAAAAGTCAACCCAAGGCTTTTAAAAGTAAAACATTATCAAAAACGATCCTTGGGTGAAAAGTTTGAGAAACTTACACATTTGGTCCTTCAAAATCCAAATTGACACAAAAGGCCCCTGAACTTTCAGAAATTGTCAAAATTAGTCCCTGGGAATTTCAAAATATGGAAAATATCTTTTGTGACCTTTGAACTATTGAAGCTTGTCAAAACTGATCCTTGGTTATGAAAATTTGATTATTTGCAGTTTAAACCCTCAACTTTGGCAACTTGGCAGAAATGGTCCCTGGATGTTTATTTGTAAAAAAAAAATTACATTTTGGTTCCCTGGGTTATTGAAGTTACCAACTTTGGCCCTTGTGATAACTTTGGGGAAATTACGGTTCAACCCCTGGATTTTTGGACAATGTCATGAATGGTCCTTGTGAAGTTATTACTCAAAACCTTTTGTTACCAAATCCAAAACCTTAAACCTGATCCAACACACACTCAGCCCACCTTATCCCTCCAGCCCAATGCCTCCAAAAGCCCACCACCCTTTTTTAAAATAAAAACCTACCCGTCCATTTTACTACCCTCATTGACCCCCCAAAGTCAAACCCTCACCCATCTCTTCCCACCATCTGCTACAATACAAACACCACCCCTGCCAAATCCATCATCACCCCCTACTTTCACTTCTGCCACACTCAAAACCCACCCCCCTCCTACACTCCAATCCAAACACAAGACTCCAAAACACCCTCTGGCATCAATAATAGTAAGAAGCAGACAAAAGATAATTTGGGCGCGAAAACTCTTCAAACGGCCAAGATTAATTTCTACTCATCCAAGGGTTATAATAAAAAGTGGGAAAGCAATAGAAGCTCAGGAACAAGAGGAAACCCTAGTTTTGCTAGTATAAATTGAAGCTTTTGTCCACAGTTGTAGGTGTCCAACTTTTCATGTCTTAGAAAAGTTTTGGCTAGTTTAATTTCTTTGTAATCTTAATTCCAGATTTTTAATCTACTTGTATTTTCAAAATTTAGTTTTGTAACTCACTCTTTGGATATTGCAATTCAGTTTTTAAAGTTACTTGTCACTCAGTTCTTGCATTTTCCTCAATTCCCATTATTTTAGTTTGATGCTTGTTAGTTCTAGTCTATAAGTGTCTTTTAGAAGATACTTAACCTGTTTGAAGCATGAACCTGCCATTGATGTGGTTACTGGTAGTCTAAAAGTCTTAGAATTTGTCTTTAAGGGGTGTTTGGAATAAGTTTTTTAAGCTTGTTATTGGTAAGTTTTAGGTTTTAGAAAGATAGGTTTGCTGTTCTTAGGTTTAAAGTAGTTAAAATCTAGTAGTAACTTTGGTTAAAAACAAGAAAAAGTCAAAAATTGTATTTATAAATCCTTAGCAGTTAACTGTTTGAATTAAGGAACCCAAAACCTTGTGATTTGGTTCAAAAATAGTTTAGGATGAATAATTTAGCTTTAATTGGGTATAATTAACATAGATTAAGCATTAGTATTGGTTTTAAATTCACCAAAGTCAAGCTATCTCATAATCATAAAAAAGTCAAAAGTTCATGATTGAGAATTTGGGACAGATTTCAAAAGCTTTTCCAGGCCTTATTTCTGGGTAAAATTTCAATTTAATTGTTGATTTGTGAACTTGGGTAGCCTGGTAATTAGTACCAAAAAGAATTTTTCAATTTAAAGCTTATTTGCCCACTAAGAATCTAATGTGAAAATGCTTACTTGACTGAGATCCTCCCCTGCACCAGAGGGCTGTTTCACAAGCCCATTTCCAATTAGCCATAACTTGCTCAGTTTTTGAGCATTCTTCTTGTTTCTTATTGATTTGGAATGCATGATTGGCTAGCTTGTTTGTTTTATGCTTTGTCTGGCTTCACTAGCTTATCCCCTCAACTTGTTGGTAGCCTTATTCTTGCCTATTGTTGCCCATGTCTGCTGTTCAGACCAGCAGCTCAACTGAGCTTGTTTACTCTTAATCTTAGTTTGATAATCAGTAAAGCTAGGCCTGAGCTTTTTGTTGATTTGGAAACTCCCTTGTACCATCTTGTCATTCATGTGCCTATTTTCTTTCCTTTAGCTTATTTAAGCTGCTTATTTTGGCATCCAACTTGGTCCACTCAACTACCTCACACTGATTCATCAGTGTGAGTACCCAAGTTCATAAGCTCTCACAAAGCTTATCAGTGGACTTTGGTCTGTGATCTTGGACCTTTTAGGAAGCTAATAGGCCCATCTCCAAGATTTGTTGGGTTCTAGCTTATTGTATAAGCTAGAACAGGGCTGCAAGTTGCCTGCAGTCAGCTCATCTGGCCTGTTTGACAGGTTGGATTTGGATATTGCTTATTAGTGCTTATGTGCCTTACTCAATGTGATTATTTGTTTGTTTCAGTTCATTTCAACTTTGTGTCATTAAGTGCTAGGTTGTTTTACCTTTACTTTTAGTTTACAGCTTATTTTTACCTTTTTCAGTTCTAAATTTCTTTTTAGCTTATTGTTGTGTCCTGTGGTAGTTATAAGCTCCCAAAACAGCTTATATTTGTGTTTTACAAAAGCTTTCTTTTCAAAAAAGTCGTTATTTATAAGTGTTTAGTTGTTTGGTAAAGAGAAAAGTAAAAAAAAAAAAATAATAAGTGTAAAAAGTGGGGGTTGGGGGGATTCGAACCTGTGACATCCTGGTTTGACCAGTCAACCTCAGACCAACACCAAGCACCATCTGCCCTATGGCAATCTTAATGTTTTAGTTTCACTCATTTTTATTTATAGTAGTAAATCTCTATTTGAGCTTATTCAACTTATCCAGCTTATTTTCTAGCTTATTGTTAGTTTTTTCACCACTTTCTTATTTTTCTCAACCTTATAATAGTATAAAGTAATTTTAGAAAAAGTTTCGTAATTTTCATAATTAGTTTAATATTTTTAATAATTAATTTTAGTTTAATTAGTATTTAATTAATAATAAATAATATAAAACTCAAAAAAATAATTTTCTTTTTTCTAAAATTTTCTTTGATTATTAGGGTTGTAAAAATATAATTTTCATGTCCGTAGGATTAGCGTAGCTCAGATTTTACTTTTTATTTCGCGCACTCGCGTTTATTTTAATTTTAACTCGCGTTTTATTTAAATAACTTTCACATTTTTAAAATTTAGGTTTCGTTATTAAAAGTAGTTTGTAAAATAAGAAAAACCAAAAACATAAATAAAGTGATAGCTTCTATTTAAGCCGTTTGGCTTATTTTTCTGCTTACGTATAAGCAATTTCTGATTTTAAGTTTCAGTATTACGTTTAGGTTCATTAGGTTTCGCGTTATTGTTTATATAGTTTGTTTACATCGTTTTCATTCGTATTTCCTTAGTGTAATCACATCACTCGCTCAAACCCTTATTCCTGTCCAAATTCACCCGATCAAATAACCGTTTGTTTACAATTCACACCTCGTCGGGACATACGACCCGGGGAAACCTTATACTTCCGCGGAGCATTGACTCTGAGCTGTCTGACTTTGTTGACCATTCCTTGGTCAATATAAGTTAGGTGGTTTGGGCTCAATCAATATACATCCTAAGGCTTAGAACAAGGAGCCTTATTGTGTGTATTTTGAACCAAGATTTTATAGCAATCGTATAATTTAATTGCTGACAGAGGGTTGCGACCCGATTTGTCTCCATCCTTTAAGTGCGAAGGGCTTCGCATACCCTAAGACCATTTAGGAAAGTTAATGTGAATTGTGTTGGATGTTTAATAGCATACAAGATATAAGTATCTTGTACCATCCTTCGAACATTGAACTTTTAATTACTTGGCTGAGCAAATCTTTGTTGTTAGATGTAACGAAAGATTCGAGGGAAACATGTGATATCATTAAGTGGGTAGGGGAGGATTACATCATTTATACAAATGAACACTAAGACGCCTACCATTAATGCTTTTTTCCCGAAAGAGAAGAGTTTAATACATAATAAGAAAAAATTGCAAGTCTTGTACTAGGACTTACGAAGGATATGGCAAGTCATTCGTATGCTGAAGGAGGGTTGTTGACGCGTAAGCCTTGCTACTTTTGACTTGTTCCACATATTCTTCCTCGAAGTATGTTCCAGGAAGCTTTCTTGTTTATTATGCTTGCAATTGAACGGGCAGCATATTGCTGTGGAGCCTGCAATTCGGAGCGTGAAAGGTTCGTTACTTTGTCGAAGCCTGCTGCTCCATTCCGGGTTCGAGACGTTCTTGATTGTGTGGGACCGAACGCGTCTTAGTATCATATATGTGGTGTTTTTCCTTTTGTTTGGCTTGAAAAACTTTTTTGTTGGAGGACATACTCGATTCGCATGTTTCAGCTGGTTCATTACTTTGTCCTTCGAAAGGATCGTTTTCTCCATATTCTATGTCATATTCCTCCAATTCTTTATCCCATTTGACCATTCTCCGTGTTCCCTCAGGGTTCAGGAATATCCTTTCGAATGGCTTATCCGTGAGTACTCTGATGGGGTGATCCTTGAAATACTTTCGGAGACGTCTTGTGGCGTGAATCAAGGCTAGGATTAGCTTTTCTGATGCTATGTAGCTTTTTTCCACGTACGGTAGGGCTCTGCTCACAAAATATATTGGTATCTGTAGTCGTCTTCTTTCTGTGAAGAGCATGGCACCGATCTCATCAGGGGACATTGCTATGTTTAGGAATAACACCTCTCCTCTGGTTGGGGGTGCAACTGTTGGCAAGATCTCCATGCAATTCTTCCATCTTTGGAAGGATGTTTCGGCTTCCTTGTTCCATTGATAGGATAAGTGATGTGTGGGAATCGCAACAGGATTTACCTCTCGAGGGATCTCGAGAAGCTTACAACCCCCACCAGGCAGTGTACCTGATCGTTGTAGTATAGTATAGTGACAAGTACCGGGGGATTGATCGTTCAGCTTAGGAATAGTGTCGCTAGGATTAGAAAACCTAATTACTAGTGCTAAAGATGAGGGATGATTATTTTTGTATTTTTATATTTTATGAAAGCAATTAAAATCTCGGGGTTTGAAGGATTTGGGTGGAATTAGTTGCTAGTCAACTAACCCAATACTAAAATGCAATCAAAATTAAATACTAAAAATGAAAATAAACTAAATTATACTAAAGTTGTGAGCAGTAATTGGAGAAAATGTGTTTACTTAGATTTCACTACTCCCTAGATATCTTTTACACGTTAATTACTTGTTATAATTGCATGGATGACGGATCGTATTCCTTAATACCATTCATGGGGTGGTACACATAACTCCCCAATTCTATGAGCTCTTATCTCCTCCTACACCATGCCCAGCACAACTATAGGGATTGTAAACAGTGGCTCATGCATTAAATACAACCAATAAAGACCTAGTGCGCCTCGGTTCATGTTTCTTAAGACGTTCAAGCATGTTACCATTTGGAGATCTGCCAGTTTTCTTAAGCCTAACATATAAATCATTCATCCAAGACAAGAATAAACAAGTAATCAACACATAATCAATATCTAGGTTTCATTAGATCTAAGCAAACACAAAAGAAATCTAGCCTAGCATAATGGAATTGAGACAAGAACAAGATATAGACAACCAACACATAGACATATTGATTGAATTAGAAGAACACTTATCTCAATTACAATGCAAGGTATCAAGGGTTTGGAACCCTTGAAAAACCTGTAAAAGTTGCACCAAAATCGTACTTAGGGTTTCTCCAAAACTTCTTTCTTTTTAATGTGAAAATTAGAAAACTATATATAGAAAAATAGGTTTGACGGCGTCAAAAATAAACTTGTGACGCCGTCACCTCGCCGCCAAAACTCTTCTCGGACTGCCTAGATCTACTTCTGACGCCGTCAAGACTTATACACTTCCAGGCCGTCATGACTCTTTTACTCTTGACGCCCTTCCTACGTGACGCCGTCAAATCTGCTCTGGACCGTCATGGGAATTCATGAAATTTGCTCTTGACGCCGTCAAGGTGTTGCTCTTGACGCCGTCACCTACTGTTCCCAGCTTGCAAAATTAAGACTTTGGCGTTTTCTTCACTTTTATGCTCCAAAAACGTCCGAATTGCTTCCTTTTCCAGATTTCACTCCCAAAGTACCTAAAATCACAAAAGGAACGATTTAGGGCAATATTTGATCAAATAAATTCGGATTCGGGCTTAAATGACCCCCTAAAAACGGACCATTTTTCGCCTCATCATATACCCTTACACTTGAGATTTGCTTGTCCTCAAGCAAATGCGCTTTTATTCTAGTCAAAATACAAGTTAGGAGTCATTTAACACTAATATAAAAGTAATTACAACAAATAATCGTTCCACTAAAGACCAATAGACAAGCACGGAGGTCATACACAAGCACCTCACAAATAGTATTTAGATACTCACATCTCTCGGGTGTAATAAAGTGTAAATTACAATATGGAAACGGAAGATATCTCTCACTACCTGTCATAACAAAATAGATTACCATAGGCTTGGGAAAGGATCAAACCTCCACCACATGGCGTAAGCACCTAGGATAAACTATCAAAGAGGTCTTTTAAAGGGTTGTAACGTTAGGTGTAGGGATATGAAATACATGGTTTTATTGGATAAATGAAGTTTTATTGGTGGCGAGTTAACAATCTTGGTCAATTACATGTACAATATGGCGTTGCTAAGCCAAGACTAGACTCGACTTAAGCTAATAAATGAAAAATAACAAAAACATAAAATGAACATAGAATGAAAACGGGATGGTAGTCCGTATGTTTTTCTCTTTTTTTTTCTTTATATATATATATATATATATATATATATATATATATATATATATATATATATATTTTTTTTTTTTTTTTTGCATACACTCTTACCCTACCATCCAAAATAATACATCATAGGGAATGAACGTTCCCCTTACACTTGAATCTTTACATACTTTACAATTAACTAATCCAATGACTCGAATCAAGAAAATCAAAACACTTGGAGCACTTTTAAGATTAGCGTACATATGGGGGTAATAAATGATGTTCTTCCCCATTACTCCATAAATAAGTACTTACCCATGAGTCCCAATCGTCCCAAAACAATATGTACAAGGATATGACTCGACTTAGCAACCATGTAATCAATTAGAAAGTTAACTTAGGGTTTAACAAATAACAATAATGCACTAAAAATGAGCGCATACACGGAAGGCTAAGGCGATTTGGTTGTACATTTAAGTGGGGTGTAACAAATTCTTCCTTTAAGTAAAATGCTTAAAGTTAGAAACGAAAAGATAGGCTCGGAGGGGTGTACTAGGGGTATCGTGTACTAAAAATGAGTACAACGCTAAGGGTGTGGGAAAAATTAGTTGACTTAACTAGCCAAGTAATATGACTTAAATGGTCAAGTAATTATAATACGGGTTTAACACAAGGGTAATCCTAATGCCTCTTATCATGTAGTAAATCCTACTACACGAATGTAGTCTCACTAGCGGTCTCGGGATGCATCACTAACGCAAGTTCTAGAATCTAAATGCTACCGGTACACTCATAAGCACTAATAGTAAATGCTTTTCCTATCAAATCTAAAGGCGAACCTCACATTTTTGGGTGGAAAATTTTTCTGAATATACGGTTATGTGCTAGTCATACAATCTCCTATCCATGAGACGCTTGCTATGGCTAAAGTTTCACTCCTAAATGTTGTAAAAAATTTTAATTTGGCGCTAAAATTGCACTAACAAGTATTTCTCATAGTTTTATTACACATCTACCATTAAACAAAACAAACTAAAGCGAAAGTGCATATGTAAGGTATCATCTTTTTACCCTCCCCTTACACTTAAGATGAACATTGTCCCCAATGTTCAAGTAAAGAATGTAAAAGTGAAAAAGTAAAGAGAATGAAATCAAATACTCCCCTGATTCACTCGGTATGGATTATAGGTGGCCAGGTTAAATCTTCCTCCAAGAAAATGAACAATCAAAGCTTCCCTTCCAGAATATAAATCATCTTCTTGTCATACATAACCTGTAAAACCTGAGAAAATAGACAAGACAACCTCGCGTAAAATCGGCGGCATCCTATATAAGTTTCTAAGTCCTAGAAAACAAGATAAGATATAATGCTTGTGGAATGAAGTTTGCAGATCTCCTGGAGATTATAAAACTTAATAATTCACAAAAACCATAAGACTCCGTTAGAAAAACAAAACCGGTAAAATTTCCAGATTTTAACTCCTGACGCCGTCAAGAGTAAACCTCTGACGCCGTCAGAATGGTCCTTCAGAAATTCTTATGTTAAGTTTCCGGAAAATTTCTGGAAAAACTTCGTCCTACTTCCTGGAAAATCCTGCAAAACTTCATTATGACTCAATACAAGCATTTGACTCTAACAAATACTAATATACATGTTCATTTAATATTGTGGAGAATCATGATCGGTTTGTTTCTTAAAAACATATTTGGGGTTTCCCCTTACACTTATCTTTTGGAAAAATACTTTTAGGTGGAGTTAAGACTAGGCTAAACAACAAAGTAAAGTATTTCCACATTTTAATTGAGAAACATGATCAACCAACAATAAAAATAAAGCATGCATACGGAAGCAAATAACAAACAAACAAAACATGGGTTGCCTCCCAAGAAGCGCTTTTCTTTATTTACGAGTCTTGTAGCTAGACTCAAGGTCATGGGTTACTACGTGACCTCATCGTTGGTTCCACTCTCCGATTGTAGATATTCTTTGTAGAAACCAATCACCTTATTCTCAACCGCCCCCATAATCATTCTGGCAAATTCCTTATCAACCTTATACCTTGGTCCTAGGGCTAAGCAATCTTTGTAATAAAGACTCCTTTTCTCCCATACATAATCCATGCCCTTTTTCTTATCCTCTTCGTTGATGTCCTCAAAAGCACCAACGTTGTCCTTATCAAACCGGGATATAAAGCGAAATTCTTTCATCCTATTAGGCATCCTATAAGTGATACTATCGGTGCTACTTGCGAATCGGATCGTTCCTTCTGCCTCATCACATTCCAACTTAGACTCCTCAACAAATGGTTTGCCAAACACAACATTAGATAATCGACAATCAATAACATTAGCAAGATCCTCCACGATCATAAAGTCGGTAACAAAAGTGAAATTACCAACAAAGACACGTAAATCTTTAACTCTCCCGACAAAGTTACAAACTCCACCGGGGTACTTGGGATCCCTTCTAGGTTAAAGTCTTGTTTTCACTATATCATTATAAACCGTTGAGGACATAATGTTGATTGGAGATTTAAAGTCAATGTAAGCATTGCTAATGTGACTATATCTAATCATACATGGTATCTTAGCATTCTTAGGATCGCCTCTCTTGATTTTAGGTTCAATTATGGTGAAAGGAGATCGCGGGTTATCAATAAGATTGTTATAATATGCAATCTCCTCCTTAGTGGGGTATAGATTAAAGTAGTCATTAAGCTTCGGATCTATTTCCTCCTCTTCTAGTCCCTCAACAACATTCACAAAGTCATTAGGCCCTAGGTCCTTATTTGAATACAAGGCGGTTGCTAGGTCACTAAATGCATGTTCGAGTTCAATCTTAATCAACCTATTAAGCTCTCTAAGCTCCCTAATTTCACTCTCAATTTGTTCACGTAACACAACCACTTCTCTAGGGGAAAGGGGTGGATTCGCGTTTTCCATAATGGTCAACGGAATAGTCAATGAGTTTAATTTACTAACAGAGGCACAAAGAAATGAGATAGACTAAAGAAAACCTAAAAATAAAAAATAAAATCTTACCAGAAAGGAATCTAGCAAGCAGACCTAATAAAAAGAAATTCTAACCTAGACACTAAGTATTCCCCGGGCTGCGGCGCCAAAAACTTGATGCGTGGGAATCGCAACAGGCTTTACCTCTCGAGGGATCTCGAGAAGCTTACAACCCCCACCAGGCAGTGTACCTGATCGTTGTAGTATAGTATAGTGACAAGTACCGGGGGATTGATCGTTCAACTTAGGAATAGTGTCGCTAGGATTAGAAAACCTAATTACTAGTGCTAAAGATGAGGGATGATTATTTTTGTATTTTTATATTTTATGAAAGCAATTAAAATCTCGGGGTTTGAAGGATTTGGGCGGAATTAGTTGCTAGTCAACTAACCCAATACTAAAATGCAATCAAAATTAAATACTAAAAATGAAAATAAACTAAATTATACTAAAGTTGTGAGCAGTAATTGGAGAAAATGTGTTTACTTAGATTTCACTACTCCGTAGATATCTTTTACACGTTAATTACTTGTTATAATTGCATGGATGACGGATCATATTCCTTAATACCATTCATGGGGTGGCACACATAACTCCCCAATTCTATGAACTCTTATCTCCTCCTACACCATGCCCAGCACAACTATAGGGATTGTAAACAGTGGCTCATGCATTAAATACAACCAATAAAGACCTAGTGCGCCTCGGTTCATGTTTCTTAAGACGTTCAAGCATGTTACCATTTGGAGATCTGCCAGTTTTCTTAAGCCTAACATATAAATCATTCATCCAAGACAAGAATAAACAAGTAATCAACACATAATCAATATCTAGGTTTCATTAGATCTAAGCAAACACAAAAGAAATCTAGCCTAGCATAATGGAATTGAGACAAGAACAAGATATAGACAACCAACACATAGACATATTGATTGAATTAGAAGAACACTTATCTCAATTACAATGCAAGGTATCAAGGGTTTGGAACCCTTGAAAAACCTGTAAAAGTTGCACCAAAATCGTACTTAGGGTTTCTCCAAAACTTCTCTCTTTTTAATGTGAAAATTAGAAAACTATATATAGAAAAATAGGTTTGACGGCGTCAAGAATAAACTTGTGACGCCGTCACCTCGCCGCCAAAACTCTTCTCGGACTGCCTAGATCTACTTCTGACGCCGTCAAGACTTATACACTTCCAGGCTGTCATGACTCTTTTACTCTTGACACCCTTCCTACGTGACGCCGTCAAATCTGCTTTGGACCGTCATGGGAATTCATGAAATTTGCTCTTGACGCCGTCAAGGTGTTGCTCTTGACGCCGTCACCTACTGTTCCCAGCTTGGAAAATTAAGACTTTGGCGTTTTCTTCACTTTTATGCTCCAAAAACGTCCGAATTGCTTCCTTTTCCAGATTTCACTCCCAAAGTACCTAAAATCACAAAAGGAACGATTTAGGGCAATATTTGATCAAATAAATTCGGATTCGGGCTTAAATGACCCCCTAAAAATGGACCATTTTTCGCCTCATCAATAAGTTGTCGATGACTTCATTGCGGACCTTGTAGAGAGATAAAGATCTGTTGACACCCTTCGACAAGAATCCTTTTAGTGTTTCCAAGTCGTTTTCTAAGTTTTGAGTCCTCCCTTGCGTTCTCCGCTTTTGCATCTCCGAGGAGGTTGCTTCATTGATTGGATTGGTCCTAATCATTTGCCTTTCGAACGGGCGTTCATTTGACCCTTCCCTTTCAATGCCAAAAGAACACATTATTGGGTTTAGCTTTAGGTTGATTCTCCTTAGTTGCATGAGGGTTTCTTCTACATCATGAAGGAGATCTTCTTTTGTCTTTCTCTGGGTGACTAAGTATCCGCCATGAATTCTCAGGTTCCTCCCTATCTGTTTTTCAAAGACCCTTCGGATCAGCCTATGGTAAGTGGCTTCGGTGTTCCGTAAACCGGAGGGCATGCGTTTGAAGCAGTAGGAGCTTCTGTCTACATGAAAGGCTGTTTTTTCTTCATCTTCTTTTTCCATCTGTATCTGATGGGATCGCATATTTGTATTAAGGAAGCATTCCCAACGAACTCCAGGTAGCGGTTGCTGTTCTCCTACCAACAAATAGCTTCCTTTTTGGCAAGCTTTGTTGATGTCTTTGAAGTTAACCTTTATTATCCATTCTCCATCTCTCCGTTGGGCTGCAATTGGATTAGTAACCCATCGTGGGCTTTCTACCCTTCGGAGTATTCCTGCCGCTGTGAGTTTGTCCACTTCTTTCTTAATTGCTATGCTTTGTTCAGGCGTCACCTGATGAGGCTTCTGCTTGACCGGTTTGATGTATTTGGATTCATTTAGCTTGTGTACCATGCTAAAAGGCCTGCCGTTGATTGTGAGCAACCTTGGAACTCCTGTTATATCTGAATATTTTCCGACAAACACATCTTCATAGGCTTCGAGCAATTTTTCCAATCTTTCTCTGAAAGTGGTAGGGAGTCGTTTCCCCATTTCCACCTTTCATACTAGATGAGATTCGTCTAGTGCCACATACCCCTTGGGATCGGAGCCTTTTCTGACGTTCATCGTATGCTTTCGATTACCTTCTCCCTTATCCTTTTGGGCTTCCTAGTGTTTCTCTTTGTGATAGTTAGAGAATATGGTTCCGACACCATTGGCAGTTTGGAATTTCACTGTTGCATGCACCGTAAAGACCACAATGCCCATCTTTTGCATGGCAGTTCGTCCGATTAACATGTTGTAGGGTGACTTCGATTTTACGATGACAAAATTGAGGATTTCCGTTCTCGCAAGCTTTCCACTTCCGAGTGTTACCTCCAGAGGTATTTCTCCCAAAGGCCACGATCGTTTCCTCGAGAAACCTACCAAGGGCATTCTTGACTCTACTCGTTTGGATTTGATTATAGGGCTGAGTTTCCTAAAGCAATATTCGTAGATTACCTCGCAAGAACTCCCGCAGTCCATATAAACTTTGTTAACCTCCGTATTCGAGACTAAGACCTTAATGATCACTGGATCCTTTGAAGGGAATCCTCCTGTTTCGGATGGGAACGTTATTTCCCTTGCATCGTAAGTTTCCCTTTTGGAGGCCTTTCTTTTCAGTCAGGAGGAATCCCACAGAACCATTAGGATAGGAGCTTCCTGAGGGGTATTATCCTTTCCCAGTTGCGTATCAGCGGCTTTCTCTTTGCCCTTTCTTATCCCGTTTACGAGATGTGTTAATTGCCCGGATTTTACTGCCTCTTCTATCTTCTTTTTCAGCTCTCGGCAGTTGTTTGTTTCATGACCAAAGTCTTCATGGAAGTGGCAATATTTTGTAGTGTCTCTGTTCTTGCTTTTTCCCACCATGCGAGGGGGTAGTTGGAAGGCTTTGGCAACCTTCTCTGTCGCTAAAATCTCTCTCGGAGACTTCATGAGATTTCCCAATAAACCATGGTTCGGACCCTTGTTGTAAGGAGTAAACCTATTATAGCTTTTGTGTTTGTTCTTCGATCCTTCCCACGAAGACGATTTTGTCCCATTATTGTTCTCCATCGGAGCCCCATTGGTGGATACTTCTTTGGCTTCTATCCACGTGATTGTTTTTTCCATCAGGCCTTTGTATGTTGCCGGAAGATCTGTAGATAAGAATTCCACAAGAGTCCGGTTGCGTAGGCCATGAACGAAGCCAGAAATGCGTTGCTTTTCATGTAAGCCTAGAATCTGCAGAGTTTCATCAGTGTACCTAGTAACAAAGTTTCTTGTGCTTTCGTTCTCCTTCTGCTTAATGTTGTGTATTGTGAGGTGCGTCCTTGCGAACTTCTTTTGTTGTCTAAAGTGAGATCAAAACTTAGCCTTTAAATCATCAAAGTTGATGATGCTTTCTGGTTTCTGCCCATTCCACCAAATATGTGCGGAATCCCGAAGGGTATACGTAAACATGTGATAGGCTACGGGCATGACCCATTTCTGCATCCTAATGGCTCCTTCGAACAAATGCAAGAAATTGTCTGGATCCCTCTTTCCATCGTAGGTGCCTATATGTGAAGGCATCTTTAGACCATCTGGCAAGGGATAGTCTTCGATCCATCTTACAAAGGGTGTCGTAGGACCTGCGGGCTCTGCGTATGAGTGGGTGTAAGGTGGTATATTCATGGGAATGCCATGGTATGGATTATAAGTAGGGGTACTCCTGAAGAAGGTTGACTAGTGTATAAAGGATGAGGCGTACTCGTGTTTGGAGGGTAACAATTATATATGGTATACGGAGGGTATATCATGGGATGATTGTAGGGTACGGCTGTTTGTGAGGGATACTGATTTCCAGGTTGCCCATTCATGGGAGGATAAGGGTTTGTAGGGTAAGTCTGAACCGGAAGCTGGGAATACAGGCCAACGAGAGGGAGACTTCCTCCTGTGTTGATTGAACCCGGGTTACCTCCTACACCAAATGTGTGGGAGGGTTGCGATGGAATTCCTCCTTCGGTCATCCCCAGAGGTGCCGTTGGTAATGGAGGTAGGTTTACCTCCGTGTTCTCCCTCTGCTGGTTTCTCCCATTAGAGCCTTCAGCAATAGTCCCTTCTCTCCTCGTGGGAGTTCTTTCGGGAAGTCCCTCGAAGCCTACATTCCTTCCTCCAGCCCTTCTACCCGTAGGAGACCCAATACGCAGGATGGGGTGTTGAGCCCTAGTGACCGAAGGTCTTGGCTCCATGATGAGTGCTCAAACACTCACCATTTTTGGTCAAATCTGAATTGCAAAACATACAAAAACACTCAGAAATGCATCAAAATACTAAAAATATTTCAAAATTGTGTTTTATATGTTTCAGATGCAAAATGAGTAAAAACAGATGAAAAACGTACAAAGTTTGCAAAATTGGCAGTTTCAGTCCCCCAACTTTCATAAAATTACAAAACTAGTCCCTGGATATTCAAAATATGGAAAATTATCACCAAAGGTCCTTTTACAATCATAAGTTGTCATATTTTGTCCTTTGGTGAAAAATTGGAAAAGTTTTGGAAATTTGCATTTTGGTCCCTGGAGTTTCAGAAAATGACAGGATTGGTCCCTGGTGGGATATTTTTGGATGAAAAATCATTTTTAGTCCTTGGAAATTCAAAAATATTCAATATTGGTCCTTGGATAAAAGTTTTTCACAGTTTGGCAAAAATGATCCCTCAACTTTTAAAAATGACAATTTTGGTCCCCGAGTGTTTTATTTTGGAAAATTGCAACTTTGGTCTTGGTATTATTCAAACTGGTCAATTTTGGTCCTCATAATATATTTTGGAAAATTACATGATCAGCCCTTGCAATTTTCTAAATTACGAAATTGGTCCTTGTGATTTAATTACTTAACCATTTGGACCCTTTTTATCCTAAGTCAAAAAATAAAACAAACCCAACAAAACAAATCCAATCCTAAACCCCCCAACTTCCCTCACCAACTCCACCAAAGCCTGCCTTTCCCTTTTTCCCGCCAAAACATGATTTAAAGGCCAGGATTGATGGAAGCCATCCAACGGCTCAGGAACAAGTGGGAAAGTCAGAGGAAACCTCCAGGGACTATAAAAGTCAAGAAAAGAGAAAGTTAGTTTGGCAGTTAGAGTAGTAGTAGTTTAGAAAATTAGTCTTAATGTTGTTTTTATAAATTCCACTTCCCTATTGTAATTCCTAGCTTAAAATTGTTGTAATAATTATTTTCAGTGTATTATAAACTTATTTCAAGCATCAATTTAAGTATTTTCAGTTGAATTTAGTTTTTGCCCATTTTCACTCAAAATCTCAAGTTGTTTCAAATGATGTTAAAAGTTGTTAGTTAGTGATTCAACTAGTTCATTTAAGCTTAAACACAGGTTTTTATAAGCTTTCAAGGTAGTGAAACAAGTGTGATTGTGTTTCATCAATAATTCATCAAAATTCCAAATAAATCAGTAAGAAATTTAAAAAGAAGAAAAAGAAGAGTAGTAGGAGTGGAAAGCTGGTATAGTGTCTCATGGGAGACATCTAGGTTGTGATTTGGTATCTTGGTCAAATTGGATATCAGTGGTGAGCTTAAAAGCAGTTGTAAGCATTTACCTCAATAATAGGTAGTTACTGTTCATTTGCTTATTATCTTATGTTTTTGCTTATTTCTGGTATATAGTAGCCTAGTGATGTTTCTTTTGTGCTTAGTATGCTTAGTGTTTAGTTTATAAGTCGTTAGTTTGTGATTTTGTGATTAACTGTGTCACCTAGGCATAAACTGCTTTTGCATGTTTGCTTATTAAATTGCTCATTCTCTGGGTCATTAGTGCTTAATGAGTCCCTAGTTAACTTAATTTGCTAATTAGTTTCTAGGTTTGTGCAAAAGATTGTCTGTTTCTCTTTTAAAAATCCACACAGTCACTATTAAGGGGTGTTTGGATTAAGCTTTAAACCTATGGAGGTGTTGTTATTTTGAGTCAAAAATACTTGGTGCATTGTTCTTAGGTGTATATCAGTGCATTGTGATCAACTACTTGGTCATTTGTGTTCAAATAGTCAAAATCTCACCATTTCACCCATAAAAGTTAACTGTTGGGTTTTGCACCATCCAATATCACCCATTTCAATGTAAAAGTTGTTGTCTTAGCTTATTTAAGTCTTATTGTAGCTTATTATAACAAGTCTAATCAGTAAAGCAAGTTTAAAATCCAAAAAAGTCAATCTAGCATGTTTTCTTGAAAAGTCAAATTGTTATGTTCCAGATTTTTACAAATATTGCAAGAATTAATTTGATTTATGTGAGTTGATTTAAGCCCTGAAACTTGTTTCTATTCATTGTCTACCAGCTCAACTTTCATGTCCCAACTTCCTTTTATTTTTACTAATTTTTCCCTGGGCCCCACATTGCTCCAAAATCACTTGCAGGGGAAGTGAGTCCCCTGCACCAGCAGCACCACCACTCAACCACCACCTTTGGTTGTGGCTGTAGCCCTCCACAGTGGGCCCCATGGTTCACATCTTGGTTCTTTGAACTCCCTAGGTGGGTTGGTTTCCAATGCACCCAGGCTTGTGTCCCCAATCATCCTAGTAATTAAAATAGTTTAATTAGGTAATTAATATTTAATTAGTAATTAATTAATAGAAAAATCATAAAAAGACAAAAATACTTATTTTTAATTTTAAAACTTATTTTTAGTTATTTTATAATTTTAGAAATTTTATTTTCATTTTTCTAGTATTAAATTAATATTATATTGTATTTAAGTATTTTAAATATTAATAATAAGTATTAATTAGTATTTAATTAATATTAAATAATTAAATAATGTAAAAATTAATTTTCTTTTTCTAAAAATTTTCTTTTAACCTTAGGATTGTAAAAAAGTCATTTTCACCCCCTGTGGGTTTTCAGATTTCAGTTTTCACTTTTTATTTCGAACGTTCGCGTAAATTTAAATTGAACGTACGCGTTTTTAAGTTTTAAACGTTTCTGTTTTTTCTAACTTTACAGTCTCATCTATATAGCTTATTTAAGATATTTTTTTGTAGATTCCTTAGTTCAGATCAATCACAAACCCTTTCCCGTCCAGATTCACCCGATCACAGATCCGTTTGTTAACCATCACACCTCGTCGGGACTTAACAACCCGGGGAAACCCTATACTTCCGCGGAGTATTGACTCTAGGCTGTTTGACCTTGTTGACCATTCCCTGGTCAATATAGGTTGACCGTTTGGAGTCAATCAAATTTTGGCGCCGCTGCCGGGGAGGTGTGCGCGCTATTCTAAACAGTTTTTCTGATTAGTGATTTTGGAATTCGTTCCATTGTACATTTATCCATCCTTTGTTCATATTTTCTTATTTTCAAAACAAAACTGTTCACGAAAACATTTTAAACTCAGTTTTCAACGAACACAAAAACACAAAAAATTTTCTTTATCATTTGTATAAAATGTTTTCCAAAAACACCAAAAATATCCTTCTTCACCCTCCTACCCTTTTGATTCTCATTTCCTCACCCTCTATACACATTTGATTCTTTCTATGTCTCATCCACACTTTCTGATTTTCCAGTGGTGTGGTAGTTCTTATAATGGTGGCAATTGCCCCGGTTGTGGCATGGTAGAGTCAGGAAACGGGTCTGTCTATAACCAAGATCCTTATTCCTACCATGACACGACTGATTTATTCCATCAGCTACCACACCATGAGACTCAGCAGTTTTACTGTTGTGAGTATTGTGGTGGTTCACACTACAGTTCTGATTGTCAATCAGGAAGCACGCTTGTCTATGAGCAGTTTCCTGATAACGATTATGACCACAGCACATACGACTCACAGCCACATCAGTTTTACTGTTGTGAGTATTGTGGAGGTCCACACACTAGCTCTGATTGTCAAACAAGGAATCCATTTCCTTGTAACAATTACGAGTATTCGTTTTCACACCCACCTCCACAGTACCAAATGATCCAAGCAACTCCTCATGATATTGGGCAAGACCTTTTAATAGAGGCTCTTGAGATATTGAAAGAACTTAAGGAGGAGTTGGCTTCTTCATCATTTCAAAGCTCTCGTGAGAAATCTGTGGCAGAATTACTTGCGGAAGAACGAGAAGCTAGAAACGAATTGAGCATGGAAGAATTGCTAGTCTTAGAACAAGCGGTTATAACACGTGCCAAATTTCGTCAAGCTGCTCTTCTAGACTGTGAAGATAGTGATAATGAAGACACCCTTGATATCCTTCAATTTTATAAGGGTTCGTCAGATTCATCACTTGTGATTCCTTCCATTGAAAATCAGGGAGAAAATAATGAGACAGAGAAATTACTAGCAGAAGATCAAATGGAACTTGTAGAATCCATGAATGCTAGCTCCTCTCATCTCCCTCAGTCTATTGATATCACACCCGAAGTTCACACTCACTCTTTGAGCATGGGGGACGAGCATCTTGACACTGTTCCTGATAAGGAATCGGATGAATTAATAAAGTCTAGTGTTGAGATCCTTGTCCCAATCCCGAGAGAGTCACAGGGAACTCTTGAGCATATGTGTGATATTTCTTCCCCTCTTGAGTGTTCAAACGATCATTTTGAGACTTTCTCAGATTTTAATGATGATTGTACATCTCATGGAGACATTGAGTATATTGAGGCATCACTCCCTCAGTCTGATGTTGATCCTCTTCTTGAGGAGTTCGCTGATGAACGTACTCACATCGATCCACTTTCCTTGGAAAGTGATGATGGTCTCCTTGACTTCGAAGCTGATCTGGGAGAAATTGAAAGTCTCCTTTATCATGATCCGTCACTCACTTCTGATCCCAACAGTCCAATAGAGAATGTTAATCTCTTTGTTCCCGAAACTTTCAATACCACTCTCACCAATCCTCTATTTGAATTCGATTCTGAATTCACTTTGATTTCTGATAATCCAATCTTTGATATTCAGAATGAGGATTGTGATGAGTCTATTTCGGAACATGAATTCACAGATTCACATCTTGTGAATGATTCTCTACATAAGGAGTTCTCCGGTGAACTCACTCATCATATCATGACTCCTCCGGAGTTTGATAGCCCGGGGGGAGATGCACTCAATCATGAGAATTTGCAAATTCCCACCAACCCTCCCGGGATGTTTACGAGCTTAACCTTTGAAATCCAAACTCAGGCTAATGAGCCTCCTCCTGAGGAAGAAGATCAAATCATGATTTTCATCATGGTTTTCTTCCTTTTCTTCACCTAAAAGGTGACTTCTTCTCTTCTTCACTCCTTCGGGAATGAAGATACCATCTTTGATCCCGACATTTTCATGTATCATTATCTTGAGCTGGATACTTATCTCATCGGTGTGGAACTTTCACGTGCTTCAAATGTTTGTCCAAACATCTTGAATGAAAGTCCGATTGAGATTGCTTCTTCCACATCATACTTTCCCAAGGATAAATGAATTCGGGGTCGAGTCAAGCTAGCGACTTGGTAAACAAAAACAGTAGCATGTTTATAGGGTTTTCACCCTAAGTGTGGGGGAGTTACCCCACAATGGTTACAAATAGAGTGAAAAAGCAAAAATGGTGTTTCCACATTTAGCTTGTAATGTTGCCCTTTTACGTTCAAAGATTCGGCATAATAGCCGGGACTTTGAATATTGAGGACAATATTCATGCTAAGTGTGGGGGGTATTCTAGCGAATTTTATCACATTTTACTATCTAGTACCCCCGTTTTTAGCCAAAATCTCAAAAAAATTTAAAAAAATTTCACTTGTGCTTCAAAATTTTTGTGATAATCAGTCCGCCATGTCTAAGCGACAAAAAGGATTGGCTAGTCTAGGAGCAAACAGCTCTTGGTAAAGACATCTCAAATCCGTTATGGCTTGCAATTTGTCCAAAATTGTATGGTACCTCAACTCGCCATATCCCATAAAGCGAATGAGTTGGCTAGCCCGCAAGATTATGGCTTGTGGTAAAGGCAGTGGAAAATCCATAATTAGTAATCAGCTCACCAAGATATTGACTTAGTCCATCAAGAGTTGGCTAGTCCAGAAGCAAACGGCTTTTGGTAAAGACTAATCAAATCCGTTGACAGCTGGTGGTTTGCTCAAAATCACACGGTTATCAGGTGTGCCACAGTTCTTACATCTGGCTACTCCAGAAGTGATGGCTTTTGGTAAAGAGTTTAAAATCCATCAAGTTTTCAAAACAGTTATTGCTAGGGACTAGCAATATTTTAGTGTGGGGGATTGATGAGTGCTCAAACACTCACCATTTTTGGTCAAATCTGAACTGCAAAACATACAAAAACACTCAGAAATGCATCAAAATACTAAAAATATTTCAAAATTGTGTTTTATATGTTTCAGATGCAAAATGAGTAAAAACAGATGAAAAATGTACAAAGTTTGCAAAATTGGCAGTTTCAGTCCCCCAACTTTCATAAAATTACAAAACTAGTCCCTGGATATTCAAAATATGGAAAATTATCACCAAAGGTCCTTTTACAATCATAAGTTGTCCTATTTTGTCCTTTGGTGAAAAATTGGAAAAGTTTTGGAAATTTGCATTTTGGTCCCTGGAGTTTCAGAAAATGACAGGATTGGTCCCTGGTGGGATATTTTTGGATGAAAAATCATTTTTAGTCCTTGGAAATTCAAAAATATTCAATATTGGTCCTTGGATAAAAGTTTTTCACAGTTTGGCAAAAATGATCACTCAACTTTCAAAAATGACAATTTTGGTCCCCCGAGTGTTTTGTTTTGGAAAATTGCAACTTTGGTCTTGGTATTATTCAAACTTGTCAATTTTGGTCCTCATAATATATTTTGGAAAATTACATGATCAGCCCTTGCAATTTTCTAAAATACGAAATTGGTCCTTGTGATTTAATTACTTAACCATTTGGACCCTTTTTATCCTAAGTCAAAAAATAAAACAAACCCAACAAAACAAATCCAATCCTAAACCCCCCAACTTCCCTCACCAACTCCACCAAAGCCTGCCTTTCCCTTTTTCCCGCCAAAACATGATTCAAAGGCCAGGATTGATGGAAGCCATCCAACGGCTCAGGAACAAGTGGGAAAGTCAGAGGAAACCTCCAGGGACTATAAAAGTCAAGAAAAGAGAAAGTTAGTTTGGCAGTTAGAGTAGTAGTAGTTTAGAAAATTAGTCTTAATGTTGTTTTTATAAATTCCACTTCCCTATTGTAATTCCTAGCTTAAAATTGTTGTAATAATTATTTTCAGTGTATTATAAACTTATTTCAAGCATCAATTTAAGTATTTTCAGTTGAATTTAGTTTTTGCCCATTTTCACTCAAAATCTCAAGTTGTTTCAAATGATGTTAAAAGTTGTTAGTTAGTGATTCAACTAGTTCATTTAAGCTTAAACACAGGTTTTTATAAGCTTTCAAGGTAGTGAAACAAGTGTGATTGTGTTTCATCAATAATTCATCAAAATTCCAAATAAATCAGTAAGAAATTTAAAAAGAAGAAAAAGAAGAGGAGTAGGAGTGGAAAGCTGGTATAGTGTCTCATGGGAGACATCTAGGTTGTGATTTGGTATCTTGGTCAAATTGGATCTCAGTGGTGAGCTTAAAAGCAGTTGTAAGCCTTTACCTTAATAATAGGTAGTTACTGTTCATTTGCTTATTATCTTATGTTTTTGCTTATTTCTGGTATATAGTAGCCTAGTGATGTTTCTTTTGTGCTTAGTATGCTTAGTGTTTAGTTTATAAGTCATTAGTTTGTGATTTTGGGATTAACTGTGTCACCTAGGCATAAACTGCTTTTGCATGTTTGCTTATTAAATTGCTCATTCTCTGGGTCATTAGTGCTTAATGAGTCCCTAGTTAACTTAATTTGCTAATTAGTTTCTAGGTTTGTGCAAAAGATTGTCTGTTTCTCTTTTAAAAATCCACACAGTCACTATTAAGGGGTGTTTGGATTAAGCTTTAAACCTATGGAGGTGTTGTTATTTTGAGTCAAAAATACTTAGTGCATTGTTCTTAGGTGTATATCAGTCCATTGTGATCAACTACTTGGTCATTTGTGTTCAAATAGTCAAAATCTCACCATTTCACCCATAACAGTTAACTGTTGGGTTTTGCACCATCCAATATCACCCATTTCAATGTAAAAGTTGTTGTTTTAGCTTATTTAAGTCTTATTGTAGCTTATTATAACAAGTCTAATCAGTAAAGCAAGTTTAAAATCCAAAAAAGTCAATCTAGCATGTTTTCTTGAAAAGTCAAATTGTTATGTTCCAGATTTTTACAAATATTGCAAGAATTAATTTGATTTATGTAAGTTGATTTAAGGCCTGAAACTTGTTTCTATTCATTGTCTACCAGCTCAACTTTCATGTCCCAACTTCCTTTTATTTTTACTAATTTTTCCCTGGGCCCCACATTGCTCCAAAATCACTTGCAGGGGGAGTGAGTCCCCTGCACCAGCAGAACCACCACTCAACCACCACCTTTGGTGGTGGCTGCAGCCCTCCACAGTGGGACCCATGGTTCACATCTTGGTTCTTTGAACTCCATAGGTGGGTGGCTTTCCAATGCACCCAAGCTTGTGCCCCAATCATCCTAGTGTGCCCACTAGACAGCCCTTAACTTTGTCCCAAATTCTGAGTTGCACCTAGTTTTTGGAAGTGCTTATTTTAGCTTATAGCTTATCCAATGGACCCCTGTGGCTTTTTCTTGGGTAAACATGTTCCCTTAACTCATTTATACCAGTTTTAACCTTTGTGGGTCCCACTCAAGCTCATTTGAGCTTATTTGCTTAAAAAGTCAACTATAGTCAACTGACAAAGCTTTTAAGCTCTCAAGTGCTTAATTTTGATTTCCAAAAAAGTTGTTTTTATAAAAGTTTTATGTTTTTAGTTGTAAAACAGTTTTCCAAATAGAAAATCCAGAAAATCCAATTTATTTTTAATTGATAGTTTCTATTTAATATAATTTAAATTTTATTTTTCATTTTTAGATATTTATTAAGAACTTAGCTTTTTTATAATTTTCTTAAATTCCTTTTATAGTAAAGTAACTTTAGTAAATTTTTCAGATTTTTATTTTGTCATTTGGTATTTATTAGAATTAATATTAGTTTTATTAATTATTAATTAATAATTAAGTTTTAAATAGCATAATTAGTTTTTATTAAGTAAGCCCTAGTTTTTATATTTTTCCTAGCTTTTATATGTTGTAAAATAATTTTAGAAATTTTTATAGGATTTTTACTGTTCATTTGCTATTTTTTTATAATTTAAAATAGTTTAATTTGGTAATTAATATTTAATTAGTAATTAATTAATAGAAAAATCATAAAAAGACAAAAATACTTATTTTTAATTTTAAAACTTATTTTTAGTTATTTTATAATTTTAGAAATTTTATTTTCATTTTTCTAGTATTAAATTAATATTATATTGTATTTAAGTATTTTAAATATTAATAATAAGTATTAATTAGTATTTAATTAAGATTAAATAATTAAATAATGTAAAAATTAATTTTCTTTTTCTAAAAATTTTCTTTTAACCTTAGGATTGTAAAAAAGTCATTTTCACCCCCTGTGGGTTTTCAGATTTCAGTTTTCACTTTTTATTTCGTACGTTCGCGTAAATTTAAATTGAACGTACGCGTTTTTAAGTTTTAAACGTTTCTGGTTTTTCTAACTTTACAGTCTCATCCATATAGCTTATTTAAGCTATTTCTTTGTAGATTCCTTAGTTCAGATCAATCAAAAACCCTTTCCCGTCCAGATTCACCCGATCACAGATCCGTTTGTTAACCATCACACCTCGTCGGGACTTAACGACCCGGGGAAACCCTATACTTCCGCGGAGTATTGACTCTAGGCTGTTTGACCTTGTTGACCATTCCCTGGTCAATATAGGTTGACCGTTTGGAGTCAATCACTCCATCTCAATCTCTTCATCATACTCATTGCTGGAATATTCTAACTTCCTTCGCATCTCCGTGTTTTTGATTTGCCTCCTTCGAGCCTTTAATAAGGACTCTAGCTCTTCTTAATTAGCATCGACAAAGGCAGGGCTAATGATGAGCTCTAGATTAGCTGACGTGGATGCGTGATGATTGGGCGTTATTTCAGGGTGAGATCGTGTGGTAAAGGTGGAGGCAGTGATTGGCAGAAGGTTGTTGGTGTCAGTTACGGGTAAAGGGGTTAAAGACGAGAAACCCGGTGGGGGTGTAACCTCTCGTTCTGAATTCATGCCGGAATAATAGCAAGTGTATTTGACTTGGTTATTTTACTTGGAAATAACGGGACTAATTGTAGCAGGTCCCACGGATGGCGCCACTGATTGTACAATAGCTTGCACTACCAGGCCTTCGATGGTGATCAAAGGAAATGAGGGGTGTTGTGATTACGCCAAGCTTGGATATAACCTGAAATAAGAAATACTAAAACACTACGTTAAGTGATTGCGCAGGGGTTGAGCCCTAAAAACCACCTCCGGTGTGTGAATAAGTGATCGGTATGAGAATTTAAGTGTAAGCGTAGTAAAGTAAGGTGAGAGAGATTGCATACCAGATTTGTCATCGTCCAGGACTATTTATAGGTGAAGAAAACGGTCCTGGAGAGTGGTCACACGTTTGAGAGAGATCATGGGGGTGTCCCATGATTTGTGGTAACCGCTAGGGGTTAGTGTCCCACTCCTCCTGATTTAGCGGGGGAGCTAAAGAGAAAGAGGATACGTGGGTAAGACTTGGTCTCACCAATGTTTGGACTTGGCATTGTTCCGTCCTTAAAACTTATTGAGAGATACCCCGAAGGGCTTAATCCTTCGATTGGAGAATTCCCACTTGGTAACTAGATCATTGATGATTAGTTTTACGCCAAAGAAAGTTTTAGGAGGCTAGCCAGAGCCTTCGATTATGTAGGTTACGATCAGACTCGAAGGGGTGTCCTTCGAGCTAATCAGAGGGTACATCATCAGGGACAATCATATAGATCAACAACATTGTTTGTTTGCTTGTTTCTTATCTCAAGTTAAACCAACCAGTATTAAACAAGCCTTGAGTGATCCTAGTTGGGTAGAGGCTATGCAGGAAGAGATGCAACAGTTCAAGAATCAAGATGTATGGGTACTTGTTGATCTATCTGCAGGAAATTTTGCAATTGGGACCAAGTGGATTCTAAAATGTAAGAGGGATGCTAGAGGAATTGTGGTTAGAAACAAAGCAAGATTGGTTGCTCAGGGTTTTAGACAAGAAGAAGGGATTGATTATGATGAAGTTTTTGCACCTGTTGCTAGAGTTGAGGCCATCAGGCTATTTCTGGCCTTTGCCTCATACATGGGTTTTGTGGTATATCAGATCGATGTGAAGAGTGCCTTTCTCTATGGCAAGAATGAAGAGGAAGTTTATGTCACTCAGCCATAAGGTTTTGAAGACCCACAGAATCCAAAGAAGGTGTACAAGGTTGTCAAAGCACTCTATGGACTTCATCAAGCACCAAGAGCTTGGTATGCAAGGTTATCTACATTCCTTTTGGAGCATGGCTATAGAAGAGGAGCTATTGATAAGACTCTCTTCATTAAGAAGAATTCCAGGGATATCATTCTTGTTCAAGTTTATGTGGATGATATCATCTTTGGTTCCACAAAGGAAGCTTGGTGCAGAGAATTTGAGAACTTAATGAAAAGTGAGTTTCAAATGAGAGCAATGGGAGAACTAACATTTTTCTTGGGGTTACAAGTGAAGCAACAACCTGAGGGAATTTTTATTCATCAGGAAAAGTATGTTAGAGACATCCTAAAGAAGTTTGATTTTGAGAATTTGAGGACTGCAACTACTCCCTATGAACCTCCAAAGCCTAAGAATCAGAATGAACCAGATGATGCTATCAATGTTCATCTATACAGATCTATGATTGGCTCACTCATGTACTTAACAGCCTCAAGACCTGACATCACTTTTGCTGTCAGTGCTTGTTCAAGACACCAAGTCACTCCATTGACTTCCCACCTGAATGCAGTGAAAAAGATTTTCAAGTATCTAAAAGGCCAACCTAAGTTAGGTCTTTGGTATCCAAGAGAATCACCATTTGTGTTGAAAGCATATAGTGACAATGACTATGCTGGAGCTAATTTGGATAGGAAATCCACAACAGGAGGTTGTCAATTCCTTGATAGAAAACTAATTTCTTGGTAGTGCAAGAAACAAACCATTATGGCTACCTCATTTACTAAAGCAGAGTATGTTGCTGCTGCTAATTATTGTGGCCAGGTACTTTGTATTCAAAATCAAATGCTTGATTATGGGTTCAACTTCATAAACACTAAAATCTATATCGATACTCAAAGTACCATTTCAATTGTTAAAAATCCAGTCTTTCATCAAAGAACTAAACATATTGAAATTCGGCACCATTTTATCAGGGATGCAAATGAGAAACATTTAATTTAGGTGCTTAAAATTCATACTGATGATAATGTGGCTGATTTATTAACAAAGGCTTTTGACGGACCTAGGTTTAATCACATAGTTGTCCACATTGGAATGGTTAACCCTTAAATGCTGTGTTTGAGGGGAGGAATAAGCCTGAGGGGAGGCATATGCCTTTGGGGAGGATTGATATTGATGTTGTAAATTTTGTATATTATTATGATTATGTTTGCTAACTTTGTTTTTGCAGGCTTAATTTTATTTAGACTAACCGTTAATTGTATAAGTTTGTCTTCTGTGTTCTGTTTTTAGTTTTTGTTTTGCAGGTTTCTATTTCTCCTGATGGACAAAGATCACTATATCACGTATCAGTAGAATAGAAGAAAATAGAAACAAGAAATTTTATTCATTAAGATTCATTACATGAAGTACTTCAAGCAGCAGTGTTTCAAGATTACAAACAAAACCAACAAACAGCATTACAACTAAACAACCTCAAAAGACACCTACCCAACAACATACACCTACCCAACCTCCTACTCCATCTTCCTCTTCCCCTTTCCCATGTCCTTGTCCTTGGGGTCAGGCTTTCTCTTGTGGACCCCTCTGGCTTGCATATCTTTGTCCCACAATTTGGGAGAAGCAAGTCCTAGTTCAACTTTCAGTGGACTTTTATACCTTTGGGAAGATTGAGGCTCCACAGGGACTGAGATTTTGCTCATGCCAGCTACAACTCTCTCCATCTCACTAGTGAGAAACTCAGTGACTGGAGTAAATGATGGGGGAATAACAGCTAGGGGAGTTGGATTCAGAGTTTCCTCTGATGAAGCAGGAGATGGATTGACCTTAGAAGGTCCCTCACCAATGGGGTTATATGCCCTACTGATTTGGGGTAGATCATAGGAAGAGTCAGAAGATGTTGATGATGAATTAGAAGAAATTTCAATAACTTTGGATTTGGGGTTCATGACTGCTATTGTTGTGAAGATATTTGGTGTGTTTGGTACTAGTGTGTATCTGATTTGGGTAACTTGTGCTTTAAAGGCTTCTTTATAGATCTGATTTGGAGTTAATGAGAGTTAATGTAACTTAATGTGAGGTGGTTGAGCTTGTGATATTTACTAAATAAACAAGTTGACCATAAAGAAGATTCTACAGATGAGTTATCCTGCGGATTGACCAATTGCTATTGACTTTCTGCTGATGATCTTGAAACATATCAGAAGAATGATCATAAAAGGTGTTGGATATGTGTTCCTGCTGATAACTTCTGTCAATAGTGTTTATATCAGTGGAATGTGTATTCATCAGTAGAAAAACTAACTTTCATTCAAACAAGACAGATGATTAATCAAGAGATAATATAGGAGAAACAAAGTTTTATTCATATTCATCAAAGGTACAAGAAGGATGAAGTTACAAGATTCTGAAATAAGCAAAACAATTATAAACCTAACACCTAGCCTATCAACCCTGACATCACTACTCTAATTTCCCTTTTCCCTTCCCTATCACCTCTGCAACCTTGCTCTTGCCCTTGTTCCTGGTGAAGGTCTCATATTGTTAGGGACAAGGCAGCCCAATCACCACTTCTCTTGCCCTTGGCAGAGGAGGATTTGACCTTCTTGGTCTTGGTGGTGGTCTTGGACGGGAGGATTGGGGTCTCTCAGGTGTTGAGGAATCAAAACACTTAGAGTTAGGTCGTTAGTAATGACACTTCATTCGAATTTACCTTCTCAAATACTCAAAGCCTAGAATAAAGCCCTCGAAATGAAGGATCGTAAACTTGAGAATTTACGAGGGATGGATACGGCTTTTGAGATAAGTTCAGACGGAACTCGTTGTATTAAGGGTCAAAAATGGTTACCTTATCATGGTAACTTAATCAACATAATAATGCACGAGTCCCATAAATCTAAGTACTCTATTCACCCAGGTTCTGACAAGATATATCAGGATCTGAAGAAACACTATTGGTGGCCTGACATGAAGGCATCCATTGCCAGATATGTGGACAGGTGTTTAAAATGTTCTAGAGTAAAGGCTGAATGTCAAAAGCCGTCTGGTTTATTGGAACAGCCAGAGATTCCCATTTGGAAGTGGGAAAGAATTACGATGGATTTTATCACCAAACTACCTAGAACATTCAACGGTCATGATGCTATTTGGGTAATAGTTGATCGCCTTACGAAATCAGCACACTTCATTCCTATACGAGAAACAGATGATATGGAAACCCTTGCTAGGTTGTACCTCAAGGAAATAGTTTCCCAATATGGAGTGCCAATATATATTATATCGGATCGTGATTCTCGTTTCACATCAAGATTTTGGCAATCTATGCAAAAGGCCTTGGGTACTCAGATAGACATGAGTACGGCATATCATCCGCAAACCAATTAATGGTCAAAGTGAAAGAACTATCCAAACACTCGAGGATATGCTTCGAGTGTGTGTGATAGATTTTGGAAAAGGATGGGAGAAACACTTACCATTGGTAGAATTCTCATATAACAATAGTTATCATGTTATCATTAAAGCAGCACCGTATGAGGCACTTTATGGGAGAAAGTGTAGATCTCCGGTCTGCTGGGCTGAAGTTGGAGAAGTACAACTCACGGGTCTGGAGATAATCCATGAGACAAATGAGAAAATAGTTCAAATCCGACAACGCTTACAAGCTGCAAGAGATCGGCAAAAGAGTATGTAAGCCTTTAGAATTTCAAGTAGGAGATAGGGTTATGTTGAAAGTTTCACCTAGGAAAGGTGTCTTTCATTTCGGAAAGCAAGGAATGCTTAGTCCGAGATACATTGGACCTTTTAAGGTTTTAGAACGAATTGGTCCAGTGGCATACCGACTTGAATTACCGAATGAACTAAGTAATATACACGACACGTTTCACGTATCAAATCTTAAGAAGTGTCTATCGGACGAGTCACTTATTGTTCCTATTAACGAGCTTCAATTGAATGATAAGCTCAATTTCACTGAAGAACCAGTGGAAATTATGGACCGAGAGGTCAAAAATCTAAAACATCACCGGATTCCTATCGTTAAAGTACGCTGGGACTCCCAAAGAGGACCAGAGTATACTTGGGAACGAGAGGATCAAATCCGTGCTAAATATCCCCATCTGTTCTCACCATCACACACTAACCATAGTTAAATCTCAGGACGAGATTTTCTTGTAGGATGGGAGACTGTCACAACCCACTAACTTCCCCTTAGGTTAGGAATGCCTTATTAACTTAACTTAAGCCCTCACTAGCACACTAGGATTAGAAATGCCTTAATAACTTAACTTAGACCCTTATTAGAGCACACTAGGATTAGAAATGCCTATAAGATTTTCCCGAGCTAAATTTTTGCTTTAATATATTATTATAACCTAACTAACCTTCAGACAAGCTCACGTATCCATCTATGCCAACCACTACTATGTTTACTTAAGGTAAACATCCCGGTATGTCAAGTCAGGTAATAAACATATTTTCACTAAGAAAAATAGTACTATAATATCCCATACTTGCTAGAGAACCCTAAATTCACCTATATGATCCCGGTTAGTTTTAAAACCCTAACTGCTTATCTGAACTTACATGAAAAGTGCCTAGGACTTAGAAATAAGTTATAATAGTTGCCTTATGATATATTAGAACCCTTAGGACATAGTACAACCCCTAGAACTTAGGTACAAGTCACATAAACCCAAAACCCTAATTAGGTCATAACTTCCCGAAACTAGGTCTAAACTATCTTAAATCTTTACCATAAGCTACCCTCACTTAGTATAAGCTACTAATAGTTACTAAACATCATTAGGAGCTTAAATAAGACAGTAAACATAGATAAAACCTTAAACACTTATTAAACAAAACTAGATTAAAATTAGACTTAAACACCTAAACCATGTTACTTAAGCACCTTAAAATGAACAACCAACCATCCTAGCACCTCTATATAACTAAGCTAGCACCCTAGCACCTCCAAGCACCCAAGCTAGGAGGTGCATCACCTCCTTGTCACCACCTTTGCTAAAACCGCCACCCTCGGCTCATAACCACCACAACCGCCCTACCCCGCCCCCTAGCTACCACCATAGCGCATTGATGCGTGGGAATCGCACCTTGCTATACCTCTCGAGGGATCTCGAGAAGCTTACAACCCCCACCAGGCAGTGTACCTGATCGTTGTAGTATAGTATAGTGACAAGTACCGGGGGATTGATCGTTCAGCTTAGGAATAGTGTCGCTAGGATTAGAAAACCTAATTAATAGTTCTAAAGGTGATGGATGATTATTTTTGTATTTTTATATTTTTATGAAAGCAAGTAAAATCTCGGGTTTTGGAAGAGTGGGCGGAATTAGTTGCTATTCAACTAACCCAAAACTAATATATAATCAAAATAAAATAATAAAAAATGAAAATAAACTAATTAAACTAAGGTTGTGAGCAGTAATGGAGAAAATTGTGTTTACTTAGACTTCATTACTCCCTAGATATCTTTTACACGTTAATTACTTGTTATACTTGTATGGATGACGGATTGTATTCCTTAATACCATTCGTGGGGTGGCATACATAACTCCCCAACTCTATGAGCTCTTATCTCCTCCTACACAATGACCCAGCACAACTATAGGGATTGTAAACAGTGGCTCATGCATTAAATACAACCAATAAAGACCTAGTACGCCTCGGTTCATGTTTCTTAAGACGTTCAAGCATGTTACCATTTAGAGATCTGCCAGTTTTCTTAAGCCTAACATATAAAATCATTCATCCAAGACAACAATAGACAAGTAATCAACACGTAATCAACATCTAGGTTTCATTAGATCTAAGCAAACACAAAAGAGATCTAGCCTAGCATAATGGAATTGAGATAATAACAAGATATAGACAACCAACACATAGACATATTGATTGAATTAGAAGAACACTTATCTCAATTACAATGCAAGGTATCAAGGGTTTGGAACCCTTGAAAAACCTGTAAAAGATACACCAAATTCGTTTTTAGGGTTTCACCAAAACTTCTCTCTCTTTAATGAAAAAACTAGAAAACTATATATAGGAAAACTGGGCTGACGGCGTCAAGACAACCATGTGACGCCGTCACCTCGCCGCCAAATACTTCCTCGGACGGCCTTGATCTACTTATGACGGCCTATGTGACGCCGTCAGCTACCACGGTATTTTATTCTTGGCACTTTGACGCCGTCATGATGACTTTTGACGCCGTCACCACCTACGGTATTTTATTCTTCATGTCTGACGCCGTCAGGGTGTAACTCTTGACGCCGTCATCTAGTGTCTTCAGCATGGAAAATTGGTACTTTGCCGTTTTCTTCACTTTTATGCTCCAAAAACGTCCAAAATGGCTTCTTTTCCAGAATTCACTCTCCAAACACCTAAAATCACAAAAGGAACGATTTAGGGCAATATTTGATCAAATAAAATCGGATTCGGGCTTAAATGACCCCCTAAAAACGGATCATTTTTCGCCTCATCATATACCCTTACACTTGAGATTTGCTTGTCCTCAAGCAAATGAGCTTTTATTCTACTCAAAAGACAAGTTAGGGGTCATTTAACACTAATATAAAAGTAATTACAACAAATAATCGTTCCACTAAAGACCAATAGACAAGCACGGAGGTCATACACAAGCACCTCACAAATAGTGTTTAGATACTCACATCTCTCAGGTGTAATAAAGTAATATAACATTATGGAAATGGAAGATATCTCTCACTACCTGTCATAGCAAAATAGATTACCATAGGCTTGGGAAAGGATCAAACCTCCACCACATGGCGTAAGCACCTAGGATAAACTATCAAAGAGGTCTTTTAAAGGGTTGTAACGTTAGGTATAGGGATATGAATTACACGGTTTTGTTGGATAAATGAAGTTTTACTGGTGGCGAGTTAACAATCTTGGTTAATTACATGTACAATATGGCGTTGCTAAGCCAAGACTAGACTCGACTTAAGCTAAAAAATGAAAAATAACAAAAATATAAAATAAACATAGAATGAAAAGGGGATGGTAGTCCGTATGTTTTTTCTCTCTTTTTCCTTTTTCTATATTTTTTTTCTTTTACTTAATTTTTTCGATTTTTTTTTTTTTTTTTTTTTTTTTTTTTTTTTTTTTTTTTTTTGCATACACTCTTACCCTACCATCCAAAATAATACATCATAGGGGTATGAACATTCCCCTTACACTTGAATCTTTACATACTTTACATTCAACTATTCTAATGACTCGAATTAAGAAAATCAAAACACTTGGAGCACTTTTAAGATTAACACACATATGGGGGTAATAATATTATGTTCTTCCCAATTACTTCATAAAATAAGTACTTACCCATGAGTCCCAATCGTCCCAAAACAATATGTACAAGGATATGACTCGACTTAGCAACCATGTAATCAATTAGAAAGTTAACTTAGGGTTTAACAAATAACAATAATGCACTAAAATTGAGCGCATACACGGAAGGCTAAGGTGATTTGGGTGTACATTTAAGTGGGGTGTAACAAATTCTTCCTTTAAGTAAAATGCTTAAAGTTAGAAACGAAAAGATAGGCTCGGAGGGGTGTACTAGGGGTTTCGTGTACTAAAAATGAGTACAACGCTAAGGGTGTGGGAAAAATTAGTTGACTTAACTAGTCAAGTAATATGACTTAAATGGTCAAGTAATTATGATACGGGTTTAACACAAGGGTGATCCTAATGCCTCTTATCATGTAGTAAATCCTACCACACGAATGTAGTCTCACTAGCGGTCTCGGGATGCATCACTAACGCAAGTTCTAGAATCTAAATGCTACCGGTACACTCATAAGCACTAATAGTGAATGCTTTTCCTATCAAATCTAAAGGCGAACCTCACATATTTGGGTGGAAAATTTTTCTGAATATACGGTTATGTGCTAGTCATACAACCTCCTATCCATGAGACGCTTGCTATGGCTAAAGTTTCACTCCTAAATGTTGTAAAAAATTTTAAATTTGGCACTAAAATTACACTAACAAGTATTTCTCATAGTTTTATTACACATCTACTATCAAACAAAACAAACTCAAGCGAAAGTGCATATGTAAGGTATCATCTTTTTACCCTCCCCTTACACTTAAGATGAACATTGTCCCCAGTGTTCAAGTAAAGAATGTAAAAGTGAAAAAGTAAAGAGAATGAAATCAAATACTCCCCTGATTCGCTCGGTATGGATTATAGGTTGGCCAAGTTAAATCTTCCTCCAAGAAACTGAACAATCAAAGCTTCCCTTCCAGAATATAAATCATCTTCTTGTCATACATAACCTGTAAATCCTGACAACAATAGACAAGACAACCTTGCGTAAAATCGGCGGCATCCTATATAAGTTACTAAATCCTAGAAAACAAAGTAAGATATAATGCTTGTGGAATGAAGTTTGCAGATTTCCTGGAGATTATAAAACTTAATAATTCACAAAAACCATAAGACTCCGTTAGAAAAACAAAACCGGTAAAATTTCCAGATTTTAACTCCTGACGCCGTCAAGAGTAAACCCCTGACGCCGTCAGAATGGACCTGCAGAAATTCTTATGTTAAGTTTCCAGAAAATTTCTGGAAAAACTTTGTCCTACTTCCTGGAAAATCCTGCAAAACTTCATTATGACTCAATACAAGCATTTGACTCTAACAGATACGAATATACATGTTCATTTAATATTGTGGAGAATCATGATCGGTTTGTTTCTTAAAAACATATTTGGGGTTTCCCCTTACACTTATCTTTTGCAAAAATACCTTTAGGTTGAAGTTAAGACTAGGCCAAACAACATAATAAAGTATTTCCACATTTTAATTGAGAAACATGATCAACCAACAATAAAAATAAAACATGCATACGGAAGCAAATAACTATCAAACAAATAAAATCACACAAAACATGGGTTGCCTCCCAAGAAGCGCTTTTCTTTATTTACGAGTCTTGTAGCTAGACTCAAAGTCGTGGGTTACTACGCGATCTCATCATTGGTTCCACTCTCTAGGTCGTCTTCTAAACCAGTTTTGTATTCCGGACCTAGTTGCAAGCATTCTTTGTAGAAACCAAGCATCCTATTTCTAACATATTCTACTCCTCTACGTCTATCCTCCTCATTCCTATAATAAGCCGCTTGCTTGTGTTCCTTTTTGAAATTAGAGAGAAGGCGGTATTGTTCAATCTTGTGGGGCATTTGATAGGCAACCTCATCATTCTCTTTCTTGAATCTAACTATCCCTAAAGTCGGATCATAACTCATCTTAGTGGCCTCAACAAATGGTTTTCCGAATACTATTTGACTTAGGCAAGCATCTATCACCGGACGAATGTCTTCCACTATCATAAAATCGATTTCATAGGTGAGATTCCCTATGATCACATGTAATCCCTTAACTCTTCCTGCAAAATTACTTATCCGATTCTTACCGGGCATCAACCTAAAATTGAGTTGCTTCTTCATCACCCAATTGTAATAAGTCCTAGTCATGATGTTCACGGGGGATCTAAGGTCGATGTAAGCTTTCCATATATGCATGTACCCAATATTACATGGGATGTTAATGTTGGAGGGGTCTCCCATTTTGATAAGGGGGTCGCCAAAGATATATGTTTTCTCGGGACTATCGAATAAATCCTTATGGTATTCCCGTTCTTCCTCGGTTGGCAACTTATCAAAGTTTTCCTCTATAGGTTCTACCTCCTCCAATTCCTCATCCTTATTAACCTCAACTTCCCTACTCTCATCCTTACTATTGGCTTCTACTCTAACTTCATCCTTGTCACTCTCCTCTATCTCCTTATCTATCGGCTTAATGGTGACAACATTGACAAAGTGGACATGTTTGGATGATGAGGGGTCCTTAATTTGGGTTCCACTATTGGTGTCCCTAGTGTCCTTCCTAGGTGTGATTAAGGCTTGGTTGTTGAGGGCTTTCAACAAGTTGTCAATCTTGTTGGTCATCTCCGTTTGTTGTTGGTTGAATTCGGTTTCAAACCTAGCTATGCGGGCTTCTTGAGATGCCATGAATTTTGACATCAATCCTTCAAGATTGTTGGTACAACCATAGTTGTTAGAAGGATTGTTGTTGAAAGTACGGTTGGATGGTGGACCGTTTGGTTGATAACGATTAGGCGGATTGGAAGAATTGGGTTGATTTTGTCTCCACCTAAGGTTTGGGTGATTTTTCCATGAGGGGTTGTATGAATCACCGTATGTGTTTGGCTCGGGCTTGAAAGTGTACCACTTATCTCCCGCTTCGTCGGTACGCGTGGATGCGTAGTCCGCAAAAGCTGTTCCGGGGAGTTCCACACAATCACGAGTGTCATGGGGACCACTACATAATTCGCATGAAGAAGTGATTTTGTTCACTTGGCTTGAATGCTTCGGAGCTTCGTAAGATTTCATGAGAAACTTGACTTGGTCCTCAAGTTCCATGATCCTACGGTCGGGAGTGCTAGAATTGTTCGAAGGCAAAGATATTGCCTTGACCGTTTTGTTCAAATCACGGGGATCATTCCAACTTTCGTTGTCATAGAGAGCAAGATCTTCTATGAGCTCCCATGATTGTTCCGCACTAAGATCACGTAGCTTACCACCGGCCGATTGGTCAATGGTTCGCCTTGTGGAGATGTCGATATGGTCATAGAAGATTTGGACTTGGAGCCAAAGATCTATGCCATGATGAGGGACTTTTTGGAGTAAGTCCTTGAAACGAGTCCATGCTTCATAAAGAGATTCATTTTGACGTTGTTGGAACATCAAGATGTCATTCCTAAGCTTAGTAGTTCTCCCCGGTGGGAAAAATTGAGCAAGGAAACGAGTGGTGAGATCATCCCATGTGGTGATGGATCCCGCGGGTAAACGCTCAAGCCATTGACTAGCTTGATCCCGTAGAGAGAATTAGAATAGGCGTAATCGGGTAGTCTCTCTAGTTTCAACACCTAGGTCTATGGAATCTACGATTTTGAGAAAGTCCTTAAGATGTTGGTTTGGATCTTCGGAACGAAGTCCATGGAATGCACATCCGCTTTGAACCAACCGGATGGTGTCGGATCGCAAGGGGGTCACATTGTCTCCGGTGAGCTCAATGGTGTTACGGTAGCCTTGGTGGCTAGGTCGGGAATACTCTCCTAAGGTTTGGGGCCTAAGGGGTTCTAATGGTGGGTTTTGTTGTGGTGGGATGATGGGTTCAAAGATGTTACCACCTTCCATGATGTCGGATGTTAAAGAGTTACGAACAAAGGCACGAAGAAATAAGATAGACTAAAGAAGACCTAAAAAATAAAAATAAAATCTTACTAGAAAGGAATCTAGCAAGTAGACCTAATAAAAAGAAATCCTAACCTAGACAATAACTATTCCCCGGCAACGGCGCCAAAAACTTGATGCGTGGGAATCGCACCTTGCTTTACCTCTCGAGGGATCTCGAGAAGCTTACAACCCCCACCAGGCAGTGTACCTGATCGTTGTAGTATAGTATAGTGACAAGTACCGGGGGATTGATCGTTCAGCTTAGGAATAGTGTCGCTAGGATTAGAAAACCTAATTAATAGTTCTAAAGGTGAGGGATGATTATTTTTGTATTTTTATATTTTTATGAAAGCAAGTAAAATCTCGGGTTTTGGAAGAGTGGGCGGAATTAGTTGCTATTCAACTAACCCAAAACTAATATATAATCAAAATAAAATAATAAAAAATGAAAATAAACTAATTAAACTAAGGTTGTGAGCAGTAATGGAGAAAATTGTGTTTACATAGACTTCATTATTCCCTAGATATCTTTTACACGTTAATTACTTGTTATACTTGTATGGATGACGGATTGTATTCCTTAATACCATTCGTGGGGTGGCATACATAACTCCCCAACTCTATGAGCTCTTATCTCCTCCTACACCATGACCCAGCACAACTATAGGGATTGTAAACAGTGGCTCATGCATTAAATACAACCAATAAAGACCTAGTATGCCTCGGTTCATGTTTCTTAAGACGTTCAAGCATGTTACCATTTGGAGATCTGCCAGTTTTCTTAAGCCTAACATATAAAATCATTCATCCAAGACAACAATAGACAAGTAATCAACACATAATCAACATCTAGGTTTCATTAGATCTAAGCAAACACAAAAGAGATCTAGCCTAGCATAATGGAATTGAGATAAGAACAAGATATAGACAACCAACACATAGACATATTGATTGAATTAGAAGAACACTTATCTCAATTACAATGCAAGGTATCAAGGGTTTGGAACCCTTGAAAAACCTGTAAAAGATACACCAAATTCGTTTTTAGGGTTTCACCAAAACTTCTCTCTCTTTAATGAAAAAACTAGAAAACTATATATAGGAAAACTGGGCTGACGGCGTCAAGACAACCATGTGACGCCGTCACCTCGCCGCCAAATACTTCCTCGGACGGCCTTGATCTACTTATGACGGCCTATGTGACGCCGTCAGCTACCACGGTATTTTATTCTTGGCACTTTGACGCCGTCATGATGACTTTTGACGCCGTCACCACCTACGGTATTTAATTCTTCATGTCTGACGCCGTCAGGGTGTAACTCTTGACGCCGTCATCTAGTGTCTTCAGCATGGAAAATTGGTACTTTGCCGTTTTCTTCACTTTTATGCTCCAAAAACGTCCAAAATGACTTCTTTTCCAGAATTCACTCTCCAAACACCTAAAATCACAAAAGGAACGATTTAGGGCAATATTTGATCAAATAAAATCGGATTCGGGCTTAAATGACCCCCTAAAAACGGATCATTTTTCGCCTCATCACGCATCCTCATCACCATCTAGACCTGCCACACCACCCTAATAGCTTTGCTTACTCCCACCTCCCCTTTGTGACACCTAGCAGCCGTAACTTGGGCACCACTCCATGCAAGGGCTATAAATAGCCAAGCCTCCCCTCATTTCTTCTTCACACCTTTCTCTCCTCTCTACCTCACACCTTTCTATAGTATTAGACCCTTAGGAGATATAGAAGACGAGTGGCGAAGCCTTGGTCTAGGCGAGTTGTGGTTTGAGTCGAAAAAAACCCTAGAAACCTTAGTATCATCGTTAAGCCCTCCCTCGACCTAGGTAACCTTTAATTTACGTATAGTAGACTTAGAATTGACTTAGAAAGACCTTAGGACTGTTAGCTAGGACCTAGAACATAATCGTTTGCATGCTTTTATTTTAAAACCCTAGTTAGATCGAATTACATGCTTAGATGTTATATAGCTTATTTACTTGATATAATCTGAATTATGTGGCTTATTTAAACTTATATGAGTTAGTTATAAGCTTAGAAACTAGATTGCCATGCTAAATTATGAATTACATGCATTTAGGACTAGTTTTGCAAAATATTACATACATAGGGGTATATATTGTAAATTCATGAAATTATAAAGTCTAGGGACTGTTTTTGACATTTTCTAGAAGATAATAGTCTAAGGACTAGATTTGCAATATATTAAACCTTAAAATAAACTATTAAAACAAGTATTAAACTAAAAGGACTAAAATTGCAAATATTATAAATATAAAGGTAAATAGAGTAAATAAGGACGAAATATGCAATAGTTAGAAAGTTATATGCGTATTTGTTATAAGTTTACAAGTTTAGGGTAGAAAATGTAAATATATATATATATATATATATATATATATATATATATATATATATATATATATATATATAAAAGGGGTAAAAATGGACTATTTTCATAAAAATATAAAAACCTATTTAAGTTAGAAGCATAACACAATACAAGGGAGCTTCATGCGAGGAGTACTATGTGGATATTTCGTTTTAACGAGTTTGTTGGGTTTACGAATTAAAGTGCCCTGGCTCCTCGAACAATTATTGCATATACTTCTGAGATATGATGGCCTGAACGGTGTTATGTTAAAACTAAACCATAATAACAACATAACTCAATAATAGGGAACTTTGTGTGAGGAATATTAACTTCTGAATTATGAGGGCCCGAACGGTATTATGCTGATCACATAATACAATAGTAGGGAGCTTCATGTGAGGAGTCATTTACTTCTGAATTACAATGGCCCGAACGGTGTTATGTTATATATAAAAACCTAATAGTAATTAGTTAAGAAAACCTAGACTAAGACTTGACATACGCACACCCGCACTACCCCAGGATACATGAGTGAATTGTCTAAACCCCTACTTTAATTATCTAGAGACTCAAGTGAGTTTTCATAGCTTCACACCTTTTAAATGCTTTCTAAATGTTTTACAAACCCTGTGAGGGGGATACATGCTTTAAAACCAAATACAAGTCTTTTCTCTGGTTATTGCACGAGTAAACTAACTGCAATCATTACATAACCAAAATTCATGAATCTAATCATTTGGGATATTTTACCTACGCAAACGCGAATATAGTTGATAGATCTATTGGAGTTTGACAACTCCCGTTGGTATTAAACCCAACTAGGTGGTACCAATAAGTACTATATTTGAACCCACTGAAGGTTTAACTTTGGCAATTATCCTTCCCATCCCCTCATGGTTTGGTCTGCAGACCCCATGACCTGGATCGTTAACGTGTGGTTCATGAGCTTAGTGTAATATACCTTCTAACACTAACACTTTTCCACACATAGGGTTTAAGATGAACACTGTGGAACTTGTATTTATACTTTAACTTTTTAAACCTATGACTCTCACTCAACATACGTGTTGACTTTTAAGCAAGTTATCCTAGGTAATTAGGTACTATAGGAACCCTGGCACGGAGAACCACTGGACATGAGGACGTCCAGAATAGTTATCATTCATCAGTTTTGTGTCACAAAACGTGTCTTAGGGACCTTTCTTTTGGTAAAAGTACATCTTGTACTGTAAAAACTCTAATGAATAAATGAATGATAACACCTTTTTCAAAAACGTCTCTTTTCGAGTCGTTTTCTATTATCTTGTATTTGTTTCCATGAGTAATACCCCAAACACTTTATCTGCTGCAATCAGTGAAAAATGAGGGTGTTACAGTTTTCTCTTCCTTGCTCTTTACTTTCTATACTTGCATTACATTTATGTTTGTGTGGCTTGGTGTGTATGTGCTTGTGATATCAACTAGTTAACTTAGAAACTCAAAACACAACAAAACTTAATCACACGAAATAAACTACCCAGTGGTGGCGGTCCTTTATATAGGGACGGTCCCCAAACATTTAAGGGACCGTCGGTGTATATTAGGGACCATCCCCATTGTAATCTGAATTAGCTTAGAAACGTTTAAACCTCGTGTCATGCTCATGTGATTGCTTGTTATGAGTGACATAACAACTATTCATATTTAGTCACACTTGATCGGAAATTTGATACGAAACATTTATAATTTTAAAGAGGAACGTATTCACCCCCCCCCCCCTTTACGTTTCTACAATTGGTATCAGAGCCAGGTCGCTCTAGTTTTCAAAACAAATGGTTTTTAAAATAGAGTGCGGTCCACGTATCAAATTTCTCATTAAGAGGGATTAAATTTGAAAAGTGTTTAGTTGCTAAACTTGTGATTTGTTGTTTAATTCGTACTAGTTTTGTTGCTTAAATGTACTTCGTATCATAGCTTGAAGAAAATGAATTTTTACACGAAAATGTGTTTTTGGCTTACTGGTGGCGGTCCTTTTCTCTGGACGGTCCTTTATCACTAAGGGACCGTCTGGTATTTAAGGGACCTCCACCAGAATGGTGTCGAACTTTGAAAATTCATATAAAATCAACCGTAAGTCCATAGGAGTCGTGCCACCCTCCGTTTTAAAGGTAATTGAATGCAGAGGCGCAGCTATGTAGGGGCGGGGAGGGGCGCCCGACCCCCCGAAATTTTTTTTGCGATGTAAGGGGTATATAGTTTTCGTGTAGAAAAATTTCAGTATATTCGATTTCGACCCCTATTTTAATTGTGAAATTTTTTGTATATATTAAGCAATAAAATATTGATCCATTATATTTTATATAAGCCCATCTACCCAAACTAAAATCCATTAATAAACCAAATCCCAAACTAAAATCCATTACTTATTTACATAGCCCATTAAAAAAAAAAAAAAAAAAAAAAAAAAAGGAACAAACTTACAAACCCTCCCCCAATCGACCCTCATCTCATCCCATAGTCCCTCCTTCCTGCCTCCTGGCTCCTCACTCCTGCAGTCTCGCCGGCCACCACTGACTACCACCGACGGCTGACCACCACCTCAGCGGCCCTTCTGGTCAGGTTTGTTGTCTTTAAATCTATTATCTACTTGTCTTTTATTTAGATTTAGGGATTTAGTAGAAATTAGGGATTTAGTAGAATTGTAGAAATTAGGAGTGTATCAACCTAAGCTTGAAGAGTATAAGCCTAGAGGTCCAAAGAATAATCTTCATCAATTTAAATTTGCTTGCTTTGGTATGTTCCCTAATTGGTTAGAGTATTCTCCAACAACACACACGGCTTATTATTTTCTATGTTAAAGGTCGAAAGTCTGAACTTTAATTTCTTCAATGAATCGAGCCAGGTACCAACCGTTTGTCTCCTTTTTAATGTTTATTTGTGTTGGACAAATGTTTAGTTTTTTAGTGATTGAAACTTTTTTTTTATAATAATAGTATTTAATTTTTGACCCGACCCGAACATATTACCAGAAAAATAGCGTTAGGAAAAAAAATTTAGATCCCGACCCCCCACTTAAAATTTTCTAGCTTCGCCACTGATTGAATGTACTTTCATTTAAAAATACTTGCAAGGATTAGTTCCAAACTTATTTAAGTCGTAAATGCAAGATATTACATAGTTGTCAAAATCTTTCGTTACGTTTTAACGTAAAACTTGTATTCTACTCTTACTTTCGAGTTGGACACTTCTAGTAAACGAGTCTTTGAAAAATGGAGTCTTCATCTTTTCAAAATATCAATCTCAACTAATTTTTTTTATGGGGAGGAAACTATTTCAGTTTAAAACAAAATCAAGCTATGTATACATTATTGTATCTAACATACAAAGTGATTACGAATATCTTTGTATATGCTATGCTAAATGATTATGTGCTTTTGATTGCTTGCTTATGTTAAAATGTTTTAGTAAATCACTTAGATGAATAGACTAAGCTAATTAATCATGTTTGTCGAAAATATTTGTCTTACACAATCATCATTCCAAAGGTTCAAGTGTTAAAATGTATCACCTTAAAATAGTTAACACTTCATCAAATTTTCAACATGATTTATAAAACATTGCATGCACTTATCTTGATTGGCCATAGGTTATCTAATCAAGAGAAAGGTTTATATTTATAAATTAGTATTTAAGTAAAAGAAAGTGTATTTTTGAACCTTGCATGTATTTGAACACACTCAAATTGATTCAAACATGTAGTCATAAACTATTTTCACATAAGTTGTGTATTGTATAAAAATAGTTAGGATAATTATTTTTATACTCATGTAATGTCAAAAACTATGCATAATATATGTATTAATAAATAGTTTTTCTCACATCAAAATAAATGAAAATCATGAATCATTATGTTAACATGTCATTATTAGTAACCTCATACATATAAAAAGTATTGAATTTGATGGAGCACATTCTATAAATATTTACTTATTTTCTTTATTAAAAAGAGTGGTTGTGAGGGTCAAGAAAGATTTGAACTTATATCCATTCATTATTCAAATTATGATTGATATAATTATCGAATCTAATTGACAAGATTTTGAGTGTGGAAATGAAATTGGAGTCATTATTTGTCTAGCTTCAAGATATAATAAAACATATCATCTTGAACCTACATACCCAATCACACTCGAGTGGTATGAAAACAATGACGTCCTTATCAAGACGAAAAGAATATGCATCAGATCATAACTCACACTTGTGTTGATGATGTCATATTGAGTCTTCTTGTCCAAAGGTTGTGTTCCAAATATTAAACTAATATGTTTAAAAGATGCTTAAAATACACAACAAAGTAGGATTGACAACTTGTATGTTTCATCCGAAACACTCAAGCAATTTACATTGCAACGCAATTTGTAAATGTGTCATTTCCGAAAACCCAAACATGAGCAAACAAACAACATATGTAGACTTTGCTCATGAACGAGTCAAGACTCAAAATCACACGTCAAGTAAAAATGTCACACATAATACATCATTAATCTTCAACAAGATAATATGTATTTCAAAAGGATAACTTATATCCTATGCATTCCACTCCCTTTGTAACATGAATGGTTATGTTACAAGATAACTTGTTTGAAAAATGTAGGATATTAGATTTTGGAAGAAACCTAATACAACGTGTGTCATTGCATAAGCAACTCATAAGAGTGAAAAGTTTATCATTTTTAAATAAGCATATTTGTCAAGAGATACAATATGTATTCTATTAATGATAAAACGTAAAACATTATAAGATCTATTAAGGCAAGTAACCTTAATTAGATTCCCTTTCTCAAGATTTACTATGGAGTATTCTTGAAACTAAAACATGTTAAAATAACAACTCAAAGATGTCATCTATAAGGTCATGAAATACACCATCGAAACCAAACAACCTATAAATCTTAAACACGTGATTTAAATACAGCAGCTGGCTTTGTTAGGATGTTGTGTAAGACATGTTGTTTTCATTAACCGGTTTTTAAAATATTGATAGTTGAGTTATGTTAGGACATGTATTAGCGAATTCGGCTAATATCATCTTTGGAAAACTTCGATGGGAAAATATAGGAATTCCAATTTTTCCAATATGAGAATGGCTACTAGAGAACCTATTGCACTAGAAATTCAATTTGACCTAATGGTTGAATTGCCTCCAGGAGAGAAGTTGGTTTGTGGTAAACCCGTAAAAATTGTCGTGTTTAGCCTTAATTGAGCACCACTAGTAATAGTCTCATACCCATTCTCTAACTTCAATAAGATAATATGTATTTCAAAAGGATAACTTATATCCTATGCATTCCACTCCCTTTGTAACATGAATGGTTATGTTACAAGATAACTTGTTTGAAAAATGTAGGATATTAGATTTTGGAAGAAACCTAATACAACGTGTGTCATTGCATAAGCAACTCATAAGAGTGAAAAGTTTATCATTTTTTAATAAGCATATTTGTCAAGAGATACAATATGTATTCTCTTAATGCTAAAACGTAAAACATTATAAGATCTATTAAGGCACGTAACCTTAATTAGATTCCCTTTCTCAAGATTTACTATGGAGTATTCTTGAAACAAAAACATGTTAAAATAACAACTCAAAGATGTCATCTATAAGGTCATGAAATACACCATCGAAACCAAACAACCTATAAATCTCAAACACGTGATTTAAATACCGCACCTGGTTTTGTTAGGACGTTGTGTAAGACATGTTGTTTTCATTAACCGGTTTTTAAAATATTGATAGTTGAGTTATGTTAGGACATGTATTAGCGGAATCGGCTAATATCATCTTTGGAAAACTTCGATGGGAAAATAAAGGAATTCCAATTTTTCCAATTTGAGAATGGCTACTTGAGAACCTATTGCACTAGAAATTCAATTTGACCTAACGGTTGAATTGCTTCCAAGAGAGAAGTTGGGTTTGTGGTAAACCTGTAAAACTTGCCGTGTTTAGCCTTAATTGAGCACCACTAGTAATAGTCTCATACACATTCTCTAACTTCAACAAGATAATATGTATTTCAAAAGAATAACTTATATCCTATGCATTCCACTCCCTTTGTAGCATGAATGGTTATGTTACAAGCTAACTTGTTTGAAAAATGTAGGATATTAGATTTTGGAAGAAACCTAATACAACGTGTGTCATTGCATAAGCAACTCATAAGAGTGAAAAGTTTATCATTTTTTAATAAGCATATTTGTCAAGAGATACAATATGTATTCTCTTAATGATAAAACGTAAAACATTATAAGATCTATTAAGGCAAGTAACCTTAATTAGATTCCCTTTCTCAAGATTTACTATGGAGTATTCTTAAAACTAAAACATGTTAAAATAACAACTCAAAGATGTCATCTATAAGGTCATGAAATACACCATCGAAACCAAACAACCTATAAATCTCAAACACGTGATTTAAATACCGCACCTGGCTTTGTTAGGACGTTGTGTAAGACATGTTGTTTTCATTAACCGGTTTTTAAAATATTGATAGTTGAGTTATGTTAGGACATGTATTAGCGGAATCGGCTAATATCATCTTTGGAAAACTTCGATGGGAAAATATAGGAATTCCAATTTTTCCAATATGAGAATGGCTACTGGAGAACCTATTGCACTAGAAATTCAATTTGACCTAACGGTTGAATTGCTTCCAGGAAAGAAGTTGGGTTTGTGGTAAACCCGTAAGAATTGTCGTGTTTAGCCTTAATTGAGCACCACTAGTAATAGTCTCATTACCCATTCTCTAACTTGAATAATTTCCATTCCTACATTTAACTAAAGATGTTTTACATGGATGATCTTTGTCTCCCGTTAAGATTGGACTTTAAACTAGTGGTAATTAGGATTTTCCTTGACAAACATTGATTACTTGTGTAAATGTGATTAATAGCTGTAATCAACAACTTGCTCTTATGTGCTAAATATCAACATGATTTACTTCATGCTTTCATAGTAATCATGTTTTGAATGCATCTCTTTACATGGCTTATATGTTATTTGTGCACCTAAACTATGTTGTACTAGGTATGCCGTTAATGATACCTCCTAGATGTCTTATAGTCTTACATGCTAATATCCTTGACTATTATGTGATGCATGCTTAAATGACTTACATGCTTATATTTTTGATTCTTATGTAACTAGGCTTATTCCTCCTCACACTAGATCATAATCTTCCTTAAGGGTGTCTAGTGTCACAATCCCGCCTTATTACCTAAATCATTCCTTAATCATTTGATTATTCCTATCCTTTAATTTGGGAAAAACAGAAACTAGAGAGACTCTGCACCTTACTGATGGCGGTCCCTTATTGCATTGGCGGTCCCTTATCTTTAATGGACAGTCCAATGATTCAAAGGACCATCCCCAGTAAGGTGTCACGAACTGGTTCACTGCTTTTCCTCTTCTGCTATACTTTGAACCATCCTGCATCATGCCTTGTCAAAACTCACAAAGAAGCATCTTCCTCATAACCTTTCATCACTCAAACCTCAAACCACCAATGTGAAATGAAAAAATGAGTTATCCTTTGTTCTACCAATATCGAGTCATCCACCATTTCCATGCCCTCAAAGAAACCAAGAGCCATCCACCAATAATTCCACCTAGTCATCTTCACAAGAAGATTCCACCATGAAACCAAAAAATCGTGTCATCACCACTACAACAAACCCATTAAGGTCAAACCACCTTTCATGATACATAAACCTATGTTCACCCTTGTGTCGCTCTTTGAAACAAAGGGTAATCATCATAACCATACACTCATTAACACATTTGTCTATGTCGTCAAAAATCAAGTGAATTTCATTATGAAATGCGTCTTTTCCACTTTCTAGCAAGTGAAGAACACAAAGAAGATATCCAAGCTTCAAGTGTTGTCGTGTCATCACCACCTCATTTCACATATCCACCTTTGGTCGTCAACCAACAAAACACCTTAAAATTCCATGATTCCCAATCATCCATTATCCTAACCTCAATCCTCAAGAACACTCATTGTCACCAACATATCCACCTCCAATGAAGAATCCAATAAAATCGGTACCACCAATGAGAATTTCCTCACTCATTGTAAGTGAAAACGTTCCTTTCATTATCACTACACACACATCTATAACCACCAACTTCAATTATGAAGTCTCCTATCTTCCATCTCATCTTCACATCATCCTTGCCAAACTTTAGCTCAATACATACTCTCTATTTATTTCGGTTCATCCCTCTCCACTATTAGAGAGTCATCTTCATCCATATTTAGGAGTATATCATCCTCATCCCATATCACCTAGACACTAGACACTTATCTTGGAAGATGTTAGAGAATGATGTGTTAATCAACTATTATATGTTTAGTTTCAATCCCTCTCATGCCATGCATTAGAGTAATCATATTTGAATCATGCATGTCTTGCTATATATATCATCATTATTATGTGCGATTGTGTACTAACTTTGTTTTGTAGCATCACTTCATCGCTCGATTCTTTGGTAGTCAAAACTAGTTTTGAGCATACACCAAGGGGGAGCATTTACAAGTGTTGGCGCATCTACATACTTTGTTGCTTGAAACTAACCCTTGATGTAGGATAAGCATTTGCAACATATTTGATTCATTGATACGCTAAAGTCAACAAGGATGCAATGATCTAGGGAGAGCTCGAAAGTTGTTGGGTTTGGATTTGGTTAAACCATGGCGGTAGGAGTAAGGCTTCACTAGGATGATGCATGCTCAATTCTATAAATGATGGGGGTCGGGATAGTCTATATGCTCAAGATTGTCTTCTCCAGTTACCTTCTTAAGTTGTCCTCTCAAGGTCATGCCGATTTTATTTCTACCTCTACATTGGCGACACCTTTTTGCTTCGACAAAAGGGGGAGAGAGGGAGTGTAAACTAGTAACTTCTACACTTTACTATGAGTTACGGTTTACATATTTTTCATAATAAAAAAGGGGGAGATTGTTAGTGCAAACGTTACGACGTTTAATCTATACAACGTCTTCATGTTTTAATGATGACAAACACGTAACTTGTAATACATAACGTAAAGTGCACAAGTTACTCATTCACATCAACGTCTCTTGACATCACTTCAGATTGGGCCAAGCATACAAGAATTCTACATATGGATATAGTTAATTGGATTGAGCCAAGCATGCATATGGACTTAGCTTAATGGACCGGGCCAAGCAAACAAACAAGCCCACTCGGGGCCCAATAGTAACTAGCCCATCAAGACCTCCTAGAAGCTTCTAGAACATGGAGGGAAAATGGAAAATTCAAAATTCAAAATTTGAATTTAGGAGGGAAATGGATGGAATATTCTTTGGCATATTCCTTATGCTATGGAATATTCTTTGGCATATTCCTTATGCTATGGAATATTCTTTGGCATATTCCTTACTTGGTCTCCAAGGTTCGAGCCTATAAATAGCAAGCATCATTCATTATTTGGGCGCGGGTTTTTGAAACATCAAAAGCTCATCCAAGAAAGAAACACACACACACACACACATGAAACTAGTGTCATGATTTCCTCTTCCGCCAATGTGCAAGAGAAGAACTCTCGACGTAGATGAAGATTTGAGAAGTTAGTGTCAATGCCTCTTCCCAAAGTACAAGAGAAGAACTCTCAACGTAGATGAAGATTTGAGATGTTATAGGTGTCCACAGACAAACGTAACAAGTGTTATGGTTATAGGCTTTGTAATCATTCTTATAATTTTGACTTGTGTGTGAGTCGAGGATGGAGATATATGAGTGTGAACTTAGAGAAGATGAAGATCCAAGAAGTCTTATAACTAGAATAGCTTATGTATTTGTTGTGAGGTGTGTAAAGTCCTAGTTGTTAGGTTAGGACTTAGTTGAGTCATTGTATGAAGGCTTGGATTGGGATAGGATCCAAGTGTGTCTTGTGTGAAGGCTTGGATCGGGATAGGATCCAAGTGTGTCTAAGTGTGTTGTGTGTGAAGACTTGGATTGGGTGAAGATCCAAGTGTGTTAAAGTGTGAAGATTCAAGTGAATGGGAGTGCTTGTTCGTGTGAAGGCTTAGATTGTGTGTCGATCTAAGTGGGACAAGAGTGCTTGTTTGTGTAGCCATGTGGGCCTTGGTGTAGATTGGTTCTAGCTATGATTAGGACTCGACATTCCGCTTAGTGTCACTAAACTTGGTGTAAGCTTGTGTATGGTTTGTTCCACCATAAAGGAGCGTGTTGATTAGTGAAGTAATTCTCGAGTGTGGGACTCGGGGAATGGAGTAGGACGAAGAGGTGCTTCGTGCTGAACCACTATAAATCATCGTGTCCGGTTTGCGTTTTCTCTTCCTCGATCTTTACTTTCTATACTTGCATTACATTTATGTTTGTGTGTCTTGGTATGTAAGTGCTTGTGATATCAACTACTTAACTTAGAAACTCAAAACAAAACAAAACTTAATCACACGAAATAAACTACCCACTGGTGGCGGTCCTTTATATAGGGACGGTCCCCAAACATTTAAGGGACCATCGGTGTATATTAGGGACCGTCCCTAGTGTAATCTGAATTAGCTTAGAAACGTTTAAACCTTGTGTCATGCTCATGTGATTGCTTGTTATGAGTGACATAACAACTATTCATATTTAGTCACACTTGATCGAAAATTTGATACGTTACATTTATAATTTTAAAGAGGAATGTATTCACCCCCTCTACGTTTCTACAGTTTCATTTGATGTTTTTGCACATTTTAGCTATGTTAGCCATGGATCACAACAATAGGCTAGGAAAGAGGTTAGAATTGGAGAATAGCTGTGGATGGATTGATGAGTCAGAAGTATTGGGGAAAACAATGTTTCAGAATCAGACACAGTTGATAGTGGCTTGAAAAATGAGCAGAGGGTGTATACCTTTGGAAAAATGGACACCCTAGATTGTTGTTTGAAATTTCTCACACCTTGTTTTGTGGAGGAATTATATGCCTTTGATGCTTTTGCAGACCTTGATTACAACCGAAATTTGCTACACAACGAGTTTTCCAAAAGACTGGGAGTGCAATGTGAGAAGAGAGAAGATGGCAGTGTGGTTGTTACTAAGAAACTCTTAGTAAGTTTGAAAGAAGAATTGTTCCTGGTCGAGTTCTATGTAAATCCTAATGAAAACGAGTGGGAACCTAATGTAATTCTTGGGATACCTTTCCTAAAATTGGCTAGAAGCATTGTAGATTTTGCTAGTGGTTTACTAACCATTTGGCCTGATGCAACTATGATAGACAATGATTTGCAAAACCTAGATGAGTTACTTGTTACAATTAGTGAAGATGATTTGCCACCACTTCCCAAAACTGAAAATACACCTACTTTAGAAGCATCTGAGTTTGTATGCAAGATGGGAAAAAGTAAGAGACTGAAAAACAAACCACAACCAATTTACAAAATGAAGTATGGAGATGAAGGACCTTCATTAACCATAAACTGTCCAATAACTAGAGATGAGCTAACTAGGTAAGAGTTGGAAGCTGATGTGTATGCTAGGATCATGTTATTGTATGAGAAGAGGCCCATTATTGAAACTTTGAAGAATGCAGATAAGCATAAAAAGATTTTAGATGGAATTCTCATGGATAGACTTAAGATAGATGGGGAAGTGGAAGATGAGAATGAAGAAGAGGCTGCTGCACATGCAGTTAGAGGGCATAAGGTACTTAGGGAACTTGATGATCCTGGATGTTTTGTGTTTCCAATTCATTTGGAAGGTGACTTAACTTACTATGCCTTGGTTGATACGGGTTCAAACATCAATATGATGCCTTACAAAATTTATGAGTTGCTTGAAAGAGGAAAAGTTAAACCTCAGATTATAAGATTATAATGCTTGACATGTCACAAGCTGAGACCATAGGAAGATTGCTAGATGTTCTATGTCAAGTGAGAACACATACTATTTAGGAAAATTTCTTGCTACTAAATGTTCCAATTGACAAAGATGTACAATTGGTAGTGGGAAGAAGCTTTATTCACACCTTAGGGTCAGTTCTTGACACAAGGAAGAAAAGGTTGACAACTTTTGATGGGGTGGTTCATCACCATTTTGAAACTACAAAAGTAAGAAGGAACAAGGAAGATGAAAGTGATAGTGAGGATGAGGAAGAATTCTCACCAAATAGGGATGAAAATGGTAAGCCAATTTATGGACCAATACGTCATAAGTACTATGACTATGAGGATCCCATGGAGAGAGCATTGGCTGAACAAGAGTATCTCAACCCATTTAGAAATGTTTGTGTATGGAAGAAGATAGCTGCTTTGCTTGGAGCACTACCATTGTCAATTAAGAATACGGATTGGACCCCAAATTATTCAGGAGGTATTACCAAAGGGGAAGGGGATAGAAAATGGCATGTCAACATTAAGATTATTGATCCATATGGCAATGGGTTTGAAAGAGGTTTTGAGACTAAGCATACCAAGAGGAAGCCATCTGGTTCCTACAAGCTGAGTGACATCATGTCACCAGAACATTTCACTGCCTAAACACCAAAGTAACACCAAAAATGGAATTGAAACAATGTTTCTTTCTTAATTTTTTATTTCTATGTTATTTTGCAATATTTTGAATAAATTGTATCTCAATGCTTATGCTTGATGATTATGCATCTGATAAGAGCTGAATGAATAATCTTTGTGAATATTTATATGATTGCTATAATTGATAGTTTGATATTTACCAATTTCTAGAAGATCATGGCATACTGTGAGAAAAATTGCAGAAATAATCGCCGACCTTTTCATTAAGATCGCCGAGCTTTTAATGAGGGAACCTTAGCATTTTGACCTTGCACGCTAAAAAGGGAAAAACACCAAAAAAAACATACACAACAAAACCGACGATTGTTCAAACAATCTAAAAATAATTTCAAGACATTTTTGAAGATTAGAACCATAATATCAAAACAATGAGGGTAAGTTTACACTTGTATTAATCTTGTGAAAATTTTCTTAGGGTTTTAATGATCGAAAACTTAGGGTTTGCTATGATATTCTGAATTTTGGATGTTTTATGTTTAATTTTATGTTGCTTTACATGATTTTTGAGTTTGCCCCTTGATTAGTTATAGAATTATGATTACTTAAGATTTAGGATTTTTTTTCTTTGCCCTAAAATGAATAATTGCCTATGCTAGTAGAATAATGTGATTGATTAAACGTTTGCCTATGAGTTAAGAAGGGATAATACATGTTTAAAGAATTACTAGAAATATATTTGGAAGAATTTTGACTTTGAATGCATAAATTTTTAAGTGTATGATGCTTAACTGCTATAAATTGCTTATGAGATTTAAGAAGCCTAATAAGGATATAATTTTGATGCCTAGATAAGATGAAAATGGTTCTTGACTATGAAACAGAGCACTTGTGTGCATAGCATTAAAACCACTGGTCTTGAGGGCCAAGACCGCGGGACTTTTATAAAACCGCCGAACATTTTCATAATTTGGAAAATTTTGTCACGTAATCGCCGGTTTAATTCCTAAAACCGCCACTTTTCTAGAAAAATTTGGTCACTGTATACATGAAAAGTGCTTAATTGATTATATATGTGATGCCTATGTTTTCTAACAACTAATGTTGCTTGTTTGTGAATGTTTAAAGATAAAAAATGCAGCACATGATGATGAAGCTGGATCTTCTAGGCAAAGGAAATCAAAAAGGAAGAGAGACACAATAACGGTGGAAGAGGCATTAATGCCAGTTGTTTCTCATCCTCATCTACTATGGAGGACATGCAATAATCAAGCAAGAAAAGAATACAACAAGGTTCTGAGTACCTTGTATCATAAAAACCCCTATGCCCCATATCTGCTTAAATGGGAGGTTTTGAACAAAGCTGGTTGTGCAGAGGAGATAGAGGAGATGTTGACTATTAAGTTGGTGAATGTAGAAGATGATGATGAAGTGTTATTTGTTTCAGAAGCCTGGAGGAAAGTTTTTGACATTACGGAGAATGTTTATAAGGAGTTATGTCTAGAGTTTTATTCCACATTTAGTTTTTATGAGACAATAGGTGATGATAAGATCATGACAGAGAAAAGTATTTTCTTTAGGTTAGGAGGAAATAAACACTTAATGACACTGGCAAGTTTTGGTGTAGCTTTAGGGTTGTACACAGAAGAAGCTACAGAGCCTGAGTATTTTGAGGAATATTTCAAAGGAGGTGTGAGGAATGAGATCAAAATAACAAATGAGGCATTGAATGAGTTTTGGGCCAGGGTAAGTTCAGAAGATAGTTTGATTTTGTCAAAGAGCAAGGTAAGCACCATAAGGAGGAATGTTTTGAAGGTTCTGCATAAGATGATTGTTTATTTGCTTTTCCAGGGAACTACAGGATTTGATAAGATACAAAGGATGGAATGTTGGTTACTGAGCTTGTTTGTGAAGAAGAATATGGGTGCGTATGAAAATGTGGCCTGGGTTGTGGCACATTGGTTGAAGAAAAAGGGCAAAGGAAGCCAGAGTGATAGTGAGTTGGTGTGTGGTTATCTGATCACAAGGCTGGCTAAAGGATTAAATGTGTTCACTGAGGAGAATACGGCCACCTACTCTGCACCAACAGCTTACAAAACCTTTGATCGTGTCACTTTGAGAGATTTGGTGGATGATAGGGGAAAATTGAAGCCTGATGTTGTTGGACCAAAAGCTGTGAGGCCACCACGACCACCCAGAGAAAGGCAAAATAGTTTGGTTGAGAGAGTTGAGTTTATGGAGTCAAAGCTGGAGTTGATGGAGAGGAAAGTAGATAGGATCTCGTACCATTCTGACAGATATGCTTTGGTGTTACAAGAGTTGGGAAAGGTCCACAACATTGCAATGGGTGATTATTGTCCACCTAGCATCTCTGAGCAGATTGATGAAAATACACCAGCCACACAAGAAAAAGAACAAGAAGAGGAGGATGAAAGCAGTGGCAGTGAGAGTGGAAGCACTGGGGGTAGTGATGCAAGTGAGGATATTGGAAACAGCAGTGGTAGTGAAGAGGAAGAAGAAGGTCAGGATTAAAGACCGTCGGGTTTTGCTGGAATGAACGGCGGGATTGTATGTTGATTTTTTATGAATGACCAGTATGTTGGTCATAATTTAAGACAATTTCAAAACATGTTTCAAAACGATTCAATGGTCTGTATTCAGGGTACCTCTGTTGGTACCCACTAAAACAAAACAATTTGAACACTATGACTATATATATATATATATATATATATATATATATATATATATATATATATATATATATATATATATATATATATATATATATATAATGCTAACGTAATGTGTTAGATGGCACATTACAATTTTGTGGATTTTGTTTGTTGCATGATGTATGTGTGCAGGAAATGAGAATGGTCCAAAAGATGGACAAAATACCTGGAGATTTCTCGGGCAATAACAAAGCATACTCGGGAAGTACCGTTATCCTTTATTTTTCCCGTTATACTTTGTTTTTAATTCTAAAGCATTAGGGACAATGCTTAATTTAAGTATGGGGGGAAGATAACTTGAAAAATAAAGAAAAACTTATGCTAGTTATGAAAAACATTTAACCTGTTAACACAAAAATTTTAAAAGCGCCGCTTTTAGCATAAGAACTCCGTAGTTATTAATAAAGACCGACGCACATTTTAGTAATGTACGCCGTTTACAGGGGTATATAAAAATTAATAAAATTGGAAATAACTAAAGAATTTTATAGAAAACGTATCCAAAACAATCATAAGAAGTCTGAATCGGGATTAATGACATTATTTGCACATTTTATGACCATTACCAATATAAATGTGAGGATTTCGAGCCTATATCGGCATATACCTTTTATGCTTGATTTCTTTGTTTATGAGTGTGCCAACAATTTATGTGATTCTAGAACTTGTATTTGAAATCATTATGAGACCGCAGTGAGATCACATTCGTGTGATATAAGTATTTTTATATGATAATAGGCAAAAATTAGGAATTACACCATATACAAGCCATCCGTTTTCTAATCGAAACTTAGCCCATTTAGCACTCACTTTATAGCTATTATCCACTAGATACACCTTTCCGAGCCTTGATTTTTCGTTTCTATTTATCCATCAAGAAAATAATCAAAAATATGTTGCTTAGTCGGGAATATGAGAATTGGAATATATATGAGAAAAAAGTATGGTTATATACCAATTACGATAAGTATGAAGAGTGCACGCTTTATGTTTGTTATAATGTAGTTGAAAAATAATAAGTGAAAAAAGAAAAGAGAAAAAAAAAAAGAAATAAAAAAGGAAAAGTAAGTATATAGAAAGAAGTATGATTTCCTGACTTAAGTTTTTACAACAATTATTCCATATACCTACCTTATAACCGTTAAACCGAATAAAAGACCTCTTTGATATTTATACTTGGCGCTTACGCCACGTCGGTGCAGTTTTGTTTCTTTTACAAGCATATTGCAAATCTATAAGTTATGACTGAGCTATAAGAGTAATTTACAACCAAAAACTATTTTTATGAGTGCTTGAGTGAACTTGAAAATATATACACTTTTGTGAGGAACATGCCATGTTATTCTTGGTTGTTTTGGATACACAACAAAATATATATTTGAAACTTATACAAGACTTGGTTTTGAAATACATTTTTCTTATATGCTTGAGGGCAGGCATTAGTTTAAGTATGGGGGGATTTGATGAGTCTCGTATTATACATATTTATACCCCCGATATTATGTGAAATATATGGTAAATAACCTTATTATTAGGACTTTTGGTACTTAATATATGAATGAATGTTTAGGATTGAAGATTGGTGAAATGACGCGAGAAGCACAAGAAAAGGATAACTTTGTGAACATATAAGGAAAAGATATAGTTTAGACTAAAGCACGCCGATCATAAGTAAAAAGAGCGCCGCTTACGGGTATCTTTGGTCAACTATGTAACTACGAGTCAAACATAAAGTACGCCGGTTATATATTACATAAGCGCCGGTTACGCGAAGAGACAGTCGCAGGTTTTATACCAGATGTGCGGCGTACTCCCCATCGCAGTTATGTTTTCTACATTAATGAGCTACTTCAATGATGAGGCCGATCACTTCCCTATTATAACTCACCAGGGACGTGCTAGGGCAACATTTTACACTATAAATAGGAGTGAAAATCGGAGGTTTAGACACACCACAACAAAGAAACATATCTTGATCTTTTAGAAGCAGTTTAGTAGTAGTTTGCACCAAAACCACTAGCTAAGGAGTTGGAGTCTGTACTACACTTGGAGAAACACCTTGGAGCACGAGTAACTTTGGTATAAACTCGTTGTTATGATAAAATTACCTATTTACATGTTTTACATTATTATAAGTATGGAGTAGTAACTTTATGTTTATTTGAGGCACTTCTGCCATGATTATTATAAGAGTTGTATCATGAATATTGAATCCATGATATATGCATTTGATATGTCATTGTTTAGTCACTTATCATTTGGCTTGATTGATCATTGTGATTGCTTAAAGGTCGAAAGATTCAATCATGTTGATTATATTATGAATTGTCTGTCTATAACAAATCATTGCTATGCTTGTGAGAATTGCTTAGTAAAACAAATGATGACCTTGTAACACCCCAACCCATATCGAACAACCCCAGTTGTCTGTTTAAGGGCTAGTCTCATGTCTAACGGCTTGACTAGAAGAAATGCATATTTGATACTTTATACTTGCACCACACTTTATGCATTATGTGTATATAGAATCAAAGGCCGAAAGGAGATTCTTTTATATAGGATAGATATACTAGTTTACATGATTAACCATCATGATTTACTTCTATGCTTTGTCCATGTAACTTCTGTGATGCTACTTCTTATGATTCTCATGAGCTCAGCCTTGAATAAACATACTTTTGAATCAATTGGGAAAAACAATACAAAAATCTTAAATCCAACAAACACGGTTTTAGTGACAAGTGACAATCATTGAAATCTAATTTCGTTAATCATAGCTAACATAAGGAATCATTACCTCTCTTGGGACGACCTGGTCTTACCTAAACCTTTACTATAAACGGGGTTATACTTTTACCCATGTGTTTTGTGTATTAAGGAATCGGTAGAACTTGTTATTATAAATTTAAAGCTTTCGAAACACATCAACCTTGTAGTTGTTAAACTATGTGTTTTTCGCATTTATGTACTTCTAGGATCTTTTGCTATCTTTGGACAATGTATTGTTTTAACCATATATGCAGGAGGACAACATTGAAGTGTTGTCAAATTTTCCATATTTTCACTAAGTATAGTGAAAATCGCTAGCCCCCTGCCAAACTCTATCGGTAAGAACGTTTCTATATTCATTTTTTTCATTTTCTAATCAGATATAGTACTAATTTTATGTTTTGGGAATTTTTGGAAAATTTGGAAATCGTCTCGACCCTCGTTTTATTATTCTGTCTCGAATTCAGACATGGCGGATCTGGCGGAACCAAATAAAGGGTTCCACCAGTGCATTTTCTGCGTAAACCTAGATTTGGCCCAACGGACCAGGCGGAACCAAATTCAGGGTTCCGCCTGTGTAAACGTTTGGTTCCGTCGAGTGCCTGAATAAAATTCTTCATTTTTCTTATTTTACATTTTCTCAAGCACTAAATCATTTTCTTTAGTGAGAAACATATTTCTTAACCTTCATTAAACATATTAGGATCATTTTTGCTCATTAGAACCAATAGGAAACCTCTTCCCGCCAAAAATCCAATTTAACCAAAATTAATCCGAGAACCCTTCTACATAAAGGAAGGAACCCTCTGAAAGGTTCCTTGAAATCCGTGGAACAACTTATCCAAATCATTTGACACTAACCACATAGCATTTAGTGCATATCTTGGTCTTCTTACTCCACCAATTTCTATTGGATTGACTTCCAATGATTTAACAACCTTCACAAACCATCCAAATGATTAGAAACCTCCATTTTTGTATGGAAGAACATCTAATCCAAACACTCCTTCCAAAATTCTTCAACTCTATAAATTGATCCATCTTGGATAGTTTTTACTCACACCTAACCATCACCTTCTTGCATCTTAAACATCTCATTACCATCCTTGTACCACCATGACAAAGTCCAACAACTCATCACCACCATCTCGACCCATTAGAAGAACCGCTAGGATTAGCGTCAAACCTTGTTGCTTCAACTCAACTGTCAAATTAAACTCATCATCTTCGGATGAATCACCACTTATCATATCATCACCCATCAAGGAAGAAAATTTCTTTAACCTTGTCACTCCTACACCATCACTGAAATCACAAAATGTCACAACCACTCCACCACCAACAAAAACACCAATTAATCCAATACCACCATCGGCACCAACTCAACCATCAAAATCACCATCACCTCCAAAATCACCTAAGATAGAACCCATGGAAATTTTTGGGACTCCACCATCATCACCTCTTCCATTTCTTGAAGACTTGGAAAATCTTTCCCCAAAATCACCAACTCCACCACCATTGGAACCACAACCATTTGAAGCACAATCATCTCAACCACAACCAAAACCAATGTTATTTCATCTCAACTACAATGACATCCATGGTCCTCTATATCAAGAACCTAACTTCCGACAAAATGATCAACCTCAAGCACCACCTCAAGAACTCCAATTCTAATCTCAACACTTTGAATCCTTGTTTCCTTCCTACGAGGAAATAGAGGCATCCTTGTGGAATAATCCACCAAATACCCATGAGGAGATCAACGATCGCCTCAAAAACTTGTATGCTTTTAAAAGCATGATAGATACACACCTCCATCAAGCGATGGAATTCCAAACCGCCTTGATCTCATCCATTGTAGAACCAAAAACAAACCAACAAACTACGAGTGTTCCACCACCACCACAATCAACCAGTAACCCTATCCTACCTAACCCTCATCATGGTTGCTCTCATTGTAAGCGAACAATCAAAATTTGTAATAGCATAAAAACTATGCTTCACCAAGTTCAAGACGAAACCCGCTTCATCCTCCAAAACATTCTCGAGCATCTAAACACTCTTTCTCATCCTCACCAACCACAGAACTTGCTTTAGGAGGATGTTTCTCATTAAGGACTTTGTTGACCTTTTATAGATATAGGATTTTCCTTTTCTAAGTTATTTTTCTACTTTTGTATTTTTCCTTTTAGAAGTAGGACTTTCACTCTTTTTATTTCTTGTCTTTGTTTTGACTTTTCAAAGTCAAATTTTACTTGGAATGAGATTGGTTCTACTATATAGTGTGCATTATGGGTTGACCTTTTCTTTGTCATGTTTGTGATGTGGTTGCTTACCTTTTCACAACTTATTATGGTTGACTATATATACTTGTCTTTTTCGACAACTGACTCTCCTTTTGTAAGATCAAAATCCATGTATCCTTACTTGGCACCCCGACTAGGGGGAGTATTGTCCAAGGGGGATCATTTGGCTTGCATCATTCCGCTACGCAACTCTTCTTTTTGTTTCGATAAAAAGGGGGAGAATTAATATTAAACTCAACCTTTACGTTTGCATATCATTTTTGCGTATCAATCATATATAACTAAAAGTTGAGTAATACATAGTTTAATATAGATTTTTAAAAGACTTGATACTACAATTATCTAGTTGCTTAAAAATAAAATTTATGTTTTGTCCTCAACAAAAAGGGGGAGATTGTTAATACAAATATCGTCTAAAAACTTTATTTATATTTTACGATCTTTGCTAATATTTTGTTGTAGACAAAGTATAAACTTTATTTTCTAGCAAAGTATAACTATAGTATAAGTCTCACATATAGAAACTTTATTTTTAAGTAAACATTACATTTGCTACATGATTCATTATTAAACTTATAAGTGTCAAAACATATTTAGTTAGTTTTACTAAGTAATGTGTCTTAATTGAGTTAAAAGTTTTAAACATCCTTTGTAACTCAATTACTTACTAAACACGTTATACAAACATTATTCCAAGTTGATACAAAGATACTTTTACAAGTTCACTTTCATATTAGTAAAAGTCTAAAATTGGAAATATATGTTTACATCATGTTAGGAATAGAAGTGACGATCATTATCGAGTCAACGAGTCTTTTACAATATGTAAAATATAAACGTGTAATAGGTAGTCTAAAGCTAGTCCATAAGTTTATGTAAAAGCCTAAACGGCTCAACCCATTAGAAGGCCCATGGCAAAGCCCATGTGGCATATGTATGGAACAATATAAACACCTTAAATGAGTCATTTGAGGTGTGTGCTTGAGTGTGTATTATGTGTGTGGTTAATGAATGATATTCTTTCTTTCTTTATCTTTCTACTTTCTCTCTCTAAAACATACATCTCTCAATTCACCATCGTGCTACATAGATTAGTGATAGAGTTAGATCTAAGATCCTACAAGTGGTATCAAGAGACAAACAATGATTTAGGAATGTGTTTTATGGTGTTTTTGGGTGATTTTTGAAGAAAAGTTACGGTTCTCAGCGAGTAAGCAAGTTTTTGCGAGTAAGGTAGCGAGTAAGCAAGTGTTTTGCGAGTGATACGGGGGATTGTGCCCTCGCAACAGGTTTTACCTCTCAAGGGATCTTGAGAAGCTTGCAACCCCACAAAGCAGTGTACCTGATCGTTGTAGTATAGTATAGTGACAAGTACCGGGGGATTGATCGTTCAACTCAGGAATAGTGTCGCTAGGTTTAGAAAGCCTACTAATCTAGGTCTAGAGGTGAGGGATGATTCTTTTTGTATTTTTTTATATTTTATGAAAGCAAGTAAAATCTCGGGTTTTGAAGGAGTGGGCGGAATTAGTTGCTATCCAACTAACCCAATTAACTAAAGATGCAATCAAAATAAAATAACAGAAATGAAAATTAAACTAATGTACTAATTTGGTTGAAACAATAATGAGAAAAGTTGTGTCTACTTAGATTTCATTACTCCCTAGATATCTTTTACCGGTTGATTAGCTTGTTACAATTGCATGGATGATGGGTTATATTCCTTAATACTAGTCGTAGGGCCGTGTACAATATTCCCTAACTCTATAAGATCCTACTTCACTCCTATGTCGAGCCGACTAAAACCTCCTAACATGGGATCATTAGAATTCACTTACACATTAAATACAACCAAAAATCGTAGTACACCTCCGATCATGTTTCTTAAGATGTTCAAGCAAGTTACCAATGGAAGTCTGCCAGTTTTCTTAAGCCTAACATCAAATACAATCATCCGTAACAATTATAAATAAACAATCAACCAATAATCAACATCTAGGTTTCACTACATCTAAGCAAACACAATAAAAACCTAGCCTAACATGTTAAAAGAAAGATAAACATAAGATAGAATCAAACAATACATAGACATATTGAATGATTATTGAAGAACTTATCTTTATTCAAACATGGAAGAAAGAAGGGTTTGAAACCCCTTCAATATGCAGGAAATTCGACCTATGATTTGTGTTTAGTATTCCACAACTTGTTCCACACTTTACAATGAAAAATTGGAAAAATATATATAGACTAAGCATCCTGACGGTGTCATGTATTAGCCTCTGACACCGTTAACTCGCCGCCAAGTTGAAATTCGTATTGCCTAGATCCAATCTTGACGCCTTCATGTAGAAATATACTCTGGGCCGTCACTTGTATTTGGACCCTAACTGCCTTGGTTACGTCGTCAGGCCAATAACACTGGAAACACTCTGGGCCGTTACGTTATAATTTCCACATCCACCTCTTTTGCCACTCTTGACGCTGTCATGTGTTGTGGCTTGACGTCGTCAGGTACTGTTCCCAGCAAGGAATTTGAGACTTTGCCGTTTTCTTCACTTTTATGCTCCAAAAACGTCCAAAATGCTTCCTTTTCCAGATTTCTCCTCAAACGTACCTAAATTGACAAAAGGAACGATTTAGGGCAATAATTGATCAAATTATTACGAATTCTGGCTTAAATGACCCCTTAAAAGCGGTACACTTTTCACCTCATCAAATCCCCTTACACTTGAGATTTGCTTGTCCTCAAGCAAATGCGCTTTTATTCTAATCAAAATACATGTTAGGGGTCATTTAACACTAATATAAAAGTAATTAGAACAAATAATCGTTCCACTAAAAACCAAAAACAAGCACGGAGGTCATACACTAGCACCTCACAAATAGTGTTTAGATACTCACATCTCTCGGGTGTAATAAAGTATATATCACAATATGGAAATGGAAAACATCTCTCACTACCTGTCATAGCAAATAGATTACCATAGGCTTGGGAAAAGATCAAACCTCTACCACTGGGCGTAAGCACCTAGGATAAACTATCAAAGAGGTCTTTTAAAGGGTTATAACGTTAGGTGTAGGGATATGAAAAACACGGTTTTGTTGGATAAAAGCAATATTTACTGGTGGCGAGTTAATCATCTTGGTTAATTACATGTACAATATGGCGTTGCTAAGCCAAGACTCGACTCGACTTAAGCTAATAAATTGAAAATAACAAGAACTTAAAAATAAACATAGAATGAAACGGGATGGTAGTCCGTATGTTTTCTCTTTTCTTTTTCTCTTATTTTTTTTTTTCCTTTTTCTTGATTCTTTCGATTTTTTTTTATTTATTTATTTTTTTTTTGTTTTTTTGCATACACTTTTACCCTACCATCCAAAATAATACATCATATGGAATGTACATTCACCTTACACTTGAATTTCTACATACTTTACAATAAACTATTCTAATGACTCGAATTAAGATAATCAAAACACTTGGAGTACTTTTTAAGATTAATGCACGTATGGGGGTAATAATTTGATGTTCTTCCCCATTACTCCATAACACTACTACTTTACCCATGAGTCCCAATCGTCCCAAAATAATATGTACAAGATATGACTCGACTTAGCAACCATGTAATCAATTAGATAATTAACTAAGGGTTTAAACACATAACAATAATGCACTAAAGATGAGTGCATACAAGGAAGGCTAAGGCGATTTGGGTGTACATTTGGGTGGGTTGTAACAAATTCTTCCTTTAAGTAAGATGCTTAAAGTTAGAAACGAAAAGATAGGTGATTGGCTCCAAACGGTCAACCTAATTGACCAGGTGAATGGTCAACCAAGTCAAACTGCTTAAAGTCAATCTCCGTGGAAGTATAGGGTTTCCCCGGGTCGTTATGTCCCAACGAGGTGTGATGGTAATCAAAAACGGGTTTGTGATCGGGTGATTCTGGACAGGAACGGGGTAATAAAGGTTTTGAATGATTACGCTAAGGAAATATGAATGAGAACGATTTAAACAATCTATATTAACAATAACGTGAAACCTAGTTAAGCTAAAACGTAATCTAAAAACTTAAAATCAGAGTTTGCTTATAAATAAGCAGACAAATAAGCCAAAAGGGCTTAAATAGAAGCTATCACTTTTTTATGTTTTGGTTTTTCTTTATTTTACAAACTACTTTTACGAACGTAACCTAAATTTTAAAAAAATGTAAAAGTTATTTAAAATAAAACGCGAGTGCTCAAATTAAAACGTAAATTTTATGCTACGCTAATCCTACGAACATGAAAATTATATTTTTACGGTCCTCAAGATAAAAGAAAATTATTAGAAAAAGAAAATTAATTTTTACACTATTTAATTAATTATTATTAATTAAAAACTATTTATATTAATTAGACTAAATATACTAAATTAAATTATTATATACACTAAATGAAAACTTAAATTTATAAAACTTTTTCTACAAATACCTTATACTAACAGAAACTTAAAAAAAATATAAAAACTTATGAGTGCTTATAAATAAGCAGTACAAAGATTTCTTTTTGGCTTTTTTATTTAAAACTAATAAAACTAAAATTAATTATTATAACTATTAAATGAAAAGTAGAATTTTTGGAAAAATTTACACAAGTACTATGTAGTAGCAGAAACCTAGGAAAAATAAGAGGAGGGGAAAAAAGCTAGAAATAAGCTGAAGCAGCTTATTAAGCCAAAGGGAAAAACAAGATTAAAAGGGTTGGGGTGTAGAAGCATGACAAGAAAAGAACCTAGGGCGCTTTGGCATACAGGTACCACTCTAACACCCTCCAAAGGGGGAGGTCTCAGGTTCGACCCCTGCCTCCCCTTTTCTGCAAATTATTTTTATTTTTCAAATTTTCTTTTACAAACTAATGATATACATAAATTTAAGCATTTTTTGTAAAAACAAATTTTCTAAAACAAACAAATAAGCTCTGTGAAGAGCTTATTTTCCAACAGTGGAGCTTTTGAGGCTTGGAATGAGATTTTTGAGTTAAAAGAACTTCCAATAAGCTACAAGCTACTTACTAATGGATAAATTAGGATAAAATAAGTGACATGAACCTAATTTAAGCTGAAATGACAAGGAAAGCTTTACTAACTAAGCTGAAAAGCAGATTTAAGCAAATCCAAAAGCCATAAGCCAAACAGGCCTGAGAGGGCACTTGCAGCCCTAAATAAGCTAGGGGCAAGAACATGGGGACCCAAAATGAGCTTGGAACTAGTAAGCCAGGTATGTGAGCTTCTCAAAAAGCTCAAATACTCAGCCTAAGCCCCACTGATAAGCTCATAATGAGCTTATGAATTTGGCTCCATCATACTGAGCACTCAGTACTTTGGCTGACATGGCCCAAGAAATAAGTCACTTGCAGGCTTATCAAATAAGCTTGGAGGTGGCTTATGAGCCTTGAACCATTGAGGTTGGTGGTTGAGCTATCTAAAAATCCCAAGCACTCAATTTAAGCCACACAGATAAGCACTTGAAGAGCTTATGAAAATCAGGCAATAAGCCTGGTGCAGGGCAACAGATGGCCAATGGGTCAACTTTAAGCCATGATTAAACTACCCAGAAAAAATCCTAAAATTATAAAAAAAATATATTTGCAAACACAAGCTGCCCAAGATTCCAAAACCTCAAAAACTTTGTAATTTCACCCAGAAATGAACCCTAGGGATTCATTTGGAATCTGTCTCATTTTATCAGACAATGGACTTTGACTTTTTTGAGGTTTCATAAAAATTGACTTTTTTGGATTTTAATTGCTAACTACTAACTGAAAATGATGTATTAGGCTATTTTATTAATGACTTAAACTAAATGAACTGATTATGCAACTAATTAAATGAAAATGCAACTTAAATATACTAATAATGAAAACAATTGAGAAGTAAGTTGTGATTTTGACTTCTGAACATATGACTTATGGTTTTTATGACTTGGATACTCTATCAGTACCTAGTATGAGTTGTTACCACCAAAAGAAACAAATGAAACATGTCCTAACACAGATGAATCAGTAATTCCAAACACCCCCTTTGCATTGACTATTTTAGGTTTTTCAAAGGAAATGAGTGTTTTAAGCTATGAAAGTGAAATTTTTAGACTAACTAAACTATTTTATGACTGAATAAGAAGTTTTGAACTTAAAAAGAAGCAGTTTAAACCAACAAAGCAAGCTAAGCTAAGATACGCTAATGGTGACAGTAAACTACAATTTTATGTGAAATCTCACATCACTAAAAGAACAACACTAAAACCTATCTAGTAAGCTATCATGAACATATTTAAGCAAAATCAAACACTGAATAAGCACTAAGAAGCAACAGATAAGCTAATGCTACAGTAACTATGCAAGTAAAATGGAGAAATGGACTCACACAAGCCTTAAGCTCAGATCACAAGTAGCAAACACTTCCAGGATACCCTATTGCTTCCCATGAAGCTCTAAACCACTGCATTCCATCTTCCTCTTCTCTTGTTTTGGCAGGCTATGGAGTAGCAGGATTCACGTGTGGGAGGGGAGTGGTTTTGAGGTGGAGTTTGACCGGGTCAAACCTGGTGGGAGATATTAAAAAGGTGAGTTGGGCTGGGAAGGGTAAGGTGGGCTTGATTTGTTGTTGGGTTTGGAATTGGATTTATTAATAATTGAAAAGTCCATTTGGTTAGGTTAGTAAAACACAAGGACCTCAAATGTAATTTTCTGAATTTAGGGGGATGGGTTTTGTAACTTCTCCAAACTTATCCAAGGATAAAACTTTCCATGTATCAATGCCCCAAGGACCATAAAGTAAATTTTCCAAAAATGAGATTTCCGGGGACTTGTTTTGCCAATTTTCAAAGTTGAGGGGCCGTTTTTGCCAATTTGTGAAAACTTTACTCCAAGGACCGTTTGTGATAAATTGTGATTTCCCAAGGACCAATAGTTGACTTTTTATCCAAAAATATTTCCCAGGGACCAAATCTGCCAATTTTAAAACTCTAGGGACCAAAACTGTAAATTCTCAAAACTTTTTAGATTTTTCACCAAAGGACTAAATATGACAACTTATGATTTCAAAAGGACCTTTGGTGACTTTTCTTTTGTTTTAAACCTTCAGGGACTAGTTTTGTCAATTTTTGAAACTAGAGGGACTGAAACTGCCAATTATGCAAACTTTGTTCGTTTTTCGTTTGTTTTTAAACATTTTGCATTTAAAACATATAAAACACACTTTTGGGATAATTTCTGTATTTTGATGCATTATTGGGTATTTTTGGATGTTTTGGCAGTTCATATAAGACAAAAATGATGAGTATTTACACACTCATCAATCCCCCACACTAAAATATTGCTAGTCCCTAGCAATCTTTTGAGAAAAACTTAATGGATTTTAAACTCTTTACCAAAAGCCATTACTTCTGGAGTAGCCAGATGTATCGATTCAAGTAAGAACTATGGTCCACCTGATAACCATGTGATTTTGAGCAAACCATCAGCTGTCAACGGATTTGATTTGTCTTTACCAAAAGCCGTTTGCATCTGGACTAGCCAACTCTTGATGGAATAGTCAACATCTTGGTGAGCTGATTACCAATTATGGTTTTTCCACTGCCTTTACCACAAGCCATAATCTTGCGGGCTAGCCAACTCATTCACTTTTTGGGATATGGCGAGTTGATTTACCATACAATTTTGGGCAAATTGCAAGCCATCAACGGATTTGATATATCTTTACCAAGAGCCGTTTGCTCCTGGATTAGCCAATCCTTTTGTCGTTTAGACATGGCGGACTGATAACCACAAAAATTTTGAAGCACAAGTGAATTTTTTTTTTTTAATTTTTGCCAAAACGGGGGTAGTAGATAGTATTTTATGATAAAATTCGCTAGAATTTCCCCCCCCCCCCCCCCACACACACTTAGAATTGAATATTGTCCTCAATATTCAAAGTCCCGGCGATTATGCCGACTCTTTGAACGTAAAAGGGCAACATTACAAGCTAAATGTGGAAACACAATTTTGTTTTTCACTTTATTTGTAACCATAGTAGGGGTAATTCCCCCACACCTAGGGTGAAAACCCTAAGTACATGCTACTGCTTTTGTTTACCGAGTCGCTAGCTTGACTCGACCCCGAATTCATTTGTCCTTGGGGAAGCATGATGTGGAAGAAACAATCTCAATCGGACTTTCATTCAAGATGTTTGGACAAACATTTGAAGCACGTGAAAGTTCCACACCGATGAGATAAGTACCCCGGCTGTAAATAGTATAAACTATAAGCGGTGATGTCGGGGTCAAAGATAATGTCTTCATTCCCGAAGGAGTGAAGAACAGGAGAAGCTACGGGATAGGTGAAGAAGAGAAAGAAAGTCATGATAAACATCTTGACTAACTCATCATCATCCTCAGGAAAATTCATAGATTCATCATCATGAATCTCATCATTTAAGCTCATGTGATCAAGACATATCCCGGGTGTGTCTAGATCAAAGTAGAAGTTATCATACTCCGGTGGAGATATGATATGAGTGAGTTCACAGGAGAACTCATCGAATGTGAATGAATCATATTCTGGATTGATGTGCGTGAGTTCACAGGAGAACTCATCGAAGGTAAATGTTTCATAATCGGGGAGAGAATTATGAGAATGAGAAGTGGTACTGCCACTAATCTTCTCTCCCATAGGATCAAAAGTAAAGGCTTCAAACTCCGGAATAGGATCATCGGAAAAAATGTCATTATCCTTAATTAGGATAGGAGATGAAATAGGTTTCTTTTTAAAAGCCTCGATTTTAGAAATGAGGAGATTGACATTCAATAATGTTGCACGAAGTGCTTCATCCTTGACTTCAGTGTCAATCTCATCATTCTCTTCTTCTAAGCTAGCTAGCTCATAAGGTAATCCTTCCACATGACTGATGTCTCCAGAAGATAAAAAAATTTCATCAGCATGTGAAGTACTAAGCTCGATGTTGGGATTAGAGTTTAAAAGATTTTCAGTTTCTCCCATATCGGCTTCAAAATCAAGGAGACCATCATCACTTCCCAATGGAAGTGGATTGATGTGAGTAAGTTCATCTATGAACTCCTCAATAAGAGGGTCAATATCAGAATGAGGCAGTGGTGCCTCTTCATACTCAACTTCTCCATAAGATGTACAATCATCATTAGAATCGGAGAAAGTCTCAAAATGATCTTTTGGATTTTCAGGGTGAGAAGGTAGGTCACACACATGATCAAAAGTCCCCTGTGACTCTCTTGGGATTGGGACAAGGATCTCAACACTAGACTTTATTAATTCGTCCGATTCCTTATCAGGAACAGTACTAAGATGCTCATCCCCTATGTTAAGAGAGTGAGTGTGAACTTCGGGTGTGATATCAATAGACTGAGGGAGTTTAGAAGTACTAGCAATTATGGAATTTTCAAGTTCCATTTGATCAACGGCTAGTGACTTCGTCACATTATTTTCTCCCTGATTCTCCATGGAAGGAATCACAACTGATGAATCTGATGAATCTTTTTGAATAATAACAATGTTATCTTCATCATCATCACTGTCATCATCATCATCATATAGAGCAGCATAACGAAGATTGGCACATATTTTAGCGGCTCTTTGCTCAGCAAGTAATTCTTCCATGCTCATTTCGTTTCTAGCATCTCGTTCTTCAGCAAGTAATTCTGCCATTGATTTTTCACGAGATTCTTGAAACGATGTAGTGGCCAACCCCTCCTTAAATTCTTTAAAGGCTTCAAGAACCTTTAGACAAAGGTCTTGCTGAGTTTCATGAGGAGTTGGTTGGATAATTGGGTACTGTGGAGGTTGGTCTTGAAATGAATAGTCATAATTGTTACAAGGAATTGGATTCCTTGTTTGACAATCAGAACTGCAGTGAGGACCTCCACAGTATTCACAACAGTAAGACTGATGTGGCTGTGAGTCGTATGTGCTAGAATCATAATTGTTATCAGGAAACTGCTCATAGATAAGCGTGTTGCCCGATTGACAATCAGAACTGTAGTGTGGGCCACCACAGTATTCACAACAGTAAAACTGTTGAGGCTGGTTTGGTGAGTTGTATGGATATTGGTCGTAACCAAAATTTTGACTATTTTGACAATCAAAACCTTGGTGAGGTCCTCCACAATACTCACAAGAAATGTTTGGTGTATTATGATACGAAGCATCATTGTGATTTGGATAATATGATTCTTGCTCGTATGAATGTAATGGGTAATTGGAAAATTTTGAAGAGTCGTTGAATGAGTTCTGATTAGGATCATAAGAAAATGAATTCCTCAAACCACAAAACAAACAACTCCCAACGACATGGTAAACCAAAAAGCGGCTCACCACAACCAACACAAGGAATAAAAGTCGGATGTGGGACAAGTGGTGTGCTCTTAGAGCTAGGAATTTCCACCACTTCCGTTATGGTATCGGGTTTTTGTTCTTGATGAACGTGAAGATTAGGCAAGTCGTTCTTTTCAGTCACTACCCTAAGCTCTGTACGTTTGCTTGACAAACTTTTAACCGTAAACCGTGAAAGGTTAGGATCAATTCTTGACGGTTTAGGAGCAATTGTGAGCTTAGATTTTTGGACAACCGTAGGTTGGACGTATTTAGCACTTCCATCGTCAGAGGGAAGTACAGGGTCCTTTGTCACCTCGGTTTCTTGTTCCATTTCCCTCACTGGAGAAGGAATATGAATCGATGGTCCATTATAATCAACACGACATCTCGACATTTTTGACAAGGGCATAAGTTTTTCAATTTTACTCTCAAAGGCCCATTGTTCAAAGAAATCGTCATCGAGAGATGCCATTAGAATCAATTACAATAGAAGTGGAAGAAGTTAGAATCAAAAGGATAGAGGGTAAAGGGATGAAGAATCAAAAAGGTAGGAGGGTAAAGATGGATATTTTTGGGATTTTTGATAAACATTTTATAAGACAGAAAATCTTTTTGTGATTTTGTGTTCGTTGAAAACTAATTTTAAAAAGTTTTCAGGAACTGTTTTGTTTTTATAATAAGAAAATATGAACAAAGGATGGTAAATATACAATGAGTGTATACCCAGATTCACTAATCTGCAAAACCGTTTAGAATAACACGCACAGCCTCCCCGGCAGCGGCGCCAAATTTTGATTGACTCAAAACGGTCAACCTAAATCGACCAAGGAATGGTCAACCAGGTCAAACAGCTCAGAGTCAATGCTCCGCAGAAGTATAGGGTTTCCCCGGGTCGTTATGTCCCGACGAGGTGTGATGGTAATCAAAAACGGGTTTGTGATCGGGTGATTCTGGACAGGAACGGGGTAATAAAGGTTTTGAATGATTACGCTAAGGAAATACGAATGAGAACGATTTAAACAATCTATATTAACAATAACGTGAAACCTAGTTAAGCTAAAATGTAATCTAAAAACTTAAAATCAGAGTTTGCTTATAAATAAGCAGACAAATAAGCCAAAAGGGCTTAAATAGAAGCTATCACTTTTTTATGTTTTGGTTTTTCTTTATTTTACAAACTATTTTTACGAACGTAACCTAAATTTTAAAAAAACGTAAAAGTTATTTAAAATAAAACGCGAGTGCGCAAATTAAAACGTAAATTTTATGCTACGCTAATCCTACGAACATGAAAATTATATTTTTACGGTCCTGAAGATAAAAGAAAATTATTAGAAAAAGAAAATTAATTTTTACACTATTTAATTAATTATTATTAATTAAAAACTATTTACATTAATTAGACTAAATATACTAAATTAAATTATTATATACACTAAATGAAAACTTAAATTTATAAAACTTTTTCTACAAATACCTTATACTAACAGAAACTTAAAAAATATATAAAAACTTATGAGTGCTTATAAATAAGCAGTACAAAGATTTCTTTTTGGCTTTTTTATTTAAAACTAATAAAAATAAAATTAATTATTATAACTATTAAATGAAAAGTAGAATTTTTGGAAAAATTTACACAAGTATTATGTAGTAGCAGAAACCTAGGAAAAATAAGAGGAGGGGAAAAAAGCAAGAAATAAGCTGGAAAATAAGCTGAAGCAACTTATTAAGCCAAAGGGAAAAACAAGATTAAAAGGGTTGGGGTGTAGAAGCATGACAAGAAAAGAACCTAGGGCGCTTTGGCATACAGGTACCACTCTAACACCCTCCAAAGGGGGAGGTCTCAGGTTCGACCCCTGCCTCCCCTTTTTGGCAAATTATTTTTATTTTTCAATTTTTCTTTTACAAACTAATGATATACATAAATTTAAGCATTTTTTATAAAAACAAATTTTCTAAAACAAACAAATAAGCTCTGTGAAGAGCTTATTTTCCAACAGTGGAGCTTTTGAGGCTTGGAATGAGATTTTTGAGTTAAAAGAACTTCCAATAAGCTACAAGCTACTTACTAATGGATAAATTAGGATAAAATAAGTGACATGAACCTAATTTAAGCTGAAATGACATGGAAAGCTTTACTAACTAAGCTGAAAAGCATATTTAAGCAAATCCAAAAGCCATAAGCCAAACAGGCCTGAGAGGGCACTTGCAGCCCTAAATAAGCTAGGGGCAAGAACATGGGGACCCAAAATGAGCTTGGAACTAGTAAGCCAGGTATGTGAGCTTCTCAAAAAGCTCAAATACTCAGCCTAAGCCCCACTGATAAGCTCATAATGAGCTTATGAATTTGGCTCCATCATACTGAGCACTCAGTACTTTGGCTGACATGGCCCAAGAAATAAATCACTTGCAGGCTTATCAAATAAGCTTGGAGGTGGCTTATGAGCCTTGAACCATTGAGGTTGGTGGTTGAGCTATCTAAAAATCCCAAGCACTCAGCTTAAGCCACACAGATAAGCACTTGAAGAGCTTATGAAAATCAGGCAATAAGCCTGGTGCAGGGCAACAGATGGCCAATGGGTCAACTTTAAGCCATGATTAAACTACCCAGAAAAAATCCTAAAATTATAAAAAAAAATATATATATTTGCAAACACAAGCTGCACAAGATTCCAAAACCTCAAAAACTTTGTAATTTCACCCAGAAATGAACCCTAGGGATTCATTTGGAATCTGTCTCATTTTATCAGACAAGGGACTTTGACTTTTTTGAGGTTTCATAAAAATTGACTTTTTTGGATTTTAATTGCTAACTACTAACTGAAAATGATGTATTAGGCTATTTTATTAATGACTTAAACTAAATGAACTGATTATGCAACTAATTGAATGAAAATGCAACTTAAATATACTAATAGTGAAAACAATTGAGAAGTAAGTTGTGATTTTGACTTCTGAACATATGACTTATGGTTTTTATGACTTGGACACTCTATCAGTACCTAGTATGAGTTGTTACCACCAAAAGAAACAAATGAAACATGTCCTAACACAGATGAATCAGTAATTCCAAACACCCCCTTTGCATTGACTATTTTAGGTTTTTCAAAGGAAATGAGTGTTTTAAGCTATGAAAGTGAAATTTTTAGACTAACTAAACTATTTTATGACTGAATAAGAAGTTTTGAACTTAAAAAGAAGCAGTTTAAACCAACAAAGCAAGCTAAGCTAAGATACGCTAATGGTGACAGTAAACTACAATTTTATGTGAAATCTCACATCACTAAAAGAACAACACTAAAACCTATCTAGTAAGCTATCATGAACATATTTAAGCAAAATCAAACACTGAATAAGCACTAAGAAGCAACAGATAAGCTAATGCTACAGTAACTATGCAAGTAAAATGGAGAAATGGACTCACACAAGCCTTAAGCTCTTATCACAAGTAGCAAACACTTCCAGGACACCCTATTGCTTCCCATGAAGCTCTAAACCACTGCATTCCATCTTCCTCTTCTCTTCTTCTGGCATTTTTAATTTTCCACTAATTTTTTTTTTTTTGATTTTTTGAGAATTTTTTAGATTGTATAACTACATTATATTTTATACTCTAAAAGCTTCTGAAAGCTTATAATTAAGTTAAAATTAGTTCAAGGGAGCATTACACAACATCTTTCAACACTAATTTAATCATATAAGAAATTCACTAGAAATTTAGAAACTTGAATTTAAACTGGGACTTGAAATTTCTTATTAAGGAACATAAAAAGTACACTGATTAGGGCTAGGAGTTACACTGAAAAGAACAATTACACTAGAAATAAAGGATTACAAGAAAATTCGACAATAAGAAATTTTGCTAAAAACTACTTGTCTTCTTCTCTGCTCTTTTTCTCTTTTTATACTGATGAATTAGGGTTTGTGAGACCCACTAGGCATTTCCAGCAATCAGATTGACCCTTGGATGTGTAACTTTTAATCTTGACCATTGGGAGGTTTTGCCGCTAAAATGGTATTTGGATTTTTCCTCAGATAATTGGAGCCAGGGATGAAACTTGGATAGTTGTGTTTGTTTGGATAGGCAAGGGGGTGGGTTGAGTGTAGCAGGAATGGTGATGATGAAGGTTTGGCAGGCTATGGAGTAGCAGGCTTCACATGTGGGAGGGGAGTGGTTTTGAGGTGGAGTTTGACCGGGTCAAACCTGGTGGGAGATATTAAAAAGGTGAGTTGGGCTGGGAAGGGTAAGGTGGGCTTGATTTGTTGTTGGGTTTGGAATTGGATTTATTAATAATTGAAAAGTCCATTTGGTTAGGTTAGTAAAACACAAGGACCTCAAATGTAACTTTCTGAATTTAGGGGGATGGGTTTTGTAACTTCTCCAAACTTATCCAAGGATAAAACTTTCCATGTATCAATGCCCCAAGGACCATAAAGTAAATTTTCCAAAAATGAGATTTCCGGGGATTTGTTTTGCCAATTTTCAAAGTTGAGAGGCCGTTTTTGCCAATTTTTGAAAACTTTACTCCAAGGACCGTTTGTGATAAATTGTGATTTCCCAAGGACCAATAGTTGACTTTTTATCCAAAAATATTTCCCAGGGACCAAATCTGCCAATTTTAAAACTCCAGGGACCAAAACTGTAAATTCTCAAAACTTTTCAGATTTTTCACCAAAGGACTAAATATGACAACTTATGATTTCAAAAGGACCTTTGGTGACTTTTCTTTTGTTTTAAACCTTCAGGGACTAGTTTTGTCAATTTTTGAAATTGGAGGGACTGAAACTGCCAATTATGCAAACTTTGTTCGTTTTTCGTTTGTTTTTAAACATTTTGCATTTAAAACATATAAAACACACTTTTGGGATAATTTCTGTATTTTGATGCATTATTGGGTGTTTTTGGATGTTTTGGCAGTTCATATAAGACAAAAATGATGAGTATTTACACACTCATCAATCCCCCACACTAAAATATTGCTAGTCCCTAGCAATCTTTTGAGAAAAACTTAATGGATTTTAAACTCTTTACCAAAAGCCATTACTTCTGGAGTAGCCAGATGTATCGATTCAAGTAAGAACTATGGTCCACCTGATAACCATGTGATTTTGAGCAAACCACCAGCTGTCAACGGATTTGATTTGTCTTTACCAAAAGCCGTTTGCATCTGGACTAGCCAACTCTTGATGGAATAGTCAACATCATGGTGAGCTGATTACCAATTATGGTTTTTCCACTGCCTTTACCACAAGCCATAATCTTGCGGGCTAGCCAACTCATTCACTTTTTGGGATATGGCGAGTTGATTTACCATACAATTTTGGGCAAATTGCAAGCCATCAACGGATTTGATATATCTTTACCAAGAGCCGTTTGCTCATGGATTAGCCAATCCTTTTGTCGTTTAGACATGGCGGACTGATAACCACAAAAATTTTGAAGCACAAGTGAAAATTTTTTTGAAATTTTTGAAATGTTTGCCAAAACGGGGGTACCAGATAGTATTTTATGATAAAAATCGCTAGAATTCCCCCCCCCCCCCCCCCCCCCCCCACACTTAGAATTGAATATTGTCCTCAATATTCAAAGTCCCGGCGATTATGCCGACTCTTTGAACGTAAAAGGGCAACATTACAAGCTAAATGTGGAAACACAATTTTGTTTTTCACTTTATTTGTAACCACAGTAGGGGTAATTCCCCCACACTTAGGGTGAAAACCCTAAGTACATGCTACTGTTTTTGTTTACCGAGTCGCTAGCTTGACTCGACCCCGAATTCATTTGTCCTTGGGGAAGCATGATGTGGAAGAAACAATCTCAATCGGACTTTCATTCAAGATGTTTGGACAAACATTTGAAGCACGTGAAAGTTCCACACCGATGAGATAAGTACCCGGTTGTAAATAGTATAAACTATAAGCGGTGATGTCGGGGTCAAAGATAATGTCTTCATTCCCGAAGGAGTGAAGAACAGTAGAAGCTACGGGATAGGTGAAGAAGAGAAAGAAAGTCATGATAAACATCTTGACTAACTCATCATCATCCTCAGGAAAATTCATAGATTCATCATCATGAATCTCATCATTTAAGCTCATGTGATCAAGACATATCCCGAGTGTGTCTAGATCAAAGTAGAAGTTATCATACTCCGGTGGAGATATGATATGAGTGAGTTCACAGGAGAACTCATCAAATGTGAATGAATCATATTCTGGATTGATGTGCGTGAGTTCACAGGAGAACTCATCGAAGGTAAATGTTTCATAATCGGGGAGAGAATTATGAGAATGAGAAGTGGTACTGCCACTAATCTTCTCTCCCATAGGATCAAAAGTAAAGGCTTCAAACTCCGGAATAGGATCATCGGAGAAAATGTCACTATCCTTAATGAGGATAGGAGATGAAATAGGTTTCTTTTTGAAAGCCTCGATTTTAGAAATGAGGAGATTGACATTCAATAATGTTGCACGAAGTGCTTCATCATTGACTTCAGTGTCAATCTCATCATTCTCTTCTTCTAAGCTAGCTAGCTCAGAAGGTAATCCTTCCACATGATTGATGTCTCCAGAAGATAAAAAAATTTCATCAGCATGTGAAGTACTAAGCTCGATGTTGGGATTAGAGTTTAAAAGATTTTCAGTTTCTCCCATATCGGCTTCAAAATCAAGGAGACCATCATCACTTCCCAATGGAAGTGGATTGATGTGAGTAAGTTCATCTGTGAACTCCTCAATAAGAGGGTCAATATCAGAATGAGGTAGTGGTGCCTCTTCATACTCAACTTCTCCATAAGATGTACAATCATCATTAAAATCGGAGAAAGTCTCAAAATGATCTTTTGGATTTTCAGGGTGAGAAGGTAGGTCACACACATGATCAAAAGTCCCCTGTGACTCTCTTGGGATTGGGACAAGGATCTCAACACTAGACTTTATTAATTCGTCCAATTCCTTATCAGGAACAGTACTAAGATGCTCATCCCCCATGTTAAGAGAGTGAGTGTGAACTTCGGGTGTGATATCAATAGACTGAGGGAGTTTAGAAGTACTAGCAAGTAATATGACTTAAATGGTCAAGTAATTATGATACAGGTTTAAACACAAGGGTGATCCTAATGCCTCTTTCATGTAGTAAATCCTACTACACGAATGTAGTCTCACTAGCGGTCTCGAGATGCATCACTAACGCACGTTCTAGAATCTAAATACTACCGGTACACTCATAAGCACTAATAATGAATGCTTTTCCTATCAAATTTAAAGGCGAACCTCACATATTTGGGTGGAAAATTTTTTAAGTGGTACGGTTTTGTGCTAGTCATACAACTCCTATCCATGAGACGCTTGTTAAGGCTAAAGTTTCACTCCTAAATGTTGTAAAAAAAAATTTAATTTGGTGCTAAAATTACACTAACAAGTATTTCTCTTAGTTTTGTTACACACCTACTATCGAACAAACAAACTCAAGTGCAATTGTATCCTATAAGGTATCATCATTTACCCTCCCCTTACACTTATGATGAGCATTGTCCCCAATTTTCAATTAAAGGATGTAAAAGTAAAACAGGTAAAAGAATGAAAACAAATACTCCCCTGATTCGTTCGGTGTGGATAGTGTATCAACAAGGTTAGATCTTCCTCCAAGAAAATGAACTTTGAAAGCTTTCCTCCAGAAATACAAATCATCTTCTTGTCATATATAACCAATTAAACCTGAGAAAACAATCAAGGCAACCTCGCGTAAAATCGGCGGCAATCTATATATATAGTAACAAATCCTAGAAAAAATAGCATATATATCTTAATGTTGCTTTCGAGGAATTAAAGGGATATAATGCTTGTGGAATGAATGTTTGCAGATTTCCTGGAGTTTATAAAACTAAAGAATCAACAAAAACTTTCAGACTCCGGTTTAAACAAAACTCGCAAAATTTTTCAGAATTTTGGAACCTAACGCCGTCAGGTTGTAACTCCTGACGCCGTCAGAATGTTCCTTGAAAAATCTTATGTTAAGTTTCCTGAAAATTTCTGGAAAAACTTATGCCTTATTTCCTGCAAAACATCATTATGACTCGATACAAGCATTTGACTCTAACAATTACTAATATACATGCTCATTTAATATTGTGGCGAATCATGATCATTTTCGTTCTTATAAACAAGTTTGGATCTCCCTTACACTTAGCATTTGCAAAATACCTTTATATGTAATTAAGACGAAGTTAAAAACAAAATAAAGCATTTTCACAATTTAACTTGAAACATGATTTACCAACAATAAAAATAAAACATGCATACGGAAACAAATAACATCAAACAAATAGAAATCAAACAAATAAAAACACACAAAACATGGGTTGCCTCCCAAGAAACGCTTTTCTTTATTAACGAGTCTTGTAGCTAGACTCAAGGTCATGGGCTATTACGTGACCTCAACTCTTGAGATGACGTATCCCATATAATTATGATCCTCGCTATCGGGGTGGTAGTGTTTCAATCGTTCGATACTTGCAGTCACCTCCCCTCCTCCTTTACTGCTCAAGGTAGCTATCCCATCTTGGCGTAGGCTTTCAATTGTGAATGGTCCATACCACCAGGGACTTGGCTCGTCGGGAGGTACTTTTATCTCTGAATGCCTTAAGAGTACCAAGCCTCCTTCTGCAAATGGTACATGATTCTCCGTCGGTTGACTGCATTCAAACTTGACATGAACTTTATTGCTGCTTTTGTTTCTCTCAGGCTTAGTTTCTTTGTAGCTTTTGATTCTTGTTTCCCATGCGAGGATTTTTTTCTTGAACATGATTAGGAGATGTGTCAATGTTGTTTTTGAGTTTTCTTTTCATCAGGCTTTCTTGTACACTTCGTGGGGTCATAGGAAGGCTAATCTTCCTTTTTCCTGACTTAAGTTCAATTTCCCTCTTTTGATACCTAATGACAGCTCTTGCTGTGGTGAGGAATGGTGCTCCAAGTATTATTGTCATGCACCCACCTCCTTTATCATCGATGATCATGAAATCGACGGGATACATGAACCCTGCAACGTTGACCAGTATATCCTCAGCAATTCCCAAAGGGTATACATAAAAGTGACCAGCGAAGGATAGCCTAACATGGGTGGTAGCCAGCATTTTCGTAGTTAGTTGGGTGTAAATAGTTAGAGGCATAAGATTTACTTCCGATCCTTGATCGGCGAAGGCATCCAGATATTGCAGCTTCCCAACGCTGGCTGGTATCTCAAAGTTCCCACAAGCCATCTGTTTAGTAGCCACTTTTTGTACAAGTAGCTTCTCGAATACCGGTCCCCCAGGTAATGTATCATATTCATCTTTCCCCTCTTCCTCCTTCTTTGAAACCTGTTTGGAGGATTGGTTACGCCCGTCACCCTTTATCCAATTTGTTATGGTATTCTCATTCATATCATGTTTTAGGTAGTAACCTAGTGATTGGGATTTTGGCGGTTCCTCATTGGTATGTACACTAGGGATTTCCTTTTCCTCATTACCCTCGTAGACAATTGTGATAGAGTTAACAAATTGGGTAGTGGGGGTAACGCTTTCCTTTCTTAATAACATCATTTCTGGGGTTTTTTGGTTTGAGTATTCCTCCACTAGACTCATCATCTCCTTCATTTTCTCTTGCATCTCCTCCTTTTGTTTATAAACGGCTTCTTCGAATTTAGCAAGCCGCTCAGAATGGGTTGCCATGTATTCTCTCATTCGAGCTTCAAATTCCGGGCTGAGGTTTTGAGGAGGCGAATAAGGTTGAGTATAATTTTGAAAGGTTTCGACATTCTCTTTAAGAGGTGATTCAGAAAATGGTGTCGGAATCACATTTGAGACAGAATTGACTACTGCCCGTCTGGGACTTAAAGGTCTCTTTTGTTTTTCCATGAGATAATCAACCTTTTTCTCAAGTTTGCAAAGGAGTTCTTTGGAGATTTGAGTGGTTTCCCCAGGTGTCGAGATTGCGTTGATAGCCGAGTTTATAACATGCGTAACTTCCCATAACTCACGATTGTCGAAGGCAAGCTCATCAATAATTTCCCAAGATTCCTCGGCGTCTTTATCACGCAACCTGCCTCTGGCGGCTCGATCAATGGTGCGTTTGGTGTGAAAGTCGAGATGGTCATAAAAGATTTGAACTAATAGCCAGAGATTTATGCCATGATGAGGGACTTTTTGGAGTAAGTCCTTGAAACGAGTCCATGCTTCATATAGATTTTCACCTTGACGTTGTTAGAACATCAAGATATCATTTCTAAGCTTGGTAGTTCTCCCCGGTGGGAAAAATTGAGCAAGGAAACGAAAAGTGAGATCATCCCAAGAGGTGATGGATCCCGCGGGTAAACGTTCAAGCCATTGACTAGCTTGGTCACGTTAAGAGAATTGGAATAGACGTAGTCGTGTCATCTCTCTAGTTGCAACATCAAGGTCTATGGAATCTATGATTTTTAGGAAATCCTTGAGATGTTGATTAGGATCTTCGGAACGAAGTCCATGGAATGCACATCCGCTTTGCACCAACCGGATGGTGTCGGATCGCAAGGGGGACACATTGGCTCCTTGAGTGAGCTCAATGGTGTTTCGATAGCCTTGGTGGCTAGGACGGGAATACTCTCCTAAAGTTCGGGGTCTAGGAGGTTGGTTTGCTAGTGGTGGGTTTTGTGGGTGGTTTTGTTGCGGTGGGTTGATGGGTTCAAGGATATTACCACCTTCCATGACATTGGATGGTAATGGTTACGAACAAAGGAACAAAGAAATGAGATAGACTAAAGAAAACCTAAAATATAAAAATAAAAATCTTACTAGAAAGGAATCTAGCAAGTAGACCTAATAAAAAGAAGTTCTAACCTAGACAATAACTATTCACCGGGTTGCGACGCCAAAAACTTGATACAGGGGATTGCGCCCTCGCAACAGGTTTTACCTCTCAAGGGATCTTGAGAAGCTTGCATCTCCCACCAGCCAGTGTACCTGTTCGTTGTAGTATAGTATAGTGACAAGTACCGGGGGATTGATCGTTCAACTCTGGAATAGTGTCTCTAGGATTAGAAAGCCTACTAAACTAGGTCTAGAGATGAGGGATGATTCTTTTTGTATTTTTTTTATATTTTATAAAAGCAAGTAAAATCTCGGGTTTTGAAGGAGTGGGCGGAATTAGTTGCTAGCTAACAAACCCAATTAACTAAAGATGCAATCAAAATAAAATAACAGAAATGAAAATTAAACTAATGTACTAATTTGGTGGAAACAATAATGAGAAAAGTTGTGTTTACTTAGATTTCATTACTCCCTAGATATCTTTTACCGGTTGATTAGCTTGTTACAATTGCATGGATGACGGGTTATATTCCTTACTACCAGTCATAGGGCCGTGTACAATATTCCCTAACTCTATAAGATCCTACTTCACTCCTATGTCGAGCCGACTAAAAGCTCCTAACATGGGATTATTCGAATTCACTTATACATTAAATACAACCAAAAATCATAGTACACCTCCGATCATGTTTCTTAAGACGTTCAAGCAAGTTACCAATGGAAGTCTGCCAGTTTTCTTAAGCCTAACATCGAATACAATCATCCGTAACAATTATAAACAAAAAATCAACCAATAATCAACATCTAGGTTTCACTACATCTAAGCAAACACAATAAAAACCTAGCCTAACATGTTAAAAGAAAGATAAACATAAGATAGAATCAAACAATACATAGACATATTGAATGATTATTGAAGAACTTATCTTTATTCAAACATGGAAGAAAGAAGGGTTTGAAACCCGTTCAATATGCAGGAAATTCGACCTAGGGTTTGTGTTTAGTATTCCACAACTTGTTCCACACTTTACAATGAAAAATTGGAAAAAAATATATATAGACTAAGCATCCTGACGGCGTCATGTATTAGCCTCTGACGCCGTCAACTCGCCGACAAGTTGAAATTCGTATTGCCTAGATCCAATCTTGACGCCTTCATGTAGAAATATGCTCTGGGCCGTCACTTGTTTTTGGACCCTGACGGCCTTGGTGACGCCGTCAGGCCAATAACACTGGAAACACTCTGGGCCGTCACGTTATAATTTCCTCATCCACCTCTTTTGCCTCTCTTGACGCCGTCATGTGTTGTGGTTTGACGTCGTTAGGTACTGTTCCCAGCAAGGAATTTGAGACTTTGCCATTTTCTTCACTTTTATGCTCAAAAAACGTCCAAAATGCTTCCTTTTCCATATTTCTCCTCAAAAGTACCTAAAATGACAAAAGGAACGATTTAGGTCAATAATTGATCAAATAATTACGAATTCGGGCTTAAATGACCCCTTAAAAGCAATACACTTTTCGCCTCATCAGCGAGTAAGGTAGCGAGTAAGCATGTGTTTTGCGAGTAAGGTAGCGAGTAAGGAAGCGTTTTACGAGTAAGGTAGCGAGTAAGCACTAAATTTCTGCGAGTAAGCACTTCTTTGCGAGTAAGGTTCTTTGCTAGTTAGCATAGCGAGTAAGCTAAAGTTTCCTTATAGTTTATCTAGTAAGGAATTTTTATTGCTTTCTCCTAAGGGGAACTATACTTCGTTGATTTTAACTCTCCAAGTAATCAAGTTTTATCGAGTAAGCTACCGAGTAAGCTTATTTCAGTGAGTAAGCTACCGAGTAAGCTACAGATTAAGCTACCGAGTAAGCAAGTTTCAGCGAGTAAGCTACCGACTAAGCTTGTTTCAGCGAGTAAGCTACCGAGTAAGCAAGTTTCACCGAGTAAGGAAATTCAGAGAGTAAGGAATTACAAACTTTCAGAGAGTAAGGAATTTGAAGTTTTCATAGGGTAAGGAATTTCATGTTTTCAGAGAGTAAGGAATTTCAAACTTTCAGAGAGTAAGGAATTTCAAGTTTTCAGAGAGTAAGGAATTTTTAATTTTCAGAGAGTAAGGATTCTAATTTTTAGAGAGTAAGGAATTTTATAACCTTCAGAGAGTAAGGAGCTTTATAACTTTAAGAGAGTAAGGAAATTTACAAATTTCAGAGAGTAAGGAACTTTACAACTTTCAGAGAGTAAGAAATTTTATAACTTTCAGAGAGTAAGGAATTTTATAACTTTTAGAGAGTAAGGATTATTCTTCTATTAAGGAACTATTCTTCAAGTAAGGAATTTAAAACCGAATCTTCAAAGACTTTCGCCAAAACATCTAAACTACAACAACCTCCCTTAACCAACACCAAACACAACTCCTACATCATTGAACCGATACAAGATCAACTTTATCACACATCAGAATTAAAAGGAAAAGGAAATGAAAATGAAAGAGAGAGATTTAAAGAAAAAGTTTACAGTGTTCAAGTCACAGGTTGAGAAGGTTATAAACACATCAAGATATGACCAAGGTTCGATCAGGCATTTGAATACTTCATCAGAATCCAATTTCATCAGTTCAAATAAAAATTCATCCATAGCCTGAATCAACTTGAAAAGCTACTAATTAGAGATAAACTTCATACGCGTGACTGCAAGGAAGCTCTTAAAGTGATCCAAATTCAGTTTCAGAGTATATTTAACCCTTAGATAATGAACCAGACAGAGTTTATCGATGTGTTTTATCAAAGATTTTGGGTAAGCTATACGAAATTCAGAACTAAATGTATCAATGACATGGGTGAACTCGAAAAGATACTCGATGCTGAGGAAGCTGAGTTAAATGAAATTGAGAAGCTGAAACGGGAAAGAGAGCAGATTGAACAATATATGCAGTTAAAAGAAAGAGAGCTAATTGAAAGAGAGATACAGTTAAAGGAAACGGATGTTATTAAAAGAGAGACAGATAAAGAAGATCAAACAGAAGAGGAAAAAGCAATGAGGGTGATGCATCAGATGTTAGTTTGGTTTTCACGGGCAGTGATACATCTTCAGAACAACAGGTTGAAAGCAACAATCCAAGGTATGATTCAGATACTGATGGTACACACAAGAATGAAGCTGTTTGGGATAACGAGGATGATTCAAATGATAATGATGATGTTGTGTTCGATAATGTGTTTGCTCATGATGAGACACATCATGCGCATCCTGAGTCTGTTAGTGACACATATGTGGTAGAACAAAATGATATTAATATCACTCTTGATACTCCAAATATGGATCCTAATGGAGGTGAGTCTGCACATGACGGATCTACTCATGAACAAGATCGTGTCTTCTTTGCTTCATTAATCAATAATTTCAAACATGAACTTTATAAGTTCAAAGAGGACAATCGCAAAGCTAAGCAAGCGAATGTCTTATTGACAAAAGAGCTTAAGAGATTTAAGGAAATTGAAAATGGTTTTGAAAATGTAACAAAAACCAAAGATTAACTTGAAATTGAAATATCAAAACTTAAATCTCAAGCTCGGAAGTTTGAAATGAATGGAGAGTATGTCAAACCACTTTTAAAACAAAAAGAAGCACTTGAAGTTGGTTATAGAGAAGCTATTTTTCGTGAAAAATGTTCCATTCAAAAATTGGATGAACAAATGGTTCTTAACAACAGAAAGGTTGAAGCGCTTTTAAAAGAGAACAGTGATTTAAAAAGTGAAAATTCAAGGCTTCAGAAAACCAATTTAAATTTTGAGATTGTTAAAACAAATCTTGAAAATCAAAACCAAGAGTCTTTGAAACGAGCAAACGATCTTGAAAACAAACTTCGAAAATTGGGACATACTACTTAAACTTTCAACATGATGCCTACTAAAGATGATGAAATTTCTAAACGAACAACTGAAATTGGTTTTGTGAATAGTGCTCATTTGGAAAATGAAAAACCGTGTTTTTTAAACAAAGTGCAAAAGTTGACACCTATTTTGTATAATGCTAAAGATATGGGAAAAGAATTGTCAACCGACCTTTTGTATGAGTCTCAAGATATTTTAAAATATGAAGAGGAAAAACGTTTAAAAGTAAAACAAAGAAAACCCCATTCTCGTACCACGACTTTGTGTATGGTTGTACACAATTGACAGATATACCAAAAGGACCTTTCAAAAGGAAAGTCACAAATGTGAAAAGATATTTCAAAGAAGCTCAACTTGCTACTTATGATGCTAAGTTATGGCAAAATAGAGCAAGGAAACAGTTTTGTAATCTTAAACATCACATTGAGAAAACGTTAAAAGTCATTTGGTTTAAGCAACAAAATACCAATAATGATTACACTAATCCTCTTTCATCGGATTTACGCCTAAAAATTGAAGTAAAAAAAAAAATTTAAGATGAGAATGAACCTCGTGTGAAAGATATCAACTTAAGTTTTAATCACTTTGAAAAATATCTTGTCACTGAAATGAGAGAATATTTAAAGTACGTTCACTCTATTGAAGACGAATTTGATAAAATGCTTGATACTTGACATTCAAAAAGAAATTTTCACAAATCAAATAGAGTCATTAAAGTCAGTATATGTCAGCCATGAGTATGAGAATGTGAATTTTGAACAAACTTCTTCTTTGAATCTGAAAATCTTTATCTCAAAAAGAAAATCACCGAGCTTTCAAAAGAAGCAGATGATGTTGATGAGTGCTCAAACACTCATCGTTTTTAATATATTTAAACTGCCAAAACGCACAAAAACAATCAAAAAGATATCAAAATACTTAAATTATCCCAGGGATTGTGTTTTATGTGTTTTAAAAGCAAAATGTGCAAAAACAAAGAAAAAACGTACAAAGTTTGCAGTATTGGCAGTTTCAGTCCCCCAAGTTTCAAAACTTGTCAACTTTAGTCCCTATGCATTTATTTTTAAGGAAAAGTCAACCCAAGGTCTTAAAGGTCAAATAAAGTCAAAATATCATAATTGGGTTGCAAGTTTTCATAAATTACATAATTAGTCCCTGAAAATCCAAAAATGGCAAAAGTAGTCCCTGGGATTTTTGAAATTTTGAAAAATGTGGAAAAGTGCAAAATTGGTCCTTGAATTATTGGCATTTGGAAACTTTGGTCTTCATGGTTACTTTGGGAGTATGGCAATTTCAGTCCTTGGGTTTTGCAAAAATTACAAATATGGTCCTTGTGATTAACTTTTCCAACCGGACCCTTTTGTTTTAAATAAGCCAAATCCAAACCCAATCAAATCCTGATGCGTGGGAATCGCACCTTGCTTTACCTCTCGAGGGATCTCGCGAGGCTTACAACCCCCACCAGGCAGTGTACCTGATCGTTGTAGTATAGTATAGTGACAAGTACCGGGGGATTGATCGTTCAGCTTAGGAATAGTGTCGCTAGGATTAGAAAACCTAATTAATAGTTCTAGGGGTGAAAGATGATTATTTTTGTATTTTTATATTTTTATGAAAGCAAGTAAAATCTCGGGTTTTGAAGGAGTGGGCGGAATTAGTTGCTAATCAACTAACCCAAAAACTACTTTATAACTAATTAACTAATGAAAATGAAATTAAACTAATTAAACTAAGGTTGTGAGCAGTAATTGGAGAAATTGTGTTTACTTAGACTTCATTACTCCCTAGATATCTTTTACATGTTAATTACTTGTTACACTTGTATGAATGACGGGTTGTATTCCTTAATACCATTCGTGGAGTGGCATACATAACTCCCCAACTCTATGAGCTCTTATCTCCTCCTACACCATGACCCAGCACAACTATAGGGATTGTAAACAGTGGCTCATGCATTAAATACAACCAATAAAGACCTAGTACGCCTCGGTTCATGTTTCTTAAGACGTTCAAGCATGTTACCATTTGGAGATCTGCCAGTTTTCTTAAGCCTAACATATAATATCATTCATTCAAAACAAGAATAGACAAGTAATCAACACATAATCAACATCTAGGTTTCATTAGATCTAAGCAAACACAAAGGAAATTTAGCCTAGCATAGTAGAATTAAGATAAGAACAAAAGATAGACAACCAACACATAGACATATTGATTGAATTAAGAGTATACTTATCTCAATTACAATGCAAGGTCTCAAGGGTTTGGAACCCTTGAAAAACCTGTAAAAGAGGCACCAAAATCGTCTTTAGGGTTTCACCAAAACTTCTCCCCCCTTTAATGAAAAAACTAGAAAACTATATATAGGAAAATCGTCCTGACGGCGTCAAGAGTAAAATCTGACGCCGTCAACTCGCCGCCATATACTTCCTCGGACGCCCTAGATCCAATCGTGACGGCCTATGTGACGCCGTCACCACCCTCGGTAAATTAATCTTGGTCATTTTGACGCCGTCATCTCTTCATCTGACGCCTTCACAACCTTCGGTAAAATATTCATCCTTTCTGACGCCGTCAAGAGTAAATCCTTGACGCCGTCACCTTGTAATTCCAGCTTGGATTTGGTACTTTGTTGTTTTCTTCACTTTATGCTCCAAAAACGTCCAAAATAGCCTCTTTTCCAGAATTCACTCTCCAAACACCTAAAATCACAAAAGGAACGATTTAGGGCAATATTTGATCAAATAAATTCGGATTCGGGCTTAAATGACCCCCTAAAAACGGATCATTTTTCGCCTCATCATATACCCTTACACTTGAGATTTGCTTGTCCTCAAGCAAATGAGCTTTTATTCTACTCAAAAGACAAGTTAGGGGTCATTTAACACTAGTATAAAAGTAATTACAACAAATAATCGTTCCACTAAAGACCAATAGACAAGCACGGAGGTCATACACAAGCACCTCACAAATAGTGTTTAGATACTCACATCTCTCGGGTGTAATAAAGTAATATAACATTATGGAAATGGAAGATATCTCTCACTACCTGTCATAGCAAAATAGATTACCATAGGCTTGGGAAAGGATCAAACCTCCACCACATGGCGTAAGCACCTAGGATAAACTATCAAAGAGGTCTTTTAAAAGGTTATAACGTTAGGTGTAGGGATATGAATTACACGGTTTTGTTGGATAAAGGGGATTTTACTGGTGGCGAGTTAACAATCTTAGTTAATTACATGTACAAGATGGCGTTGCTAAGCCAAGACTAGACTCGACTTAAGCTAATAAATGAAAAATAACTAAAAACATAAAATGAACATAGAATGAAAACGGGATGGTAGTCCGTATGTTTTTTTCTCTCTTTCTTTTCTATTTTTTTTTTTTTTTTTTTTTTTTTTTTTTTTTCATAATACACTCTTACCCTACCATCCAAAATAATACATCATAGGGGTTTGAGCATTCCCCTTACACTTGAATCTTTACATACTTTACATTAAACTATTCTAATGACTCGAATTAAGAAAATCAAAACACTTGGAGCACTTTTAAGATTAACGTACATATGGGGGTAATAAGTGTTGTTCTTCCCCATTACTCCATAAAATAAGTACTTACCCATGAGTCCCAATCGTCCCAAAACAATATGTACAAGGATATGACTCGACTTAGCAACCATGTAATCAATTAGAAAGTTAACTTAGGGTTTAACAAATAACAATAATGCACTAAAAATGAGCGCATACACGGAAGGCTAAGGCGATTTGGGTGTACATTTAAGTGGGGTGTAACAAATTCTTCCTTTAAGTAAAATGCTTAAAGTTAGAAACGAAAAGATAGGCTCGGAGGGGTGTACTAGGGGTATCGTGTACTAAAAATGAGTACAACGCTAAGGGTGTGGGAAAAATTAGTTGACTTAACTAGCCAAGTAATATGACTTAAATGGTCAAGTAATCATGATACGGGTTTAACACAAGGGTGATCCTAATGCCTCTTATCATGTAGTAAATCCTACTACACGAATGTAGTCTCACTAGCGGTCTCGGGATGCATCACTAACGCAAGTTCTAGAATCTAAATGCTACCGGTACACTCATAAGCACCAATAATAAATGCTTTTCCTATCAAAACTAAAGGCGAACCTCACATTTTTGGGTGGAAAATTTTTCTGAATATACGGTTATGTGCTAGTCATACAACCTCCTATCCATGAGACGCTTGCTATGGCTAAAGTTTCACTCCTAAATGTTGTAAAAAATTTTAAATTTGGCGCTAAAATTACACTAACAAGTATTTCTCATAGTTTTATTACTCATCTACTATCAAACAAAACAAACTCAAGCGAAAGTGCATATGTAAGGTATCATCTTTTTACCCTCCCCTTACACTTAAGATGAACATTGTCCCCAATGTTCAAGTAAAGAATGTAAAAGTTAAAAGTAAAGAGAATGAATTCAAATACTCCCCTGATTCGCTCGGTATGGATTTTAGGTTGGTCAGGTTAAATCTTCCTCCAAGAAAACGAACAATCAAAGCTTCCCTTCCAGAATATAAATCATCTTCTTGTCTCAAATAACCTGTAAATCCTGACAAAAGTAGACAAGGCAACCTCGCGTAAAATCGGCGGCATCCTATATAAGTTACTAAATCCTAGAAAACAAAATAAGATATAATGCTTGTGGAATGAAGTTTGCAGATTTCCTGGAGATTATAAAACTTAATAATTCACAAAAACTTATAAGACTCCGTTAGAAAAACAAAACTGGTAAAATTTCCAGATTTTTGACTCCTGACGCCGTCAAGAGCAATTGCCTGACGCCGTCAGAATGAACCTGTAGAAATCTTTATGTTAAGTTTCCGGAAAATTTCTGGAAAAACTTTGTCCTACTTCCTGGAAAATCCTGCAAAACTACATTATGACTCAATACAAGCATTTGACTCTAACAATACGAATACACATGTTCATTAAATATTGTGGAGAATCATGATCGGTTTGTTTCTTAAAAAAACATATTTGGGGTTTCCCCTTACACTTATCTTTTGCAAAAATACCTTTAGGTTGAAGTTAAGACTAGGCTAAACAACATAATAAAGTATTTCCACATTTTAATTGAGAAACATGATCAACCAACAATAAAAATAAAGCATGCATACGGAAGCAAATAACAATCAAACAAATAAAATCACACAAAACATGGGTTGCCTCCCAAGAAGCGCTTTTCTTTATTTACGAGTCTTGTAGCTAGACTCAAAGTCGTGGGTTACTACGTATCGCTTATGCTCACGTAACCAAGTGTGAGCCATCTAATAGTCGCCTCATCTTTCTTGTATTCGTCTCCTAACTCTAAGCACCCGCGATAATATCTTTTATTCTTTTCATATGTGTACTTAAGTCCCTTCCTCTTATCATTCTCACTTAGCATTTCCATAGGCGGATACCTACTACACTTTTCCATGGAGAAATCCTTGAACCTAGGGTGTGTGCGGGGCATTTGATAGACAAATTCTTCATCCCCATCCGAGAATGTAATTAACCCTTCTATGAGTTTTTCATCGAGGTTGGTCAATCGTTTGAAAGATCTTCCAAACACAACTTGGGTCAATTTATCATCAATAAATTCTCCTAGATTCTCCATAACCATGAATTCAACAAGATAAACCAAACTTCCTACAAACACATGTAATGGTATTGCCATAGCCACAATGTTTTCTCCTTTATATTCTAACTCATCTACCATGATTTTATTGTATTCATTACGTGAGATTATATTCATGGGAAGAGATGAGTTGAGATAGGCGTTAAAGCTCTTAAATCCAATCTTACAAGGGAATTGCATGTTAAATGAACTATCGCACTCAATCCTAGTTCTAGGGTCCACATACCTAAGAGGGTTTATTTCCTCTTCCATTCTATCCTCATTGACTACGTCACCATCATCGAGATCCTCATCGGAGTCTGAATAGTAAAAAGGACTAGCCCTACGGTCATCATCATGATCAGACTCTTCTAGTTCAGAATTATTGTCAAAGTGGTGGTTGGGTGAGAGGTTAGGTGGGTTCTCATTTTCTGCTAAAGGAAGTGGGGCGGGCAATTGGAACATCCTACGACGAAAAACACGAATAACAGGAATCAGCCGATCAATGTTATTGTGATCCATCAAAATAGTTTGCGAACAAAGACACGAAGAATTACGAACAAAAGCACGAAGAAATAAGATAGACTAAAGAAGACCTAAAAATAAAAATAAAATCTTACTAGAAAGGAATCTAGCAAGTAGACCTAATAAAAAGAAATCCTAACCTAGACAATAACTATTCCCCGGGCTGCGGCGCCAAAAACTTGATGCGTGGGAATCGCACCTTGCTTTACCTCTCGAGGGATCTCGCGAGGCTTACAACCCCCACCAGGCAGTGTACCTGATCGTTGTAGTATAGTATAGTGACAAGTACCGGGGGATTGATCGTTCAGCTTAGGAATAGTGTCGCTAGGATTAGAAAACCTAATTAATAGTTCTAGGGGTGAAAGATGATTATTTTTGTATTTTTATATTTTTATGAAAGCAAGTAAAATCTCGGGTTTTGAAGGAGTGGGCGGAATTAGTTGCTAATCAACTAACCCAAAAACTACTTTATAACTAATTAACTAATGAAAATGAAATTAAACTAATTAAACTAAGGTTGTGAGCAGTAATTGGAGAAATTGTGTTTACTTAGACTTCATTACTCCCTAGATATCTTTTACATGTTAATTACTTGTTACACTTGTATGAATGACGGGTTGTATTCCTTAATACCATTCGTGGAGTGGCATACATAACTCCCCAACTCTATGAGCTCTTATCTCCTCCTACACCATGACCCAGCACAACTATAGGGATTGTAAACAGTGGCTCATGCATTAAATACAACCAATAAAGACCTAGTACGCCTCGGTTCATGTTTCTTAAGACGTTCAAGCATGTTACCATTTGGAGATCTGCCAGTTTTCTTAAGCCTAACATATAATATCATTCATTCAAAACAAGAATAGACAAGTAATCAACACATAATCAACATCTAGGTTTCATTAGATCTAAGCAAACACAAAGGAAATTTAGCCTAGCATAGTAGAATTAAGATAAGAACAAAAGATAGACAACCAACACATAGACATATTGATTGAATTAAGAGTATACTTATCTCAATTACAATGCAAGGTCTCAAGGGTTTGGAACCCTTGAAAAACCTGTAAAAGAGGCACCAAAATCGTCTTTAGGGTTTCACCAAAACTTCTCCCCCCTTTAATGAAAAAACTAGAAAACTATATATAGGAAAATCGTCCTGACGGCGTCAAGAGTAAAATCTGACGCCGTCAACTCGCCGCCATATACTTCCTCGGACGCCCTAGATCCAATCGTGACGGCCTATGTGACGCCGTCACCACCCTCGGTAAATTAATCTTGGTCATTTTGACGCCGTCATCTCTTCATCTGACGCCTTCACAACCTTCGGTAAAATATTCATCCTTTCTGACGCCGTCAAGAGTAAATCCTTGACGCCGTCACCTTGTAATTCCAGCTTGGATTTGGTACTTTGTTGTTTTCTTCACTTTATGCTCCAAAAACGTCCAAAATAGCCTCTTTTCCAGAATTCACTCTCCAAACACCTAAAATCACAAAAGGAACGATTTAGGGCAATATTTGATCAAATAAATTCGGATTCGGGCTTAAATGACCCCCTAAAAACGGATCATTTTTCGCCTCATCAAATCCCTAGCCCAGCTAATCCCCAAGCCCACCACAACTTGGCCCAGTCCATTTTGTTAACCCCGGTCAACCCAGGTCAAACCCCCAACCCCGCCTTCTTCTCCCCCAACCAAATCCCAGAAAACCAGGGAGATACTTCCCCCCCCCCTCCTCGCCTTTTCAACTACTTCACCCCCCATAATTAATACCCTCACCCACCAACTCCACCACCATAAATGCTCCCCCAATCCCCTCACCAACACCACTTGTTTGCTCCGTATAAAAATTGGCGCCAAAAAGCCAATCAATGGCTAGGATGCATTGAAGATCAAATTGATGGATGGGATTTGGTCAGAGAGTCAAGGCAAAGCATGTGGGGCTATCAGTTTTCAAAAAGAAGCTATGTGGAAGACATTAGGGTTTAATTTTAGGTCGTTATATAAGAAAAAGCTCATAGAAGCTTCAAGGGTGTAATTTTCTTAGTTTTATTGTAGTTTCAGTTCATTTTTAATGTAATGTAACTCTTTTTATTAATGCAAGTTCATTTTGAAGTTTGATTTTCAGTTTTACTTTTCAAAGTCTCATCTTAAATTTCCAAGTTCCAATTAATGGAAGTAATGTGTGTTTAAGATACTCAGAAGCTCTTAAAAGCTTATAAATAAGATATTACAAGTGTCATAAGTTTGTGTGAACACTTTCAACTCAGTTTTCAATAAAAACTAAAAAAATAAGAAAAATAAAAATAAAAATAAAAAATGGTGATCATTTGGTGTATGAGCAAGGGGCACAGTGTAACAAGGATGGCTGTGGGTTAGAGGTTTGTGGAAACCACATAGGATTGATTGGTTTGGTTCTTTGGTACCTACTCAGTAGCTTGGAAGGCTTTGTAAGCTAACAACTCTTTCATTTTTACTCTTAAGTAGCTTAGGTTGTTTATTTAAGCTCATTGCATCTAAATATTAGTTTATAGATTAGTGGTGATCATCTGTTTGTGTTTATTATTTGTTTTAGTGGAAATCTCTTCATTAACTGTTTTAAAGAGGGTGTTTGGTTTTAGCTTGTTTGGTGTGTTCTAGTTGTATATCTGAGCATCTATTAGTTTCTATCAGTTTGTTGGGTGTAATAAAGCTTAGGAGAACAAGAAATTTGGTACAAAACCTTGCAAAAGTCAAAATCAAAAGATAATAATCACCACAGTCCACTGTGGTGATTTTTGGAGTCCAAATCTCACAAAACCTTTTCATAAGTTGAAGTTTTACCCAAGTTAGTTTTAATATAGCTTATCTTAGCTTATTTGATCATTAGATCAGCTTCCCAAGTTCATAAAAGTCAAAGTGGTGCAAAACTCTTTAAAGTCAAAACTTGTCTCAGTCATTTTGAGCAATCTTGGGAGGTGTGTAACTTGTTTGATCTTAGGTGTTAGAGTCTGAAATTTGGTGTGCTTAATCTTTTGCCACTTTGTAGATTTTTGTGAATTTTTCCAGATTTTTAGAATTTTGTTTGGTGGGTCCCACAAGGTCTCAAAGTAGGCTGCAGGGCAAGGGTTTGCCCTGCTCTCATCAGATCATCTCCACACCACCACCTTTTGTGGTGGTTTGTGGTCACTACAGTGGTCCATACCACTTGATTTTGATTCCCCTCAACCCCCCTCCTACCAGGGAGTGTTATTGACCCTTTTGTTTGACCCCTTAAGTCTGTGGACCCCACATTTTCATTTTGAGCTTAAAAACCTTCACAGTCAACAAAAGTCAACTGTGAGGTGAATAAGCACTCCAAGTGCTTATTTCCAGGGGTGTAGTAAAAGTTCCTTAATTAAAAGTGCTTATTTTTAACTTATAATTAGTTTAGAAAAAGAAAAAAACCAAAAAAACCAACTTTAAAAATAGTGATAGCTTCTATTTAATAGGATTTATCAATTTAATTTTCTTTTTAATTAATTTCTAAATAATATATCACTTTTATATTTTTAGAAATTACATTTTAGGTTAAAATAATTTTACAAATTTTTCCAGATTTTTATTTTGTCTTTTAGTGGTATTTCTAATTAATTTTAGTTTAATTTAGTTTTAATTAATATTAATCAATTAAATAGCATAATTAGTTTTTAAATAGTATAACCTAGTTTTTATAATTTTTATAGCTTTTATTTTAGTTAAAATATTTTTATAAATTTTTCTATAATTTTTACTGTTCATTTAATAGTTTTTATAATTTAAAATAGTTTAATTAGATATTAATTAATAAATAGAATAATAATTATTTACTTAGCTTAAAAATACTTAGAATTAACTTTTTATAATTTTTTAGGATTCCTATGATGGTTAATTAGATTTATAAAATTTTTCTTAATTTTCTAAGCCTTTTTAGTATTTTCAATAATTCTAATTAATTAAATTAGGATTGAATAGATAATTAGTAAAATAATTAATATTAAATAATTAAATAGTGTAAAAATACTTTTTATTTTTCTTAAAATTTTCTTTATTTAATAGGATTATAAAAATATCAAATTTACACTTTTACCCCTTTCAGTCCTTCAGTTGTACTTTTTATACGGTTCATCTGTATACGTTTTTAATTAAAACGTATAATTTAAGGTTATAACTCAAATTCTTGTAATCCAATTTCCAGTAATCAATCACGTAGCTTTCCTAAGCTATATTTGTTAATAATTTCCAAATAATTTTGATCATAACCCTTTCCTGTGAATAATTACCCGATCCCTAATACGCTAAGGTCACAATTCACACTTCAACGGGATTTAACGACCCGGTGATACATTATATTACCCGGAGCATTGACCTAGACTATCTGACTTTGTTGACCATTATTTGGTCAATATAAGTTAGGTGGTTCGGGCTCAATCAACTTTTGGCGCCGCTGCCGGGGAAGTGTGCGCGTTTCTTTAGCGTTATTTGAGATTAGTATTATCTCACCTCTTTCACTGTACAAATACCACCACTTGTGTATATTTTCATAATCAAAATACAAAAAAGTCATTAACACTTTTCCTAAAGTGTTAAAACACCAAAAATAATTAAAAACAACAAAACACATCGTAACGTTTTCTGATTCGGTTTTCTTTTAAGGTGATTCTTAAAGAAGAACGATTTTGGTAAACGAAACGATACCAAAAATATTTTCCAAAAGTTTTTAAACCCATACACAAAACACAAAAACATTCGTCTCTTTCTTGTGAGTAATAAATTCTACATAAAAATAAACCGTCGAAAACCAAGACAGAACACTTTCCAACTGGAGGTGTGAACAAATAAGTTCCCAAATCAAAAAGATTAAAACTTGCCTTTGTATCCTTGTGGGTGGTGTACCTTTTCTAAAGAAGCCACTCACTTGTGATTATTGGTTTAAGTTCACTGTGGTTTTGTCTCGACTTTGTTTTGATTGATTTTTGTTCCTAGTGCATGCGCACTCATTCTTCTAGGTCTACTAGCCCATTACGTGAGCTTGTACGAAAACCTAGAAGACCTCGTAGACGTTCAGCACCAACAGTCGGATCTGAGATCCGTACTGTTGCCACACCCACTGTCACCATGGCGGAAGACCGGCCCATGTGTGAACTTCTCCAAGCACCCATCGAGGGTTACGGAGATGCCATTGTTGTTCCAGCCATCGTGGCTGATAATTTTGAGCTCAAAACCGGGTTACTCAATCTTGTAACCTCTAGTCAATTTTACGGTTTTGAGAGGGACGATCCTCATGCTCACATTCGATGGTTCAATAAAATCACATCAACCATCAAGTACAAAAATGTCCCGTGTGAAGCAATCAAACTCCTTCTCTTCCCATTCTCACTGGAGGGACAAGCCCGGATTTGGCTTGAAAAACAACCTCCACGATCTATTGAGACTTGGGAAGATCTTGTCAAAAAATTTGTGAATGAATTCTTCCCACCTTCCAAGACCACAAGTCTTAAAAACGAAATCACCAAGTTCACTCAAAAATACGATGAATCTTTTGGTGAAGCGTGGGATCGTTTCAAAGAATTACTTTGCAAGTGTCCACATCATGGTTTCTCTGAGTTGATGCAACTCGATACTTTTTACAATGGCGTGAGCCAAGCTGATCAGGATTCTCTCAATGCCTCCGCGGGAGGAAATTTTTTGAGTAGAACCACAAAAGAAGCTTTGCAAATCATAGAAAACAAGTCCAAGGTCCGCTCTACACGAAGCAAACCGATTGTTTCTCAAATCAATGCGGGACCTTCTACTTCATCTTCTGTGGGTCAATCTAGCACGGATGCTAAACTTGACAAGCTCACTGAAGCGATCCAAGCTTTGGTTCTCGCCCAAACAAAGAAAGTCTCATTTCCACAACATCCTCCCCCTGCTGAGGTTAAAAAAATGGAAGTCTGTGTGACTTGTGGTGGGCCGCATGCCTACTACAATTGCACAGCTACTGATGGTACTCCATATGAAGCTAATGTTGTTGTCGGGTCCCAAAATCAAGGAGGCAATCAATACCGCCCTCCTATGGACCCGAACTATCGTCCTCACCATTATCCTGGACCTCCCGGTTTTAACCAAAACCAAAATGTCCAAAACCGTGGCCACAACCAAAATAGAGTGAACCAAGGTTATCAAAACCAAGGTAACTTCAATCAGGGTCACGGTTTCCAAAATCAAAACCAAGGTTTTCAAAATCAAGGTTTCCAACATCAAGGAAACTTTAACCGGAACCAAGGTCAGGGTAATTTCAACCCCGGGAACTTTCATGGAAACATTCACCAGAATCAAGGAAATTTCCACAATCAAAACCAAGGAAATTTCAATCAAGGCCCCAACCCGAACAATCGAGCTCCAAATATTCCTAATCCGAATCAAGCCATTGTTCCAACTGGGTCTTCATCTGATGAGTTGTTGAAGCAATTCATGAAGTCCCAAGAAGAGTTGAACAAGTTGCTGGTCAGCCAGATTTCTGACATCAAGAAGTCTTTAAATGATCGACCCTCGGGCTCAGGTACTACTTTACCGAGCAACACGATCGCTAACCCGAGGGGCGATGCTAAGGCGATCACAACACGAAGTGGTGCTTCATATGATGAGCCTGCGATTCCTACTAACTTTTCTTCCTCTCCTCCTAAGGTAGTGAATCGTGAGCCTGAGGTGACAAAGGACAAGGTGCAAATTCCTAGCCCACGAAGTACAGCACACGTCCAACCTCAGGTTAATCCTGAAACCAGATGTAAGCCTGGAGTTGTCTTTGAACCACCAGAAACTCCAGTGGACAACCCTAAATCCAAAACTTCTATTCCATATCCTTCACGTCTCAGTGAACAAAAGCTCCGCGAAAAAGCCAATCACCAAATGGATAAATTTTTCCAAATCTTCCAAGATTTGCATTTCGATATCAGCTTCGCGGATGCTATTCTCTTGATGCCCAAGTTTGCATCGACAATTAAAAATCTGTTGAATAATAAAGAAAAATTATTTGAGATGGCAAGAACTCCTCTGAATGAGAACTGCTCTGCGGTTCTTTTGAAAAAGCTTCCTGAAAAGCTTGGAGATCCCGGGAAATTTCTCATTCCTTGTACCTTCCCGGGTATGGTTGATTGCTTCGCCTTGGCCGATCTAGGTGCTAGCATCAACCTGATGCCATATTCTGTGTGGAAGAAACTTTCTCTTCCCGAACTCACTCCCACGTGCATGACTTTAGAGCTTGTCGATCGCTCGATTTCTCGTCCCATTGGCATTGCCGAGGACGTATTTGTTAGAGTGGGAAAGTTCTATTTTCCGGCAGATTTTGTGATTGTTGACTTTGATGCCGATTCTAGGGTCCCTCTCATTCTTGGGCGGGGATTCCTCAGAACTGGGCGCGCTCTTATCGATGTATTCGAGCATGAGATCACATTACGTGTGGGGACGGAAGCTATTACCTTCAACCTAAATCAAACATCGAGGTACTCCTCCAATTATGATTGTGAATCGGTTAACAAAATAGATGTAATCGATGTTGCTGCTGAGGAGTATGCTCAAGAGATTTTAGGTTTCATTGATGATTCTTCGAGTGAAAATCTCACTCAATCTTCTCATCCCATCATAGCCAATTCTTCTCCTTCCCTCACTCCGTTTGAGGGAAGTGACTTCATCTTAGAAGAAATGGAGGCGTTTCTCAAAAGTGACTCGATTCCCGATGGAGTCGATAACCAAGAGATCGACCTCGAGAGGGATATTCTCACGCTTGAAAAATTGTTAAACGAAGATCCCTCACCTCTTCCTGTTCTACCACAACAACTTCATAAGGAGGAGGTCAAAAATGTTGAGAAAACTGATGACTTCCCCGAGGTTGAGCTTAAGGACTTGCCGCCTCATCTTGAATATGCATTTCTGGAGGGTGATGATAAATTACCCGTCATAATTGCCAAAGACTTAAGCGATGAGGAAAAGACTGCTCTTATCAAGGTTTTGAAATCTCATAAACAAGCAATTGCTTGGCGTCTCTCAGATATCAAGGGCATTGACCCTGAGTTTTGTACTCATAAGATTTTAATGGAGGACGATTTCAAACCTGCGGTCCAACAACAAAGAAGGGTAAATCCAAAAATCCACGAGGTTATCAAACAAGAGGTTTTAAAACTTCTTGATGCCGGATTGATTTACCCTATTTCGGACAGTCCTTGGGTCAGCCCAATCCATTGTGTTCCAAAAAAGGGTGGCATTACCGTTGTCACAAATGAGGAGAATGAGTTAATTCCAACTCGTTTGGTTACGGGATGGCGCGTCTGCATTGATTATCGTAAATTGAATGACGCCACCCGTAAGGATCATTTTCCTCTGCCCTTTATGGATCAGATGCTCGAGAGATTAGCGGGGAATGAGTACTATTGCTTCCTCGATGGTTTCTCGGGTTACTTTCAGATTCCCATTGACCCGCAAGACCAAGAAAAGACCACTTTTACGTGCCCCTATGGAACCTTCGCATATAAACGTATGCCATTTGGCTTATGTAATGCTCCGGGCACGTTTCAAAGATGTATGATGGCCATCTTTTCCGACATGATCGGGAAAAGTATGGAGGTCTTTATGGACGATTTCTCGGTCATTGGGGATTCGTTTAAAACATGTCTCTCCCATTTAGACAGCATGCTAAAACGTTGTGAAGACACAAAGTTATGTCTAAATTGGGAGAAGAGTCACTTTATGGTCAAAGAGGGCATTGTCCTCGGCCATAAAATTTCAAAAAACGGGATTGAGGTTGATCGTGCCAAAGTGGACGTCATTGCAAAATTGCCTCATCCCACAACTGTGAAAGGTGTTAGGAGCTTTTTGGGTCATGCTGGTTTCTATCGTAGGTTTATTCAAGATTTTTCAAAAATTGCCCGGCCCATGACCCATCTCCTCGAGAAGGATGCTCCTTTTATCTTCTCCCCTGAGTGCATCGAAGCCTTTGAAACATTAAAGAAAAGGCTTACCGAGGCACCGATTCTTGTTGCCCCCGATTGGGACTTGCCCTTCGAGCTCATGTGTGATGCCAGTGATTATGCTATAGGGGCAGTCTTGGGGCAACGCAAAACAAAATATTTTCAGCCTATACACTATGCCAGCAAGACTATGACCGAGGCACAAAGTCATTACACCACCACTGAAAAAGAATTATTAGCTGTGGTGTATGCTTTTGAAAAATTCCGGCCATACTTGATTCTGACTAAAAGCATAGTGTATACGGATCATTCGGCTTTGAAATATCTATTTGCAAAGCAGGATGCAAAGCCGAGACTCCTCCGATGGGTTCTCCTCCTTCAGGAATTTGATATCATTATTCGTGATAAAAAAGGAGCTGAGAACCTAGCTGCTGATCATCTCTCCCGTCTTGAAAACCCTCACCAAAATGATTTCGAGAAAAAGGAAATAAATGAAACGTTTCCTCTCGAAACCCTCAATGCGGTTTCATTTCGTGGAGACTCGATTACCCCATGGTTTGCCGATTTTGCAAACTATCTTGCGGGTAACTTTATTGTGAAAGGGATGTCGTCCCAACAAAAAAATAAATTTTTCAAAGACGTAAAACATTACTTTTGGGACGACCCCTACTTGTTCAAGATATGCGCGGATCAAGTCATCCGGCGGTGTGTGTATGGTCAGGAAGCCGCTGAAATCTTAAAGGGTTGCCATGCTGGTCCCACGGGGGGCCACCACAATCCCAACTACACCGCCAAAAAGGTGTTTGATTCCGGTTTTTATTGGCCCTCGATCTACAAGGATGCCCAAGAATTGGTCAAGTCCTGTGACGCTTGTCAGCGCCACGGGAATATTTCACAAAGAAATGAAATGCCTCAGAATGCAATTCAAGCTTGTGAAATCTTTGATATCTAGGGCATCGACTTTATGGGGCCATTTCCATCTTCTCACGGCAACAAATACATACTCGTGGCAGTTGACTACTTGTCAAAATGGGTTGAAGCAAAACCCTTACCCACAAATGATGCCCGAGTTATGGTGAAATTTTTAAAAGCTCTCTTTGCCCGATTTGGAACTCCACGTGCTATTATTAGCGATCGTGGAACGCATTTCTGTAATGACAAATTTGACAAAGTCATGCAAAAATACGGTGTGACTCACCGTCTTTCCACTGCGTACCACCCTCAAACAAGTGGACAAGTCGAAGTGTCCAATCGGGGCATTAAAAGAATATTGGAGAGAACTGTAGGTGAGAATCGTGCATCATGGTCGGATAAATTAGATGATGCACTTTGGGCTTTCCGTACGGCTTACAAAACACCCATTGGGTGTACGCCTTATAAACTTGTGTACGGGAAAGCGTGCCATCTTCCGATCGAGCTTGAACACAAAGCCTATTGGGCTCTCAAGCATGCCAATTTCGACCTTAAAACAGCGGGTGATCATAGAAAAGTTCAACTAAATGAATTAAACGAACTTCGTGATCAGGCTTACGAGAACTCTTTGATCTATAAAGAAAAGACAAAGAAGATTCATGACTCAAAAATCAAAAACCGCGTTTTCAACGTTGGTGATCGAGTCCTTCTTTTTAATTCTAGACTCAAGAGCTTCTCGGGAAAGCTCAAAACCCGATGGACTGGTCCATTCACTATCACAAAAGTTTATCCTTATGGCACCGTCGAATTATCTCAAAGTGACGGTCCAAATTTCAAAGTGAATGGACATCGGTTAAAGCACTACTTTGGAGAGGACGTACCATCCATGGTCGTCCCGGATCTCCAAACTTTCCCCAAGGACAATTGAATTCGGGGATAGAGTCAAGCTAACGACTCGATGACCAAAAATTAGCAACAATACGGGTTTTCACCTGTATCTCTGATTCTTTCTATTTTCTACCACTAAGTGTGGGGGAATGGCCAACCCCCCGCTGTTTGAAAAAAATGTATATATGTATATAAGTGAAAAAAAAAAAAAAAAAAAAAAAAAAAAAAAAAAAAAAAAAGTTGTATATATAGAAATAAAGTGAAATTGGTATTTCCGCAGTCAGATTCGAATCTTGGCTTTTTACGTTCATAGCTTCGGCATAATAGCCGAAACTTTGAATATTGAGGACAATATTCATTTCTAAGTGTGGGGGGGAAATTCTATCAAATTTTAAGTAAATCCTTTCAAGTACCCCCCGTTTTGGCCAAAATTTTCAAAAATTTTTCACTTTATTTCAAAATTTTTATGGTAATCAGTCCGCCTCGTCTAAGCGACAAAAGGGATTGGCTAATCCAGGAGCAAACGGCTCTTGGTAAAGATAAATCAAATCCGTTGACGGCTGGCAATTTGCCCAAAATTGTATGGTTCATCAACTCCCCGAAAACAAATGAGTTGGCTAGCCCGCAAGATTATGGCTTGTGGTAAAGGCCGTGGAAAATCCATAATTGGTAATCAGCTCACCAAGATGTTGACTATTCCATCAAGAGCTGGCTAGTCCAGAAGCAAACGGCTCCTGGTAAAGACTTAACAAATCCGTTGAAAGCTGGTGGTTTGCTCAAAATCACACGGTTATCAGGTGTGCCACAGTTCTTACACCTGGCTACTCCAGAAGTGATGGCTTTTGGTAAAGAGCTTAAAATCCATCAAGTTTTCTAAAAAGATTGCTAGGGACTAGCAATAGTTCAGTGTGGGGGATTGATGAGTGCTCAAACACTCATCGTTTTTAATATATTTAAACTGCCAAAACGCACAAAAACAATCAAAAAGATATCAAAATACTTAAATTATCCCAGGGATTGTGTTTTATGTGTTTTAAAAGCAAAATGTGCAAAAACAAAGAAAAAACGTACAAAGTTTGCAGTATTGGCAGTTTCAGTCCCCCAAGTTTCAAAACTTGTCAACTTTAGTCCCTATGCATTTATTTTTAAAGAAAAGTCAACCCAAGGTCTTAAAGGTCAAATAAAGTCAAAATATCATAATTGGGTTGCAAGTTTTCATAAATTACATAATTAGTCCCTGAAAATCCAAAAATGGCAAAAGTAGTCCCTGGGATTTTTGAAATTTTGAAAAATGTGGAAAAGTGCAAAATTGGTCCTTGAATTATTGGCATTTGGAAACTTTGGTCTTCATGGTTACTTTGGGAGTATGGCAATTTCAGTCCTTGGGTTTTGCAAAAATTACAAATATGGTCCTTGTGATTAACTTTTCCAACCGGACCCTTTTGTTTTAAATAAGCCAAATCCAAACCCAATCAAATCCCTAGCCCAGCTAATCCCCAAGCCCACCACAACTTGGCCCAGTCCATTTTGTTAACCCCGGTCAACCCAGGTCAAACCCCCAACCCCGCCTTCTTCTCCCCCAACCAAATCCCAGAAAACCAGGGAGATACTTCCCCCCCCCCTCCTCGCCTTTTCAACTACTTCACCCCCCACAATTAATACCCTCACCCACCAACTCCACCACCATAAATGCTCCCCCAATCCCCTCACCAACACCACTTGTTTGCTCCGTATAAAAATTGGCGCCAAAAAGCCAATCAATGGCTAGGATGCATTGAAGATCAAATTGATGGATGGGATTTGGTCAGAGAGTCAAGGCAAAGCATGTGGGGCTATCAGTTTTCAAAAAGAAGCTATGTGGAAGACATTAGGGTTTAATTTTAGGTCGTTATATAAGAAAAAGCTCATAGAAGCTTCAAGGGTGTAATTTTCTTAGTTTTATTGTAGTTTCAGTTCATTTTTAATGTAATGTAACTCTTTTTATTAATGCAAGTTCATTTTGAAGTTTGATTTTCAGTTTCACTTTTCATAGTCTCATCTTAAATTTCCAAGTTCCAATTAATGGAAGTAATGTGTGTTTAAGATACTCAGAAGCTCTTAAAAGCTTATAAATAAGATATTACAAGTGTCATAAGTTTGTGTGAACACTTTCAACTCAGTTTTCAATAAAAACTAAAAAAATAAGAAAAATAAAAATAAAAATAAAAAATGGTGATCATTTGGTGTATGAGCAAGGAGCACAGTGTAACAAGGATGGCTGTGGGTTAGAGGTTTGTGGAAACCACATAGGATTGATTGGTTTGGTTCTTTGGTACCTACTCAGTAGCTTGGAAGGCTTTGTAAGCTAACAACTCTTTCATTTTTACTCTTAAGTAGCTTAGGTTGTTTATTTAAGTTCATTGCATCTAAATATTAGTTTATAGATTAGTGGTGATCATCTGTTTGTGTTTATTATTTGTTTTAGTGGAAATCTCTTCATTAACTGTTTTAAAGAGGGTGTTTGGTTTTAGCTTGTTTGGTGTGTTCTAGTTGTATATCTGAGCATCTATTAGTTTCTATCAGTTTGTTGGGTGTAATAAAGCTTAGGAGAACAAGAAATTTGGTACAAAACCTTGCAAAAGTCAAAATCAAAAGATAATAATCACCACAGTCCACTGTGGTGATTTTTGGAGTCCAAATCTCACAAAACCTTTTCATAAGTTGAAGTTTTACCCAAGTTAGTTTTAATATAGCTTATCTTAGCTTATTTGATCATTAGATCAGCTTCCCAAGTTCATAAAAGTCAAAGTGGTGCAAAACTCTTTAAAGTCAAAACTTGTCTCAGTCATTTTGAGCAATCTTGGGAGGTGTGTAACTTGTTTGATCTTAGGTGTTAGAGTCTGAAATTTGGTGTGCTTAATCTTTGCCACTTTGTAGATTTTTGTGAATTTTTCCAGATTTTTAGAATTTTGTTTGGTGGGTCCCACAAGGTCTCAAAGTAGGCTGCAGGGCAAGGGTTTGCCCTGCTCTCATCAGATCATCTCCACACCACCACCTTTTGTGGTGGTTTGTGGTCACTACAGTGGTCCATACCACTTGATTTTGATTCCCCTCAACCCCCCTCCTACCAGGGAGTGTTATTGACCCTTTTGTTTGACCCCTTAAGTCTGTGGACCCCACATTTTCATTTTGAGCTTAAAAACCTTCACAGTCAACAAAAGTCAACTGTGAGGTGAATAAGCACTCCAAGTGCTTATTTCCAGGGGTGTAGTAAAAGTTCCTTAATTAAAAGTGCTTATTTTTAACTTATAATTAGTTTAGAAAAAGAAAAAAACCAAAAAAACCAACTTTAAAAATAGTGATAGCTTCTATTTAATAGGATTTATCAATTTAATTTTCTTTTTAATTAATTTCTAAATAATATATCACTTTTATATTTTTAGAAATTACATTTTAGGTTAAAATAATTTTACAAATTTTTCCAGATTTTTATTTTGTCTTTTAGTGGTATTTCTAATTAATTTTAGTTTAATTTAGTTTTAATTAATATTAATCAATTAAATAGCATAATTAGTTTTTAAATAGTATAACCTAGTTTTTATAATTTTTATAGCTTTTATTTTAGTTAAAATATTTTTATAAATTTTTCTATAATTTTTACTGTTCATTTAATAGTTTTTATAATTTAAAATAGTTTAATTAGATATTAATTAATAAATAGAATAATAATTATTTACTTAGCTTAAAAATACTTAGAATTAACTTTTTATAATTTTTTAGGATTCCTATGATGGTTAATTAGATTTATAAAATTTTTCTTAATTTTCTAAGCCTTTTTAGTATTTTCAATAATTCTAATTAATTAAATTAGGATTGAATAGATAATTAGTAAAATAATTAATATTAAATAATTAAATAGTGTAAAAATACTTTTTATTTTTCTTAAAATTTTCTTTATTTAATAGGATTGTAAAAATATCAAATTTACACTTTTACCCCTTTCAGTCCTTCAGTTGTACTTTTTATACGGTTCATCTGTATACGTTTTTAATTAAAACGTATAATTTAAGGTTTTAGCTCAAATTCTTGTAATCCAATTTCCAGTAATCAATCACGTAGCTTTCCTAAGCTATATTTGTTAATAATTTCCAAATAATTTTGATCATAACCCTTTCCTGTGAATAATTACCCGATCCCTAATACGCTAAGGTCACAATTCACACTTCAACGGGATTTAACGACCCGGTGATACATTATATTACCCGGAGCATTGACCTAGACTATCTGACTTTGTTGACCATTATTTGGTCAATATAAGTTAGGTGGTTCGGGCTCAATCAATGTCAAAGATGAATTGCCAAAAAGAACTACCCAATTTGAGAAAGATCTTGCAAAACTCGAAGCACAAAGTATCTCTTTCCAACTAAAACTGCAAGAGAAGAATGAGAAAAAGTTTTCGGAAAACTCTTTGACATCGGTGCTTAAAGGAAAAGAAAAGATTTTTGAAGAAATTTGTGATGATACCAAAATCAAGTTTGATTTTGATGAACTTGATACAAAAAATATTGAGTTGGAACATGTTGTGGCATCATTAAAAAAAGAAAATGAGCATTTAAAACAGACTTACAAAAACTTGTTTGATTCAATCAAGCGGTCAAGAGTTCAGAATCAAATTTCAAACAAATCTAACTCTCAGATAACACAAAATCATCTTTTTGAAAAAGAAAGTCTGTGCTTTAAAAGAAAATTGTTGAATTGGAAAAGACGATTGCAAAATAAACCAAGGATTTTGGTGATGCCAAAAATGATTTTTCAATTGAAACAGACAAATATGAAAAATATTTTGCACATCTTAAAAATCAAAATGCTTCTTTACGTGAAAAACTGGCATCATCAGATCATCTTTCTCTTCAAAAAGAATACAATGATTTGAGAACTTCATACAATGCCTTAAAAGCAAAGTTTGATGTTCTTAACCGGTCAAAAGGAAAACCTCAAGTTTAACGAGTCTAAACCACAAGTAAGTGTTTTAGAGAAGGTTTACACGGGTGAATCTTCAAAACCATTTTCAAAAAGGGTTTCTTAGTTTACCACATGTTCTTTGCAAAACGGAAGGCAGTTTTCAAAGAAACCTAATTTTTCTAAAACATTCACTCGTCAAAAGGTTTCAAATGCATGTGCTCATTGATGAGGCGAAAAATGAACCACTTTTAGGGGGTCATTTAAGCCCAGAATTGAATTTATTTGATCAAATATTACCCTAAATCGTTCCTTTTGTGATTTTAGGTACTTTGGGAGTGAATCCTGGAAAAGGAAGCAATTCAGATATTTTTGGAGCATAAAAGTGAAGAAAACGCCAAAGACTTAATTTTCCATGCTGAGAACAGTACCTGACGGCGTCAAGAGGAAGATCTTGACGGCGTCAAGATTAAAAAACATGACGACCCAGTGAAAACCTGAAGGCGTCACAACAAGGGCGTCAAGAGTTAATTTTGTGACGGCCTGCACAAGGGAAACACATGACGGCGTCAGACCCAGATCTAGGCAGTCTGAGGAACTATTTGGCGGCGAGATGACGGCGTCAGACATTTGTTCTTGACGCCGTCACCTATCAAACTCTATATATAGTTTTCTATTTTTCATTCACAAAAAGAGGAACTTGTGTGGAGAAACTAGGGCCGAACTTTGTAAACCCTAGGTCATATTTTACAGTGCTTTCGAGGGTTTTTACCCCTTGAATCCTTTCATGTTCTATTGAGATAAGTCTTCTCTTAATTCAATCAATATATCTATGTGTTGGTTGATTATATCTTGTGCTTGTCTTGATTTTAACATGCTAGGCTAGATCTATCTTGTGTTTTCTTGGATCTAATGAAACCTAGATGTTAATTATGTGTTGATTACTTGTTTATGGTTGTAATGGATGAATGATTTCAATGTTAGGCTTAAGAAAACTGGCAGATCTCCATTGTGTAACATGCTTGAACGTCTTAGGAAACATGAACCGATGTGTACTAGGTTTTATTGGTTGTATTTAATGCATGAGTAAATTCTAGTGATCCCATGTTAGGAGCTTCTTTGCCGGCTCGACATAGGAGTGAAGTAGGCGCTCATAGGATTGGGGAAGTAAGTACGCCACCCCATGAATGGTATTAAGGAATACAATCCGTCATCCACGCAACTATAACAAGTAATTAACGTTTAAAAGATATCTAGGGAGTAGTGAAATCTAAGTAAACACAATTCTCCCACATATTGCTCACAACTTTAGTTTAATTAGTTTTATTTTCATTTTTATTATTTTATTTTGATTTGCATCTTAGTTTTGGGTTAGTTGACTAGCAACAAATTCCGCCAAAATCCTTCAAACCCGAGATTTTTAATTGCTTTCATAAAAACTAAAAAATACAAAAAGAATCATCCCTCATCTCTAGACCTAGTCTTTAGGTTTTCTAATCCTAGCGACACAATTCCTAGCTAAACGATCAATACCCCGGTACTTGTCATTATACTATACTACATCGATCAGGTACACTGCCTGGTGGGGGTTGTAAGCTTCTCGAGATCCCTCGAGAGGTAAAGCCTGGTGCAAACCCCACACATCAAGTTTTTGGCGCCGCAGCCCGGGGAATAGTTATTGTCTAGGTTAGAATCTCTTATAATTAGGTCTACTTGCTAGATTCCTTTCTAGTAAGATTTTATTTTTATTTTTAGGTTATCTTTAGTCTATCTTATTTCTTCGTGTTTTTGTTCGTAACTCTTCACCACCCGACATCATGGACGATGGGAACATCTTTGAACCCGTCATCCCACCACAACAAAACCCACCACTAGATAACCAACCCCTTAGGCCCCGAACCTTAGGAGAGTATTCCCGACCTAGCCACCAAGGCTACCGAAACACCATTGAGCTCACCGGAGCCAATGTGACCCCCTTGCGATCCGACACCATCCAGTTGGTGCAAAGCGAATGTGCATTCCATGGACTTCGTTCCGAAGATCCAAATCAACATCTCAAGGACTTCCTTAAAATCGTAGATTCTATAGACCTTAATGTTACAATTAGAGAGTCAACCCGATTACGCCTATTCCAATTTTCTCTACGTGATCAAGCTAGTCAATGGCTTGAACGTTTACCCGCGGGATCCATCACCTCATGGGATGATCTCACCACTCGTTTCCTTGCTCATTTTTTTCCCACCGGGGAGAACTACTAAGCTTATAAATGATATCTTGATGTTCCAACAACGTCAAGGTGAAACTCTATATGAAGCATGGACTCGATTCAAGGACTTACTCCAAAAAGTCCCTCATCATGGCATAGATCTTTGGCTCCAAGTCCAAATCTTCTATGACCATATCGATCTCTCCACAAGGCGAGCCATTGACCAATCGGCCGGTGGTAAGCTACGTGATCTAAGTGCGGAACAATCATGGGAACTCATAGAAGATCTTGCTCTCTATGACAACGAAAGTTGGAATGATCCTCGTGAATTGAACAAAACGGTCAAGGCAATATCTTTGCCTTCGAACAATTCTAGCACTCCCGACCGTAGGATCATGGAACTTGAGGACCAAGTCAAGTTTCTCATGAAATCTTACGAAGCTCCTAAGCCTTCAAGCCAAGTGAACAAAATCACTTCTTCATGCGAATTATGTAGTGGTCCCCATGACACTCGTGATTGTGTGGAACTCCCCGGAACAGCTTTTGCGGACTACGCATCCTCGCGTACCGACGAAGCGGGAGATAAGTGGTACACTTTCAAACCCGAGCCAAACCCTTATGGTGATTCCTACAACCCCTCTTGGAAAAATCACCCAAACCTTAGGTGGAAACAAAACCAAGCCAATTCTTCCAATCCGCCTAATCGTTACCAAACAAACGGTCCACCCTCCACCCGTACTTTCAACAACAATCCTTCTAACAACTATGGTAGTACCAACAATCTTGAAGGATTGATGTCTAAGTTCATGGCATCTCAAGAGGCTTGCATATCTAAGTTTGAAGCCGATTTCAAACAAAAGTAAAGCGAGATGACCACCAAAATTGACACATTGTTGAAAGTTCTCAATGACCGAGAAATGGGAGCACTCCCAAGCGACATGGTCAAGAACCCGAAACTAAACGTTAATTCCATATCATCAGTTTCGTCACCCACTTCTTGTCCGCAATACTACTCGGTTAAATCAACGAGCACGTGTTTCAAGCAAAACCAAATTCTTCAAAAGGACCAATCGAATAAAACACCCGATATAAAACCGGTCAAAAGCATAGTTGAAACACCTCCTACGAAAGACCTTGACGATGAATTCAAGGAGCTTCACCTTGAACGTCCCGTCATTGATGTCTTAGCCCGTGCTCCCTACTATAGTGCCCTCCTAGAAAAGTATGAGAAGTTTAAACTAGGTAAAAATGGGACCACCTTCGTTCAAAACAAGTTGCCTAAAAAGCTTGATGATCCGGGTATATTTGTTTTGCCTTGTAAGATAGGAAGATCCGAAGCTTTCGACACACTAGCCGATTTAGGGTCAAGCCTCAACTTGATTCCATTATCCCTTTTCACCACTCTCAAGCTAGGAAAGTTAGAGGAGACGGAGGTATTGATAGATCTAGCGGATGGGAGTATTGCCCACCCGGTTGGAATGATTAAGGATGTAGTTGTCCACGTAGGGAAGTTAACTATTTTAGCGGACTTTCACGTCCCATACATGGTTAGTGACACTACATGCCCATTGTTGGTAGGAAGAGGATTTTTAGCAACCGCTAGCGCCATGATAGATTGTAAGGAGTCTAAGATAGCGGTAGGTGAAGGCGATACTTGGTCGGTATACGATGTTAAGAAACATAGCTATGATTGTGAGGATGAACCGACACCACATTGGGTAGAGATGAATAGGAGACCATCTAGATATGGACCTTGGATATAAGGGAACTTTATAGGACCTCAACGCCCATTCTATCTAGAAAAAGATTTCATCAAAAAGACACATTCGGTGGAACAACTCATAGCTAGAGATGAAGAGCTAGATCCTTTTGAGGACCCCTTAGTCTTTAGGAAGATGATTGAGTTCTTAAGCGTAATGCCTATTAATATAGAGATGAATAAGTGGAAAAGAGAGGGAGATAAGTGTAAATGGAGGTGGGACAAGCCACCTAAGGAAGGAGACGGATCATGGCATATGAGGATGACTTTGTATGATCCAGATGGAGAAAAGTTTGAAAGGTCATACCGTACTAAGAAAACCGATAGGAAGTTAAAACCTAAGTTTGATCCCAAAGATGTCCTCAATGAGGAACTCACCCGTATCACGTAGTAACCCATGACCTTGAGTCTAGCTACAAGACTCGTAAATAAAGAAAAGCGCTTCTTGGGAGGCAACCCATGTTTTGTGTGATTTTTATTTTGTTTGTTTGTTATTTGCTTCCGTATGCATGCTTTATTTTTATTGTTGGTAGATCATGTTTCAAAACTAAATAGTGGAAATACTTTACTTTGTTGTTTGGCCTATTCTTAACTTCATCCAAAGGTATTTTTGCAAAAGATAAGTGTAAGGGGAAACCCCAAATATGTTTTTAAGAAACAAAACCGATCATGATTCTCCACAATATTAAGTAAACATGTATATTCGTATTTGTTAGAGTCAAATGCTTGTATCGAGTCATAATGAAGTTTTGCAGGATTTTCCAGGAAGTTGGACCAAGTTTTTCCAGAAATTTTCCGGAAACTTAACATAAGAATTTCTGCAGGTCACTTCTGACGGCGTCACGAGTTTACTCTTGACGGCGTCACGTGTAAAAATCTGGAAATTTTACCAGTTTTGTTTTTCTAACGGAGTCTTAAAGTTTTTGTTGAATTATTAGTTTTATAATCTCCAGGAAATCTGCAAACATCATTCCACAAGCATTATATTTTACTTTGTTTTCTAGGATTTATTAGTATATGTAGATTGCCGCCGATTTTATGTGAGGTTGCCTTGTCTGTTTTCTCAGGTTTTACAAGTTATGTATGACAAGAAGATGATTATTATTCTGGAAGGGAAGCTTTGATTGTTCATTTTTTTGGAGGAAGATCTAACCTGGCCACCTTATTATCCATACCGAGCGAATCAGGGGAGTATTTGATTCATTCTTTTTACTTATTTCACTTTTACATTCTTTACTTGAACATTGGGGACAATGTCCATCCTAAGTGTAAGGGGAGGGTAAAATGATGATACCTTACAAATACACTTTCGCTTGAGTTTGTTTGTTTGATAGTAGATGTGTAATAAAACTATGAGAAATACTTGTTAGTGCAATTTTAGCGCCAAATTTAAAATTTTTTACAACATTTAGGAGTGAAACTTTAGCCATAGCAAGCGTCTCATGGATAGGAGATTGTATGACTAGCACAAAACCGTACTATTCAGAAAAATTTTCCACCCAAATATGTGAGGTTCGCCTTTAGATTTGATAGGAAAAGCATTTACTATTAGTGCTTATGAGTGTACCGGTAGCATTTAGATTCTAGAACTTGCGTTAGTGATGCATCCCGAGACCGCTAGTGAGACTACATTCGTGTAGTAGGATTTACTACATGATAAGAGGCATTAGGATCACCCTTGTGTTAAACGCGTATCATAATTACTTGACCATTTAAGTCATATTACTTGGCTAGTTAAGTCAATTAATTTTTCCTACACCCTTAGCGTTGTACTCATTTTTTGTACACGAAACGCCTAGTACACCCCTCCGAGCCTATCTTTTCGTTTCTAACTTTAAGCATCTTACTTAAAGGAAGAATTTGTTACACCCCTCTTAAATGTACACCCAAATCGCCTTAGCCTTCCATGTATGCACTCATCTTTAGTGCATTATTGTTATTTGTTAAACCCTAAGTTAACTATCTAATTGATTACATGGTTGCTAATTCGAGTCATATCCTTGTACATATTGTTTTGGGACGATTGGGACTCATGGGTAAAGTACTTATTTTATGGAGTAATGGGGAAGAACATCATATATTACCCCCGTATGTGCGTTAATCTTAAAAGTGCTCCAAGTGTTTTGATTTTCTTAATTCGAGTCATTAGATTAGTTTATTGTAAAGTATGTAAAAATTCAAGTGTAAGGGGAATTTTTATTCCCTATGATGTATTATTTTGGATGGTAGGGTAAGAGTGTATGCAAAAAAAAAAAAAAAAAAAAAAAAAAAAAAAAAAAAAAAAAAGAAAAGAAAACATACGGACTACCATCTCTTTTCATTCTATGTTCATTTTATGTTTTTGTTATTTTTTATTTATTAGCTTAAGTCGAGTCTAGTCTTGGCTTAGCAACGCCATATTGTACATGTAATTAACCAGGATTGTTAACTCGCCACCAGTAAAGACTGCCTATATCCAACAAAACCATGTATTCCATATCCCTACACCTAACGTTAGAACCCTTTAAAAAGACCTCTTTGATATTTTATCCTAGGTGCTTACGCCATGTGGTGGAGGTTTGATCCTTTCCCAAGCCTATGGTAATCTATTTTGTTATGACAAGTAGTGAGAGATGTTTTCCATTTCCATATTGTGACATTACTTTATTACACCCGAGAGATGTGAGTATCTAAACACTATATGTGAGGTGCTAGTGTATGACCTCCGTGCTTGTCTTTGGTCTTTAGTGGAACGATTATTTGTTGTAATTACTTTTATATTAGTGTTAAATGACCCCTAACTTGTATTTTGATTAGAATAAAAGCGCATTTGCTTGAGGACAAGCAAATCTCAAGTGTAAGGGTATATGATGAGGCGAAAAATGAACCACTTTTAGGGGGTCATTTAAGCCCGGAATTGAATTTATTTGATCAAATATTATCCTAAATCGTTCCTTTTGTGATTTTAGGTACTTTGGGAGTGAATCCTGGAAAAGGAAGCAATTCGGACGTTGTTGGAGCATAAAAGTGAAGAAAACGCCAAAGACTTAATTTTCCATGCTGAGAACAGTACCTGACGGCGTCAAGAGGAAGATCCTGACGGCGTCAAGAATAAAAACCATGACGACCCAGTGCAAACCTGAAGGCGTCACAACAAGGGCGTCAAGAGTTAATTTTGTGACGGCCTGCACAAGGGAAACACATGACGGCGTCAGACCCAGATCTAGGCAGTCCGAGGAACTATTTGGCGGCGAGATGACGGCGTCAGACATTTGTTATTGACGGCGTCACCTATCAAACTCTATATATAGTTTTCTATTTTTCATTCACAAAAAGAGGAACTTGTGTGGAGAAACTAGGGCCGAACTTTGTAAACCCTAGGTCATATTTTACAGTGCTTTCGAGGGTTTTTACCCCTTGAATCCTTTCATGTTCTATTTAGATAAGTCTTCTCTTAACTCAATCAATATGTCTATGTGTTGGTTGATTATATCTTGTGCTTGTCTTGATTTTAACATGCTAGGCTAGATCTATCTTGTGTTTGCTTGGATCTAATGAAACCTAGATGTTAATTATGTGTTGATTACTTGTTTATGGTTGTAATGGATGAATGATTTCAATGTTAGGCTTAAGAAAACTGGCAGATCTCCATTGTGTAACATGCTTGAACGTCTTAGAAAACATGAACCGATGTGTACTAGGTTTTATTGGTTGTATTTAATGCATGAGTAAATTCTAGTGATCCCATGTTAGGAGCTTCTTAGCCGGCTCGACATAGGAGTGAAGTAGGCACTCATAGGATTGGGGAAGTAAGTACGCCACCCCATGAATGGTATTAAGGAATACAATCTGTCATCCACGCAACTATAACAAGTAATTAACGTGTAAAAGATATCTAGGGAGTAGTGAAATCTAAGTAAACACAATTCTCCCACATATTGCTCACAACTTTAGTTTAATTAGTTTTATTTTCATTTTTAGTATTTTATTTTGATTTGCATCTTAGTTTTGGGTTAGTTGACTAGCAACTAATTCCGCCAAAATCCTTCAAACCCGAGATTTTTAATTGCTTTCATAAAAACTAAAAAATACAAAAAGAATCATCCCTCATTTCTAGACCTAGTCTTTAGGTTTTCTAATCCTAGCGACACTATTCCTAGCTAAACGATCAATCCCCCGGTACTTGTCATTATACTATACTACATCGATCAGGTACACTGCCTGGTGGGGGTTGTAAGCTTCTCGAGATCCCTCGAGAGGTAAAGCCTGGTGCAAAACCCCACGTATCACTCATAAAGAAAAGAATCAAGGTTTTCAAACTCCATACTCTCGTTTTACTCTGGTAAAGCCAGTGCGGGAACCAAAGCAAAGCCGTTCAAAACATTTGAAATATTCATACTCTGAAATGCTTCTGCTACAACAAAATAATGGCTATGCTTTAAAAAATCCAAATTCTGGAAGGTTTTCATTCATCTCAAAAATGATTTTTCGAAATGAAACGCCGAGTTTCAACAGTGGATGGAAAACTTCTTCCTCATGTTTTAAAACTCCAAGAAAGACACCGAGTTTTTCAAACAATTTTCAAAAGAAAAATGGTTTTAAATCACCGTTGATTCCACGAGCTTTATTTCAAAATGAAACACCGGTTTTCAGTACTCGTTGGAATTCAACTTCCTTGTCTCGGATTGACACAACTTACAAATGGATTTCAAAATATGGTAAACCCGTTGGCGCCGTGCTTAAATGGGTTTCAAAGGTTGTTGTCTAATCTATCTCATAATGACTTCTTAGTACTTCAGCTAAGGACTCGTACTTCAAAATAATGGCTTCTAGACAAATCAGTTCAGGACTCGTGCTTCAAAGAAAGGAAAGTGCTTAATCAAAACAAAAGTTTTAAATATTTTTCGAGCACTTATCCTAAAAACATGATGGCTTATGTACACATAACCATGCATAACCCGCAATTTTCAAAGAAAGGACCCTGTTATAAATTTTGTTGCGACAATCCTAAATGAAAAAGAAGACTTCTCACAAAAAGATTATCAATGTCTTCTTCATCTTGAGCATAATTTATTCAAAATGTTTCAAAAGATTTTCAAAACTTTTTAAAATTTTGCTCAAGATATTACTCCCTCAAATCCTTAAAAGCAAATATTTATTCAAAATATTATATTTTTGAGGGGGAGTAATAAAAAGATGTTCCAAAAAGGTCATGCTCAAAAGAAACTAATTAGGAATTAACAAACATATGTTTCTTCCCATAAGCTATCCAAAAACAAAGATTTTAATCAATCGGTATCAAAATACCATGGATATGCTATTTTTGATGGGGAGAAATGAGATTAAAATATGATCGTCTTGAATCTCTAAAGAGCTCGACTCAGATATTACCAATGAATTGACGAAGCTTAAATGTCATTAATCGAAAAGACTTGTCCTGGACGGGTAATAACTTCAAGCTAGTCTAACTAGTGATGTAAGCGTGTCTCGAATAGGACTTGTCTAAGTAGAGAGTACCGTCTCGAGAGACTTTCTTTGGAATTGACCAGGATGGGTAATAATTTCAAGCTAGTCTAACTAGTGATGTAAGCGTGTCTCGAGTCGGTCATGTTAACTGAAAATCAATAATTTCAAAAAGGTGCGAACTCTACCCAACATGTGCAAATTTATCTTTATATAAGCACCTGTGAAGGGGGAGTATTTCTGAAAATGAAAAACTCTCAAAGTGTTAACAAAATGTGTTTAGAATCATAAACACTTTGAGAGATTTTTCATAAAAAGATTTTATGGCATTTGATCAACAAACCTAGGATAATCATGGAGTAATAAGGTGATTATGGTTAGGTTTATGTCTAATGATCCGCCAGAGCTGGAGGGATCTACCCAAGGACATTTCCAATAGATTAGAATTAGAAGTCCTTAGGTATGATTGAAAAAAAAAAGGATTAAAGAAATGAAAGGAGAAAGAAGGGGTTGAAGATTTAAAAAGAAAAGTTAATGAAAGGGTGAAAGAAATAGCCCTCCAAATGTTTAACCTTAGGGCAGAAACCGGGTTCAATTCATATGCTACTGGTTGTTACTAACGTGACACTGGTATTGAAGACAAGACGTCATGGACCCAGTGAGGCACTGCACTTAACCTCCTAGCCACTTAGGTATCTCTTAAAAGATATTTGTTACATTTCTCACGGGGAACCTTGCATAATCTATCGACCTCTCACTCAGAGATGTGTTGATATTGAAAAGGTGGCACTCTGCTCCATGCCTCCGAAAACTTAAAACAAAACGCACTTAATTGAGTCTAGATACATGAGATTCATTAAAATATCTCTTAGGATACACTTCCTATGAATACACTTGTGTTCGCCAAAAAGGACACAAGTAGTATAAGAGTCTTATATGATCTACGGATCTTGCCTTAACTATCATGATGGTTACTATGTTTCAAACTGTCTACAGTTGTAGGGTGATCTGCAGTAACTCACCTGAATCATTGATGTACTTCGGTGGATCTTGTAAGCCCTTTCAGGGGTATCTGATTCAGGAACGGCCTTGGCTAGGATTAGAGAGATTTTTCACACTATGCTGTTAACAACCTCTAATTCCAAACCTGTAAGTACCGAATATTTTATTGCTAACTGTTTTATGCAGGTACTGACGAAAGTCCACTTGGAAAAAGACCCTACACCATCATCTCATTCATCAACATATTCACCTCCACATACTTATACTTATGAAATTCATCCTCAACAAGCCCAAGTAAAGAACATTCAAAAAACAAAAGATCAAGTTAAAGACAATGAGTTACGTCAAAGTCAAAAAGCTAATCAAGAATGTTAAGAACAAGTTCAAGTATCAAGTGAGGAAGACATAAGTATGAAGTTCTAAGTATTATCAAGAAGTATGAGCATGTTGGAAAAGACGTAAAGACACCAATATTTGAAGATATTGATCAAAGGAAAGAAAAGATGAAGAGATTATTCTAAAGATCACAAAGCATGATTGGAACAAAGGAACTAGCAAAACTATTACAAAACAAGACTCAAAGTTCAAGACAACAAGCCTTAAAGTTCAAAAATCAAGGTCACAAAAGAGAGATCTCAATGATCACCCTTAGGGGGAGATTGTTAGAATTAGAAGTGTTGATCATTTATGTAATCAAAGAGAGATCTCAATGATCGCCCCTTAGGGGGAAATTGTTAGGACTAGAAGTGACGATTATTATCGAGTCAACGAGTCTTTTACTACATGTAAAATATAAACGTGTAATAGGTAGTCTAAAGCTAGTCCATAAGTTTATGTAAAAGCCTAAACGGCTCAGCCCATTAGAAGGCCCATGGCAAAGCCCGTGTAGCATATGTATGGAACTATATAAACACCTCAAATGAGTCATTTGAGGTGTGTATTATGTGTGTGGTTAATGAATGATATTCTTCCTTTCTTTATCTTTCTACTTTCTCTCTCTAAAACATACATCTCTCAAGTCACCATCGTGCTACATAGATTAGTGATAGAGTTAGATCTAAGGTCCTACACATCATGCATTACATTATACGTGTCTTATCAAGTTGACCTTGTAAGATTTCATGCATATCTTAGTTAGATTCTCACTCAACATATCTTACAAGTTGACCTTGAATGATCTTGATTAGACTTGACAAAGATATGGACAGATTTCTTGGTGATTTGCTGTCTGTTCTGGCGGAACCAAAGTCCCACACGGACGGAACCCTCAAAAGGGTTCCGCCGAATCCGTGGTTGTGCTGAAGTTCTTGCCTATAAATAGCAAGCCACATCCAAGAAATCCTTCATCACTTTTAGCTATACTTTACACATACACTCTCATTTCTTACATCTAACTCAGTAGCATATCATTTGTGTGATCCTTTTTGTAGCAAAGAAGTCCACAAGTTCATCCGAAAAGACTACAACCTTCAACACAATGTTGCAAGTCTTGGTAGCTTTGCATTGTGTAAACTCTTATAGTTTATACATTTTTTTTTTTTGTATATGATCTATAGTGATCGGTTAATATTTTAGTACTCAAAATACATAGAGTGCCGGGAGTGGTTGTACCCTTGTAAAAGAACTCAACATCTAGCTTAGTGTCGGAAATATTGTATAGGCGACGTTAGGTTGGTTCTACCTTGAACTTGAACCTGGTATTTAGCTTTCTACCGGATAAAGTGTAAGCAAAGATTGTAAGGTTTTCTCCACCGGTGAAAGGAGCTTGTTGACTAGTGAATGATACTCTCGAGTTGGATACTCGGGGCATGGAGTAAGGCAAGGAAAAAGAGTCCTTGTAGCCGAACCACGATAAACATTCGTGTTATAGTTTGATCATTTCTTACTTTACTCTTGCACATTACTTATTGTTTATTTGTTTTGATTTTTGAGCACGCGTAAAGTTAACAAAGAAAACCAAGTTAAAAAGCGGTAAACTATTCAACCCCCTTCTAGTTTTCCACAAAAATTTCAATCATGATCGGCAAGCCTGACGCTGTCACCAGAAGTGCCCTGAATGTGGACTTTTGACATTTTTTGTGACCAACCAGAGTGTGGAGAAGGGACAGGAGATGCGATCACATATTAAAGAGTGATGTCATAAGAACAAGACAGTGGGTAAAACCCTAAATCGACGATGAGGAGGTGACGACGTCAGAGCCATAAGCTGCCACCGTCACATGCAATTTTCTAAATATATTCTTGCTTTGTTTTCATAATTGGTATGCAACTCTTAGGAACCAAACCCTAACCGATTATTGATGAGTTTGTTACTCTTTTTCTACATTGTAAACCTATCATAACATCAATAAGTTATTCATTTAATTATTTAATCATGTTTATTATTGTTTGTCTTGATTCTATGTTTGCTTGTCCATCGTTTGATATTAAAAAAAAAAAAAAAAAAAAAAAAAAAAAAAAAAAAAAAAATTGTTTTTAGATTTGCATTTGCAATCATTTAGAATTTAATTTAGCAACGAGTTTTGTTGCAAAATTTGCAACGGGCTTTATAAAAACAAAGGGTGTTTGTTGCTAATATCGTTGCTAATGCCATTTAGCAACGCAATTAGGCAGTTTAGCAACGATTTCAGGTCGTTGCTATTGGCAATTTTTCTAGTAGTGATATTTGTGGAAAGTGGTTGCCGAAAAATATGGAAAATCAGTCGGAAAATATTCGTGAAAATTTTTTGGGAAATTACACCCATGGATTATCAACAGTAATATCCCTGAAAAATAGTCAACGATCTGGGGGAAAATCAGTGGGAAAATATTTACCCACAAAGTTTTTACAAACGGAATAATTCCATGTAAAATCCGTGGATAAGGGCTCTTTTCACAAGATTTCCTAATACCTGTTTGTGTAGTAGTGGTTCCATCACTCATGCTATTCTTTCTTATTTAATTTGTTTATTTGTGGTGTCGTTTTAGGTGTTGTTTGTTTATTAAGAGGCTCTGAATCTGAATCTGATTCGCACATCTGAATCTGAATCTGAGACGTAAATGTCTGAATATGAATGAAATAATATTGTTTGTTTTTTTGTAAAAAAAATATCTGAATAATATGAATATGATGCAATTTTATTCTTACGACACATAAACATTAAAATACATTAAGAGACAACAAGACATCCCTTATATATCTTGTTGGTTAACAGGCTTGAGCCTCTAACTGCCTCTGAATGAGAAGAAAAAAATAAACGCACTTAATGACTCAAATGTCTAACCGCGTCTGAATGAGTCAGATTAAAAGATTGTTAAGAGACACTTTTTAAAAAACAAACGCAACCTTAATAATCTACTAATTTAACCAACTTGTAATGATCAGAATATGAGTCATGAAAACGAGTAAAATCATCATCAAATATGTAAAGCCTCATCTAACTAGATGAATTTTTCTAAAACATGATATTTGGGACTTCAACAATTGAAATTATTGAGTGGGGTTGGTAGTTAATATATAACACCTGGATGCAAGTCATGTACCCTAAACAAGTCAACATCATCCTGAAAAGATTATGTTGTCTACTCATGTAATGTTGTACTTGATTGTACACATATTACTTTCCTTGAACCTTCACTCTTGCTATGCCCATACTTCCTCTAACTACTTCCATAATCTAACTATTAAAATTTCAACGAGTGGCGCGTTGCATGCATATGTAAATTTATTTGTTAATGAAAGGTATTACTGGTGTAGGTATGCATTACTGTATTTTGTTATGTACACCGATCGATTGGATATATAATCCAATTGATGATTGTACTTCTATGTGTACCTCTTGCTAGAGTTATTTCTATAAAACAAAATGGATCAATGAATTGAAACATGTACCAAATGAATTAGTTGAAGTGTATGGCTGAAACTTTTATGATCATACGCAATTTGGTAGTTGTAGATAATGGGCTACTATACTGACTACGGATAGTCTGATATATCTATACTACCTATAAAGCAAAAATGGTCAAAGTGTAAAAGTGAAAAAGACAAAAGTTAAAAAATGTGAAATGTTGAAAAAACTTATTAAAGGAAATTATGAAATGTAATTAATACTCTTATTAAAACACCTCATTACTTAAAAGTACAATGATTTATACACATTATACAACCAATTAAAACAATTAATACAAATCACAAACCGGGTTGACCCGGGACGCTTCAAACCCGATGGGTTGAACCGGTTTAATTTGACCCGTTTTCGACCTAACCTAGCAAGTTGACCCGGTTTAAATCGACCAAATTTTCAACCGGAACGGTTCAACCGGTTGAACCACCCGGGTCGAACCGGGTTTCAAAACATTATGTTTAATTCTCAAATCTTCAAACTTTTATTATTTTTCATTTATAACCAATTAAAACAATTAATACAAATCACAAACCGGGTTGACCCGAGATGCTTCAAACCCGCTGGGTTGAACCGGTTTAATTTGACCCATTTTCGACCCAACCTAGCAAGTTGACCCGGTTTAAATCGACGAATTTTTCGACCGGAACGGTTCAACCGGTTGAACCACCAGGGTGGAACCGGGTTTCAAAACATTATGTTTAATTCCCAAATCTTCAAACTTTTATTATTTTTCATTTATAATCTATAAATTTTTTTTATCAATAAACTATCTGTCGCTATAAAATCTCGTTGCTATGCACGGGTACTCGTCTAGTATGAGAAAATGAAGTAAATTAATTGAGGAAAACTTTGCGTATCATAACATTGAAATATCTCATTGCAAGCTAATTTTAATGCCATTAGATCTATCAAGGACTAAAACCAAACGGAAGGATTTCAAGGTAAATCGTCATAATTAAATTGTAATCGATGTCTTTTTGACTAGTCCCCTATCAATCGCTCAAAGAGAAGAAATTACTCATTACATTTCTTTCATGAAACAATTTGATCTACCCAGTGGCGAAGCTTGGATTTTGTAAGTGGGGGGTCGGGATCTAAATTTTTTTTTTTCCTAAGGCTATATTTCAGGTATACCGAAATTTTTGGGGGGTCGAAACCGAATATACCGAAATTTTTCTACACGAAAACTATATACCCCCTACATCGCAAAAAAAATTTCGGGGGGTCGGGCGCCCCCCCCCCCTATGAAGCTTCGCCCCTGGAACTACCTTCATTTGGTCCATTATTGTACACACACTACATTCATCTACGTTAGTGCATATCACACGATATAAAAAGTATAGTCAAGGTTATCATATTGATCTCTTGCTCAAGTTCTGTAGTGACATGACACTGAAGTGCGGGAACTGCGAGAACTCCAATTTTGCATTAGAAAACATGCATGTTCATAAAAAACATGTTTGTTTTCTTACATACACCTTAATACAAATACCTGCGTAACATACATGTTCATATAAAACCATTTTGCATTGATATGTTGCACTTAAGAAGGTTTTATATGAACATGTATGTTACGCAGGTATGTATATTAAGATGTATGTAAGAAAACATACATGTTTTATATGAACATGCGTGTTTTCTCATGCAAAATTGGAGTTCTCGCACTTAACCGGGTTCTGAAAATAAAGATACACTATATATATATATATATATATATATATATATATATATATATATATATATATATATATATATATATAGTAGGGATCCAGTAAAAAGTAAATTAAAATAAGAAGTGGTGAGAAATGACCAAAACCACGCATTTGAAATGCAACGACTTGCATTAGATGCATTTCTATTCATATAGATGGAACATCTTGAGTTTCAAAAGTTAATTTGATTTATAGATGGTGCAAATTGATTTTCATGATTTCGGCACGTGTAGAGGAACAAAAAACAAGATAAATCATGAAATGCATCTAATATACGTATATGCATCTGATTAAAAGATAGAAAACATACTATGGTGCGTTATAATGCATCTAAGATTATAGGGATGCATCTAATTTAGGTTGGTGCATCTCGGATTTGTGGTTATAGTTCTTCTTATTCCTTCAGTTCCATTGAAAAGATTTTTATTTTAAGAAAATTGAGAAATCTTCGTTTAAACAAACTGATTCATGTTTTTGATTTGATTTATAAGGAAATATTATTTTATGATGAATCAAATCTATAAATCACAAATTTGATTCACAAATCATTGTTAAAATCGAGTTATTATGATGATTCATTAAATTTGTACAGATGATTCAGTATTTTACATATATCGCAAAATCGAGAGATTTTTAATATTGATTCAATTTTGTTTTACACATTTTAAATTTTGATCACATTAAAATGAGTTTTACGCTTGAAAAACATGAATCAAAGTTAAAAATCTATCGTTTTTTAAAACCTTCTCAATTTTCTCAAAATAAAAATCTTCTCAATCGATCCGGATTATATATATATATATATATATATATATATATAAACAAATGTACTTTCTAATTTTGTATATTTGATAGATTATTCACTTTTTCTTGAAGTAAACGAGGTCGGTCACATAGAATTACGTTTTAATATATTTATATTGTGAGTTAAATCTGATCATATCATTTGATAAACGTACTTTAGAACCTACTTTTTACTAAAATTTACTGTAGTATATGACGTAAAATATCACTTTTTTTTCCCTCACAAACACTAACATTTAAATTGTTGAGCTTCCAAAACATAATAATCAAAAAATCAATTAGAAAACGTAATTCTCAACACTACCCAAATAAGGGTGCGTTTGGTATCCAACTATGGGAATGAGACTATGAATATTAAAGTGATTAAAAGTGTTTGTTTAAGATCAAAGGGCCCACCACTATGGTAATTAATGATAGAAATGTTTCATACTCCATATACCTCAAAAGGATAAGGTATGGATCTTCATACCATGGGGTCCACCACTATTATCAAAATCATTCACATTGTGATTTATGGCGGCATAGCAAACGCACCATATAAGTCTTTTCCTTTCTTTTCTAAAAATAGTATTCCATCCGTTCAAAAATATTTTCTATCGGCAAAAACCTCACTGCCTAAAAAACATAATCATTACTTTTTTTCTTTTCTTTTTTTTTTCTTCTCTTTTAAATACTTTTTACGAAATAACAATTTTACACTTTATCAATTAATTTATAGTTTCTTTCAAGTTGGTAATAATAGACTCAACCAAAATTCTTTATTTATTTTTATTACTCCCTCCGTTTTAAAATAATTGTCAGGAGACAAAAAACACAAAATTTAATAAAAATTGGGTCACTTAACCACTCAAATAAAATATTACATCATTAAATTCTCTAATTTTTACTAAAAAAATATAAAATTGATATATATACTACTCACTCACTATAATAAGGTGTGAACTGTGAGTAAGGAAGGTGAAGGGAAAATCGAGGGAGTTTTGTACGGATTGACCATTTGCTTGACGGACGCACATGCATGCACTTCCCGGCTACGGCATATATTGTACGTACACACTGCCGCTCCATTCCCCAGGAATAAATGCAGTCTTCATCCTAGTTTTCCTTTAATTAAGTACGAGTAGAAAATTCAAGGTTTAGTTACAAGAGTTCACCTTTAACCACTTTATACTTAAAAAAAAATGCTTTTTAAATGATAGTTAGATTGTGTAACTCACTTGAAAAGTTATCTAAGAGCCCGTTTGGTAAGTGTATTTTGGATTTGGAATTGGGATTTAAAGCAAAATATATTGTTTGGTGTGATTTTGTGAGATTTGACTTTGGGTTAAATCCATTTATATGGGTATCTACAATTCCCTAGCATGTGCACTAGTTTTCTGACAATAACACTATTTGGTGGGCTCTCTTTAAATCTTCACTCTCTCTTTATTTATTTTTATCTTTTATGTGAAGTATTTTAATTTTTAAATTCATATTATAATATATATATATATATATATATATATATATATATATATATATATATATATTATTTTCTCCCTCCTACATCAAATCAAAATCAAAATCATAAACCAAATTCAAATCCAAATCCAAATCCTAATCCTAAACCCGTCTACAAACCAAACGGGCCCTAAGTGTTTACAAGTTGGTAAAGCTTTTTTGTAAATCGAAGTGACATTTTATTCGATCAAAGTTATGTTTTTGCTACTCGAGTTTATTTTATTTAAAAAATCAACTAAAAGTCTCATTTTTTTTGTTTGATTATATAAGTGAATAAAAAATGAGACTTGCAGTTACTTTTTTTTAATAAGACAAACTGGTTTAATAAAAACTAACTTTACTTTCACAAAATGTCATTTCGGTCTAGAAAATAAAAGTTGCCAACTTTTGCACACTTACCAATTGTTTAATAGAGTCGCATAGTCTAGCAATCAGACAATACTAAATTTCGAAAACATTGTTTTTACTAAAAAATAAACAAGATAAGGAAACGTGACTATAATTAAAGTTTTCTTTTAAAAAAGTATGTATGCAATAGCTTGTGGATTATTATATTACTGATTTTTACAGTTTACATAGATTGAGGTTTGGACTACCATTATTGGTTAATAATTTAATATTATTATTACTTTATTATACATTTATCGTGAAAAATGACGTCGTTTTAGAAGTAGGTCTTCAAAATGATATATATATATATATATATATATATATATATATATACATACATACACTCACACACACACACACAAATATATATATATATATATATATATATATATATATATATATATATATATATATATATATATATATATATGTATGTATGTATGTATGTATGTATGTATGTGTATGTATATACACTCACACACACACACACACACACACACACACACACACACACACATATATATATATATATATATATATATTCCGGGACGACGCCATTTGATGCATTTTTTGAACTTGGGCCTAAAACAACGTCGTTTGGCTTTGTGGCTTGCATGATACGTGTAACACTCCCAAAATTTGATACAGCGGAAGACTCAATAAGCTTTCGGGGTGCTACGGGGATTGGTATCCATTCAAAGCCATGAAAGAACGAGATAAAGTAAACATAAGAAAAACACAACCAAAACGGGTTTTAAAGTTTACATTTATCCCAAGAATTATCCAAAGTAAGGCCCAAGAGAAATAAACATAGGTCCACAATAGTATCAGAGTTTTAGAAAAATAGATCCATAACCGGTGCCATTGCCAAGCCTCCAATCCCAAGCATCCATAGAGCATCACTTAATTACCTGAGAAAACGTGCTAAAAGTCAGCTTTCGCTGGTGAGATCATAGGTTTAAGTTCATAATTCAATATAGTGGACATGTACGCAAAACGCTTGCTAGCTAGACTAAGCCTCAATCATCCAACCAAAATAATCCATCCAATATAATCCAACCAATATAATCCAACCAAATCAAATCAACCCTATAGGTGCACGCTATAGCTCAAATCAATCCAATCAATAGCTTACCTAGCTCAAGTCTAGGCCTCGCTCTATAATCAATCCAATAGCTTACCTAGTTCGGGACTAGGCCTCGCTAACAACCAAATCAATAGCTTCCCTAGTTCGGGACTAGGCCTCGCTTAATACTACCTAGTTCTATAAGCATAGCAAGTTTTAAAATAAATAAAGTGATAATAGTCCACATAAAACATTTGCACGTTTCTCACCCCAAGTATTGAAAACAAAGTTCAAGAGTAAAAGTGGGGCTATGACTCACCTCAAGTCCAGAAAATCCTCAAAAGAAATCGATAAAATAAAGACGTAAGCAAACTCAAGCAACTCACGTAACGGCAACTACAGACTCGGCACTTCCTAACAATGTCAAGCTCGTTCAGAAATCATTTCCTCAAAAATCAAATATTCCCATTCCCGAACGTATTCCATTTTACTTTCCAAAAATATCCATTTCTCGAATTAATTTCATATATTAATTTGAAATTCGACGTTTGGTATCCATATGGGTGGAGGGTCGACACAACTCAAACCAAAAAGCCACAACAAACGAAAATAATAAACCATCTATAGGTCTAATATTAGCCCAACATATTATTTAAATAAATCATCGAAGTTTATCAAATCCGTCGATTTGGTAATCCCCCATATTTATTTACGTAATATATCGTTCCAAAATTACACCTAACCTAAAGCACATAGCACAAAGAATTCTATTTGGTATATATTGTAGTCTAATAAATTCCATATATATATCGTCAAATCGGCCAAATTCAACGAGATACATAGTAATTTATTATCCTGAAACATATACCACATCCTATGGGCGTCGTGGGATACAATGCACATTAATATACTCATTTTATACCGTCAAATAACTCGATCTAATCCGTCGATTAAATATGTCACTTGCTATAGAAAATGTTTATATTAATCGTCATATATCCGTGACAACACAAAAGTCACAATATAAAGCCCACTTGGACTTTAAATAACCACAACTCGTATAACTCGATAAGTTTTCTAAATTTATAAAAATCGTTATGTTTTTATTTATTACTCACCCGACTTATTAGTTCTCGACATTATTTCGAGTTATTTCCTTATAACAATATTCCAACATTTATTACACTATTTGCATAGTATAATAATTATCGTTATATTATTATAACGTTTACTCGTGATTGTTTTATTATTAATATACGCATTTATGTATATATACATACGTTTATCACGTCTATATACGTATATAAACGATTATATTATCAATAATATTATTACGAGTATTATTTTTTAATGTTCGACTTTTAAATATTTATCGAGTCATAGAATTTGGTCACATGTCCGAGTCATCACTCTCGGCTCATAGTCCAAGTCCAAAAATAATAACCATGTCAAAATAAATAAATCAACTCCGTCCAAATCAATCCCATATCCACGTGCTACAACATGAGGGTCCGACTACGGCACCCGACTAACCTATCTCCGTCAACTAATTGACCGTCTCACAATCGGTCCCCAATTCCACACTCGACAACACATCTCCAACATATCTCATAAATCCAAATATACCACTTCAAGCTCGAATAAGTAATCAATGGTCAAAAATAACAACCACGACAACAACAATAATCCGACAAGTATAATAACAACCGAAAACATAATCACTTACGGGTTGATTTACCAAGTCAACCCGGGTCAAAATTACACTCGAAACAAGGAACGTGGGTCCCACCCGAGACCATTAGGTCTCGGCTTGCTCTAGATCGAGCCAAACCGACCCAAACAACCCCTTTGGGATGTCGGCCAAAAATCCAAACGACCACAAGGGTCAACCAAAGTAACCAAGAACAACCAAACATCACAAATCGAGCACCAAGGATCCAATATTCATCAAATGGCCAAAAATAACTCAACAATAACCCAAGCCGAGAGCAATAGCTCTCGGTTAATTCTCGACCCATCGAGAAAAACAAGAACCCGGATACCAAACTCTTTTCTTAACCCATTTTATCAAAAACCCACTTGAATCTTGCGTTTATATTCGTATGTTAGCATTAAAAAATATATATATTGAAGTGATGGTCATTCTCATATTGTAACTTTGTGTCGTTTGTTAAGATTAGTAATAGTTTAGTCATTGGGCCTTGGACTTGGCAAGCTAATATGTCATGTGCTATGTTTCATAAGCCTAGTTATCCAACCATGTAACCAAGTCCAAGCCCAAGCCCATAGGGCATCTCATGTTAAGAACTATTTAAACACCTCAAAGGCTCATTTGAGGTGTGTGCTTGTGTGTGTATTTGTGTGTGTTTTCTTTAATAAAAGCTCTCATATTTCTTATCTCTCTCTCTAATATACACGAATTTCATATATACTACAAGTCACCATCTTTCCATCTTTCCTTCTTATTGTGCTTATATTGTGTGTGATAAAGTTGTGTTATTTAAGGTCCTACAAGTGGTATCAGAGCCTAACAATGATTTAGGAGTGTTGGGTGTTTGTGTTTTTCGTTTTTTTTAGCTCTAAACACGTTATTTTCATAAAAATTCTCACTTCTCTTGTTTTTCTTGGTTTTTAACACTTTTTTGATTACAAACTAGTGTTATAAACCCTATCTAACAAGAAAGTTTTAATCTTTTTGAAAATTTCTAGCTTAAAAATTCGACTTTGGTATTGTCCTTGTTTTCGAGATCTCAAAATTTTTTTATAAAAAATCATCAAGTTTGGAACTTTCTTCAAGTTTTGGTGATTTTATGCATAGAAGTACAAGTATCTTGGAACACAAACTTGATTTCGGAGTGCTTTAAGTCAACCGATTGTTTTTGCCATATATCGAGAACCTAAAACCACCTTCTATCGAGAATCTCATTCTAGTTATCATCATACGATTTCGTGGTTTACTCGGTGTTTTTCTTCCTTGTATAAGTTAGAAAAAACACTTCGACTTGGGATAACTTTCTAAATTGTATAATTTAGATAAGTTTGGAAATTTTCGATAAGTGCAAATTTTCGAGAAATCTTGCACAAAATTATCGAAAATACTTGGCAAAAATTTTCGAGATCTTCTTTGTTGAACTTTTCGAAAAAAGTTTGTCGGCCAATTGCTTTCGAAAATTTTATTGCAAACGTGCAAATTTTCGAGATTGGACAATTTTCGAAAACTTGGACAATTTTCGCAAACCTGAAATTTTCGAAAACTTGGACAATTTTCGCAAACCTGAAATTTTCGAAAACTTGGACAATTTTTCGCAAACCTGAAATTTTCGAAAACTTGGACAATTTTTCGCAAACCTGAAATTTTCGAAAACTTGGACAAAATTTCGCATACTTGAAATTTTCGAGAACTTGGAAAATTTTTGAGAACTTGGACAACTTATCAAGAACTTGGAAAATTTCGAGAACTTGGACAACTTATCGAGAACTTGGAAAATTTCGAGAACTTGGACATATCTCGAGAACTTGGGAATTCTCCGAAGAAGATATTATTGAAATCTTGCAACAACTTACTCTAAACTCTACTCCTATTTCGTTGGAACGATCCAAGAATCAACTTTATCCATCTACACTTCATCAATGGCAACTCAGCAAGACATTCATGCAGCCGGTGCGGAAAACCGACCTCCAATGCTTGAAAAAGGTGGATATCTCCCATGGACAAGCTGTATGCTTCGTTACATCAAAACAAAGGATACCGGGCACCTTATGATCAAATCCATAGAAAACGGTCCATTTCAGCCAAGACAAGTTCAAATTCAAGGTAATCCAAATACAACACCTCCTACTGAACCATTAGTGCATATACAAACAGAAGCAGATTACACTGATGAAGACAAGGTGCAGATCAAAGCTGATGATATGGCAATGCATTTAATCCAACTTGGATTACCACGGGAGATCTTTGCTGCGGTCGACAGCTGTGAAAGTGCTTATGCTATGTGGGAACGTGTTAGAAGAATATGTCATGGAACAGAGATTGGACAACAAGATGTTGAGAACAAACTTCTTACTGAATGGGAGAACTTTACATCCACTAAAGGTGAACAGATTGAATCTTACTACACAAGGTTTTGCACTTTGATGAATGAGTTAATCAGAAACAAGTTGACACCACGTGCAATTGCAACAAACATCAAATTCCTCAATAACCTTCCAGAAGAATGGGGTCGTTATGTTACAATTGTCAATCAAACAAAGGACTTACATAAGGTGAATTATGATAAACTCTATGACTTTTTGAAGCAAAACCAAGCTGAGGCTAATGAAGTAAGGAAAGAAAGATTGGCTAAGAATCATGATCCTCTCGCATTAATTGATAATACACCAACACCATTAAGTACCTCTTCTAACATGGACAAGCCTAGCGGGATGCAGCATGGTCAGATCTTACACCCCCTCTAGCTTATTTAAGCGTGTCGCATTGATAGGTGGTCCTAGGGTTAATTCGCACATGTATGGTGATATTTCTATCACCAAGTCACATCCCCATCGGCTTGGGTCCTAGGGTTAATTCACAAAGCCTCCAAGAAACTACCAATGCTCAAAACTACCAAAACTAGAGTGTCCTAAGACTCACCATGAAAGTATACAAATAATACGAGAATAGATGCATAGAAAACTAAATCATAACAATAACAATTTCATAACAAGGCTAGCACCAAGAGGTGTTTAGCCACTCATATTCATAGTTGCAGTAACATAAGAATGTATTATTACAAAATTAAACATGAATCGAATACAAGACAAAGGAATGAATAAACTTATGATTGGTGTGTGAATTCTCCCTTGGAATTGACTTGTATGTGGATTGAACTTCATTCCTACTGCTCCCTAAGTTTCTCCCAACTTCTGTGTGGTGAAAAGTGAATGAATAAACTCAGAACTAGGGTTTGTATTTATAGGCCCGACTTTTCTACGGCGTAGCTGATTGAGTGGCTACACCATAGCCTTTGTAAATAACAACTACACCATAGCTTGATCAAGTGCTACGGGCGTATTTTCCTTAATAGACGCATCTACAGCGTAGTTATATGGGGAACTACGCCGTAACTTCTTCTTTGGCAACGTGAGTTCTTAACTGCTTCTATTTGGGGTCTATGTCGTACGTGGAGAGTAGCTACTCCGTAGAGCCCTTTAGTAGATCATTACGCCGTAGTCATGTCTGAGCTACGCCGTAGTCTTCATAAGTTCTTGCTACGGCGTAGGTAGATGAAACCTCTACGCCGTAGTTGGTGTAGAATCCACATACTTCATATATTTTCTCTTTAGTCCTTCCATTTCCGCGTTTCTTCGCTCCTTTATTAATCTTTGCCCTGAAAACAGAATATAAACGAATAAGAGTATATATCCTAACATATGAATACAAAAGATGAGTATTTAAGGGGGAAAATAACACTTAAATCATGGACTTATTTGATGTTATCAAATATCCCACAAATTGAACTCTACTTGCCCTTAACAATGGTACAAAAAGTGGCTTTCGTCACGCCAAAAATGTGTGACGATACGTATATAGTCACACACGTTTTTTTGGCGTGTGTCACAAAAGCTCCCGCCACCGTAGGTGGCATATGGTCACATTGTTGAGTTTGTGACCTTTTCCATCGAAAAAGAGTGACCAAAACCCCGAATATGTGTGACAAATTAGGCACCAGTTTTGTAAGATTAGTCATTATCAGTGACCGTAAATACTTTATGGTCACACGAATATTTTTTTAGAGTAACTATTGTTCGTCCTTTGGCCATATAAATATATAATATATGTGACATTTGAGATGATTTATTCAAGTAAATGTGTATTATGTGTGACTATTTCCCGTCTTGTGGCCACATGAATTTAATAAATGTGACGTTTGTGATGATTTAGTCACACAACAGGTATTGTTTTTTTTTTGAGTTAGTCACATACAATTTAAAAAAAAAAAAAAAAAAAAAAAAAAAAAAAAAAGTGGCAAAAAATGTTAATAAGTGTGACCATATGTTGTTTAAAGTGAAGAAATGTGTATTTTGTGTAACTATTGTTCATCCAATGTGTGGAAAACTAGAAGGGAGGGGGGGTTGAATAGTTTTACGTCTTTTTAGTTTTATTATGAAAACTTAGTTTAGTTTTAAAGTCTTGTTTGCTTTTTAAAAACTTTGATTCTATCTTATGTGAACTCAAATCTTGAACAATATGAACAACTATATCTAAGTATGAACAATAATAATAATGTAAGCTAAGTATGTGAAATCAACACATGCATAATATAAACAATTATAGCTATATACGAGAGACAAGTAAGTAAACGTTTATTTTATAATCCTTAGTTATATTTTGTATGAAAACTTTACTTGATGGAAATGATCAATTATATGTATGTTACCTTTTTAGTTTGATTGTAAAAACTTTGTTTTGTGAATGAAACTTTTGTTTGATCTTTAAGTAAAATCAATACTAGCACTATATGAGCAACTACATATATAAACGTCTACGTCTACAAAAGTAATAACGATATAAACAAGATAATAAGTAAGATATGGGAAGATCTAACCACGAGACAAAGGATTTATAGGGGTTCGGCTACAAGGACACCTTCCTTGCCCTACTCCACTCCTCGAGTCACTTACTCGAGAGTTTTCTTCACTATGTCAACAAGCTCCCTTATGGCGGAGAAAACATTACACACCAATATACACACCACAACTTCTTCACAACTTATTCACACCTTATTCACACCTAGTCACGACTTAATCACAACACTACTTCTTCACACCTATCTAGCTTCACAACTATCTACTACACAACAATCTTCTTCACAACTATCTACTTCCTAGCTCTTCTTCTTCACAACAAATTACTTATATCTCACTACTTCTATTCACAACTTATACTCCTAGATCTATCTAGTTACAATACTATCACACATTTACAATGAATGTACACAACAACTAGACTATATACACAAATCTACAATACTTCACAACTTGATGTTGAAGGAGTATTCTTCTCTTGCACTTTGAGAGATGAGAGGTGAGGGAATGAATCACTTGAAACAAGGATTAACAATTATATGATCAAAGGGTTTTTAGGAGGATGTTTAGAGAGATTTGGATCTGAAAATTTTCGTGCAAGAGGTGAGAAAAATTCCAGGTTTGAGGTGGTATTTATAGGGAAAAATTTCTGACAGAATCTGATAGGGGAGCGTGGCCGGTCCCCTTAATTATGTGCCGGCCCCCTTAAAATTAACGGGGCCGCCCTTATAATTAAGGGGGCCGCCCAGCTGTAACGGCCAGAAAATCTGTCTTTTAGTGGGGAAAGTTTATTTGGTGAAAAACTAACTGATTTGGGTTAAAAATTTGAATTCATATATTTACTATGAATTAAACATTTTCCTTTATTACCAAAAATGTTTTTCAAAAATATATAATAAGTTTATTTAATTTTATAAACTTTGTATTATTTAAATAAACATCCCTTTGATCATAGAATGTATTAGTCACTTGTTTATTCATACCTTAAGTGATTATGTTGGATGAGATGATATAAACTTGCTTAAAACTTGTTTACGTATTAACTTTGCGTTTAATGTTTTTATATTTTGTGATCGTCAAAACTTAGGGATATCGAAAAATATTAATAACGTTTTTATACATTATTTATATCAACACAATGGCCACATTAATTTTTTTTATGTGGCCTTTTGTAATATTTGGTAACACAAAGCATCTTTGTTTTAGGTATTTAGTCACATACAATTCAGCATAAATTGGCCAAAAATGTTAATAAGTGTGACCATATGTTGTTTAAAGTGAAAAAATGTATATATTTTGTGTGACTATTGATCATCCAATTGCTACATTAAATTTTTTGTGTGTGACCTTTTGTAATATTTAGTCACACAACGAATTAAGCAAACAATGACCAAAACTAGTTAATAAGTGTTAGGAATACAATTATTCCTATAGAAGACTCGGTCACCTAATTATTGTAATAGCATTGAGTTAGCTCGTAGTTAGTTTAGTTATTAGTTAGTATTAGATTAAGTAACATCATGGAAGAAGGACGGGTCTTTACCTACTGTATGCCTGATCCACAGCCCGGGTGTGGGCGTTTTAGCTTTTCTTTGTTAGGACTATAAATACCCCTCTCCACATGTAGAGAGGGTTGGACCTTCTCATTAATCTCAATCTAATATCACATTTTCTCTCTCAAGGTTCCAAGTTCTTTCCTCTTTCTTCTTTTCTCTCATCTTAACACCACACTAATCACAAGTTCCATCATGTTTGTGACTTGATATTATATCCTACAATTGATATCAGAGCCAAGGTTTCATCTTAGGGCCTTGGTGAATCTTATTTGGTGTGGTTTTGTGATTTAGTAGTGCTTTCATTAAAAACATCTTGGTGTGAATTTTCTAGTGTTAGTTGACGTGTTAGAGGTGTACTTATATGACCATTTGTGTTAGGGTTACATTATTTCTCAGGTGGTTTTGCTATTTCACATGTATTTTTGAAGATTGGATTGGGTTTTGGTCGATATTCATAGTTACGGTTAGCTCTACTGTTTCATTGCTTAGTTGCGGTTTGCTCCAGATTTCTGTAGTTAGTTGTCTGCGATTACTATTCTTAGTTAAAGGACAAATCGCAACGATAGTGATAGATTTGGACTATTGTAGACTGCGACTAGCTTCTGCGGTTAAGTGGTCTGCATTTTAGTTTCTGCGGTTTGCTACTTGCTGTGGTTCGTGACTTGCGTGTAACTCATTTTGTGGTTTGTGTACTCTGCGGTTAGTTGCTCCCTGCGGTTAACTCAACTTGTGATTACCTCTCCCTGTGGTTACCTTCCTTGCGGTTACCTTTCCCTGCGATTTGCTCACCCTGCGTTTAACTCCTACTGCGATTTGTGTATATTGTTGTGACTTTCTCAAATTATTTGGCAATTTACTAAGTGATGAGTTACATGTGATTGGGTAATCATTTTGCAATTCATGAATTGTTGTAACTTTAGTCGTTTCAATTAATCTAATTGTGATCTGACGTTGTGAGCTAATACTTACGACTTGACTATTCTCAATCGGATATATTGCAACTTGACTTGTCACAACTCAACACTTGATGCAAACTGTGACTCATCTGGTACCTCTCTATTAGTTTAATCCGCTGAATATATCTTCCGGTTTCTTTTGTTGACTTTAGTAAAATCCCTAGAAAGAATCATTTCTCGGTTTAAGTCACTAAAGCTGTAAAATCCCGTTTGAAGACTTTGAGATGTCGACAGTATCAGATGACATTCAAGCTGTTGGGTCCGACACCCGACCTCCGATGCTAGACAGGACAGATTATGAATCATGGGCACAAAGAATCAGATTGTACTGCTTGGGTAAAGAAAATGGTGAGAACATTCTGCGATCTATCGATGAAGGTCCTATGCAGATGGGTACAACCAGAGATGTTATCTCCACGGCTGAGGATGGCTCTGTTGTTCAGGGAATTGATAGACCACACACTTACAATGATCTCACTGATGTTGAAAAGAAGCGCTATGATGCTGACATTCGTGCCTCCAACATAGTAATACAAGGATTACCCAAAGATGTGTACAAGCTAATCAACTTCAACACTGAAGCCAAAGCGGTGTGGGACAATGTCAAAATGCTTCTGTCTGGCTCAGAGCTGACCAAAGAAGACCGTGAATCTCAATTGTATGATGAGTTTGAGCATTTCAAAATGAATCCTGGTGAAAACATTACCGATTACTATGTCAGATTTCACAAGTTGGTTAATGACATGAGAATGATCAGAATGACCATGCCCAACATTCAACTCAACTCTAAGTTTGTCAACAACATGTCACCTGAGTGGGATCGTTTTGTCACTGCTGTCAAGTTCAACAAAGGATTGAGAAATACGAACTATGAGCAATTGTTTGCTTATTTACAACAACATGAGAAGCATGCTGCTTATGATCGTCAATTAAGAGAGAAGCTCAATCCAACTGTCACAAATGATTCACTTGCTTTCATGACTAGTATGGTGCCAACTACTCAACCTGTGTCATCAATGGATCACTTATCTCTACAATCATCGGCTGCCATGAATACTCACCTCGACTCAGGATACTCTCATACTGACAAGATGATTGACAACCTTTCCAATCAAGTGTCTCTGCTAGTTCAACATTTCAGGGCTGCACTCCCATCTTCCAACAATCAACTCAGAACTTCTTCCAATCCACGCAATCAGGCTATTGTGGAAGATGGAAAAGTAATGGTGCAAAACGTTCAGGGAAGACAGAATGTGAATCAAAAGAATGCTGTGCGGGGTAACTTTCAGGACAGAGTTGCAAATGTGAATCAGGGACAAGGAAGGCAACCAAAATGTTATAACTGTGGGGGGTTAGGTCACTTTTCCAGAAACTGCACTCAACCAAAACGTCCTCAAAACTCAGATTACTTTAAGGACAAAATGTTGCTCATGCAAGCTCAAGAAAATGGAGTGGTCCTTAATGAGGATGAATTGGCATTTCTTGCTGGGGATGATGGAAAGACATTCGATGATGATATGGATGAACAGCCAGTTCAGGACTTAGCTCTTAATGATCCAAACATTTTCCAAGCAGAAGATTATGATGCTTTCGACTCAGATGTTGATGAAGAACCCACTACTCAGACAATCTTCATGGCCAATCTATCATCTGATGTCTCACCCACACAACAATCTGGTCCATCCAAATCATCCATCATATCTGAGGTACTAAAATTATATGATAAATGTGCTGTCAATGATGAACAAAAGACCTTCTATGATATACGACAAAATAATGTTTGTGAATCAAGTGAGGCTGAATTGGAAACCATCAATGTGTTCCCAACTGAGCAACATTCGGATCACGACAATAATTCTGACGTATCTTGTGGAAAGTCTTCTATTGTGTGTGATAATGATGTGATGCATGAGCAAACGATATGTACCGATGTACAACAAACAGATGTTGCTGAATTAGATACTGCAAATTTGGGGAATAGCAATATTGTCCCATATGAACAATATGTGAAGCACAACGTCGAGTCTGTTGTACCAAGTGATATATCCTTTGTTGATGAAGAAATGTGTGAATTAGATGAGTATTCTATTGTTGCACCAGATGACACCCTAACCACTAGGATAAATACTCTTAGGGATCAAGTAAGGTTCTATGAACAACGTGCTAAATTTGAGCTCACAGAACATAAACAAAAAATGGAATTGCAAATGCATGCCTACATCACTGAACAAAATTTGAAGGAAATGGCCTTTAAACAAGAGATTAAATCTTTTCAAAATCAACTTGAACGTGCTTTTAAGGAAAAACAGGAAATTCAGGATAGTGTAAATCTCCTAAAAAGTGAATTTCAACAAAAGGAAACTAAACTGTTGAACGAATTTTCCAACCTTAAGCAGTTGAAAAACAAACTTGAAAACAAGTTGTATGTTCTAGGCCAAACACCTCAAACAGCTCAAATGGTGGAAAAGCACATGAAACTGCGGGATAAGCATAGTGATAAGGATTTAGGGTTGCCTAAACCAAATTTTCTTAAGAGTGTTAGAGACACTCAACCTGCCCTCTATGATGCTAAGGTTATGCTTACACCCAATCATGATCCCCCAAATAGTTCGTTCGATAAAGAATTTGATGTACTTGATTCAGCCAATAGAGAGAGATTTGATATAAAAAAATGAAGGATCCAAAGTGCATTAAACACCGAGTCATTGTTAAGCCCCATGATTATTATGGACAAAACCGAGTGACTTTTTTTGCACCTCAAACTAAGTTAACACCAGAACAGGTATTTTGGCCCTTAGACATTGAGAAAATAAAAGCTGAGGAAATTAAGGTCAAGACATCCCTAAAGTTAGCTGCCCCAACAGTGTATCCCCCCAATACACCGATGCACTTAGTTCAGTTGTCACTTCCCACGCAATGTAAAACTCTTATTAGCATTTATGTCATGTGTCAAATGTTCATTGATTTTGATAAAACATGCAAAAAGAGAATCACACCAACGGGAATCACTGAGGGTGAACGGGGATTTGAGCTAACCAAAGAGTGTTACTTAACTGAAGTCATCCCATTTTTTAAACTAATCAAAGAACATTTTGAGGGATTACGACAATCCCTTGACGTTGAGCTTAAGGAAATGAAAGAAGTGTTTAAAAATGTGGAAAATGAGTGTAAACAAAAAGCAATAGATCTTCAGCATAGTGAAATTGCCAGAAAAAATATTCTCATCATGAATGACAACTTGATTACTAAATGTATTTCACAAGATGTGTTTTACACTGCTACAAATTCTTCTCTTAATGCTTGTCAGTTTCGTGAAATGTCTATTGCTTTGAATAACCTTCACAATCGTGTTGTTGAGCTTGAGGGGGACAATTTGAAATTGCTTAAAAAAATTCAAAATGATGATCATGACAACATGGTCAAGCATCTTTCTAAACTAGAAGTTAAGAATCTTAATTTACAATTAAAATATCAACATTTAGAAGAAAAAATGAAAATATCAAAGGCCAAGACATCTTCTGATGCTCTGGAATTTGATGCATATTTTGAATTAGCAAAAAGGGATGAAAAAAATCCAAGCTCACACGAACACGATCAGGTTATTGAGGGCTCAAATTGCCCAATTGAAGTCTCCCATGAATACTGTGATCGACACCCATAAACCAATGTCTGCAGATTCTCATAACTTTCAACTTCAAAACACAATCAACTTACTTAAACATGAAAATGATTGTTTTCAAGCTGAAAATTCTAAAGTTAAACAACATTACAAAGAGTTATATGATTCTATCAAGATCACTCGTGATAAAAACAATGAGAAAATAACCTCTTTGCTTGATGAAATTGAGAATCTTAAGACAAAAGTGAAAGGGAAAATGCCGATGTGTAAAAGTGACGATATCAATTCTGTGGTTTGTAATTGCAAAAAGTATGCATGTGAGGCTGTTTTTATTCCTCTTCCCCTTAAGAACAATGAGCTAGTCCATAGTGATTACCTTAGACATCTTAAGAACTGCCTTGACATGACCCGTGAAACCATTGAAGAAGATAGAATGGTAAGACCATCTGATAACTCCCTATCGGATATTTTCTTTCTTACCAAGCGGTCAAAAGAGTTGTTAGAATATGCCATAGGTACGTATCCCAAGATTTCCAACATGCGTGATAAAAATGGCACATCCTCATCTAGGAATTTGAAGAAGCATGTTACTCTTGAAAAACCTCTAGCTAGTTCTGATCATAGCACATCACCTCCTAGAAACCAAACAACTTTGCAATAATATAATGTTCCCATCGTCAATTCTACAGGAGTAATGAATGTCACTAAATCTAGCGGGTTAAAGCCTAAAGGTAATACAAGGAATGATAGGACTTCGCCTGCTAAGAGTGATCAAGGGAAGAAAGTAGAAGACCACCTTAGGAACAATAAGATTGAGTTGAACGAAAAGAATCGTGTTGATTCTAGTATTTGCGTTAAGCGTACAGTAATTAATTCGAATTCTAATGCAACTTGTAAGACTTGTAACAGTTGTTTAATTTCTGGTAATCATGATGAATGTGTTGTGTCCTTTTTGAAATCCTCTTATAAATCCCCAGTTAAATCTGCTAAGGCACACAAACAGGATAACAATACTTGGAAAGCTACAGGAAAAGTATTTAACAGTGTAGGATATCAGTGGAAACCTACTGGAAGAAAATTCACTCTAGGAAACCAGTGCCCATTGACTTACATGCCCGACCCTAAGACTTTAGAGGTTAAGAGATGGAAGGCTACTGGTAAAAAATTCCCTTTAGTGACCCAATGCCTTGATAGTAAGACAACCGTTTCCACCGGCATCAGTTCATCTGTGAGAACCAATGAAAATACTAATCATGCATCTCTTAAGTATGCATGTACTAACCTATTGGATCCCAATTACACTTGGGGATCCATGTTTTTCAGTTATCCATATCTGTCTGGTTTCAAATACAGGTCGTACAAATCGTCCTGTGGTATTTGGACTCAGGCTGCTCAAAACATATGACTGGGGATCGCTCTCGGCTCAGAAATTTTGTGAAAAAGTTTATCGGGACAGTTAGATTTGGAAACGACCACTTTTGGGCTATCATGGGGTATGGTGATTATGTGTTCGGTGATAGTGTGATTTCAAGAGTTTACTATGTGGAAGGACTTGGGCACAACTTATTCTCTGATGGTCAATTCTGTGATTCTGATCTCGAAGTGGCCTTCAGAAAACACACATGTTTCGTTAGAGAATTGGACGGAGTTGATCTCCTTAAGAGAAGTCGTGGAACAAATTTTTATACCATCTCTATTGAAGACATGATGCGGTCCTCTCCCATTTGCTTACTTTCTAAGGCCTCAAAAAGCAAATCATGGTTATGGCACCGTCGTTTGAACCACTTGAACTTCGGCACCATAAATGAACTCTCTCGCAAAGATCTAATACGAGGCATGCCCAGATTGAAGTATGAAAAGGATCATCTCTGCTCATCATGTCAATTGGGTAAAAGCAAGAAGCAAACTCATAAACCAAAACCCACCAACTCCAACACTGAAGTACTCCATACCCTTCACATGGATCTGTGTGGACCCATGAGAGTGCAAAGCTTCAATAGGAAAAGATATATTCTTGTTATTGTGGATGACTATTCGAGATTCACATGGGTAAAGTTTTTAAACTCTAAAGATGAAACTCCCGAAATCATCATCAAAATAATCAAGCAGTTGCAAGTAAGGCTCAATAAAACTGTTAGAATCATTCGCACTGACAATGGAACTGAGTTTGTTAATCGTCAACTCACTCAATTTTATGAAAATATCGGCATCAGTCATCAGAAGAGTACTCCTCGAACTCCTCAACAAAATGGAGTTGTTGAAAGAAGGAATCAAACACTAGTTGAAGCTGTTGATATAAATAATGTTTAAAAACGTTATTAATATTTCTCAATAAACCTATGTTTTGATAATCACAAAACTCAAATCAAATTAAGTCAAGATTAAGACGTAAACAAGTATTTGGTAACAAATATTTACCTCTACATCTAATATCACTTAAGGTATGCATAAACTAAGCATCTTATGCATTACATGATCAAAGGAAACTTTGTCTTAAGACATAACTTTTTATAAAATGATATTAACATTTTATATATATTTGTAAATCTTTTTGGAATGGTTATATTAAACTACAAAGATATGATTTCAAATTTCCAACCAAAAAGGGCAAATTTTATCCAGAAAAACTTTTCCAACGTTCAAGAGGGCGGCCCCCTTAATTTTACTAGGCGGCCCCCTTAATCATTAAGGGGACCGCCCCCTAATTAAGGGGACCGGCACGCTCCAGAACAGTATTTTCTGTCCCTATAAATATTGGATCATTCCACATATTTTTCTCACCTTTTTGCACTATAAACTTTCTGATCCAACCTCTATTTCTATATCAAAAATCCTTTGATCATATAACTCATAAGTCTTTGTTTCCAAGTGATCCAAAGCTTCATCCACTCAAGTGCAAGAAGAAGAACACTCCTCTACATCCATCTAATTGTAGTAGTGTTGTGATTAGCTAGTTTCATATTGTAGTAGTGTTAGATATTTGTAAAAGTGTTGTGTGAATTTGTTGATTGTAGAAACTAGGTGTGTTGTAAAGTAGTTTAGTAGTTGTGACTTAGTTGTGCATAGAAGAAGGTGTGAAGTTGATAAGGTGTGAAGAAGGTGTGAAGTCTTGAAGAAGTTGTGAAGGTGTGAAGTCTTGAAGAAGTTGTGAGATTGGTTCTAGCTACGATTAGAACTCGACATTTAGCTTAGTGTCGTTAACTCGTGTAAGCCAAGGTGTGTAAGGTTTCTCCACCATAAGGAGTTTGTTGACATAGTGAAGAAAACTCTCGAGTGTGGTACTCGGGGAGTGGAGTAGGGCAAGGAAGGTGTCCTTGTAGCCAAACCACTATAAATTCGCGTGTTGTGGTTTGATCTTTCTAACTCTATCTTTTCTTCATTCTATTTCAATACTTTCATTATTAGATTAGAATTGCTTATATTGGTTGTTACTTGAATTCACTTGAGATCGAATCGAAAGTTTTTAATAAGCTACAAAATATTTTGGTAATAAATTTAAAAGGACGTAAAACTATTCAACCCCCCCCCCCCTTCTAGTTTTCCACAATTGGTATCAGAGCCACGTCTAGTAAGATCTTTAAAATATATTGTATTTTAAAACTTGTAACGATCTATGGAATCTGAAAAATATTTAGAAGGGCAATCTATGCAAAGACCACCACTATTTGAAAGTGATGGATTTTTATATTGGAAAAATCGATTCGAAACTTATGTGAAGTCAAAAGATCTAGATCTTTGGCATGTTATTACTAATGGTGATTTTTTACCTATTCAAAATAACCCCGAAACAAAGAAAGATGAAATCGTACCTTTTGAAAAACAAAATGATGATTTAACAAGAAAACTTGCTAAAAATAATGAAGCAAAAATGGTTATTTATAATGCGCTACCACGTAAAGAGTACGAAAGGATCTTTATGTGTTAAACCGCAAAGGAAATTTGGAATTCTTTACTAATAACTCACCAAGGTAATAGTCAAGTCAAAGATAATAAGATAAATCTACTTGTTCAACAATATGAGCAATTCACGATTCCGGAAGAGGAATCAATTGATAATGCTTTTACTAGATTTAACACTATCATCACAAGTTTAAAAGCACTTGATGAGAATTTTTCTAGTAAAAATTTTGTTAGGAAGTTTCTTAGGGCTCTTCATCCAAAATGGCGAGCTAAAGTGACGGCTATTGAAGAATCAAAGAATTTGTCAACATTGCAACTTGATGAATTAATTGGAAATCTAAAAGTCTACGAAGTTATTATTAAGAAGGATTCCGAAATGGTCAAATAAAAACGAGAGCAAAGCAAGTCAATCGCCTTGAAAGCTAGAAAGGAATCTAGTATCGAAGATAGCTCATCTTCCGAAAGTGATGACGAAGAATACGTCATGGCCGTAAGAGATTTCAAGAAATTCTTCAAAAGGCGAGGAATATTCGTAAGACAACCGCATGATGAAAAGAAAACATTCAAAAGAGTAAGGATGACAAGAACAACAAGAATGAAAGGAAATGTTTCAAGTGTGGTGATCCAAATCACCTTATTTGAAAATGTCCAATGATGACAAGAGATCAAAATCAAAGAGCATTTGTTGGAGGAGCTTGAAGTGATAGTGATGAAGATGAGAAAGAAACAACAAAGGAAGAGAAATGTCTTATGGCGAATACATCAAATGAGGTACGTTCCGAAACCGAATATTTTAGTGATGAAAGTTTATCATTAGATGAAAAAGACCTAGATAATGAATATAATAGACTATGCAAATTAGGACAACTAGTAATGGCCAAAAACAAATCACTAAAATACATAAACAATCAATTGGAAAATGAAGTACTAGAACTAAAAATTAAAATACATCAACTTGAAAAAGGTAAAGAAATTTTTAAAGAATGTAAATCATGTCAAGAGCTTAAAAGTGAAAACGAAATACTTAGGGAAGAAATTCGCAAACTTGATAAATTTGAAAATAGTAGTCACTCACTTAGTAAAATAATAAGTATTCAAAGAGTATCCGGAGATAAAACCGGTTTAGGATTTAATTCAAATGAAGCTTCAACAAGTGAGATTAAAAATGTCAAATTCGAAAATTAACTTAATGAACAAAAACCTCTAAAATCTAATCCTAAGTATATACTTATTAATGATAGAAAAATACCTCTTGCCAACGATGAAGAAGTAAAAGCTTTTTATAAACCGTCTTTAAAAAACGAAGTAGGATCTTCTAAACCTAAGACAAGATCTAAAACTCCACCACCTAGAAAACCAAATAATCCTCATCCTAGGTCTAAAACACCTCAACCAAGAAGAAACCAAAATAGGCAAAACTATAATAACAATAGTAATCAAATGTGGAACTACCAACAAAGCTACAATCCTTGGGGTATTCTACCACCTTTCATGCATCCTAGTCAAATGTTAAACATGTTTGGACCAAACAACTTTGGACCAAAGAGGCAATGGGGACCGAATAGCTAGATGAACATTCCTTGAGGCAATCTTGAAGTTTTTCTCAACGTAGACTTTTTCAAAGTCTATATGTCATCTTGATGATTTTGAAGATTTTTTGAAGACCACCGGGTACGCCATTCTTTCACAACTCATTGCCATGCTTAGATAAATATGCTTTGTTTGATTACGTTGTTTGTATAGATATAGCTTGCTATTTTCCTCTATTTGTTCGATCATATATATACATATATATTCTCATACTTATATATATATATATATATATATATATATATATATATATATATATATATATATATATATATATATATATATATATATATATATACATACATACTTGCACATAACCTAGATACGTCATTAGTTGACGTTCTAGAACTCCAGGAAATTGTTCGTTATCGAACCCTTTCCTTCCCCCTCGCGAAATTCTATTAAGTCCACTTTTAGAAGACTCATGATGATGAAGGGATATGAGTCAAGTGGACTATTATCATGTAAGAACGCCTTCGCACGTGAACACTATGGATGAAACAAACTCCTTTCGCCGACTATATTCTATCTCCGTTATCATCTCTCAAACCTCACCCATCAACCCATCATTCACTCACATTTATACTTATATATATATATATATATATATATATATATATATATATATATATATATATATATATATATATATATATATATATACATATACATATATACATATATACACATATTCACATATTCCCGAACACACCTCAAACCCCTCATCAACTTAACACTTTAATCATTTTATCCAAAATTGTCAAAGGTACATTTTAATTATCGAAACGGTAATTAAAAATTGTGAAGTATTTTATCATCGTGCCAATAAACGCTTACGTATTTTCGATATATTATAAATCTAATTATATACGTATACATATATTTGTTCCAGAAACTATTTTCGATATATTATTAATAATTAAGGGGACCGGCTTGTTATCGAGGGCGGTCCCCTTAATGTTTAAGGGGGCCGGCCATCTGACACTTTCAAATTCGTTTTCCACCTTAAATCTTTTCCCAAACACTCCATTTTCTCATATATTCCTCCCTCACCACTGCTGTGAACGAACTAAAACAACCAAAACCACCAAAATTCTTCACCAAATCACCAATACGGGGTTGTTTCGCAAGGGGCAAACGTTATCCAAACGTATAACAACATCTTTTGTAAGTTTTCCAACATACATTTCATCACATTTCATTCAATTTGATGTCAAATCAATAATTAGGCATTTTATTAAAATTCATTTTAATTCGAATTTTAGTGAAATAGAAGCTAGAAATTGAACTACCAAATGCTTCCCATAGGATTAGAATGATGTATTGCAACTCAAACTTAGTATAACACAGCAATTTGTCAAAATCTTTAATCGCCCATAAACCCTTGTTGAATTTCATTTTTCAAAAGGCACATTGTTGATATAACTCTTAAAAACTAATTAAAACCTACTACATTATATTAGTTCAATGTTGTAAACAATCAAAACATACTTCTCAATTCGTTATAAAATGGTTCATGAAGACAACATGGGCGTTTGGTTCATGAACAAATTATAATTATATGTAGTTATTTGAAACTTATAATTAGCTCATAAAATTTGTTAAAACCATTAGAGTCAATAGATGTCATCAAGATATATAATCAATATATATATTGATGTTTTAGGTCATTTTTATCTAGTTAAGGGAGCGTTTGGTTTATCTTGAAAAAGATATTTTGAAAACCAAAATTCACATTTTAACCTTTTAAACATGTTTACGCTAAGTCAAACTCTTATGAAAGAGCAAGATATATAATCTAATATATATCTAGCCTTACTTCTAAATGAATTATGATATCATACTCCTTGACATCATATATTCTAAAACGAGTTTAAAATCAAAATGCAAGGAACATTGTGAAACTACTTCATAGAATATTTTTTTTGGTCGAAGTAGAATTTCGTTCCACATATATTGCATATATATATATATATATATATATATATATATATATATATATATATATATATATATATATATATATATATATATATATATATATATATAAAACATATGCATGATAGTTGTTTTTGTATTAATTTTATTTTTGTTGTTATATTGTTTAGGTGAAAATGCCTAAGACCACGGTTGGTGATGTCTCCAAAACCAAACAATACATTCCAAATGTTTCTTCTACTCCCATCATGTCTCCTTCAGTTGCATGTTTCTATCGTCCCATTGAAAATAGAAACATTCACGAAGGAAGAATTGTCGATCCATCTTTCTATGAATCTGATCAAACCGAACGAATGTTCTCCAATATTCGTTTTGAATGTCTTTACCAAATCAACGAACCAATCATTCCTCGTTTTATCCTCGACTTCTATAGCCAAGTGACGGTGCAAACCGATCCCTATGGTCATCTCCTTATTTCCTTCATGATTCAAAATCAATTCATCACTCTTACTCTTGCTCAATTTAGACAAATTCTTAGAATCCCATAGAACGGCCAAGCCGTATTCTCAAATGAATGGGATCTTTCCTCTCTTGAAAGAAATCGTCCTCAGGATGGCCCATACTATTCTGAGATTCCTAGTCCTGAAGACATTCGTCGAATACTTGAACTAGAACGTCGTACGACTAGTCGAGTAATCAAGTCGAAGAATGTCGATATTCATGCAAATCAAATCCTCCTCAAAGAGCTAAGCTATGATATGAAAAAGTGGGAAGAACTCATTCGCGAGAATGCTTTTGGTACTGGTGGTCACCGTGATCATGTCACGGCGAGCATTGCCCACATGTTATATTGTGTAGTTGCTGAAGAGCAATAAAATTTGGCTTATCTTTTTGTTCATCGAATCATGTCCGCCAAAAACACCCCAAATGCCAATCTTCCTTACGGTATGTTCCTCACACGACTTTATCGTTATGTCATGGAACATTACCCACATCTTCAAAGAGATTACTACGTTCAAATCCTTCCTACTTTGTACCAACTCACTCTTGTTCGTACTCGTCGTTCTCGAAGTGACAAAGGAAAATCTCGTGTTCCTTTGTATTCTAGGCCTCGTGGTTCTACATCTCATCGTGAAGACGATGATGATGAGGAGGAAAACACCTCACGTGTTAGTACTCCATCCCCCACGACCTTTGTTGAAAATCTTTCCGATATTGACGATACCGAGTATCAAGCTCCTCTTCCTCATGAACGTACCGATGAGCTTCTCTTTACTCGTCAAACATCCATTATCAACCGTCAACAACAAATGCATGAAGAAATTTGAGGAGGATTCAAATCCGTTGGAAAGATGTTTAGGAAGATGATTGGGAAGAAAAAGAAGTAGATGATGTTGATGTTGTGCTACTTATTATTATTTGTTTCTATTTGACATTTGTATGGCTTGTTATTTGTCCGATTTATTCGGAAATACTTATGTTCTCTCTTGTTGTTTATTTCTTAGATGATGCTTAGACTTTAAATATTAATGTTATGCAATGTTTCTTTTAAAAGTGGAATATTATATGGTTGTTTGCATGCATAATTTGTTTATATATATGTTTATATATCATCATTCCTAGAGTATATACTTCTAATAGAGCTTGCTGGAAACAAACACTTGAAAAATCACCCATTTTTGCAAATTTTGGGTTTCTGGTCGTCTGGGAAAACACCAGATGGGCGGCCCCCTTAATTCCCTAGGCGGTCCCCTTAATCATTAAGGGGGCCGGCCTACAATTAAGGGGACCGGCCATCTGGAACTGGATTCACTGTCATCATCCCTCCAAAACAACTCTTCATTGACTTAACAAATGATGACAACAAAACCCCATCACCTCCACCCAAATGCTCATCTCCAAGTGCACCTAATGCACCATCCAAAACACCTTCCACTCATGGAACTTCCTCATCCTCCATACCCTCAACCTCATCAATCAATGACTACATCAATTCACACTTGTCACCACAAGTATCATCACCACTTTCTACACAAGAACCTATCTCCACCCATCTTACCATCTCACTTTCACCAATAACACCACTTGATGCTCATCTCTCATCTCCACCAATTACACCACCATTCTTTGTCAATCTCGTGCCTTGGAGGTTACTTGAATCCCATGGGGATACTTGTCTTTGTTGCATCCACAACTGCACCATAATCTTTGGTCTTAGAGATGAAATTCAATATATGTTTTCATATATTGAACATTTGCTTACCAACCCACCACCACCACCAACTCCACCATCCTCTCCAATAATTCCTCCACCACAATTCTCACCCATTCCTCCACCATCACCATCACCATCATGCTCTCCAAATTAAGTATATGATATGCTTAATAAATAAAGCCTTTACCACCCTTTTTCTTGCAAGCTCTATGAAGTCCATGTACTCTTTGCATGATGACATATTCTTCTAGTTATTAGTTTATGTAATAGTTATTCTCTTGTAATCTTTATTATTTGTACTTGTATTGTTGTGTCTTGACACAACTATTGTCTTAATATGAATGCTTCTTCTCCAACATGCTTAATTATTATCTTGTCACCTTATATATATTTGCATGTGTATACTTGTGCTTCTAGTATTTTTGTTTTACAAAGCATTCCATAGCTCGTTCTCTTGGTGCCCCCAAACGAGGGGGAGTACACATCAAGGGGGAGATGTATTCCCGTCAAATTTTCACGTTTGAAAAATTGTCGGCATAACCTTTTTGATTCTACAAAAAGGGGGAGAAGTAAATATAAACTCACTAAAATACTTGTTTAAAAACTAATTTTTGAGTTAATGAGTTTAAGTTTTGTAATCATCAAAAAGGGGGAGATTGTCGATATAAATAATGTTTAAAAACGTTATTAATATTTCTCAATAAACCTATGTTTTGATAATCACAAAACTCAAATCAAATTAAGTCAAGATTAAGACGTAAACAAGTACTTGGTAACAAATATTTACCTCTACATCTAATATCACTTAAGGTATGCATAAACTAAGTATCTTATGCATTACATGATCAAAGGAAACTTTGTCTTAAGACATAACTTTTTATAAAATGATATTAATATTTTATATATATTTGTAAATCATTTTTGGAATGGTTATATTAAACTAGAAAGATATGATTTCAAATTTTCAACCAAAAAGGGCAAATTTTATCCAGAAAAACTTTTCCAACGTTCAGGAGGGCGGCCCCCTTAATTTTACTAGGCGGCCCCCTTAATCATTAAGGGGACCGCCCCCTAATTAAGGGGACCGGCACGCTCCAGAACAGTATTTTCTGGCCCTATAAATATTGGATCATTCCACATATTTTTCTCACCTTTTTGCACTATAAACTTTCTGATCCAACCTCCATTTCTATATCAAAAATCCTTTGATCATATAACTCATAAGTCTTTATTTCCAAGTGATCCAAAGCTTCATCCACTCAAGTGCAAGAAGAAGAACACTCCTCTACATCCATCTAATCGTAGTAGTGTTGTGATTAGCTAGTTTCATATTGTAGTAGTGTTAGATATTTGTAAAAGTGTTGTGTGAATTTGTTGATTGTAGAAACTAGGTGTGTTGTAAAGTAGTTTAGTAGTTGTGACTTAGTTGTGCATAGAAGAAGGTGTGAAGTTAATAAGGTGTGAAGTCTTGAAGAAGTTGTGAAGGTGTGAAGAAGGTGTGAAGTCTTGAAGAAGTTGTGAGATTGGTTCTAGCTACGATTAGAACTCGACATTTAGCTTAGTGTCGTTAACTCGTGTAAGCCAAGGTGTGTAAGGTTTCTCCACCATAAGGAGTTTGTTGACATAGTGAAGAAAACTCTCGAGTGTGGTACTCGGGGAGTGGATTAGGGCAAGGAAGGTGTCCTTGTAGCCGAACCACTATAAATTCGCGTGTTGTGGTTTGATCTTTCTAACTCTATCTTTTCTTCATTCTATTTCAATACTTTCATTATTAGATTAGAATTGCTTATATTGGTTGTTACTTGAATTCACTTGATATCGAATCGAAAGTTTTTAATAAGCTACAAAATATTTTGGTAATAAATTTAAAAGGACGTAAAACTATTCAACCCCCCCCCCTTCTAGTTTTCCACAGAAGCTGCTCGCACTATGCTGATATTCTCAAAAACACCAATGTTTCTATGGGCGGAAGCTATTGCAACTGCATGCTACACTCAAAATCGGTCATTAATTCATCCTCTCCACAACAAGACACCGTATGAGCTGGTGCATCTCAAAAAGCCTGATCTCTCCTTTCTTCGTGTATTTGGTGCCCTGTGATACCCAACTAACGACAATGAAGACTTAGGGAAGCTTAAAGCTAAGGCTGATATTGGGGTATTCGTCGGTTATGCGGCAGATTGAAAAGGGTACCGAATCTACAACAAAAGAACCCGACAAATCATGGAAACAATCCATGTCACGTTTGATGAGCTGACAGAGCATACGGCTTCAGGACACACCAGTTCTGGACCCTCACAAAATCTTTTGTCTCCTGGACCAATAAGTTCGGGACTTGTACAGCCCTCCAAACCCGTCACTTATTATGTTCCGCCTACTTGTGAAGAATTGAAGAAGTTATTTGACCCCATGTTTGATGAGTACTTTGAGTCACAGCAACCTCAAGCTCCTGAACAATAAGCTGCAGAACCTAATGATATGGCTGTTGATGCTTCTCATGTCTCAAATGATCCATCCACTTCCATTACACTTGATCAGGATACTCCAGAATTTAGCAACTCTCAACATGTGTCAAATGAACTTTCTTCCTCTGTAAGTCAAGAAGCGACAACCAATAATTCATGTGAAGACAATCCTTTTGCCCCTCCTGAAGATGAACCATTTGTCAATGTGTTCGCTCCCGAACCATCCACCGAAGCATCATCATCAGGAGAATCAAATTCTACCATATCAGTTCACTATCCACAACCTCATGAACATCTCAGAAAATGGACCAATGATCACCCAATTGATAACATCATAGGTAATCCCTCACGACCAGTGTCCACCAGAAAACAGCTTGCTACCGATGCCTTGTGGTGCTTCTTCAACTCAGTTCTATCCAAAGTCGAGCCCAAAGACTTCAAAGATGCCCTTACGAAGGCATCTTGGTTCACCGCAATGCAAGATGAAATCCATGAGTTTGATCATCTTGATGTATGGGAATTAGTACCACCACCTGAATGTGCGATGATCATTGCTCTCAAATGGATTTTTAAAGTTAAGCTTGATGAACATGGGGATGTGTTGAAAAATAAGGCTCATTTAGTTGCTAAAGGATACAGTCAACAAGAGGGTATTGACTTTGAAGAATCATTTGCACCGGTCGCTCGTATCGATGCCATTAGAATCTTTCTTGCCAATGCTGCCAGCAGTAACATGATTGTTTATCAAATGGATGTTAAGACTGCCTTCTTGAATGGGGACTTAAAAGAGGTGGTTTATGTTTCTCAACCTGAAGGTTTCGTGGACCCAGAAAGACCAAATCATGTATATCACTTAAAGAAGGCACTCTATGGTCTCAAACAGGCTCCTAGAGCTTGGTACGACACGCTTTCTAAATTCCTCCTTGCAAATCGATTCACCAAGGGTGTAGTTGATCCTACCTTGTTCACTAGGAAGACTGGGAACAACCTACTTCACGTTCAAATCTATGTTGATGATATCATCTTTGCATCGTCTGATTCCAAGGAATGTGATCGCTTTGCTACGGAAATGAGTTCCCAGTTTCAAATGTCTATGATGGGACAAATGTCTTTCTTCTTGGGGTTACAAATCTCACAAAACCCGAGCGGCATCTTCATAAATCAAGCCAAGTATGCTAGTGACATCCTCAAGAAGTTTGGCTTTGATTCAAGTGACACAGTTGATACACCTATGGTTGAAAGATCCAAACTCGATGATGACTCTGCTGGAGTAACCATTGATCAGACCAAATACAGAAGCATGATTGGATCTCTCATGTACCTCACAGCAAGTAGGCCAGACCTTCTTTTCACTGTATGCATGTGTGCCAGATATCAATCCAAACCCACCAAAAAGCACTTGGAGGCTGTCAAGAGAATTTTCAGATATCTCCAAGGGACTATCCATATGGGTCTTTGGTACCCTAAAGACAATGCAATGGTTCTCACGGCCTACTCAGATGCTGATCATGCGGGATGTCAAGATACTCACAGAAGTACTTCCGGAGGTGCTCAATTCTTGGGTGAGAAACTTGTCAGCTGGTCGTTCAAAAAGCAGATGTGCACTTCAATATCATCCACAGAAGCTGAATACATAGCCATGTCCTCGTGTTGTGCTCAAATTTTGTGGATGAGATCACAATTATCAGATTATGGGTATGACTTCAACAAAATCCCAATGTATTGTGATAACAAAAGTGCCATTGCCCTGTGTTGCAACAATGTCCAGTACTCCAGAGCCAAGCATATAGACATTCGTCATCACTTCATCAGAGAACAAGTGGAGAAAGGGATAGTGGAACTCTACTTTGTGAGAACGGAGTTTCAGCTGACTGATATATTCACAAAGGCTCTTTCTCGGGAAAGATTTCAGTTTATTCTCCCACGCCTTGGGATGAAGAGCCTCACTCCAGAAACTCTTAAGTCTCTCCAGGAAGAGAATGATGATTGAAGGATTGGTTTCACATATCCTTTGTATATAAGATTTATCAAAAAGAAAATAGAAAAATATAAAACCTATAAAAACCAGAAAAATCTGAAAAATCATAAAAATCCAAAAATATTCTTCTTAAGACATGTCTCTTGTGTAATCAATATTATGTACGTTTCTAGAAATGTCATTCAACATGACACGGATTCATACATATGCTTGAGCAAGAGTTTTTCGGTTTCTGAATAAAGTCTTTTTCAAAAACATGTCGTTTCTCAAAACATTCTTCAAAACCATGGCTTGCAGTCATTTCTGGCTGTAACCCGGACTTAAAATTATGGCTTGCTATTACTTCAGATAGCAACCCGCTCTTCAAAATGGGGAAAACACGTCGCCAAAAATACGGTTGTTCCTTTTACCGGGTGAAGTTCACCTGGGCATGGATTACTTTATATCCATGTTTCATCGATCTACTGTACGCTTCGGTGCATTATTTCTTGATAAAGAAGAGAAATCTTCTTTTTATAGCCAAATATTCTCCGTTCTATGATTTTTCCGGAAAGTATTTGTGCTAAACTTGGTGGTACTATGAGATTTTGATTGAAAATCAAATTGAACTCAAAATTTTGATCAAATTTTTCACTCAATAAATGGCATCATTTATTTAAGATTTAACATCCGTCATTGATTGAGGGGGAGAGTGATTTCTCAAAATTTTATGTATCATCAAAACTCTCCACACTTAGTACAAAAAGCTTGCAATAATACACTTTGTGATGGTTATGTGTCAGAATGAGAAATTTTCAAAGAGTTTTCGTTAAAACTTCAAATCTTTTGTAAACTCATCAAATCTGACACATAACAACCTCCCTCACAGATTGAGGGGGAGCAAGTAAAAGGTTCCTTTTATCAGAAAACATTAAAACTGGCCGCATTTCCCTCCCAAAAGCTTTCTAACTTATTTAAATCAATAGAGATCCAAAATCTCGAAAGATTTGAAATTTTTGATCGGGGGAGAGAATGTGATTTAAATATGAAATCTGATAATCAAATGTGATCTTTGGACTCAATAAATAGGCTCCCACATATGTGCTAAACTCTTTCGAATATCGATGCACATATTGAGGGGGAGCAAAAGGCGTTTGTGGAAGTTATACCAAAGACCGACCATTTATCTTTATGCATGGAGTTATAAGGATGGATAAGGTTATGTATGAGTTCCCATGATCCACCAGAACCGGAAGGATCTTCCCAGGGACAATCCTCTAGATAGATTAGAAGTCCTTAGGAATGATTGAAAAAAGGAGTAAAGTGAGAAAGGGAAGAGTGCGGACTGAGATAGAGCTAGGACTGGAACAAACCCAACAAGGTTCTAGTGATGAAGTATCGGTAAGCACTGAAGGGGTTGAAGAATGAAAAAGAAATGAAATGAGAAAGGGTGAAAAGAAATAGCCCTCCATATATTCAACCTTAGGGCAGAAACCGGGTTCAATTCAAAAGCTACTGGCGGTTACTAAGGTAACACCGGTATTGAAGACAAGACGTCATGGACCCAGTGACGCACTGCACTAAAATTCCCAACCACTTAAGTTCTCTTAAAAGAGCTTGTTTCATTCTCACAGGGAACCTTGTGCAATGTATCGACCGCTCATTGCGCGCTATGTTGATACCTAAAACAGGAGACGCCTCCCCAGTCTCCAGGAGCAGATCAAAACGCACTATTGATTCTAGAGCCAAAGAGATCATCCATAAATCTCATTAGGACACAACTCCAATATGCTTACTGTTTCACACAATGTGGAAAGTAAGATAAAATATTTAGAGTCCTACGCATTATCCTTGTGGTATTGCCAGAACATCCGAGTGATATGAAAATATTCACGATGAAGATGGAAATCCTTCTAGAGCGAACATCTTTCAAGCTCTTGGTAGGTGACATGTGAGATCCATCTTGGATCAATGATCAAGTGACAACTGGAAAGCAACAATGGTGCGATTCAACATTGAATCAAACTTGTTCCAGGATATGGATTGACGGATACTTTTGCAAAAACTTTCAGTGTGCTCACAAACTAATTTTCGAGCACATTGATTGTGAATAACCTTTCAAACAAAAGTATTTTTTATAGAAATATGATTCAAAGCTTAAAACTCTCGTCGTGTCTCAAAAATGTTTATTATATGACACGCGAGTGATTTCTATAAATCAATTTCTCATCAATCCGTGAATAGTTATTCACCGATTCACTCTATCGTGCTGTCTGCTTTGAGACGTTCCGGTATGAGAACATGCTAAGTATGAAGATTCCGAAGTAGATTCTTTGGAAAATTCATTACTACAAGCTGGAAATTCCTGTCAAGGAGAGTCTTCTTTAAAAGAGACTCTACCTGATCACAGGTCGGTTTTCACAAAACCGGAGGGTAGTCTGTCCTCGCAGAACGAATGACAAAGCCATATTCATTCTCTATCTTTATTGCTAACTGTTTTATTTCAGGGACACATATAAAGATGGCGTTGATGGCTCCTATTTCCATCTGAATCGGGTCAATCCATACCTCATGCTCACACATCCTCCTCACTATCAATGACGATGAGAGACTTGCTACAACAAATGTTGAGAGACTACCAACAACGTTTCCGCAACTCTGATGAAAAAGTCTCCTGATCCACAACTCTGATGAAAAGTCTCCAGATCCAGAAAGGTGTGAGCATGATGGTCCTTAAGTCACTACATCACATGAAGGAGATACTAGTGTGGATGAGCTTGGACATTTACTGTGGCTGATGATCTCAAAGAAGCTCAAAGATCACACATCACAAAGGAATCCAAATCACAAGTTCGTTGCTTGAAGTACAAGGTACGCTGAAAAGTGAAGAATCAGATCCTACGAGCTACATGATCTAAAGAATGCTTGAAGAACAAAGAGCTTAATTTCCAAGGTGACCTCGCTTAGGGGGAGATCGTTAGGAATACAATTATTCCTATAGAAGACTCGGTCACCTAATTATTGTAATAGCATTGAGTTAGCTTGTAGTTAGTTTAGTTATTAGTTAGTATTAGATTAAGTAACATCGTGGAAGAAGGACGGGTCTTTACCCACTGTATGCCTGATCCACAGCCCGGGTGTGGGCGTTTTAGCTTTTCTTTGTTAAGACTATAAATACCCCTCTCCACATGTGGAGGGGGTTGGACCTTCTCATTAATCTCAATCTAATATCACATTTTCTCTCTCAAGGTTCCAAGTTCTCTCCTCTTTCTTCTTTTCTCTCATCTTAACGCCACACTAATCACAAGTTCCATCATGTTTGTGACTTGATATTATATCCTACAATAAGTGTGACTGTATGCATCTTTTAGTCACATTTAAAAAATCAATATATATGAAAACAAATTCAAATATATATCAAAACAAATTCAAATACAATAAAATTGGAATGTATATAACTTAACCAAATATAAAATTGGACTTCCTTTTATAGACCAAGGAGTCCTAACTATATGAACTAACAGTACTAAGTTATAACTAACAGTTGTAACTAATACAACTAGCAGTAGTAAATACTTAGCACATTTTTAGAAATTGACACCTGAAGAAGCACTAGTAGCACCACATGGTTGTTGAAGCAAATTACCAGCTGCTTGTATTTGAAAAGTTCAGTGGCATCAGTTTGTTTTCGAGTAGGGCCATGCTCAACACCTCTCACACGTCTTGAAAAGTTCAGAGAGCAAAGTTTAGTATGATCCCGACAGCTTGCTAATACACATTCATCTTCATTTGCCATAGAGATACGCGTGACAGGTATCTCCAAGTCATAAGATAATTTTTTGAAGATGAAATGATTGAAAAAAAAAAAAAAAAAAAAAAAAAAAAGCTTTGGTCCAGTCTATTTGGAAAGGGGGAATATAATGATGATGTAGACTATTCTCACGTACCTAGAACTTTGAAGGTCAAAGTTTTGTATATTTCCTGCAGCACCTGCCATAATGATTTCAGTCCTTAAACCAAGAGAGATAGCATAGTCCGAGTTGGGCAAGGTCTGAAAATCAGTTATAACTTTCAGCACATCCCAATATAAACTTCTGATTATTTCTATGTTACTATAGGGAGAAAAAAAGAAGAAAGCTTAACGGGCTCAGTACTATGAGATCTTAAGTCCCAGAGATTTCGTTAGAACCTGCTGATAAAAGATGGTAGAATAAGGGGAAATGTTGGATATAGTGATATACCATACAACTATAGTTACCAAGAAAAGAAATATAAATACCACACTATCATAGCCTCTAAATTTTCTGATAAGGGAATGAGTTGAAAGATCCCAATACAAATTAACCTTAGATTGATGTTTATTGTATTTGCAATTGATGCAAAACCATTTAACAATCGTTATATGATCCTCTAGCTGTTTCTCTAAAGGATCCCAATCACTGTCATCTTCACTATCAAAATCGCCTTCTTTGTTGTAAATATCCTGAAGGGTCAAGTCCTCATGTTGCTCCGAATAACTCTGCAGTTAAAGCTTATCATGAAATACATATTATCCAAAAAAAAGGAGCAATGAACATCATACATGACACAAATCATAGCTCAAATTATCCAAGTTCCGATGTCCCACTTATTACAACATCCAAAACAGATACTATGTTCATACTATGTTCAGTAAAATTTACCAGATATGACTATATGAACCAAACAAATTACTTCCCAAACTCAAATCTAAAATCAACTATTATTCAACTATCAACTCCATGCCACAATATTTTACTGACATGGTACTTTTACTGGTTCAATGTAGTTATCGAACAACAAATTTTCACTAAAATTGGCCAGATACCAAATGTTTGGAAGTTAAACGAACACTAGCATTAAGAGATGAAGTGAACTCTTCCCTTCGGGGATACGCGGGCATTTAACATTTACCAATTGAGAATTAACTTAAATGTACTAACACCAATATTTTACATCATTATTAAATGAATAGAACATCATTTGGTAGAGAGTTCGCGTGAACCGTTACGATAATGACTACCTTCCAAAATTTTAAGCAAAAGATCATAGAGTAAATAATTACAACACGTTCCAGTGGTTGTAGAAAACTAGCTCTGGTAACTTGGCCCAAAATGCTTTGTGTGTATATAGATTACTACAAAAGAATAACTAAAGAAAATTGAGAAATCTCTTACGGATTTGACAGTCTCTATATGAGGCTCAGCCCACTTTTCTGCTTGTGCCTTCTTCTCCAAAGCCTGCCAAAATGAAAAGAAGGTTTTTTTGTGAGTGTAAATGGCCTTAATAGGGAAGCATATCATGATTTAAGGTAAATTAAACGTAGAACAAACATATACAAATTAAGGGATAGTGCGAAAACTACCTTCTGCAGAGATAATTATACATGTAAATAAATCTCATTAGTTCCTCCTGCAGCTTCATTATTAGTCTTCTGTGCAGCTTCATTATTAGTCTTCATTAGTTCCTCCTGCATATAATTATACATGTAAATAAATCTCATTTTCACTTCTAAAAAAGTATCTGAAACACCATGTTGTACACAAGTCAAAATTACACATACCTCGGCAACTTTAAGAGCACGCTCGGTTTTAAGAAGTTTTGTCTTCTGTTCTTCAATAGTATTTTGAAGCTGAAGCAAGAAATAGAAAAAAGAAAGCTTAAATAATAAGATTTTGGAAAGGTACAAACCTCTGTGACATTTTGGAAATGTACAAACCTCTGTGACATGAGCCTTCAAGTATGCAACACCTGTTGGAAGATAAAAAAGTTATGCTAACCAACTTAAGATAAAGGTTTTCTATTTATTGAAAGGCGTAAACACATTCAACTACTGCTCATAAAGCACATCTTATTACACTCGAAAATATGGTGCAAGCACATTCAACCATTGTCTTATGCCTCATGTAACTATGAAAACATGGTGCAAGCTTGTACAAAATTTAATTTTGTATTAACCAAACTATCTTAGTGAGAGTCATTATCACATTCTTTATACTTGATATAAAGATGGTGATTTTGACCCATTTACTTATAAACAGATCAATCGGGGTTGTATTCAAAGATTTAGACAATGCATTTCAATTAAGTATAGTTACGAAACTAGCCATTTCTAAAGAGGTGGGTTGCCACTTCATATTGATTTTACCTGCAATACTAGTCACTTTGCTTGTCTACTAAATTATTAAATTAGCCAGTTTCCGAAAAGTACAATAACCAGGTCGGGACATTATTGAGTATGCTTAGGAAACGGGTCAACAACCTAGATACTTTGAATATTATATATGAGATTAGAGCTGTAGTTAACACTTACCACAAGCATGTGTCCATATCTCAACCGTCACATTGTTCCAGCCGACAAGATGAAGATATGGATGATGACCTGTATTTAAAAAATATGAGATCACAATCAAAAGATAGATAATACAATTCCAACCATCTTTGTAAAGAAATTTAATTGATATGATTTTCATGGTCCTTTTTGTGAAGACCAACTACCCAAAAATTATAATCCAAGGAAATATCAACCATGGACTCTGGTCATCAGTCATCAATAAACATCGTTTGCTTTTAATATGTAAGCATTTACAAAGATCACTCCAAAGTCATAATCCTCAACGGGGTCTAGTTTACAATTTGATTCAATTACATAAATAAATATTTAATTGAAAAATTAAGCAGTGCAACATTAACATGATATAAGGTTTTCAATGCATTTCATATTTGTTAAAGCCATAAAATTGCAAGAACATCTGAAGGTCTAATATTTGTACCAGCTTAACAAAATCACCGTTTCAATAGACTAATTAAAGAGTTGCATTAGGATGGGGCAAAAATTAAAACCAGAAAGTCCAAAACAGTTTTAATGTAACTGGAGTTGGATTTGTGCTAAAGGTATGCATTGGATAAAGCTTAGAAGTTACAAATCCACTTAAACTTAATAGAACTTAAATTACGTGTGTCTGAATGAGTGAGATATAGAGAGAGATTGATACCTTCAGCTTCAGCCAAGTCACCAACAATCTTAAAAAACTCCAAACCTTGGAGAAAATTCTTAACTTTCCATTTTTGACGGAGCTTCATTACACCACCATCATGTAGCAATTCCCATTCAGGCACCTAGATGATATGAGATATGTGAGGAAGAGATTTAGGGTTGATTATGTCGAAGGATCTGTGAGGAGGGGAGGTTTTATTTTTATTTTTGGCTTATAGATGATATGAGATCTGAGAAGAAGATAAATATGGGTGGAGGGGCAATTTGATTTTTGGGGAAAAATTTAGGCGGGGCTTGTGAAGAAAGTTGAGAGGGCAATTTGATTTTTTGGTAAAATTTCAGTAGTCACTTTTAAATAATGTGTGACAAATTTAACTATATGACTTAGTCACTTTTAAATAATGTGTGACAAATTTAACTATATGACTTAGTCACATACACAATTACTTCATGTGACCATATATGGATTTTGGTCACACTATTCAATTGTGTGACATATATTTGCTACATATGTATATATTTAGTGTGACTAATGTATCAAACTTATTTGTATCTGTCACACGTCCCAAATTATAAGTTACTAAATAATAATAATAAAAAATTTATTAGTTACCTCTAGTAACATAAATATTCAAATGTGTGACAATGAAACTCCAAAATGGTCACACAAGTCGGATCAAGTGTGGCTGTTTATTTTATTCTGGTACATTTAGTCACATAAATATCTGAATGTGTGGTCGTTCAAAAAACAACATGTGTGACGAAATCCCAGATTTGTACTAGTGTAAGTAGACCTTATTAGAATAATTTTTGAAAAGATATTTCCTAAGAAACTGGAAAATATGAGTCAAAATTTCCTATGCTAGAACATATCAGAGCCGAACACCTCACGAAACTGGAACAAACACTCATCTCTCTCTCCGAATCTAAGTGTTAATTTCAGGGTAATCACTCAACGCACAGTCATAGAATGTATTCTATCATAAAGCTTGGAGGTTACACAAATCTCTACCGCTAGAGCTAAGGTTGAAACGATTTTTAGAGGCAATATTAGGTGAACACATAAAAGGCTTATGGGTGTAGTGTTGTTACTAACATACTACGGCAAAGGCGACAAAGGCAATGGTACATGACCGGAACGCCGGGCAAGACACCAATGACTGCTCAAATCCTTCACCTAAGCATGATTCACAACTAAAGGGTAGGATAAGACATGGGATGCACAATAATGGTGTAAAAATAAAAAGAAAACAAATAGTCTTAGCCTATAACCGAGTTGCTACCACTTGCCGTTCATCCAAAGTCCAAGCTTCAAAATGAAAAAAAGTGGATCATCTAACAAGTGTGTGCCAGTAGCGAACGTCATGATGGGCACCACACTTGGTCTTCATGTTGGCGATTAAAAACCAACAACTTCATTCTTCATATATGACCGAAGTGGCCTCTTCGATACTAATTCTTTCAAAGCTCAAAATATGGTGTTATACAAGATTGCACCAAAGATAACATATCTACATACGGAATTTTAAATTTTTTTATAACAATAAATAAATATATCCCCCACTTGAGATGAACTATACATGTACAATAGTGGGTCCTCATGATCTTCAAAGTTTTGTCTTCAACGTAGGTGTGATTCTTGAATTTCTTGACTTGAACCTCAAACTAGAACAAGTGGCAACTTCCCAACCATAAACCAAGACTACACGGTAGGCTAAGGCGAATAGGTGTATCGAAACAATCATATTGGGTAAGAAACGAAATGATAGGCTCAAAAGGGTGTATCTAGGGGTATCTTGCACTAAAGGTGAGTGCAACAAAGGGTTTAACACGGGGGGTCGAATAGTCAATGCGACTAATCGATAAACACACACATACAGGTTATTTGAGTGATAATCCTAAAATATTGCCTTCTTAAAAAGTTTCTTCCAAATGTATCAAGGAATCTCAATACACTACTCGTCTATGGTTTCAAAATGATGTAAAAGCCAGTTTTTAAAGTTTACAAACTACTGGCACACTCATAATTTAGGTGGATTTGGGGTAAAACATGGGAAACTGAAATAGGCTAAACCTCACCATGGTATAAAGGGTTAATGTGCTCGGCTAAGGTCTATTCTAGTTAGGTTCGGAAAAACATGTCAAAAGTTTTAGAAGTGGCATAATTTTTCAAAATAAACTAAAAAAATGGGGCAAAATAAAGTTCAAGTTATAATTCTACTCCCGTCCCCCCACTTGAGTTGTACAAAGTCCCTTTTGTACATAAAATAGATATTAAAGAGGAAAAAGTAGAATTGGAACGAGAACTTCCCTGAAATTTGCTCTTGAAAATGATAGAAGGATCATGTTGGAAAACGTGCCTTCGCTTCGCCTAATGATCAAACTTCAAATCCCTGAAATCACACAACTACAAAAAGCATAAAACCTAAAAAAGAAAAATAAAAATAAAAAACCTAACTCACTTTCGTAGGAATTACAATTGCATTTAGCGTATGCAACAAGCCTTTTAAACCACTTGGTGTCCCAAGTGTACGAGTGAAGTCTCGTGAGGGTTTACAGGGAACAAACCCACAAAGTTCATTTAAAAACTAATACAAGTTTAAATAATGATTTGTAAAATAAATAATTTTAAGTACAGAAGGAAGCTACGACGTAGCTGGAATGTGTTGCTACGCCGTAGTTGCTAAAATAATCCAGACTGACACCTGGGGGTTGCTACGGCGTAGTAATGGTTGGAGCTACACCGTAGCTAAGTCCTGGGGGATTTTTCTTGGTGCAAAAGTCCAAAAATTTGTTCCCCAACGCAAAGCTTCCTCTAGAACCTGCAAATCATTAGCACAAAACATACCAAACCAACAAAATAAAAGGAAAATGAAAGGAAAATTCAGGTTGTCTCCCGAAAGAGCACTTTTGTTTATTATCGAGTCTTTAAGTTAGACTCACTGCCATGGCCTTCAGGTGGGTTGATGAAGGACTTGCCCGCACTCGTCCATTTCTTTCATCAGGTGATGTCTTATCCAAGAGATATTCGAAGAGGTGCGTAAGAGTTCCTTTTTCTCTAGGCTTTCTATCTTAATGAAGTTTTCATCCAGTCCAACTGAATATCTAATGACCTCAAATTTTTCCGAGAAGGATAGGTGACGGTCTCTTGTAGGGTATCCCGAGTAATCTACATCTCTGTTGCTCATAGGCTTCATCGTCCATGTTAGTAAACCCATCATATTCTTGTAACTCAAGGTAGTCCACTATTCCTTCAAGGTCATCATCATCGGATTCTATATCCTTGTACCAATTGTCATCAAGCCTTTCTTCAATTAAGTCGAGAATTCGCTGATCTCTATCCTCATTCGGCCTCATCTCAAAGCCTTCCTCATCGTCCGTATCAGAATCCTTGTGCTCCTCTTCATCCATACTTTTCGAGTGTTCCTTCCAAATCCTTTCCTTAGTCAAGGAGTCAGTTCTACCACACTTAATTTTCACCCAGCCATTAAAAGTTATTCCTTTTACCCATGGTAGTTTACACCGTTCACTATCGTTGGTGGATGTCCAATAGTAAGACATATTCCCAATTAGTTCCTTACTACATCCGCCGTCGCATTCATCATCATATGGATCACATAATGCCCAAAATGATATGTCATCATCTTGATGTATTCTAACCTTCTCACACCAATGCTCCTTGCCGTTTTCCTTACCACCGATTATAGCTTGATCTTTAATATTATGATCGTCCTTGGTTTCATTGTTAGGGAAATGGTCATCATTGTGAACTCGATTAACTTATTCCCATATTTCCATTTTCCTATCCTATCAACTCTTCCATAGACAATTTGTACCCATTCGTCAAAAGATATTGTCCCTCTCCATTTTAAACTTTTTCTGAATTGATCGAGAGTTGAACCCCATAAATGTCTATTTCCACGCAGCCTTTCTTCATCACCGCCCCTGTCGCAAAGCTTCTTACTGGGGTCACATGATGGCCATAGATCGTAGGACTTCCGATTATCTACCGGAATGGCAACGCACCAATGGTGCTTTGTTTTAAGTGTAATCGGACATTTCGGGTGGCCATGATCTTGTCTATTGGTTGGATGAGTCTTAACAATCTTGAGCTCTTCGTTGTGGGTGGCATCTTCCTTTGTGAAAATCGTCTCCTCATGATCAGATTCCGTATTGGGAGATTCATTAATCTTTTGTATAGCCATGCAAACCTTAGCTTGTTCATTTTGTTTCTTGGCTTCTTTTGACAAGAATTCTATCTTAGCTCCAAGGTTTTTGAGGGTTTCATCATGGCTCATAAGGCTTTTTTTAGTGGCCTCTTGAAAAAATTTCAGCCATTGATCTTGCTCTTCCTGTTTCTTTTTCGACTCTTCAAGGTACTTATTGATGGTTTCTTCAAGACTTGATCTTCTTTCCCCACAAGGTGGCCGATTGTATCAAGGTGGCCCTGTACGATAACCGTTACTTTGGAATGGTCTACCTTCCCCATATTTCACCTCTTTAGTTTTTCCATTGTCTTCTTTTATGGGACAATCTCTAGCCAAATGCGGTCCTTCACAAATCTCGCAACCAACTTGAATAGTGTGAACATTCTCTTTGAGCTTCTTCATGTCACGCCCTAAGCTTTCGAGTTTGTTGGTGATGAGGGTTATTCCATCAGAATTTCCAGCAATGCTCCTACTATTTCCACCTTCGTGCCACTTTTGAGAGTGGTCCGCCATGTCTTCAATAGCCTTTAAGGCTTGAACAGGGGTCATTCCAGGGATTGGTCCCTGAGAATCTAACATTTGGTGAGTGGAGATATTGATCCCTTTGTAGAAAATGTTGACCACTTGCTGCTTGTTGAGATCATGAGTAGGGTACTTGTACAAAAGATCATTGTACCTATCCCAAGCTTGGTACAATGTTTCATCTCCATCTTGCTTGAAGTTGTGAATATCTTCAAGTTGCTTTGCCATCCTAGAAGGAGGGCAATATCTCTGGATGAAATGCTTCTTCAGGAGAGTCCAGGTGTTAACAGTTTCTGCTGGTAACCTATCAATCCATCTCTTGGCTCCTCCGGTTAATGTCATAGGGAATACTCTGAGCATTATCGCATCATGAGATACTCCCGGAATGTTGAACAAACTAACAATGTAAAGAACATTGTCAATGTGCTCCTGAGCATCTTTCGTCTTGCTTCCCGAAAATGGGTCTTTTCGCAGTTCCCTTATGAATTTATTCTTGATTTCAAACTGTACGTCATTCCCAATAGCAGGCCTAACCAAACCAGGCCCTTGCTCTTCTCGTGTTAGAGCCAAATACTCCTCAAGCGTGAGGTTGTCAATGTCAACTTCTGCCATGGTACCTGAAACTTAAAACTGATCGTGAGAAACTGAAAATAAAATAAAATAAAAATTAAAAATTGCAAACTTAAATAAAATCCTAATAGCTCCCCGACAGTGGTGCCAAAAACTTGATGCAAGTTTTACCAACCAGGTTTTAATATTTATAAATTGCTCGTTTACCGAAGGTCTACCTAATGCACTATCGGGCAGTGTACCCAGTCGTGTGAGGTATAGCTAGTTGGTAAAGCCGAGGTCGTCCCAAGAGCTATGAGTGTGGAGTCTATCTAAGTCTACTGTCACGTTTAAAAGGAGGTTTATGATTGTAGAGATTAATTAACTAGTAAAAGTAAATAACAAAACAAGTAAATAAATAAATTGAAGAGAATCAATAAGGAGAATTAGTGCTAACCTAATTACTACTCTTGTTATTATCATGATTAGTTTTCTATAAGTGCATCATATCGTTTCGTCCGGGGGTTATATACATTTAGGATCAGAGGGTTAAATCACCTAAATCTATCTTACACCTTGTCCTATTCCCGCCTATTGTAAATACGAGAGTTCATCGGGCGCGTGAACCTATGAAGATGCAAGAGTCATTAAGTACCTCTACTAACATGGACAAGCCTAGCGGGATGCGGCATGGTCAGATCTTACACCCCCTCTAGCTTCTTTAAGCGTATCGCATTGATAGGTGGTCCCAGGGTTAATTCGCACATGTATGGTGATATTTCTATCACCAAGTCACATCCCCATCGGCTTGGGTCCTAGGATTAATTCACCAAGCCTCCAAGGAACTACCAATGCTCAACATTACCAAAACTAGAGTGTCCTTAGACTTGCCATGAAAGTATACAAACAATACAACAATAGATGCATAGAAAACTAAATCATAACAATAACAATTTCATAACAAAGCTAGCACCAAGAGGTGTTTAGCCACTCATATTCATAGTTGCAGTAAAACAAGAATGTATTATTACAAAAGTAAACATGAATCGAATACAAGATAAAGGAATGAATAAACTTATGATTGGTGTGTGAATTCTCCCTTGGAATTAACTTGTATGTGGATTGAACTTCGTTCCTCCTACTCCCTGAGTTTCTCCCAACTTCTGTGTGGTGAAAAGTGAATGAATAAACTCGGAATTAGGGTTTGTATTTATAGGCCCGACTTTGATACGGCGTAGCTACTCAATAAGCTATGCCGTAGCCTTTGTAAATAACAACTACGTCGTAGCTTGGTCAAGTGCTACGGGCGTAGTTTCCTTCATAGACACATCTACGACGTAGTTATATGGGGAACTACGCTGTAACTTCTTCTTTGGCAACGTGAGTTCTTAACTGCTTATATTTAGGGTCTACGCCGTAGGTGGAGAGTAGCTACTCCGTAGAGCCCTTTAGTAGATCATTACGCCGTAGTCATGGCTGAGCTACGCTGTAGTCTTCGTAAGTTCTTGCTACGGCGTAGGTAGATGAAACCTCTACGCCTTAGTTGGTGTAGAATCCGCATACTTCATATATTTTCTCTTTAGTCCTTCCATTTCCGCGTTTCTTCGCTCCTTTATTAATCTTTGCCCTGAAAACAGAATATAAACGAATAAGAGTATATATCCTAACATATGAATACAAAAGATGAGTATTTAAGGGGGAAATTAACACTTAAATCATGGACTTATTTGATGTTATCATCGACTAAAAACTTGTTTATGTTAATTTTTAGGTAAAGTGTTTTCACATTTGTTATCATCAAAACGTAGAGATATCGAAAGATAGAAATAAGTATTTTAGACATTATTTACATCACCAGATGGATGTGTCAACCTCAATATACCATTCAAGACATTCTTGCTTACAAATAGGTATTTAGACGGTTCATGATATTGGGACTTAACTAGGCTGGTTTTGACATAGCAGATAAGGTATCAATAATAATTGATATCACATAATTCTAAGTACATAATTCTAAATATCAATAAAGATTGATATAACACATAGTTTCAAGCACATAGTTCCAAATATGAATAAAGATTGATATAGCACATAATTTCAAGCACATATGATTTTCAAGTAGTTGTGATTGTTATAATAATTATAGCATGTATCTCCCCCAAAATAGTTCAAAATTAGTAAAAGAGGGTCTATAACCCGCCGTGAATTAATGACTTTAAGTATACACGGAATCGATGGATAAGCCGGGAAAATCTCTACGTACAACCTAGAAATGTGATATCGTATCTTAGGTTTTGAAATAACGATGAGGAATATAAATGAGTCTATATAAGTCTTTATATTGATCATGATGTTGTGCATGGTAGTTTATAGTGATCGTGTATGGCGTTTATAGAAACGGTTTAGTTTAAATATCATACCACTGTTCGGGCTATCATAATTCAGAGGTCGCGTAGAAAATGTACAAGGAGCTATGACACTTTAAATCGTAAATCCAACAACTTGTCAAATACGTTCACCCCGAAGAGGCCCCTCACATGAAACTCCCTAGTAACATAGTACTTAATATGTAAAACATATATTGTGCATTGTTAATTTGATGACATAAGTTTTTCAAAAATTTAGGTTTTTCTTTCTAGTAGCTTATCTAATCACAACTTTTAGTCTATATGTCCATTTTACTTGATTCGAAAGGCTACATTTTCGTTTTAACTTCCTATATCTTTTTATAAGATGGCCTCATGTTCAAAGTCTATAAATCTAGTCTTTTTATAGCATGCAATCTGCTTGTTTTACTAGTTTTGCAATTTAATGTTTTCATATGTTTAGCTTGTGTTTTAATTATGTACAACATAAGACCAATATAAATAAACATATATAGCATGTAATGACTATGAAAACATAGAAGGCATGATGAGCATAGGGTTCCTTACAAAGGTTGGTTTTGGAAAGAAAACAAGAACAAGGACAAGGCTAGGACAATCTCTACTATTTGGAAGCCTCCTATACTTCCTGTAATCTTGTAAGACTTATGCTAAGGCCTTGGTTACTTGAGTGGATTTAAACTCAAGAGAAATCACCAAAGGTTTGCAATGACTTGATATAGCTTGCTTGTATCTTCACTTGAATGAGTAAAATTAAAGTTATAAATAAAAAGGTTGGAAGTGTTTTGGTTGTGTATGTTGGACGACACAATAGGGAGGGGGAGGAGGTTCTATAGGGTCTTGTTTGGTCAAAGGAGGTGCCAAAGGTGGTGACTAGCCATGTCTTGCTAGCTAAGTCTTGGTATGTGTCTTGATCTTAGGCAAGATTGAACCCAAGACCACCATATGTCCTAGTGAGTCATTACATGACTCACTAATGGTTTAGATATTTCACAAAAGCCTTAGTGACTAAGTTAGAAGATAAGATGCATTCTTGTGTTATGACTCATCACCAAGACTCATGAGTCTTGGTGATTTTATTAAATCAAACTCCACATCTAAGGAGGAGGAGGGGGAAATGACGTGGAATCAAGAAAACTTAAGTGTTTTCTTGTTTATGTTTTATGTGTAGATTTGTTCGTGTTATAAGTTGATCCCAATAGTCGTTATTCTTAAGTAATTTAAATTACGAAATTTAAAAATTGGATAAGGTAAAAATATAAAATTCATGATAAATTCTAATTAATTAATATACTAAATCTTAGTAGTTATACTTAAGTAATTTAAATTACGAAATTTAAAAATTGTATGAGGTAAAAATATAAAATTCATGATGAACGTAAATCACACAATGTTTCCATAACAATGGAAAAATGAAGAATGTAACTCGTAAAATATTTACGAAATGAAATTAATTACTTGAAATGAAATATATAATTGACGTAATAATTCGATTTGTGATGTCATAATTTGAGAAAGGTTACATGTGCGTCTCCTCACTATCGACAAAATCGGTGTGTGTGTGTGACATAGTGATTGTGAGATTGTGTATGTGAAATTGTGTGTTTTGTGGTGGTCTCTTAATATTATCAACTTTGTTATCTTCGACATTGGATTTGTGTGTGACACAGTGATATGTGAGTATAAGTGAGTGTTATACTGTTTGTGCGAGATTGTGTTATTTGTGGTGATTTATTGGTGTTATCGCCTAACTCGGGGTTGAATACACTTACATAGTTTCGATTTCATGTGTGTGGTTGTGGTTCATCTTTATTCGAAATGTAAGTTTATTCGAAGATACAACAAAGGCATTTTGCTAGTACAGATTTATGTAGACGACATAGTATTTGGCTCTACTAATCCAACGTTTTCACGAAAATTTGTAAAATTAATGTCTAGCAAATTTCAAATGTTGATGATGGGACCAATGAAAATTTTCCTTGGTTTACATGTCCTTCAGCCCTCGTGGTATCTTCATTAGTCAGTCAAAGTATACCTTGAATATTTTGAAAAACATGGTATGGCCAATTCTGATAGCATCGGTACACCAAAGCTAGATGCTTATTTATAAGGGAAACCCTTCGATTCAAAAAAAATACCAAAGTATGATCGGGTCTCTCATGTATCTAACAGGTAGCTGTCTTGATATATGTTTGTTGCTTGCTTATGTGCTCGGTTCCAGGCAAAGCCTACTGAGACTCACCTTAAAGATGTTAAAAAGGTCTTTTGGCATCTCAAAAGGACCATTCACATGGGACTTTGGTATCCGAAGGACTCTGGAATTGAACCCACAACTTTTTCAGATGATGATCATGCAAGTTGCCAAGTAATAACAGAAAGCACATATGGCGTATACAATTCCTTGGTGGAATCATGACATTCATTAGTAAAACAAACGTATTGGAACAATTCTCTAAGAATAAGTCCACTTTGATCGATTGGCCTGACATAATTTTCATCTACATTTTTTGTGACAAGTAATGATGAATGTTGTCGCTCCTAAAGCACAAGCATATACATCAACATCTTCAAACTCCACATACTCATACTCAAGTGATCAATCCTCAACGAGTTCAAGATGAAGATCATCAAGACAAAGAGATATATCAAATTCAAAGTCAAGAACAAGTCAAAGTCAGAGAAGATATTGTGAGAGTTTGTAATGTTGTTGTATTTCTTGATGATAACCTATTACAATAAAGGAGATATATATGCCTACTATCCAATAGTATCTTAGGAAAATACTAAAGGCATTCTTATCTATTGCTAATAATACAAGAGGATAATATCAATTACAATCAATTACTAACTAACCGATAAGACTAAATCAATATCTCAGCTAACACTCCCCTGTAGTTTGAGCGGTAGGGCAACGAACACTCAAACTGGACCGAAACTCTTCGAATAATGCGAAAGGAAGGCCTATAACTTTAGTCGACTGGTAACAAAACCGTACCAACGGTCGACTTTAGTCGACTGGTACCAACGGTTGGCTAAGTCGACTGGTAACAAAACCGTACCAACGGTCGACTTTAGGGACTGGTACCAACGGTCAACTTTAGTCGACTGGTAACAAGCCGTACGAACAACCAACTAATCAACAAAAAATAAACCGGATAAATCAAAATGTCCTTAAAATAAAAAAAAATAATGAAAGTTGGTTCTAAAACTTCAACCCCCAAAGAACCTTCCGAACAAACGGGGCGTGTTTTTCCCTAGAAAAACATAAAGATCACATATTTAGAAGAAGTAGTGGTTTATTTTAGTTACAGCTTAAAGGGAGCCCTCCAAACCTCCGGCGTGTAGTCGGCGGCTGGAGGCGGTAGCGGAAGATTTTAGGTTTTGTGGATCTTATGGCTGTGATACCATGTGAGAGTTTGTAATGTTCTTGTATTTCTTGATGATAACCGATTACAATAAAGGAGATATATATATATATATGCCTACTATCCAATAGTATCTTAGGAAAATACTAAAGGCATTCTTATCTACTGCTAATAATACAAGAGGATAATATCAATTACGATCAATTACTAACTAATCGATAAGACTAAATCAATATCTCAGCTAACACTCCCCTGTAGTTTGAGCGGTAGGGAAACGAACACTCAAACTGGACCGGAACTATTCGAATAATGCGAAAGGAAGGCCTATAACTTTAGTCGACTGGTAACAAAACCGTACCAACGGTCGACTTTAGTCGACTGGTACCAACGGTCGGCTAAGTCGACTGGTAACAAAACCGTACCAACGGTCGACTTTAGGGACTGGTACCAATGGTCAACTTTAGTCGACTGGTAACAAGCCGTACGAACAACCAACTAATTAACAAAAAATAAACCGGATAAATCAAAATGTCCTTAAAATAAAAAAAAAAATAATGAAAGTTTGTTCTAAACTTCAACCTCCAAAGAACCTTCCGAACAAACGGGGCGTGTTTTTCCCTAGAAAAACATAAAGATCACATATTTAGAAGAAGTAGTGGTTTATTTTGGTTACAGCTTAAAGGGAGCCCTCCAAACCTCCGGCGTGTAGCCGGCGGCCGGAGGCGATAGCGGAAGATTTTAGGTTTTGTGGATCTTCTGGCTGTGATACCATGTGAGAGTTTGTAATGTTGTTGTATTTCTTGATGATAACCGATTACAATAAAGGAGATATATATGCCTACTATCCAATAGTATCTTAGGAAAATACTAAAGGCATTCTTATCTACTGCTAATAATACAAGAGGATAATATCAATTACTAACTAACCGATAAGACTAAATCAATATCTCAGCTAACAGATATGAGGAAATCATAAGAGTAAAGATCATAATATAAAGACTCTAAGAAGTGTGAGTATGTCAGAGTGAACACAACAACATATCAGTGAAGATGTTGATCGAAGGCAAGACGAAAGATCACAAGCATGAACGGAACAAAGAAGTCTACCAAGTCTATTCCAAACAAGGTTTAAGATCAAGGTACAAGTGCTAAAGATTCTAGATCCAAGTTCAAAGACTGAAGATGCATTATTTATAAATGACCACCTCTTAAGGAGAGATTGTTAGGTTTTGTAAAAGTGATTGGTCATTTATCTTTAAGAACCTTGTACATTTGTAATAGGAAGTATTAGACTTAGCGGTGGGCTAATGGACTAACTTAAAGCTAATATGTTATATGTAAAGGTAGTATAGCCTTGTAAACTACCTTGTCTATGTTATATCATTTCTTTTAGGGAGATGAAGAGTCAAACGAGGGTGTGCATGTAATGTATAAAATCAACGTGGAAAAAGGAACATTCAACCCTGAAAATTGGGAAGTGGGCATTACTGATTACAAGGTCCCATTTTTTGCCACACCATTAGGTTTCCGTAATTTCACATTTAATTCCCTCTCATTTTCTTCTATCATTTCCCTTTTTTCATGTAAATTTCCACATTTTGATCACAAAGGTATGTTTACTATTATGTTATGTTATTTATTTAATATGATGGTTTGAAATTTGTTAGATTATTGGTTTATAATAGATTGTTTTGTGGTTGAATTTCAGGGTGATAGTTGATATTGTTGTATTTAAGTTTGATAAGGATAATGCCTAACAATAAAGCCCATAATGTGGATTCGAAGAACAACACGGGTGACTCGAAAAACAATAATGTTGATACGAAAATGAATAGAGCTGAATCCAAAAACAACAAATTTGATTGGAAGCATAACTATTCTGATGTGAAAAATAACCATGATTCCAAAAGCAATGTTGATTCTGTTTCTCAGGTATGAATTATCTGCGATATTAATTATAAAATATTTTTTGTTAATGTAATATTGTTTTATAAATTGAGCAATTTGTAAATTTATTTTTTGTTAGGGAGATGGTGGTGGCGATCATATATCACATTCTTCCGGTGCTGGTCAGCCACCAGAGAGACAATATTCTCAACAGTTTTCTCATAATGGAAACAAGGTAGTTCTCATGTCATTGCTATTTTCTCATATAGAACAAACAACATTTGGCCTAACGGTAGCAAATATGCTTTTAGGGTTCTTGTGCGGTCAGGAATGTGAGTGTATGTTCAACGTTGTGAATATGGGTTCAATTTTCAGTTTGTCACTTAGGACATGTGTGCATGTGTTTTTTTGTATTTGCCGTTTAAATAATATACTTGTTTTTATTCAATGTAACTTTGAAGTAGGAAATTACGGTTGGTTGAATAAACAAACATTAGTTTTGTTATGTGAATGGAGTATTGTACCTTAACAAATATTCTGCGGTATGGTTCAATACCGATTATTTGGATTGTGCACGATGCTTAAGTTATAGTGATTTGTGAAAAGATGTTTCCTTTCTTTTCATCAGTCTTCAGCGAAAAAGTAAAGTAGAGGCTTACTTACAAAACTGGGATGTATGATTTTGGATTATGCTTTCCTTTTATCCTTGCTCAATTCTCTGCATAACTTTACTCGAAGTAGTGAATTTAATCATATCACCATGTAAATCTTTATATTGGTTAAATGATGTGTAAGTAGTGAAAATACTAAAGTTTAGGTAATTTAATAATTGATGGTTTGCAGGTTTACAAGACCGGGCCATTATTTTTGTCGTCGAAAGGTATGTTAACTTCATCTTTCTTAAGCTTGTACACGTGGAAAGTAATGCAAGTGTTAAAAACCATCTTATTTTTCCTGAGATCATTTAGTTGTTATGCTAATATGATGATTTCAAGAGCTACAATATTATTCCTAAACATTGCAACTGTAAATTACTGAGAATCAGACCTTTATATTCAGAAAATATATTCTTTCTGCAGTTTCAAATTCCTGATAATTTTGAAATAAGCACCCTTTTCTTTTCTGCTTCTGAAATCTTTAACTTAAACATTTATACAGGAATTGGGTGGACTTCATGGAAGAAAAGGTGGTTTATTTTAACAGAAACCTCATTGGTCTTCTTTCGGAGTGATCCAGTAAGTTGCGTTTATTTGATGGGAATGTCCTGTTCTCTTCTAAGTTTTTAGTTTTTTTTGTATGCAGCTTGTAACATGGAAGTTTTATAATGTTTTGTTATTTGCTAAATCACTATTTCTTTGTTTTAACATCTCCTTGAATAATATCTGATTGGAAATAGAACTTTAGAGGACACAACCTAAATTAATTTTGGTTCTTTATGCGGTATTAAGATGGTTAATATAATGTCGAAATTGATAGTTTTATGATATATTTCTATTCAGAATGCAGCACCTCAAAAGGGCGGTGAGGCAAATTTGACCCTTGGTGGAATAGATCTCAACAGTTCAGGCAGGTTAGCATGCTGATTTTAGTATTTTTAAGGTTTAGTTACCTAATGCTGTAATTTTTATTTTTATTTTGTATTAATGATCTCTTTTTTTATACTTGTTTCAGTATTGTTATGAAAGCAGATAGGAAACTCATAACCGTTCTATTTCCTGATGGTCATGATGGAAGAGCTTTTACTCTTAAGGTGTCTTTGATATTTAAAAAATTTCAATTTGCCAAGTCTTAGTAGTATAATGTATAAACTGTACTTCTCCTCCTAACCTATTTCTTTATATTTTTGTTTTGGTTTATCTCTTGTGTCACATTGTCATCATCACTTTTTTTATATGGATTATTGCATTAGCGGTTGTGATGTTTATAGAAATTATGCTTTTATGCACTGATACTAGTTGGCTTCTCTTTTTGTAGGCTGAAACTTCAGAGGATTTGATCGAGTGGAAGGATGCACTTGTGTTAGCTTTGTCAAACGCACCAAGTGCAGCAACAGTGCAGGGGCAAAATGGGATATCAAAAAGTGACAAGGGTGATACCGCTGATGGTTCTCATGAACAATGTAAGGTTCTTCGCCTCATATAAAATAACTTTTATATTCTAGTTTAGGAATACTAGGTATTACTGTAACAAATAATGATCCACAAGTATATTATCATTTTCCATTATCATTTAGTGCATAAATCTGTAGAGTCTGATTCTCTGCATAAAATCTAGTTAGCTAATATCTTTCACAGTCCTTACTTTGCATGTACATTAAAATTGCTTCATTGTCTCCCGTGTTAGTTTTATTAGCTCATTAGAGATAACTAACACACACTTATGAACACATTCACAATAGTTGTAATAATTTTGTTTTATTTCAACAGCTAAAGACCAATCTCCAAAAAAATCAACTGTACTTGGTCGACCGATCTTACTAGCATTGGAAGATGTAGACGGAACTCCAGCTTTTCTAGAGAAAGCTCTTTGTTATGTAGAAGACTATGGTAAAATTCTGACTTTATTTATTCATAGTATTACCATTCCAAGCTACCATCTGAATCAGTTATGATTTTCAGTTGGCATTTTTCTTTAATTCTAGCATGCGCATGCATCTTATCTTATTTCCGTGTTGCATTAATTTTTATAATGTATTATAAGTTCACTTTTTGGAATTTCTGTGTTTCATTTGAGTTGAATTATTTATGTCTCTTTGAACAATGGCATTGTTTCAGGAGTCAATGTAGAAGGAATATTGAGGCAGGCAGCTGACGTGGATGACGTTGAGCGTCGCATTCGAGAATATGAACAAGGTGAGTAAACGAAACACTTCTTTGACTTAATATTGCAAAATAATAACAATAATAATAACAATAACAATAATAATAATAAATAAATAAATAAATAAAAATGTCCCACTTTTTGATGAAGTTTTAATCCAGATAGTGAAATGTTCAAAATTATTCTCATTATTATAAACCATGGTTTTCAATCGAGTATATGGTATTTTATAGGAAAGACCGAGTTTCGTGAAGACGAGGATGGACATGTTATAGGAGACTGTATCAAGGTATGTCGATTAGGTTAACTAACTTAAATTATTATACATTTTAATTTACAGTGGCACATTATTATAGTCTTGTGTTCTTCATATATATTTTTACAGTCATTAAAATTCGAATAATGTACCTTACCGTACCGTTTCAGTTTGTCCTCCGTGAGTTACCATCACCCCCAGTCCCAGCATCCTGCTGTGCTGCTTTGCTAGAAGCATATAGTAAGTTTTGTCACTTTTATAAATTCAAACTTATTTATACAATACTCCAAAAAGAAATCACTTACATATTTCTATGCTCATGGTTAGAAACTGATCGGGCCACAAGAGTCAGCACCATACGTTCAGCTATTTGCGACACCTTCCCAGAACCAAATCGCCGATTATTACAGAGGTAATTAGTAACCGGATTCTTGGAATTCTTTAATTTTCTAGAATGCTGGTCGGTAATACTTCTTTGTGGCACATTTATTACTATTGGTTGAATCATGTGTATGATTAATTTCCAGGATATTGATAATGATGGAAGCTGTTGCTGAGAACAAAGCTGTGAACCGAATGAGTGTTTCGGCAGTCGCAGCTTGTATGTCACCACTACTACTTCGACCACTTTTGGCTGGTGAGGTTGAGCTGGACAAGGGATCGGATATGGGTGGTGATGGGTCTGTTCAACTTTTACAAGCCGCTGCAGCAGCTAATCATGCTCAAGCAATCTGTATTACACTGGTTGAAGAATATGATAAAATATTTGGGGTAAACTTTTGATTAGTTTTCTTTTATTACCTTAATCCAATGATGCTTACACGAAAGAAAGTTAAGATGGGCAGCAGGTCTTGACTCTTGAGGGCAGGGCAACTTGTTACACTGGATTTGGGTTGACCAGCAAACACCTTTTTGTCTAATTGATAGAATTGATTTATCATTAAAACTCAATATGCTAATTTTGACTTAAAAACTAGCAGACTTTGGGTGACTTTAAATCTGTTTACCCGTACCTTTGTAGCTGAGACCAAATCGACCAACTAATAAGTAAATTCAGAAAATTGACACCATTTACTATAGATATTGATTGTAACAAGAAGGTATTTTCAGGAAGAGGACATGTTAAGTGATCTATACTCTGACTCAGACGACTATGATAGTGAGAGTGGAAGTGATGAGTATTACGAAGAGAATGAATACAGTGAAGACGATGACGTTGGAAATAAATCTGATGGTTCTGGCTCTTATGAAGAAGAATCAGAACATGGTTCAAGTAGTAGTTATAGTGAGAGTGAAGATGATGATCATCACACAAAGGTTCTATTTTTGGACTGTATATTGTAAAACTATTGATAATATATATTTTTTTAATATATTATCTTAATGCTACAAAATGTTTTTGTAAATGCAGGGTTCCGTTAGCTCAAATGAAATTAGCAATTACTCTAAAGATTCCGTCAGTAGGAAAAAAACAATCAAGAGACGAATTAGTGTAAGTATACATATGTAGTTTACAAATCGCTTTTCTGATGTTAAAGTTTTATGGTATTAAATGCTTTTTATTTATTTATTTTATTGCCATTTGCCAATGTAGGTAAAGAAGGGATCACCCCTGGAACACATTGCATATATAACTGAACAACAGTAAGAAATCGTTAAATGATCAGCATGAATAATTAAGATTTGGGTGGTCTTGGTTGATGTATTTACTAACCATTAAAAACTGACAATAATTTTATTCTTGATTTATTGTTGCCTATCAGGGCTGAGATTGTTATGCTCGAGTCCAATAAGGCTAAACTTAAAGAGAGAATTGAAGCAGAGGTAGTTTCTTCTTATTCTTGATTATTATTCTTTTAAGAAAGACAATAATCATAAAGTTTTTTGGCGCTATACTGGATTACTTTATACAGGCCAGACGGAATGCAATTCTGAAGGAGGATTTGGTGAGCAAAAAGAAGGCTTTAGAAATGCGTCGTGTAGATCTTTTGGAAGAGGTATTGATTGTTGTGATTTGAATACTATGTATTTGATTGTTGTGATTTGAATACTATGTATTTGATTGTTGTGATTTGAAATCACAATTGTAGTTAAAGACATTCTTCAGACTCTGCTTGGTCGAAGATTATTTTTTCAATGGACTAAACATTATTTCATGGCCAAATTGCTTATGCAAGTCAATTATAGTTTGGATTTTTGGTACTTAATAACACAACCTTAAATGTGTAGGTATCAAGATTAGAGGAAGAGTTGCAGAAAATTCCATTACCAGACTCCACTGATGAAAAAGTCTGTGTTTAATACTCACTTGATTAAGAGTTGTAGAAAAGCATTAAATCATTAACTTCTAGATTTTCTAAAGACAAATGCAGATCCAGAAGACATCGACCAATCAGAGGCCAGTGACCCTGGATTACAGCGTAATCAATTGCATGAACAAAATTCTGATGCTACACGTGATTCTTCTAACCAACAACCACTTTCTCCTGATCATGAAACAAAGTATGGACTATGTCCTAAATATTTATTTATTTATTACTTTTCTGTTATTCTAATGTGCAAGCTAATCCAAATTTTCTTTACCATCTATTAATTTTGTGGATACGCCTTGTTTACAGAAAAGATAAGGAGAAGGATCGAGAAACTACAGCTTCTTCAAATAGGATTAAGGTAATTTATAAGCAGTTTTTTTATTATTTCTGGATGTAAGAGTTACGTTTTCGGGATAAAAACAGAAGCAACTGTTAGATATTTAAGTTTAATTTTGGTTATTCTGTGTCAGGATACACACTCTATCAAGGAACACAGCGAGAAACCTCATTTTCATTCATTTACTAGTAAAAATTATGATCGGGGTATGAGCAAGTCTACATGCTCTAGAAGGCCTCCTCCAAAAGCCGAGGCAAAGACATTTATCTCTTTGCAATGTTCTTTCAGTACTAACTAGCGAACATTGTTTCGGTTTATCAGCTAATCCGGTGAAATACATATGTTTTTGTTTTTAACAGGCAGCTAATCCAACTTCAGCCCTTTCGAAAATAACAAACAGACTCAACTTTTTGAAAGAACGACGCAACCAAATATCTGATGACCTGCAAGACACTGATAAAGATCATAAACTTCCCAAACACAGAGGTAGTAAAAAATGGTCAGAATCTACACAAGTATCTGATGAATCACACACACAATCATCAGATAAAGGAAAGGGTTCCGACACCAATTCTCACAATCAAAAAGAGAGTTCAAATCAACAAAGGGATAACTCCATGGATAAGGGAAGATCCGATGATCAGTCTAGATGATCATATCTGTGGCAGCTTTTTTTATATAGTTTTATAATTCTTTTGCTTACATTAATTAATTTACTATTTTGATAATTTAGTTGGGTTGTGAATTTCTAAATTGAGTGCTGGTTCAAGTGTTTAAAGACGATTTAGTGATAGAAGCTAATGGTTCAAACATGCAAGATTAAGGGAAACGTGAAAATTTGATATGTTTGATGACAGTTGGTAATTGTCTTTAGTTACTTTGATATGATGCACAGTTTGGTTGTTAGGATGTTTTATGTAGTCAGCAATATTTCCGTATGTAAATGCAACGTGTGTTGTTGTTTTTGGTGTGGATCGACCAGATTAATGATCAAAATGACTCTGTATGTGTTGATCAACTCGATCTCTAGTAGTTGCTACATTAACCCGTATGTAAATGCAACGTGTGTTGTTGTTTTATGTAGTCAGCAATATTGTTGTTTTATCTAGTAGTTACTTTGATATGATGCACAGTTTGGTTGTTAGGATGTTTTATGTAGTCAGCAATATTTCCGTATGTAAATGCAACGTGTGTTGTTGTTTTTGGTGTGGATCGACCAGATTAATGATCAAAATGGCTCTGTATGTGTTGATCAAATCGATCTCTAGTAGTTGCTACATTAACCCGAATGAGTTACATTCACTCAAATGTGTGGGTGACTTTTGAGCTTCTTAAGTTTCAATCTGCTCTAGTTGTGATCAGCTGCATACGTTTTCCTTTTTGTAAGTGTCGTTGGTGCAATTGAAGTCTGAAACAATTGAAGCAACTTTTGCGTATGATATAACTTTGGCACGAAAAAAAAGTGTGAAAAATAAGCATGCTGTTTGTTGTACACTGATGTTTGCCATGGGTTCATTCGCAAAATTATAGATAAATATGTAATTTTCTTCGTACTGTTTAATTTGAACACTATTTCAAAGTCCCATTTCGAACACGCAAAAAAATGGGCTAATTATTTGCATAAAATTCCTACATTATTTGAAGAAAGTTAAGTTTGTTATTCATATATATATATATATATATATATATATATATATATATATATATATATATATATATATATATATATATATATATATATATATATATATATCGTGCCTTGTTTTTATTTTACAAATTGAGGGATTTTATGCATCTCTTCTTGTTTTAATCCACTAGTGATATTAATTTATTGTTTCTGCTTCATTGATTTAATTTGCACATACATGTCCTAATCTTTTTCCTGTGTTCTGCAATTCTTTGCATTCTAAACGTAAATGATATGAAAAATGTGGTCGGCACTTGGTGTGATAATACATATCTATCTTCTGGTTCTTTTCGGAGTACTATGACATCGAACTTACTGAAAGACGCACGACCCATGATATAGTTATGGAATCATGTTTGTGTTACAACTGTTTTCATGTTAGGCTTGGCCTCATCATATGTTTCTGCAGTATAATATAAGAAACTTATATATGTTGATATCTTTAGTTAAAAACCATATTAATGTTTTCTTATCCATACAAATTTAACTAATTCTTTTTCACCATCATCACTACGATACATTACATATTTTCTTTTGCAACCCAATATCATATACTTATATAGAAACTTAAAATTCTTTAAGAATTTTACGGACTTGTTCAAGTGTCACAAAGAGCACTACAGTAAAAGGACCCTGCCTCGATATCGTTGGTATAAACCCTTTGTATAATGCCATCGGCCCTTCAGCCTTAACTGTCTTAACCGCACAATCAATCGCCCCTTTATACGGCGGCTCGACTCCTTCCACCACCTTCATATTCATCACTCTAGTCTTTATCACATCCACTGGATTTGACGCAACTGCAGCTACAAACCCTGCTGCAAAACTCGCAGTCACATGTGTCCCCAAGCCATCTTTCATCACACCTTTTGCTAATATCGTTTCCTTGATCTGATCATATGACGCAAGCTGGGACGCTGTCACGATCATAGCTCGGTTTACTGTCAATGATGAGCCTCTCCATAGGCTGGTGACACCTTCTTGTTTCACCATCCTGGTGATAGCATCTGCAACGCCTTTGTAGTTTCTACGTTCAGCCGCCGGGAGCCTCCCGTCTGCTTGCATTCTCACCATTGCAACGTCGGCTGGGTTCCCGACGGCTGCACCAATCCCTCCTGCTAATAACCCGGAACCAATCTTTCGGGTTAACGAAAGGTTACCCGTGTTAGGGTCAGACCATTTTTGTTTAAAGATTTCGTATAGGCCCATTCGGGTAGTGGAGTAGAGAGTCTGGCGTAGGACAGTTGCTGATACGCCAGAGAATAAAGCTGCAACACCTTCTGTCTGGAAAATCTTAACACCTACTGAGACGGGTCCTACAGACTGCGGTCGTGGCAGCGCAATTGTTGCGCTGCTATGGCCGTTCAGGGCGAATACTGTAGGTGATTCGCCCTGTAGTTGCATACGGACCTTTATGAGATCAAGAGGGTGAGTTGAACATCCTGCTATGATTGAGGCAATACCACCTTCTACAAATCCTTTGACACCCATTTTAATTAAAAAAAAAAAAAAAAAAACAACAACAACAAATATAGAGATCTAATGAAACTTACTATAAAAAAAATAATAAAAGAATGAATGAATTTAATGGTTTAAAGACACCAACTAGTATAGAAAATAAAAATGTTTTGAGTTGAATAGGTTGAATGGTTTGTGATGTTATTTATAGAAGGAAAATTTGCAAGAAAGTAGGAGGAAAAAGAACCGGTACGCGTATGTGAGACCCGACTTACACCCGGTTATCCAATTTGGAAAGGTGATTTGTCTTGTACAAGTTGTTTATGACTCATTAAATGTGGAGAATAGTTGGCTTGATTTAGTTTGACTTGTTAAGTATCTTGCCAAATTTAAAGTGTCAATAATTTTGAAAACGACCGAATATGTGTGACGTTACTATACGGCGTCTAATATTTTGTATTCACATAACTTTTGTATTATCAATGTAGTTCATAGCTTACTAGCTAAAAGTGAAATAAATAAATAAATGGTAAAAAAATAATCACCTATAATTTGATTTTCTGTCAAATATAGTTAGAAGAGATTATCTCATAAAATGTTATAATCTTTTATTGGTAGTTGTAAGAGCATCGACTATGATAATTTATAAATAGGTTTATAGTACGATTATGAGGTTCAAAATTTTGCAAACTATAATGGAAACATATTTAATGCTTAATTGACATGAGAAGGTCTAATATTTATTAACAATTTAATGCATTTGAGGTATATGTGATTTTATAAAGATTTAAGAAGTTTTTGTGTAGTGAGAATAAGTTTATATAATCAAAAAAATTTAAAAATTAATGACTTTGATCAATTATAAACCTCTACAAAGGTCTATCGGATACCTAAATGATTAGTGCCATGATGACAAGATTATTTTACCAACTAATTGTTCTTAAAAAAACTTATTTACAATTGCATGGCTTGTTAAAAAATGTCGACTATATAGTGTTTCATTTTAAGAAGATATTTTACAAGAACCGGTCTGTATATAGTGCATGATTACAACATGCTCTTGAAATAGACTACATTTAATACCTAAAATGAATGTTTTATCTTTGACGAATTCTAAACACCATTTACTAGGCTAAACAAAGTTGCTGAGAAGACCCATCATCAATATCAACTTGTCCAATTGAAACTTATAAGAACGAGTTTATGAGTGATACCCTAGTCAAGACTAGAAGTCTACCATGAGGCCACAACCAACATGAAAGGTAAATCGTATAACTATCATAATTAAAAAGTTACACATGATTAAAGGCAAACCGGGGTATTTGAATCATCACATCAACTTTACATTGTTTAAGGATAGAAAGAATGCATGTGTTGTGGGTAAAATATATATTCTTTGTTCCTTTACCTTCTAACTAACAAAGCATATGGTTTTATATCCTATGAAAAAATTAAGTTTCTAAAATAATAATAATAATAATAATTTAATATAGCGACTCAAATCGGTGTAACATGCAAAATTTGGACAACACTTGGGCGCCTTTCACAGATTGTGATCACCAAACGTCCCTTAGATACCGTCCATCTGTCTGTAGCTTCTTCATAAATGCCTCTGCTTTTGATGTGTCCAACTCATCCTGAAACATGTTTGACTGTTACCAAAAATCCTTACGTTTTATCTGCCCAAAACAAGCAGCTATCTGATCAAGTTCTGATTTAAAAATTAAGCATTAAGGTCACTAAATTGTTTGGCAGTTTGGCTGTGTTGGAAGGTTTTAGAGCAGTGAGTGAACATTACACGCTAGAGGTAGCAAAAAAGGAAGGTCCGATGACAGATTCAATGGGTAACTTCAGATATTTTTTGGGTTGACCCAAAACATTATTTTGTCTAAAAGTGGAACATAATACCTAAAATATTTAGATTAAAAAGATTTAGACCTCCCTTCTAAGGATTTTGTCTAAAAGGGAGGGCGGGAGGGGGAGAGAGAGAGTTCATGCCTGTTGTTGGACAATAGTATGCAATGTGCGATGAACATCTTTAGCCATACCCTTTGCATCACCACAAACATAAAGATAAGCACCCTCGGATATCATATTCCAAACTTCAGCAGCCTGCACGTACATAACCATATATACAACATTAATAACTCAAAACCAGATGGGCCAGGGCTAGTCATTACTTAATATTTAAACCAACTTTTTCCATCATCTTATGTTGAACATATTCCTTCTGTTGACCCTCCCTCGAGAATGCTATGATTAAATCTGAAACTGCTCCTTGATCCACATAGTTATTAAGCTCATCCTCGTATATGAAATCCTTCGTTCCAAAAAACAGAAAGAAACAAGTAAAACAGGATTTGAGATTCATAAAAATGAAAGGATTAAATTTAATTAGTAGAGGTGGCAATCCCAACCCATACACACAGATCGAATAAAAAAAGGAGCTTAAAAGAAAACGGGTCAAATGGCTAAAACATGGCAAAAGTTTACTGATATATATTTTTAATGTACATAACCACCTCAACCATCATATAAAAATGTTGATTATTATTGTAAAAATAAAATAAAATAAAATAAATTAAAATAAAATAAAATTGTAATCATATTTAATTCAACTTAAAACGATTAAAGTTTATTGGTAGAGGAGGCAACTCCAACCCATTAACCTATGAATGGGTCAATTCGTTTTATCTCGTATCTCTAACGGATCACATAGATCGAATAAAAATGGAGCTAAAAAGGAAACGGGTCAAATGACTAAAACAGGTCAAGAGTTGACTGAAATATATCTTTAATGTATATAACCACCTCAACCATCTTATAAAAATGTTGATTATTATTTAAATAAAAAAAATAATAATAAATAAAAATAAAAAAAATAATTATATTTAATACAACGTAAAATTTTCTTATTCGTACAAAAAAAAGTTACCTATTTTGACCCTTTACCCAACCCACCTGATAAACCCATTTTTCCGCATGTATGATGATTAGCTCATAGCAAAATGTCTCACCATTTGTCGATTTCTACATCCGAAGAACAGTAAAGCCGGACCAAGTTGAGCACCATCCTCTTTCAAGGCGACTCTTTCCTGTTTTAATTTTATTGGCATATTAGATTTCGATGTGCTGCTTATAAAGGGTAGATAAGACTATTGTCTAACTGAAACCTGTAGGAATCCTCTGAATGGTGCCAAGCCTGTTCCTGGACCAACCATTATAACTGGAGTTGAAGGATCTTTCGGTAACTTGAAATTAGATGATCTGATAAACACATGAGCCGAACTACACTCGAGGCTTTTCTCCAGAGGAACTGCATTCTGAAATCTGACAATGTGACTAATTGTGTTGATGTAAAAAAAGTCATAAATGTCCAAGAAATGAGAACTTTGTTGATGCAAATAATGTCTAAAAACGTTATTTCTATCTTTCGATATCTCTACGTTTTGATGATAACAAAATGTGAAAACACTTTACGTAAAAATGAACGTAAACAAGTTTTTAGTCGAGATCCCATTTCTACGTAAATCACTCTAGGTAAGAACAAACAAATTTACAACTTGACAAATGGTCAAAAATGTGAATTGGTAGTTTGACTTCACATTTTTAATGTGACAAAACTTTTTTTTTCAAAAATACACCTTACAAATTATTTTTGAAATATAAAGAAATGTTTTAATTGGTGCTAGCTAGATTAGTACTCGACATTTAGCTTAGTGTCGGAAATCGTGATAAGCGACGTTTACGGTTTTCTCCGCCTGAAGAGAGTTTTGTTGACATAGTGCTTAGAACTCTCGAGTTGGGTACTCGGGGAGTGGAGTAGGGCGAAGAAGAGCTTCGTGACCAAACCACTATAAATCTATTTGTCTTGGTTTGATCTTTCCATCTCATCTCTTTATATTTAATACTTATATTAGTTAGTGTAGTGTAAATTTCATATTGGTGTTGATTGATTTCACAAAAGTGTTGAATCAAAGGTTTTCAAAGAAACTTTTTTAATAAAGAAAAATAAATCGGTAAAACTATTCAACCCCCCCCCCCCCCCCCCCTTCTAGTTTTCCACAAACTTAAATAGAATAGCCAACTTTTTGAACCATCATACTTGGTTTTTATTGCAGCCTAAGCATGATTCTTGCGAATTTCTTTAAAAACAGCAATTTCATATTGAAAAAGGCGATCAACTATGGTTACTTTTGGGTAAAGCTCTTTGCTTGTACTCACAAAATGACAAAAGGCTGAAACTTTCAAATTAGTCAAGGTCACCAGCAAGTCAATTGGAATACCATTGTTTTGACTTTTGACGAGGTAATCAAGTCAAGTAACTTTAATCAAAACAAAGATTACTGTTTTGAATTTTTACCTTTTTTATGTGTGAAAATAACGATGCAAAATAGTAGTTAGATCAAAGTTGGTTGACCTTTTAACATGATTTGCATAAAAAAGCAGTAAGGTTTGCAAGTATATTTTTGATAAAATGGGAGAACAGACAGCCAATGGATACCACTGTGCTTGCCATAAAATGGGAGAACAGACATGCAAGTATATTTTTGATAAAATGGGAAAATTTATGGTTCAAAGAGGGATCAAATGAATCATTAGTAACTATCAGAGAAGTAAGCTGAATATTGCACCTTCATCCATGTAGAACAAACACCTCGGTGGACTCGGCCTGTGGGACTTGGACCATAAACTAAAGCACATGTCACATGAACCCTACCAGGAGTAAACCTGAAAAAAATGGAGGAAAAAGAACTATTCATTCATGATCTCTAGCTATCTCTCATGATTCCTACAAACTTGTGCACAAATCAATTGTCGCTATTATATATAAGATGCTAGAATTACCTCGGGGATGAAGAGATGGAATAGTAGCGTGGTTGTAAACGAGGGGCTACTGCAGCGAAAAATACACCAAGTGGAGGTTTAGCAGAGGGAAACTCTGCCATAATCTCAAGAAGACTACGTTGCATTCCTATAACCCATTTCGAATAATCACCCTGCAAATAATACAATTAGAATACATAAAGGTGGAAAATTTGGTGGATTGAATAGCAGGTCAAAATGGGTAATTAGTGTACGTGTTAGAACAGGCCGGGTTGGGTAGACCCAAAATTCTTTATGGTCAAAAAAGGTTTTGATTCAATTTTAAGTAATATGTTTGTTAAATATAATTATAAAATCAATATCATTACCAATAATAATCTAATTTCTTATACAAATTGATTCTGGTGGTTGTATGCATTTTTTATGCACTTTAGGCGACTTTCAACCCATTTGACTTTTTTCCTTTTTAAAATAACTTTTTTATAGATAGAATAAAAAATAAAATCGACCCCCTCAGAATTAAATGGTGAAAATTGCCACCTCCACCAGATCATACTGACATGTACCATTCAGATTTTCCAAGGAAACAAACTAGATGAATTGTTACTAAGAGGGTGTTTGGCATCACTTATTTTTTCTGCTTTTCTGCTTTTTTGTTAAGATAAAAAAAAAATAATAATAATAATAATAATAATAATAATAATAATAATAATAATAATAATAATAATAATAATAATAATAATAATAATAATAATAATAATAATAATAATAATAATAATAATAATAATAAAAAAAATAATAATAATAATAATAATAAAAAATAATAATAAATAATAAAAAAAAAAAAAAAAAAAAAAGGTATTCAAGGATAGATGTTCGATTACCTTGCCCTGAGGAGAAGATAAAAACTTCAGCCGTTCAGCTTGACTAGGTTCACTTGCGTAAGCAGCCAAAGCGAGCAAAGCAGCCTGCATTAATAGTATGGATTTCAATGGAATTGTAGAAAGAGACCAAAAAAGGTGCATAGGATATGGATGCTGGGAATAACTAGATGGCACAAAAAGGGTAGATTGGACGATTGTTAAAGAAGGGAAATATTTTGCTCCAGTCAGGTTGACCCAGATATCTTTTGTCCGACAATTCAATAAGGAATTAGGTTTTAGGTCTAAAAATGTTCTTCAGGTGTGTCTTAGCACTAAAAATATCTTTCATAGTTGAAATTGTCACTTCTAGGAATGATTCTTGTGCAGTTAATTTTTATTACCTTCCGAGGGGAACTTAGCAGATCTGCATAACATGCCAAGGCAGTGCGAACGATGCAAGGACCAGGAAATGGTGGCGGCAATGAGCCTCCTAGGGGTGTACCATCTTCAGTATCAGTATGGATAGAGAATAACATATCCAAAGGTTGACCCAACAATACTGCAGCTTCTTCCACAGTCTCATCACAATTTTCAGCATAAATACCCACATGGTCACCAGTTTCATATCTGGGAAAGAAGAAAGAATGATGAATTCCATCAGCTGATTTTATCTTTCAGCAAAGTAAATCGGGATAACTAATACTATTTAATCTAGTACAGCATTTTCAGAGAACAAGAAGAAGCTCACGTTATACCGGTGCCAGATATGTCGAACTCAAGATGAATGCAAGATCTATCAGAAGCAGGTTTGTGAAGTTCTTTCTGGACAGCAACACTGACTCTACATGCAGAAAAAATAATGGGTATTAGCCGGGGAAAAAAAAAAGTTAACATAATAAAATCATAAAATACCTGCATGGATGGTGGATATCATATGAAATATTCCCATTAGCACCATTCATGTACTTATCCTTAGATGATATACTAGCAGGATCATGAACCACCACCCGAAATTGATGTATAACAGCTGTGTATGGAGTAATAACCTTTACTTCCTCCTTTTTGTGAAGCAGGTGATCTAACTCTGGCCATAGATTTTCTCGCCTGTAAATTGCTCGGAGACATGATTATTAAACACCAAAAATGTAGCTAGTTACCAAGCAGTTTAGTCAACTGTAAATTGCTCACTACATAATTATTCACCCCTAGAAATGTGGTTAGTTACCAAGCAGTGAAGTCATCCTCAATGCACTGATCATCATCTCCAAGACCTGTGGTAACGATGCGCTTTGCACCTGTAATGTGAAAAGCATTAACTTGAGTTACGCCACCAAGAATTAAGGACTCCAACTAAACTTCTCATACAAAAAACACACTTTAAACTGGGATACCAAATTTTGAATTTGTACAACGGTAAAGAAAATACGGGGAAGATCAGGTACCTTGTTGCGTTAGTTGCTCATCTATCACCACTGCAATCTGTTTAGTTTATACGGTGAGATGATAGCAAATGGAAAGAAGAAAAAAGAAAACTGTGATATGATGATAACCTTGTTAAAATGTTCATACTGCCTGTTACCAAGACCAAAGACACCATAAGAGAGATGTTGAAGCCAGACACCCCGTTCATTTTCCTAAAGAAAGATAATATAAGTAGCACAATACCATATTAATAAATAAGAGTTGGTTTTTAGCAATGCAAATAAAATAGCAACTATTAATAAATCCACCTACCTCAGTAAACCATTTGTAAAATCTTGCAGCATTGTCAGTAGGCTCTCCATCTCCATACCTGTGATGTCAGAAGAGCATAATCTCAAATGCTTCCAGCTTTGAATGAACCTAAAACACAGAAATAATGTCCAGGAATCAGAAGACTTACGTTGCAACAATGACAAAAGCCAGTGTTTCCTTTTTAAGCTTTTCTTTGTATTTGTCTTCATCAGCTGCATAGTCATCCTATGAAAAAAATCACAAAAACGCTTAAGACAGTTTTCTTTTCACATAATGACAACTTTCTGTAAACACATACCAAGTCAACAACCCTCACGACAGCCTTTTCATATCTTGCCTTAATTTGTTCTGCTAAAGCCTGCCATTAAAACAACTTTACTCACGTCGTAAAAAGTAATAACATAAATGAAACTAAGAGCATACACAGAGAAACTTTTGTCATTCAGCCAAGAATCTTGTGTATAGCTAATAAATAGTTTTTGCAGGATTAGCAGCATTTGACCAATTCTTGAGTTGGATTATCTGGGAGGTCATATGAGAATAAGCAAACCAATGACGTTTCTGTGGCCTTAGTACTCTGTCCGTATCTTCTACAACGAAATTTCATATTAAAAATACAAATGATTATTCTCAAACTTTAGGGCAGAGGCTAACGTCTTTCAAGAACTCTTTTATGCTTTATTTTATGTCATGGATCTTACATATATCCTGGTCACCTGGAACTATGATTGTGGTTCACTAAGTCCTTTGAATTTGATACGAGGAAGTATAGGCTCATTTCGGATGGCTCCGGTTCGATGTACCCTATTAATACAACAACATACCCAATCATGCAAGAGCGAGGTATGGGGGAGGTAGAAATGTAGACAGATCCTACCCTTACCCCAGGAAAAACCTGCTTCTAGGGAGACCTCCATAATAATATCAAATTGCTACATCTCTATTTTTATTATTTTATACAATAGTGTCAAATAAGCAAGATATATTAGTATTTGATAAAATGTTTGGTACATAACTCAGAAGTGAAAAACATATCCAAAAGATTTATTAAAAAAAAAAAAAAAAAAAAAAAAAAAAAAAAAAAAAAAAAAAAAAAAAAAAATCCATTCTCAAAAGAAAAATAAAAATACTCAAGTAATCTAATCTTCATCAAGATTCTCCCATTACAAGTCTTGTATTGGAGCCTTCGAAGTATGTACTTTCGGGATTCATGTCCCACTTCTTATGTGGTCCCTCTTTTTAGCTTTACAAAGCATGATTGTAGACAAATATGTTTGGTGAAATGTGAAGAATATATTACTATCAACATATAACTTTTACAAGGTATTCAAAGGATCAGAACAAGCTCAGATCCTTTACAGCAGATAAAAATGACTAGAGCTAAACATTCTAACTATGCAACTGAACACCACATCTAATTCTTCACATTACCACCAACCAGCCACTACATTTCCTGTAACAACTTTTGCACAACTTATACTCTTCCAGTGTAGAACAGCATAAGCTACAAAAGTTTACAGGCCTCATGACTGATTAAGACCAAGTACACAAACTACATTTCCCTCATGAAGGCAAACAAATGTTCCTCACTGCAGCTGCCACCACACAGTAGGACACATAAGTTTGGCATCCATAAAAGGCTTCATCTGCGTACTGGCCTTAATATCTCAGATAAAGGGTTACATTTCCTTTATGAAGGCAACATTTTGAACCCTTCTGCAGCAACCACCTCACAGAAAGGTCCAAAAGTTGGCATCCATAGAAGGCATCACCCTATACCTCTGAGATCCAACCATCTCTATAACTCCCATACACCTCACATATCCCATACTGCATTCACCCCAAATCTTGCATACAAACCATTCATTTCTGTAGAACCAAACACCCATACAGTGTTCAAACGAATTCTGTTTATGCTATGTATAAGAGAATAAGTCTCGAATTCTCTCCATCAAAGAACTACTTACGGGTTGTGAAAGAACGTTTTTAGCTACCTCGGCTAGTTCTGGAGTTTCTGACTATAACTCAACCAAGTCAATTGGATCCATCATTACGGCATCCATTTGAGTGACAGAAAGAGAATAAAATCCATTTGAGAAACACTTTTTTTTTTCTTGTTAATTTTCCACAATTTTTTCAAAGGTTTTCATTAGTACCATTCATTTGTCAAGCTTTGGAGCCTTTATAGCAATTCCTCCTGGCGCTAATTTACTAAGATAGGAAGTATCATAAATTATTGTTATTAATGCAGTTCCTAAACAATGTAAAGGAATTGTCATACTTATCAATGTCTATTAGTGATGCAATACAGAAAAGCAAAGCCTTTTTCTGTCTATTTCCTTTTCACGGTCCTATAATTCATACAAAGCAAACAGTGAAGCTCATGCTAGAAAAGCTAAAGCTTTATTGCTTAGAGGGCTAGAATGTGCATCCTAATGTCCCTTTCATACTAAACTAATCAATAAGTGCCTATATTTAAATAATTTGCAGATCAAAACCAATGATGCAAAATGTTAGCATTGCTCATTCCCAGTTTGTTCATGTTGAAAAACCTACGTTTAGATTAAAATATACGAGTACTTATCTAACTTGATATTTTTTTAGTAACACTTGACAAATTGTATAATCCAACAAGATCATCCAGGTTTCTGGCTGAAGCATTGTAAACATACAAATGTTTGTTTTCATCAGAAGGTATGAAAAAATGCTAATAATTCTGCAACTGCACTATTTTTCTAAATGTTGGTATAACCATAAACTCATTAACATGTCGCCACCATGCATTAGGCATCTCTTCCATCTAAAATAATTATCCAACAAAATGTTGGCTAGCATGATCCACTGATCCTTACTCCTAATTTAGTCTTAATTTAAGACACTGGTTACCAAAACAACAAAATCAATTAGTACCTATAAGTTCCTATAAATTTCACCTCCAAAATTCATCGAAACCTAACTTCTCATTTACTCTATTCTCATACTAACCAAATGCCCTAACACGTTAGACTGTATACTAACCAAAAGTTTTGTGCAAAGTTCATCTATGTTTGTGCCTTTACTAGACAAACGAACATGACAAGGCTTTTATGTTCATTTAATTAAACGAATAAAACACGAATATACTGTAAATTCTGATTACTCGAATACTAACCAAATGCCCTAACACAAACGTTTGCAAAGTTCATTTATGTCCGTACCTTTCTCCAAAATGTTAAAATCGGCAGAAAAAACCCCAACTCTGTAAACCCGTGACTCCGTGAGTGTCGACTGACCCTTCCCAAGGACCAGCCGCAATGCTCAGTTTTTTTATTTATTTATTTTTTTGGCATCTTAATACACAAACACGAACAAATATATACCTTGCCCTATTTATTCAGTTAAACTAACAAACACAAAATCACAAAAAACTTTATAACAAAAACAATACTAAAAACAAACAAACAAACAAACAAACAAACAAACAAACAAACAAAAAAAAAAAGTTATATTATTATAATAGCTACCTTTGAAAAACCCTCAGCAGTACCAGTTTGAGTACCGAAAAACACCGTCACCTTAACCTTACCAGATCCAACATCAGCGTCATCTTCTTTATGTACAACTGGCACAGCTTTAGGTACAGCTACATTTTTGTTACCTGCTGTATTATTATATATAAAATATGATATGCCTATAACTAAAGCAACTGAAGTTGTGACTATAATGATTAGTCCGTTTGAAGAGTAGAGTGATGACGTCATGGAGTTGATGTCCATTCGTAATTGAAGGGATTTATATAATTTGGCGGGAAGATGTGTTGATTCTACGGTGGTGGCTGGTGCTGCTGGTTTTTGGGTTTAAGTGTTTGACTATCGTTGTCAAACTCTTTTTGGTGATTGTGGGTCCTTTGTCTTTTAAGAGTTTTTTCCTCTCAAAACAAAAAACAAATGTATTGATTTTTAATTGGTTTTGTTAACGACAGCCTTAACGGTTGTCGTTAAAAAGACATTACTATTTTATTATAATTGTTTGTAAGAAAGAAATTCAACCAATCACAATCAAGTATCCATTGTGTATTCACTATATCTTAGATTGTCTTCATCATTTTTCGGAACTATCATCCAATAAAAAACATTCATAAATAGTGTTGTAATAAAACTTATTTGCTTAATGACAACCCTTAGGGCTGTCGTTAGCAAAACCCATTTTTTATTTGTATTTATTTCTTCAAATTAATTGAGGTAAAAAAAAATTTTGAAAGTAATAGTGAAATTTATTGATGATCATGTAATAAATATTTATATTCTTCATTTGTTTGTTTATGTTTGTAAACGAGTAATTTGGTTGTCGCACATTGCTAACGAATACTTTTTGTCTGATATTGACTGGAAATTATTGCGTCCACACTAAATGCAATTGACCTGTACAAGGAATTGCCCACCATTCCTGAGACTGTTTTTTCTGTGCTTTTGAAATGGTTCGACGTTAAGCAATACACTCATATACCATACCCAAAGAACACACCCATAAATCTACAAACCATGACTGAATGTTGATGGGTTGGGGTGTTCAAGTGGGTTAAGAAGGCCAGGCATAATAGGGTTAAAAAGACAAAAGATTTTTTTAGGGATGTGAGTCATATTTTTTAGGAATTTGCAGCGACATAATTTTGTGTGAAACTAAAACCATGTTATTTTACCATGGGTAATGAATCGAACTTACTTTATAGTTGCCTTTCAACAACATTCCATCTCAATCTTTTACAAAATATTAAATATCATATATTTATCTTTTCCGGACATGATATATTCATAACCACAACATATCTAAAAGAGATGGCAGTAAAAGCCACTTCCTCTTCCTCTTCAAGGAGAACCATTTTAGGTGTTACAACCGTAACTAGAGTTTCATATTGCTTTGAGATTCAACGACTCCAATGGCTAAAGTTTCTCCTAAAGAGACGTGACAAGAAAACACGAATAGAGATATAAGCCAAAACCTTTTAAAAAAATCATGTAGTTCTAAAGAATAAAGAATGTAAAAACAACACCATAGAACATTAAAAGCCAAAGATAGGTTGTTTGAAACCATATAATATATAGTAAATCAACCAATTGGACCTTTTTAGACGGTAAATCATATCCAATGTATTCGCTGAAATTAGACTAACACAACATGCAGTAAGACTTAAAATTATATCAGGCCTTGATATACTTTTAAAGAATTTGCACATTCCTCGTCTTTTAATGGGTATGTAGTGGTCTAGGAAAACGTTAACCACAACATGCTTAACGATTTTGTTTTGGCCAAAATACTCATGCATTGCATCAGATATATACCATTGGTTAAAAACAAGAGAAAATAAAGGCTGCATTTTTTGACAAACAGGTTTTCTCATGAAAAAAATATGCCTAAATGATTGTTCAAGTCAATAAGGCCTGGTTAATGGCATCCACTCTAAATACCTTACCTAAATGAATATTACACCCTGAACACTAAATTTACACAGGACCTCATTACCTAAAAAAGTTACGGGAACCCTATCATTCTTCCAGAAACAATAAAAAAAAAGGGAAATCAAGCGACATCAAATTTTAACCTGACACTACTATTTGAAAAAATAACCTGAAGTATGGTTATAAACTGAAATGCAATAACTATTGATGATGCTGCAAAGTATGATTCGGTTGCAAATAAGCTTGAACCCTCAACCTCAGCGTTCACAAGGCTATGCTCTATTAATTATGCTATTTCCGCCAGCTACGGTAGTGGCGAAACACTATTGAGCAATTCACATATCACTTGATACCTTTTGGGTGGAATTGCCACAACATGAGCGTTCTTCTTAGCAAGAGCCCCCACCTCCATAGCCACAGCATGGCGAGGGATGAGGTCTAGTTAAATACGATAATCCATTCTTCACATGCAATTCAAAAATTCACGCCACAACCACGTGAAATGATACTTGTAAAAATAACCACAAATTGAAAGTTGTGGCCCGGAATATGAACTTGTATAGGCACCTTATGAGCGCAAACGCAAACGCAAACACGATGACAAAATACTTGTGACAACTTGTTATCAGAATGCATACAACCAACAACTCTGACCACATGTTTGCCTTTAAAAGACTTGTCTAGATAAAAAAAAAAAAAAAAAAAAAAAAAAAAAAAAAAAAAAAAAAAAAAACCCCTCATGTCTGTAAATCTGGTACTTACAGCCACACATTATATTTCAAAAACCATATAAAATCCATACCTATAAACACATATGAGCCTTTCAAAGCCACTAAAATGTTTTAAAAATCAAACGAAAAAACGGTTGCATTGAAAAACAGGTTTTCCCATGAAAAAGTATGACCGAATGAATGATGCGTGCGTATATCGGTGTAGGTATAGATTATAATTATCAAAACTTAAATTTATATTTAGCTACTTAACCTATAACACACACTAACGAGCAGTGTACCTGATCTATGTAGCTAGTTGATAAGCAGAGTGTCGAACACTAAGAGTGGAATGTTAACACCTTAAACGTCTATCAATATTTTAATTCCTAAGTTATTTCTAAAACGTAATCTAACGCAAGGGGGTTTTTAGCTTGAGAGACTGGCACGATTGATTAGATTAATAAAGGTAAATAAAACTATGGAGTTGAATAAGCGATTAGCAAACACGTACACAAATAGGAAACAGATACAGATAATAGGTCAAGCCGAAAGATAAGCAGATTGTCACTTTGTTTTGTTGCTAGTTTTTTAGGATGAGTGATGAGTGCTCAAACACTCATCATTTTTTGTCAATCTAAACTGCAAAAACATACAAAAACACTCAATAATGCATCAAAATACTAAAAATATTCCAAAATTGTGTTTTATATGTTTCAAATGCAAAATGAGTAAAAACAGTTGAAAAACGATCAAAGTTTGCATAATTGGCAGTTTCAGTCCCTCAACTTTCAAAAATTGGCAAAAATAGTCTCTGAGCACTTATTTTAAAAGAAAAATCACCAAAGGTCCTTTTGAAATCATAAGTTGTCATATTTAGTCCTTTGGTGAAAAATCTCAACAGTTTTGGAAATTTACATTTTCAGTCCCTGAACTTTCAAAGATTGTCAAAATTAGTCCCTGGTCAAATTAATTCAAAGAAAAGTCAACTTAAGTACTTGGGAATTTAAAAAGGTTCAATATTGGTCCCTGGATAAAAGTTTCACAAATTGGCAAAACAGGCCCCTCAACTTTGAAAAATGACACTTTTGGTCCCTGGGGTTTTAAACATTGGAAAATATAAACTTTGGTCCTTGGGATATTTTAACATGGCAAGATTGATCCTTGGAATATTTTAGGAAGTTTGCAAATCAGGTCCTCAATCTTTCATGAAATTACAAAAATGGTCCTTGTGTAAAACTAACCAAACGGATCCCTTTGTATTTAAGAAACCCAAAACAAAACTACAACACAACACCACCCCTAGCCCATACCACCTCCCAGGCCCAACAATACCAGCCCACCCCCACAAATAATAAAACCACCCCACTTCCCCGTTTTTTTTATTACTTCCCAAACGGTCAACCCATTGGTTTGACCCTCATCCTCCACCTCACCCCTGCAAAACCTGCAAACACCCAACAAACACTCCATCTCCACCCCCTCCATCATCACCCCTACACCCTTATACCTCCAAACAAACACCTCAGTCCACACTAAGACCACTTGCACAAGTATTACAGGCTATAAGCCAAATTCCATTTTCCCGCCATATTGGATAAACGGCCAAGATGAATTCTAATAATCCAACAGCTCCAAATCAAAATGGGAAAGTATCAGAGATCAAGTGGGAGCACAGGAGGTCAATAAAAGGAAAGAAAGAAGCAACATAAGGGGGCAAGTAGTGTAGTGTAGTTTAGTTTTAAAATTTTCATGTCGTTTTAGTAAAAGAAATCTCAATTTCCTTATATTTTTCTCTCAGTAGGTTTTAATTTCCATTGTAAATTCACTTTCTTAAAGTTTAATTAAAGTATTATTCAGTTTCAAGCAATCTCAAGTTTTTATTCAAAATTTAAATTTCCACCAATGATTGTTGTTTTTCTCTATTTATGTTCTGAATCATGTTAGTAATTGATATTAAGTACTTCAAAAGCTTTTAGAAGTCTTAACTCATGGAAAATAAGAAAAGAAAAAAAAATTAGGAAAAATTTAAGGAAAATTCCAAAAAAATAAAAAATGGTAGTATAGGTTGTATAAGCTTCAACAAGCTTGATTTTGGTTCACCAATGCTCATTATAGCTTAATATAGCTATTTGTGAGTTTCTTGTTTCATATTTACTGTTCTATTACAAAGTTTCAAAATAGTCAACAAAAAAAGTCAACCTGTTGACTCATTGAGCTGGAGCTTGATATGTTGGTGCATTTGAAGATCCCTATACCCTTTTGGAACTTGTTCATTTGCTCATTCAGTCCTCTTCTTATATCATCTCCATTTTAAGCTTGTGCTCAAATTGTAAGTCCACAGTTAGTTCTTAATTTTGTGCATTGCTTGTATACTGGTTATATTAGAGCTAATCAGTTAAATTGCTACTCATGTAGTTTAATTTAATTGATTAACTGCTTGTTTGCTATATCTCATTTGCTAGATTTCATAGTTGTTCATTTACTCAGGTTATGGGCATTCTTGGCATCATTTAGTCTCAGCTTATTGTACTGCTTGCTTAACTGTCATTTTAGTTTCCTTATGGTCCCTTTAGTTTAAAAATCACATAGGTAGAAGTAGTATTGCTTGTGGTATGCCTTACATGTTTCCTGTTCATTTTCAGTTTGCCACTGGTCTCAGTTTTATGAAACTGCATTATGGTGTTCTAGGTGTTAGTAGTTAGCTTTAATTGTCCTATTAGTCTCTAAAGTAATTAAAGAAGTCAGCTTGATCATTAGTTTGAGTTTTGGTAGCCTGAAATCCAAAAAGTTAGTATAATCTAGTGTATAAAGGGGTGTTTGGATCTTGCCTGATCCTAGTGTTCTTGTTGCTTTGTTGTTTTATCTGTATGAGCAGATTACTTAGGGCATATGTAGGTTATTTTAGTCATAAAACTAGCAGTCATAACTATAAAAGTCAAAATCATCATTCACTATGCTCATATCTGCTTCTGTGGATCTGTGATCTTGTTAACAGTTAGATTTAGGGTACCTTTAGTCTAATCTAGAATCAAATTAGCTTAATCCATCATTTAGGATAAGATTTAGGCAGTTGAAACTCATCTTAGTCAACTTAGGTAGTAAACTTAAAAAGTCAAAAACTTGCATACTGCAGAAATGGGACAGATTTCTAGGGCATTTTTAGGATTCAATATTGATTGGAATTAAGTGTTGTTTGCTGATTTGTAGAGATTAGTAGTTAGGAAATCAATAGCAAAAAGAAAATCCAGATTTGATGCTCATTTGTTCAGGCAAAATTGATCACAAAGAGAGCCCTTGCCCAAACCTGCTGCCCTGCACCACAGGTTTGTCCCATAAGCCCATTTTCTATTGCCACTAGCCACTTCACTAGTTAAGCTCTCCCTGAGCTTTTTGGTATTTTGGGAAGCCACTAGTACTGGCTTACCATTTCCAGGCTTATCTTGGGCCTTGGAGCTCTTGCCCTTAGCATTATTTGGCCTGCTATTTAGCCTAGTGGACTGGTTGGTTTTGGGATTTTTGATTTTGCTTATTTGCTAGTTTTAGCTTATTCTGAGCATTTCTTTGGGTGAACTTAGTTGTTTTAAACTTATATAAGTTGTTTGTACTATTATTTAGCTTTTGGTAGCTTATTGCACTGTTTGCTTATTTATTAGAGCTTATTTGAAACTGCTTATTGTCATTCCTGCTTATTTTTAAGTTTCAACAAGTTTGTTTTCATTAAAGTCTCCTTATTTCAGTTGTTTAATAGTTTCATAAAAGAAAAAATCCAGAAAAACCAATTTAATTTCTAGTGATATTCTATTTAATGTAATTTAGATTTTTTATTTTTCTTTTTAAATTTTTGTTAAGTAATTACATGTTTTTATATTTTTCTTAAATTTCTAGCATATTAAAATGTTTGTAGAATAATTTTCAGAATTTTTGCTTCTCATTTAGTATTTATTAGAATTTATATTAGTTTAATTAGTTATTAATTAATATTAGTAAATTAAATAGTTTTAATAAATTTTGTTAAACAGTAGTATCTTTTTATATTTTTCCTAGGTTCCTCATAATATTTAGTACTTGTAGTAATTTTCTGATAAATTTCACAGTTCATTTGATAATTTCTAGATTTAATTTTAATTAAATTAGTTTAAGTTAAAAAACCAAAAATAAATTAGTTTTAGTGTTACATTTTTATCCCAGATAACATTTTATAATTTTCCTAACTTTTATAAGTTATTAAGTTTCTGTGAAAATTATTTTTGCAATTTTCACTTTTCATTTGCTAATTTTTAGATTTAAATTAGGTTTTCTAGCTTTTAATTAATAATTAAGTAATTAATTAAGAATTAGATTAGAAATAAGTTGTAAAAATATTTTTTATTTTTCTAGGATTCCTGTAATGGTTAATTAGATTTGTAAATTTTTTCTTAATTTTCTAAAGTTAATTTGTTATTTTTAATAATTTAAATTAGTTAAGTAATCTTTAAATAGTAATTAATTAATAATAATTAATTAAATAGTGTAAAAATTAATTTTCTTTTTCTAAAAATTTTCTTTTATCATTAGGATTGTAAAAATATAATTTTCACATTCGTAGGTATTTTATTTCACTAAAACTCGCGTTTTATTTTGTACGTTCACATAAATTTAAATTGAACGTACGAGGTTTTAGGTTTAAAACGTTTCTAGGTATCTAGCTTTCACGTAACCTTTCAAATAGCTTATTTAAGTTATTTCTTCGTATATTCCTTAGTTCAATCAATCACAAACCCCTTTCTGTCCAAATTCACCCGATCACAAGCCCGTTTGAATACCATCCACACCTCGTCGGGACATAACGACCCGGGGAAAAACTATCTTCCACGGAGATTGACTCTAGGCAGTTTGACTTGGTTGACCATCACCTGGTCAATTAGGTTGACCGTTTGGAGCCAATCAAATTTTGGCGTCGCTGCCGGGGAGGTTGTGCGTGTTATTCTAAAACGGTTTGCAGATTAGTGAATCTGGATATACACCCATTGTATATTTACCATCTTTGTTCATATTTTTCTTATTATTATCATATAAAAACAATACGGTTCACGAAAACATTTTAAAATCAGTTTTCAACGAACACAAAAACCCAAAAAGATTTTCTTTCTTATTTGTACAAAATGTTTTCCAAAAACACCAAAAATATCCTTCTTCACCCTCCTACCCTTTTGATTCTCCATTCCTCACCCTCTGTAAACCTTTGATTCTTTCTATGTCGTATCCACACCATTGTGGTTGTCAATGGTGTGGTGGTCCTCATAATGGTGGGAATTGTTCCGGCTGTAGCATGGTAGAGTCAGGAGATGGGTCTGTCTATAACCAAGCTCCCTATCCTTACCATGACACATCTGATTCATTCTACCAGCCACCACATCATGAGATACTGACATATCTGTGTGAGTTTTGTGGAGGTCCTCATCAAGGATTTGAGTGCCAAACCGGAAACACGTTTGTCTATGAACAGTTTTCCGGTGATGCTCAGAATTTTGATTATAACCAATATCCATACGATTCACCAAGCCAGACTCAACGGTTTTACTGTTGTGATTACTGGGGAGGTCCACACTTCAGCTCAGATTGTCAAACAGGGAATCCAATTCCCTGTAACAATCTTGACACATCATATTATGACCAACCTCCACAGTACCAAATGAATCAGGCCCTTCTTCCAGAAATGCAAAATATGATGGAAATCGTTGATGATCTTAAAAGTTTGGTCCAAAATCTTACCCAAAAATATACTCATCAAAAATCCATGGAAGAATTGCTAGCTGAAGAGCAGACTGCTAAAATAAATTCCCAAGATGCCTATGAAAAATCTATTAGGGAATCAATTGCAAAATAAAAAGCAGCCAGATCTAGCTCTCAGTTCCGTTTTATCCCTGATGACAGTGATGATGAAGATACACTTGATATCCTTCAATTCTATAAAGATTCATCAAGTTCATCATTTGATATCCCAGCAGTTGAGATTCCATCTCAAACAACTGCTATCACACCCGAAGTTCACACTCACTCTCTGAACATGGGGATGAGCATCTTGACACTGTTCCTGAAAAGGAATCGGACGAATTCATAAAGTCTAGTTTTGAGAACCTTGTCCCAATCCCAGGAGAGTCACAGGGAACTTTTGATCATGTGTGTGATTTACCTTCCCCTCTTGAGTGTTCAAACGGTCATTTTGAGACTTTCTCCGATTTTAATTATGATTGCACATTTCATGGAGACATTGAGTATGTTGAGGCATCAGTTCCACATTCTGATGCTGATCATCCTCTTGAGGAGTTCGCCGAAGAACTCACTCACATCAATCCACTTCTAACGGGAAGTAACGATGATCACCTTGATTGTGAAGCCGATCTGGGAGAGATTGAAAGTCTCTTTTATCATGATCATTCACTCACTTCTGATCCCAACAGTCCAATAGAGAATGTTGATCACCTTGTTCCAGAAACATTTAATACGATTTTCACCAATCCTCTATTTGAATTCGAATCTGAATTCACTATGATTTGTAACAATCCAATCTTTGATGAGGAGAGTGATGAGCCCACAATGGAACAAGAGTTCACAGATTCACATCATGTGAATGATTCTCTTCATGAGGAGTTCTCCGGTGAACTCACTCATATCATGACTCCTCCGGAGTATGATAGCCCGGGGGGAGATTCACTTAATCATGAGGATTTGCAAATTCCCACCCTCCCTCCCGGGATGTTTTCTAACCCAATGAGCTTAACCCTTGAAATCCAAATTCAGGCTAATGAGCCTGCTCTCGAGGAAGAAGATCTTATCATGATTTTCATCATGGTTTTTGTAGAAAACTAGAAGGGGGGTTGAATAGTTTACCGTTTAAAATCTTTTTAACTTGTTTAGTTAGCTTTGACACTTTCCGTTTGATCAAAGATATATACACAAACACAATATATAACATGCAAGTAAATGAAAGAAACGATCAAACCACAACACGAGTATTTATCGTGGTTCGGCTACAAGGACTCTTTTTCCTTGCCCTACGTCCACGCCCCGAGTATCCAACTCGAGAGTTTCTTTCACTAGTCAACAAGCTCCTTTCACCGGCAGAGAAAACCTTATACGTCGCTTATACTTTTACCGACACTAAGCTAGATGTCGAGTTCTTTACCAAGGGTACAACCACTCCCGTTAGTTCTTTTACAAGGGTACAACTACTCCCAATACACTTTGTATTTTGAGGACTAAAATACTAACCGATCACTACTGAAAATACACAATCAAATGAAGTGTAAACTACACAAGTCTACACAATGCTAAGATAACAAGTCTTGCAACGTTGTGTTGAATACTTGTTACTTTTAATGAGCTCGTGAATCTCTTTGCTATAAAAAGAAACTTCACATATGAAATGTTAAAGGGTTAGATGAAAGAATGAATGTGTGTGTGTAAAATATGATGTAGAGTGATTAGCCAAAAATCAACTTGTGGCTTGGTATTTATAGCAAAGCCTTCTGCAGGCCTGGCGGATACGGCGGAACCCTCAGATGGGTTACGCCCGTGTACCCCCAGGGTTCCGCCGGGCTTGCAGTTGGTTTTGCAATAAATCTTGCAAACCAAACAAAGTCACATCTCATTACACCTTGCAAACCAAACAATGTCACATCTCATAATATCTAGTCAAACACTAAACTTGCAAGCAACCACATAGTAAGTCAAACACATTTTTTTTCCATAAATGTATATTGACAAAACTTGACATAAATGTGATGTGACAATTATATTTTAAGAAATAAAAAGTGTTGTGTTTTATAAAATGTAAAATGTAGTAAAAGTCTAGTTTATGCAAGTCTTTTATACTAAGATTATGTTTTACTTAGAAACTAAAGTTTACATTTTGTCGTTAACAAAACATAGCAAAGATCGTAAAATATAAATAACATTTTTAGGCGATATTTGTATTAACAATCTCCCCCTTTTTGATGATGACAAAACATAAACTTTGTTTTTAAGTAACTCACAAAATCTTGGTGTTTAAGACTAAAAAATTTTTATATTAAACTTGTTTTACTTAAGTAATAAAAATCATATTAAGTTTTGAAGGTTTAATATATTTCTCCCCCTTTTTGTCGAAACAAAAAGTAGAGTAGCGAAGCGGAATAATGCACTTGCTCCCCCTTGCTTGTTACTCCCCCTAAAAGGAGTGCCAAGATGGGAAACATGGATTTTGATCCTACAAAAAATGGTTAGTTGGTTATATATATATAGTCAAGCTTGTAGTTACCACACACATTGCAACCACAATGACAACATAAAAATGATCAACCAACAATGCATGAAAGTAAGTAGAAAGAAATATCATTCCAAGTAAAATTTTGACTTTGAAAAGTCAAAAGACAAGAAATGTTAAGTATTCTTCTACTTCTAAACAAAAACTAAAAAAAATAACCAAGAAAGAAAAATAAAATCCTATTTTCCTAAATGGGGCAAACGGCCTCCAAAGGTTGTCTAGGATTTGTTTGGGTGGGAAAGAGTGTAGGATCGAAATAAATGTTGATTCTTGTATGATTCAGGTTGTCTTGTGTTATGGAAGATGAAGGTAAACATTGTTAGAGTTAGAGAGAGAGAGAGAGAGAGAGAGAGAGTTGAGAGAGTGGGAGGTTTCTAGTGAGAGAAACACCTAATGAGGTGTGTATAATATTAGAAACAACCAACCTTTCCAAATGGGGTGGAAAGGCTATATATAAAATTACAAGTATAGTGCCTCATGAAACAGGCTGTAGAGCGAGTACAGTGGGTGAAGACCCGACTCATTCCACGAATACTATTTACATATTAACTAACTATTAAACTAATATCTAACTAATGTTAATATAACTATGAGCTATCTCAATGCTATTACATTCTTGTGGTGACCGAGTCTTCAATAGGAATATTTGTATTCCTAACAATCTCCCCCTAAGCGAGGTCACCTTTGAAGATTAAGATCTTTGTCATCAAGCATTCTTGTGATCATGTAGCTCGTAGTATTGATTCTTCATGTTCAGCACACTTTGTACTTCATGCAATGATATTGTGATTTGAGGTTCCTTTGGTATGTGTGATCTTTGAGCTTTCTTTGAGATCATCAGCCACAATAAATCTCCAAGCTCATCCTTAGTCGTATTGTCTTCATGTGATGTTGTGACTTTGGGACCATCATGCTCACACCCTTCTGTATTAGGAGACTTTTCATCAGAGTTGCGGAAACGTTGTTGGTAGTCTCTCAACTTTCATTGTAGTGAGTCTCTCATCATTCATGATCATCATTGAAGTGTGTAGGATGTGTGAGCATGAGGTATGGATTGACCCGATTCAGCCGGAATTAGGAACCACCAACGCCATCTTTATATGAGTCCCTAAAATAAAACAGTTAGCAATAAAGTTGGAGAGCAAGTATGGCTTTGTCACTTGCTCTAGGTGGTTGGATTTAACCTTCGAATCCGTGAGGATCGACCTGTGATCAGGTAGAGTCTTCTTTAAAGAGGACTCTCCTTGACATGAATTTCCAGCTTGTAGTAATAAATCAACCAAAGAATCCACTTTGGAATCATCATACTAAGCATATTCTCATACTGGAACATCTCAAAGCAGACAACACGATAGAGTGAATCGGTGAATTGATATTCACTGATTGATGAGAAATTGATTTATAGAAATCACTCGCGTGTCATATAATAAAGATTTTTGAGACACGACGAGTGTTTTATGCTCAGAATCACATTTCCATCAAAAATACTTTTGTTTGAAAGATTATACACTATCAATGTGCTCGAAAATTATTTTGTGAGCACATTGAAAGGTTTTTGCAAAAGTATCCGTCAATCCATATCCTGGAACAAGGTTGATTCAATGTTGAATCGCCCCATCGTTGCTTTCCAGTTGTCACAAGCTTGATCCTTGCAGGATCTCACATGTTACCTACCAAGAGCTTGAGTGATGTTCGCTCTAGAAGGATTTCCATCTTCATCATGAATATTTTCATATCACTCGGATGTTCTGGCAATACCACAAGGATAATGCGTAGGACTCTAAATATTTTATCTTACTTTCCACAATGTGTGAAAAAATAAGCATATTAGGAATGTGTCCTAATGAGATTTATGGATGATCTCGTGGCTCTAGACTCAATAGTGCGTTTTGATCCGCTCTAGGAGACTGGGGAGGCGTCTCCAGTTTTAGGTATCAACATAGCTCGCAATGAGCGATCGATACATTGCACAGGGTTCCCCGTGAGAATGAAACAAGCTCTTTTAAGAGAACTTGAGTGGTTGGGAAGTTTAGTGCAGTGCGTCACTGGGTCCATGACGTCTTGTCTTCAATACCGGTGTTACCTTAGTAACCGCGAGTAGCTTAAGAATTGAACCCGGTTTCTGCCCTAAGGTTGAATATATGGAGGGCTCATTTCTTTTCACCCTTTCTCATTTCATTTATTTTTCATTCTTCAACCCCTACAGTGCTTACCGAGACTTCATCACTAGAACCTTGTTGGGTTTGTTCCAGTCCTAGCTTTATCTCAGTCCGCACTCTTCCCTTTCTCACTTTTCTCCTTTTTTCAATCATTCCTTAGGACTTCTAATCTATCTATGGATTGTCCCTGGGAAGATCCTTCCGGTTCTGGTGGATCATGGGAACTCATACCTAACCTTAACCATCCTTATAACTCCATGCATAAAGATAAATGGTCGGTCTTTGGTATTACTTCCACAAACGCCTTTTGCTCCCCCTCAATATGTGCATTGGTATTCGAAAGAGTTTGACACATATGTGGGAGCCTATTATTGAGTCCAAAAGATCACATTTGATTATCAGATTTCATATTTAAATCACATTCTCTCCTCCGATCAAAAATTTCAAATCTTTTGAGATTTTGGATCCCAATTGATTTAAATAAGTTAGAAAACATTTGGGAGAGAAATGCGTTCAGTTTTGATATATTCTGATAAGAAGGAACCTTTTTCTTGCTCCCCCTCAATCTGTGAGGGAGGTTGTTATGTGTCAGATTTGAAGAGTTTACAAAAGATTTGAAGTTATAATGAAAACTCTTTGAAAATTTTCTCCTTCTGACACATAACCATCACAAATTGTTTTATTGCAAGGTTTTTGTACAAAGTGTGGAGAGTTTTGACGATACATAAAATTTTGAGAAATCACTCTCCCCCTCAATCAATGACGGATGTTAAAACTAAAATATTTTCATAAAATATTAAAGTCATTGATTGAGTGAAAAATTTTATCAAAATTTAGATTCAATTTGATTTTCAATCAAAATATCATGGTACCACCAAGTTTTGCACAAATACATTCCGGAAAAATCATAGAAGGGAAAGTATTTGGCGATAAAAAGAAGATTTCTCTTCTTTATCAGGAAATAATGCACTGAAGCGTACATTAGATCGAGGAAACATGGATATAAAGTAATCCATGCCCAGGTGAACTTCACCCGGTAAAAGGAACAACCGTCTTTTTGGCGACGTGTTTTCCCCATTTTGAAAAATGGGCTGCTATCTGAAGTAATAGCAAACCATAATTTTAAGTCCGGGTTACAGCCTCAAATGACTGCAAGCCATTTTAAAAGAAGATTTTAAGAAACAACATGTTTTAGAAAGCATTATTTTGAAAAACATAAAAGAACTCTCGCTCAAACATATGTATGTTTCCGTGTCATTATTGAATGACATTTATAGAAACGTACATAATATTGATTACACGAGAGACATGTCGTGAGAAGAATATTTTTTGATTTTTGAAAATTTTCTAGTTTTGTATTTTCTTTTTGAAACTTTTATATTTTTGTATTTGTTTTTATAAAAGTTTTATGAAATTGAAAAATCTTTTTGTCTTTTTATGATTTTATATATTTAAAAAGGATACATGAAGAATTACCTCCTTAATTCTTCCTTAGATAGATAAGCGTTCAATCAGATCGTTTTTCACCGAATAGCATCAGATTTCCATGTGAATCAAAGTAGCACCATATGGCATCGAAACAGGTCGGGAAGGACTGCCAATCACGTTCTCCAATGGATGAGCCTTTGACCACTTGCTGATTTAACCAAACGATTGATTGAGCTGATGAGAATTTGATCGAATGACCCTTTGTGAGATGATTCTCCAGAACTTGGGTCTGGAGTAAGTTTGTGGAGGAGGGTTTCATCATCGATCTCAGGAACTTGAATTCCAAGAATTTGTTCTTCAACACCTTGATAAATGACCAAAGATATAGTTTCATGAGTTGTTGGAGAAGTACTAACAGATGGTACTTCTTGAACCATTGTGGTTGATGAAGGAGTATGGGTTGTATCAACAGATTTGTGTGCATTAGCGGAATATAGGAGATACAACACTTGAACAGGCTAAAAGTATTCTTCAAACCAATGGTTGAAACATTATATCATAGATCTTTATAAACGGTGAAACACTTGATGCAGCCGTTCCGAGAGTGGTCTTCAAACTTCATTACATCTTTCAGCTTCCTAACTCTTCTCAGCTGCCATCACTTTGCTTGCTGAAGAACAATGTGAGCAAATCTAATTAGGGATTAATTATGACTTTTCACTCTCCCCTAATTAGTGATCTCCCTCAAACTGACAACCTTTCTAATGAATGCCCTGAATATGAAGAAGTCTTTTGATAGTTAAATGCATATCGTCTTTAGTCTTCTAACACGCAGCGGAAAATGTAGAACAGACTGTAGACTCGACCTTCTTCAAGATTGTCCATTTGGGGAACATAATATCAACATCTTCATCTCACCAAACGCTTCCAGTTATATTACATATACCAAATCAGCTCGTGACGTACACATGAAATGATAACACCAAAGTAACAAGTTGAACCACCGATCATCTTTAATTTGTTTCATAAGACATTAAGCCCGATCACGTGAACTCATTGTGCATCCTTGATGTGCACATTTCTCTCCCCTGATGGTTACGATTAATCAGCCCATGACGTACACATGTACCCAACACAAGTTGAGACGATAACACCAAAGTAACAAGTTGAAGCACTGATCATCTCTACGGATATCAACTCCGGAATAAATGATTAAGCCCAATCACGTGAACCTGTTGTGCATCCCTGATGTACACATATCTCTCCCCTGATGGTTGCGATTAATCGGAATCATCATAATGATGTGTACATGAAGCATTAACTGGAAGCCCATCATCACTAATAATATCAGCCCATGAGAAGATGTTGATAGACCCAAAATCAATCAACAAGAAGTTTCTTCACACTTCTCCCCCTAAAAAATTGCATATGAGATTGCCATTTTTGACTGAACGAGTGAATAAGAATACAATCAACGGTAAATAGATCCACTTTTAGTTTATTTACCCTTCTCCCCCTTAAAAATTGCATATGACTGCCATTTTTGACTGAACGAGTGAATAAGAGTACAATAAACGGTAAGTAGATCCACTTGATGACTGACATTTAGTTTATTCGCCCTTCTCCCCCTCAAAAATTGCATATGACTGCCATTTTTGATTGAACAAGCGAATAAGAATATAATCCAATGTACGTTGATCCACTTGCTGACTGAAGGAGCACAGGAAAAGCATGAAGCTTGTTGATGAGAATGGTCATTAACAAGAAGATTTCTCTTCTTCCGAAGATAAAGCGCACTGAATCGTACACTTTTCTTTTCTTTGATGAACGGGGCCTGAGTGCTGTCTACAGACGCCATAATGTTGAAGAGCGAGGCCTGAACTGATGTGAACAGACGTCATTCGCTGAAGAGCGAGGCTTGAACCGTTGTGTTCAAACGTCATAATGTTGAAGAACGAGGCTTGAACCGATGTGTTCAAACGTCATAAACTTGAAGAACGAGGCTTGAACTGAATTGTTCAAACGTCATATTTGAAGAACGAGGCTTGAACTGATGTGTTCAAACGTCATCTCTCTCTCTATTCTACTTCTCTATGATAACTCTTTACCAACCCCATTATCATTCTTCTGGCTCTTTGTCGTGATTACTAATGGAGAAAAACCCAATATGATGAACTTGAGACTGGAGTAAAATTACCCGAACTTGTGACTTAAGCTTACACTAATGTGTGACTAAGAGTGGTGTAGAGAGTTCATGCAACATCGAATCCCTAAGTACTCTATACTCTTCAACCAACCAACCATCAAGTATAAGACGTACATCACCTCTTGACTATCGACAACTACGTGTGAGTTGTGACACTGAGCACTACAACGTAACTCCTTAAAGTGATAGTTATTTTGTGGTAATAGAAAAGAAGAGTCACCAAAAATAACTAGATATCCAAGTCTTCATCATTGCACATGTTCAAAGCTCGAGCAAGGTTCTCGAAGAATCTTCATCCAACCAACCCCGATATCTTCAGATACTAAGTACACGTACCCGTGAAATTTCACTTCAACCTCAAATAAATAATAATGAATTATCGCCGTAGTCACATCTTGTGGTTTAAATGCCCAAATCTAGCCTTTTGGTTTTAAGTGAACTTTGATAATGGTTTTATCCCAATCTTGTCAAAAGCGCATAACCCCGTACAAACTTGTTATAACCGAAACGCCATGAAGTATATCATAACTCATCCAATACATGAAGTAAACACTTTATCCCTTCTTTGAAGTTGAAGCCGTAGCACCGGAGTCAATTAAGTTACGGAAATACACTTTTCATTCTCTAGGATAGTTCCATCATCACGGGATTTTACAAATCTATGATTTAAACCGAGAAATAGATTCTTTCGCGGGATTTTACAAAACCAAGAAGAAACCGTGATATAATGATAAATTGAATGTGATATGACAAATTTGGTTTTGGTGAATAACTATTTGGGGGAACATGCAAGAGATCCGCAACAATTCTTCTCACATATGTAGAATACTTCACAAACCATACTAAGTAAAGTAGTATAACTACTTCCCCCCAAAGGTTGACCTTATATCATCAAATTACAAATTTCTCCCCCATGATGGTTTCGAACTTTCGAAAGCATCATTGACGTGTACGACCATATATACGAGAAGTTCTTGTCTTAAGCAAACATCTTGAAAAGTCACGAAGGGCATTGAAGGATCTTGAAAGATTTTGCTTAGACTGTGAAGTATCTTTGACGTGCTGTAGCATCGAATATTCCATAAGAATTGTTGATCAGATCTCGACCTTTAAACACTTTGGCTAACTAACCAACCTCGTATTCTGTAGGCTATTGCTGTGACCACTTGGTGAAGGAAACCCAATATACCAAACTTGAATATGAAGTAGAATTTCCCAAATTTGTTACTTAAGCTTGCACTGTTGTTGGAAGAACGGTGTAGAGAATTTGTGCACCATGCAAATCTCTAAGTACTCAATACTATCCCGACAAAGTATGAGACTATCATCACCTCTTGGGATTATCCACACCGACTTATGCGTGTGACACTGAGTACAATAATGTAACTCCTTTAAGTGATAGTTAACCAGGTCTTCAACCATCCACCCCGACTGCTGGTAACTATATAAACCAAGTGATGGATCTATACACCTTGAACTTGTGTTAGATTGATACTTTGAGTTATATCACTAAGTATGCGGAATCTACTTAGTAACACTTAGAAGTTTGATTGTGAGTAAGACAGTTGCTTATGAATAAGAACAATGTATGTAAACAAACGATTAGCTCCAATATTATTAATGATAATAATACGAGTGATCTTGATATCACTAGGGTTACACCTTGAAGCTCTAGAAAACGTATATCTAACCTTTAACCTAGGATCTCCTTTTATAGCACAAAGAGTCCTCTTCTACAAGATAAGTATAATGCTAATAGAATAAGATATACACAAATCTATTCTATATTTATCTAAACACGTTTCCTAACAGTTATCTAATCAGCAATGGTAATAAATGTTCTTGCAGTGATAATGAGTTTCCACTGCAAGTACAATCTTCAGCAGTTGTAACATCTTCACTTAGCCGTGGTAACTGTTAGTATAATTCCCAACAATCCTCCCCTAACTTATGATTAATAAATAAATCAATAAGTTTCTTCAAGTATTCAGTAAACATGAGGATATGGGAATTCTTCCAAACACTTATCTTCTTCTTCTTAACTCTTTATCAGCTCTCACACTTTGATCATAAATCCTTTGTAGCAAATCGTCTATGACTTCAGTTCTTTCCCAGCACCTAAGCTTCACTATCCTTATCACATCCAATACTCCAGCTCTCAATGGATATTCTTTCTCAGCCAGCATAAAGACATCAACTCCATCTTGAGTAGAAAGATGATGCACAACACTTGAATCATAGAACTTCCACAAGGTTCTCATGTCGTGAGCTTCAAATCTCCAATATCTATCACTTGGGTCAGGTTCATATAATCTTCTAAAGTAAACCCATAACTCCTTAGCCTTGACATCAACAAGTTCATCCTTCTTGAACTGATCTTGAACAATCCTCCACAAAGTATCCAAGTCTTCTCTATCACAAGATCTAACAATGTCTTCAAAATCTCTGCAAATGCTTGTGACACTTCCAGTTCTAATGATCTTCCAAGCTACTCCAAAACTATCAGAAAAGATCTCCCAACCAACTACTGGATATTTTGCTTGTAGAGGTTCAATATTGAGTACATCAGTCTCTATGAATATCATATTTGTAACTTGTTCTTCTGTCAACTTGCTAGGACCCTCTTCTGCTTGAGATGATTCCTGAGTCTTCAACTTCTTTGTATCTCTTGATTCAAGACTCACTCCAGACCTTTTGGTCTTCATTACTATAGGTTCTTGATCCATTGGAATGAATTTACTATCTTGTCTTTTGAATCTGTAGTAAATACCTTCAATCTGATCATGTGACATTCCTTTGAATTGAGCCATCTTCATATTACCAACATGGCAACAAAAAGTCTTCATCTCAGCAATGATCTGTGCCTTTGTAAGTTTTCTTGGCTTCTTTTGACTTTTTCTAACATCCCCAATGATTTCATCAAGAGCCTGCTGATTCTTCATTTGAATGAAATCTTTAAGTTGAGCAGACTTTTGTTCTTCATTCAAGGTTGTATTAGCAATAAGTTCAATGGCCTTCTTCCTGATTATTTGATCATTGTTAATCAAGTAGTCAATCTCTTCTTCTGTAGGCACATAAGTGAACAAAGGAGGTTTCTCATGAATGACAGTTGGTGAAACACTTGAAATTGGTTATGCCATTACAGCTTCAAGCTTATCCAACCTTTTTGTTTCCATAAAACTAGCAACTTCATCTTCCTCTAGCTTTCTCTTTCTTTCATTCTCTGCTGCTTGCTGTTGCTCTGCCAATCTTGCATCAAAATCAATTTGAGCTTGATCTTTCTTAGAAATCTTTCTTGTTTGCTCTTGTTCTAAACCAGTCACAATTGCTTTACCTTTGACTGATCTTATTCTGGCAGCTTCTTCCTCTGTAGTGGTAACTAATTGAATAGTAGTGGGAACTTTTTCACTTGCAGTGGAAATATGTTGATTAGTGGGAACTTGTTCTGCATCAGTGTCCATATCTTTAAAATCCAATTTCCTCCCCTCAGTCTCAGCTACATCATCTCTTGCTTGAGCATTGTCAGAATCAGTGAGCTCAGCAAACTCTTTTTCAAAATTAGTACTCCTCCCCTTAAACTCTGCATCTGTTTTCCTCCCCTGTTTGAAAGAATCTCCCAAATCTTTACTAGAATTTGCAGAAAGGTCATCCTTAGGTGAAGATGATGAAGATAACACAACTTTAACAGGTCTTTTCTTCTTGAGATTCTCAACTTCATTCTGCAATCTTTGAATCTCAGCCTTCAATTGATTCAGCTCTGTGGCATGTTGTTCTTTGGTCTGTGCCAGATCTTTCTCCAGAGCTTGAACCTGCTTGACTAATTTTGTACAAATGTCCATCAATTCAGGTAGTTGCACACTGCCTTCATCACTTCCAACTGTGTTACCTGTTGGGAGAGGTGAATCATGAGGCATTGATTCAGGCTCTTCCCTAGTTGGACTAGGATTAAGCCTTGAACCACCACTGCTTGTTCCTAAACAAAAGGGTTCAGCAACATGCAATGTTGAGATGAGAGAAGTTGGCTGTTTATGCCTTCTCTCATAAGTGTGAGTTACAACAGGGGTATGGTGAATTGGTGGAACAATAATATTGGGTGTGTTTTGGGATACAACTGGGATGGTTGCATCTTCACCCTGTACTTGAGCAATTTTAGCAAGCATTTGAGGAAAAAGTGGATGAACCTCCCCATTCCAAAGATCTGAAGCCTTACTCATGTTTTGAAAACTTTTGGCTTAAGACAGGAAGGCTCATAAATTCTATTGTGAGGTTGCGGTTGAAACTCATTTAACACTGCTTGCACAAACCTTGGATATATCAAAAATTTATATTGACTCTTTACATTGCCATTCATATTATTGAAAATAAACTTTGAAAAATTGAAAGTCCTATCAGTTGCCAAACAAACCAAAGGATAAGCCATGGTTGATGCAAATTGTTCATAAGATGTTTTCTTAGGACTTAGGCAATGTAAAAGAGTGTGAATTAAAAATCTCCAATGGGGACAAAAACATCCTTTTCTAAAAGTTACTTTTTGTTCAGATGTATCATACCCCAGTAAAGCAATATTAGTGAAAATTTCTGAATTAGGTAATGTGATGATACCATTGAGATCATTCAATTGGAGAATTCTCCTCAAGGATGACTCAGTAACATCAATAGTTATCCCATCCACTGTGGCTCTTAGAGCATCCACAGATTCATGTGTGTCTCCCTGTTCAAGAGTTATGGACTCCACAGTGTTCCAGAACTGTTTGATATGAGAGACATAGATTGTGGGATTAATGGTTAAGGAATACCTTATATGAGTTGTGTTTAGAAAATCCACAATCTGATGAAAAACAGGGCCACTCTTCTCGTTTGACTTTTGTAGGTAGGCCACTTGGTTGTGCTCCTCGACAAATTTTAGAATCGCCATGATATTTGTGAAAAAGAGAATAAAAGTGTTAGTAATCAAGATAAAAGTCAAGCCGTATGATGATCAATTTATACTAATAGGGTTTGAGGAGGTTGCGCAATGCGAATTATCTTTAGAAAGAATTATCTTTGGAAAAGAATAAATTATAATAAGTAAGTAGATAATTCACAAAAAAGATTTACCCTATTAATAAGGAAAGACGGTTATATTTACAACGGCTAGTAAAAAATAGATTACTGACACAACAGTTGTAACGGCTAGTTCATCAGTGGAAAAATTACTCTTGCAGTGGTAACTAATGAACTAGCAGTGGTAAAATTTTCACAACATATCAAAGAGCAGTGGTGAATTAAAACATGAAAATTAGCTGCTCTTATCATAGTTTTTAGCAAACTACCAGCTATCAACGGATTTGATATGTCTTTACCATTAGCCGTTTGCTATGGACTAGCCAACTCTTGATCACTTGGAGTATGGTGAGTTGATAACCATATAGTTTTTGGTAAACTATCAACCATAAACGGATTTGATAAGTCTTTACCAGGAGCCGTTTGCTCTGGACTAGTTGATTCTTATGTGGATTAGACATGGTGAATCAATAACCATTTGTTGTGTGTCTACGATACATACCTTATAACTCCAATGACTCCAATAATATGAGTTGTATGCTGCAGAACAAAGTAACTCTCAACTTAACCCATAAAAATTAACCCAAAGTAACTTTTTAACCAAGTTACTATTCACAAAAATATCTTCCAAAAGTCAACCCGATAATAACAAAATTTACTCCTCCAACCTACCAAAACAGGTAAGAGTAAATATTCTTCATTAATTAGAATTCGACCTTGACTTTGCTTATAAAAGGGGGCTCAAAACTTTTATCTCTCATCAACAAACATCTTCAACACAACCCTTAATCAACACAATGAGCTGGTTTCCAATAGTTTACATATCTTCTGATGATTCATCTGATGAGGAGATCAGCTATTGTTCAAACTCAGAGGATCCCACCAAGTGCAACCACATCCACAACATCTAACAAGACATCCAAAAAGACTGAAGCTTCTCCTGCTCCATCTTTGGAGTTCTATACCAGTTCTTCCTCTGATGATGACAATGATCCAACCTTCAATCTTTCCGAAGAACTTCCAAAGGCCCTAACTACAGCATTGAAGACTGCCATAAGCAACATGAAGTGGCCTGCTGTTGAGAAGCCTACTCAAGCACCAAGGCCTCCCAAGCAAGTTCTGGGACTTGCTTGTCCAAGGAAGCAACTTTCTTTTGATGACAAGAGAAAGAAAGCTTCCAAAGGTAAGCATGATTATGAGGGAAAAGGAAAGAAACCTATGGAGTAGGTGTTAGGTTGTAGGTTTATGTCTTGTGATGGTTTTCTGTGTTGGTGACAATGTTTTCTGAATGGTTGTTATGTACTCTCTTTATTATCAATAAAAGTACTCTTTCTTTTTGCTTTTATCACCAATCTTTCCACTGTTGTATGATTATTTCCACTGTGCTCTTGATAACTCTGCATACAAGTTAGTAGAAAACCATACATACAATACAAACAATACTAGTACCTAAAAACTATCCTGCAACATTGAAAAGTATTAAACATCAAAGATTTATGGATTTAGCATTCCAATACCTGTTACCAAGTATTGAAATCTACCCACATCAAGCCCTTTTGTTAATAAATCAGCATAATTGTCATCAGTATGGATTTTGACAACATTAATAAGCTTTTTCTCAAAACAATCTCTAATAAAGTGATGTCTAATTTCAATATGTTTAGTTTTAGTGTGTTGCACAGGATTTTTAATAATGCATATAGTACTACTATTGTCTATATAGATAATGGTGTTCATGAAATTGTACCCATAATCCAATAATTGATTCTGAAGCCAAAGGATCTGAGCACAACAACTAGCAGCTGCAACATATTCTTCTTCAGTGGTTGAAGTAGCAACCATAGTTTGCTTCTTGCACTGCCATGACACCAATCTACATCCAAGAAATTTACATCCTCCAGTAGTTGATCTTTTATCCAAACTTGCATTAGCATAGTCACTATCTGAGTATGTGATCAATTCCATAGGAGATTCTCTTGGATACCATAATCCTAGATTAGGATAAGTCTTCAAGTACCTAAAAATCTTTTCCACTGCTGTCATATGTGATGTCTTTGGAGTCACTTGAAATCTTGCACAAGCACATACAACAAACATAATGTCTGGCCTTGATGAAGTAAGATACATCAAAGAACCCATCATAGATCTGTAAGTGTGAACATCAACATTAGCACCACTAGCATTCTTCAACAATAGATGAGTGGTCTTGTCAGCAGGGGTATTTGAAGATTTTGCATCAGTAAACTTGAACTTCTTAATAATCTCAGACACATATTTGTCTTGACTGATAAAGATGCCTTCTTTACTCTGTTGTACTTGCAGCCCCAAAAAGAATGTAAGTTCTCCCATAGAACTCATTTGAAATTCATCTTTCATTAGCTTCTCAAACTCTTTGCACATATCTTGTTTAGTAGACCCAAAGATAATATCATCAACATATACTTGAACAAGTAGAATATCACCTTTGTCTTTCTTGATGAACAAAGTTTGGTCAATCTTACCTCTATGAAACCCATTATTCAACAAATAATTAGCTAAGGTTTCATACCACTTCCTTGGAGCCTGATCTAAGCCATAGAGAGCCTTAACCACTTTATACACTTTATTTGGGTGTTGAGGATCTTCAAAGCCTGGAGGTTGAGAGACATATACCTCCTCATCAATAGTACCATACAGAAAGGCACTCTTAACATCCATTTGATAGACTGTAAAGCCCATAAATGATGCATAGGCTAGAAACAATCTAATAGCCTCAATCCTTGCAACAGGAGCAAACACTTCTTCATAATCAATACCCTCCTCTTAAGTGTATCCTTGAGCAACCAATCTAGCTTTGTTCCTGATTACAATACCTCTTTCATCTTTCTTATTTCTGAAAACCCATTTAGTACCAATGACCTTCATACCATCAGGCAAATCACAAAGAACCCAAACCTTTTGAAGTTTAAACTGCAGCAACTCATCTTGCATTGCTTCAACCCAGCTAGATTCTCCTAGAGCCATATAGACATTTTTAGGCTCCACTTGTGAGAGAAAGCAGAAAAACAAACACTCATTCTTCCTTTTATGCTTCTTGGACTCATACACTTCACTAATGAACCCATGAATATCATCTTTCTTTGTCTGTTGATGAGGCGAAAAATGAACCACTTTTAGGGGGTCAATTAAGCCCGGAATTGAATTTATTTGATCAAATATTACCCTAAATCGTTCCTTTTGTGATTTTAGGTACTTTGGGAGAGAAATCTGGAAAAGGAAGCAATTCGGACGTTTTTGGAGCATAAAAGTGAAGAAAACGCCAAAGTCTTAATTTTCCTTGCTGGGAACAGTAGGTGACGGCGTCAAGAAGGAATTTCTGACGGCATCAAGAGTAATTTCCATGACGACCCAGTACAGAATTGACGGCGTCACAAGGTAGGGAGTCAAGAGTAAAATGCATGACGGCCTGGAAATGCATAACACATGACAGCGTCAAAAGTAGATCAAGGCAGTCCGAGAAGTATTTTGGCGGCGAGATGACAGCGTCACCGATTTTGTCTTGACGCCGTCAGACCCTATTTCCTATATATAGTTTTCTAATTTTCACATTAAAAAGAGAGAAGTTTTGGAGAAACCCTAAGTACGAACTTGGTACGAATTTTACAGGTTTTTCAAGGGTTCTTAGCCCTTGATCCCTTTCATGTGTAATTAAGATAAGTATTGTTTTAATTCAATCAATATGTCTATGTGTTGGTTGTCTATATCTTGTTCTTGTCTTAATTCTACCATGCTAGGCTAGATCTATCTTGTGTTTGCTTGGATCTAATGAAACCTAGATGTTAATTATGTGTTGATTACTTGTTTATGGTTGTATTGGATGAATGATTTCGATGTTAGGCTTAAGAAAACTAGCAGATCTCCAATTGGTAACATGCTTGAACGTCTTAGGAAACATGAACTGACATGCACTAGATTTTATTGGTTGTATTTAATGCATGAGTAAATTCTAATGATCCCATGTTAGGAGCTTCTTAGCCGGCTCGACATAGGAGTGAAGTAGGCACTCATAGGATTGGGGAATTAAGTGCGCCACCCCATGAATGGTATTAAGGAATACAATCCGTCATCCACGCAACTATAACAAGTAATTAACGTGTAAAAGATATCTAGGGAGTAGTGAAATCTAAGTAAACACATTTTCTCCACTTATTGCTCACAACCTTAGTTAATTTAGTTTATTTTCATTTCTAGTATTTTATTTTGATTGCATCTTTAGTATTGGGTTAGTTGAGTAGCAACTAATTCCGCCCAAATCCTTCAACCCCGAGATTTTTACTTGCTTTCTAAAAAATATAAAAATACAAAAATAATCATCCCTCATCTTTAGAACTAGTATTTAGGTTTTCTAATCCTAGCGACACTATTCCTAGCTGAATGATCAATCCCCCGGTACTTGTCACTATACTATACTACAACGATCAGGTACAGTGCCTGGTGAGGGTTGTAAGCTTCTCAAGATCCCTTGAGAGGTAAAGCCTGGTGCGATTCCCACGTATCAAGTTTTTGGCGCCGTTGCCGGGGAATAGTTATTGTCTAGGTTAGAATCTCTTTTTATTAGGTCTACTTGCTAGATTCCTTTCTAGTAAGATTTTATTTTTATTTTTAGGTTTTCTTTAGTCTATCTTATTTCTTTGTGTTTTTGTTCGTAACTCTTCACCACCCGACATCATGGACAACGGGAACATCTTTGAACCCGTCATCCCACCACAACAAAACCCACCACTAGAACCTCTTAGGCCCCGAACCTTAGGAGAGTATTTCCGACCCAGCCACCAAGGCTACCGAAACACCATTGAGCTCACCGGAGCCAATGTGACCCCCTTGCGATCCGACACCATCCGGTTGGTGCAAAGCGGATGTGCATTTTATGGACTTCGTTCTGAAGATCCAAACCAACATCTTAAGGAATTCCTTAAAATCGTAGACTCCATAGACCTAGATGTTGAAACTAGAGAGACAACCCGATTACGTCTATTCCAATTCTCTCTACGGGATCAAGCTAGTCAATGGCTTGAGCGTTTACCCGCGGGATCCATCACCACATGGGATGATCTCACCACTCGTTTCCTTGCTCAATTTTTCCCATCGGGGAGAACTACTAAGCTTAGAAATGACATCTTGATGTTCCAATAACGTCAAAATGAATCTCTCTATGAAGCATGGACTCGTTTCAAGGACTTACTCCAAAAAGTCCCTCATCATGGCATAGATCTTTGGCTCCAAGTCCAAATCTTTTATGACCATATCGATCTCTCCACGAGGCGAGCCATTGACCAATCGGCCGGTGGTAAGCTACGTGATCTAAGTGCGGAACAATCATGGGAACTCATAGAAGATCTTGCTCTCTATGACAACGAAAGTTGGAATGATCCCCGTGATTTGAACAAAACGGTCAAGGCAATATCTTTGCCTTCGAACAATTCTAGCACTCCCGACCGTAGGATCATGGAACTTGAAGGTCGAGTCAAGTCTCTCATGAAATCTTACGAATCTCAAAAACCTTCAAATCAAGTAAGCAGAATCGCTTCTACATGCAATTTATGTAATGGCCCTCACGAGACTCATAACTGCATGGAGCTTCCAAAACGTGCTTTTAACGAATTCACGTCGTCACACGTGGGTCGAGGTCCTCGAACTTCTGGCGAGGCCTATGAGGCATGGAAGGATAAACCTAATTTTAGAGGGTACCAAACGCGGATCGTATCCTTCAATGACTCCTCACCACTCACTTGGTCCGAGCATTTTCCATCACAAGGCATTCCTAGGCAAAGCTGTGAAGATATTCTGAAAAAATTCATTCTATCTCAAGAATTACAGCTCTCTACGCTCGAGGCTAAATTTAGACAACAGCAGGCTGATATGAATAACAAGATTTGTAATCTGTTAACTGCTATCAAAGAGCATGTTGTTAATAAACCTATTCACGTTGATGAGGTTAAGTCTGTTACCGTCATGAATCCACCAACCTCCCCTGTGAAAAAAAAAAGTCCTAGTAAGTTATTCAAACATCTATCACCAAAAGGAAAAGAACCTGTCAACCCCCTAGGACCAATCCATTTCGTAAACACCATCACCACGATATCTGCTTTTACACCCAACCCAACCCAACAACAAACTAGCAAAATTGGTCATACAGCTAAAGATGAGACCTTAAGGGTAGACCACGATTTGGCCAAAAAACCTACCAACTCATCCGAACAGTGCACCGCGCAAGAATCTGGCAAATCGAATGAAGGGAAAGAGAGATCGGAAGAACATGAAAGAAATCTAGCCATTTTGGGTAAATCTATTATAGAGGAACCCGAGAGAAAAATGGAGGATGTTACTAGTGGGAGTAGAGATAGGACTGAGGAAAGCAACCCTAAAGTTTTCAAGATCTCCTGCACCATTGAGGAAAAGCTCTTAACCGATAGTCATATAGATCCTAGCTTCCCAGTCAACATAATCCCCCTTTCCTTATACCACAAAGCCTTCCCAGAACGTATTATGTGCGAGAGAGTTAATAATGCAAGGGTAATGAAAAATTTATCAATTATGATTGGAGAACTTGTTTACAACATTGACCTCACTGTGGTCGATGACGTGGACCCTCTCACCAATCAAACGTTAACCAACCTTATTCTTGGGAAACCATTTATCAATGAATCGGGAGTGATCCTTGATGAGAAGGATGGTAGTGCATTATTCACCAATGGTGTTAAGAAGGTAATTTTTCGTAGGGGTAATGAGGAGGTGTACGACTATCGTCCTTCCCTTGAGGGGAATCTATACATATCAAAGGATGGAGAGTCGGGGAAGATAAGACGGCGTGATCCGAATAATCTCAAAATTTCCTGCATGATCGGTCATAAGTACTTCAATAACATCTACATTAACGTATTCATGACGAAGAATTTTATGTCCCTATTCCATTATAATAATATCTGCAGATGGGGAATGGTTTACAAGGGAGAGAAATTGGTTGGTAAGGATCATGAAATCCAGGTGTTTGTAGGAAATATGGCATTCACTATGGAATTTACGATTGTGGACAATATCGAAGATTATGTCGACCCTAGATTATCACAAGTCATTTTTGGGGCCCTCTTTTGCGAGATCACTAATCTGATAATTGATGACCGGAACGGAATCATGACCTTCGCTGATGGAATAAGTAGGGTTTCATACCAAACGCCATACAAGAGAAGAGACCTTAAGGAAATCGATTGTGACGGGCTTGAGAAGATAATTTCCCAACTTATTTTGTGTGACGAAGATGTTCGGAGAGGGTGTAAGAACACTTCTGATTTATCATGTGGATTCTTTAAGGATGTTAGTAAGCTTGGTTCTAAGTATCGAAAAGATGTCTTCGAGTTCGAAGACCTGAAGTACTTACACTATGAAAGCGATACTAGTTTAGAAGACAACCTAGAGAGTGGAACCTAGGACGAGGTCACGTAGTAACCCATGACCTTGAGTCTAGCTACAAGACTCGTAAATAAAGAAAAGCGCTTCTTGGGAGGCAACCCATGTTTTGTGTGATTTTATTTTGTTTGTTTGTTCTTTGCTTCCGTATGCATGCTTTATTTTTATTGTTGGTAGATCATGTTTCTAAACTAAATAGTAGAAATACTTTACTTTGTTGTTTTGGCCTAGTCTTAACTCCACCTAAAAGTATTTTTGCAAAAGATAAGTGTAAGGGGAAACCCCAAATATGTTTTTAAGAAACAAACCGATCATGATTCTCCACAATATTAAATGAACATGTATATTCGTATTTGTTAGAGTCAAATGCTTGTATTGAGTCATAATGAAGTTTTGCAGGATTTTCCAGGAAGTAGGACCAAGTTTTTCTAGAAATTTTCCGGAAACTTAACATAACAATTTCTGCAGGTCACTTCTGACGGCGTCACGAGTTAACTCTTGACGGCGTCACGTGTAAAAAATCTGGAAATTTTACCGGTTTTATTTTTTTAACGGAGTCTTATGGTTTTTGTGAATTATTAAGTTTTATAATCTTCAGGAAATCTGCAAACTTCATTCCACAAGCATTATATCTTATTTTGTTTTCTAGGATTTAGTAACTTATATAGGATGCCGCCGATTTTATGCGAGGTTGTCTTGTCTATTTTCTTAGGATTCACAGGTTATGTATGACAAGAAGATGATTTATATTCTGGAAGGGAAGCTTTGATTGTTCATTTTCTTGGAGGAAGATTTAACCTGGCCACCTTATTATCCATACCGAGCGAATCAGGGGAGTATTTGATTTCATTCTTCTTACTTTTTCACTTTTACATTCTTTACTTGAACATTGGGGACAATGTTCATCTTAAGTGTAAGGGGAGGGTAAAATGATGATACCTTACATATGCACTTTCGCTTGAGTTTGTTTTGTCTAATGGTAGATGTGTAATAAAGCTATGAGAAATACTTGTTAGCGTAATTTTAGCGCCAAATTTAAATTTTTTTACAACATTTAGGAGTGAAACTTTAGCCATAGCAAGCGTCTCATGGATAGGAGATTGTATGACTAGCACATAACCGTATATTCAGAAAAATTTTCCACCCAAATATTTGAAGTTCGCCTTTAGATTTGATAGGAAAAGCATTCATTATTAGTGCTTATGAGTGTACCGGTAGCATTTAGATTCTAGAACTTGCGTTAGTGATGCATCCCGAGACCGCTAGTGAGACTACATTCGTGTAGTAGGATTTACTACATGATAAGAGGCATTAGGATCACCCTTGTGTTAAACCCGTATCATAATTACTTGACCATTTAAGTCATATTACTTGGCTAGTTAAGTCAACTAATTTTTCCCACACCTTAGCGTTGTACTCATTTTTAGTACACGAAACCTCTAGTACACCCCTCCGAGCCTATCTTTTCGTTTCTAACTTTAAGCATTTTACTTAAAGGAAGAATTTGTTACACCCCACTTAAATGTACACCCAAATCGCCTTAGCCTTCCGTGTATGCGCTCATCTTTAGTGCATTATTGTTATTTGTTAAACCCTAAGTTAACTATCTAATTGATTACATGGTTGCTAAGTCAAGTCATATCCTTGTACATATTGTTTTGGGACGATTGGGACTCATGGGTAAGTACTTATTTTATGGAGTAATGGGGAAGAACATCATATTATTACCCCCATATGTACGTTAATCTTAAAAGTGCTCCAAGTGTTTTGATTTTCTTAATTCGAGTCATTAGTTTAGTTTATTGTAAAGTATGTAAAAATTCAAGTGTAAGGGAAATGTTCATTCCCTATGATGTATTATTTTGGATGGTAGGGTAAGAGTGTATGCAAAAAAAAAAACAAAAAAAAAAAAAAAAAAAAAAAAAAATCGAAAAAATCAAGAAAAAGAAAAAGAAAAGAGAAAAAAACATACGGACTACCATCCCGTTTCATTCTATGTTCATTTTTTTGTTTTTGTTATTTTTCATTTATTAGCCTAAGTCGAGTCTAGTCTTGGCTTAGCAACGCCACATTGTACATGTAATTAACCAAGATTGTTAGCTCGCCACCAGTAAAACTTCCTTTATCCAACAAAACCGTGTATTTCATATCCCTACACCTAACGTTACAACCCTTTAAAAGACCTCTTTGATAGTTTATCCTAGGTACTTACGCCATGTGGTGGAGGTTTGATCCTTTCCCAAGCCTATGGTAATCTATTTTGCTATGACAGGTAGTGAGAGATATCTTCCGTTTCCATATTGTAATTTATACTTTATTACATCCGAGAGATGTGAGTATCTAAACACTATTTGTGAGGTGCTTGTGTATGACCTCCGTGCTTGTCTTTGGTCTTTAGTGGAACGATTATTTGTTGTAATTAGTTTTATATTAGTGTTAAATGACCCCTAACTTGTATTTTGACTAGAATAAAAGCGCATTTGCTTGAGGACAAGCAAATCTCAAGTGTAAGGGTATATAATGAGGCGAAAAATGAACCACTTTTAGGGGGTCATTTAAGCCCGGAATTGAATTTATTTGATCAAATATTACCCTAAATCGTTCCTTTTGTGATTTTAGGTACTTTGGGAGAGAAATCTGGAAAAGGAAGCAATTCGGACATTTTTGGAGCATAAAAGTGAAGAAAACGCCAAAGTCTTAATTTTCCTTGCTGGGAACAGTAGGTGACGGCGTCAAGAAGGAATTTCTGACGGCGTCAAGAGTAATTTCCATGACGACCCAGTCCAGAATTGACGGCGTCACAAGGTAGGGCGTCAAGAGTAAAATGCATGACGGCCTAGAAATGCATAACACATGACGGCGTCAAAAGTAGATCAAGGCAGTCCGAGAAGTATTTTGGCGGCGAGATGACGGCGTCACCGATTTTGTCTTGACGCCGTCAGACCCTATTTCCTATATATAGTTTTCTAATTTTCACATTAAAAAGAGAGAAGTTTTAGAGAAACCCTAAGTACGAACTTGGTACGAATTTTACAGGTTTTCAAGGGTTCTTAGCCCTTGATCCCTTTCATGTGTAATTAAGATAAGTATTGTTTTAATTCAATCAATATGTCTAATTGTTGGTTGTCTATATCTTGTTCTTGTCTTAATTCTACCATGCTAGGCTAGATCTATCTTGTGTTTGCTTGGATCTAATGAAACCTAGATGTTAATTATGTGTTGATTATTTGTTTATGGTTGTATTGGATGAATGATTTCGATGTTAGGCTTAAGAAAACTGGCAGATCTCCAATTGGTAACATGCTTGAACGTCTTAGGAAACATGAACTGACGTGCACTAGGTTTTATTGGTTGTATTTAATGCGTGAGTAAATTCTAATGATCCCATGTTAGGAGCTTCTTAGCCGGCTCGACATAGGAGTGAAGTAGGCACTCATAGGATTGGGGAATTAAGTGCGCCACCCCATGAATGGTATTAAGGAATACAATCCGTCATCCACGCAACTATAACAAGTAATTAACGTGTAAAAGATATCTAGGGAGTAGTGAAATCTAAGTAAACACATTTTCTCCACTTATTGCTCACAACCTTAGTTAATTTAGTTTATTTTCATTTCTAGTATTTTATTTTGATTGCATCTTTAGTATTGGGTTAGTTGAGTAGCAACTAATTCCGCCCAAATTCTTCAACCCCGAGATTTTTACTTGCTTTCTAAAAAATATAAAAATACAAAAATAATCATCCCTCATCTTTAGAACTAGTATTTAGGTTTTCTAATCCTAGCGACACTATTCCTAGCTGAACGATCAATCCCCCGGTACTTGTCACTACACTATACTACAACGATCAGGTACACTGCCTGGTGGGGGTTGTAAGCTTCTCAAGATCCCTTGAGAGGTAAAGCTTGGTGCGATTCCCACGTATCATCTGTCTTCTAGTCTTCACACCTGATTGAAGTTCACCAATAACATTATCAAGTGGATGCACTTTGTGAATTGTAGACTGTGATGTGCTAGGAATATCATATGTTGTAGGCATGTTTGAGATCTCTACATCATCACTTGGTGATTCCTGAGAAGTATGTTCCACATTTGGGCTGTCAGTGGAAACTTTTGGTGTAGCAGTGGGAATTGAGTTACCACTGCTAGTAGGAATTTCTTTATTCAATTCATCAAAATTCACACCATCTGCATCACTTGTCTTTTCAGAATTATCAACAAAGTCCCAAAGTGGCATAACAATTTGATCTTCATCATCTTTACAAGCTTCATCTTCATCAATGAATTCTTCTGAATCTTCAAGATCTTTGTCTCCAGTGCTTGAAGTGAGAGGTACATAATTCATTGTATTGGATAATGTTTCAAGATCAAATAGCCAATCTGGTCCTGAACCTGCCATGTTTGCTTTATTTTCAAGAAACTGAACATGCAAGTTCTCTTCTATCTTCTTTTTTCTTAAGTTATAGACTCTAAAAGCCTTGCTAACCATAGAGTATCCAACAAAGAATCCTTCATCAGACTTTTCTTCAAATTTACCCAGATGATCAATGGTATTGAGAATAGTAACATGACACCCAAATGGCCTCCTAAAATCCAAAGTAGGAGGTCTTCCTCTGAATAACTCATAAGGTGTCTTGTTCTTTGTTTTGACCACTAAAACCCTGTTCTGAATGTAACAAGCAGTGTTAACTGCTTCAGCCCAAAAAGTCACTGGAAGCTTGGAATCAGCTAACATGGTTCTAGCAGCCTCAATTAGTGTTCTGTTTCTTCTTTCTGCAACTCCATTTTGTTGAGGAGTTCTTGCAACACTAAATTCTCTTTTAATACCTTTGTCTCTGCAGAAATCATCCATAACTTTATTCTTGAACTCTGTCCCATTGTCACACCTGATGATCTTTATTTTCTTCTCAAATTGATTTTCAACTTCAGTGATGACTGTCTTAAGGATGCCAGTGGTTTCATCCTTGGTTCTTAAAAAGAAAACCCATGTGAATCTACTAAAATCATCAGTCACAACAAGACAATACTTCTTCAAATTGATGCTGCTCATAGAAGTAGGACCAAACAAGTCCATATGCAGCATAAAGAGTGGATGATCAATAGAATTGAATGCTTTGGTCTTGCATGAAGCTCTGTGTTGGTTTCCTTTGAGACAGGCAACACAAGTTTGGTCATTTTCAAATCTTTTCTCTGGTAGACCTCTGACAAGTCCATCTTTCACAATCTTGTTGATGGTCTTGAAGTTGACATGACCAAGTCTTCTATGCCAAAGCATTGATTAATCCAAAGTGGCTTTAGCAAGCAAGCAAGTAACATCATTATTAGCCACTATGTTCTTCATGTCAATGCTATACAGATTACCTTTTCTAGGGATTTTAAGCAAAATGTCACATTCATCAGGGAGCTTATAATCCTTAGATAAGATATAGCATTCATCTTCTGTGAATAGAACTCTATGCTTCTTGTCACACATCTGTGACACACTAAAAAGGTTGTACTTGAGTTCTTTCACATACTGCACATCTTCAAAATCAATGTTTCCAGCCTTGATTGTTCCTTTGCCAGAAACTTTGCCACCAATTCCTCCTCCAAAGCTGACAAATTGTCCATCATAAGGTTGAAAGTCTGAAAGATAGGACTTATTGCCAGTCATGTGCCTGGAACATCCACTGTCTGAGTATCCTTGATCATTTGTAGTCTTTGAATGTTCCTGCACACAAAATAAAGGAATTAGTTCCTTTTGGGGACCCAGGCCACAAATGACTTGGATCTGCCTCGTGTATCAATATAATTATATCTATCAAAGGTCATTGATACACCATTGGGATTGTTTGAGGTGATGGTTCCTTTTGGTTTCCATTCCCAACGTGCTGATGCCTTAACAACATTTCCCATATTTACCCTTTTCTTGTTAACAGACCCACCAGTGGTAAGCTTTGGCCTTGCAGTGGTAACTGCTGGCTTAGCAGTGGAAACTGCTGGTTTTGAAACTTTGGGTACCCACTTCTGATTATTGTTAACTTTCTTATCAAAATTAGTCTTTTTCCCTGTTTGAGTAGATTTAACAAAAGTAGTAACAGGGGGCTTAGGGTAAACTCTGTTTTTATTTCTGGCAGTGGCAATTGCTGGTCTAGCAGTGGAAACTGGTTTAATGCCAGAGTTAAGCAAAACAGACCTGGGAATCATCTTGCTAAGTGGATTTGGGTGAGTTAAGTTATTAGCATTTTGTCCATTCACCCTAGTATTCCCAAACACTTCCCTTCTTCCCAAGTGGTAGGTACAACTATAAGACAAATGGTCAAAGCTACCACATATATGACAGGGTTTGTTATTGAACACAAAATCACTACCAAATTGCCTAGATTTAACATGATTCCAACTCCTCATATTACCCCTAGGAGTTGGTGACCTACTTCTGTACATCTCTGCATATCTAGTAGTGGGCCTAGTGAAATTAGGTTGTGACCTAGGCTTCTCTTTGACTACATCAGGAATACTCTTTTTAACCTCCACTTTAACATTCTCAGGAACACTAGGTTTAGACTCAACATTCAAATTTTCATCTTTAAGAGATGAGTCACTAGCACTATCAAATGTATCAACCTCAACCTGAACCTTTTCAATTTCAACTGGTTTAAGAAACTTTGGTCCATAGGTCATAGGTGGTTCCTGGAATTCTTCTAATCCTGTGTGAGCTAAGTCAATGCCAGGAGGTGATGGAACACCTCTTAGAGGTGGTGGAACTGATTTGTATCCAACTCCTGATTTGGCTTTGTTCACAACTTGGGCTTCCCAAATTTTGTCAATACATTTGGATTGGTGATCCAGTGTTTGCTTAGTTATCTTTATATTCTCACTAGCCATTTTAACCTTTTCTAGTTCTTCTCTAAGAACCTTATTTACAGCAACCTGATAATCTAAGTCTCTTCTTAATACTGCAATATCATCATTGAACTTAGATTCATTTGCCCTATAATGCTCTAATTGAGTTTCTAAAACACCTAGGCCTCTTTTATGATTTGCTAAGTTATAATTAGTATGATTTAACTCTAGCAATTGTTCATCATATTGTGCTTTAATTTTCTCATACTCTTTTAAGGCCTTACAAGATTTAGAACAAGCATTATTAATTTGTACCTCAGAGTCAGAAAAAGCCATTAGTGCAAGCTCAGTAGCAACCATTGCAGACTCTGAATCATCTTCCTCATCCTTAGTCATAAAGCTCCAATCAAAGCTCACTCCATCAATGGCCAATAGCCCCTTTGGCTCATCAGTAGTAGGTTCCTTCTTCTTGTCCTGCTTATACCAAGTTGACCTCTTGTCAGATTTCCTTGGCTTCCTGCACTCCCTGGCAAAGTGCCCCTTCTTATGACAATTATAGCACTCCACCTTCTTTTTGTCAAAACCTGCTGTTTCATTGCCACTGATATTAATCTTTCTTCCAGTCTTCTTCCAAAACTTCTTTGTCCTTAAGCTTAGTAATGCCACTTGCCATTTAATGTCCATCTCCTCCATATCATCCTCATCAATTTGATCCAAATCCTCATGATTGAGAATTGAACCACCCACTTGACTTGATATAAAGGCATAAAAAGTAGTATCACTAAGTCCTGCAATCTGTCTCTTTGAGCTACCAGTGGAAACACTTCCACTACCAGTGGAAACAACAATGTTAGCACTGTCATCATCACTATCACTTTCTTCATTTGAACTACTATCATCAAGAGATGATGATATGAGTGCTACACTTCCTGAACTTTAGCTTAATTTGCCAGCTTTCTTCAATCTTTGTTCAATAACCTTGAAGTTATTGTACAAATCATTAAGTTTCATGGTCTCCAAATCTGGCTTATCTTCCCACACAGCAACATTGGTTCCAAACTCAGAGGGTAAGCTTCTTAAGAACTTTAGATTGAGGTCTTCCCTTTCCACCTCAATTCCAAAAATAGTAAGTTGAGTAACAATCTTTTGTAGCCTTGTGAAGATGCTATCAATAGATTCATTACTTGTTGAACCAAAGTTTTCATAAGTCTGCTTCAGCAGGGTCTTTTGAGTCTTCTTGGTGGAATCATTACCACCAAAAACATTACAGATCTCCTCAAAAAGAGTCTTTGCAGTCTTGTACTTGCTGAATGCTAGAACTTGGTCTCTGGGAAGTGTCATCAGCAACAAACCTCTGGCCTTCAGATCATTCTTCATCTGAAGTCTTTCATCATTAGTAACAGGTCCAGTGTTGACCTTAATTACTTCCTTGCCACCAACCATCTCTGAAGTAGAACTTGGTTTGAAAGAATTTCCAACCATAATGATCTCCCAGAGTGTGTAGTCTTGGACCATACAGAATTGTTCGATCATTAGCCTCCACATCTCAAAGTCATTCAACTTAAGCTTTGGAAGCTTAGCAGCAATGTTTGAGTTACTGGTTTCTGTCTCCATTGATTCTTCTGAGTGAACTAGAGTCTTCTAAATCAAAGTATCAAAGCCTGTCTCTGATACCACTTGATGGATCTATACACCTTGAACTTGTGTTAGATTGATACTTTGAGTTCTAAGTATGCGAAATCTACTTAGTAACACTTAGAAGTTTGATTGTGAGTAAGACAGTTGTTTATGAATAAGAACAATGTATGTAAACAAACGATTAGCTCCAATATTATTAATGATAATAATACGAGTGATCTTGATATCACTAGGGTTACACCTTGAAGCTCTAGAAAACGTATATCTAACCTTTAACCTAGGATCTCCTTTTATAGCACAAAGAGTCCTCTTCTACAAGATAAGTATAATGCTAATAGAATAAGATATACACAAATCTATTCTATATTTATCTAAACACATTTCCTAACAGTTATCTAATCAGCAGTGGTAATAAATGTTCTTGCAGTGATAATGAGTTTCCACTGCAAGTACAATCTTCAGCAGTTGTAACATCTTCACTTAGCCGTGGTAACTGTGAGTATAATTCCCAACACCAAGTCTTCAACTTAAATCTTAACCACGAGTAAGTTATCATTGAAAGTCATGCATCCAACCAACCCCGACTTCAAGATAAAATAAGTATGTGCCTTCATGAAACCCACTTCAATCTCAAATATGGGATACCAAGTAAACTTCGTGATCATCTCATGCGATGAAATACCCAAAAACTAGTCTTTTAGACGGTTTTATTGTGATGGTTGAGTTTGTGATATGCCCTAATTCTTTATATACCCCCTGTTCCGCGGATCGAACTAGAGTTTTGTATGTTGAGTTTTCGGTAAATTAAGGTTTGAAAACTACGGTTTTGTATGTTGAGTTTTACGTTTTTGTCAAAAATGTAACCCCGTGAATTTGTAACAACCAAAATACCCCTCCGTTCCAAATCACCATTTGCACGGCTCAACAATACCAAGACCTAACAAACACAACCCGTCTCAGCCCATGAATAAAAATCAATACCCGGTTTAAAGAGTTTATACCACCATTTAACCACTATTATTCCAACATTTTGTATCATCACAATTTTAGCTCAAAATCACATAAGTACTACAAATTGTCGGTTTAGTGATTAGCAGCCCAACACCATTCATATGATATAATTCATTACAGCCCAACTTCATTTGTTTGATTGATCATTTCAGCCCAACCACGAATGATATAGTCCAGTCCAAAAAACTTATCAAACCCAAAATATTTATAAAATCCATATATAAGTGATGAGTGTCTAAATACTCATCATTTTATACTAATCTGAGCTGCCAAAACATACAAAAACACTCAAATATGTATCAAAATACTTAAAATATCTTAAAGGTGTGTTTTATATGTTTCAAATGCAAAATATGCAAAAACAGATGAAAAACGTACAAAGTTTGCATAATTGGCAGTTTCAGTCCCTCAAGTTTCATAAATTGGCAAAACTAGTCCCTGGTTATTCTAAAAACATGAAAAAGTCATCAAAGGTCCTTTTTAATCATAAAGTTACACATTTAGTCCTTTGGTGCAAAGTTTCATAAAATTACAAGTTTAGTCCCTATACTTTGGAAATTGACAGAAATGGTCCCTGAGATGTAAAAACTTTGAGAAATTCAATTTTGGTCCTTGTACTAATAATCTTTTGCAGGAATGGTCCTTTGGTGAAAAGTTTGGTAAAATTACACGTTTGGTCCCTGGAGTTTGAAAGTTTGGCAGAAATGGTCCCCGGGGTGTTTTAAATTGCAATAAATGAAAAATTATCATTTAAGGTCCCTATACTATTCAACTTTTACAAAACTGGACCTTTTGATAATATTTTGGGAAATTACATATTTAGTCCCTCAAAAATCCGGAAATTACATAAATGGTCCTTTAAATATTTAAAAATGGAAAATTATGTAATTTTAGTCCTTGGGTTATTCATTATTGGCAAATATGACCCTTGTGATTAATTTGGAAATATGCCACAAACAGCCCCTCAACTTCCAGCATGTTACATTTTTGGTCCTTGTGAGTTATTACCTTAAAAAAACCAAACCGGACCAAAAATAAAACAAACAAACAAACCCAACAACCATTACCAAGCCCACCACCCACTATCCTATTTCCCTGGCCCAACCCTCCAGCCCAGTCCACCAGGTCAAACGGTCAACAAACCGCCAAAACCACTCCCCACTATTCACCATCCCCTCCAATACCACCCTCACTTCACAGACCACCAATACCACCATTCTACCCACTGAATTGCTCCCCCACATGTCCCTCCACCTCACACATGCCTCCAAACCCCCAAATACCTCTCCACATTATCTACAGTGGCCAATTGAGACTTTGGCGCCAAGAAAAGATTTAAACGGCTAGGATGATTGGGACCATATCAATGGCTACAAAATGGTGGGAAATACCCCAATGGGTCCCACATACTCAGTAAATGGCTACAAAAGGGAAAGAAGGCAGAAGAGTTCAATTATTAGATTAGGTTTAGTTTAATTAGGTCGTAGGTATTGTAATTCACTAATTTAGTTGTAATTTCAATTAAAATAGCTTGTTCTCAGTTAAATTCATGTATTGCAATCTTTAATTCAAAGTAATTTTAAGTTTCAAGTTGATTCTCAGTTGGTGTTCATTTTTCTTTATTTCAAAAATCACAAAAGCTTTATTGTTGTTTCTAGTTATCATTTTGGGTTTATAAAGTTAAATTAAGCCTTGACAAAGCTTATTTAAGCTTTTATACACCTCAGTTTTCTGTTTAGTTCATAAAACAAAAATACTAAAAAAAATAGAATTAAATAGTGAAAAATAAAAAAATCAAAAGAAGAAGAATGAAGAAGATGGAGCAGGTCAATTCTGATTGGATTATGGTCTAGAATCCTATGGGGGATACTAGGTTGTGATCTTGGTCTTGGTTTCATCATCTCAGTCCAATTCCATTAGTAAGCTTTTATACCCATTTTTACTATTTTACTGATTGAGTACTTAATTAGTTTAGACTTCAGTAATTTTAGGTTTCTATATTGTTTATTAGTTATAATATTAATTAAAATCATTATTGTGTTCATTGGAAATCATTTGTACTAAAACCAAAAATATCACTGTGTAAATCTCATTTTTGATAAATCTGAGGTATCTACTTGTGTTGTGATTGATTCATGTTCATTTGATCTTCTAATATCATAATTTAGTGTTTTGAAACTGAGTGGTGGCTTAAACTCACCATTTGCTTCACAAAATCTTCACATCAGGTTTAATAGGGGTGTTTGGCTCAAGGTTGCTCAGTGAGCTCAACTGAGTTTGAGTGTGAATTTGTGATTCATTATAGTAACTTAGGTACATACAAGCTCAGTCCAACCATCTCTTTAGGTATTACATAAGGCAAAAGTCAAAATCATAGAATAAATCCCCTCACAGTTAACTGTGAGGGATTTAGGTTCTAAAATCAATCACAATAGCTTATAAGTTACTCATATAGCTTATTCTAATCTTACATTAGCTTAATATAACTTATACAATCTGTAGTGATCCATAGAATTTCACATAAGTCAAACTAGCAAGTTCTATCAAAAGTCAAAACTTGCACTTCTCAGATTTTATCAAAACTTCAAGGAATTTTGTAGATTTTTGTAATAGGTTTTAGAATCTGAAATTTATTTTAGTAATAGTATATCAGCTCAACTTTATTTTCCACACCTTGTTATATTTTTGTGAATTTTAGGGTGGGCCCCACTCACCCCTAAACACAGCTGCAGGGCAACAAGCTCCCCTGTGCACAGATCAGTCATCTTACACCACCAACTTGGTGGTGGTTTTGTGACCACCACAGTGGGCCCCACACCTCATAATTAGGTTTATACAACCCCCCTCCTACCAGGGAGTGGAAGTTGACCCTTAGTTTGACCTGGTACCCAGTGGACCCCACTTTGTTTGGCTTCTCATCTTTGTCCCCAAAACTGTCTCAGAACACAATAAGCAAAGTGCTTATTTGTGTTTTGTAGCTTATTCAGGGTACTTATTCAGTTGAAACTTACTCAATATAGTTCATGTAACCCAGGGGAACAAAATTTTACCATTGTGGGTCCCACACAAGCTCAGAAGAGCTTATTTGCTTAAATTGGTCAACTGTGGTCAACTGCCTAGGTTTTCAGCTTATAACTAGCTTGTTATTAAGCTATAAAATAGTTGTCTTTGTTAAAGTTATCTATTTTTAGGTATATTATAGATTTTTAAAAGAAAATTCAGGAAAAAACAATATAATAGTAAGTGATAGTTTCTATTTAATTTAATTTAATTTTAATTTTCATTTTTACATTTTTATTAAGTAAGTTGTGTTTTTATATTTTTATTAATTTCCTTATAGGTTAAAGTAATTTAAATAATTTTCTCAGATTTTTATATTGTCATTTGATATTTATTAGAATTAAAAATAATTTTATTAATAATTAATAAATAATTAAGTTATAAATAGCATAATTAGTTTTTATATAGTAATACCTATATTTTATATTTTTCCTAGCTTCTATTAGTCATAAGATAATTTTAGAAATTTTCTTGTGATTTATACCGTTCATTTACTAGTTTTCATAATTTAATTATTTTAATTAGATATTAATTAATAAATAGAATAATAATTAGTAAATTAGATTAAAAATACATAAAATAAAGTTTTTATAATTTTTTAGGATTCCTATGATGGTTAATTAGATTTACAAAATTTTTATTAATTTTCCAAGTCATTTTAGTATTATTTGTAATTTAAAATAGTTTAATTAGTTTAAATAATATAAATAGTTTATAATTAATAGAAAATCTATAAAAAGACAAAAACATTTATTTTTATTTTTTTATACTTTCTTCAAGTTCTAATTTAAGTTTAGAAATTATTTTTATAAGTTTTTAGTTTAATTTGTAATAGTTATCATTTTTAGTTTAGTTTTAATTAAATAGTTAAATAGTTTTTATTTAAATAATTAATAATAAATAATAAAATAATCTAAAAAATAGTTTTCTTTTTAATTTAATTTAATTTTAAGTTTAAGTTTATAGAATTTTCAATTTTAACCCTTGTAGTTTATTTTTCTTAAAACTCACCTTTTTCTCAGTACGCAGTCGCGTCTGATTTTAAATTGGTGTACGTTTATACGTTTTAGATATCTAGCTTTCACGTAATCATTCTAATAGTTTATTTAAGTTATTTTAAGTTGTAAAACCCCAGTTTAAACACACACACACACTTATACCCTTTCCTGTTCATATTCGCTCGATCACAAACTCGTTTATAATAAAACATCGCACACCTCGTTGGGACATTACGACCCGAGAAAACACTGTATTTCACGGAAGCATTTGCCTCAGCTGTTTGACTATTACAGTTGGCCATTCACAAGTGGCTGATCAATAATTATCTGACTGTTTGAGGTGAACCAAAATTTGGCGCCGCTGCCGGGGAGGTTGTGCGCATATTCTAAACGTTTTTGCGTATTAGTGAACCTGAATACACGCTCATTGTACATTTATCCATCCTTGTTCATATTATTATCATATAAAACCAAAACTGTTCCCGAAAACTTTTTAAAATCAGTTTTTAACGAACACAAAAAACCAAAAATATTTTCCTTATTATTATTACTACAAAATTTTTCAAAAATACCAAAAATATTCACCTTGACACTCCTACCTATTTGATTCTTCATTTCTCATTTCCTAAACCCTTTGATTCTTTCTATGTCTTATTCTCACCTTCTTGTCTGTCAATGTTGTGGTAGTCCTTATAATGGTGGTAATTGCCCCAGTTGTGGCATGGTAGAGTCAGGAAACGGGTCTGTCTATAACCAGAATCCCTATTCCTACCCTGACATGACTGATTCATTCCATCAGCTTCCACACCATGAGACTCAGCAGTTTAACTGTTGTGAGTATTGTGGTGGTTCACACTACAGTTCTGATTGTCAAACTAGGAATCAGTTTGTCTATGAACAGGTTCCTAATAACAATTATGACTTAAACACATACGACTCACAGCCACATCAGTTCAACTGTTGTGAGTACTGTGGAGGTCCTCACTTTAGCTCTGATTGTCAAACAAGGAATCCATTTCCTTGTAACAATTACAACTATTCGTTTCAAGACCCACCTCCACAGTGCCAAATAATTCAAGCAACTCCTCACATCCAGCAAGACCCTTATATAGAGGTTCTTGAGAAACTCAAAGATCTTAAGGAGGAGTTGGCTAATATGTCGTCTCACAATGCACCAAGTTCTTCTTGCGTATATTGTGGGGGTCCTCATAATGATGATCAATGTCAACCTTCCGGTTTTGACACATCCACACCCCCACAGTCTCCACTCATTCCATATTCTCGTGATAAATCTATCGCGAATTACTTGTTGAAAAACATGCTGCTAGAGACGAAAGAAGCATGGAAGAATTACTAGTCTTAGAACATGCAGCTATAACACGTACCAAATTTCAAAATGTTGCTCTTCTCTATGAAGATGATGAAAGTGATGATACCTCATCATGTTCATCAGTTGAGACTCCTTCCATGCATATACAGGGAGAAAAGAATATAACTGAATCACCAGCAGTAGAAATAATGGAACTTGTAGACTCCATAACTGCTAGTCCTTCTCAGTTCCCTCTGTATGATGTTATCACACCCGAGGTTCCCACTCACTCTCTGAGCATGGGGGATGAGCATCTTGACACAATTCCTGCAAAGGAATCTGATGAATTCATAAAGTCTAGTGTTGAGAACCTTGTCCCAATCCCAAGAGAGTCACAGGGAACTCTTGATCATATGTGTGATATTCCTACCCACCCTGATAATCCAAATGATCAAATTGAGAATGTCTCTAATTCCAGTAATGATTATATATCTTATGGAGACATTGAGTATGTTGAGGCATCACTGCCTCATTCTGATGTTGATCCTCTTCTTGAGGATTTCACAGAGGAACTCACTCACATCATTCCATTTCTATCTGGAATTAATGATGATATTCTTGATTTTGAAGCCGATATGGGAAAAACTAAAAATCTTTTAAACTCTAATCCCAACATCGAGCTTAGTACTTCACATACTGATGATAATTCTTTATCTTCTGGAGACATCAGTTATGTGGAGGAATTACCTTCTGAGCTTGTCAACTCAGAAGAAGAGAATGAGGAAGAAATAATCCAAGATGAATCTCTTCGTCTTACCTTACTAAATGCTAATCTTCTCATTTCTAGAATCGAGGCTTTTAATGAAAGGCCTATTTCATCTCCTATCCCTGTCAAGGATAGTGAGATTTTGATCAATGATTCTATTCCTGAATTGCAAACGTTCCATTTTGATCAAACGGAAGAGAAGATAAGTGGTATCACCACTTCTCATTCTTATAATTCTCTTCCCGTTTATGAATCATTTACTATTGAGGAGTTCCCAAGTGAATTCACTCAAATCAATCCCGAATACAAATCATTCACCTTTGAGGAGTTCTCTGATGAACTCAATTATATCATATCTCCACCGGAGTATGATAGTTTTTATTTTGATCTAGACATACCCATAATATGTCTTGATCAAACCAGCTTAAACGAGGAGATTTATGAAACAACGAATTCTCCTATTGAGGAAGAAGAGTTAATCATGATTTTCATCATGACTTTCTTCCTTTTCTTCATATATTCTGTTCCCTATCCTGTTCTTCACTCTTTCGGGAGTGAGGACATTATCTTTGACCCCGACATTCTCATTTATAAATTATGAGCCGGGTGTCATCTTATCTCATCGGTGTGGAACTTTTACGTGCTACAAATGTTTATCCAAACGTCTTGAATGAAAGTCCGATTGAGATTGTCTCTTCCACTTGCTTCCCCATGGACAAATAAATTCGGGGTCGAGTCAAGCTAGTGACTCGGTAATCAAAAACAGTAGCATGTACATAAGTTTTCACCCATGTTTCACCCTAGTGTGGGGGTGATGCCCCACATGTTATATATATATATCCTCTCAAAAAAAAAAAAAAAAAAAAAAAAATAGTAATAGCTTCTATTTAAGAAGTTTTATCTAAAAAAATAGTTGTATGTATATACATCTTAAATAAAGGCTATAGAATATTTTCTTCTTACGTTCTAAGTGTTGGTTTAACACCCGGTGCTTTGAATATAGAGGACAATATTCAGTTCTAAGTGTGGGGGGAGATTCGTTATTCTAACGAATTTAAACACATGTTCCATCAAGAACCCCCATTTTAGCCAAAATTTTAAAATTTTTTCTCACTTAGAACGAAATAAATGGTATCAATCCTCCATGTCTAACCCACAACAGGATTGGCTAATCCAAGAGCAAACGGTTCTTGGTAAAGATAACTCAAACCCGTTTATGGCTTGCAATTTGCCAAAAATTGTATGGTTCCTCCACTCCCCATATCCCATAAAGCGAATGAGTTGGCTAGCCCGCAAGATTATGGCTTGTGGTAAAGGCAGTGGAAAATCCATAATTGGTAATCAGCTCACCAAGATGTTGACTATTCCATCAAGAGTTGGCTAGTCCAGAAGCAAACGGCTTTTGGTAAAGACAAATCAAATCCGTTGACAGCTGGTGGTTTGCTCAAAATCACACGGTTATCAGGTGTGCCACAGTTCTTACACCTGGCTACTCCAGAAGTGATGGCTTTTGGTAAAGAGATAAAATCCATTAAGTTTTTCTCAAATAGATTGCTAGGGACTAGCAATAGTTTAGTGTGGGGGATTGATGAGTGTCTAAATACTCATCATTTTATACTAATCTGAGCTGCCAAAACATACAAAAACACTCAAATATGTATCAAAATACTTAAAATATCTTAAAGGTGTGTTTTATATGTTTCAAATGCAAAATATGCAAAAACAGATGAAAAACGTACAAAGTTTGCATAATTGGCAGTTTCAGTTCCTCAAGTTTCATAAATTGGCAAAACTAGTCCCTGGTTATTCTAAAAACATGAAAAAGTCATCAAAGGTCCTTTTTAATCATAAAGTTACACATTTAGTCCTTTGGTGCAAAGTTTCATAAAATTACAAGTTTAGTCCCTATACTTTGGAAATTGACAGAAATGGTCCCTGGGATGTAAAAACTTTGAGAAATTCAATTTTGGTCCTTGTACTAATAATCTTTTGCAGGAATGGTCCTTTGGTGAAAAGTTTGGTAAAATTACATGTTTGGTCCCTGGAGTTTGAAAGTTTGGCAGAAATGGTCCCCGGGGTGTTTTAAATTGCAATAAATGAAAAATTGTCATTTAAGGTCCCTATACTATTCAACTTTTACAAAATTGGACCTTTTGATAATATTTTGGGAAATTACATATTTAGTCCCTCAAAAATCCGGAAATTACATAAATGGTCCTTTAAATATTTAAAAATGGAAAATTATGTAATTTTAGTCCTTGGGTTATTCATTATTGGCAAATATGACCCTTGTGATTAATTTGGAAATATGCCACAAACAGCCCCTCAACTTCCAGCATGTTACATTTTTGGTCCTTGTGAGTTATTACCTTAAAAAAACCAAACCGGACCAAAAATAAAACAAACAAACAAACCCAACAACCATTACCAAGCCCACCACCCACTATCCTATTTCCCTGGCCCAACCCTCCAGCCCAGTCCACCGGGTCAAACGGTCAACAAACCGCCAAAACCACTCCCCACTATTTACCATCCCCTCCAATACCACCCTCACCTCACAGACCACCAATACCACCATTCTACCCACTGAATTGCTCCCCCACATGTCCCTCCACCTCACACATGCCTCCAAACCCCCAAATACCTCTCCACGTTATCTACAGTGGCCAATTGAGACTTTGGCGCCAAGAAAAGATTTAAACGGCTAGGATGATTGGGACCATATCAATGGCTACAAAATGGTGGGAAATACCCCAGTGGGTCCCACATACTCAGTAAATGGCTACAAAAGGGAAAGAAGGCAGAAGAGTTCAATTATTAGATTAGGTTTAGTTTAATTAGGTCGTAGGTATTGTAATTCACTAATTTAGTTGTAATTTCAATTAAAATAGCTTGTTCTCAGTTAAATTCATGTATTGCAATCTTTAATTCAAAGTAATTTTAAGTTTCAAGTTGATTCTCAGTTGGTGTTCATTTTTCTTTATTTCAAAAATCACAAAAGCTTTATTGTTGTTTCTAGTTATCATTTTGGGTTTATAAAGTTAAATTAAGCCTTGACAAAGCTTATTTAAGCTTTTATACACCTCAGTTTTCTGTTTAGTTCATAAAACAAAAATACTAAAAAAAATAGAATTAAATAGTGAAAAATAAAAAAATCAAAAGAAGAAGAAGGAAGAAGATGGAGCAGGTCAATTCTGATTGGATTATGGTCTAGAATCCTATGGGGGATACTAGGTTGTGATCTTGGTCTTGGTTTCATCATCTCAGTCCAATTCCATTTGTAAGCTTTTATACCCATTTTTACTATTTTACTGATTGAGTACTTAATTAGTTTAGACTTCAGTAATTTTAGGTTTCTATATTGTTTATTAGTTATAATATTAATTAAAATCATTATTGTGTTCATTGGAAATCATTTGTACTAAAACCAAAAATATCACTGTGTAAATCTCATTTTTGACAAATCTGAGGTATCTACTTGTGTTGTGATTGATTCATGTTCATTTGATCTTCTAATATCATAATTTAGTGTTTTGAAACTGAGTGGTGGCTTAAACTCACCATTTGCTTCACAAAATCTTCACATCAGGTTTAATAGGGGTGTCTGGCTCAAGGTTGCTCAGTGAGCTCAACTGAGTTTGAGTGTGAATTTGTGATTCATTATAGTAACTTAGGTACATACAAGCTCAGTCCAACCATCTCTTTAGGTATTACATAAGGCAAAAGTCAAAATCATAGAATAAATCCCCTCACAGTTAACTGTGAGGGATTTAGGTTCTAAAATCAATCACAATAGCTTATAAGTTACTCATATAGCTTATTCTAATCTTACATTAGCTTAATATAACTTATACAATCTGTAGTGATCCATAGAATTTCACATAAGTCAAACTAGCAAGTTCTATCAAAAGTCAAAACTTGCACTTCTCAGATTTTATCAAAACTTCAAGGAATTTTGTAGATTTTTGTAATAGGTTTTAGAATCTGAAATTTATTTTAGTAATAGTATATCAGCTCAACTTTATTTTCCACACCTTGTTATATTTTTTTGAATTTTAGGGTGGGCCCCACTCACCCCTAAACACAGCTGCAGGGCAACAAGCTCCCCTGTGCACAGATCAGTCATCTTACACCACCAACTTGGTGGTGGTTTTGTGACCACCACAGTGGGCCCCACACCTCATAATTAGGTTTATACAACCCCCCTCCTACCAGGGAGTGGAAGTTGACCCTTAGTTTGACCTGGTACCCAGTGGACCCCACTTTGTTTGGCTTCTCATCTTTGTCCCCAAAACTGTCTCAGAACACAATAAGCAAAGTGCTTATTTGTGTTTTGTAGGTTATTCGGGGTACTTATTCAGTTGAAACTTACTCAATATAGTTCATGTAACCCAGGGGAACAAACTTTTACCATTATGGGTCCCACACAAGCTCAGAAGAGCTTATTTGCTTAAATTGGTCAACTGTGGTCAACTGCCTAGGTTTTCAGCTTATAACTAGCTTGTTATTAAGCTATAAAATAGTTGTCTTTGTTAAAGTTATCTATTTTTAGGTATATTATAGATTTGTAAAAGAAAATTCAGGAAAAAACAATATAATAGTAAGTGATAGTTTCTATTTAATTTAACTTAATTTTAATTTTCATTTTTACATTTTTATTAAGTAAGTTGTGTTTTTATATTTTTATTAATTTCCTTATAGGTTAAAGTAATTTAAATAATTTTCTCAGATTTTTATATTGTCATTTGATATTTATTAGAATTAAAAATAGTTTTATTAATAATTAATAAATAATTAAGTTATAAATAGCATAATTAGTTTTTATATAGTAATACCTATATTTTATATTTTTCCTAGCTTCTATTAGTCATAAGATAATTTTAGAAATTTTCTTGTGATTTATACCGTTCATTTACTAGTTTTCATAATTTAATTATTTTAATTAGATATTAATTAATAAATAGAATAATAATTAGTAAATTAGATTAAAAATACATAAAATAAAGTTTTTATAATTTTTTAGGATTCCTATGATGGTTAATTAGATTTACAAAATTTTTATTAATTTTCCAAGTCATTTTAGTATTATTTGTAATTTAAAATAGTTTAATTAGTTTAAATAATATAAATAGTTTATAATTAATAGAAAATCTATAAAAAGACAAAAACATTTATTTTTATTTTTTTATACTTTCTTCAAGTTCTAATTTAAGTTTAGAAATTATTTTTATAAGTTTTTAGTTTAATTTGTAATAGTTATCATTTTTAGTTTAGTTTTAATTAAATAGTTAAATAGTTTTTATTTAAATAATTAATAATAAATAATAAAATAATCTAAAAAATAGTTTTCTTTTTAATTTAATTTTATTTTAAGTTTAAGTTTATAGAATTTTCAATTTTAACCCTTGTAGTTTATTTTTCTTAAAACTCACATTTTTCTCAGTACGCAGTCGCCTCTGATTTTAAATTGGTGTACGTTTATACGTTTTAGATATCTAGCTTTCACGTAATCATTCTAATAGTTTATTTAAGTTATTTTAAGTTGTAAAACCCTAGTTTAAACACACACACACTTATACCCTTTCCTGTTCATATTCGCTCGATCACAAACTCGTTTATAATAAAACATCGCACACCTCGTTGGGACATTACGACCCGGGAAAACACTGTATTTCACGGAAGCATTTGCCTCAGCTGTTTGACTATTACAGTTGGCCATTCACAAGTGGCTGATCAATAATTATCTGACTGTTTGAGGCGAACCAATAAGCATCTCATCCCTAATTTTGTGTTATTAACTAAACCTAATCCGCCTCTCTCACCTGTCACTTTAACATATGCAACCATTTTTTTTATTTTTATTTATTTTATTTTTATTTTTTTTCTTTCTTATCTTTGCATACACATGAAAGTAAACCCAGAAAGAACACAATCATATGAAACGAAACGAAACGAACCGAACCCTTGGTAATCTTTTTGTTTCAAATCGAAGCTACAAGCCCATTTAGCAGGCACACGCATGTGCTGTTGTGAACCGTCGCTTCAAGATCCTAGGATGGTGTCACACCCCAAAATCGGGTCCAGCGGAAGCTTACATGTAGCTGGGGTGTAACTCAATTGGTACCACAACACAAGTACAAAATGGTTTTCATTTCAATCATTTAGAATAAAATCGTTTAACCAAAAGTGTTGAATTTACATTGTTAAAAGTAGTGCGGAAGTAGGCCCTTAAAATAGTTTAAACGGTCCCCATATGAATAATCAGAGTCTTCTATGACCATGCCATGCCCTGCCAAAACCTTCAGTAGCATGCCATTGCTTAATACCTGAAAATACATGCTAAAGTGTCAACACGAGGTTGGTGAGTTCATAGAGTTTAGTGTAAAATGAAATACATTGCATTTAAATGAAGATTTCCCAACAAAGGCATCGTAAATCCACTCAGTTCCAAGTCCCGGCATAAGAGACTTGTAACCTGTGTGTGTACGACCCACTGCCAAAAGTAATATGTTTGGTTTGTGTAAACAAAAGTAATATGTGACCAAGATTTAAAGATAAGTGTAGTTCGACCAATACATTTGGTTACGTGACCAATTCATTCGGTTATGTTACCCGTACATTCGGTTATGTGACCCGTACATTCGGTTATGTGACCCGTACATTCGGTTATGTGACCCGTTCATTCAGTCATGTATGTACATAGTGGTGGAGCCGGTTCATTCGGTTAAGTGTGCATAATAATGGAAAAGGCTTGGGTCCAAAGGTAAAAAGGATTAAGTGTGATGCAAATGAATATACACTACATTTGATTGAGTAACAAATTCATAACTGGAGCAAATAAATGTTTGACTAAACATGTAGCATAATCAATTAAATCAAGTATACATTTAGATGAAAACGAGCATATATTCTCCCCCAAAGAGTTTACCAAAACAATTGAAAGAGTAGGGGCTATGACTCACCTGGTGCGATAGCTACGATGACAAAAGTGGATACACTAAATTAAGGCACGATCTCTAACCGCAACCTAATATGAATGATATGATCTAATGTAAGAAATGAAATGATGCTACACATGCAAATACGTATGTTATCGATACCACTTGTGAAATTTGAAAATAATGTTTATCGTCGAAAAATACATTTTTGACGTCTCGTTAAGTTAATAACCAATTTTCATGCAAATATGTTGAAATGGTACTCCACGATCCTCGTTTCGCGTTTTATCGGTAAATATAGTATTTTCGTCGCAAAAATAACAATTTCATTACTTGAAAATATGACCCAAAATGGTCTCGCAAAACTAGTCGCGAAATAGTGAATATTAAGAGATACGAAGAAGTTCAATAGTTTTGAGAAGATTTTCACATTATCTAAAAAGTCATAGAACTGAAGTTTGTCCTTACGGGTCTAGATCATAAAGAAAAATAGCCGCGAAGTGAGGTGTTTGGGCTGTTTTGACAGATTCTGAGCAGTTTTCGGGAAAGTTTGGAAGACCATAAGTTATTCGTTCTAAATCCTTTTGACAAACGGTTGGATGTTTTAAAAACTAGGCTGGGTGATCTAACTTTTTGTCAATGATATAAATTTTCCAGAAATGGGTTTATCAATGAGAAAAATGGCTCTCAACTTGGTCACTTGGCGAAATGGTTAATACTTCGAAAATTTTCTAAGTGTTGGGCTGAAGGAAAATATTAAAATCGGCTAAAATTCAAACGCTTGTATCTTTTTCGTTATAAGCTCATTTTCTATGTTCTTTATATCCCCGGAATCGTGGAACAACATATTAATATATTTTTGATAAGTCGGGATGGCTAGATCAAGTTTTACACCTCAGATTTGCCCTTTAAAATCGTGGGACAACAAGTACAATTTTCAGAAAATAGTTTTCGTCGTTAAACTTGCAAAAATCATATCTCCTTAGTTATAAACTCGTTTTAATCCGTTCTTTCGCCCACAGCTTCGTTTTTGAAAGTATTTTCTGATTCTCTAGCCCAATGTTACCCGGAAACCCCTGAGTTTTCTATATTTGGCGTTTTGGGACAGTAGGTATTATATTATTTCAAAAATTGATTTTCCTAGTTTGTAACTTGTTCAAATCTTTACCAAACTACTCCAAATCAACTCCACAAGTACCCAATCCTACCATACACCTTCTTAGGGTGTCATGGGTTCGTAGTCTTCACCAAAAATGGTAGATCTCATGAGATTGCTAATAAAAATTATAGATCTATGTTTATAAAGAAAATGAGTAATAAGTGGTATGAAACATAACATATATGCATGTTTTTGTTACTAGATCATGAAAATACATCAAGTAAATGTTTAAAAGAGTAGGAATATAACTAGTAACTTACTTGTGATGATTATCAAGAGATGGTGATGAAAACCCATTTAATCTTTGTGGTTTTTATTTCAAAACCCAAACTAGATCATTACTAAGACTTGATAAACACTTGGATCTTGAAAAATTAATGATTTATTCTTGTTGTTGTGTTCATGGCTGATTGGTAGAGAGAAAGAAAAGAGAGAATGAGTGCTTTTTGATCTTGTAAAAATATGTTATGTTAAGTCTTGATGTTTTTACAAATATCTTTGAGGTCAATGGCACTTTGGTAAATAAAAGGTCAAGTTGAAGTAAAACTCTTGCACATGAAGGATAAAGATGAGTGTGTTAGAAGCTTGGTATTATCTAGTTGTTTTGTGTATCCATTAGGTGTTATCGGGTACCGAGTTAACTAAAAATAAATCGTGGCGAGTTGAAATAAAATATGACGAAGTTATAAAAATTATGAAATTACATTCCTGAGGAGAATCGGGTGTTAAAATAATTATCGGGTTAAAATAACGCAAACCGACGTAGTTATAAGTTCCTAACGTAAATGTAGCAATTGATTTGAAAACACCGGGTAAATTAATAGTATAATTTTTATATTATTATATTGAGTATGAAAATATATTAGGATCGTAGTCGGGAGTGTCGGGTATATGTTAGTAGTAAAAATTGAGTGGTAACGTTAATTACAAATTAAGCATACGTAAATGGAAATAATGCATATCCGTGCATGATCTAAAGTGTTGATGACGTTACTGATGATATGTAGACTACTCCAGTCAATATGACGTATCCCTACTGATGATGCATGAATTCGCAGCTAAACATAACTGGTTACGCGAATTTAAAAACTCGTAAATTAGGTTTACGAAATGATGAACGACAATCGTGAATAGTGATTTCCTTCCGGGAATGAATAGTGTTTTGTGAATAGTGAATTTTTGAAACACTTCTCAGAATCTCAAACCGACTCTGAAAACGATGAATAGTAAAATGATGAATAGTGATCGGTGAATAGTAAATGATGAATAGTAACTTCCGAGATGAATAATGAAATTTTGACGTTTAAAAAAGGACCTGAAATTACGAGTTGTGACAGATGGGTCTCGGGTAAGGTGAACGTTGTTGTTTCGTTTTCATTAGAACGATCCAAAGAGTGATTATAATAGTTTTGTTATCAATCATTCTTTATTTTCGGATATTAACTAGAAGCAAAGCTTCACATAGATCGATGATGGTAATTTCTATTCGTGTGATTTAGATCCGAAAGGTCTTGAATATGCTGTGACACACGAAATAGATGACTGAGATCTTGAGTTTTCATGTTTGTTCAAGTCTTGGTTAAGATCCTTGATGATAGTTGTTTCGTGTGTATGTAACTGTTTAATGTTTTGAATCATCTTGAGGACCACGAAACTGCACTGAGATCTTGTTTACTTTCATTAAGTTCGATTCAAATTAAGATCTGTGATTATGAGATGGGATTAAGGATTAGGGTTAAGTGAGATGGGATGAGTGTGGTAATGATTAAGAGTTAAGGGGTTGTGTGTCACATATTATGTTGTTATTCACTTTTTGTTATTTTTCTTCTTTGGTTGGACTGATGATATGGATAAAGCTGAAGTCAATAATGAGTCACTGTATATTTGGTTTGGTCAAGCAGAAATTGTGGCAGCATGCCATTTCTGTTTGTTTGATTATTTTGTCTTCAATCAGCAAATCGCTACCCCAAATCACTACCCCAAAGCCAAATCGATCGCAACCAGACAAAACTCATAACTTTCATCCTTTTTCATCATTTTCCCGATTTGTTAATGAACCAAACTGCAGATTTGGAATGACTCAAATCGCTACATAGAACTTCCCAAACTGTTCCAAAACGCTACTAAGAACACACCAACCAAATGACCAAATTCCGACCAGTATTCCGGCATATTCAGACCACGTTTTGACCACAAGTTTCACAAGTTTTGGTGCAAAGTTAGCAAGTTTTTGATGTTCCACGAAATGATGTATTATTGGACAGTAAAAAAAAACAACCACGAATCATATTAATGAAAACTTGTAAAAGAAAGATTCAAGCTCATTGTAGACCACTTTTGTTACCAAAAAAACTTTAAATGAAACAGTTAACCAAAAAAATGTAAAACCAGTTGAGACCATGGTTAAAACAGATGTGAAGTAGACGATTTTGACAAGATTTCACCACAAAATCAACCAAAAGTAAAACCTAGGCTCTGGTACCAATTGTAGGATCGAAATAAATGTTGATTCTTGTGTGATTCAGGTGGTCTTGTGTTATGGAAGATGAAGGTAAACATTGTTAGAGTTAGAGAGAGAAAGAGAGAGTTGAGAGAGTGGGAGGTTTCTAGTGAGAGAAACACCTAATGAGGTGTGTGTAATATTAGAAACAACCAACCTTTCCAAATGGGGTGGAAAGGCTATATATACAATTACAAGTATAGTGCCTCATGAAACAGGCTGTAGAGCGAGTACAGTGGGTGAAGACCCGACTCATTCCACGAATACTATTTACATATTAACTAACTATTAAACTAATATCTAACTAATGTTAATATAACTACGAGCTATCTCAATGCTATTATATTCTTGTGGTGACCGAGTCTTCAATAGGAATATTTGTATTCCTAACAAAGAGCATCCAAACATTCTATGACGTGTTGGAATGCAAACCGGGTTTCATCTTAGAATTGGTGAAGCAACGTTTTGATGCTTGCACCCATTTGCTCATAATTTGAGCAAACATGGGGATGAGTGGGTGGAAATGGGTTGGTTTAGGTTTCTTGGTTTGAGGGTTGATTGGTTTTTGGTTCTTGGGTAGAGGATGGATTTGGTATTGAGTCAAGCAAGGTGGTTTGAAATTCTATTGCTTGATGAAGGTGGTTCTCAACCATGCTTAGGATTTCCTCATATGAGGGGAAGAAAGACTCAAAGGTTTGGGCTTGAGAATGTGGTGGAGTTGGGTGATCATGGTTTTCAAAGTTTGGTTCTCCATAAAGAGGACCATGGATGTCATGGTAGATAGGGTGAAACAACAATGGTTTGGGTTGATGGTACACTTGTTGTGGTGGTTGGGTGTGGTTAAAATGCTCATTTTGGTCCAGAATTGACCTTGGTGATTCATTTGCAAAAGGTGGTGGTTGTGTAGGTCTTGGTGGAAGATCATTTAGATCTTGGACAAAAAGGTGTGGTGATGTGGGAGGAGACCCAAATAACTCCATAGGTTCAATTTTGGGTAATGGTGATGGTGATGGAGTTTTGGATGGTCGGGTTGGAGCACTTGGTGGAGTTGGGTCAATGGGTGATTTAGTAGGTGGTGGAGTGAGCTCATTGGGTTCATTGGGTGATGGTGATGGAGATGCAAGGTTCAAAAAGTGTTCATTTTTTATAGGTGAGGTGAATTCATCTGAAGATGAGGAGCTTAGGTTGATGTGTTGATTAGACCATAGTGGTTTTACACTTATCCGGGCGGTTTTCCGGATGGGTCGTGATGGTTGAGAGGTGATTGTTGACTTAGTTATGGTTTAGAAGTTCAGAAATTGTGATGAAGAAGGTGTGATTTGATAGTGTTCAGGATGGTTTAATTTATAGTGATGAAGGATTGTGGAAAGGAGTGTTTGGATTTGATGTTAGTCCATACAAAAATGGAGGTTCCTAATGATTTGGAAAACTAATTATGGGTTGTCATATCATGGAAGTCAATCCAATGAAAATGGTGAAGTGAGAAGACAAGGTTTGCACTAAATGCTTAGTGGTTTTTAGTAAATTTGTTGAAGTATAAATCTCAGGGATTTCATGGATCCTTTAGAAGGGTTCCTTCCTTTATGTGTGAAGGGTCCTTGGGGTGGTTATGGCTATTTTTGAATTTTGACGGGAAATGGTTTTGGTTGAGTTATAAGGAACGAGAAGTACCCTATTGTGCTAAACACATTGCAGGAAATGGGTTTCTATCTAAAAGGATTGGATTTTGGTGTTTGGATGTTCAAATGTTGAAAACAAAAACAAAAATTCTACAGGCAACTGGCGGAACCCTCAGGATACACAGACGGAACCCATTTGAGGGTACCGTCTGGTCCGTTGGGCCAATTCTGGGTTTCCCAGAAAATAGACTGGCGGAACCCAATTTTGGGTACCGCCGGATCCGTCAGTGCTGAAAAAAGTGACAGTCCACGTTTTTGACCCGCGAGACGATTTTCAAAATTTTCGAAAACTCCTAAAATAAAAAAGATAATGCATTTCTGGTTAGGCAATGCAAAAAATAGACACGTAAACACACATATCATATGACTTTGACCTTGAGGTCGAGAATTTCACTATACTTAGTGAAAATATCATAAACATGAAAATTTGACAACTTGCCAAAAGTTGTTTACCCGCATCAAAGTTAGATACTACATGTTCCAAATTGTATCAACCATTGTACTACCACACAAATACATCATAAACATTGTTTAAACAACCAAATTAGTTCAAGTAGCACCTAGTGCCAAACACTCCTACACACCCGCACTCATTGACGGTCAATCTTGTTCTTGAGCTTTCCAAGGAACCTTCCAAGATTCTTAAACATCCCCTTTGTTTGCTTGAACTCCGCCGACTCATTAGGAATATCCAGAAGTTGGGATAGGTATTCGAGAGGTGGGAGCCTAAAGTTTGGCAAATTGTCATCTTCACTCATTGAGGAAGATGATGATGAGGTAGGAGGATGAGGACGTTTTCCTTGGGCTTTGTAGACTCTCTTATCACTAAGTGGAACAAAGGTGTGTGGAATGAGAGAGTAGTCAAGATGAAGACCATTTGGAGTTGGTGGAATGGGTGAGATGAACCTAAAGAGACGGGTCAAGAGCATTCCATACGGCATAGCCGTTGTGCCATGCACGGGAATGTCGGCCATTCTCTTGGCCATGTAGTAGGCAAGGTTGAAGGGTTGCCTAACAGACAAGGAGTAGAGCATGTAGCAAAGGCAAAGGTTGATATGATCTCGGTTTCCTATTGTGCTAATGACATTGGCTCTAAGGACTTCCTCCCATTTCTTGAATTGGGGCTTAAGTTCATTCATTTCCATTCCATATAGGTCCTTATCGACCTCATTTCCCGAACGGGTTCTCCTAGTGTTGGTGGTCCTAACAAAGAGGTGGTCACGAAGTACATCTTTTGACACAAGAGGTGTGTCATAAGGATGGATGCGGTCTTGGAGGTTATCAAGAGTTGAGAGGGAGTGCAAGTCGGAGTAGATGCAAGTACCTTGGTTTGGGACACCTATGATTTGAGCAAACTCCTCAAGAGTGAAGGAGTATTGATGACCACTAGTCCTAAAGTTGATAGACATGTGACCATAATCATCCGTGGAGAGGACGGCGGATACATAGAACTTTAGAATGAATCTAGGACAAATAGGCTCGTCGATATTCAAAAGACACTCAAAGTTGATTGTGGCAAATTCGGCGTAAAGGTTTGTGCCTTCTAGGAAAGACGGGTCAATGGTTCTACCCTCATGGACATAGTGTTTTTCTAAGGCTTTGAAAACGTTGACTGGGTTTGGGGTAAGGCCTTTGGTTTTGTGGTGTTTTGGTAGGTACTTAATGGTGTCCTTGTGGTCGTAGTGGGTTAGAGGAGGCATGATGATTCCTACAACAACAAAATTTCACATTTTAGTTTAAGTAAACTACTATTATAATGTGGATGTTCTAGTGTGTGCCTATATGAAAACAATGTGGAGGTGCGGTTATCTTGACTCATTTTGATGCTTAAAAACTTTTTATAATGCAAGTTTTGTTATAAAACAAAAGATAACCCAAACACTCCTAGTTCAATGTAGCTTCGTTTGAATGTACCCGAAAATACATATTGGTTATGTATTCCCTTTAGAATTCAAGAGACATTATGCAAGTGATGTTTTAAACATAACGTTTTGATTTTGTATTCTCAATGTGAGACGAAAAAATATTTGTCCTACTTGTGAGAAATTTTTGGAAAGATTTGACATGGGGTGTTTTAGCAAACATGTTTATACTAATTAAGAATGCAATTCCTAACTATGGGTAACATGATTAGTTTTGTTAAACACTAATTTTATGCATGAGTTTCTCAAGTTAATGCATAACCCCAAGTTTTTGTTTTTGTGCAAAAATAGAATTCCTAGACTCAGATCAGGATTGTAATCAAGTTTAGAATACTTACAATGATGATTGATTAGCGATGTTAGTGAAAGGAAGACCAAGAATTCGTAGGTATGGATGGATGGTAAAGTGAATAGTAACAGTTTGGAAGTGGTGGTATGAGATAATGGGTGTTTGGTTTAATATAAACAAAATATTGATTCTGCAGGTCGGCGGACACGGCGGACCCCTGAGTTGGGTTCCGTCCATTGTGTCTGAGGGTTCTGCCGACCTTGCTGAGAAAAAGACTTATGGATTTGTTTTGATTTTTGTGATTTTTGTCTAAAGTCCAGAACTACAATGTAGGTTCCATGAGTCCTAAGCCTAGCCTAAGAAGGTTAAAAGGTTCATGTTTAAGGGGTTTTGTGAGAATGTCGGCTATGTTGTCTTCGGAAGAAACTTTCTCAATTAAGATATTTCCTTTTTGAACGTTGTCACGAAGGAAATGATGACGGATTTCAATATGTTTGGTACGAGCATGTTGAACCGGGTTTTTGCTAAGATCAATGGCACCTTTGTTGTCACAAAGAATTGTGATGTCGTTGAGTTGAATTCCGTAGTCGACAAGAGCTTGCTTCATCCAAAGAGCTTGTTGACATGCCTTTCCGGCCGAAACGTACTCGGCTTCCGTTGTTGAGATAGCAAGAGCTGTTTGCTTCTTAGAGAACCATGAGGTGAGACAATGTCCAACAAAAGTACAAATACCACTTGTACTTTTTCTATCGACATAGTCACCGGCATGATCCGAGTCGGAATACACTATGGTGTCTATTCCCGTTCCTTTGGGATACCATAAACCTATATGTGTAGTGCCCTTAATATACCTAAAAATCCTTTTAACGGCTTCGAGATGAGTAGTCTTAGGATCTTCTTGAAAACGAGCACATAGACAAACACTAAACATAATGTCGGGTCTACTAGCCGTTAGGTAAAGTAGACTACCAATCATACCTCTATATTTAGTGCTATCTACGGATTCACTTTCCTCATCCTTGGTGAGTTTAGTTTCCGTGGACATAGGAGTTTTGATAGGTTTCGAATCTTCTAATCCAAATTTCTTAAGCATGTCCTTAATATATTTAGATTGGTTAAAGAAGATACCATCTTCTAGTTGTTTAATTTGGAGTCCTAGGAAAAAGTTGAGTTCTCCCATCATACTCATTTCAAACTCGTCATGCATGATTTTTGAGAAATCCACGCATAATTCTTGACAAGTTGATCCGAATATAATGTCATCAACATAGATTTGGACTATGATAATATGTGAATCTTTCTTCTTAGTGAAGAGAGTATTATCGACTAAGCCCATGGTATACTTATGGTCAACTAGGAAGGTTTTAAGTCGATCATACCATGCTTTTGGAGCTTGCTTAAGTCCGTAAAGAGCCTTTTTAAATTTGTAAACATGATTTAGTTTTTCAAAATCGATGAAGTCCGGTGGTTGAGCAACATACACTTCTTTATTTATGACTCCGTTTAGAAATGCACTTTTGACGTCCATTTGAAAGAGTTTGAAATTATGTGCACATGCATATGCAAGTAAGATTCTAATTGACTCGAGCCTAGCAACCGGAGCAAAAGTTTCATCGTAGTCAATGCCTTCTTGTTGGTTATATCCTTGTGCAACTAGCCTAGCTTTGTTTCTAGACACAATTCCATTTTCATCCATTTTATTACGAAATACCCATTTTGTTCCAATTATAGTTTGACTCTTTGGTTGAGGAACTAATGTCCATACATCATTCCTAACAAATTGGTTTAACTCTTCTTGCATTGCAATTACCCAAGACTCATCTTTAATGGCTTCATTAATATTTTTAGGTTCAATGGTTGACACGAAACAAAAGTAGTTGCTTTCATTTTGAACTTTTGATCTTAGTGTTCTTTCGTTAATGTTGCCAATGACACCATCTAATGTATGACTTTTAGATTCTTTGACATTGACAAGTTCTTTGTTTAATAGTTCATCTTCCTTGTCATCACTTAAAATTTCTTGACTTTCTATTGCTTGACTTTTTACTAAGTCATCATCTACCAAAGGTGATGTCTTAGAGGGAGGTGGACTCTCGTCAAATGTTACATTCAACAATTCCTCGACTCTTAAGGTTTCTTTGTTCAAAACAATGTACGCTTTACTATTTTGTGAATATCCAAGAAATACACCTTCATAAGACTTTGGGTCAAATTTGGTGAGATAATCCTTGGTGTTAAGAATGAAACATTTACTCCCAAACACTCTAAAGTATCCTAATGTAGGCTTTTTACCTTTATATAGTTCATACGGAGTTTTATTCAAAAATGGTCTAATTAAGACTCGATTTAAAATGTACGTTGATGTGTCAACGACATTACACCAAAACTTTTGTGGAATGTTTTGTTCATTAAGCATTGTTCTACTCATCTCTTGCAATGTCCGGTTTTTACGTTCTACTACACCATTAGATTGAGGAGTACATGGAGCCGAAAAGTTATGAGTTATACCATTAATATCACAAAAGTTTCCAAATTGAAATTCATTATCAAATTCACGACCGTGATCCGTTCTAATAGACACAATATTAGACCCTACTTGATTTTGAATTTTCTTACTTAGATTCTCAAATTTATCAAAAGCTTCATTTTTACTTTTCAAAAATTTTGTCCAAGTATATCTTGAGTAATCATCAACTATGACCAAAGTGTAGAAGTTACCTCCATAACTTTGTATAGCAGATGGACCAAATAAATCCATATGCAAAAGTTCTAGACACCTAGATGTAGAAACCAAGTTTTTAGCCTTATGGCTACTATGGACTTGTTTACCGACTTTGCAAGCATCACAAAAGTGTTGGTCATATTTCAACTTAGGTAGGTTTCGAACTAAGTCTTTGGAGGAGAGGTTTTGGATTAGTCTCATGTTAGCGTGTCCTAAACGTCTATGCCATAAAGTTGGAGATTCATCTAATGAGGTAAGACAAAGTTTGTCTCTAGATGTTGGATCCATCTTCATGACGTATACGTTGTTCTTAAGGACACCTTTGGCTATGGTTATACCATCTTTAAGTATTTTACTTCTGTTTTCACTAAAAAGGACATTATACTTATTACGACAAAGTTGATTAATACTAAGGAGATTAATACTAAGGAGATTAAAACCTAAGTTATCAACATGAGCTACATCATCTATAAAAAGGGAGTCATGAGAGATTGTACCTTTTCCGATGATTTTGCTTTTAGCTTTACTACCAAACGTAACATTACATCCGTCACATTTGTGATAAGTAGTGAAGAGGCTTTTGTTACCCGTCATGTGCCTTGAACAACCGCTATCTTTAATCCATTCATCCGGTTCTAAACAAACTTTGAGGCACACCTATTTTATGAAAAACACTCAAACATTTGGTCCCCAATTTCTCATGGGTCCATTTTGGTTAAGCATACCATTAACTTGTTCCAAGTAATAAAATAGAGCATAAGGGTTCCATGACATGTAATTTGGAGTTTGGTATTGTCTAGGAGTGTTTTGGTTCCAAAGATGTTGGTAGTTTGGTCGAGCGTTGAAGTTGCTCTTTGGAAAGGGGCGTTTGGGAATTAGAGTCTTAGGTCTTGGTTGAGTAGTCTTAGCTCTAAATTCATTTTTACTAAGTCCTACTCCAGTTTTAAACACAGGTTTTGTTCCATTTTTATACGTAACTTTAACAAATTTTGAACGATCCGATGTGGATGGAGTTACTGCTGCAGCAGGCCTGGCGGAACCTTTGGGTCCAACGGGCGGAACCCTGGATTGGGTTCCGTCTGTTCCACGGGCTGCTGTAACAGTTTTGTTTGTTTCTTGTGCAATCTTTTCTTGTTTCGTTTGACCCTTTGAAGTTTCTATTTTCATGAATCCTAGTCCTATTTTATCAAAGGGTGACTTTTGAATTTTCATAATTTCATCCGCACAAGAAATGCTTTTATCGAACTTCTTAAACTTTGTGGTTTGTTTTATTAGATCATTTTGAGTAATTTTAAGTTTCTCAATTTCGAGTTTAAGTTCTTCACATGATTTGCAAGATGTGTCAATACCTTTACTCTTTTCTAATCTCTTAGCTTTTTCTTTTAATTCATAAACTTCATTTTCTAAAAACTCCTTTTTAGTTTTCAAAAACTTATTTTTGTTTATGATTTTTAAGCTCAATTCACAAAGTTTGTTATATTCTTTTTGTAAGGTGTCATCATCAATAGAGGAGTAAGATGAGTCGGAGAATACCTCATTTGAGTTGTGAGCCATGAGAGCAATATCATCATTCTTTGGCTCATCGTCATCTCCTTCATAGTCACTCCAAGCACCACCCACAAAAGCTTGTTGAGGTTTGCTCATGGGTGGTTTTGGACATTCTCCTACAAGATGACTTGTGTCTCCACACCTATAGCATTTTCTTTCAACCTTTCCTTTCCTATCATCACGATCTTTTTGGAAAGTTTTCTTGTCATCTTTAGGTTGCCTTACAAACTTTCCTCTTCTACGAAAGAACTTTTTGAAGTCTCTAACGGCCATAGCATATTCCTCATCATCACTATCCGAAGTAGATTCTTCATCATCACTTGATTGGACTCTAGCTTTCAAGGCAATGGACTTAACTTTTTCTTTCTTGCCTCTAACTAGTTCCGAATCTTTTTCCATTACCATTTCATGAACTTTGAGGTTTCCAATTAGCTCATCAAGTGACATGCTTGAAAGATCTTTGGATTCTTCAATTGCCGTCACTTTTGCTCTCCACTTCGGATGGAGTGCTCTAAGAAATTTCCTGACAAATTTCTTACTACAAAAAGATTCATCAAGTGCTTTAAGTGAAGTAATAATAGTGTTAAACCTAGCAAAAGCATTATCAATAATCTCATCTTCGGAAATAACAAATTGTTCATATTGTTGAACAAGAAGATCAATTTTGTTATCTTTAACTTGTGAGTTTCCTTGATGAGTGACAATTAAAGATTGCCAAATATCTTTGGCGGTTTTACACAAAAAGACTCTTTCATATTCTTTCTTAGGCAAAGCGTTGTAAAGCATCATTTTAGCTTCATTATTTTTACCAATCAATTTCTTTTGATCATCATCTTTAATGTTAGTAACTACGTTATCACCATCAATGATTATATACCATAAATCTTTATCTTTAGATTTCACGTAAGTTTCAAAACGGTTTTTCCAATATATAAAACCATTTGCTTCAAAGAGTGGTGGTCTTTGCATAGATTGCCCTTCTTTGTAATTTTCAAAATCCATGGATCGTTTCAAGTTTTAAAACACAATATATTTTAAAAGCTTGAGTAACGTTGCTCTTGATGCCAATTGTGGAAAACTAGAAGGGGGGTTGAATAGTTTACCGTTTAAAATCTTTTTAACTTGTTTAGTTAGCTTTGAAACTTTCCGTTTGATCAAAGATATATACACAAACACAATATATAACATGCAAGTAAATGAAAGAAACGATCAAACCACAACACGAGTATTTATCGTGGTTCGGCTACAAGGACTCTTTTTCCTTGCCCTACGTCCACGCCCCGAATATCCAACTCGAGAGTTTCTTTCACTAGTCAACAAGCTCCTTTCACTGGCGGAGAAAACCTTACACGTCGCTTATACTTTTACCGACACTAAGCTAGATGTCGAGTTCTTTACCAAGGGTACAACCACTCCCGTTAGTTCTTTTACAAGGGTACAACTACTCCCAATACACTTTGTATTTTGAGGACTAAAATACTAACCGATCACTACTGAAAATACACAATCAAATGAAGTGTAAACTACACAAGTCTACACAATGCTAAGATAACAAGTCTTGCAACGTTGTGTTGAATACTTGTTACTTTTAATGAGCTCGCGAATCTCTTTGCTACAAAAAGAAACTTCACATATGAAATGTTAAAGGGTTAGATGAAAGAATGAATGTGTGTGTAAAATATGATGTAGAGTGATTAGCCAAAAATCAACTTGTGGCTTGGTATTTATAGCAAAGCCTTCTGCAGGCCTGGCGGATACGGCAGAACCCTCAGATGGGTTCCGCCCGTGTACCCCCAGGGTTCCGCCGGGCTTGCAGTTGGTTTTGCAATAAATCTTGCAAACCAAACAAAGTCACATCTCATTACACCTTGCAAACCAAACAATGTCACATCTCATAATATCTAGTCAAACACTAAACTTGCAAGCAACCACATAGTAAGTCAAACACATTTCTTTCCATAAATGTATATTGACAAAACTTGCCATAAATGAGATGTGACAATTCTATTTTAAGAAATAAAAAGTGTTGTGTTTTATGAAATGTAAAATGTAGTAAAAGTCTAGTTTATGCAAGTTTTTTAAACTAAGATTATGTTTTACTTAGAAACTAAAGTTTACATTTTGTCGTTAACAAAACATAGCAAAGATCGTAAAATATAAATAACGTTTTTAGGCGATATTTGTATTAACAGTTTTCTTCCTTTTCTTCACCCATAAGGTGACTTCTTCTCTTCTTCACTCCTTCGGGAATGAAGATACTATATTTGACCTCGGCATTTCCATGTACCATTATCTTGAGCCAGGGTCTGTATATCTCATCGGTGTGGAACTTTCACGTGCTTAAAATGTTTGTCCAAACATCTTGAATGAAAGTCCGATGGAGATTGTTTCTTCCACATCATGCTTCCCCAAGAACCAATGAATTCGGGGTCGAGTCAAGCTAGCGACTCGGTAAACAAAAACAGTAGCAGGCTTATAGGGTTTTCACCCTAAGTATGGGGGAGTACCCCTGCTGTGGTTACAAATAAAGTGGAAAAAAAATGGTGTTTCCACATTTAGATTTTAATGTTGCCCTTTCACGTTCAAAGAGTCGGCATAATAGCCGGGACTTTGAATATTGAGGACAATATTCAATTCTAAGTGTGGGGGGTATTCTAGCGAATTTTATCACATTTTACCATCTAGTACCCCCGTTTTGGCAAAAAATTTTAAAAAAAATTTCACTTGTGCTTCAAAATTTTTGTGGTTATCAGTCCGCCATGTCTAAACGACAAAAGGATTGGCTTATCCAGGAGCAAACGGCTCTTGGTAAAGATATATCAAATCCGTTTATGGCTTGCAATTTGCCCAAAATTGTATGGTATCTCAACTCGCCATATCCTAAAAAGTGAAAGAGTTGGCTAGCCCGCAAGATTATGGCTTGTGGTAAAGGCAGTGGAAAACCATAATTGGTAATCAACTCACCAAGATGTCGACTGTGTCCATCAAGAGTTGGCTAGTCCAGAAGCAAACGGCTTCTGGTAAAGACAAATCAAAACCGTTGAAAGCTGGTGGTTTGCTCAAAATCACATGGTTATCAGGTTGACCATAGTTCTTACTTGAACTGAAACATTTTGCTACTCCAGAAGTAATGGCTTTTGGTAAAGAGATTAAAATCAATTAAATTTTCAAAACATTTTATTGCTAGGGACTAGCAATAGTTTAGTGTGGGGATTGATGAGTGCTCAAACACTCATCATTTTTGGTCAATCTAAACTGCAAAAACATACAAAAACACTCAATAATGCATCAAAATACTAAAAATATTCCAAAATTGTGTTTTATATGTTTCAGATGCAAAATGAGTAAAAACAGTTGAAAAACGATCAAAGTTTGCATAATTGGCTGTTTCAGTCCCCCAACTTTCAAAAATTGGCAAAAATAGTCCATGAGCACTTATTTTAAAAGAAAATTCACCAAAGGTTGTCATATTTAGTCCTTTGGTGAAAAATCTCAAAAGTTTTGGAAATTTACATTTTCAGTCCCTGAACTTTCAAAGATTATCAAAATTAGTCCCTGGTCAAATTAATTCAAAGAAAAGTCAACTTAAGTCCTTGGGAATTTAAAAAGGTTCAATATTGGTCCCTGGATAAAAGTTTCACAAATTGGCAAAACAGGCCCCTCAACTTTGAAAAATGACACTTTTGGTCCCTGGGGTTTTAAACATTGGAAAATATAAACTTTGGTCCTTGGGATATTTTAACATGGCAAGATTGGTCATTGGAATATTTTAGGAAGTTTGCAAATCAGGCCCTCAATCTTTCATGAAATTACAAAAATGGTCCTTGTGTAAAACTAACCAAATGGATCCGTTTGTATTTAAGAAACCCAAAACAAAACTACAACACAACACCACCCCTAGCCCATACCACCTCCCAGGCCCAAAAATACCAGCCCACCCCCACAAATAATAAAACCACCCCACTTCCCCGTTTTTTTTATTACTTCCCAAATGGTCAACCCATTGGTTTGACCCTCATCCTCCACCTCACCCCTGCAAAACCTGCAAACACCCTGCAAACACTCCATCTCCACCCCCTCCATCATCACCCCTACACCCTTATACCTCCAAACAAACACCTCAGTCCAAATTAAGACCAGTTGCACAAGTATTATAGGCTATAAGCCAAATTCCATTTTCCCGCCATATTGGATAAACGGCCAAGATGAATTCTAATAATCCAATAGCTCTAAATCAAAATGGGAAAGTATCAGAGATCAAGTGGGAGCATAGGAGGTCAATAAAAGGAAAGAAAGAAGCAACATAAGGGGGCAAGTAGTGTAGTGTAGTTTAGTTTTAAAATTTTCATGTCGTTTTAGTAAAAGAAATCTCAATTTCCTTGTATTTTTCTCTCAGTAGGTTTAAATTTCCATTGTAATTCACTTTCTTAAAGTTTAATTAAAGTATTATTCATTTTCAAGCAATCTCAAGTTTTTATTCAAAATTTAAATTTCCACCAATGATTGTTGTTTTTCTCTATTTGTGTTCTGAATCATGTTAGTAATTGATATTAAGTACTTCAAAAGTTTTTAGAAGTCTTAACTCAGGGAAAATAAGAAAAGAAAAAAAATTAGGAAAAATTTAAGGAAAATTCCAAAAAACTAAAAAATGGTAGTATAGGTTGTATAAGCTTCAACAAGCTTGATTTTGGTTCACCAATGCTCATTATGGCTTAATATAGCTATTGGTAAGTTTCTTGTTTCATATTTACTGTTCTATTACAAAGTTTCAAAATAGTCAACAAAAAAAGTCAACCTGTTGACTCATTGAGCTTGAGCTTGATATGTTGGTGCATTTGAAGATCCCTATACCCTTTTGGAACTTGTTCATTTGCTCATTCAATCCTCTTCTTATATCATCTCCATTTTAAGCTTGTGCTCAAATTGTAAGTCCACAGTTAGTTCTTAATTTTGTGCATTGCTTGTATACTGGTTATATTAGAGCTAATCAGTTAAATTGCTACTCATGTAGTTTACTTTAACTGATTAACTGCTTGTTTGCTATATCTCATTTGCTTGATTTCATAGTTGTTCATTTACTCAGGTTATGGGCATTCTTGGCATCATTTAGTCTCAGCTTATTATACTGCTTGCTTAACTGTCATTTTAGTTTCCTTATGGTCCCTTTAGTTTAAAAATCACATAGGTAGAAGTAGCATTGCTTGTGGTATGCCTTACATGTTTCCTGTTCATTTTCAGTTTGTCACTGGTCTCAGTTTTATGAAACTGCATTATGGTGTTCTAGGTGTTAGTAGTTAGCTTTAATTGTCCTATTAGTCTCTAAAGTAATTAAAGAAGTCAGCTAGATCATTAGTTTGAGTTTTGGTAGCCTGAAATCCAAAAAGTTAGTATAATCTAGTGTATAAAGGGGTGTTTGGATTTTGCCTGATCCTAGTGTTCTTGTTGCTTTGTTGTTGGTTTATCTGTATGAACAGATTACTTAGGGCATATGTAGGTTATTTTAGTCATAAAACTAGCAGTCATAACTATAAAAGTCAAAATCATCATTCACTATGCTCATATCTACTTCTGTGGATCTGTGATCTTGTTAACAGTTAGATTTAGGGTACCTTTAGTTTAATCTAGAATCAAATTAGCTTAATCCATCATTTAGGATAATATTTAGGCAGTTGAAACTCATCTTAGTCAACTTAGGTAGTAAACTCAAAAAGTCAAAAACTTGCATACTGCAGAAATGGGACAGATTTCTAGGGCATTTGTAGGATTCAATATTGATTGGAATTAAGTGTTGTTTGCTGATTTGTAGAGATTAGTAGTTAGGAAATCAATAGCAAAAAGAAAATCCAGATTTGATGCTCATTTGTTCAGGCAAAATTGATCACAAAGTGAGCCCTTGCCCAGACCTGCTGCCCTGCACCACAGGTTTGTCCCATAAGCCCATTTTCTATTGCCACTAGCCACTTCACTAGTTAAGCTCTCCCTGAGCTTTTAGGTATTTTGGGAAGCCACTAGTATTGGCTTACCATTTCCAGGCTTATCTTGGGCCTTGGAGCTCTTGCCCTTAGCATTATTTGGCCTGCTATTCAGCCTAGTGGACTGGTTGGTTTTGGGATTTTTGATTTTGCTTATTTGCTAGTTTTAGCTTATTCTGAGCATTTCTTTGGGTGAACTTAGTCGTTTTAAACTTATATAAGTTGTTTGTACTATTATTTAGCTTTTGGTAGCTTATTGCACTGTTTGCTTATTTATTAGAGCTAATTTGAAACTGCTTATTGTCATTCCTGCTTATTTTTAAGTTTCAACAAGTTTGTTTTCATTAAAGTCTCCTTATTTCAGTTGTTTAATAGTTTCATAAAAGAAAAAAATCCAGAAAAACCAATTTAATTTCTAGTGATATCTTCTATTTAATGTAATTTAGATTTTTAATTTTTCTTTTTAAATTTTTGTTAAGTAATTATATGTTTTTATATTTTTCTTAAATTTCTAGCATATTAAAGTGTTTGTAGAATAATTTTCAGAATTTTTGCTTCTTATTTATTATTTATTAGAATTTATATTAGTTTAATTAGTTATTAATTAATATTAGTAAATTAAATAGTTTTAATAAATTTTGTTAAACAGTTGTATCTTTTTATATTTTTCCTAGGTTCCTCATAATATTTACTTGTAGTAATTTTCTTATAAATTTCACTGTTCATTTGATCATTTCTAGATTTAATTTTAATTAAATTAGTTTAAGTTAAAAAACCAAAAATAAATTAGTTTTAGTGTTAAATTTTTATCCCAGATAACATTTTATAATTTTCCTAACTTTTATAAGTTATTAAGTTTCTGTGAAAATTATTTTTGCAATTTTCACTTTTCATTTGCTAATTTTTAGATTTAAATTAGGTTTTCTAGCTTTTAATTGATAATTAAGTAATTAATTAAGAATTAGCTTAGAAATAAGTTGTAAAAATATTTTTTATTTTTCTAGGATTCCTGTAATGGTTAATTAGATTTGTAAATTTTTTCTTAATTTTCTAAAGTTAATTTGTTATTTTTAATAATTTAAATTAGTTAAGTAATCTTTAAATAGTAATTAATTAATAATAATTAATTAAATAGTGTAAAAATTAATTTTCTTTTTCTAAAAATTTTATTTTATCATTAGGATTGTAAAAATGTAATTTTCACATTCGTAGGTATTTTATTTCACTAAAACTCGCGTTTTATTTTGTACGTTCACGTAAATTTAAATTGAACGTACGCGGTTTTAGGTTTAAAACGTTTCTAGGTATCTAGCTTTCACGTAACCTTTCAAATAGTTTATTTAAGTTATTTCTTTGTATATTCCTTAGTTCAATCAATCACAAACCCCTTTCTGTCCAAATTCACCCGATCACAAGCCCGTTTGAATACCATCCACACCTCGTCGGGACATAACGACCCGGGGAAACACTATCTTCCACGGAGATTGACTCTAGCCAGTTTGACTTGGTTGACCATCACCTAGTCAATTAGGTTGACCGTTTGGAGCCAATCAATGAGTACTAAAATCTATTCTCTCTCGTAGGTATGCTAGTTACAAGCGAGTAAACTCTTAATGATTACTTATGTCTATATTATTTAACCCTTTTACAGGCTTACATCTATCTATAATACTATAAGATTCAGTCCTATAATTTATTGTGTAAGCATCAAGATTGCACAGAGTACAAGATAGCTAATGCTCGGAATTCAATGCAGCCTCATAATAACTATACAATCATGAAAGGAGATGAAGTGCAAGGGTTGCCCGAATTGATCACATGGCATTTAGTATAGAATTAAAAGTCGGTTAGATGAAGTGCAAGGGTTGCGAAAGGTTGCAAAAATAATTAATGATTTAACCTAATTCATGCCTATATAAACCGGCGAAAATCACATTTAGTATGTACATTTGAAGACGATTCACACATATTTTAGATCTTTGATTGCTGGTAGCGGTATGTAAATTCTCTTTTGCAACATTTTGGAGATGATTCACACATATTTTAGATCTTTGTAATTAACTTGGTCTTCTTTTTTTCTTAATTTAGTTATCATATGCAGAAAATCACACAAGATCATGCATGCTCAGATAAGTAGAACCAATGATTGGGATACCAACTATTTACTTTGTTTCTTACATATTTAGGTGATTGTTATAGATAAGCATATATATAGATATATGTATTATGTTAATGCATTTTTATATACAAGTAATTTATGTGCGTTTTTTATTGATGTAGCTCACATGTGCGAATTGATTCAAGAAAATGTGCATGAGCATGTATGTAAAGCAACATTTAAATGGTTAAATGATACTTTTTAGCGTGATTAGTTTATGTAAGTAGTTGCTTTCGAATGCTCTTTGAGAAATATTAGAATGAATTTATCGTGTACAATTGAATTATTATTGAAAAGAAGAAGGTTCGCGCGTCGCAACGTGTTTTCTTTTTCTATATGTAGAATCATTAGTGAGAAACCAATATTTACGCCCATTAAATGAGTTTGTCATAATAGCAAAATACGACATATTAAAAATATCACATTGAGTAATGAATAGAAAGGAAAAATACATAATTTTGACTTAAAGCCGTTTGTAAATTATAATATTAAATAAAAGAAGTTGAGTTTTAAACATAAACAAAAGTTCAAACTTTATCGAAAAATAAAACCGGTGCATTTAATGTGAAGTATATACAACATCGAGATGGAAGTGCAAGGCTTGCCGGAATTGATCACATGATATTTAGTAATTAGTATAGAAGTAAAAGTCGGTTATGTATTGAGAAGAAATTGAAAAGGTTGCGAGAATAATTGATGATTTAACCTAATGCAATATATATAGATATATGTATTATGTTAATGCATTTTCATATACAAGTAATTTATGTGTGTTTTCTATTGATGTAGCTCACATGTGCGAATTGATTCAAGAAAATGTGCACGAGCATGTTATAGGTGATGTTGAATATAATGAACATAAAATAAACATTCAAATGCAGCGGAAAACATCACCAACAAGGATCCATAGAGTCATATGATCAATCAAATAAAACAAACAAGGTTATACCTACGTAGCATGATTCGTAGACAACGATTGAGACCTTCTTCACACCAATTCCCTTGAAACCAAATGACCAAGGTAGGTCACCTCTATGATATGTCCACACTACACCTCACCGTATACCCCTTGGATACTAGTCCTAAACCCCGTAACCTTGGAATAGCCTTTGATTGAACAAGAATAAAAGGAAGAGATCAAAATGACAAAAACCCTAGCAAGGGGTGTTTGTTGGAGCCGTACTTTTGAGGGAGGAGGAGGATAAACATTTTTGGTAGGTTAAAATGTGATAAGGGGTAAATCAAAGACTAAATCAACTTTGATCTTATCATTATCAAGTTACACATAGCCCGTCCATATGCTTCCCATGCAAATTTTCCCCTCCATATGGCCGGCCTCAAGACTTTACAAATGGGCTTGCCCATTGATGTGTTTCGAAAAGCTTTAAATTTATAAGACTAATTTTACCGATTCCTTATTACTCAAAACACACGGGTAAAAGTAAAACCCTCATTTATAGTAAAAGAGTTTTGGTAAGACCAGGTCGTTCCACATGGACTGCGGTATGCACTTGTATTAATTAGTTCAATCGAGATAACTTAGAAAACTTATGCAAATGATTCGAAATTCAGATATGGGACAAATATGATTACTTGGATAGTTCATATAACTCAGTGATGGTATATGATAGTGATCTTAGTATGTTTAACAAACGAGTAGTTGTTTTCGTCAAAATAACGTCTCATTAGTTAATGGAAATGATTCAAGACTTATATCTACTAGTCCTTACACGAGTGGTTGACAAGCATAAGTACTAGTTGCAACGTTTCAAACTTGATTGTTTATTTCAATACAAAAGCGATCTCTCCTTCAATTGATCAACATACATAGACATATGTTGAAAACCATAAAATACTAGTTGAACCTTTCGACCAATTTCAATTAGTAATTATAATTAAAGAGATAAACAATGGTTGATAGTTTAGAACACAACAAGAGATCATAATCATAACCAAACACTTTATTATATTAATATATCCAAGCAACCATAAAGAGTTTAGCCTAACATGGCTTTAATAATCATGCTTACAGTGGTAATATCATTTGAAATGATCAACATACTTTCTAAATTAATGTAATGAAGAAGCTACCGTCTCTAGCGATCATCACAACTAATATCAAGAGAGTATTACAACGCTTTAGAGCGTCGACTTTATTCTATCACCCCAATGATTGGAACAAGGGATGAATTATTATCAGAGTTGTGTTGGTTGTTGGGAGAAGTGTTGGTGTATTTTTGTTATGAAAATGAGGCGAAATGAGGCTCTATTTATAGACGAAGGGTGACTAGCCAGGCACTGGAATACGCCGCTCTTAAGGAAAAGGTTGGTGGGCTTTACTCTGAATACCGGCGATCATGATGATAAACTACGACGACCTTCAGATAATTTTTTGGGGCCAAAGGGTCATAAATAGAACTTGAAGGTCGGCGGGCTTCAGATATAAGATCGCCGCTCTTTACTTGAAATAACTTAATTTGTATTCGACCCCGTAACTGGCGCTTTTTACTATAAACTCGGCGCTCTTACTTGAAATAGGCTTTAACATAAGATTTAGCTTGAATTTGCATACTTTTCCATGTTTATTGAAGATCTTTGCCAAGAGAACCTGAAATGTATTTTCATGCAATTAAGTATCAAAAGTCCTTATAAATCATATAGAAACTAACAAATAATGCTATATAAAATATGTATAATTTGAGCGTCATCGAATACCTCCACACTTAGCTATTGCTTGCCCTCAAGCAATGTAAGCAACAAAGTAGATAGAGTTTTCTAATAGATCGATTTTTGAAGGAGCATATTTGTTAGAGACAAAGATATTTCATAGATGGCATCAATACATACTAGATCACCTCACATAGGATTTATTTAAATTCACACAATTTCGCTCAATAGGGTGATTATGTGGAACAATCAATTTGCACAGACATAAATCAAGAAAACTACCATAGGCTTATACAAGATACGTAAACATAATTGTTGCGGTGTGAGCACCAGACAAATATATCCAAAGAAGGCAAAATAAGGCTTATTTTGTTTCAGAAGTAGGGAATAACTTGGGGTGTTGATTTTTTAAGAGATATAACAGCCATACATTAATCCATACTATTGCTAGCAAACGTCATATTTTTCACTTTACTTTTTCTAGGAATAAATTTTTCTTGCCTTTATTCATCATCATTTTTTTTCATAACCATAATTAGCATAGCAAATAGAAGGATTATAGCCAAATGCTTTGATAACTTTTACTTCCCGTTGAATTGTGGTGTATAGGGATAATTTTGAGATATGGATTGATTTGGGTGAGTATTTTGCCTTTTTGTCATCTATATTCATCTATAAATTAACCTCACTGCGATTTAGTAAACGATATACATGCACAAGTTCTGAAGTTAAAATGAATTACCAGCACACTCAATATCATGAAAAGAGGAAGTGCAAAAAATGCTTAAACACTTCATATAAAGGCTAAGAATATTCTCACAATTTAGTGGGGAATTAACGTGTGCTAGATATGTATTGACATGCCTTGCATTTTTTTTATAAAATTTCTAATGTATAACCTTAAATTTTTGAAATTTTTTAGAGCAAAGCAATAATGTGGAATACGCTCGAATTATCCTATTTGTCCTCCCTCCACACTTAAGTTGAACATTGCCTTCAATGTGAAAGAGTGAAAAAATAAAAATAGGATAATCGTGAAAAAGAGATCGAAATTTCCCGGGGCAAATGGAACTTGATAAGAGATATGACAGCAAGCATCCACATAGCTCAAATAACCTGCAAAAAAAAAAACAAAAAAAAAACACACAAAAATATTTTTGGATTTTTTTATTTTTTATTTTTTTTAACCAAGGCAAAAATGCCTCCACACTTAAATTGAAAAACATGGTTTAAAATCACGGGTTGCCTCCCAAGAAGCGCTTGTTTTTTAAAGATGTGTCTTAATCTAGACTCGCAAGAATGTTGTTTTTTAATTTTTTTGGAAAGAAGGGAGTCGATTCCTCCCTTCGATCATTGAAACTTTCTTCTTCATGATATAATTTGAGTCTGTGTCCATTTACTATGAAAGTGTTTTCATTTTTTCCATATAATTCCACATATCCAGAAGGATATTGGTGTTTAACTACATATGGCCCAAGCCAACGGGTTTTCAATTTTGGTTGTTTGAATTTATATTTAGAATGAAATATGATTACTTTTTCTCCTTTGATGAATTATTTTCTTATTTTTAACTTTCGATCATGCCAAATTTTAGTTAAGCTGAGAAATGATATCAGCAACTTCAGACAGCTTCCCGACGAGTCCTTATTTGAGGCATGGGAACGCTATAAACTTGCTATTGATCGATGTCCCAATCATAACATGCTTCTTGTCACAATTATAGATACCTTCTATAATGGTTTGACACTTCGTCATCGCGACACCATCAATGCTGTTGCTGGGGGCACCTTTATGAAAGGACCCCTTAAGAGTGCTATGATTTGATCGAAAACATGACTGCCTATCACAATTTTTGGGATTCCTCAGCTGAGAGGAATGACTCATGTAAATCAGTTAATCCAACAAACAATGATATAGCTGTCCTTGCTAAAAAGCTTGATGATTTGTCCACTGCAGTTTTACGTATCGATCAATCAAATCAAAATCATCACGTCAAGGTTGTCAACCCAAGTTATGAAACTTGTGGTGGTCCCCACCCGTACACTGAGTGCCCAGCCTCCGGTGGCTTCACTCATGAAAATGTGTACGCAGCTCAAGGTTCCTATAATGCGGGGGGTAATTCCTACCCCCACAAGGGGACCGTAACCTCTTGAGCTATCGTTCCAATAACTACCTCGGACCACCCGGGTTTAATCAAGATCAGAAAAAGAATCAAAACCGGAATCAAAATTTTAATCAAAATCAAAATCAAAACCGAATGAACCAAGGTTTTCAAAACCAAGGGAATTTCAATTCCGGTCACAACCAGGCTTTTCAAAATCAAAACCAAGGAAATTTTAACCATAATCAAGGTTATTTTAATCAGGGTAATAATTTCCAACAACGTAATTTTCAACAAGGAAACAATTTTCATGGTCATAATTATCAAAATCAAGGGAATTTTCAAAACAACCGTGCTAAAAATTTTCCTAACCAAACTCAAGCCGTTGTTCCAACTGGACCATCATCCGATGAGTTGTTAAAACAGTTTATGAAATCCCAAGAAGAAATGAACAAATTGTTGGTCAGCCAGATTTCCGAACTCAAGAAGTCTTTAAATGATCGACCCTCGGGCTCAGGTACACTACTGAGCAACACGATCGCTAACCCGAGGGGCGATGTTAAGGTGATCACAACCCGAAGTAGAGTTTCTTATAAATGACCCACGGCTCCATCTACCTCTTCTCCTATCTAGGTAGAGAAATGTGAAACTGAGGCTACAATGGACACGGTACTTCCTACTAACAACGGAGGTACCAATGACGTCCCTCCTCCAGTTATCCCGGTCCTGATCCCCAAAACAAGGGTCGTATTTGAACCTCCTGAGACTCCAGTTGAAAATCTGAAACCCAACCCAAAACCTTCAATTCCATATCCTTCACGTTTGCAAGATCAAAAGCTCCGCGAAAAAGCAAATCATCAAATGGAAAAATTCTTCCAAATTTTTCAAGATCTTCATTTTGATATCAACTTCGTGGACGCTATTCTCTTGATGCCCAAATTTGCATCAACAATCAAAAACCTATTAAGCAATAAGGAAAAACTCTTCGAGATGGCAAAAACTCCCCTCAATGAGTACTGCTCTGCAGTTCTGTTGAAACAGCTTCCCGAAAAGTTGGGAGATCCCGGGAAATTTCTCATTCCATGCATTTTCCCGGGAATGGTTGAATGCTACGTCTTGGCCGATCTTGGTGCCAGCATCAACTTATTTCCTCATTCAGTATGGAAGAAAATCTCTCTTCCAGAACTCACTCCCACCTGCATGACTCTTGAGCTTGCAGATCATTCAATATCTCGTCCCCTCGGTATTGCCGAGGACGTATTTGTCAAAGTGGGAAAGTTCCATTTTCCAGCAAACTTTTTGATTGTTGATTTTAACCTTGATTAAACCTCAAGATATTCCTCAAACTATGATTCTAAGTCTGTTAACCGCATCGATGTCATCGATGTTGCTACAGAGGAGTACTCTCAAGAAATTCTTGGTTTTACTGATGATTCTTCGAGTGGCAATACCACTCCCTCCTCTCAACCTATCATTAGCGATTCTTCTCTTTCCCTCACTCCGTTTGAGGGAAGTGACTTCGTCCTGGAGGAAATAGAGGCCTTTCTCAAAAGTGATTCAATTCCCAAGGGGATTGATAACCAAGAGATTGACCCAGAAAGGGATATACTTCTCCTTGAGAAGTTGTTGAACGAAGATCCCTCTCCTCCTCCCGTTCTTTCACATATACTTCGTAAAGAGGAAATAAAAAATGTTGAGAAAACTGATGATTTTCCCGAGGTCGAGCTTAAGGACTTGCCTCCTCATCTTGAATATGCATTCCTTGAGGGTGATGATAAATTGCCCGTCATAATCGCTAAAGACTTAAGAGATGAGGAGAAAACTGCTCTCATAAAAGTCTTGAAATCCCACAAGCAAGAAATTGCGTGGAAACTCTCCGATATCAAGGGTATTAACCCCGAATTCTGTACTCATAAAATCCTAATGGAAGATGATTTCAAGCCGGCAGTTCAACAACAGACACGGGTTAATCCCAAAATTCATGAGGTTATGAAACAAGAAGTTCTTAAACTTCTTGACGCCAGATTGATTTACCCTATCTCTGATAGTCCTTGGGTTAGCCCAATCCATTGTGTTCCAAAAAAGGGTGGCACAACTGTTGTCACAAATGAAGAAAACGAGTTGATTCCAACTCGACTAGTTACGGGATGGCGTGTGTGCATTGACTATCGTAAGTTAAATGACGCCACCCGAAAAGACCACTTTCCTCTACCCTTCATGGATCATATGCTCGAGAGATTATCGGGAAACGAGTACTATTGTTTCCTAGACGGTTTCTTGGGTTACTTTCAGATTCCTATTGATCCGCAGGATCAAGAAAACACCACCTTCACGTGCCCCTACGGAACTTTTGCCTATAGACGTATGCCTTTTGGCTTATGTAATGCTCCAGGCACGTTCCAAAGATGCATGATGGCCATATTCCACGACATGATCGGGAAAACTATGGAGGTCTTTATGGATGACTTCTCGGTCATTGGGGATTCTTTCCAATCTTGTCTCTCCCATATAGAAAACATGCTTAAATGTTGCAAAGAAACAAATTTATGTCTAAATTGGGAGAAGAGCCATTTTATGGTCAAAGAGGGCATTGTCCTCAACCATAAGATTTCCAAAAGTGGGATCGAGGTTGATAGAGCCAAAGTTGATGTAATAGCTAAACTGCCTCCTCCCACTACTGTCAAAGGTCTCAGGAGTTTTCTCGGTCATGCTGGATTCTATCGTAGGTTCATTCAAGATTTTTCAAAAATCGCCTGGCCTATGACTCATCTTCTTGAAAAAGATGCTCCTTTCATCTTCTCACCCGAGTGTGTAGGACCTTAGATATATCAACTTTAACACAAATATAAGCACTAGAAGATGATGAAGAAGAGATGAAAGATGGTGACTTGATGTTATGTATATGTTGTGTATATGAGAGAATAAGAGATGAAATAAGAGAGCTTTTATTAATAAACACACACACTTACACACACAAGCACACCTTACAAATGAGCCTTGGTGTGCCTTTTATACTTCCATCACATGAGATGGATGGGCTTACTATGGGCCCTTAATGGGTTGAGCCTTTAAGTCTTTACATTAAATACTTGGACTAGCACTATGACTAACTATTAAACGTTAACCTATTACAATACTTATCGACTCAATAATGATCGTCACTTTTAATGCTAACAATCTCCCCCTAAGGGACGATCATTGAGATCTCCCTTTGATTACATAAATGATCAACACTTTTAAAGCTAACAATCTCCCCCTAAGGGTGATCATTGAGATCTCTCTTTTGTGACCTTGATCTTTGATCTTTGAAGCTTGTTCTTTTTGAACTTTGAGTCTTTGTGTAATAGCTTTGCTAGTTCCTTTGTTCCAATCATGCTTTGTGATCTTTCTTGCCTTTGATCAATATCTTCTAATATAGGTGTCTTTACGTCTTTTCCAACATGCTCATACTTTGTTTGACTTTGAATCTTTGTGAAGTTCTAGATTCTTTGACTTTGACTTAGAAACCTTCTGAACTTTGCTTTGCTTTGATCTTTGAAGAGAGCTTTGTAGGGTATGAGCATGTGGATCTTTGAGTGATGGTAACGGTCTTTCTCCAAGGAACATTTATGAGTACCTGCATAAAACAGTTAGCAATAAAGTATCCGGTACTTACAGGTTCGGAATTAGAGATCGTCAACAGCATAGTGTGAAGACTCCTTCTAACCCTTACCAAGGCCGTTCCTGAATCAGATACCCCCGAGAGGGCTTACTAGATCCACCGAAGTACATCAATGATTCAGGTGAGTTGCTGGAGATCACCCCACAACTGTAGACCGATGTGGAACATAGTAACCATCATGATAGATAAGGCAAGATCTGTAGATCTCATAAAGACTCTTACAACTTGTGTCCTTTTTGGCGAACACAAGTGTATTCATAGGAAGTGTATCCTAAGAGATCTTTTAATGTATCTCATGGCTCTAGACTCGATAAGTGCATAATTGGTTTCCTGTGCGGAGATTAGGGAGAGGTCTCCTGTTTCAATATCAACCATCTCTAAGAGACAGGTCGATAGATTACGTCGGTTCCCCGTGAGAATGAAACAAGCTCTTTTAAGAGAACTTGAGTGGCTAGAAGGTTTAGTGCAGTGCGTCACTGGGTCCATGACGTCTTTGTCTTCAATACCGGTGTCACCTTAGCAACAACCAGTAGCATATGAGTTGAACCCGGTGTCTGCCCTAAGGTTGAACATATGGAGGGCTATTTCTTTTCACCCTTTTTCATAACTTTTCTTTTTAATTCTTCAACCCCTTCTTTCTCCTTTCTCATTTTCTCCTTTTTCCAGTCATACCTAAGGACTTCTAATACTAATCTATTGGATTTGTCCTTGGGTAGATCCCTCCGGCTCTGGCGGATCATAGGACGGTTTTTCCTAACCTTAGTCACCTTATAACTTCATGACTATCCTATTGTTGCCATCAAACCATTTGTGAAAAACTCTCAAAGTGTTTATGATAATAAAACATACTTTGTTAACACTTCGAGAGTTTTGCATTTCATTTGAAGGACTCCCCCTTCACATGTGCTCATGGATTTTTAAGAAATTTGCACATGCGTGAGGAGTTTGCACTTTTGAATTGATTCACTTTCAATGAACACAACCGATTCGAGACACGCTTACATCACTAGTTAGACTAGCTTGAAGTTATTACCCGTCCTGGTCATATCCACAGAAAGTTTCTCGAAATGGTACATTTCTACTAAGACAAATCCTTTTCGAGACACGCTTACGTGGCTAGTTAAAGAGTTCCATTGTCAGCTTTTAGGTGACAACTAGCCCTAGTAACTAACTTGATGTTATTACCCGTCGAGGATAAGTCTTTTCGATTACTAACTTTTGTTGTTTCGTCAATTCTTGGGTCATTTCTGAGTCGAGCTCGCACGAGATTCAGCCACAATCTTAAACACATTGATCACATTTTAATCACGTCTTCTCCCCCTCAAAAATAGCATATCCATGGTATTTTTTATACCAATTGATTAAAACCTTTTCTTTTTGGATAGCATATGGGAGAAACGGATGTTTGTAAATTCCGTATAAGTTTCCTTTAAGCATGATCTTTATGGAACAACTTTATATTACTCCCCCTCAAAAATAGAACATTTTGATTAAATTTAAGCTTTTAAGGATTGAGGGAGTAATATCTTGAGCTAAAAAGTTTTGAAAACCTTTTGAAACATTTTTCAACATTTTGCTCAAAAAAAAATAAGAAGACTTTGATAAGCTTTTGGTGAGAAGTCTTTTTATCTTTTAGGATTGTCGCACAGAAATGTACAACAGGGTCCTTTCTTTGAAAGTCGCGGGTTATACACTGTAATGTGTTCATAAGCCATTATGTTTTTAGGATAAGTGCTCAAAGAATATGTAAAACCTTTGAATTGATTTAAGCACTTTCCTTTCTTTGAAGAATGAGTCCTTAGCTGAAATACTAAGAAGTCATTATGTTTTTGGATTAGACAACAACTTTTGGAACCCATTTAAGCATGGCGCCAACGGGTTTACCATATTTTGAAATCCATTTGAAAGTTGTGTCAATCCGAGACAAAGAAGTTGAATTCCAACGAGGACTGAAAACTGGTGTTTCATTTTGAAATAAAGCTCGTGGAATCAACGGTGATTTAAAACTCTTTTGCTTTTGAAAGTTGTTTGAGAAACTCGGTGTCTCTCTTGGAGTTTTAAAACTTGAATAAGAAGTTCTCCATCCATTGTTGAAACTCGGCGTTTCATTTCGAAAATTCATTTTTGAGATGAATGGAAACCTTCCAGAATTGGGATTTTTCAAAGCATAGCCATTCCTTTGTTGTAGCGGAAGCATTTCAGAGTATGAATAATTCAAATGTTTTGAACGACTTTGCTTTGGTTTCCACACTGGCTTTATCAGAGTAAAACGAGAGTATGGAGTTTGAAAAACTTGATTCTGTTCTTTTAGAGCACTTGCATTTGAAACCGTTTGAGGAGTAAGTGTTTCAGAAAAATTAGGTCTCTTTGAAAACTTCCTTCCTTTTTGCAAAGAATAGGTTGTAAACTGAGAAACCTTTTTCGAAAACGGTTTGGAAGATTCACCCGTGTAAACCTTCTCTGAAACACTTACTTGTGGTTTAGACTCGTTTGAAACTTGAGATTTTCCTTTTGACCGGTTAAGAACATCGAACTTTGCTTTTAGGGCATTGTATGACGTTCTCAAATCATTGTAATCTTTTTGAAGAGAAACATTATCTGATGATGCCAGTTTTTCTTGCAAAGAAGCATTTTGATTTTCAAGATGTGCAAAATATTTTTCATATTTGTCTGTTTCGATTGAAAAATCATTTTTGGCATCACCAAAATCCTTGGTTTGTTGTGCAATCGTTTTTTCCAATTCAACAATTTTCTTTTGAAGCACAGACTTTTCTTTTTCAAAAAGATGATTTGGTGTGATCTGAGAGTCAGATTTGTTTAAAGTTTGATTCTGAACTCTTGACCGCTTGATTGAATCAAACAAGTTTTTGTAAGTCTGTTTCAAATGCTCATTTTCTTTTTGTAATGATGCCACAGTATGTTCTAATTCAAGATTTTTTGTATCAAATTCGTCAAAATCAAACTTGATATTGGTATCATCACATTTTTCTTCAAAAATCTTTTCTTTTTCTTTAAGCACTGATGTCAAAGAGTTTTCAGAAGACATTTTCTCATTCTTCTCTTGCAGTTTAAGTTGGAAAGAGATACTTTGTGCTTCGAGTATTGCAAGATGTTTCTCAAAGTGAACAGTTCTTTTTGACAATTCTGCTTTGACATCAGTTGCTTCTTTTGAAAGCTCGGTGATTTTCTTTTTGAGACACAGATTTTCAGATTTCAAAGAAGATGTTTGTTCAATATGCACATTCTCATACTCATGGCTGACAGATACTGACTTGAATGTCTAGAATTAAGCATTTTTCATCAAATTCGTCTTCCAGAGAGTGAACGTACTTTAGATCTTCTCTCATTTCAGTTACAAGATATTTTTCAAAGTACTCAAAACATAAATTGATATCTTTCACACGAGGTTCAATCTCATCTTTCAAAATCTTTTTGACTTCTAAGTTAAGGCGTACATCTGATGAAAGAGGATTAGAGAAAACGTTGTTTGTGATGTTTTCTTGCTTAAACCAAATGACTTTTAACGTTTGCTCAATGTGATGTTTAAGATTACAAAATTGTTTCCTTGCTCTATTTTGCCATAACTTAGCATCATAGGTAGCAAGTTGAGCTTCTTTGAAAAATCTCTTCACATTAGTGTCTTTTCTTTTGAAAGGTTCTTTTGGTATATCTGTCAATTGTAGACAACCATACACAAAGCCGTGGTATGAGAGTGGGTTTTTTGTTTGTTTTACTTTCAAACGTTTTTCCTCTTCAGATTTTAAAATATCTTGAGACTCAAACAAAAGATCATCTGACAATTCTTTTCCCATATCTTCAGCGTTGTACAAAATAGGTGTCAGCTTTTTCACTTTGTTTAAAAAACACGGTTTTCCATTTTCCACATTAGCATTATTCACAAAACCAATCCCAGATGTTTGTTTCTCAACCTCCTCATCTTTAGTAGGCAGCATGTTGATAGTCTGTGTAACAATTCGCAATTTCAGGTTAACTTTTATTCCTGAAAATTTCACTATTCACTTTTTACTATTCACTTTTCACTATTCATCTCAGAAATTTTTATTTCATATTCTCGTAAGTTAAACTATTTTAACGATAATCCGAGAGTTTGACGCTCGTCGGATCATTTCTGCAAAAATCACAAAGCCGTGTCCGAGATTTACTTTTAGGTTTAAACGTCCTTCCAGCATCCCGATATATCCATAAAACATTATAAACAATAGAAATATGATTTTCTCTCATTTTAGGACAATTCCAAAAGTTTCGGAATTTTACGTTTTTCAGTTCAGCGTTTTGCGCGAATTACGCGTTTTAGACCCGTGTTTCCAGTTTTTAGCAGGGTTTTAGCACCCGATAGAACCTACCACTCATTTTATATTTTATTATGGAGTATATTGACATGTTTGACCATACTTTCAAGTTTCATATTTTTAGGATACCCGGTTTTATGTTTCGTGACTTAAAAACTTACGGTTAGCGATTTACGGAGTCAAAACTAGCTACATACTTAGGATATTATCATCCAAAGACCATGACTACTCATCTAGTCACCCTTATCCTTGGAAAAACGACTTAGGAGGGGGGGGGGAGTCACCATGTGTGGTTAAATCTTGACTTTAGCCATTAGATCTTACTTAATTACAACTTTGTCACCAAGTTATAGCACTTTCCTAGCAAGCTTCCTAACCTCCTCATTCATAGTATAAATACAAGCTCATTTGCTTCCTTTCTTCATCACCAAAAACGCCACAACATATGTACCTAGCACCATGATCCTTTGATCTTCAATATACAAGTTACACTACAAAGTTCAATGTCTTAGTATTCTCTACCTAGTTCTTAAGTTTGTTTGGTGATTCCATGGTTGAATTAAGAGCTACACAAGGTTACTAGGGCTGAAGTTAAATGGTTTTCACAAGGGTTAGATCAAGGCTAGCAAGGGTTACAAGAGTTATGGTGAAGGGTTTACAAGATTAGGTTTAGTGTCCTAGTTCTATACTTGACTTCCTTTCTTAAGTGAAAGCCAAAAGTTGTAAGAAACCCTTATACACTTTCTTGCTCAATATCATTTCATGCTTATTATGTTTCTTTCATGCTATATATGGTCTTTGTATTGTGTTCATGATGTTTAAAAATGGATAAAACAAGTATTGGTATACATATGTTAACTTATGACAAGTAAACAAGCAAACTAGTGATTTTTATGGAGAACCACGACCAAAATAGTATAACTATGATACTTGACACTTACTTACTGTTATAAAGGACTTCAAAAGGAAAACATAGCAATTTGAATCACCCAAAACGAGTACACGAGTCAAAAGTTATGACCATAAGAAGTTAGCGAAACCAAAACGCCGAAACTGCCTAAACCCTACTGTTTTGCATTCTGTGATTTTGAAAGTCCCACTTCTGGTCCGATTCATCAAAAGGTTAAAACACGAAAGTTGTCCGGAACGCCGTTTTCGTTCAGGAACAAAGAAGCTCGAGACCTGAAAACGCTTTCCGAGTGATAAATTTCTTCAAATTCTTAACAGCCCATTTTTAGACCAAAGTCACTATATAATAGTTATGTTTTACTAAGACCAAGAGGTCTAATGACCTAAAGCCAAGACCACAACCATGGCTAAAGCCAAGGTTGTGTCTCAAGACCATGGTAACATGACCAAGGTCATGGCAAAGCCACGGCTAAAGACCATATAACTTTTAAAGATCAAAAAGCTTATATATATATATATATATATATATATATATATATATATGTTATCAAATACTACAATAGTAGGGAGCCTCATGTGAGGAGTTCATTAAGTAAGCCGTCGAGACGAGTTGTGGATTTACGAGTTAAAGTGTCCTGGCTCCTCGAACATTTACTCCATGACTTCTGAATTATGTCGGCCCGAACGGTAGTAAGAGATATACAACTTATACATGTTTCATAGACCATTTATATTCAACGACTTACACTATATACTAAGTACTACATCATGAACATTATGCAAGACATATATGGGCAATTCTTCGTATTCTTAGACGTTAATCCAAACCTAAGTCGCAACATTCTATTATAGGCTGCTCTTAGAGACTTTCGCGATTCGACTACTGTAACACCCCCAAAATACCGCAGCGGAAGACTGTGTCACAGGGGTGCTACTTCATAATACAAAGTACAAGTTATAGAAAACGAACTCTAAATGAGACGTTTTGAAAAGTTACCATTCGATTAATGAATTCAAAGTTACAAACATGAGATTCCAAAGTATGATACATAAATGTATACAAAATGTTTTGAATGGTAAATGATAAAAGCGTAAGTCTTCAGAATATGCAGCTTGACTCTAAGTTCCTCGCACTAGCTATCGCCTTACTAACCTGAGATAAACATGCTAAAGTGTCAACACAATGGTTGGTGAGTTCATAGAGTTTGTCTTAAAATAATTGAAAAGCCTTAAAGAATGATCACACAGCAAAGGCATCGTGAATCCACTCAGTTACAAGTCCCGCCATAAGAGACTTGTAACCTGTGTGTTCACAACCCACTGCTAACATATATAGTATGAATAAGACATGTATAAGTTCATCAAGACAATTTAAGCAATTAGAAGTGAGTCTATACTTCATCTCCGAAGACCTCACTTTGGGAGCCAATTCCCAAAGACAACTGGGAGTCAATTCCCAAAGACAACTAGAAGCCACTTCCCAAAGACAACTGGGAGTCAATTCCCAAAGACAACTACTAGTCAATAAATAGAATAACGCAATTAAGTATAACGCAGTCATGTATGTAAGCAATCAAGTATAACACAGTCAAGTATAGACGTTTTGAGTATTTGTACAAGTAAACAAGTAGTTGAGCATGTACCCCCCCCCCCCCCCAAGAGTTAAAACAAGTACGAAAAGAGTAGGGGCTATGACTCACCTTAAGTCTATGTAATGAGAAATGAAAGTGGTAGTCGAATCGCTAAAGTCTCTAAGAGCAGCCTATAATAGAACGTTGCGACTTAGGTTTGGAGTAACGTCTAAGAATACGAAGAATTGCCTATATATGTCTTGCATAATGTTCATGATGTAGTACTTAGTATATAGTGTAAGTCTTTGAATATAAGTGGTCTATGAAACATGTATAGGTTGTAAATCTCTTACTACCGTTCGGGCCGACATAATTCAGAAGTCATGGAGTAAACGTTCGAGGAGCCAGGACACTTTAACTCGTAAATCCACAACTCGTCTCGACGGCTTACTTAATGAACTCCTCACATGAGGCTCCCTACTATTGTAGTATTCGATAACATATATATAAGCTTTTTGATCTTTAATAGTTATATGGTCTTTAGCCGTGGCTTTGCCGTGACCTTGGTCATTGTTACCATGGTCTTGAGACTCAACCTTGGCTTTAGCCATGGTTGTGGTCTTGGCTTTAGGTCATTAGACCTCTTGGTCTCATCTAAATATAATCATTATATAGTAACTTTGGTCTAAAAATGGGCTGTTAAGAATTTGAAGAAATTTATCACTCAGAAAGCATTTTCAGGTCTCGAGCTTCTTTGTCCCTAAACGAAAACGTCGTTCCGGACAACTTTCGTGTTTTAACTTTTTGATGAATCGGAGCAGAAGTGGGACTTTCAAAATCATAATTTGATCAGAATGCAATTTAGGCAGATTTGCCGTTTTGGTTTCGCTAACTTCAAATGGTCATAACTTTTGACTCGTATACTCGTTTTGGGTGATTCAAATTGCTATGTTTTCCTTGTTAAGTCCTCTTTAACAGTAAGTAAGTGTCAAATATCAAAGTTATACTATTGTGGTCGTGGTTTTCCATAAAAATCACTAGTTTGCTTGTTTGCTTGTCATAAGTTAACATATGTATACCAATACTCGTTTTATCCATTTTTAAACATCATGAACACAATACAAAGACCATATATAGCATGAAAGAAACATAATAAGCATGAAATGATATTGAGCAAGAAAGTGTATAAGGGTTTGCTTACAACTTTTGGCTTTCTAAAGAAAGGAAGTCAAGTATAGAACTAGGACACTAAACCTAATCTTGTAAACCCTTCACCATAACTCTTGTAACCCTTGCTAGCCTTGATCTAACCCTTGTGAAAACCATTTAACTTCAGCCCTAGTAACCTTGTGTAGCTCCTAATTCAACCATGGAATCACCAAACAAACTTAAGAACTAGGTAGAGAATACTAAGACCTTGAACTTTGTAGTGTAACTTGTATATTGAAGATCAAAGGATCATGGTGCTAGGTATTTATGTTGTGGCGTTTTTGTGGTGAAGAAAGGAAGGAGATGAGCTTGTATTTATAGCATGAAGAGGAGGTGCAAGGAAGGTGCCTAGGAAGGTTCATTAAGGAGGTTAGTTTTTAGGATATTTAGGAAGCTTACTTAGGAAGTTTTACACATGTTTGCTACCTAAAGTCCTCAAGACTTATCACAAGCCAACAAGGCTTGTGATACACGTTCATATGGGATAAGGGGGGAGTGACTAGGTTTTTGATGGTATTATCCTAAGTATGTAGCTAGTTTTGACTCCGGGAAATGCTAACCGTAAGTTTTTAAGTCACGAAACGTAAAACCGGGTATCCTAAAAATATGAAACTTATAAATATGCTAGAACTTATCAATATACTCCATAATAAAATATAAAATGAGTGGTAGGTTCTATCGGGTGCGAAAACCCTGCTAAAAACTGGAAACACGGGTCTAAAACGCGCAATTCGCGTAAAACGCTGAACTGAAAAACGTAAAATTCCGAAACTTTTGGAATTGTCCTAAAATGAGAGAAAATCATATTTCTATTGTTTATAATGTTTTATGGATATATCGGGATGCTAGAAGGATGTTTAAACCTAAAAGTAAATCTCGGGCACGGCTTTGTGATTTTTGCAGAAATGATCCGACGAGCGTCAAATTCTCGGATTATCGTTAAAATAGTTTAACTTACGAGAATATGAAATAAAAATTTCTGAGATGAATAGTGAAAAGTGAATAGTAAAAAGTGAATAGTGAAATTTTTCGGGAATAAAAGTTAACCTGAAATTGCGAATTGTTACAGTCTCTACCCCTTAAGAAGAACTTCGTCCCGAAGTTCAGTTGATGTTAACTACTTACGATGTGTCTAAGAGAATTCGGGATCTCTAATATAGTGGTGTTTACTCTGATTCGTCTAAGTTTCTGGTTAAGGAGTTGTATCGGCTACAATTAAGCCCACTTATTTATAACACATTACTTACATAAAGAAGCGTCCAAATTTATGTAAGTAAGGTCTCATAAACTTATGGTTTGGTGATTTACAATTTCTTTATTTAACTGAAGAGGCGTCCCAATCCATTTAAATAAGGAGATTCTAAAACATCCTACTTAAGAATTTCCGACACAAAATCCGCCTTCTGAGGCCGATAGTAAGATAATCAAGCCATCAAATCCCTAAAGCTAAGCAATAATATTATTTAACTCAAATCTTGTGTCTCATCAAACAAGAACTGTCACAAGATCAAGTTAACTAATTAGTTATTACTGAGCTCCATGTTTTTAATGACTCGACGAATCTCTGGGGCTCCTTATAATACTAAAGTCACATCATCTAACAGCGTGGAACTAAGCAAACCTCTAACCAAAAAGCATATGTGTATGTATTGTGTGTAAGGCAAATAAAGAGGAAGGTCCCAACGTATATAGCAGTTATAGTCTAGGCACTAAATGCAACCTAGTTCTCTATAACCAAGGCTCTGGTACCAATCTGTAACACCCCCAAAATACCGCAGCGGAAGACTGTGTCACAGGGGTGCTACTTCATAATACAAAGTACAAGTTATAGAAAACGAACTCTAAATGAGACGTTTTGAAAAGTTACCATTCGATTAATGAATTCAAAGTTACAAACATGAGATTCCAAAGTATGATACATAAATGTATACAAAATGTTTTGAATGGTAAATGATAAAAGCGTAAGTCTTCAGAATATGCAGCTTGACTCTAAGTTCCTCGCACTAGCTATCGCCTTACTAACCTGAGATAAACATGCTAAAGTGTCAACACAATGGTTGGTGAGTTCATAGAGTTTGTCTTAAAATAATTGAAAAGCCTTAAAGAATGATCACACAGCAAAGGCATCGTGAATCCACTCAGTTACAAGTCCCGCCATAAGAGACTTGTAACCTGTGTGTTCACAACCCACTGCTAACATATATAGTATGAATAAGACATGTATAAGTTCATCAAGACAATTTAAGCAATTAGAAGTGAGTCTATACTTCATCTCCGAAGACCTCACTTTGGGAGCCAATTCCCAAAGACAACTGGGAGTCAATTCCCAAAGACAACTGGAAGCCACTTCCCAAAGACAACTGGGAGTCAATTCCCAAAGACAACTACTAGTCAATAAATAGAATAACGCAATTAAGTATAACGCAGTCATGTATGTAAGCAATCAAGTATAACACAGTCAAGTATAGACGTTTTGAGTATTTGTACAAGTAAACAAGTAGTTGAGCATGTACCCCCCCCCCCCCCAAGAGTTAAAACAAGTACGAAAAGAGTAGGGGCTATGACTCACCTTAAGTCTATGTAATGAGAAATGAAAGTGGTAGTCGAATCGCGAAAGTCTCTAAGAGCAGCCTATAATAGAACGTTGCGACTTAGGTTTGGAGTAACGTCTAAGAATACGAAGAATTGCCTATATATGTCTTGCATAATGTTCATGATGTAGTACTTAGTATATAGTGTAAGTCTTTGAATATAAGTGGTCTATGAAACATGTATAGGTTGTAAATCTCTTACTACCGTTCGGGCCGACATAATTCAGAAGTCATGGAGTAAACGTTCGAGGAGCCAGGACACTTTAACTCGTAAATCCACAACTCGTCTCGACGGCTTACTTAATGAACTCCTCACATGAGGCTCCCTACTATTCTAGTATTCGATAACATATATATAAGCTTTTTGATCTTTAATAGTTATATGGTCTTTAGCCGTGGCTTTGCCGTGACCTTGGTCATTGTTACCATGGTCTTGAGACTCAACCTTGGCTTTAGCCATGGTTGTGGTCTTGGCTTTAGGTCATTAGACCTCTTGGTCTCATCTAAATATAATCATTATATAGTAACGTTGGTCTAAAAATGGGCTGTTAAGAATTTGAAGAAATTTATCACTCAGAAAGCATTTTCAGGTCTCGAGCTTCTTTGTTCCTAAACGAAAACGTCGTTCTGGACAACTTTCGTGTTTTAACTTTTTGATGAATCGGAGCAGAAGTGGGACTTTCAAAATCATAATTTGATCAGAATGCAATTTAGGCAGATTTGCCGTTTTGGTTTCGCTAACTTCAAATGGTCATAACTTTTGACTCGTATACTCGTTTTGGGTGATTCAAATTGCTATGTTTTCCTTGTTAAGTCCTCTTTAACAGTAAGTAAGTGTCAAATATCAAAGTTATACTATTGTGGTCGTGGTTTTCCATAAAAATCACTAGTTTGCTTGTTTGCTTGTCATAAGTTAACATATGTATACCAATACTCGTTTTATCCATTTTTAAACATCATGAACACAATACAAAGACCATATATAGCATGAAAGAAACATAATAAGCATGAAATGATATTGAGCAAGAAAGTGTATAAGGGTTTGCTTACAACTTTTGGCTTTCTAAAGAAAGGAAGTCAAGTATAGAACTAGGACACTAAACCTAATCTTGTAAACCCTTCACCATAACTCTTGTAACCCTTGCTAGCCTTGATCTAACCCTTGTGAAAACCATTTAACTTCAGCCCTAGTAACCTTGTGTAGCTCCTAATTCAACCATGGAATCACCAAACAAACTTAAGAACTAGGTAGAGAATACTAAGACCTTGAACTTTGTAGTGTAACTTGTATATTGAAGATCAAAGGATCATGGTGCTAGGTATTTATGTTGTAGCGTTTTTGTGGTGAAGAAAGGAAGGAGATGAGCTTGTATTTATAGCATGAAGAGGAGGTGCAAGGAAGGTGCCTAGGAAGGTTCATTAAGGAGGTTAGTTTTTAGGATATTTAGGAAGCTTACTTAGGAAGTTTTACACATGTTTGCTACCTAAAGTCCTCAAGACTTATCACAAGCCAACAAGGCTTGTGATACACGTTCATATGGGATAAGGGGGGAGTGACTAGGTTTTTGATGGTATTATCCTAAGTATGTAGCTAGTTTTGACTCCGGGAAATGCTAACCGTAAGTTTTTAAGTCACGAAACGTAAAACCGGGTATCCTAAAAATATGAAACTTATAAATATGCTAGAACTTATCAATATACTCCATAATAAAATATAAAATGAGTGGTAGGTTCTATCGGGTGCGAAAACCCTGCTAAAAACTGGAAACACGGGTCTAAAACGCGCAATTCGCGTAAAACGCTGAACTGAAAAACGTAAAATTCCGAAACTTTTGGAATTGTCCTAAAATGAGAGAAAATCATATTTCTATTGTTTATAATGTTTTATGGATATATCGGGATGCTAGAAGGACGTTTAAACCTAAAAGTAAATCTCGGACACGGCTTTGTGATTTTTGCAGAAATGATCCGACGAGCGTCAAATTCTCGGATTATCGTTAAAATAGTTTAAATTACGAGAATAGTGAAAAGTGAATAGTAAAAAGTGAATAGTGAAATTTTTCGGGAATAAAAGTTAACCTGAAATTGCGAATTGTTACAACTACCATTTTCATTACTCACTACATAGACTTAAGGTGAGTCATAGCCCCTACTCTTTTTATACTTGTTTTAACTCTTTGGGGGGATACATGCTCAACTACTTGCTTACTTGTACAAATACTCTTAAACATTTATACTTGATTGTGTTATACTTGATTGGCATTATACTTAATTGCGTTATACATACTTGTTACACTATACTTGCTTAATTTAAATACAAGATTCTTATTTACATACATACATAATACTCTATTCTGTCAGAGAGGTATTGGTAGTACTCATGGGAAGATGCCCCCTACCCTTGTGTCTATACTTGACCTTGGATGTCGTAGTACTATTTGGGGAGAGGCCCCCGCCCTTGTGTCTATTCTTGACCTTGGGTGAATATAATCTGGTGCATTGTATAAACTAACTTTTAGCAGTGGGTTGTGGACACACAGGTTGCAAGTCTCTTATGGCGGGACTTGCAACTGAGTGGATTCTCAATGCCTTTGCTGTGTGAACATTCTTTTGAGGCTTTTTCAACTGTTTTAAGACAAACTCTATGAACTCACCAACCATTGTGTTGACACTTTAGCATGTTTATCTCAGGTTAGTAAGGCGATAGCTAGTGCATGGAACTTAGAGTCAAGCTGCATATTCTGAAGACTTACGCTTTTATCATTTACCATTCAAAATATTTTGTATACATTTATGTATCATACTTTGGAATCTCATGTTTGTAACTTTGAATTCATTAATCGAATGGTAACTTTTCAAAACGTCTCATTTAGAGTTCGTTTTCTATACCTTGTACTTTGTATTATGAAGTAGCACCCCTATGACACAGTCTTCCGCTGCAGTAATTTGGGGGTGTTACAGATTGGTACCAGAGCCTTGGTTATAGAGAACTAGGTTGCATTTAGTGCCTAGACTATAACTGCTATATACGTTGGGACATTCCTCTTTATTTGCCTTACACACAATACATACACATATGCTTTTTGGTTAGAGGTTTGCTTAGTTCCACGCTGTTAGATGATGTGACTTTAGTATTATAAGGAGCCCCAGAGATTCGTCGAGTTATTAAAAACATGAAGCTCAGTAATAACTAATTAGTTAACTTGATCTTGTGACAGTTCTTGTTTGATGAGACACAAGATTTGAGTTAAATAATGTTATTGCTTAGCTTTAGGGATTTGATGGCTTGATTATCTTACCATCGGCCTCAGAAGGCGGATTTTGTGTCGGAAATTCTTAAGTAGGATGATTTAGAATCTCCTTATTTAAATGGATTGGGACGCCGCTTCAGTTAAATAAAGAAATTGTAAATCACCGAACCATAAGTTTATGAGACCTTACTTACATAAATTTGGACGCTTCTTTATGTAAGTAATGTGTTATAAATAAGTGGGCTTAATTGTAGCCGATACAACTCCTTAACCAGAATCTTAGACGAATCAGAGTAAACACCACTATATTAGAGATCCCAAATTCTCTTAGACACACCGTAAGTAGTTAACATCAACTGAACTTCGGGACGAAGTTCTTCTTAAGGGGTAGAGACTGTAACAATTCGCAATTTCAGGTTAACTTTTATTCCTGAAAATTTTACTATTCACTTTTTACTATTCACTTTTCACTATTCATCTCAGAAATTTTTATTTCATATTCTCGTAAGTTAAACTATTTTAACGATAATCCGAGAGTTTGACGCTCGTCGGATCATTTCTGCAAAAATCATAAAGCCGTGTCCGAGATTTACTTTTAGGTTTAAACGTCCTTCCAGCATCCCGATATATCCATAAAACATTATAAACAATAGAAATATGATTTTCTCTCATTTTAGGACAATTCCAAAAGTTTCGGAATTTTACGTTTTTCAGTTCAGCGTTTTGCGCGAATTACGCGTTTTAGACCCGTGTTTCCAGTTTTTAGCAGGGTTTTAGCACCCGATAGAAGCTACCACTCATTTTATATTTTATTATGGAGTATATTGACATGTTTGACCATACTTTCAAGTTTCATATTTTTAGGATACCCGGTTTTATGTTTCGTGACTTAAAAACTTACGGTTAGCGATTTACGGAGTCAAAACTAGCTACATACTTAGGATATTATCATCCAAAGACCATGACTACTCATCTAGTCACCCTTATCCTTGGAAAAATGACTTAGGAGGGGGGGGGAGTCACCATGTGTGGTTAAATCTTGACTTTAGCCATTAGATCTTACTTAATTACAACTTTGTCACCAAGTTATAGCACTTTCCTAGCAAGCTTCCTAACCTCCTCATTCATAGTATAAATACAAGCTCATTTGCTTCCTTTCTTCATCACCAAAAACGCCACAACATATGTACCTAGCACCATGATCCTTTGATCTTCAATATACAAGTTACACTACAAAGTTCAATGTCTTAGTATTCTCTACCTAGTTCTTAAGTTTGTTTGGTGATTCCATGGTTGAATTAAGAGCTACACAAGGTTACTAGGGCTGAAGTTAAATGGTTTTCACAAGGGTTAGATCAAGGCTAGCAAGGGTTACAAGAGTTATGGTGAAGGGTTTACAAGATTAGGTTTAGTGTCCTAGTTCTATACTTGACTTCCTTTCTTAAGTGAAAGCCAAAAGTTGTAAGAAACCCTTATACACTTTCTTGCTCAATATCATTTCATGCTTATTATGTTTCTTTCATGCTATATATGGTCTTTGTATTGTGTTCATGATGTTTAAAAATGGATAAAACAAGTATTGGTATACATATGTTAACTTATGACAAGTAAACAAGCAAACTAGTGATTTTTATGGAGAACCACGACCAAAATAGTATAACTATGATACTTGACACTTACTTACTGTTATAAAGGACTTCAAAAGGAAAACATAGCAATTTGAATCACCCAAAACGAGTACACGAGTCAAAAGTTATGACCATAAGAAGTTAGCGAAACCAAAACGCCGAAACTGCCTAAACCCTACTGTTTTGCATTCTGTGATTTTGAAAGTCCCACTTCTGGTCCGATTCATCAAAAGGTTAAAACACGAAAGTTGTCCGGAACGCCGTTTTCGTTCAGGAACAAAGAAGCTCGAGACCTGAAAACGCTTTCCGAGTGATAAATTTCTTCAAATTCTTAACAGCCCATTTTTAGACCAAAGTCACTATATAATAGTTATGTTTTACTAAGACCAAGAGGTCTAATGACCTAAATCCAAGACCACAACCATGGCTAAAGCCAAGGTTGAGTCTCAAGACCATGGTAACATGACCAAGGTCACGGCAAAGCCACGGCTAAAGACCATATAACTTTTAAAGATCAAAAAGCTTATATATATATATATATATATATATATATATATATATATATATATATATATATATATATATATATATATATGTTATCAAATACTACAATAGTAGGGAGCCTCATGTGAGGAGTTCATTAAGTAAGCCGTCGAGACGAGTTGTGGATTTACGAGTTAAAGTGTCCTGGCTCCTCGAACGTTTACTCCATGACTTCTGAATTATGTCGGCCCGAACGGTAGTAAGAGATATACAACTTATACATGTTTCATAGACCATTTATATTCAACGACTTACACTATATACTAAGTACTACATCATGAACATTATGCAAGACATATATGGGCAATTCTTCGTATTCTTAGACGTTACTCCAAACCTAAGTCGCAACATTCTATTATAGGCTGCTCTTAGAGACTTTCGCGATTCGACTACCATTTTCATTACTCACTACATAGACTTAAGGTGAGTCATAGCCCCTACTCTTTTTATACTTGTTTTAACTCTTTGGGGGGGATACATGCTCAACTACTTGCTTACTTGTACAAATACTCTTAAACATTTATACTTGATTGTGTTATACTTGATTGGCATTATACTTAATTGCGTTATACATACTTGTTACACTATACTTGCTTAATTTAAATACAAGATTCGTATTTACATACATACATAATACTCTATTCTGTCAGAGAGGTATTGGTAGTACTCATGGGAAGATGCCCCCTACCCTTGTGTCTATACTTGACCTTGGATGTCGTAGTACTATTTGGGGAGAGGCCCCCGCCCTTGTGTTTATTCTTGACCTTGGGTGAATATAATCTGGTGCATTGTATAAACTAACTTTTAGCAGTGGGTTGTGGACACACAGGTTGCAAGTCTCTTATGGCGGGACTTGCAACTGAGTGGATTCTCAATGCCTTTGCTATGTGAACATTCTTTTGAGGCTTTTTCAACTGTTTTAAGACAAACTCTATGAACTCACCAACCATTATGTTGACACTTTAGCATGTTTATCTCAGGTTAGTAAGGCGATAGCTAGTGCATGGAACTTAGAGTCAAGCTGCATATTCTGAAGACTTACGCTTTTATCATTTACCATTCAAAATATTTTGTATACATTTATGTATCATACTTTGGAATCTCATGTTTGTAACTTTGAATTCATTAATCGAATGGTAACTTTTCAAAACGTCTCATTTAGAGTTCGTTTTCTATACCTTGTACTTTGTATTATGAAGTAGCACCCCTATGACACAGTCTTCCACTGCGGTAATTTGGGGGTGTTACAGTCTGAGAAGTCTGTCCCAATTTTCGAAGTTTGTTTTCAAGATCGTTTGTTCGTTTCAAAAACTCTTGGTTTTCATTCTCAAGTTTTGTGTTAACAATCTCAAAATTTGATGTGGTTTTCTGAAGCTTTGAATTTTCACTTTTTAAATCATTGTTCTCTTTTAAAAGCGCTTGAACCTTTCTGTTGTTAACAACCATTTGAGCATCCAGATTTTGAATGGAACGTTTTTCACGAAGAACAGCTTCTCTATAACCAACTTCAAGTTCTTCATTTCTTTTTAAAAGTGGTTTAACAGACTCTCCATACATTTCAAACTTTTGAGCATGAGATTTAAGGTTTGAGATTTCAATTTCAAGTTCAGCACTTCTTGTTGTTGCATTTTCAAAACGTTTTTCCATTGCTTTAAATCTCTCAAGCTCTTTGTTTAAAAAGACATTCGCTTGCTTAGCTTCACGATTGTCGTTTTTGCACTTCTCAAGTTCTTGTTTGAAATTATTGATTAATGAAGCAAATAAGGCACGATCTTGTTCATAAGAAGATCCATCCTAGGCAGGCTCACCTCTATTAGGATCCATATCTGGAGTATCAAAAGTGATATTACTATCATTTTGTTGCACCACATAAGTGTCACTAATAGACTCAGGATGCGCAGGATGTGTCTGATCATGAACAAACATATTCTCAAATATATCAACATTATCATGAGCATGTGAATGTTGTACCGTAGCCAATATCTCTGTGTCTGATGAAGGTTTGATATGATCATCTTCAGTGTCCTAAACAACTTCATTCCTTTGTGTACCATCAGTATCTGAATCATAGCTAGGACTGCTGCTTTCAACCTGCTGTTCTGAAGATGAATCACTTCCCGTGAAAACCAAACTATCATCTGATGCATCACCCTCATTGACCGTTTCCTCTTCTGTTTGAAAATCTTTCTTTGTCTCTTTCTCAATCACCTCTGTTTCCTTTAACTGCATCTCTCTTTCAATTAGCTCTCTTTCTTTTAACTGCATATCCTTTTCAATCTGCTCTCTTTCCCGTTTCAGCTTCTCAATTTCATTTAACTCAGCTTCCTCAGTATCAAGTATCTTTTCGAGTTCATCCATTTGATTTATGCATTGAGTTCTGAAGGTAGAATAGCTTACCCAAAATTTTCTATAAAACGCATCGATAAACACTGTCTGGTTCATTATCCAAGGGTTAAATATTTTCTGAAACTGAGTTTGGATGACTTTAAGAGATTCTTTGCAGTTATGCGTATGAAGTTCTTCTTCATTAAGAAGCTTTTCAAGTTGATTCAGGTTTTGGATGAGTTCTTCTTTGAAATAATGAAATCGGTCTCTGACGTAGTATTCAAATGCCTCATCGAAACTTACTTCTAAGCCATAAATATTGATGATCTTCTCTACATATGACTTGAACACTGTAAACACTTTCTTTGAATCTCTCTCTTTGATTTGCATTTTCATTTCCATTAGGTTCTGATGTGTGATAAAGTTGATCTTGGATCGTTCCAACGAAGTAGGAGTTGTGTTTAGTGTAAGTTGATGCAAGTTTTTATGGTGAAAAATTTGATCTAAAACCTTAAAACCTCAATAACTTCCGTTCGGAGTGGATTTGGGCCTCGAAGCTGGGTTTAGATTATTCAACGTGTCCTTCTTCTCGCTCTCGCGGTCGTTTTGACAGCTGATTCGTCGAAAACGGAGTTACGGTTCAAAAGTTATGGCCGTTTGAAGTTTTGTAGTCAAAAGTCAAAAAACTTACGCGTAAACCTTGAATCTTACGCGTAAACTTTGAATAATCTTACGCGTAAGATGTTATGCGTAACTTTAAGTTATGCGTAAGATCTAAGTTATGCGTAAACAATATTGTTTATGCGTAGACTTTGATGTTACGCGTAAACTTAGAGTTTATGCGTAAGAATGTTACGCGTAAGGTTTTTTCAACCAAATTGATCTCTCAAACTTATCCAAGTCAGGGAAGTACTGAGTCACCGTAGCACGAAGAGAAGACCTAGAAGAAACTTATGCGTAGATTTCTGAAACTTACGCGTAAGAATTTATGCGTAGACTTCAACTTACGCGTAGAAAATCAATGTTAAGCGCAGGATCTCAATCTAACGCGTAGAAAACCAAAGTTATGCGTAAGAAAAGGGTTTTGACCAGAGTTACGCGTAGAAAAAGGGTTTTGACCACAAGTTATGCGTAGGAAGTACTGTAGACAGCTGTTTCTTGTACTATTCACCCAAGTTACGCGTAAGATGACCAGAAAACTTCAAAAATACGATTTTTTCACCCAAAAACTCCTTTTTCACTTGTTTCTAATGATCAAATCTTTCCCAAAACACTTAGAATCACTAAAACTTCAATAAAAACAACAACTTTAACACTAAAACACTTAAAAATCAAAACTTTTTAATGAAAAGTACACGTTTTTTACATAAAAAATGAAAATTTTAAAGAGAAAGTTTGATGAAAACGATTTCCACACACTCCTAAATCATTGTTAGGCGATTGATACCACTTGTAGGACCTTAGATATATCAACTTTAACACAAATATAAGCACTAGAAGATGATGAAGAAGAGATGAAAGATGGTGACTTGATGTTATGTATATGTTGTGTATATGAGAGAATAAGAGATGAAATAAGAGAGCTTTTATTAATAAACACACACACCTACACACACAAGCACACCTTACAAATGAGCCTTGGTGTGCCTTTTATACTTCCATCACATGAGATGGATGGGCTTACTATGGGCCCTTAATGGGTTGAGCCTTTAAGGCTTTACATTAAATATTTGGACTAGCACTATGACTAACTATTAAACGTTAACCTATTACAATACTTATCGACTCAATAATGATTGTCACTTTTAATGCTAACAGAGTGCATCGAAGCTTTTCAAACTCTGAAGAAAAAGCTTACTGAGGCACCCATTCTTGTTGCCCCTGATTGGGACCTGCCCTTTGAACTTATGTGCGAAGTGCGATGCTAGCGACTTTGCTATAGGTGCAGTCCTGGGGCAACGCAAAACCAAACACTTTCAGCCTATACACTATGCCAGTAAAACTATGACTGAAGCTCAAACTCACTATATCACTACAGAGAAGGAACTCTTAGCCGTAGTATATGCCTTTGAGAAGTTTCAGCCATATTTAATCCTGACCAAATGCATAGTGTATACGGATCACTCGGCTCTGAAATATCTCTTTGCAAAACAAGATGCAAAGCCGAGATTGCTCCGATGAGTTCTCTTCCTGCAAGAATTAGATATCATTATACGTGATAAAAAAGGAGCTGAGAACCTTGCGGCTGATCATCTATCCCGATTAGAGAACCCTCACCAAGATTTCCTCGAGGAAAAGGAAATAAATGAAACCTTTCCCCTCGAAACACTCAATGTGATCTCTTCTCGTGGTGATTCTACTACCCCGTGGTTTGCAGACTTTGCAAATTACCATGCGGGTAACTTCATTGTTAAAGGGATGTCGTCCCAACAGAAGAAAAAGCTCTTCAAAGATGTTAATCACTACTTCTGGGATGACCCCTATCTGTTTAAAATCTATGCAGATCAAGTCATCCGGCGGTGTGTTCATGGCCAATAAGCCATGGATATTCTCAAAGCTTGTCATGATGGACCCACGGGGGGACATCATAGCCCAAACTACACCGCCAAAAAGGTGTTTGATTCCGGATTCTACTGGCCAACGATCTACAAGGATGCCCATGAGTTTGTCAAAACCTGTGACGCTTGTCAATGTCACGGGAATATTTCTAAAAAGGATGAGATGCCTCAAAACGCCGTCCAAGTCTATGAAATCTTTGACATCTGGGGCACTGATTTTATGGGTCCATTCCCGTCTTCAAGAGGGAATAAGTATATACTCGTGGCTGTTGACTATTTGTCCAAATAGGTTGAAGCAAAGGCTTTACCCACCAACGATGCCCGAGTTGTTATAAAATTTTTGAAAGCTCTTTTTTGCCATGTTCGGAACTCAATGTGCCATAATTAGTGATCATGGTACACACTTTTGTAATGATCAATTTGCAAGAGTAATGCAGAAGTACAGTGTCACTCACCGTCTTTCCACTGCGTATCACCCCCAAACAAGTGGGCAGGTGGAAGTCTCCAATCGTGGAATTAAAAGAATTCTGGAGAGGACAGTAGGAGAAAACCGTGCCTCTTGGTCGGATAAACTAGATGATGCTCTCTGGGCTTTCCGTACAGCTTACAAAACACCCATCGGGTACAGTCCAAACTCCATACAAGCTAGTATATGGGAAGGCATGTCATCTACCAATTGAGCTAGAGCACAAAGCCTACTGGGCCTTAAAGCATGCCAACTTCGACCTTAAGACAGCGGGTGATCACCACAAGGTTCAGCTAAATGAATTAAATGAACTTCGCGATCAGGCTTACGAGAATTCTTTGATCTACAAAGAAAAGAAAAAGAAGATCCACGACTCAAAGATTAAGAACCGCGTTTTCAACGACGGTGATCGAGTCCTTATTTTTAACTCAAGATTAAAGATTTTCTCGGGCAAGTTAAAAACCCGTTGGTCTGGACCTTTCACTATCACCAAAGTATTTCCATATGGAACCGTTGAGTTATCTCAACCTGACGGCCCCAAATTTAAGGTGAATGGTCATAGGTTGAAACACTACTTTAGAGGGGACATACCACCCATGGTTGTCCCAGATCTCCAAACCATACCCACGAACCAATGAATTCGGGGATTGAGTCAAGCTAGTGACTCGGTGAACAAAAACATTAGCATGCACATGGGTTTTCACCCATGTTTCTGACTTCTCTCTTCTTTCTAATAAAATAACGGGAAGAGGGCAACCTCTTCTGCATCTTTTATCTTGTGGTTGTTGTGTTGGTACATGTAATTGTTCCCGAAGTATGAAGGCTCTTGTGCTCGTATTTTTGTCCTTACTTCATAAAAGCTTCATCGTTCAAGAAATCTGATATCCTTTACTAACGTTATCTTTTGGCATAATTAATAAACGGCCTTAGATACAACGTAGGATGACCTTCGCCTTTGAAACATTGAGGACAATGTTTAACTTTAGTCTGGGGGGTATCCTCGATTTGACTTGCACATTTCATGTGCTGTTTACTCATGCAGCTCCGTTTTTCTCAAAAATCCAAAAAAATTGGAAAAAAATCATCAAAAAGTACCAAAAATTTGAAAATTTTCTACAAAAATATAATTAGTTTTGACAAATTGTTCTGACTTTCGGCTGGGTAGAGTAGGAATAGAAATTTTAACCTGACCGGGCGCATTGAGCCCTAGCTGTTCCCTTAACTCCTTAAGGCTAAGCGTCCGCGAATCTCATTTCTTTAGGTAGTGACCATCCGAGTATTAGATTAATTGACTAATCTCGCCAACGAGCTAATGTATGACTTAGTAACCATCCGTTATGCAAATAACGTGCCAGCGAGCCAAGAAGTGCGCTAGTGACCATCCGTTAGTTAAAGCGTCGATATATTCGTGCCAGCGAGCTACTAATATAGAGTTTGTTTAGAAGTTAGATGCTAAACGTGGAGTAGTTGGTTCTTTTTAGAGCTCATCGTAGGTACTTGTGGCTTTTTGCTCCTACAAAATTGTCTCACCCTATATCTGTAAAAATAATAATTAAAGACATTATGTTATGACGAAACTTAGTTCTTTATCTTCTTAAGAGAATCCTTGTTTTAAAAGTTGGGAACACATCAAGGTCATGTAATAAATTCTATGAGCTGCAATTCTAAAAATGGGACTTTGAACCTCTTTTCGGAAATATATGAGGTCTTGATCTAAAACCTTTGGTTCCTCATTTCAGGAACGTCTAGAGTGGAAATACCCCATGTCATGTGGGAAAAGATATGTCATCAGTGAAAAAAAATGAATAAGAGTGATTAGTGCTTAAGTGTTAGAAAAAAGTTGATGGCGCGTGAGGTGCATGTGCAGGGTCCTAGACCAGATACATGAGGTGCACGTGTATTTCTCCTCAACTAATGTCTATGAGTCTGTATGAATCCCAATTCCTTGATGTGGACCTCATTTTTAAAGCAGCGATTCTCAAGGAAAGATAGAAAACTACTTAGCGTCCTAATATGGTATCTTTATCGGAATAAAAATTATCGAAACGAGAAAATATGAAGAAATTCATATCTCAACAAAAATAAAATAAATAGAGGAAAATAGGTGTTGGATCGATATACTCTGATCAAACTACTTTGTAGCTTGTAAGGTTTTAACAATCTTGAATAACTCAAAATAATTAATAATGAAACACTGATGTTACTTTGTAAAGTATGCGGAATCTACTAACACAAAGTTAAGAAGAACTTTGAATTATATTAAAACCAACTTTGAACCTGATTCTCTAAACACAGATTCACTAACAATCCCTAACTTATCTAATATCGTATTCTAGAAATCGTATTGTGAAACTCTAAAACTCATACGTCTAATACCATCCTAAGGCTCCTTTTATAGGCTCAAGGAAACCTTAAGTCGGTTTACAATAATTACTTGAACGACGAGTATACTATCCCTAACTAATTCTAGAACATTCTTATAATATTACATAATAATCCTTAAACAATATTGCATATTAGTCCTTGTTCTTAGAAGTACTTTGAATAATCTTCAATCATGAGCAGTACTTTGACCTTGAACAGCACTTTGACTATTTAGCAGTACTTTGACATAGCAGTACTTTGATCTTCCAGAAGTACTTTGATCTTCATATCCCAACAGTAGGAAAATGGGAGCCAGAAGTTATTACACAAGTAACTTCCATGAGTAGTGTTAGCATCTAACTTGTAATTAAGCTATGACTTCGTTTTTACGTTTAGCATGGGAACTCGTGAAAAATCAGGAACGATGAATTCTATCCGTATGGACACTTTTCTCTAAAAAGTCCAGGAAACTTTGGAGACCCAAAAAGTCAACTTTCGGAAGTCAAACTCTCAAAGAGTCAACACCAACACTTAGGGAATCATTTCCTACTCATTTGTAATCATATTCCAAACATTATAAGACTTTAATTATGGTTTCTAATGTTCAATATTCTGAGTTTATGTTCATGTTTGCTATGAGTGGCTAGTTACTTTGTGCATTTGCTTAGATGATGATGAGTACTTAATGATTAGTTCATGATTGTGATAACATGTTTTAATTCAATTTCAAGTCAATCCTAAAACCCAATTGTACTTAAGTTTCATAGTGACATTTGTTGAATCAAGTTTAACTAGTTGTTAGTAGTTTCATGGGTCGAAAGATTAATTATTCTTCAACTAGTTATAATCATTTGTCTATGAATGATTGTTTTTCACCATAATTATTCTTGATTAAACAAAGGAACTAAGAGTGTAATTGTAATGAGAATACTTTTTGTTAATCAAATCAGGTTGGTTGTAAATGCTGGTGTGTGCTTATTCACACACCTTTTTCTGTCCATATTAAGACCAAAACAGACACAAACTAACCAAAATTGCCAAAGATATTGTGTTTTTGTGTTTGTGATCGTGCAGGAACGGATAATTCTGAAATTGGCATAAAATAGGCCAAAAAGGACAAAAACGAGCACGAGTTTGGAAATCATATCAAAAGCCAGAGCCGGGGAAGCAAATTACCACTTTTGAGCTCAGATTGTCAAAACACACTTTGGAGAATCACAAAATGCCAAAAATAGTCCTTGGAGCAAAAGTTTGCAAAATTGGCAGAAATGGTCCTTCAAGTTTGGAATTTGGCAAAAATAGCCCCATGAGCATTGGATTTTGGAAGAAAGAGTCAACAATGGTCCTTGGATTTCACAAGTTATCAAGTTTGGTCCCTGGGTGAAAGATTTAAAGAAATTACAAGTTTAGTCCCTAAAGTTTCAAGTTTGGCAGATTTGGTCCCTGGGATTAAAATCATCACCTATGGTCCTTATACTATTCAAGTTTGGCAAATAACACCCTTGTGACAACTTTGGAAGAATTGCAGATCAAGTCCTTGTATTTTCAGAAAATTACAAAATGGTCCTTCAAGTTTCAAAATTTATAAGAATCGTCCCTGTGCAAATGGAAAATTACAAAATGGTCCTTGTACTATTCAACCTTGGCAATTTTTAATCTTGAAGTACTTTGGAGAAGTTTCATTTCCAGCCCCTCAATGTTCAGGAAATTACATGATTGGTCCTTGTGATAATTTATACACCAAACGGACCCTTTTATTACTACATAACCATAATCCAAATCCAATAACAAACACAACCCACCCAATCCCTTCCTGGTCCAAAAACATAAGCCCAAACCATCTCCAGCCCAACTCCCTTTAATATTAAAACCGGGTCAAACACCCCTTTGACCATCACCCCTTCCTTCCCATCTCTACTTGCACCCTTGATACGCGGGATTGCGCCCTCGCAACAGGTTTTACATCTCAAGGGATCTTGAGAAGCTTGCAATCCCCGCCAGGCAGTGTACCTGATCGTTGTAGTATAGTATAGTGACAAGTACCGGGGGATAGATCGTTCAACTCAGGAATAGTGTCGTTAGGATTAGAAAGCCTACTAAACTAGGTCTAGAGGTGAGGGATGATTCTTTTTGTATTTTTTTTTTATATTTTATGAAAGAAAATAAAATCTTGGGTTTTGAAGGAGTGGGCGGAATTAGTTGCTAGTCAACTTACCCAATTAACTACAGATGCAATCAAAATAAAATAAAAGAAATGAAAATTAACTAATGTGGTGGAAACAATAATGAGAAAAAATGTGTTTACTTAGATTTCATTACTCCCTAGATATCTTTTACCGGTTGATTAGCTTGTTACAATTGCATGGATGACGGGTTATATTCCTTAATACTAGTTGTAGGGCCGTGTACAATATTCCCTAACTCTATAAGATCCTACTTCACTCCTATGTTGAGCCGACTAAAAGCTCCTAACATGGGATCATTAGAATTCACTTATGCATTAAATACAACCAAAAATCGTAGTACACATCCGATCATGTTTCTTAAGACGTTCAAGCAAGTTACCAAGTGAAGTCTGCCAGTTTTCTTAAGCCTAACATCGAATACAATCATCCAAAACAATTATAAACAAACAATCGACCAATAATCAACATCTAGGTTTTACTACATCTAAGCAGACACAATAAAAACCTAGCCTAGCATGTTAAAAGAAAGACAAGCATAAGATAGAATCAAACAACACATAGACATATTGAATGATTATTGGAAGACTTATCTTTACTCAAACATGGAAGAAAGAAGGGTTTGAAACCCCTGCAATATGACGAAAATTCGACCTAGGGTTTATGCTCCTAATGTTCCACACTTTGTTACACACTTTACAATGAAAAATTGGAAAAATATATATAGATAAAACATCCTGACGGTGTCATGTATTAGCTTCTGACGCCATCAACTCGCCGCCAAGTTAAGAGTCGTATTGCCTAGATCCAGTGTTGACGCCTTCATGTGTAAATATACTCTGGGCTGTCACATGTAAAATGACCCTGACGACCTTGGTGACGCCGTCAGGTCATTAACACTGAAAATGTTCTGGGTCGTCACATTATAATTTCCACTTCTACCTCTTTTGCTACTCTTGACGCCGTCATGTGTAAAGCCTTGACGTCGTCAGGTACTCTTCCCAGCATGGATTTTGAGACTTTGCCGTTTTCTTCACTTTTATGCTCCAAAAACGTCCAAAATGCTTCCTTTTCCAGATTTCTCCTCAAAAGTACCTATAATGACAAAAGGAACGATTTAGGGCAGTAATTAATCAAATAATCACGAATTCGGGCTTAAATGACCCCTTAAAAGCGGTACACTTTTCACCTCATCAAATACCCTTACACTTGAGATTTTCTTGTCCTCAAGCAAATGCGCTTTTATTCTAATCAAAATACAAGTTAGGGGTCATTTAACACTAATATAAAAGTAATTACAACAAATAATCGTTCCACTAAAAACCAAAAACAAGCACGGAGGTCATACACTAGCACCTCACAAATAGTGTTTAGATACTCACATCTCTCGGGTGTAATAAAGTATATATCACAATAAGGAAATGGAAAACATCTCTCACTACCTGTCATAGCAAATAGATTACCATAGGCTTGGGAAAGGATCAAACCTCCACCACTTGGCGTAAGCACCTAGGATAAACTATCAAAGACGTCTTTTAAAAGGTTATAACGTTAGGTGTAGGGATATGGAAAACACGATTTTGTTGGATAAAGGCAATATTTACTGGTGGCGAGTTAATCATCTTGGTTAATTACATGTACAATATGGCGTTGCTAAGCCAAGACTCAACTCGACTTAAGCTAAGAAATCAAATATAACAAAAACTTAAAACAAACATAAAATGAAACGGGATGGTAGTTCGTATGTTTTTGTCATTTTCTTTTTCTATTTTTTTTCTTTCTCTTTCTTTTTTTCGTTTTTTTTTTTTTTTTTTTTTTTTTTTTTTTTGCATACATTTTTACCCTACCATCCAAAATAATACATCATAGGGGATTTGCATTCCCCTTACACTTGAATTTTTACATGCTTTACAAAAAACTATTCTAATGAATCGAATCAAGATAATCAAAACACTTGGAGTACTTTTAAAATTAACGCACGTATGGGGGTAATATATGATGTTCTTCCCCATTACTCCATAACACTAGTACTTTACCCTTGAGTCCCAATCGTCCCAAAACAATATGTACAAGATATGACTCGACTTAGCAACCATGTAATCAATTAGATAATTAACTAAGGGTTTAAACAAATAACAATAATGCACTAAAGATGAGTGCATACACAGAAGGCTAAGGCGATTTGGTTGCACATTTGAGTGGATTGTTAAGAAATTCTTCCTTTAAGTAAGATGCTTAAAGTTAGAAACGAAAAGATAGGCTTGGAGGGGTGTACTAGGGGTTTCGTGTACTAAAAATGAGTACAACGCTAAGGTGTGGGAAAATTAATTGACTTACTAGTCAAGGAAATTGACTTAAATGGTCAAGTAATTATGATACGGGTTTAAACACAAGGGTGATCCTAATGCCTCTTATCATGTAGTAAATCCTACTACACGAATGTAGTCTCACTAGCGGTCTCGGGATGTATCACTAACGCAAGTTCTAGAATCTAAATGCTACCGGTACACTCATAAGCACTAATAATAAATGCTTTTCCTATCAAATCTAAAGGCGAACCTCACATATTTGGGTGGAAATTTTTTTTAAGTGGTACGGTTTTGTGCTAGTCATACAACTCCTATCCATGAGATGCTTGTTAAGGCTAAAGTTTCACTCCTAAATGTTGTAAAAAAATTTAAATTTGGCACTAAAATTGCCCTATCAAGTATTTCTCTTAGTTTTATTACACACCTACTATCGAACAAACAAACTCAAGTGCAATTGTATCCTTTAAGGTATCATCATTTACCCTCCCCTTACACTTAGGATAAACATTGTCCTGAATGTTCAATTAAAGAATGTAAAAGTAAAGCAGGTAAAAGAATGAAAACAAATACTCCCCTAATTCGTTCGGTGTGGATAGTGTGTCAACAAGGTTAGATCTTCCTCCAAGAAAATGAATGTTGAAAGCTTCCCTCTAGAAATATAAATCATCTTCTTGTCATATATAACCTATTAAACCTGAGAAAAAATCAAGGCAAACCTCGCGTAAAATCGGAGGCAATCTATATATATTAAAAATAATCCTAGAAAAAAAATTAAGATATAATGCTTGTGGAATGAATGTTTGCATATTTCCTGGAGTTTATAAAAATAAAGAATCAACAAAAACTTTAAGACTCCGGTTTAAACAAAACTCGCAAAATTTTTCAGAATTTTAGTACCTGACGCCGTTAGGTTGTAACTCCTGATGCCGTCAGAATGTTCCTGGAAAAATCTTATGTTAAGTTTCCAGAAATTTTCTGGAAAAACTTAAGCCTTACTTCCTAGAAAATCCTGCAAAACATCGTTATGACTCGATACAAGCATTTGACTCTAACAAATACTAATATACATGCTCATTTAATATTGTAGTGAATCATGGTCATTTCCGTTCTTATAAACAAATTTGGAATTCCCTTACACTTAGCTTTTGCAAAATACCTTTATATGTAATTAAGACGAAGTTAAAAACAAAATAAAGCATTTTCACAATTTACTTTGAAACATGAGCCACCAACAATAAAAATACAACACGCATACGGAAACAAATAAAATCAAATAAATAAAAACACACAAAACAAATAAAACTAATAAAACAACCACAATAATGAGAATCCTAAATGCATAGAAGGAAATAGTAATAAATATCCAATGGCCAACAGAGGCCAAATCCTACACTATTACAGACCGAATTGTTCAAATCATACAACCAAAGATAAATTGTTCAGAAACCATGACATAAGCATAAAACATCACTGAGGAGGGGGACCAAAGCGAATCATAACCAGGAGGGAGATGTCCGGTGTACCCATAGGGTGGATAATCCTGCTCACGACTGGGGAATGGGTCAATCTGCAAGTGAGGCTCGATGTGACCACGGGTCGATAGATGCTGCATCTGGCGGATCGTGTGATCGTTCATCCAATCAAACCTCTGGTCAGTAGTGGCCCTCCAGGCGTCCATATGACCCATCCAGGCCCCCTGATGAGCCTGCCAATCCCCCGACCCATATGCCGGTAGTAGTCCGCAGAGCCAACCTCATAATCCCCATACTGTTGCTGCTGGGGTGCTCCCTCATCATCATTAGCAGCAGCCACTCCCCTTACAACATACCAAACATAAAACCCGTCCCCCCAACTCCATCACAATACTCATTTGCTTGAGGGACTTGGCCTTCACCACCCTGCATGCACCACAATCACTCAAGTATCCCATGATCTCCGGCACAAGGATCCCATAAGAACAAGCCAGGCGGGTCACAAACATCCCCCCATAGATCTTATCACCATCCCTCTCCCCTACACTCGTCTTCAGATAACTCGCCACCCAGAACGGGATGTTACAATACACATCCTTTGAAAAAATGGTGTACAGGTGGAAGAGGTCCGAAGCAGTGACGCGGTGAGTGGAGCCATGGCGCCCTGCTAAACTGTAGGCGATGCATCTGTGGGCTAACCTGACCCTAGGATCCCTAATGGAGGCCGCCCCATTAGTCGAGGTATACACCCCATTCCCAATACTCGGCCAAAACATAGCGCACCTCAAGTCATTCCTCATCGTCTCTCCACCCAATAATCTCTGTATAAACCCACCCTGAATTGCCTCATGCTGACTATACAAATCCAATCTCCAGCCAAACACTGTAAACGAGCAAGTCCTAAGTTCTCCCCCCAGCCTAAAGTAAATGGTAGTATCACCTGATGCGTGGGAATCGCACCTTGCTTTACCTCTCGAGGGATCTCGCGAGGCTTACAACCCCCACCAGGCAGTGTACCTGATCGTTGTAGTATAGTATAGTGACAAGTACCGGGGGATTGATCGTTCAGCTTAGGAATAGTGTCGCTAGGATTAGAAAACCTAATTAATAGTTCTAAAGGTGAGAGATGATTATTTTTGTATTTTTATATTTTTTAGAAAGCAATTAAAATCTCGGGTTTTGGAAGATAGGGCGGAATTAGTTGCTATTCAACTAACCCAAAACTAAGATGCAATCAAAATAAAATAATAAAAATGAAATTAAACTAATTAAACTAAGTTGTGAGCAGTAATTGGAGAAATTGTGTTTACTTAGACTTCACTACTCCCTAGATATCTTTTACATGTTAATTACTTGTTACACTTGTATGAATGACGGGTTGTATTCCTTAATACCATTCGTGGGGTGGCATACATAACTCCCCAACTCTATGAGCTCTTATCTCCTCCTACACCATGACCCAGCACAACTATAGGGATTGTAAACAGTGGCTCATGCATTAAATACAACCAATAAAGACCTAGTACGCCTCGGTTCATGTTTCTTAAGACGTTCAAGCATGTTACCATTTGGAGATCTGCCAGTTTTCTTAAGCCTAACATATAAATCATTCATTCAAAACAAGAATAGACAAGTAATCAACACATAATCAACGTCTAGGTTTCATTAGATCTAAGCAAACACAAGAGAGATCTAGCCTAGCATAGTAGAATTGAGACAAGAACAAGAGATAAACAACCAACACATAGACATATTGATTGAATTGAAAGTACACTTATCTCAATTACAATGCAAGGTCTCAAGGGTTTGGAACCCTTGAAAAACCTGTGAAAGAGGCACCAAAATCGTCTTTAGGGTTTCACCAAAACTTCTCTTTTTTTAATGAAAAAACTAGAAAACTATATATAGGAAAAACAGTCTGACGGCGTCAAGAGTTAATTCTGACGCCGTCACCTCGCCGCCATAAACTTCCTCGGACGGCCTTGATCCACTTATGACGGCCTATGTGACGCCGTCACCACCCACGGTAAATTATTCTTGGCCACTTTGACGCCGTCACCAGTATGTCTGACGCCGTCACCACCTTCGATATTTAATTCTTCATGTCTGACGCCGTCAAGCTTTTGGTCTTGACGCCGTCACCTTGTATCCTCAGCTTGGATTTTTGGTATTTTGCCGTTTTCTTCACTTTATGCTCCAAAAACGTCCAAAATAGCCTCTTTTCCAGAATTCACTCTCCAAACACCTAAAATCACAAAAGGAACGATTTAGGGCAATATTTGATCAAATAAAGTCGGATTCGGGCTTAAATGACCCCCTAAAAACGGATCATTTTTCGCCTCATCATATACCCTTACACTTGAGATTTGCTTGTCCTCAAGCAAATGAGCTTTTATTCTACTCAAAAGACAAGTTAGGGGTCATTTAACACTAATATAAAAGTAATTACAACAAATAATCATTCCACTAAAGACCAATAGACAAGCACGGAGGTCATACACAAGCACCTCACAAATAGTGTTTAGATACTCACATCTCTCGGGTGTAATAAAGTAATATAACATTATGGAAATGGAAGATATCTCTCACTACCTGTCATAGCAAAATAGATTACCATAGGCTTGGGAAAGAATCAAACCTCCACCACATGGCGTAAGCACCTAGGATAAACTATCAAAGAGGTCTTTTAAAGGGTTATAACGTTAGGTGTAGGGATATGAATTACACGGTTTTGTTGGATAAAGGAAGTTTTACTGGTGGCGAGTTAACAATCTTAGTTAATTACATGTACAAGATGGCGTTGCTAAGCCAAGACTAGACTCGACTTAAGCTAATAAATGAAAAATAACAAAAAACATAAAATGAACATAGAATAAAAACGGGATGGTAGTCCGTATGTTTTTTCTCTCTTTTTTTTTTTTCTTTTCTATTTTTTTTTTCTTTTTCTTGATTTTTTCGATTTATTTATTTTTTTTCTTTTTTTTTTTTTTTTTTTTTTTTTTTTTTTTTTTTTGCATACACTCTTACCCTACCATCCAAAATAATACATCATAGGAGATGAGAATTCCCCTTACACTTGAATCTTTACATACTTTACATTAAACTAATCTAATGACTCGAATTAAGAAAATTAAAACACTTGGAGCACTTTTAAGATTAACGCACGTATGGGGGTAATAAGTGATGTTCTTCCCTATTACTCCATAAAATAAGTACTTACCCACGAGTCCCAATCGTCCCAAAACAATATGTACAAGGATATGACTCGACTTAGCAACCATGTAATCAATTAGAAAGTTAACTTAGGGTTTAACAAATAACAATAATGCACTAAAAATGAGCGCATACACGGAAGGCTAAGGCGATTTGGTTGTACATTTAAGTGGGGTGTAACAAATTCTTCCTTTAAGTAAAATGCTTAAAGTTAGAAACGAAAAGATAGGCTCGGAGGGGTGTACTAGGGGTATCGTGTACTAAAAATGAGTACAACGCTAAGGGTGTGGGAAAAATTAGTTGACTTAACTAGCCAAGTACTATGACTTAAATGGTCAAGTAATTATAATACGGGTTTAACACAAGGGTGATCCTAATGCCTCTTATCATGTAGTAAATCCTACTACACGAATGTAGTCTCACTAGCGGTCTCGAGATGCATCACTAACGCAAGTTCTAGAATCTAAATGCTACCGGTACACTCATAAGCACTAATAGTAAATGCTTTTCCTATCAAATCTAAAGGCGAACCTCACATTTTTGGGTGGAAAATTTTTCTGAATATACGGTTATGTGCTAGTCATACAACCTCCTATCCATGAGACGCTTGCTATGGCTAAAGTTTCACTCCTAAATGTTGTAAAAAATTTTAAATTTGGCGCTAAAATTACACTAACAAGTATTTCTCGTAGTTTTATTACACATCTACCATCAAACAAAACAAACTCAAGCGAAAGTGCATATGTAAGGTATCATCTTTTTACCCTCCCCTTACACTTAAGATGAACATTGTCCCCAATGTTCAAGTAAAGAATGTAAAAGTGAAAAAGTAAAGAGAATGAAATCAAATACTCCCCTGATTCGCTCGGTATGGATTTTAGTTGACCAGGTTAAATCTTCTTCCAAGAAAACGAACAATCAAAGCTTCCCTTCCAGAATATAAATCATCTTCCTGTCACAAATAACCTGTAAATCCTGACAAAAGTAGACAAGGCAACCTTGCGTAAAATCGGCGGCATCCTATATAAGTTACTAAATCCTAGAAAACAAAGTAAGATATAATGCTTGTGGAATGAAGTTTGCAGATTTCCTGGAGATTATAAAACTTAATAATTCGCAAAAACCATAAGACTCCGTTAGAAAAACAAAACCGGTAAAATTTCCAGATTTTTGACTCCTGACGCCGTCAAGAGCAATGCCCTGATGCCGTCAGAATGGACCTGCAGAAATTCTTATGTTAAGTTTCCGGAAAATTTCTGGAAAAACTTTGTCCTACTTCCTGGAAAATCCTGCAAAACTTCATTATGACTCAATACAAGCATTTGACTCTAACAAATACGAATATACATGTTCATTAAATATTGTGGAGAATCATGATCGGTTTGTTTCTTAAAAACATATTTGGGGTTTCCCCTTACACTTATCTTTTGCAAAAATACCTCTAGGTTGAAGTTAAGACTAGGCTAAACAACATAATAAAGTATTTCACATTTTAGTAGAGAAACATGATCAACCAACAATAAAAATAAAACATGCATACGGAAGCAAATAATAATCAAACAAATAAAAATCACACAAGACATGGGTTGCCTCCCAAGAAGCGCTTTTCTTTATTTACAAGTCTTGTAGCTAGACTCAAAGTCGTGGGTTACTACGTAATTTCATCATCAAACATCACATCCTCCTCATTAATCATTTCATTGTTATTTTCTTGGTAATGTTTTACACGTTGTATGTTAACCGTGAATTCCCTACCCTCATCATCAACTAACACTACAGCTCCAAATTTAGAGGAATTCTTCACCGTGAACGGCCCATACCATCTAGACTTAAGTTTTCCCGGAAATAATCGCAACCGAGAATTGTATAATAGGACCTTGTCTCCTTCTGAAAATTCTTTGGGTTTCTTAATTCTTTGATCATGCCATCTTTTAGCTCTTTCTTTATATGTGATGGAGGATTCGTAGGCTTCTAATCTAAGCTCATCAAGCTCGTGTAATTGCAAAAACCTATTGTTCCCCGCAGTTGTGTAATCTAAGTTGCATGCCTTAAGCGCCCAATAAGCCTTGTGTTCTAATTCTACCGGTAAGTGACATGCCTTACCATACACCATGCGGAACGGGGTCGTTCCAATAGGTGTTTTGTAAGTAGTTCGGAATGCCCATAAGGCTTCGTCGAGTTTGAATGACCAGTCCTTTCTGTTTTGACTAACCGTTTTTTCAAGTATTCTTTTAATAGCTCTATTGGTGTTTTCGACTTGGCCATTGGTCTGTGGATGATAGGCGGTGGAGAATCGGTGGGGTACTCCATACCTCTTCATGACCTTTTCCATTTGCGCGTTGCAAAAATGTGTCCCCCTATCACTGATGAGAGCCTTCGGAATCCCGAATCTTGCGAAAAGCTTTTTCAGGAAATGAATGACCATTCTAGCATCATTAGTCCTAAGGGCTTGTGCTTCAACCCATTTCGAAACATAGTCAATGGTGACCAAGATGTACTCGTTTCCTCCTGAGGATGGAAAGGGTCCCATAAAGTCAATCCCCCAAACATCGAATACCTCACAAACTTGTATAAAGTTCTGAGGTGCCTCATCCCTATGTGATATATTTCCAGCCCGTTGACATGCATCACACGCTTGTACCATATCTTTTACATCACGGAAAATTGTGGGCCAATAGAATCCTGCATCGAGAATCTTTCGAGCAGTAACATTTATCCCATGATGCCCTCCAGAGGGACCGGAGTGACATTCCCTTATGATTTTCACTGCCTCATTCTCCGAAACACAACGCCTTATAATGTGGTCAGGACACCTTCGGAATAAAAATGGTTCATCCCAGAAGTAATATTTCAGCTGGGAAAAGAACCTCTTCCTTTCGTATTTGGTCAGGTGTTCAGGAACAAGTCTACATCTACTTGCGAAGTAATTGGCGAAGTCGGCGTACCATGGTTCCGAATCAAGGATAGACATCAGTTGTTCATCGGGAAACGAATCCTTAATTTCACTTCTATCGTGTTTATCCAAGGGGTTTTCCAGGCGAGATAGATGATCGGCGGCTAGATTCTCTGCCCCCCCTCTTATCGCGAATCTCAACATCAAATTCCTGTAGCAACAAGATCCACCGAATCAGTCGTGGCTTGGCGTCCTGTTTCGCAAACAGATATCTAAGAGCTGAGTGGTCAGTGAAGACGACTGTCTTTGAAAGGACAAGATATTGTCGGAATTTGTCGAATGCAAACACTACGGCTAATAATTCTTTTTCGGTGGTGGAGTAGTTCTCTTGGGCGGGATTCATGGTTTTGCTAGCATAGTAAATAGGTTGGAAAAGCTTGTCATGTCGCTGACCTAATACAGCCCCGACAGCGAAGTCGCTAACGTCACACATTATTTCAAATGGTAACTCCCAGTTGGGTGTGATCATGATTGGAGCTTGAGTGAGTTCCCTTTTTAGGAGGTCGAAAGCATCCTTGCATTCTTGGGAAAAATCGAATGGAGCATCCTTCACAAGCAATTGAGTCATTGGCCGGACAATTTTGGAGAAGTCTTTGATGAATCTCCGATAAAATCCGGCGTGCCCCAAAAAGCTGCGTATTGCCTTAACAGTTGTGGGGTATGGTAACTTAGATATAGCTTCAACCTTAGCTTGGTCCACCTCTATCCCATTCCCTGAAATCTTATGGCCCAACACAATCCCTTCCTTTACCATGAAATGACACTTTTCCCAGTTCAACACCAAGTTGGTTTCCTCGCAACGTTTAAGCATCTTCTCTAAATTAGCAAGACAGCGGTCGAAGGAGTTTCCGAAGACTGAAAAGTCATCCATGAATACTTCCATGCTGTCTTCCATGAGTTCGTGAAAGATTGCGGTCATGCAACGTTGGAAAGTGGCGGGGGCATTACATAGCCCAAAAGGCATCCTTTTGTAGGCAAACGTTCCATAGGGGCAAGTAAACGTGGTCTTTTCTTGGTCCTCAGGTGCTATGGGGATTTGAAAATATCCAGAGAATCCATCTAAGAAGCAATAGTACTCGTGTCCAGATAATCTTTCTAACATCTGATCAATGAATGGTAAGGGAAAGTGATCTTTCCTCGTGGCATCGTTGAGCTTTCGATAGTCAATGCATACCCGCCATCCAGTGACAGTTCTCTGTGGCACCATCTCACCCTTGTCATTTTTTACTACAGTCATTCCACCCTTTTTAGGTATAACCTGCACAGGACTAACCCATGGGCTATCCGAGATCGGGTAAATCAGTCCTGCATCCAAAAGTTTGATAACTTCCTTCTTCACTACCTCCTTAATGTTAGGGTTAACTCGCCTCTGGGGTTGCACAGTGGGTTTATAATCTTCCTCCATAAGAATCTTATGTGTGCAAAAAGTGGAGTCAATCCCCTTAATGTCGGCCACACTCCATGCGAGTACCCCCTTGTATTTCTTCAGGACCTCTAAGAGTTTAACTTTTTGTTCCTTTTCCAAGGAAGAATTTATGATTACCGGGAGTTGGTTTTCTCCCTGAAGAAAGGCATACTCCAAATGATTAGGGAGCTCTTTAAGATCAACGTCAGGGGGTTCGATAATAGAAGGTTTGAGCTTGTTCTCGGGCTTTCGGAGCTCGAGATGCTCCGTTGCCTCTTGTCTGGGGTAGAAGGAGACTGCATTAACATCCTCCGTCTTTTCCACCTCCAGCAAAGGCAGAAAACTGTCGTCCCGTAGCCAGCCTTCATCGATTTGTTCATCGATGCAGTCATCAATGATATCTGTGAGCTCATCTACTTCCCCGATAAAGTAGAGCCGGTTGGATGCTTCAAGGGAGAGGTCCATAGAATCCTTAATGTCGAAAGTTGTGCTATTGTCTCCTACTCGTAAGGTCAGTTTGCCATCGTAGACATCGATGACTGCACGAGCGGTAGCAAGAAATGGTCTACCTAAAATGATAGGTACCACGTCGTCCTCCTCCATATCCAGGATTACGAAGTCGACAGGGAATTTGAATTTCCCAACCTTGACTAGCACGTTCTCACATATCCCTTCGGGGTATTTGACTGATCTATCGGCTAGTTGGATGTTCATACGGGTAGGCTTCAATCCGGAATATCCTAGTTTACGGAACATAGAGAGAGGCATGAGGTTAATACTTGCTCCCAAATCGGCAAGAGCATTCTTGATTGATAGAGATCCTATAGAGCATGGCAAGGTGAAGCTGCCCGGATCGTCTACCTTCTTTGGTAGCCCTTTATGGGTCACCACTGAGCATTCTTCCCCTAGGGTTACAAGGCCCTCGAGCTTTTTTCTGTTAGCAAGCAGTTTTTTGAAGTATGTGCTATACTTTGGCATGTGATAGCAAGCATCCAGGAGAGGTATGGTGACAACCGAGTCTTTTAGGTATGACAAGAACCTCTTGTTATCATTCTCCGTTTTCTGGTTCCTTAGTCGGGATGGGTATGGAATTCTCACAGGTGGGTTAGGAAGGGCTGATGGGGAGGGAGTTGTCATTGGTGGTTGGTCCGGGGTGCCAATGCCGACATCCTGCTCCTCCTCCCCAGGTTTATCTGAATCGAGCGTGACGGGGGACGAATTTGGGTAAGGAGGGTCCTTGGTTGTCGTTCCGGCCCGTGTGGTTATCGCGAGCATGGGATATTTTCCTCTTTCTGACGGTGGTTGGAGGTTATCTAGGGCTGAGTTAAGCTTGCTGAAAAATTCTCCGACATTCTCCTGCTGTTCGTCGAAAAGCTCATTAAGCCCTTTCATTTGCAAGTCTTTTTCTTGAGTGAAGTGACCAAGGTCATCTTCGAAATTGCTCCTGATCTTGAATTCAGGGCCTCCCTCCCCTTCTCTTTTCCTTACCAGATTTCCCCAAAGGGTATAATCATCATTTTGGTAGAAAGGCAAAAGGGAGGGATCAGCATAAATGTCTCCTCCTGACAAGCATGCATGTTCAGTTGTGGCTGCTCCTCCGCATTCCTCCACCTCATGCGGACCTCCACAGTAATCGCAGATCAAGTAAGGATTAGACAGCATTTTAGGTGGTTGTGATCCAGCAAGGCAATCCATTCTTTTGTGAACTTTGCTCAATCGATCCGAGGTGGTTTCAGAAATGCCGATAGTCGACTCAGGTTCATCCCAAGTGTCATCCAGGTCTTGGGCATATTCTTCAATCCTGTCCCATCCTTCCTCGGCACTAAGATTGGCCAATCTTCCTTTCCTAGATTGGTTGATTCCGTTCCGGTCATTAGAGGAGATATTTTCGTAAAAGATTTGGACCAAGAGCCAAAGTTCAATGCCATGATGTGGAACTTGTCTTATTAAGTCTTTGAATCTAGTCCACGCTTTATGGAAGGGTTCATCCTTCCCCTTTCGGAAACGAAGGATCCTATCCCTGAATGCTGAGGTTTTTCCAGGTGGAAAGAACTTCTCATAGAACTTGGATATGAGTTGCTCCCATGTGAAAATAGATTCGGAATGGAGTTTGTTATACCATTCTTGGGCTTTTTCGTATAAGGTGAAAGGGAAGAATCGCAGTCGGGATGTGTTTCTAGTAGTCCCACCCGTATGGATGGTATCCACTATTTTTAGGAAGTCCTTGATGTGTTGGATCGGATTTTCCTCATCAAGTCCGTGGAACTTACACACACTTTTGACAAGCCAAATATCATTTGCATGCAAGACCTCGTTGGTGTGTTCGTTTGGATAAACAATGGCGTTGGAAAACCCACGGGAGTTGGGGAAGAGTAATCCTTGAGACGCTTAGGAGGAGGTATTATAGGAGTATTCGTCTCATTGTGGGAGCTCGGGGTTGTGATGTGATTTTCTGAATTTTCTTCAGAGAGAGGTGCATCAAAGTCGATAGCAATGCTGGATGGTTCAGGTGTTGAGTGAGTTCGTCTTAACCTACACATTTCTCTTTTGGGTTCTGCATAAGGCAAGACGAGGTCTTTAGTGGTGCTACGACTTCTAGTGATCCTAAGGTTGGAGAATTCGTTGGTTGCCATGATGGTGAATGGTGAAGAGTTGCAAACAAAGGCACGAAGAAATAAGATAGACTAAAGAAGACCTAAAAATAAAAATAAAAATCTTACTAGAAAGGAATCTAGCAAGTAGACCTAATAAAAAGAAATCCTAACCTAGACAATAACTATTCCCCGGGCTGCGGCGCCAAAAACTTGATGCGTGGGAATCGCACCTTGCTTTACCTCTCGAGGGATCTCGCGAGGCTTACAACCCCCATCAGGCAGTGTACCTGATCGTTGTAGTATAGTATAGTGACAAGTACCGGGGGATTGATCGTTCAGCTTAAGAATAGTGTCGCTAGGATTAGAAAACCTAATTAATAGTTCTAAAGGTGAGAGATGATTATTTTTGTATTTTTATATTTTTTTGAAAGCAATTAAAATCTCGGGTTTTGGAAGATAGGGCGGAATTAGTTGCTATTCAACTAACCCAAAACTAAGATGCAATCAAAATAAAATAATAAAAATGAAATTAAACTAATTAAACTAAGTTGTGAACAGTAATTGGAGAAATTGTGTTTACTTAGACTTCACTACTCCCTAGATATCTTTTACATGTTAATTACTTGTTACACTTGTATGAATGACGGGTTGTATTCCTTAATACCATTCGCGGGGTGGCATACATAACTCCCCAACTCTATGAGCTCTTATCTCCTCCTACACCATGACCCAGCACAACTATAGGGATTGTAAACAGTGGCTCATGCATTAAATACAACCAATAAAGACCTAGTACGCCTCGGTTCATGTTTCTTAAGACGTTCAAGCATGTTACCATTTGGAGATCTGCCAGTTTTCTTAAGCCTAACATATAAATCATTCATTTAAAACAAGAATAGACAAGTAATCAACACACAATCAACATCTAGGTTTCATTAGATCTAAGCAAACACAAGAGAGATCTAGCCTAGCATAGTAGAATTGAGACAAGAACAAGAGATAAACAACCAACACATAGACATATTGATTGAATTGAAAGTACACTTATCTCAATTACAATGCAAGGTCTCAAGGGTTTGGAACCCTTGAAAAACCTGTGAAAGAGGCACCAAAATCGTCTTTAGGGTTTCACCAAAACTTCTCTTTTTTTAATGAAAAAACTAGAAAACTATATATAGGAAAAACAGTTTGACGGCGTCAAGAGTTAATTCTGACGCCGTCACCTCGCCGCCATAAACTTCCTCGGATGGCCTTGATCCACTTATGACGGCCTATGTGACGCCGTCACCACCCACGGTAAATTATTCTTGGCCACTTTGACGCCGTCACCAGTACGTCTGACGCCGTCACCACCTTCGATATTTAATTCTTCATGTCTGACGCCGTCAAGCTTTTGGTCTTGACGCCGTCACCTTGTATCCTCAGCTTGGATTTTTGGTACTTTGCCGTTTTCTTCACTTTATGCTCCAAAAACGTCCAAAATAGCCTCTTTTCCAGAATTCACTCTCCAAACACCTAAAATCACAAAAGGAACGATTTAGGGCAATATTTGATCAAATAAAGTCGGATTCGGGCTTAAATGACCCCCTAAAAATGGATCATTTTTCGCCTCATCATCACCCATATCAGTTCTAGCCTCAGCCAAATCAAAATGAAAAGTAGCAAAGAATTCTCGCACCAACTCACTATAAACTGGTTCCCTCATCTTGAACAACCTTTCCCATTGAGGACCGTTAAATGCATCAGTTTGGAACATTTCAAGAAAAGCATTCTCGAGGCCCTGGGCCCTCAAGAAGTCCTAATCAATCACTCCCCCCCCCCCCCCCCCCGTCAATATGGTGGTAGAGCAATTCAGCATATTTGGTTGTGGAGGCATTATCCTCAAACACACCCCAACTATGAACCGTGTCACCCAAGTTCACGCGTTGAGATCTTGAAGAACTCCCTCGGTGTTGTCGGGTACGCTTGCCCATTTTCCTGGAAAAAGATGGAATGGAATGGAAGTGATTAGAATAAGAGTTTAATGGAGTCAAGCTGTCAGACCCTTCTAACATCGTCAGAGCACAAAGACTGACGTCGTCAGACCCAGTAGATGTTGAGCCATGCAATTACGAGGGAAAAATCAATTTTCAAACTCTAAATCCATGAGCCAAACACCCCTTTTTACAGAAAACATGGGTGGGGGATCAAAAAAATTCGTGGTGTGAAATTTTTTTTCGTAATTGACTCATGAACCCTCTCAATCACTACTACCCAATGCCTTAATTATGGTTACATAATACCTATAGAAGGGCATTATGAGTTCCAAGAATGAATCAATGTTAGGGTTTCGGATGATGGGGGTTTTCGAAATTGGTAGGTCCTAAGGATAAGTGAACAAATAAGGATGAAGAAAAGTTACTTACCACGTGGAGATTGGTCACAGAAGATGTTGGATTTGATCTTGGAAGCTCAGTGGTGAAGTATCAATTGGATATGGTTTGTGGGGTATGTGTTGAAAATGATGTGTATGAGGTTAATATTGCTGAGAATGCGAGGTGACGGCGTCAAGAGTGAATTCTGACGCCATCAGATACCTGGATAAGGGATACTTTGTGACAATTTCAAGTTTAGTCCCTACACTTTTGTTAATAGCCAATCAAGGGTATAAACTTATGAATAGCCATTCCCGTTAGTGGAGACCACCAGGGTCAAACGTTTTGTTACTGTCACGAAGTGAGGTGTGGTTATGAATAGGGCTGGTCACAATCCCACTTAGGTCGTAATCCTTATATTGGTAAATAATGGGTAAGGGAAGGAGTTGTTCCATAGAGGTTTCTGAAGCTGAAGTGTTTTTGTGGTGCACCCTTTTCACACCAGGTTTAAAACCAAAGGAACGTTTCTTATGCAAATTAGGGGGCTTGACTTGCAAACTTCCAACGAAGATGTTGTGAAATTGCAAGTTCTTTTCTTCTTGAGGAAGCTCATGGAAGTAAGGGGTAATTAAAGGTGGATCACTTGGAGAAGTTTTTTTAATTATCCCCTCTGTCACACACCAAAGGGGTTGGGAGTTCAAAGATTTTTTCAATTTTCCTCGGTGTGGGTTTTTCCCTAATCTTCTCCTTAATTCTTGATATAAACTTATCAGCCAAGTCCATAAAAGCATTCCTAGTGCTTTCCATGCGAGCTTCTAAGTGCTGAATCTATTTCTCCTGATTATTCATGAAAGTTATCATTATCCCTTCGAACTCCTCTTGTCGTGAACGTTCAGGAAAAGTGTATTTTCTGGTTGCACTCATAAATCTATCAGGACTCACTTCGGCTTCAGCCGCAGGCATTCCAGCCCTCATTAATTCCTTAACCTGCTTCTCGATATTCTCCAATAACTGTTCTTGGGTTGCGTTTACGTAATTTAGATTCCCTTCTTTCAAGAACATCGGATCCTCCCATCCTTCTTCTTCATATTGTGCTAAACCCTCAAGAACTTCCCAGCACTTATCAACGCTAAGTCTATTTAGTCTACCATTGGCAGCGTAATCTATGGCCCTACTCGTTTGATAATTAACTTTATCGTAAAAGATTTGAATTTAGAGCCAAGGTTCTATGCCATGATGAGGGACTTTTTGGAGTAAGTCCTTGAAACGAGTCCATGCTTCATCGAAAGTTTAACCTTGACGTTGTTGGAACATCAAGATACCATTTCTAAGCTTAGTAGTTCTCCCCGGTGGGAAAAATTGTGCAAGGAAACGAGAAGTGAGATCATCCCAAGAGGTGATGGATCCCGCAGGTAAATGTTCAAGCCATTGACTAGCTTGGTCACGTAGAGAGAATTGGAATAAACATAATCGGGTCGTCTCTCTAGTTGCAACATCAAGGTCTATGGAATCTACGATTTTTAGGAAATCCTTAAGATGTTAATTAGGATCTTCGGAACGAAGTCCATGGAATGCACATCCGCTTTGCACCAACCGGACGGTGTCGGATCGCAAGGGTGACACATTGGCTCCTTGAGTGAGCTCAATGGTGTTTCGATAGCCTTGGTGGCTAGGACGGGAATACTCTCCTAAAGTTCGGGGTCTAGGAGGTTGGTTTGCAAGTGGTGGGTTTTGTGGGTGGTTTTGTTGTGGTGGGTTGATGGGTTCAAAGAGATTACCACCTTCCATGATGTCGGATGGTAATGGTTACGAACAAAGGAATGAAGAAATAAGATAGACAAAAGAAAACCAAAAAATAAAAATAAAAATCTTACTAGAAAGGAATCTAGCAAGTAGACCTAATAAAAAGAAATTCTAACCTAGACAATAACTATTCCCCGGGCTGCGGCGCCAAAAACTTGACACGCGGGATTGCGCCCTCGCAACAGGTTTTACCTCTCAAGGGATCTTGAGAAGCTTGCAATCCCCACCAGGCAATGTACCTGATCGTTGTAGTATAGTATAGTAACAAGTACCAGGGGATTGATCGTTCAACTCAGGAATAGTGTCGCTAGGATTAGAAAGCCTACTAAACTAGGTCTAGAGGTGAGGGATGATTCTTTTTGTATTTTTTTATATTTTATGAATGCAAATAAAATCTCGGGTTTTGAAGGAGTAGGCGGAGTTAGTTGCTAGTCAACTAACCAAATTAACTACAGATGCAATCAAAATAAAATAAAAGAAATGAAAATTAACTAATGTGGTGGAAACAATAATGAGAAAAAATGTGTTTACTTAGATTTCATTACTCCCTAGATATCTTTTACCGGTTGATTAGCTTGTTACAATTGCATGGATGACGGGTTATATTCCTTAATACTAGTCGTAGGGCCGTGTACAATATTCCCTAACTCTATAAGATCCTACTTCACTCCTATATCGAGCTGACTAAAAGCTCCTAACATGGGATCATTAGAATTCACTTATGCATTAAATACAACCAAAAATCGTAGTACACCTCTGATCATGTTTCTTATGACGTTCAAGCAAGTTACCAATGGAAGTCTGCCAGTTTTCTTAAGCCTAACATCAAATACAATCATCCAGAACAATTATAAACAAACAATCAACCAATAATCAACATCTAGGTTTCACTACATCTAAGCAAACACAATAAAAACCTAGCCTAGCATGTTAAAAGAAAGACAAGCATAAGATAGAATCAAACAACACATAGACATATTGAATGATTATTGGAAGACTTATCTTTATTCAAACATGGAAGAAAGAAGGGTTTGAAACCCGTGCAATATGAAGAAAATTCAACCTAGGGTTTATGCTCCTAATGTTCCACACTTTATAATGAAAAATTGGAAAAATATATATAGATAAAACATCCTGACAGCGTCATGTATTAGCTTCTGACGCCGTCAACTCGCCGCCAAGTTAAGAGTTGTATTGCCTAGATCCAGTCTTGACGCCTTCATGTATAAATATACTCTGGGCCGTCACATGTAAAATGACCCTGACGGCCTTGGTGACGCCGTCAGGTCATTAACACTGAAAATGTTCTGGGCCGTAACGTTATAATTACCACTTTCACCTCATTTGCCACTCTTGACGCTGTCATGTGTAAAGCCTTGACGTCGTCAGGTACTGTTCCCAGCATGGATTTTGAGACTTTGCCGTTTTCTTCACTTTTATGCACCAAAAATGTCCAAAATGCTTCCTTTTCCGGATTTCTCCTCAAAAGTACCTATAATGACAAAAGGAACAATTTAGGGTAGTAATTGATCAAATAATCACGAATTCGGGCTTAAATGACCCCTTAAAAGCGGTACACTTTTCGCCTCATCAACCCTGCAACATCAATCACATCCCACCACCCCCACCATCTCAGTCACATCCACCACCCACTCCACCATACCAATACCCTTCACCTCAGCATTAAATGCACCACCCCCTCTTGCAATAAAATCGAAGCAATTTGCAAATACTTGTTTTCCCGCCAAAACACGTGGAGGGTAAAGATCGAGTTTCAGTGATCCAATGGCTATCAAGAGTGATGGGAAATGATCAGAGGTGCACAGGGAGCCCTAATGGTTCCTATAAAATGAAGAAGAAGCAGAAGAGAGAAGGTAGTAGATTAATTAGTAAAATTGTATGTCGCTTAGTTAAATTACTCATTTTCATTGCAATTCCTAGTTCAAGTTCCTTGTATTAAGTGTTTTTATCATAAAAGAAGCTCATTTCAACAGTCAATTTCAAAGTTCTCAGTTCTAAATTTAAATTTGCATTTTGAATTTGGAAATTTCAAATTATTGGTAAGATGTTGAAAGCTGTTGTTTAGTCACCCTTAAGCTCTCATAAGTTCATTTAAGAGCTTCTGCGATCATTTAGAACCATTTAGATCAGTTTACTTTTCATAAACTAAAAATATTAAAAAAAATCATAAATTGATCCATAATTCAAAAAACTCAACAAAGTAGATGATGAAGGCTGGAGCAGGGTGAATTGTAGATGACCTTGGGTTAGTGGCTTTGTGGAAAGCCTATAGGATTGGTATTTGGTTCTTGGTCCATGGTGAATTGGCAGAAAGGCATTTGTAAGGGATTTCTCAATTTTCATGTTCTACTGTTCATTTGCTTATTATCTGCTTATTAGTGCTTATTTATGCTTATTAGGTATGTTTTAGTCATTGTGGTGTTTAAAATGTAGTACTAGTTCATTAAAGCTAATTGTGCTTGAAAGATCTCATTGCAAATGTCATTTTAGTATAACATAGTATCTTAGGTTATTAAAGTTCAAGCTAGTATTTTAGTGCTTATTTGAGGTTATAAAGATATAACAAGTCACTCAAAAGCATTCTAAAAGACTTAGGAACCCATTTGCTCAATAAACAAAAAATCTTAAATCATCTAAGGTTGTTTGGATTTGCCTGCAACTCTGTATTCAATCTTGTTGGTGTGGTTGTTTCTAGTCTACATAGGTTGCATTAGGCCACATTTACTTAGTCAAATCATAAAAAATTGTTCTTGTTTGTTTAAAAGTCAAAATTGCCTTTAATCTCACCATAGGTGATCACTGTTAGGATTTAGAGTCTCAAATCATTCACAATAGTGTAATAGTTGTTAGTATAGCTTATTTCAATCTCCTTATAACTTAGCATAACCAGATCAGTTAATAGGAACCAATCAAAATCCACCATAGTCAACTTTAGTTCATAAAGCAAAAAGTCAAATTGCATATTCTTATCAGAAATCCAACTTTTGCAAGAATTTTCATGATTTTAGCTTTCACAATTAGACCTTAAGCTTTTTGGAGGATAAACCTTGTCAGCTAAACTTTTGAAATCTCATGTTGGTTTATTTTTAAGATTTTTTCTCTGGCTTATTGAGGTGCTTATTTAAGCCTGCAGGGAGTGAACCTCCCCTGCACCAGGGCATTTGCCCACTTTTCCCAAGCTCATTCTAAGCTCACTTGTGGGCCCCACCCCTCAAGCATTGTCTTTTTAGGAAGCTTATCAGCTAAGCACTTTAGATCTTGGCTTATTTTGGATCTCGGATCCTTTGCCCATAGCTTATTAGTGCCACTAAGTTATACTGATCACACTCAGCATACTGAGCACTCAGTATAGATACCCAACTTCATAAGCCCACCATAAGCTCATTAGTAAGCCATAAGCTCTGAACCTTGGCTTATTTGAAAGCTCAACAGGTCACCTCTTAGGTTCAAGTCTTAGTTTGGACCCTTGTCACCTTCTGTGGCCCCCACAGAGGCCTGCAAGTCCCCCATTTTGGACTGTTTAGTACTTAGGTTTTTAGCATAGTGCTTATTTTCATCTGTGGCTTATTCTTAGTGCTTATTCTGTTCTTTTTAACTTTATATGCTTTTTAGCTGTTTACAGCTTATTTTACCCTTTGTAGCTTATTAGTAGCTTATTGTATCAAAAATCCAAGTTTTTAGCTTATTAGGACTTCTGTCCAACTTTTTACCTTGCACATTGCTTATTATTAAGCTTCAAATAAGTTGCCTTTGTAAAAGTTTCATATTTTCAGTAGTCAAGTAGATTTGTAAAAGAAAAACCAAGAAAAACCAAATTTAAAAATAGTAATAGCTTCTATTTAAGCCATTTGGCTTATTGCTCAGCTTTTTCAAAAAGCAATTTTCCATTTTATATTTTTATTAAGTTTCTTATATATTAAAATAGTTTAAGAAAAATTTTCATAATTATCTGAGTTAATTTAGTATTTATTATAATTAATTTAAATTTAATTAGTTTTAATTAAAAAACCAAAGAATTAATTTTCTTTCTGCTTATTTATAAGCAAAAGTAGCTTTTTATATTTTTTTCTAGGTCTTATAATTAGTAAAGTATTTTTAGAAAAATTCTCAGAATTTTTACTGTTCATTTAGAATTTTTCATAATTAAATTAGTTTAAATAGATTTTAATAAATAAATAAATAAATAATTAGTAAAATAGTTTAAATATAATTTTTATAAACTTTTTATATTTTTATAGGATTTCGGTAATGGTTAATTAGTTTTGTAAAAAATTTCATACTTTTCTAAGTTACTTTAGTATTTTTCTTAAATTTAAATTAGATTTAAATTAGTTTTAATTAATTATTAAATACTTTAAATAGTATTTAATTAATATTAAATAATCAAATAATCAAAAAAATAATTTTCTTTTTAATTAAATTTTCTTTTAATATTAAGATTGTAAAAATTTCATTTTCACCCCCTCTAGTTTAATTTTGTTCAAAACTCACTTTTTTATCTATTCGCAATCGTATCTGTTTTCAATTTAGTTTACGTTTGTATACATCTGTAATCCTGTTATTGTTTATACTATTTATTTATCTGAATATCATTTCAGTAGTGTAATCAAATCCAAATCATTATTTGTTACTATTCCCAATCACTGATTCCTGTAAACGTTTCAAAAACACAATTTCAATCTCGCTGGGACATAACGACTCGGGAAAACACTGTGCTTACATCTGTTATATATCTTGCACTTTCTCTCAGATTTGACCTATTGACCACACCTGGTTAAGAGGTTGGTTTGGGAGGAGTCATCGCCTAATTGGTCGAAAGTGTAGTAGTTTATAATCAATTGTGACCTTTTTGTCTATGAATCGGTTACCTTTTGTATTGATCATTTCTTAAGAGTATTTGATTAAACAGAAGATTATTTTTGTGTTTAAGGTTGTTAATCCAACCTTATGAACCTTGTATTGATCTTGAATTGATTGGTCCAAACCTAATGCTTGTTTTTATAAACTAAAATCTTGACGAAGGTTTAACTTGTAGAAACAATATATTAGAAACACCATCTAATTCTAATAACCAACATGTTAAGGGAGTTATCACAATCGTATTTTTCATAAGAGTATTTATCTAGTCTAAGCAAGTGTAGTTTTTAATCATTTGAATCATCTTATTAATCATTATTTGCTTGCGTTTGAGATTTACTTTTAGACTTACACTTAGAATCACTCACAAATCCCTACAAACGATCTCGACTTACCAACATAATCTTCCTATAGCGGATGAGTTCACTTGCTCGTATGTGTTATTTCTAGATCTGGTAATCGTGTTTATAAATTTAAAACTTGTACACACCGTGAGCACATCACTAAGTTAGTTTTACAATCTAATCTAACGCAAGGGGGTTTTAGTCTGAGACACTAGCACAGTTTTGTAGATTAATTAAACTAATAAAACTAATGAGGACAAATCAGTGAAAGACTAAAATGTACACGGATAGATAATAGATACAGATAGAAGTCATGTCCTATTGTTAAGTAGCTTGTCACTTGTTTTATTGCTAGTTTTATATGATGAGTATCGTAATCTATTCTCTCTCGTTGGATCTTAAATATAGGCGAGTAAACCCTTAATGATCACTTATGCCTATCTTACATTCTAGACGCTAGATAAGTAAGCGTGGAGGGGGTATGGTAGCCCAAGCAAAATGCAACTAGACACAGGGTTATCAAAGCACATATAAAAAGAACCAAAAGAACATCATATAAACTTATAATCGATGGGAAATCAATTTTAAGGGGATCAGTATGGCAGTCACAAGCCCATCAATCCTGATGGATTATAGTTTACTATTATAATAAAACAAAACTACTTAATGAATTAAATACATGCAAGACCTTCTTACTGCTCTAAGATCTTCGTTTAGGGTGTGTCTTGTGCTGCCTTGTCGTCTAAATTCGTCTCCTTAGAGTTTTGTTGCACACAAAATTCGTAGGTATGGTGGGGTATTTATACTTTCTGTCTGAGGGTTCGGTGCGGCACATCTATTAAGTAGATGCGGCGCATGACTTAACTTCGCGTGGGGTTCAAGATTAATATATTCTGGAATATTCGTACACCGTCTATAGATGCGGCGTATCTTGAATCTTTACGCGGCGCATGTTCTTCAGCGTCTTGGATTATCTTTGTTGAAGTCTTGATAGTGATACGGTGCATGTAGATAATGAGATGCGGCGTATCTGGAGTAGGATAAGTTGGTTCTTCTTCATTGACCAAGGTTTCATATGCGGCGCATGATATAATCAGATGTGGTACATGCTTCAAAGTCAGGCAATGGTCTTCGAGTTCATCTAAGTATGATGATGCGGCGTATCTGTCTAGAATGATACGGCATATCTCCTTGAGTTCAGTAGACTTTTTCCATCTTGATCATTTATCTCCATATTTAATCCAAAATCTCCAAGTTTCACCAATTGCTTCTTTTTACCTGAGAATTACTAAACTAAACAATTAAGCACCAATTCTCATATATAATATAATAAAACAAGTCAATTAAATAAGACAAAATGATGACAATATAATGTACTTATTTGATGTCATCAAATATCCCCCCACTTGAACTTTACTTGTCCCCAAGTAAACCTTAGTTTATAATTTATGAAAATGTATCCTAAAAGATATTAGTATGTATTTTTATATTTAAGCATTTATTCATTTAACCATAATCACACAACCAAACACTTAATGAGTTAGAAACAAAATCAAAATTTTTAATATAAACTGATCTAAGTCGTTTAATTGCTTAGTTGTGATGTATATTCTATCATGTGCTTGGAAAGAATACACATCTCCACCACTAAAACTAAGGAGTGACAGGTCTAAAGCGATAAAAAGGGTTTTGAGGCTAAATGGTTTAACCTATCTTTGTTCAAACATTTCCTGTACAAACTTAGTAGATCACCGGCGCAAGTCATTGATGCTTCAACTAACGGATGGTCACTATTGCACTTCTTGGATCGCTGGCGCATTATTTGCATAACGGATGGTCACTAAGTCACTCACCAGATCGATGGCGGGCTAGTCAATTAATCTAATACTCGAATAGTCACTACCTCATTCATACATTTAACATTCTTACTTAGCCATCACTATACTCGGATGCTCGAAAGCTAACAATGAATATAATAATACGGTTGGGTATGGATAACATTTAGGATAGAAATTGCTGTAAAATAAAAAATATAAAAAAAAACAAATAGATTAAGTCCTAATGTGTGGTTAATCACTGTTAGTGCAAAAAGTGTGAATGGGTTAGAGTTGGACTTAGTTTGAAATGGGCCGCCCTTGGTGGGTCGTCCGTGATGCGTGGAATTGCGCACTCGCAAAAGGTTTTACCTCTCAAGGGATCTTGAGAAGCTTGCAACCCCCACCAGGCAGTGTACCTATTCGTTGTAGTATAGTATAGTGACAAGTACCGAGGGATTGATCGTTCAACTCGTTGAATAGTGTTCGCTAGGGTTAAAACTCACTAAAACTAGGTCTAGAGATGAGGGATGATTCTTTTTATATTTTTATATTTTAAGAAAAGCAATTAAAATCTCGGTTTTGGAAGGAGGGGGCGGAATTAGTTGCTATTCAACTAACCCAATTAACTAAAGACGCAATCAAAATAAAATAAAATAAACTTAAACTAAATTGTGGTGTACACAATAATGAGAGAAAATTGTGTTTACTTAGATTTCATTACTCCTTAGCTATCTTTTACAAGTCGATTAGTTTGTTACAATTGCATGGATGACGGATTATATTCCTTAATACCATTCGTAGGGCCGTGTACGATCTTCCCTAACTCTATAAGCTTCTACCTCAACCCAATGTCGAGCCGACTAAAACCTCCTAACATGGCATCCTTGGAAGTTACTTAAGCATTAAATATAACCAAATAATCGTAGTACACATCCGATCATGTTTCTTAAGACGTTCAAGCATGTTACCAATTGGAAGTCTGCCAGTTTTCTTAAGCCTAACATCGAATTCATTCATCCACAGCAATTATAAACAAACAATCAACCCGTAATCAATATCTAAGTTTCATTACATCTAAGCAAACACGAAGAAAACCTAGCCTAGCACGTTAAAGAGAAGACAAGCGTAAGATATAATCAAACAACACATAGACATATTGAATGATTTTATAAAGTACTTATCTTCAATTAAGCATGGAAGAAACAAGGGGTTGAAACCCTTGAAAAAGCTGTAATATTCGTCTACGGTTTTATTCCCTCAAAGTTGCACATAATGAATGAAAACTAGAAAACTATATATAGATTTTGTCTCCTGACGGCGTCAAGAGTAGTTTGTGACTCCGTCAACTCACCGCCAAAATAAACTTGTATTGCCTAGATCCACTTCTGACGCCGTCACTCTTTATGGGTTCTGGGCCGTCACTCTTTACAATTACTCTTGATGGCCTTGGAAATTTTGTACGTGACGTCGTCAACTCCCCTTCACAAAACATTCTGGCGCGTCATGTGTATTTGATTTACCCACCCTTTTGTCAACTCATGACGTCGTCACTAGCAGTATGTGACGCCGTCAAGTGCAATTTCCAGCATGATTTGGATACTTTGTCGTTTTCTGCACTTTTTCGCTCCAAAAACGTCCAAAATGCTTCATTTTGTAAAATTCCTTTCAAAAGTACCTAAAATGACAAAAGGAATGATTTAGGGCAATATTTGATCAAATAATCTCGACTTTAGCCTTAGATGACCCCCCAAAAGCCGTACACTTTTCGCTTCATCAAATACCCTTACACTTGATATTTGCTTGTCCTCAAGCAAATGCGCTTTTATTCTAATCAAAATACAAGTTAGGGGTCATTTAACACTAAGATAAAAGTAATTACAACAAATAATCGTTCCACTTCAACCAAAAACAAGCACGGAAATTATACACTAGCACCTCACAAATAGTGTTTAGATACTCTCATCTCTCGGGTGCAATAAAGTATATATCACAATATGGAAATGGAAAACATCTTTCACTACCTATCATAGCAAATAGATTAACATAGGCTTGGAAAAGGATCAGACCTCCACCACTTGGCGTAAGCACCTAGGATAAACTATCATAGAGGTCTTTTAAAGGGTTATAACGTGAGGTGTAGGGATAGGATAAACACGGTTTTGTTGGATAAAGGCAATATTTACTGGTGGCGAGTTAATCATCTTGGTCAATTACATGTACAATGTGGCGTTGCTAAGCAAAGACTCAACTCGACTTAAGCTAATCAAAAACTAACAAGACATAAAATAAACATAAAATGAAACGGGATGGTAGTCCGTATGTTTTTTTTTTCTATTTTTTTTCTTGATTTTTCGATTTATTTTTTTATTATTATTTTTTTTTTGCATACACTCTTACCCTACCATCCAAAATAATACATCATAGGGGATTTGCATTCCCCTTACACTTGAACTTTTACATACTTTACAATTAACTATTCTAATGACTCGAATTAAGAAAATCAAAACACTTGGAGTACTTTTTAAGATTACGCACATATGGGGGTAATATATGATGTTCTTCCTCATTACTCCATAACACTAGTACTTTACCCATGAGACCCAATCATCCCAAAACAATATGTACAAGATGTGACTCGAGTTAGCAACCATGTAATCAATTAGACAATTTACTAAGGGTTTAAACAAATAACAATAATGCACTAACGATGAGTGCATACACGGAAGGCTAAGGCGATTTGGTTTCACATTTGGGTTGGATTGTAAACAAATTCTTCCTTTAAGTAAAATGCTTAAAGTTAGAAATGAAAAGATAGGCTCGGAGGGGTGTACTAGGGGTATCGTGTACTAAAAATGAGTACAACGCAAAGGTGTGGGAGAAATTAATTGACTTTGTTAGTCAAGTAATTATGACTTTATTGGTCAAGTAATTATGATACGGGTTTAAACACAAGGTTTATCCTAATGCCTCTTATCATGTAGTAAATCCTACTACACGAATGTAGTCTCACTTGCGGTCTCGGGATGCATCACTAACGCAAGTTCTAGAATCTAAGTACTACCGGTACACTCATAAGCACTAATAATGAATGCTTTTCCTAACAAATCTAAGTACTACGGTTTTTGTGCTAGTCATACAACTCCTGTCCATGAGACGCTCATTAAGGCTAAAGCTTCACTCCTAAATGTTGTAAAAAAATTTAAATTTGGTGCTAAAATTGCCCTAACAAGTATTTCTCTTAGTTTTATTACACACATACTATTGAACAAACAAACTCAAGTGCAATTGTATTCTCTAAGGTATCATCATTTACCCTCCCCTTACACTTAGGTTGAACATTGTCCCCGATGTTCAATAGAAAGATGTAAAAGTAAATAAGGAAAAAGAATGAAAACAAATACTCCCCTGATTCGTTCGGTGTGGATAAATCGTTAACATGGTTACATCCTTATCCAAGAAAATGAACGTTGAAAGCTTCCCTTCTGAAATAATAAATCATCTTCTTGTCCAATATAACCTGTTAAACATGAGAAAACAATCATAGCAACCTCGCGTAAAATCTGCGGCAATCTATATATATAAGGATATAATTCTTGTGGAATGAATGTTTGCAAATTTCCTCGAATTTATAAAACTAAAGAATTAACAAAAACTTCAAGACTCCGTTAGAAAAACAAAACTTGCAAAATTTCCAGAATTTTACACCTGACGCCGTCAGATGTTAATCCTGACGTCGTCAGAGTGTTCTGATAGAAATCTCATGTTAAGTTTCTGGAAAATTTCTAGAAAAACTTATGCCTTAATCCCTGGAGTTTCCTGCAAAATATCATTATGACTCGATACAAGCATTTGACTCAAACAAATACTAAGATACATGTTTATTTAATATTGTTGTGGTTCATGTCCAATTCCGTTCTTATAAACAAATTTAGATTTCCCTTACACTTATCTTTTGCGAAATACCTTTTATGAAGTTAAGACAAACAACAAGGTAAAACATTTTCACAACTTAGTATGAAACATGAGCCACAAACAATAAAAATCAAGCATGCATACGAAAACAAATAAAATCAAACAAACAAACAAACAAAACAAATAAAACATGGGTTGCCTCCCAAGAAGCGTTTTTCTTTATTTACGAGTCTTGTAGCTAGACTCATAGTCATGGGCTATCCTATATGGGTGAGCTCGTCATCGAGGACATCTTTGGGATCAAACTTAGGTTTCAATTTCCTATCGGTTCTCTTGGTGCGGTATGACTTCTCAAATTTTTCTCCATCTGGATCACATAGAATCATCTTCATATGCCATGATCCGTCACCTTCCTTAGGTGGCTTGTCCCAATTCCATTTACATTTATCACCTTCCCTTTTACTTGTTCATTCCTAAGTTGATAGGCATCACTCCTAGGAATTCAATCATTTACATAAAGACTAAGGGATCCTCAAAGGGGTTTAGTTCTTCATCCCTAGCTATGAGTTGCTCTACCGAATGCGTTTTGTTTATAAACTCCTCCTCTAAATAAAATGGGCATTGAGGTCCTATGAAATCTCTATTTACCCAAGGTCCGTATCTAGATGGTATCCTATTCCCATCTACCCAATGGGGTGTTGGTTCCTCACTAGTATCATAGGCATGCTTCTTAACATCATAGACCGACCAAGTTTCTCCTTCTCCTACCGCTATTCTAGATTCCTTACAATCAATCATCGCACTTGCGGTAGCAAAGAATCCCCTTCCTATTAATAACGGGCATGTAGTGTCACTAACCATATCAAGGACGTGGAAATCAGATAGCATTGTCAATCTTCCTATATGCACTAACACATCCTTCACTACCCCAACCGGATATGCTACTCTTCCATCCGCAAGCCCTATGATTACCTCTGTTTCATCTAACTTTCCTGGCTTAAGAGTGGTGTATAGAGATAATGGAAGTAAATTTAGGCTTGACCCAAGATCGGCTAGTGTGTCAAAAGCCTCAGAATTTCCGATCTTACAAGGTAACACGAATATGCCCGGATCATCTAATTTCTAAGGCAACTTGTTTTGAACGAAGGCGATCCCATTCTTACCCAACTTAAGTTTCTCTTCATATTTTTCTAAAAGGGCATTGTAATAGGGAGCACGTGCTAAGACATCAATGACGGTACGCTCAAGGTGAAGTTCCTTGAATTCTTCACCAAGGTCTTGTTTAGGAAGTGTTTCAACTATGCTATTGACCGAATTGATGTTGGGTGTTACATTCAATAGATTCTTTTGAAAGATTTGGATTTGTTTGAAACACGTGCTCATGGAATTGACCGAATAGTATTGTGGACAAGAAGTAGGAGATGAAACAGATGATATAGCATTAACATTTAGTTTTGGATTCTTGACCGTGTTACTTGGGAGTGCTCCCATTTCTCAGTCATTGAGAACTTTCAACAATGTGTCAATCTTATTAGTCATCTCACTTTGCTTTTGTTTGAAATTGGCTTCAAACTTTGCTAAACAAGTTTCTTGAGATGCCATGAATTTGGACATCAATCCTTTAAAATTATTGGTACTACCATAGTTGTTGGAAGGATTGTTGTTGAAAGTACGGTTAGAGGATGGACCGTTAGGTTGATAACGATCAGGTGGAGTGGAAGAATTGTTTTGGGGCATGTTTTGGTTTTGTTTCCACCTAAGGTTCGGGTGATTTTTCCAAGAGGGGTTGTATGAATCACCGTAAGGGTTTTGCTCGGGTTTGAAAGTGTACCACTTGTCTCCTACTCCATCGGTACGCGAGGATGCGTAGTCCGCGAAAGCTTGTTCGGGGAGTTCCATGCAATCACGAGTGTCATGGGGACCACTACATAATTCGCATGAAGAAGTGATTTTGTTCACTCGGCTTGAAGGTTTAGGAGCTTTGTAGGATTTCATGAGAAACTTGACTTGGTCTTCAAGTTCCATGATCCTATGGTCGGGAGTGCTTGAATTGTTCGAAGGCAAAGATATTGCCTTAACCGTTTTGTTCAAATCACGGGGATCATTCCAACTTTCGTTGTCATAGAGAGCAAGATCTTCTATGAGTTCCCATGATTCTTCCGCACTTAGATCACGAAGCTTGCCCCCGGCCGATTGGTCAATGGTTCATCTTGTGGAGAGATCGATATGGTCATAGAAAATTTGGACTTGGAGCCAAAGATCTATGCCATGATGAAGGACTTTTTGGAGTAAGTCCTTGAAACGAGTCCATGCTTCATAGAGAGTTTCACCTTGACATTGTTGGAAAATCAAGATATCATTTCTAAGCTTAGTAGTTCTCCCTGATGGTAAAAATTGAGCAAGGAAAGGAGTGGTGAGATCATCCCAAGAGGTGATGGATCCCGCGGGTAAACGCTCAAGCCATTGACTAGCTTGGTCACGTAGAGAGAATTGGAAGAGACGCAATCGGGTCGTCTCTCGAGTTCCAACATCAAGGTCTATGGAATCTGCTATTTTGAGGAAATCCTTGAGATGTTGATTAGGATCTTCGGAACGAAGTCCATGGAATGCACATCCGCTTTGCACCAACCGGATGGTGTCGGATCGCAAGGGGGACACATTGGCTCCTTGAGTGAGCTCAATGGTGTTTCGATAGCCTTGGTGGCTAGGACGGGAGTACTCTCCTAAGGTTCGGGGTCTAGGAGGTTGGTTTGGTAGTGGTGGGTTTTGTGGGTGGCTTTGTTGTAGTGGGTTGATGGGATCAAAGAGATTACCACCTTCCATGACGGCGGATGGCAAAGGTTACGAACAAAGGAACGAAGAAAAAGATAGACTAAAGGAAACCTATAAAGATAAAATAAAAATCTTACTAGAAAGGAATCTAGCAAGTAGACCTAATAAAAAGAAATTTTAACCTAGACAATAACTATTCCCCGGGCTGCGGCGCCAAAAACTTGATGCGTGGAATTGCGCCCTCACAAAAGGTTTTACCTCTCAAGGGATCTTGAGAAGCTTGCAATCCCGACCAGGCAGTGTACCTGTTCGTTGTAGTATAGTATAGTGACAAGTACCGGGGGATTGATCGTTCAACTCGTTGAATAGTGTTCGCTAGGGTTAAAACTCACTAAAACTAAGACTAGAGATGAGGGATGATTCTTTTTGTATTTTTATATTTTAAGGAAAGCAATTAAAATCTCGAATTTGGAAGGAGTGGGCGGAATTAGTTGCTATTCAACTAACCCAATTAACTAAAGATGCAATCAAAATAAAATAAAATAAACTTAAACTAAATTGTGGTGTAAACAATAATGAGAGAAAATTGTGTTTACTTAGATTTCATTACTCCTTAGCTATCTTTTACAGGTTGATTAGTTTGTTACAATTGCATGGATGACGGGTTATATTCCTTAATACCATTCGTAGGGCCGTGTACGATCTTCCCTAACTCTATAAGCTTCTACCTCAATCCTATGTCGAGCCGACTAAAAGCTCCTAACATGGCATTCTTGGAAGTTACTTATGCATTAAATATAACCAAATAATCGTAGTACACATTCGATCATGTTTCTTAAGACGTTCAAGCATGTTACCAATTGGAAGTCTGCCAGTTTTCTTAAGCCTAACATCGAATTCATTCATCTACAACAATTATAAACAAACAATCAACCCATAATCAATATCTAAGTTTCATTACATCTAAGCAAACACGAAGAAAACCTAGCCAAGCATGCTAAAGAGAAGACAAGCATAAGATATAATCAAACAACACATAGACATATTGAATGATATGATAAAGTACTTATCTTCAATTAAGCATGGAAGAAACAAGGGGTTGAAACCCTTGAAAAAGCTATAAAATTCGTCTAGGGTTTTATTCCCTCAAAGTTGCACACAATGAATGAAAACTAGAAAACTATATATAGATTTTGTCTCCTGACGGCGTCAAGAGTAGTTTGTGACGCCATCAACTCGCCGCCAAAATAAACTCATATTGCCTAGATCCACTTCTGACGCCGTCACTCTTTATGGGTTCTGGGCCGTCACTCTTTACAATTACTCTTGATGGCCCTGGAAATTTTGTACGTGACGCCGTCAACTCCCCTTCAAAAAACATTCTGGAACGTCACTTGTATTTGATTTATCCACCCTTTTGTCAACTCATGACGCCATCACTAGTAGTATGTGACGCCGTCAAGTTCAATTTCCAGCATGATTTTAAGACTTTGTCGTTTTCTGCACTTTTTTGCTCCAAAAACGTCCAAAATGCTTCCTTTTGTAAAATTTCTCTTAAAAGTACCTAAAATGACAAAAGGAACGATTTAGGGCAATATTTGATCAAACAATCTCGACTTTGGCCTTAAATGACCTCCAAAAAGTGGTACACTTTTCGCTTCATCTGTCCGCTTTGTAATTTGTGCACTAATCCAAGTAATGAGTTTTATTCCCTGCACAAGTAAATGCACACCGTTAGCCTTATCGTGGGGACAGACTCCATGATTAAGCTCCAGCGTGAGAATAAGTACTCATGTAGTCATAGAGATATATGCGTCTGGGGATGAGTGAGAAAGTCATACCTCAAAAGTGTGAATTGAGGTTTCCTTTTATAGGTAGTGGAAATATTAGGGTTTCCTGATATTTCGCACATTGCTATAGTGGCCGAGGCGGGACTCTTGTCGGGCACGGATCCGCGGCTTAATCGATTGTTGCGGACGTGGATGGTTTTCCAGACCAGGGGCCTATCCGCGAGTGTACTTAGGAAGTGCCACTAGTGTACATCCTTTATTTTTCTGGATCGTGCCATGCTTGTGGCATGGGCTTTAGCCATGTCTGGCTTTATTGGCTCGTTGGGCCGGAGCCCAGCTTGCTCGTTGGGCAAGAGCCCATTTTTCTTCTAGTGCTGGGGCCCAGTTTATTTGTAGGGCCGGAGCCCGGTTCATTCAGGATAGTCCAGGCCCAGTAAGCCTGCTATCTGTACTATACGTCATCAAGTCCCCAGTCTAGTATGTTCATTGCACGCGTGCTTTGCGTAGCGTGCGGTGAGTACTTCTAGACTATCTTGCTATTCGATCCACTTCTGAGCTCGTAGCTTGTCCGTGGTCCGTGCCTTTGGTTAGCTGATATCTTGGGGGAACGTGGACTATTTTTAAACCATTTGTGTTTCCGCTTAGCTGTCATCTATATCTTTTTACTTTTGATCTCATCCGTTGATCATAGTTTTCCTTGATACGCGGCGCTTATTTGACCTCTTGGGGGCCACTGGTATAAATACCTGGGGTAGCGTGTTACCATTATTCATTTTCTATTCATATCTTCCGTATTTGATAAGATCCTTTATTTTTCCGTTTCCTTGCTGTTTATTATCTTCCGGCTGTTCGCATGGTGATAAGTAGGATCGCGGAAGTTGAGTCTCACCTGTCGCAAGAAAAACTTGACGATTTATGTCGTTAGTGCCATATTCCGTTGTTTGTTCATCCTATTTTACCAGGTCCTAGTTAGGTTATCAATCAGTATCCTCCGGGGAAGATTGGCCTTTATAGCAGGTTCTTTGATTTTGTAGATTTTCGCTTACCTCTTTCTGTTTTCTTTGTTGATATTCTAAGGCATTACCAGATTAACATTTCTCAGCTTTCCATTTTTGGTGCATGTAAGGTGTCTCATTTTGAAGTTGTTTTCCGTGCTCATAACATCACTCCTGATGTGGATCGCAAGACTCGTAAAAGTTTTAATTCTCAAGGGATCTTGAGAAGCTTGCAATCCTCCAGGCAGTGTACCTGACCAGTTTAGTATAGTGAGTGGCAAGTACCGGGGGATTGATCGTTCTCTGGGGAATAGTATTCGTTAGGATTGAAAACTACTTAAACTAGGTCTAGAGGTGAGGGATGATTCTTTTCTTTTATGTTTTATGAAAGCAGGTAAAATCTCGGGTATTGGAAGAGTGGGTGAAATTAGTTGCTAGTCAACTAACCCAAAATTACTACTAATTAACAAAATAAAATAAAATGATAGAAAATAAAATTGGTGAACTTTTTATGGTGAGAAAAATGTGTTTACTTAGATTTCACTACTCCCTAGTTATTTCCTATTGAATTATTGAATTGTTACGATTGTTTGGATGAAAGGATTGTATTCTCTAATACCATTCGTGGGGGTGTGTACAGCGTTCCCCAACCCTATGAATTTCTATCTCTTCCTATGACGACACATTTAGTATCCTATCATGGCCTCCTTAATAGTCACTCATGTATTAAATACAACCAATAAAACAGTAGTACACATCCGATTACGTTTCTTAAGACGTTCAAGCCGGTTACCGTATATGAGATTTAGCCAGTTTTCTTAAGCCCAACGCTAATCAATCAACCAAACAATCAATAACAACTCAACAATCAATAATCAACAACTAGGTTTCATTAAATCTGAGCAAACACTAACAAATCTAAGCTAGCATGTTAAAGAAAAGGAAAGAATAACAATCAACCAAACAACACATAGACATATTTAATGATTAAAAGGAAGACTTATCTTTAATTAAACACGAAAGAAAACAGGGCTTGAAAACCCTAAAGTAGTTGTGAAATTCGTCTAGGGTTTGGTGCTACAAAGTTCCCCACTTTTATGAATGAAAATCAAAAATATAATAGATATACAAGTCTGACGGCGTCAGGTTTTGGCCCACAGTCAGGTCGCCGTATCTTAGGGTTTCGTATCGCCTAAGAGATCGCTGATGTTGTCCCGTTATAAATGTTCTGGGCCATCTCGTGTTGACTTAAAGAGAGACGGCCTTGCTACAAATACACCTGACGCCGTCAGGTGTTAACTTGACAAATTCTTCTAGGGCGTCTAGGGTAAAAATCCATGACTTCTCGTCAAAAGGTTGTGGCGTCAGCTCCAAAGCGTGACGCCATCAGGTGTAAAAACATGACTTTCTTGACTTTTCTTGTTTTCTTCATTCTTGAGCATCAAAACGTCCGAAAAGCTCCAAAATGCTCCATTTTCCAGAATTCATGTCCCAATTACCTAAAATGACAAAAGAAACGATTTGAGGTAATTTTTGACCATAAAAATACGATTTAGGTCTTAAATGACCCCTTAAAAACATATCAAATAAATCCTTATCAACTTCGTCAGTAGCACTTTTCCATCGCCTTTACATTAAATTTGTAAAGAACGGGTGGCTGTCGTTTAGCAAGCGTGCTGCTAAGGACACCGGCACTTGTTACGATATAACCTTGGATTTTGTGAAGGGATGGAGGGACCGCTTTTTCTTGGCTGATGTTTTTGCTTGCCCTGTTGTCTTTCCTTGGTGCTCAACCGATGGTGTGGAGGAGGATTCAGGTCCCAACCCTGGTGAGTATAGTGAGGAGGAGTATAGCATTATTACTAGGGGTCCTGCCCTGTTTCGTAGGTATCCGGAGGCTTTTCTTTGTTGGGTCGGCCTGAGCCCCTATCCCTTTAAAGAAGATGAGTACCCTATATTCCGTCTCCATGGAGAAGGTTAGTGTGTTATGCTTGTTAACAAATTTTTTGTTGTTTGTTGTTTTTTGTTTCCTATCTCTCTTTTCTCTCTTTTGTTATTATTTTTTCTTATCCGTGCAGATATAAGTGCGTACACTTTTATTACTCATGTCGACCAGAGTGAAGTAAGTATTGAGGCACGACAGCTGGCGGAAGGTGAGCCCAAGCTCTTGGATGTTACTACCGGTCGTGTTGTCCCTCTTTTTCCGCATCCATAGGATCAAGCGGAAGGAGGATTTGAGATTACTGATGACGGAGGTGATGGCTCGGGGCCAAGTGCCTCGGGTGCGGAGGATGTTGGCACTCAGAGTGGGGATTACGCCGGGAATGCTCCTCCGCAGCCTGTTATTGCACCTCGTAGGCAGAAGCAAAAGGCGAAAATTGGCGCACCTGCTCTGCATCTTCCACCCAAGAGGTTGAGGGCGGACTATGGCCTTTTGAATAGGCCTACTACTTCTAGTAAGTCTATGGCTACTATTAAAAGCTTGATGCCTTCTAAGTTTCAAGATTTGCGACATTTGTTTAAGTCATCTCCCTATATGCCTTCCATATCTTTTGTTTCAGGACGGGAAGTTGGTGTCTGGCCTGATGATCCTTCCGGAACTTATCATCGTACTGTCCACCCTGCGAAAAGGTTTGTTGTTTCTTCTGACTCTTCGCCTTTTGCAAGTTTTTCTGATGCTGAGGTTGATGCTATTGTTGGGTCTGCTACCCTGTCAGTGCCAGTTTCCACCAGGACCAATGTATCTGTCACCTGTCCTTCGTTAAGGAAGAAAGGTAAAAGAAGTGTTTCTGAGCAGTCTTCCCTTCCACGTGCTTCTTCGTCTGCTGGTAGTTCCAAGTTTTGTTTTGATGATCAAGCAGATTTATCCTGGAGTGAATTTCCTTTTGGTCGTATCTGCTCTGTCGTTGATGTAGACCATAATATCTTTGGCAAATTTTGTTTTCCGGAGTAGAACGTGTCTTGCGGTTCTCGGTTAGAAACTGCTGTGGATTGCCACAAGATGGTTGACGGGTTTGCCCCGCCAAGGTTTTTTTTTCCGAAATTCAAGATATGGATGATAAGGAGTTCTTTGATGAGTTCAATTATTTGATGGCCAACCAGATTTCTTTTTGTGCGGAATATTGTTTTGAAGCGAAAGTTTATGTGTCTTCATGACCGCTTGGCCAACAAGTTAAAGGGGAAGGATGCGGAGGTTGAGACCTTAAAGAAAGAAATATTTCACCTAAATGTCAAAGTTTCTTCCTTAAAGTCTTTTGATAGTCCTGGTGCGGCTGGGACATCGTCTTTGATGGAAGAAAATTTAAAATTGAGGAGTGAGCGTGATTCACTCGGAGTGGAACTAGCGGTGTTGCATCCGTGCACTTATGGGCTAGCTACATCGGTTAAGGCAGAACGTGCTACGCCTTTATCAGAATCGGCAAAGCCTTGTTCTTCTTGGGAAGGTAAGAGTCGCGATCTTGCAGGTTGGTTGCCGAGATCGAGGAATTACGGCGTCAACACAAGTGGTCCTTAAGTCGGGTATGTTCTTTATATTTTTGTTTGTACCTTCCGCTCTCTTTTTTATATGTTATTTTTTGTTTTCTTATTTGCCTATCATTTTTTCCTTGTAAAACATGCTCGTTCACTTTAGGATGACATCGAGACATTGGAGGGCCTTTTTAAGGAGTATCAGGATGCTCAAACCAAGGGGCTTGCTGATTAATTAACCCATTGGACACTCGTTTTGTGAAGGTGGCCATCCAGCTTGATGAGGGTTTTTATCCGTGTCTCCTTACTGCCGTTGCGAGCCATAGGTGGTTGCTTGATAGCGGCATAAGATTATTTCTTGCCAAGTGTTTAAATTCTCCAAAGTATTGTGCATCACTGAAGGATTTATTGAGTTGTGTTGTTAGGAAAGGGATGCAGAGTGGTCTGGAGGCTGGCATTAAGCACGGCAGGGACGGCAGGCAGCTTGAGAATCTTGTCGCTAATGATCCTTCCGCGGGAGCTGAGCATGACTCCCTATACTGGGCTTTCCATAGCCTTGATTTTCAATTGTTATTTAATTTGGCTTTGCACAAGGATTCTAGTATTGAAAATGTCATGCCCATTTTTTGACTGGATGCCCAAGTCGCGGAGATTCTCAGGTTGGCTAATTTGCAGCCTGGTCTCGAACAACTTTTCATTCCTCGGTTTAAGGATGGCTTAGTTGTTGGCGATGTTTCTCTTTCTTCATCTTTGAGTGTTGCACGTCAAAGGGTTAAGAAGGCTCGAGAGAATGTTGTCGTTGGTAGCTTTACCTTGGCGGACATGTTTGCTTTTCTGTCTAGCCCTTTCTCTCCTGGAGTTTTTTCTATTCTGGGAACCATTCCTTCTAGTGGGCCAGTTGCTATTAATGTCGATGCTCTATCCATATCTTCTGATCCTCCTATCTCAACCGGGTTTAGTTCGATAGATGATATACAGGTTTCACATGTTGATAAGGATGGACATGTCATTACTTTGATCATGGATTCTGATGGGGAGGGGCACAATTTTTCTCTGGAGCATGGTCATGCGGAATGAACCTTGGTGTCATTACATGCCGTGACCGCTTGTGCTCTTTCTTTGAACGGCCTTTTTGTATTTTGACAATTGTTTTACTTGATAATGACAAGTTTTTTCTTTTATAAGTCTTGCACGGTATGTTCCGTGAATGTGTATGACGTTTATGCTTCGTGCATCTTCGTTTAACGTTTTAGCTTATGTCATGCATGTGTAGCTTTTATGGACGTATTTGTGTGTTGCGCTAAAGTTATGTTTAACCCTTTTGCGGCTTTTTTTTTTGCACTAAGGTTATGTTTAACCCTTTTGCGGCTTGTTTTTTGCGCTAAGGCTATGTTTAACCCTTTTGCGGCTTGTTTTTTGAGCTAAGGCTATGTTTAACCTTTTTGCGGCTTGATATTTGCGCTAAGGTTATTTTTAACCCTTTTGCAGCTTGTTTTTTGCGCTAAGGTTACGTCTAACCTTTTTACGGCTTGTTTTTGCACTTACGTATTGTGCTCTTGCTGTTGATAAAAATAGGTACTGGTACGTGATTTTATCTTTTAGTCTTATATGGATACTTTTGGGTTATCCTCCCGGTACTGGGCTTGCAATCCCTCTTATGCACCTGTGGTTTGGTTATGAGATTCCGCACCCTTTTAGTTATATGGGATAACGTTTTTGGGACGTGCCCTTTGTGTGCGCGACTTACTCACATTTGTTATGCAGAATAACATGCGTTATTTGTATGGTAAAAGAAATTTGAAAAGATTAAGCTTGGCGGAGATAGCTAGTCTCCACTTTTATTTTATTGAAAATGTAGTAAGTTAGTACAAACAATTGATTATGAGTACAACTTTCTATTGTCTGTTAGGACGGACTTTTGATTATTGTTTACAATTGCAACATTTTATGGATTGTTTCATTCGTTACATTATTGCGGAACCTGAGTCCCGGCTTAAAGTTGGAGATGTTTCAGTGACTGGGAACCGTGTGGTTGTTTGTCGTTGTAACTTGCGTTGGCGACAGGGTTTGGCGGAGTATCCTTGGCCTGCAATCTAGCAACTTTGGATTCGCTCTAGTTAGCAACAATGGGTGAAGGCACCATTCATCCTTTGTCGCTTGGCGTTGAGGTGAGAATTTTGATAACCGGGGTCATATTTCAGGAATGAATCACCCGCAACCTTTCTTTTACGTCCCGCCTCATCAACGCATGCTCTTACCCGCATTTTGTCTTCCCCTTCTGTTCGTTTGTGACCCATCCCCTCGTACAGCTGCCATGCACAATCAGTCGTTAAACCGTTTTGGCTTGCTACCACCTTGGTGATCAATGAGAACCTTGATAGTCCCTAGGTTCCCGATGGCCGTGTCTTTGAGAGCACGGAGCTCTGCTCTGAACCTTGCGGTCCAAGCCGGTGGCTTTATGAAAGGCCGTAGCGGTAAGGTGGGGGATGGGTGTTTTGGGACACCTCTCAGCACAAGAACAGTTTGAAATCCACCGTCTCGAGCTAGAAGGTGCCCCTATATAGGGCGGAAGGGTGTTTGAGTGGCGGGGCTCCGTAGAGCCTTATTCTTTTTTGTTATTAGTCGTCATTTGAGAGCGACTAATTATTATTAGCAGCCATTTAAGAAAGTTGTGTTGATCATCAGGTGATCATCTTCTGCTTTGATGTCTTTTTTGAGCTTGTATGCTCTTTGAGGTTGTTGATTAAGTAGGCTTTAGGGGAAGTAGGGAGTATACATTGGTGTATTGCTCTTCATTTCTTCATACGGTGGCCTTTTTATAGGGGAGGATTTTATTGTTACATCACGTGTGAGCAGTTAATGCTTCTATTGACTTGGCTTGTTGGCATGTGGTAAGCTCTATGGTCTAGATACTTTCTTAGTCTGTCTGACGTGACGCAAAGTGTACTTTTTCTGTCCCTCTCTAGTGCCTCGGGAAGGTACACTTTCTTCTCCGTTTTTTTGACCTATTCCTCTTGACATTTATTGTTCACTCCGGGCCTCTACTTCGGGTGGTCCACGTCCATTTTCGTGGAGCATTGATGCTTTGTCACGGTTTCCTAGTTTTTAGGATGTTGCGTTCATAGGTTTTCATTCCGCGTTTCTATTGACGGCTTATTTGGATTGTATGTCCTATATTTACTATCTAGCTTCTCTTCGTCAGCTTCTAGCATCAGACTAGTGCCTTTTCGTTATCTTTCTTGGTTTGCGTGCTGCTTTGGTACTTAAGGGACCGGGTACGGTACCCTTCTTATCCCATTTTTTTTGTGTCTTGTTGACTTTGAGTCAGGCAATCCGCGTGTGGATTTTCATATTTTTGTATCCTTCCATTGTTTCGGGATTGTCGCGCATACTTTCTTGCGGACTCTCCTTCTTTTTGCTTGTGGTCGCGGAGCTCCGTACCATTTGTAGTGGACCGTCCATGTTCATGTAGGAACGTTACCTGTGACTCCTGCCGGTTATTCACAGCTTTTTAGGAGAATGCCATGGAACCGAATTTTGGCAGGCCTATAGAGTGTGGATCTAAGTATGCGGCGTTGGACGGGTGCGTCCAAATGTCGTGTTCAAGTTGCTGTTTCAAGGGCACCGAGGTGATCCGTTGAGTCTGTATTTCTGTCGAGTGATCTGGCGTTCATGGTTTTTGATGATTTACCCTCCGATCAGGTCGAAGGGCCCCCCCCCCTTCGAGTATGATCGCAACCTACATAATCGAAGGCTCTGGTTAGCCTCCTAAAACTTTCTTTGGCGTAAAACTAGTCACCTATGATCTAGTTACCAAATGGGAATTCGCCAATCGAAGGATTAAACCCTTCGGGGTACCCTTCGATAAGTCATTAGGATGGAGCATGTGCCAAGACAAAATATCGCTAAGACCAAGTCTTACCCACGTCCTCTCTTTCGCTTTAGCTCCCCCGCTAAACTAGGAGGAGTGGGACATTAAGCCCTAGTGGTCACCACACGTCATGGGACTCCCCCATGATCTCCGAAATTTGTGCAAACACTCTCCAAGGTTATTTCGACCCTATAAATAGCTTTGGACGAGTTGGGAATCTGGTATGCAATCTATCTTACTTTACCTTACTACATTTTTCACCTAAATTCTCATACCAAGTACTTAATCACACGCCGGAGGTGGTTCGCAGGGTCCAACCCCTGCGCAATCACTTAACGTAGTGTTTTAGTATTTCTTATTTCAGGTTATATCCAAGCTTGGCGTAATCACAACACCCCTTATACCCTTTGATCACCATCGAAGGCCTGGTCATGCAATTTATTGTACAATCAGTGGCGCCATCTGTGGGACCCGCTACAATTAGTCCTGTTATATCCAAGCAAATAACTAGTCAAATATACCCGCTACTATTCTGGCATGAATCCAGAAAGAGAAGTTACACCTCCACCGGGTTTCTCGACCTTAACACCAATACCATCAACTGACCCTAACAACCTTCTGCCAATTACCGCCTCCACATTCACTACACGATCTAACCTAGAAATAACGCCCAATCACCATGCTTCAACATCTGCTCACCATGAACCTGTCATTAGCCCTACCTTCGTTGAAGCCAACTTCGAAGAGTTGGAATCATTACTAAGGGCCCCTAGGAGACAGGTCCGGAACACGGAAATGCGCAGGGAGTTGGAATACTCTAGCGACGATTACGATGAGGAGATGGAATTGGAACCAAGGCCTTAATCGCAGGGGGTCACACACTCAGCTATGAGAATAGGATCCCCTTCCAGCCGAAGAACCAATGGAAGGACTGTTAGATTTGAAGGGATTCCTGAAAGGGCTCCCACAAGGAGAGAGTGAACTATGGCTGAAGGCTCTAATGGAAGGAGCGAGCGAAGGGAAAACACGTAGGTTAATCTCCCTCCTCTATTGGCCGCTCATCTAGGGAGAAGCAAAGCAGGGTTTCCGCTACAGCCTTCCCACACATTTTGCGTGGAAGGCAATCCGCCTTTATTCAGTATGAGGGGAAACCTTCCTCCTAATGGTACGTATCCCCAATTCCACGCTCAAACCTACCTTCCAAACCTTTACCCGCTGGTAAATGGACAGCCAAGTAACCAGAGTTACCCACAAACTACGGTACCCTTCGGTCATCCCATAGCTTATCCTCCTTACGCTATGAATAATGGTTATCCCTTTAGTATGAGCACACCTTACCATCAGTACCCTAACCAAAATCCATCCGGAGTTCCCCCCAACCATAATCCGTATCCTGGCATCCCTCTGGGCGCAGCCCCTCACAATTACTTATACTCGGAGCCTACGGGCTCCTCAACACCTTTCGTTAGATGGATTGAAGACTATCCATTACCCGATGGCCTGAAGATGCCTTCTCACATAGGCACTTATGACGGAAAGGGGGATCCGGACAACTTCTTGCATTTGTTTGAAGGGGAAATTAGGATGCAGAAATGGGTCATGCCCGTGGCCTGTCATATGTTTACATACACCTTGAAAGACTCTGCCCGGATTTGGTGGAATGGGCAGAAACCAGGAAGCATTGTGAATCTCGATGATCTAAAGGCCATGTTCTGGTCACATTTCAGTCAACAGAAGAAATTCACGAGAACTCATCTAAGGGTACATAACATCAAACAGAGAGATAGCGAAAGTACAAGAGCTTTCGTCACAAGATACACAGAAGAAACTCTTCATATTCTGGAGTTACATGAAGATCAACGTATCTTCGGCTTCGTACATGGTCTTCGAAACCGAACTTTGGTGGAATTCTTATCCACCGACCTCCCAGCCACGTATAAAGGCCTCATGCAGAAGACAAAAACTTGGATCAAAGCCAAGGAGGTATCCACCAACGGAGCTCCGATTGAAAGTAGGGAACATAGCGGAAAGTTCTCAAGGCAATCCTCTTGGGAAGGACCAAGGGGTAAAAGCAAGAGCCAGCATAGATTCTCTCCTTATAACAAAGGCCCTAATCACAGTCTGCTGGAAAGCTTAACGAAGTCCCCGAAATAAAGCTTGGCTACAGAGAGAGCAGCAAAGGCTTTCAAACTTCCTCCTCGCATGACCAGTAAAGGAAGGAGCCGAGACATGACCAAGTATTGCTACTTCCATGAAGATTTTGGTCATGAGACGAATACCTGCAGAGAACTGAAGAAACAAATAGAGGAAGCTGTCAAGTCCGGGCAGTTGACACATCTAGTAAAAGGTATAAGAAATGGAAAGGAAAAGATCGCCGACACTCCATTGGAGAAGAATGACGTCGGCGAAGCTCCGATCCTTACGGTTCGCAGGGGAGGTCCAGGTCAGAAAAGGAAAGAAGTAGAGGAAGGTGCACCCAAAGTAGGGGAAGTAACGTTTCCACCCCTAATGGGTCAGCCTCACTCAAATGATTCCGTAGTCATAATGTAACAATTCGCATTTTCGGATTACTATTCATTTTTACTATTCACTTTTTACTATCCACTTTCACTATTCACTCCCGAAATTTTTATTTCATATTCTCTTAAGTTAAACTATTTTAATGATAATCCGAGAGTTTGACACTCGTCGGATCATTTCTACAAAAATCACAAAACCCTGTCCGAGATTTACTTTTAGGTTTACACGTCATTCCAGCATCCCGATATGTCCATAAAACACTATAAACAATAGAAATATGAATTTCTTTCATTTTACGACAATTCCAAAAGTTTTGAAATTTTACGTTTTCTAGTTCAGCGTTTTACGCGAATTACGCGTTTTAGACCCGCGTTTCCAGTTTTAACAGCGTTTAAGCAACCCGATAGAACTTATCACTCATTAAATATGCTAAGATAGGTTATATTAATAAGTTCTAACATATTTATAAGTTTCATATTTTTAGGATACCCAGTTTTATGTTTCGTGACTTAACGACTTACTAGTAGCGATTACCTGGACCAAAACTCACTCCGTAAGTCAAGATAATGACCAAAGCTTACATACTTATCATACCACATCCTCTTTAGGCGTTTTCTTGGTCACTAAGTCATAGATAGGAAGCTTACATAGGAAGCTAAACATTTGTGCAAGTAAACTTAGCTAACAAGCTTGGTTAGTCACCTTCCTAGGCACCTTCCTAACCTCCTCTTCATGCTATAAAAGCATGCTCATCCCTTCCTTTCTCTTCATTCCAAACGACACACACATAATCCATAAACCTTGATCCTTTGATTTCCAAGTTATAAGTTACACACCAAAGTTGAAGGCATAGTTAGTCTCTACATGAATCAAGAGTTTGTTTGGGGATTCCATGGTTGAATTAGGAGCTACACAAGGTGTTAGGGGCTGAGATTAAATGGTTTCACAAGGGTTATGTAAGGGTTAGCAAGGGTTTGCAAGAGTTGTGGTGAAGGGTTTGCAAGCATAGGTTTAGTGTCCTAGTTTCATACTTGACTTCCTTTCTTTAGAAAGCCAAAAGTTGTAAGAAACCCTAATACACTTTCTTGCTCAATATCATTTTCATGCTTATTATATTGCATTCATTCTATATATGGTCTTTGTATTATGTTCATGATGTATAAAAACTATTAAAACAAGTTATGGAAACTATATGTTAACCTATGTTAAGTAATCAAGGAAACTAGTGACTTATATTGAGAACCATGACCAAAATAAAGTAACCATGATATGAAACACTTATATACTGTTATAGAGGACTTAAAAAGGAAAACATATCAATTTGAACCACCTAAAATGAGTACACGAGTCAAAAGTTACGACCAAAAGAAGTTAGCAAAACCAAAACGCCGAAACTGCCAAAACAAGTTGTAAGCGATCTGACCTAATTAAACGAGGCCCTTCTGGTCCATTTCATCAAAAAGTTAAAACACGAAAGTTGTCCGGAACGAAGTTTTCGTTCACTTTAAAGAAGCTCGAACCCTGAAAACGCATAACAAGTGATATTTTTATTCAAATTCTTAACAATCCTTTTAAATACCCAAATGACTATATAATGGTTATGGCTATGTAAAACCAAATGGCCTAAAGGCCTAGAGCTGAGATCACAAACTCGGCTAAGTCCAAGGTTGAGATCTCAAGACCATGGTAGCCATGACCAAAGCCACGGCAAGGCCACGGCTAAGACCTCAAGGCTTTCTAAACTGAAATCATTATAACTATTATACATGTTTTAAAAGTTGAATACTACAACACAAGGGAACTTCATGTGAGGGGTTCATTAGAGTAAACCTTCGAGATGAGTTGTGGATTTACGATTTAAAGTGTTCTGGCTCCTCGAACGTTTACTGCATGACCTCTGGATTGTGATGGCCTGAACTGTAGTACGAGATATACAAACTACACATGTTTCATAAACCACTTTTATTCAACGACTTACACTATATACTAAGTACTACATCATGAACAATATGCAAGACATATATCGGCAATTCTTCGTATTCTTAGACATTACTCCAAACCTAAGACATATCACCATATTCTAGGTTGCGCGTAGAGACTTCCTGGCTTAATCCATCTATCCCGTTATACGTTTTGATATCATTAGTTCAAGGTGAGTCATAGCCCCTACTCTTTTCATACTTGTTTTTAACTCTTTGGGAGAGATACATGCTCAACTATTTGCTTTTACGTGTACAAATACTCAAAACATTTATACTTGATTGTAGACATACATGATTATGATAAACTTATTTGTGTTATTCTTGAATGCATTTTACTTAATTGCGTTATTCAATTTAGTGGCTAGCAGTAGTCTTTGGGAAGTGGCTCCCAGTTATCTTTAGGTAGTGGCTCCCATTAGTCTTTAGGAAGTGGCTCCCAGTAGGTCTTTGGGAAGAGGCTCCCAGCATGTGTATTTTAGTGACTAGCAGTAATCTTTGGGAAGAGGCTCCCAGTATGTGCATTTTAGTCTAAAAGTCTCCCAACATAAACGGAGCAACACTAAGTACAATTATGTGAACTATTAAGACTATTTGTGTGTTTGACTATAATATGTACTATATTTTAGCAGTGGGTTGTGAACACACAGATTGCAAGTGTTGTTATGGGCGGGACTTGCAACTGAGTGGATTCACGATTCCTTTGCTGTGCGAATATTCTTTAAAGACTTTTCAACTATTTTAAAACAAACTCTATGAACTCACCAACCATTGTGTTGACACTTTAGCATGTTTATCTCAGGTTAGTAAGGCGATAGCTAGTACGTGGAACATAGAGTCAAGCTACATATTCTGAAGACTTACGCTTTTTTTCATTTACCATTCGAAACATTTTGTATACATTTATGTATCATACTTTGGGATCTCATGTTTGTGAATTTGAATTCATTAATCGAATGGTAACTTTTCAAAACGTCTCATTTAGAGGTCGTTTTCTATAACTTGTACTTTGTATTATGAAGTAGCACCCCAGTGACACAGTCTTCCGCTGCGGTATTTTGGGGGTGTTACAGATTGGTATCAGAGCTTTAGTTATAGAGAACTAGGTTGCATTTAGTGCCTAGACTATAACTGCTATATACGTTAAGACTCTCCTCTTTATTTGCCTTACACACACTACATACGCATATGCTTTTTGTTAGTTGTTGGTTTAGTTCCACGCTGTTAGATGATATGACTTTAATATTATAAGGAACCCCAGAATTTAGTCGAGTCATTAAAAATTTGGAGCTCAGTAATAACTAATTATTTAACTTGATCTTGTGACAGTTTTTGTTTGATGAGACACAAGATTTGAGTTAAATAATATTATTGCTTAGCTTTAAGGATTTGATGACTTGATTATCTTACTATCTGCCTCAGAAAGCGATTTTGTGTCAGAAATTCTTAAGTAGGATGATTTAGAATCTCCTTATTTAAATGGATTGGGAAGCCTCTTTATTTAAATAAAGAAATTGTAAATCACCGAACCATAAGTTTATGATCCCTTACTTACATAAATTTGGACGCTTCTTTTTGTAAGTAATTAGTTATAAATAAGTGGACTTATTTGCATTCGATACGACTCCTTAATCACAACCTTAGACGAATCAGAGTGAACACCACTATTTTAGAGATCCTGAAATCCCAAATTCTCTTAGACACGCCGTAAGTAGTTAAAATCAACAGAACTTCGGGACGAAGTTCCCTTAAGGGGTAGAGACTGTAACAATTCGCATTTTCGAATTACTATGTATTTTTACTATTCACTATTACTATTCACTTTTACTATTCACTCCCGAAATTTTTATTTCATATTCTCGTAAGTTAAACTATTTTAATGATAATCCGAGAGTTTGACACTCGTCGGATCATTTCTGCAAAAATCACAAAACCATGTCCGAGATATACTTTTAGGTTTAAATGTCATTCCAGCATCCCGATATGTCCATAAAACACTATAAACAATAGAAATATGAATTTCTCTCATTTTACGACAATTCCAAAAGTTTTGGAATTTTACGTTTTCCAGTTCATCGTTTTATGCGAATTACGCGTTTTAGACCCGCGTTTCCAGTTTTAACAGCGTTTAAGCAACCCGATAGAACTTATCACTCATTAAATATGCTAAGATAGGTTATATTAATAAGTTCTAACATATTTATAAGTTTCATATTTTTAGGATACCCAGTTTTAAGTTTCGTGACTTAACGACTTTCTAGTAGTGATTACCTGGACCAAAACTCACTCCGTAAGTCAAGATAATGACCAAAGCTTACATACTTATCATACCACATCCTCTTTAGGCGTTTTCTTGGTCACTAAGTCATAGATAGGAAGTTTACATAGGAAGCTTACATAGGAAGCTAAACATTTGTACAAGTAAACTTAGCTAACAAGCTTGGTTAGTCACCTTCCTAGGCACCTTCCTAACCTTCTCTTCATGCTATAAAAGCATGTTCATCCCTTCCTTTCTCTTCATTCCAAACGACACATACATAATCCATAAACCTTGATCCTTTGATTTCCAAGTTATAAGTTACACACCAAAGTTGAAGGCATAGTTAGTCTCTACATGAATCAAGAGTTTGTTTGGTGATTCCATGGTTGAATTAGGAGCTACACAAGGTGTTAGGGGCTGAGATTAAATGGTTTTCACAAGGGTTATGTAAAGGTTAGCAAGGGTTTGCAAGAGTTGTGGTGAAGGTTTGCAAGCATAGGTTTAGTGTCCTAGTTTCATACTTGACATCCTTTCTTTAGAAAGCCAAAAGTTGTAAGAAACCCTAATACACTTTCTTGCTCAATATCATTTTCATGCTTATTATATTGCATTCATTCTATATATGGTCTTTGTATTATGTTCATGATGTATAAAAACTATGAAAACAAGTTATAGAAACTATATGTTAACCTATGTTAAGTAATCAAGGAAACTAGTGACTTATATTGAGAACCACGACCAAAATAGAGTAACCATGATATGAAACACTTACATACTGTTATAGAGGACTTAAAAAGGAAAACATAGCAATTTGAACCACCTAAAATGAGTACACGAGTCAAAAGTTACGACCAAAAGAAGTTAACAAAACCAAAACGCCGAAACTGCCAAAACAAGCTGTAAGCGATCTGACCTAATTAAACGAGGCCCTTCTGGTCCGTTTCATCAAATAGTTAAAACACGAAAGTTGTCTGAACGAAGTTTTCGTTTAGGAACAAAGAAGCTCGAACCCTGAAAATGCATAACAAGTGATATTTTTATTCAAATTCTTAACAACCCTTTTAAATACCCAAATGACTATATAATGGTTATGGCTATGTAAAACCAAATGGCCTAAAGGCCTAGAGCTGGGATCACAAACGCGGCTAAGTCCAAGGTTGAGATCTCAAGACCATGGTAGCCATGACCAAAGCCACGGCAAGGCCACGGCTAAGACCTCATGGCTTTCTAAATTGAAATCATTATAACTATTATACATGTTTTAAAAATTGAATACTACAACACAAGGGAACTTCATGTGAGGGGTTCATTAGAGTAAACCTTCGAGATGAGTTATGGATTTACGATTTAAAGTGTCCTGGCTCCTCGAACGTTTACTGCATGACCTCTGGATTGTGATGGCCTGAACTGTAGTACGAGATATACAAACTATACATGTTTCATAAACCACTTTTAGTCAACGACTTACACTATATACTAAGTACTACATCATGAACAATATGCAAGACATATATCGGCAATTCTTCATATTGTTAGACATTACTCCAAACCTAAGACATATCACCATATTCTAGGTTGCGCGTAGAGACTTCCTGGCTTAATCCATCTATCCCGTTATACGTTTTGATATCATTAGTTCAAGGTGAGTCATAGCCCCTACTCTTTTCATACTTGTTTTTAACTCTTTGGAGGAGATACATGCTCAACTATTTGCTTTTACGTGTACAAATACTCAAAACATTTATACTTGATTGTAGACATACATGATTATGATAAACTTATTTGCGTTATTCTTGAATGCATTTTACTTAATTGCGTTATTCAATTTAGTGGCTAGCAGTAGTCTTTGGGAAGTGGCTCCCAGTTATCTTTGGGAAGTAGCTCCCAGTAGTCTTTGGGAAGTGGTTCCCAGTAGGTCTTTGGGAAGAGGCTCCCAGCATGTGTATTTTAGTGACTAGAAGTAATCTTTGGGAAGAGGCTCCCAGTATGTGCATTTTAGTCTAAAAGTCTCCCAACATAAACGGAGCAACACTAAGTGCAATTATGTGAACTATTAAGACTATTTGTGTGTTTGACTATAATATGTACTATATTTTAGCAGTGGGTCGTGAACATACAGGTTGTAAGTGTTGTTATGGGCGGGACTTGCAACTGAGTGATTCACGATGCCTTTGCTGTGTGAATATTCTTTAAAGACTTTTCAACTGTTTTAAGACAAACTCTATGAACTCACCAACCATTGTGTTGACACTTTAACATGTTTATCTCAGGTTAGTAAGGCGATAGCTAGTGCGTGGAACATAGAGTCAAGCTGCATATTCTGAAGACTTACGCTTTTTATCATTTACCATTCGAAACATTTTGTATACATTTATGTATCATACTTTGGGATCTCATGTTTGTAACTTTGAATTCATTAATCGAATGATAACTTTTCAAAACGTCTCATTTAGAGGTCGTTTTCTATAACTTTTATTTTGTATTATGAAGTAGCACCCCAGTGACACAGTCTTCCGCTGCGGTATTTTGGGGGTGTTACACATAAAGGTCCTCATTTTTAACCGAGAGGTAAACAGGGCCTATATGGACTATGGAAGCTCTTGTGAGATTATATACGAACATTGTTTCCTGAAACTCAAGCCTTCTATCTGATCACAGAGAGTAGACTCAAAGATACCTTTAGTAGGCTTCTCGGGAGAACACTTGTGGTCTCTGGGAGAGGTTCCCTTGGACAAAACCATCGGCGAAGGACAACTCGCAAGGACGGAGACCCTCACCTTTGCAATCGTAAGTTCGGATTCCCCCTATAACCTGTTAATAGGAAGAACCGACATGCAGAAGATGGGCATTGTGGTATCCACCATACATGCCGCAGTTAAGTTCCAAACAGCCAATGGGATAGGGACCGTACTATCCAGTTATCAAAAGAGAGGAGCACCAGAGGCGGGAAAGAAGCTCAAGGAAAGTCCTCAAGAGCCTCCGAAGGCTATTTTAAGCTGTGGGGATGCTAAAGAGCGTATTGTGGTAAATGAGCTTCATCCGGAGCAAACAGTGGTAATAGGAAAATAACTCCCTGTCACCTTCAAAACAAGCCTAGAAAAGCTCCTGAGGGACAACAAGGATGTCTTCGCATGGAAATACTCAGATATGACAGGGGTTCCGAGAAACCTCATGATTGATGGTAGACCCTTCGAAACAGAACATAAGCTCAATGAGTTCAAACACATTGAGCCTATCAAACAAAAGCGTCGGAGGCTGGCACCTGAAAGAAACGCTGCTGCTTGCAAAGAAGTAGACAAACTAGTGCAAGCAGGTATACTCAGAGAGGTAAAATACCAAACGTGGGTGGCTAACCCAGTTATGGTAAAGAAAAGCGACGGAGGATGGCGTATGTGTCACACCCCCAAAATCGGGTCCAGCGAAAGCATACATGTAGCTGGGGTGTAAGTCAATTGGAATTACAACACAAGTTCAAAAATGGTTTTCACTTGAATCATTTAGAATAAAATAGTTAAATCAAAATGTTGAATCTACATTGTTAAAAAATAATGCGGAAATAGGCCCTTAAAATAGTTTAAAACGGTCCCCAAATGAATAATCAGAGTCTTCTATGACCATGCCATGCCCTGCCAAAACCTCCTATAGCGTGCCATTGCTTGAAACCTGAAAATACATGCTAAAGTGTCAACACAATGGTTGGTGAGTTCATAGAGTCTTGTGAGAAAGAATGTAATGCATATGGATGAAGATGTCCCAGCAAAGGCATCGTAAATCCACTCAGTTCCAAGTCCCGCCATAAGAGACTTGTAACCTGTGTGTTTACAACCCACTGCCAAATGTGTTTTGGTTTGTATGAACAAAATAATGCTTGAATCTCAATTCAAAGATAAGTGTAGCAAAACCGCTATATAAACAAATTTAACAATGAGGTTATATAAACAATGATGACAATCCCATGAAATGCAGGTAATCAAATATACCAATGAAATACAGGTAATCAACCATGTAAAGCAAGTAATGCGTTTAAGTAAAACGAGCATGTATTCTCCCCCAAAGAGTTGATAAAACAATTAAAAGAGTAGGGGCTATGACTCACCTGGTGCGATAGCTACGATGACAAAAGTGGATACACAGAAATGAGGTTCGATCTCTAACCGCAGCCTAATATGGATGATACGGTCTAATGTAAGAAATGAAATGATGCTACACATGCAAATACGTATGTTATCGATACCACTCGTTAGTTTTGAAAATAACGCTTATCGTCGAAAAATATGTTTTCGACGTCTCGTTAAATTAATAACCACTTTTCGTATAAATATGTTGAAACGGTACTCCACGATCCTCGTTTTGTGTTCTATCGGCAAATATAAGGTTTTCGATGTAAAATGACACTTTTCATAACTTGAAAAAATATGGCCAAAGTGGTCTCGCAAAACTAGTCGCGAAATGGTGAATATTAAGAGTTAGGAAAGAAGCTCAGTAGGTTTAGAAAGACTTTCACCTTAACTAAAAAGTCATGGAACTGAAGTTTGTCCATACGGGTCTCGATCATAAAGATATATAGCCATGAATTAAGGTGTTTGGGCTGTTTCGGCAGATTCTGGGCAGTTTTCGGGAAAGTTTGGAAGTCCATAAGTTATTCGTTATAAATCCTTTTGACAAACGGGTGGATGTTTTGGAAACTAGGCTGGGTGAACTAACTTTTTGTCAATTATGTAAATTTTCCAGAAATGAGTTTATCAATGAGTAAATTGGCTCTTAACATGATGTATTACAAAAACTGTTTTTCTAAGTAATATTTTGCTAAAAAGCTGATGGAAATAAATAGAGTTTCGTCGATTTTGAAACGTGTATATCTTGGTCGTTATAAGCTTGTTTTCTACGTTCTTTATATCCCCGGAATCGTGGGACAACATACTAATATATTTTTGATAAGTCGGGATGGCTTGATCAAGTTTTACACCTCAGATTGCCCATTGAAAATCGTGGGACAGCAAGTCAAATTTTCAGAAAATAGTTTTCGTCGTTAAACTTGCAAAAATCATATCTCCTTCGTTATAAACTAGTTTTAATCTGTTCTTTCGCCCACGGCTTCGTTTTTGAAAGTATTTTCTAAATCTTTAGCCCAAAGTTACCCGGAATCCCCTGATTTTTCTGGATTTTACAAAATGGGACAGCAACTTTTATATAGTGGCTAAAATTCATTTTTCTTGTTTAATACTTGTAGAAATCCACTCCAATCACCACAAATCTAGTCTAATCCTACCATACACCTTCTCAAGGTGTCATGGGTTCCTAAACATCACCAACCTTGGTGGGTTTCATGGGGATAATCATGGGTTAATTATAATCTCATAATAATTAAGAAATACTTGAAAAGTGGTATATATAACATAACTACTTGCATATTTAACCAATATATCATGAAAATACAACATGTTACTAATAAAATGAAGGTAATAGATGATGAAAAATAACACTTGAAGCTTACTTGAATATATATGGAGTTTGATGAGAAATGGATTAAGAAACCTAGGTTTTTATCACAAAACCCTAACAAGGAAAGAAAGTAGAGCTTGATTAACACTTGATCTTCAAAAATTGATTGATTTTGGTCTTGAATCAATTTTGGGTCGTGGGTTTGAGATGAGGAAGCTTAACCCAAAGAAATGTTCAAGAAACCTTCGATCATCTGAGGGCCATCAATATGAAGCTTAACCCAAAGAAATGTTCATTCGGTGTCGAAGAGGGACAATTCCTCGGACATTTGATCACAAAGCAAGGAATCTATAGGACCGAAAAGTAATGATTTTTACGTGATTCGGGAGGTCGAGGTTGATCAAAATAGATGAACTCCATGTTTGGTTCTAGAGAGATAAAGTAGAGAGAGGGTGAAGAAAAAGGGTAATATTATTATCAAATGAAAGTAACACAATTTCCCACACCCCTCATGGAGAGTCATGAGGGGTATTTATAGGCTCATCCTATTACATGTTTGCCTTTAGTACAATAGTACTCCCTAAGGGCACAACTAACTACGTATCTAGTCCAATTCACGTATGTGACGTTATCTTTATAAAAGAGCGAGGCTAACAATCTCCCTCCAAGATATCATCACACGTGAATGGTACAATGAGACCTATAAATACATAAACAATGTAAATTACAACAATAGTAAACTATGTTGACATTGTTGAAGCGCAGAGTCTCTGTAGTCTAGATGCTGAGGCAGACTTGAAGTTCTCTCTTCCGACGATCTCGGCGTACTGATAGCAAAGGTCTTTGTAGCTCTGAACTTCAACTGTAATGGTCTAGTTAGGTTATTACTCCCTCCTAACTAGTGAGCCTTTATTTTTTTTTCTGCTCCCTCCTGAACCGACAACTCTCTTTTCATCACGCAGCGGATAAAGTAGATTCAAAAGTGTAGGCACATGGTTGTCGTTCAGAGAGCATCATGACAATATAACTCACATAACATTGCACAAAAGGTTGGTAATGCGCTCCGATGTACACATCATTAGTACTTCTTCGGTTCTAGTGTAAGCACAATTCCCTCGAACAACCAACGTACTAGAGATGAAACACTACTTCTTTTGGCATGTTCTTCTCCCTCCTGATGATTGCGATTTGTCGAAATCATCATACTATTTTATGTACATGCCATAATTACCTGTACTTTACACTTCTGATGCAATATAGATAGACCGTGTAAGCATAATTTGTGAGTATATGTCGCAAAAATATACTCTCAATACTTTTCTCTCAAATCAACCTGTAATCGAACCTCCTTTGAATTCATCGGCTACTAGTAATGACCACATATGGAGACAGCCCGATATGACCAGCTTGAAAAAGAAGTAATCATCTCATCTTGTGACTTAATGCTTGTACGATAGATGTGACTTAATACCTATACTGAGCACTACAACGTAACTCCTTTAAGTATGAGGTTGCACGAAATATTCTCCGCTTGAACAATCCACTGCTTCGCGTGACACTGAGTACTACAACGTAACTCCTTTAAGTGATAGCTATACTGTGAGCACTACAACGTAACTCCTTACATCAGTAATAACTAGATTGTCAAGACTGAATTTTTTAATTTACGCAGACAAGTTATCTTCAAAAGTCGTGCATCCAACCACCCCTAGACTTTGAGATAAATAAGTACACTTGTTGTGATGCCACTTCAACGTCAAATCAATAATACCGTACAAAAACCCCATAGTCATTTTCCATCAAATATTAATTCTAGCCGTGAATAATGTATCCCCGTGAAAATAAATCCAAAATACCAACCGTTTATACCAAGATGAAAATTTGTATCCTAACCTTTTTGTTAATAAAATTCGAATAACAAATTTTATAACTCTACTAAAGCCCAAAGTAATGATTGGAGATATTAACTCTTGCAGCCCACAATACTGATTAGTTACACACGATCTAGATGAGGAGCCCAATCCAGATCCAATCATAAGGCCAAACCAAGAAAGTCAATCAATCCAAACCCAATCAATCTTAGGTACCGGTTATAATACTATACTCTAATACCTCATTTCACTTTAACCCTAGAGCACATATATCTCAACTTATCCGCCCCCATCATACTTTTTCTCTCCCATCTGATAATTTCCAACTCACACCAAACGCATCTTTCTTGAAAGCTCAGATCATCATTATCGTTATCGCATATCCACCAACAATTTAACACACCCTTGCAATCGTTCTTAACTAATTCATAATGCTGCCCCTTTTCTTGCATGTCTAAAACTGATTCGAATCCAGAAAGAACATAGAAGACTTCAAGATCTTTAAGGTAGGATTAATTGATTTGTTTATGAGCTTTTTGAACGACCCAAGAAGACGATTATAACATTCTTGTTATAAATCGTTTTTCATTTTTGTGTCGGATATAAGTTAAGTGAAGCTATGACATCGATCTGTGATGATTAACACTCAACTAAAAAAAATCTTGTAAAAGATTAGAGTAAAAGTTGAGTCCAATCTGAGATGGGATATAGTTAGATTTTGAGTTGTTGTTGACTGTGAGATTATGAATGGGTTAAGATAGTAAAGGTGTTGATTGACATGGGTTTAGGAATAAATGATGTTGGTTGTGATCTATTTTATTTAATCAGATTGCTTTTCTTTTTCATATGTAAACATGGACCGATGATGGTATAATAACTGAGGTCTAATGAGTTGTTGATATATTAGTTTTGTAGTCATGGTACTTCTGCTCATCTTATCTTCTGATTTTTTCTTTTTGACCACTTTACGCAAAAGGTTTTGCGTAGACCTGTTATAAACTTTTGCGTAAGAATCTTTTGCGTAGGCAAGTCATACTGTCACACCCCCAAAATACCTGAATGGCAGCGGAATGGAATACCTGGGAGTGACTGTCATAGCACCATAGTTTACCGTTATATTGAACGACCTAAAGTGTCGTTTAGAAAATACAGCGTTTGATCATCAAATCATTCAGAGTTTACAAAGCTTAGGTCCCAAAAGAGTTTGCCAAAATAGTTAAAATAAGTTCAACAAGATCAAACATTTCATAAGTGCAGAAAATATAGTGAGACGCGTCGACTCCGCGACTCCATGAAGGTCCAAATGTATGCAACATGAGCTACCTTAATAACCTGAGAAATACATTGCGAAAACGGTCAACATAAAGTTGGTGAATAATCATAGGTTTATAAGTTAAATCGTATGTACAATAAGCCACAAGTATAAAGTAAAGTACTAAAATGTCAAAAAGCTACATTGTCTCTTAAGCTCATGGCACCGAAGCTCGACGCGCTAAAATTGGCCCCAAAGGAGTGTTTATCAGGCACTCTAAATATTCAGACATGAAATGCATTCGTTTTCCTTATGGAGCAACCCAAACACGAATGGAGGAGTCACCCTCGATAGATCTATCCACTCACTCTCGCTTGGCAATATAATTAACGGTCCATGATAATAAAGGGGACTTGAAGTGATAGTACTAACAACTTAAGCAATGTATGGAATTTAATACTTGGGCATGTACAAAAATAATAATTGTGCAATGTATTCTCCCCCGTGGGATTTAAAATCAAATAAGTACTAAAAACGGGGCTATGAAGACTCACCTCGAAAGGATGGTACAACGATGGTACAATGATGTAAAAGTAGTCGGGACAATGAGGCGCGAACACTAGCCGCAACCTAAATGAATAATCGCGATCTAATTAAGATCAAGCCGTAATGAAATGAATGCACATGCACATGATACCCATACCACTCGTAATTTAGAAATACTAGTTATCGTCATAGTAAAATAGTTTCCATACTTAGGAAAATAAGTCCATATATAGAAGTATATAACTTGTCGTATTATCTCGTATGAAAATGTTAGCGTTAAATTCCTTGTATCGAAAACCTTAAGATAACGTCGTTAAGTCGTATAAATATTCTCTTGGGCCATACGTATTCATTTGTTAAGAATATAGTCCTTAGTATCATTTCTAGAAAATATACCATTTAGTGCGTAAGTTATTATTTTTATTGGTGAGCATATATGTATATATAGTTTTGTCAATGTTAAAACGGGTATAACTTGGTCGTTTTAAGCTCATTTTCCTTGTTCTTTATGTCCACGGATTCGTTTTAGTAAGTACTAATATATTTTTGATAGCTCGGTTCCTCTAGATTATGTTTAATGCCTCTATTTACCCGTCGAAAACTGCCAAACAGCAAGCAGTTTTTAGAAAAATAGTTTTCGTCGTTAAATTTACAAAAATCATATCTCCTTCGTTATAAGCTCGTTTTAATCCATTCTTTCGCCTAAAGTTTCGTTTTTGAAAGTATTTTCTAAATCTTTGGTCAAAAATTACCCATCATTAACTGATTTTCCCACGAAATAAAAATAGGGACAGTAGGTCAATATGTAGTTTCAAAAACCATTTTCAAGTCTCCAAACTAGTTCTAACTTCAATCAAACCACTTTCAATCACCACAAAACTAGTCTAATCCTACCATACACCTTCTTAGGGTGTCATGGGTTCCTAAACATCATCAATCCACTAGGTCTAACAAGGGTTTCTCATGTTTTCATTTTTAGGGCTCAAAGTTAAATATGTACAAAATAGAGTGGTATAAATCATTATATGCATGAGTTCTTGTAAGAAAAGTATATAATCATAGTAATAACTTGTAAAAATTATAAAAATGAGTTTGTTAACTTACTTTGAAGGTTTAGGGAGTTTAGATGATGAAAAACCTACTAATCCTTGAGTTTCTATTTCAAAACTCCAACAAGGATGACTAAGTGAACAAGTTTATATCTTGATCTTGGAAAATTTGTTGTTCTTGCTTCTTGGATCACCTAGGTCGATTTACACCATAGAGAAAATGAGAGAAAAGAAAGTTTACTTGCACTTGGATGATTATGTGTGAAAAATGGATGAAAAAGGTTTAATATATACTTAGAGACAAGAGTTTGGTGTGCATTAAATTTGGTTGGTGTGGTTAGCTCATGAAATGGCTTAGGAAGGGGGGGGGGGGGGGGGGGGGGGGGCGGTTCACAAAGGAGGGAAAAGGGGGGTTGTGTTGGGTAATTATTTAGGGAGTTAGTGGTAAGATTGTGTAGTATTAGTTGGTTTTAGGTTTAATCGGGTACCGGGTTTGTTAGAAATAAATTTTATCAAAGTTATTTGGAACATAATAAAGTCGTAAAAGTTGTAAAAATATGTTAGGTACAAGTATGGAGAGTTTGGGTGATTATTGTTTAGTTTCCACGAAAACCGTCGTAGTTTAAATTAGACGTACGATATTAATTTAAGTAAATTTCCAAAATACCGGGCAAATTAATATAATAATTTTTATATTATTAAAATGAATATAAAAATATATTAGGATCATAGTCGGGAGTGTCGGACGTGTTAGCCACATTATTAATCGTTTGTTAACGTTTATATAGAAATAATTATGCGTAAAAGTTAATTATACCAAAAGTACTAATTTAAATATCCTACGAGTGGAATAGTATGCAAGTGCCATAATGATGATATGCAGACTATTTCTAGTCTGTATGAGATGTCCCAATGATAATGCATGAATTCGCACATGAACCAATATGGTTACGCGAATCTTGAATATCCGTAAACTAAGTTTACGATGACATGAGTAATGCACGTGAATAGTGATATTTCTTCCGGAAATGAATAGTGTCAAGTAAATAGTAAAATTTCTGAATGTTTCTCGGAATGTCAAATTAACCGCAAAAATGGTGAATAGTGATCGATGAATAGTAAATGATGAATAGTAACTTGTGAATAGTAAATTGTCGAGGTTTGGAAAATGACCGGAAATTACGAGTTGTGACAGTCTTCCCTTCTAACAGGAACTTCGTCCCGAAGTTCAGTTTTGGTTGGTCTCTGAAGTATATTTGGTAAAAAGACGTGGATACTTGAGTTGCATTTGGTCTTCCCGTTCCCAAGTAAATTCGGGATCTCTTCAAGAATTTCAGCGAACTTTCACGATAGGAATTCGACTTTGCTTCAACCGTTCGACCTCACGGTTCATGCTTTCTACTGGTTCTCTTACCAAGTTTACGTTTATCTTTGGGTTGGATTCCTTTCCAAATGGGATTATGAGTGACTAATCTGAAAGTCATTTCCTGGATTTGAATAAGCAAAACATAGTTGTGTAATCCGGTTGTTCTCTAACAAGGCTCAAGTTTGACGGCCACTAGGCCTTCTCTGTCTGAAATATTACGTGGTCCAGTGTATATCGGGTTTAACTTTCCCAGTTTTCTGAATGATATCATGCCTTTCCTAGGCAGAACTTTCAACATGATCTGGCTACCAACTTGAAGTTTTAATGGTTTACAACTTATAGAATTTGTAATTGATTCTTGACTTGTAGGAAATTTCTGGTTATTTCATGAATGCCTACTGGAATAGTGAGTTTGGCTTTTTCCGAGTTCGGTTCGTCAATAGATGATCAGTGCTTCTTCAGGTTTATAATGTAATATGGGTAATATATGTTGCTGAACTCTGTCAGAACTCAAATCTTATATGTCAGCTGGTCGATTCTAACATGAACCTGAAATGGTCCAATATACTAAAGGTTAAATCCCTCGTGTTACTAAAATCGTATCATGCCTCTCCAAGGCAAAGCTTTCAATTTAGTTCGTTCTTTCACATGAATCTAGTTAATTTGCTGTTCAAGGATACCCAATCCGTATGATGTGCGTCATGTACCAACCTAACTTCTACCAGTTTCTCGTTGCTTGTAACTGGTTCTTGACTTGTGAAATTTCCTTTGTTGTTCCATGGTTTAGTTCTAGACCAGTGAATTTAACTTTCCGATTTCGGTTGGTAAACGGGTAATTGGTACTTCGACCATAAAGTGCCTCAAATGGTGTAGTCTCTATGCTCGCGCGATAACTATGGTTGTAAAAGAATCCGATTTATGGTAAATGGTTAGTCCAACCATTTCTAGAGTCAATCACTCATACTCTGAGTATAACTTTCCTATGTTTGAATCGTTCTCTCGTTCTGACCATCGGTCTGTGGATGATAGGCGGTGTTTACATCTTAATGAGGTTCCGAAGGAAATCTTAGAATGATTGCTAGAAGTCTGAGGTGATTCGATCACCTTTATCGGGAATAGTTGAAACGGTTACAATGAATCTGGTGATTAATTCTACAACGTTACGTCGTCCGAGTTCGGCGTTATTCGAAGAAGATAAAATATGGGTAATAATTTTGATTTCTTGTGTTTTGGTCTAATGGCTTGCTAAGACATGTGTCATTCTTTGCCTACTGTGCTTGGTCTCCATTACTGACGTTTGTAATCGTTCTATGGTGTTCCTCCTAATTTCCTTTATCACCTATTCCAATATTCCTTATTGTCAAGTCACAAAGCCCTAAATGCATAAGCGATATAGTATGGTGATTTGTTTTCAAAATTTATCTCGCGATTTTCGAGTTTTTGGTCGAAATCTTTTTCTGAGTAAACAAATTTAGAAAATGGAACAAATGGTATACTCAATATTAGCTTTATTGATGATTCAAAATTTAATAGTTATGAAATGTGACGCGGTTTTCAAACATGTTGTGAATAGAACTATTTACCAAAGTTTGATGTTTAAACATTTCTCATTGTATAATGGTTCAAGTAAATGCTGGCTAAAAAGGGTCGTATTTATTCAAAATAGGCAATTCAAAATTATTTTCCACAAGATATGTGATTTGTATGGACATAATTTTGAAATCCACTTCATTTAAAAGTAAAAATACTAACAAGGATAAAATAGTAGGATAGGAAATATTCGCATAAATGCATAGGTGTCTAACATTCGGTTCCTGACATTAGAAAATGCCTATTGGCGATTATCTGACAAAACTACAAGTCTAGGTATTCAACCAACTTAAGTCCTGAGATGGTTTATCGTTGAAATTGTTATCATGTTGGCAATATGAGGGTTTCAATTGATACTTTGTCGATGAATTTCCGTATTGTCTTCACATGTAGCTAGGGAGATATGCTTGGGCCTGATGCCTCTCTTGATGTATAGGTGAGGTTATCTAGAATTTCTTGAGAACACAATTCCTTGAGGGAATCTATATCGATACCCTTAACTCAAATCAATTTTCCTTGGTGAAACTTATTATAGGGAAGTTTGCGTATGGATGAGACCATGTTTAAATCAAATCGCTCTATAGTATCGGTTAGGAGGCTTGGTTTATTCCCATGGTGTTGCTTAGCGTACCTTCACAATGTGTTCGATCCTGTAGCTCAGTCTAGCTAGTACCTTTGAATAAATAAATTGGACAACTAGGTCAGAGATGGTGAGTCGGATGGTCTCGTGGTATCTTAGGATTGTTGTTGAGTTATGAATTTTTCTTAGTCTAGGTATAATAGTTCCGTAATCCTTTTGGTGTTTTTCTGGTATCGAGGAATCCTACTTGTAATTGATATGGAAAGTCTCTCCTAGAGAAGTCAATGGAACAATCCAACTTAATGGCTAAGTGGGGGACAGGTGGGGTAAGTATCCAGGGAGAGTTTGTCAGAAAAAGATACTTATAAAAGAGTTTACTTGTTTAAAACGTTTTTAAATGAAGATTGTTATTAGCAATACTTTAAAAAGTAACTATTTACTTCATGGCATAATCCTTCCTGAAGTATAGATAGGTGATCAGGCTATGTATAGTTGAGGACTAATGATGCGATGCTTGATTTAGTCAAAATAATATTACTTTTCTCAAAAGTTTTAGATGGTGTTCAACGCATTCTTATCAAAATGGTATCCTAATATTTCCTTTCAAAGTAATATAAAAATTGTTTCGCGTAGTACTATTAAATATTTGGCGTAATATCGGAAAAATCAGTTTATAGAGTGGTAACAAAATAGCATACTTTAGAAATTCTGTAAAACAATTTTCCTATAGGGTAGTAAAATAGTTTGAAACAAAATTCGTTGAATGGTGTATTGGATACATGGGTAAATCCTATGGAATGGTAATAATCTACTAATCCGTCAAATACGAAATCGGCTTAATCTCTAATAAGGCAATGACATAATGTTACGAAACGATTGAAAATTGAACGATTGGGATAGAAAGCGGAGTAAACGAAAGTTATGGTTATCATAGAGGTAACAAAAGATAGTCATTACATTGGATAGGAAAGTGCTTAATACAACTAGGTTACATCAACGTACTTATGGAAAGTACCAAAAGAAAGTACAACCCTAGAGGGCTCAAACTATGGTTTTACAACATGAAATGCCTCCTCCAGTTCCGGTCTCTCAACACCGGGCATTCACTCTTGAAGTGTCCCACTACTCCACATTCATGGCAGATTACCGTGAGTTCCTGATGCTTTACGAGGGTGGGAGCCTTGCAATCCTTGGCTTTGTGTCCGACCTTTTGGCAGTTTCCACATTGAGAGGGGCAAGATCCTTTGTGATGAAACTGACACTTGTTGCACTCGGGTAATTTACCTACATATCCTTTCCTTTGGCTTGACCCAGCAGCAAAGGTCTCCACCACTTGTTGTATCTTAAATGGTCGTTGAGTAGCATTAGCATCCTGATTACCGACCCATTTTCTCTTGTTGTTATTATTGTCTCCCGATGTCTTGTCGCGAACTATGAGTTCCTTTGTTTCGATTGCCATCTGGATAGCTTCAGACATGGCATTGGGTTCACATGCGATGACCATCCTACGAATTTCAGGAGAAAGTCCTCCGATGTACCTTTCAAGGTTCTTGCTTTCCGGTTCATCCATTGCAGAGCCTAGTCGAGCAAAATCATAAAAATCAGCAGTATACTTGGCAACATCATCTCCTTCCATGGTAAGGTTTAGTGTTTCTTGTTCAATTGCTTGTAATTCGCTTTTCACACAGAACTTCAAACTCATCATCCTTTTTAGTTTCTCCCAAGAGTGTGAGTAAGCAGCATCAACTCCTACTACCTGGACATACTTAGTCCACCATTTCTGGGCATGCTTCTGAAAAGTGCAAGTGGCGAACTTAACCTTGTCTTCCTTACGACAGTCACCACTTTGAAATATTGTTCCTAATTCTTCGAACCATTTGAGAAATTCCTTTGTGTCTATATTTCCGCTAAAGGAGGAGGGATTACAGCCCATAAATTCCACGTGAGTAAGTTCCTTGGTGAGGGTGGTAGTTACGTTCCTGGCAATGGATTGTCCAACAGCAGCTTGCGTCATGCTTGGAGTGGTTTGCTTAAGTCTATTTCCATAAAATCATAAGAATCCATGAGAATCTATAGGTAATAAAAATCATCATATTCATAACACATGAATATAATACATGAAGGTTTCGGTCTATATGGACCAATATCATAGATAGCACAACCATATCCATATGGTAGAGTCAACACTTGGTGATTCCGTTGTACAACAATCAAAATACTACAAGTTTCTTTGAACTATGCCACACCTCTCATGGCTAGGATAATAGTAAAAGCTAGTAAAGATATAAGTCTAGTCTAGAGACTTCCTGGCGTTGCGGAGGTTCCTGTTGAGTCTGCAATTCTTGGTATTATCCACAAGGCGTTATCTAATTCATGGCAAGTGAAAATGGAAAAGGAAACTGACAATGGTGGTATTCTAAAGGATGAGAATAACATTGATGACGATGAAATCCCATTGATGAGTTAGGAGATAATGGTGATAATAGTGAATGGAATACTACCCTCTTTCGCGCTATCTCGCGACATCAAAGAGGTAAAGCTGAAGTACGCACTATGGGACGACCAATAGTGTAATAAGTAACCAACGGTGGTGGTAGTACCTAAGTAGCAAGCGTCCTACTAGTGAAGGAAAGAAAACATGCTATCTCCCTTGTAATAAGCATCCTAATAAGTCCATTAAAATTAAGTCTGAATACTCTACCAAACGACATTCTACGTATAGGCTGAAAGAGAACCTTGCTCTTATAACAATTCAATAGTGCTAATGGTGGTGTAAGTACAGCTGGTGGTATAATGGTAGTGGAAGATGACAAGGCATCTTAAATGTCAGAATCCGACGAAAGGATAACAGCGTGGGTATCTGAAGACATGTCACTTGTGAACCAGGTCAAAATAATCATATATATATGAGTATGGGTATGAATAACTCGAACAGTGTGTGCGTAAAACAACATGTATAGTGAATATGCACCTATGATGAAATGATGAGATGCTATGATGATGTGGTTATAGTCTAGGGTCCAAGATACATCCTAGTTCGCTATAACCTTAGCTCTGATGCCAATCTGTCACACCCCCAAAATACCTGAATGGCAGCGGAATGGAATACCTGGGAGTGACTGTCATAGCACCATAGTTTACCGTTATATTGAACGACCTAAAGTGTCGTTTAGAAAATACAGCGTTTGATCATCAAATCATTCAGAGTTTACAAAGCTTAGGTCCCAAAAGAGTTTGCCAAAATAGTTAAAATAAGTTCAACAAGATCAAACGTTTCATAAGTGCAGAAAATATAGTGAGACGCGTCGACTCCGCGACTCCATGAAGGTCCAAATGTATGCAACATGAGCTACCTTAATAACCTGAGAAATACATTGCGAAAACGGTCAACATAAAGTTGGTGAATAATCATAGATTTATAAGTTAAATCGTATGTACAATAAGCCACAAGTATAAAGTAAAGTACTAAAATGTCAAAAAGCTACATTGTCTCTTAAGCTCATGGCACCGAAGCTCGACGCGCTAAAATTGGCCCCAAAGGAGTGTTCATCAGGCACTCTAAATATTCAGACATGAAATGCATTCGTTTTCCTTATGGAGCAACCCAAACACGAATGGAGGAGTCACCCTCGATAGATCTATCCACTCACTCTCGCTTGGCAATATAATTAACGGTCCATGATAATAAAGGGGACTTGAAGTGATAGTACTAACAACTTAAGCAATGTATGGAATTTAATACTTGGGCATGTACAAAAATAATAATTGTGCAATGTATTCTCCCCCGTGGCATTTAAAATCAAATAAGTACTAAAAACGGGGCTATGAAGACTCACCTCGAAAGGATGGTACAACGATGGTACAATGATGTAAAAGTAGTCGGGACAATGAGGCGCGAACACTAGCCGCAACCTAAATGAATAATCGCGATCTAATTAAGATCAAGCCGTAATGAAATGAATGCACATGCACATGATACCCATACCACTCGTAATTTAGAAATACTAGTTATCGTCATAGTAAAATAGTTTCCATACTTAGGAAAATAAGTCCATATATAGAAGTATATAACTTGTCGTATTATCTCGTATGAAAATGTTAGCGTTAAATTCCTTGTATCGAAAACCTTAAGATAACGTCGTTAAGTCGTATAAATATTCTCTTGGGCCATACGTATTCATTTGTTAAGAATATAGTCCTTAGTATCATTTCTAGAAAATATACCATTTAGTGCGTAAGTTATTATTTTTATTGGTGAGCATATATATATATATATAGTTTTGTCAATGTTAAAACGGGTATAACTTGGTCGTTTTAAGCTCATTTTCCTTGTTCTTTATGTCCACGGATTCGTTTTAGTAAGTACTAATATATTTTTGATAGCTCGGTTCCTCTAGATTACGTTTAATGCCTCTATTTACCCGTCGAAAACTGCCAAACAGCAAGCAGTTTTTAGAAAAATAGTTTTCGTCGTTAAATTTACAAAAATCATAACTCCTTCGTTATAAGCTCGTTTTAATCCATTCTTTCGCCTAAAGTTTCGTTTTTGAAAGTATTTTCTAAATCTTTGGTCAAAAATTACCCATCATTAACTGATTTTCCCACGAAATAAAAATAGGGACAGTAGGTCAATATGTAGTTTCAAAAACCATTTTCAAGTCTCCAAACTAGTTCTAACTTCAATCAAACCACTTTCAATCACCACAAAACTAGTCTAATCCTACCATACACCTTCTTAGGGTGTCATGGGTTCCTAAACATCATCAATCCACTAGGTCTAACAAGGGTTTCTCATGTTTTCATTTTTAGGGCTCAAAGTTAAATATGTACAAAATAGAGTGGTATAAATCATTATATGCATGAGTTCTTGTAAGAAAAGTATATAATCATAGTAATAACTTGTAAAAATTATAAAAATGAGTTTGTTAACTTACTTTAAAGGTTTAGGGAGTTTAGATGATGAAAAACCTACTAATCCTTGAGTTTCTATTTCAAAACTCCAACAAGGATGACTAAGTGAACAAGTTTATATCTTGATCTTGGAAAATTTGTTGTTCTTGCTTCTTGGATCACCTAGGTCGATTTACACCATAGATAAAATGAGAGAAAAGAAAGTTTACTTGCACTTGGATGATTATGTGTGAAAAATGGATGAAAAAGGTTTAATATATACTTAGAGACAAGAGTTTGGTGTGCATTAAATTTGGTTGGTGTGGTTAGCTCATGAAATGGCTTAGGAGGGGGGGGGGGGGGGCGGTTCACAAAGGAGGGAAAAGGGGGGTTGTGTTGGGTAATTATTTAGGGAGTTAGTGGTAAGATTGTGTAGTATTAGTTGGTTTTAGGTTTAATCGGGTACCGGGTTTGTTAGAAATAAATTTTATCAAAGTTATTCGGAACATAATAAAGTCGTAAAAGTTGTAAAAATATGTTAGGTACAAGTATGGAGAGTTTGGGTGATTATTGTTTAGTTTCCACGAAAACCGTCGTAGTTTAAATTAGACGTACGATATTAATTTAAGTAAATTTCCAAAATACCGGGCAAATTAATATAATAATTTTTATATTATTAAAATGAATATAAAAATATATTAGGATCATAGTCGGGAGTGTCGGACGTGTTAGCCACATTATTAATCGTTTGTTAACGTTTATATAGAAATAATTATGCGTAAAAGTTAATTATACCAAAAGTACTAATTTAAATATCCTACGAGTGGAATAGTATGCAAGTGCCATAATGATGATATGCAGACTATTTCTAGTCTGTATGAGATGTCCCAATGATAATGCATGAATTCGCACATGAACCAATATGGTTACGCGAATCTTGAATATCCGTAAACTAAGTTTACGATGACATGAGTAATGCACGTGAATAGTGATATTTCTTCCGGAAATGAATAGTGTCAAGTGAATAGTAAAATTTCTGAATGTTTCTCGGAATGTCAAATTGACCGCAAAAACGGTGAATAGTGATCGATGAATAGTAAATGATGAATAGTAACTTGTGAGTAGTAAATTGTCGAGGTTTGGAAAATGACCGGAAATTATGAGTTGTGACACATACCCTACGCTTAACCTTACGCGTAAACCTGTTGAAATCTTATGCGTATAAAACTTTTGCGTAGACATGCTTTACGCGTAAACGTTAACTTTTGCGTAGACCGTGTCTTTTGCGTAAATCTTACGCGTAAGACAAGGGTTTTTTGCCTAACATAAACCTTACGCATAACTTGTCCAAGTTACGCGTAGAAAAACTGAAGATATGCGTAGACGAAGGGTTTTTGGCATAAGATGACGCGTAGACTGTTTTCCGGCGTCCTTTTCCGTTCAGATTCCAGCCAAAAAAGTTAAAGCACGATATTCAGACCATGTATTATGACCTTGTTTTGACCATGTAATAACAGACCAGTTGTTGACCTATCACGGATGGTACAAAAAGTCTAAAGAAATATCCAACAGTTCACAAAGATATGTTATATTTGGACACAAGGATTAAAAAACAGTATCTTGGAACTTGTAATAAAAGATTGAACTTTTTGACCAAATGGATACATGAAATATTTAAAAAACTGTTAATAACCAAAGATAAGGAAAAAAAATTTCCAGATCTGAAAAAAATGATGTTAAAAGCAGCTTGACAATAGTACGAACCACAAAAAAAATCATCAAAACAACACAACGAGGCTCTGATGCCAATTGTAGGACCGAAAAGTAATGATTTTTATGTGATTCGGGAGGTCGAGGTTGATCAAAATAGATGAACTCCATGTTTGGTTCTAGAGAGATAAAGTAGAGAGAGGGTGAAGAAAAAGGGTAATATTATTATCAAATGAAAGTAACACAATTTCCCACACCCCTCATGGAGAGTCATGAGGGGTATTTATATGCTCATCCTATTACATGTTTGCCTTTAGTACAATAGTAGTCCCTAAGGGCACAACTAACTACGTATCTAGTCCAATTCACATATGTGACGTTATCTTTATAAAAGAGCGAGGCTAACAGAATCAAAGCAAACCTTTCAAAGGTAAAGGCCATAACCGATTTGCAAGCCCCAAAGACATTGAAGGAGGTACAAAGCCTTAATGGAAAGCTAGTAGCGCTGAGCAGGTTCTTGTCGAAGGGTGCAGATCGATCACTACCATTCTTTAAAACCCTTATAGGATGTACGGATAAGAAGACCTTTCAATGGAGTGTTGAAGCTGAAGCTGCTTTTCAAAAGTTGTAAGAGTTTATGGAAATCCTACCGACCCTTACAGCCCCAAACAAAGGAGAGGTATTATACATGTATATCGCGGCGTCATACGAAAGTATTAGTGCAGTACTCCTAGCGGAAAGGGAAAATAGGCAAGTTCCAATCAACTTCGTCAGCCAGGTTTTGCAAGGAGCTGAATTAAGTTACCCAGAATTAGAAAAGTTAATTCTTGCTTTGGTTCACGCCGTAAGACGCCTCCGAAGGTACTTCCAAGCTCACCCGATCACAGTACTGACCGATAAGCCCATCAAACAAATACTATCGAAGCCTGAGAAGTCGGGAAGGATAGCTAAATGGGCCATCGAATTAGGAGAGCATGAAATAGAATACAAAGGGAAAAACTCCATAAAAGGTCAAATACTCGCAGACTTCCTCGCAGAAACTCCCTCCGAACCAAGTAAAGATAAGGAACCTTCGAAGAAAGAGGATAACTGGAAGTTATACACAAACAGAGCCTCAAGCTCTAACGGTTCAGGAGCAGGGTTGATGTTAGTCAATCCAGAAGGGAAATAGTACACTTACGCACTGCGATTCGAATTTGAAGCGACCAACATTGAAGCAGAATATGAAGCTTTGCTAGTAGGCCTATGTCTAGCTAAAGATATGGAAGTACGCAACCTTTCAATCTTTGTTGACTCGCAGCTGGTCGCCAATCAAATTAATGGCTCCTATGAGGCAAGACAGCCCACCATCAAACAATACCTGGATAAAGCAAAGGAAATCCTTAAGGGATTTGAATCCTACACCATTGAGCACGTCCGAAGAAACCAAAATAAAAAGGCAGACGCGTTAAGCAAGCCATCCACAATGGCCTTTGCTCACTTAACCAAAGAAGTCCTAGTTGAAGTATTAGCTGAAAGGTCCATCCAAAGGAAGGAAGTATCGGATGTGATATCCGAAAAAGGGGCCAATTGGATGACTCCCATAAGGGAGTACTTGATAAGCGGTATCCTACTGAAGGATCCAAAGTTAGCAAGGAAAGTCAGGATCAAGGCTCCTTAATACAGGCTAATAGGAGACTACCTCTATAGAAGATCTTTTCTATCACCTTGGCTTCGTTGTGTCTGGCCCAAATAGGCTGCGAACATAATTCATGAAGTCCACGAAGGATCTTGTAGTCTGCACGCAGGACCTCGCTCTGTGGTCTCTAAAATAACGAAGCTAGGGTATTACTAGCCATCAATGCATAGGGATGCAATCGAAATAATACACAAATGCGAGGCGTGCCAGATCCACTCGAAGGTCCCAAGATTACCTAAACAAGACATGACTTCTGTCACATCTGCATGGCCTTTTTCCTAATGGGGAATCGACATAGTTGGACCTCTGCCAATAGCACCAAGAGGAGTGAAAGTTTTGGTCGTAGCCATTGACTATTTCACCAAATGGGTCGAGGCCAAGCCTTTGGAATTTGTGACAGGCAGACACATGGAAAAATTTGTATGGGAACACATTATTTGCCGCTTCGGAGTCCCCCACATCATTATCTCTGATAACGGGAAGCAATTTGCTGAGGGAGTATTTCCTACTTTTTGCAATGGTTTAAAAATCAAGCAATCTTTCACATCCGTGTATCACCCTCAAGGTAATGGTCAGGTGGAAGTCACCAACAAAGACATTATCAATGGGATTGAAAGAAGGCTGGGACAAAGTCACCACGGGTGGGTAGATGAGCTACCCCAAGTCCTCTAGGCCCATAAGACGTACCCCAAATCAAGCCACGGGGAAACACCTTTTAGCCTCACTTACGGCACAGAAGTTGTCATCCCTCAGAGATAAGTGTAGAAACGGAACGCATTATGAACTTCGATGCCTCAGGAAATGAAGAGATGCTTCAAGAAAATCTAGATTTACTCGAAGAACTGAGAGAAATAGCTTCTATCAGAGAAGCTATGTACAAGCAAAAGTTGGAAAAATATTACAACAACAGGGTTCGACCTTCAAGCTTCAAGCCAGGCGAATACGTTCTTTGACTTAATAGTGCAAGCAAAGTCGAATACCAAGGAAATTTGGGACCCACATGGGAAGGACCTTACATAGTAGCAGAAGCCTACGGTAATGGAGCCTATAAGCTGGCGACAATCTTCGGAGACGAAGTCGACAGGACATGGAATGGCACCAACCTTCGTAAATTTTACATATATAACTTACAACTTTTTAGAGAACTTGTTTGTTTTAAATTTATGTATTGCACTCTTCTCATTCTGGGAAAGAAGCATTAATGGTAGACGTATTAGTATTCATTTCATAAAATGATGTAATCCTCCCTACCCAATTAATGATATAACGCATTTCCCTCGAATCTCTTGTTTCGTTTTATACAACAAAGATTTATTCGGCCAAGTACTACAAGTTTCAATGTTCGAAGGATGACTTAAGATATTCGTGTCTTGCACACAACATCCATTATAATTCACATTAACTTTCCTAAAATGTCTAGGGGTATTTGAATCCCTCTGACTATAAGGATAAAGGTGGAGTGGGTCGCAACCCTCCGTCAGCAGTTAAATTATACGATTGCTAAAAATCTTGGTTCAAAGTACACACAATAAGGATATTCATCTACGGTAACCTTAGGTTGTATATTAACGTTGTTAAATAACGTTGAGAGAAGAGAGACATTATATTAAAAGGATAAAAATCCTAAGGCAAGTAGATAACAAAAAAGAAATCATCCTAAAAATCAAGGTGGCAAGAAGAAAACATGATTCGGAGGGTACAAACCACCCTCGGGATAAAATCATTGCCAACAAGGCAGAATTTATGCATTCTTTGATGAGTTGGGATCTTCTTAATGAGAGGGAGGCTTCACAGGAGAGGTCCTCCTACTTGGAGAGGAAGGCTGAATCCTACAGGGCTTCTTCGACAGTAGTTTTTCAACGGAGGCCATTCGATCTTTGGTTGCCTCAAAAAGAAAAGGAAACTCTGCTGATACAAACGCATTGCTGACAGCATCGTATTCCGTTTTATGCGAAGGGCGATAGTAAGGAACCTTCGACAAGATCACAGGCTCTCCAATTTCAGCAATTTCTTCCAGGGTAGTACATTTACCGTAGAACATGGCAGCATTCACCAAGTTAGCCACCACTTGTCCGACTTCATCACTATGATACAACTCCATAGCAATGTAAGGAACAACTTTGGCCACAACCTCTACCCTATCTTTCTGGAGACCTTCACATTGAAGGTCTAAAGCAGCTGCCTCCTGTTGCAACTTAGCTTTTTGCTCCATGAGCCTATTGTTGGTCCCTTTTACTTGGTTATCAGTAACTAGAAAGCTAAAGTAACCAAGTTGTATGACTTGAACACAGATGCATGAAAATGATTAACAATAAAGTAACGTAAAAATAAGAGACAATATTTTCCAACGTTTAATTCTTTATTAGAAGTTAATCACAAAGAATCGTACCCAAGTGTTTGTGGAATAACACTTGGGGTTGAATTGACAAGTATTGTATGGACTCCTCACTAAACTCAACTAAGTGAGTGACAACTTAAATTACCCACTGAGCTATCTCAGGGGCTTGTGTTGTTCTTTGGAGGAGTAAAGTGGTTTGTGAATGCTTTGCATTAATTGCACAAACTTGTCAACTTTTACTCCTCACATTTGCTTCCTATTTTTTATACACAAGTATAGAACAACTAAATATACATTGGACCTAAAGCTTCCTTAACAATATCTTGAAAGATATTATTCTTCTGGCAAGGAACCTTCATTGAGTTAGGTCCAAAAGTTACTTTCTGATGACAGACTGGTTTTAACCATTTTGGGAAAGTTTGACATTAAAGTGATAAAGCACTTTAATGAAGCAGCTCAGACTTTCCCGCCCAGTCCCGCCAAAACTTCAGTCTTCATGTCACCAGTCTTCAGTACGATTAAGTTGTTGAGGAGTCATTGGGGTTCAGTGAGTTATTGTCATCCTCACTGAACCCATCACCTTCTTCTTGGCTTAGATCACACTTCATTGAGTTCCGCCTCACTGAATGGAGAACCATTCTTCTTAGGCTCGGTCTTAGCATCCTGAAGGTGACTCACTGAGTTACTGTTCACTCAGTGACTTGTTTACACTTAGGGGATTTTACGTTCAAATCCTTGTTAGAAGATTTGGGGAATTCAGTGACCCAACAATCTCCCCCTATTTGAACATACAAATAGCCTAAGTGATACTTGATTCAGCATGAGTTGTCAGGGTACATCTTCTCTTGCTGAATGTTTGTTGTAATTGTAAGTAGGACATAACTATTTAAACAAAACATCAGTTTATTCATAGCTATTACATTTTCCTACAAATTACAAACAAAATAAAGATAGTTGTTGCAGATCAGATGTTCAGATGATAGCCAAGTCCCTCAATTTTAGCTTTCTTTGATCTCAGCAGGTGTTTCTCAGGATGCTTCTCAATCTTGGTCCTAAGGTCCTTACAGAACCTTTGGTTTGCACCACTTTGTATAGGAGAAGCTAACATCAGGTACGTTACCATTGTCGTGACCCCTGCCTTGTCTATATCAGACCACCTTTGGAAGGCAAGGTCTCCATATTCATCTGTAAAGGATAGACCTCGTTCAGGGGTTTCAAGCACAGTATTGTTCACGAAGGTGATTCCTTCAGGAACGGACCTATCACAATCCAATCCTGGGACCTTGACCTCAGGCTCGGATTCAATGTGCTTCCTTTTCCTCTTGGTGGCTGTTGATGAAGCAGTTCCTGTTGTTGGAGCAGGAAGAAGGGAGGGAATATTGAGGGCTTCAGGCATTGCTCTCAGTCTGTCATACCTTTCACTCAGTGACTTGAGAAGTTGATCAACAACGACACCATTTTTCTTGGCAATGATGGGACGGAGTTCAACAAGTTCAGTGATCCCAAAGTCAGCGAATTTGAATGGGTTATGAATGTCCATGATTCTTTTATCAGCCCCCCTGAAGACAGTGACCATTGCGGGTTTGGTATTCCTGTGGATTTTGATGTCAGTGATGGTTTCAGGCTTCAATCTTTCCTTCATCACCCAGTGATATCTTTCAACCCTGGTCTTTCTGATTTGAGCTTGCCTTTTCAGCTTTTCTTCCCTTTCCCTTTTCAGAGCAATCATCTGTTCTTCCTGAGCCTTTTTAAAGGCTGCACCAGCTTGCTAAGAAGCTAGTGCCTCAGTATCCAGACCAATCTTTTCAGCCTCCTCATGAACAACCTGTATCAGTTCAGGCTTGCTCAATTTTTCTTCTTCAGCTGCCTTTGCCGCTTTCTCAACTCTTTCCATGTAGTCTTGTATTTGGTCATGGGTGAGTTGATAGATTTTTCCATTAATTTCATACGGGACCCTGATAGGTTCATCAGGTTCAACTCTGACAATTTTGGAGGCAGGCTGGAGTCTTACTTCAGGTTCTGAGGTGGTGGCTATGCTTTTTCCTCTGTCCTGAAGGAGAGTGGAGGAGACTGGTTCCTCTTGTGGGGGAACTTGAGTGATTGGTGTGGCTTCAGTGACATGCTCCCCCTCAGTGTGAGAGGGTTGTCCAGCTTCTTGTTCATCAGTAACAGGGGTTTCAGGAACATTCTCCCCCTCAACAATTGCCAGAGCTACAGTGATGGCAAGTGTTGGAGTTACTGAAGATGAAGTAGAAGTACCCTTGAAGGCTTGAAACATTTCCGTCATCATGGACTTGATCTCCACAGTATCCTGATGAATGAGAGATACCTTGGAGTCAAGTGAAGCCTGAGAATTTTCAAGGGCAGTCATCCTGGATCCCATTGTCCATGCCAGAGATGTGGACTTCAGGGATTGAGCTGTCACTGATGCTTCCAACTGAGTGAAGGAAGACCTGAGGGACTCCACCGTGGAGCTGAGAGTCTGAACATTTGAATCCCTTATCAAACCAAGTAACTCAGTAAGAGCCGCCGAGTTGACCTGATACGTCTCAGATGCCTGAAGAATTTTCTTGTTGAGCTCAGGATCATCTTTGACTGATTCTTGAACTGACTTAACCCCTGTAGCCAGCTCCTTAAGGGATTCCAAAAACTGATTGATGTGTGAAGCCATTTGTGTCAGGGAGTGACAGACAGTGGAATTTTGCTCCCTGACATCATCATTGTAGTCTTCAACAGCATCTTTGAGGAGGTGATAGTGGACTGCTTGCTCAGCATGCATGTCAAACACCTCTTCAGTGACCCCCCTGTACAAAATATTGGTAATTTTCTTGATGAACTTTTGGAAGGCTCTTTCAGTGAGAGGAGTTGAATCGTCTTCTGAGGTTTCCGGCTCGGAATGTTGTTCATCTTCGTCATGGTTAGAGGTTTGAGGAGACTGAGTAACAGGTTCAGGGACTGTCTCCTCATCCTCCATATTATCTCCGGCCGTGAATACTTCCTCGTCACTGTCGAATTCATCATCAGAAAATAAGAATGCCTGAGCATCCGCCAGGGAGGTAATCTGCAACAAATGGAGGTTATCTGGCTCCTCTTCATAGGAAGATTTTCCTTCGTTTTGGCCAGGTCCTGACCCCTCAAATCCGGTAGGTTGTGTTTTACCTACCTGGTCTTTAAGGTCAGTTCCCGAGTAATGCGCACCTCCGAGAGTGGTTTTGGGTTCCATATCAGCGGGTGGTTTATATCCCTCTGAATCTTTGTCCCCCGTGACCCCTTCAGACACTGATGGGTGTTTCTCAGTGCCATCACGAGGAGCCGTGATTGTTGTGTCCCTATCAGCGGGTTGTATGTTTCCCACTGAGTCTTGGGGATGAGTAGGGGTGCCCTCAGACAAAAGCTTTGATTTGCGAATGTCCTCATCAGGCAGATGAGTGGTTGAGTCCCCCTTTCCAACAGGCTTGTTCTGGCCTGTCGAAGGTTTAGGGACATGAACTCCCTGATGCTTGGGTTTTGATCTACCCGAGCCTTTAGCAGGATGTGATTGTTTGTGGACCCCCTTCTCAGTGGAGTAGTGTTGCCCCACCGAGGATTTAGGATCCCTTACTCCCTGAGACTCTGGTTGTGATTTGCCAGAGCCTTTAGCAGGATGTGAAGGTTTGGTTTGTTTCGGCTCAACCGTCTTGTTTATGACAGTAGAGTCTTTGGAAACGGGTATGCCCGAGGACACTGAGTGTGATGTCTTAGTGCCCTCCGATGGCTTTTGTTGCAGGCCTAGTGACTGGGTTATTATTCTCAGGGTGTCCGCAGTCAAGGGCGGTATTTCAGGCCCCTTTTGGGCAGCCTTAAGGTTAGAGGTCTCAGTGTCGAGTGACTTGGGTTGAGCCACCTTCCTGGACCCCTGTCCCTTCTTCCTCTTCACCTTTTTGGTGGGAGAGGGTACTGGTGATATAATATTGTCACCCTAGATAGCAGTACGCATATATAGGGTCAGGGTGACTGGTGTAACCTCAAGAGGGTCACGAGAGTAATTAGCCTTGTGTAACACTTCAGGCCCAAAACCTACTGCATCAGGCTTTGCATACTCAGACCCAAGCAAGTCTTGTAGGGCACAGGAAATGAATCTAGGGTATGACATAAGTTTTTTCCTAGACTTCCCCCCTAACTTTGCTATGAGGTCCTTGAAGATCAATTCTCCAAGGTCAATGAATCTACCCTCAATGAGACTGAACAATATCATTGCTTGAGTATTTTTCAATTGCTCAGTAGAGGATTTATTTCCCCCGAGGACCTGAATGACAAAGGTCATTATTATCCTCCAGGGAGCTGGGAACCAAGTCTTGATGATTGGGGCTTTGGATAGTAGGGCCCCAAGTGCCACTTCAGGGTGAAGTTTGTCATAAGGCCCTAGCGTCAGTAAGACCTCCTTCACATCTTTATCATATGGTGGGACAACGAAGGTCTGTGTGTAATCAAGCCCAGTGGCTTTGACAAAAGTTTTATAGTCAAGAGTTAGGGACTTAGTTCCATTCTTGACTGTAAACTTTATTTTGGCCTCTTTGGGCACATCAGGGCTTTCAACCACTGCTGTGCACCAAAATTCCCTCAAATATTCAGGGTAGATGACTGAGGGGTTTTTGTGAATGCGGTGGTCAGAAAGCAGTTCTGAGGGAACTTCACCACTTCCCTGTATTCAGGGAACCCTTCAGGGTAGGCAAAGTTCCCCACCACATTATTCTTGGTGAGGTCTACGCTTTCCATTTGGAAATCCACATTGGGTGCGTATTTTATGACCTTAGAAGAAGCCATTTGGTATGATACAAAGCCTGGTTTTAGTTTGAAAATGGGTATTGGTGAGGGAAACACACGCAGTTTTGAAAAAAACAATTTGCAAGAGTTTAGTTATGATTTTAAAAAGCGTGTGTGTGTTTCCCTTTTTGTGGGGGTATTTATAGGGGGAATTAGGGTAGTGATGTTGCGGATATCAAAAACTTATAATATTCAACCGAAACGGCATAATAATATAGGTTTGAGATCCGCATTAAATATCACGATTCCCACTACCCCTTTTTTTCTCACCCTTTGGGGTGTCTCTGCAAATAATGCACTTTTGCAGAAAAAAAATCATCACACATTTTGTGTGTGAGAGAGCATTTAATGCTCAGTGGTGTTTGGTGAGAGAGATGTGGGGGCCCAAGATGTGGATGCCAGTTGTGTAAGTGACATATATTCCTATATTTAATAGGAATCAGTTACCTACCTGGGACATTTACTAAGTATTCGGATCATTTAGTTAGGGTATTTAATGCCATTTTCATCCACAGCCCCCTGAATGAATTATCATTCAATAAGAACTTTCAGGAAGGGATGTGATCAGGGACCTAGAGAATATACATCATGTTGGAACACTTTTTGATCAGTTCCCTGATTCTATGTCCAACATGCCCAGTTCAGCTTTCAATCTTGTGAAAGTGGGTTCATCCAAAGGTTTAGTGAAGATATCAGCTAGCTGATACTCAGTGGGGATGAAATGTAGTTCAATTTCTCCATTAGAGATATGGTCCCTGATGAAGTGGTATCTGATGTCAATGTGCTTGGTTCTTTGATGAAGTACTGGATTGTTTGAGATGGCTATGGCACTAGTATTATCACAAAAGATAGGTACCATCTTATACTGAATGCCATAGTCACTCAGTTGGCTCTTCATCCATAGTACATTTGCACAACATCCTGCAGCAGCCATATATTCAGCTTCAGCTGAGGACATGGCCACTGACTGTTGTTTCTTTGTACTCCAACACACAAGTTTACCACCAAGAAATTGGCAGGATCCTGAAGTACTTTTCCTATCCATGTTACATCCGGCATAGTCAGAGTCAGTGTACCCTTTGAGGTCAAATCCTGAACATTTTGGGTAATACAAGCCAAGGTTTGGAGTACCCTTCAGGTACCTGATGATTCTTTTGACAGCAGTGAGATGTGATTCTTTAGGGTCAGCCTGGTATCTGGCACACCGGCAGACTGAGAATTGGATATCAGGCCTTGAGGCAAGTAAGTACATCAGGGAGCCAATCATTCCTCTGTATTGGGTTTGATTCACTGATTTTCCAGTGAGATCAGGGCCAAGGTTGTTTGGAGGAACCATAGGGGTTTTCACTGAAGAGCAGTCAGTGAGCTCATACTTCTTCAGTAGGTTCCTGAGGTATTTTTCTTGGCAAATGGATATTCCTTTATCAGTTTGTTTGATTTGGAGTCCAAGAAAGTATGTGAGTTCACCCATCATGCTCATTTCAAACTTTGTGGTCATAAGTTTTTCAAATTGTTTGCAAAGTTTGTAACTTGTTGAGCCAAAGATGATGTCATCAACATATACTTGGACAAGAATGACATCATCCTTTGTTCTGTAGATGAACAGTGTGTTGTCAATTCTTCCTCTGACAAACTTGTTTTGGATCAGGAAGGCTGAAAGAGTTTCATACCATGCCCTGGGTGCTTGTTTCAGTCCATAAAGGGCTTTGTTAAGCTTGTAGACATGGTTGGGGTATTCACTACTTTCGAAACCAGGAGGTTGTTGCACATAAACATCTTCTTTGATGTTACCATTGAGGAATGCACTTTTAACATCCATTTGATAAACCTTAAAGTTCATGTAAGTTGCATAGGCAAGGAAGATCCTGATGGCTTCCATTCTTGCAACAGGTGCAAAGGTTTCCTCATAGTCCATACCTTCCTGTTGATTATATCCTTTGGCAACCAGTCTTGCTTTGTTTTTGATGACTGTGCCATTTTCATCGGTCTTGTTTTTAAAGACCCATTTCATACCAATGATTAAAACACCCTGGGGGCATTCAACAAGGGTCATGACATCATTTCTGTTAAATTGTTCCAATTCATCTCTCATGGCCTGAACCCAACTTTCATAAGTCGGGGCTTCTTTGACATTTTTAGGCTCAATTTCTGAGAGATAGTCAGCATAAAGACATATATTGGCAGTGGCAGCCTTGAGTTTGGCAGCCTTGCTTCTTGTGAGCATGCCTTCAGTGGGTTCACCAATGATGTTCACAAGCTCAATGATTTTGGATCTAGTCCAGCTATCCTGGGGTTTGGGATAGGAATTTGAGCTTGTAGGAGCCTGATTAGATTCAGACTCAGGAACATGAGGTAACTCATCAATATGTCCTTCAGTGACAACAGTAGGAACAATTTGTTCTGAGGGTTCCTGAACAATTTGTTCAGTGGTGTCAGTCTCATTTGAGACAGGCTGAGTTTCTATGAACTCACTGATAGGTGGTTGGGGTAGGTTGTGAAGGATGATGTAATAGGAGACATCAGCATCAGCTTGATATTGGGTTGAGGGATTGTTCTCAGGATGATACTCATCAGGAGGATACCTTGATGAGTCATCAATACCAATTTCTTCAACTGAGGAATTTGAGAACCTGATGGATTCAGTGCTCTCATCAACAGTAATGTGATAAGTTTCCTCAGTTTGTTGTCTCCTTGTGTTGAACACCCTGAAGGCTTTAGAGACCAAGGAGTATCCCAGGAAGTATCCATCATCAGCTTTGGCATCAAATTTTCCTAAGTGATCCTTGTGATTATGTATAAACACAGGACACCCAAATACATGAAAATAGCTGATATCAGGGATCCTTCCTTTGAATATCTCATAAGGTGTCTTATTATGCCATTTTACAATGATTGACCTGTTTTGAGTGTAGCAGGCTGTTTTAACTGCCTCAGTCCAAAAATGTTTTGAGAGGACTGAGCCATTCAGCATTGTTCTTGCTGCCTCAATGAGTGTTCTATTCTACTCCATTTTGTTCAGGAGTATAGGGAGAAGTGAAATTTTGAGAAATTCCTTTCTCATCACAAAAACACTCAAGGTCTTGGTTTTTGAATTCAGTGCCATTGTCAGTCCTGATCTGTTTAACTTTGACATCATTTTGATTTTCAATGTTCCTGACAAGTGACATGATTATTTCAGCTGCCTGACTCTTTTTGGTCAGGAAGTAAACCCAAGTATATCTTGAGTATTCATCCACTATGACCAGAGTATACTTCTCATGGTGAATGGACATTGGACTGACAGGTCCAAAAAGGTCCATATGAAGAAGATGTAGGCAGCTTTTGATGGAAAAGGTTTGTTTGGTTTTGAATGATGCCCTGTGGTGTTTTCCTTTTTCACAAGCAGAACAAGGCTTGTCTTTGGTATACACCAGGGATGGAAGGCCCAGAACTTTGTTCTGTTTGGCCAGGTTGTTGATGTTTTTGAAGTTAAGATGAGAGAGTCTCCTATGCCATAGCCAGTTGATTGTCTCACTTGCCTTAGAGAATAGACAAGTCCCATTTTGAGTCAGGGAAGACATGTCAAGGACATATACATCATCCCTTCTAGGGGCAATCAACACAACTTCCTTATTGGCATTAAAGATGGTCCCTCTCTTGTCATCAAACTGAACTATGTATTTGGCATCACATAGTTGGGAAACACTTATCAAGTTGTACTTGAGACCATTAACATAAGCTATTCTTGTAAAAACTATACCATTGCAGTTTAATGAACCATAACCTTCAGTAGGAGCTGATGAGTTATCACCAAATACTACTTTGGGTCCTGGTTCTTCCACATATTTGTGCAGAAAACTTTTCACACCAGCCATGCTTCTGGAGCATCCACTATCTAGATGCCAAGTAGGATCCTTGATGTGTTTCTGCACAAATAGTAAACGGGGTTAGTTTTTGTTGTTGACCCACTTTCTAGTGGGCTTGGTCCTTATGGACTTTTTGAACTCAGTTAGTGAATCATGGTCTGAAGTTGTGTGACCTGAGCTTCCACATGTTTTACATTTTGTGGAAGTTAATGCCTCAGGTGACTGAGAAGTGTTGGTCTGATTTTTCCTTCTGGACTGAATCACTTTGTCATGCCCCCTGGTTTCATGGGAGGGATCTCCACAGATGTCACAGCATACTTTCATCATACAATCATCAGGAAGATGATCATTGAAACCACAGTGAGGACATGGTGAGAAAGGCTTAGCCTTCAGTCTTTGTTTGGAAGGTGTGGCATACTGATAGCCTTGGGTTTTGTATAGACCCCTTGCTTTAAAAGAAGCAGTGTGGGGGATGTGATCACAAGTTCTGTGGTCCTCTTGTTTGCATATCATACAAAACAGGACTCTGTAGCATTTATCAGTGTTGTGATTTGGATAATTGCACAGTTCACATCTCCCTGAGGGTCTGGGTGTGGTTTTTGGTTTGGAGGAACCTGAGGATACTGAGGGCTTTGTAGATTTTGAGTCAGAGTTTTTCTCAGTAGACTCAATTTTCTCACTCAGCATCCTGACAAGTTCAGCAAGCTGATCAACCTTTGTGTCAGTGCTTTCAGGCTTCACTTCAGTTTTTACTGAAGGTTTTTGGTGTTCAGTGGGTGCAGGAGTAGGTCTCTTCAGAATAGTCCTTCCTAATCCTGATTTCTCTTTAGGAGAATGTGGTTGAAAGACTAATGGTGCAAGGTCTGAATTGGGTTCTGCTCCCTGAAGTTGTTTCAGTGGAGGGAGTGGTGAATCAGACTTAGACTCAGTGATGGACTCAGTAGGACTAAGTTCATCAGTGACTCCTAGCAGCTCCTTGATAGCCTGACTTTCATGCTCCAGGATTCTTCCAGTGTTAAAATTTGGCAATTTACGATCAGGATTGTTTCTTTCAATCCAATCACTGGGCTTGGGAGCTAGTTCTTTGCTAGAGAGTATGTTGGTTAATAGAAAAGTTGTGGAATGGCTACTCTCCCCAGAAACTTCAGTGAGTTGGTCATCACCCAGACCAGCCTTTTTGGGGCTGGGTGAGAGACTCAGTGTTTGAAAAAGTTTAGGGTTTTTCTGAGTCCATTTCCAAATAGTTTCCTTTTCTTTCTTAAGTTCTTCCTGAAGAGCTTGATTTTGTTTTACAAGTTCAGAGTTTTGAATTTGAAGTGTAACACTTTCCAGCTTGGCTTGTTTTAAGGCAAGTAATTCATCTCTACTATGATTTAATTCAAAACTCAGTTTGTTAAATTTTGAAAACAAATTAAGTCTTTGCTCTTCAACATACTTAAGATCAACATTAATATAATCTAAGTAAGATTTCCAATAATCATTATCATCCATAGAAAGTAAAAGATTTACCTTTCTCATAGTGATGTTGACCCATTCACCATTTCTTGCATGACTCTTCCCCACAGCAAGTTTGTTGTCTTCTGACAGAGCCATCAGGGCGCTGATGTGAACTTCATCATCATCAGAGGACACTTCAACCTCATCCCAGTCATATGTTTCAGCAACAAGCCCTTTGTTCTTGGCTTGAGTAGGCTTTGGAGCCTGAGGAGGCTGAGACACTGTTGAGGATGATTCAAGAAGGGCAAGCTTAGCTTTTGCCTTTCTGTACTTTGCTTCAAAGTCAATTTAAGGGACTTTTTCAAATCTTTGACTAGACTGAAGCATTTTTGGTTGAAATTTGCTGGGGCCTGAAAATGAGTTGTTTCCTGAAAACTTGAAAGATGGTTCTGAGGTTGTTTTTGAAAAACAATCTTTAGCAAAATGCCCCATTTTGCCACATTTAAAGCATTCAGTATTGTCATTTGCTTTAAAAGGAAATTTGTTTTTCTTAAAAAACCTTTTTGAATTAGCAAGGAGTGCTCTTTCATGAAATTCAATTTGAAGATCATTAAGATATTCCTCACTGGTTCTTTGGTCAACCTCATCATCAGATCCATCCTGAAAATCCGGCACAACACCTTTTGAATAGAAAGCAGTTGATATGGGTGTAATTGTCAAGGCCTTTTTGGTCTCCTGAGCTTTACCAGGGTATCTCCTGGTGATAAGATTGTCTTCATAGACAAACTTCCCATAGATGGCAGGGAGCTCAAGGTTCTGAATGTGGTTTGCATTTCTCAATCCCTGAGAGAAGTTTAACCACTTCTCAGGGAGACTGTTGACAAAACCAACATTGATTTCATGTTTTGACAGTATAACACCATCATTGGTCAGCTCATTCAGGAGGGTCTTATACCGAGTATAAGTCTCAGAGAGACTTTCAGAATCCTTGGCCCTGAAGGTGTTGAATTCAAGCTTCAGGTCCATGATTCTATTCTCTTTGGTATCAGAAGGCCCTTCATAGCTATGAACCAGGTCAGTCCATGTCTGCTGGGCAGTGGGACAGTTGATCACTGATTCCATTATATCATCAGGAAGGCATGATATAATGATGCTTTTCAGGCGCTGGTCTTGATTGACCACCCTCCTTTCATCTGGGGTCCACTGAGCTTCAGGTTTGATTAAACCTTGGGTAGTTGTTGGGACATATGGACCCTCATTAATCAATTTGATGTAATAAGGTTCCATCCCAGTTAAGTAGCAAAGCATTCGCTTTTCCCACTTATTAAATTTGCCAGCTTCAAGTCGAGGGGCAGTTGCTGAATAACTTCCACCCTTTTTATCAACAAGCTGGGTAACATCTATGTCAGTCATAGTGGGATCTTGATTTTAAAAACTTGAGCACTCTTATGTTTTGAAAACAAGTTTAAGTTTTACAAATCAGAGGCTCTGATACCACTTGTTGGTCCCTTTTACTTGGTTATCAGTAACTAGAAAGCTAAAGTAACCAAGTTGTATGACTTGAACACAGATGTATGAAAATGATTAACAATAAAGTAACGTAAAAATAAGAGACAATATTTTCCAACGTTTAATTCTTTATTAGAAGTTAATCACAAAGAATCGTACCCAAGTGTTTGCGGAATATCACTTGGGGTTGAATTGACAAGTATTGTATGGACTCCTCACTAAACTCAACTAAGTGAGTGACAACTTAAATTACCCACTAAGCTATCTCAGGGGCTTGTGTTGTTCTTTGGAGGAGTAAAGTGGTTTGTGAATGCTTTGCATTAATTGTACAAACTTGTCAACTTTTACTCCTCACATTTGCTTCCTATTTATACACAAGTATAGAACAACTAAATATACATTGGACCTAAAGCTTCCTTAACAATATCTTGAAAGATATTATTCTTCTGGCAAGGAACCTTCATTGAGTTAGGTCCAAAAGGCACTTTCTGATGACAGACTGGTTTTAACCATTTTGGGAAAGTTTGACGTTAAAGTGATAAAGCACTTTAATAAAGCAGCTCAGACTTTCCCGCCCAGTCCCGCCAAAACTTCAGTCTTCATGTCACCAGTCTTCAGTACGATTAAGTTGTTGAGGAGTCATTGGGGTTCAGTGAGTTATTGTCATCCTCACTGAACCCATCACCTTCTTCTTGGCTTAGATCACACTTCACTGAGTTCCGCCTCACTGAATGGAGAACCTTTCTTCTTAGGCTCGGTCTTAGCATCCTGAAGGTGACTCACTGAGTTACTGTTCACTCAGTGACTTGTTTACACTTAGGGGATTTTACGTTCAAATCCTTGTTAGAAGATTTGGGGAATTCAGTGACCCAACACCTATTCTTTTTAGATTTAAGACTTGAACACTTAGACTCAAGAACAGACACTCTCCTTTAGCCCAATCGCTTTGGCCTCCTCCATTTTGAGCCTACCACACTCAGCTTGGGCTTCCTTTAGTTGATTGGAAAGTTTCATGGCATTGGCTTGTAGATCCTGCACAGTTGGGTTCTTCTCAATTTCCTTCGTAGCTTTGTCACACTTTGCTTTCAACTCGGCAATCAGCAGCTCCCTATTCTCCTCTCGAGCCAAAACCACATTCATTTCCTCTTTAGCATTCTTGACAGTCCGAAACAGTTCTCTTGTTCGGGTGTTGAGATGGTTATCTAGGACAGCTTGTCTTATGTAGCTTTTGTCATGAAGGTCACACAAATTCTCTATCGACATATTATCCAGGATTCCTTTCCAGCGGGCAAGGGTAACACCTTCAACCAGTCGATGGCAAGCTAGGGAATTGGGGAGTTCCTTTATGTTATATAACCCTACACATATTCAAGTGATGAGCTGTTTGAAGCTTTAAATTAATTTTGTGACGATAGTTAAGCCGTAATGAGTTGCTACCATGAATGTCCTCATCATCTAAATCCTCGGCGGGTGCTGTAGCAGTAGTTTTATCCTGGGATTCCTTCTGTTTTGTAACTCTGGATAGGGGCGTTGGTATGTCAAGCTTCCTCTTAATAGGAGGCTTTGAAGCCTTCATTCCAGTCCCTTTCCTTTCATGTACCCTATCAGCTATACCAGAGGTTCCAACATAAGTCAAGGGACCATCATTAGAGGAAAGGATTTCCACATAAGGAATGTCTTCTATTGCCAAGGGAGCTTCCTTGGCATTGATAGGAGCCATCCCTTCAATTGATGTCGTTGGCTCCAATACCATGGCATCCACGTCATTATTTTTTACTAAGACTGACAGAGAACCTACCCCGTAGCTGAAGTCTCTAGGATCCCTGGGAATGAAGCTAGCTTCCTTTGCACCACCAGATATAACGAATATTCGGAAGGCCATTACTACAAAATAAACAGATACATAAATATCATTAGATATGTTATTCATCTATGTTAAGTTACATATACATACTTTGGCCATCACAATGGATTTCTGACAATAAGGGAGATCCTTCCCAACGGTCCACAAGACCAGCCATAAAGAGGATGGGCTCTGGAAAGGTTTGCACATCCACTGGGTATCTAGCGAGACGTTGGTAGAGTGGATCGCTTCGGATATTGTGGGGAAGCTGATCATTGAATTTCTTACGATCAAAACGGAATGCTTCATTCAAGAGTGCTGGATATTGCGGAGGTATGATTGAATCTTGCACATAAAAGAATTTTCCTTTCCAATTGGTTATGTTTATAAATGGTTTGGTGATCAACACGGGCACATCTGCTTCACCCCTCTTCGACAGTGTTAGCCAATCTCCTCTAGGACATAGGTTAAGGAAGCCTCGAAGCACATTTAGTGTGGCCTCGTAACCATACGCCTTACACATTACTATGTAGGTGGTAAGCTTGGCTAGATCGAAGGGATTAAACCTTGAAATATGCACCTCATAATATTGTAGCAGCTCTAGAAATAATGGATGCAGGGGTATTCTTGGATTTGACCAGGTAAAGGCATGAGTATACAAACCCACATACCCTTTTGGGGCATCATAGATGCTTTGATTATTTTTTGGGAGCATAACTTTGTGTTGTTTGGGTATCTGGTAATCATCTAGAAAGAGGGCTAGGGCTTCTCTAGAAAGAGTACATTTTTGTTGTCTTATGATACGTTTGGCATCCATACTCATAGTTATTATGTGATACCTAAAGTTCTAACTACAAGATAAGAGAAGAGGTTACTTTTTGATTATTGCAGATAAATACGTCACAGCTTTGTGAAAATTGCAATGAAAAAAGGTGTGTGTAACTTAGGGTTTGAGAGTACATAGGTATTTATACTATACGTAGTTGTATCTAGTAGCGGCTTTAAATTTTGAAAAATCGTTTGAGATTACCGATAATCATGTCGTTACAATCTTTTGTTCAACGTATTGGTCATAGGCATGCACATTTAATGCGTTTTTGAATTTCAAAAATTTCTCTTATCCAATTTTCGAGGATATGGAGAAGTCCTTGAATTGCGATAGAGTCGTAAGCAATATATTCTTGCACGCATATATCACTTTCGACTGGGGGGCTTGATGATGTACCCTCCGATCAGGTCGAAGGACCCCCCCCCCTTCGAGTATGATCGCAACCTACATAATCGAAGGCTCTGGCTAGCCTCCTAAAACTTTCTATGACGTAAAACTAGTCACCTATGATCTAGTTACCAAATGGGAATTAGCCAATCGAAGGATTAAGCCCTTCGGGGTACCCTTCGATAAGTCATTAGGACGGAGCATGTGCCAAGACAAAATATCGCTAAGACCAAGTCTTACCCACGTCCTCTCTTTCTCTTTAGCTCCCCCGCTAAACTAGGAGGAGTGGGACATTAAGCCCTAGTGGTCACCACACATCATGGGACGCCCCCATGATCTCCGAAATTTGTGCAAACACTCTCCAAGGTTATTTCGTCCCTATAAATAGCCTTGGACGAGTTGGGAATCTGGTATGCAATCTATCTTACTTTACCTTACTACATTTTTCACCTAATTCTCATACCAAGTACTTATTCACACTCCGGAGGTGGTTCGCAGGGTTCAACCCCTGCGCAATCACTTAACGTAGTGTTTTAGTATTTCTTATTTCAGGTTATATCCAAGCTTGGCGTAATCACAACACCCCTTATACCCTTTGATCACCATCGAAGGCCTTGTCGTGAAATTTATTGTACAATCAGTTTTCTTAGTAACCTGGTACCGAGGGTTTGAGTTGAACGGATCAACTTTTTCGCATTCTGGCCATTGCATCACGTTTCCGTCGTTAGTTCCCGTGCTCCTGATGGATACTCCGTTATTCTTTTTAAAGTCGGGCTTGATCCCTTCAGGCCGCATGCCACAGCTGCATCTTGGAGCTTTTCCTTCCATTTGGCGGTGTACTTGTTGCGTTGAACCGTGTGGGTGTGGATATGCGGGCTTTTCACGTACCGCTATGTGTTTCTCTTTTTTGTAGTGCATTCAGATTTGCGCATCCGCTGCTAGGGTTTTTAGACGCGTTTTCAAGTTGTTTCTTCCCTTTTGGTCGCTTTGAATTCCTCTCTAGGTTTGGCATGTCTGATTTAAGGCGTTGTCTTTTTTTTTACTTTCCTTTTTTTTCTTTTTTCTTTTTTTTGAAACTTGAACGCGTCTGCCCGTCTTCAGGTTTGTTACGGGGAACTTTCTTTTGATGAGCTTTCTTGCTTGAGTCCCTGAGTAACGGAGAGTCATAATTATGATCGGGCTCCCGGGTGGCCGTACTGAGAACCAATTCGGTGTGACCTTTCTGTATTTTGGCTCTCCTCTTCTTTCTCCGCAAGGCGGGTGCCGACATCGAAATGAGGCCGTAGAGTTGTTTGCTCGTGGTGAGTATTTTCGAAGAACGCAGTTATGCACTAGATCCCACAGATGGCGTCAACTTTTTAGTGCAAAAAGTGTGAATGGGTTAGAGTTGGACTTAGTTTGAAGTGGGCCGCCCTTGGTGGTTCATCCGCTTTGTAATTTGTGCACTAATCCAAGTAATGAGTTGTATTCCCTACACAAGTAAAAGCACACCGTTAGCCTTATCATGGGGACTGGCCCCACAATTAAGCTCCGGCGTGAGAATAAGTACTCATGTAGTCATAGAAATATATACGTCTGGGGATGAGTGAGAAAGTCATACCTCGAAAGTGTGAATTGATGTTTCCTTTTATAGGTAGTGGAAATATTAGGGTTTCCTGATATTTGCACATTGATATAGTGGCTGAGGTGAGACCCTTGACGGTCAATGATCTGCAGCTTAATCGATTGTTGCAGACGTGGATGGTTTTCTGGACCAGGGGCCGATCCGCGAGCATACTTAGGAAGTGCCACTGTGTACATCCTTTGTTTGTCTGGATCGTGCCATGCTTGTGGCATGGGCTTTAGCCATGTCTGGCTTTATTAGCTCGTTGGGCCGAAGCCTAGCTTGCTCGTTGGGCCGGAGCCCATTTTTCTTGTAGGGTCGGGGCCTGGTTTGTTTGTAGGGCCAGAGCCCAGTTCATTCGGGATAGCCTAGGCCCCGTAAGCCTGCGTCATCAATCATTTTCCGAACCATCCCCTGAATAAGACTCATATCATTAAATAACGCTTTTTTACACTTGTAACTCACGCTTTAGGTAGACACGAATTATACTCAATAAAATCTTAAACAAAGAACAATCCTTAGTTGGCATTCCCATTACGGCCAACTCCCATTCAATCCATAAATATAGTACAACAATAGTAGTGGCGATATCATCCACTTAATACAAAACTTTACATAGTTGGTTTATAACAAGCATACCAACTTTTTTTTTTTCGAACTAAGAACATAAATGATGTAAAATTTCACCACATCACTTATAGCGATAACTCTGGATTATTTTTCCATACTTTTCATGACTTCAGAAATAACGATAATAGTGAAAGTAGTAAACACACAAAAATCAAAACTAAAAATATACAATATTTACTTTCACTTCCAATTGCATTGTGCAATTTTCTGACCTAACCAAATATAATGAATTTACGCACACGAACACAGGTAACGCAAAAAAACACACTTTCCCTAAAGCAACTAACCACGGACATTAATCTACAGGGTAGGCTAAGGTGTAAAGATGTAACAAAACTATTAACAAAGGTGTAAGAAATGAAAAGAATGGCTTTGAGGGTTTTTCTAGGGGTATCTTACTCTAAAAATGAGAGTAACTGTTGGGTCACTGAATTCCCCAAATCTTCTAACAAGGATTTGAACGTAAAATCCCCTAAGTGTAAACAAGTCACTGAGTGAACAGTAACTCAGTGAGTCACCTTCAGGATGCTAAGACCGAGCCTAAGAAGAAAGGTTCTCCATTCAGTGAGGCGGAACTCAGTGAAGTGTGAACTAAGCCAAGAAGAAGGTGATGGGTTCAGTGAGGATGACAATAACTCACTGAACCCCATGACTCTTCAACAACTTAAATGTACTGAAGACTGATGACAAGAAGACTGAAGTTTTGGCGGGACTGGGCGGGAAAGTCTGAGCTGCTTTATTAAAGTGCTTTATCACTTTAATGTCAAACTTTCCCAAAATGGTTAAAACCAGTCTGTCATCAGAAAGTGCCTTTTGGACCTAACTCAATGAAGATTCCTTGCTAGAAGAATAATATCTTTCAAGATATTGTTAAGGAAGCTTTAGGTCCAATGTATATTTAGTTGTTCTATACTTGTGTATAAATAGGAAGCAAATGTGAGGAGTAAAAGTTGACAAGTTTGTGCAATTAATGCAAAGCATTCACAAACCACTTTACTCCTCCAAAGAACAACGCAAGCCCCTGAGATAGCTCAGTGGGTAATTTAAGTTGTCACTCAACATAGATTGAGTTTAGTGAGGAGTCCATACAATACTTGTCGTTTCAACCCCAAGTGTTATTCCGCAAACACTTGGGTACGATTCTTTGTGATTAACTTCTAATAAAGAATTAAACGTTGGAAAATATTGTCTCTTATTTTTACGTTACTTTATTGTTAATCATTTTCATACATCTGTGTTCAAGTCATACAACTTGGTTACTTTAGCTTTCTAGTTACTGATAACCAAGTAAAAGGGACCAACAAGTGGTATCAAAGCCTCTGATTTGTAAAACTTAAACCTGTTTTCAAAACTTAAGAGTGCTCAAGTTTTGAAAATCAAGATCCCACTATGACTGACATAGATGTTCCCCAGCTTGTTGATAAAAAGGGTGGAAGTTATTCAGCAACTGCCCCTCGACTTGAAGCTGGCAAATTTAATAAGTGGAAAAAGTGAATGCTTTGATACTTAACTGGGATGGAACCTTATTACATCAAATTGATTAATGAGGGTCCATATGTCCCAACAACTGCCCAAGGTTTAATCAAACCTGAAGCTCAGTGGACCCCAGATGAAAGGAGGGTGGTCAATCAAGACCAGCGCCTGAAAAGCATCATTATATCATGCCTTCCTGATGATATAATGGAATCAGTGATCAATTGTCCCACTACCCAGCAGACATGGACTGACCTGGTTCATAGCTATGAAGGGCCTTCTAATACCAAAGAGAATAGAATCATGGACCTGAAGCTTGAATTCAATAGCTTCAGGGCCAAGGATTCTGAAAGTCTCTCTGAGACTTATACTCGGTATAAGACCCTCCTGAATGAGCTGACCAATGATGGTGTTATACTGTCAAAACATGAAATCAATGTTGGTTTTGTCAACAGTCTCCCTGAGAAGTGGTTAAACTTCTCTCAGGGATTGAGAAATGCAAACCACATTCAGAACCTTGAGCTCCCTGCCATCTATGGGAAGTTTGTCTATGAAGACAATCTTATCACCAGGAGATACCCAGGTAAAGCTCAGGAGACCAAAAAGGCCTTGACAATTACACCCATATCAACTGCTTTCTATTCAAAAGGTGTTGTGCAGGATTTTCAAGATGGATCTGATGATGAGGTTGACCAAAGAACCAGTGAGGAGTATCTTAATGATCTTCAAATTGAATTTCATGAAAGAGCACTCCTTGCCAATTCAAAAAGGTTTTTTAAGAAAAACAAATTTCCTTCTAAAGCAAATGACAACACTGAATGCTTTAAATGTGGCAAAATGGGGCATTTTGCTAAAGATTGTTTTTCAAAAACAACCTCAGAACCGTCTTTCAAACTTTCAAGAAATAACTCTTTTTCTGGCCCCCAGCAAATTTCAACCAAAAATGCTTCAGTCTAGTCAAAGATTTGAAAAAGTACCTCAAATTGACTTTGAAGCTAAGTACAGAAAGGCAAAAGCTAAACTTGCCCTTCTTGAATCATCCTCAATAGTCTCTCAGCCTCCTCAGGCTCCAAAGCCTACTCAAACCAAGAACAAAGGGCTTGTTGCTGAAACTTATGACTGGGATGAGGTTGAAGTGTCCTCTGATGATGATGAAGTTCACATCAGTGCCCTGATGGCTCTGTCAGAAGACAACAAACTTGCTGTGGGGAAGAGTCATGCAAGAAATGGTGAATGGGTCAACATCACTATGAGAAAGGTAAATCTTTTACTTTCTATGGATGATAATGATGATTGGAAATCTTACTTAGATTATATTAATGTTGATCTTAAGTATGTTGAAGAGCAAAGACTTAATTTGTTTTCAAAATTTAACAAACTGGGTTTTGAATTAAATCATAGTAGAGATGAATTACTTGCCTTAAAACAAGCCAAGCTTGAAAGTGTTACACTTCAAATTCAAAACTCTGAACTTGTAAAACAAAATCAAGCTCTTCAGGAAGAACTTAAGAAAGAAAAGGAAACTATTTGGAAATGGACTCAGAAAAACCCCAAACTCTTTCAAACACTGAGTCTCTCACCCAGCCCCAATAAGGCTGGTCTGGGTGATGACCAACTCACTGAAGTTTCTGGGGAGAGTAGCCATTCTACAACTTTTCTATTAACCAACATTCTCTCTAGCAAAGAACTAGCTCCCAAACCCAGTGATTGGATTGAAAGAAACAATCCTGATAGTAAATTGCCAAATTTTAACACTCGAAGAATCCTGGAGCCTGAAAGTCAGGCCATCAAGGAGCTGCTAGGAGTCACTGATGAACTTAGTCCTACTGAGTTCATCACTGAGTCTAAATCTGATTCACCACTCCCTCCACTGAAACAAATTCAGGGAGCAGAACCCAATTCTGACCTTGCACCACTAGTCTTTCAACCTCATTCTCCTAAAGAGAAATCATGATTAGGAAGGACTATTCTGAAAAGACCTACTCCTGCACCCACTGAACACCAAAAACCTTCAGTAAAAACTGAAGAGAAGCCTAAAAGCACTGATTCAAAGGTTGATCAGCTTGTTGAACTTGTCAGGATGCTGAGTGAGAAAATTGAGTCTACCGATAAAAACTCTGACTCAAAATCAACAAAGCCCTCAGTATCCTCAGGTTCTTCCAAACCAAAAACCACACCTAGACCCTCAGGGAGATGTGAACTGTGCAATTATCCTAATCACAGCACTGATAAATGCTACAGAGTCCTGTTTTGTATGATATGCAAACAAGAGGACCACAGAACTTGTGATCACATCCCCCACACTGCTTCTTTAAAAGCAAGGGGTCTATACAAAACCCAAGGCTATCAGTATGCCACACCTTCCAAACAAAGACTGAAGGCTAAGCCTTTCTCACCATGTCCTCACTGTGGTTTCAATGATCATCTTCCTGATGATTGTATGATGAAAGAATGCTGTGACATCTGTGGAGATCCCTCCCATGAAACCAGGGGGCATGACAAAGTGATAAAGTCCAGAAGGAAAAACCAAACCAACACTTCTTAGTTACCTGAGGCATCAACCTCCACAAAATGTAAAACATGTGGAAGCTCAGGTCACACAACTTCAGACCATGACTCACTAACTGAGTTCAAAAAGTCCCTGAGGACTAAGCCCACTAGAAAGTGGGTCAACAAGAAAAACTAACCCAGTTTACTGTTTGTGCAGAAACACATCAAGGATCCTACTTGGCATCTAGATAGTGGATGCTCCAGAAGCATGACTGGTGTGAAAAGCTTTCTGCACAAATATGTGGAAGAACCAGGACCCAAAGTAGTATTTGGTGATAACTCATCAGCTCCCACTGAAGGTTATGGTTCAGTAAACTGCAATGGTATAGTTTTTACAAGAATAGCTTATGTTAATGGTCTCAAGTACAATCTGATAAGTGTTTCCCAACTATGTGATGCCAAATACATAGTTCAGTTTGATGACAAGAGAGGGACCATCTTTAATGCCAATAAGGAAGTTTTGTTGATTGCCCCCAGGAGGGATGATGTATATGTCCTTGACATGTCATCTCTGACTCAAAATGGGACTTTCCTATTCTCAAAGGCAAGTGAGACAATCAACTGGCTATGGCATAGGAGACTCTCTCATCTCAATTTCAAGAGCATCAACAACCTGGCCAAACAGAACAAAGTTCTGGGCCTTCCATCCCTGGTGTATACCAAAGACAAGCCTTGTTCTGCTTGTGAAAAAGGAAAACACCACAGGGCATCATTCAAAACCAAACAAACCTTTTCCATCAAAAGCTGCCTACATCTTCTTCATATGGACCTTTTTGGACCTGTCAGTCCAATGTCCATACACCATGAGAAGTATACTCTGGTCATAGTGGATGAATACTCAAGATATACTTGGGTTTACTTCCTGACCAAAAAGAGTCAGGCAGCTGAAACAATCATGTCATTTGTCAGGAACATTGAAAATCAAAATGATGTCAAAGTTAAACAGATCAGGACTGACAATGGCACTGAATTCAAAAACCAAGACCTTGAGTGTTTTTGTGATGAGAAAGGAATTTCTCAAAATTTCACTTCTCCCTATACTCCTGAACAAAATGGAGTAGCTGAAAGGAGAAAGAGAACACTCATTGAGGCAGCAAGAACAATGCTGAATGGCTCAGTCCTCTCAAAACATTTTTGGACTGAGGCAGTTAAAACAACCTACTACACTCAAAACAGGTCAATCATTGTGAAAAGGCATAATAAGATACCTTATGAGATATTCAAAGGAAGGATCCCTAACATCAGCTATTTTCATATATTTGGGTGTCCTGTGTTTATACATAATCACAAGGATCACTTAGGTAAATTTGATGCCAAAGCTGATGATGGATATTTCCTGGGATACTCCTTGGTTTCTAAAGCCTTCAGGGTGTTCAACACAAGGAGACAACAAACTGAGGAAACTTATCACATTACTGTTGATGAGAGCACTGAATCCATCAGGTTCTCAAATTCCTTAGTTGAAGAAATTGGTATTGATGACTCATCAAGATATCCTCCTGATGAGTATCATCCTGAGAACAATCCCTCAACCGAATACCAAGCTGATGCTGATGTCTCCTATTACATCATCCCTCACAACCTACCCCAACCACCTATCAGTGAATTCATAGAAACTCAGCCTGTCTCAAATGAGACTGACACCACTGAACAAATTGTTCAGGAACCCTCAGAACAAATTGTTCCTACTGTTGTCACTGAAGGACATATTGATGAGTTACCTCATGTTCCTGAGTCTGAATCTAATCAGGCTCCTACAAGCTCAAATTCCTATCCCAAACCCCAGGATAGCTGGACTAGATCCAAAATCATTGAGCTTGTGAACATCATTGGTGAACCCACTGAAGGCATGCTCACAAGAAGCAAGGCTGCCAAACTCAAGGCTGCCACTGCCAATATATGTCTTTATGCTGACTATCTCTCAGAAATTGAGCCTAAAAATGTCAAAGAAGCGCCGACTTATGAAAGTTGGGTTCAGGCCATGAGAGATGAATTGGAACAATTTGACATAAATGATGTCATGACCCTTGTTGAATGCCCCCAGGGTGTTTTAATCATTGGTATGAAATGGGTCTTTAAAAACAAGACCGATGAAAATGGCACAGTCATCAAAAACAAAGCAAGACTGGTTGCCAAAGGATATAATCAACAGGAAGGAATAGACTATGAGGAAACCTTTGCACCTGTTGCAAGAATGGAAGCCATCAGGATCTTCCTTGCCTATGCAACTTACATGAACTTTAAAGTTTACCAAATGGATGTTAAAAGTGCATTCCTCAATGGTAACATCAAAGAAGATGTTTATGTGCAACAGCCTCCTGGTTTCGAAAGTAGTGAATACCCCAACCATGTCTACAAGCTTAACAAAGCCCTTTATGGACTGAAACAAGCACCCAGGGCATGGTATGAAACTCTTTCAGCCTTCCTGATCCAAAACAAGTTTGTCAGAGGAAGAATTGACAACACACTGTTCATCTACAGAACAAAGGATGATTTCATTCTTGTCCAAGTATATGTTGATGACATCGTCTTTGGCTCAACAAGTTACAAACTTTGCAAACAGTTTGAAAAACTGATGACCACAAAGTTTGAAATGAGCATGATGGGTGAACTCACATACTTTCTTGGACTCCAAATCAAACAAACAGATAAAGGAATATCCATTTGCCAAGAAAAATACCTCAGGAACCTACTGAAGAAGTATGAGCTCACTGACTGCTCTTCACTGAAAACCCCTATGGTTCCTCCAAACAACCTTGGCCCTGATCTCACTGGAAAATCAGTGAATCAAACCCAATACAGAGGAATGATTGGCTCCCTAATGTACTTACTTGCCTTAAGGCCTGATATCCAATTCTCAGTCTGCCTGTGTGCCAGATACCAGGCTGACCCTAAAGAATCACATCTCACTGCTGTCAAGAGAATCATCAGGTACCTGAAGGGTACTCCAAACCTTGGTTTGTATTACCCAAAATGTTCAGGATTTGACCTCAAAGGGTACACTGACTCTGACTATGCAGGATGTAACATGGATAGGAAAAGTACTTCAGGATCCTGCCAATTTCTTGGTGGTAAACTTGTGTGTTGGAGTACAAAGAAACAACAGTCAGTGGCCATGTCCTCAGCTGAAGCTGAATATATGGCTGCTGCAGGATGTTGTGAAAATGTACTATGGATGAAGAGCCAACTGAGTGACTATGGCATTCAGTATAAGATGGTACCTATCTTTTGGGATAATACGAGTGCCATAGCCATCTCAAACAATCCAGTACTTCATCAAAGAACCAAGCACATTGACATCAGATACCACTTCATCAGGGACCATATCTCTAATGGAGAAATTGAACTACATTTCATCCCCACTGAGTATCAACTAGCTGATATCTTCACTAAACCTTTGGATGAACCCACTTTCACAAGATTGAAAGCTGAACTGGGCATGTTGGACATAGAATCAGGGAACTGATCAAAAAGTGTTCCAACATGATGTATATTCTCTAGGTCCCTGATCACATCCCTTCCTGAAAGTTTTTTAATGATAATTCATTCAGGGGGCTGTGGATGAAAAATGGCATTAAATACCCTAACTAAATGATCCGAATACTTAGTTAGTAAATGTCCCAGGTAGGTAACTGATTCCTATTAAATATAGGAATATATGTCACTTACACAACTGGCATCCACATCTTGGGCCCCCACATCTCTCTCACCAAACACCACTGAGCATTAAATGCTCTCTCACACACAAAATGTGTGATGATTTTTTCTCTACAAAAGTGCATTATTTGCAGAGGCACCCCAAAGGGTGAGAGAAAAAGGGGTAGTGGGAATCGTGATATTTAATGCGGATCTCAAACCTATATTATTATGCCATTTCGGTTGAATATTATAAGTTTTTGATATCCGCAACATCATTAACCTAATTCCCACTATAAATACCCCCACAAAAAGGGAAAAACACACACGCTTTTAAAATCATAACTAAACTCTTGCAAATTCTTTTTCAAAACAGCGTGTGTTTCCCTCACAGATAACCATTTTTTCAAAAACCAGGCTTTTATCTAAACCAAATGGCTTCTTCTAAGGTCGTAAAATACGCACCCAATGTGGATTTCCAAATGGAAAGCGTAGACCTTACCAAGAACAATGTGGTGGGGAACTTTGCCTACCCTGCTGGGTATCTTGAATACAGGGATGTGGTGAAGTTCCTTCAGAACTGCTTCCTGACCACCTCATTCACAAAGACCCCCTCAGTCATCTATCATGACTACTTGAGGGAATTTTGGTGCACAGCGGTGGTTGAAAACCCAGATACGCCAAAAGAGGCCAAAATAAAGTTTACAGTCAAGAATGAAACTAAGTCCCTAACTCTTGACTATAAAACTTTTGTCAAAGCCACTGGGCTTGACTACACCACGACCTTCACTGCCCAACCCTCTGAGAAAGAGGTAAAGGAGGTCTTACTGGAATTGGGACCCTATGACAAAAATCACCCTGAGGTGACACCAGGGTCCCTATTATCCAAAGCCGCAATAATTAAGACCTGGTTCCCAGCTCCCTGGAGGATTCTAATGACTTTTGTCATTCAGGTTCTCTGGGGAAATAAATCCTCTACTGAGCAATTGAACACTACTCAGGCAATGATAGTGTTCTGTCTCATTGAGGGTAAAATGATAGACCTTGGAGAAATCATCTTCAGGGACCTCATAGCAAAGTTAGGGGGAAGTCTAGGCAAAAACATATGTCATATCCTAGATTTGTTTCTTGTGCCCTACAAGACTTGCTTGGGTCTGAGTATGATAGGCCTGACGCAACAGGTTTTGAGCCTGACGTCCTACACAAGGCAAATTACTCACGTGACCCTCTTGAGGTTACACCTGTCACCCTGACATTGTACATGCGTACTGCTATCCAGGGTGACAATAAAGTTTCACCAGTCCCCTCTCCCACCAAAAAGGTGAAGAAGAAGAAGAAGGGACAGGGGTCCAGGAAGGTGGCTCAACCTAAGTCACTCGACACTGAGGCCTCTGATCCCAAGCCTACAATGAGGCAACCACAACAGCCCTTGACTGCTGACACCATGAGAATTATAACCCAGTCACTAGGCCTGCAACAAAAGCCAACGGAGGGCACTGAGACATCACACTCAGTGTCCTCGGGCATACCCGTTTCCAAAGACTCTACTGTCATAAACAAGACAGTTGAGCCAAAACAAACCAAACCTTCACATCCTGCTAAAGGCTCTGGCAAATCACAACCAGAGTTTCAGGGAGTAAGGGATCCTAAATCCTCGGTGGCGCAGCACTACTCCACTGAGAAGGGGGTCCACAAACAATCACATCCTGCTAAAGGCTCGGGTAAATCACAACCCAAGCATCAGGGAGTTCATGTTCCTAAACCTTGGACAGGCCAGAACAAGACTGTTGGAAAGGGGGACTCAACCACTCATTTGCCTGATGAGGACATTCGCAAATCAAAGCTTTTGTCTGAGGGCACCCCTACTCATCCCAAAGACTCAGAGGGAAACATACAACCCGGTGATAGGGACACAACAATCACGGCTCCTAGTGATGGCACTGAGAAACACCCATCAGTGTCTGAAGGGGTCACGGGGGACGAAGATTCAGAGGGACATACACCACCCGCTGATATGGAACCCACAACCACTCCCGGAGGTGCGCAAAACTTGGGAACTGGCCTTAAAGACCAGGTAGGTAAAACCTAACCTACCGGATTTGAGAGGTCAGGACCTGGCCAAAACGAAGGCAAATCTTCTTATGAAGAGGAGCCGGATAACCTCCATTTGTTGCAGATTACCTCCCTGGCTGATGCTCAGGCGTTCTTATTTTCTGATGATGAATTTAACAGTGACGAGGAAGTCTTCAAGGCCGGAGATGATATGGAGGATGAGGAGACAGTCCCTGAACCTGTTACTCAGTCTCCTCAAACCTCTAACCATGATGAAGATGAACAACATTCCGAGCCTGAAACCTCAGAAGACGCTTCAACTCCTCTCACTGAAAGAGCCTTCCAAAAGTTCATCAAGAAAATGACCAATGTTTTGTACAGGGGGGGTCACTGAAGAGGTGTTTGATCTGCATACTGAGCAAGCAGTCCACTATCACCTCCTCAAAGATGCTGTTGAAGATTACAATGAAGATGTCAGGGAGCAAAATTCCACTGTCTCTCACTCCCTGACACAAATGGCTTCACACATCAATCAATTTTTGGAATCCCTAAAAGAGCTGGCTACAGGGGTCAAGTCAGTTCAAGAATCAGTCAAAGATGATCCTGAGCTCACCAAGACAATTCTTCAGACATCTGAGACATAGCAAGTCAACACGGCAGCTCTTACTGAGTTACTTGGTTTAATAAAGGGTTCCAATGTTCAGAATCTCAGCTCCACGGTGGAGTCCCTCAAGTCTTCCTTCACTCAGTTGGAAGCATCAGTGATAGCTCAATCCCTGAAGTCCACATCTCTGGCATTGACAATGGGATCCAGGATGACTGCCCTTGAAATTTCTCAGGCTACCCTTGACTCCAAAGTATCCCTCATCCATCAGGATACTGCGGAGATCAAGTCAATGATGACGGAAATGTTTCAAGTTTTCAAGGGCACCTCTACTTCGTCTTTAGTAACTCCAACACTTGCCATCACTGCAGCTCCGGCAATTGTTGAGGGGGAGAATGTTCCTGAAACCCCTATTACTGATGAACAAGGAGCTGGACAGCCCTCTCACACTGAGGGGGAGTATGTCACTGAAGCCACACCGATCACTGAAGTTCCACCACAAGAGGAACCAGTCTCCTCCACTCTCCTTCAGGACAGAGGAAAAAGTATTGCCACCACCTCAGAACCTGAAGTAAGACTCCAGCCTGCCTCCAAAATTGTCAGAGTTGACCCTGATGAACCTGTCAGGGTCCCATATGAAATTAATGGAAAAATCTATCAACTCACCCATGACCAAATACAAGACTACATGGAAAGAGTTGAGAAAGCGGCAAAGGTAGCTGAAGAAGAGAAATTGAGCAAGCCTGAACTGATACAGGTTGTTCATGAGGAGGCTGAAAAGATTGGTCTGGATACTGAGGCACTAGCTACTGAGCAAGCTGGTGCAGCCTTTAAAAAGGCTCAGGAAGAACAGATGAATGCTCTGAAAAGGGAAAGGGAAGAAAAGCTGAAAAGGCAAGCTCAAATCAGAAAGACCAGGGTTGAAAGATATCATTGGGTGATGAAGGAAAGATTGAAGCCTGAAACCATCACTGACATCAAAATCCACAGGAATACCAAACCCACAATGGTCACTGTCTTCAGGGGGCTGATAAAAGAATCATGGACATTCATAACCCATTCAGATTCGCTGACTTTGGGATTACTGAACTTGATGAACTCCGTCCCATCATTGCTAAGAAAAATGGTGCCGTTGTTGATCAACTTCTCAAGTCACTGAGTGAAAGGTATGACAGACTGAGAGCAATGCCTGAAGCACTCAACATTCCCTCCCTTCTTCCTGCTCTAACAACAGGAACTGCTTCATCAACAGCCACCAAAAGAAAAAGGAAGCACATTGAATCTGAGCCAGAGATCAAGGTCCCAGGATTGGAATGTCATAGGTCCGTTCCTGAAGGAATCACCTTCGTGAACAATACTGTGCTTGAAACCCCTGAAAGAGGTCTATGCTTTACGGATGAATATGGAGACCTTGCTTTCCAAAGATGGTCTGATATAGACAAGGCAGGGGTCACGGCAATGGTAACGTACCTGATGTTAGCTTCTCCTATACAAAGTGGTGCAAACCAAAGGTTCTGTAAGGACCTACGGGCCAAGATTGAGAAGCATCCTGAGAAACACCTGCTGAGATCAAAGAAAGCTAAGATTGAGGGTCTTGGCTATCATCTGAACATCTGATCTGCAACAACTATCTTTATTTTGTTTGTAATTTGTATGAAAATGTAATAGCTATGAATAAACTGATGTTTTTGTTTAAATAGTTATGTCCTACTTACAATTACAACAAACATTCAGCAAGAGAAGATGTACCCTGACAACTCATGCTGAATCAAGTATCACTTAGGCTATTTGTATGTTCAAATAGGGGGAGATTGTTGGGTCACTGAATTCCCCAAATCTTCTAACAAGGATTTGAACATAAAATCCCCTAAGTGTAAACAAGTCACTGAGTGAACAGTAACTCAGTGAGTCACCTTCAGGATGCTAAGACCGAGCCTAAGAAGAAAGGTTCTCCATTCAGTGAGGCGGAACTCAGTGAAGTGTGATCTAAGCCAAGAAGAAGGTGATGGGTTCAGTGAGGATGACAATAACTCACTGAACCCTATGACTCCTCAACAACTTAAATGTACTGAAGACTGATGACAAGAAGACTGAAGTTTTGGCGGGACTGGGCGGGAAAGTCTGAGCTGCTTTATTAAAGTGCTTTATCACTTTAATGTCAAACTTTCCCAAAATGGTTAAAACCAGTCTGTCATCAGAAAGTGCCTTTTGGACCTAACTCAATGAAGGTTCTTTGCCAGAAGAATAATATCTTTCAAGATATTGTTAAGGAAGCTTTAGGTCCAATGTATATTTAGTTGTTCTATACTTGTGTATAAATAGGAAGCAAATGTGAGGAGTAAAAGTTGACAAGTTTGTGCAATTAATGCAAAGCATTCACAAACCACTTTACTCCTCCAAAGAACAACGCAAGCCCCTGAGATAGCTCAGTGGGTAATTTAAGTTGTCACTCAACATAGATTGAGTTTAGTGAGGAGTCCATATAATACTTGTCGTTTCAACCCCAAGTGTTATTCCGCAAACACTTGGGTATGATTCTTTGTGATTAACTTCTAATAAAGAATTAAACGTTGGAAAATATTGTCTCTTATTTTTACGTTACTTTATTGTTAATCATTTTCATACATCTGTGTTCAAGTCATACAACTTGGTTACTTTAGCTTTCTAGTTACTGATAACCAAGTAAAAGGGACCAACAGTAACAAAAGGGTTTGATACGGGGGTTAACTAACCAGTGTAGTTAGTTAATAAACATAACATATAAAGGCTACTTGGGTGTAATCCTAGAAATTTACCCAAGTTAGAAAAGTCACTCCATTTATATCAATAATACTCATTATGGTGGTCTCGAATAGTATACAAGCCAAGTTCTAAATTTTACTAGTCACAGGTGATGTGCGTTTTGTTAGTGCAAGTTTTAAATTTATAAGGGTAAATTACCAAATCTAGAAACAACACATACGAGCAAGTGTACTCGTCCGTTATAGCAAGATATGATGGTAAGTCGGGATCGTTCGCAGGGATTTGTGAGTGAATCAAAATATAAGTCTAAAAGTAAATCTCTAATGTACGCAAATAAGATAATAAGCAAATTCAATAATTTAAAAACTACACTTGTTTAGACTAGTTTTCTACTTAATGACACACATGATTGTGATAACTTTTGATAACATGTTGGTTGTGATAATTAGATGGTGGTCTAATCTATTGTTTCTACAAGTTAAACCTTCATCAAGATTTTAGTTCATAAAAACAAGCTTTAGGTGTAAACCAATCAATTCAAGATCCATCCAAGGTTCATAAGGTATGGTGAATATCTTAAACACAAGAACAAACTCTTATTACAAATCAAATACTCTTAGGAAATGGTCATTAAAAAAGGTAACCCGTTCATAGACAAAAAGGTTACAATTGTTTATAAACATCTAAACTTTTGTTCAACTAAAGGTTTACAAACAATCTGATTTGATGTTATAAAAGCATTCTCATTACAATCATACTTCTTGTTTCTTTGTTTAGTCAAGAATAATTATGGTGAAAAACAATCATTCATAGACAAATGATTATAACTAGTTGAATAATAACAAATCTTTCGACCCTTGAAACTATTATCAATTAGTTAACCTTGGCTCAACAAATGTCACTATGAAACTTAAGGTTCAATTGGTTCTTAGGATTGACTTGAAATTGAATTAAAACATGTTATCACAATCATAACTATCACTAAGCATAAAACGTCATCAAAACAAGTGTAAAAAGACTACTAGCCACTCATAGCAAACATGCAAATAAACTCAGAAAATTTAACATTAGAATCCATGGTTTTAAGTCTTACAATGCTTTGGAATTGATAAAAAATGACAAGGTATTGATAACCAAAGTATTGGTGATGATTTCTTGAGATTTTTTGCCTCCAAATGTTGCCTCCTTGGTCCTCTAAAGTTCCTGGTTCTTTCTGCACGAATTTCCCTTCTTTGAGAGCTAGATGATGATAATAATTGAGAGTAGTAATGGGAGTAAATGATCTCTTGAATTGTGTCTTCAATTGTGTACTCTTGGGGTCCTTTTAGGCTTGTCAAATACTCCTAGTAATGAATAGGGACATAAATGCTGGAGCTTGGACAACAAGACACTAAGAAGGGCCTAGAACAATGGGACAAAAGACCAAGATTCATGCACAAGAAGTTGGTATAAACAGGCAGAGATGTCCATCCGATCGGTTGCGGGTTGGCACCGATCGGATGGATGTGGTAATTGTGGCTATCCGATCGGTTGTACTCCAACCGATCGGATGGTAGGTTCTGGTTGCTTTGGACGTTGACTTTTCCTTGTGTAGTTCTTTATGCACTATCCAAACTTGATTAACTCTGAACTTGGAACTTTGAGATGACAAAACTTAGGTTCTCCTTATGAAATGCGTCACAGATTGGACTTTTGAACTTGGGAATCTTCGTGTAATCACATATACTTCATTTTCTTCACTTTTTTTCCATTTTTCCTACATTTGGCTACATATGCTACAAAAACATACTTTGATACGATTTAGTGGCAAAAAGCATATAAAACAACCAAATAACATACACAAAAACAGTAATAACGCTTATAAAAACATGTTAACTTTGAGCGTTATCAACAGGCACAAAAACATTTGGAAAATAAAGTTACGTGTGCGGCTATTGATTGGGGCAAAAGCAGTCAACTAAAATCAACAACGGATGTGGTCAATACAGTCAAACTCCTTAGGCTCAATGCTCCGTGGAATATAGGGTTTCCCCGGGTCGTTATGTCCCGACGAGGTGTGGATTGTATTCAAACGGGTTTGTGATCGGGTGAATTTGGACAGAAAGGGTTTGAGATTGGTTAAACTAAGGAATCTACAAGGAAATAGCTTAAATAAGCTATATGAACGGTTACGTGAAAGTTAGATACCTAAAAACGTTTAATATCTAAAAACGCGTACGTTCAGATTAAATTTACGCGAACGTACGAAATAAAAAGTGAAAACTGAAATCTGAAAACCCCCAAGGGGTGAAAATGACTTTTTTACAAACCTAAGGATCAAAGAAAATTTTTAGAAAAAGAAAATGGATTTTTACATTAATTACTTATTTAATATTAATTAAATACTATTTAATACTAATTATTAATATTTAAAATACTTAAATACAATATAATATTATTTAAATACTAGAAAAATGAAAATTAAATTTCTAAAATTATAAAATAACTAAAAACTAATTTTAAAACTAAAAATATGTATTTTTGTCTTTTTGTGATTTTTATATTAATTAATTACTAAATATATTTAATTACCTAATTAAACTAGACAAAATTATTAAAAATACTAAAAAGACTTAGAAAATTAAGAAAAATTTTACAAATCTAATTAACCATCACAGGAATCCTAGAAAATTATAAAAAGTTTCTAAAAATTATATTTAAGCTAGTTTACTAATTATTATATTAAATATTAATTAATTACTAATTAAACTATTTAAATTATATAAAATAGAAAATGGACAATAAAAATTCTAGAAAAATTCCTAAAAATGTTTTACAACTTATAAAACCTAGGAAAAAATATAAAAACTAGGTCTTACTTAATAAAAACTAATTTTGCTATTTAATACTTAATTATTAATTAATTATTAATAAACTAATATTAAATCTAATACATACTAAATGACAAAATAAAAATCTGGGAAATTTACTAAAATTACTTTAATATAAAAGGTAATTAATAAAAATATGAAAATGCCAAGTACTTAACAAAAATCTAAAAATGAAAATTAAAATTTAAATTACATTAAATAGAAACTATCACTTATTATTAAATTGGTTTTTCTTGATTTTTCTTTTTGGAAAACTATTTTACAACTAAAAACAAACAACTTTTTTAGAAATCAAAAATAAGCCAGAATAAGCTAAAAAACCTAGACAGTTGACTTATGTTGACCAAGGAAGGAAATAAGCTCAAATGAGCTTAAGTGGGACCCACTATGGGTGATTCTGGTCTAAATAAGTGTGTTGGACATGTTTAAGCAAGAATATCACAAATAAGTTCCCAGAATAAGCAGATAAGCACTAATTAAGCACTTGGATTCTTGTTTCAACTCAGAAAATGGGACAAGGTTGAGGGGTTGATTCAGGTGGGTCCCAGGGGTCTTAAGGTCAAACCTATGGTCAAAGTTTAAAGGCTACCAGGAGGGGGGTTGAAAGAAGCCAAGTGGTGGTTGTGGGGCCCACTGAAGTGGCCAGAAACCACCACCAAAGTGGTGGTGTTTAGCTGAGGACTGCTGCACAGGGGAATACCCTCCCCTGCAGCCTACTTTGGGTGAAGGTGGGGCCCTCAGTAAAATTCACAAAAATAAAACACAAGTGGGATTACAAAGATGAGTTGGGGGTTGTCAACTCAAGAAGTTTCAGAGTCTAAAACAACACACAAAAATCAAAACAATTCTTGCAAATATTGGAAAAATCTGAGAAAGGCACATTTGACTTTTTGATAAAAACTAAGATTTGACTTTCTTGAACTTAGATTACTCTCTACTGATTGAAAACATGTTTGTAAGCTAAAATGGGACTAAATTAAGCTAAGACAACAACTTCTAAATTGAAATGGGTGATTATGGATCTCAATTCCCCACACAGTTGATTGTGAGGGGGATTTACTTTTGATTTTGACTATTTGCTATTGGAACCATGTTGTTGTTGCCTAGACTAAGTTAATTAGACCTAATGTGAGTTGTGGCAACTAAAAACAGCAGCTGAGATAGGCTATAACACAGGTAAACCATCAATGCCAAACACCCCTAGAAAAACTGTTTTGGAATTTTTAGGAAGCAAATGGGTAATTTAAGCTATAAAACTTATAGGTTAACTAATATTAAGCTAAAAGAACCATGATTAAGCAAAAATAAACAAAAGTAAACAACAATAACTCACAATCACAGTTGATGCTAAAATTTATATGGAAAGGCTTACAGATTTGCCAAAGCAAGGAACAAAGATGCAAAGGCTTAGAACACTATCCTATTACTCCCTTTGGAGTTCTAAAAACCACAACCATCAATCATCAACCATTCTTCACTGTTCCTTCATCCTCTACCTTCAATTTTTGATTTATGAGCTAATTTATAGTAATTTAGAGTAATTTTATTAAACTTGAACTTAACTTGGTTTTGATGATTTCAAAGCTTATCAAAGCTTATTAGTGACTAACTGAACATTACACAACAATTTTAACAATATTAAATGAGCTTGTCAAATTTCACTGAAAATGGCACAACTGAATTACCACAATAAACTGAATTTTTAGACTAAAAGAAGTTGAAAATATACTGAAAGGTTGAATACAAGGTTCTTAAAATGAAAATTACAACTAGAAAGAGTAAATTACATCCCTACGTATAAAGTACACTAAAGCTATATTAGTTAACTACTTGGGACCCCCTGCTTCTCCTCTTTCTTCATTTATATTCACTCTTTAGGTTTTCTGAGACCCACTTGAGCTTTCCCACTTCTTTTTGGGACCATTGGATTAGTCAATTTCATCTTGGCCGTTCAAAGGTTGTTTTGGCGCCAAAAGGTCAAAAGCAGTTGTGGGTAGCTTGGAGCAATTCCAGGGTATTAAATGGGTTTGGAATTATGTGTAAGTTGGGGGAGACAAGGTATGGGAGAGATGAGGTAGAGGAGGGGGGATGGGTTGAGTATTGCAGGGGTTTAGCAGACCAAGTGGAAGGGGTGAGGGATGGTTGACCTTTGTTGACTGGAGGGAGTATATAAAACAGGGTGTTTTGTTTGGGAGTGGGCTGGGGTGGAGTGGATTGGGCCAAGGGATTAGTGTGGGCTGATGAGGGTGTTTGGTGTTTGGGATTTGTAATAACTTCAAGGGTCCGTTTGGTATAGTATTAGGCACAAGGACCATTTTTGTAAAATCCCAAAAATGAGGGACTGAAACTGAAATTCCCCCAAATATGTAATAAGGACCAAATTTGCCAACTTCAAAATAACCCAAGGACCATAAATTATATTTTCCACTTTTAAAATTCCCGGGGACCAAATGTGTCAATTTTCAAACTGTGTGGACTAAACATGTAATTTTCTCAAAATTTCCATCCAGGGATTAAAAGTGACACATGTGAATTCCCAAGGACCATATTTGACTTTTTTCACAAAAATTGGACTCCAGGGGCCAAAACTGCCAATTGTTGAAACTTGAGGGACCAAAATGTAAATTCTCAAAACTTTTCTAATTTTTCACCAAAGGACTGAATATGACAATTTATGACTTCAAAAGGACCTTTCGTGATTTTTCTTTTAAAATAAGTGCTCAGGGACTGTTTTTGCCAATTTTTGAAAGTTGGGGGACTGAAACTGCCAATTTTGCAAACTTTGTACGTTTTTCATTTGTTTTTACTCATTTTGCATCTAAAACATATAAAACACAATTTTGAAATATTTTCAGTATTTTGATGCATTTCTGAATGTTTTTGTATGTTTTGCAGTTCAGATTTGACCAAAAATGATGATTGTTTGAGCACTCATCAATCCCCCACACTAAAATATTGCTAGTCCCTAGCAATAAACTGTTTTGAAAATTTAATGGATTTTAAACTCTTTACCAAAAGCCATCACTTCTGGAGTAGCCAGATGTATCGATTCAAGTAAGAACTATGGTCCACCTGATAACCATGTGATTTTGAGCAAACCACCAGCTGTCAACGGATTTGATTAGTCTTTACCAAAAGCCGTTTGCTTCTGGACTAGCCAACTCTTGATGGACAAAGTCAACATCTTGGTGAGCTGATTACCAATTTTGGTTTTTCCACTGCCTTTACCACAAGCCATAATCTTGCGGGCTAGCCAACTCATTCACTTTTTAGGATATGGCGAGTTGAGGTACCATACAATTTTGGGCAAATTGCAAGCCATAAACGGATTTGATATATCTTTACCAAGAGCCGTTTGCTCCTGGATTAGCCAATCCTTTTGTCGGTTAGACAAGGCGGACTGATAACCACAAAAAAAATTTGAACTTAAGTGAAAAAAAATTTAAAATTTTTGAAATTTTGGCCAAAACGGGGGTACTAGATAGTAAAATGTGATAAAATTCGCTAAAATACCCCCCCCCCCCCCCCCCCCCACACTTAGAATGAATATTGTCCTAAATATTCAAAGTCCCGGCTATTATGCCGACTCTTGGAACGTAAAAGGGCAACATTACAATCTAAATGTGGAAACACCATTTTTGCTTTTTCACTTTATTGGTAACCATAGCATGGGTGACTCCCCCACACTTAGGGTGAAAACCCTATAAGCATGCTACTATTTTTGTTTACCGAGTCGCTAGCTTGACTCGACCCCGAATTCATTGGTTCTTGGGGAAGCATGATGTGGAAGAAACAATCTTAATCGGACTTTCATTCAAAATGTTTGGACAAACATTTGAAGCACGTGAAAGTTCCACTCCGATGAGATATAATCCCGGCTTAAGATAGTATAAACTATAAGCGGTGATGCCGGGGTCAAAGATAATGTCTTCATTCCCGAAGGAATGAAGAACAGGAGAAGTCACCCGATAGGTGAAGAAAGGTAGAAAGATCTTGATGACAATCAAGATAAAGTCATCATCATCAAAAAGAGAATCCATAGTTGGTGTATTATGAATCTCATCATTTAAGCTCGTATGATCTAGACATATTATGGGTGGGAGGGTTGGGATTTTGATATCATTCAAATTCTCAAGGTTGAGAATATTTCCCTCCGAAACACAAAGATTATCTTTGTCTAGATCAAAGTAAAAGTTATCATACTCCGGTGGAGATATGATATGAGTGAGTTCACCAGAGAACTCCTCAAAGGTGAATGAATCATACTCGGGGAGAGAAATTTGAGAATGAGAAGTGGTACTGCCACTAATCTTCTCTCCCAAATGATCAAAAGTAAAGGCTTCAAACTCCGGAATAGGATCATCGAAGAAAATGTCACTATCCTTAATCGGGATAGGAGATGAAATAGGTTTCATATTGAAAGCCTCGATTTTAGAAATGAGGAGATCGACGTTCAATAATGTTGCACGAAGTGCTTCATCCTTGATTTCAGTGTCAATCTCAACATTCTCTTCTTCTAAGCTAACTAGCTTAGAAGGTAATTCTTCCATAAAAACGATGTCTCCACAAAATAACGAATCGTCATCAGTAGAATCGGAGAACATCTGAACATCATCATTCAGGAAGACAAGAGGAGGAGGGATATCACACATATGATCAAGAATTCCCTGTGACTCTCTTAGGATTGAAACAAGGTTCTCAACACTAGACTTTATGAATTCGTCCAATTCCCTTTCAGGAACAGTGTCAAGATGCTCGTCCCCCATGCTCAAAGAGTGAGTGGGAACCTCGGGTGTGATAAGAGTGGGTTGAGATGGAATCTCAACTGGTGGAATTTCATCTGATGAATCTTTATAGAATTGAAGAATATCAAGGATATCCTCATCATCACTATCATCAGGAATGAAACGGAATCGAGAGCTAGATCTGGTTGCTTTTTCTTTTGCTATTGATTCCCTAATAGATCTTTCATAAGCATCTTGGGAATTAATTTTAGCAGCCTATTCGTCAGCTAACAATTCTTCCATCGATTTTTGTTTTGGATTATCTGGGGTATGTGTGATTCCTCTCAAATCTTTCACTAAATCCAAAAGATCAAGGAGAAGACTTTGAGGAACTGGTGGAGATGGAGGTTCGCCATAATACGATGTGTCAAAAATGTTACAAGGAAATGGATTCCTTGTTTGACAATCAGAACTGAAGTGTGGACCTCCACAGTGATCACAACAGTAAAACTGATGTGGCTGTGAGTTGTATGTGCTAGAGTCATAATCGTTATCAGGAAACTGCTCATAGACAAGCGTGTTTCCCGATTGACAATCAGAACTGTAGTGTGAACCACCACAGTACTCACAACAGTAAAACTGCTGAGTCTCATGGTGTGGTAGCTGATGGAATGAATCAGTGGTGTCATGGTAGGAATAGGGATTCTGGTTATAGACAGACCCGTTTCCTGACTCTACCATGCCACAACTGGGGCAATTGCCACCATTATAAGGACTACCACACCACTAGCAAATCAGAAGGTGTGGATGAGACATAGAAAGAATCAAAAGTTCATAGAGGGGTAGGGATGAAGAATCAAGGATGTGAGAGGGTAAAGGAGAATGTTTTTGGATTTTTGGATAAACATTTTGTACAAATGATAAAGAAAATCTTTTTGGGTTTTTTTGTGTTCGTTGAAAACTGAGTTTAAAATGTTTTCGGGAACAGTTTTGTTTTTATAAGAAAATAAGAAGATAATATGAACGAGGGTGGTAAATATACAATGGGTGTATATCCTGATTCACTAATACGCAAAACCGTTTAGAATAGCGCGCACACCTCCCCGGCAGCGGCGCCAAATTTTGATTGGGGCAAAAGCAGTCAACTAAAATCAACCACGGATGTGGTCAATACATTCAAACTCCTTAGGCTCAATGCTCCGTGGAATATAGGGTTTTGTAGGACCTTAGATATATCAACTTTAACACAAATATAAGCACTAGAAGAAGGAAAGATGGAAAGATGGTGACTTGTAGTATGTATAAGTAATTCGTGTATATAAAAGAAAGAGATAAGAAATATGAGAGCTTTTTATTCAAAGAAAACACACACAAATACACACACAAGCACACACCTCAAATGACTCATTTGAGGTGTTTATATAGTTAGACATATGACACCCTAATGGGCTTGGATGGGCTTGGTCATGGATTGGACTTTTACATTAAGTATAGACTAGTTGTAATACATAACTTATAACCTATTAGATTAGTCCAAACCATAAGCCCATTGACTATTCTATTGTAATCTACGACACATTACAAAGTTACATGTATGAGAATGACCATCACTTCTAAATACATATTTTTAATGCTAACAATCTCCCCCTAAGGGTTGGTCATTCGAATGATGCTCCACGTGAGTGGATCTTCCGTGTTCTTTGTCTTTAACTTTGTGTGTCATTGTAGAATAGTCTTTAGTCTTTGTTCCTTCATGATTTGCGATCTTCGATAACTGATTTTTCATCGTTCTTTGCTCCTTTGTGTTGTGGAGTTATCTGCCATTCGTCACTTCTGCGTCTGTGGTGGTTGTTTGCCATTCCAACATGCTCATACATCTTTGGACATTGATATTCATATGCACGTAGTTCCCTTTCTTTCACTTTGATCTTTAGTCTTTATACTTTGTAGATTCTTCTTTTTGGCGTAGAATCGTTCTTTGAACTTTGTGTTGTACAGATCTTTGAGGGAGCTTTCTTTAACTTCCAGATGTATGTATGAGCATGTGGAATCTGTCGCCATGGAGATGAAGTGTCCCTGCATATAAACAGTTAGCAATAAAACATCCGGTACTTACAGATAAGAATTAGAGATCGTCAACAGCATAGTGTGAAGACTCCTTCTAACCATTACCAAGGCCGTTCCCATGTCAGATACTCTCGAGAGAGCTTACGAGACCTACTTAGTAGCTCAATGACTGGGTGAGTCGCTGGGGATCACTCCACGACTGTAGACCGTTTGAAACCACCGCGAACACTAAGCGTAACCCATAAAGAATTACCGAAGTGACCTGCTGTCAGGGCTGCTTGATGTTGTCCCTGGCAGGAATTTCCATTCAATCATTGAGAAACACAAATGTGAATCCTCTCATAAATGTTCTGGCAGATTGCTAAGATCTGCGTAGGACTCTAAAGTTTACATCTGGCGTCCTTAATGATGAACAACCAGTGTAGAAATATCATGTGTTCCTATGAGATCTTTTGATGAATCTCGGGGCTCTAGACTCGATAAGTGCACATTTGGTTTCCTATGCGGAGATTAGGGAGAGGTCTCCTGCTTCAATATCAACCATCTCTAAGAGACAGGTCGATAGATTATGCTGGTTCCCCGTGAGAATGAAACAAGCTCTTTTAAGAGAACTTGAGTGGTTAAGAAGGTTAAGTGCAGTGCGTCACTGGGTCCATGACGTCTTTATCTTCAATACCGGAGTCACCTTAGTAACAACCAGTAGCATATGAGTTGAACCCGGTGTCTGCCCTAAGGTTGATCATATGGAGGGCTATTTCTTTTCACCCTTTTTCATAACTTTTCTTTTTAATTCTTCAACCCCTTCTTTCTCCTTTCTCATTTTCTCCTTTTTTCAATCATACCTAAGGACTTCTAATTCTAATCTATTGGAATTGTCCTTGGGTAGATCCCTCCGGCTCTGGCGGATCATAGGACGGTTTTTCCTAACCTTAGTCACCTTATAACTCCATGACTATCCTATAATTGCCATCAAACCATTAGTGAAAATCTCTCAAAGTGTTTATGAATATAAAACACATTTTGTTGACACTTCGAGAGTTTTTGCATTTCTTTTGAAGGACTCCCCCTTCACATGTGCTCATGAGTTTTTTTAGAAATTTGCACATGCTGAGGAGTTTGTACTTTATGAATTGATCCACTTTCAGTGAACATGACCGATTCGAGACACGCTTACATCACTAGTTAGACTAGCTTGAAGTTATTACCCGTCCTGGTCAAGTCCAAAGAAAGTCTCTCGATACGGTACATTCTACTCAGACAAGTCCTATTCGAGACACGCTTACATCACTAGTTGGACTAGCTTGAAATTATTACCCGTCCAGGACAAGTCTTTTCGATTACTGACATTTTAAGCTTCGTCAATTCATTGGTACTTACTGAGTCGAGCTCTTTTGAGATTCAGCCACAATCTTTAAACATCTTTGATCACATTTTAATCATGTCTTCTCCCCCTCAAAAATAGCACATTGTGATATTTTTGATATCAACGGATTAATAAAAGGCTTTTTGGAGAGATAGACAGATTTAATTTTGCATGAAATTGGAACATTTTGTTTTGAACTCCCCCTTAATGATAGCACATTTTAAAACTTACTTAAGGGTTTTGAGGGAGTTATCTTGAGCACTCATTTTGAGAGATTTTGAGAAATCTTTTGAACAATCTTGAAAAAGTGCTCAAGAATTTTGTTTGAAAACGAGTTTATGCTTGAAATCTTTTTCGTTTGTTTAGACTCGAACTTTTTGAAAAAGATTTTCGTCATTGAACGTACGAGTCCTTGATTTGAAAATTAATCAGAAGTCATCGTTTAATGTTCGGGTTTCGTACTGATGTATACGAAAGCCATAGTGAAGAAAATTTTGAGAAACGACATGTTTTAGAAAAACATTAACAAAAAGAACTCCCGCTCAAGCATCTGTACATGTCCGTATCATTTTTGAATGACATTTCTAGAAACGTACAGAATATTGATTTATACGAGAGACATGTCGTGAGAAGAATATTTTTGGAGTTTTTGATTTTATATTGTTTTTGTATTTTTTGAAAGTTTTATATTTTTGTATTTTGTTTTTGTTGGTTTTTCAAATTTTGTATTTTGTTTTTCAAAAAATATTTACAGCGAAGCGATTTTGAAAACATTTTTCAAGAAGATTCGAGAAGACGTTCTAGCTCCTCAGGAGTTAGGCTTCGCATGCCAATTTGTCGAACTAAATAGACAAACCTTTCTTTAGGAAGGGCTTTAGTAAAAAGATCGGCGAGTTGATAATCAATCTTAACGAAAAATAATTCAACAGTACCCTCTTCCACGTGTTCTTTGATGAAATGGTAGCGGACTTTGATATGCTTCGTCTTAGAGTGGTGTACGGGATTGCACGAGATGGCTATGGCACTTTTTGAGTCACAATACATAGGTATTCTGTCAAAAGTAACGCCATAATCTGTGAGCTGTGTCCGCATCCAAAGAACTTGGGCACAACACGCAGATAGAGACACATACTCGGCTTCGGCGGTTGATAGCACAGTACAATCCTGTTTCTTTGAAGACCAGCTTACAAGCTTTTCACCCAAAAATTGTGCTCCACCTGATGTACTCTTTGCTGTAACTTGATCACCAGCATGGTCTGCATCTGAAAATGCTGTTAGATTAAACTCCGAATCCTTCGGATACCAAAGTCCCATGTTAATGGTGCTTCGTAGGTACCGAAAGATCCGTTTAACCTCTTTGAGGTGAAGTTCGGTAGGCTTTGCCTGAAATCGTGCTAATAAACATACAGCAAATTGAATATCTGGTCGGCTAGCAGTTAGGTACATGAGAGAACCGATCATGCTCCGATATTTCTTCGGATCGATAGGTTTCCCAAACAAATCAGCACCTATTTTTGGTGAAGTGACCATTGGTGTACCAACAGAATCACAATTTTCCATTCCATGTTTTTTCAAAATCTCTATTGTATATTTAGCTTGATTGATAAAAATACCACGAGGGGATTGATGGATTTGTAAACCAAGAAAGAATTTTAGTTCCCCCATCATGGACATTTCAAATTTACTTTTCATGAGATTTGCAAAGTGTTTTGAATGGTTAGGATTGGTTGATCCAAAAATAATGTCGTCCACGTAAATTTGAACGATCAAAATGTCATCTTTGAACTTTTGGATAAACAAGGTGTCATCAACCGTTCCTTTTGTGAAATTGTTTTTGAGCAAGAAAGATGATAGTTCGTCATACCACGCTCTTGGAGCTTGTTTTAAACCATAAATTGCTTTCTTAAGCTTGTAGACGTAGTCTGGATGATCTTTGTCGATGAATCCCTCTGGCTGACTCACATACACTTCTTCTTTCAGAGTTCCATTCAAGAAAGCCGTCTTAATGTCCATCTGATAGACTGTGATGTTTTTGTGAGCTGCATAGGCTAAGAAAATCCGGACTGCTTCAATTCTAGCTACAGGCGCGAATGATTCTTCGAAATCTATCCCTTCTTCTTGTGGATAACCTTTAGCCACGAGACGAGCTTTGTTGCGAATAACAGTCATTTCCTCATCTAGTTTGTTCTTCCACAACCACTTGAGATCAAGAACTCGTTTATCAAGTGGTCATTCAACAAGTTCCCAACTGTCATGTAACAGGTATTGAAGAAATTCCTCCTGCATCGCTTCAATCCATGGGTTTTCTGCCATTGCTTCCCGAATGTTCTTAGGTACTTTGGTGCTTATTGAGCAAATGTAAATGCACAATTCGAGATCGGTGGCAAGTTGTCTCCTCGTCTGAATTGGCATTGAAGGATCACCAATAACATGTACTAACGGATGGTCTTTTGTCCATTGAAACGTAGAAGGGTACCTTTGGTTGAACGAATGTGTGTTAGATGGTTCTTGTAACCTTGAAGAAGATTCAGCAGAGTCTGATGCAAACGGGTTTTCAAATACTTCTTCTTCTTCTTCTAACGCAACATCGTTTGAATTAGATGCAGGTTCTTCTTGAAAATTTGTAGTTTGATTTTGCTCATCAACTCTTGGAAGTTCAGTTTCAAGTACTGGAGTTGCTGGAGTAGATGTAGATGATGTTGATGTAGTTGGTGCTTCAGCTTCGATTGTGGTAGATGCATCCTGTGGTGGTGGTGGTGGTTGATGGTTTTGAGCGGGTGCAGCGGAATGTTGTTGAGATGCAGTAGTCGAAGTTCCAGCATAGTATTCATCAAACATTAACTCGAAGAAATTTTCCAGTTCTTGTTCTGAAGGTTTATCCGTGTTTGTTGACTGAGCTCCTTGATGTACGAGTCCTGAACTGATGTGTCCAGAAGTCTGCTGGTTTGGTGCGGGTCCTAATCCGTTTTGATTAGAAGCCATCGGATTAAGCGCGGGTTCTAGAGCGTATCTCTCAGAAGCCATTTGTGAAATCTCGTCAAACTTCACATTCATCGTCTCCATTATCTTTTTCGTTCTTCTATTATACACCCTGAATGCCCTCGAGTTTTCTGAATATCCAATGAAGATTCCAATATCACCCTTAGCTTTTAACTTCCCTAGATCTTCTCTGTCGTTCGTCGGATAGCACAAAGCGCCAAACACGTGAAGGTAAGAGATGTCAGGTTTTCGATTGTTCACTAGCTCATATGGGGTTTTATTGAATCTTGGGTGTACTAGGGATCGGTTTTGAGTGAAACAAGCAGTGGCTACAGCATCAGCCCATAAGAATAGTGGTGCACTAGAATATATCAACATTGTGCGAGCAGCTTCCACAAGAGTTCGGTTTCTTCTTTCAACTACCCCATTCTGCTGTGGAGTTCTAACAACTGATGTTTGGTGTGTGATTCCAACATCTTCGAAGTAAGTTCTTAACTCCTGATTTGTGAATTCTGTTCCATTATCTGTTCTTACAATCCTTACAGGAGCTTGAAGTAGAACTTGGATACGCTTCAGAAAGGTGATGATGATGCCTGGTGCTTCGTCTTTAGATCTCAAAAACTTTACCCAAGTATATCTTGAATAATCATCAACAATAACAAGAATATACTTCTTTCCATTAATGTTTTCAACTCTCATTGGGCCACATAAGTCCATGTGCAACAAGTGTAACCTTGCTTCCGAACTAGGTACGGTTTTGGGTTTATATGATGCTCTTTTGCTTTTTCCTTGTTCACAAGATGGACATAGATGATCCTTGGTGTATTTGAACTTAGGAAGTCCGGTGACGATGTTGTCTTTGGCTAACTTGTTGATGGTGTCGAAATTGAGATGGGATAAACGTTTATGCCACAGCCAGGACTTAGTTTCAGTTGCCCTTGTCATAAGACAAATTGGTGATGTAGAAGCCATTTGGTTGATGTCGATAGCATACAAGTTTGTACTACGATTACCAGTTAAGAGATCATCACCAACCAAATTTCTGATAAAAACCGTGTTTCTTCTGAAAGCCACTTCTAAATCTGCATCACAAAACTGCCCGACTGAAAACAAGTTGTGTCCCAACCCTTCGACGTAGTAAACTCGAGTGATTAAAAAATTCTCAAACCGAAGATCTCCATAACCCTGAATAGCTGCTACATGATCATTTCCAAAGCGTACAGTTCCCATGAATTTCCAGACAAAATTGATCAGCAGCTTTAGATTCCCGGTCATGTGCTTGGAGCAACCCGAGTCGACGATCCAAAGACATATTTCGATAACCTGCCAAGAACAGAAGAGTTTGTATTTGGAAACCATGTTGAATTTGGTTCCATGGGGTTAGGAGTAAAAGCAGAATCACACTCAGAGACAGTTGCTACTTGTTTAGCTTGAGTTATTTCTAATTTGCCGTCCTTACGAGTGAACTCTCTACCCGTCGGAATCCACATACAAAACTTAAGATAGTTCCTAGGCATTCGACTAATAGTGGTAGTCCTAAATCGTGCAACTAATCGTTCTATGGATCTGGATCTAGCACTAGGTCTTTTTGGAACATCCTTCTGTTCAGGCGTAACATTCACATTCTTAGAAACACATTCATCATGAACATAATTAATTAAACATTTCTTGCATATTAAACAAACAGAGTCATTACAAGCATTAGAAATAGTACGTTCGACATTACATTCAGATGAAACATGTCTCTTATTACAAAGCGATAAATTCCTAGGGTGTTCTTCTACTTCTTCAACTTTATTCTTGCTACTACTCTTAGATGCAGGCGAGACTCTATTGTTCCTTGTATTGCTCCTAGGCTGTAGTCTGCTGCTCCTAGAGGTGCTTTCTAATCCTGTAGAAGGTAAGGCACACACATTAGGATTTATATTGTTGTCCTTGTTAGCATCCCTAGATTCTTTAGAATTAGCCTTTATGCACTTGTCATTTGTCTTAGATGTTGAGGCAGACGCACTAGTGGGACTAATCCTAAAAAGGCCAGGTGCTAACACTTTAGGAGTTTCGACAACCACTTTTCCTTTATCAATAATCTTTACATTTTCACTTTTCTTGGGCAAGGGTGTTGGAGTGACAGGTTTTGTCAAATCCTTTTTCTCATTGACTTTAGGAGCAAACCTTGAAATTGACATTTTTGGTTTTTGAACCGTGTTTGAAACATTTGGTTTCTCCGAAGTCAATGGTTTTGCAAACTTAGTTTTCTCACCCTTTCCTTTTTGAGTTTCAAGCTGAGCCCTCAAAAGATCATTTTGCTCTTTCATTTTCTTTAAGTCACGCTCATACGACAATTTGTCATACTTGCATTCTTCCTTCTTTCGATCAAGTTGTTTAAAATATGACACATTTTCTTTTTCAAGCTTTATAAGAGCATTTTCATATTTTGAAACAATTTCGGAGGTCTCAGCTCTTAGTCGTTCATCGTCTTGAACAGAATATGTTTGTAAAATGATGGACATAATGTCAGTGGTCATAACAGCTTCGAAGAGAGAGTCATTTAGGTTTTCCAAAACATTCATGTTTTCGCGAGTATCATTAGCTTCGTTTACCAGGGATTTGTGGTCCTTGACAAATTCGGTCATTTCTTTTAAGAAAGCTTGTTCAAAATGGATTACCCTTGCACTTATGTTATTCAGAGGGATAGTAATTTCGTTTTGAAACACCTTTTTCTGTTCGATATGAAAACTAGAATGCCAGTTGTTAATATTGATGGTAGTTTTCGATGCAACAATATTTTGAAGTTCTTGAATTCTCTTTTTAACGTCATCAAGAATTTCTCTAGCCTCACTTGTATTAAAAGTGTTGTTAGAGGAAATTTGTTCCAGTTTTGAAAGAGATTTGGAAACAACTTTCTTTTTAGACAAGAATTTCGCAAATGGTCGTTTTATGGAAAACGCAGATGGTTCTGTTTGTGGAACAAAAGTGATTCCCGAAAGTTTGTTCAATTTGTTGTAATCAATGGGTTTCAAATCCTTTTGTTTCATTTTATTAATGCTCTCTTCGACATGTTCTATCGTTAGCACAGAATCCCGAACGACGGGAGGATCATGTTTGGTATAAATCACATTACCATTGTACAAAACATTCTGTTCTTGCTGAGCTTTCTTGAGATTACAAGGGGTGTCGTTACCAAGAGCCATTTTATGTTTCGTATGGTAAATCGGGTTAATTTGATTTGAAATCATTTTCATTGTTTGACTCGACTGACCTGACTTAACCACTAATTCCTCTAGATGAGCAATCATGTGTTCTGACTCTACGATTTCTTCCAAAAGTTTGTCTTCTTTCTTTGCAAAATCCTTTTTCAACTCATCCATTTCTTTTTCAAGATTGGAGTAAGCTGTTTTTTGTTTAGAAAGTTGGTTTTGTAAATCAGAAATTTCCGTGTTTAAAGATTTTATCTTTTTGAAAGAATTAACATCAAGTGTGTCAAACTTGAGTTGCAATTGTTGTTTCTCTGAAACGGAATTTTGATAACCAGTTTCTAATTCAGACAATCTTTTGTTATGAAATTCAAAAGCTTTAACGGTTGATTTGTAACTCTCAAGCTCAGCGGTCAATTTAACATTCGCGGCCTTAACATCGCGATTGACCTTTTGCACATTCTCAATTTCAATACGACAATTATTCAATAATGATTCAAATAAAGCACGTGTTTCCTCATCATTCTCAGCATGCTGTGAAACAAAGCCTCCATTATGATTCACATCTGGAGTTGCGGAAGGAGTATTGCTACTACTTGGCGTGTCCAGGTATGTATCATAAGTGGGTGCTTGCTTCTCAAAATGTTGTTCCTCATGAGGAGACATATCAAATATATCATTATTGTGACATGTGTTGAAGTTAGATACCTCAGATGGTGCATTGGTGTCATAAACAGGAAGTGTGTCAGAATCCGTGTCATACTTAGCTTCCTGAAGATTTGCCATGAATATGCAGTTCGCATCGATATCTTCTCTATCTTCCATGTCATCCATAAGAGCCATAAAGTCATTCTCCTCTGCATTCAACTGAAATCCTGCCTCTGCCTTTTGTGCCAACATCACTGCTTTCTGCAAGTACGCTAGATCTTTCTTGTTCGGCTTAGTAGGACAGTTCCTTGCCATATGACCTACACCCTGACAGTTAAAACACTTTACCAGATTACCATGATTCACATTTCCCAAATTCCCAACAACAGGAGCTGCAACATTTCTATTCTGATTACCCATTGCCTGATTACCAACATTCTGACCCCTCTGATTTCTAACAAACTGACCCAACTGATACCCTGCATACTGATTCCCTGCAAACTGACCTGCATTCTGCATATTCTGATATCCTTGTTGATTCCCATAAACTCCAACCATTTGGCCTTCATTGCCCATATTGAAACTCGGCTGAGCGATCTGCCTGTTGCGAGTATTCGATGAAATCCTTTGGTTGTTGTTTGTTGGTGTAGAATAACGTCCTTGGAATGCCTTTGTCAGAAAAGCAAACGCTTGGGTCAATGCTGCAGTAGCTTCATCATTTTCAGTGAATTCTGGTTCTTGGAATTGTTGGTATTGCTGTTGTGGGATAACATGTTGTTGCTGTGGGTAGAACTGTTGTTGGTAGACCGGTGTTGGTTGTTGAACGTATGATGGTTGCATGTAGTTGTGAGTGGAAGATGATGATGGTTGTTGTGTGTTCACTGGTAGCGGTTTTGGTGTATTAGCAATTAGTGCGAGAGGATCATGATTCTTTGCCAATCTTTCTTTCCTAACTTCATTAGCCTCAGCTTGGTTTTGCTTCAGAAAGTCATAGAGTTGATCATAATTCACCTGATGTAAGTCCTTTGTCTGATTAACAATTGTAACATAACGACCCCATTCTTCTGGAAGGTTATTGACGAATTTGATGTTTGTTGCAATTGCTCGAGGTGTCAACTTGTTTCTGATTAACTCATTCATCAACGTGCAAAACCTTGTGTAGTATGACTCAATCTGTTCACCTTTAGTGGATGTGAAGTTCTCCCATTCAGTAAGAAGTTTGTTTTCAACGTCTTGTTGTCCAATCTCTGTTCCATGACAAATCCTTCTAACACGTTCCCACATAGCATGAGCAGTTTCACAGCTGTCGACCGCAGCAAAGATCTCTCGTGGTAATCCAAGTTGGATTAAATGCATTGCCATATCATCGGCTTTGATCTGCGCCTTGTCTTCATCTGTGTAATCTGCTTCTGTTTGTAGACGCACGAATGGTTGAGTAGGAGGTGTTTCATTTGGATTACCTTCAATTTGAACATGTCTTGGCTGAAATGGACCTTTTTCAATGGATTTGATCATTAATTTGCCATTATCTTTAGTTTTTATGTAACGAAGCATGCGGCTTGTCCATGGGAGATATCCACCTTTTTCAAGCATAAGAGGTCGGTTTTCCGCACCTGCTGCATGAATATCTTGCTGAGATGCCATTGATGAAGTGTAGATGGATAAAGTTGATTCTCGGATCGTTTCAACGAAGTAGGAGTTGTGTTTAGTGTAAGTTGATGCAAGTTTTTATTGTGAAAATTTTGATCTGAAACCTTAAAACCTCAATAACTTCCGTTCGGAGTGGATTTGGGCCTCGAAGCTTGGCTTGAATGATCTTTAGATGATTCAACGTGTCCTTCTTCTCGGTCTCGCGGTCGTTTTGACAGCTGATTCGTCAAAAACGGAGTTACGGTTCAAAAGTTATGGCCGTTTGAAGTTTGGTTGTCAAAAAGTCAAAATCTTACGCATAAAGCTTGATTTTACGCGTAAACCTTGAATAATCTTACGCGTAAAATGTTATGCGTAACCTTTAAGTTATGCGTAAGATCTAATTTATGCGTAAACAATATTGTTTATGCGTAGACTTTGATTTTACGCGTAAACTTGGAGTTTATGCGTAAGAATGTTACGCGTAAGGTTTTTTCAACCAATTTGATCTCTCAAACTTATCCAAGCTTGAAAGATATCCCGTGTCGAAGTATTCCACAAACTTATCCAAGTCAGGGAAGTACTGAGTCACCGTAGCACGAAGAGAGGACCTGTGATAAAGCTTATGCGTAGAACACTGAAACTTACGCGTAAGATTAAATCTTATGCGTAAGATCTGACTTATGCGTAGAAATGGAACTTACGCGTAGGATTTAGCGCGTAGACTTACAAGTTAAGCGTAGGAACAGGGTTTTGACCAATGTTACGCGTAAGAAAAGGGTTTTGACCTTAGTTACGCGTAAGAAAAGGGTTTTAGGCCAAAATTTATGCGTAAAAAGGACAGAAAGTACTATTCACAGCTGTAGATTCGTACTATTCACCCAAGTTACGCGTAAAGTGACCAGAAAGCTTGAAAAATCCGATTTTTTCAACCAAAAACACTTTTTCCACTTGTTTCTTTTGATCAAATCTTTCCCAAAACACTTAGAAACACTAAAACTTCAATAAAGACAACAACTTTAACACCAAAACTTATAAAAATCAAACCTTTTTTGAAGAAAAAGTACACAAATGAATGAAAAGTGTAACTTTTTAACAAAAAACTTGATAAAAACACTCCTAAATCATTGTTAGGCGATTGATACCACTTGTAGGACCTTAGATATATCAACTTTAACACAAATATAAGCACTAGAAGAAGGAAAGATGGTGACTTGATGTATGATATGTGGCGTTAAGATGTATAAAATAGAGATAAGAGATGAAGAGAACTTTTATTAAAGAAACACACACAAATACACACACAAGCACACACCTCAAATGACTCATTTGAGGTGTTTATATAGTTAGACATATGACACCCTAATGGGCTTGGATGGGCTTGGTCATGGATTGGACTTTTACATTAAGTATAGACTAGTTGTAATACATAACTTATAACCTATTAGATTAGTCCAAACCATAAGCCCATTGACTATTCTATTGTAATCTACGACACATTACAAAGTTACATGTATGAGAATGACCATCACTTCTAAATACATATTTTTAATGCTAACAGGTTTCCCCGGGTCGTTATGTCCCGACGAGGTGTGGATTGTATTCAAACGGGTTTGTGATCGGGTGAATTTGGACAGAAAGGGTTTGAGATTGGTTAAACTAAGGAATCTACAAGGAAATAGCTTAAATAAGCTATATGAACCGTTACGTGAAAGTTAGATACCTAAAAACGTTTAATATCTAAAAACGCGTACGTTCAGATTAAATTTACGCGAACGTACGAAATAAAAAGTGAAAACTGAAATCTGAAAACCCCCAGGGGTGAAAATGACTTTTTTACAAACCTAAGGATCAAAGAAAATTTTTAGAAAAAGAAAATGGATTTTTACATTAATTACTTATTTAATATTAATTAAATACTATTTAATACTAATTATTAATATTTAAAATACTTAAATACAATATAATATTATTTAATTACTAGAAAAATGAAAATTAAATTTCTAAAATTATAAAATAACTAAAAACTAATTTTAAAACTAAAAATATGTATTTTTTTCTTTTTGTGATTTTTATATTAATTAATTACTAAATATATTTAATTACCTAATTAAACTAGACAAAATTATTAAAAATACTAAAAAGACTTAGAAAATTAAGAAAAAATTTAAAAATCTAATTAACCATCACAGGAATCCTATAAAATTATAAAACGTTTATAAAAATTATATTTAAGCTAGTTTACTAATTATTATATTAAATATTAATTAATTACTAATTAAACTATTTAAATTATAAAAAATATAAAATGAACAATAAAAATTCTAGAAAAATTCCTAAAAATGTTTTACAACTTATAAAAGCTAGGAAAAAATATAAAAACAAGGTCTTACTTAATAAAAAGTAATTTTGCTATTTAATACTTAATTATTAATAAACTAATATTAAATCTAATACATACTAAATGACAAAATAAAAATCTGAGAAATTTACTAAAATTACTTTAATATAAAAGGTAATTAATAAAAATATAAAAATGCCAAGTACTTAACAAAAATCTAAAAATGAAAATGAAAATTTAAATTACATTAAATAGAAACTATCACTTATTATTAAATTGGTTTTTCATGATTTTTCTTTTTGGAAAACTATTTTACAACTAAAAACAAACAACTTTTGTAAAAACAACTTTTTTAGAAATCAAAAATAAGCCAGAATAAGCTAAAAAACCTAGACAGTTGACTTATGTTGACCAAGGAAGGAAATAAGCTCAAATGAGCTTAAGTGGGACCCACTATGGGTGATTCTGGTCTAAATAAGTGTGTTGGACATGTTTAAGCAAGAATATCACAAATAAGTTCCCAGAATAAGCAGATAAGCACTAATTAAGCACTTGGATTCTTGTTTCAACTCAGAAAATGGGACAAGGTTGAGGGGTTGATTCAGGTGGGTACTAGGGGTCTTAAGGTCAAACCTATGGTCAAAGTTTAAAGGCTACCAGGAGGGGGTTGAAAGAAGACAAGTGGTTGTTGTGGGGCCCACTGAAGTGGCTAGAAACCACCACCAAAGTGGTGGTGTTTAGCTAAGGACTGCTGCACAGGGGAATACCCTCCCCTGCAGCCTACTTTGGGTGAAGGTGGGGCCCTCAGTAAAATTCACAAAAATAAAACACAAGTGGGATTACAAAGATGAGCTGGGGGGTTGTCAACTCAAGAAGTTTCAGAGTCTAAAACAACACACAAAAATCAAATCAATTCTTGCAAATATTGGAAAAATCTGAGAAAGGCACATTTGACTTTTTGATAAAAACTAAGATTTAACTTTCTTGAACTTAGATTACTCTCTACTGATTGAAAACATGTTTGTAAGCTAAAATGGGACTAAATTAAGCTAAGACAACAACTTCTAAATTGAAATGGGTGATTATGGATCTCAATTCCCCACACAGTTGACTGTGAGGGGGATTTACTTTTGATTTTGACTATTTGCTATTGGAACCATGTTGTTGTTGCCTAGACTAAGTTAATTAGACCTAATGTGAGTTGTGGCAACTAAAAACAACAGCTGAGATAGGCTATAACACAGGTAAACCATCAATGCCAAACACCCCTAGAAAAACTGTTTTGGAATTTTTAGGAAGCAAATGGGTAATTTAAGCTATAAAACTGATAGGTTAAGTAATATTAAGCTAAAAGAACCATGATTAAGCAAAAATAAACAAAAGTAAACAACAATAACTCACAATCACAGTTGATGCTAAAATTTATAGGGAAAGGCTTACAGATTTGCCAAAGCAAGGAAGAAAGATGCAAAGGCTTAGAACACTATCCTATTACTCCCCTTGGAGCAATTCCAGGGTATTAAATGGGTTTGGAATTATGTGTAAGTTGGGGGAGATGAGGTGGAGGAGGGGGGATGGGTTGAGTATTGCCGGGGTTTTGTAGACCAAGTGGAAGGGGTGAGGGATGGTTGACCTTTGTTGACTGGAGGGAGTATATAAAACGGGGTGTTTTGTTTGGGAGTGGGCTGGGGTGAAGTGGATTGGGCCAAGGGATTGGTGTGGGCTGATGAGGGTGTTTGGTGTTTGGGATTTGTAATAACTTCAAGGGTCCGTTTGGTATAGTATTAGCACAAGGACCATTTTTGTAAAATCCCAAAAATGAGGGACTGAAACTGAAATTCCCCCAAATATGTAATAAGGACCAAAGTTGCCAACTTCAAAATAACCCAACGACCATAAATTATATTTTCCACTTTTAAAATTCCCGGGGACCAAATGTGTCAAATTTAAACTGTGAGGACTAAACATGTAATCTTCTCAAAATTTTCATTCAAGGATTAAAAGTGACACATGTGAATTCCCAAGGACCATATTTGACTTTTTTCACAAAAATTGGACTCTAGGGGCCAAAACTGCCAATTGTTGAAACTTGAGGGACCAAAATGTAAATTCTCAAAACTTTTCCAATTTTTCACCAAAGGACTGAATATGACAATTTATAATTTCAAAAGGACCTTTGGTGATTTTTCTTTTAAAATAAGTGCTCAGGGACTGTTTTTGCCAATTTTTGAAAGTTGGGGGACTGAAACTGCCAATCTTGCAAACTTTGTACGTTTTTCATTTGTTTTTACTCATTTTGCATCTAAAACATATAAAACACAATTTTGAAATATTTTCAGTATTTTGATGCATTTCTGAATATTTTTGTATGTTTTGCAGTTCAGATTTGACAAAAAATGATGAGTGTTTGAGCACTCATCAGTTATGCAACTTAGATTTAACAAAACATGCTAGAAAAATTTTAAATTTAACATATTAAGCATAGATTAAAGCATATTTTTGAAAAATTTAGGACAAGTTACGTTCTAATTCTCCATCCCTCCACTTAAGTTAAACAACATCCTCGTTGTTTGTATTTGAAATTAAAAACATGAAATTAAAAGAATTAGAATGGAAAAACTCCCCTAAGATTTGCTCGGTATGATCCTCCATTATGCGTTTGCGACCAAGATTATATAAATACCACCATTCTTATAAACACACCTGAATTTAAGAAAATCAAACTTGTGCAAAATTCATTAGTAGTTAGAAAATAAAACCTAAAATTTAAAAATTAAAGATTAAAAAATCATCAGGTCAGTCGATACGCCACATCTATTGAATGAGATGCGTCGTATCGAGCCTGGAATTAGTACGGATCAGAAATTAAGATGCGTCGTATCCTTAACCAAGGATGCACCGCATTAAATAAACTGACAGAAAGTTTTAAAGTGCAGAAAAATAAAAATAAAAATTGTAGAAAAATAAAAGATATGATCTGTACAGTTGATACGCCGCATCTTATGATGGAGATGCGCCGCATCTACTGCAGATCTGACTGAATCAACACAAAAAAACAGTAAAGATAAATCCGAGTTGTCTTTCGGTGAGCACTTCTCTTTATTCCAGAGTCTTCAAGTTGGACTCACGTTCAGCTCCTTATTTTGTTCGCAGGAGATCTTTCATCTCCATCTCTTAAGTTAACTTCAATTCATAAATCTCACACTCATTCTCTTCGTCCTTTAGAAAACACAGCTTCTCCATTGGATAATTCGCTTTGTGTTGTAGCTTCCCTTGTTTCCTAGCTAAATGTTCATCCATGGTGATATCTTCCATAATCATTCCTGTTATCATAGACAAATTTGTCAGTAGTATTTGCCCGGAATAAAGATACCACAAAATACTAGAAATCAAATAACAAAACAAAAAGTTGCTAATATCAGCTGATGATGCACCGTATCCTATAAAAAGGATGAGCCGTATCTTAATTCGTTAAAATTTTATCAGACTTTTATTACAAAAAATCAATACGCCGTATCAAAGAAAATCAATACGCCGTACGTTTATAATAATCAAAAATCGATTTTTCTTATTCAAAAATCAATGCGACGTATCAGAAAAAACTAATACGCCGTATCTACATTACATTTCAAATACAAGATTTTTGATTTTAATTCACCGTATCTTCAGAAAAAGATACGCTGCTTCTAATAAATTTAATAAATTCGTTAACTGTTTTTAATAAATAAATAATACGCCGTATCTGCAAAACAGATGCGTCGTATGTCTATTTAAAGTCCTTGAAAAAGTTTCTGATTAAAAACAGAATACGTCGTATCTAGGGGATAGATGTGTCGCACTCGATTTATTAAATTAGATGTGCTGTATGAAAAATTGAAACGCCATACACCACATATATAAAATAGATGCGCCGTATCGTTTGTATCAGCAAAGTACAGCAGACAGATTATGCAGAAAACAAAGAAAAAGAAAAAAATACAAAAAATTATAGAAAACAAGAAAATAACAAATATGCAAAAATATACAATGAATGCAATTAAACTAATACACAACAAAGTTAGCAGTTAAAATCTAAAAACCTAAAAATATAAAAAAGTTGGAAAACCTAATTTAAAATACTAACAGAAAAATAGATAATAATAATTCACTCCCCGGCATCGGCGCCAAAAATTTGATGCGTGTTGTGTCACGTGTAGTATAGAGTGATTTTGCGTTTTCAAGTTTTATATTTATATTTAGCCGACTTGTCCTATAACACACACACACACTAACGAGCAGTGTAGCCGATCAATATGTATATAGTGGTAAGTAGAGTATCGATCACTAAGAGTGGAACGTAATATCTAGTATTCTATCAGTAATTTAAATATAGTAAGTTAGTTTTACAATTTAATCTAACGCAAGGGGGTTTTAGTCTGAGAGACTAGCACAGTTTTGTAGATTAATTAAACTAATAAAACTAATGAGAACAAATCAGCGAAAGACTAACACGTACACGGATAGATAATAGATACAGATAGAAGTCCTGTCCTATTGTTAAGTAGCTTGTCACTTGTTTTATTGCTAGTTTTATATGATCAGTATCGTAATCTACTCTCTCGTTGGATCTTCAATATAGGCGAGTAAACCCTTAATGATCAGTTATGCCTATCTTCCTTTCTAGACGCTAGATATGTAAGCGTGGAGGGGGTATGCCAGCCCAAGCAAAACACGGCTAGATACAGAGGTTATCAAAGCACATATAAAAAGAACAAAAAAAACATCATATTGACTTATAATCGATGGGAAAGCAATTTTAAGGGAAGCAGTATGGCGACTACAAGCCCATCAATCCTGATGGATTATAGTTTACTATAACAATAAAACAAAACTACTTAATGAATTAAATACATGCAGGACCTTTGTTAGTGCAAACGTTACGACGTTTTATCTATACAATGTCTTCATGTTTTAATGATGACAAACAGGTAACTTGTAATACATAACGTAAAGTGCACAAGTTACTCGTTCACACATCAACGTCTCTCGACATCACTTCAGGTATGTACAAACACACTTTACCAACTTTGTTAAGTGATCAAAGAAAATATTTTTGTCCTTAAACCTTACATTTTATAAATGGGACAAAACATTTTTTACAAAAATAAACTAGACAAACTATTTTTGTATTTATAAAAAAATGTTTTATAAGAAAAATAAATTTGAAATTTGAATTTCAAATTGTCCAAACGTCCTTATTTCTCGCCCAAATCAGATAAAATTTCACCAGGTAATATTTCACCACAAAAGGACAAAAACTGTCGGGAAGGTCCCTTAAATAGGTGACGGTCCCTTATTGATAAGGGACCGTGCAAGGTTTAAGGGACCATCCCTGGCATCTCGTGTTGGCCACAAATATTTGTGGAAAACTAGAAGGGGGTTGAATAGTTTACCGCTTTTTAATTTGATTATCTTTAAAACTTTACATTTGTTTAAAGATATAAACACAACTTTACATGTTCAATTCTTTGAAAAGCTTTACGTGTGAATAACAATCCTAACTTTACTTGTTTAGTTCTTTGAAAAGCTTTACGTTTGTTTAAAGATAAAAACACAACTTTACTTGTTTAATTCTTTGAAAAGCTTTATGTGTGATTAGCAATTCTAACTAAAGACAATATGTAATAAGCAAAGATAAAGAAAGAAACGATCAAACCACAACACGATTGTTTATCGTGGTTCGGCTACAAGGACTCTTTTTCCTTGCCCCACATCCACGCCCCGAGATTCCAACTCGAGAGTTATAAGCACTAATCAACAAGCTCCTTTCTCGGTGGGGAAACCTTTACAACGTCGCTTACACTTTTACCGACACTAAGCTAGATGTCGAGTTCTTTTACATGGGTACAACCACTCCCATCGTCGCTTACACTTTTACCGACACTAAGCTAGATGTCGAGTTCTTTACCAAGGGTATAACCACTCCCGTTAGTTCTTTTACAAGGGTACAACAACTCTCGACACACTACGTATTTTAAGGCCTAAAATACTAACCGATCACTTCTACATACATGATACAAATGAAGTATAAACTACCAAAGCTTATACATGATAAAGCTAACAAGACTTGCAACTTTAGAGTTGAAGCTTGTAACTTCTTGAATGATCTTGTGAAGTCTCTTGCTACATAAGAGGATCACACAAGTCAAATGTTACTGATTTAGTTGAGAGAGTATATGAAAAATATGTCCTAAAGTGATTACTCAAAACAAACAAGTGGCTTGGTATTTATAGTAAAACAAACAGCAGGTCTGGCGGATACGGCGGAACCCTCAGATGGGTTCCGCCCGTGTACCCCAGGGTTTCGCCAGGCTTGCAGTAGGTTTTACCATAAATAACACAAGCCAACCAAAGTCACATCAACAACAACTTAGTCAAACACATTAAATCCAATTTGGAAAGCTTCCAAAAGTGTGTAAGATGTTATGGCAAGTCAAATACACAAGCTTGCCATAAATGAATGATGTGACAAGACACTTTCTAATTAAAGAAATAAAAACAATATTTTGTTTAAAAGGAAATGTAAACCTTAGTTTAAACAAGACTTAAACACTAAAGTGATGATTTACTATTAGCCAAAGTTCATACTTTGTCATTGACAAAACTTAGCAAAGATCGTAAAATATAAATAACGTTTTTAGGCGATATTTGTATTAACAATCTCCCCCTTTTTGTTGATGACAAAACATAAACTTTATTTATAAGTAAGCCACTAGTTTTAGTGTTAAGTCTTATAAAGTTAGTATAAAAACTTGTTTTTGCTAAGATGATGTGATATTCAAGAATTAAGAAAAAAAATTGAACAAGTTTATATATAAATTCTCCCCCTTTTTTGTCGAAACAAAAAGAAGAGAAGTGAAGCGGAAGTATGCACTTGCTCCCCCTAAATGGAGTGCCAGGAGAGGAGACATGGATTTTGAACCTACAAGAAAAAATGTTAGTTGCCGCACAAGACAAGTCATGAAAGCATTTCATGTCTTAAAACACAATTAAGAGTTGCGAAGCGGAATAATGCAATACTCATGCTCCCCCTTGAATATTACTCCCCTAAATGGAGTATCAAGGAAAGAAAACATGGATAATGATCCTACAAAAAGAAAGGTTAGTTTCTAAAACACAAGATATAAGTATGCTACCATAGCGAGGTATAGTTTACTCATTATACCTAAATGGTCAACAAACAATGCAAACCTTGTAGTAGAATGAAATTCATTTCATGTAAAATTTTGACTCTTAAAAAGTTAAAGACAAGAAATTAGGACGACATCATCCTACTTCTTAAAAATAAAGAAAAACTAAAAATAAACTAAGAACATAAAATGCTACAAGGAAATCATCATTTTCCTTAATGAGAAACATTTTCCAAAAACAAGGCTAATGTTGTTTAAGGATGAAAATGTGTGTTGAAGGTTGTAGCGGATTTATTTTGAAGGTTGAGAGGGTGACACGGGTTTTGGTTTGTTGGTTTAAATGGGAAACATTTTCCAAAAGAAACGGTTTTGTTTCATTTTTGGAGACTCTAAGGTTGAGGTGGGTGAGACAAGGATTGTAGACGATCCAAAATGTGGTTTAGTATAAACCTCATTTCTTCAGATAGCTCGCGAATTTCCGTTCGACATCTTTCACTAATGTGAGCGGTTCTTTCGCAATGTCCGTAATCATGGCAGGGAAAGTTTGGTGGAAGAGAGGTTTGATTTGTTGGTGGTGGATGGTTTGAACTTGAAGGAGCAAATGTGGATGGTTGAGAGGTGTTTTTGCTTCCTTCATTAGTTGAGTGTAGTGTTGTTTGTAAAACCATAATATGGTTGATTTGAGAGTCAACCATACGTTTGAAGGCATGAAGGTGGCTTAAATGAGTGTCAATCTCATCATTAAGGTTTGGAGGTTATTCCCATATGGATGCTTCCATTTTCTTATAAGAAGAAGTAGAGATTCAAGATGTTGGGAATGCTCTTGTAGTGGCGGTTGTTGTTGTTGTGGTTGTTGGTTTTGAACAAAATGGCGGAAGCTTGGTTCGCCGGAAGGATTACCATGAAGGTCTTTGTAAATTGGGTGAAACACAAATGATTGTGAGTGTGTATGACCTTGATCATTTGGAAAATTGATGGTCTAGCATAACGGTAAGCCAACCGTTCTACTAATGATGGTTGATGGGGTTCATCATCTAATTGCTCACTAGGTTGTTGTTGGGTTTCCATTTGAGCAATGGTGTCAAAGAGTGACAAGGATGGTGGATTTGATGATTTGGGTGATAGGTCTTATAATGTTTCCAAATAGGGTAGTGGTGATGTTGGTGGTGTATGGAAAAGTTCCATTGGTGTAAGTGTTGGTGATTGAGGTGATGGAGTTTTTGATGGTTGAGCTTGTTGAGAAGGTGATGTTAAATCACTTGAAGGTCTAGTTGGTGGAGGAATGGTGGCTATGTTGGTGTTGCAATGTGTTGGAGAGGGTGTTGGAGTAGCAAGATTAAGCAAATCTTGAATAGTGATTACATTGGTATTACAAGGTGTTGAGGATGGTGTTGAGGTAGTGAGGTTAAGGAAATCTTGAATAGGTGAAGAAATGTTAAGCGAAGCATCACTTGAAGATGATGAGCTTGACTTGACGGTTTTGTTGAAGCAACAAGGTTTAACACTAATCCTAGTGGTTTTTTAGAAGAATTTTGATGACTCGGATGAGGTGTTGGATTTAGTCATTTCAAAGGTGTGGTTTTGATGTTTTGTAAGAAGAAATTTTGATGGTGATGGTGCGATTTGAATTGTTGCAAAACTTTCAAATTTATAGGGTGGAAGAGATGTTGAAATGGGTGTTTGGATTTGATGTTCTACCATTCAAAGATTGAGGTTTCAAATGATTTTCATGAACATGTCACATCATTTTATGTCAATCCAATGGAATAGGGTGGAGTGAAAAACCAACATATGCACTCAATGCTTTGTGATCATGGGATGTGATTTGGTTGAAAATGTTCCAATGGTTTGAAGGATCCTTTAAAAGGGTTCCTTGGGTTAGTTATGTTTGAATTTGAATTTTTGGCGGGAAGTGACTTCCTAATTGTTTTAGTGAGTGAGAGTTGTCCTAATATGGTTTTTAGAGTTAATGGAAGATGTTTCTCACTAACGATAATGGTTTGACACTTACAAGTTTTGAACTTAAGACAAATGACAAAAATTTTCTGCAGGTGACTGGCGGAACCCTCGCGATACACAGGCGGAACCCTGTTTTGGGTTCCATCTGGTCCGTTGGGCCATTTTTGGGTTGCCCAGAATTTCACTGGCGGAACCCAATATAGGGTGCCGCCAGATCCGCCAGACCTGAAAATTTAGACAGTCCGCGATTTTGACCTGCGAGACGATTTTCAAATTTTTCGAAAACTCCTAAAATCAAAAATATAATGCATATCTGGTTAGGAAATGCAAAAATTTGGCATGTAGACATTCATATCATAGGACTTTGACCGGGGGCTAGCAATTTTCACTAAACTTAGTGAAATTAACCATAAGCATAAAAATTGACAAACACCTCAAATATTGTCATTATACATAAAAGCTCATGCAAAACATAATCCGATAAACGTAATAAAGCATGAACGTGAAAAATAATACAAATCACATAGTTTAACACATACAAGGTTCTAAAACCTTCATAAGCCAAACACTCCTTAATCACGCTTCTCACAACCGGTCTATCTTCTTATTGAGCTTGCTTAGGTACCTTCCAAAGCACTTGAAAATTCCTTTGGTTTGCTTGAACTCTTCGGATGCATTGTCAATGACGGGGAGTTCTTTAAGGTAGTCTAAAGGAGGTAACTTAGAGTTAGGAAGTTTATCGCCCTCGCTCATGTCGGATGACGATGATGATGGTGAAGGTGAGCGAGTACCTTTGCCCTTAGCTTTGAAAACTCATTTATCACTTAGAGGGACGAAGATGTGAGAAACAAGAGAATAGTCAAGACACATTCCATTATCATTAGGAGGAATGGGTGAGATTGCTCTAAAGAGGCGGGTGATAAGCATTCCATAAAGAAGAGCGGTTGTTCCTACCAAGGGTATGTCGGCCATTCTTTTGGCGAGGTAATAGGCTAAGTTAAAAGGTTGACCGGTGGAAATGCTATAGAGCATGTAGCTAAGACATGTGTTGACATGATCTCTATTTCCTATGGAACTTATAACGTTGGCTCTAAGAATCTCTTCCCATTTCTTAAATTGTGGTTTGAGCTCATTGATTTCCATACCAAAAGGGTCCTTATCTACCTCGTTACCCGAACGATTCTTCCTAGTTGTAGAGGTTCTAACAAATAGGTGCTTACGAATTGCTTCTTTATTCGCAAGAGGAGTGTCGTATGGATGAAAACGCTCAATAGAATCAAGACTAGAAAGGGGCCACTTATCCATGTAGAGACATGTACCAACATTAGGAACACCAAGAATTGTTGCAAAATCTTTCAAGGGTATGATGTTTGATATTTGATTGGTTGTAAAGGTTAGTGAGAACTCACCATCATCATCAAAGTGAAGGGTTAAGGTTGCATAGAATTCTAAGATGAACCTAGGGCAAATTTGGTCATCGATGTCTAGGAGGCAATCAAAGTTGATTGCGGCAAATTTTTGGCGAATGGATGTTCCCTCTAGGAAGGATGGATCAATGGTTCTTCCTTCATGAACATAGCGTTTTTCTAGGCTCTTAAAGGTTTCAACTTGATCTTTAGTAAGACCTTTGGTCCTATGGTGTTTGGGTAAGTACTTAAGGGTTTCCTTGTGATCGGAGAAATTTGCGGGAGGCATGTTGATTCCTAGAAAACACAAAATTTTATGTTAATGACTTTTAACAATGTGGATGTTCTAATGTGTTCCTATATGCAAACAATGTGGAGACTTGGTTATCTTGACTCATTTTGATGCCTAAATTTTTTGTTATGCAAATTTTGTTATAAAAACAAAAGATAACCAAAACTCTCCTAATTGAATGTATCTTCGATTGAATGTACCCGAAAATACATATGAGTTATGTATCCCCTTTAGCATTCAAGAGACAATATGCAAGTGGTGTTTCAATGACGTTTTTCATTTGTTTTAACAATGTGGTGAAGAGTTATGTTCTAGTTGTGGATTGCAATTTTTGAAAGACAGTGCACTTGGTGTGTTTGGAAAATCAAAGTAACAACAAAAAGGGTACGATTCTTAACTAATGGAAGACATGATTGGTTAACAACCAAGTTTTTCATGAATCAAAAAGTTCTATGCATAAACCCTAAGATTCTAGTTAATAAATGAAAATGTTATACTTGAATCAAAAATGCAATTATGATTAGAACACTTACAAAGTTGATTGGTTTGGAAGAGATGTAAGTGAGAGCCCTAATTTTCGTGTGGTAAGGTGTTTGTGAGTGAGGAATGGTTGTTGGTAAGTTTGAGTTGTGAGTAAAGAGGTGTTTGGTTTTGAAATTAAAAATAAAACATGCTGCAGATTTGGCAGAACCAAAGGGAGGGTTCTGCCCGTATGGTATGAGGGTTCCGTGGGAACTGCAGGGAAAAATTCAAAAGGGATTGTCTTGATTTTTGTGGTTTTATTTTAATGTTCAAAACTAAGGTTTTAGGTCTTATGAGTCTTTGAATAAGCCTAGGGATGATGAATGCTTCTCATTCAAGAGGTTTTGTAAAAACGTTGACAGAATGGTTAACGTATAAGACTTTCTTAGTTAAGATGTTCCTCAATAAACATTTTTACCAAGACGATGATGACGGATCACAATATGTCAATTAAGAACATAATGGATTGGATTGTCGCTGAAGTCGATGCTTCCTTTGTTTGAAGAGATAACAATGTTGATGAGATGAATTCCGTTGTCGACGCGAGTTAGCTTGTTCAAGTGGAGCTTGTTGACGTGCTTCTCCATCTGATACTAATATGAGAACCATAAGCGTTTTTGAAGAATCAATGGGTAAGTAAGTAAAAAAGTGCAAGTACCACTTGTGCTTTTCTTATCAACTTATTACCTACATAATTCCATTTGGCATACACTATGGTTTCTATTCCCGTTCTTTTGGGATACCATAATCCTAGTTCTGTAGTACCTTTTGATGTATCCAAACAAGCTCAACTAAAGAGTTGTTTTAGGATCTTCTTTAAAACGAGCACATAGACAAATGCTAAACATAATGTTGGATCTAATTGTTATGAGAACAAGTAGTCTTCCGAACATTTCTCTACGTTTAGTTTTACCTACGGATTTACTAATCTCATTCTTGATAAGTCACCAATAACTTAACCATTGAGAACAAGAGAGTAACTAGGAATGTCTTTCAGTTAAAATCCCTTGCTTTTGGAGCTTGATTTTATTATCAAAAAGTCTTTCAAATATTGACACTATAATCACTTGATTACTTTGAAAAATCTATTTTGTTTCACTAGTTGTTTTACTCTAAATTCCAAAAACTGTTTTTGTTGAATTTGCTTAGACACAACTATGACCTATAAATCAAGTTTTATAACTTATGTCAATTTTACTTGATTCAATGTTTGACTCAAGGTGAGAAGATGTTATTTTGTACCTTTATCCTTAATGTTTTACACAACATACTTGTCTTGCCATCATTGGACTTTCGACTAAGTCATCATCTACCAAAGATGATATCTTAGAAGGAGGTGATCTCTCGTTAAATGTTATATTCAATGACTCCTCGACTCTTTGGGTTTCCTTACTTGAGACACTATGAACTTAATTCGTTTTGAAAAAGTCCAAGAGGTACAACATCATAAGACTAAGTGTCACATTTGATGTGTAAATCCTAATGTTGAAAACTCATTTTCTTCCACACATCCTAATGTATGCTAATGTGATTTATTTCACCTTGTGTGTTTTTATGTGAAATTATCATAAAGGAGTGGTTGAAGTAAAACACAATTTAAGACCCAAAGTATGGTGTTTAAGAATGTTGTTTTCCAAAGGTTTGTTTTGCAAGCATCACAAAAGTGTTAGACATTTTATCACTTAGGAAATTCTTAGTTAGCTCACTTGTAAGCAAGAGTTGAGTGAGACTCACTCAAGAGTTTCTCGTGTTTATCTCTTTACGGTTAAAGAACCGAAACACCTTATATCTCCTACTAGTACTAATGACGAAATTCCTTGTCTTAGAGAATCTAATCTTTGTTATTACTAATAGCATGTAAACACTTTAGAATACTACTAATAATACATACTACAACACATAATGCTAGAAACAAGAGACAATCAAAGTTAAGTTGAAGTAATGCGTACCTTTTAAATTGCATAGACATGCTATCAAGAGAATAAACACAAAGCGTAAAATCTTGGTTTGACGACACGCTCGGAAACTCAATTACTCATGTATCCAAGAAGGTTAGATAATCATATAAAAGCATAGAGCATGATAATCTTAATCCTTTTATCATGAGTTTCTATTAGAGATTGAATTATCTCTAAATCTCTCTTCTAGGTTTAACAAATTTTACTTGCTTTGTTTTACTAGTTGATGGTGCTTTTGAGTTAAATCCTAATCCGGTTTTATCTTTAAACAACCTTTGACTCCTCAACAATCTTTCAAGAGATTTTGAGCTTTCATCAAATTTAGCTAACATTTTTCCTTTCTCATTTTGCTTTTTAATCTCATGTTTGTAATCTAGACATAATTTACATTCTAGATCAATTTCAACATTACTCTCAAGTCTAGACATTTTATCTTCTAACAAGATTTCCTTTTCAAAGATATTCACAAAAGATTTTGAAGACTCATTGTTAAAGATAGTTTTTAGGTTCATGTTACCTAAAAGTTTAGACTCATTTTCTAATTTAGAAAATTCTAAGATAAATGTGTCAAAGCAAAAATGTTTGGTTTCAACATGTACCTTGCTTGTTGTTTCAATAAATTGACAATCACCCATCGGATCATTGTCTTCGTCTACATCCGTTTCATTCCATGATTCGCAAGCAACACACGTACTCATCTTCACTTGTACCTTCATTTAAAATATTTAAACTGGTAGCACATGTATTAACTTCTACTAAGTGTCTATCTATTAGTTTTTCTAAAACTTCTAATTCATATGTAAGATCAAATTGATTATCTTTGACTTGACATATTTCTTGATGAAAGTTGATTATATTTTTTCAAATATCATTAGCCGTTTGACAAAAATACATTCTTTCATATTCGGTACTTGATAAAGCTTTATAAATCATTATCTTAGCTTTAATATTTTTATCAAGTTTAGAATAGTCATCTTGGTTTTCAAAACTTGTTTTCGTTGGTTTGAAATCACCAATAGAAATAACATGCCAAAGATCTTGATCAATTGATTTTACAAAGTTTTCAAATTTACTTTTCCATTCAAGGAAGTTTTCTTTTTCAAATAGCGGTGGGTTTTGAATAAGTTGCCCTTCTTTGAGATTTTCAAAATCCATGGATCGATCCAAGTTTTAAAATACACTATATTTTAAAGATCTTGAGTAACGTAGCTCTGATGCCAATTGTGGAAAACTAGAAGGGGGGTTGAATAGTTTACTGCTTTTTAATTTGATTATTTTTAAAACTTTGCGTTTGTTTAAAGATATAAACACAACTTTACATGTTCAATTCTTTGAAAAGCTTTACGTGTGAATAACAATCCTAACTTTACTTGTTTAGTTCTTTGAAAAGCTTTACGTTTGTTTAAAGATATAAACACAACTTTACTTGTTTAATTCTTTGAAAAGCTTTACGTGTGATTAGCAATTCTAACTAAAGACAATATGTAATAAGCAAAGATAAAGAAAGAAACGATCAAACCACAACACGATTGTTTATCGTGGTTCGGCTACAAGGACTCTTTTTCCTTGCCCTACATCCACGCCCCGAGTTTCCAACTCGAGAGTTATAAGCACTAATCAACAAGCTCCTTTCTCGGTGGAGAAACCTTTACAACGTCGCTTACACTTTTACCGACACTAAGCTAGATGTCAAGTTCTTTTACACGGGTACAACCACTCCCATCGTCGCTTACACTTTTACCGACACTAAGCTAGATGTCGAGTTCTTTACCAAGGGTACAACCACTCCCGTTAGTTCTTTTACAAGGGTACAACAACTCCCGACACACTATGTATTTTGAGGCCTAAAATACTAACCGATCACTTCTACATACATGATACAAATGAAGTATAAACTACCAAAGCTTATACATGATAAAGCTAACAAGACTTGCAACTTTAGAGTTGAAGCTTGTAACTTCTTTAATGATCTTGTGAAGTCCCTTGTTACATAAGAGGATCACACAAGTCAAATGTTACTGAGTTAGTTGAGAGAGTATATGAAAAATATGTCCTAAAGTGATTACTCAAAACAAACAAGTGGCTTGGTATTTATAGTAAAACAAACAGCATGTCTGGCGGATACGGCGGAACCCTCAGATGGGTTCCGCCCGTGTACCCCAGGGTTCTACCAGGCTTGCAGTAGGTTTTACCATAAATAACACAAATCAACCAAAGTCATATCAACAACAACTTAGTCAAACACATTAAATCTAATTTGGAAAGCTTCCAAAAGTGTGTAAGATGTTATGGCAAGTCAAATACACAAGCTTGCCATAAATGAATGATGTGACAAGACACTTTCTAATTAAAGAAATAAAAACAATGTTTTGTTTAAAAGGAAAAGAAACCTTAGTTTAAACAAGACTTAAACACTAAAGTGATGATTTACTATTAGCCAAAGTTCATACTTTGTTATTAACAAAACTTAGCAAAGATCGTAAAATATAAATAACGTTTTTAGGTGATATTTGTATTAACAATACTAACCCATTTTCATCAGAAAAACCAACCCTCTTTGCACAAAAAAATTCCTGATCTTTCCTTTTCATTTTTTGATCACTATAACTCTTTGGTATGTGTTTATAAGTGATCCCGTCATCCACTACATCATCTGCAAGAGAAGAACACTCGAGGTTGTCAAGAATCGAAGTGTTATTGAGTCCACACACCAACTAGTGTTATGATTTCCTCTACCTCATGGGTAAGAGAAGAACTCTCGACATAGATAAAGATTCGAGATGTTATAGGTGTCCACACACAAACGTAACAAGTGTTACGGTGATAGGTTCTATAAATATTATCAATGTTTCCGACTTGTGTGTGAGTCGAGGATGGGGTTATTTGTGTGAACTTGGATGGTGATGTAGATCAAAGAAATCTTGTAACTAGAATAGTTCATGTAATTGTTGTATGGTGTGTAGTGTCCTAGTATGTAAGCTAGGAGTTAGTTGAGTTGATGTATGAAGGCTTGGATCGGGTGATGATCTAAGTGTGTCTTGTATGAAGGCTTGGATTGGGTGAATATCCAAGTGTGTCTTAAGTGTAAAGATTCAAGTGAACGGGAGTGCTCGTTCGTGTGAAGGCTTAGATCGTGTGTCGATCTAAGTGGGACAAGAGTGCTTGTTCGTGTGGCCACGTGGGCCTTGGTGTAGATTGGTTCTAGCTAGGATTAGGACTCGATATTCCGCTTAGTGTCGTTAAACTTGGTGTAAGCTTGTGTACGGTTTGTTCCACCATAAAGGAGCGTATTGATTAGTGAAGTAACTCTCGAGTGTGAGACTCGGGAAGTGGAGTAGGACGAGGAGGTGCTTCGTGCCGAACCACTATAAATCATCGTGTCCGGTTTGCGTTTTCTCTTCCTTGCTCTTTACTTTCTATACTTGCATTACATTTATGTTTGTGTGGCTTGATGTGTATGTGCTTGTAATATCAACTAGTTATCTTAGAAATGCAAAATACAAGAAAACTTAATCACACGAAATAAAACTGACAAACCTACTGGTGGTGGTCCTTTATCGACCGACGGTCCCTCAAATGATAAAGGACCGTCCACCTATTTAGAGGACCGTCCCCAGTCTAATCTAAATTAGATTAGAAATGTTTAAACCTTGTGTCATGCTTATGTGATTTCTTGTTATGAGTGACTTAACCACTATTCATATTTAGTCACGCTTGATCGAAAATTTGATACGAAACATTTTAAGTTTTAAAGAGGAACGTATTCACCCCCTCTACGTTTCTACAACCTTCTTACTGCTCTAAAATCTTCGTTTAGGGTGTGTCTTGTGTTGCCTTGTCGTCTGAATTCGTCTCCTTAGGATTTTGTCGCACACAAAATCCGTATGTATGATGTGGTATTTATACTTTCTGTCTAAGGGTTTGATGCAGCGCATCTATTAAGTAGATGCGGCGCATGTACTTAACTTCGCGTGGGGTCCAAAATTAATATATTCTGGAATATTCGTACACCGTCTTCAGATACGGCGTATCTTGAATCTTTATGCGGTGCATGTCCTTCAGCGTCTTGCATTGTCCTTGGTGAAGTCTTGATAATGATATGGCTCATGTTGATAATGAGATGCGGCGTATCTGGAGTAGATTAAGTTAGTTCTTCTTCATTGACCAAGGTTTCATATGCGGCGCATGATATAATCAGATGTGGTGCATGCTTCAAAGTCAGGCAATGATCTTCGAATTCATCTAAGTATGATGATGCGGTGTATCTGTCTAGAATGATACGGCGTACCCCTTGAGTTCAGTAGACTTTTTCTATCTTGGTCATTTATCTCCATATTTCGTCCAAAATCACCAAGTTTCACCAATTGCTTGTTTTACCTGAGAATTACTAAAATAAACAATTAAGCACCAATTCTCATATATAATATAATAAAACAAGTCAATTAAATAGGAGAAATGATGGCAATATAAAGTACTTACTTGATGTTGTCAGCATGTTACTTCGGTAAGTCCTTGTGGATTACGCTTAGTGTTCGCAGCGGTTTCAAACGGTCTACAGTTGTGAAGTAATACTATGGTATACTTCAGTGACTCCCTTGAATCATTGATACACTTCGGTGTATCTGTGCAAGTCGTCTCAGGGTATCCGATTCAGGAACGACCTTGGCAAGGATTAGAGAAAGTTTTCACACTATGCTGATTACGATCTCGAAGTCCGAACCTATAAATGCTGAACGTTTTATTGCTAACTGTTGTATGCAGGAATCCCTGGCGGTTGCAGCCAATTGCCGAAAAGATGCCAATTCATCACACCATGCTCACACTTCATCATCATAATTGAAGAAATCATGATAATTAAAGACTTTCAACAATGCTTCCACAACTCTGATGCTGAATATCATAATCCAAAAGGTTTGAGCATGTCGATCCAAAGGTCACAACATCACATGAAGGCAATACTTCAAAGGATGAGCTGGAGATTTAATGTGGCTGATGACCTCAAAGAAAGCTCAAGATTACAAGTCAAAGAATCATTCATTTAAAGAATCACTACTCAAGACACAAAGTTTGCTGATATTGAAGAATCAAAGTCTATGAGCTCGGATATGAACTTCATGATAGAATGCTAGGATTCAAATTGTAATTTATGGGGTGACCTCCCTTAGGGGGAGATTGTTAGGATTTAGAAAATCCATAAGGAAGAGTCGGTCACCCCGAGTATAGTCTTGCATAAGTTAGCCCGTAGGCTTAACTATTATTATTAGTAGTAGATTAGTTTATGTAACACCGTGGAGGACGGACGGGTCTTTACCCACTGTACATTCGATCCACCGCCCACATGAGAGCATTTATTTGTAATTATATAAGCCCTTTTCCACCAAGGGAGAGGGTTGGAGCTTTTCACTTTCTTAATCTAATAGACACAACTTTCTCTCACTAGAAAGCTCCCATTTCTTTCTCTCTCTAAACTCTCTTTGATTCGGCCATAATCTTAAGTCTTGTGTGTGTTATGATATGTGATATATTACATTCTTTAATATGCCTTTTTAATGTTGGTGTTGTTTTGAACATGAAAGCATGTGCTTCGACTGTCTCATCTTTTGTTTGCAGTTAGGGGTGAGTTTTAGGTTTGTTTGTGCATTTCATGTGTTATGTTTATGTAGTTAGGGTTTACAGATATGGAAAGTGAGTAAGTTTACTTAACGTGTTTCGTGTTTTTATTGGGCTAATTTAGAGCCAAATGATCATTATCTAAGGATTAGAATATAAAATAACCTAAGTATTAGATAACCATTTAAACATAATCAAGTCACTGAATGAATAGTCATTGAGTGAGTTACCTTCAAAGATGTTCTACTTGATTCTGGAAAAAAAATCGTCATTCAATGAGGTGGTACTCAGTGAATGAAGTCCCTGAATAAAATAAGAAGGTAATGGGTTTAGTGAGTGATGATAATAAGCTCACTGAACCCCATCAGTCTCCTCAACATATTCAGACCCTTGACCTCTCTGACATCTATGGGATATTTGTTTATGAAGACAATCTAATCTCTAGGAGATACCCTGGGATCAGAAAGGCCGTGATAATTGCACCATTTCAACTACTTTCTTTTCTAACTGTGTTTTTTAGGACTTCCAATAAAATTCTGATGATGAAGTTGATGAAAGAACAAGTGAAGAGTATTTTAATGATTTAAATATTGAGTTTCATTAAAGAGCACTTCTTGCAAATTCAGAACGTAAAAGAAATAAATCAAAATTTTCTGGAACAAAAGCCACTGAAAGTACTGAATGTTATAAATGTGGTAAAAATGGTCATTTTACAAAGACTATTTTTCTGAACCTACCTCAGAACCCTCATACAAAGCCTCAAGGTCAAGTTTTTCTTCAGGACTAGCAAATTTCAACCAAAAATTCTTCAGTCTGCCCAACATTTTCAAAACAACATAAGTAAATGAAGACGTATTATCTACAAAATTTATTAATGATCTAAAATTCTCTGGGGTGGCAAACCACAAACTTACTTTCAGGAACAAGACTTCGTGTAGCCCCGGTTGATGAAGACTTGCATTGAGGCCACTATAATTACTAGAAGCCATTTTGGTAAATGACTGATTATCGCAAGGATGAAAATATCAACTTATGATAAACGATTTTCGTTTAAGAATGTAAGAAAACAGTTCTTAGTGCACGTCTCTTTCACTATTACGATCAACAAAAGTCACAGAAAATCTATCAGGCAAGTGGGTTTGTATTTGAAATAACCTGTTTTACATATGAGCAGCTTATGTAGCCGTCTCTAGCGTTATAAGCAAAAAAGGATTGGACATGTTATTTGTGATGACGACGGAAACCTCACAAATAGCAAAACGAACGTGGTTTACAAAGAAGTGCTACACATTTCGTGATCACATCTACGTGTCATCTTATCACGCGTTAGTAGAAAAAAGGATTGAATGTGTTTATATTTTTTTTTCCGGTTATTTGACTAATGTGTTTTATACCAACTTTATATTTTGCTTATTTAAATGTGTTTCTTTCTAACCTTTAACTTCATAATACCCAATGCCATTCATTTTTTTTTTTCCACATTACTTTAAAAAACTCGTAAATTTTATAGTTCTTTTAGCTAGTAAGCGAGTATAAAAAAGTGAATGTCTATTTTAATTCCAAGTAACATTAATTTAGAAAAATTGTCCAAAACAAGAATAAGATTATTAAACAGGTTAAAAAATTGCTCAAAGTATATATCGATAAGAGCATCTCCAATGCAAAAACCAACAATAGCTTTTTACTATTCTAAAAAGCTTTTTGAGAGTGGTTTTTAGCATTGCATTCAAAGGTTTTTGAAAAGCTTTTTACAAAAGCTTGGTAAACTCCAAGTCATTCTTCAAAGTCTTTATTATTAATTGTGATATGCATTTATTGCATTAAATGCATCAAGTCTTTAAAGACTTAAGACTTGATGCATTGTAGATGCTCTAAGAGTATCTTTTTAGCCTTTAGCAGTTTAGTAGCATTAACATCAGGCTCTCTTTTTCTCTCTCACACTCTCACACACATTCCCACTTTTCTCTCTTCTTATATACAGTATTTTCTTGAATCTTTATGTAAAAAGATTTGTACTTTTGAATGTATGATGAAAAATCCTGAACTCGGGTTTTCTGGTATGGAATCTGTGTTTTCAGGTTCGTGTTTTGTTCATATTATTTTTGTGTTTTTATGTACATTGCTAATGCATGATTGTTTAGTTGTTTGTTGTTGATAAATTTATTATTTTCAAGTTTTTTGTGTTTAATTATTGGTAATGTAGGTTAGAAATCATATAGCATTTTGGGTTGCTTTTGTTTTGGTTATTTTTGCTATTTTTGTGCTTAATGAGTGCCTTTAATTTCTGCTGATGCATGCTTCAAAAGTTGATTTTCTCAATTATTTTCTGTTTTTCCTTCATTTTTTAAGGATATTTTTTTTTTTGTATTTTATTCTTGAAAATGTATGTTAGAAATATAATGTTGTGGGTTATGATAGAATGTATTATCTCACACTGAGGGTTCCTTCTGTGATCTACCCACTTAGTTCTATAGAGTTTTTGACTTTTTTGGTTTTTCACTTAGGATTCTCCTACATTGTTTCTTTGTTAGAAATGCAAGCAATTGGTAGAGAATAATTGCTTGAAACAGATAATTTGACTTTAAGTTGGATGCCTCAAATAGCATTTGGTATTTATTTATAAAATAAAGAAGTTTGTGGACCCTAATGGTTAATGGATATCATCAAGTCACTGTAATGATATGGGCAATTAGGTATTTTTGAGAAGAAAAAAAACTTATTTTTTGGTAAAAAAAAAAAAAAAAAAAAAAAAAAAAAAAAAAAAAAAAAAAAAAAAAAAAAACTTTTAAAGTGCAATGTTAGCAATTGCATGGAGCATCCCTGAAAAAGAAATTATTGCTGTTTTACTGGCCGTAGAAATACTTCACGTATGTTTCTATGAACATAAGTTCATCTGTTCATGATCAAACGAATGAAGTTTGTGTATTTTGTCCGCCTTTTTGGTCTATAAGATTTCTGATTATGCATATTCTAATAGTTGATGGCAATTGATTTTGGTTACCATGATTTCTTATTATTTTAATATTGGTCACATTTGCGATATCCTACCATGACATTTCAGTTTCATGGTTTATAAAGTTCTTTGTATTAAAGTATAAACCATTAATGACTTCAAAATTTGTACAGCTAGTGATATGAGGGCATCTACTATCTTGAAATTTTATAAAGCTTTACAAATTTAATATTTCTTGCCCCCTCAGCAATTTATAAACGTTTTGAGTTGATAAACCTATTTCCTGGTATAAACATTTTAAAGCTTTGTAATTGTTTCACATAAGGCATGCATTAAATATTCTAAGATTATAAAGAGGTCTAAGGTTTAGGACCTTTTTATGCCATGTAATCATGAAATGAAAATCCACAATGGTTGAAACAAACATAAACCTTTTCAAGTTTTTTAAACCTATTCTTAAACCTCCCATAGTGGATGCTCTGAGAGAATTTGCATGAAGTAAATTAGTTACTGCGAGAAACGTACTATGAGACACGTTTGCTAATACCATTTCCCATTTTTTAGATCAGCAAGACACAAATTAGCTCAATGTGTTAAGAAAGGAAAACTCCTTTACCGTATGTCAAACCTGCTATTTCTTAAGTTCAACTTAGTATGTATATATTGCATCAGCCAGACTACCACCAACATTTTCGAGTTGAGTGAGTACAATTTTCAAAGGTTGTTTTGGTTATTATTTTTCTGTCACAAATGTTCAAAGAATTTAGGTACACTTTATCTTGAATAGCAGTTTGTTGACCTGAAAAGTCGGTGTGTATGTTATTGAATTTCAGATACAATTTTTTCGGAAAAGCAATTTCAAGGCAGAGTTAGTTTTGCCTATTTTAAGATTTCCTTTTGTTGGTCTCATAATATGGTTTCAGATGAATAGTAACACGGTGTCGGTCCCACTGAAGATCAACCTATAGTAATATTCTTACATTCAATTTTACGTTTGACAGGATTTGTGCTTGACCCTGAAAAATGTAATCAACTGAGCTTGGAAGAAAAACGAAAACTTGTTCACCGAATCGCTAACTGGTCAGAAGATGCCCCTAAGATTCTTAGTGCATTGACACGTAAAGAACTGCTTGAAATCATATGTGCCGAAATGGGTAAAGAAAGAAAGTATAGTGGATTCACAAAAATTAGAATGATAGAACACCTTCTTAAACTAGTCTCCAAAAACACAACGAAGCCAACAACCGAAATCTCACAAGATATTTCCCCATCAAAAAAGCAAAAATTTACAGCCCCGCTTGAACTTGCTAGTACCAATAGTACCACATTTGAGAATATTAGAAATGACCAAACTAAAAGTCGGGTTTGTCAGAATCTAGCATGCAAAGCAACAATGTGTCAAAAAGATGCTTTTTGCAAGAGATGTTCATGTTGTATCTGTCATCAGTTTGATGATAACAAGGATCCTAGTTTATGGTTAACATGTGATTGGGATTCGGATTCTTGTAACGAAGGTGACGAGCCGTGTGGCATGTCATGCCATTTGAATTGTGCTGTTAATCATCAAAGGGCTGGCATATCAACTAAAGGTTACTACCCGAAGTTGGATGGTGGCTTCTATTGTATTTCTTGTGGAAAGTTAAATGGACTGATGAGGTAATCATGCTCTTCTTTGCTAATGTATAATTTGAGTAACTTTTTAGCATGGATCAAATCAGTAAATGGGTAGGGTTGGCCGACCCACAAACAGTTTTGTATTATTTTTATTTGTCTTTTATATCAATTAATTTGTTGACTATGATGTCAAAGCTGTTATTTTCAAAGTAAACCCATTAGTTAACAAATGGGTTGATATTGCCATGTCTACGTACAAACAGTTTTTTAACGGTAAAAGATGTTACTTTTCCAAGTCTATAGTAAGGATTTTGCCGAAAATCCAATATGTGGCTTTATGATTTTAACATCCGTTTGTGATTCTCAATATTTCTCGAACATATATAAAGTTGACACTTGAAATCTGTCTTTAAGATCCAAATTAATCTGGTTGATCTCAAATGTCGACTATACTATCGAAAGCCCAAGCTAGTGCCCACTATTATCATTTTGGTTTGGTAAAGGGCTCACTCTTTGAACTTGGTAATCACACACAACATTAAGTTTGTACGCATCACATGTAGAGGTCAAAGCTGTTACTTTCCGAGTATATATCTTATAATTGATATGGATTTTGCTGAAAATTTAACACATGTGCTTTATGTTTGTAACCATCGTTATAACCTTAGAAGATAACTGTTTTCAGGACCTGGAGAAAGCAGCTGCTTTATGCTCATGAAGCCAGAAGAGTTGATGCATTGTGTCTACGTGTTTCTCTAGGCCACAAGATACTTGAAGGAACTGTGAAGTATCCGAAACTCTTGAATATTGTTGAATCTGCAGCAAAGATACTTGAAAAAGAAGTGGGACCCATTAGTTTAGCATCGGTGAAGATGGATCGTCGCCTTGTTAATCGGCTTTCATGTAGCACAGAGGTTCAAAAGCTCTGTACTTCTGCAATTGAAGCTTATGATTCTTCTTGCTCCAATTCAAGCTTAAATCACTTTCAACCGAAAAGAACTCCAAGTACGTGTGTCATTTTACATCTTCAAGCAGCTACATTTTATTTATAAAAATACAACACTTTTCACTTTAAGATGCCGGGTTAATTCAAATTTCCATTTTGGGAAAGTGTGCAGTGAAGATATTGTTTGGATTTGCGTTTAGAACGAGTTAGTTTATTTGATTAGTTTTTAGTGTTCAGATATATTTTTTGTTGCTTAGTGTTTTGATTATCAAATGACCAGTATTAGTTGATTAATATTCTAAGTTTCTAACAGCTGAAAATAGCAGCAAAATTGATAAGCTAAGGCTAGCATAAAATCAATTATTGATCCCTTATATAATCTATTATGTGAAAATTTTGCATATCCTTTTCCAAGAGATCTCACTTTTAGTTTTCCGAGAGAATGTCAACTTTTGGTTGTGTTATCTATCGATTTCTTAAATAATAAGAATTTGTCAAACACAAACATCATATGATTTGGATAATTGATATGTAGGTCAAAATTTCCGGATCCTCGCATTAACACCCCTGAATAATTTTAGTTTTTCAATGAATAATAAGTTTTATTTCTTGAAAGCAAAATTGTATCTTTATGTTAAAAGCTTGTTTATCCTGTAAATAGTTCAAAGAATCCTATAATTCCAAACCCTATATCCAATTAGTAAGAAGAATCCCTTGACTTCTGGTGGTAGGTTTCCCTCAAATTAAGATACTGGCGAAATGTTGCAAAGCATCGTAGGTTATATATTTTTGCTTGACTATACTGGTTTTTTTTCTTGCAGCATGTCAAATTTCATTTGAGGAATCTACTTCAACTTCAGTAACAATTGTCCTAGATTACGAACCACATTTATTTGAAAATTTCCTCGGATGCAGAATCTGGCACCGAAAGTCAACTCTCATAACATATCCAAAAGAAGCTACATACATCGTCTTGAACCCTGAAAAAAGATTTAAGATCACGAAGCTTGACCCTTTGACCAAATATTTCTGCATGGTTTCTTTTTTTAGCAACAAGAAAGTCCTCGGTTTTTGGGAGTCAGAATGGACCACAAGCAAGAACACAGAAGTCAACGCTAACACACAAACAGATTCCACAACTGATTTTCCTTTGACCCCATGCAAATCTGATGGTACAACAAAAGCAGGGCCAAGATGTGAACCAAAGAAGAACGACTATGAGTATGCAGTGGGAGTGGTTAGAAGTTTGGAGCATAGCGGACATTTGAGTAAAGATTTTAGAGTGAAGTTTCTTACATGGTTTAGCTTGAAAGCCAATAAGCAGCAACGAAGGATTGTGAATGTTTTTGTGGATGCTTTGATTGATGATCCCCCATGTTTGGCTGAGCAGCTTCTTGATACGTTTTCTGACGAGATTTGTGGTCACTAGAACCCGACTGAAGGCATTTAGTTTTGGGGTATGGTTAAGTTTAAGAGCCATGGTTTTGTTGTATGAATTGGGTTTTGGTGTTTCTTTTCAAAAACTTGCTCAACTATGTGTCCTTTTTGGGACTCAAATCTGAATTGGGATAAATTAATAGCTAACTACTTATCTACTAGTTTGTGCATTTAGGGTGTGTTTAAGATTGTGTCTGCAAAATTGAATGTGTTTACCAAACGTGTTCAGAAAGCGCAAATAATCGTTTTCTGAATCCTGCCTTGATAATAGACATTGGAAAGCATTTGATACAAGATTTGGATTTTCCTTGATCCACTTTTGTGCGATCTTTTTCATAGTCGAATATTAGCATTGGTTACATGACTCTGTACCATTGGCCACATCTCCTTTAATGGAAATTCTCAGTTTTTTCAGTGCAGCAAGAGGGCTGTGGTTAGGTGATTAGCTGTCTTAGTTTTACAGATGTTTTGCAAGTGCTTGTCTTCGTAGTGAATGAAATCAATGATACATTTGAGTATGCTTATGATCTTATTATTTACGTCATACTATTCAAGCTAAAGTCGTAAGGTATGTACCCGAACCTTAATTTTGCAAAGCTTAATCTTCTTTTATAACATGCAAGGAGCGAAACCGAATGCTCTTAATGTTTTGTCAGCAAAGTATCTAAGACCACCTTCAATAAGTATCTTGATAGATAATTGTTATTGTTTATGGCATATTTTGACAAAAAAAATGCTATTAACAACTTTGACAAAAAAATGCAAAATGAAAAAAAAAAAAAAAAACATAGAACATGATGATCATATAATTTGTTGTATTCAGGTAATAACTAGCTAGTGATAATTTTAATGCTACATGTTGAATTTAATGGGAGTAAATAATCATCAATAACTTGTATCTTGAGGCTCTTATGATCAGTAGTACAATACATGAACAGTTCTACATAGCACAACCCAAAACATCAATTTCGCTGAAAATGGTGGTGGCAACATGGGCGACAAGTATCTAAACTGATAACATTTGGCAATAAAGAAATTGAGAAGCTTGACTAGAAGAGTGACACAACCCTCTTGCGCATACGTTGCAACAATGGATGGCAACTGATTGATATACTCATATCTGAAGTTCACATATACAAAAACCGCGAATAAGAGGTACACGAACCTCATTTTATAACAAGAATGCAACTGAGAAAACCGAAATTTATGTTTCCGAGTGGAGGCAAGAATTAGAAATAACAATATCTGTTTTGTTTTAATAAGAGATTGTTCCAAGACATGTTTTTATAAGGGTTTTGATCAACCTACCAACTATGAGAGTGAAGGAAACTTCTTAAGCAAATTTGTATGAATTGGTCTTGACCCCAGTTGCACGGTAGACTTATTTTCTTCCTTTGAATAATATGGAATCTAACAATATATGTTTTGTTTTAGGGGATGTTTGACTAAGCTTATGAATTGGGCTTATACTTATGTCATAAAGGCTTATATATTATGAGCGTTACGCTGCATTCTAAAGAAAATAAATAAATGAAAGCGAAAGAAATATGAAGTAAAGTAAGAGAGAGAAAGTAAAATGACTTTCACTTTAAAAGTAGAGTGAAAGTTTTATAACTAAAATATAACCACTTTACTTCACTTTACCTCATTTTACTTCTTAAAAAAAAACTGAAGAACACAAACTTTCTCACTTTCACTTTATTTCCTCCCTTTTACTCAACTCGAGAACACATAAGTGTTTGGCTTAACTTAACATAATTAATAAAGTAAAATAACAAAAAAAGTACCTGAGAGTGATTAAAAAAGGAAAAGAAAGTGAAAGTGATGAAATGTAAAAAAATTCATGTTCTCAAGTTTTTTTTTTTTTTTTAAAGAAAAATAAAAGTAATGAAATGAAAGTGGAAGGATTTTGTATTTAAGAGCACACGGTAAGGTCACCGTGAATTAAAATTTAACTCACTGCCACGTCAGCGCCACATCAGCTTTTACCTTTTAACCTTAACTCTTGACTTTCCACCCCGGTAACATAGCTTACATTTAACTCACCTTCACCTAAATTATTATTTTCAATTTCAACCCCGTTAGAGGGGGGTTGGATGAATTTTTTTTTTCTTTCTTTCGAGTTCCACTTAACGCACGTCAAGGTTTTAACCCACCCCTTTTAACCATCTCTTAACTTAACGCACGGTAAGTTAACGCACCCCATTTTTGGTGCTGAGTTAAAAGTTAACTCGGGTGTACGTGATCTTACCGCAAGCTCTAAAACTTTCACCCTACTTTTTGGGTGAAACACTACTTTACTTCCTCTCCATTTCTTTACTTCACTTTCACTTTCTTCTTATTAAGGTTATAAAAGTCTTTTTATATAATATTGTTATATAAGCCCACCATTTCACATATAAGCCACATAATTTAGGCTTATCGAAACCTCCTTATATAAGCTCGTAAGCCCACTCATATAAGCTTAGCTAAATACTTACTTTAAGCTTATTTAACACATATAAGCTCATAAGCCTATTATATAAACTTAGACTTTGATTAAAAACTAATACTATGTAACATTTTGAGCAAAGCAATTTACAAATAATCTAAATATCAAAGGGATTTATTAACAAGAGCAAAGTTTAATCATATTGCAGTTACTCGATCGATGCTTACTACATATAAAATAAAAATGTCAAATGTAAAATATTGAAAGTTGAAAATGGTCAAATATGAGAGAAATATATGAAATGTTGAATGGGGTTTGAAATTCAGGAAAGATGTGGTAAATTTAATAATACATTCATGACAATGAAAGGCTTGTATATGACTTATATATGACATGCACTTTGTTTTTCACTATTTCCGAATGAAAACTCATATATAAGCAATAAATTATATATAAAGTCAATTAGTAAATCATAAAATCATGGGTTAAGAAATACAAAAAATTTACTTTCTTCATATAACTTCTTATGTGTATGTATGATGAAAAAGCATTCATAAATTTAGTTTATTGAAATTAAAAATATTAATAAATAAAAAATCTTACCATTATTATAATTGTATATTAATTCTTCCGATTTACATAGAGGTGCAAGGCAAACGAGCAACAAGTTACTCCGCTAGCCTATTTTGAATTGCAAAGCCAATTCTTGTAAAAACTAAGTTTGCATATTTATGTGTCATAACATGTGTGTCTCCTATATACGACCTCGATGTCTGCCCGTATAAGAAATCCACCCACAAAACAATAGATGGACACCTCACCCTAACCTCGTGGAGTAATGTTGATCTATCCACAAGGTTAAATGCAAACATATTGATGAGTGTCTAAATACTCATCATTTTATACCTATCTGAACTGCAAAAACAGTTAAAAACACACAGAAACACCACATAATACTACAAATATCTTTGGAATGTGTTTTTATATGTTTTAGGTGCAAAAGGAATGAAAACAGATGAAAAACGAGCAAAGTTTGCACACTTGGCAAAATCAGTCCCTGAACTTTCAAGAAATAACAGTTTTAGTCCCTGGAAGTTTATTTTGGAAGAAAAAGTCAAAAATGGTCCTTGGGAATTCACAAGTAATCAAGTTTGACCCTTGGATAATAAGTTTGAGGAAATTACAAAATTGGTCCCTGAAGTTTCAAAAATGGCAAAAACAGTCCATGGGCATTTTAAAATTGAAAAAACTTACACATATAGCCCTTGTACTATTTATTCTGACAAATCAAGTCATTTTTGATAACTTTTGGAAAATTACACTTTTTACCCCTCAACTTTGAAAATTGGCAAAAATGGTCCCCGGTTGTTTTTAATTTGGAAAATATCAAATAAATCCTTATATTATTCCAACATGGCAATAAAAGTCCTTTTTAATAAACTTTGGAATAATTACAGATTAGGTCCTTGGGATTCAGAAATTACAAAAATAGTCATTGGGCTTATATTCTTACAAAACCAAAAAGGATCCATGATAATTAATCCAAAATCCAAACAAAACCATAGCCTGGTCCAGTTCTTTTACCCAATCCAGCCATTACCCAGGCCCATATAACCACAAGCCCAAACTTCCTTTTTGATATTAAACCTCGTTGACCCGTTTGATCCTGGCTCATCCCCTACCTCTCCACCACCTGCTTCTCCCCACTCCACCTTCCATACTATCACCCTCAACCCTATACCTCAACCCCTCCCTGTCACTCCCACAACAAAACCCATCTCCTAGGTTTGCCCTAGGAAATAACACATGTCAATCCTACATCCACCTCCACCCCTATACCCTGCAAACCTGTCACTACCTTACATCCACCACCCCAAACTTACCCTACATGTTCCCTCCACCTCTAAAAACAACCAATAGCCTTTAAATGACCACACAACAGTCCAATTCAAACCAGAATAGTTTTGGCGCCAAATTCACTTAAACGGCCAAGATTGCTTTGACTAATCCAAGGGCTACAAATACAAGTGGGAAATGTTCAGAAAGCTAGTGGGATGCCTGAAAGTCATTATAAAAGAAGAAAGAAGCAGTATTGAAGAAGTAGTAGATTAATTAGTGTAGCTTTAGTGTAGTTTAGTCGTTGTAGTGTAAATTACCTTTCCAATTGTAATTTCTAGTTTAAAACAGTTGTAATCTTCAATTTCAGTGCAATTTAATCTTAATTAAACCTTAATTACCAGTTCCTTATTCAAATTTCAGTTTTGGTAATTCTGAGTGAAATTGACAATTTCACTCAATCTTGTTAAAAGTTGTTATTCAGCATTTCTTTAAGCTCATTTATGTTCATTCAAAAGCTTTCTTAAGTTTCTAAGGGTTGTCAATCAGTTTAGTTCAAGTTTAGTAAAAATACTCAAAAATCACAAGAAAAATAGTAGAAAATTAAAAATCAGTTTTCAAGAAGGAAGAAGCAAAGGGGTACTATATAACTTGGATGGCAGTGGTTTTAGAACCTTATGGGAGGTCTTAGGATGCTGAAATTTGGCCTTGGTTCCTTGGTTCCTTGGTTCTCAGTTTGTGCATATGGAATCAGTTTGTAAGCCACTTCACTCATTTTAGCTTATTACTGTAGGTTCTCCTAATAATAGTTCATCTTTGTGTTTATGTATTACTCTTGTGTATGTTAGTAAAAAGTAGTTCAATTTTACATACTTGTTCAATATAAATTAATATTGCTCAGTTTGTCTTAAGTTTGCATTACCAAATTAGCATAACTTAGGATATTAGTGTTTTGTTGTTTTTGTTGATGTGTTTGTGTTAAAATAAGTTTATTTAATGTTGTTAAACAATTTTGTATGGAATTCAAGGTTTAAATCAGTGATGTCCTTTGAAAATCTCAAATAAATGTTTCTTAAAGGGGTGTTTGGATGAGGTACCCTCACTGTGTTCCAGAGAGTCTCAGTACTTGAGAAGTGTTGAAACATGTCAAATTTAGTTCATTAGTTACATATTAATCTTAAAAAGAGTATGTCATAGCTTTAAAAGTCAAAACTAGTTTTAATCTCTCTTATAGAATTAACTGTCAGATCTTTTTGTTACATAATCATATCACATGTTTATATAAGTTGTTTTAGTAGCTTATTTCAGTCAAAATATAGCTTATTACTATCATCTTAGTCATTTAGAAGCTTTTAAATTTCAACTTAGTCAACTTAGCATGAAAATCTCAAAAGTCAAATAGTGCATACCTCAGGAAATCTCAAAACTTGCAAGATTTGTTTTGATTTTTTGTGCTTGGTACTAGGGCTTGAAATTTTCAGAAGTTATAGTCCCCCAGCTGAACTTCAAAGTCCCACTCTCACCTTATTTTTTCAATTGTTTTGTGTGGACCCCACTTGTGCCCAAACACAGCTGCAGGGCAGGCTCTCCCTTGCTGCACAGCAGCTATTCCCTTACTGTCTCCACTTCTGTGGCTTCCACAGGACTCCACAGTGGGCCTCAAAAGCCCCCTCTTGGTTCCTTGGACTCCCCTGCTAGCCCTCTACCCATTTCAAGCCTGTGTTGAAGCTTAAGCTCCCTGGGACCCACCTTAAATCACCCATGAACTCTGTCCCATTTTTCATGAGAAGCCAACTTATCAAGTGCTTATCTGAGTACTTTTTGCTTATTCAGGGGTGTAGTTTGTTGTTTTTAGCTTATACCTATTCACTTTACTTATTAGAACCAGAATCCAACCTTGTGGACCCCACAAGGGCTGATTTCTAACAAAAGTCAACTGTTTAAGCTTTTATGTATCTATTTTGCTTAATTTTAAGTTATACAAAAGTTGTTTTTACAAAAGTTGTTTTTTTTTAGTGTTAAAATAGTTTTGTAAAAGAAAAATCCAGAAAAACCAAATTTAAAATAAGGAATAGTTTCTATTTAATTTAATTTATCTATTTAATTTTCCTTTTTAGATTTTTATTAAGTAATTTGCATTTTTATATTTTTATTAATTTTCTTTTATGTTAAAGTATTTTTGGTAATTTTTTCAGATTTTTATCTTGTCATTTAGTATTAATTATATTTAATATTAGTTTTATTAAAAATTAATTAATATTTAAGTATTAAATAGCATAATTAGTTTTTATTAAGCACACCATAGTTTTTATATTTTTCCTAGCTTTTTTATGTTTTAAAATAGTTTTAGGAATTTTTCCATAATTTCTACTGTTCATCTTCTAGTTTTTATAATTTAATTAGTTTAAATAGTTTTTAATTAATAATTAAGTTAATAATTAGTAAAATAGTTTAAAAATAATTTTTATAAAGTTTTTATATTTTTTATAGATTCCTGTGATGGTTAAGTAGTTTTATAAAAAGTTTTATAATTTTATAAATTAATTTAGTATTTATTATAATTAAAGTAGTTTAATTATTTAATTAAGTTTAATTAGTTTTTAATTAATAAAAATTAAATAAAAAGTCTAAAAAAATATTTTCTTTTTCTAATAATTTTATTTTATCATTTGAATTCCAAAAATATAAATTTCACATCCGTGGGATTTATATTGGACAGAATTCACGTTTTGTTTCGTACATTAACATAGTTTTAATTAATCGTACGCGTTTTAGGTTTTAAACGTTTTTAGATAAATTAGGTTTACGTTTTAGTTAAATTAGTTTATTTAGGTCATTTTATTTTATAAAACCTTAGTATAAATCATTCACACCTTTTCCTGTTCAAAACCACTCGATCACAGATTCGTCTAAATACCTTCGCACGCCTCGTTGGGACATAACGACCCGGGGAAACACTGTATTCCACGGAAGCATTGGACTAAGCTGTTTGACTATTATGGTTGACCATTCACAAGTGGTTGACTAATAATTATCTGACTGTTTACCACCAATCACATATCAACGGGTTATGCATATGGTATATGTTGATACAAAAGTTGGGCGTTCCTAGTTTGGGATCTCGCTCTTGTACCAATTCGCTCTTAATGCTTGAAACCTGCGCACTAAGAAAGTAAACAAACACCGTTAGGCTTATCGTGGGATTGTCTCCCACGATTATCCTCTGGCGTGAGAGTAAGTAATCGGTTTTAGGTTATATTAAAGAGTTACGGTTTTGTAGATCGTACCTTTAATGAGAATTATGTCATTCTATATATAGGCGCAAAATCCTTGTAGGTTTCGTGCCCCTTACTCTTCGCACGTATGGTGCTTATCCGGTCCAAGGATCTTTATCCGTAAATAGAAGATCCTTATCTAGACCATAAATAGTTTGGTTAGGCTTGGGCTTTCGTGAGCCCAATCTCATTGGTAACGCGGCCCAAATCGCTGTTATGATAGCCCACTCGTGGTAGGTTTGGGCCTTAGTAATGTTTATCATTTGGGCTCGTGGCCCAAATATAGACTATACGTCATCATGTCCCCCAAGCCTAGTGTGCGCGGCTTGTAGTCGCGGATGCTAGACTAGTGAAAGCAACGGTATGTGTGGCGGGAAAAGTTACCGCCTGATATTAGGGACTATGTATCTAGTCCAAAATATCTTCAAAAATGCCTCAGAGAACGGGGAGTGTGTCCACGTGTATATCGGGAAGTGGGAAAAAGTGCATGTACCTTCTCGTCTTCTAGCCACACGATTATGTTAGTGGATTCCACATGGCTTGCTTTCTAGGGTTTTTGTAACCCTATATAAATCATCGCCTCCCATTTTACTGAAAACCTCACAGTAAAAAACCTACTTCCGCCATTTTCAAACTTCTTCAAAGCTTTTTTAAGAGAACAACTATTTGATTAGGTAACCGTGAATACGCGCATTAGCTAGTATTTGTCATTTCTCATAAATGGTTCGTCAATTAGAAGAGTTTGTTTCTGAAATGGACGAGGATGAACTGCGTCAGTTCTCCTCTAATTATTTCATTCCCCTTGATGTGCATCCGGTGGTACCGGAGGCCAACGCGTGTATCGCGGATTTCCCTGCGGGAAAAATAGGGTTATATACGCGCTTTTTTGAGTACGCGAATCAGCGCGTACCTATATCCTTATTCTTGAGTAATCTGCTCAACTTCTACCATCTTCATATTTCCCAGCTGCACTGTATAGGTGCGGCGAAAATATCAAATTTTGAAATAAACTGCCGTTTGCTTGCGGTCAACCCTACCATCAACCTATTCCGTGCGTTTTACCGCACAACGTGGTCGCATGGATGGGTGTCTTTTGCGAAGCGCTCTGGGCGCCTTCAGTGTTATACAGAGAAGATAGATTCCCTTAGGGATTGGAGGGAAAAAATTTTCTGGGTAGATGATATAGTGTTTCCCTCGCCGTTTGAGTTTTATACTCAAGGAACGCTGCCAAGGGATGAGCGCCCTTTACCCGGTTCGTATAGCGCGGAGGATGCGGATACGATTGATGCCAACTGCATCCCCATTAACTCCTACCCTGAGGAGTTTTTGGTTCATATGGGGCTGAGTCGTAACTATTTCCATGGTTCTGACGAGGTTCCAACATTCCTCGATGAGAGTGGCCGGGGTGGGTGCTTGTCCTTTTTTACCTTCGCTTCAATAATGTAAGTGCTCCTTCATATGTAATTTCAATAACTAAGTTGTTTTTGTTATTTGTTCATGTGTCGCGCGGAAATGGATTTGTTTGCTGTGGTGAAGCTCGAGAAGCCCAAGCAGGTGACAGTTGGGGTGCGCCCTCTTAGGGACAATGAGGAGCCAATTTTGGAAGCTACTGCGGGACACACAACGGTGTTGGCGCAAGATGGTCCTGAGGATTCTCCTCCCGCTTTTGCGCTTGTGACTCCTGTGCAGAGCTTTCCTCCTACTGGGGATCCGTCTCCCGTGGTAGAAGAATTGCATACTGAGTCCTCCGACAGTGTGGAGGTTCTGAGGGAAGTGCGCAGGGCTTAAAGCGGAAGGGAGCATCTGATGGGGCTGGTACTTCAAAGAGGAGGCGCCATCTTATTACGGATGAAGAATCATCCGCAGCAGATGACACGTCCGCTACTGGCGCGGATAAGGAGATTTCAAAGTCTTCTCCCTTTTTGTAAGTGATGACCACATTTATGTTGTATTTCTTTGTCGTAATATGCTCTGATCTTCTTTTTTGCTTGTAGTGACCATGCTGTAGAGGGTGATGCGGCATTTGTTGAAAGCGTGGTCCCTCCTCAGGATGCGAACGTGGAGGAGACAGTGAAGGTAGCTGAGGAGGTATCTGCGCAGCAGTTGATGGAGGATCTAGCTGCTGCTGCTGAGCGTCAGACTGAGTTGGTCACTCAGTTGAAGACGCGTTATGTTGGTGAGGGTGGTATTCTTGCTCAGAAAGATGAGGAGATTGCCTTGCTCAAGGCGCAGTTGGCTGGGGCGCAGGCAGAGGTGGAGGCTGCCACTGAGCATGCGAAGAAAGTTACTGATGAGAAGTTGACCGTGATGGCTGAGCTGCAGCATGAGCACATGGAGCTGCATCAATTCAGGTCGAACTTATCCTAGGGGATAAAGTATCTGGAGGAGAAGAAGGCTGAGTACTTCGGCCATATTGATGAACTTCGCGCTCATGTGGAGAAAGCGCTGAAGGTGCAAGAGGAGAAGCTGCGCAGGCTAAGTATAGAATACGATGAGGAGTTATATCCTCATCTTATGTCTACAATCGCGGAGCGCAGGTATGTGTTGTCTATTCTGCAATTTTTCTTACTATATGTATTTCCTCTTTTCTTCTAATGCATCCTTGTTGCTTTGTGTAGGTGGTTGATCAGCCATGGTTTGCGCCTAGCTGCTATGGGCACGTTGGAGTCCCCCGGAGGTGTTGGAGGCCTTTGGGAAGGTTTTAGAGTGTGCCATGGAGCGTGGCAGGGCGCAGGCTGTAGAGGAACTCCATGAGGCGAAAATGCTGACAGTGTCACTTGCTGAAGTGCCTGGTTATAAAGCGGACGCCTATGATGAGCTGGTGAAGGCTATGGAGGGGATGAAGCTCTTTGAGCTTCCACATATTGCGCGGCTAGAGCGCGACCAGGATTACCCCATTAAGTTGATTATGGAGGGGTTAACCCTGGGGAGGCACGTTTTGGAGGATGCAGAGGCTCAACCGGACTTTTTCTTAAAGCCTGACGAGTCGCAGTTGCAGGTGCCGGTCTTTGCGCAGCCGCATGATATCCTTAACCCCTTCGCCCTTGAGAAGGAGGTTCCTCTGAAGGAGGTCTTAGGGACTCATGTGGAGAGGGCGGCCAAGAAGAAGGGTGTGAAGGGGAAAGCTATCCTTTGCGGTGTGGGCGCTGCGCATATCCCAAGATCAGATGGAGTCGCAGTCAGCGTGGCAACCGTGTCACCTAAGGATGTGTTACTTTTGAGGAAGCTCCAAGAGGCTGGGAGCTCTGCTGACCAAGAGCGCAGCCCCGAGCGCTGCATAGTATGTAGATATGGGCTTTTGTACCTTGTAAATGTATGGTTTTTGTATAAATAATAACTTATATCTTTTGTGCGTGTGCTATGTTATTTGTACTTAGATTGTTATCCTTTATATAAAAGGTCAACTAAGATTCAAATTGAAACCGTGATATACTCACATTAAGTGCGTGACTTAAAAAAAAATCATAAGTATGAAGATAGACTTGCACTATTTTGCAAAGACTGTTATTAAATGGCCAAGACTCTTGGCTTGTAAATTGCTAAGCATGTACGGTGTACGTGATATTGCGCATCCTTCGTGGAATGCGCATGGAAAACTTACTTCAACGTCTTGAAGGTAAGGCGCTTAGCAAGGATGCGTGATCCAATGTTGATGGGTTTGCAACCCTCTTACTCAACGAGTTAGTTAGTGTAGAACTTTGTAAAAATTTCTTGTAATTAAATCGTTAATAAATAAATAATCCTTCGTTATCGTTAACTAATTCCCATTTTCTCGGAAAATTTTGAAATTTTTCTTATTATATTATTTTGACGATTTTCACAAAATAATATAATTCACGAAATGACGGAATTAATCCTCGACACGTTACACGAAACCTAAACTTTTCATTTAATCCTAAAACTAATTCCTAATCCTAATTATATTTCCTAAATATAATTAAAAATCCTAATTACACTAATTAACCAATCGGGCCCTTAATTACTTTCGGCCCACACCATAGTTACTATTCCTAAGCCCAACGAACCAAAGCCCAAAATCCAAATACTTGTAATTTTCGTCCGATCGACTAGTTCAAGCACCCCCAAAACGCCTCGTTTATTTCTAAATCTTACACACGACATACGTATTTTATTCTCTCATCTCATTAACCTCCTAGCCAACTATTAGTGTGTCAATTCTCACGTCCATACATCGAGTTTTGATACGTTTTTAAGAGGCAAAGGGATCGACTCCTATAAAACCAAATCGATTTACAAATTATTCAAAACTTAACCGTTTTGATTCCCGTTCGTTCCTAATCGTTCCTAATAATATTTCTGAGTTGATTCTATGTTCAAATGTTAAGAATGATCAAGTATGTACAAGTAGTATACGATTTTGTAAATCGTATATATGGATAAATGCTTGGTCGACATATAGCATGAATCACCATAACATGTTCCATCTTTTGTGCTCTCACATACACTTGAATAACATTATAAAAATCACCTAAGAGCTAGTTCCCTGACATGCAAATAGTACGAGAAGTTCTCATTGAAATTTTCTTACTTACGTGTTATATATTCAAGTAATATATAAACGTACATGCATGCACTTGCTCTTATTCATTATCATACTCTTTCACTGAGTTATTTCGTCCTTCAAACTATTCTCACAAGACCATAAGTCGATTGTATAATTATTTGGAAGCAAGGAAAGGAAATCGGGTTTGATATTTATATATAACGTTTGGGTTATATTGTGAAACGTGATTTTCTTGTGTTCCATACTATCACACTCGACTCTTGATTACCTCTAAGGTGTTTGTAAGTCATTTATACTCAATTCCATTCCATATCACACGTTAAAGTTTTGTCATGCACTTTGTTTTTGTTGTTTCGAACGTATATCACTTTGCACATATATTACACGTAAATATTAATTCTTAGTACACGAAACGTGACTAGCCTCTATCTTGGAAGGCCTAGGAGTCACGTAGCACACCTAATTAACTTTAGTTGTAACGTTATGAGCATTTCACTCACCCATTTCAAATCATATCCATCGCATGAAAATTATTGTAACACTTAGTAAATATTTGCAAGTTTCCAAAATATATACCGGTTCCAAACATGCCACAAAATACACGTATAACTCCAAATTTCACTTAACAAAGGTACTATATTATTTCACGACTCTATAGACCACCTAGAAAACTAACATTTACATATAAACGACTTGTGAAAATAATCACGTTTTGACACCATACTCAACCCATTTTGAATCGACACCAACCGGATTTTCAAACCAAAATTCATATAAAATTTTTATATATGTCGATTGGGCTCAATCCCATTAAGAATTTAAAATCCGTAAGCCCACTGGGCCCATATGAAATGTTTTTAGAATCATAAAAATAGCCCAAAGCTTTTTCCATGCCCTCGCCTCCAAAACTCCAAATGGGCCTTAGTTTGGATCGTTCAAAGCCCATAAGCTAAAAAAATAAGCTTTTAAATAAATAAGCTGTTGAAATTAGCTTATTAACAACTTAATAAGCTTCGGAAATTTTTGGAAAAGTGTTATAATTATTTTTACAAATTTGGACTAAAAATGTAACGCGACGACACCTAGAGGGACTAAATGTGTAAATATTGAAAAGAAAGGACTAAACTTGTAAATACAGAAACATAAGGGTAAAATGTGATAAAAATTAATATTCTAAGGTTAGTATTGATTATTGGACAAAGTAGAGGACTATAGTTGAAATATATATAAAAAGGACTAACGGTGTAACGCAAATATCGTTAGAGTAAAAATGGTAAAATTTGAAAAGGAGACAAAGACTAAATATAAATTTATTTATCATTCTTATTTATTTTCTATTTTCGTCAATTTATTTTATGTTACATTTAAACTTTATTTTTATTTATATATATATATATATATATATATATATATATATATATATATATATATATATATATATATATATATATATATTATTTAACGTAACATTAATAATATATATAACAATGTTTAAAAAGTTAATATTTTACTTACGATTAAAAAGGTAAAACTTCGATGGATAATTTAAAAATCATATTTTGTCATATCATGCATATCACAAGATTTTCACTGCACATCACTTATTCGTCATAACGAATATTTAATATTCGTTATTCCTTCGTAATTTCCAAATAGTATTTGGTCAAGTTCTCAAATAAATTTATTTATCAGGTTGTGTTTCGAAGCCGTTTTCATAAATTCGTCCGACTTTATTTTCTTCATTTTCAGTATCAATCAAGGTGAGTCATAGCCTCACATTTACTTATTTTCAAAACTCCGTGAGGGGGATACATGTTATAAACAGATCGCAAGTATTTTTCTGTATGCTTCCTGACTGATATATGCCTAAGTTAGCTATTCCCAAAAGACCCTTAATCATGAGCCATTAATCACTGAGGTGAACGCGAATATAATGAATAGATCTATTTAAGGTTTGACAGCCTGTCCCATTAATACTTGACGGAATGCCATTATGCATGTGGTTAGTCGTATTAGTCGTGATAATTATATTTGAGTAAAAATAGGAACTGGCAAATCACCTATTACACGAGGGCAAATTTATCATTGATTTGATAAACACCTCCGTTTTTACTGTATTTGTTAACGTTTGCGTGTCATGAGACTTAGAGCAATATATGAACTGCAATATCAATATTTTCAAACTGATTGTATTTTCCAATACAATCTTACTTGTGTATCAAAATGATTATTAAATTCAAACTCTATGATTTCACTCAACATTTTTGTTGACTTTTAAGCATGTATCTCAGGTATTTAGCAGGGGAAGCAAGCATAGAACAGGCGGCAAAAACTTTAAAACTTGTTTACTTTATTTCAATAATGGTGTAAAATAAAAGATGTTTGATTTAGTTCAAAACATCAAGACTTTTATAATACTCTGATAAGGACCTCTTGTATTTGAATTTTTATAAATGAAATTATGTTTTAAAACGTCTCTTTCGAGCCGTTTTCTATCATTATGACTTCGATCCTCACCGTAACACCCTAATTACTATTCCGCTGCCGCATTTCAAATTAGGGGGTGTTACAGATTGGTATCAGAGCCATAGTTATAGAGAACCAAATGTTTTCAAACATTGAACTATAACCACACTTTCAAATAAATTAAATTTACACCATATAAAAATTTTTGCCTGTCGTGCCTGCTTGCTACCGTACTCCGTAAGTTAATCATTAAGCTATGATACTTTGATCTTGATATGTTAAAATTTTGTATTCTTTGATGATAATAAATTCTTATTCTGCGCTATTTATGAATTATTACAGTATTGTTTCAATATGAGTATGTCAGACTCCGACTCTGATATTTCCGTCGCGTCCGTTACTTCGCCTGTTTATCGTTATACTTTTGTACCTGACGCTGTTTCCCAAGAAACAGAACCCTTCAAGCAAGACAAATTTGTTACAACGCCTGAAAATCCCGATGCTTTTGTTTTACCGACACATACACCATTACCACGTCATGAATTCGATTCATATGCACCAGATCACCTACTCAATCTTTTTAGTCAAACTTATCCATATACTTTTCACCCAAGAGAACAAATCCCTGAGGAAGATATACCTACCTCCAGCCGACTTTGTATTTCTGAGTCTACTTCTCCACTTTCACCATCATTACCCTATCCTCCTGGTTTTACTCCCCCAGCTCATATCAATGAAACTGGCGAGAGTGCTAGGATGGAAATTCCCTCTACCCTTTCACCTTCTGTAGTAGTGACGCGATTGGAGCATCACGAAGATCAGATAGACTCACTTCTTCAGATGATTGATTATTCATCATTCGATCATTCAGATACTATCCACAACACCTTACATAACCTTATAGCCAATAGGATAGAGTTGCAGCAGGGGTTAGCTCAGATACATTCGGATATCTCTGAGACACGTTCTTTCACGATATCATTGCGAAGAGAGGGACAGAACCGTACTTGGGAAGCCCAACTTGCACACCGAAGAGCAGATACATTGGAAAACCTTGTAGGAGATATGCAGATGCAACATCATACCGAGATGCAAGAGCTCCGAACTCAGATCTTAGAGATGGGAGGACATGTGGACATACCTAATCATTAGAGGCAGTTAGTATTTGTATTAGTAATAAGGCATCTAAGCCTGCCGCATGTGGCAATTAATAATCTTGTATCGTTTTGTTATAACAACTCAACTGATTAAGTTATTAATGTTATGCTGTTGGTTTTGATATTACTATATACAAATGTTAATTTATGCTTATGGTTGTTCATGTGTATTAAAAATGCATCTAACATATCGGAATGATTATGACTGTTGTATCGAAATAAAAACTACATATGGTGCCCAATTATTGTTAAGACTCATAAATATTCATTTCCCTACTTCACAAGAACCTTTAAACAAAATTGTTGTTTAAAATTCTAAATGCTATATTTTTGTATTATTAATAGAAAAATGGAGCATGCAAGTAGCGAAAACTCCAACCCGGAAGTGATCATGACCCCCACTGAGGTTCAAAGAATGATTGCTGAGGGAATATCTGCAGCTCGTGAAGCGGATCGTTTGAATAATATCAATGGTGCAAATCGTGAAGCTAATACAGTTACTCCACATAATTGTACTTACAAGGACTTCATGACATGCAAGCCAACAAACTTCAAAGGAATTGAAGGAGTGACTGAAATGGCCCATTGGTTTGAGCATACTGAGACAGTCTTCAAGAGGAGTGGTTGTTCTGAGAATAGCAAAGTTACCTTTGCTACAGGAACTCTTCAAGGAGAAGCACTATCGTGTTGGAACACTACTGCGAATGCTATGGGTCCAGATGAAGCTTTCAGACTTTCGTGGAATGAGTTGAAAAATAAAATGCTTAAGAAGTATTGTCCAAGGACAGAGATCAGAAAGATAGAGGATGAATTTCATCAGCTAGTAGTAAGGTACAATGACCTGAAGACATACGACATAAAGTTTCTGGAGTTGTCCGTGATGTGCCCAACTATAGTACCCGATGTTGAACAAGCATTGGAGAAATATGTGGAGGGACTGCCACCATCCATTGAAGGGGATGTTACCTCATCAAATCCAAAGACAGTAGAAGAAGCTATGGGGCTTGCACAGAGATTGTTAACCCGGGTGATCAAAAGAGGTTCTACCTCCTTGATCAATGAGCATAAGAGAAGTGCTGACAACCGTGGGAATAACAATAGCAACAACCGCAGCTACAACAACAGTTACAGTGGTAACCGGAGCTACAACAACAACAACAATCAAAGCAGCAACCGCAACAGAGATCAACAGCAGAACCGTAGTAACCATCATCAGCAACAAAATTGTCGGCAAGAAGCTACCAGAGCTTATGCAGCAGTGTTAGGAATACGATTATTCATATGAAGACTCGGTCACCCCGAGAATAGTTTAGCATATTGTAGCTTGTAGTAATTATCATAATAGTTAGTATGTAGAGTAGTATTAGTTAGTATTTATGGAGTCGGGTCGGGTCTCTTACCCACTGTCAGCCCGCTCTACAGCCCATTTCAAGGGGCGTTTTCATTGTAACTATATATACCCTTTCCCACCCATGGGAAAGGGTTGGACCTTCACTTGCAATCTAACCTTTCACAAGTTTTCACATACAAGGCTCCCACTTCTCTCATCTCATTCTCTCTCTAACATCTCACTAGAAATTACATCTTTAATCATCACAAATCACTTAACCATCCATGTTCATATATCAGAGTTTATTACAATTGGTATCAGAGCCATGGTTCTATCCTAGGATTCATGGTATGCTCGAATTTATAGTATGGTTGGTGGTTTTATAATGGTTCGACTTATCCTAGTGGTTTTCACTCGAGTTTGATCTTGTTAGGTGTTTATCTCGACATTCTTCTTGTACTTTCTTGTTTATTAGTTGTGTAGACACCTTGTTGTAACCTTGGTTTAGTCATTTCATCACTTGGGTGGACATTGGTGGCATTTCGAGTACTTTTTCTTGCCAGCGAGTTGATATATCTTGGTAGAGAGTTGGCAGTTGTGTGTAGCGAGTTGTGCTTAGAGATTTGGCGGTTTGCTATTTTGGGACATACGGACAAATCGCTACGATAGTGTAGCGAGTTGGCATTGGCGAGTTGAGCAGTTAGCGTTTTGCCTGGTAGCGAGTTGGTATTGGCGAGTTGAGCATTCAGCGTATTGCTAGATAGCGAGTTGATATCTAGCGAGTTGAAGCTTCAGCGGTTTGAGAATAGTGAGTTGAGTAGTCAACGTGTTGTCAGATTAGCGACTTATCCATTGGCGAGTTGAATACTTAGCGTGTTGTCTGATAGTGTGTTGACAGTAGCGAGTTGTCAGGTTCTGGTAATAGCGAGTTGATAATCAGCGAGTTGATTCTTGTCTAGCGTGTTAGTGCAGGTTTGTGGCGAGTTGAGTTATTTTCAGCGATTTGGTACTTATAGCGAGTTTAAGCCTCAGCGAGTTGTGATTATCTTAGCGTGTTAACATTTGTGAAGTTGGTGAGCTGTAGCGGCTTAAGTTGTTTCATCTACTCCTTCAGTAACTTGACGTTGTGAGACTATTCCTATAACTTGACTTGTTATTTCAATAATAACTTGACGTTGTGAGTTTAATCTTACGATTTGACTTGTTTTCTGAGAAGTGATTGTAATTCGACTTGTTGCAACAAAACACGAATCTCACGTGTGTTTAACAGCTTGATACGTGTAACTACCCAGTCTTCACAGCATGGCAAGCACTGCATCGGATGACATTCAGGCAGCAGGATCGGACACTCGTCCTCCTATGCTGGACAGGACCGACTATGAATCATGGGCACAAAGGATTCGTCTATACTGCTTGGGTAAGGAAAATGGTGTGAACATCCTGAAATCCATTGATAATGGACCTTTCATCATGGGGACAACCAGAGACACTATCGCAGCTACTGATGACAATCCTGCGGCAGTTGGTCTAGAAAGACCTCGTATCTACGATGATCTTTCTGATGAAGAAAAGAAACGCTATGATGCTGACATCAGAGGTTCGAATATTGTCATTCAAGGACTTCCTAAAGATGTCTACAAACTCATCAACTTTAACACCGATGCGAAAGCAGTTTGGGATAATGTGAAGATGCTTCTTGCAGGATCTGAGTTAACCAAAGAAGATAGGGAGTCTCAGTTATATGATGAATTCGAGCACTTCAAAATGAACCCAGGTGAAAGCATCACTGACTACTACGTCAGATTTCACAAGCTTGTCAATGACATGAGAGCCATCAAGATGACAATGCCTAACATTCAGCTCAATTCAAAATTCGTGAATAACATGGCACCTGAATGGGATAGGTTTGTTACAGCTGTCAAGCTCAACAAAGGTCTCAGGCATACTAATCATGAACAACTTTATGCATATCTCCAACAACATGAGAAACATGCAGTTTATGATCGGGTAATGCGAGAAAAGCTCAGTCCAACAACAACTAATGAGTCCCTTGCCTTTGTGTCCAATGTTCAACAACTTACTCAGTCTTCAAATGATCAATCTCAACTACATTCATCCAGGTCTACCTCTACTAATGGACAATCATCAACTCCCTCACCAACTGCCTTAAACACCCATCCTGACTCTGGATATTCTCATACCGACATGATGATTGATAACCTCTCCAACCACGTATCCTTATTAGTCCAACAGTTCAGAGCTGTACTTCCACCAACTAACAACCAACTCAGGACTTCGTCTAACTCACGTAATCAGGCAGTCATTGAAGATGGAAGAGTGGTGGTGCAGAATGTGCAAGGAAGACAAAATGTCAATCCAAGAAATGCTGGTAGAGATAATGGGCAGTATAGAGTCGGGAATGCGCTTCAAGTGCAGGCTAGGCAGCCTAAGTGCTATAACTGTGGAGGGTTGGGCCATATTGCTAGGAATTGCACTCTTACAAAGCGTCCTCAAAACTCAGAGTACTTCAAGGACAAGATGTTGCTAATGCAGGCGCAAGAGAATGGTACTGCTCTGGATGAAGAAGCTTTGCTCTTTCTAGCTGGTGATGACAAGAATACGTTTGATGCTGATGTGGATGATCAACCTGTTCTGGACATGGCACTCAATGATCCGAACATCTTCCAAGTTGAAGACTGTGATGCGTTTGATTCGGATGTTGATGAAGAACCCATAGCTCAAACTATCTTCATGGCTAATCTGTCTGCCACTGCATCATCTCCACAGCTGTGTGGCTCCTCCATCACTTCTGCTATCTCTGAGGTACCAAAGCCACTAAATTCTAATCTGAATTGCTCTATCAATCCACAGGGGGCATGTGACTCGGTACAACCCACGAACATTGACAACACATATATCACTAATATGGGAAATACCAATAATATCCCATATGCACGGTATGTGAATGACAATGTTATGAAAGTTGTACCAAGTGACATGCCGTCGGTTGACGCTAGAGAACTTGAGTTACATGAGCACACTATATACAACCCTGATGACTCCTTGATCACTAGAGTTAACATCCTTAAGGATCAGGTGGCCTTATATGAGCAGCGTGCTAAATTTGAACTTAATGAACGTGAGCAGAAAATGGAATGGCAATTGCGTACTTACATAACTGAAAACAATGCCAAACAAGAAACATTGAAAAAGGAGTTGGTTTCTTTAAAAAAAACAATTGGATCAGACTGTCAAACAAAGACAGGAAATTCAAAAGGGGTTGATTTCAATCAAACTCGACTACCAAGAAAAAGAAACCAAACTTCTAAATGATTTTTCAAAACTCAAAACGTTGAAAAACAAATTGGAAGATAAGTTGTACATGCAAGGTCAAACCATTCAATCTGCTCAATTGATGGAAAAACATAGGAAACTAAGAGATGAATTTAGTGAACGTGATACCTCTAAGACTAAAGCTAAATTTCTTAAGATTGGTATAGGTGCTCAACCTGCGCTATATGATGCACACACTATGCTTGACCCTAACCATGCCCCTCCTGATGTGAAATCATATGATGAGATTGATTAGGCTGAGGATAGAACTAGGGAAAAACTTGCTGAGCGTCTTAAGGATCCACTATGTGTTGCTAAAAATATTGTGTTTCACCATGATTATACAAATGACAATCACTCAGCTATTTTTGTCCCTCAAAAGAAAATCCTTCCTGAAAAAGTGTTCTGGAATATTGACATGGAAAAAATGAAAGCTGAAAGAATCATTGGTAATACACGTACCATCTTTAGGATTGCAGACCCAACCATCTATCCCTTGCACACACCCCAACATCTTGTGCCATATACCCTACCCACACAGTGTAATAACCTAATTGCGTTATATGTTCTAGGCCAATTGTTTAAGGATTTTGAAAATACATGCAAAACTAGAATTACACCAACAGGGATTACAGAAGGGGAAAGGGGTTTTGAGCAAACTAAGCAGTGTTACCTTACTGAAGTTATGCCATTTTTCGATCTTCTTAAAGAACACTTTGAAGGCCTTAAAACTACCATCAATAATGATGTGAATCAAATGAAAAAGGTTTTTAAAGAAGTAGAAAATGAGGGTAACCAATTGGCAATCGATCTCAAATACAGTGAAATTGACAGAAAAAACATCCTCATCATGAATGAGGACTTGATTGCTAATTGCATTGCACAAGATGTATTTTACACTGTTACTGGCTCTGCCCTATCTGCTAAGCAATTTCATGAAATGTCCGTTACTTTAAATGTATTTCAGAATCGTGTGATTGAGCTTGAGGGGGAGAATTACCAACTAAACTACAAAATTCAAAACGACGACCATGACAACATGGTCAGGAGTTTTTCAAAACTTGAAGTTGATAATTTTAACTTGCAACTAAAATACCAACATCTGAAAGAAAACGTAAAAGTATCAAATGCCAAGACATCTTCGGATGCTCCTGAATTTGATACATGTTTTAAATTAGCCAAAAAGGATGATGTAATTCAAGCTCACTCAAACACGATTCGGAAGTTGAGGGCCCAAATTGCACAATTAAAATTGAACAAAACCGATGTGACCAATACCAATTACCAGAAGTCGATTGATTCTCAAAACTTTCAGAAACAGGGCATGATCAATGAATTACAACATGAAAATGAGTGGCTTCGTGCTGAAATGTCAAACGCTAAACAACGTTACAAAGAATTGTTTGAGTCTATTAAAATAACACGTGACCAAAACAATGAAAGAGTCACTTCTTTGTTAAATGAAATTGAGAATCTAAAAACTATGGTGAAGGGTAAAATGCCCGTCGTTTCATGTGATCATGCAATTTCTAATGTACATGCTTGTAAGAAATATCCGTGTGATGCTGTCAATGTCTCTCTTCTCCTTAGGAACAATAAGTTAGTTCACAACAACTACCTTAAGAATCTTAAGGACTGTCTGGCCATGCTTAGAGAAACCAATGAAGATGAGAGAATATCTAAACCTAATGATGATGTTGTTATTGGTGCTTGCTTCCTCACTAATAGAGCCCAGGAACTATTAGAATATGCCATAGGATCATGCCCCAAGAATGATAACAAGTCGGAAAGGTCATTTGCATCACTCTAAAAGTGGCAACAAATATGTTACATTAGATCATCCCCAAACCATGTCACAATCCACCATCATGATCACCGGTAAACAAGTAGCAACTAATCATACTAATGTTCCCGTCATTGCTTCTACAGGAGTAAAAGGTGTATCTAATGCTAGCAAGTCACAGCCTAGGTGCAATACAAAGAATGATAGGACCTTGCCGGCTAAGAGTACACTTATGAAGGAAGTAGAAGAATCATCTAGGAACAATAAAGTTATGCTTAATGAAAGGAATCGAGTTGATTCAAACATTTGTGTTAACAATGATGTAATTAATTCGAATTCTGGTGCTATTTGTAAGACTTGTAACAAATGCTTATTTTATGGTAATCATGATGCTTGCGTTGTGTCCTTTATTAAATCCACTATGAAATCTCCAGTTGTGAATGTCTCGTGTGTTAAACCGGTAAAACAAGTATGGAGCAAAACAGGAAAAGTGTTCACTAATGTTGGTTATCAATGGAGACCTACTGGAAGGAAATTCACTCTAAGGAAAAAGTGCCCAATGACTAGGATCACTAATTCCAAAGTTGTGCCTATTAAGAAGTGGAGACCTACTGGTAGACTGTTCCCAATAGAAGAACTTAGTACCACTCCCAATTCTAGTGCATCAAAATGTGAAAGTTCTAGTGAGATATCTGTGACATATGATAATCCAATATTTGTGTGTGCTAACCAAACGGACCCCAACTGTTTGTGGGGCTCCAGCTTTTTCAGTTATCCACGATTGTCTGGTTTCAAATGCAGGTCGTACAAATCGTCCTTTGGTATTTGGACTCAGGCTGCTCAAAACATATGACTGGAGATCGCTCGCGGCTCAAGAATTTCGTGGAAAAGTTTATTGGTACGGTTAAATTTGGAAATGATCATTTTGGATCTATAATGGGTTATGGGGATTACGTCTTTGGAGACAGTGTGATATCCAGAGTTTACTACGTGGAAGGACTTGGGCACAATCTATTTTCCGTTGGTCAAATCTGTGACTCTGATCTTGAAGTTGCTTTCAGAAAACACACCTGTTTTGTTAGAGAATTAGATGGGGTTGATCTACTCAAGGGGAGTCGGGGCACTAATCTTTATACCATCTCTATCGAAGACATGTTACGGTCCTCACCAATCTGCTTGCTTTCTAAAGCTTCCAAGAACAAATCATGGTTGTGGCATCGTCGTTTAAACCACTTGAACTTCGGTACCATCAATGAACTCACACGTAAAGATCTTGTTCGAGGCTTACCCCGATTGAAGTATGAAAAAGACCACTTGTGTTCCGCATGTCAATTGGGCAAAAGCAAAAAGCACACACATAAACCCAAGACAGTCAACTCCATCGTGGAAGTCCTACACACCCTCCACATGGATCTCTGTGGACCAATGAGGATTCAAAGTATCAATGGAAAGAAATATGTGTTGGTTATTGTTGATGATTTCTCTCGATTCACGTGGGTAAAGTTTCTATGATCAAAAGACGAGACTCCGGAAACCATCATCAAACTCATTAAAATGTTGCAAGTTCGTCTCAACAAAACAGTTAGATTCATTCGAACTGATAATGGAACGGAGTTTGTGAATAAACAACTTACTCAATTTTATGAAGGTGTCGGAATTAGTCATCAAAAAAGCATTCCACGAACTCCTCAACAAAATGGAGTTGTTGAAAGACGCAACCGCACATTAGTTGAAGCTGCAAGAACTATGCCCATCTTCTCCAAAGCCCCTATGTTTCTTTGGGCTGAGGCAATTGCGACAGCATGTTATACACAAAATAGATCCTTGATACATCCTCTCCACTGCAAGACTCCATATGAACTGGTCCATGGCAGAAAACCGGATCTTTCGTTTCTTCGTGTATTTGGTGCATTGTGCTATCCAACAAATGACAGTGAAGACCTGGGGAAACTCAAGGCCAAGGCTGACATTGGTTTCTTTGTTTGCTATGCTCCAAAACGAAAGGGATATCTACAACAAACGTACGAGAGACATAATGGAAACAATCCACGTCACGTTCGATGAGCTGACAGAGCAACTGGTTCCTGGACAATCAAGTTCTGGACCCGTACCTAACCTCTTATCTCCTGGACCTATAAGCTCCAGGCTTGTACAGAATTCCACCCCTGCTACTCCCTTCGTACCTCCTACAAGTGATGATTGGAAAAAGCTATTTGACCCCATGTTTGATGAATACTTTGAACCTCAAAATGTGGATGCTCCAGAAGTCACTGTCATTCCACAACCAGCTGTGGTAGCAAATGTCCCAATTGATAATTCTGGTCCATCCACCTCGTTATCATGGGACCCTGAAGCTCCCACCATCAGTCATTCAATCACCACATCTAATGGTCAATCCTCATCTGTACAACGAGTTGCAGCTGTAAATAACTCTTTTGGTGAGAATCCCTTCGCTCCACCCGATAATGAGCCGTTTGTTAACATCTTTGCACCTGAACCATCAAATGATGCTACATCCTCAGATGAATCAAACACGGCTACCTCAGTTCCCTACTCTCAACCTCATGAACACCTTAGGAAATGGACAAACGACCACCCAATTGACAACATTATTGGAAACCCCTCACGTCCGGTGTCAACCCGTAAGCAACTTGCTACCGACGCTTTGTGGTATTTCTTCAATTCTGTCCTTTCTAAAGTTGAGCCTAAAGATTTCAAGGATGCAATGTCTAAACATTCATGGTTCACTGCTATGGTGGATGAAATCCATGAGTTTGATCGACTTGACGTGTGGGAATTAGTGCCACCTCCTGAGTGTGCTATGATAATTGCTCTCAAATGGATATTTAAAGTGAATCTTGATGAGCATGGAGATGTATTAAAGAACAAGGCAAGACTTGTGGCAAAATGATATCGTCAAGAAGAAGGTATTGACTTCGAAGAATCCTTCGCACCAGTTGCTAGAATTGAAGCCATAAGAATATTTCTAGCAAATGCCGCTAGTCAAAATATGGTGGTGTATCAGATGGATGTCAAGACCGCGTTTTTAAATGGCGATCTTAAAGAAGTAGTGTATGTAAGTCAACCTGAAGGATTTGTGGATCCTGAACGCCCTAACCATGTGTATCGCTTGAAGAAGGCCCTTTATGGTCTTAAACAAGCTCCCAGGGCGTGGTATGACACTTTATCAAAATTTCTTCTTGCCAACAAGTTCTCCAAAGGTGTTGTTGATCCTACACTCTTTACCAGAAAGACGGGCAAAACCTTTCTTCATGTGCAAATATACGTTGATGATATAATATTTGCCTCCTCTGATCCCAAAGAGTGTGATCGATTCTCCCAGGAGATGAGTTCTGAATTCCAGATGTCCATGATGGGTCAAATGTCCTTCTTTCTAGGCTTGTAGATATCTCAGAATCCCAATGGGATCTTCATCAATCAATCCAAGTATGCTAATGAAATCTTGAAGAAATTTGGATTTGATTCATGCGATGCGGTTGATACTCCTATGATGGAAAGATCAAAACTTGATGAAGATGATATCGGAATCCCTGTTGAACAAACCAAGTATCGAAGCATGATTGGTTCCTTAATGTATCTTACTGCTAGCCGACCGGATCTTCTTTTTGCAGTTTGCATGTGTGCTCGGTATCAATCCAAACCTACTGATACGTGGGAAGCGCACCAGGCTTTACCTCTCAAGGGATCTTGAGAAGCTTACAACCCCCACCAGGCAGTGTACCTGATCGTTGTAGTATAGTATAGTGACAAGTACCAGGGAATTGATCGTTCAGCTAGGAATAGTGTCGCTAGGATTAGAAAACCTAAATACTAGTTCTAGAGATGAGGGATGATTATTTTTGTATTTTTTAGAAAGCAAGTAAAAATCTCGGGTTTTAAGGATTTGGGCGGAATTAGTTGCTAGTCAACTAACCCAATACTAAAGATGCAATCAAAATAAAATACTAGAAATGAAAATAAACTAAATTAAACTAAGGTTGTGAGCAATAAGTGGAGAAATTGTGTTTACTTAGATTTCACTAATCCCTAGATATCTTTTACACGTTAATTACTTGTTATAGTTGCGTGGATGACGGATTGTATTCCTTAATACCATTCATGGGGTGGCGCACTTAATTCCCCAATCCTATGAGTGCCTACTTCACTCCTATGTCGAGCCGGCTAAGAAGCTCCTAACATGGGATCATTAGAATTTACTCATGCATTAAATACAACCAATAAAACCTAGTGCACGTCAGTTCATGTTTCCTAAGACGTTCAAGCATGTTACCATTTGGAGATCTGCCAGTTTTCTTAAGCCTAACATCGAAATCATTCATCCAATACAACCATAAACAAGTAATCAACACATAATCAACATCTAGGTTTCATTAGATCTAAGCAAACACAAGATAGATCTAGCCTAGCATGATGGAATCAAGACAAGAACAAGACATAGACAACCAACACATAGACATATTGATTGAATTAAAAGAATACTTATCTCAATTACACATGAAAGGGTTCAAGGGCTGAAAGCCCTTGAAAAACCTGTAAAATTCGTAATAGGTTCGGCCTTAGGGTTTCTCCAAAACTTCTCTTTTTAATGAATGAAAATTAGAAAACTATATAAAGAAAACTGAGGCTGATGGCGTCAAGACCAAATAGGTGACGCCGTCATCTCGCCGCCAAAATACTTCTCGGACTGCCTTAATCTTCATCTGACGCCGTCATGTGTTATGGTCTTCCAGGCCGTCACGTCTTTTACTCTTGACGCTCTACTTGTGACGCCTTCACGTTTGTACTGGACCGTCATGCAAATTACTCTTGACGCCGTCAGGATGTTGTTCTTGATGCCGTCACCTACTGTTCCCAGCAAGGAAAATTAAGACTTTGGCGTTTTCTTCACTTTTATGCTCCAAAAACGTCCGAATTGCTTCCTTTTCCAGATTTCTCTCCCAAAGTACCTAAAATCACAAAAGGAACGATTTAGGGCAATATTTGATCAAATAAATTCAATTCCGGGCTTAAATGACCCCCTAAAAGTGGTTCATTTTTCGCCTCATCATATACCCTTACACTTGAGATTTGCTTGTCCTCAAGTAAATGCGCTTTTATTCTAGTCAAAATACAAGTTAGGGGTCATTTAACACTAATATAAAAGTAATTACAACAAATAATCGTTCCACTAAAGACCAATAGACAAGCACGGAGGTCATACACTAGCACCTCACAAATAGTGTTTAGATACTCACATCTCTCGGGTGTAATAAAGTATAAATTACAATATGGAAACGGAAGATATCTCTCACTACCTGTCATAGCAAAATAGATTAGCATAGGCTTGGGAAAGGATCAAACCTCCACCACATGGCGTAAGCACCTAGGATAAACTATCAAAGAGGTCTTTTTAAAGGGTTGTGACGTTAGGTGTAGGGATATGAAATACACGGTTTTGTTGAATAAAGGAAGTTTTTACTGGTGGCGAGCTAACAATCTTGGTTAATTACATGTACAATATGGCGTTGCTAAGCCAAGACTAGACTCGACTTAAGCTAATAGATGAAAATTAACAAAAACATAAATTGAACATAGAATAAAAAGGGATGGTAGTCCGTATGTTTTTTCTCTTTTCCTTTTTCTCTTTTTTTCTTTTCTTTTTCTTGATTTTTCGATTTTTTTTTTTTTTTTTTTTGCATACACTCTTACCCTACCATCCAAAATAATACATCATAGGGAATGAACATTTCCCTTACACTTGAATCTTTACAGACTTTACAATAAACTAAACTAATGACTCGAATTAAGAAAATCAAAACACTTGGAGCACTTTTAAGATTAACGCACATATGGGGGTAATAAATGATGTTCTTCCCCATTAATCCATAAAATAAGTACTTTACCCATGAGTCCCAATCGTCCCAAAACAATATGTACAAGGATATGACTCGACTTAGCAACCATGTAATCAATTAGATAGTTAACTTAGGGTTTAAACAAATAACAATAATGCACTAAAGATGAGTGCATACACGGAAGGCTAAGGCGATTTGGTTGTACATTTAAGTGGGGTGTAACAAATTCTTCCTTTAAGTAAGATGCTTAAAGTTAGAAACGAAAGGATAGGCTCGGAGGGGTGTACTAGGGGTTTCGTGTACTAAAAATGAGTACAACGCTAAGGGTGTGGGAGAAATTAGTTGACTTAACTAGCCAAGTAATATGACTTAAATGGTCAAGTAATTATGATACGGGTTTAACACAAGGGTGATCCTAATGCCTCTTATCATGTAGTAAATCCTACTACACGAATGTAGTCTCACTAGCGGTCTCGGGATGCATCACTAACGCAAGTTCTAGAATCTAAATGCTACCGGTACACTCATAAGCACTAATAGTAAATGCTTTTCCTATCAAATCTAAAGGCGAACCTCACATATTTGGGTGGAAATTTTTTTCTGAATATACGGTTATGTGCTAGTCATACAATCTCCTATCCATGAGATGCTTGCTATGGCTAAAGTTTCACTCCTAAATGTTGTAAAAAAAATTAAATTTGGCGCTAAAATTGCACTAACAAGTATTTCTCATAGTTTTATTACACATCTACCATCAAACAAAACAAACTCAAGTGAAAGTGTATTTGTAAGGTATCATCATTTTACCCTCCCCTTACACTTAAGATGAACATTGTCCCCAATGTTCAAGTAAAGAATGTAAAAGTGAAATAAGTAAAAACAATGAAATCAAATACTCCCCTGATTCGCTCGGTATGGATAATAAGGTGGTCAGGTTAAATCTTCCTCCAAGAAAATGAACAATCAAAGCTTCCCTTCCAGAAAAATAAATCATCTTCTTGTCATACATAACCTGTAAATCCTGAGAAAACAAACAAGACAACCTCGCATAAAATCGGCAGCAATCTATATAAGTTACTAAATCGTAGAAAACAAAGTAAGATATAATGCTTGTGGAATGAAGTTTGCAGATTTCCTGGAGATTATAAAACTTAATAATTCACAAAAACCGTAAGACTCCGTTAGAAAAACAAAACCGGTAAAATTTCCAGATTTTTACACGTGACGCCATCAAGAGTAATCTCGTGACTCCGTCAGAAGTGACCTACAGAAATTCTTATGTTAAGTTTCCGGAAAATTTCTGGAAAAACTTGGTCCTACTTCCTGGAAAATCCTGCAAAACTTCATTATGACTCAATACAAGCATTTGACTCTAACAAATACGAATATACATGTTCACTTAATATTGTGGAGAATCATGATCGGTTTGTTTCTTAAAAACATATTTGGGGTTTTCCCTTACACTTATCTTTTGCAAAAATACTTTTAGGTGGAGTTAAGACTAGGCCAAAACAACAAAGTAAAGTATTTCCACTATTTAATTTAGAAACATGATCTACCAACAATAAAAATAAAGCATGCATACGGAAGCAAATAACAAACAAACAAACAAAATAAAATCATACAAAGCATGGGTTGCCTCCCAAGAAGCGCTTTTCTTTATTTACGAGTCTTGTAGCTAGACTCAAGGTCATGGGTTACCGTGTATCGCTTATGCTCACATAACCAAGCGTGAGCCATCTAATGGTCGCCTCATCTTTCTTATACTCATCTCCTAACTCTAGACATCCGTGATAGTATCTTTTATTCTTTTCATGAGTATACTTAAGCCCTTTTCTCTTATCATTCTCACTTAGCATTTCTATGGGCGGATACCTACTACACTTCTCCATGGAAAAATCCTTAAACCTAGGGTGTGTGCGGGGCATTTGATACACAAAATCTTCATCCCCATCCGAGAATGTAATTAACCCTTCTATGAGTTTTTCATCGAGGTTGGTCAACCGTTTGAAAGGTTTTCCAAACACAACTTGGGTCAACTTATCATCAATAAATTCTCCTAGATTCTCCATAACCATGAACTCAACAAGATAAACCAAGCTTCCTACAAACACATGCAACGGTATTGCCCTAGCAATAATGTTTTCTCCTTTGTATTCTAATTCATCTACCATGATTTTATTATACTCATTACGCGAGATTATGTTCATCGGGAGAGATGAGTTAAGATAGGCGTTAAAGCTCTTAAATCCGATCTTACAAGGAAATTTCATGTTGAATGAACTATCACACTCAATCCTAGTTCTAGGGTCGACATACCCAAGAGGGTTTATTTCCTCTTCCATCCTATTCTCATTAATCACATCACCGTCATCAAGATCCTCGTCGGAGTCTGAATAGTAAAAAGGACTAGCCCTACAGTCATCATCATGATCAGACACCTCTAACTCAGAATTATTGTAAAAGTGGTGGTTGGGCGAGAGGTTAGGCGGGTTCTCATTCTCAACTAAAGGGAGTGGGGCGAGCATTTGGAAAATCCTACGATGAAAAACACGAATAATAGGAATCAAACGATCAATGTTATTGTTATCCATCGAAATAGTTTACGAACAAAGGAAACAAAGAAATAAGATAGACTAAAGAAAAGCTAAAAATAAAAATAAAATCTTACTAGAAAGGAATCTAGCAAGTAGACCTAATAAAAAGAGATTCTAACCTAGACAATAACTATTCCCCGGGCTGCGGTGCCAAAAACTTGATGCGTGGGAATTGCACCAAGCTTTACCTCTCAAGGGATCTTGAGAAGCTTACAACCCCCACCAGGAAGTGTACCTGATCGTTGTAGTATAGTATAGTGACAAGTACCGAGGGATTGATCGTTCAGCTAGGAATAGTGTCGCTAGGATTAGAAAACCTAAATACTAGTTCTAGAGATGAGGGATGACTATTTTTGTATTTTTTATATTTTTTAGAAAGCAAGTAAAAATCGCGGGTTTTAAGGATTTGGGCGGAATTAGTTGCTAGTCAACTAACCCAATACTAAAGATGCAATCAAAATAAAATACTAGAAATGAAAATAAACTAAATTAAACTAAGGTTGTGAGCAATAAGTGGAGAAATTGTGTTTACTTACATTTCACTACTCCCTAGATATCTTTTACACGTTAATTACTTGTTATAGTTGCGTGGATGACGGATTGTATTCCTTAATACCATTCATGGGGTGGCGCACTTAATTCCCCAATCCTATGAGTGCCTACTTCACTCCTATGTCGAGCCGGCTAAGAAGCTCCTAACATGGGATCATTAGAATTTACTCATGCATTAAATACAACCAATAAAACCTAGTGCACGTCAGTTCATGTTTCCTAAGACGTTCAAGCATGTTACCATTTGGAGATCTGCCAGTTTTCTTAAGCCTAACATCGAAATCATTCATCCAATACAACCATAAACAAGTAATCAACATCTAGGTTTCATTAGATCTAAGCAAACACAAGATAGATCTAGCCTAGCATGATGGAATCAAGACAAGAACAAGATATAGACAACCAACACATAGACATATTGATTGAATTAAAAGAATACTTATCTCAATTACACATGAAAGGGTTCAAGGGCTGAAAACCCTTGAAAAACCTGTAAAATTCGTAATAGGTTCGGCCTTAGGGTTTCTCCAAAACTTCTCTTTTTAATGAATGAAAATTAGAAAACTATATATAGAAAACTGAGGCTGACGGCGTCAAGACCAAATAGGTGACGCCGTCATCTCGCCGCCAAAATACTTCTTGGACTGCTTTAATCTTCATCTGACGCCGTCATGTGTTATCGTCTTCCAGGCCGTCACGTCTTTTACTCTTGACGCTCTACTTGTGACGCCTTCACGTTTGTACTGGACCGTCATGCAAATTACTCTTGACGCCGTCAGGATGTTGTTCTTGATGCCGTCACCTACTGTTCCCAGCAAGGAAAATTAAGACTTTGGCGTTTTCTTCACTTTTATGCTCCAAAAACGTCTGAATTGCTTCCTTTTCCAGATTTCTCTCCCAAAGTACCTAAAATCACAAAAGGAACGATTTAAGGCAATATTTGATCAAATAAATTCAATTCCGGGCTTAAATGACCCCCTAAAAGTGGTTCATTTTTTGCCTCATCACCTACCAAGAAACACCTGGAAGCTGTCAAGAGGGTCTTTCAGTATCTTAAAGGAACAATCCACTTGGGCCTATGGTACCCTAAGGATACCTCAATGGCCCTCACAGCCTATTCGGATGTTGACCATGCGGGATGTCAGGATACTCGTCGAAGTACATCTGGGGGTGCACAGTTCTTGGGAAACAAGCTAGTTAGTTGGTCTTCAAAGAAACAAATGAGCACTTCAATATCCTCCACAGAGGCTGAATACATTGCCATGTCCTCGAGCTGTGCTCAAATTCTATGGATGAGGTCTCAACTTTCGGACTATGGCTTCGTGTGCAACAAGATTCCTATGTATTGTGACAACAAAAGTGCAATTACGCTTTGCTGCAACAATGTCCAGCATTCAAGAACTAAGCACATCGACATTCGACATCACTTCATCAGGGAGCAAGTTGAGAAAGGAATTGTGGAACTTTACTTTGTGAGGACTGAGTTCCAGCTTGCTGATATCTTTACCAAAGCACTTTCTAGGGATCGATTTCAATTTATCCTCCCTCGCCTTGGTATGAAGAGTCTCACTCCTGAGGATTTCATAAGTCTTCAGGAAGATCAGAAGGAGTAAAGGGGTTGTTTCATATATCCTTTGTACATAGTATTAAATCAAAAAGAAAAATAGAAAAATATAAAACTTATAAAATCCATAAAAATCTGAAAATTCACAAAAAATACAAAAATATTCTTCTCTCGACATGTCTCTTGTGTAATCAATATTATGTACGTTTCTAGAAATGTCATTCAACAATGACACGGAATCATACATATGCTTGAGCAAGAGTTTTCCGGTTTCTAATAAAGTTTTCTTGTCTAAAACATGTCATTCCTAAAATTATTCTTTCTAAACATGGTTTGCTATTACTTCAGATAGCAACCCGGTCTAAGTATTGGGGAAAGTTCGTCGCCAAAAAGACGACTGTTCCTTACAAAGGCATGAATTACTTTACATTCGTGCCTTTCCGATCTGATGTACGCTTAAGTGCATCATTTCTGGTAAAAGAAGAGAAGTCTTCTTTGCATCTCAAATATTTTTCCTCCAAAGATTCTTCGGGAAAGTATTTGCTCCAAACTTGGTGGTACCATGGTTTTTGAAGATCAAACAAACCTGAAGAGTTGTTTAAAATTTACCACTCAATCGATATGCAAATTGTTTAATTTTAAAATGTGTCATCGATTGAGTGGGAGAATGATTTCAAAAACTATATATCTTCAAACCAATGATCTTTGTGCATAACCTCAAGTGGATTAAGTGCAATTGTTATGTGTTAGTATATGAATTTTTCATGAGTTTATTACTAAACTCAAAATCATTTATAAACTCATCATCTTTAACACATAACATACTCCCTCAAGGTTTGAGGGGGAGCTTAAATGTTGTCTCAAAATCAGTCATTCTTAAACATGTCACATCCTTCTCCAAAACTTTATACTTATTTAAATCACTTGGGATCACAAATCTCAAATTGGTTTGAAATTTTTGATCGGGGGAGAAGATGTGATTTAAATATGAAAAACTGATTCAAAAGTGATGTTTTTGAACATGAAAACAAAAATCTGCTCTTTCCTATGTGCCAAACTCTTTCGCATATCAATGCACATATTGAGGGGGAGCAAAATGATTTGAGTAAAAGGATCCTTGCATCTCATATGAGTGCATCTCAGTCTTGACTCATGAATTGACGAAACACAAATGTCCAGAATCGAAAGGACTAGTCCTGGATGGGTAATAACTTCAAGCTGATTCAACCAGTGATATAAGCGTGTCTCGAAGAGGACTAGTTTAAGTAGAATGTACCGTTTTGAGAAACCTTGGGTGAACCTGATCGGGCCGGGTAATAACTTCAAGCTAGTTTATCTAGTGATGTAAGCGTGTCTCGAATGCCCGGTCATGATCACTTAAGGTAGATCAATTCAAAAAGTGCAACTCTTCCCGACATGTGCAAATTTTCAAATCAATACATATGAGCACATGTTAAGGGGGAGCATTTGAAAATGACTAAACTCTCAATGTGTTAACAAAATGTGTTTCTCAATCATAAACACATTGAGAGAATTTTCAATGATTTGGCAAATGGAAACTTAGGACAGTCATGGAGTTATAAGGTAACTAAGGATAGGAAAACAGTCCTATGATCCGCCAGAGCCGGAGGGATCTACCCATGGACAATACCAAATAGAGAGTATATAGAAGTCCGTAGGTATGATCATGAAAAAAAAGAGAAATGTGAGAATGGAGAAAGAAGGGGTTGAAGAATTAAAAAGAAATGAAATGAGAAAGGGTGAAAAGAAATAGCCCTCCAACTATTCAACCTTAGGGCAGAAACCGTGTTCAATTCATAATCTACTGATGCTTGCTAAGGCAACATCGGTATTGAAGACAAGACGTCATGGACCCAGTGACGCAATGCACTAATCCTTCTAGCCACTCAAGTTCTCTTAAAAGAACTTGTTTCATTCTCACGGGGAACCGGTGTAATCTATCGACTTATCTCTTAGAGATAGTTGATATTGAAGCAGGAGACCTCTCCCTAATCTCTGCATAGGAAAACCAAATGCACTTATTGAGTCTAGAGCCTCGAGATGCATAAAAAGATCTCATAGGAACACATGCTACTTCTACCATGGTTGTTCAACATTAAGGACACCAGTGGTAAACTTATGAGTCCTACGCAGATCTGAGCAATCTGCCAGAACATTTATGAGGGATGTTGCTTTAGTAACTCCCAGTGATTGAATGGAAATTCTTGCCAGGGTCAACATCAAGCAGCCCTGAAAGCAGGTCACTTAGGTAATTCCTTGTGGATTACGCTTAGTGGTCACAACGGTTACTAACGGTCTACAGTCGTGGAGTGATCTCCAGCGACTCAACCAATCGTTGATCTACTTAGGTAGTTCGTGTAAATCCTTTCAGGGTTTGCCGATTGGGAACGGTCTTGGTAAGGGTTAGAAGGAGTCTTCACACTATGCTGTTGACGATCTCTAATTCCAAACCTATAAGTACCGGATGATTTGTTGCTAACTGTCTATTTGCAGGAATTTCTGCCGGTTGCTGTTGATTGTTGAAAAGATGTTGATCCATCAACACATGCTCACACTTTGACATCACAATCTAAGAAATCATGATCATTGAATGGGCCTCTTATATGCTTCCACAACTCTGATGCAGAAGATCATGATCCTGAAAAGTGTGAGCATGCCAACACAAAGATGTTCTTATCACATGGAGACGTTACTACTCAAAGATGACTTTCAGACACTCATTTAGATGATGAACTTGAAGTAATTTCCAAAGATCATCCATCACATTGAACAAGTCATCTAGAGTCTACCACTTAAAGCACAAAGATCTCAACAATGAAGAATCAAAAGGCTACGAGCTACAAAGATTTCGTCAAAGATCTGAATGCTATGACTCAACATTTATTTTCCAGGGTGACCTCCCTTAGGGGGAGATTGTTAGGAATACGATTATTCATACGAAGACTCGGTCACCCCGAGAATAGTTTAGCATATTTTAGCTCGTAGTAATTATCATAATAGTTAGTATGTAGAGTAGTATTAGTTAGTATTTGTGGAGTTGGGTCGGGTCTCTTACCCACTGTCAGCCCGCTCTACAGCCCGTTTCAAGGGGCGTTTTCATTGTAACTATATATACCCTTTCCCACCCATGGGAAAGGGTTGGACCTTCACTTGCAATCTAACCTTTCACAAGTTTTCACATACAAGGCTCCCACTTCTCTCATCTCATTCTCTCTCTAACATCTCACTAGAAATTACATCTTTAATCATCACAAATCACTTAACCATCCATGTTCATATATCAGAGTTTATTACAAGCAGTGCCTGCAGAAAGTAAAGGTTATGCCGGAACTCTACCCCCATGTAACAAGTGCAACATGCATCATACTGGAGCATGTAAGGCTGCTTGTGGCAACTGTAGAAGAATTGGTCACATGACAAGGGACTGTCGAGCGACTGGAGCCAACACACAACCAATAGCAGTAAAGTGCCATGGTTGTGGAGAAGTTGGACATTACAGAACTCAATGTCCGAAAATTGCCAATAATGTTGCCCGAGGAAGAGCGTATGTACTTGGTGATGGGAACACAACGCAGAATTATGATGTTGTTACGGGTACGTTCCTATTAAATCAACAAGATGCTAAGATATTATTTGATTCGGGAGCAGATAAAAGTTTTGTGTCTACTTCGTTTGCCGCAATTCTAAATATTACTCCTGTAGAATTAGATACTATCTATGAAATAGAATTAGCAGATGGAAATATTCTAAGTACCAATACCTTAATCGAAAACTGCACCTTAACCCTTCTAAATAAATCTTTCCCTATCAATCTTATGCCCATCCAATTGGGAAGTTTTGATGTCATCATTGGTATGGATTGGTTATCTAAACACCGTGCCAGAATAATTTGTGAAGAGAAAGTCATCCAAATTACATTCGACGGTGAAACCTTAATCATCCAAGGTGATAAACCTAAAACTTCGTTCAATATCATTTCGTACACCAAGACGATGAAATACATAAGCAAAGGATGCCATGTATTTCAAATCCAAGTAACGAGAGGAGAAACAAAAGAAAAGAAGAAATAACTTGATGAAGTACCAGTTGTAAAAGAATTTTCCGATGTATTTCCCGAAGACTTACCTGGAATCCCACCAACCCGTCAAGTAGAATTCCGCATCGATTTAGTGCCTGGAGCAGCACCAGTTGCAAAAGCACCATATCGATTAGCACCCTCCGAAATGAAAGAATTATCTGAACAATTGAAAGAACTATCAGATAAAGGATTCATTCAACCAAGCTCATCCCCTTGGGGAGCACCAATCTTATTCGTCAAAAAGAAAGATGGAACGTTCCGAATGTTTATCGATTACAGGGAGTTGAACAAACTCACGATGAGGAATCGATATCCATTGCCAAGGATCGACGATCTATTTGATCAATTACAAGGATCAAGTGTTTACTCAAAAATAGATTTAAGATCAGGTTATCATCAATTAAGAGTTAGGGAAGAGGACATTCCCAAGAAAGCTTTTCGAACACGATACGGACATTATGAATTTCAAGTTATGTCATTTGGTCTTACCAATGCACCAGCTGTATTCATGGATTTAATGAACCGAGTATGCAAGCCATACTTGGATAAATTCGTTATTGTGTTCATTGATGATATTTTAATCTATTCGCACAACAAAGAAGAGCATGCCGAACACTTAAGGACTATTTTGGAGTTACTTAAGAAAGAAAAGTTGTACGCCAAGTTTTCCAAATGTGATTTTTGGATTTCTACCGTTCAATTTTTAGGCCATATCATCAACAACAAAGGTATCCATGTAGATCCCGCGAAGATAGAAGCAGTAAAAGGTTGGACGTCACCCACCACCCCATCCGAAATTCGTCAATTCTTAGGTCTCGCTGGTTATTACCGGAGATTTATAGAAGGTTTTTCAAAGATTGCAAAACCTTTGACGGAACTAACCCAGAAGAACAAGAAGTATATTTGGGAACAGAAGCAAGAGTCAGCATTTCAACTGCTGAAACAGAAGCTTTGTGAAGCACCAATATTAGCATTACCGGAAGGCAATGAGGACTTTGTAGTGTATTGTGACGCATCTCATCATGGTTTAGGTGCGGTACTAATGCAAAGAGACAAAGTTACAGCCTATGCTTCACGACAGCTGAAGATGAATGAAGAAAATTACACCACTCATGATCTAGAATTAGGAGCAGTAGTTTTTACTCTTAAGATATGGAGACATTACCTATATGGTACAAAGTGTACGGTTTTCACCGATCACAAGAGTCTACAGCATATACTAGATCAGAAGGAGCTGAACATGAGACAACAAAGATGGTTAGAATTACTCAACGATTACGACTGTGAAATTTGTTACCATCCTGGTAAAGCGAATGTAGTAGCCGATGCGTTGAGTAGAAAAGATAGAATTAAACCTTTTAGAGTTCGATCTCTAGGAATGACAATTCATTCGCCACTTCCAACTCAAATCATCAAAGCTCAAACAGAAGCTCTACAAGAAGAAAACCGGAAATATGAGAAAATTGACAGAAGGTCAAACCTGGAAGATCAGGTTGACAGAATGCCAAATAATGAAAAAGAATTTGTGAGAAGAAATGATGGAATGTTATGTTTTAAGGAAAGATATTGGATTCCTCTCTTTGGAGGTATTCGAGACCTTATCATGCATGAATCTCATAAATCCAAATATTCTATTCATCCCGGTTCCAATAAGATGTACCGAGATATGAAGAAGAATTATTGGTGGCCAAATATGAAAGCTGATATCGCCGAGTATGTTGGTAAATGTTTAACCTGTTCTAGAGTAAAGGCAGAGACTCAGAAACCATCAGGATTACTTGTGCAACCAGAAATTCCGGTCTGGAAATGGGAACGAATCACCATGGATTTTATTACCAAATTACCAAAGACTTCGACCGAATTAGACATAATCTGGGTTATCATCGATCGATTAACCAAGTCTGCACATTTTCTACCAATCAAGGAAACTGACGAGATGGAAACACTCGCTCAGTTGTATTTTAAAGAAATTGTGATTAGACATGGGGTGCCAATATCTATTATTTCTGATATAGATAGCCGATTCACCTCAAGATTTTGGGAATCACTACAGAAATCTCTTGGTACTCGGTTAGATATGAGCACCGCTTATCATCCACAAACGGATGGACAAAGTGAAAGAACAATCCAAACCTTGGAAGATATGCTCCGAGCATGTGTGATCGATTTCGGAAAAGGTTGGGATAGACACTTGCCATTAGTTGAATTCTCATACAATAACAGCTACCATGCCAGCATAAAGGCTGCACCTTTTGAGGCACTGTACGGAAGGAAGTGCAGATCACCAGTATGTTGGACAGAAGTTGGTGATATGCAACTCACCGGACCAGAGCTAATACATGACACTACAGAGAAGATATTCCAAATCAAGCAACGCTTGCAAGCTGCTCGTGACAGATAGAAGAGTTATGCTGATGTCAGGAGAAAGCCTATGGAATTTCAAGTAGGAGACAAAGTCATGTTGAAGGTTTCGCCTTGGAAAGGAATGATTCGCTTTGGAAGACATGGAAAGTTAAATCTGAGGTACATTAGACCTTTCAAAATTCTGGAGAGAATTGGTTCAGTTGCTTATAAGTTAGAACTTCCGGAAGAACTCAGTTTGGTACATCCTACGTTTCACGTATCACAACTCAAGAAATGTTTGTCTGACGAAACTCTCGTCATTCCACTAAAAGAGATTAGATTGGATGACAAACTAGTGTTCACAGAAGAGCCTGTGGAAATAATGGATAGAGAGATAAAACAACTCAAACAGAATCGTATCCCCATTGTAAAGGTTAGATGGGACTCAAAACGAGGACCAACTTATACATGGGAAAGAGAAGATAGATTCCGTGAGAAATATCCACATTTATTTTCATAGAACGCACTTGTTAGATTTCTTAAAAATCGAATTTCGGGACGAAATTCAGAATGACAAGTGGGTACTGTAGAACCCTGTAAGAATTTCTTGTAATTAAATCGTTAATAAATAAATAATCCTTCGTTATCGTTAACTAATTCCCATTTTCTCGGAAAAATTTGAAATTTTTCTTATTATATTATTTTGACGATTTTCACAAAATAATATAATTCACGAAATGACGGAATTAATCCTCGACACGTTACACGAAACCTAAACTTTTCATTTAATCCTAAAACTAATTCCTAATCCTAATTATATTTCCTAAATATAATTAAAAATCCTAATTACACTAATTAACCAATCGGACCCTTAATTACTTTCGGCCCACACCATAGTTACTATTCCTAAGCCCAACGAACCAAAGCCCAAAATCCAAATACTTGTAATTTTCGTCCGATCGACTAGTTCAAGCACCCCCAAAACGCCTCGTTTATTTCTAAATCTTACACACGACATACGTATTTTATTCTCTCATCTCATTAACCTCCTAGCCAACTATTAGTGTGTCAATTCTCACGTTCATACATCGAGTTTTGATACGTTTTTAAGAGGCAAAGGGATCGACTCCTATAAAGCCAAATCGATTTACAAATTATTCAAAACTTAACCGTTTTGATTCCCATTTGTTCCTAATCGTTCCTAATAATATTTCTGAGTTGATTCTATGTTCAAATGTTAAGAATGATCAAGTATGTACAAGTAGTATACAATTTTGTAAATCGTATATATGGATAAATGCTTGGTCGACATATAGCATGAATCACCACAACATGTTCCATCTTTTGTGCTCTCACATACACTTGAATAACATTATAAAAATCACCTAAGAGCTAGTTCCCTGACATGCAAATAGTACGAGAAGTTCTCATTGAAATTTTCTTACTTACGTGTTATATATTCAAGTAATATATAAACGTACATGCATGCACTTGCTCTTATTCATTCTCATACTCTTTCACTGAGTTATTTCATCCTTCAAACTATTTTCACAAGACCATAAGTCGATTGTATAATTATTTGGAAGCAAGGAAAGGAAATCGGGATTGATATTTATATATAACGTTTGGGTTATATTATGAAACGTGATTTTCTTGTGTTCCATACTATCACACTCGACTCTTGATTACCTCTAAGGTGTTTGTAAGTCATTTATACTCAATTCCATTCCATATCACACGTTAAAGTTTTGTCATGCACGTTGTTTTTGTTGTTTCGAACATATATCACTTTGCACATATATTACACGTAAATATTAATTCTTAGTACATGAAACGTGACTAGCCTCTATCTTGGAAGGCCTAGGAGTCACGTATCACACCTAATTCACTTTAGTTGTAACGTTACGAGCATTTCACGCACCCATTTCAAATCATATCCATCACATGAAAATTATTGTAACACTTAGTAAATATTTGCAATTTTTCAAAATATATACCAGTTCCAAACATGCTACAAAATACACGTATAACTCCAAATTTCACTTAACAAAGGTACTATATTATTTCACGACTCTATAGACCACCTAGAAAACTAACATTTTCATATAAACGACTTGTGAAAATAATCACGTTTTGACACCATACTCGACCCATTTTGAATCGACACCAACCGGATTTTCAAACCAAAATTCATATAAAAATTTTATATATGTCGATTGGGCTCAATCTAAGCCCATTAAGAATTTAAAATCTGTAAGCCCACTGGGCCCATATGAAATGTTTTTAGAATCATAAAAATAGCCCAAAGCCAAGCCCAAAACTTTTTCCATGCCCTCGCCTCCAAAACTCCAAATGGGCCTTAGTTTGGATCGTTCAAAGCCCATAAGCTAAAAAAATAAGCTTTTAAATAAATAAGCTATTGAAATTAGCTTATTAACAACTTAATAAGCTTCAGAAATTTTTGGAAAAGTGTTATAATTATTTTTACAAATTTGGACTAAAAATGTAACGCGACGACACCTAGAGGGACTAAATGTGTAAATATTGAAAAGAAAGGACTAAACTTGTAAATACAGAAACATAAGGGTAAAATGTGATAAAAATTAATATTCTAAGGTTAGTATTGATTATTGGACAAAGTAGAGAACTATAGTTGAAATATATATAAAAAGGACTAACGGTGTAACGCAAATATCGTTAGAGTAAAAATGGTAAAATTTGAAAAGGAGCCAAAGACTAAACATAAATTTATTTATCATTCTTATTTATTTTCTATTTTCGTCAATTTATTTTATGTTACATTTAAACTTTATTTTTATTTATATATAAATTATTTAACGTAACGTTAATAATATATATAACAATATTTAAAAAGTTAATATTTTACTTACGATTAAAAAGGTAAAACTTTGATGGATAATTTAAAAATCATATTTTGTCATATCATGCATATCACAAGATTTTCACTGCACATCACTTATTCGTCATAACGAATATTTAATATTCGTTATTCCTTCGTAATTTCCAAATAGTATTTGGTCAAGTTCTCAAATAAATTTATTTATCAGGTTGTGTTTCGAAGCCGTTTTCATAAATTCGTCCGACTTTGTTTTCTTCATTTTCAGTATCAATCAAGGTGAGTCATAGCCTCACATTTACTTATTTTCAAAACTCCGTGAGGGGGATACATGTTATAAACAGATCGCAAGTATTTTTCTGTATGCTTCCTGACTGATATATGCCTAAGTTAGCTATTGCCAAAAGACCCTTAATCATGAGCCATTAATCACTGAGGTGAACGCGAATATAATGAATAGATCTATTTAAGGTTTGACAGCCTGTCCCATTAATACTTGACGGAATGCCATTATGCATGTGGTTAGTCATATTAGTCGTGATAATTATATTTGAGTAAAAATAGGAACTGGCAAATCACCTATTACACGAGGGCAAATTTATCATTGATTTGATAAACACCTCCGTTTTTACGGTATTTGTTAACGTTTGCGTGTCATGAGACTTAGAGCAATATATGAACTGCAATATCAATATTTTCAAACTGATTGTATTTTCCAGCACAATCTTACTTGCGTATCAAAATGATTATTAAATTCAAACTCTATGATTTCACTCAACATTTTTGTTGACTTTTAAGCATGTATCTCAGGTATTTAGCAGGGGAAGCAAGCATGGAACGGGCGGCAAAAACTTTAAAACTTGTTTACTTTATTTCAATAATGGTGTAAAATAAAAGATGTTTGATTTAGTTCAAAACATCAAGACTTTTATAATACTCTGTGATGCGTGGGAATCGCACCTTGCTTTACCTCTCGAGGGATCTTGAGAAGCTTACAACCCCCACCAGACAGTGTACCTGATCGTTGTAGTATAGTATAGTGACAAGTACCGGGGGATTGATCGTTCAGCTTAGGAATAGTGTCGCTAGGATTAGAAACCCTAATTTACTAGTTCTAAAGGTGAGGGATGATTATTTTTGTCTTTTTATATTTTTATGAAAGCAAGTAAAATCTCGGGTTTTGAAGGAGTAGGCGGAATTAGTTGCTATTCAACTAACCCAAAACTAATATATAATCAAAATAAAATACTGAAAATGAAATTAAACTAATTATTACAAAGGTTGTGAGCAGTAATTGGAGAAATTGTGTTTACTTAGACATCACTACTCCCTAGATATCTTTTACACGTTAATTACTTGTTATACTTGCATGGATGACGGATCGTATTCCTTAATACCATTCATGGGGTGGCATACATAACTCCCCAATTCTATGAGCTCTTATCTCCTCCTACACCATGACCCAGCACAACTATAGGGATTGTAAACAGTGGCTCATGCATTAAATACAACCAATAAAGACCTAGTACGCCTCGGTTCATGTTTCTTAAGACGTTCAAGCATGTTACCATTTGGAGATCTGCCAGTTTTCTTAAGCCTAACATATAAATCATTCATCCAAGAACAAGAATAAACAAGTAATCAACACATAATCAACATCTAGGTTTCATTAGATCTAAGCAAACACAAGAGTGATCTAGCCTAGCATAATTGAATTGAGACAAGAACAAGATATAGACAACCAACACATAGACATATTAATTGAATTAGAAGAACACTTATCTCAATTACAATGCAAGGTATCAAGGGTTTGGAACCCTTGAAAAACCTGTAAAAGAGGCACCAAATTCGTCTTTAGGGTTTCACCAAAACTTCTCCTCTTTTTAATGAAAAAACTAGAAAACTATATATAGGAAAACTGGGCTGACGGCGCAAGACAAGCATGTGACGCCGTCACCTCGCCGCCAAATACTTCCTCGGACGGCCTTGATCTCCTTATGACGGATTGTGTGACGCCGTCACCACCTACGGTATTTTATTCTTGCTATCTGACGCCGTCAGGTGTGACTCTTGACGCCGTCACCTAGTACTTCCAGCATGGAAAATTGATACTTTGCCGTTTTCTTCACTTTTATGCTCCAAAAACGTCCAAAATGACTTCTTTTCCAGAATTCACTCTCCAAGTACCTAAAATCACAAAAGGAACGATTTCGGGCAATATTTGATCAAATAAATTCGGATTCGTGCTTAAATGACCCCCTAAAAACGGATCATTTTTTGCCTCATCACTCTGATAAGGAGCTCTTGTATTTGAATTTTTATAAATGAAATTATGTTTTAAAACGTCTCTTTCGAGCCGTTTTCTATCACTATGACTTCGATCCTCACCGTAACACCCTAATTACTATTCCGCTGCCGCATTTCAAATTAGGGGGTGTTACAGTTAGTAGGTTTACTCATCCTTTCTGCCATCGTGGGTCTTAATAAGTGCATGCACGCCATGTAGGAAAAATGTAAAATAATAATATTGAAACATAATAAAAATGTACGCAATAAAGTGAAGTGTGTTATGGAGTTAGCTAGAAACCACAACGTTTTATTAATACTTGCAAGTTTTAAATGACAATTCCTAAAAAAGAAAAGAAAATTCTAAGACAGACATTTATTAGGCACGTACTAAAGTGCAATATTGTCTGTTTGTGGGCCGTAGCCTTTCCTAAAGATAGCATCTTTTTAGATTGCAGATATTCCAAGTGTGCGCCAGCTCGTGACCTTCCATATCGCGCAACCTGTATGCACCATTACCTAGTGCATCCGTGACCTCATAGGGTCCTTCCCACTTGGGTCCAAGCTTGCCCGTGTCTTCTGCGTGGCTTGCATCATTAACGCGGTATACAAAGTCTCCTGGCCTGAAAGAAGTGTGTTTGACCTTTGCATCATAATACTTCTTCATCTTTGCTTTCGCCTTCGCTTCGCGTATAGCTGCGCGTTCACGCCTTTCTTCCAGCAGGTCCAAGTCTATGTGCCGCTCCTCGTCATTTGTTGTGACGTTTATTTCCGCTGTACGTATAGTTGGCATTCCAATTTCGGCTAGTATGCCGGCTTCTGTCCCGTAGACGAGGGAGAATGGTGTGTCTCCGGTACTGGTTTTGATTGTTATGCGGTGTGCCCATAAAACATGTGACAATTCGTCCACCCATTTTCCTTTGTGTCTGTCAAGGCGCGCTTTGATTCCTTCGCCTAGACTGCGATTCGCGCGTTCAACCAAGCCATTGGTTTGTGGGTGTTTCACTGAAGCGAAGTGTTGTGTGATGTTCAATTGCGCGCACCAATCTTTGAATGGGTTATCGCAGAATTGTTTTCCATTATCTGAGATAATTTCCCCAGGTAGTCCGAAGTGACACACAATATTGTCCCACACGAAATGTTTTACCTGGTTGCCGGTGATGTTCACCACTGCTTTTGCCTTAATCCACTTTGTAAAATAGTCTATGGCTACGATGAGGAATTTCAGCCCTCCCGCTGCAACTGGGAAAGGGCCTGCGATGTCGATGCCCCATTTATAGAATGGCCATGGTGAGGTAATCGGGGTTAACTCTTGTTGTGGTTAGCGCGGAATTGTCCTGTGGACTTGGCAATTACTGCATTTCTTTATCATATCCCGCGCGTCGCGGTGCATAGTAGGCCAATAATATCCTGATCGCAGGGCGCGCGCCACTACGGACCGTGGTCCTGAGTGCATGCTACATGATCCAGAGTGAATTTCTCGGAGTACATAATCTGCTTGAAGAGGTCCAACGCATCGGAGCCAAGGTTGTAGGAATGAACGTCGATATAGGATGCCATCTCGGAATTCAAATCGCTGCGCTGTGCGCCGCACTCTTCGAGCATCCTTCTGATCTTGTGGTAAGATTTCTTTGCTTATAAATTCAATGATAGGTGTCATCCACGTGGGATCCTTTTCCTCTATCACCGTGGATACTTCCATCTCCAAGATTGATTTATTTTTTAAAGTTTCTACCAATACCTGTTTTGATAGGTGCGCGAAGCTTGTAGATGCGATCTTGCTAAGCGCGTCGGCTTTCCTGTTGTCTCCTCTAGGTACTTGTTTGATTGTAAACCTATCAAAGCTTTGAATTAAAGATTTGGTTTCACAAGGTATTGGATCATGTGTTCATCCTTGGCTTCATATTCACCTAGTACGTGGTTAGCTACTAGCCTGGAATCCACATTCGCCTCTAGGTTACGTACACCCATTTGAATTGCAATACGCAGTCCGGTGAGTAGGGCTTCGTATTCTGCCTCATTGTTTGTGGCTGTGAATTCGAAGCGTAGTGCGTAGGTGAATTCCACCCCCTCTGGATTAGTAAGGATAAGGCCTGCGCTTGATCCATCCACGCATGAGGATCCGTCTGTGAATAGAACCCATGGTTCTTGTAACTATGTCTTGCCTGTTGAAGGTGGAGTATCAGTATCTGGTTTTTCAACAATAAAGTCAGCTAGTATATGCCCCTTGATTGCAGTGCGTGGTCTATACGAGATGTTATACTCACTCAACAACACACTCCACTTTTGTAGTCGTCCTGATGCGTCGGGTTTAGAGATAACTTGTTTGATGGGCTGGTCCGTGATTACAGCTATTGAGTACGCTTGAAAGTATCTGCGTAGTCTTTTAGCTGCGAATACTAGAGCTAGGACCAGCTTTTCCATAGCGCTGTAGTTAGTCTCTGTCTTTTTCAGTGCCTTGCTTACAAAGTATATGGGGGTTTGAACGGAGTTCCTATCTGTCAATAATACTGCGCTAACTGCTCCATGGGTTGCAGATAAGTACATGATCAACTCTTCCCCTAGCCGCGGTGCGACAAGTTTGGGAAGTGATGCAAGGTGTTGTTTTAGTTGTTGGAAGGCTTCCTCTGCCTCCTCGGTCCAACGAAAGTCTCCCTTTTTTGTGCACTTTGTGAGTGTTTTAAAGAGAGGGAGTGATTTGTCTGCTGACTTGGATAAAAAACGGTTTAGGCCAGCTAGCTTTCCGTTTAATGACTGGACTTCTTTCAATGTGCGCGGTGAGGGAAGATCGATGACAGCTTTTGTATTTTCTGGGCAAGGCTTGATGCCGTCAGGTTCTATCAAATACCCAAGGAACATGCCTTCTGTCGCACCGAATGTGCACTTTTTGGGATTTAACTTCATGTTTATTTTTTCCAATGTTTTGAACGTTTCCTCAATGTCGCGCACCAATTCGTCCTCTGTGTGACTCTTTATGACAAGGTCATCAACATAAACTTCCAAGTTGCGACCTACTTATTTTTCAAAAGCCATGTCCACTAATCGCTGATATGTTGCGCCCGCGTTCTTTAGACGGAAGGGCATTTTTGTGTAGCAATATACCCCCTGACTAGTGTGGAAGGCTGTTTTTTCTTCATCCTCCACTGCCATCTGAATTTGATGGTACCCTTTGTATGCATCTAGGAAGCATTTAAAAGGATATCCGCATAGGGATTCTATCTTCCAGTCAATTTCTGGTAGCGGGAAGCAGTCTTGTGGACATGCTTTATTAAGATCAGTGAAATCTACGCACATTCTCCAACTACCATTACTCTTTTTTACCATTACTGGGTTGGAAAGCCAGTCGTGGTAGTAGACTTCCTGCATGATGCCTGCGTCTACCAGTTTGTGCACTTCTTCCAAGATGGCTTTTGCGCGATCAGGAGCTTGGTCGCGCTTCTTCTGTTGTATTGGCAGAAATCCTTGTCGGATTTGTAGCTTGTGCTTCGTAATAGAGCATGGCACTCCGGTCATGTGCTTTGGTTCTCATGCAAAGATACTTAGGTTCTTTTGCAAGAGTACGCATACAGCTGCTTTACCTTTGTCAGATAGAGATCCTCCAATCGATATTTGTTGATCTGGGTAATCAGGGTGAATGGCAACTTTTAGGTTTGGTATTTTTACTGCGCGCTGTTCTGGAACCTCCTCCACCTCATTGGTTACCGCATTGCATTCTTTAGGCGGTACCGTGGTATTGTAGAGGGTGACAATCCCGCCTTCTACTGGAAATTTGAGCATTCCATGTGTCGTGGATGGTACAGCACACATGGATGATATTCCAGGTCTCCCAATGATGCCGTTGTACGGTGAAGGAGACTTGATTATCATGAAGTTTATCCATGTTGCTGTAGAGTGTTGTTCATCGCCCACAACTACAAGTAAACGTAATTGCCCCATAGGTCATATCTTTTCTCCTGTAAAGCCCGTCAGCGACGTCGTGGCCGGTATTAACTGGCTCTATATTTCAGGTCGTAGCCTTTTAAAGCAGTGTTCATACAGGATATCTGCGGATGCTCCTCCATCGATATACATGCGGCGAATATTGTGTCCCCCAGTATGTATCTCAATGGTCAGTGGCTCTATTATTGCGTTGTCCGCAGCTAGACTGGGGAAGGATATCTCATTCTCTGAAGAGAATTTTTGGCTGACTTTTTGCTTTGTCTTGCGCTGCCATGACTGTATCATGTAGATGATGTCCGCTTTATCTTTGGAAGGCTCTTTTTTACCTCCATTCTTTTGCTTGTCCTTCCCCTCTTTAATGTTTTTAACGAGGTGATCCATTCTACCCTCCTTTACTAATTTGTCAATTAGTTGTCGTAGTTGGACACACTCGTTGGTGGTATGGCCCTTTTGGCCATGGTATTAGCAGTATCCGTTCCCTATACGCTTGTCCTCTGGGGTGCGCATTAGTGGGGGTTTTGGGAAGTTTGCACCTTCTGTTACAAATATTTCCCTCGGAGTCTTTTTGAGGGGGGTATACTTGTCATTATCCCGTCTACTTCCCTGACTGCGATAATTTTTGCTGCGATTGCTGCTCTGATCATTGGATTGTCTCCTAGGCTGTTCTTGCTGCCTATAATTTGTAACACCCCCAATTCATGGTTGCAGCGGAATTCGAACTGGGTGTTACTCAACGGCACAATAGTCACAATAATAGAAAACGAACTCCAATTGAGTCGTTTTAAAAGATTTATCATTCAAATTATATAAATATCAGAGATTACAAAATGAGGTCCCAAATGGTTCCATGTTTACAATTTACATGAAATGAGTTTTGAATGATAATAAAATTTATAGCCCTCTTGAGTATCCGTGTCCTTCCGTGCCATCCTTGATCGTCATGAACCTGAAATACATGCTTGAGAGGTCAACACAAAGGTTGAGTGATATTCATAGAGTTTGTTAAATCGATTGAACACAATATGTTGGTAGTGTGAGTTATAGGCTCACACCAATGTTTGGAAAACAAAACAGGTAGGCTACGTTATTATACGCCCGGAACATGTATTATACACTAAGCTTATGACACCAAAACGTTAACGTGTACCAATATCAATCGGCGGAGTTATCTCGGTAGGTACTTTGCCGTCATACCTAATGTCTCAAATATTAATGCATTTGTTTGAACTTAGTCAATACAAATGGGATTCGTCAATCCCAATAGGCCTATTCACAATATTCGCGCTCACTTGCAAGTAACTGTAACACCCCCAATTTACCTGAATGGCAGCGGAATGGAATACCTGGGGGTGACTGTCATAGCACCATAGTTACAGTTATATTGAACGACCTAAAGTGTCGTTTAGAAAATACAGCGTTTGATCATTAAAACATTCAGAGTTTACAAAGCTTAGGTCCCAAAAGAGTTTGCCAATACAGTTAAAATAAGTTCAACAAGATCAAACGTTTCATAAGTGCAGAAAATATAGTGAGACGCGTCGACTCCGCGACTCCATGAAGGTCCAAATGTATGCACATGAGCTACCTTAATAACCTGAGAAATACATTGCGAAAAACGGTCAACATAAAGTTGGTGAATAATCATAGGTTTATAAGTAAAATCTAGTGTACAAATGCCATAAGTAATGCCAAGAAATAGGATGTCCGGAAAGTATATACATTGGCTCTTAAGCTCATGACCCCGAAGCTAGACGATACTTGGCCCCAATGAGTGTTTACCAGACACTCTAATAATAAAGACATGAAATGCATTCGTTCCATTTGGAGCAACCCAAACACGAATGGAGGCGTCACCCTCGATAGATCTATCCACTCACTCCCGCTTAGTACCAGAAATTAACGGTCCATGATAATAAAAAGGGGACTTTTCAAGACGTGGTAATAAGGAAACTTAAGCAATGTATGAATTTTATACTTAGGCATGTACACAAAAATAAGTAATGCAATGTATTCTCCCCCGTGGGATTTGAAATCAAAATATAGAATTAAAACGGGGCTATGAAAACTCACCTCGAAATGATGATACAACAATGGTACAATGATGTAAAAGTAGTCGGGACAATGAGGCGCGCACACTAGCCGCAACCTAAATGAATAATCATGATCTAACTTAGATCAAGCCGTAATGAAGTGAATGCACATGCACATGATACTCATACCACTCGTAATTTGAAAATACTAGTTATCGTCGTAGAAAATAGTTTCCATACTTAGGAAAATAATTCCATTTAGAGAAGTATATAACTTGTCATATTAACTCGTACGAAAAAGTTAGCGTTATAATCCTTGTATCAAAACCTTAGAATGACGTCGTCATGTCGTATAAATATTCCCTCGAGTTGTACGTATTCGTTCGTTAAGAAAATAGTCATTAGTACGTTGCTAGAAAATATACCATTTTAGTACATACGTTATTATTTTTATTTGTGACTATATATATAAATATAGTTTTGACAATGTTAAAACGGGTATAACTCGGTCGTTTTAGGCTCGTTTTCCTTGTTCCTTATGTCCACGGATTCGTCTTTGTGTATACTAGTATATTTTAGATAACTCGGCTCCTCTAGGTTACGTTTAATGCCTCAAAATACCCGTCGTATTCTGCCAATCAGCAAGCAGTTTTCTGAAAAATAGTTTTCGTCGTTAAATTTGCAAAAATCATAACTCCTTCGTTATAAACTCGTTTTAATCCGTTCTTTCGCCTAAAGTTTCGTTTTTGAAAGTATTTTCTAAATCTTTGGTCAAAAATTAGCCATCAATCACTGATTTTCCCACGAAATGAAAATAGGGACAGTAGGTATATCAAAAGTTTCAAAAACCATTTTTCAAGTCTCCAAACTAGTTCCATCATCCATCAATCCACTTTCAAACACCACAAAACTAATCTAATCCTACCATACACCTTCTTAGGGTGTCATGGGTTCCTAATCACCAAAACCAAGTAGATCTAACAAGGATCTAACCACAAATCATTTCTAGGGCTTGTATGATCAAAAGTTACAAAAATAAAGTGGTATAAGTTAATGCATGTATAAGATCTTGCAAGAAACATGTATAAACATAGTAAGAACTTTGTAAAAATTATGAAATGAGTTTAGTAACTTACTTGTAAGATTAGTGAAGTTAGGATGATTAAAACCTAATAATCCTTGAGTTTTTATTTCAAAACCCCAACAAGGATACTATAAACACAAGATAAACACTTTGATCTTTGAAAAATCTTTTGGTCTTGCTTGTTCTTCCTCTTGGCCGTTTATATGAGAAGAGAAAGAGAGAAAAGAGAGCTTTTGATGGTATGAAAGAAATGAGATGAAAATTTGGTAAAGTTAGTATGTATTATTGCAAATATATAATAAATAAAATGGTTAGTAACTAGCATTTATGAACAAAGTGTATGTAAGTGATTTTTGTAAGAAATTGGAGAGGGGGGGGGGGGGCGGCAAAGTCAAAAAGGGGGGGGGGGGGATGAATGTAGTATTTTGTAATTAAATGTATTATTGGTTGTTTTGTGTAGTTTTAAATTGTACCGGGTACCGGGTTAACTAAAACTAAATTTTAACGGAGTTAACCGGGTCATAATAAAGTTATAAAAATTATAAAAATAGGTTGGATAAAATTATTGGGTGTTTAGATAATTATAGTTTAATTTCCACGAAAACCGTCGTAGTTTTAATAAACTTAAGTTAATAATAAAAATAAATATCCAAAATACCGGGTAAATTAATATTATAATTTTATATTATAAAAATGAATATAAAAATATATTGGGATCATAGTTGGGAGTATCGGACGTGTTAGTCACATTTATAATTCGCGTATTGGTGTTTATTTAAAATAAACGTACGTAATTCGTTAATTATATTAAAAATATAATTTGAATACCCTACGAGTGGATTAGTATGCAAGTGCCCTAATAATGATATGTCGACTATTTCTAGTCCGTATGAAATGTCCCTGATAATAATGCATGAATTCGCTCCTGAACCAATACGGTTACGCGAATTTGAACACTCGTAAACTGAATTTACGATGACATGAATAATGCACGTGAATAGTAGTTTTCTCTCGGAAATGAATAGTGTCAAGTGAATAGTAAATTTTCTGAAGGTGTCTCGGAATATCAAATTGACCTCAAAAACGATGAATAGTAAAACGATGAATAGTAAATGATGAATAGTAACTTGTGAATAGTAAATTGTCGAGGTTTGGAAAATGACCAGAAATTACGAGTTGTGACAGTCTTCCCCACTAACAGGAACTTCGTCCCGAAGTTCAGTTTTGGTTGGTCTCTGAAGTATATTTGGTAAAAAGACGTGGATACTTGAGCTGCATTTGGTCCTCTCGTTCCCAAGTAAATTCGGGTCCTTTTCAAGAATTCCAGCGAACTTTCACGATAAAAACTTGACTTTGCATCAACCGTTCGACCTCATGGTCCATGCTTTCTACTGGTTCTCTTACCAAGTTTACGTTTGTCTCAGGGTTGGACCCTTTTCCAAATGAGATTATGATTGACTAATCCGAAAGTCATTTTCCTGGGATTTGAATAGGTGAAACATAGTTGTGTAATCCGGCTGTTCCTTAATCAAGGCTCAAGTCTGACGGCCACTAGGCCTACTCTGTCTGAACTATTAAGTGATCCAGTGTATATCGGTTTTAACTTTCCAAATCTCTCCGAATAATATCATGCCTTCCCTGGGCAGAACTTTCAACGTGATCTGGCTACCAACTTGAAGTTTTAATGGTTTACAACTTGTAGGATTTGTAATTGATTCTTGACTTGTAAGAAATTTCTGGTTATTTCATGAGTACTTACAGGAATAGTGAGTTTGGCTTTTTCCGAGTTTGGTTCGTTAATAGAGGATCAGTGCTTCTTCAGGTTTATAATGTATTAAAGGTAATATACGTTGCTGAATTATGTCAGAACCCATATCTTATATGTCAGCTGGTCGATTCTAAAATGAATCTTAAATGGTCCAATATACTTGAGGTTCAATCTCTCGCGTTACCAAAATTGTATCATGCCTCTCCAAGGCAAAGCTTTCAACTTAGTTCGTTCTCCCACTTGAATCTAGATAGTTTGTTGTGCAGGGATACTCAATCCGCATGATGTGCGTCATGCACCAACCTGACTTCTACCAGTTTCTCGTTGCTTGTAATCTGGTTCTTCCACAAAGTTAAGCTTGTCATCAAGTTGTATTTCTTCTAATGGTATAATGGCAGACTCGTCCGAAAGACATTTCTTGAGGTTCGAAACATGAAACGTGTTGTGTACATTGCTAAGTTCTGATGGAAGTTCAAGCTTGTAAGTAACCGGACCAATCCTCTCCAGGATCTTGAATGGCCCAATGTATCTCGGGTTCAATTTCCCGCGTTTTCTAAATCGTATCACGCCTTTCCAAGGCAAGACTTTCAACATAACTTTGTCCCCGACCTGAAATTCCAATGGTTTGCGTCGAATATCTGCGTAGCTCTTCTGTCGACTTCTAGCAGTTTCGAGTCTCTCTCGAATTTGAATTATCATTTCTGTTGTTTCTTGTACCATCTCCGGGCCAGTACATTGTACTTCACCGACTTCGGCCCAACAAATTGGAGATCTACACTTACGACCATAAAGTGCCTCGAATGGTGCAACCTTAATGCTCGAATGGTAACTGTTGTTATAGGAAAATTCTATTAACGGCAAATGGTTAGCCCAACCATTTCCGAAGTCAATCACACATGCTCTAAGCATGTCTTCAAGTGTCTGAATAGTCCTCTCACTCTGACCATCAGTCTGTGGATGATAGGCGATGTTTACATCTTAATGAGGTTCCGAAGAAAATCTTAGAATGATTGTTAGAAGTCTGAGGTGATTCGATCACCTTTAGCGGGAATAGTTGAGACGGTTACAATGAATCTGGTGATTAATTCTACAACGTTACGTCTTCCGAATTCGGCGTTACTCAAAGAAGATGAAATATGGGTAATAATTTTTGATTCCTCGTGTTTTAGTCTAATCGGTTGCTAAGACATGTGTCATTCTTTGCCTACTATGCTTGGTTTCCATTAATGACGTTTGAAATCGTTCTATGGTGTTCCTCCTAGTTTCCTTCATCACATATTCCAATATTCCTTATTGTCAAGTCACAAAGCCCTAAATGCATAAGCGATATTGTATGGTGATTTGTTTTCAAAATTTCTCTCGCGATTTTCGAGTTTTTGGTCAAAATCTTTTTCTGAATAAAGAAATTTAGAAAATGGAACAAATGGTATACTCAATATTAGCTTTATTGATGATTCAAAATTTAATAGTTATGAAATGTGACGCGATTTTCAAACATGTTGTGAATAGAACTGTTTACCAAAGTTTGATATTTAAACATTTCTCATTGTATAATGGTTCAAGTAAATACTGGCTAAAAAGGGTCGTATTTATTCAAAATAGGCAATTCAAAATTATTTTCCACGAGATATGTGATTTGTATGGACACAATTTTGAAATCAACTTTATTTAAAAGTAAAAATACTAACAAGGATAAAATAGTAGGATAGGTAGTGTTCGCATAATGCAATAGATGTCTAACGTTCGGTTCCTGATATTGGATGGTGCCTATTGGTGGGTATCTGGTAAAACTACAAGCCTAGGTATTCAACCAGCTTAAGTCTTGAGATGTATTATCGTTGAAATTGTCATCATGTTGGCAATATGAGGGTTTCAATTGATACCCTGTCGATGAATTTCCGTATTGTCTTCACATGTAGCTGGGGGGATATTCTTGAGTCTGATGCCTTTCTCGATGTATAGGTGAGGTTATCCAGAAGTTCTAGAGAACATAATGCTTTAGAGGAATCTATATCGATATCCATAATTCGAATCAATCATTCTTGTCGTAAACTCACTGCAGGGAAGTTTGCATATGGATGAGACCATGTTAACTCAAAACACTTTACAGTATCGGTTAGGAGGTTTGGTTTATTCCCATGATGTTGCTTAGCGTACCTTCACAATGTGTTTGATCCCGTAGCTCAGTCTAGCTAGTACCTTTGAATAATAAAATCGGACAACTAGGTCAGAGATGGTGAGTCGGATGTTCGCTTGGTATCTTAAGATTGTTGTTGAGTTATAAATTTTTCTCAGTCTAGGTATATTAGTTCCGTAATCCTTTTATTGTTTTTCTTGTATCAAGGAATCCTCCTAGTACTTAATATGGAAAGTATCTCCTAAAGAAGTCAATGGAAAGTCTAACTCAATGACTAAGTGTGTGACAGGTGGGGTAAGTATCCAGAGAAAATTTGTCAGAAAGAAATATTCATAAAAGAGTTTATTTGTTTAAAACGCTTTTGGATGAAGATTGTTATTAACAATACTTTATAAAGTAACTATTTCCTTCATGGCATGATCTTTCCTGAAGTATACATAGGTGATCAGGCTATGTATAGTTGAGGACTAATGATGCGATGCTTGATTTAATCAAAATAATATTATTTTTCTCAAAAGCTTTAGATGGTGTTCAACGTTTTGTTTCGAAGAATGGTATTCTAGTCATTTCCTTTCAAAGTAATATAAAAATTGTTTCGCGTAATAATAGTAAATATTTGGCGTAATATCGGAAAAATCAGTTTATAGTAAGGTAACAAAACGGCTTATTTTAGAAATTTGGTAAAAACAATTTCCCCAATAGGTAGTAAAATAGTTTGAAATAAAACTCGTTGAATGGTTTATTGGATACATGGGCAAATACTATGGATTGGTAATAATCTACTAATTCGTCAATTACGAAATCGGTCAAATCCTTAATAAGACAATGGTATAATGTTGCTAAACGATTGGAAATTGCGCAATTGCAATATGATATGGAATAAACGAAGGTTACGATTATCGCTGAGATAACAAAGATAGTCATTACATTAGATAGGAAAGTGCTTAATACAACTAGGTTACACCGACGTACTTATGGAAAGTACCAACAGAAAGTACAACCCTAGAGGGCTCAAACTATGGTTCACATAACTAAAACATAAACTTCTTCCTCCAATTCTGGTTTCCCAACTCCGGGCATTCACTCCTGAAGTGTCCCACTACTCCACACTCGCGGCAGGTTACCGAGAGTTTCTGATGCTTTGCGAGGGTGGGAGCCTTGCAATCCTTGGTTTCATGTCCAAGCTTTTGGCAGTTCTTACATTGAGAGGGGCAAGATCCTTTGTGATGAAACTGACACTTGTTACACTCGGGTAAATTACCAACATACCTTTTCTTTTGGCTTGACCCAGCAGTAAAGGTCTCCACCACTTGTTGTATCTTAAATGGTCGTTGAGTAGCATTAGCATCCTGATTACCGACCTCTTTTCTCTTGTTGTTATTATCGTCTCCCGATGTCTTGTCGCGAACTATGAGTTCCTTTGTTTCGATTGCCATCTGGATAGCTTCAGACATGGTATTGGGTTCACATGCGATGACCATCCTACGAATTTCAGGAGAAAGTCTTCCGACGTACCTTTCAAGTCTCTTGCTTTCCGATTCATCCATTGTAGAGCCTAGTCGAGCAAAATCATAAAAATAAGTAGTATACTTGACAACATCATCTCCTTCCATGGTAAGGTTTAGTGTTTCTTGTTCAATTGCTTGTAATTCGCTTTTCACACAGAACTTCAAACTCATCATCCTTTTTAGTTTCTCCCAAGAGTGTGAGTAAGCAGCATCAACTCCTACTACCTGGACATACTTAGTCCACCATTTCTGGGCATGCTTCTGAAAAGTGCAAGTGGCGAACTTAACTTTGTCTTCCTTACGGCAGTCACCACTTTGAAAGATTGTTTCTAATTCTTCGAACCATTTGAGAACTTCTTTTGTGTCTACATTTCCGCTAAAGAAGGAGGGATTACAACCCATAAATTCCACGTGAGTAAGTTCCTTAGTGAGGGCGGTAGTTACGTTCCTGGCAATGAATTGTCCAACAGCGGCTTGCGTCATGCTTGGAGTGGTTTGCTTAAATCTATTTCCATCAAATCATAAGAGTCCATGAGAATCTATAGGTAATAAAATCATCATATTCATAACACATGAATATAATACATGAAGGTTTCGGTCTATATGGACCAATATCATAGATAGCACAACCATTCCCCTATAGTAGAGTCAATACTTGGTGATTCCGTTTGTACAACAATCAAAATACTACAAGTTTCTTTGAACTATGCCACACCTCTCGTGGCTAGGGTATTAGTAAAAGCTAGTAAAGATATAAGTCTAGTCTAGAGATTTCCTGTAGTCCCTCTAAGTGAAATCAGGTTTATGGCATCATAAGATCGAGATAGTCCTGAAGTAGTGTCTGAAGTTGTGCATCGATCAAGTCCTAGATAGTGTAGATTCTAAGCCATTCTTGAGGAACCTGTAGATGTTCCTGCTGAGTCCGTAATCTTGGTATTATCCACAAGGCGTTATCTAATTCATGGCAAGTGAAAATGGAAAAGGAAACTGACAATGGTGGTATTCTAAAGGATGAGAATAACATTGATGACGATGAAATCCCAGTGATGAGTTAGAAGATAATGGTGATAATAGTGAATGGGATACTACCCTCTTTCGCGCTATCTCGCGATATCCAAGAGGTAAAGTTAAAGTACGCACTATGGGACGACCAATAGTGAAATAAGTAACTGACGGTGGTGGTAGTACCTGAGTAGTAAGCGTCCTACTAGTGGAGGAAAGAAAACATGCTATCTCCCTTGTAATAAGCATCCTAATAAGTCCATTAGAATTAAGTCTGAATACTCTACCAAACGGCATTCTATGTATAGGCTGAATGATAGGAAAACCTTATTCCTATAACAATTCAATAGTGCTAACGGTGGTATACGTGCAACTGGTGGTATAATGGTAGTGGAAGATGACAAGGCATCTTCAATGTCGGAATCCGACGAAAGGATAACGGCGTGGGTGTCTGAAGACATGTCACTTGTGAACCAGGTCAATATAATCATATATATATATGAGTATGGTTATGAATAACTTGCACAATGTGTGCGTAAAACAACATGTATAGTGAATATGCACCTATGATGAAATGATGAGATGCTATGATGATGTGGTTATAGTCTAGGGTCCAAGATACATCCTAGTTCGCTATAACCTTAGCTCTGATGCCAATCTGTAACACCCCCAATTTACCTGAATGGCAGCGGAATGGAATACCTGGGGGTGACTGTCATAGCACCATAGTTACAGTTATATTGAACGACCTAAAGTGTCGTTTAGAAAATACAGCGTTTGATCATTAAAACATTCAGAGTTTACAAAGCTTAGGTCCCAAAAGAGTTTGCCAATACAGTTAAAATAAGTTCAACAAGATCAAACGTTTCATAAGTGCAGAAAATATAGTGAGACGCGTCGACTCCGCGACTCCATGAAGGTCCAAATGTATGCACATGAGCTACCTTAATAACCTGAGAAATACATTGCGAAAAACGGTCAACATAAAGTTGGTGAATAATCATAGGTTTATAAGTAAAATCTAGTGTACAAATGCCATAAGTAATGCCAAGAAATAGGATGTCCGGAAAGTATATACATTGGCTCTTAAGCTCATGACCCCGAAGCTAGACGATACTTGGCCCCAATGAGTGTTTACCAGACACTCTAATAATAAAGACATGAAATGCATTCGTTCCATTTGGAGCAACCCAAACACGAATGGAGGCGTCACCCTCGATAGATCTATCCACTCACTCCCGCTTAGTACCAGAAATTAACGGTCCATGATAATAAAAAGGGGACTTTTCAAGACGTGGTAATAAGGAAACTTAAGCAATGTATGAATTTTATACTTAGGCATGTACACAAAAATAAGTAATGCAATGTATTCTCCCCCGTGGGATTTGAAATCAAAATATAGAATTAAAACGGGGCTATGAAAACTCACCTCGAAATGATGATACAACAATGGTACAATGATGTAAAAGTAGTCGGGACAATGAGGCGCGCACACTAGCCGCAACCTAAATGAATAATCATGATCTAACTTAGATCAAGCCGTAATGAAGTGAATGCACATGCACATGATACTCATACCACTCGTAATTTGAAAATACTAGTTATCGTCGTAGAAAATAGTTTCCATACTTAGGAAAATAATTCCATTTAGAGAAGTATATAACTTGTCATATTAACTCGTACGAAAAAGTTAGCGTTATAATCCTTGTATCAAAACCTTAGAATGACGTCGTCATGTCGTATAAATATTCCCTCGAGTTGTACGTATTCGTTCGTTAAGAAAATAGTCATTAGTACGTTGCTAGAAAATATACCATTTTAGTACATACGTTATTATTTTTATTTGTGACTATATATATAAATATAGTTTTGACAATGTTAAAACGGGTATAACTCGGTCGTTTTAGGCTCGTTTTCCTTGTTCCTTATGTCCACGGATTCGTCTTTGTGTATACTAGTATATTTTAGATAACTCGGCTCCTCTAGGTTACGTTTAATGCCTCAAAATACCCGTCGTATTCTGCCAATCAGCAAGCAGTTTTCTGAAAAATAGTTTTCGTCGTTAAATTTGCAAAAATCATAACTCCTTCGTTATAAACTCGTTTTAATCCGTTCTTTCGCCTAAAGTTTCGTTTTTGAAAGTATTTTCTAAATCTTTGGTCAAAAATTAGCCATCAATCACTGATTTTCCCACGAAATGAAAATAGGGACAGTAGGTATATCAAAAGTTTCAAAAACCATTTTTCAAGTCTCCAAACTAGTTCCATCATCCATCAATCCACTTTCAAACACCACAAAACTAATCTAATCCTACCATACACCTTCTTAGGGTGTCATGGGTTCCTAATCACCAAAACCAAGTAGATCTAACAAGGATCTAACCACAAATCATTTCTAGGGCTTGTATGATCAAAAGTTACAAAAATAAAGTGGTATAAGTTAATGCATGTATAAGATCTTGCAAGAAACATGTATAAACATAGTAAGAACTTTGTAAAAATTATGAAATGAGTTTAGTAACTTACTTGTAAGATTAGTGAAGTTAGGATGATTAAAACCTAATAATCCTTGAGTTTTTATTTCAAAACCCCAACAAGGATACTATAAACACAAGATAAACACTTTGATCTTTGAAAAATCTTTTGGTCTTGCTTGTTCTTCCTCTTGGCCGTTTATATGAGAAGAGAAAGAGAGAAAAGAGAGCTTTTGATGGTATGAAAGAAATGAGATGAAAATTTGGTAAAGTTAGTATGTATTATTGCAAATATATAATAAATAAAATGGTTAGTAACTAGCATTTATGAACAAAGTGTATGTAAGTGATTTTTGTAAGAAATTGGAGAGGGGGGGGGGGGGCGGCAAAGTCAAAAAGGGGGGGGGGGGGGGGATGAATGTAGTATTTTGTAATTAAATGTATTATTGGTTGTTTTGTGTAGTTTTAAATTGTACCGGGTACCGGGTTAACTAAAACTAAATTTTAACGGAGTTAACCGGGTCATAATAAAGTTATAAAAATTATAAAAATAGGTTGGATAAAATTATTGGGTGTTTAGATAATTATAGTTTAATTTCCACGAAAACCGTCGTAGTTTTAATAAACTTAAGTTAATAATAAAAATAAATATCCAAAATACCGGGTAAATTAATATTATAATTTTTATATTATAAAAATGAATATAAAAATATATTGGGATCATAGTTGGGAGTATCGGACGTGTTAGTCACATTTATAATTCGCGTATTGGTGTTTATTTAAAATAAACGTACGTAATTCGTTAATTATATTAAAAATATAATTTGAATACCCTACGAGTGGATTAGTATGCAAGTGCCCTAATAATGATATGTCGACTATTTCTAGTCCGTATGAAATGTCCCTGATAATAATGCATGAATTCGCTCCTGAACCAATACGGTTACGCGAATTTGAACACTCGTAAACTGAATTTACGATGACATGAATAATGCACGTGAATAGTAGTTTTCTCTCGGAAATGAATAGTGTCAAGTGAATAGTAAATTTTCTGAAGGTGTCTCGGAATGTCAAATTGACCTCAAAAACGATGAATAGTAAAACGATGAATAGTAAATGATGAATAGTAACTTGTGAATAGTAAATTGTCGAGGTTTGGAAAATGACCAGAAATTACGAGTTGTGACAGTAACCCTCGCAAGTGATTAAATGGTTCATAATAAGGGATCTTTGTTTGGCAAGGATGTTACTTAGTGATAATAAAACAATCAGGCAAGCATACAATTTAAAAACATTGTGCTCGGTTAAAAATAGCATGTATTCCCCCCAAGGGTTTGTAAAACATTGAAGTAATGTAAAGTGGGGCTATGAACTCACCTTAAGTAAGATAGCAAGTAATGAATGTAACGGTTGAATCGTGAAGGTTCTATGAGCAACCTATAATAGAATGTCGCGACTTAGGATTGGAGTAAAGAATATGAAGTAGTGCCTATATATATATCTTGCATTTAGTCCATGATGTGGTATGATGTATAATGTAAGTCTTAGAAAGAAAAGATTCATGAAACATGTATGTTTTGTATATCGTTTACTACCGTTCGGGCCGACATAATTCAGAAGTCATGTTAGTAAGCGTTCGAGGAGCCAGGACACTTTAACTCGTAAATCCACAACTCATCTCGACGGCTTACATAATGAACTCCTCACATGAGGCTCCCTACTATTGTAGTAGTTGATGAAATATATAGATATAAGTTTTGATCCGAAAGGTTACATGTCCGATATTTGAATAAACTTAGGAAAGTTTATTAGTACATGAAGATTGTTATTAGGGTATGTTTCATAAGTTTTGTATGACCATTTTCTCTTGGTAATATCTCATGGTTCCCTTTTAAGTGAAGTAGATCCAAATTGCTTGTTCAAGTTCTCGTCAACTCTTTGTTTCATGTTTACGCCTATAAAAGTTGGTATGGTCATTTCGTCATGGCCTAGCCATGACCTTTGGTCCTTGTTTCAAGGTCATGAGACACAACCTTGGCTCTAGCCATGGTTGTGGTCTTGATTATAGGTCATAAGACCTCTTGTTCCTTTCAAAGTATAACCATAATCTTGTGACTTTCGCCTAAAAATGGGCTGTTTAGAATTTGAAGAATTTTATCACTCGGAAAGCGTTTTTAGGGCTCGAGCTTCTTTGTTCCTGAACGAAAACGTCGTTCCGGACAACTTTCGTGTTTTAACTTTTTGATGAATCGGAGCAGAAGTGGGACTTTCAAAACCCAAATTTGATCAGAATGGTATTTGGCAGTTTTGCCGGAAATCTTTGGTAACTTCAAATGGGCGTAACTTTTGACTCGTATACTCGTTTTGGGTGGTTCAAATTGCTATGGTTTCCTTGTTAAGTCCTCTACTACAATATGTAATGATCCAATATCATATTTTTACCATTTCGATCAGGTCTTACCAAGAAAGTCACTAGTTTACTTGTTTTATGAACTTGTCTTTATCAATCATGTACAATAACTTGTTTTAATCATTTTTATACATCATGGACATAACTACAAGACATAATATAGCAAGAATAACATGTAAATAACATGAACATGATTATTTAACAAGAATCAAGTTAGGGTTTGGCTCACAACTTTTGGCTTTCAAAGATGAAAGGAAGTTAACATGTAAGGATAGGACATTGATAGACTTGCTTCAACCCATTTCACTTCATGCAATCTTTCTACTCTTGTAATCTTGAAAGAGAGATGATGAAAATTGAGGTGACTTGAGTGGATTCAAACTCAAGAGAAATCACCAAAGTTCTAAAGATTTGAAGTAGTTTTGATGAATCAAAACTAAACTAGGGTTTATGTATGGATATTGCACTTGATTTCTTGGATGGAACTTGAAGTAAACTAGTAAAATGAAGTGTGTTGTGTGTGTGGGTCGTTCATATGGTCAAGGAGTGGGAGGAGAAGCATTTATATGCAAATGAGGAGGTTACATTGTTGACTAGTCAACACTTGGAGGCCAAGTTGAACACATGTTCACATCTCATGACACAAGGCATAAGATCAAGCCACATGGGTGGTGAATCCCCCCTCCTAGGCGGTTCACAAGCTTGGGGGACAAGGTGTGGACTTTGCTTGGTATTATCCTAAGTATTAGGAAGAGTTTTGACTCCGGGAAATGACAACCGTAAATGATTAGGCCTCAAAACGTAAAACCGGGTGTCGTAAAATTATGGAACTTTAAAGTATTGTTAGACATGTCCATATGTCCCATAATAAAATATAAATTGAGTGGTAGGTTCCATTTGGGTGGTAAACCCTGCTAAAAACTGGAAACACCGGTCTAAAACGCGTAATACGTAAAACGTATGAATATTGCGTAAAATTGAGAAAAGTAAAATGTTACTTTTCTAATGTGATAATAATGATTTAAAATGACTTATAATGTCTAGACTGGGCTCAGTCTAGTGTCGGTTGGTATTAAATGTCTTTTAGACATCAAACCGTAAGCCTAAAAATCAAGGAATGACTTATAACATCAAGGGATGATTTTTGGTCAATGGAGGAGGGAAAAATATGTTGACTTTTTCTAATAAGTTGAAAACTCAAATAGTCTTAGAAAAACGTTTTGTGGTCTAACGGTTAATCGCCATACGGTTAAGCGTGCTCATGCGAGAGTAGTACAGGCTTGGGTGACCTGCCGGGAAGTCTTTGGTCATGTTTTTCTCAGTCACGATTAATTCTCAAATAAATCATGAGTGTGTCAAACATTTTTCTGATGTGGGGTCACCTGACGGGGTTGAATTTCGTTGTGCGTAGAATTTCTGATTGACGTTTTACCCTAAAACGTGTAATTCCGTGTAATTCCTTAATAACTTTTAAGAAAACGATCTGACGAATGTCAAACATTTAATTTGCCATGGAAATGATTTATCACTCGATAATATCAAATAAAAATCAACTTTCGGGAAAGTTTTCGGGAAAAATGAATAGTAAAAATGAATAGTGAAATTTTCCGGGAAAAGTAATTAACCTGAAAATGTGAATTGTTACAGTCTCTACCCCTTACGGGGAACTTCGTCCCGAAGTTCTATGTGTGTCATATGTTGGAGTGGTGTCGATGAAGAGATGTGGTTACTTATGAGGACTGAAGTCTGGGATTACCGGTGATGTAGTTTGATTTGTCATTTCAGTGTATGGTGTAGGATGAGGCTTACTTTTATATAGGAAAGGTATGGTAATAGTCGAATATCAAAGGAAATTGATATAGCAGTCGAATATTAATAGGAATTGATATAGTAGTTGAATATCAAAATAGAACTTGATATAGTTGTCAAGTATCAATAGCAATTGATATAAGAATCGAATCATGGAATAAGCGTTGAACATGTGGTTGGACCAAGTCCTGTTTGAATTGTACGGCTGCCTATGCATATGGCTACATGGTTTCGCAATGAGTTTGGTACGACTGCGCATGCGTATGGTTACATGGCCCCGTAATGAGTTTGTTTGTTATTGCACTATCATTATGAAAACCAAAATGTAAACCTCGTACTAATGGAAATTGGGATAGTCGTTGCAATCATAGCCTAGTAGGTAATCTGTTGTTGTATCTAGTGTTTATTGACTTCATACTTATGTTATTTCGGATATAATTAAGCCCACTTGTTTATAATTCTTTATTTACATAGAGAGGCATCCCAAACAATGTAACTAAAGGAATATAAACGTATGGTTCGATGATTTATAATTTCTTTATTTAAATGAAAAGGCATCCCAATCCATTCAAATAAGGACATTATAAATCATCCTACTCAAGAATTCCCGACACAACATTCATACTTAGCCGGTGAGTTACAAGGTAGTGTATTACGAGATGATACTGGTGTTCCAAAAGTACAAGATGAATATTCAAACTTGTAAAGCTGATGAGGGTACTTGTGGTGTAACTAAGGATGATTTGAGCTTTAAAAGTGCATCAAAATCTGTTAAAGAGCTTGTGGTTCCAACGGTTGTGAAGATAATGTTATGATATGTTGATGAACAAAAGTGTGTAGTGTATGCTTAACATTAATACTCTTAGGTATAGATGTTGAGTTTGCTTTAAAAATCTTAAGAGATTTTAAAAGTTTATGACGGAATGGTATCCTAAACAGGATGGTACTTCCACGGGATGAAGAGAAGAATTGATAACTATCCCAAGATAGTCGTTCGGATTATCTCATAAATGAAAATTTTCAAGAATGAATTTAGATCATACAAATAAGGTGTTAAGATCTTGCTGAGTGGTAAGGCACTATCGTGTCTCTAGATTGTTTTAATGTATTCTGGTGGTTTATCGTGATCATGTAGGAAATCAATCTGAACATAACCCTAGTACAACTACTCTTAGTATTTGAAAATTCTAAGTCGAATATAGTTAGTCAGACTATATTCCACTGTCCCTAGGTTAAATATAGGTGACTAGTCTATATTTAGCCAAGGTTCGATAAAATTTTCAAATACCTAAACTAGGTATACTTTTGATATGTCCGTTGCTTTCGGGAAACTGTTCACTAAACAAAGGCGATGTCAAACCCTTAAGTTGCAAGTCCCGTCCATACAAGACTTGTAACGTATGTTTTCATATTCCATTGCATAGAAGGTAGTAAGGGTAGATACGTATGGAAAGGAAGTTTTAAGTAGTTCTAAAATAGAACATACTTGGCCAGGATCACGAACTTTTAACAATGAAAGTTTCAGAAGAAAACTTTGATAAATGTAGAGAAAGTTCAGCTTTTGTCGATGATGGATTAGTTTGTCCTTTAGAAATCTCATATTTCTTGTTTTGAAATCGATAGGTTGTGACGGGTTTTTGATATCATAAGAAATGATATTGATGATGTGATGGAATAATTCTAGAGACCATTTGCACAAAACACAAAGTCTCGGAAGTAGGTTAGACCATTGTGTAATTCACAATGTCTGGGAAGTAGGTTAGACCATTGTGCAATTCACAATGTCTGGGAAGTAGGTTAAACCGTTGTGTGACTCAAAACATTTGAGAAATGATTAAGACCATTGTATCATACAATGTCTTGGAAAATGAATGAGACCATTGTATCTCACAATGTCTTGGAAAATGAATGAGACCATTGTATCTCACAATGTCTTGGAAAATAAATGAGACCATTGTATCTCACAATGTCTTGGAAAATGAATGAGACCATTGTATCTCACAATGTCTTGGAAAATGAATGAGACCATTGTATCTCACAATGTCTTGGAAAATGAATGAGACCATTGTATCTCACAATGTCTTGGAAAATGAATGAGACCATTGCAATCAGTTACAATGTCTTGGACATATAATGTTGGAGTAGGAACATGTTTGGGAGAGTGTGGCTGTGCCGAAATGCCTTAGAATAGGCATACACAGATATGTTTAGTCCATTGTTTAGATAAATGATTGAAAATAAACCGAGTTTATATATCAATATACTAATATGTTCATGTAGCATAAAATGCCTAGTGTGTATATATCAATATACTTATATGTGTTCATGTAGCATAAAATGCTTAGTGTGTATATATCAATATACTTATATGTGTTCATGTAGCATAAAATGCTTAGTGTGTATATATCAATATACTTATGTGTGTTCATGTAGCATAAAATGCTTACGGGGAAATGCTCAAAAGGGGTATATATATGAATATACTAATATGTTTGTGTAGCATAACATGCTTACTAAGTCCATAATCGTCTGGAGGATGGAAGACACAGAGAGCGGAAGGCTATAAAAATGGTTTTGCTTGTAGTTGTAGTTATAGTTTAGGTCTCAATTAGACCCGTTTCTCTATAACCATGGCTCTGGTACCAATCTGTAACACCCCCAATTCATGGTTGCAGCGGAATTCGAACTGGGTGTTACTCAACGGCACAATAGTCACAATAATAGAAAACGAACTCCAATTGAGTCGTTTTAAAAGATTTATCATTCAAATTATATAAATATCAGAGATTACAAAATGAGGTCCCAAATGGTTCCATATTTACAATTTACATGAAATGAGTTTTGAATGATAATAAAATTTATAGCCCTCTTGAGTATCCGTGTCCTTCCGTGCCATCCTTGATCGTCATGAACCTGAAATACATGCTTGAGAGGTCAACACAAAGGTTGAGTGATATTCATAGAGTTTGTTAAATCGATTGAACACAATATGTTGGTAGTGTGAGTTATAGGCTCACACCAATGTTTGGAAAACAAAACAGGTAGGCTACGTTATTATACGCCCGGAACATGTATTATACACTAAGCTTATGACACCAAAACGTTAACGTGTACCAATATCAATCGGCGGAGTTATCCCGGTAGGTACTTTGCCGTCATACCTAATGTCTCAAATATTAATGCATTTGTTTGAACTTAGTCAATACAAATGGGATTCGTCAATCCCAATAGGCCTATTCACAATATTCGCGCTCACTTGCAAGTAACCCTCGCAAGTGATTAAATGGTTCATAATAAGGGATCTTTGTTTGGCAAGGATGTTACTTAGTGATAATAAAACAATCAGGCAAGCATACAATTTAAAAACATTGTGCTCGGTTAAAAATAGCATGTATTCCCCCCAAGGGTTTGTAAAACATTGAAGTAATGTAAAGTGGGGCTATGAACTCACCTTAAGTAAGATAGCAAGTAATGAATGTAACGGTTGAATCGTGAAGGTTCTATGAGCAACCTATAATAGAATGTCGCGACTTAGGATTGGAGTAAAGAATATGAAGTAGTGCCTATATATATATCTTGCATTTAGTCCATGATGTGGTATGATGTATAATGTAAGTCTTAGAAAGAAAAGATTCATGAAACATGTATGTTTTGTATATCGTTTACTACCGTTCGGGCCGACATAATTCAGAAGTCATGTTAGTAAGCGTTCGAGGAGCCAGGACACTTTAACTCGTAAATCCACAACTCATCTCGACGGCTTACATAATGAACTCCTCACATGAGGCTCCCTACTATTGTAGTAGTTGATGAAATATATAGATATAAGTTTTGATCCGAAAGGTTACATGTCCGATATTTGAATAAACTTAGGAAAGTTTATTAGTACATGAAGATTGTTATTAGGGTATGTTTCATAAGTTTTGTATGACCATTTTCTCTTGGTAATATCTCATGGTTCCCTTTTAAGTGAAGTAGATCCAAATTGCTTGTTCAAGTTCTCGTCAACTCTTTGTTTCATGTTTACGCCTATAAAAGTTGGTATGGTCATTTCGTCATGGCCTAGCCATGGCCTTTGGTCCTTGTTTCAAGGTCATGAGACACAACCTTGGCTCTAGCCATGGTTGTGGTCTTGATTATAGGTCATAAGACCTCTTGTTCCTTTCAAAGTATAACCATAATCTTGTGACTTTCGCCTAAAAATGGGCTGTTTAGAATTTGAAGAATTTTATCACTCGGAAAGCGTTTTTAGGGCTCGAGCTTCTTTGTTCCTGAACGAAAACGTCGTTCCGGACAACTTTCGTGTTTTAACTTTTTGATGAATCGGAGCAGAAGTGGGACTTTCAAAACCCAAATTTGATCAGAATGGTATTTGGCAGTTTTGCCGGAAATCTTTGGTAACTTCAAATGGGCGTAACTTTTGACTCGTATACTCGTTTTGGGTGGTTCAAATTGCTATGGTTTCCTTGTTAAGTCCTCTACTACAATATGTAATGATCCAATATCATATTTTTACCATTTCGATCAGGTCTTACCAAGAAAGTCACTAGTTTACTTGTTTTATGAACTTGTCTTTATCAATCATGTACAATAACTTGTTTTAATCATTTTTATACATCATGGACATAACTACAAGACATAATATAGCAAGAATAACATGTAAATAACATGAACATGATTATTTAACAAGAATCAAGTTAGGGTTTGGCTCACAACTTTTGGCTTTCAAAGATGAAAGGAAGTTAACATGTAAGGATAGGACATTGATAGACTTGCTTCAACCCATTTCACTTCATGCAATCTTTCTACTCTTGTAATCTTGAAAGAGAGATGATGAAAATTGAGGTGACTTGAGTGGATTCAAACTCAAGAGAAATCACCAAAGTTCTAAAGATTTGAAGTAGTTTTGATGAATCAAAACTAAACTAGGGTTTATGTATGGATATTGCACTTGATTTCTTGGATGGAACTTGAAGTAAACTAGTAAAATGAAGTGTGTTGTGTGTGTGGGTCGTTCATATGGTCAAGGAGTGGGAGGAGAAGCATTTATATGCAAATGAGGAGGTTACATTGTTGACTAGTCAACACTTGGAGGCCAAGTTGAACACATGTTCACATCTCATGACACAAGGCATAAGATCAAGCCACATGGGTGGTGAATCCCCCCTCCTAGGCGGTTCACAAGCTTGGGGGACAAGGTGTGGACTTTGCTTGGTATTATCCTAAGTATTAGGAAGAGTTTTGACTCCGGGAAATGACAACCGTAAATGATTAGGCCTCAAAACGTAAAACCGGGTGTCGTAAAATTATGGAACTTTAAAGTATTGTTAGACATGTCCATATGTCCCATAATAAAATATAAAATGAGTGGTAGGTTCCATTTAGGTGGTAAACCCTGCTAAAAACTGGAAACACCGGTCTACAACGCGTAATACGTAAAACGTATGAATATTGCGTAAAATTGAGAAAAGTAAAATGTTACTTTTCTAATGTGATAATAATGATTTAAAATGACTTATAATGTCTAGACTGGGCTCAGTCTAGTGTCGGTTGGTATTAAATGTCTTTTAGACATCAAACCGTAAGCCTAAAAATCAAGGAATGACTTATAACATCAAGGGATGATTTTTGGTCAATGGAGGAGGGAAAAATATGTTGACTTTTTCTAATAAGTTGAAAACTCAAATAGTCTTAGAAAAACGTTTTGTGGTCTAACGGTTAATCGCCATACGGTTAAGCGTGCTCATGCGAGAGTAGTACAGGCTTGGGTGACCTGCCGGGAAGTCTTTGGTCATGTTTTTCTCAGTCACGATTAATTCTCAAATAAATCATGAGTGTGTCAAACATTTTTCTGATGTGGGGTCACCTGACGGGGTTGAATTTCGTTGTGCGTAGAATTTCTGATTGACGTTTTACCCTAAAACGTGTAATTCCGTGTAATTCCTTAATAACTTTTAAGAAAACGATCTGACGAATGTCAAACATTTAATTTGCCATGGAAATGATTTATCACTCGATAATATCAAATAAAAATCAACTTTCGGGAAAGTTTTCGGGAAAAATGAATAGTAAAAATGAATAGTGAAATTTTCCGGGAAAAGTAATTAACCTGAAAATGTGAATTGTTACATAATTTGAGTAGCCTTTTTTACTGTCCGCAGCGGCTGCTTCTCCTTGGATGAAGGATCTTGTGCGCTTCATTAGTTCATCGAAGGTTTTGGGAACCTTGTCGTTTAACTTCCTAATGAGTTCTGGGTTGTTAATCCCATTCATGAATCCTGAAATTTTTAGAACTTCGGGACACGCCTTGACATGTATACATTCATCTTTGAAGTGTTCCATGTAAGCACTGGTTGATTCCCCTTGGCGCTGCTTTACTCTGGCTAATTCAACAGGGTTTTTAGCGCACTTCTTTCTTTGGGTGAAGTTTAAGCGGAATGCTTTCCGTAATTCGTCAAACCCGTCTATGCTCCTACGTGGAAGCTTACTAAACCAAGTGCGCGCATTCCCTACTAATGTGGAATTAAACATATGACACCACATAGGTTGTGGCCAATTTTCGATAGTAGCAGTGGATTCGAAAATTTTTAGGTGGTCATCAGGATCACCCGTTCCATCATATGTTTTAACATTAGTGGGCATGCGCCTTTTCTTACGATCAGAGTAATCGCTGATGCGTTTTGTAAATGCATCAAATTTATGACGACGCCAAGGAAGGGATATGTCTTCATCCTCTTCCTCGCGACGTCTCCCTTTGGACTTCCAGTGTCCTGTCTCTTTGTCCTCGTTGTCCGAGGAATCACTAGAGGAGAGGTTATCTCTTTTGCGGCGCTTGCGCCGGCTTCCTTCAGGGGAAGAGCTTGAGGGGCTTTCACTTGGGGAAGTTCTCCTTCTTATTCTGTCGTGCATTCTTCTGCTCCCAGACCTGGAGGAGCCTTCGCTTGGTGAATGTTGACGTCCAAGTCTGTCTTGTATCCTTCGACTACTAAGTCTGGAGTGAACATTGGTGCGCCTCTCGCCATCTTCATATTCCTCCGAGTATTGTGAGTCAGATACCGTACCAAGTCTATCATGGATATTGGTACGTCTTTCGTTATTTTCGCGTCCCCCTCTTTGGTAGCGCGGTGGTGATACTTCGCGTTCAGGACCAAAGTTGAGCCGGGCTTGCAGGCTCATACTTGACCTTCTCCTTGCTTCTTCTTGCATGAGGGCGGTTAGGATTTCGTAATTTTGGGATACAAAATTACTTACGTTAAATCAGGTGCGTCCTCATCCGCTGCAAGAATTTATGCCTCAACATTAGGCGCCCTATCTCGGTTGGGTGCGCCAGGTGGCACAGTGTTGTCCACTATAGGTGTCATTTGGTGGGGAGTATTGAAGAGGGTGCGCTGAAGTTCTTCAACGCTTGGGACCACCGTGGTGGTTTGAGTAGTTCTTATAGGCAATTCTACCGCTGGGAGAGGTAGGGTTGGTCCCGCTTCTTGGTGACCAGGCACACTGGTTGTTCCAGAGGCATGTTTAGAGGTCGAGTCTTGAGGGTTCTTCCTCTGGGGGTCACCGCGTGTTTTTTCCAATTGCGGAGTCCGCTGGCTTGAGTTTTTGTTCTTCGTCATTCTAGTTCCAAGTTCTTAGTGTAGGGTCCCACGGATGGCGCCACTTGTTGATACAAAAGTTGGGCGTTCCTAGTTTGGGATCTCGCTCTTGTACCAATTCGCTCTTAATGCTTGAAACCTGCGCACTAAGAAAGTAAACAAACACCGTTAGGCTTATCGTGGGATTGTCTCCCACGATTATCCTCCGGCGTGAGAGTAAGTAATCGGTTTTAGGTTATATTAAAGAGTTACGGTTTTGTAGATGCGCAGAATCCTTGTAGGTTTCGTGCCTCTTACTCTTTGCACGTATGGTGCTTATCCGGTCCAAGGATCTTTATCCGTAAATAGAAGATCCTTATCTAGACCATAAATAGTTTGGTTGGGCTTGGGCTTTCGTGAGCCCAATCCCATTGGTAACGCGGCCCAAATCGCTGTTATGATAGCCCACTCGTGGTGGGTTTGGGCCTTAGTAATGTTTATCATTTAGGCTCGTGGCCCAAATATAAACTATACGTCATCAGTATATAAAAGAGGCGTATGCATATTGGAGGTTTCAAAAATAACTGGAGGAGTACCCATGCATAGAAACGAGATTTTTTAGCGGCAAACAGCTATAGTTACACAAAACACTTAACCAAAGTATCACAATAATTATCTGCCGTTATAAATCTCGTTACTATACACGGGTACTCGTATAATTATTAACAATAAATGCAATACAACATGGTGGTCAAGCAAAAATCACAAGTCTTGCAAAGAACAAAATTTTATACGTGTAGGGAATATCATGTCTAATATCTTTTGAAAAAGATGAAGTCTCAATGGGTCCCTTTGTTTGGTTTGAACCATTCTAATTGGTTGTTCATTAATCATTCTTAGAGGATGTGGTATGCTGTGGGGGTCGTCGGTTGTTAACACACCTGACCCGTCAATTGTCAGAGTATGTGATTTCAATCACGACTAAGTTTTCATCTTTTTTCTTCTTTTTCAATTTTTAAAGGTATGGACGTGTAACTCATATATTTTTTGGTGAATATTGATCTCAGTGGGTAACTCTTAAAGAGTTAAGTGAGCCACTCTGAGAGTAGTACCGGTTGGGTGACCTACCGGGAAGTCCTCAAGTGGGGCAGGACCACATGCTCTGTTGATACCATCCCCCCACCGCAAATGCTCAGATTGACTGGTCAGAGAGGGGTCTTTTGAGAAAATAGCCAGGGTTCATAGCCCACCTCCTGATAAGTACAGTCACTGGGACAGGTGCTCATTGCCTGGGGCCGGGTCCTTGGGGGAGGGTCCGGTTGGCATCCTTAGGATGCATGGGACCAGGGTGATCCCACCGATCTTCACCTTTTGAGAATATTGATCTCAGTGATTATGGTGAAAATATAAAAGAGGAAAAGTTTGTGCGGATGGTAAGAAATTACATTGACTATTTTAAGAGGCCCTTTTGTCTTATTCTGAAGTCATGTATTGCAAAGAACGCTTCGAAAAAATCACCTCTAAGGCTACTAGGCAAGGTGTTAAGGTATCACCAAATGGCCCCACTTCACACTCCTTCTCTCTTGCCTACCATCCATGATCATGTGTGGGGACCAATTCTCAAAATAAAATTTGGTGGTCTGACAACCAAATGAAAAAGAAAAAAAGGGACCCATTAATTATTTTTTATTTTGTGTGTGAGTGTGTGTGGGGTATTTAGTGAGGTATATTTTTATAAAGTGGGTATTTAATAAAAGGTGAAGTTAGAGGTTTCTTGCCCTCTAAAAAATGAAGAGTGGTGAAAGGAAGTGAGAGGAGAGAGAAAGCTGATATGGCGCTGATGTGTATGGTGAAGGTGTAGTCACCTTGCCTACTAGCCTAACACCACAAGACTTGTACAACACGGTGGGTCAGATAAAAGCGAATAATTTTCAGACACGTTATTATTTATTAATGCGATTGTACGAGTTGACCTGGGTCACCTACTCACATAATACATTAAATAAAGAGAAAATTCAGAAATTACAAAACATAATACGCATTCACTTTCTAGTAAAATAAAAAAATCATTTACAAAAATAGTCAACTTCGTAACAAATTTGACAAGTGTTCAAAAATTGGTTATTTTGTTAAATCAAAATGTTTGTTAGACCAGTCTTATCTTATTCAAAAAGTCAATCATAAATCTCACTTATTCAAATAAGACAAAACTCGTATTACAAAACATCATTTTAGTCGTACAATATGTCACTCCGGTCTAACAAAAATCTCACATACTTTTTAGACATTTGTCAAATATTTTATTGTCAAAAAAAATAATAAAAAAATAAAAATAAAAAAATAAATAATTCTAGCGCTCGCAAAAGCGGAAGTCAAGGGTTCGAATCCAACAGGGAGACAATTAATCCCTTTGTGACCAAAGAGATTCACTTACGCTGACCCGGGCTATCTAAAAAGGTAATCGCCCTAAAATTAATCGAAAATCCAGATATACCCAAAAAAGATCTAGCTCTCGCACAAAACCATTTTTGAAAATGGTTTTTTTTTTTTTTTTTTTTTTTTTTTTTTTTTTTTTTTTTTTAACTATAAATAGAATGCTCTCCTAGTTATCAAGTAAAGAAATAATTTGCACTCTTAATTTTTTAATTGAGAAATTCTAATTTGTGTATTAGTTGGTGATACTATATATTACAATATGATTTTAACTGTTTGTAAACTCAAATCATTATGTCTATTCATAAATTTGAATATTAAATTTTGATTTTGTTACATTTATAATTTATAATAGATGATTAGATTCTTGATACTCACGTTCAGAGAGCGTGCTATGGAAGCTGGAAGCTGTTGTAATTTGTAAACAACCCATGGAACCAATGGAAGGCGAAAATCTTTAGTCCAGGCAACCTCAAGGACCACTTGATTGATAAGAAAAATAACGAAATAGACACATGATTGACAAGAAAAATAACAAGATGATCATATGCAAAACTTGAACGTTTTTATTAGAAGGGCCAACTTGTAAAGTATTTTAAGAGGTTCGATGTACACAACTCTAAAATTTTTGTATTAAAAATGACTGAAGTTATAAATAAAAAAGTATGAAATATACAGAATCAAAATATTTTGTGAGGCACAACCCCCCTCAGCCCTTATATGTTCCATCCCTGAAGACGATGCATAAATCTTCTTTGAATATGAAAACATATATATATGTTCCATCCCTCAGACCTTATCTGAGATGCAATCAACATATTACCTTCTCATCTAATCTAAAAAGTAAAAACCCATTGAAACAAATTTGCAACCCCTAAAATAAACATGAAATAAGCAACTCTAAACATTGTCTTTTAAACAGCTTATCTGCTTAAAGTACTATCCAAACGCCCACTAAATGCAGCAATCCTATATGTTATGCCTTTGCTTGTTTATACATCTACGAGCATATTTGTTTATATGACTTCAGCCTATGTTTTCTAAACTCGTATCTTCTACTTCTTATTTGTGAGGTTTTTATGACGAAAAGGTAGTAAATACGTTTATAAACTAGAAACTATAAACTAAACTTAAGTTAGAGGGTGTTTGTTTAAGCTTATATAGCGGGCTTACAGCTTATTTGGTTTTAGGTTTATGTTTATGAATTATAAGCTCACTTTTTGTGGTTTATTTTGAAAATTTTCAGCTTATATAAGTTTCAGCTTATTACGTCATGATAAGCTTATATAAGTTTCAAAAAGTGAGCTTATGAGAATAAACAGAAAGCCACATAGGCCATAAGCCAGCTATATAAGCATAAACAAACACCCCCTTAAACTCAAAAAATAAACTCATGGAATTATATAAACTCATGAACCCAAATACCATAAGCTTTAATCCCATAAATATTACAACGCAAAATATAGCCGCGCTGAACGAGTTAAACCATCACTCCACTTGGTTTAACCGGTTCAGCGCGTCCTTCGCCACGCCACACCCAGGGTCAATCCTAACCGCGCGCTCATACGCCACAACCGCATCCTCAACCATCTCCTTCTTCTCATAACACTCCCCCAACAATCTATACGCATTCGCATTATCCCCTTTCAACTTACAACACTCAACCAAATCCTCAACCGCCGAATCCACAACACCTCTCTTACTCAACTTCACTTTCATCTCGGCGCGTTTCAACAACGCGTCACTCCTCTCACCATAACTCAACGAATTCACCGTCCCGTCTCCTAACGCTTCATCCAACGCTTCAATCGCTGACGTCACCAGACCTTGTTGATCTAGGGCCAAGGCTTTGAGTATGTACGAAGCGGCGTCGGTTGGATCGAGTGAGATTGATTTGGCCGCTTCGGTTGCGGCTTGTTTGGCGAGTTTGATGGAGGTTGTACGGTCTTTGGTGGCGCGTGATTTGTTTAGGAGCTGAGCGCCGATGATGAAGTGACGCTTGGCGTTGGAACGGTGTTGGTTTTTGCGACGGAGTTTGGTGAGGAAAGTTTGGGGGATTTTTTGCATGTATAAGAAGAGGATGATTGTTGAGATGATGAAACAAGCTTGTGTTATTAGATCCATTTCCATTTTTTATTTTTGGGGTTTTCTGATTTGAGGGGATGGTGTTTTGGGGGTTTAGATTCAATGCTGGTCAAAATAAGGCGTTGTTGGTTGTATATGTTGGATCATACATGCCAAAACCTTTTTAGTTTTTTAACTCAAGTTAAAATACCTTTTTATTAACTCATCACTTTTTTTACTTTTTTTCAAACCCAAACTAAATATAGAAATACAAATTTACATTATATGTAAAAAGAGTGTTTGCTTGTCTTCTTCCCACTACACATCCAAGAAGATTTACACAAAAAAAAAAAAAAAAAAAAAAAAAAAAAAAAAAAAAAAAAAAAAACAATACCTATTTGCTTGCAAGGCGTTCGTCATCGTGCAACACCTTGACGCCACCGGCCAGTGTCGGGACGTGAGGTTGGCAAGTGCCACCTCAGCCTTGGCATTGCTTATACTTATTTATTCAATTGAATATTTGTATGTGTTTCAAATGTATGTACTTTAGGACTTGTCATTATTTAGGGCTTGTTTGTATGTTGGTTTAGGATTCAGATTTAAATTATTATTTGAATTTGATGTAAGAGAGAGAAAGTATTAAATATTTTATATAATAATGTTGTAATAAAAGGTATTATTGTCTGAAATAAATGTATAAAGAAAAGAGAGGAGAGAGTAGATAAAACTAGGGGTGGCAATTATCGACACGACACGATAAACGACATGAACCAGACACGAAGTTAAACAGGTTTGGGTTGAGGATAAATAGGTTTGGGTCAAAAGCAGGTCAACCCGTCTAACACGTTTAATAAACGGGTCGTGTTTGGGTTGAGTAAGTATTAAACAGGTCGACCCGTGAACCCGTTTAAGTATATAAGCCTCTAAAAAGTAAAATACATAACTTTGAGTTTATGTTGGATTTGAATTAAATGTATTTTGTTAAGTACTTAATATAAGTGAATTCTGGTTATAATTCAAATATTATTGAAATTGTCGTATAGTTATTTGTTTGTTATGCTAACATATTTGAGATCCTTATATCATTTTTGCATTTTAACTAGTTAAATAGATAAACCACTAACCTTATTTGTCGCTTAACATATTTACTTAAATGGGTCACAAACGGGTTACAAATGTTATGCAGGTTTGGGTTGAGTTTCTTGACACGATTAATAATTGGGTCGTGTTTGGGTAGAGGTTATAATAACCCGCCAACCCACGAACCCAGATAGATCAATACAAACACGACTCGATTGCCACCCCTAGATGAGACCCATCAAACATATTACTTACATACCAAAACCCACCTACTTATCTATTTTCAATCTTGGATTCCTAAATCCATTCCTCATCCTAAAATATGCAAAGAAATAAATGTTTAATGTCAAATCAAACAAAAAATCATACTAAACCCCCCATACCAACCACACCCTTAGAGAAATGAGTATTTGATTCTAAGGGTCAGTTCAATAAAGATAATATATATATATATATATATATATATATATATATATATATATATATATATATATATATATATATATATATATATATATATATATACACTAAATATTTTTGAGCATTTATTTTTTATCAAAAGAAAAAACTCAATTTTTTTAATATAAATTAGATTACAAGTTCAGCGACAAAAAATATATTAGCACGACGAGAATTTTTTATCTATCAGACGGACGTTTCGAAATACTTTTATTATCATTATTTATTTATAGGTATTTAATATTAGACAAATATGAAATCACATGTGACTTGTGGTGCAAGTTTTGAATTTCAAATCACATGTGATTTTTCAAGACGATATTTCAACACATGCCAAAAAACATTACTAGTAAAAAATAAAATATATTTCATCAAAAATATATAGAAGTGTCCTTCTAATAAAAGATGATTTTATGCTTGAGGATGGTGTAATTAGTTTTGTTCAATGGTTAACAGTTTATAAGATATTTACTTGCTAAAAAAAATGTAATTAGGTTTTTCCATTTTGAAAAATAAATAGCTTTTTTTTATTATTTCTTTTGATCTTTATTGAACCAAACTCCTAACACAAATTGACAAGAAAACAAGCTTAAATATATTTGTGTAAGACTAATAGTAATTGTGACCATAAACTTGACCAAACAGTCTCGTCAGATTAGCGCCAAATCAAGTAGACAAAATGCTCGTAGTAAGGCGACCGTAGTAACAACAAAAAACATACCCCACAAAAAATAATAATAAAAAAAGCATACTCACAAACACTTCCAATTCATTCGGTCTGCTGACAGACAAAACCTTTCAAACTTACAGGGAGGGGGACGTTTGGTTTGTGTGATGCGAAGTAAGGGAGGGGTCGCGTTCAACAGTGGAGATTGACCGAATGATTTGGTCTTGGTATGAGTAGTTTGAACAATATGTTTAGAATCCTTTTTGACTTATTATGGATGCCACTACAATTATCTTATTTGAAATCTATATGTGTTCTTTTAAGTAAATGATTGTACACATGGGCGGAGACAGGAGGGGGCACGTGATCCCTTAGCTATAATTTTTATAGTATAATTTTTATAGTGTAAATTTTCTAAAAAATTGTAATAACAATATGAAAGACTACAAGGCTCCAACAAGGCAACTAGTTACTAAACTCAATAACCAATTCCAAAGGTGTTATAGCCTTCTAACCCATTTATAGTTTTCCATATAGTCTTTAAAACTATTACTTTCTTGTTAAGGTGATCAACTTTAGTCTAGTAGTCGCGTAAATCATCACATGATTGATCCATACGTATTGTGTTTTTCATGAAGAGACGATTGTTTTTTGTTGGGCTAATGTAGTGTCCAATGATCACTGATCATGTTTTGAACACAAATTAGTTAAAGTCAAGAAGACTCGTTGATAATGAAGTCAATGAGCAACATCAACGAACTTCAAGTCAGAGACATCGTCAAGGAAGTCGAAGATTACTTGAAAGCATACTCGCTAGCTGATACGGATTTAGCTAGTATGTATAAGAAATTGAAACTGAAGGAAGAAGGTTCATTAGGGGTTGACAATAATTCGATAAACCTATCAGCTCTCTTATCATCCAACAAAGCATAGCTTGAAAATACCTCTTTAGATATTTAGGCGGGACTTTTTAAGAATGCAAAAGAGCAGGATAAATGCATTTTACATAAAGTCAAATCAAGTATGAGTTAAGGTTGTTGGTTTTCCATAGAAACATTTAATGGAAGATATACTTTCCACTAATTCCTTGGCACTTCCCAACAATCCCATACGTGATATCCTCGTACTCCACTATATAAAGAGAATGTTGGTCAAAGAAAATGTTTACTACTTCATATTTATTGTAAACTTTTAAGAAGTCCATTTACTTTCTTTTGAACTCACAATCGGTCCTTGATCTTATCAGCGACCTTAAGAGTTCACTTGCAAACTTATTCAGCATAAGTTTGCTTGGTAATAGAGCATTTTTGTTGTCAAAATTAATGTTATTTCCGTATAACACTTTGTAATTATTTGATTTATTTAATAAAAATTTACACCATTGGAAAGTTAAATTTTTATACATTGTTTCACCATTTAGTCAAGGATTTTGTTGCCAAATGAAGTAAACTGAAGCACCAATTAAAATCTTCGCAGCGACAAACCAAGCCAATCTTTTATGAGCAAACGGTTTTAGTGTCCCAGCCCCAGTAATATCACTCCAACTATTGCAAGGCATACGAAACTGGAATACTGGATGTATTGCCTAAGTTTCATCCAAACCTAAGAAGAGAAAGTGCAATGAGAAAACAAAAGTGAATGTGAACCACATTTTACACAACGACCATCGAAGACCCATCATCACTGTTATGCATTTCCCACACCGTCAGGTTATCTTGAGTTTTCAATCTGTTAGAAAATCACACCACATCATACTAATCGCCCTCAGCCTAATCGAACACCAAACTGTCCATACCGAACACAAAACCGCCTATTCGAACACCACACCACAACACCAAACGGTCTCCCTCCACATCCTTCCAGAAAAAACTTACCATGCATGCCGTTGAGGATTGGGTGCCTCAAGACTCGAGTTATTACTAAAAGAGAATGTTGGTTCCATATACTTGGCCATCACCACCATTTTGAATAAGATTACTTATTTTGTTATTAGCTTCCACTATAGATATATATCTCCATAGGTTACCCGGGGAGGGGAGTCACTGACTCAAATGTATGTGGCTTAACCGGGTATCCACTTGACTGTACCTTTCTCTGGCCACTTAAATGCATAACTAATGAGACCTCTTCTGGCCGTTTCCGATGCTTTACCTGGCCACCCCTATATATGGGGTATCCCCGATACGTATCTTATACTAAGCTAAAAATGGTTTAAAAATAACTGTAAAACATGTGTGTAAACAGACTGTTTATTTCATAGAGTCTAAATCTCGGAGGTAAATCTTTGTTTGCGAATTTGGAATTTGGACATAAACATTTATTTCAGATTTTTTAACTTACATGAAGTAACATAGACATACTATGCTACTATTTTTGTGAAGAGAGAGGTTGTTTTGCTAATTTGGAATTTGGACATAAACATTTATTTCAGACTTTTTAACTCACTGGACTCCCTGTAGTTTGGGGAGACTTGAGTAACTTCTTTAACGTACTCATTATGCTCTTAAAGCTTGGACGCTCCATAGGATCACTGTTGACAAAAAAATGCAAAGCTCGTTAAGAAGAACGTTTGAGCTGGTGGCTATAATTGGTATAGCTTCCTCACATTTATCAATGAATAGGTCTTTGGTGGTATATCTTTTTTTCTCAAACGGGTCAAAATTAAAAGAGTTTGACTACAAAAGAAGTCAAATGGGTTGAGCGATGCATTAGCCTGTTTTTGTAATCTGATCTAAGACATCGCTATTCTTGAGAAAGAAAAGAAGTCTCTAAATAGACAAAAAGTGGCTGCCACCAGCCGGACAACTCACGCTGACCCGACCTGTATCCACATGCACTACATAATTACCCGTTTTGACCAAATTCCCAACCTACCCATCTTTTCCATGTCTAGTGGTTATGAAACTATAAGGTGATGAAGATTCTTACTCGGCCCAGCAAGATTCCATAAGAGTGGCTAATATGGGAGAGGTATTAGCAGGTATTGCAAGTTTCCTATTCTGGAATGCCACAGCTCCAACCACCTGAAATTATGATTCATTTGAGATCAGAAATGAAAAACACTGGAAGTGAATAAAATGAGCCAGTTGGCCTGCTGAAGTGGATTGAAATTCATCCACCAAAAAAAAGAACAGGTTTGTGGTTGAACAAACCTGAGCAGCCCCAAGCCCATTCCATGGAAGTTGCATGGTCAGGAGCTCCCATAAAATCACGCCAAAACTGTACACATCCGACTTTTCATCTGCAGGTTCCCCTCGAAGGACTTCTGGGGCCATCCACTCAGGCTGAAATCATCATTAAATGAATTTGATATAATAAAATATGAAGATAATGTGAATGATATATGAGCATATAATGGACATAGGCAGATGAGATGAATATATGAACACATTGATTGGATTTATATCCTTAATATAAGAATACATACGCTTCAAATGTATAATAATGAAGAACTACATGTTAGTGTGTGTGTCTGTGCGTGCACATATAGTGAAAAGTGGACGAGTGAAGCTTACAGTTCCAGTAATGGCTTTAGATGAGATAATGGTATCCGCTTTGAATCTCGATAACCCAAAGTCACAAACCTGTGTTTCGGAAATGGTAGCTAATTAAGGAAAATGTTGGGTTAAACAATTGAATAGAACAAAACATAAGTTGTTTATGTACCTTTACGGTCCAATTTTTATCAACCAATAAGTTTGGAGATTTAAGATCTGAGTGAACAATAGGGGGACGAAGACAATGGAGATAATTGATGCCTTTTGCCTGCACGAAGAAGGTATTAGAATGTTGTGTGATTGTTTATCCCAGTTCTAGCTAAGAAAAAGTTAATATGGACCTTAAACTATAAAAGGGAGTATTCGTCTTCATTTACTTTCTAAAGAATGCTAAAATGTATTCCGTAACAAATAAATTAAGTAAAAGCATTGTACATACCACATCCAAAGCCATGTGCATCCGTCTTTTCATGCTTATTACTTCTCCAGAGGCTGGGTGGTGTAGAAGGCGGAACAGACTACCTCTGTAACAGAAACATGAGAAAGTTTTGAGACCCATTGTAAAGTGGCCAGATGGGTGGGTTCGGGAACAAGTAAAAATTGGTGGATAAAACAGGTCATTATGTCTATGAGTGGGTTCAACTCTACAAGAAAAAACTCACCTAGGGAGATACTCCGTCACAATTGAAAAAGGTGGGTGCATAGTGACCGCGCCCATGAAGAGAACGACATTAGGATGGCGCACACGTTTCATTATCGAAACCTTACAAGACATGACAAGACAAGTTAAAACAGATGAATACTAAGTAATCGTTTCTCTAAAAATGAAGGCAGAAGTCAAAGAAAAATGTTATATTTTAGCGGTATACCTCTCTCAGAAATTCCCTCATTTGATTATCATGAAGGTCTTGGGCTGTCAACACCTTAACAGCAACATCCTACAATAAAATCAATTTATTCTTTATACAAATTTTAACTTTGTATTAACATAAGGAAATGACCGTATGCACTATGCAGTACTAACCGAACCATGCCACTCTGAACGATACACTGTCCCAAATGAGCCTGCAGACAGAAACATATAATTATCACTCTTCATTCTCATTTTATCACATTTAATTTTTAATTTGAGTATTCTATAATGATGAATAAGAGTTACGGATCAGAAATACGCACCAGCACCAATACGCTCCTTGATATGCAAATCAGACCAAGCTATCTCAAGCCAGTCCATTGCCAGAGAAGGCTCGAGTGTCAGGTATCTTGGGGAAGTTGCAGGAAAGTTTTCTCTCTGTATTCCATTGCTCGTAACTTCTGGCTCCATATTACCATGTAATTTTACTTTTGAAGCATTTCTGCTTGAATTGATGATGTCAGGATTTCCAGATATAGAAATTTCATTCTTGTTGGCTTTTTGGATAATCAAACTATCTTCACCACGTAACCCAATAGTGTTGACATCTGATCAGAATGTAACCACATTAGAAAGTTTATAATAAGTTGTGATCAGGCAGATTTGAAGGAGTTCAGAAAAATATCTCATTAATTCATTTTTCTAAGTTATTCATGAGATTCTTGCTTCTGTATACAGCAACAAGTCATGACACCTCTCTTTAAGGGTTCTTTTCTTTAGCTACGATATCTTTCTAGTTAACATCTTACTTACGAACATAAATACTACCAATCATGTTCTGGCATTTCTTGGTAAATAAAAAACGAACTTGATGACATTATCAAAATATGTTATACCTGAATGTAAAGTGTTTTTAGTAGGAACATGTGTACTCTTTACGTCAGAAATAGATGCGTGTCCCACATAAACTTGTTGAACATCTTTTAAATGAGAACTCTGAAATGGTGAAGGTACCAGAGAAAGGATATCTCCATTTATAGATGAATCTGGATTATGGAAATTCCCTGGTTTCCCAATTAGATCAATCACATACTCCCTGATGAATAAAGAAGCATTCAAATGCATCAGATTTCGAAGGACTATGGTATGTAAGACAATATTCAGAATTCAAGAGAAACTTAGGATGTGTTTTGATGTGATTTGTTAATTACAAGATGAGTAACCAGGAAAAGGTATGATGTCCAGAAGTTCGTATGATAATTGTACATTGTTCTTAAATCTCACGAATACATTTCCATCGTAAACATTCTCATGAAAAATGCATTAATTATTATTACGGGCAGTACATAAACATGAGATCATCAGGAGTACAAAGTTTAGTGTAGACCTTTGCAGCTTATCATCTTCAACTCTGATAAGACACGAGGACATATGGTCTTCAACACAATACCTGCAGCCTCTTGCTACACGACAAGGCAATCCCACATAGTCAGCAAGTTTCTGCATAAAAAGTTTCATCCATTATAAATATACTATATTGTACTATGTTGGGACCATGAGATTGATAATAACCTTGAAGAGTATTGCCCTGTGCCTACAGAGTCCAATAGACAAGCTTCCAATGGGGACTATAATGTTATTCTGATGTTCTTTTATTCTCTTGCTAGCAGACTCCCATTGTACACAAAGATCACCTTGCTCAATTGGAAATGATCCCCTTAAATAAGGAAACTTAACATATTAAAAATGCTATAGACAAAGGGAGATTCAGTAAGCAGTATAAAGAGGAAGCATACCCCATACTCGCAGCAACAAGTTTAGCAAGTTTTTCAGCCAACATAAGAGGATTTTCAGCTGAAAAATATAGTTCCTGTGCTATATCCTCGAGATCCCTTAGCCGTGAATCCTTGTATCTATCAACAAGAATCACCTCCATGGATGCAGTACTGGCCTCAACAGCTTTTAGTTCCATTAAAGATGGCATACGTTTACCCTCATCAGAGTCATTGCACATCATCCACATATAGGGATCCATTCCAAGGATGTTGTAGAAACCATCTGATACCTTATCGTTATATGACAAGGTGCCATTAACCTGAAAACATGTTGTGAGTACTGATAAGTAGGTATTAAAAACATTTAAGGTATGTTAAATGAATGTATAAAGTAATAGAAGCGCTAAGAATTCAATAGACTTTACGCAAGGAGCATTTCAAAGATAAGAGATCTGTACGATAAATCTTGAGCCTTAATTTTTACTATTATAACAGAGAAGGGCACGCACAAGAAGCGGTTATTTCAGTGAGCAAAATACAACTTTTGGTGGAATTTACAAGGATAGACTTTGACAACTAAGACAGGCTCAGGTCATCTAAGTCAGGATTAACCTAAAAGAAAATCTTTAAGTACTTTCTTAATCGGAGATCTTTCTATCATACTAGTTTTATCATGCAGAACCCTAACATCGATCAGACACGAGGAAAAGCCACAAAGGAAGGAATATCATACCCAAAAACGATATGAAACAGACTCCGCGTCATAGGTAGCAACACCATGACTGCCACCATTCCCATGGCCTTGAACATGTTTAGGTTCTTCACCAATGGTTGCTTGATGTGTGATTCGTTTTGCTAGCGTGAGCTGCAAGTAATACGCCTTGCACCAACTTCGCACTTGATCCCAACGACCATCATCTCCTATATCACTTCCACCTACCAAATCCTCCTCCCTCACACTTTTCGTCACCTCCCTGCTTGAACCCAAAACAGACCTCGGTGTCACATTTGTCCCACAGAACAAGCTCCCTGAATTACTACTCTGACCATCGGCAAAGTCCCTATGTTCTCTAACATAGTCAACGCCCCGATGAGCGTTCTTATCATGGTTTACGAGTTGGCTATACTTCACATCACCAAAACCCGGCCCTCCTGCCCTTTTTTCCTCCCCTAACCAACTTTCTAAACCAGCCAACTGCTTATTCTTATTCTTCCCGTGACTCCATTCACTTTTACCATCACGAAACCGATCTCCATCGCTATCGCCTTCTTTATTAATCACGAAACCAGATCTCTTTTCCAACAGCTTTTCATGATCATCAGATTTCAAACACGAATCCTTAACCACACGTTCATCAAACTGCCTTGGAAAAAAGTAAGTAGCTCGATGCGGCATTTTTCGTTAAAAAAAAAACTATTTATATGATCCTTTTATTAATCTAGCCTAAATCTAGTAAAACCTCAACAAGAAATAAACAACTCCAGTAAACGTAAACTGATCGTACTCAACAACCAACTTTTTACGTGTAGTCGACTTAATAAATCTCAACTTAGAACGCATTTTCACTAGATTGAAATGAGCAACAAAAAAACTACTTACTATCACCTTTCAGTATCCGCAATAAGCCATCGACGAAGAAACAATATCAGCGTTGCTGGTTATCAACTTTTTTTTATAAATCTGGGACAGGTTAAAGTGGGTGGAAACTTGAGGAATGAGTTAGGACAAGTGTATAAGATGGCGTTTGAACAAGGTTTTCATATAAAATATGTCAGACATATAAAATATATGAAAGACTTTGAAGATGGAGACAGTGATAATATAAACTATAAACAATTTGCAGAGACAAAGAGTCACAATACACCCTGGCTTATGTTAATTAGCATCCTCGAAAAGGCGGGCTTCATGAGAAAAGAAAATTAGTTTTAGTAGTTGGTGGGATGTGACCAACAATCCATGATATTCAGTGTATCATGCTAAAAAAAATACATATTATATATATTAAACTAAATAAGGAATACAAATTATTTAAAAATAAATACTGGTCCTTTATTTTCTAATCAATAGAAAAACCTACTTTAATCTCTTTAAAAAAAATAAACATTTCACAAACCATTAATCGTTACATAAAAAAATAAAAATAAAATAATTGTACAATCGTGACGAGAATTAAATTGTCTTTCCATAAAGAAGCACTCTTTATTCAACTTTTCCTTATAAATGTTGAAATTTATGTCTAAAAAAATCAAATGTGATTTATTATTTAAATATCACATGTGATTTATAAAATCACACGTGATTTCCAAAATAACAAGTCACATGTGATTTTTTCAGATGCGAATTTTGACACTAAAACAAAACTCGAAAAAAAAAATGTTCGTCGAAAGTATATCGAAATACCCGTCTACTAAAGGGTATAAAAATTCTCATTGCGATTGTTTATTTATTTTTTTTCGCTTAACGATTTATTATTTGTAAGATATTTTATTTTTAAAAATGTGAAAAATGGCTTTTTATTTTGATGAAAAATGAGTGACAAGGATTTTCATTAGATCTATAGAAAGTTTGTGTTCTATATTGATCTCAACACTATATGCAAAGTATCAATGTTTAATGAAATAGATGTCTTAAAGATTACCATTCAAAATTTCAAAAAATAAATAAATAATTGCGTGACAAGTTTTTTTAATTATATATATATATAATTTATCCTCAAACTCTATTATATATGACATCATATTACAACTTCTTTTTTATTATTTTGTTAATTGATAGTTGATAAAAATGAATAAACACGTAACTATAAATGTTTGTCGCTATAAACTCTTGTTTGAATATTTGTCTAACATCTATAAAAAGTTTGTAAAAATTGATTAAATTGTTTACACTTATATACGAAAAATATTTTCATTATATATGAAAAATAAATTGTAATATCTAAGAAATACTCCCTCCGTCCCAAATTTATTGTCCCCTATTGACTTTTTCGGTCTTTCTTTCTCCACTTTGACTATAAATATTTTTGTTTGTGATATACAATTTTTGATAAAAACTATACAAAATTAAAATACATTTAAAACTCAATCCGTTCATATATTTTGTATTAAGTATTATGTAATATAAACAAAAATACTTATGGTCAAAGTTGAGAAGTAAAGACCGAAAAAGTCAAAATGGGACAATAATTTTGGGACGGAGGGAGTATGTCTGTACAAGTCACGCAGGTAATATCTAAGAAATATCTCGTGTGCTACTCGTGTAGGAGCATTAAACTTAGTTATTCAAATCCTGAAAAACACTTAATGCAAGTATTAGAAGTATATGCCGCGAATAGCAACATAGAAAACCTAATGAAGTAAAAGATTAGCGTGAAGCAATATATAGCACATAGCATGTGAAATTAACACATAAGAGAAGTAGTAGTGCGAATTACGCCTATCGTGAGGTTTTACAAACTATATAAGAGAAGTAACACGTAGTTAATCTGCGAACGCAGTACGCTCATGGCGATATCTTTTTCTTTTTTATTATAATAAAAACAATGGCACGGATGGACACACCGTGACCACGACTAATAGTTTTAATCGCACGCACAGACGCAGATGGATGTATCGTGACCGCATAGACTCTAACGTTTGTGGATGATCGCAGAGGACCACGGCTTTTGTCCAGTGCGCTCATGGCGATTGACTAGCATCGTGGTGCCTGTACGTGACAGTGCGCTCATGGCGCCAATCTGCGAAGATGTCCGAACGCACGGCCTAACGCGGGTAGATTTATCGTAACTGCGTTGTTCGCGGCTAAAAGATAAAGTAGGTCCGATCGTGCGGACGTAGTGCGGTTATAGGTAAAATCGTGTTTACCAAGTTTAAAATATTTACATAAAATCTTCTTAATATTTAAAAGATATGCGCAAAAAATATCGGGATATCTTTTTAAATTTTAGAAAATATTGGTAATATGTTATTTCCAATTTAAAAAGATCAAAATAATAATTTGAAGTGACATTGAAGTAATAATCACATGACGTTTACTGATATCCTTGCTTTTAAAGTGATATTAAAATCACATGAAGTTTACTGATTTGGTAAATTAAGTCTTACGCATGGCAGAACAAAAACGCAAGGGTTTTAGAGTTACCGACTTTAGAAACTGATTTCTGCTTTTCGGTAATATGAGAACACGAAACCTAGTTTATTCGTGGTCCCACGGATGGCGCCACTTGTTGATACAAAAGTTGAGCTTTCCTTGTTTGGACTCCTGTTCTCGTACCAATTAGACCTTAGTGCTTGAAACCTGCGCACTAAGAAAGCAAACAAACACCGTTAGGCTTATCATGGGATTGTCTCCCACGATTATCCTCCGGCGTGAGAGTAAGTAATCGGTTTAGGGTTATGGTTGAAGAGTTAGGGTTTTGTAATCGTACCTTTAACGAGAGTTATGTCGTTCTATATATAGGCGCAGAATCCTTGTAGGTTTCGTGCTCCTTACTCTTCCCACACATGGTGCTTATCCGGTCCATGGATCTTTATCCGTAAATAGAAGATCCTTATCTAGACCATAAATAGTTTGGTTGGGTTTGGGCCTACGTGAGTCCAACCCATTGGTAGTGCGGCCCAAATCATTGGTATGATAGCCCACTCGTAGTGGGTTTGGGCTTTACTAATGTTTATCATTTGGGCTCGTGACCCAAATATAGGCTATACGTCATCAATATCTAAAGACATGATTATTTGTAAGTTTTCATGTAAGATCAAGAGTGAATACTGAATATCAAGAAAGAGAAATTGCCAAAAGCATATATTAATAATAGATAGATTAAGCATGTCTTTGATCAAATATTTTGAATCTTTGTTATATTAAAATCTATACAATCTATAAAGTATTTTAGCACTTTCCTCCTAAATTTTTTTAAATTTCTATAAATAGCTTTCAAGCATTTAAAGAAAAAAAATAATAAAAAAAAAATACACACAAAACAAAAAAAACAAAACAAACAATATTTGCAACTATTTAATGAACAAATACATTACTTCAACACATATAATTAATACTCTTCTTAAATCATTCTTTCACTCAAAAGTATAATTATATTACGGTACCACATGGTACAATCTAAACAAGTTACTAATCATCTATTGTTAAAAAATAATAACCACAAGTAATTAAAAGACAATCAAATACAACTAAATAAGCTCAATGTACAATTATTTTAGGTATCATCACTTACAAATATTGACTTTTCAACACTTGTAATTAATGTAATATTTAAAACATTTTTTTAATAAACAAAAAAATATCATTAATAAAACACAATTTATAAACAACGCAAGCTACTAAACACTCTCTTTCTAAAATTTATAATATATTTCATGAATAATTTTTAAATAATAAAACCTTTTTTACATATAGTATAAACTTACGAAACACAAAAAGTAACGGATTCATATATTATGGAAACCGTAGAGGGGTGAATACGTTTTCATTTAAAAACTTAAATCTTTTGTATCAGTTGACCAATCAAGTTTGACGTAGTATGAAAAGCGTCAACTCTAATATTACAAGAACTATAGATATTATAAGGCAACAAATAAGGCATGTCACAAAAACACAAACTTAGACATACTTATCACACAAGAACAACTAACACAATATAAGCAACAAACCAAACATATATAAATGCAATGCAAAGTATAAATGTAAAGCGGTAAATGCAAAAATAAACGTAAAGAGATAGGTAAAGGAAACGCTAACCCGGACACGGCGATTTATAGTGGTTCGGCCACGAAGCTCCTCTTCGCCCTACTCCACTCCCCGAGTACGAAACTCGAGAGTTACTTCACTAATCAACAAGCTCCATTCTCGACGGAGAAAACCATACAACGTCGCTTACATTATTTTCCGACACTAAGCTAAATGTCGAGTACTAATCTTAGCTAGTACCAATCTACCACGATCCACCCAATCCTCACAAATCACACAAGCTACAAGATCTACATTATCTACACTCTATATACCCGATCTACCCGATCCTTGATAATCACACAATCAAAACGGATAAAAACGTATTAAAACTGATGAAAACGTATAAAAACGAATGAAAACGTATAAAACAGATAAAATTGTAAGAAAATCGGATGAAAACGTATAAAAACATACGAAAACGTATAAAATGGATGGTAATGGATAAAAACGTAAGAAAACGTATAAAAAACGGATGAAAACGTATAAAAATGTACGAAAAACGTACGAAACAGCCGAAAATGTAAGAAAAATGTATAAAACGGGTGAAAATGGAAAAAAGATGGATGAAAATGTAAAAAAACGGGTGAAAACGGATAAAAACGTATAAAAACGCATGAAGACATAAAAACGTATGAAAACGTATAAAAACGTACCTTAAGTCGAAAAACTTCAAAATTATAAACAGTCGTTATTATAAAGGATAGACGATGCAACGGTCTTTAACCAAAGGGGCTAACGTGTAAATGATAAAGGAACTAACTTAACACCAGTTAAACTAAAAGATCGGGTGTGTTATTTGTTTCTAAATTAAGGACGATCAATGCGACTCCAAACTTCGACATACCACAGGGACCATCCATGTAATTTACTCTGAATCTTTGCATGATTCTTCCTCTCATGTGGTAGTACGCTTAAATTTGGTGGAGAACCATGTACTTGGGCTCAACCATATGGGCCTTTTATTAGCAAAAGAAAATATAATTTTTCACATGATTGCAAATACTAAATAGTTATCCTTGACAACCTTAAGTTAATTTGTAAAAATAAAAGTTTCATATATTTTGTTGTCATAACGTTAGTATTTGAGTAGACCGACTATATTTTTGTTGGCTAAGATAAACACAACTTGTCTTTTTACAAGTTACAATAAAAACTTTATATCGCTCAATCCCATCAATTATCAAAAAAATTCGATTCGCCACGGTAGAAAACGATATATGTACCATTGCGAAAAAACTTTCTTATATGAAAAAATAAAAAATGAAAAACTAATATCTAATTAAAATTTAATGCATAAGCCCCGTTTGCAAGGGGTTATAACTAGTTAGTAAATAAAAAGACTTAACCTTATCACATAATCAAAATATAGCTCTCCTATTGATCAAATAATATTTTTAAAGCATCTTTTTTAACACTCCAAAATAATCGTTGTTTTTATAATATTAAAGATATAAAAGATCGTGATTACGATGATATTTAAAAAGATATTTATATTACTGTACGTTTTCTCTTGTCTTCAAAGTCACAAAATATATAAAGTTTATACTCTCAAAGTCGATTCTAGATATAAAATCATCCCTGCCCTACTATATAACCCGTCGTTTGAAACAGACTCTCCCTCGCCTTCGTCCCTCGATCACCAACAGGTATGTTCGTATCATATCTAGTAAGATAATGATCATCATTATGTTCAGTCATGCTTGAATTGTTTCTGTTTTCAGGATTTTTTTTTCTCGGTTATTTTGTGTACATGCGATCTTGGGTGGCTTGCATGGCCGCTTGGGTGCTTAACTTTTTATAACTGCTACTGGCTGCTTATTTGTTCTATTTTGGATTGTCTAAAGGTTGTTCATTTATTTATGTTACAACAAAGAAGTTTATGCGTATACAGGGACGGACTCACTTGAGACCCGCACCTAGTTTTGCAGTGCTACTTCAGTTTAGCCCATAACTACTTAATGGTTCGAATTTAGTACTTAAGATACAAGAAATTTGTGCAAGATCTTTTAAAAAAAAATTGTGCAACACCCTCCAGAAATTCCTAGGTCCGTCCCTGTGTGTATGCAACATCTTTGTCATCGGAAGCTAATTTGCTACGTACTGAGCTATATATACAATACACTCGAAAGCATACTTTGACAAAGAAACTGTTAGAAAGTTCGTGAGGATATACAACCATATGGATTGTATAGATGGATTGTGACTTATCATTATTATTATTTTTAAAAGTAACATATATAGACAATTCGATTTTGGATGTACGTTACTTGGATGATCTATAAATCGGGTGAACATTTAGCAGTTTAGATGATAATTGCTATCCTAGTTTTCACCCGATGCCACCACCATCATGAATCTAACAACCCATTAATGAGAATCACATGGCAAGCGAAGACAATGGAATTATACAAGAACGAAAATATAGATATCCAGTTACTTGTGAGTTCAATTTTACTAACTGTTTATGCTTAACATGTGTAAAAAAAAATTGATACACATTTGATGCATAGGTTAATACAGTTTTTTTAGGTAACCATGGTTTCCCACCTTTTGACCTTCAAATTATTTATTCGCCATTATAATTGGTCAAGAAACTGTGTTTGCTATTATTTCTTATTTTGAGTCAATTTTCATATTTAGTTACTTGTTACTCAAATGTTTTCTCCGAGAATTTCGGTAATTTAAGAATCTCAGTACTGATGAATAATGATTTTGCATTTACATTCCATTCAGTCTCTTACTATTGGCAACTGGTTTTCTTATTTTAACTATCTGTAAGGAAAAAAAAAGGAAAAAGATGATGAAGAAAAGCTTAGGACCATTAATGAAGTCAGGAGCATCCCTCCTACGCCCACAGTTAAAAGACATCCACAGCCAAAATAACCTCAAACCCGTGGAAAACATAGCACTCCAATACCTAAGAAAAATGCTCAATTCCACGTACAAAAACGAAGTATCCATGTGGGGAATCCCACTCACCAAGACTTCTGAAACCGAGAGATCTGACATCATCCTCTTAAAATTCCTTAGAGCGAAAGAATTCAATGTCCAAGACTCTTACAACATGCTATGCAAAAGTATTTCATGGAGGAAAGACTTTGGAACTGACTCTATTCTTAAAGAGGATTTAGGTCCAGGGTTTAATGATGGTCTTGCTCCCAGAGCTTACATGAAGGGATTTGACAGAGAAGGCCATCCAGTTTGGTACTATCATTATGGGATTTATCATTACAAAACAATACGTGATAATTACCTTGGAAATGCTGAAAATTTTCAGAAATTTATTAGATGGAGAGTCCAACTTCTTGAAAAGGCAATTAAGATGCTGGATTTTAAGCCTGGAGGTAGTAACTCTATTACTCAGGTTGTTAGTTATTGCAACGGGTTCTGCAGCTATTTTAACCCTGCGACTAAACCATTTAGACATAATATTCCGGATTTGGATGATTTTCTCAATGTGGTCTCAATAGAGTCTAAGGTGAATTCTAATCGCATCCTCTCAATTTTGGAAGATAATTATCCAGGAATGGTTTCTTATCAGGTACTTTTCTTAAAGTTCTGTTTTTCGGCAGCTACATACCCAATTAAACATTACACAATATCTATGGCCATAGATGACATAGAGTTTCAACTGAACCAAATTTGAAATTTAATACTTTAATTTGTTTGATTTTGTGTGTTTCTATGACTAGAGAAGCCTTTATTTCTAGAATCATTAATTTCTCCCTTAAATTTTCATATTATTTTTTTCGGGTTTGTAGATAATTCTTGATGTACCCTGGTACCTTAACATGTTATTGTCAGTCCGTGCTCGATATTTTGCTCGAAAGCACATGCTCAAATGTGTCATGGGTGAGCAAGGAAATTGTTTTGAGACACTCTTCAAGTTAGTATATCCTTCTTTACCTCCAATTAAATTCTTTAACGCTATACTTCCATGTTGGTAATCAACTTTTATATTTATCGTGGCGTTTAAAAAACTTGGACCAAATAGTATCTTAGCGCAAAAACCATTTCGGTTGCTAATGTATTAAACATTGTATTTTATTGTGTGGGATTTACAGGTACATAAAGGCCGAGCATATACCATACTTTCATGGTGGTATGGATGACCCCTTTCTGGACGATGTACGCATGCCACGGTACAAGGAACCGGTAATTTCTGAGTTCAAGATCAATGGTGGAGAAAAACTTGATGTTCAAATCGATGGCATTGTGGTAATATAACACTACTATCATTTTAATTCTTTTGTACATTATCAATGGCATTGAGACGTGTCTGTGATATTTTGTCTCTGCAAAATTCTCATTTTTCTAATTGGTATATTTGCCATCATTTTAGTCTTATGGAATATTTAATGTTAAAACAGTAAAAAAAAATGGTATATCCCTAATGCAATCCCAGATTTGGAATATCATGCCAAATTTGTTCCTGATTCCAATCCAAACTTAGCGATCGTGGTGAAGGAGCCAAGCAAGATGAAACGTGAAGCCTTACTATGGCATGACACTTATACAGCAGAAGAAGCTGGGAAAATTGTTTTAGTATTTGATAACACACCTAACAAGAACGGAGAGGTTATCGCATATCGGTATATAGTACAACATTTGACACTGATCAGCCATTTAAGAGAGAAAAAGAAAATAGTACAACAATCTATGTTAAAGGTCGCATGATTTTATCATACTGCATATTAAAAGATTTGTATCATATAATATTGGAGTCGTGTTTCGGACATTATATGTACATTTTGATACTATGGTTACAGAGGAAACATATATACTTTTGCTCGGTATATAGGCAATAGCATATTTTTTGCTTGGATACCAAATCTATGGATGTGGTGTTTTGTGTAAACAGGGGATTTTACTAAATTAAGTGCTTATATATAAATGTGTATATTAACCTCTTATTTGGAGAGAGACAAGCTTATGTCTCTCCCAATTAAGAGCCACTAAAGATTTTGGGCCCACTTTTCTCTCTACTAAGTGAGCCGTGGCGAGGCAGCATGGCTAACCCTCACGTCTTAGGAGTTATGGCGAAACTATAGCATTTTTTAAGGCGTAACTTAAAGCGGCACAAAATATGAAAAAATTTATAAATTTATATATTATATCATATTTGATATATATCGAGTTTACAAAAAGTGTTAAACATAAGCAGTGCCGTCTCTGAGTTTACGAAGGCCCTGTGCGAAATTCAGTTTAAAGAAAAAAAAAGGAGGCCTAAAATAGAAAGTAAATAATTTTCTTAAAAGATAAAATGATAAATAATCGTTTTCATAGTGCTCCGGCTAGCATTTTTAAATGCAACACTTTAAATCAAATACTTATAGTAACATTTAGGGAATATATATACATATCATATAAAATTTTTGAGGCCCATAGAATTTGGAGGCCCTGTGCGACAGCACACCTCGCACACCCTCAAATACGGCACTGAACATAAGTAATTTAGTCAAGAAACTATCTTTGCATATAATCTTCCTTCATTTCTTTCAAATAAAACATTTTTCATCGGAGTTTAATTAAAAAAATGTGTCATGTCTCATGCCTTTTCATGCATCATCTCACGGCACACCAGCCTTGAGCCGACGCCTTAGTCTATTTTGTAATGTGAAGGTCATGCCTCGCGCTTTAGCGACGCCTTATCGCCGCCATGGCGCGCCTTTTAAAACCCTGATTCTATATAACATGTGCTCATGTTCTTTTTGCTCTGATGAAACAATGGTAATACAATACACAATGAAGGGAATATTTGACAATGTTATTTCGTTACTTTGTATAATATTACAAGTTGGAAAACCTCGTACTTGTATTGTATGTTGAGAAGGCGGAATCCAGAGCTTGAAAGTCTCCATCATCATAAAATGGCTAGAAGTAAACAAGCTGATCATCATCAATTTTCCTTTAAACAGACCTCAAGTTTTTGATGATAAAAATTAGCGTCAAGTGAATGTGTTATCGGTTATGTGTTTCATTTCTCAAGAGCTGTACTTGGTAAAGGTTTTGGTTTGGTACTATAGAACTCATTTGATTTGAGAATCAAATAAGTTTTTGATTTTGCCAGGTCCCGTCATATCATAAAGGTCATTAGGAAAAAGATGAGACAGAGAAAAACCGAACTTGGCTCCATATGATGTTACGTTGTGGAAATCCTTATCAAGTTTGCATATTGTAAATATGCATGCAGAATTTAGGTTAAGTAATTACTGTACATAAAAAGCTCCTAGTACAAAACAAACTTGCATACTTAGCTATTGAGCTTAATAATATTTAACAAACATAATCAGTCTACAATACTTGAAAACATAATCAGTCTACAATACTTGAAACATAACCAGTCAAACTGGGTAAAAAGAATGTATTATTGGAAGTATAAACCTCGAGATGAAAATTTTATAAATATGTTTTGCAAAACAAAACTTGAAATACCCTATATGTTAGTTTCCTACCCAAAACATGCCAGCCTTTCCAGAAAACCAATATATTGTTCACACTTTACAGCTACGCCATCAGCTCTATAACATAACTTTAAATGGGAATTAAAGAGGTTTGACAATTGACTAACAAGTGTAAAAAGATTCAGGATCGAGACGCGCAACATGGTTTAATGTTGCAACGTTGATTAGGCTCAACTGATAAGTGAATTGTCCTTCCCTCTATATGCCTTCCTGTGGTCAAACTAGCTCTTAAATCTGTTGACCATGCATTGTATAATGTCTCTCCAACTTGCTCAGAGAATCCATTGTTGCTTATATCAAGTAATCGAAGATGTTTCGCCACTGATATGGCTGATGAAAGCTGTTGAATGAAAGTTGATTTTGACTCAGATTGATATGAATTCATGCTACCTTTATCAAGATCATCTACACAAGGCTTTTCATTTGCTAGCTCATCTTCTTCTCCTTCACTATCAGCAACCTCGAGGTCATATAAATTTCTGTTGACCAAAGTATTGTACTCGTCTTCAAGAGCATTTTCCGACAAGTTAAGCTCCTCTACAGACGCTTTGTCTGCTAAAGCTTGAAGAATACCAACAACAGCGCCAAGCCCAAGCTGGCACTTGCTCAGATTTATAACTTTAAGACGACAACAGGGGTTTTCAACTAGCGATGCCAAAGCAATCCCACCCTGCAATTGTAAAAGCAAACCTTAATAGCATCATATAGTTATCTATATTTTGATACCAATACAAACAGCAGACTGAAATAGTTTCATTGGTCACTAGTAGCCCCTGTGTACTCTTTTGTCTATTTGAAAACGTTTATGATTAATTAACTGTCATCAGATATGTTAGCACAACTATAATATTACCACAAAACTTGTCTAACTTTATTTTTAAATTGATTGATTAAAGTGAGTGTAAGCATTGAATACATTTTGGGCCGACTTTTGATATGTTTCCTTTTCTCAGCTACTTCTTATAATCCTAATAATTTGAGCATCAAAGAGTATATGGTCCCATTTATGAAACAAAGGAAGACAAAAATAGTAACAAAGATAACTTTAAATAAAAGGCCAACCTCTTGCTTGAGCGGATTCCCTTCAAGATTGAACTCAATAATACGACTGATGACAGGAGTCTCGTAAGTTATAAGTTTAAAGATATATTTTGATGTTAGAGAACAGCATGAAAAATCAAGCTTGACTAGCTGATGATTTGCTCTGTTCCATGACTCCATCAAGCGTATCGCTCCTTCCTGCAGATACAACCATATAAAATTTAACCAGATCTTTTCATGAAATAGAAAATAATAAATAGGGAAGATGTAAAATTAAAAATAGCTGGATTGCTTTCTCACAGTTTTGATGTTTGTACTTCCAAACATCAGTTCAGACAAGCGCGCTGTTGTGACAAGCTTACAAAGGCTGTCATTAGCATCCTCACACATTAGCTCTATGCCGCTTATACTTAATTTTGAGAAGCTGCAAACAGCAACAAGAAAATCAACTCTCAAATGGAAAATTAATCATGCAAATGATACTTTTTATCAAATAGACATAATGATGCACACCTCTTTAGAGTTGCCAGTTTGTTGAATAGATCTATCATGGCATTCCCAGATATGGGGCTGTTGTATCCTGTTGATTGGTAAAATGTTAGGCCTTTAGAGATTGATGAACACACAAGTTACAATCCAAGACACAGAGGTGGCAACATGGGTCGACGGTAAAAAATACTATTTTTTTGGGTTTTGGTTAAGCGGAAACACTCGTGTTATAAAATCTTATCGCAAATGATCAATGTGTCCAAATGATTACAGAATAATACTCGTACTAACAATGTAAATCTTAATATAAGAATCGTTAGGAGGTTTTTATAAACATTGGACGGCTTTAAAAATCTGTTACCTGCTTTTAAACCAAGTTCTTTTGAATTTTGCTTGCTAGGCCTGTTAAAACATAACCCGAAATCCTAGGGAGCGCCTCCCAGGAACATATCGATGATACAAGGAAAAAGGTGGGGGCGCCTCTTTGGAAGACCGGTATTTGGTCGGGTAAGAATGTGGACTATGACCTCCTCATGAAGGAAGATGGGAAGAGTATTTTGCGTGTTCTACAGGAGAGTGATGATGATGCTGATCTACTGTAGCAGCTGGATAGTTTTTTGTTCTAGTTTGTGTATGTAGTTAGTGTGGTCGTTTTGTGGCATGTCACAAATGATCTAGTGGTTGTTCAAGCGGTTGCTTGAGGTTAATGTGGTACTTCAGCCACATTCCATTGTACTTGAATGTTTTCTTGGTGTAATATATTTTACCGGGGAAACCCTTTGCCCAAAAAAAAAAAAAAAAAAAAAGTAACTAGATCAAAATTTCCACCTCTGTTCAATATATTCATTTACCTATGAAAAGCTCTTCAAGAAGGGATCCGGAATCTAGTGAATTGGTTAGCTTTTGGATTGTCCGAGATGTGAGGAAGCAATGCTCTATATTTAGACTATAAAGTCCTGAAAAAGAAAAAAGTTTACTTGTAATCAAACATCACTTCCAATACCCATTAGTCCATTACAAAAGGGAGGTGATTTGTACACCATTTCTTTTATCCATTCACCACTAAATCATGCATAGTGTTGTACTGTATGCATCACTGGTGTAATTTAGTGGTAGATGGCTAAAATAAATGGTGTACAAATCATCTCCCATTACAAAAACCATCAGCAATAGTACACCTGCCACCCTTTATTGCATATGGTTAAATAAAGTTCCAAGCTATCAACTGACTCAAAGTTTGATGACATTTATTATGCTGCATTGATACTCAGATGTATACAACAGAAATACCTTTGCAATTCTGCAATATTGTGGAAAGTTGAGAAGCACTTCCATCAGTCAAGCGATTCCCAGAGATATTAAGTACTTCCAAACGAGACAAAAGCTCAGTGCATTCACACATCTGTACGTTAAACAAAGAATTGACTTATACATACAATTTGTGAGGTAAAAATAAGAGATAAATTGTGTAAGTGCATCTGAAAGGTAAATATTATGAACAATGTGAAAATATCAAGTTAAATAATACCTTGTTTAAGGAAGTTTGACTAAGGCCAGTGCAGTGCAAATCCAAAATCAAACTACCAAACTTCTGATTGGATGACATAAATACTTGTTTTAATTTCTCCATACTGTCAATTCCTGGCAATATATATACAGCTTGTAAGAAAAAATCATTTCAGAAATTGCATGACCAAAGTACTTATTGGATGAGCCTAAGATTCAAGTATTATCACCTAACGAATTGTGGGAAATGTTTAGTGCAGCAATTGTCATGTGCAACTTTAAGGCATTTAGTAATGGTGCCGCTGGTACATCTTCCAGTCCACAATCAGAGGCATCAATCTCATCCTCAGATACCTGATAATAAATGTATTTTAATAATCAAGTAATAGTAAAGATCCACTTACTTATTACTAGTTCTAGAGATGGAAAATATGATAGATATGTGTTGAAATTGCCACATCTGATGAATACAGATGTAAACAAACAGTTAACATAAGCATCTACTTGTACCTGTAACTTGTACAGCTTCTTGAGCAATATCAGGTTGGGCGGTTGAGAGAGATCATTACAACAATCAACATAGAGTTTCATTAAGCGCTTGACTACCCAACCTACAAACAAAATCACATTTAATCAGGGTTATTATAATAAGCTTCTACATAGTACTATGGAAATCATGAAATTGGACACATACGATCAATAGAGACGTCAACCCAGCATTTCGGGCACATATAATCCTCTTCTGGGCTATTCAACATATCCAAGGATTCTACAACTTCTCCCCCACACTTGAAATGCTGAATGACTGGCAATAGGCCTGCCAACGAGAACGGTAAAATAAAACAGATATATCAGTTAGGGGTTAACCAACAAGACTTGAACCTATGTCCGTATTTAGATGATCATCACATGATAAATAATAGTAGGAAGCAAAGTAGGTGGTTTCACACAATAAAAAACATATCCAATCTTAAAAGGTATACTTACTATTTGACTAATCAATAAAATGCATTTGGTAAGACTGTTTGTATTCAAAATGATAACTTGAAAACTAAATATTGATTATAGAACATTTTATTCATTGCATGTTTTCTAGATACAATCCTACATTCAACTTCCTTGCCAAAACCAGGTTGAAAGCAAAATTAAAAGCCAATAAGAGCATACCTCTAGACCTGTTCTCTTTATAGAGTTTCAAGAAGTATAAGCATGCGACTTCAACTTTCAAATGTTCCATGTTCAGCTTATCACCAAATTTACATGAGCGTGGTTCTATGTGTACAAAGTCATCCTCTACTTTGAATATAATATGTTTCTGCAACAAACAACTAACAAGGTTATGGCTCCTAAATGAAGCAAAGAGAGAATTAACAAACAATATTCAAGAAATATTTAGTTTGAACTTGATACATTCATAACATGGGTATTGAACAATTCATAGAATAAGCCATCTATATGTAACAAATCATAAACCAAGCCACATGCATAACAAGCCATAATTTAAAGTGGACTGTGAGAATGTCATGGAATACTCACACATGATTCATCATCACAAGCATCAAAAATAGAGCCAGAAGGACCCTTCTTATGACAGATACTTGCAGAAACACCGGCATCATGTTTGAGACTATTCACAGCAAACGGAATCGTTGAGCATATGAAATCTTGTTCAGCTGGTGTGGATAGTTTCGAACTCCTACTTTTATGGGAAGAAGAACATGCTTCCAAATGTACAGGGCTAGAAGCACTAATTGCAGATTTCGAGGCAACTGGTGAGATATCCTGTCATGTGTCAAGAAAAACCACTGAGCTTTGATCATCAACTATCAATAATGAAAAAGACAATCAAAAGATATATATCTTACCTGAAATTCATTAACACGAGTATTCAGATGGTGACTCTTGACTGCAACCAAATAAACAAAGACATATATTTTGGCAGTTAAATTTAATGTGATAATAAATTATTATGAGAAAAAAATTAACAAATAGTTACATTCAGTAGAAGTGCCAACATGTTCTTCCATAAAATCTTCGTCGTCGTCAGAAAGGACCAGGCGACCCCGTTTTCGACTAGGTGTAGCTTCAGGTGACTTTGTTTGTTTTCTTAATTGGGAACCTTTTGAATGACGAAGTGAGACCAAAGGAACATCATCATCATCATCATCTACTAACTCATCATTTTCATATGATTTTGACACATTTAATTTTGGTGAATCAGACTTCATCAATACCACATCATCATCATCTCCCTCTGTATCAGTCTCAGAGCAGGACTCTCTAGGAATATTTACTCCTTCAAACTCACTGCTAGACTGCTTTAATTTGTCAATTTTTGACTGCAGCTTCCTACAAAAGAGCAAATAGTTACATCAGTTATTATAAACGTAATACAGCATGCACAGTTAAGAAGTTGCATATGACTTCCACCTCGTGATGATAAAGTGTGGTGTTTTTTTTTAACTAAAAGATCCCTCAGAAAATTTATAAAAACAGGTATGTGACTGATCCTTGAAGGTTTTTAGAAACAAACAGGAAATCTAACCCGTGAAGATGAAGATTTTGCCAACCGCATAAGGACGCACCCTGGATATCAGAGGAAGCTATCTAAACCATTTGGTTGGGTTATGTTTCAGCAAAAAGGGGAAAGCGTCAAACCAGTAGTAAATTTCCCTAAGTTGATGATTAACGCATAAAACCTCCAAAATCATAGATTTCAGAGATTTAATAGATTATTATTTGTGAAAATTTATAGTAAGTAATACATGTCAACCCAACCCAACCCACCCAGACCCAATGTGATCCTATCAGTACACCCGTTACCCAACTCATATGCAACTGATAGGTAGAGCCGTAGAGGTCAGGTGTAAGATTCAAACTCATGACATTTAGTTAATGATGAGATTCCAACCACTTGTGCAAGCCCAGATGCGCCAGTTAAAATGTCTATATAATATAAAATTTACTAAACACTTGAAAGTTTGGTAAGTAGATAACACTGTTTCATTACCTAGCCTCTTCAGCATTATCAAATCTGATCATTTGACTATAATGCATATTCTCCAGTGCGGATAGCTGGGCAGAAACAAGATTCGCTTCACGAGCAATTCTGCAACCAAAAAAAGATTAGATAAGCACTAATGAATCCTCACTCACTACTGCAAAATATGATATATAGTTCAGTAACGGACTTGACTTTAGTTTACTCTAGCACAAGGATATTGTTGATGTTTATTGCGAAATCATATCAAGCTCCATATGCCATGTGTTTGAATGTGCCATGAAGATATCAAACAAAGTTAACGGCTAATATGTTACATCGTTTATTTTGCAGATCAAGCACCACCCAGTAGCTTGAGTGATCAGAAATTGGTACCAACCACCAAGTTTTTGGTCAGCAAAATTTTGTGTTTACAAACGCTAGCAAAGAAGTATTTTCTATCAAATAATTATAATACAGGTCCTTTTATCATCATAAATATCAGTGAAAACTGAAAATTAAACATAACAACACTTGCCTGTATCCTTCATGAAATGCTTCCAAAGCATCTTCAAATTTACCAACTGAATCCAAAACATCTCCAAGATTGATCTTTGCCAATGCTTGCCCCTGCAATGACCAATCATTTCTAGGTAAAAAGCTGCACGCACACACACACACACATGACACTGAATCATGAAAAACCATCTACACTTTCAAAACATGTACTTTGCTGAACCCATAATCTGTGAAACTAGATATACGACTTTATAAATTAGTAAAAGCACATACCTCCAGGTTACCTATACACTTGTAGGTCTCCCAGCTTTTATGGTACCATTTATTAGCTTTATTAAAGTTACGAAGCTTCTGATAAGCCTCGCCTATAACTAGATATGAGTCGCCCAACTTCTCTTGGTCACAAAGCTCACTAGCTATTTTCTTCTTTTTCTTGGCAAACTCGCAATGCTATTAATGATGCATTAGTAGGCTGACATAAACTTAGGAACATATTATGAAAAATGTAAAGTTCCTGCATATTATAAGGTCATTTTCCCTTTTCATAATTTCTTTTTAATTCAAAGAACTTAGCAGCAAGTTACAATATAATTTAAAACGAACCTTCTTCCATGCAAATATGGTGCTTGATTTTTCTATAAGGCGATCAAGGGAAGCATTCTGCTGCAGCAAGCATTTCCGTTCACCCGATGTGCCTCTTGCCGTAACCATGTTTCTGGTCAGCTTCTTAAGATTCTGCTCTTCTTTCGTTAGATCCTCCATAACCTTAGTGGCTTCTTTTACAATCTCTATATTCTGGTTAATTTGATCAACCAAAGCATGTTCATCGTCCATAGATTTTGCCAAATTCATTGCCCTTCGATAACATTTTTGAGCATCTTCATATTTCTGCACTCTATAATGTAATTCACCAAGGTTAATGAATCCCTTTGCCTCACCTTGACGATGACCAATGTTTTTACAAATCACAATATCTTTTTCAATGTGCGTTTTTGCCTTATCCCATTTCCTTAATTCCATATACACATTACCAAGATTGTGATGCAGACGTGTGCGCCCATCATTATTTTCAGCCACCTCTTCTTCATCACATATTTGTAATCCCTTTGTGAGAACTTTCTCGGCTTCCTCCAAGTTATCAAGATCCATTTCAACCATTCCAATATTATTATGACAATCAATGTATTCCTTTACAAAAGTATTATTCGGAATATTGGATCGTCGGTTTTCCTTGAGAGTACGTGCAAGTTTCATGGCCTGGACAAAATACTTTTTGGCGTTTCGAAGGGAGGTTTGATCACTATCAGATTTTAAAAACATTTCATGGTATGTTCGACCAAGTTGGGTGCTCGCTCTTTGCTGCTCAACCAGGTCATCTGTATCTTTTGCGAGATCCAAATGCTTTTTCTGCAATGGGATATGAGATCAGGGAAATACTAACATGTACTAAGATTCGGTTTATTCAAACTTTGTTATGCTGAATATAGTCCAACTTTAATTTCTCATTTATCATGTTTTTTATCATCTAATTTATAGCCCTTATCTGCTTACAAACAAGCAGATAACCCCTTAAATCTGCAGACTATCCAAATGCACAATATGGCAACTGTGACAGATAGAGCTATTGTTTTGGTCCAAAAATGAAATGTAACCTATCAATCGGTCAACCCCCCTTCCCTACTTTAAGGATTTTTGGCATCACTTCACTATGGGGTGTTTGGAATTGCTTACTATCCTTAAGCGGAAGCAGTTTTGTGCCAACTAAATTGCTACTGCTCGAGTGCTTATATTGAGGTAAAATAAGCAGTTTCTCATACACGTGGTGAGCTACTTATTTGGAAGTGCTTCTTCAGATTTAGTTTAATATTACTTTTTTACCAACATACTTAACATAAAACCTTGTGATTAAGGTTTTCCAGCAAATAATTATCCTTTCCGTTTACTATGGCATTTTTAACAAAACAAGCAAATCCAAACACGTATATTTTACCAGGTGGAAGGCCCTTTACCCAAAAAAGCAAATCCAAACACTATTTCCCGAAATCCTTATTTTCAAACAGCTTATAAGTAGCCATCTATAAACAAAGTCCCAAATACCCCCTAAACCCTAAATACAATTACTAATTCACCAACTCTTTTAAAAATAATTTTCGGCATCACTACTACCTAAACTCTCACTACACAAAAAACCAGTGGCAGAAGAAAAATTAGAAGTGACCGGGTGCACACAAATATTTTTAACCATAGAAAAAAAAAAAAAAAAAAAAAGTGTGATTTCAATAAAACGATTTGATTTCAACATAAATGGAGTCTACTTTCACCTACTAACGGATCAACTAAGCAAGTTCTAGAAACACAATGCCTTTAAACCAGGTGCATTTAAGAAACATTTGGAACTTTTACGAAGAATAGCACCACAAATCAAAATTCCATCGGTCCCGTGATGCCACTGGACGCCCCCTAGTTCGGCCACTGCAAAAAAACTAACCCAAATACGCGACTTTCCGCCCTAACAAACTAGCCCAAATCAGCAGCAGTTTGGATGACACAAAGAAGGATTCGCCCCAACAGCATACATTAAAAACATATACATCAAACAATAAACATAAATTATATAAAAAAACAACTACCTGATACAATAAAGCATCACTAAAATTTTGCAATCTAAGATGAACTTCACCAAGTGACTGACAAGTAGGCAACAAGTCTTTCTCAATTAAATACTTATTGGAAACATCGAAATCGCGACGTAACCATGTTAGCGATTTAACGTATTCGCCTCGGTTTTTATAAATATCACCGATTACATTCGCCCATCTTGCTTCTTCTTGATGGTTTCCTACTTCTAATGCTGTTTCGTATCCTCTTTTTGCTGCTGCTAAAATGATTTCTTCTTCATTTTTCTTTTTCATTTCTTGATTGGCAAATGAATTAATGGATGATGGATGAATTGAGAGATTTGGGTGTTTTTTTAATAGTGTTTTTTGCTTTTGGTTTTTATTTTGGGGATGTATTGTTTTTTTAGAACGTTTTCAGTTTCCCGCCCATAGACACAATTTCACCGCTAAAAAAATTTGTGTTTTTTTAAGTCGCAAATTGGAATGGTATTGGGTACTTCAAATATTGGGGTGTGTTTGTTAGAATACGGATCCTTGTGAAAAATTACAAATTGTACAAAGCCATTCAGAGTGTGACACGTGTCTCTCACTTTAAATTATACATAAAATCCGTTCAGGGGTAATTTGGTTTTTTGGCCCATTTTTTTTTTTCACCTCAATTTTCAAACGCATATATCTCTTAAACGACAAACTTTTAGAAAAAAACCAATTTCACCAAAAATTTTAAAATTTGATTCTCTTTAATTTTGTATAAATCGTTTTAATTTTTTGACAAAATTTCACCGTTGGTCCCTAAACTTGTCACGATTCGCGTGAATCGTCCTTAAACTTTTTTTTTTTCATTTTCGTCCATGAACTTGTCGATATTGGCGCGGTTGGTTCTTTTGAGAAACGGACATTGGGTTGCAGCGTTAGCTGACGTGTCAACCATGGCTAGTTTAGTCATTTCACACCAAAACACCTCCAACAGTAATTCTCGCCATTGGTCCCTAAAAGATATCTGCAAGAGTTGTTGCTACAGTGATTTGCGTATTTCATCCCTAAAAGTTTGCTATAAAGAAGGTTCTATTCACTTTTTCCTGAAGCCTTCGCTTTCCAAGATACGCCTGCAAAAAACTTTCTCGTCCAATCACATCAACGTCAAAATCACAAAAGTATCGAAAATCGTCCCGAACAATGTCCGCACCAATGTGGAAGATGCGCAAAAGAGGAGTGACAGTCCCTGCAGATGAGTTGGAGGCGCAATGTGAGAATGACTACGGTAATGAGTTTAAGTCCAGTTGATTTGAGCTTATTTTGCTGTTAGCTTGTGTTTATATATGTTTAGGTACTAAGTAATTGACTTTATATTGCAGAATTTCATCGCAATTTATTCACCATACGAATACATCATGGTGGGGCATTTATGCGTTTCCCTAACAGGGAATACGTTGGTGGTACTGAAGACATATTTGACATGGTGGATATTGATGTATTCTCAGTCTTTGATCTGGACCAGATGGTGCTTCAGTTGGGCTACACAGGTCAGAATGAGCCTCTGTTTTACCACTATCTTAGTCCTATGAGTACTTTAGACCACGGCTTGTTTCCCCTGTCATCTGATGATGATGTCACATGTTTGGGTTATCTAGTAGGTGGTTTCAAGTTGATATAAGTGTACATAGAGCACGGTTGTTCTAGGGTCACTGGTAAAACAAGGGTAGTAATAGAGGAACTTGTGTCTAGTCCACCTAGAGCCTCTAAGGTAACTAAACCTCCTCAACTGTTGGCCCTGACATAGCCTGATAATACTGATATTGTTCCACTTCCAGCCAACTCAACTCAAGGTACCCATTTTACACAACTGACTTTAAGTGAATGTGGTGAAAATCAAAACAATGACCTTCCCCAGATTGATTCACAATTTGGAAGTTTAAATTTAAGTTTCACCCCAGTTGTACCTGCTAGTAAGGAGATTGTGGCCAAAAAACTTGCTGATATAGTTAGGATGATGGACTTTGATGAGAATGAGTTAGATATGCCTCTTTCATTTAGTTATTTGGATGCCATGAATGTCGACACCACTAGTGGATTAAGTCCTGATGAATATTTTGGTGTTGCTGACCTGGACTTAAATGTAGGGTTGCCTGTTTTTGGCCTAGATGATCCCCAAACACAAATAGCTGAGGGTCAACATGATAACAGGCAAGAGGCACTAGAGGATGAGGTTCAGCAGGGTAATGGTGTCGGGCCACAAGAGGATGAGGAGGTGACATTCATAATGTGAACGATAGTGATTATGAAAGAGGGTCAAGTGACAATGCAGGTTCAGGTGATGAAGGAGAGGCTGCAGTTATGAATGATGAAGGACACATTGGAGTTGAGCCTCCTGTGCAAGTAAACGGTTTTCATCTAGCAAGGGATAATCCTTATGTCAGTATTGGCAACAACAGTGCTGATCAAGTAAATAAGTATAGACTAACAGGGAATAAAGCTTATGACAGCATTGGCAACAGCAGTTTAGTTGGAGAGGTTGTAGGTGGAGTAGAAGCTGTTAGTGTTGAAGGTTTCGAGAGTCAATCAGGTTCTGATGGTGAACCAGATTCAGCTGTTAGGAAACAGTTAAGGGAAATAAGAAGAGCAATTGGAGTTGACATGTCAGAGAATCCTATTATGAAGTATTATTTTTTCACTGGACAAGAGTTTTCAACCCCATAAGAGGTGAAGGAAAGAGTATACATGCATGCAGCTGAGAGCATGAGAAATTTGAAGTTGGTCAAGAATGATGGTATTAGGATAAGAGTTGTATGTGATAACCAAATTCCTGTCTTTACAGAGTCAGTCTTAAGTGGATCAACAGGCCCAACTCTAGATACAGGTGTTGGGCCTAGTGGATCAAGTGGCCCATTAGGTAGAGGGAGTAAAAGAAAGAGAAACGATGTAGGAACTTCTGATGATGTGTATGATGAATGCCCCTGGGTCTTGTATGTTGGCAAAGACAAAGTTAGGAAAAACTGGATAGTAAAGACACACAAAGACAAACACACTTGCCTTCAATCAAGGGAAATCAAACACTGCACTTATAAATATTTGGCAAACAAGATCTATGACCTAGTTAAGGTTTATCCAGAGATCCCAGGAAAGGCAGTTCAAGACCAGCTCCAGCGTGAATTACATCTTCAGGTTTCTATGACAAAAGCATTCAGGGCCAAAGCTAAAGCAGAAAAAGATGTTGCAGGTGATCACAACCTGCAGTATATGATGCTTAGGGACTATATTGGTGAATTGCTGTCTACAAACCCTAATACGACTGTGAAGCTTGGAATTGATACAGATTCTGCTAATCCTAGTGAGACTAGAAGGGTGTTTAAAAGAATATATGTTTGTTTGGGACCGTTGAAGGAAGGCTTCAAGGCTTGCAAAAGAGAATTGTTGGGGCTAGATGGTTGTTTCATGAAGGTCCTTATCCAGGCCAAGTGTTGGTGGCTGTTGGACTTGATCCTAACAATGGGATTTACCCATTGGCTTATGCCTTGGTGGAAGCTGAAACTAAGAGTTCATGGTCTTGGTTCTTAATGTGCTTGGGTGATGACATAGATCTAGGCCCTAGATCTAACTTCACATTCATGAGTGATAGACAAAAGGTTAGTAAATGATGGTCCTCTAGTTGAATTCTTTAATAACCAACAAAATATAAATTATTATTTTGCTAACTTTGTTGGTTTATGCAGGGACTCATTCCAGCCTTAAAATTTGTCTTCCCTAATGCAGAACACAGATTTTGCTTGAGGCACATTCATGAAAATATGAGGCAGCAGTTTAGTGGCTTGGAATATAAGGAAGCTTTGTGGAGATGTGCATCTGTTACAACCCTGTCTGGTTTTGAAAAGTGTATGGAACATTTGAAGGCTATGAAGAAGGAAGCACACGAATGGTTGAGCAAGATACCAGCTGAACATTGGGCAAGATCTCATTTTTCTGGTAATTGTTTGTTTGTTTTCAACATATAAAAAAAAAAAAAAAAAGGTTCAATAGTAGACATGTATATCATTTAAGTGTTTCATATTTTTGTGGTGTAGGTAAACCAGTTACATATTTATTGATCAACAACATTTGTGAGGTGTTTAATGGTAAAATAGCTCCAGCAAGGGACAAGCCAGTCATTACACTTTTAGAGTACATCAGAGAATACTGCATGAAGAGAATAGTAGTTGTACAAGGTATAATTGACAAAACTGATGGGCCTCTAACCCCAACTGCAGCTAAAATATTGGGAAAGATTAAGAGCGAGGCTGAATCGTTGTGGGTGATATGGAATGGAGGAGTTAAGTATCAGGTAACAGGGGCATCGGGTGATCAGTGTGTTGTGAATGTACAGGATAAGGTATGTACATGCAGGAAATGGGAATTGACAGGGATACCTTGTAAGCATGTTGTTGCAGCCTGTTGGAATATGGGACTCAATGGCATTCAAGTTGGACCTCATGAGTCTTGGGTACATAGCTGTTATTGGTTGTCCACATGGAAGGAAGTATACTCTCACTTAGTGGAACCAATTAGAGGCAGCAACTACTGGGAGAAGACCACCCATGCTACAGAGCTCTTGCCACCAAAGCATCATGTCCAGGTTGAAAGACCAAAGAAGAAGAGAAGAAGGTCCAAGTATGAGGATGCACCCTGTGTAGATTCTGGAAAACTGACCAAAAGAGGGAGAGTTATTACTTGCAGACTCTGCGGTAACGCTGGACACAACAAGACTACATGCAAAGGACAAGGTCAACCTCCTAGAAAAGGTAATTATTAGACTCATAGTTATGTTTTTTGATTGTTTTATATTTGGTACTTTTTTATAACCTGTTTTCTTATGTAGGTTTCAACAAAGCTGGAGCTCGGCAATATAGTTATTCAAATTTGTTGTTGTTTTGTAATCAACTTTCTTGGGTTTCTTATTTTCCCCAGTTCTAATTCCCAGACCTATAACACCACCACTTACTTTGTTTGCCTCAGCACCAGCAGCTTTTGTGACTACAACAACACTTCCACCTGTGTTTGCATGCCTCCAACACTTAACATCCATACAACAAATAAAGCATCTTTCATCCAACACCTGTACGTGTGGATCATTACCAGTTCGAACACCCAGACCTATAAAACCACCACTTGTCTCTCTCTTTAAATTTGGACTTGCAGGTTGTGCCATATCTTTGGTTTGGATAAATTTGGAATAAGATGAGACTTTACTTGACTATCCAAGTTGGTAGGATCATTTACTTTACACGGCTGGTTGTGCCATATTTTTCTATTTTGAAATACACCCGTTTGACTTTCATTGTGTGAGGTAGGTTAAGGAGTATTAAATGCTCACATCAATTGAATGTGGTGGCATTTTGTGTTTGAAAATGACTATTTTGGCCTTGGTTATGCAAACACTATTTTCTTCTCATGTCTGCACACATGATAAAAGTAAGACATGGCATGACTTGTCATAGGGCGCCAAAGACTACTTTTTTATTTACTGTCACGTGAATACTTTTGCATTTTGTAAACACTAAACAAGCAAAAGTTTTCCTCTATAAAACAAAAGACACCAACCAATCTTCCACCACCCAATTCTAGCTGCTGAAATAATGAGTTCCAAGAACAAAGGTTGTTTCAAACACACCCTCAATTGCAACACCCTGATCCTTTCCATTTGTCACATACTTTTTTTAAATGGTTTTCTTAACTTGTTTGCAGAAATCATTTACGTTAACAGCAGTGACTCATGCTCCATCAACAACTGGAGTGACTCAACTTCAACCAACAGCTGGGAAGGCTATTTTCCAAAGACTTATTCAGGTTCTGTGACCAGAAAGATTGATGCTAGGAAGTTTAAGAATCTTAAAAAGACAGAGAAACAACTTTTTGATGAAAGGGAAAAGGTGATAGGCCTTCCAAGTGATCAGTTATGTGAAGATAATGGTATCAAACCATTTACTCCAGCAATTGCCAAACCTTTTCCAAAAGGTAATGGTAAAAAGAAAATGTATTAGTTGATTTAGGACGTAGTATGATTGAATAATTTTGTTGTAACCTGAATAAACATGTTGTTACCCTTTTGTACTAGTTTTTTGGGTATTTGTAATTCAAGCAGTTGAATGGTACACTAACCATGTACTGCTGATAAGATAACAACAGTACCAGGACTAACTAGTTAATACGGTTAGAAAAAATTTTGTACTACCAGTATTAACAATCTAATACTGTTAGATATAAGGAAGTTAGTACTGTTGAGCCTTCCAAACGTGTGAAGTCCACCCAAACCAAACCATTAAGTACTACCACTTATCTTTCTCATGAAAGACTATTAATTTTGTTCCCTGTTACTCTTTTGTCATTTCAGAAAATGAAGACGCAACTTGTTTTAAACGATTGTTCTTTAAAATAAAAACAAACATAAGGCTGTAGTTTCACTTAGGGAACTCAATAAACCATAAGGGTCTACTTTGACTTAATAAAGTCAACTAAGTGACCCATTATTGTATATTCACTTGTAAACCTCACTTTTTACTTTCAAAACTGAACATGGGTAAAATTAACTTATTGCAATTTATATTTGAGCAATTGCATATGCAGTATAGTGTCGTGTTGGGAATAATAAACGAATTTGACTATTAAAGTCAACATATTTTTTTGGTCAACAATGAGAATAATATCAGTATTAGATATACACATGAAAATAACCATAAACTGAAGGTCATACGGGTGGATAAATTGAAAGTCAAACGTACATCATGAAAATAACCATAAACTTTATTTGCAAAAAAATACAAATAAATTAATAAAACATGCAATTGAGAAAAAGGAAACACACAAAATCAACAATAAAATTATTATTAAACAAACTTTTTCCAGTACACAATTAAATTAATCAGACTCATATGACTTATACAATTCATCATACGAGAATGTTTCTAAACATTCTTCTTCCTCTTCTTCATTACATATAACATATTTTTTATTCTTTTTATCCCTTTCTTCTAATCTCCTAACAGCATTGATCTCCTTCCAATGCTCATCGACCCTCTTTTTTGCAGCAAGCCTGCGTCTTTCAACTTCAGCAGGACTTGGAGGAGCAGCCTTCTCCTTTTCTTCATCTACCTCCTTCTTATCCTTATCGTTCGAGCCTTTTTCCAACGAAGGTACGTCTGGCTCTTTTGGATCTTCCCTTGCTCGTTTCATCACTTCCTTGTTTTCTTCTTATGTGTTGTTGGTAGCAACAACATCTCTGCCTCTCTTGGTTCCTGACATTTTACTTACACTTTAAGTTGTTTGATGTTTGCTAGTATTAGATTGGTATGCTGCATAATGTGGCAGTAACCAATATATAGACACATAATGGGAAAAACGAAGAGTCTGTATTAAATTCTACAGCCTTTTTTTGGACTCTTCGGTTCCCAATTATTTGTTGGAAATATGAACACATTTATATTTCCATTTTATTTGGGAATGTATATATGTATTGTATGTAATGGGTTGGGTTGTGTTAGGTGGTCTTCACACGGCTTTATTGGCTCACCAGCATTAAGTTTTTTATTTTGAACAGTAGTAAAAATTTAATAATGTTAGTGCAAATATTTACCATTAAATGAAAGACAACACTTTTTATTCAACAAATACATACAAATCAGAGGTACATTCCCAAACAAAATGAAACTATAAATGTGTTCATTTTTCCAACAAATAATGGGGAACCGTTTACACTTTATGGAACTATAAATGTATACATTATAATCTACCGTTTGACTAAATGTAAGTCAACACTTTATATTCAATCTAAATACACTTCAAAGTTACATTTCCAAACAACAATTTTATGAAAATGAGTACGAACCACATAGGTTTACAAGTGAATAATCAAAATGGTTCAGTTACTTTACTTTATTAAGTCAAACTACAGCCTTATGGTTTGTTGACTTCCCTAAGTCAAACTACAGCCTTATGGTTTGTTAAATTCCCTAAGTCAATCATATTATGTATTGAACAAGCAAACAAAATACTTCACAATAACAAGCCACATTCACTTGATCACAAACCATTACGATTTAGCCATTATTCAAACAATAAATTTCATTGATCATTGACAACCATTACAGACGACTGCTTCACCACCCAACTACCATCATCTACTCGAAAATACTAAAATCATTCACCCACCACCATCAGAAACTAACAATAACTACTACACAACACATGTCAAGCAGTTAAATAAACATACAATGCAAACAAAACCCAATTGATGATGATATATGATGTGTGTTTTTTCACACATCGTTTTTAGACTTAAATCAGACCAAATACACCAAATACTAACCAAATATGCCAAGAGAATGTGTGTTTATGTATTTGTGTATGTGCAGGTACGAATATGTGAAAAATGAACAAAAATGATGCAAAACCGACAAAAACGAGCACGAGATTGGAAAAAGGTCAAAAGTCGGAGCCGGGGAAGCAATATGATCAAAGAAAGCTCATAATTTCATTAGAAGTCCTCAGTGATTCATCAAAGTTTCATATTTGGTCCCTGGATAAAGTTTGGAGAGATTGGAAATTTTAATCCCTGCACTTTCAGGAAATTACATAAATGGTCCCTGGGAATAATAATTCAAAGGAAAGTCAAAAGTGGTCCTCCAAGAATCAGAGATTATAAAAAATGACCCTTGTAAGAAAGTTTGAAAAGTTACAGATTTGGTCCTTATGGTTTACATAATTACAACAAAAGTCCTTAATTTTATTTACTACTCCTAAAACAAATCTGCTAGCCCAAATCCCTAATGCCCCAAAAGCCCAAATTATACTAAAGCCCACCACCCAATCCACTTAATCCTTACCCGGTCCACCATTTAACTTACCACATACCCAGGGTCAAACGACCCGGTCAACACAAACACAATAAAAACACCCAAAAAAACATTCCCGCCCCCCAAATATCTATTTACCCAGAAAAATCACTATTCACCAAACCCTAAAAATCACCACACACGAAATTACCTTGACTAAGTAATAATTACCCATATGATTGGAGATTCTAGAAGCCCTGACGTATGACAGAGGGTGTCAGGGGGTACGTGGACCCATAGGAGAGCATACGGAGGATCAATCACATCAACTAATCAATCAAACGGTGGATATCAAAAGCTTAGGAACCAAGGGCGATCTGAGGGCTCATATTCGTGCAAAGAAACACAATTTTGACATGGATCAGTGACGTGGAGGACCTAGAAGCTTCACCCAAGCTCCCTGCCTCAACTATATTATCCCCCCTCCATCACAGTTAGAAGTGCATAGGTTTTTAATAATTTTAAGCTTTTCTGTTTTAAGTTTTTATTGTAATATTCATTTTAAAGCATTGTACTCAATTTCCTATTCTTAATAAAATTCTTATTTCAGTTTTATTCATATTGTCTTAATATTAGTTGTTAGCTTATTCTGTCTTAAATTTCTCGTATTAGTTTAATATTACAATCAATAGCTTTATTTAAATTCAGTATCAAGTTTTATGTTATTACTTTTCACTTTTATAGAAAATCCAAAAAAATAAAATAAAAAAATAAAAATCAGAAAAATAAAAAATATCTCAAATTAATTTCTATTCATTCAAATAGTTTGTTTTCTGTTATTATATAAGCTATTTAGTTCACTGTTTCAACAAAATTCCAAATTCTCAAAAAGGTCAAACAAAGTCATCTGTTAAGCTTATTGAGATAAGCCAGCTTATTTTGGGATAAAAGGCAGTCAAGTAGGAGCACTTGGTCTGTCAAAAGACAGGCAAGCTTAGTAAACCCCCTCTTTTCATGCTGAGGGGGATTTGGTTGTAAGTTTTCATTTATTTTAAACTTCAATTGAATCAGTAGCTTATAAGTAGTTTAGATCTGTTTCATTGTTTTGTTTTCTGCTTAATTACATTTGTTGCATCATAAGTAGTTTCATTTATATTTGATTGTGTTTAGTTGGTATAACTGTTGCATTAATCTGTCACTTCCTGAGAATTGAGTTTGTGTTTGTTGAATCTGAATTTTCTGTATTGATACTGATTTGGTTCTGAGATTAAGTTTGGAATTGATTTGGTGTTGGATTTGAGGTTTTAGTAGCTCATATAAGATTTGATAGTTGATATAGGGGTGTTTGGATTAGTTTAGTTTGCTAGTGTTATTGTTAATTCAATGAGTTTTGTTGGTATAGACATTAAATTTAGGCTGCATTTAGGATTAGTCTAGCATAAAAACAAGAGTTCATTTAATAAAAAGTCAAAATCACTTTTATTTCTTCATAATTTCATATTTTTAAGTATTGTAGGTTGCATCATCATATTAGCAGTTAGATTAGTGTAAGTTTAAGCTTATTTCAATCACATTTTAGATTATTAAAACATTTTCAGTAAGAAATTAGCTATCAAAATCCAATTTAGTCAAAGTTCATTTGCATTTAAAAAGTCAAATTTTAATGAGTATCAGATTTTGGTCACAACTTTGAGGGTACTTCTAGGATTAAATTTTGATTGGAAATTTATTTGGTTTACTGTTTTAAATAGCTTAGCAGTAGGTTAATCATAAACAAAAAGGAAATTTCAGTTTGAACCTCAATTGCTTATTGAAAATTAGAGCTTAAGTTAGCTGTTTGAACCTTAGTTTCCCCTGCACCACAGGTTTTGATAGACTTTCTAAGCATCATTAGAAGTATTAAATTGATTCTAGTATCTGATATTTTGGTTCATTTGAGATCTCTAGTGGTCAGTCAGTGTTTTGCCCCCATAAGCATTTAGTTCTGAGCTTATTTGCTCAGCTTATTAGTCTCATCTAGTTGAGTAGTTGGAACCTTGTATCTGTTATCCAATTCAGGGCTGCACTTGGGAAATATTGATCATAATCTGAAGTTTGTTGCTCACCTAAGTTCATTTATGCCTCTATTTGCTTAATTTGTTGTTGGTCTGAGATCTTTGGCTTATCCTGTTTGCTTATTAGCTTTTTCATCATTGCTTATTTGACCTGTTTGGGCCCAAATTTGTCTAACTGAGTGTCATTTGGTCTAAGACCTATTCATTAAGCTCATTTTAGTCTAAAAATCAATTGGTCAAAGGTTTGGTCAACTTTGGTCAAAGTTGCTTATCAATAAGCACTTTCTTATAAGCTGTTTCAAAGCAAAAAGTAGTTCTAGTGCTTATTATTCAACTTTTAAATTTTTCTTAGGTTTATTATAATATTTTAGATTTTTCCTAAATTTTTCATATTTTTCCAAGTTCATTTGCTATTTTTCTTAATTAATTTTCATTTTTAATCAATTTTTATTACTTTTTAATTACAAAAAAAATCCAAAAAAAATCAGAAAAAGCCAAGAAAAATCCAAAAATATTTTTAAAATTTATTTTCATTTATTTTAGAATTTTAGAAATTTATTTTCCATTTTTCCCATTTATTTTGAATTTAATTTAAATTTTTAATTAGATTTAATAGTTTTTAATTCCCAAAAATTACCAAAAAAGCCAAAAAAATTAGTTTTAAGTTTTAAAATTACTTTTTAGTTATTTTATAATTTTCAAATTTTATTTTTCATTTTTCTCACCTTATTTGCATTTTCTTTTAATTTTTAATTAGTTAAATAGTTTTTAATTCATAAAAAATAAATAAAAAGTAAATAAAAATATTTGTCTCTTAAAATTTTTCTTTTATCATTTTTAACTTTTAAAAATTATTTTCAAGTCCATAGGAGTAGTGTAGCTTAAAAGTCGCGTTTTATTTCGTACGTTAACGTTTAATTTACATTTTAGCGTACGGTTTCGATTTCACGTTACGTTTCTAGTTGCCTTATTTGAAATGCGTGCTTAAGTGTTTATTTGTGCTTCATTTACTATTTCATTAGTATAATCTCATAAAAATTACTTTTTACCACTTTCACGACACGTTTCACGAATCGGGAATTCGAAATTCCATTCATCCTTCACACGGACTACGACCTCGGGTTATCCGTATTTCTTTGCGGATCTCTTGAGTAATACTTATACTATAATATAACTTGATTTTCAACGAATCAATTTTGGCGCCGCTGCCGGGGAAGGTTGAAGTGAATTTTTCGTTTTCGTTTTTCGAAATTGTGTTTTGAAAACCTTCCTTGTATAAACCAAAAATTGAAAAATCAAAAACACTTTTCCTAAAGTGTTTTCAAAAATACCAAAAAAAAAAAAAAAAAAAAAAAAAAAAAAAAAAAAAAAAAAAAAAAGTTACAGACTCGACTCTCCCGTTGAAGGGTGGGCGTTGTAAACCAAATAAACTTCCCAATATAACAACGCGTGAAATTAGTTGCTAAATCGGATTAATTTGGATTCTACGACCGAATAAGCGGAAAATATGGAAGCTTTGACATTAAATTGCAAACTGAAGAGAGATCCATTCTTTTCTCCTGTTTCGTCGCGAGTAGATTTAAAGGAAACGGTTTACGATTAACGTAACGTTTGAAAAAAGAAAAAAACAAAAGTTTAAGTTTTTGAATTTTGCTTTATAAAAACAAAAATACAAAAAGATTTTCTTTTCAAATTTGTTTTTGTTTTTTTTTTTTTACTTTGGTTTTCTTTTAGTGTATGATCACACGTTCACGGTTGAGATTAATCGATAATTCTCTGACCATACCGAACCAACACTATTGTAGACGTCGTAAACAAGCTTACGTACCCGAGTTACATACTCTTGTTAAAACACCCATCACCGAGATGGCCGATCAACGTACTATGCAAGAATTGCTCCAGTGTCCCACCGAGGGATACGGGGATGCAATTGTTTTACCACCAATCCTTTCCGATAATTTTGAACTTAAAACTGGATTGATTCAACTTGTCACATCAAAACAATTTCACGGTTTTGAAAGGGACGATCCTCACGCACACATCCGATGGTTTAATAAGTTAACTTCGACTTTGAAATTTAAGGATGTCCTTCACGATGCTATTAAATTGATGTTGTTCCCATTTTCACTCGAGGGTTCTGCCCGGATTTGGCTCGAAAAAGAACCCCCTCGTTCAATTCACACATGGGAAGAACTCGTCTCGAAATTTGTTAATCATTTCTTTCCTCCGTCCAAAACGACTAATCTTAAGAATGATATAACTAATTTTCAACAACGTTTTGATGAGAACTTTGGTGAGGCATAGGAACGTTTTAAGGATCTTCTTCGAAAATGTCCTCACCACGGTTTCTCCGAGTTACACCAAATCGACACGCTTTATAACGCTTTGACTTAAAATGATCAAGATTCTTTAAACGCAGCCGCCGGTGGCAATATCTTGAATCGTACGCCTAGGGATATTTTATCGATCATCGAGAATAAATCTAAGGTTCCGACTTCTCGTAACAAACCGAATGTTTCGAAAGTGACTTATTTTACTCCTCCTTCTTCTTCGTCGGTCCAATCATTGGAATTGGCCGAACTTACCGATGCTATCCATTGTATGATGAAAGAGTTTAAGTTGCAGAACCAAACACCCGAGCCCGTTAAAGCCGTTAATGAAAAATGTGTGATTTGTGGTGGACCCCATCCGTATTATGATTGTCAAGCCACCGATGACCAAGTTTATAATGCTAACATAGCAGCCGTAAAATACAATCAAAACCAAGGTTTTCGTACTAACCAAATAAGTCCACCTGGGTTTCCACCCGTGCAAACTAATCAAAACCGTTATCCTCAAACTAACCAAGGTTATCAAAACCAAGGTTACAATCAAAACCGTGGAACCAATTATCAAGTCCCTCCACCCCAACAAGTTTATCAACCACCACAACCTTCTCCTGAGCTTTCTAATTATATGGAAACAAACGATGTTAACATTCGAGCAATGCAAAATCAAATCAACAACATGAGGGTTGAACTTAAGAAGGAGATCGACACAACCATGACTCGACAAACGAATGAGCTTAAGCAAATGATGAGCAGTTTTATTCAGATGAATCAAGCATCGACGTCTGGTTCTCTTCCGAGCAACACAATTGCTAACCCGAGGGGTGATGCAAAAGTAATAATGACTAGGAGTGATGTTTCATACGATGGACCAACGGCTCCGAGTACCCCTTCTTCTTCGTCTCCTAAGGTAGTCGCCCGTGAAATCGATGTGACAACGGATACGGGAATTCCTACTAATAATGGAAGGACTGAAAACATCCAACCTACGGTGGTCCCAACGTCTAAAGGAAAAGATAAAGTTATTAACGAAACTGACATTCCCGTCAAAACAAAATTGCCTTATTCGTCACGCTTAAACGAACAAAAGAATCATGAGAAAAATAAAAACCATATGGAAAAGTTTTATCAGATTTTTCAAGAGCTACATTTTGACATAACTCTCGCGGATGCTATACTTTTAATGCCTAAATTTTCTTCAATGCTGAAAGGTCTTTTGAATAATAAAGAAAAATTGCTTGAAATGTCACGAACCCAAATGATTGAAAATTGTTCGGCGGTTATTCTCAAAAAGCTTCCTGAAAAGCTTGAAGACCCTGGTCGATTTCTCATTCCGTGTAATTTTCCTGGGATGGTTCAATGCTTCGCCTTGGTCGATCTTGGTGCTAGCATTAACCTAATGCCGTTATCCATTTGGAAAAAGTTGTCTTTAGCCGACTTAACTCCGACTTGTATGACCCTCGAGCTTGCCGACCGAACTACTTCCCGCCCGATGGGAATAGCCGAGGATGTCTTCGTCAATGTTGGGAAATTTAATTTCCCTGCGGATTTTGTCATTGTTGATTTTGATGCTGATCCGCGGGTACCCCTCATTCTCGGGAGAGGTTTCCTAAGGACCGGCCATGCATTAATTGATGTTTATGATGAAGAAATTACCCTACGCGTTGGTACCAAAGCCGTAACTTTTAATTTAGATCAAACCACGAGGTACTCCTCCAATTATGACAAATATTCCGTTAACCGAGTCGACGTTATTGACGAAGTTATGGAGGAGTATTCTCAAGAGTTACTTGGTTTTACCGAACATGCTTCGAGTGACAATCCCACTCATTCTTCTGAACCGATAATTTCCGATCCTTCCCCTTCCCTTACTCCGTTTGAGGGAAGTGATTTCATCTTGGAAGAGATCGAGGCCTTTCTTGCTAATGATTCAATTTCACCGGAAATTGATCATTCCGATTGTGACCCGGAGGGGGATGTTCTTTTGATTGAGAAAATGTTAAATGAAGACCCAAACCCATCTCTCCCTCCGATGGACCTTAAAATGGCTGATTTTAAAGAAGTTAAGCCGTCTACTGAGAATCCTCTGGAGCCCGAGCTCAAGGATTTGCCTCCTCATCTCGAATACGCATTTTTAGAAGGAACCGACAAACTTCCCGTCATAATTTCAAAAGAACTTAAAGATGAGGAGAAGAACCGTCTCTTAGATGTGCTCAAGAAGCATAAACGTGCCATCGCTGGGCAAATTTCTGATATCAAGGGTATCGACCCTCGTTTTTGCACGCATAAGATCTTACTTTAAGACAATTACAAACCGTCCGTTCAACAACAACGACGGGTTAACCCAAAAATTAATGAGGTTATCAAAAAGGAAGTTATCAAACTCCTCGATGCCGGAATGATTTATCCAATCTCGGATAGCTCCTAGGTTAGCCCGGTCCACTGCGTACCGAAGAAAGGTGGAATAACCGTCATGACTAATGAAGATAATGAATTGATTCCGACACGTCTTGTTACCGGATGGAGAGTTTGTATTGATTATCGTAAATTGAATGATGCGACTCGTAAGGACCATTTCCCACTTCCATTTATGGATCAAATGCTAGAACGCCTAGCGGGAAATGAGTTCTATTGTTTTCTTGATGGATTTTCCGGCTACTTTCAAATACCAATTGACCCTCCGGACCAGGAAAAGACTACCTTTACTTGCCCTTATGGAACGTTTGCCTATCGTCGTATACCTTTTGGCTTATGCAATGCTCCAGGCACGTTCCAAAGGTGTATGATGTCTATATTCTCGGACATGATCAAGAAAACTATGGAAGTTTTCATGGATGATTTCTCGGTTTATGGAGATTCTTTCACTTCTTGCCTCTCCCATTTAGAAAGAATGCTGAAACGGTGTGAAGACACCAACTTGGTTCTAAATTGGGAGAAGTGCCATTTCTTGGTCAAAGAGGGCATTGTCCTCGGCCATAAGATATCTAAATTCGGGATTGAGGTCGATAGAGCTAAAGTCGACGTGATTGCAAAATTACCTCATCCCACCACCGTTAAAGGAATTAGAAGTTTTCTCGGTCATGCCAGCTTTTACCGACGTTTCATTCAAGACTTTTCTAAGATAGCCCGGCCCCTGACCCACTTGCTTGAAAAAGATGCTCCGTTTATCTTCTCAAATGAATGCATCGAAGCATTTAATATTCTTAAAAAGAAGTTAACGGAGGCTCCTATCTTAATTGCCCCTGATTGGAACTTGCCTTTTAAGCTAATGTGCGATGCTAGCGATTATGACATTGGTGCAGTCCTGGGGCAACGCAAGTCTAAACATTTTCAGCTGATACACTATGCTAGTAAAACAATGACCAATGCTCAATACCATTATACGACTACTGAGAAAGAAATGTTAGTCGTCATTTACGCTTTTGAAAAGTTTCGACCTTATTTGCTTTTGAAGAAATGCATAGTGTATACGGATCATTCGGCTCTTAAGTACCTTATGGCAAAGCAAGATGCTAAGCCACGCTTGATGCGGTGGGTTCTCCTCCTTCAAGAATTCAAAGTTGAAATTCGAGACAAAAAGAGATCTGAGAACCTTGCTGCTGATCACCTATCACATTTAGAGAATCCCCATTAAAGTGTTTTCAAGAAAAAGGAAATTAATGAAGCATTTCCTCTCGAGACACTGGGGAGTTTATCACATTGTGATTCTAGTACCCCATGGTTCGCCGACTTTGCGAATTACCATGTGGGGAATTTTATCCGAAAAGGGATGTCGTTCCAGCAAAAGAAGAAATTCTTCAAAGATGTTAAGCATTATTTCTGGGACGATCCCTACTTGTTTAAGATTTGTGCGGATCAAGTGATCCGGCGGTGCGTTCACGGCAAAGAAGCCACTGAAATTCTCATGGCATGCCACAATGGACCCACAGGGGGACATTATGGTGCCAACTTCACCGCTAAGAAAGTTTTTGACTCTGGCTTCTATTGGCCGACGATTTACCGGGATGCCCATGAGTTGGTTAAATCATGTGATTCTTGCCAATGTCAAGGAAAAATTTCTTAGAAGGACGAGATGCCTCAAAATGCCATCCAAGTCTGTGAAATTTTTGACGTCTGGGGTATCGATTTCATGGGCCCTTTCCCGTCTTCTCGTGGTAACAAATATATACTCGTGGCCGTCGATTACTTGTCTAAATGGGTTGAAGCGAAGGCGCTACCCACTAATGACGCCCGAGTTGTAGTAAAATTTCTCAAAAGTCTCTTCACCCGATTTGGTGCACCTCGTGCTATTATAAGCGATCATGGGACCCATTTCTATAACGACCAATTCGCTAAAGTTATGTTCAAATATAGTGTCAAACATCGTCTTTCAACGGCATATCATCCACAGACAAGTGGTCAAGTTGAGGTTTCCAATCGTGGCTTGAAACGAATTTTAGAAAGGACCGTAGGTGAACATCGTGCTTCATGGGCCGTAGTAAAATTTCTCAAAAGTCTCTTCGCCCGATTTGGTGCACCTCGTGCTATTATAAGCGATCGTGGGACCCATTTCTATAACGACCAATTCGCTAAAGTTATGCTCAAATATAGTGTCAGACATCGTCTTTCAACGGCATATCATCCACAGACAAGTGGTCAAGTTGAGGTTTCCAATCGTGGCTTGAAACGAATTTTAGAAAGGACCGTAGGTGAACATCGTGCTTCATGGGCCGATAAGTTAGATGATGCACTTTGGGCCTTCCGTACAGCTTACAAAACACCCATTGGGTGCACTCCATACAAGCTGGTTTACGGGAAGGCCTGCCATTTGCCCTTTGAACTTGAGCACAAGGCCTACTGGGCCTTGAAACATGCTAATTTTGACCTACAAACCGCGGGTGATAACCGTAAAGTTCAATTGAATGAATTAGTCGTGCTTCATGATCAGGCCTATGAGAATTCTTTGATCTACAAAGAGAAGACAAAGAGGATTCATGATGCTAAAATTAAAGATCGCGTCTTCAATGTTGGTGACCGAGTCCTTCTTTTCAATTCTCGATTAAAGATTTTCTCGGGCAAGTTAAAAACCCGTTGGTCTGGACCATTCACCATTACCCAAGTATTTCCTTATGGAACCGTTGAGCTTGCTCAACCTAATGGTCCCAACTTTAAGGTGAATGGTCATCGTCTCAAACATTACTTCGGGGGGGATATACCACCCATGGTTGTCCCGGATCTCCAAACTTTCCCTAAGGATAACTAAATTCGGGGATCGATTCAAGCTCATGTGACTCGATAATAAAAAACAAGCGCTTCGTGGGAGGCACCCCATGCTTATCCATTTTCAATTTCTTTATTTTCTATTTTCTTAAGTAACGTGACGTGAGGGGAGCGACCCTTTCCAAACTCATGTTTTCGTGGTTGTTTGTGAATGTTCAGGAATTTCCCCGAAGTTTTAGGACTCTCGTGCTCGTGGTTTGTCGTTCTCTCCACTCGAGTCTCATTTTTCGCTGCTCTTTCGGAAATTCATCATATCCAAAATCTTATCGACTAACGTTTATCTCTTGGCATACTTAATAAACGGCCTTAGATTTTACGTAGGATTACCCGTACCCTTAAAACATTGAGGACAATGTTTCACTTTAGTCTGGGGGGGGGGGGGTGAATCTTTGATTCGATTTGACCTGTTACCTTCGTCTGAGCTGTTAACTTGCGCAACTCCGTTTTCCACCAAAAATTTTAAATTTTTGTCACCACTTTATTATAAATGAAAAAAAAAATGATGAATGATATATGATATGAATAATAAGATTTGACACCTTGGTTTGACTTTCCTATCGGGGAGAGTAGAAATAAATGTTTCGACTTGACCGGGTGTGTTGAGCCCTAGCTCGTCCCCCTTAACCAATATAATCAAAAGATTATGGCTAAGCATCCGCGGATCTCATTACTTGGGATTTTAAATTTGCGGAGATCGAGGAATGATAGAGTTTATTTAGAAGTTTCGTGCTAAACATGGAGTAGTTGGATCTCTTTAAAGCCCACGAAAGGTACTTGTGGCCTCCTTGTTCCCACAAGATTGCACACCAATAAAAATAGATCTCTAGGATTAATTAAGTGTATGGGGTTTGGGCAATACTTAGTTTTTTCTCGTTCCTAACAAAATATTTGCATATGGGGGTTTGGTACACATAGGGGTACTGCCAGTGTTACAGTGAAATGGACTATTGCATCTTGCCGGTTCGCATCCGATGTTGTGATCTTAGTAAAGGCCATAGGACTCGGGGTTTGGCATATGATTATGAATATCAATTAATAGTCCAAAGCCAAATAAAAAGGCAGAGGAATCCAAAGCTATAAAAAGCAGCGGATATAAATCCAAGGTCATAATAAAGCTCTTACATCTTGGCGGCTCATAAACTGTTGTTGTAAAAGAAATAAAAGACTAAGGACCAAGTATTATTAACGTGCTTATAATTATGCAAAAATGCCAAGCTTCGACTCCGGGGGTTTCCCTAATAAAAAGCTTCCGTTTCGGGTATCAAACATGGTATGTCTTGGTCGTAAATAAAAAGGGGGACCTCCACAAATCGTGTTAAATCAGTGACCTTCATGTTGACCCGATTTCTGTATGCAGGGGTTTTCGAGGGAAAGTTTGGAAACTACTTAGCGTTCAAATTTTGTGCTCTTATCGGACTAACAAATATCAAAACGAGAAAATATGAAGCAATTCATTACTCACAAATTAAAATCTTGAGATACCAAACTTAGGAACTGGGAACAAGAGGTAATTACACAAGTAACTTTTGTGGGTAGTGTTAGCACCTAACTTGTGGATAAACAATGATCTCGATTTTACGCTTAGTTTGGGAGCTTGTGAAAAATCAAGGATGACGAATTTTATCCATATGGTCTCTTCTCTGTGAGAAGTGATTCTACTCGTTGACCCTGAAAGTTATCAACAGATAAGAATTGATAATGAAAGTCAAGGCAAACCGTCACATATATAAATGAAAAAGTACAAAAAGAGTAGTTATAGTGTTATTCATGAAAATCGGAAAACGGAGCGTTTTTGAGAATAAATGATTTTACTATCTCTTTTGAACATCATTGCTACTTTACAACGTCAGTAAAGAGAGGTTTTGAAATTATTTATCTCTTAAGCGTGAGGTGATGACATTGCGTGAAGACACGATAATACCTTAGTCTGGGGGATTTTGATGTGTGTTTTTTCACACATCCTTTTTAGACTTAAATCAGACCAAATACACCAAATACTAACCAAATATGCCAAGAGAATGTGTGTTTTTGTATTTGTGTATGTGGAGGTACGGATATGTGAAAAATGAACAAAAATGATGCAAAACCGACAAAAATGAGCACGAGATTGGAAAAAGGTCAAAAGCCGGAGCCGGGGAAGCAATATGATCAAAGAAAGCTCATAATTTCATTAGAAGTCCTCAGTGATTCATCAAAGTTTCATATTTGGTCCCTGGATAAAGTTTGGAGAGATTGGCAATTTTAATCCCTGCACTTTCAGGAAATTACATAAATGGTCCCTGGGAATAATAATTCAAAGGAAAGTCAAAAGTGGTCCTCCAAGAATCAGAGATTATCAAAAATGACCCTTGGAAGAAAGTTTGAAAAGTTACAGATTTGGTCCTTATGGTTTACATAATTACAACAAAAGTCCTTAATTTTATTTACTACTCCTAAACCAAATCTGCTAGCCCAAATCCCTAATGCCCCAAAAGCCCAAATTATACTAAAGCCCACCACCCAATCCACTTAATCCTTACCCGGTCCAACATTTAACTTAACACATACCCAGGGTCAAATGACCCGGTCAACACAAACACAATAAAAACACCTAAAAAAACATTCCCGCCCCCCAAATATCTATTTACCCAGAAAAATCACTATTCACCAAACCCTAAAAATCACCACACACGAAATTACCTTGACTAAGTAATAATTACCCATATGATTGGAGATTCTAGAAGCCCTGACGTATGACAGAGGGTGTCAGGGGGTACGTGGACCAATAGGAGAGCATACGGAGGATCAATCACATCAACTAATCAATCAAACGGTGGATATCAAAAGCTTAGGAACCAAGGGCGATCTGAGGGCTCATATTCGTGCAAAGAAACACAATTTTGACATGGATCATTGACGTGGAGGACCTAGAAGCTTCACCCAAGCTCCCTGCCTCAACTATATAATCCCCCCTCCATCACAGTTAGAAGTGTGTAGGTTTTTAATAATTTTAAGCTTTTCTATTTTAAGTTTTTATTGTAATTTTCATTTTAAAGCATTGTACTCAATTTCCTATTCTTAATAAATTTCTTATTTCAGTTTTATTCATATTCTCTTAATTTTAGTTGTTAGCTTATTCTGTCTTAAATTTCTCGTATTAGTTTAATATTAGAATCAATAGCTTTATTTAAATTCAGTATCAAGTTTTATGTTATTACTTTTCACTTTTATAGAAAATCCAAAAAAATAAAATAAAAAAATAAAAAATATTTCAAATTAATTTCTATTCATTCAAATAGTTTGTTTTCTGTTATTATATAAGCTATTTAGTTCACTGTTTCAACAAAATTCCAAATTCTCAAAAAGGTCAAACAAAGTCATCTGTTAAGCTTATTGAGATAAGCCAGCTTATTTTGGGAGAAAAGGCAGTCAAGTAGGAGCACTTGGTCTGTCAAAAGACAGGCAAGCTTAGTGAACCCCCTCTTTTCATGCTGAGGGGGATTTGGTTGTAAGTTTTCATTTATTTTAAACTTCAATTGAATCAGTAGCTTATAAGTAGTTTAGATCTGTTTCATTGTTTTGTTTTCTGCTTAATTACATTTGTTGCATCATAAGTAGTTTCATTTATATTTGATTGTGTTTAGTTGGTATAACTGTTGCATTAATCTGTCACTTCCTGAGAATTGAGTTTGTGTTTGTTGAATCTGAATTTCTGTATTGATACTGATTTGGTTCTGAGATTAAGTTTGGAATTGATTTGGTGTTGGATTTGAGGTTTTAGTAGCTCATATAAGATTTGACAGTTGATATAGGGGTGTTTGGATTAGTTTAGTTTGCTAGTGTTATTGTTAATTCAGTGAGTTTTGTTGGTATAGACATTAAATTTAGGCTGCATTTAGGATTAGTCTAGTATAAAAACAAGAGTTCATTTCATAAAAAGTCAAAATCACTTTTATTTCTTCATAATTTAATATCTGTTAAGTATTGTAGGTTGCATCATCATATTAACAGTTAGATTAGTGTAAGTTTAAGCTTATTTCAATCACATTTTAGATTATTAAAACATTTTCAGTAAGAAATTAGTATTCAAAATCCAATTTAGTCAAAGTTCATTTGCATTTTGAAAGTCAAATTTTAATGAGTATCAGATTTTGGTCACAACTTTGAGGGTACTTCTAGGATTAAATTTTGATTTGAAATTAATTTGGTTTACTATTTTAAATAGCTTAGCAGTAGGTTAATCATAAACAAAACGGAAATTTCAGTTTGAACCTCAATTGCTTATTGAAAATTAGAGTTTAAGTTAGCTATTTGAACCTTAGTTTCCCCTGCACCACAGGTTTTGATAGACTTTCTAAGCATCATTAGAAGTATTAAATTGATTCTAGTATCTGATATTTTGGTTCATTTGAGATCTCTGGTGGTCATTCAGTGTTTTGCCCCCAAAAGCTTTTAGTTCTGAGCTTATTTGCTCAACTTATTAGTCTCATCTAGTTGAGTAGTTGGAACCTTGTATCTGTTATCCAATTCAGGGCTGCACTTGGGAAATATTGATCATAATCTGAAGTTTGTTGCTCACCTAAGTTCATTTATGCCTTTATTTGCTTAATTTGTTGGTCTGAGATCTTTGGCTTATCCTGTTTGCTTATTAGCTTTTTCATCATTGCTTATTTGACCTGTTTGGGCCTAAATTTGTGTAACTGAGTTTCATTTGGTCTAAGACCTATTCATTAAGCTCATTTTAGTCTAAAAATCAATTGGTCAAAGGTTTGGTCAACTTTGGTCAACTTTGGTCAAAGTTGCTTATCAATAAGCACTTTCTTATAAGCAGTTTCAAAGCAAAAAGCAGTTCCAGTGCTTATTATTCAACTTTTAAATTTTTCTTAGGTTTATTATAATATTTTAGATTTTCCTTAAATTTTTCATATTTTTCCAAGTTCGTTTTCTATTTTTCTTAATTAATTTTCATTTTTAATCAATTTTTATTACTTTTTAATTACAAAAAAATCCAAAAAATCAGAAAAAGCCAAGAAAAATCCAAAAATATTTTAAAATTTATTTTCATTTATTTTAGAATTTTAGAAATTTATTTTTCATTTTTCCCATTTATTTTGAATTTAATTTGAATTTTTAATTAGATTTAATAGTTTTTAATTCACAAAAATTACATAAAAAGCCAAAAAAAATTAGTTTTAAGTTTTAAAATTACTTTTTAGTTATTTTATAATTTTCAAAATTTATTTTTCATTTTTCTCACCTTATTTACATTTTCTTTTAATTTTTAATTAGTTAAATAGCTTTTAATTCATAAAAAATAAATAAAAAGTCAATAAAAATATTTTTCTCTTAAAAATTTTCTTTTAGCATTTTTAACTTTTAAAAATTATTTTCAAGTCCATAGGAGTAGTGTAGCTTAAAAGTCGCGTTTTATTTCGTACGTTAACGTTTAATTTACGTTTTAGCGTACGGTTTCAATTTCACGTTACGTTTCTAGTTGCTTTATTTGAAATACGTGTTTAAGTGTTTATTTGTGCTTCATTTACTATTTCATTAGTATAATCTCATAAAAATCACTTTTTACCACTTTCACGACACGTTTCACGAATCGGGAATTCGAAATTCCATTCATCCTTCACACGGACTACGACCTCGGGTTATCCGTATTTCTTTGCAGATCTCTTGAGTAATACTTATACTATAATATAACTTGATTTTCAACGAATCAATATACTTCTTGTATTTGGACCGCTGTTCTTCAAGCTCTTCAACAACACCTCGTAGAGCATTAATCCTCCTTAACAAACCATGGATAATGTCTACTGACCTTGGGCACATCGGAGGATCCAACCATCCCCGAAAAGGATAGTTTGAGCCCTGAAACAACAAAGTGTGGAAATAAGCAACACATTTTTTAGTAAATAAACAACACAATGATAAACTTACAATTGTCGGACAGCCAAAGAAACAGCGACCTGGATTCCTGTTTGTCCAAGAAGTCTTGACAACAGCTGGTTTACCACATGTGCACACCACCATCGTTGCTCTATTTTTCTTTTGGGAAGATGTGTATTTTACATACTTATTATATGCACAATGGACGGGTATTTACATGGTTCAGTTATGGCCAACGATCGAATTTTTACACAACACGCATCTTTTTTGTTAGGGACGAAACATGCAAAGCGTTTGCTACAATATACAAACGGCATTGGGGACAAACGGTGAGAATTTGAAATAGGTGAAAAGACGAAAAAACCCAAGCTTGCCACATCAGATAACGGACGGACATAACGTCCGTCTGCCAAAACGCGCTCCCAGGGACCAAACGAGCCGTCGTTTGACAAGTTCAGGGACGAAAGTGAAAAAAAATAGTTTAAGGACGATACACGAGAATCGTGACAAGTTTAGGGACGAACGGTGAAATTTTGTCTAATTTTTTCGAAACATTTTTTTGACATATTCATTGGGCCATGATTTTCTTGATGTTTTTGCTATTTTCGATCCTATTTTTTACCTTAAAAATTGCTGAATCATAATATACTTAAAACACGAAAGTTGTAGATTTTGATTCACTCTTTAACCAGAAATTTAAATCACTCAAATCCGATATGATATGAGTGAGATATCGCATGTTAAAGATGACGTTTTACTCATATTTGTTGCACACAACGTGTTTGATGAAATGTTTAGCTTAAATTTTTTGTCTTAAAATCGAGTTAAACGCACTTATTTTTGTCCCACAACGCATTATTAATAATTTTATTAATGTAACATTCAAAAAGTGATTTTTTTAATCATTATATTTTTAAAATATACATTTAGTTCATCAGTTAGGTTATTAGATTCATCAGGGTTATTAGGTTTATCAGTTAGGTTATGTTTTGTTCATCAGTTAAGTTATAGGTTATGGGTTCATCAGTTAGACATTTTGTTCATCAGTTACTTTGGTTCATCATTTTTTTCAAATTCATCAATTTCAGGTTCATCAAATTTGATCAAATGTTTGGTTCAGCAGTTATTGACTAACTGATGAACCTATAATTATAGGTTCATTAGTTATTGACTAACTGATGAACCTATAATTATAGGTTTATCAGTTATTGACTAATTATAAGTTCATCAGTTAGGTTCATTGATTTTTTGGTTCATTAATTATAGGTTCATCAGTTAGTTTATCAGTTATTGACTAACTGATGAACCTATAATTATAGGTTCATCAGTTAGGTTCATTAATTTTAGGTTCATCAGTTTGTTTATCAGTTATTGACTAATTGATGAACTTATAATTATTTGTCATGTGTTATGTGTTTAGGTTCATCAATTAATCAAAAATGTTACCATAAAAACTGATGAACCAAAGTAACCTAACTGATGAACCTAATAACCTAACTGATGAACTAAATGTATATTTTAAAAATATAATGATTAAAAAACTTTACTTTTTGAGTCTTACATTAATAAAATGATTAATAATGCATTGAGAAACAAAAATTAGTGCATTTAGCTCAATTTCAACGCAAAATATATAAGCTAGACATTTCATCAAACACATTGTGTGCAACAAATATGAGTTAAACACCATCTTTAACGTGTGTTATCTTACTCATATGAGATCGGATTTGAGTGATTCAAAAACCTGTGTAAAGAGTGAACAAAAATCTATAATTTTCATGTTTTAAGTTTTTAACGATTCGACATTTATGAGGGTAAAAAATATGGCCGAAAGTGACAAAAAAATCAAGAAAATCAAGACCCACTTTATATGTAAAAAAAAAGTTCGAAATATTTAACAAGATTTATACCAAATTAAAGAGGATTAAATTTTAAAAATTATGGTGAAATCGGTTTTTCGTAAAAGTTTGTCGTTTGAAAGATATGTGCGTTTGAAGTTTTAGGGTGGAATAAAGAAACGTGTTAAAATGACCAAAATGCCCCCTAACCGAATTTAAAAAGAAAAAAAGAGGTCAACTGATAAATACAACGAGAAAAACTGATAGTGCACTATACGGTTGTGTTTCTAAGACGTTCAAGCTAGTTACATATAAGAGGTCAGCCAGTTTTCTTAGCCTAATGTGAAACAATCAACTAAACAAGAGACAACAAATCAATATTCAACAACTAGGTTTCATTAGATATAAGCAAACACAAATAAACTTAAGCTAGCATGTTAAAGAGAAGAGAAGATATACAAGTAATCAAACAACACATAGACATATTGAATGATTAAACAAATAACTTATCTTCAATGAAACATATGTTTTGGGGGCCGAAGAACCCTTACAAAAGCTGCCAAATTCGTCCACAAAACCCTACTTAAAGATGTTACACGAATTATGAAAAACATACAAAAATATATATAGGATTACAACTCTGATGTAGTTAGCTTATAGGTTCTGACGCCGTCAGCTCGCCGTGATTAGGGTTTCATCTTGTGCAAGTCGCTGTTATGACAGCATCACCTTGTAACCTCTAACGCCTCACGTTATGTCTAACGTCGTCCTCTTATTAAGTGTTTGGGGCGTCTCTTGTTGTCTTAACACGTGACTCTCATCTTCAATTAACACCTGAAGCCGTCAGGTTGTCGGTCTTCAGAATTCATCTGAGGTATCTCTTGTTAATCTTGAACAAAAAATCCAGCTTTAGCAACAAGTGACGGCGTCACGTTGTAGCATGTGACGCCGTCAGATCTCCATCTTTGACAGAATTTCGCGACTTCGTAGTTTTCTTCACTTTTTCGTCCAAACACGTCCTAAAAGTGCCGATTTCTAGATTTTCCGTCGCAAGTACCTAAAATGCAAAAAGAAACGATTTGAGGCAATATTTGATCATATTAATATGATTTTGGGCTTAAATGACCCCTTAAAAATGTACCAAATAATCCTTGTTAGTATCCTCTTAAGTTTTTCCACAATCAATATCAAAGTTCCAGTGAAAAACTTGGCTACTTCAACGACTCTGAATAATCTCTGGATATTTATAAGAATGCATTTAGGGTTGTGTGCAACCCGTAGATGCAATTAGATGGTTTGTGGGATATCCACGTGGTGGTCATCCAGATGAGGGGATAAGGATGACACGTATAGTGCCCCATTCTTGGCTAGGATGGGTTCATGGGGCGTCCTATGTACGATATCACGTATTTGCGAGATGTTCACGGTGCTACCTCGATCTACTCGAATGAGGTAATGACACGTGGTGGTTGTTGCAACGATCTTGGCTTTGGTTGCCAGGCGAGTCATGGCCTGAATCATGCTTATCAGGCCTGACCCTGATTATGTATGGCGTAGGAAGTGGCTTTTCGGGCAGGTTATGGTGGGGCCTAGCCTTGGTAGGCTTGTTTTGTGCATGTGTCGAGTGTATAGGCTTTAGCTAGTTGGGTTGGAGCTTCCATATGCTATCAGATTATTAAACATTATGATCAATATAAGGAAAATTAAAAGTTGAATGTATACAAAAAGAAAAGATGGTAAGTTTGACATTGTTAAACAATCATCCATTTAAAGTATTCTATGTTGTTGAATTAATGTTTTCAAGACATTAAGAGCTCATGGTACACGCGCGTTTTAGACTGATAATGGGAATTATGTCTCGCTATCCTGTACCAGTGCTCGCATTATAGACCTCAACGCCATACCAACAGCCAAGTTATAGCCAATTTCCCCTTTTCTTTTTCTTTCTACTAGTTATAATTCACGCGCACGCGCGGGTTTTTTATTTTTTTTTGAATAATATATTTTTATTTATTAAAAAACAAATAATTTAATCTTTGTTTTGTTTGATTTATGATGTTTAATTATAGTTTTTTATTATTAAAGATAATTAATTAAAAATTTTGATCCTATTATTAATTGCATCTTATCTATATTTTTTGTATTTATCTTCTACTTGTGTTAATTTCATCTTATCTATATTTTTTGTACTTATCTTCTACTTGTGTTATGGATAAATATAAAATATTACCTAATAAGAAAATATTTTTTTTAAATACAATTATTACTAAATAAGGTATGAATGCATTTTTTTGAAATGGAAAATTCGCAATAGGGGTTTTGTTTTATTATATAAAAGATTTTTGTGTATAATGGGTTTGTATTGGTTTTGCCTTTGTGTTTATTTGGATTTATAGGTACCAATGAGGAGGAAGACGAATACCGCAGGCTTCTTTACATTTTTTTTTTATCTCTATTTTGTTTTAATTTTTATAGATTTTTTAGATCTTATTGATGCAATTGTTTACGTAATTAGGGTCAGATTGTTTTTTACACAGTTAGTCATAGCAGCTGACATTGTTAGTCCTTGAATTTCACTTACAATATTAGTCCTAAAATGTATAAAATTTGATTTAAATGTAGTGTTTTATTTATATTTAAATTATGTATTTTTTATTTATTTTAATGTGTATAAAAAAAAAGAAAAAAAAAAAACTTTTGGGCCTGGGGATCCTATAATTTGAGTGATAAGGGAGCCTGTTTTTTGGCTGGGGGTATACTTATAAAGCTACTATTTTTTATACTATACTAGCCTAAGGCCCGGCCGCTGGCCGGCTAGCTTTAAGAATTATTTATCAAACTTAACAAATTAATGTAACGATAATGTTAAAATATGCATGAATGATGTTGTGGAAAAAAAGGATGTAAAATATATAACCTTGGATGGATTGTTTAAATGATAACATGCTATAGCAAAAGATTTTAAATAAGTTCAAAGACGATTTAGGACTTCTTTGTACACAACGTTTGTTGTGTGATTACAGTGGTTCCCATCACTATCACAACACAAAACTTTGAGGCCCTTCTTGCTCTTTACCCTTGACACAGCAACATATAATTGTCCATGTGAAAATACCGGTCGTTCCAAGTATAGTCCCACTTTAGATAATGTCTGTCCTTGACTTTTATTAATTGTCATGGCAAAACAAATAGATATGGGGAATTGTCTCCTGTTTAGTTGAAAAGGCATCTTCTTATCGGAAGGGCTAATATTCATGCGAGGGATAGCGAAGACCAATCCTCATTTACCACCGGATATGATCTTTGCCTCGATGTTATTTACCCCCATTCGAACAATTTGTAACCTTGTACCATTACAAAGCCCACCTCTTTGGTCTATGTTGCGCAGGCACATTATTGGAGCCCCAACTTTCAAAACTAACTTATGATTAGGAATACCAGACATTCTTATTGTGTTTAAGAATTCTGTAGTATACAACGACTCATCGTAGTTGAAATCCACATCTATATCCGACACAGAATAAGAGCTATAGCAAACCTTCTCCCTCCCTTCCAATTTGGACATCATTCGGTCATTGATTTTGTCCACCTCTTCGTGTGTGGGCGCAAGAATAGCTCGATCTTGAAAATATAGGGGATCCCATAAATTAGCTTCCCAGTTCTCGTAAGTATCTTTTATGATAGCACCTACATGATCATCGAAATCAGGAATAAGCATTTCTTCAGGGAATTCAACCTCAGCATGACCGTCATTCTTTCCTCCTATTTTTCCCTCGCCTGTATTCAATATCCAATCAGCAAACTCATTAATTTAGGCTGCATCATTTGGATTTGACCCCACACGAAGCCTCATGTTCTGTGTAAGCTTTAAAAGTGTGCAATGCTTCCACAAATAAGACTTGTTAAGTGAAGCGTGTACCACTTCTTGCCTAGTACCATTTGGAATGACAGGAAGTATTTGGCAAAAATCTCCCCCAAATACAACTACTTTACCACCAAACACATTATCCGAATCATTGTTGTAATCGGCTGAACATATGTCCCTTAATGTTCTATCAAATGCTTCAAAAGCCAGCTTGGTAATCATTGGAGCCTCGTCCCATATTATTAGCTTAGTCTCCCTTATCAAATCAGCGAGGTCTCCATCAGCTTGAATAGAACACATAGAATCTTCAACAATATTTATAGGTATAGCAAACCGGGAATGGGCTGTTCTTCCACCTTCAAACAAAAGGGATGCAATACCACTGGATGCAACATTTAAAACAATATTACCTTTAGACCTTAAAGATGCAGTCAATGTCTTGTATAAAAAAGTCTTGCCCGTGCCTCCGTACCCATATAAGAAAAACATGCCTCCGCTATTATTGTTGCATGCATCAATAATAGTTTCATAAATCCCTTTCTGCTCGTTGGTTAAACTGTTGAAAAGGATTTCATGTTGGATTATGAGTTCCGGAATGTTATAATCCAACTCATCGTAAATCAAGCGGTTGTAACCTGCCATCGTAAACTCATGTTTCGGGTAAGGCATATTGACTATTTTCTTTAAACTCTTACCGCAACTTAACAGCTTTTCCTCAATGTACGTTAAACATATATTGTATCGTTGTGTGTCCGTTAGTTGAAGATCTGCAACCAAAATAATATATGTTCTTAAATATAAAGTAAAGGAAACTAAAGAAAATGATTAAAGCTGCATGTTATTATGAGTAATACATATGTTCAAATACTTGGATGATTTAGTTTTTTTTTTCTATTTCTAACACATCATCAGCTAAAAGAGCCCATGTTTTCTCCCATACAACCTCAGGCCGGGACATACTGTCAGTTAATATCAAACTTACAAAATAATTTCGTAAGTAATCTCCCATTCCCCATTGACTTGCTTCAATCAATCCATCGATATATTCCTTGTCCTCATCCAACAATCCACGTGCGTAGCATGCTTCTTTACATGTAGGATGAACTACACCTTCAGGGAACTCCCTAAAGTCTTCCCACTTTCGAGCACCTCTAACATGATTTAACAGCCTTCGAAGATAGAACACCTCGCCCCAAGAAACAGGAACGTGATGAATGCGTCCAATGCTTTTACCTAATTAAAAAAAAAATACTTGCATGTTATAGGTTATGGATGGTAATAGCAGAATACTTATTTAAATTATATAAGATATTGAATAATATGATATTTTACTAATGAAAACTTACCTTGCTTTCTTTTTGTCCAAATTTTGTCCGTTTTATTCCAAACATAGAATTTAGGAATTTCAACATACAACAACTTTCTCGCTTCGACATCATGTTCATTCAAATCCATCCAAGCTAAGAACTTGGAAGTGTTTGATGAAACCTTTTCAAGTTGAAAATCAATGCTTTATGCTGGATCAAAAATGACAGATTGCTGGTTCGGGAGGTGAAAAGGTAAGCGTTCAACAGCGGGTAACCTGTGATGTATATCAAACTTAAAAATTCTCCATGCAGCCTCACATGAAGATAGATACCGACAATCTAAGTAATCCTTAATCTCATCTTTTTCTTCATCTTCCACAGCCGCAGTAACTCTATCAGGACCCTTGTTAATATACTTAAAAAGGTATTTGATTGAACCAAATTGATTGCAATATTCTACGTTGATGTGAGCTTGGTACCTTATAAAGAACAAACGATAAATGTAAAAAATAAGTATACTTAAACTGAATTCAATTTAAAGAATAACAGAAAATAATGATTTGTTTTAGTACCTCTTCAATAATGTAGCATTGTATGGGACAACAAAGCAAGAGTCAAGCTCAGCTCCTTGTTTGGTGACCGTTCTACCATTATCGGTCCTTTTGTATATGCAATAACCACTTTCGTCAATGAAAGTGGACTCGTTGAATTTCTTTGGGAATTTCTTAGAACACTTATTATCAACCATACATGGGCAACTTGGATGTTCGGGACCACATGGGCCGTGCATCATAAATTCCTTGACCAATTGGTGCAGCTCGGGGTCAGACTCTTTATCCGGTATTTCAGCCGATATACACCTGTCTACATCTGACGGTAACCTCAACTTATCATCGGATTCCAACCATACACATAAATGACAATGGGGCAAACCTCGCTTCTGAAACTCTATCGTATATACTTCTGTTTAACAATATAGAACATACATGTATGTTAATGACATTATGACATAATGATATAAACATATCATGTATATTTTATAAAGATTGTATGTTACCTGCTCGCACACGTCCAAAATTTTTTTTCTCTTTTATATCCTTTATCAACTGATCAAGCTTCATTTTAAATACCCTTGTTGTAACATCTGGTCTGTCTTCAGATTTTAGACGTCTTTTCCGAAGAAACCTTGTAATTTCAGGCCATTTCGGGTTACATGTAAACGTAATAAACAAATCGGGGTATCCATAAAACTTGCACATAGCCATGGCATCCAAGTAGTTTTGCAACATGTAACGGGGACTACCGGTGTATGATGATGGTAAGATAACTTTTGTACCACGTTTCTTTTTTTGTTGGTTGCTTGACTCTACCGCTTGTGCTAATCTTGAATACGTTTCACACCTAAGTTCTTTGTTTTCCATTCTAACATATCTCATCCTTTCAGCCTCAACCATGGTATAAGCGTCAAGCAAAAATTGTTGGAATAATCTTCTACCATTCAAAATTGGTGAATACACGTTCGGCCGTTCTTGAATACGATAAGCAAACCATTCACGCATAGTCACATACTTTTTTTTACTGTCCGGAGTATCATCGGTAATTCCTTGGTGATAAATGTTCGTACGATAACCATCTTCAGCATAGGGGAACAATAGCGGATACTGTAATGGAAGGAATGAAACATGCAACTCGCTAATTGTTTTAAGTTTACCACTATTTTTGTGCACAATTATGTCTCTTTCATCAGGCATAGAAGCAAAGTCGCCAACAATTAATGCTGCAACTTCGTTTGAAGTTGGTAGATCATATTGCCTTCCATCATGTGGGCGTCTACCTAAAAGCCTTATCTTGACATTTGCCTCACCAGAAGATAACTTAAGACCAGCATACCTATACTTCTGAACCAAAGGGTTGTTTAGATCCAACATAGTCTTTATGTCTTTTGTGAGTTGCCGGTCTATGTCTTTTGATGAGGAGGAAGATGCGTTATCTCGGGAACTAATGGAAACAAAAAAATGAATATCAGAATATATATACTGATAGTGTAGAATATAGGTTTATTTAAATGTATGAAAAATGTGAAATACCTAACAACATTAATGCGATTTTGAACCTCATTTGCTGGATCGTATATGTAAAGCTGTCCAAACTTAGGTGGTTCACCAGGTTTTGGTAACAAATCTCCCAATACATGATTGTTTTCTCCTTGAATTCTAAAACAAAAAGGACCTCGTCCAGTATTAACTGTAGTATCTTGCTTACCAGCCATCCATGTAAAAGCAAACATAGAGTTGTAACGTCGTATGTTCTCCATAAATGAGTCGCTTTTTGGGTGTTCTCCTTTTAATAGGCTTGTTAACAAAGTTGGAGGACTATTCTTTGCCACTGGTAGTTTAACTTTTCCTCGACCACAACAAATAGAAAATGCATCAGCATCTTTTGAATTATTAGACCCTCTTTTACTTTCGGCAAGCCACAACAAAGCACCACATTTGTCACATTGTTCAGTCGGATCTCCAAAGTCTAAATACTCTGATTAAATACAACAAACTGTAGTGTGTTACTTAAAAATACTAATACATAGTATGCTTATTAAGTTATTAATACGTGTTATGAAAATACCTTTAGATATCCCTTGTATGCGCTCAGTATATCCATACTCATCTTCAGAAATTTCATCAGACAAATCAATCTGAGGTATATTGGCGACCGATTTGCCTTTTCGAAGTGTGGTGGCATCTGTATCAGAAGTTCTTTGTCTAATAATAGGACTACCTATTTCATGTATATGTATACTCATTAAGATTTGATTGAATGAAAAACATATAAAGATACATAATATACCACGCATCATAAAATTGAAGCTCACCAATGTCAAACTGTACTGGAGTTTTGTTTTTGAATCTTGAACGTGGGTTAATCTTTGATGCATCAACTGTATAGTGTAAATGTTGTTAAACAAGTTGTATATGATGACAATATATAGCTAAGGTAAAAAAATATGTAACTTAAAATAAGTAAACTTACTTGTACATGTGCTGTTATTTGTGTTAATATGGAGTGGTAAGTCAGGTGTGTAGAAAGAATGAGATGAAGATCCAATGCGATCGGATAAAGGAGTAGTCTGACCATGTTGAATGCTACTACTTGTATTATGAACTATTCCAGAATCTTTTCCAAAAAAGGAACATTGTTATCAAGTATGCAGCCGTTATATATGCATATCAACGTATAAAATTGTTAGAATAATCAAAGTTAAGGGATTTCACCTTGTGTCGAACAGTACATACGATTTGAATCAACTGTAGATTGAATTGGTAGTTCTGATTTGTGGGGCCTGCCTCTTGGTTTTTTAATAGTGTTTGAGGTAATTGAATGCTTACGGGGCCGTCCTAATTTAACATTATTTGAAGTGTCTACGTTTTGGTTGAAGCAAGACAATGTACCTAATAAAATATAAGAAGCATATATAAGCCAAATTATGTATCTACTAATTTTGAATAAGGATTAATACAATGGTAATCGATCAAATTACTTGATGTAATATCAGACAGTGGAGATTGCTGCAAATTCGTCGTCGTAACATGGCGAACAACATTTGGTGGTGTCATTACTCGGCTTTTAAGAGTGTTTGAAGTGGCTACTGTTTGGTTTAAGCGAGACAATGAACCTAACAAAAAAATGCATATAAAAAAAATAATGTATATATAAAATTTATTGTATAATTAAACAAATTGTAATTTAGAAAATTACTTGATGTAATGTCAGACAATGGAGATTGATCCAAATGTGTCGTAGGAACAGGGACATCTACATTTGACGATGTCATTACTCGGCTTTCATTTATTGCAAGATTTCTATTCTCTTTTTTTTACGAACTTTAGTTATATTGGATATACTTGCTGTATCAACAGGTGTTTTATGTGGGCGACCTGGCTTCATTTTAAGTGGTATACTATTTTGCGATCCTGCTATAAGTGGAACATTTGCTTGGTTTGTTTGATTCATGGATAACATTTTACCTACAAAACATAATACACTTAGTATAAATATAAATGAGAATTGTTTAATGAAAATTGAAAGACTCAATGGAAACATGAATAAACTTAATAATTACCTAACGTTATATCTGAAAGAGGAGATCTATGAATATTGTTATTAGCATGTTGGTTCAAAACATTTGATGCTGTTGGGATGTATATCGGCTGATAGTTAAGAACATAAGGCTTAACTTGAGACGGCGCATTATTTATCGTCTTATTAGCTGTTAATAAAACATGATACAACAATAAGAGAAATACAAATATTCCATGATCATGATTTTATATTAAACGACTTACATGTTATTGGGATTGAGTTGATATAACATGGAGCACGAATCGGTGTTTGATTTACCAACATGTTAATATTTGTTCCAGAACCATGAGAAGCAAAATGATATGGTTATAGGGTAGTTGCTTATGCACTACAGAGTGATCCAATTGCGTGTATGGCAAATAATTGTAAGATAAACCTTTGTTGTTCAATGATTTATCTAACACAATAGATTTTCCCTTCTTTATTGACTGATCATCAATTTGAGTATTCAACATGGTCTGATCTAAAACCTGGTTCGAGCATATATTGGTAGACGAAAGATGTTGTTGAACATCGAACGTTCCTCCAATATGTTGAGGCATGTTAATATGACCTTCATTATTTTCATTATGTGATTGATTTGGTTGAAGAATCCTCTTCTTCCTATTCATTTTGGCAATACTAAAACTGATATGAATGACAAATCTTAAATGTGTGATTGATATGGTAAATCCTCTTAATGTTAACTCATAAAAAGATTTGAATTTGAATTGCCATATTTTTAGCATTCACTATAAATGAAATACGTTTCATGTTAATTATCATTTTGGACTAATATTATTGGGCCAAGATAATTAGAAATAAGTTTCATGTTATAGCCCATTACAAAGCCATGCCTATGATACATAAGCCCAAATAGGGATAGTAATTGTTTTGACTGTTTTCAACGCAAAAACTACCCCTATATCATTACTTTTTCACCACTTGCTCCATACCGGTCTTTTCAAGTTAATGCAATTCATCATCATCCTTGTAAAGATACTCAAAGGTTAATTTCCGGATTTTTTAAACTTTTTCAATATCATAATCAAAATAATTATTATTAGTTGTTTAAAGATAATAGTTGAATCTTATAATGCACATTCGTTATAGATTTTAACTTAAGTGAAAGGTATGAAACTTGTTATAGTTGTCGAATGCATTATCTTATTTATTTATTTATTTATTTTTTAATGATCTAAGTTACTTTGAAATAGTAGAAAATGCATGTTAGTTTATATGTTTTTTTTGATGATCTGTTATGTGGCAAGGAAGATTAAACATTTGATTATTTTTGTGTTATAAGGTGCATGTTGGTTTTTATGATCTAAGGTGATTTGATATGGTAGAAACTCTGTTAAAAAGGGTTATAGATTATGAAGTAATACTTGAGAGTTATTAAAGTAATAAAAACCATATGTGCCAAGGAATAATAAACATCTGATTCTTAGTTTGGTATAAAATGCATGATGTATTTGTTGTTGTAAAAGGAGATAAAGCATGTAGCCTACTATTCATGTTGATAAATTATTTTAACACAACATAAAAAATATGATGGTTATTAATTTTTTAAGGAATGGTAAACTGATTTGGTATTTGCACAATCAATTATTTTGTAGGAAAATGCCTCCAATTGAATTTGTAGTTTGGGCGAACCGCCGAACTTACCCCAAATCACAGGTAATAATTTCATATACAGTAACTTGATCAAGCATACAGAATAATGGCATTTGATTGTTAATAGTTAAGATACAACCATTTGATGGTTATTAGTTAGGATGAGTTTAAAGAATCAATTCACATTTCAGGTTATGCCGTTAGTTTTTTGGGAAGCATACACTGGAAAGAAAGATTTATACTTGATCAGCACCGGAAGGGTTCGTACAAAAGTCAAGTATGTGAAATCGCAATGTGGACCCTTCACGCTCAAAGGTTACAAATGGACTGCATTTGCAAAGGAGAATTTTAATAAGCGTGTTAGTCTCTTGCATTTTATCCAGGAAGGGGATGATACATGGTATGTGACAGGATATGAAAGTAATGGACATGAATTTGGAGGTTACGAAGGTGTAGAGGGACGTTATTCTCGGTTCCAGTGTCGTGTTTGGGCTGAAGCAAATAAAGCTCAGGTATTAGTTGATACATGTCGTCAAAGTTGTGGTTTTTTTAATTATTGTGTGGATGTATACTTGCATAATAACAAAATTGTAAAATTTGAACTTGATTTGCAGAGAATCCCAGCTTCTTTCTTGACTGGTTTAGGGCGTGTTGGAAATATTATGATACACGTGGAAGCTAGGAGGTTTAAAGTTCCTGTGAATCGTGTGAATGGTGAAGGGGTCAATTATGAATATGAACTGTTCCATGAAGTGTGGGATGTTATTAAAGAAACGTTGCATTTGGAAGCTGGGATGATCGTGGTGTTCACCAAGGAGCAGAATAATGTGTTTTGGATGATGGCTTTTAATGATGATGGTAGTCAGCATACCAATACACATTTCTTTGGGGCAACACAACTACGTCCAATACAACCGCAAATACCTTATGAAGACAAAGGTTAGATATATATTTTATTTATAATCAAGTCTAATTATATATCTATTTATACAATAGGTTGTGGTATTTTAATTATGTTTATACTTTTTTAAAAGATAATACCTAAGCGCAAAAATCAAACTGAGAATTATAACAGATATTAAAACTTTATAATTAAAAACATTATATTATTAAAACACATACGATTATTTGTGATAATATAATTGTACTTATTTTTAATTTAAAACAATAATAAAAAATTGATCAATAACAATAACTTATCGAACACAAAATATTATTTAGGAAAACATGGAATCAAATTCAACAATTAAGAAAAGTATCAAACATCATCGTCGGTGTCTTCATCATCGGTAGTATCATACCCCAATGACTCGTCATCAATAAAGCTATCTTTCTCATCAGCGTCGGATAAAGATCCGACGGTTTTTGTTTCTGGATTTTTTTAACTCTTCTTGAGCTTCATCATCAATGTAATTCTTATAATTAGCAAAATAATCTGAATTCCATGGGAGATCATCGATGTTGACCCACACACCATCGTAACTTGAGTCGTTATTGTTATGAGGATCTTCATCGGATTCCTCATCAATTAGAGCATGTTTTTTACCTTTTGAGATCAAATGGCCTTGTTTTACTCCAAAAATGTCATCCTGACTAATATCATCCAAATGGGGCACATAATCATCAGATTGATGATTTTCTGGGTCATCATTTCCCCCTACTTCATTAGTTGTTAAATCAACAAAATTGACAATTTCTTCATAATTTTTCTTGTCTTTATCTTTTTCGTCATCAGTTGATTCATCAATAACTTTGAACAATTTTTTCTTTTTAATAGCAGTTTGTTTATCTTTGGTTGTGTGCTTTATCCGCATTGGTGTTTCATCATCAGGTTCCTAACATAATGTTTAGACATTATTCAACAAATAAAAATTATGATGTTCATTTACTTTACCTAATATACACAATGTTAATAATGGTAAATCATAATTAGTATATGTTCATACCTTGTGTAAATCATGTTGATCTTTTTCCAAAGATTGTTCAGAAGACTTACTGCCAACAACATTCTTGTTTATAAAATTACCATTTTTTACTAATCTTCGTCTTTTCAAAGGGACGGGAATAGGCTGAAATAGAAACACAAAATATTATTGTAAAAAAACAAATGTATATTTTATGTAAAAAATAGTATACTATAAAACAGATACCACATCATCGTCGGATATGTCAATGATTTGTACATTTTTTGTGATAGTTACGGGAGGGTCATAAGATTTAACAATGTTACTGTCTTCTTCATTGCTTGGATTTGGTGAATTTGGATTGGACATGTTAGTTTTTTTCTTTTTGATAATGGATGATTCTTGTTTATGATGGTTGCGAATAAGACTTGAATTTATATAGTTGGCTAATTTGCTGAAATTAGGGAAGGATATAACAAACAATATATTTTAAATAAATATGTGATATGATTTGATTTTTTTTTGAATTGACATTTTAAATGTATACATGATATGTTCTGAATTTGATTTGATCACTAATTAAGGGATAACAGATTTTTGAGTTGAAATGTATGTTGACTAAGTGTATATAGTTGTATAAATATTTTGTAAGATAAGTTGATACTGCATGACATGTTTGGCTTAAATTTGATAAGTATTTAATTTAAATGTATGTTGACTAAGTGTATATAGTTGTAAAATTGGTGTATCAACTATTGGGACTTTTATTTCTTATTTAAAGAAAGTTGATGAATTGGAATTTTTAGTTATAACATAGTTAGATAATTAGTAACACGATACTTTGTTCAAATAAATATATATGCAGATGATGATAGAATGCATCATATATGTCGCTGGCCAGCCCATCGGGATTGATGAGTGCTCAAACACTCATCATTTTTGGTCTAATCTGAACTGCAAAACATACAAAAACACTCAGTAATGCATCAAAATACTGAAAATATTTCATAAATTGTGTTTTATATGTTTTAGATGCAAAACGAGCAAAAACAAATGAAAAACGCACAAAGTTTGCAAAATTGGCAGTTTCAGTCCCCCAACTTTCATAAAATTACAAAACTAGTCCCTGGATATTCAAAATATAGAAAATTATCACCAAAGGTCCTTTTGAAATCATAAGTTGTCATATTTAGTCCTTTGGTGAAAAATTGGAAAGTTTTGGAAATTTACAGTTTAAGTCCCTGGAGTTTCAAATATTGGCAGAAAAGGTCCCTGGTGGGATAATTTTGAAAGAAAAATCAATTTTGATCCTTGGGAATTCATAAAAACTATTTTTAATCCCTGGATGAAAATTTTGAGAAAATGGCAATTTTAGTCCCCGGATTTTGAAAATTTACCTAAATGATCCCCGGGAATTTTGAAAAATACAAAATTGCAAAAAAAAATGGTTTTGGATACTTAAGATATGCATGAATGGTCCCTTATGAGAACTTTGGAAAAACACCATTTTCAGTCCCTATATTTTTCAGAATTACAAAATGGTCCTTGTTAATTGCTAAGTTACCAAATACACCCTTAACTTAAATAAACCAAAACCAAAATCTGCCCTAATCCACTACCCACCCAAAGTCTGATCCAGAAACACAACCCCTAGCCCACCTAAGCCCAACATCCTACCCAAGCCCAGTCCACCTTCCTAAAACTAACACCCCTGGTTCATTGACCAGTCAAACCCACACCCATCTTCAACCTCCCAGCTTCCACGCTCCATGTCTCCCCCCTCCTCTCCAAACTCCACAAAACCCTCACCAACACTCACCTCCTCCATTAATTACACCAACCCTCATTAATAATCCCAACTACCAAAACCAACCCCCACCATTCCCTGCTCCAAAACCATTTCCCGCCTAAACCTATTTTAAACGGTTGAGATCATTTAAGCCCATCCAACGGCTCAGAAGAGGTGGGGATAGAAAGTACAAGCTCCAGGACTATAAAAGATCAAGAAAAAGGAGAAGAATAGTTGTCACTTGTTTTTAGACCATTCTTAGTGTAAAATTTAATTTCCTGCTTGTTAACTTTTAAATTCAGTTTCAAACTTAAGTTGTATCAAACCTTTTAAGTTAATGAAAAGATTGTTGTAGTTTGCTCAGTTTCAATTCTCTTGTACAAGCTCAGTTTTTGCGTTTTCACTAGTCAATTTGCTCAAATCTCATTAAGCTTATTTTAGTGCTCAAATCTGCATCTATTAGCTCAACTTTAGTGTAATATAGTTTTTGTGTTAGTATGTAATTAGTATCTCAGCTCAGTTTAGCTTAAATCATCTTTTATCACAATACAGTCCCTTGTTAAGGGGTGTTTGGATGAGTTTAATTCTGTGGGTTAAGGGTTGTTTTTGTTTCCAAATTTGGTTCAAACAGGTTACCCTGGACATGTTTAGGTTAGTTAATGCTTAAGATCCAGTGCACTCTAGGATAAAAGTCAAAATGAGCTTCTAATCTCATTATCTCATTCACTGTTGAATCTGCTAGTTCTAAATCCCATTTAAGCTTTGCATTAGTTGTTTCTTTAACTTATTCTAGTCATAATTTAGCTTAATATTGCATATTTAATCATTGGAGATCATTCATAGTTCATTAAAGTCAAAATAGCAAGTTTTAGCAAAAAGTCAAAATGCACAACTTCAGATTTTTACAAAAGTTCAAGGATTTATTGTGAATTGTGTAATGTGAATTAGGATCTAAGAGTTTCACCATTTTACTGTCCAATAGCTCATCTTTGTGATTCCATAGAGCTTGTATTTTTGTAATTTTTCTTTTGGGCCCCACCTTGCCCCAAAGTGGGCTGCAGGCTCATCTGTGTGCCCTGCTGCACAGAACCATCACCACCACCACCACTTGGTGGTGGTTTTCTGAGCAACCCAGTGGTCCACCACCTTCAATATTTGCACCATTCAACCCTCCCCCTACCAGGCTCCACATATTGACCATTGGGTTGACCTTAATCCCACTGGGACCCACCTAGATTAAGCCACATAATCTGTCCCAGTTCTGAGTTTTTCCAAAGTTTCAAAGTGCTTAATTTGTAGCTTATTGCTTATTCTGGGGTCTCACTTAGTTTTTTTTAGCTTATTCAAGTTCTTATCACTAGATTAAGCTTGAATCATCCATTGTGGGTCCCACTTTTAGCCATTTTAGCTCATTTCACATCTGGTCAACTGTGGTCAACTGTTGACCCTTTTTGCTTATATTTTGCTTATTATTAAGTTCTAAAAAGTTTGTTCTTATTAAAGTTTGTTGTTTTTAAGTATTTAGTAGATTTGTAAAAGAAAAACCAAGAAAAACCAATTTAAAATTAAGTGATAGTTTCTATTTAATGTAATTTAATTTTAATTTTCATTTTTAAATTTTAATTAAGTAGTTGTCATTTTTATATTTTTATTAATTACCTAGTATATTAAAGTATTTATAATAAATTTTTCAGATTTTTATTTTACCATTTGGTATTTATTAGAATTAATATTAGTTTTATTATAAATTAATTAATATTAAGTTTAAATTAGCATAATTAGTTTTTATTAAGTAAAATCAAGTTTTTATATTTTTTATAGCCTTTACATGTTGTAAAGTAATTTTAGAAATTTTCTTAGGATTTTTACTGTTCATTTAGTAATTTTCTTAATTTAAAATAGTTAATTAGGTAATTAGTAATTAATTAGTAATTAATTAATATAAAATTCACAAAAAGACAAAAATATTTATTTTTATTTTTTATACTTTCTTCAAGTTCTTTTTAAGGTTTAGAAAATATTTTTATAAATTCTTAGTTTATTTTGTAACCTTTATTAGTTTTAGTTTATTTTAAATTAAATTTAATATAGTTTTAAGTAATTAAATAGAATTTAAATATTAAAATAATCATTTTAATCACTTTATTTTCATTTTAAATTTTCTTTTATCTTTTAATTTGTAAAAAGTTCATTTTCACCCCCTGGGTGTTTTCAGATTTCAGTTTTCACTTTTAATTTCGTACGTCTACGTTTTATTTAAACGTAACGTACGCGGTTTTAGGTTTTAATCATTTCTGGTTTTTGGAACTTTCCCGTCTTATTCATATAGCTTGTTTAAGCTATTTCGTTGTAAATTTCCTTAGTTTAATCACACTCAAACCCTTATCCATCCAAATTCACCCGATCAAATAACCGTTTGTTTACAATTCACACCTCGTCGGGACTTAAACGACCCGGGAAAACACTGTATTCCTCGGAGCATTGAGCCTTAGGAGTTTGACTTGTTTGACCACATCCGTGGTTGAATTTAGTTGACTGCTTTTGCCTCAATCAATCATTTTGGGGAAACGGCTGATGTCTTCTATAAGAAATACTCGTATATCGTCGTCATGAAAAGACTTGTAAGTAGTCTTTTTATATAGATACTGATGTTTGATAATATATGATAAGTAATTATTTATTAAATGTCATTATGCTTATATTGCAGACCGTACCTGCTCACTTCTTGGTGCACCATCCTATGCACACGTATACTCAAGCTTTGATGAAACACCAACATGTTGAATATATGATGGAGGTGAAGATGGAGGTTCATACCGAGGATCCGAAAAGGACTAATCACATAAACATATTTGGTGAATGGAGGGAGTTTGCAGGTCTTTGTCGATTTGCTTATGATAAGATGATAAGATTCAAGTTCATGTACCTCGTGTCAGATTTGAATGGAAATGCGCCGGAACCTTTTCCAGTCTTTTCATGTATGTTAGAAGATCTGGTAATAGGAATGGGATGTCTTTTGGATGGTAATACGTTAAGTACTTATGTTTGATGCTTATTTAGGTTTGATATGTATGGATATTTCCTTTTCTATGTTTGTAAAAGATGGTTATGTAGTAGGATGATGATAATCCATGTTTTGTGTGTATGCACTCCTTGAACATGTGTTAATATATTTCTAAGAACTAAATGGTATATTTTCCAGAATGTAAAATGTATTGATGTTAATAATGGTCAGCTTTTTATGAAAATAAAATTTTAAAATTCAATTATTGTTGATTACACTTTTATACTAACTTAGTAATGCTAAACGGTTTGTGAAGAGTTTACATATTTTGTTATATCAGATATAAATTATTAGTATTGTTTTTATATCTGAAAAGGAACGATATTATCATATATAACTTATTAGCATTATATAAAATGAAAATTTAATGAACCAAGCAACTTTAATATGAAAAAACTTAATAATAAACAACTTATGATAAATACATTTATCATAATCTTATTCAATAGAAATAAAAATACTTATTGATACTAATGTCAATTCTTGACAACAGGTAAAGAATCAACATTCTCATCATCATGATTGTGAAATAGACATTCTTTGTTCACACAAATCCATTCCTCGTCCATGTTATCCATAACATCTTCTGGATGAAAATTATTTTTTAACTTTGATGTGTGTTTGTTTTGAACATGGAACAAACAATCTTTTTTTACACACATCCATTTGTCATTTCCTTCATCATCTTCCACATGACCAACATTTCTTTCCACAAAAGTACCACCATTTTCAACTTTTTTTAGTTTACTTGTTGGAGAGACATCCTGCAAAATATGTAATCTTAAGAAAAGAGACATATATGGCTTGTTAATATTAGTGATTAAGGTAATGAAGATAATACCAATCCATCATCTGATGATATTACAATGACGGGTGGAAGTTGAATCCAAAAATCCTTTGTTGTTCTTTCATCAACTACTGGCATCTTTTTTATAAAAAAAAAATGTTAAAAAGATGCATAGCTAAATAAACTTAATCTAATTGTTATAATGAATGCTTACCTTTGAATCTTTCATTTGTTGATGAGCCATCTTATGTTGTTAAATTAAGCTTTACAAAAAGTATAGGCAAATGTATATGGTTTAGACTTGATAGTATATATAGTGTTTACATATGATGACTATTGGGGAAATGATATGGCTAAGAATAAATTTTAAATGTATATTGATTCATATTCCATAAAATTGGAAGTTTGTTACTAACATTTAAGATTAAATTGATTCTTTGAATTTAAATATTGGTAAAGATTTGAGTATTAGTTTTTTTATGTGTGTTAAATTATCAAAACTAAACAATTGCCTAATATTTCACATTGTTTAAAATGATGTGTTTTTTATTATAATTTTTAAAACCATATATTATTTGAAGTCGTCTTTACTTAAAATGAATAGTTTGACAAATGGTAAACCGGTTTTTAAAAGGTATTATGTTAACATTTATAAAATGCAAATAAATATTAAGTTAAATAATTCTTAAGGCTAAGTATTATGTTAACATTTATAAAACATGGTTTTTGCTTGTATCTTTGTAACACATTTTGAACATTGATTTAACTTTGATATTTAATACTTATATTAAAAAACGAAAAAACATAAGACAAATAAGCAAAAGGTAACTTGAATATATCATCCTCTTTATTAAAAAATGTGTTTCTTTAGAGAACAACCCCAAAAAAACACATATGAAACCATAAATAAAATCCAAACCACACAAATAAAAATAAGTCTTAAACAGATATCTGAAATGACAAAACCAAACATTGAAGATGATATATAATAACAATATGAAGTAAATCACTCCTCAGGCTCAATTTTGACTTCAACCAACTTTGTCTTTTTGGCTTCATCATCTTGTTCATAGTCATCCAAATCAATGAATGAGCGCTTCCCACTGCCAGAACTGCTCGTATCGCCACCAGAAGCTTGAATGCCTGATTCACCAGCTGAAGATTGAGTCCCTTTAACAGAAGTGGGTGTTTCTTCAATGTTAAATGGAATGTTTTCTACATTTTTAAATTTGCTGATGTTGGTGGCAGTCATTTCTGGAGTTTGGACATCATCTCCAACATCCTAATAAAAAAATTGCATAAGATTCAATTGGAATTAACAAATAAGTTCATTGTTTATTAGTAACGAAAAAAGTTACCTCAATAATGAAATCCTTCTTAAAGCAACTGATCATGGCTTCCTCATCAGATATCAATTTGACTTGGTAAACATGATTGTTATTGCTTACGTTGAAGTCAGTATATTCAAAGCGAAATAACACCTTCTTACCAATCAAGGTATTCAGCTCAGCAGGAAAATAGTCATCCACTTCAGGCCCATACTCTTTTATAAGACCATAACAGCTTACTCCACAAAGTTTGGATATCATATCATCAAACATCACCAACGATGCAGATCCCGTGTCATCAATCACACGGACTATCACTTTCATTCTGAAATGAAAAGTTTGTATATTAGCATCAGGTAAAAGAACATAACTAATATTCAACACCTGTAACATGTACAAAGAGAAGAATAGTATGCATACTTCATCCCAACAGTAGTTATTTCCTTGTGTTTCTTACAACTCCAGGTCTATTGTTTTTTGAATTTAGAATTACTCGAAGATGTGTGCTTTTTCTCAATTTCTTTTGCCTTACATCCACACCTCTTGCAAGCAAGGTATGCCCAACCATGCTCTCGATGAATCTTGTGAATTTTGGCGTAGACAATACAGTTATACTCCTGCAAAGGCATATTGGTTTAAAGGATTATAATGTCAATGCTATAGTTTGTTAAAATTACTTAATGAAAACAAAATTTTATAATATAATCTTACATCCTCAGTATCACGGATACTGCCAACCATCTTCTTAATAGCACCATTGAAAAAGTCTTCTGATGTCAATTCTTTTTTGGCAGAGGAGTAAACCGAAATGCTATGTTTAGCGGGATCATAACCATCCTGACTTTCATACCAATAAAAACAAAAATTAAATATAGTTAACTACATATAAAAAAGGAAGAATGTATTGGGTAAGCAACAATCTTTATAAAAAATGGTGGTGTTACATTTGTCTGAACGCATTGATTTCAGGAATATCCTCATTCATATAGAGTTTTGAGCCCCACATAGCATTGGTTACTGATGGCTTATCTGTATAATTTACATAGACAATGGCAAAATATTATTTTTTATAAAAACTAATTACAATATATTAGTAAGTTGATATGATGTTTACCACCAAAATACGACACTTTAGCAAGCTGCAATATCATCACAACATGACCAACTTTCTCCCTTTGAGCGTGTAAATTATCAAATTTTGAAGCCCACGCATCAAAGAAACATCATTGAAGCTGAATCCCTCTGTTACAGATATAATATATATAAATTAAAATGTATAAGAGTTATCAATGTATGGTTAATAAAATGTTTGGAAAAAACATACTCAATATCTTCAATAATAAGATTTCTTCTTGTCTTCTCCTTCCCATATTTGGTAAAGGGTATCAAGTCAGAAATAGAGACGATGGTTCCAATCACATCTGCATTAAAAAAAAAAAAACAAATGATAAACAACAAACTAATATGTGATTCATCATGAATTACTTGTAAGATGTAACACTAACCAACACTTTCTGATTCTGAAAACTGTCTAACATATAAGTTTGAGAAGGGCTCAAACTTGAATCCACGAACATTGTTGTCGAAACTTGCCAGCCTTGTGACGGAAGAGTTTTTGTAAAGATTCAACTTGTAACGATGGCTTAGTAATGGATAGTTGCCTCCATTCTCTCCTACCCCAAAGTTACCGATTCTGTAACATGATCCTTCATCGATCAAAAGCTGGAACTTGTTAATATGGTCCTTCTTGCACGTACCGTGCACACGGTTACCCTGAAATATATATTTACCATCAAAACATATAAGCATTCTGGTTGTGTGCATTTAAATACATGAACTGATAGCTTTATATTCAAATCATACTTATTAAAAGATATTGTGTAGTTATAAGTAACTGAAATAACAAATAACAAATAATCAATTTAAGGAAACAACAAATTGCAAAAATTATTTACACATTCATATCAGGGATTTCAAAAGAACATCTCATTAGCAAACTATTTACACATTCTTATAGCATGATCCATTATACAAATTCATATCGATTATTGCAATAGTTAAGCACAAATAAAAAAGTAATATAAATACATCAGCCAACTATAAAGATATAATATTGTCTTATTTACACATTCATTTCATGGATTAAAAAAAAAATCTCACTAGCCTCCTATTTACAGAGTCATATAAAAAGATCCGTTATACAAATTGATATCCATTATTGCAATAGTTAAAAACCAAAATAAAATAATACAAATTCATCAGCCAAGTATACAAATATAATATTGTCTTATTTACACATTCATATAAGGGATTTCAAAAAACACATCTCATTAGCCTCTTATTTTGATGAATCATATAAAAGGATCCATTATACAAATTAATATCCATTATATGATTGTACATACCTGAGCATCTTGTAATACAAAGTCTAATGACCAAACATCACTGGGCTTTCCAAAAGTATGGGGTTTCCACTTGCTAATGCAACGTGGAACAACCTTTATATCATCTAACATAGGATCTATGTCACACAATGGAGTCAAATTGTGTTCCATTATTTCTATCTACAAAACAAAATGCAAATATCAGTAATGTAGATATTAAAGATGTATATTAAAGTGTTTATGCATAAGAAAACATACCTTTTGGTTCAGAGAATAAATTAGATGGGAGTTGTAAAAATGAGTGATTTACACTTGGTATGCTTCACCAATTTATAGAATAGTATTAGGTCAAGATGTAATTCAAATTTCAAAATTTTAGTTCATAATCAAGACTAAAAATGTGGGGAATAATTAGTTACCGAAAATTATGCACATTTAAATTTTTTTTGATACACTATATCAAAAATTTTCAAACTTTCCACAATTATCTTCAAATATTTTCCTATAATTACAATATATTATCATAATTAGTTACCATGAACATGTGTTGTGGCTTACACTATATCTAAAATTTTCAACCTTTCCACCATTATTTTCAGTTACTTTCCTATAATTACAATATTATCATAAATGTTTGCTTTTTATTTACACATCCAAATCAAAAATTATAAAAAGATAATAGAAAAAAAAGGCTAATCAAGCATTTACCTGTATGCAATCTGATTCATCATAAACGCATCAGAAATCCTGCCAAATTTATAATATACACTTATTGATTCATCATAATCAAGAAAAAAAAAGTAAAAAACATAAAATTTAAAAAGACCGCATAATCAAGCATTTACCTGTATGCAATTTGATTTTTCGTTTTATGATAATAGGGATACTTATTGATTGATACAATCATCATGTGAATATTATCCATTTGATTGAATCCAAATCGTTGAGATTATTTGATTTAGGGTTACCTATTTTTTAGTGTATGGATTGATGGGGCTAAATTGATTTAGGGTAAGATGTGTTTGAATCATAATCATTTAGGTTATTTTGATTTGCGGTTTTGATCCATACGATTTGGAATTGGGGGTGAATTGATATGTGGGTTTAGATCCAAACGATTTTGATTTAGGGGGAAAATGGTGTTTGTGTTTAATTGGGGTGAGAATTTTTAGGGGAAACTTTTGTTATACACCGTAGATTGATGTAAAATGCCACGTGGCGAATTTTAAGGATTTTTAAGGGGAGAAGTTTCCTAAACTCAACCTTGTTTTATATAGGTGGGAGATGTGTATCCTATAATTTAAACTGTTATGTGTATCTCAATTTTTTCAACGTCGAAAGCTACTATTTTTTATACTAAAAAATTCCCAAATTGGCAATTTGCAATGTTTAGGCACTGGTGATATTTTTCGATCATTATTATCCTAAAACTAGGTTTGGAGATAATGAACCTTCATTGATGTGTTCTGTCCAAGAATACGATGATAAACGCACAAAAACCTAATTGATATATAACAACTTCAAAGTTGTTTTGTTCAGAGACAAAATGAAATAGCAGAATACTCTCGTTAAGATATCATAATTGTAGATGGCTGGAGAAACTACAAGGGCTGGTTATATTGTGACAATACTGGATTATGATGTACGAGTGCCACCGATATGAAAAATAATATTTATGGTGTACAATCACATGGATTGAAAAATATTAAACCATAATCACTTAATTGGTTGATCACCAAAAGAATTTAAGATAACAACTTCTTTTCCTCATTGTCTCTCTTTGGCAGGTGATTGCTTAAAGTATCAACCGGGTACAGATCAAGATCAAGTGCAGCCGTTGATGAATTAGTGAATGGGACTGACGATTCTTCAGTTTGGCTGTCATTCATAATCTCAAGTTGGTTCAGCATTCTCACACGATCAATTTTGGTCACCGAGACACTTTCTTCGACAACAAATCCTTGAGGAACTATTCTTCCTTCAAGCATGCTAACCACAGAAGACATTGTTGGTCTATCAGCTGGAGAGATTGTTGTGCAAACTAGAGCTATATTGATAACAACCATCATTTCTTCGATGTCATATTCTAAACCAAGCTTTGTATCAACCAGATCTATCAAATTATCCGTACGTTTCAAAGCAACGGCCTATTACAAAAAGATGAGGGTAATATGGAATAAGATAACAATATGCAGGTTTTATGAGTTACTCTACAATAAATATAAATATAAAATGGAAACAGATAAAAGTCATTGTTGGTCTAATAATGGGTCAATGGGTAATACTCTACGATAAATATAAAATGGAAACAGATAAAAGTCATCTTACTTAACCTCCCAAGTCGCTTTATTAAATGAACTAGACACGGTCCGCGTGATTTGCTCAAAATTACACAATTACTATTTCCCAAATTATTATTTCAGATATCATCTCTAGAAAAACCATTTTCTTTCGTATTTTGTCCCCAACAACTTATCACCCCAAAAAATGAACTTAATTACATGCTTAATGGACTAAATGTAAAAGCAATTATTGTTTCATAGAACCTTATCAATAATTTGTTTCGATGACCAAATGTAACTTTGAATATACATACCATGTGACCAATTATGCAAGTTACTCTAGCTATTTAAATACTCGTTCCATCTCAAAATAATTGTCATCTAACATAAAACAGTTTTACCTTTTTTTTTTCTTACCTTTTTAAAGAAAAACAGTTTTTACCCTAATGCACTTATTTAGAGCTTTGATTGAAGTTTGCAATTTTTAATATCATTATGTGCAATATGGTATATTATTTATAACTATGAAGACAATAATTTTGTAACAACCCAAAATGAAAATAACAACAACAACAATAATAATAATAATAATAATAATAATAATAATAATAATAATAAAAAATCACTATTAATTTTGTATGGAGGTAGTACTTTTTTAGTCAAGTGATTATTTATTAAATTTAAGTGTGTAGGTGACACAACCTGTTTGGACAAGTTAGGAATTCCATAGTTTTGACGCGTTACCCAACCCACTCGCCATGTGCCACCTCTAGGTTCATGTTATTTACCCGATCAAGAAGAACAAACTGATTCTCTCTTGCCCTATCAGCAATGTTAGCCATCCCACTCACAATCTCCAAAAGGACAATTCCATAGCTATAGACATCTGCTTTCTCCGTGAGGTAACCACGCAGTGCATATTCAGGAGCCATGTATCCACTGAAATTTTCAACAAGAGTACGTGTTTGAACTGCATGTGATCACCGTAATAAACTTTAAGAACATGGTGAAAACACGGGTATAAAAATACTCACTAAGTTCCAGCAATGCGGGTGCTTATATGAGTGTTTTCCTCTTCATTAAGCTTAGCCAAACCAAAATCAGAAATTTTGGCGTTCAAATTCTTATCAAGAAGCACATTAGAGGCTTTAATGTCCCTGTGCACAATCTTTAATCTTGATTCTTCGTGTAGAAAAGCCAGGCCTTTAGCTATATCGATACAAATCCGGTATCTTGTTGGCCAATCAAGTTTTATCTGCCTTTCTTCAGGCCCTTCAATCCGCAAGTTGAATACAATTCAGAAAATGATAAGCGAATACATACTCAAGGGTGTTATTCCCGTAAACATCAAGTGTTCATAATCCAACTTAATAAGCATGCATTTACCCTCTGATCTATTGAGTTATGATTTGTCCCTAATCAGTGAAATGGGTTACCTAATAATAGCCAAAAAGGAAACCCGGCAAGTGGGTATATGAAGTCGTATAAAGTTTTAAATCGTTTTTTAAAATATTTTTTAAAAGACTGATCGTGGTTCGGCCCATTTTCCATCTCCACTTTAGGATGTCCCTCCTCGAGGGTCCAGATTTTGAAGAAAAAACGGGTAACAAATATCATTATTACCAAGCTAACTGAATCAATAAAAGGTGTATCGTTTACCAAATAGAGCTTGAGCAAGATTATTATTTTCCATGTATTCATATGCAAGCAATAATTGGTTTCCTTCGATACAACATCCATGTAGTTTCACAAGATGCGGGTGTTGTAATGCAGAAATCATCCCTAGTTCATTCAAGAACTCCCTATTTCCTTGCCTTGATTGGGAGGATAACTGTTTCACAGCAATCAATGTGCCATCTGGCAATACTCCCTACAGTCACAATAAAAAATAAATAAAAATTTGGTTTCCAACAATATGAAAATCTGCAACCTTGGGAAGGGATAGATTTAACCTTGTAAACAGATCCAAAACCACCTTCTCCAATCTTATTAGCAACATCGAAATTATTTGTTGCAATTTTAATTTCCCTTAATGTAAATGAACCCGTGAAGCCATTCAGCTCTGATGAACGACATATGTAATCAGAACATGTATAGAAGATATAGGGAGAGAATTATATGAATTCAAACATAACGGTTAGCATTTTGGACCCATTTTCACAACAAATGGTCAAATTGGGTTGTGTTTTATTTCAAACAAGTCGGTTAATTTTACTTCTTTTTATTTAAATAGTTATATTATTATATTATTAATATTCTTTGATATGTAAATAACTAAATACCTAGTTCCATAGTATCTCTGCGCCTGAAATAACCCCACCACCATAAAACTCCTAAAACTAATAAGATCAAACTAACTACTCCAACCACAATTCCAGCCACATGCACAGAATCTCCAGACACACCTTTTCCATTTCCTTGCAGAAGTGCATGTGGAACCCGAAAGTCTGAATAATTAAAGTTAAAAGATGATCGAAACAAAAGTTAATAAGGAATAAAAAAGAATATAAACCATTTTACCAAAAAAAAAAAGGTTCTTTAGAAATGAGTGTTCCTATTTTGCACATTATGATCTAATAACTTGAACCTATTTCAACCACAAGGGGTGACCAAGCGGTTGCCTCCCAAAGAGGAGTCAAGGGTTCGAATCCAATGGGAGAAAATTAATCCCCTTATGGCCACAGATGTTCACCTGCGCCGACTCCAGGCTATCCAAAAGGATAGTCGCCCTGGGATTAGTCGGCTCGCAATTTCGGGTCGGAAACCAAAAAAAAAATAAAAAAAAATGAACCTATTTTAACAAGTACTTAGTCATATTAGCATGCATCAACATCACAAATTGTACAGTCAAGTCCAAATCCAAATCGATAACAAAAGTCATAGAAATTTGAAAGCTTACTTGGATCAACAGATATAGCTGAAATAAGGGGACCATATACACCTAATTTTGGGATATACGTTGTTCCTTTCCCAGCCCAATGAAGTCGGATTTCCAATGAACTTGTAACATTTACAGAATAGGTTAGCACAATTACTTTCCTTACCCCACCTGCTTCATCACTGATGTCAAAATCCTTCTTAACCAGCTTACCCTGAAAGAATATCAATAACTACCATTTATAACCGACAATTCAAATTCAGAAACTATACTTGACCTATATATAGTATTTATAAATATATATGAAAATTCACCTGAATGTAGATATCAAACACACGCCTCCCAAGACTTCTGTATGTTTTATCATCTGTAAAAACAATTTCAGCGAAGTGCAGGCTTACATTGTAGTTTCCACTTAGCATGCAGAAACAATAATATGTCAATGATAAGGCTGAGATTCGTGCACTCATGTACAATTCGGAGTTGTTCACTGGGACCCCAAAAGTACTTGTCACAGTGTAGCTGTCAATATTCTGACTATCGTCCATGAAATGACCAGTATTGCTAATTCCCCATTGAGTACCCACTAATGAGAAATGTGAAGGACCAGCTGAGTCCAAGTCACGTTCATATACCTTATCTCCAATAGTTAGTTTACTTCCGCCACAATTGATATACAAGGATGATGAATCTAATTCAAAACCAAAAACGATATTTAGGTATCATTAGTGAAATTAAGAATAAACATGTCAAAGAATTTCATCAACATATGAGAAAGGAATAATATGTAATTTCAGCTTACTTTCTGTACAAATATTATTCCCCAAGCACGAGACCGGTTTACTTCTAGAATGGTACAAAAATTGCCATAATAATTAAATGAACAATTCCAAATCTTTATTTGGATTAAAAAAACCATGATAGATAAACACAGATAAACTTACAAAATGTTATCTGTTGAAAATGAAGAAAACAAGTTTCTACAATAAACAAAAAATTCAAATTTAGCTCTTGTATAAGAAACACTTTGAAGTTTGTTATACATATTCAGAAACACATAGTTCATCTTACGTTTCCTGCATCTGACACATTGTTTCCCTTGAGCTTTCATAATGAAAATTGTTGTATGACAGATCACTGGAAGAAAATTCACAACAGCAATAGTTATATAATACACCCATAGAAGTCATGAACACAGATCTTTTTTATAAGAAATCTAAAGCATCAACCGTGACACTCACTATAGATAATATAACTTGGTATTGTGATACAATCATTAGAAGATAAAACTCACATCATATATCCTTTGAGCATCCAATCAGGCACGCTTCCAGATAGAAAGTTTCCAGAAAGATAGCTAAAAATCGAAATTATAAGTTGACAAGTGTCACTGTTATTAGTAAGTGGGATGGAAAAATATTAAATGGGTTGCTTACATGTAGCTTGTATTCTTTAGATCCGAGAAGCCGTTAGGAATGGTACCATTAAGCTTGTTAAAGCTAAAGTCTCTGAAAGAGTAACATAAACAGTTATTGCGGCAGATCTGGCAATATCATAACTTAGTCTTAACAGTCTCGTGAATATTATACAAATCAAAAGTAATTATTTCTTGACTTCATTTCACTTTCAACTCCGTGACTGAACAAAGCTTTATTGTGGCCACACTTGTACATGAGCATGTCACTAGTAGGTCGTAGCGCTAATTTTAATAAACTATAAGTAACGTGTAGTTGTGGAAATTCTTGAGTCAAGCGGTTGTTGTAGGTTGAAATATTATTATTATGATTTATAATAATTTTGTGTGCCGTTAACCATCGGTCAGTTGTTTCTCAGTGTTAATTTGGTGTTGGGTCAATTGAGTGCCTAATGGTATATGAAGAAGATTTAAACATAAATTAGTCGAAGTTAAGAAGAGTCGTTGAAAATGAAGTCAGCGAGCAACCTCAGCGAAGTTCAAGTTAAAAACATCGTCAAGGAAGTCGAAGATTACTTGAAGACATACTCGCTAGCTAATACGGAGTCAGCTAGTATTTAGAAGGAACTGAAGCCTAAAGAAGAAGGTTCATCATTAGTTGACAATACCCTAGCCCTTTGATCATCCAACATAGCATAGCTCAAAAATTTCTTAAGATATTTAGGAGGGACTTTTGAAGAATGCAAAAGAGCGGGATAAACTGCATTTTAGATAAAGTCAAATTAAGTTTAGTTGGTGAAAAGGCACTGAACAGTTGGCAAGACTGTTCACTAAAGTAAGGTTTTTAGGTTTCAAGGAATAGAAGCATTTAATGAAGGATGAAGTTTTCCACTAAATGCCTGACACGTCCCAACTACCGCACATGAAAAGAATGTTAGCCGGAGTAAATATTCACCACTTCATATTTGTTGTAAATATTTAAGAAGTGCAATTACTCTATTCGAACTCACAGTTGGTCCCTGATCCTATCAACTACCTTAAGAGTTCACTTGCAAACTTATACTTTGTTTAAGTTTGGTTGATCAAAGAGCATTTATATTGTCATTCAATTAAGTGTTATTTCCGTGTAACTCTTTGTAATTCTTTGATTTATTTCATTAAGACTTACACGATTGAAAAGTTAAATTTGTGTTTGCTTATAATTGTTTTATACATTGTTTCACTACTTTGTCAGGATTTGGGAACTACAATCGGGAATTATCAAGGTTGCAAAAATCGCTAATCGGTTGTCGGTCAGTCGACCTCCTTGTAACTTGTAATCGGTTTAGGCGGTATTATTCGGATTTGAATTTTCGACAAGTTTCGGATATATCTGACGAGTTCTCGGTATTCCCGGAAAGATTTTCTCTAAAAAACTTGTAACTGATATAAACGCGACTATAAGTGATTAAAACAAGTATACGACGAGTTTTGGGTATTTCTGGTAAGATTTGCAGGTTTCAGCATGTTTGAGTAGCTTTGACTGTCGGTGACCATGTTTGACCAATTTGATGAAATCGAAAAGGTTGGTGGACGATTAGCGCCTAGACGGCAATTAATCGGCCTGAGGCTTTTTTTTTGCAACACTGGGAATTACACTCGAACACGTAGATACAGAGAAATGACTTGGTTACTTAGAGTGTCTTTGTGGAAGTTTGTTTATGGTTATAGCACCGCTCGTCCTTTATGCATAGTAGATTATATCAATTTAGGCATTACAAATATAGAACATGATATCAAATTACCAAAAATGAAATGTGTATATCACCATGCTTATGACATCAGAAATATACTTGCTTTATAACATGCATAAGTGAATAACTTTGGGAAAATTTAAACAACTAACAAGACTTTGAGAGCCTCTGGAGCAAGTGAATCTGGTAAATTGCCGATTAGATTGCAACTCCTTATTATCCTGATCACAAGATTAAGTTTAGATTACTCAAATAGATAAAAACTTGTAATGGTCTACTTAAAGATGAGATCCCTCTTACAAGTTCTTGAAAGACGTTCCATTACTAAAGGGTGGACAATGCGTGTCTGTTCCTCCCAAGTCGCTGATTCTCCTGTTTTTCTTTATTAAGCCAACAGTGATACTTTGACTAGAATACCAAGTTAATTAAAAAGATGATGCATGAAGAATTACGTACAAATCTGTCAAATTTGACAAGAGGGTAATTCTTGGAGGTATTGGCCCCTTCAATCCACTTGCCTGAATCCTTCTGTTATTCATAAACTTTACTACATTAGTGAATCTAATTGCTATATACACAATAAATGGAATACAAAACACTAGGCAAATGTCTCACAAAATAATGAGATTCGTCCACCCCCCTATGAAATTCGGGATCTTTCCAGAGAAATTGTTACCATCAATCCGACTGCGAAAGAAATAGAAAGATGAAAATTTCGTGAAGCCTCAGTGTATAAAGAATAATAAAGTCCAACGAGGTAGTAGAACTCACAAGTCCTTCATAGTGGTCAAATTTGCAAAGGATGCTGGTAACTTCCCCGTAAAATTATTGGAGACCAAACATCTAAATACAAAAATTAAACAAAAAAATTAATCTCATGTGAAGACAACAAAATAATGAGATACGAAAAAATCTTAAAAAATATCATATAAAATTACAATCTTTCGATGCTTGAAAGGTTCCCAAGTTCCTGCGGAATTATTCCGGACATCATATTGTTGTCTACAATACTAGTTAGCAATAGAATAGAAACCGGTCATAAATATAGCAAATAATTTTAAAAGATATAACAGATGGAAAGTAATTTACAATGCTCTCAATGTCCTGATGTTTCCAAGTTCTTTTGGGATTGATCCAGTTAAGCGATTCCCAATAAGAGAACTGCAGAAATTAGAACATATTTAACTGTAACACATACAAGATTATTAGAAAAAAAGGTATATTAAACATAGAAAAAAAAAAAAGTACATGTTTACAAGTTGCTCCATGGAACCCCATTCTGGAGGGATGGTACCACTAAGGAAATTGTAAGTTAAGTCTCTGCAGGAATAATATATTCACAAGTCAACCACTAAATAAAAACGTAACAGTAAAGTTGGATAACAAACAACAAAATATGCCGCTAAAAAAAAAACAAAAAAACAAAAACCAAATATAGGAGTGTACGTACATATTTTGGAGGTAAAGAAGATTAGCGAATTCTGGTGGAAGAGTGCCTGGTAGGCTTTGTCCTTTAAGACTTCTGCATGTACCAATCAAAAGATCAAACCCAAAAGTGAAAGATACAATATTTTCCTCCAAGTAAAATATAGACAAAACTACACCGTTCGTCTTTAAAGTTTAATGATTCTGATGGATTATGCTAATGGAAAGAAATGTCCGAGAAGATGGTAGTGGAAAATATTATATTAATTTTTTGACCCCAATGGTTACATTGAAATGGGTTTATTTTTATGAGGAATGCTAGAGCCACAAAGAAACATCTACAAAAACATCTACAAAATGACATGTGAAAGTGTGATTGGTGGAGTTTGTAATAGTTTCTCTATGTTCCTTTTGATTCCACCAATTACTCATTGACACGTCATTTTATGGATGCTTTTGTAGATGTTTCTTTGTGGCTCTAGCATTCCTCTATTTTTATTTAGAGTATAATACTTTAATTAATTATGTAGAGTATAAATTTCTTTGAATAAAGTTTAGTTTTATTTATTATTATTTTTTTTTCTAACACACTACTTTTTAATACGTCTTCATTTTGACCTAAAACAATCAGTCAAAAATTGTTTATGCATTCTCTAGTCAACCATGAAGCAACTTTTGGGAGTCATCTGGGAGTTTAGTTAAGCCAACCAGGTGTAAATAATATACTTGTTGATAGAAGAAAACCACATAAAATGGTGGCTTAAAACTTTACGAGTATTTAATTGCATTTTTTTATGTACCATAAACTTTAAGCTTATGCATCATCATGTACTGACATCTCAAACCACTCAATTCGAGTGTAATCCTGTTTAACAAAAATCATCAAGATTAATTAAACTAACAAAGTGAGGGAAGGAAACTTTACACACTAATTACGTGGCAAAGCGTGTTGTTTCGTCCAGGTGTGCAAGCAACGGTATCATCATATGTTTTGCTAATAGTGCCCCGCGTCCAACCACAAGGATCCTTCTTAAAATCCCATTTTTTACCCAATGTCCTTCCGATCACTCGCAATGCATCCACTGCCAAAAAAGTTCACAGTAATTTAATCACAAAACATAAAGTATCAAGTTAAGCGCGCATTATACGTATATCTTATAAACCTTCTTTGGAGGGAAGACAAGTTGTGTCTATGGATGCAAAACCAAACGGGACAAAAACAACACACATAATTATAAACAACATGTTAGCTTTTGAGATCTATAAATGTTTCGAGATCATACTAGTTAGATTATAACTGTATATAGCCCATTCGTGAATAGTTGGGATATAAATAAATGTCGGGAAAACGAAGACGAAGACCAGAGACCAAAGACCAAAGACTTAAATGTTACTGTACTAGTCTTTTAGCTTTACCTACAATGACGCAAGTCTACACTCTGAGTCTATGGCATTAGTTGACCCCTATGTTTTTAAACCCGGATCTACCCGGCCTGGTTAAGCAGTTGAACCGGTTCTGATAAAAAACATTTGTTTTTTAAAACAGGTTAACCGGTTAGACCCGACGGGTTTTAAGTGACCCGGGTTAACCCGGTTCTCGAAACCCGACCGTGTTTGGTTTTTTTCATTTTTTTAATAGAAAAATGAGTTGACCCGATTGTCGAACCGGTTGAATCGAGTTGACCCGGTTGAAAAAAAATAGCTTTTTTGAATAGATAATCAGGTTGACCGGGCAGTCGAACCGTTAACCCGGTGACTCGACCGAGTCGATTAAAAACCCAGTTTTAAAACATTAGTTGACCCACTATATGTGGAAAAGTCCTACTAAATAAACACCAAATACAATAAATATAGAGTAAACTGCAAATTATGCAATTTTCGTAAGAAATATCCTTGAAAAAAAATCATGCAAGTTGTTAGGGGTGAACATGGTGCGGGGGTTAGTATGGTTTTTTAAAAAACCAAACCGCATCCGCAATTGCATTTTTTAAAATATGAGAATCCACAATTGTGCGGTTTTGCAGTTTCGGGTTTTGCGGTTTTTAAAGTTTTATTTTTTCAAATTATAATTTTTTTGTATATAACTATATATCTATTTTATCTAATAAAACAGAGTTTTGTACAACCCTCTTAAGAAACCTTTTGTACAACCCTCTTAAGCAAACTAATTATTTTTTTCTAAAAATAACTCTTCTCCTCCTTATGACACGTGTCATTCAATTCATTCTTCCGTTAGTGCCAACTTTATACGTGTGCTAAACAAGGAAGTTGTAATTGTACTTAATAAACCTTCTAAACTTGCACAATTAATTAGGAGGTATAACTAATTATTTTATTAAAAACACATTGCCACAATTAGTTTTGGAAACGCGTCTTCTTCATCGTCTCTTGCTTCATAATTTCATATTGTATGATTCTCTGAGTCGACGATAAAAATTGCTCACTGCCAAGTAGGTACCATTATTTATAGTTTTCGCAATGATTTTAAGCTTTTATATATAATGCATGGTTTTCAAATAGTTATAATGTTTTTGCAGGCTGCATGGCGCTTCGCCTTATTATCATTTTCCTTTGCAAATCATGAGGTATATATGTTTTTGTTGTAGTTTCTTTGTGATTTTTTTTTTATGAATTTTTGTCTAATTTTTATTGTTCAGTATCTTGAGTAGGTGTTCAGATTTTTAAGTTTGTTAAGAATCCAAGGATTCAAGCAACTCGAAGGTATATGTGTATGTCTCTCTCTTTCATTAATTATATGAGAAGTTAGGACGGGTTGTGTATCATCGACCTCTAACATGTAAAAAAATTAGTTAAAAAAAGAAACGGGTCAAGTGAGAAGAATGCCAGATTTTATTTTAAAGAGGTCGGATGTATATCATAGTCTACACACTCTTTATCTCAACCATTCATTCTCTTACAACACATCTCAACCATCCATTTCTCCTTCCTCCCCAAGAAATGGTATATTCCTTGGAATATACTTCTCTTAACCAAACCATGGTTCTCCTAACCCAACTATGGTTAGTTCTACACACTTAACCTTGGACAACTCTTAACCACACCAAGGATGGAATATTCCCTTGGATATGCTTCTCTTAACCCAACCATGGTTAACTCTTAACCAGACCAAGGATGGAACATTCCTTTGGATACACCCATTAACCTAACCATGGTTCACCTTCTAACCTAACCATGGTTTATTATCTATACACTTCTTTCTAAACCTAACCATGGTTACTTCTTAACCTAACCTCTCACACTCTTCCCTTTAGAGGAATATCCCATGGCATATTCTTTTTCTCTTTTCTATGCCATATGAGGAATACCCATTCTACCCCTACTCAATTATCTCTTCTACTCTTTCTATCTTTGATAATTGATTTCTTATAAACACTTCACAAAAACATTTTCCAAATTGGCTATTTGAGTTGGTAAACCTTAGATTGATTAATGATAAGGTTTAGTGTGTGAAGTACGATTAGGGGTTTAGCAAGGGTAGGTATTTACAAGACCAACACCTAACATTTGGGAATATTTCACTGGGCCTGGCATGCCACCCACGCGTGGGCGACGCGCCATCCTCGGTAAAATATTCCCAAGTTTAGGTCTTGGCCTATAAATACCCCCTTGCCTCTTGTATTCCTCACCCATTGCCATTATTCTTTCTCTCTACATTCTTTCTCTCTAATCCTCTAATTCTATCTCTTGTGTTCTTAGTTAAACACACTAACATCTTTGAAAGAACACATCTCCTTGCAAGGGAAGAATCAAAAGAACCTAATCCACTCTTGTGATTGTGTCAAGGGTCTTCTTCTTATACCCTTTTCTATTAAAATCGAGTCTCTGGGTTAGGTTAGGGCTTGGTTGAACAAACTTTATTCTATCATTCAATTGTTTGTAAGGGAAGTGTTGTGTCTTGGTGACCAAGCCTAGATCATTGGGGATTTAGTTGGGGTTTGATACTTCTGGTGGGAAGTCTTGGTAGTGATCTTGGTGACCCTTAGGTGAAGTCGAATCGCGAGATTCTTTTGGGTGGTTTCCGAGGGCGAAATACCGTGGGAGTAACTCCTTCTTTGTGAGCATCGATATTGGTGAATATCGGTGGAGTGAATTGTAACAGTTTGTAGTCCACCGAAAGGATTATACTAGTGAACAGTATCGGTGTTGTGGATTTGCAACTGGACGTACGGATGGTATAAACCCCCCATCCCAAACCAGTATATCATTGTGTTCTTTACTCGCTTTATATACTCTTGGTTGTGATTGTGTTTGTGGTTGCTCTTACTTAGACCACTTGGTTGTCTTTGTGGCTTAAAGTTTTTAAACATCTAAAAAGCCGAAGAAACCGTATTCACCCCCCCCCCCTCTACGGTTCTGCAATTGGTATCAAAGCGGTATACTCAAGTTTTTGAGCGTTAAAACCTTCCCGAGAAGTCATTTTAAGTCAAAAACTTCTTTCTCAAAAATCTAAAATCCTAACTAAGATTTTTGGTAAAGTTGAGTATAGATCCATGGCTCAAGAGAACTCTGTTGAGGGGTGTTCTATGCAAAGACCACCTTTGCTAGAAACCGATGGGTTTTGTTTTTGGAAAACTCGATTTGAGACTATGTTAGGTCTAAAGATCTTGATTTGTGGGAAATCATCCGAAATGGCAACTTTGTGTTCATGGTGGAAGACCCCGAAACAAAGTTGTTAGTGGAAAAGCCCAACTCGGATCTAAAGGATGATGAGAGTAGAAAACTTGGCAAGAATGATGAAGCCAATATGTTGATCTATAATGCTCTACCTCGAAGGGAGTTTGAGGGGGTCCATGTTTGTAAAACCGCAACGGAAATTTGGCGTTCTCTCATCATCACTCATCAAGGCAACTCTCAAGTAAAAGATTGCAAGATCGATATACTCATACAACAATATGAGAAGTTCTCTATCTTTGATGAAGAAACCATTGATAATGGTTATACAAGGTTCAATGCTATTATCACTAGCCTCACGACTCTTGATCCTAGCTTCTACAACAAGAACCATGTGAGGAAGTTTCTTCGAGCACTTCAGGTAAAGTGGAGACCCAAGGTGACGGCAATTGAATTAGCCAAGAATTTTGCCGAACTTCCTCTTGATGAGCTTATTGGGAACCTCAAGGTCTATGAAATGATCCTTGAAAATGACAAGGTTGCCACCAAAGACAAGAAGGAGAAAGTAAAGTCTTTGGCTCTCAAAGATAAAGTCACAAAGTGTCCAGCTAGTGACGATAGTGATAATCAAGAAGGAAGTGAAGATGACAAAGAATACAAATTGATGGCCAAAAACTTTAAAAGGTTCTTTAGAAGAGGCGGAAACTTTAGGAGAGGTAATAGGTTTGGAAACCGAGGAAATGTCGGAAGAAAGAACTTCGGTGGAAGTCGAGGTGTTGACAACAAGGTTGGTGACAACTCTAGGCGCACTCAAGGTTGCTACAATTGTGGTGAAAAAGGTCATTTCATAAATGAGCGTCCAAAACCAAGAGGGAACAAGGCATTCGTGGGTGGCGCTTGGAGCGATAGTGAAGATGAGGAACAACCAACAAATGAAGTCTGTAACAACCGTAAATTTTCTGTAGACTTTTACCTCTAAACTTTAACTTTTTACTTTAATCATATAAAATTTGAACTTTACGTATAACCGTTAGGTTATCTCGCACGTAACTAGAACCATCACTTAGACATTTTACATCTCACTAGACTAATATTTAGTCTGCTCATAATCAATTAAATGATTAATTTCATTTATATTCAATATTTTCAAGTAACATGTATTTTACGCGTTTCAAATTTTATCAGATGCATTTTAATTTATACGCGTGTTTACTCAATAACCGAACCACATTTCTACTAACATTTTAAAAATACTTATACGAATTTAAATTCACTATTTAATTGTATTACATGAAAATTTGCCTTTACGGGTAACCGGGTAAGCTCACCCGCGAACGTTGTTAAGCGTGCATTTAATTTAAATCAACTATAGACTATGCTTAGTCTACATATTTTATACATTTTAATTTCCTTACGAGCATATTTTATTAGTCGCATTTTACTTTTTCTATTTTTACGTAACTTTACACATTTTACGTTTTACACATTTACGAGCCACATTAGTAACAACATTTTAACACTTCGGCAAGTTCGTGTCTTATCTAAATATAAAAATTTGTTATTTGGATAGGTTACAACATTTTTAAAAAGTGTTGGATTTATTTCTTTTCGCTACCCGATTAAAACAATTTACGCATTCGCGGTTTAATTTTATCATCTAGCAACTAGATAATACTCTAAATACTTATATACATTTAAAATAAACTCACTTCACTCTCTTTTCATAATAAAAATCAGCCAACTTTTATAAAATATGCCAAGTTTCACCAAAAGTCATACAATTAATATCATATCACCAACTATGTCATACAATCTTGAAAAATTTCCAATATCTATATTAACATTCAAAGTCAAGACCATATTTCTTTGCTTATTTTCATTTTAAACGCAACCTTCACCACCTCCCATATTTCTCACCTTTTTTTTTTTTTTTTTTTTTTTTTTTGAAATGTGACTTTTTCCATATATGGTTTAGAGTCGCACCTGCCAAATAGCAGGCCCTCATCCACCACATACCCAGACTATGTTGTCTGAACCGGGCCCACGCTGGCGCAGTGGGGATTTAAACGGCTTTCGCCCGGAAGTGTTCCCTAGATATTTTCTTTATAATCTTTAACTAGTTTATATAAAATACTTCCTTCTCTACATTCTTTTACCACAACAAAACACAGAAAACCTTTCTTTGTCTCTCTATATCACGACAGCAAGGGGGAAGAGCAAGAACTTGGTCTTGGTCTTGCATTACACTCGACATTTGACATACTCCAAACCCACTGTCGCGTATCGGTGCCGCACACTATTGCTACTTGACTTATTCACATCATACGAATTAATTGCTGAGGTGAGTCATAGCCCCACTTTTACTCGTTTAATTATTTTATAAACTCTTTGGGGGAGATACATGCTCAACTATTTTTTTTTTACTTTCACAATTACTCTAAACATTTACATATTACTGTAAGTTTAGAGCTCACTCTTTACTTTACTTTGCTTTACAAGCATGGGTGAGAAACATGCAACACACTTTATGAACTATTGCTTTTATGCAACACACTTTATGAACTATTTGCTTTTATGCAACACAATTTATGAACTATTGCTTTTATGCAACACACTATATATGAAATGTCAATTGCTTTCATGCAAACCTCTTTTATGGACCAAACTAAAACTTATGCTTATTTAAACTATTACGCGGATTAGCCTAAGCCATTGAATCCCACTATGCCCAAACTCATGAACCGTCAATTCCTGCTGGGAAGCGCGAATGTTATAAATAGATCTATTGGGTGTGACTCCCCCGTTCGGTTTGACCGGATAGGCAAACGCGAATGTATAACATGTCGAATTACAAGTGTATCGGGATAAACACTTGCCGGGACTTTATAGTTATCATGCTTCTAGAGCATGCACACTGTCATAGCTTCGGTTGCATGAACTTAGTGCTAGCGTAATAGACTCTACTTTTAAATTGACATTACGTTCGATGTAATGTGCACATACTTGATTTTGGTCCAACTTTACCACTTTGATATAAATTTATGAAAGTGCTTTTATACCATTATTTTCTCTCTTTTGACCTTATAATGGTCATACTCTGTATTGGAAGTCTTGTGGTCCACTTATTTTGCTAAACTAAATCTATGAACTCACCAACTTTATGTTGACACTTTTAGCATGTATTTTCAGGTTCTTAAGGTGATAAGTTACTTTCGAAGGCTTTTGGCATGACATGGCATGGTCATAGATTACCCTGATGTATTTGGGGACCGCTTAAATTCTTTTATGGGCCTGTATTTCCGCACTATTTTGAAAGATGTAAAACTAAATGCTCTTGATTATGAAATTTATTTTAAACGGATAAGGTAAATCCGTTCTCTTCACTTTGTGTTATGATACCAATATACGTAGCACCCCATGATCCGAATGCTTCCGCTGAACCGATTTTGGGGGTGTTACAGATTGGTATCAGAGCCTTGGTTATAGAGAACTAGGTACATATAAATCCTAAACTATAACCACTTTTAATAAAAATATTTCCCTATGACCGCCACTCGCCTGCCAACCTTGCTTGTCACTTTACTTGTTGTTTACTTAACATAACTGCATGTTATGCTTTACCATTGTTAGATTATATTTTACGTATACTATAGGTATCTTCTATATACTTACATATACGTACCGTCTTGTCGCAAAGACATGTCTTCTACATCCTACCATATACATTTAATTTTCACAACATACTTTTAATGGCTTCTAGACTATAACCATTTATGACAAACACTTCGCTGCGAGTCCGCACACTAAGTCACTAAACTGTTACACACACGCATACACTGCAATAGGTTCTAAACTTTCTCAAGACAGCGTGTGTTACACAATGGTCTCATTTATTTAAGACATTGTGAGTGATGCAATGGTCTCTAAAATCTTTTTATAACCTTACATAACATCATTTTTATATTGTAATGAAACTCATCACAGTTTGTCGATCCCTCTGATTATTTTACTATTTATCTCGATGACGAGTTCGAACACTCCTCCCATACTTTTGGAACACTTACATTATCTTGCAATCTACAGCATAGAAGGTTTGAGTGAGTACGTGTGTTGTGTCGGGAATTCTTAAGTAGGATGATTTATAATGTCCTTATTTGAGTGGATTGGGACGCCTCTTCATTTAAATAAAGATAATGTAAATCGCCGTACCATAAGTTTATAATTCCTTACTTACATAAATTGGGACGCTTCTTTATGTAAGTAACGAATTGTAAATAAGTGGACTTATTTGTATCCGATATGACATGAGTACGAATTTGAGTCAAGGACCACCTATCCAAAGAGGAACCTTTGTGACACGAACATGATACCACTCCCTGATCTAAAACCCATTCGATGATATCATATTATCATTAACTGATAAACATTTTTTTTCCTGTCACTCTATGATACAATCCATATTGTCTGATGACTTCATCTCAAGTTCAGAGGCTCTTCATAGACTTATTTCAACAATCAATCATGTATAACTCATTTTTGTGTACCTATCTTCTGTGATTAGGGTTTAGTTTCATGCCGTGTTTGAGATTCAGTCTCATTTGTCTTAAGATAGTAAAGATCAGACCCTTTTGTCATCAAGTTTTCAGGAACTCATTTAGCTCAGCCCGCAAAATCCTATTCAGGTTTAAAACCCCTTGATGCCCTATCTGGTTTAGTTACAACTGTGATAACCTTAGCTCTCCAAACTCACCATCCTCTGATCCTTTCATGCATTAGCACTCTCAACTTCGGGTTCATTATCTACGCCTGAGTCATAGACATCTTGCCTGATTTATACTCAGTCACAACCCATCTCATTCACTCAATTACTTACTTTGTTAAGTTATTTCCACTGATAAGTATTAATCAGCTTCTTGCAAAACTGAATGAGCCCAACGAGTGATTTTCATGTCGATCACAATTTTCAACCTTCCATGAGACATGCTCCATATCATTTGATCATAATCACTCACTTAGACAACTGGTCTACTTACCATTCCATTAATGCTTAAGTGGTATAAATTCAAATATTTTATCCTTAACTCAACAAGATATACCATGACCTTAAAGAATTGTACTGGTGGCTTAACATGAAGGTTCACATCACCACTTATGCCAGTAATGGCCTAACTTGCTCAAAGATAATGCAAAATCTTCCGTAAATAACCACACCTTTTCCTATTCACCTCATCATCGAATAACACACATTGAATTCCGGGACGGAATTCTTTTTAACCCGGGGAGAATGTAACAACCATAAATTTTCTGTAGACTTTTACCTCTAAACTTTAACTTTTTACTTTAATCAGATAAAATTTGAACTTTACGTATAACCGTTAGGTTATCTCGCACGTAACGAGAACCATCACTTAGACATTTTACATCTCACAAGACTAATATTTAGTCTGCTCATAATCAATTAAATGATTAATTTCATTTATATTCAATATTTTCAAGTAACATGTATTTTACGCGTTTCAAATTTTATCGGATGCATTTTAATTTATACGTGTGTTTACTCAATAACCGAACCACATTTCTACTAACATTTTAAAAATACTTATACGAATTTAAATTCACTATTTAATTGTATTACATGAAAATTTGCCTTTACGGGTAACCAGGTAAGCTCACCCGCAAACGTTGTTAAGCGTGCATTTAATTTAAATCAACTATAGACTATGCTTAGTCTACATATTTTATACATTTTAATTTCCTTACGAGCATATTTTATTAGTCGCATTTTACTTTTTCTATTTTTACGTAACTTTACACATTTTACGTTTTACACATTTACGAGCCACATTAGTAACAACATTTTAACACTTCGGCAAGTTCGTGTCTTATCTAAATATAAAAATTTGTTATTTGGATAGGTTACAACATTTTTAAAAAGTGTTGGATTTATTTCTTTTCGCTACCCGATTAAAACAATTTACGCATTCGCGGTTTAATTTTATCATCTAGCAACTAGATAATACTCTAAATACTTATATACATTTAAAATAAACTCACTTCACTCTCTTTTCATAATAAAAATCAGCCAACTTTTATAAAATATGCCAAGTTTCACCAAAAGTCATACAATTAATATCATATCACCAACTATGTCATACAATCTTGAAAAATTTCCAATATCTATATTAACATTCAAAGTCAAGACCATATTTCTTTGCTTATTTTCATTTTAAACGCAACCTTCACCACCTCCCATATTTCTCACCTTACTTATTTAATGAAAGTGTTCCCTAGATATTTTCTTTATAATCTTTAACTAGTTTATATAAAATACTTCCTTCTCTACATTCTTTTACCACAACAAAACACAGAAAACCTTTCTTTGTCTCTCTATATCACGACAGCAAGGGGGAAGAGCAAGAACTTGGTCTTGGTCTTGCATTACACTCGACATTTAACATACTCCAAACCCACTGTCGCGTATCGGTGCCGCACACTATTGCTACTTGACTTATTCACATCATACGAATTAATTGCTGAGGTGAGTCATAACCCCACTTTTACTCGTTTAATTATTTTATAAACTCTTTGGGGGAGATACATGCTCAACTATTTTTTTTTACTTTCACAATTACTCTAAACATTTACATATTACTGTAAGTTTAGAGCCTCACTCTTTACTTTACTTTGCTTTACAAGCATGGGTGAGAAACATGCAACACACTTTATGAACTATTGCTTTTATGCAACACACTTTATGAACTATTTGCTTTTATGCAACACAATTTATGAACTATTGCTTTTATGCAACACACTATATATGAAATGTCAATTGCTTTCATGTAAACCTCTTTTATGGACCAAACTAAAACTTATGCTTATTTAAACTATTACGCGGATTAGCCTAAGCCATTGAATCCCACTATGCCCAAACTCATGAACCGTCAATTCCTGCTGGGAAGCGCGAATGTTATAAATAGATCTATTGGGTGTGACTTCCCCGTTCGGTTTGACCGGATAGGCAAACGCGAATGTATAACATGTCGAATTACAAGTGTATCGGGATAAACACTTGCCGGGACTTTATAGTTATCATGCTTCTAGAGCATGCACACTGTCATAGCTTCGGTTGCATGAACTTAGTGCTAGCGTAATAGACTCTACTTTTAAATTGACATTACGTTCGATGTAATGTGCACATACTTGATTTTGGTCCAACTTTACCACTTTGATATAAATTTATGAAAGTGCTTTTATACCATTATTTTCTCTCTTTTGACCTTATAATGGTCATACTCTGTATTGGAAGTCTTGTGGTCCACTTATTTTGCTAAACTAAATCTATGAACTCACCAACTTTATGTTGACACTTTTAGCATGTATTTTCAGGTTCTTAAGGTGATAAGTTACTTTCGAAGGCTTTTGGCATGACATGGCATGGTCATAGATTACCCTGATGTATTTGGGGACCGCTTAAATTCTTTTATGGGCCTGTATTTCCGCACTATTTTGAAAGATGTAAAACTAAATGCTCTTGATTATGAAATTTATTTTAAACGGATAAGGTAAATCCGTTCTCTTCACTTTGTGTTATGATACCAATATACGTAGCACCCCATGATCCGAATGCTTCCGCTGAACCGATTTTGGGGGTGTTACAAAGTCACTTGTCTAATGGCTCAAGAAAAATCGAGGTTTGTCTAAAAAGTGATCTACAACCGGACGAGTGGATAGTGGATAGCAGTTGTACTAAACACATGACTGGGAATAGAAGATTGTTCACTTCATATATGGCGTATGACGGCAATCAAGTCATTTTTGGGAGCAAACTTAACGACAAAATTGTTGGCAAAGGTAATGTCCTTCATGACTCCATAAAAATTATCAATGTTGAGAGCATGTTAGGGGCTTAAGTTTTAATTTTATTAGTGTAAGTCAATTAAGTGATGATGATTGTGAGGTTAAGTTTACTAAAATAGATTGTACTATTAGTAAAAATGGTGTTGTGTTAGCTAAAGGTCATAGGAGAAATAACTTGTATACATGCAAGTTGGGAGATAACTCCAAGCAACATATATGTCTTACATCCATGGTGGATAACTCAACGCTTTGGCATAAGAGGTTAGGTCACGCCAACATGAGGTTAGTCCAAAACCTATACTTGTTAAGCAAATTATCACGATCCTTAAGTGTGGTTTATTATTTCAATTAGGTACTTTATTGATGAAGCAATATCTTAAACAAATAATTATTTTCTCATAACGTTGATTTATTTTGAAAATAATTTTTCGTTAAGAGATATCAATATCTAGATTAAAACCCAATTATTTTCACGGCTTTTACCCGTTTAAACAACCAAAATTTCAATCCAAGTAACTTAGAATTACTAACCAATATAATGTCTAACTTTTATAAAACCACGCTTAATTCACGGAACAATCTACTCAACAAGCATAATAACGATCTACTCAATAATCATATTATTTAAACTAACAACCAAAAATATTTCAATAAACATAAACATTGTAATTAACTAAAAGTAAAAAGGATAAGAAAGTAGAACCCGATCTAAGAGATGAGACGAAATTAGCCACTCGATTTTATAAACTTGTCAAATTATAAAGTTTACTTCTAAAAAGCATTAATATAACCAAATAGTTAATAAAGTTTGTGACTTTTTATTAACTAATTAAATTTATTAATACTAAAAAGCAATAAACTTTAGTAATAAGCTAGCTTATAAAACCCTTAAGCTCCTCGCCTTATGTTGAGAATGATGAGAAACTAAGAAAGATCAAAACTTTAACAAAAGTTAGCGATAATAAACAATAATATGAACCAATTAAGCTATGGAAGAGCTTATCGGTTGAGAATGCTACAAGCTTAAAGATGAAAACCTAATAGATCTAGGATAATAAGCTAAATATGTGAAGAGAAATAAACTAAAATGATTTATTAAGAAAAAGTTTGAAATTAAAAGAGACTAATTGATTTATGCTAAAAATTACTAGATTTAATAACACTAAAGAAGATATGAAAAGAAATAGAGTATAAAAAGTGTTTATTCAATTAGCTAATCTAATAAGTTTCAAAAAGCTATTAAGCTAAAATAGATTTTTAAATAAAAGAAAATAGAATAAAAGAAATAGATGAGAAGAGTAATAAGCTAAGTGACCCCCATAGTATTAATCTTCATAAAGCATTAAATAAATTGGGTACAAAAAGTTTTTGAAAATAAACTAAATCTATTACAATAAGAACTAAGGGGATGTTTGGTAGAGTGGAATAGAAAGATGAGAAAAGGGAGGAGAATAATATCCCGTGTTTGTTGGATAAAAGAATGGAAACCGGAGATTATAAATTGATTCTCCTTCCGTAAATATGATTCTTCTAAAAAAGTCAAGAATTAGGGGAATGCAATATTTTAATGCGCCTTATTCTCCCTAATCATTCTCGGTGATTGGGGATCTTCATAAAAAAATTGGGATATTGAAGATGATGAAACGCTTGCAAATCACATTTAAATACTGATGGTTCTTTTGACATACTGCATATCTGCTAGCTTTATTTTTCATCCCAACTAAGGTAAATGTTCCTATACCTTCTTTTCAAGGTTTACTTTGTCACAAATCCACTGTTAATTTTTGTAAATCGCTAAGGATCGATTACGTTTTGCATGTGGTTTGGTTGTAATTTGTTGTTTATTCATAATTTTGGTTAAAAGAATGATTTAATTGAGTATTGTTAGTGTCATATTCATGATAATTTGCAGTCATAACGAATCAGTTAATGATGGTTTTTTGGTTTAATATGCTGATTATATAGGATTTTGATACAGATATGTAGTTAAAAATGATGTTTGTTAGTTAGCAAAACTGATTGACATCTTTTCTAATTCAAGTTAGGCAACAAAACTTGCTAATTGTATATGAATATTTGTTAATTACTTTATCTTATGGAAATCATCGTCTTGACCAGTTAGTTACATTTGCGGATAGAGCTCTACTACTTTGAAATTATAACTGTTGTGTGTTTTTGTAGCCACTTCTTTGTTGTGGATTGTAAAATGGTCTATAAATAATCACATGGCCAGATCAAGTAATTTGAACTTGTTTACTATGGAGTATATTAAAAAAGCAAGAATCTAGTATATATATTATTGCTATTAGTTGATTAAACTTATACTAGTAGATTACTAAAACGGTCTTAATTTTGTTTCAAAATGCATTCTTGTATATTTTGTTTCTAAAGTAATACACTTTGTAGATGGCGATAACATCTTTGTCCCAACGGAGAATCAAAAGTCGAAAAGCGACAATGATGGCCACCTTAGGAGCAGCCCATACAATGTTTTTTGTGATACGTTGGTTTATGCTATGTGGTGTTGCTATGAATCATATTATCGAGTCTAGAACATTGCGCAAAAAATATTTTACAAGTTATTACAATAGATGTCAAAATATGAGAAGGATGGTATATGAAAGTGACACTACGAGTGTGGTAAATATAAGAACGAATAGATAAGCGGTTACGACATTATGTGAGATTCTTGAAACTAGAGGAGGGTTAAGCTGTAGTAAATACATGAATGTCGATGAACAAGTTGCTATGTTCTTGCACACGCTTGCACATAATGAGAAAAATCGTATAATAGTTAATAGGTTCCAAAGGTCGGGTGAAACAATTTGTCGGTATTTCAAGTTAGTCTTAAATGCGGTATGTCGACTACATAAAAAGTTTTACAAAACACCTGTGCCAGTGCCGGATAATGAATTAGATGAGAGATGGAGATGGTTCAAGATTAATGAACTATACATTTGTTTCATAACACTATGGATTTCATTAACAAGCTAACACTATATTTTTATATGTGAAGGGTTGTTTAGGAGCATTAGATGGAACTTATATTAAAGTTAGGGTCCCTGCTAGTGATCGAAAACCATATCGGACCCGAAAGGGTGAGATATGTACCAATGTTCTTGGTGTTTGTACAAGAGACCTTGAGTTCATTTATGTTCTGGCGGGATGGGAGGGTTCGGCAGCCGATATTCGAGTGTTTCGAGATGCTATTAGTAGGCTAAATGGTCTTAAAGTAACACATGGTACAGTATGTTATATATCAAACATTTGTATATGATAATTACATATAGTTATTCATAATAGTTAGCTAATAGTTAATATTTATAATCAATAGGCACATACTACCTTTGTGATGTTGGATATATGAACGGTGAAGGGTTTTTAAGTCCTTACCGTGGTCAACGTTACCATCTTAATGATTGGAATCGTCCATCTACAACCCCGAAAGAGTTATATAACATGCGACACTCATCGGCAAGGAATTGTATTGAGAGATGTTTTGGCTTGATTAAGGCTAGATGGGCCATTTTACGTGATGTTTCGTACCATCCACTAGATTCAATGTCACGTATTATAATTGCTTGTTGTTTAATGCATAATTTCATTCGTGCAACAATGAGCGAGGACCCAATTGATAATGATGTAGCAAACAATCATACACAACCTGCAAATGATCATGACAATGTTATTAACACTGTCGAGGCATCACAAGGATGGAGTGACCGTAGAGATAATCTTGCCAATGAAATGTTTAATGAGTGGAATGCAAGACGTGCACACCTATCTTGATATTTATATGCTTGCAGTATTAGACACCAAATATGTATTCACGGTTCATTAGTAACCTGTGTTTTCTTTTGTTGAAGTTGCAATATATAGCATTCATGGTTCACTACTAATAATGAGATTTGTTGAACTTGCAATATGTGGTAATATGTTTATAAGCGCATCTGATTATGTTAGGCTTTATTCAATATATTTTTGGCTTGATGTTAACTTAGGCATGGCGGAATCAAGTGTTCCTAAAGGTCCTAGTAAAAACAAAAGAGGATGGACATCAAATGAAGATGAAAAGTTGATTGATGCATTGATGGAGTTACATGTATCCGGTAAGTATTCAGGTGCTGATAATGGTTTCAAACCCGGATATTTTAAGGCAGTGCAGCAATTGTTGGATGTAAGTCTTCCAAACTCAGGATTGAAAGCGAAGCCTCATATCAAGTCAAGGCTCAAGACATTAAAGTCAAATTTTAGCATTGTGCATGACATGTCACTCGGCACTGATACGAGTGGTTTTAGCTTCAAGTAGGATTCTGAGACTTGTTGTGTTGATGCAGAAGACAAAGTGTGGACTGAGTACTGCAAGGTATTACTTTTTGTATCTCATTATTATTATGATGTAAAAAAAAAAAAAAAAAAAAAAAAAACCCTTATGTAAGATGTTTTAAATTTCAGACTCATAAAGGTGCCGCCAATTTTAAAGGCAAGCCATTACCATTCTACGAAAAGCTTTGTACAATCTTCGGTAAGGATAGAGCTACAGGCTCTCGAGCCATTGATCTTGGAGATGATGAGGTTGTACAAGAGACACAGATGTCACCCATTGAAGTTGATATAGACAGTCCTATTCCTACTGAATCTAACAAACGTAAAAGAGGCAAGAGTGCTTAGTTCATCGAGACTTTCAAGGATTGTTCTAAAGACTTGACAGAAAAAATCGAACACTCTATTGGTGGGCTAGGAGAAAAAATTATGGCAACTGCTAATCAAGAAATTGTTTCTGATAAGCTGGACGAAGTTATCACAGTTATACAAAATATACCAGGCCTAATCGCACATGAGCGTATTAGAGGGATGCACGTCATTGGGCGTGATGCAGGTAAGGCCCGTATATTTCTACGAGGTTCAGAAGAAGATCAAATCATCTACATTCATATGCTTGAAGATGGTTCTTTGGATTAGCCGCTACCGATTATAATTGGTTTCAGAATTCAGATTGCTTTTTTAATTTCTGCAAATAATTCCACAAACATGTTTATGCATGGCTTCTGGTACAATGATTTTGATGTTGGTGATTTCATTTTGTTTATGACTCTTTTCTTGAATTTGGTGTAATTTAATAAAATGGTTCACGATCAACTCGTGTACCTTAGTTTTATAAAAGTTTCATGCTTAATCACTAGCTATTTATGCTTATTGAGAGTGTTTATGCAATCTATAGTCACATGTGAAATGGTTCATTCTGCAAAATATATGGGTAACGAATGTGTAGTCTATTGACTGATTCTCTCTCATACCAAACAAAAGAATTAATTCTCAAGCACATTCCAATGCTCAATTCTCTAATCACGCCAAACAATGGAATCCACTTCGAGACTTCAAAGTCTTTCCTTTTCTCTATAATTTCATTCTCTACTCTAATTCTATTTTTTGCGATTCCACCCTACCAAACATCCCCTAAAAATAATAAGTCAAAAACTAAAAGTATTACATAAAAACTGCTACTCTATTCTACTCTAATAAAATTGTATGTGAAAAATGTGTAAGAAAAGCTCATGAATTCTGTGACAATGTTTGGCATTTATAGCCAATGATTGGAGGCATTTTCAAAAATATCGATCCTTCTATGTGGGACACTCCCATTCATTGCATTTGGACAATATTCTTTGTGATAGCAAGGCCACGTGGCACGAATTGATTGGTTGTGTAGCGTCATTGTGGGTGATGTGTCGATCATTGATTGGCTTGAGGGTGAGAAGAGCGTGTGAGAGTGGGTAAAGAAAAGCAGCTACGCGCCTTTGCAATTTATTTATGGGAGATGTATAAGGGGGTTGGCAATGGGTGCGGGGAGGCACGGCACGGGGGGCTTCCCCTGCGGGAACACCGCCGCCTGTCCTCTGTTAACGCTCGGTGAAGGAGAAATGCGGGGAACTTTACCGCATGGAGAGAAGAGCAAAAATGGAACGTTGAAACATTAAAATGTGTGAGTGAAGGGTGAGGGGTGTGATGCCAACAAAAAATGGTTGAGTGAAGGAAAAAATGAGAGGGTGATGTGACATAAGAGGATTAATTGTTTGTGAGTGAAGGGTGATGGAGTGAGGGATGCATTACCAACCCCAAGCGGCCGGCCCTAAGAAACTTTGTGAGATTCTTTTTGTTAACTTTTGGTCTTCACGTGATTTATTCAATCGCAATATTTTCCCATTTTTTATTTATTTATCCATTTTGTCGTCATGCTCATCAAAAGAAAGGTTCACGTGGCCTTCAAATTGTATTCTCCATACTTTGACTTGTTGCCAATTCATTTGCTTTGTCGTGTGGTGACATCACAAGAAATAAGTAGGTCCACCATTGATATCCTTTTTTTTCAATCTTGAATTGCATGCAAATATAATCACGTGGTCTTTCATTTTTTTTCTTTGGCCTTAGTTGCACTTTCATTTCATTTTTGAAAGAAAAAAAATGACGTAGGAGTAACTTTCATCAAAAGGAATGGAACCCTCCACTAGTAAACATGGAATTTATTTAAACTTTTGCCTCATTTATCACTTTATTCCCCTGATTTCATTTTTAGTCCTTGTCTTCACAAAACTTCATATAAATTAAACACATTTGGTCCCTCATCGTTCTTTATGTTTAATTCATTAGTCCTTAGAATAAATAATATATAAATTTCTCTTTTTTTTCCTCGATACTCCAAATAAAATTATCGTTGATCTCGTAATTCCGTGCTCTTTCCAATCTCGTGCTCGTTTTTATTATTTTTTTCTTGATTTTTTGTCCTTTTTCAAAATATCTGTACCTGCACATTCTGAAACACAAAAAAAACATGCATTTGGCATTTATGGTCGGTTTTTGGTATTTTTGGTTCAGTTTTGGTCAAATAAAAGGTGTGTGATTAAGCACACACCATTTATCCTACCTTCTAGACACTAGATACGTAGGCGACGAACAGGTATGGTAGCCCAGAAAGCTCAACTAAACACAGAGGTTATCAATGCACAAATACAATTCACCAAAAACATCATCATATAACTTTTAATCGATGGGAAAGCAAATTTAAGGGATCAGGTATGGTAGCCAAGCATGCCCATCAATCCTGATTAATTAAAGTTTACTAATACAATAAACAAAACTACTTAATGAATTAAATACATGCAGGACCTTCTTACAACTCTAATATCTTCGTTTGGAGTATGCCTAGTGATGCTTCTTCGACTAAATTCGTCTCCTTAGGGTTTTGTTGTACACAAAATTCGTATCTGTCTTGGGGTATTTATAGTTTCTGTCTAAGGTCACGATGCGGCGCAACGAGTAAGTAGATGCGGTGCATTGACTTAACTTCGCGTGGGGTCCAAGATTAATATATTCTGGAATATTCGTACACCGTCTTCAGATGCGGCGTAACTTGATCTAGTATGCGGCGCATGTCCTTCAATATCTTATATTTGTATCTGGTGAGATCTGGATAGTGATACGCCGTATGTCAGAAGTAAAATGCGGCGTATCTGGAGTAGAACAAGCTTGATCTTCTTCGTTGACCAAAGTTTCATATACGGTGCATGATAGAATTACATGCGGCGCATTCTTCAAAGTCAGGTAATGATCCTCGAATTCATCTAAGTATGATATTGCGGCGTATCTGTTGATAGAGATACGGTGCATCTTCTGGATTTTTGTAGACTTTTGACATCTTGCTAGTTTTGCTCTATAATTCGTCCAAAATCGCCAAGTTTCACCAATTGCTGGTTTTATCCTGAGAATTACTAAAGTAAACATTAAAGCACCAATTCTCATATAAAATATAATAAAACAAGTAAAATAAATAGGATAAATGATGATAATAATATGTACTTATTTGATGTCATCAAATATCCCCCCACTTGAACTTTTCTTGTCCCCAAGTAAACTCTAGATTAAACATTATGAAAATGTATCCTAAAAGGTATTTGGATTATTTGCATCATTAAGCACGTATTCGTTTTATCATAATCACACAACCAAACACTTAACGAAGTAGAAACAAAATAATTTTTTTCAATATCAAAACAATTCTAAATCGTTTAGTTGCTTAGTCGTGCCGAATATTCTATCATAAGCTTGGCAAGCATACACATCTCCCCCACTAAAGCCAAGGAGTAACAAGTCTAAAGCGATAAAAAGGGTTTTTGAGGCTTAAGGGTTAAACCTAGCTTCGCTCAAATATCTCCTGCATAAACTTAGTAGATCGCTGGCGCGAGTCCTCGACGCTTCAACTAACGGATGGTCACTAGTGAACTTCTTGGATTGCTGGCACGTTATTTACATAACGGATGGTCACCAAGTCACACACTAGATCGCTGGCGCGTTAGTCAATTAATCTAATACCCGGATGGTCACTACCTTATTCGTACATTTAATATTCTTACTTGGCTATCATCATATCCGGATGCTCGAAAGCTAACAACGAATATAACAATACGGTTGGGTATGGATAACATTTAGGATATAAATTGGTGTAAGATAAAAATAAACAAAACAAATAGATTAAGTCCTAAATGTGTGGTTAATCATTTTCCCTACCATACCATGAATAAGACTCATATCATTGAATAACTCACGCTTTTGACTCATGTAACTCACGCTTTAGGTAGACACGAATTAAACTCAATAATATTTTAAACAAAGAATAAACCTTAGTTGGCGTTCTCATAACGGCCAACTCCCATTCAATCTATAATATATTACAACAAATAGTGGAGATATCTTCCACTTAATACAAAACTTTACGTAAGTTGGTTAAACAAACTTCCAACTTTTTCCTATTTCTTTTTTTTTTCTTTCTATTTCTTCGATTTTTTTACATACTAAGATGTGTAAAATTTTACTACATCACTACAATAATTTTTCCGGATAATTTTTCCATACTTTTCATAACTTTCAGAAATAACTGTAAATAGTGAAAGTAGTAAACACACGAAAAATAAACTAAAAATTATACAATATGTACTTTCAATCCAATTGCATTGTGCAATTTCCCGACCTAACCAAAGATAATAAATTACGCACATGAACACAGGTAACACAAGAAAACATACTTTGCCTAAAGCAACTAACCACGGACTTTAATCTACAGGGTATGCTAAGGTGTAAGGGTGTAACGAAACATTTTAACAAATGTGTAAGAAACGAAAGGAATGGCTCTGAGGGTTTTTGTAGGGGTATCTTACTCTAAAAATGAGAGTAACAAAAGGGTTTATACGGGGGTTAACTAACCAGTGTAGTTAGTTAATATCACATAACTTGTATAGACTTTTTAGTATAATCCTAGAAATTTACCAAGCTAGACAAGTCACTCCAATTATATAAATAATACTCATTATGGTGGTCTCGAATAGTATACAAGGCAAGTTCTAAAGTTTACAAGTCACCAGCACAATAAAGTTTTTAATTTTTGGAAAAATAAGGTTATGTGTGCGGTTATGTAATATAGAATTAAACAAAAATATGCTAAAAAAAATTAAATTTTTGATATGTTAAGCACATTTTAAGCATATTTTGAAAAGTTTAGGAGAAGTAAGCTTTCTAATTCTCCATTCCCCCACTTAAGTTAAACAACGTCCTCGTTGTTTGTATTAAAAGTTACAAAACTGGAAAATAAAAGAACTAGAATGGAAAAAACCCATGAGATTTGCTCGGTTTGATCCTCCATTATGCGTTGATGAGCAAAATCTACTTTCTTGTGGATGAGAGGCGTTCAAGCTCCATGAATGATGTCTCCAAAGAAAGTATAGGAATCTATTATACCACCAAAACTTTAACACACCTGAGTTAAGAAGGTTACAACTTGTGCAATTCATTAGTAGTTAGTAAAAATTAAAAATAAAACTGTAAATCATCAGGTCAGTCGATACACCGCACCCTATGGAAGAGGATGCGTCGTATCGAGCCTGGAATAAATACGAATCAGAAAATAAATGCGTCGCATCCTTAACCAGGGATGCGTTGTATTAAATAAACTAACAGAAGGTTTTAAGGTCTAAAATTAAAATGCATAAAAATAAAACGGATATGACCAGTGCAGTTGATACGCCACATCCTATGATGGGGATGCGCCGCATCTTCTGCAGGTCTGACAGACTTGACACAAAACAGAAAAATAAGATAAAAATCCGGGTTGTCTCCCGGTTAGCACTTGTCTTTATTCCAAAGTCTTCAAGTAAGACTCACGTTCAGCTCCTATCTTGTTCACGTGAGATCTTCCATCTCCATCTCTTTCTTAATCCCATTGTCAAGTAACCAAGCGTTATGTTCACAAATTGGAACATCTTTGACACTAATCCGCCTCTAGTAGTTATTCCATTCAGGTCGTGCCTTTGGAACAAAACTCCCTTAATCACCTTTGAAAATTGGTGCACTTCAATCGTCAATTCTCTAATCATATTTGTGTAAAACTAGAAGGGGGGTTGAATAGTTTACCGGTTTTAAACTTGATTTTCTTCTAATACTTTTACTTGTAATTACCAATTAAGACGTATCAAACAATAAATAATATGCAAGAATAAAAGTAAGAAACGATCAAACCATAACACGATTATTTATCGTGGTTCGGCTACAAGGACTCTTTTTCCTTGCCCTACTCCACGCCCCGAGTATCCAATTCGAGAGTTTTCTTGCACTAGTCAACAAGCTCCTTTATCCGGCAGAGAAAACCTTACACGTCGCTTACACACTATTTCCGACACTAAGCTAGATGTCGAGTTCTTTCACATGGGTACAACCACTCCCGATAGTTCATTTACAAGGGTACAACAACTCCCGATACTCTTAGTATTTTGAGGACTAAAATACTAACCGATCACTACAAATGGATACAATATAATGATGTATAAACTTTACTAGTTTACACTACGCTATGCTTGACAAGTCTTGAAACGTTGTGTTGAAGCTTGTAAGTTCATGATCTTCTTGCTACAAAGAAAGACTCACAAATAAGAAAGTGTACTGAGTTAGAAATGAAGTATATGCAGTATAATATGATGGAGAGTGATTAGAAAAACTCAATGAGTGGGTTGCTATTTATAGGCCAACATCCAGGCCAACCCACGGATACGGCGGAACCAATCCTTTGGTTTCGTCCGTTGTCCCTGAGGGTTCCGCCAGACAGCCTGACAGAATCCTGCACAAGATATTAGAAAATCTAACACAATATTCTCAAAATCTCACAAGGTCAACTTTGAGATCTTGAGTATGAATCTATACAAAATAAAACATGTTTCTTACACACATGTTTCCTTGAAGGGACATGTGTGATGCAAGAGATGATGTAAGTAACATTATATTTCTAATTTTAGATATTCCTAAAAATGAAAGTATACTTGTAAAAATAGTTTATGTATAGAATCAAACATGTTTGTTTGAGATGTTTAGCAAGTTAATTTTTTTTACTAAAAAGGAGTTTGCTTGCTTATATCCTAATATGACATACTATTTAGTATACTTTCTAAGTATAAATAAGAGACATTTTTAACACATATACTTACACTAAGTTATACTTGTTTAGAAATCACTTTGTGAAAACATGTAGATGTAGTTAGAGTGAATTTAAGTAAAGACTTTTAAACTATATTTATGATTTGCCAAAAATAAGCTTTACTTTTTGTAGTTAACAAAACTAAGAAAGATCGTAAAATATAAATAACGTTTTTAGGCGATATTTGTATTAACAATCTCCCCTTTTTTGTAGACGATAAAACATAAATTTTATTTTTACGCAAATGGATAATTATAGATTTTGAGCCTTTTGAAAATTTATTTTTTGCATGATTATTTCAACTTTTTGAGTATGCATTTTAAATGATGTATTAAAGTTGATTTGGTAAAATACATCCTATCTCCCCCTTTTTGTCGAAACAAAAATAAGAGTAGCGAAGTGGAAATGTGTCAAGGCAAATGCTCTCCCTTGGACAATACTCCCCCTAAATGGAGTGCCAAGAGAGGATACATGGATTTTGGTCCTACAAGAAAAGGTTAGTTTGTTGTAGAGATAAGGATGAGAACATAATACCAAGTATAAGAGAATAAGCATTCATCTCATGACAACAACTATTTAATAAACAACCAAAAGAGAATGACCAACACAATATAGAAGTAGAACCATTAAATTTCAAGTAAAATTTAAACTTTGACTAAAAATAGTCAAACCTAAAGACTTAAGAAAAAGTCTACTATTGGAGAAGATTAAAACAAACAAGGTTAAATGACAACTACATCTATAAATGGAAAGGGTCCTAAGTGAGATTCTACCATTATTTGATCTTAAGAAAGCTCTAGGCTTGAGGCAAGCGAGAGATGGCGTTAAGACGCTCCAAAATGTGGTTAAGTATAAACCTCATTTCATCTTGAAGCTCATGAACCAAGATGTTGCATCTCTCACTTATATGAGCGGTTCTTTCGCACATGATGCAATCATGGCGAAGAGGTGGTAGTTGTGGAACTTGATTTATTGTGGTGGTTGAAACATTTGTTGCGGGAGCAAAGGTGGATGTTGAGAGGTGTGTAGGTTTCCTACAATTGATGAGTACATTGCGGTTTGGAAATCCATGGCTTGGGTAAGATGAGAATCAATCATGTGCTTGAAGGCATAGAGGCTTTCCAAGCGAGTGTTGAGTTCTTCATGAGTGTTTGGAGATTTGGTCCACAAAGATGCTTCTATTTCCTCATAAGTAGGAAATATGCACTCAAACCGGTTGGAAAAGTCTTGAGGTGGTTCTTGTTGTTGATCATGATGATGAAAGCTTGGTTCTCCATAAAGAGGACCGTGGATGTCTTTGTAAATAGGATGGAACAACAATGGTTGTGGTTGAGGATGATCTTGATCTTGTGGAAATATGGAAGGTCTAGCATGCTTGTAAGCCAAACGCTCTGTTAGCGATGGTTGATGAGGTTTTTCATCCAATGGGTCTCTTGGTTGAGAACGAGATGGTGGTGGATTTGATGATCTTGGTGGAAGGTCTTCTAAACTTTGCATAAATGGATGTGGTGATGTTGGTGGTGTCTTGAAGAGTTCCATAGGTGTCAATTTTGGTTATTGAGGTGATGGAGTTTTTGAAGGTTGACTTGGTGCCGAAGGTGGTGTTGGATCACTTGGAGTTATGGTTGGTGGAGGAGTGTTGATTATGTTAGCAATGCAAGGGTTTGGAGATGGTGTTGGAGTAGCAAGGTTTAGAAAATTGGTACCATTGGTGGTTGATGAAATATTGAGGGATGAGTCACTTGATGATGATGAGCTTACTTGGATGGTTTTGTTGAAGCAACAAGGTTTGACGCTAATTCTAGCGGTTCTCCTAATAGGTCTTGATGATTCGGATGAGGTGGTGGATTTTGTCATTGCAAGACTTTGGTAGGATTAGAAGTTTAAGATTAAGAGAAGTGAAGGTGATGGTGTGAATTGGATGTGTGAATTGTTGGTCAATTTATAGGAAGAGCATGATATGGAAATTGGTGTTTGGATTTGATGTTGATCCATACAATGTTGGAGGTTCCTAATCATATGGAAGAGTTCCAAGAAGTTTTCAAATCATTGGAAGTCAATCCAATGGAGTTGGATGGAGTGAAAGACTAAGTGGGGAAGTAAATGCTATGTGATCATGGTGGATACATGTTGTCAGGTTGTTCCACGGATTTGGAAGAACCAAAGGAATGGTTCCTTCCTTGTATCAAAAAGGTTCCTTGGGTTAGTTTAGGCAAATTTGAAATTTTGGCGGGAATGATGATGCTATTGGTTGATGTGTGATTAGATAGCTCTAGAATTACTGATAAATACTAACTAGCATGTAGGAAGCAAGTTTGGATCCTAAGGATTGCTAGAAAAATTCAAAAAAATTCAAAGATCAAATTTTGCTAATGTACTGGAGGAACCAATCGACAACACAGGCGGAACCAATTTTTGGGTTCCGCCGTATCCGTTGGTATTAAACTTGGAGGAACCAAGTTTTGTAATGGACGGAACCAAAATTTGGGTTCCGCCGTTTCCGTGGAGCCTCATATTCGAGACAGAGTCTCTTTTACGACTACGTGAGTTTTCCGAATTCCAAAATTTTTCCTGAAACTTAAGCAATCAATTTTTTGTAGATAGAAGAAACAAGAATTGCAGGTAGAAACATGCTTACCTATATAGTTTGAGAGAGCAATTCTAGTGTAATACCCCAGGCAAATCCCACATTGGCTGTGACTTGGAGTGATGCTGGGACATATATGTTAACATTCGCCTTATATGACACAACGCGTTTTGTGGTGGAACGGTTAATCGGCCATACGGTTAAGCGTGCTCATGTGAGAGTAGTACTGGCTTGGGTGACCTGCCGGGAAGTCTTCACATGAGGGCCACAAAAGCAAAGCCGTGAGCCTTCGGGCAAAGCGGACAATATTGTGGTCTATAAGGCGGGGTGTTACAGATGGTATCAGAGCCACTCCAAGCCGTTCGGGATGTGGGGCAAACTTCATCGGGGACGATGAATCCCTACGGGGGGTGAATGTAATACCCCAGGCAAATCCCACATTGGCTGTGACTTGGAGTGATGCTGGGACATATATGTTAACATTCGCCTTATATGACACAACGCGTTTTGTGGTGGAACGGTTAATCGGCCATACGGTTAAGCGTTCTCATGTGAGAGTAGTACTGGCTTGGGTGACCTGCCGGGAAGTCTTCACATGAGGGCCACAAAAGCAAAGCCGTGAGCCTTCGGGCAAAGCGGACAATATTGTGGTCTATAAGGCGGGGGTGTTACATCTAGCATTCAAAATTTTAGCCGAAAAGTGAAAATAGTATAATACCAAATTGTTATCCCCTGCAAATGTTGTTAGTTCACACATAATCCATAAACATAATATCATCCTAAGACATTATAAAACCATAATATAACATTGTTTTGATGACCAAATTGTTCAAATGCACTCTTGTGCCAAACACCCTCTTATCATGCTCATTTCTTGTTCACCTTCTTGTAGATCTTCCCAAGGTATCTCCCAAAGAATTTCCACATGCCTTTGGTTTTTTTGTACTCCTCCGACTCATTCGGTATTGCTGGAAGTTATGAGAGGTACTCAAGAGGTGGGAGCCTAGAGTTTGGTAGATTGTCATCTTCACTCACGGATGATGATGATGATGAGGTTGGAGGGTGAGGACATTTACCTTTGGCTTTGTAGACTCGTTCATCACTTAATGCCACAAAGGTGTGAGGAATAAGAGGATAATCTAGGCGGAGACCTCTAGGAGTTGGAGGAATGGGTTCACAAAACCTAAAGAGACGGGTGAGAAGGATCCCGTATGGAAGAGCGGTGGTACCTTGAACCGAGATGTTTGCCATCCTTTTGGCAATGTAGTAGGCTAAGTTGAAAGTTTGGCGGGTGGATACACTATCGAGCATGTAGGAGACACAAGTGTTGATATGGTCCTTATTTCCTAAAGTACTAATGACATTGGCCCTAATGATCTCCTCCTATTTCAAGAATTGGTCTCAACTCATTGAGCTCCATTCCAAACAGGTCTTTGGCAACTTCCTCTCCTCCTCGGGTTCTCCTAGTGTGAGAAGTCCTAACAAAAAGATGGTCACGAATTTCTTCTTTGCTCACTAAAGGGGTATCATAAGGATGAATGTGGTCATGGATTGAGTCAAGAGTTGAAAGTGGCCATTTGTCAGTGTAAAGACATGTGCCCCGATTAGGAACACGAAGCACTTGAGCAAATTGATCTAAAGTGATTTAAAAGTCATTTTGGTTGATAGAAAAGTTTAGTGACATGAGACCTTCATCATCCGTGCTAAGGGTCACGGAAGCATAGAATTCTAGGATGAAACGAGGACAAATTGGCTCATCTATGTCTAAGAGACAATCAAAGTCAATAAAAGAGAGTTCTTCCCTAATGTTGGTTCCGATAAGGAAAGTAGGATCAATGGTTCTACCCTCATGAACATAACACTTCTCAAGGTTCTTAAAGATTTCTACTTGGGCCGAGGTTAGCCCTTTGGTCTTGTGGTGTTTGGGTAGGTATTTGGTGGTGTCTTTATGGTCATAGAAGGTTGCGGGAGGCATGATGAACCTAGAAACATAATTATCACATTTTTAGCTTATGTAAGTAATGGTTTAAGTGTAAAAAAAATTCTAGTGTGTGCCTATATGAAAACAATATGGAGTTGTGATTATCTCGACTCATTTTCATGTTAAAATGGTTTTACTTATGCAAATTTTGTGTAAATTTTGAGATAATCCAAATGCTCCTAGTTCAATGTAGCTATGATTGAATGTACCCGAAAATACATATTAGTTATGTATCCCCTTTAGCATTCAAGAGACATAATGCAAGTGATGTTTTAAACATAACGTTTTTATTTTGTATTATCAATGAAAAGCTATTTTTCCTAAATGTGAGAAGATTTTTCAAAATTTTGACATGGGGTGTTTGGTATAATGTGATAATGTCTTACAAGATGCAACTCCTAACTAATGAAAAACATAATTAGTTTTGTTTATGATAACTTTTCTTCATGAATTCCTAAGTTGATGCATAACCCCAAGTTTTTAGTTTTTGTGCATAAATAAAGTTTCCTAGATACATATCAGGAGAGTAATTATGTTTAGAATACTTACAATGATGATAGGAATGAAGAGTGGCTGAGCAAGAACCCTAATTTTCTTGTGAAAATGGATATGGAAGTGAATAGTAATTGTTTTTGTGAGTGGTATAGAGTATGGGACTTTTATAGTTTAATATATAAAAAGAGAACCTGTACAGACTTTTGACGGACTGGACGGAACCAAACAGAGGGATCCGCCCTTTGTTTTTCTTGGTTCCGCTAGTCCTGCAGGTTTAAGAACATGGAATTTTTGTTTTTAATTTCTACGATTTTATTTAACGTTTAAACTATAAAGTAGGTTCCATCAGTCCTAGTCCTAGTCTAAGAAGATTACATGGTTCACGTTTAAGGGGTTTTGTAAAAATGTCGGCAATGTTGTCTTTGGAGGATACTTTCTCGATGGAGATGTTTCCTTTTTGAACATTGTCACTAAGGAAATGATGACGAATTTCTATACGTTTAGTACGAGCATGTTGAACTGATTAGTGCTCAAACACTCATTATTTTTTATCAAATCTGAACTGCAAAACATACAAAAACAATCAAAAAGTCATCAAAATACTGAAATTATCCCAGGGATTGTGTTTTATATGTTTTAAATGCAAAATAAGCAAAAACAAATGAAAAACGATCAAAGTTTGCAATATTGGCAGTTTCAGTCCCCCAAGTTTCAAAACTTGTCAAAAATAGTCCCTATGCATTTATTTTGAAAGAAAAATCAACCCAAGCCTTTTTGAAAGTCAAATATTACAAAACATAATACTTGGGTCATAAGTTTCAAAAGTTGACATGTTTGGTCCCTAAAATTTCAAATTTGTCAAAAATAGTCCTTGGGAATTTTGAAAAATGGAAAAAGTGAAATTTGGTCCTTGGAATAGTAAGTTTGGCAATATTGGTCCTTGGTAACACTTTGGGAGACTTACAACTTCAGCCCCTCACCTTTTGTAAAATTACAAAATTGGTCCTTGTGTTTTGCTATCTAACCAAACCGGACCCTTTTTTAATACCAAACCAAACCAATTCCAAACCCAACACTCCTAAGCCCAAACAATCCCCTTGGCCCATCACCACCCCATGGCCCACTCCCATTTTAATATAACATCCCAGGGTCAAACGATGGTCAACACCCTCTTCCCCATAACTTTTCCCCCCGTTTTCCTGGTACTATGTCTCCCCCCTCCACCTTTTCACCAGTCAAACTACCCACAATAAATGCCTCTTCACCAACCAAACCAACCCCCACCATCTTCATTTAAATCCCTCACCAGAACCACTACTACTTGCCCGTTTTGATTTTGGCAGCAAAATTTCAATCAACGGCCCTGATGCATCAAATCTTAATTGGACTATGGGGATATGGTCAAGGGTCAACAAAAATACCATTGGGACTCCCAAGTTGCAAGAGGAAGCCATGTGGAAGAAAAGGAGGCCTGGTTTAGTTTCGTTATATAAGTAGTAGCTCATGTGAGCCTTAGCATATATGTAGTAATGTAATTTTGATATTGTAATGTTTATTTTATCCTCTGTAATCAATTTTTAATCAATGAATGTTTCAGTTTAAGTCATCCTCTTATTTTCAAATTTCAAGAATTATTCAAGTATTTCAATCTTTAATATAAGCTCATTAGTGATAGTTAGTTAATTACAAACTCATATAAGCTCAATCTATCTGTTTTCATAAGCTTTTTAAGTTTGTTGAATTGTTTTAACCACAGTTTGATAAAAATAGAAAAAAATATAAGAAAAAGAAAAAGAAAATAAAAAGGCATGATCAAGGGTTGAAGAAGGGTGGAGATCAGTGATTGTGGATTGTTGTGGGTATTAGTGGTTCATGGGAACCAATAGGAATGGTACTTGGTACATGGTTCACTTGATTTGGCATGATGGCTTTTGTAAGCTCTAATTTTTTTATTTTCACTCTTTTAAGTATTTTACTATTATTTGTTGCTTATTATTGTGTACTCTGCTTCATTAGTGCTTATTAGATAGGTTGAGTTCAGATAGTTGCATTGTGGTTTCATTTGATTCAATTTCTTTGTGGACTGTGACATAGAGGAGTGTTTGGATTTGACTGTGTGTGGAGTTCTAGTTGAGCTCAGTGTTTAAAATTTGTTCCTACAACTTAGTTAGCACTTAAGCACACCATTTCAAACAAGACTTTGGTATTAACTAGCCCATAAGTCAAAATCAACTTACAATTGGTCTATAAACCATCTGTGAAGGATTTAAATAGGTATAAGCTTCATTTCAAGCCACAAGTAGGTAGATGATCTTATTTTAGCTTAATTTTAGCTTAACCAGTCATAATCAGTTGGAAAATCACTCTCAAAGTTCATAAAAGTCAAAATCTTACAAAATCTCAAAAAGTAAAAAAGTGCCCCTTTGGCAGAAACTCAAATCTTGGGAGAATTTTACAGAATTTTGTGTTAAGTTTTAGGGTTTGAAATTTCTTGGGTGTAAAATATCTCAGCTGAACTGTGCAATCCCATGTATGGCTTAATTTTGTGATTTTTGTACAAGCTTGTGTATTAGCTTAAAAAGGGCTGCAGGCTCAGGTGTTGCCCTGCACCAATTCACCCAGTCAACCACCCATTTTCAAGGGTTCATAGCTTTTTCTCTGGTGGGACCCAGGACCTGATTGTTGGATTATTAGAAAGCTCATAAGCCAGGCTTTTAGACTTTGAGCTTATTTTGTGGATTAAAGCTTTTTAGCTAGGGCTGCAAGTGCTTTAAAGTTTGACCATTTCCTGACCAAAGCTGAGAGTTCAGCTTTTGTACCCATAGTCCAACCCCCCTCCTGACCTCAATAGTGGGACCCATGGAGCATACCTTAGCTTTTTAGACAGCCAATAAGCTCAGCTTATTGGCTCAGCTTTTTGTTTGGCCTTCCAAAGTCCCTAGTGGACCCACAGGTCTTCAAAAGTGACCCTTGAGACATGTTTTGGACTGTTTGGTATTTGGATTGCTTATTGCTTATAAACTGCTTATTTCTTGTGATTATTCATTTCATTTGGCTTATTTCAAGTAGTCTTCTATCTGTTTGAAGCTTATTTGTGTGTACAATCTCATTTGGTAGCTTTTCTAATTCCGTCAAAGTCCTAATAAGCTAAAAAGCTTAACTCTCAAGTCAATAAGCTCACCAAACTACTTATTTTTTATTTCCAAGCAAACTTGCTTCACAAAAGTTGTTCATAATCAGTCCATAAGCAATTGTGAAAAAGAAAATTCCAAAAAATCCAAATTTAATAGAAGTGATAGCTTATATTTAAGCCAATTGGCTTATTTCCTCAACTTATTTATAAGCAAATCTAATTTTTACATTTTTCCTAGGCTTCTGATAGTTAAAAATAATTTTACTAATTTTCTCAGATTTTTCTTTCATCATTTGGTAGTTTTTATAATTTAAAATTAGTTTTTAATAATTAATAAATAGTTAATAATTAATATTAATTAATTAGAAAATCAGAAAAATACAAGTTTAGTTTCAAAATTAGTTTTTAGTTATTTTAAATTTTTCCAATTTTTATTTTCAATTTTATAGTGTAATTTCATAATTAATTAGAATTTAGGGTAATTTAAATAATTAAAAAGTAATTATTAAATAGTTAATAATTAATAATAATTAATTAAAAAGTCTTAAAAATATATTTTCAGTTCTAAAATTAGTTTTATAGTATTTTAGATTTTTCTAAGTTAAAATTTTATTTTTCTAGGTTAATTTCATAATTATTTGTATTTTAGGTTAATTTAATTAATTAAAAGTAAATAGGAAATTAGTATTTAATTAATAATAATTATGTAAATAGTGTAAAAATTAATTTTCTTTTTCTAAAAATTTTCTTTAATCATTAGGTTTGTAAAAATACCATTTTTATCCCCGTAACCTTTTTAGTTAATCAAACTCACTTTTTATCACGTACGTTCGTTCCCTTTTTCAGCAAAACGTACGTTTTTAGGTTTTAGCTCAATTCTTCTCAATCTAAATTCAAGTAATCAATCATATAGCTTTCCTAAGATATTTTATTTCATAATTCTCAAATAATTCTCATCACAACCCCTTTTCTGTGAAAAATCACCCGATCACAAGCACGCTGAAGCACAATTCACACCTCGTCGGGACTTAACGACCTGGTGATACCCTATATTACCCAGAGATTGATTCTAAGTTGTTTGACTTGGTTGACCATTCCTTTGGTCAATTTAAGTTGACTGTTTAGCCCCAATCAAGCACATAGACAAATGCTAAACATAATGTCGGGTCTACTAGCTGTGAGATAAAGTAGACTACCAATCATACCCCTATATTTAGTGTTATCTACGGATTCACTTTCCTCATCCTTTGTGAGTTTGGTTTCCGAGGACATAGGTGTTTTGATAGGTTTTGAATCTTCTAAACCAAATTTCTTAAGCATGTCTTTTATGTATTTAGATTGGTTAAAGAATATCACATCTTCTAATTGTTTAATTTGAAGTCCTAAGAAAAAGTTGAGTTCTCCCATCATACTCATCTCAAACTCGTCATGCATGATTTTAGAGAAATCATTGCATAGTTCTTTACAAGTTGATCCGAATATTATGTCATCAACATAAATTTGAACTATGATAATGTGTGATTCTTTCTTCTTAGTGAAGAGAGTGTTGTCAACTAGGCCCATGGTATACTTATGGTCAACTAGGAAGGTTTTAAGTCGATCATACCATGCTTTTGGAGCTTTCTTAAGTCCGTATAAAGCCCTTTTAAGTTTGTAAACATGATTAGGTTTTTCAAAGTCGGTAAAGCCCGGAGGTTGAGCAACATAAACTTCTTCATTAATAAAACCATTTAAGAATGCACTTTTGACGTCCATTTGAAAAAGTTTAAAGTCATGTGCGCATGCATATGCAAGTAAGATTCTAATTGACTCGAGCCTAGCAACCGGAGCAAAAGTTTCATCGTAGTCAATGCCTTCTTGTTGATTATAACCTTGTACTAATAGCCTAACTTTGTTTCTAGACACAACTCCGTTGTCATCCATTTTATTTTGAAAGACACATTTTGTTCCAATTATAGTTTGATTCTTTGGTTGAGGAACTAGTGTCCAAACATCATTGCTAATAAATTGATTCAATTCTTCTTGCATAGCTATTATCCAAGATTCATCACTTATAGCTTCGTTTATATTTTTAGGTTCAATGGTTGATATAAAACCAAAATAGTTACTTTCATTTTGAGCTTTTGATCTTAAGGTTCTTTCATTAAGTTTACCTATGACACTATCTAATGGATGACCTTTAGATTCTTTTACATTGATTATTTCTCTATTTAATAGTTCATCTTCCTTGTCATTTTCTAAATCAATTTGATTAACAACTTAACTTTCAACTAAGTCATCATCTACCAAAGGTGATGTCTTAGAGGGAGGTGGACTTTCGTCAAATGTTACATTCAAAGATTCCTCGACTCTTAATGTTTCTTTATTTAGAACAATATAAGCTTTGTTATTTTGTGAATATCCAAGGAATACACCTTCATAAGACTTTGGGTCAAATTTAGTGAGATAATCCTTGGTGTTTAGTATAAAGCATTTACTCCCAAATACTTTAAAGTATCCTAATGTTGGCTTTTTATCTCTATATATTTCATATGGAGTTTTATCTAAAAATGGTCTAATTAGGACTCGGTTTAAGATATAAGTTGATGTGTCAACGGCATTACACCAAAACTTTTGTTGAATATTTTGTTCGTTAAGCATTGTTCTACTCATCTCTTGAAGTGTCCGGTTTTTACGTTCTACTACACCATTAGATTGAGGAGTGCGAGGAGCCGAGAAATTATGTGTTATACCATTTTTGTCACAAAATTCACCAAATTGTATTTCGTTATCAAATTCCCGACCATGATCCGTTCTAATAGACACAATGCAATTTCCTACTTGATTTTGAATTTTCTTTCCAAGAATTTCAAATTGTTCGAAAGCTTCATTTTTACTTTTCAAAAATCTTGTCCATGTATATCGTGAATAATCATCCACTATGACCAAAGTATAGAAATTGCCTCCATAACTTTGAATAGCGGATGGACCGAACAAATCCATATGCAAAAGTTCTAAACATCTAGTTGTTGATATCATATTTTTAGCCTTGTGGCTACTATGAACTTGTTTACCAATTTTGCAAGCATCACAAAAGTGTTGGTCGTATTTCAACTTGGGTAGGTTTCTAACTAGTTCCTTAGAGGATAGGGATTGAATAAATCTCATATTAGTGTGACCTAAGCGTCTATGCCAAAGAGTCGAGGACTCATCTAATGAGGTAAGGCAAAGTTTATCTCTAGATGTTTTATCAATTTTCATGACGTATACGTTGTTCTAAAGAACTCCTTTAGCTATAGTTATACCATCTTTAAGTATCTTACTTTAGTTTCACTAAAGAGGACTTTATACTTTTTACGGCAAAGTTGGCTAATACTAAGAAGATTAAATCCTAAGTTGTCAACATGAGCAACATCATCAATAGATAGAGAGTCATGAGAGATAGTACATTTTCCGATGATTTTACTTTTAAGCTTGTTACCAAAAGTAACGTTACCTCTGTCATAGACTTGATAGGTAGAGAAAAGACTTTTGTCCCCCGTCATGTGTCTTGAGCAACCGCTAACTTTGATCCATTCATCCGGTTCCAAACACACTTTTAAGCACACCTATTTTATAACAAGCATTCAAACATTTGCTCCCCAATATCTCATGGGTCCATTTTGGTTAATCATACCATTACCATGATTCATGTAAGGAAATGGTGGATATGGGTTCCAAGATATATAGTTTGGAGCTTGAGGATGTCTAGGTATGTTTTGACCCCAGCTATGTTGAAAGTAGGGTTGTGTGTTGTAGTTGCTCTTTGGAAAGGGGCGTTTGGATATAGACGGTTTAGGTCTTGGTTGAGTAGTTCTAGTTCTAAATTCATTTTTAGCAAGTCCTACTCCAATTTTAATGGCAGGTTTAAGTTTGGTTTCAATTGAACTAGTGTTTAACTTCTTTGTAACTTTAACACATTCATTACGGTTAATTATTAAACTGTTCTGTTCTGCAGCAGTCTCCACGGAACCAATGGGTTCAACTGGCGGCACCAAATTTTTGGTTCCGTCAGTTCCGTGGGTCATTGCTGCAGTTTTGTCATTTTCTTTTCCTTTTTCGCCTTGTTTCTTTAAACTACTTATTGATCCTGTTTTCATGAATCCTAACCCTGTTCTATCAAAGTGTGATTTTTGGAGTTTCATTATTTCATCCGCACAACAAATACTTTTATCAAACTTCTTAAACTTTGAGTTTTGTTTAGTAAGATTATCTTGTGTGATTTTAAGCTTCTCAATTTCAAGCTTGAATTCTTGACATGATTTGCACGTTGTGTCAACATTTTTATTCTTTTCCAAACGTTTAGCTTTTTCTTTTAATTCATAAACTTCGTTTTCTAAAAATTCCTTTTTAGTCTTCAAAAATTTGTTTTTGTTTATGATTTTTAAGCATAACTTACAAAGTTTGTTGTATTGTTGTTCTAATGTGTTATCATCAATAGAAGAATAAGATGAATCGGAATGTACCTCATTTGAGCTTTGAGCCATAAGAGCTATTTCGTCATTTGTCGGCTCTTCATCATCATTCTCACTATCACTCCAAGCACCACTCACAGAAGCACTTTGAGTTTTGCTTTTGGGTGGTTTTGGATATTCTCCTATTAAGTGACTGTATCCCCGTATCTAAAATAGTTTCTTTCATTCTTTACTTTCTTCATATCCTGATATTTTCTTAGAGACTTCTTTTCATCTTTAAGTTGCCTTACAAACTTTCCTCGTCTTCTAAAGAACTTCTTGAAGTCTCTAACCGCCATGGCATATTCTTCATCTTCACTATCCGAACTTGATTCCTCATCATCACTTGATTCTATTATAGCTTTTATGGTAATAGATTTTACTTTTTCCTTCTTGCCTCTAACTATCTCCAAATCTTTTTCCATTACCATTTCGTGAACTTTGAGGTTTCCAATAAGCTCGTCAAGTGCCATGCTTGAAAGATCTTTAGATTCTTCAATAGCCGTTACTTTTGCTCTTTAGTTAGGATGGAGTGCTCTAAGAAATCTCCTGACAAAATTCTTGCTACAAAAAGATTCATCAAGTGCTTTAAGTGAAGTAATAATAGTGTTTAATCTAGCAAATGCACTATCAATAGTTTCATCTTCGGGAATAGAAAATTGTTCATATTATTGGACAAGAAGATCGATTTTGTTATCCTTAACTTGTGAATTTCCTTGATGAGTAGTTATTAATGATTGCCAAATTTCTTTAGCGTTTTGCACATAAAAACTATTTCACACTCTTTCTTAGGTAAGGCATTATAAAGCATCATTTTTGCTTCATTATTTTTAGCAATTAGTTTCTTTTGATCATCACTATGTTTAGTAAGTGAACTATCCTCATCCCGACCACTTCCGGTAGCGTTATGATCACCTTCTATAATAATATACCATAGATCTATGTCTTTTGATTTTACGTAAGTTTCAAAACGGTTTTTCCAATATATGAAACCATTTGGTTCAAATAGTGGTGGTCTTTGCATAGATTTCCCTTCTTTGAAGTTTTCAAAATCCATGGATCGTTCCAAGTTTTAAGATACAATATATTTTAAAATCTTGAGTAACGTAGCTCTTGATACCAATTGTGGAAAACTAGAAGGGGGGTTGAATAGTTTGCCGGTTTAAACTTGATTTTCTTCTAATACTTTTACGTGTAATTACCAATTAAAACGTATCAAACAATAAATAATATGTAAGAATAAAAGTAAGAAACAATCAAACCATAACACGATTGTTTATCGTGGTTCGGCTACAAGGACTCTTTTTCCTTGCCCTACTCCACGCCCCGAGTATCCAACTCGAGAGTTTTCTTGCACTAGTCAACAAGCTCCTTTATTCAGCGGAGAAAACCTTCACGTACCTTACACACTAGTTTCGACACTAAGCTAGATGTCGAGTTCTTTCACAAGGGTACAACCACTCCCGATAGTTCTTTTACAAGGGTACAACAACTCCCGATACTCTAAGTATTTTGAGGACTAAAATACTAACCGATCACTACAAATAGATACAATATAATGATGTATAAACTTTACTAGTTTACACTATGCTATGCTTGACAAGTCTTGCAACGTTGTGTTGAAGCTTGTAAGTTTGTGATCTTCTTGCTACAAAGAAAGACTCACAAATAAGAAAGTGTACTGAGTTAGAAATGAAGTATATGCAGTATAATATGATGGAGAGTGATTAGAAAAACTCAAGGAGTGGGTTGCTATTTATAGTCCAACATCCAGGCCAACCCATACGGCGTAACCAATCCTTTGGTTCCGTCCGTTGTCCCTGAGGGTTCTGCCAGACAACCTGACAGAATCCTGCACAAGATATTAGAAAATCTGACACAATATTCTCAAGATCTCACAAAGTCAACTTTGAGATCTTGAGTATGAATCTATACAAAATAAAACATGTTTCTTATACACATGTTTCCTTGAAGGGACATGTGTGATGCAAGAGATGATGTAAGTAACATTATATTTCTAATTTTAGATATTCCTAAAAAAGAAAGTATACTTGTAAAATAGTTTATGTATAGAATCAAACATGTTTGTTTGAGATGTTTAGCAAGTGAATGTTTTACTAAAAAAGAGTTTGCTTGCTTATATCCTAATATGACATACTATTTAGTAAACTTGCTAAGTATACATAAGGGACATTTTTAACACATGTACTTACACTAAGTTATATTTGATTAGAAATCACTTTGTGAAAACATGTAGATGTAGTTAGAGTAAAGTTAAGTAAAGACTTTTAAACTATATTTATGATTTTCCAAAAATAAACTTTACCTTTCGTAGTTAACAAAACTAAGAAAGATCGTAAAATATAAATAACGTTTTTAGGCGATATTTGTATTAACAATATTATTTTGTTCTTTCAGCAACAGTTCCTTGATGAAAGTTTCCACCTTATGATGCTCCTTATCACATTAGTGGGCGAACTTAGATACAATCTCATCGATTGTAAGTTTGATCCTTGATCCTCCGAATCAGCTTGGGAAAATATCAATCATGATTCCTGAAACACAAAACAAATAGGCTTCGAAGTAAAATTTTTTCTAATAGACTGGAAATATCGATTAGAATTTTCTCCGTTCGGGATAAATAAAAGTTTGCTGATATTTGCAGACGATGCGCCGTATCCTAGAAAAACGATACGCCGTATCTAGTTACGTAAAAATTAAATTATACTCTTTTTTTTTTTAAATTTTTTTTTATTATTTTTTTTTTCAGAAAATCAATATGCCGCTTTTGAATTAGAATGCGTCGTATCTGGTTAAATATCAAAAATCGTTTATATTTATAAAAATTTAAATGCGCTTCATAAGCAAAAACTAATGCACCGTATTTTTGTTACGTTTCAAAATACAAGATTTTTGATTCAGTAAATGTGCCGTATCGATAAAAATCGATGCGTCACTTCTGTTTAATTAATTCAAAAATCTGTTTTTAATTAAATATATAAGACGCCGTATCTGTAGAAACAGATGCGTTGTATGGCGTTTAGGGTTTCGAAAAATTTTCTTATTAAAATCAGAATACGCCGTATCTTGGGGATAGATGCGCCGTACTTGAATTATTAAACGCGTTGTATATAATAAAAAATTAAAACGCAATACGCCGTATCTGAGAAACAGATGCGCCGTATCATTTGTATCAGCACAATACAACGACAGCAGTTTATGTAGAAAAATAAAGAAAAATAAATAAAAACAAAAATTACAAAAAAAAAAAAAAAATAATAAAAACACACAAAAATAATAAATATGCAAATTATACAATGAATGCAGTTTAACTAATATACAACAGTGTTAGCGGTTAAAATCTAGAAACCTAAAAAGATTAAAAAAAAAAAAAAAAAAAAAAAAAAAACTAATTAAAATTCTAGTCAGATAAACAAATAATAACAATTCACTCCCCGACAACGGCGCCAAAAACTTGATGTGGTTCTATGTCGTGTGTAGTTGCTGTTTAGCAGTATTAAAGCCTACTCAAGTTTTAAGTTTATATTTAGCCGTCTTATCAATAACACACACACCTAACGAGCAGTGTACCCGATCAGTATGAATATAATGGTAAGTAGACTGTTGATCACTAAGAGTGGAATGTATTATCTAGTTAATCTAATCAGAATTTTAATATCCTAAGTTAGTTTTACAGTCTAATCTAACAAAAGGGGGTTCAGCCTGAGAGACTGGCAGAGTCTGTTTTTATTAAATAGTAATTAAACTAATGAGTGAGAATCAGCGAATAGCAACAGACACAGATAGATAATAGAAGAAGAAGAAGGCTTGTCCTGATAGTTAAGTAGCTTGTCACTTGTTTTATTGCTAGTTTTATATGATGAGTATCGTAATCTAATCTATCTCGTTGGATCCTAAATATCGGTGGATTCAACCGGTTCAACCACCGGGTCAACTCGTTTCTCTATAAAAAAACGAAAAAAATCAAACACGGTCGGGTTTCGAGAACCGGGTTGACCAAAGTCACTTAAAACCCGACGGGTATAACCGGTTAACCCTTTTATAAAAACACATGTTTTTGGCCGGAACCGGTTCAACTGCTTAACCCGGCCGGGTAGATCCGGGTTTAAAAACATTGGGGTCAGCTAATGCCATAGACTCAGAGTATAGACTTGTATCATTGTAAAGCTAAAAGACTATTACTACCTCCGTCCCATACTAAATGTCCACTTTGAATTTTTGAAGTCTTTTTTATCAACTTTGACTTTAATTATTTTTATTTGTGTTATATAATACTTGATATAAAATATATAAATGAATTGGGTTTTAAATGTATTTTCCGTTGATATAAATTTTATCAAGTATTATATAATATAAAAAAATATATTTAAAGTCAAAGTTGAAGAAAAAATACTCAAAAAGTCAAATGTGAACATTTAATATGGGACGGGGGAGTAACATTTAAGTCTTGGTCTTTGGTCTTTGGTCTTCGTCTTCCCAACATTTACTTATATCCCAACTATTCACGAATGGGCTATATGCAGTTATAATCTAACTAGTATGATCACGAAAACATTTTTAGATCTCAAAAACTAACATGTTGTTCACAATTTTATGTGTTGTTTTTGTCCCGCTTGGTTTTGCATCCATAGACACAACTTGTCTTCCCTCCAAAGAAGGTTTATAAGATATACTAATAATGAGCGCTTAACTAAATATATGGTTTGTAGTTTAATTGCTTTAACTTTTTTTGCAGTGGATTCATTGCGGGTGATCGGAAGGACATTGGGTAAACAATGGGATTTCAAGGAGGATCCGTGTAGTTGGGTCAAGGTTGTCAATGAAACAAATGTTGATGAAGATAAGGTTTCTTGCAGCCGCGAACCAAATGCCACGATCTGCCATGTCGTTGAAGTGTAATTTTCTGTCCCCTTGTCCTCTTAGTTGAAAATTAAAGACACTTGCTAAAAAAGCTTATAGTTGGATTTAATGTTCCTAGATAGCATAACTTGATGTCGAAAGTTGATTAACTCAGATTAACTATCCCGTCATGATCGAGACCTAAACAAGCTTATTTGAATCGAGTTGATATAAGTTAAAAACCTTAGCCTGATTTTTTGGGTCAATGCGATTAACCCGCACTCTTATTAGATCGGACTTTTAGGTGAAAATCCTGAGCTTATTCGGGTTTTGGATTGACTCGAATAAACGAAGTTTAAAAAAGAATTTTTTATTTTTCTATATTTTCTCGTCTCTCTTAAGACGATTGCCAAATTTTTTAATGTTTTCTATTTTCATATACTCCTGTAATTCTTATTTGGGTAAGTTTTTTCTCTTCAAAATCTGAATAACTTTTTCAGGTCGGGTTGACCCTGGTTGCATTACTTAAAATTTTGCTACTTGTTGTGCACTTTTACGAGGTGTTTGGGATTTTTATTGAAAAGAGAATATGTGTTTGGGAAACGGATAATCAAATTAATCAATTGTTTCAAAACGTGATTCTGAAGTTTAGTGTTTGTGTTTGATTATGTTGTTAGATATCACAATAATCTTATGGGCTATTTGATAAAACTGTATTATTTAGCAATGAATGAATCACAAATGCTGAACAATTCAAAGGCGCCGAATGAAATGACTCTGAATTAAAAAATTGTTTGATAAATGTTTCTGTAGCGTCTCTAAATAAAAGAAAATTACCATTTTAACTTCAAATATGATTTAATATTAAATGGAATATGTTATTGATAAATAATGTTTGTTTAAATTTGTAGTAAAGTTTGTACGTAAATAAAACCAATATAGATTGTAAATAATAATATCATAACAAAAAATCATACAAATATAATTTAATAATCATGAAATTTCATAGTATACATTTACCAAACATATAAGCAAATTACTTGACCGAATCTTTTGTTATTACTGTAAAAATTATAAAAGTACGGTGTTGATGTTGATACCACATTCCTCATGCATACATTTCATTTTTAAATTTTATAAAAGTACGAGAGCAGCCTAGTATTAGAGAAGTACATATGGAGGCCACCGAATCATTTAGTGCCCTGCCTCACACAAAATCGCTCAGCACAAATTGAACCACTCAGCGTCTACTTTTTAAATTGTCAAACACACTGGACCGATTAATTTTACCTAATAAGTGATGAATTATTTCAATTTTACCTAATAAGTGATGAATTATTTCATTCAGTGCTAAATCAAATCATACATATATATAAAAAAGACAAATTCCAAAAAAATAAAAATAATTAAAAAAAAAAAGAAGACAAATGTCCAACATACCCGATCTAGTGGAATTTTTTTGGAATTTTTCGAGAACTTAAAAAAAAAAAAATTATTCTTTTTAAGGATATTTGTCTTTTTATTTTAATTTTACCATATATATATATATATATATATATATATATATATATATATATATATATATATATATATATATATATATATATATATATGAGTTCCCCTTATTGAATGTGAGCATTAATGCCACAAGCTAAGAAACTCAAATATGTAGTTTAAGCTAATGAATTATGTACATGCCGAGCTTATTTTAAAGCTTTAAAAAGCTTTTAAGCTCAAATGTATAAATCCTTGCTTATTTATTTTGAAGCCTTTTAAAAGCTTTTAATAATACATAATTTCATTTGCCTCAAATATCGAGTCTTACAAAATAAATGTTGATTACTAAACGGAACAATGGCACCTCTTTCATCTTCTTTAACTTTTTCATTAATTCACCATTAAATTTAGTCTTTTCATAACCTAAACTTAATTGAGAGAAGTGACTATAAATATAACTTCCTTATTGCATCCAAAATGAGTGTATATTCAGCCCCTTTGGATGTAATTTTGCCGCTATGTTAGGGGTGTAGGGTGCAACAAAGAACTTGCTCAAGATACTTGATTTTGCTATTATCAACCAAAGGTAATGTATTTTTCCAGTAGGTTACATGTATTACTTCAATCTTTGACACATAACACACTTACATGCATGTCAACCTTAAGTTCACACTAAACCTGAATACATCTTTTTTGTTTACAGGTAAAATAAAATGAAAGTAACATAAAATGACAGCCTTTGATTTGGTGGCATGTACACAATTCATTAGCTTAAACTACATATTTGAGTTTATTAGCTTGCGGCATTAATGCTCACATTGAATAGAGGAAACTCATTCTTTATATATATATATATATATATATATATATATATATATATATATATATATATATATATATATATATATATTCTCTTTCATACATCAAATCCAAATCTTAATCTTAAACCCGTCTACAAACCAAACGGGCCCTTATGCTATACTTAACATCAACGTTAACATTAACCTTTAAAACTCAACAATTAATGCTTCCTATAATCTAAAACTCAACTTTATATTATGGTTAACATCAACATTAACATTAACCTTTAAAACTCAACAATCTTAAAAAATCAACAAGTAATGATTGAGACTCAATATTCAAAAGAAATCAACGTCTCAACTTAACCAGGACATTTTTTTTTGCCTCAAATGCAAATATGATTATTTCATTGAAAATAAAGTCAGTGCATCGCACGGGCCATGATGTCTCGTTCATTGAGTTAATAGGTAAAATTAGTAAATTGCCATAAATGACATTCTTCTCTATCATTAATTTATATAAGTTTCAAAAATAAAGACCTTTTAAAGTAGGGCTGAGCAAACGACCCGAACAGACCGGACTGACCGAGACCGGACTGACCGAGACCGGACCGGACCGGACCAGACCGAATGTCGGTCTGGTCCTCGGTCCGGTCCGGACCACAAACCGATTATTTTGCCTAGTTGGACCGGACCGACCGAGACCGGACCGGACCGGACCGACCACATTCGGTCCGGTCATCGGTCTTGGTTTTTTGGCTAATTCGGTCCTCGGTCCGGTCCGGTCCTGGACCGATGCTCACCCCTATTTTAAAGTTTATAACAAAAATCTGAATTTACAAGATATATATAGAATAGAAATGCCAACGATTATAAACCAACTATTTTTAAGTTTAAATTATTCTAGGCCTTACAATTCAACATGTGAATTTAGTGGGTGTTGGGAGTAAGAGTGCTTATATGAGTAGTTATGTTCTTTTGTAACTAGGGCGTATGTCTCACTTTTACACTTTGAAATGCACATTCCAATACTTCATATCACATAGCTGCGTTGGAAAAGTCAAGATCTCAAACTATGGAACATCTTCTCTATTATATATCTATAAGTTGCATTTCTTGTATATAAACTGATGAAAATCAGTCATCTGCGCCATTATTTTATAGTAGGGAAACAAAGATGTCAGGGTAGCTATGTAAATATTGGCATGTGAAGATAACCGTGTATTGCAAAAGCAAGTAGCTACGTGATTTTTGTAAACTACATTTGGAGACCTTCAAAAGGCAAATAATCACTTTCAACTTTTGCTTCCCAAACACTCGAAATAGACTATCTGCGTATTCAAAACGAGACAATCAGAATCAGGCTTAAAACGCAGCCCAAACACCCTCTTACTTATGATGGATGTTTTCCTACAAGGCGCCATTTTTTTTTTCTTTCAAACTTTTACTTTATCGCTCTTGAAGTAGCGTTGCTTATTGAACTATGAATAAATAAGGTACCTTGCAGAACTAATAACAATTACTCTCTCTTTAACTAATATATGGTCCTTTTACTCTGTACTTTATCGCTCTTGAAGTAGCGTTGCTTATTGGGATGTATAGTTTTTTTTTTTTTTTTTTTTTTTTTTTTTTTTTTTTTTTTTTTTTTTGTTGGGATGTATAGTTACGTACATGAAAGTTTGCCTTTATTTATTGGGAAGTGATTTACACACTCCCACAATTGATTGACACACTCAAATTATAAGTGTCTTGACCTTTATACCCTCATATCATTTTTACTTATTTTCACCCTGTAAAGGTATAAATGTCCAAAAACACTCATAATTTAAGTGTGCCAATCAATTGTGGGAGTGTGCAAATCACCTCCCTTATTAAAAGTAGCTTTTAACCCACTAAGTAAAATATTTATATAAGATTAGGTAAAACAATCTATCTTAAATAGTTACTTTTTCCGTTCAAAATAAGTGTTTAGTTGTTTTTTTTAAGTATTTTATGTTCAACTTTAACTTTAAATATTTTTGTTTGTGTTATATAATACTCGATGAATATTATACCAACGGAAATACATTTAAAAACAAATCTATTCATATATTTGTATCAAGTATTATATAACACAAAATAAAAGTATTTACGATCAAAGTTGAACAACAAAGACTCCAAAAAGTTAATTAGACGTTTATTTTGGGACGGGGATAGTATAATACCTGTACACGGACGCAGCAGGATTTACAGTTAGGGGGTGTCGACTTTGTGGGGACTCCATACATTTTATTGTATAAAACCAATTAACAAATTAAAATAAACAATAAATTGTAAATAATAAAAGAAATAGATAAATGGACACAATTTGTAAAAGATCATAATAGATACTTGAGTGCAATAATTAAGCAAAGAATGTACCAATAAAATTGAAAATCGAGCTTAAATAAAGAAAAGTTGAGGCTCGTATTTGACATGATTCTCATAAAACAAATTTGCTGTCTGTTTCCACTATGCAATAGTTGAAACAACATGTACTGCCGGACTTGATTAACATGTTAGAAAGATCACACAAACTTAGCATGTCATGTAGACACCATAATGGCGCGTTTTTTTACGTTGTTAGATTGTAGAAAAACTAATGAAAGAGATCCATTATTCATACAAAAAAACCTATCTTTTCTACCAAGAAAAGATCGGATCCAAATATAAACAATCTTTTGCACCAAGAAAAGATCGCTGTGAAATATAAACAATCTTTTCTGCCAAGAAAATATCGCAGCCAAATTTGTACAAAATATGCAAATATGCTATTATTTAAGTCAAAAACATGTTTTCTAATAATGAAGCATTTCTAGATTCCATTATCGTATTCATATGTATGTCCTGATTCTTCAAAACATATATAAGAAAATCATAAGCACTACTGTTGTAAGCATATCCAATGAATGAAATCTACAGTTTTTAAGTGCAATCGTTAGAACTTTAAGTTTTGGTACGGATATTTTACCTAGACACCCCCACATTCGTGGTACTTATAGGATGGTTTTCTTCCCATCTATAGTTCATAGGGGTTCTCATATTTTTCTTTTGAAATATCTTTGTTTGAAAGATAATTAGCCGATAAAATGGCTCCCCCATGTTCTTGTTATGGCTGTCATAACTTAATAACAAGGTATACACCATATCTTTCAAGGTATGGTTATTCCTTTTGATAATACCATTTTGTTGAGGTGAATAGAGTGCAGTGAACTCGTGTATGAACCAATGTTTGGCACATAAATCATTGAAATGTGACACATAATCACCTCCTCTATCATTTCGTACAACCTTAAAGTTCATACTAAGGTTATTCTCAACTTAATCTTTATATAGAACAAACTTGTCTATAACTTAATTCTTGCATTCAAGTAAGTACACGTAGCAATACTTTTATTTTTATTTTATTTTTTTATTATTATTTTTTTTGATAAATCATTTCCCCAGTAAAATATATTACACAAAAAAAAAATAAGTTCAATGGAATGTGACTAAAATACAACATTAACCTAAAGCAATCGCTTGAACAACCACTAGATCATTTGTGACATGCCACAAAACAACACTAACTACATATACAATAGATCAGCATCATCATCACTCTCCTGTAGATCACGCAAAATACTCTTCCCATCTTCCTTAATGAGGAGGTCAAAGTCCACATTTTTACCCGACCAAATACCGGTCTTCCTAAGAGGCGCCCCCACCTTTTTCATTGTACATTGTTCCTCCTATAGATGTATTCATTTCCTCAAAACACATTCTCAATTTCGTCACTATTACTATCATTAACAATATTGCCGACATCATTTGTTGACTCCCAAGTTGTCTTATTAACCTTAAAAACATCATCCTGGTCTTGTAGAGCATTAAAAGAATTTTGAAGAGATATTAATAGCTTGTGACGAAAGATCCTTACTGTTACTACCATGTGGAGAACAAGGTCCATCTTGAGTCGCCTTAGGTTGTGATGTAGAAGCCTCGCAATTCACTTGTGATGAAGAGGCTACACCACGCACATTAGTCGGTTTACTTATAGGGCGATAGTAGTGATTTGGTTTAGGTTTATTTAACCGCACACCATCGATATGTTGTAGTTTAGAAACTGATTTTCCTTTCCCTTGCTTACGAGTCACTTCCACAAACCCATAATCCGACACCTTAGTCGGAACCGCTACTTTTGTCTTCTTTGGGAATTGCTCGTCCTTGTGATCAAAATTTTTACAAGTATCAGATCGAGGGGGTTGCCACTCGTACTAAATATCAATGGTTTCCATAGAATGCCTCGACCCATTTGGAAAAGGAATAACCACTACTAGAGATTCCACAAGAGCCTTTTTAGAAGACACCTCAATAAGGGCATGAGCATAGTTGTTAGGCCCCATGATTTAAGACACATAGTGCTCGTATAAGCATCCAACATTATAGGTCGTCCCAAGTTAGTGGTAATCAAACTTAAACCAACTTCCGAATAGGCAACAATAGGAACGTTATGGGGTTTTACCCAAACAGGGGCCGTAGTGATTTCCTCTGTTAGTCGAGTTTGGGCGTCCATATGTTCAACATTATAGGAGCCAAAGGAATTAGCCATGGCCCGTTTTCTAAAACCTGTTCCATACCCTCCCTTCTTGAAAATTGGAAGAAAAAGAAACCATTATTCAACATAACCCGTTCAAGTCTATACTTCGCCCAAGTGTTTTTAACATAGTTCTCAACAATAGGGAACGCGAGATGCTTACCAATAAAATATCTGGATAAAGTATTAGCAAAACGATGACTAACCTCATCCACCACTGCCAACGGAATGGCCACAACAGCACCTTCGACATTTTCATCAATACTTAGTTCACAAGTTTGTACAGTCTTCTTAGATGTGGTATCCTTAAAAATGGAATCAAAAGAGGCCGGCTTCGAGCCTCCATTCACAGAGTTACCAAGAACGCTATCCAAACCACGATTAAGCAATAAAAATAAATAAATAAATAAATAATAAAATAAAATAAGTTGAAACTAGTCAAAGCCTAACCAACCTCCATAATGGTGACCATAGTAGATGTAATCGAATTAAAAGTGTAATGAAAAAACTGACAATAATGATGACAAACCCTAGAAAAAAAACAAAAAACCCAAACCCTAGCTGCTCGACAACCAATTAAGGAACAATTAATGAGATGACACGTAGCAATACTTTGTACCACCATCAATAAATTTTATGAAATACTTATTGCCACCTCATCTGGGTACCGAGGAAATCACGTATATCCATATGAATCCTATCAAGGAGTTTGGTTTTTCATTCAACCGAGTGAAAATACGATATATAATAACATTCATATTTATTAGATCTACTTTCACGAAACTCTTCTTGGTTTCAATGAACATGTTTTACGAATCTAAGTTGTATAACAACATGTATATGAATAGATTTGTTTTCAAAGAAACTCATAATTTGTAGGGAAATATATACACTTATTGTATAAAATCAATTAACAAATTAAATAAACAATAAACTGTAAACAATAAAAGAAACGGATTCATGGACAAAAGGTGAGGCAAACTCGATTGCAATATGTATACAAAGAATGTACTGGTAAAACTGAAGATCGTGTTTAAACAGTAAAAGTTGAGGCTCGTGTTTCACACGATTCCCTTTAAACAGATTCGCTGTCTGTTTCCAAGGTACAATTGTTGAAGGAGTGTGTACTGCCGAACTTGACTAACATGCAACAAGGATCACGGAAATGTTGGCATGTTTATCGAATTTGTTGGTGAGAATTTCATCTTCATGGAGACTCCACAATGATATGTTTTTTAGGCTGTTAGATTGTAGAAAACTTATGGATAAGATCCATTATTTATATATATATATAAAAAAAACCTATCTTTACCACCAAGAAATGATCACATCCAAATATAAAATATCTTTCACACCAAGGAAAGATATAGGAGTGATCATCGGTTGGTTATCGGGTTATTCTGTTTGTTCGGTTCGGTTAGCTTGGTTAAACTTTTTTCTAAGTAACAAACCGAACTGAGTTCATATTGGATTAAACCGAACCGAAAATCGAATTTGAATTTAGTTTGGTTTTCGGTTGAACCGAATGACCTAAATTACATAATTTATATATTTTTTCATTTAATTATATAGATTTTTACCACCAAAAAATTTTCAAACTTTAAAAATGTTATATTATACTAGGCAAGAGTTTTAATGGTTTTTCTTTTTGTATCATATATATTTATGTTAATTCAGTTTTCGGCTTGGTTCGAGCTTCATTTTGCCAAACCCATATCTAAACCGATAAGCGAATATTTAATTCGGTTTGGTTCGGTTTTAAAAATTTTGATTTAATTTTATTCAGTTCGGTTCGTGTGGGTATTACCTGATTTGTAAACACCTCTAAAAAGATCGCAACCAAATATAAACAATATTTTCCACCAAGAAAAGACGTAGCCAAATACAAACAAGATGTGTAAATCTGTTATTATTTAACATGATCTTAAATCCTTATAAATAGATAAAATGAATCTGGACTTGTGATTGTGATTGTTGTGCTATATTAACAATATTTTATGCAAATAGAATTACCATGCCCTGTGTCACGGCTATGATTGTGAATTTGTGATTGTGTTGCTATGAACAACTTCATCCTTTTGCCTATAAAACCGACAAGTTTTTTTTTTTTACCTTATGTTGTCTAATTTAACTTAGAAGCTATGTAACAGTAGTAACTCTTGTATACCGGCAATAACACATACATTTATCTATGTGCCTAAAGCTAAAAATACTAAGATCCTATAATTCATACAAAACATTTAATGTTACAAATTACCAGTAAAAATTTAAACTAGTTCTTGTTTAGAAATATTTTGTAAGCTAGGTTTTATGCCATAAAGTCCTAAACAACCTTATATGATATTGTACTAGACTACTACTTTAATACTTATAAATATAACGTTTGAAAACAAACCTAAACAAGAACATAGAATTATAGAGAATGATAATTGACAAATTAGTCACATACGTTGAAGTCCAAAGAAACTAGGAACAAAAGATTTTAAGCTTGAATATAGTCAGGGAGCATTGGGGAAGTCATGTTTTGGTTTTACTGGGTCTTTATTTCTAGTCGGAGCACCCACGTGTCCCCTACTCTACTTGACAAATTAGTCACATGCGTTGAAGTCCAAAGAAACTAGGAACAAAAGATGTACTACCTCCGTCCCAAAATTATAGTCCCCTTTTGACTTTTTCGGTCTTTCTTTCTCAACTTTGACTTTAAATATTTTTGTTTGTGTTATACAATAGTTGATGAAAATTATACCAATGAAAAATACATTTAAAACTCAATCCATTCATATATTTTGCATCAAGTATTATGTAATATAAACAAAAATATTTAAAGTCAAAGTTGAAAAATAAAGACCGAAAAAGTCCAAAGGGGACTATAATTTTGGGACGGAGGGAGTAACATTTAAGCTTGAGTATAGTCAATGAGCATCGGGGAAGTCATGTTTTGGTTTTAGTGGGTCTTTATTTATGGTCGAAGCACCCACCTGTCCCCTACTCTCTCCGCCCTTTCACGTACGAGTTTTACATAAATTTTTTATTATATATTAATATCAATTTATATTTTGTATACATTTTATTGGACGAATGATTTTACTTTGTTTAATTGTCATAGTGTTGAGGTTGATGTTATTTAAATTTAACTATTGATATAATATTCTACATTTTGCGTGTTTAATAGTACACAATGACCCTTTGGAAAAAACTTTTTCACATATCCTTGTTTAAACTTTAAACAGAAATTACATGCATCATTTCTACTAGCAGGGTACCCGCGCGTTGCAGCGGCGGGTACACTAAAATTAAATTTTCTGGTGAATCATGTATTTTAGTTTATTATTTTCTTTTTAACAATAAATTTACGGATATCAAGAATTTCGTTTAGGCCGTGCCCGTTCGGGCTCGAGCCTATTTGGCCCGCACCCATTCTGGCTCAAGCTCATTTGGCCCGTTGCCCGTTCGGGCCTGAACATTTGTATAATGTGCTTTATTATTTGTATTAGTGACATTTAATGTAGGAATTGTGTATACTTTGGTTGTACAATATGCTTGATAATTTGTATTTGTGTTGTAAGAGTGTTTTAATAATTGTATAATTGTATTTATTGACTAATTAATTAATTACCTACATTAAATATCATTAATGTGGTGTTTTTTTTTAATATGTGCATTAAAGTGATGTACACTATGCTTCTTGTCTTGTAAGTCTGAAAATTATGTGTATTAAAGTGGTGTACATGCATCTTTCCTATTAAAGAAATGTTGTTGGTTTTAAACATTTTAATACTTGTAAATATAGATATCCTAAATACATTATAAGGTAGTATAGATATGTAGTGACGGAGCTAGAAGAAGTTTGTAAAAAGGGCCAAATTGAAATTGTGTAGTTTTGAAAGGGCCAAACTATACAATTGTTATATTATAAGGATGATTATAAATCACATAGAAAAATATATATGGAAGGTACATATTTGGGGGCCACCACCCCTTCCGGCTCCTAAGATGCTCCGTTCTCGGCTATATTTAAAATGGAAAATACCACCAAAATGTACTCAACTTGTCACAATTTTTCAGTTTTGTGTAGTGAACTTTTTTTTTCCTAAAAAGATAACAAACTTTCATCGTTAGGCATTTCTGTGCATCGATGACGTCATACATTTGCATTGTCAGTCCATTTGACTAACGGGCGTTAATAAATAACTTCAAATTTGGTTATCTCATCATATACTTGCATCGTTAGTCCTTTTTACTAACTGCCGTTAATAAATAACTTAAAACTTGGTTTTCTTACATTTTTTCATGTTTTTGTCTGTTTTTACACGTTTTCGTCCGTTTTTTCACGTTTTCGTCTGTTTTTACACGTTTTCGTCCATTTTTTTTTTCTAAAAATTTGATTTTAATTCGGAAAAAATTCTAAAAAAAATTATTTGACGAAAAAAAATTTCCGAAAAAAATAATTTGAAAAAAAAATTTCTAATAAAAATTTTTGTTAAAAAATTCGAAAAAATTATAAAAAAAAATATTGACGAAAAAATTAATTTGAAAAAAAAAATTGCTAAAATATTCGAAAAAAATCCTAAAAAAATTTTATTGCCTCGCGCTGACGAACAACGCCACCGGATAATGCGAGGATGGCACCACCCTTCGTGCCAGTGCCATCCCGGTTAGCCGAGTTATACGTTTTTTTTCCCAATAGTACCGTTGAATAAAGTTTAAAAAAAGGGATGTGGGTGATGGCAATTCTAGCCGCGTTTTTGTAATCAATACCAACTTTTTCTCAATATTTTACCCTTCAAAAATCTTATAATTACTCTATTAATCTTACAATTTTTAAAAACACATTCTATTGTGAAACTCAACTACACTTCTCTTAATTTATACCTCTAAACTGAAAAAAATGAATCACGATCAATGGATCAACCAAATGCTCGCCGGCCCGTATAACCAAATACCAAATTTCCTCATCTTCCTCAAATCCAAACACACCAACATCTGCAAATTCCATCACCTCAAACACCAACCAACTTCCACCATTTGGCTCGTCATAACAAATCTAAATTTCCCAACAACAAACCCAACCAATATCTAACCACTATACCATCCCTAACTTTCGCAACAACAAACCCAACCAATATCCGAAGCCACGAGGTTGTCATCACCTAAAAAATGTGGCAAATGCAAAGGCAAAGCTAAGAAACATTTGGAAAAGAAAACCGAAATATGTCTACTCTTTGGTCTCAAAACGAAGTGTTAATTTTGGTTGAACGTTACATAAATATATCCGTTGATCCAAACCCGGGATCCGATTTAAACTATGAAACGTTTTGGTACAAAGTTCTTGCGGAATACAATGAGCAGCCAAGAAAAATGGTTACATTGAGCGTTCCAAGAACATGTTGACCAGAAAGTGGACTCCCATGAACCGAGAAGTCGGGATGTCTACTTCGATCTTTGAGTTAACCGCGAGGCTTAGCGGCGAAAATGATGAAGCTTTAATGAAACGGGTTGAAATTTTGTATCACGAAAACGAGGGGAGAAATTTAGCTAACAAAAAAGCTTGCAAATTTTTGAAAGACAAACACAAATGGCAAATCCTGATTCGACTCAGATAACAAGAAACCAAGGACGACCAACTAGAGAAGAACCCGAGCTTTTCTTGAGATGATGCTTTGCCGCGTCCACCCAGCAAAGAATGAAAGTCTAAAAGTGAACGATCTTCAAACTCATCCGCAATTTCTTCTTCACATGAAATGTTTAACGAAATGATGCAACAACAATTCGCTTTAGACCGTGAGGCGAAGATTGAAGAAATGAGACACGAAACTAGGGCGAGAGTGGAATTTTTCAAATCTCAAACATAGAAACGAGGACTTGGGATGCTTGCAATCAACACCGCAGGGATGGATCCCATGGACGCGACTATTATCGAGGTGACCAAGAAAGAAATCCGGGCCAAATATTATCCCTAAAACTAATTTAGTTTATGTACTGTTATTTTTATTTATTGTTTTTATTTTTGTGTCTTTTTTATGTACTTTTATTAATGGAATTTTCAATTTAGTTTGATGTGTTGTTTTATTTGAATAAATGAAAAAAAAAAAAAAATGTGGGGTCCATGGGTGTCCTATAACTTGAGTTATGGAAGGAAGGTGTTTTTGTGCTAAGTTATAGGGGAAAATGCTTACAACACTTTTTGCTATAACACGAGACGGATAACTCTACGGCACTTGGTGCTCTAAACAAGAAACAAACCACATGGACCAGATCGACAACTACCAAACATGAAACAAACAATCCGAACTGAGACACTAACCCTACTTGATCCCGTCGACTTCCTTAGCGAACGACCACTACCTCGACACTAGCACGACACTACCTCGCTAAACCATAATACCATCACTATCTAAAACTACCCGAGACGAACAACTAAGGCCGATCTAAAAGACAAAACGATACCACCACCAATCTGAACCACGACCTCCCCATGACCTGAATCTATGCTATTCTACCGGAGAATAATTGACTAACCTTGACCGGCGTACTAGAAAATTCGATCGACGGAATGATGCTTAGGTAACGATGCAAACTAAACCCTATAAAAACGAGAGTGTGCTGATGTATATATTGAGGAGACACAGGAGACAAGATTGTACACGCTTAGAACCGTTGGCCTTAGCAGGCGAAAAAGTTGAGGTAGCAGTTGTTTGTTGTTCTAGGGTTTTGGGGTTTTAAAAGATAGAAAATAATGACCGGGTTTTTTCTCATATAGTGGGTATTTTTTATATTTATGTTTGTGTTAATAATAGTATTAATAAACCTTATTTATGTACGCGCGGATTAAACGCATAAAGAGGAATACATTGAGTCGTTATTTAACGCGAATGGTAAAAAAATACTTTCCCGGATATATTTAATAAATCTTAAAAATAGGATTAACATTAATCGTTCTTATGTACAATCGTGTGTATTCATTTACACATTACATTAACTCATGTTTTTTGTTTGATATTTATAATTCCGTGCATACAAATTAATTCAATGTATAATTGTAATAATATGGGGTTTTGTTGAATTTATAAAATTAGTAAAAATATGAAAACTGGTAGGTTTACTTAAGTCATATAATTTAAAATTTAATAACTAAAGTTATATTTATTATCCCATTTTTTAAGGATTTTTTTTTCACAAAATCGACACGTGTTTTTATACATATTTATATTGGTAGATAAAATTTAGATTAGTATGACCAAAATGAAATCCGTTTTGACTTTTATTTGCCAATCAAAAAGCTCATTTTTAAATTGAGCTATCTCACTAGTTAATAGAAAAATTAGTTTTCACTTTTTATATCTTCTCTTATATAATAAGAGATTAAGTGAATAAGATAAACCTTCTGTTATTCAATTTGGAAATTGAAAACTCAATTGAAGTTTGAGACAAGACATAGAAATTCAGTGAGTTTAACTATTCATGAAAAAACATGTTCTTAACACGGAAAAGCTTAAAACATATGTGAATTTTGATTTCATGTATTTTTTCTATAGTTTACATAAATATTCTTCAACTCCAATTAATTCGCCAAACAGTTTTATAAAAATATATACTCCAGCTTTCGGCTTTTAATATAAGCTCCGGCTTCAAGCCTCAGCTATCCGGCTCTAGCTCCACCTCATTTCGCCAAACATACCATTGCCACATGCACTTTTTTTAGAGAATCTCTTGTAAAGAGGGCTTTCTTTTCAACATTAAATTCCTAGTTAGAGATAATATTTTTAAGGATCGGGAATAACGGTTTAGTTGAAGAACGGTAGAGTTTATGTTTGAGAAGCCCTACAAAGACTTATGTGGCCGTGGTGTTGATTTTTGAGACTAAATATCACATTATTTCCAATAATGTTGTTGCTGAGAAAACATAGGGTTTAGGTTCTTTAATATTAGTGGAGCTAGAATTCAAAACATTCATATTGGATAGAGGGGTTTGAAAATCTGTGTAACACTCTTTCCTTCTTGATCATGTATGCAGGATCAAAAACTGGTTGAATATTGTGGATTGAGAGGTTGAGATCGATCAAAATAGATGAAATACATGTTTAAGTTTAGAGAGAGAAAGTGTAGCGAGGATGTGTCAGAAAAATGTATTATTCAATATGAAAGGCTTACACACACTTTATAGGCTCTTCATAGTCTAACTATTACACGTTTACAACATTAGTCCCTGCGTATCTAGCTAGCTATGTTTCTAGTCTAATCCCGTAACGCCGTCACTTTTATAATGCTAACTATGTAAGTTTACTAAGATCCCCACTTGGGTCTTTATGTCTTATTCTGAACATGTCTTTTTTGATAATGTCTTCCGCAAATATGAATGATTATAGGAAAAACAAAACACCATCTTTTCGGAAATGGCCAAGCAACAGTATGTAATAATACTATGCTGTTAACTGATGTTCTGAATTAGAAAAAAACTAGTTGTAGAAGAATGAAAGCTAACTCAATTGTTTAACATTTGCATTAGTCATCTGTTAAGGTGCATTTTCCTGAATATGTAATTGATATGTTTTATATTATACTAGAGAACCATATTGTTATTGAGTAAAGTTCTTTTACATATTAAACTTTTCTTACATACAAAGGGACTCATCCCCACCATCCATCTAAAAAGAAATAAATGGTTGATATTAAAAGCATTTTAATATTTCACACATTTTTTATAATTTAAATATCTCTTAAACCGTTAACCGTTAAACGAAAATAATTACATCATCGCGACGAGCATTTAATTATCTTTCTATAGACGGGCACTTTGATATACTTTCGACAAAAACAAATTTAGTTTTTTTCACATTTATCACATGTGATTTTTTCGGCCACGAACAAAAACGTGAAAGAAATGATTTTTTTTTTTTTTTTTTTTTTTTTTTGTGTGTCAAAAATATATCAAAGTGCTTATCTATAGAAAGATAATTAAATACTCGTCGTAACGGTATTTTTTTTTTTCGTTTAACGATTAACGGTTTGAAAGATATTAATATTTGAAAAAAAAATGAGGAAAGTGGGTTTTTTAAATTGTTGGATTAATCTCATCTATTAGATCAAATAAAGATGGAGGGTGGAGATTAGTCCTTGGTATGTAAAAAAAGTTTGGTCCTCAAATGATGTTAAATCATTGTTATTTGGGTCCAATCATTTTCATCTTCTAGTTGTTAACATGAATTATCATATATTCATATGTCTTTTGGTTGGTATGATATTATTCAGAAGTCTTAAGGGACAAAGCCTACCAGGAACTCTCCCACCAGAATTCGCCAATCTTCTTTACATCCAAAATATGTATGCACACTCCTTAATTTTTTTGTTTGTTGATCTACCTTCCATAGTCATGCTTGTATTTAGTGGCTGACTTGTGTTTATGATTCCCACAGAGACTTAACTTACAACTTTCTCAGTGGTACCATCCCTCTAGAATGGGGTTCCATGCAGCAACTTAGACACATGTACTTCTTTCTCTATGTATAATCTCTAACACACGGCATCATTTTTAAATGTGTAACAATTGACGTAAATTTTATACTTCTACAGTTCTCTTATTGGGAATCGCATAACTGGATCAATACCAAAAGAACTTGGAAACATCCGCACATTGACTTATCTGTAAATAATTTTTCATCTGCTATACCTTTTATATTTTTATGTTTCGCTGTTTATAAGTACCTTCTATTCTATATTTAATAGAACTATAGAGGACAACTTGATGTCTGGTGTAATTCCTGATGAACTTGGGAATCTTGCAAGCATTGAGTTTCTGTAAGACTTCATAAATTTGCAATTATTGATTTTTTAGGTATTTCAGTTTTCTGCCGTTTTCGTATACAAGTGTTTCATCTTTATTGTAGATTTCTAAACTCCAACTTCTTCACGGGGAAGTTGCCTGCATCATTTGCAAATCTGACCAATATGAAGGAATTGTGAGCGCGTCTACCTGGTTATTTTTTTTATTGTTATTCTTTATATGGTGGGGCAAAACCGAGTATCGTTTTATCTATTTCCTTCGCAGTCGGATTGGTAGTAACAATTTTTCTGGGAAGATCCCTGATTACATAGGGAAATGGAAAAATCTCAGAAGTTTGTGAGGCATTTTCTTACTTTTACAATTTCTACTTGTTGTATAGAGCGATTTGCACTGATTAAAGTTTATGCATAACAGAAGGATTCAGGCGAGTGGATTGGAGGGACCAATACCTTCTACCATTACTCTCTTGTCAAATTTATCAGACGTGTAAGTAATTCTTCACACATTATGTCAATTTGATTGGCTTGAAATTTTCATCAAAGTATCGGTGTTGATTTAATCAAAGAGATACAGGAGAATCAGCGACTTGAAAGGACCAGACACGCTTTGTCCACCATTTAGTAATAAAACATCTATCGAGTACCTGTAAGTTGAATTGTTTATATGTAGTAGAAGATTACTAGTTTCTTATATAATCCGTTCTAAACAATCTTGCCAGTATCTTGAGGAGTTGCAATCTAATCGGCCAGCTACCAGAATCTCTTGCTTTAAAGTCTTTGAGAGTCGTGTTAGTATTTTTACCTTTCCCTCAAGTTTTTCATGTCATTAAGGAAATATCCTGCAATGAAATAAGCTGGAAAACAGTTTTTATATCTCTTGTTGGTAATATGATGTAATGTAGTAAAGAAAAGGAGAATCCAAGTAATGGGTTCATTTGGATTTTCCCTATCTTTATGCTAAATCTTTGAGCATATACCATACTAACAGTAACACATACTAAGAACCATCTTTCTACAGTATAAGACCACCAAATTAACTACATGGCCAGACAACTTGATGCCGGGTAAGTAATGGGTAGGATGACGTATTGGGTTCGACACAAAATGGACAACGATGCTCACCACTTTGAGGAATCCACCTTGAAGATATATAGTTAAAGATAGTTCACCACTCAATGGAATCAACCAAAGAGATGCAGAACAAGATAGAAAGCTTAAAGCTTTATTTTTCACTCAGGAAATTTGATCAAAACATCACTTGCCATGCTTGGCTATAGACTCAACTTTTCATAAGGTTTTGGGACATAACCCCAACTCCCTTGACACACCAAAAGACTTACTAAATGAACTAGAAATCATAAAAGACTATTAATAAATACATAAGACACTCAAAAGACTTGAAACTCAAAAGATAGGACAAGATTCGGATGAATCTGCCCAATAAACAGGCTGTAGAAAAACAAGCATAATTCTCTCTAGGAAACTCCAAACGATTAACCGTTTGTTGCATTAAAAACTAGAAATAAAGGTCTTCCCAGCCATATATGCCTCGTAGATATCGGATTTTTGGATCATTCCAGATTTTTCTTTGATGTTGGAGAACATACTGAAAATGTTTGTGCTCCTGCGTCACAACTAGGAACCAAAGTTACAAAGAACCATCTTACCATGCACAACTGATAAACAACTGACCCTTGTGAAGGTTTGAGGTGATCATTATATGTATCAGGATTAAGTGCTATATAAAAGACTTTAAGAGAAACAAAATATTAGACCCCTACATAGGAAGAACACATAATCAAACATTATAAAGTGCATACCATTTTATGCATACAAATTTGTGTAATACTGTTGTTTACATTTCTAGAAATTCCAATACAACAAGATCTGATACAAGCACTCTTTATGTTACTCTTTCAGGGACTTAAGCTTTAACAAGCTAAATGGTACCATTCCTAAAGAGTTCATTGATCTAAAGAATGCAAACTACATGTAAGCTTTTCATTCTAATGGATTGCTATCTGACAAAATTACTTGTTTTAAGTAAAGCTTTGGACAAACACGATTCTCCAAGCAGACTGATTTAGACTAACTTGTTTTTTTTAACTTTTTAGCTATCTTACTGGAAACTTGCTTTTTGGAAGTGTGCCTGGCTGGATGCTTCAAGAAGGAAGGAATATGTAAGTTTATCTACTGTAAATCTTGTACAATTAAACAAAGAGGGTCGTACTTGGTTTTGTTGATGGTGTTGCATGCGGTGATATGCTTTGTGCTGGGTATCTAACTAAACACCTACTCCTATTATCTGTGAATTGAACACTTGATGTGAATTTGAAAGGGTTACCTACAATTGTTTACAAAATCCTATATTTATACTAAACCAACATACATGAATGAAAGGTTGTGATGGTTCGCTTGAACCAACAATCATGTCCCTTCATAAGTAACTAACTATAACTAACTTTTCTAACTAACTAACTAACTTATAACTGACTAATCTAACTGCCATTTGTTTCTGAATTGCTGGTGTGATTTGCAGCCCCAAAACACAGAAATAACAAGGCTATTATACTTTAACAAAGATTAATGGATTTATATTTTCCAACAAGTAAACATAGATACTAGCTTGTTCTCTTGTATGGTTATATACTATACCCGTATCACTATAACAAATAATTAAGTCAATTCGATTTTTCTGGGCATATCCACAAAAAGTGTAAAGAATCGTGAACAGAAGTTAGGAACATGCGTGGAGCAATGTGTTAAGGACTTAAAATTTACCTGCAAAAACCGAGTTAAAAAGTTGATACGAACCCTTCCGATACTAAGTCGCATCAAGCCGCAAACTAGGTGTAGAACTCACCCCAAAAAGCTAGCTTGTAATAGAAGGGAACACCTAGACTTATAAACCACTAACCAATCCCATACTTGGCCAATGTGGGGTTGTAATAATACCTCACCACTCTGAGCTCATTGGTCACGGTTGGCACCCTTCTTCGAGTGTTGGAACCTCGAAAGGTAGAGCTAGCTATGATACCGGTTGATTAGAACCTATCACATACTAGGTCGTATCAAGCCACAAGCTAGGCGTAGAACTCACTCCCAAAAGTTAGCTTGTAAGAGGAGGGGACACCTAGACTTATAAACCACCAACCAATCTCATACTTGGCCTATGTGGGATCTCAACAAAAGTCACACATGAAATTTTACAGAAATTCGTTAAGTCTAATACTTTTAATCTCCACCTTTTTGTTGTGGAGGTTTTCCTATTTCTACATTATTATTACTTGGGCTAGTGTATTAGTCTCATGATCCCTTGTAGATTTAAAAATGAAAATAGTATGTTTGTTTACTCACTGAGATATTATTAGCGAAAATTGCTATTAGTAAGTCAAAGACCACTTTAAAATATAACATGCCTTGATGATGCGGTATTAGCAAGCAGGGTCCAAACTAAAGACAATGTTCGAGTCAGTGAGATGTGCTATAGTCTCACCGACTCGATAGTCTCTCTCCTAGTCAGACATGATAAGATACTTAGTATTTCAAAGTATCTAGACTTTTATGCGGGACATTCCAAATGCAAAGGCACTGGGTAAAGCTACTAAAGGAAAGTACAAAGTAGCTATAAAGAAGCAAACAATACACTTTGTTGTTCACTAAAGTATCTGTGTTACAAGAATAAAAGTATCTAATGGAAGTTATAATTTTTCATGGAATTCTTTACACTTAAAAAAAGGGTACACACGTGACTACCTTGTATACCGCCTATATAAGAGAATATTTGTCCAGAGTAAATGTTATCTACTTACATAAACCATATTTCCCATTGATTTTTTCCCACGGGCCTTCTCATGGATTTTACTGTTGGAAAAAGCGAGCTTTCGTAGTAGGATCTCTTCCACAATTATTAATCGTATTTATTGAAGAGCATTTACTCTCAATCTTGAACCATCAATACTTTATGATCCTTATAGCGACGTTTAGGTTCATACTTAACATTAACTTGGGTTTTTGTTTAAGGATAGAAGAGGACACTTTTGTTGGTCAAAGTGAGTGTAATTTAGTTTATTAATTTCTGCAGTACACTCGGTAGTTCTTTGACTCATTCAATTAAAGAATTAAACCATTGAAAATTATCTTATGCATTCATTTACTTTAGATTAAACTGCAAAAATCATCTATGTGTCCAAATGATATCTAAAGTAAAGGTAAACTGCAAAATTTATTGTAAGGCCTCCTATGGATGATATCTGCCAATAGTTTTGTGACAAGGATTATATGTGTCCAAATGAAAAAACGACATGATTGAATTTTTCAGTTTACTCTAATTTATTGGAGTAGTGTCAATGTTTGTGTCTTAAAACCTTGGTTAAACTCCGAAGTTAATGTTTTACACAAACTTGGGAACAATATAAGTCAGAGTTATTCCGCTCATTATTTCTTTACATTTATGAATGTTGAGTGTCTGTTAAATCCTAACACTTGCAACTTGAATATGTTTAGACCCCTTAAAAACATGAAAAACATACATTAACTTTACGCGTTTGCATAATTTGTTATGAATATATATTTGCTTTAGTGAATGATTGACGTGATGAATTTTCTTGCAGTGATCTGTCGTACAACAATTTTACACCTGAAAACTCAAGCGACTTAAGTTGTCAGATACGTAACACGTAAGATCAACTCTACCCTTTTTTTTTTTTTGGAGTTTTTGATGCCATCTAAATGTTGATGTTTTTGTTGTTTCTTTTAGAAACCTGTTTGCTTCCTCTTCAAAGGATAACATTTCGTAAGTTTCTCTGCCATGAAAGATTGTAATCCTTAATCCAGGTATAGATTTGGCAACATTCATTTATGTGTGACATACTCTTTTTAAAATCTTTGTACCAGTAAAGAGGTCTCATGCTTGGAGAATGATGTTTGTTCAACACGTAAGTTAGAATTACATGTTATTTCCCATAAAGTGATTTTTTTTTTTTTTTTGAACTGCGGATATTATTAAAAGAGAAAGAAGCTAGCAAGGAGCTAGATACAAAAGACTTAACTAATAGAGTCTATACATGCTTCTAGAGGATTATCAATCCAAACATCCCAGTTTACAGACAAGATTTTACATCTACAGCTTATCCAATTGTAAGATAATTGTTGAATTTCCTTGAAGACCTCGACGCTAGATTGAGATTTATCCGTGAACACCTTACGATTTCGACTTCTCCACATAACCCATGCTGATGTGAATAAGACAGCTTCAAAGCATCTTAACTGAAGAGGCTTAAAAGAAGCTTTTATTCTTGGGCTTAGATTCCGAACGAAATCAATTATGTTCAAAAAAGCGTTCCCACCCGTATCTTGAGGCAAACAAAATCCCCACCACTGAAAAACCTTATTCCATATAACATTAGACCAGGAACAATACACCATCAAATGCTCCATAGATTCAGTTTCAGAGTCACAAAGAGGACATAGTATTGAGTGCAAATCGATGTTTCTTGAATCGAGATTAACTCTAGTGGCTAACCTGTCTCGACTGGCTCTCCACACCATAATATTGACCTTCTTTGGAACCAACTTTACCCATCTAGTGGAATGATTAGAAGACTGAAATATTTGCTTCTCGATTCTAGAGCGAAAAGATTTAACTGTGAATTTACCTGACTTTTCAAGAGACCACCTCCATGAGTCTGGGAGATCAGACAAGGTCACATCTTGAACCACCTCAATTAGGTGATCAAACTCAGATGTCTCCCGCCCACTTCTTAGATCCCGCCTCCAATTCCAATTCCAATTCCAAGATTGAAAATCACTCACCCGAATAAGCCTCTCATTTAAAGAACATTCCTTTTCAATCTCTAGAGTATACAACCGAGGAAACATACTAGCAAGATTGAAATCACCAAGCCAATCATCTTTCCAAAAATTAACCGAGTCTCCTTTTCCGACTATTCGAGTGAAAAGAGATTTTAGAGGGATGTTATACTGTTGAAGCTCCTGGTCAAGCTTTTTTATATTAGCCCATGTACCTTTACTTATAGTTTCTCCTTCTATAGGCCCGTGGATCGCATGTATAACCTGTTTCCATAACGCTAGATCTTCGGTTTTCCATCTCCACCACCATTTGGCTAAAAGACTAATATTACAAGCATCTAAAGACCCAATTCCGACACCACCTTCTTTTAAGGGAGCGGTAACATCTTTCCATGAAATCCAAGATATTTTTTTATTTTCGAGGCTCCCACCCCAAAAAAAATTCATCCGGATACGATCAAGATATTTAATGACTTTACTCGGAGCCCGATAGAGCGAGAAGAAGTAGACGGGTAAGTTCGACATAACAGACTTAATAAGAACTAGTCTTCCTCCAAATGATAACATCTTAGCCTTCCATGAGGAAAGTTTTGACTGGAATTTAGATATGATCGGTTCCCAACTAGATGCTTTCCTCATATTTGCACCGACTGGCACCCCAAGATATTTAAATGGTAATACCCCTCTCTTGCATTTTAGAACCCTAGCAAACATTCTGATTTCTTCCACCCGCGGACCCACCCCAATTAGACGACTTTTTGAAAGGTTAACTTTTAATCCCGATGCAACCTGGAAACATCTTAAGATTCTGATGAGATTTAGAACGTTTTGCTTAGACCATTCACCAAGAAATATTGCATCGTCAGCAAATTGTAAGTGAGAAATAGTAGTTTCCCCCAACTTTATACCTTGGAAAATTTGTTTCTCCCTCGCTTCCAACATAGCTATGTGAAGAGCTTCGATAGCTATGATAAAGAGGAAAGGAAGTGATTAATTGTTATGACTAGTTAACTTTGTTCAGCTTACACTTAATTCATTGATGATGTTCACGAAAAGATCCATCAATGATGGGCAGACTAGTCTTTCCCATTGTGTTTTTAGCTTTCAGCGTTTATGTGATTTCTATATCAATACTCATTGTATAGCAGAATTTAAGTTAATGTAAACCCCTGTTTTTCTGTTTGGTTTCTACATGGCAGTATTTTCATATAATATGATGGGTAGAATAGTTTTTTCTACTCTGGTACCCCTCCAACCCCCCATTTAAAAAATATATATATATTTAACTGAAGTTGTTGAAAAGTCTAGTTTTTTCTTTTGTTTCGAATATCACAGCTTTCAAGTATAAGCTTTAGTTTACTAAAGTCTCCACTCCGTCAGTAGCTGTCTAATTGTCGATGGTTTGGAGGCATCTCATTTTCTTTTTTCGTTCGCCAAATTCTGTGCGGCCATCGGAAATTCTAAGTCGTCCATCAATGATCGGTTGGATCATCATGATATTCGTAGTGTAGCTTCAAGACACATTTATCTACACTCTGACCGGAGGAATTCTGATACAAACCGGGTTCACACTAGACCGGGTCAAGTTGGGTCAAATGAAGCCCAATTACAAGTGGATAGAGGGAAAAGAGGTGGAGGTAAATCGGGAGGGAAATTAACTGAATCCTCTCTGTCAAATCACTGGAGGATTTTAGGCAATCAATTTAATTTATGATTGTCCAGGAAATTAGGGTGTAGAATCATGCCCTTAATTTCTTCCCATAATTCTAGTATTTGATTAGTATAAATAGGTGGCTAGTGCTTCATGTTTGGCATTGTGAATTATCTATTGATTTCCTAGTTATTGTAAACAGGAGACTATGCCCCTCTCGAATCGGGCCACTATCCTTTATTTCTAATAAAAACTCAACCACTTTTCATCTTCATCAATATCATTTGGTTCCATTGCCGGGAAACGAAACATGATGCAAACCTGGAATAGTGACAACAATTCAGATCCAATTGCCACTCAATTGGCTGCCATAGCCGCAAAATTGGAGGCAATCGAAATGATGAAGGAAGATATAGCAGCTCTGAAGGAAGGAGAACAATATGAGGAAGCAGGAATACGGAGGGGGAAAGTTCTTGGAGGGGTCAACAGCCTCATAAACCCTATAACAAAATTGATTTCCCGATTTTTAGCAGCGGAGACCCTCGTGGTTGGCTGCTGAAAGCAGAAAAATACTTCAGGTATTATCAAATACCAGATGAAAAGAAAGTAGAGAAAGCTTCAATGCATTTAGAAGGGGATGCCTTGGACCTCTATTCATGGCTCTCCAACGGTCAATTCATTTTTTGGGAAGAATTACTCTCGGGTCTCTAATTGACCTGATCACTGTCTTTTGGGGGTATTACTAATTGGCTTAAAAAATGAATTAAAATCAGATGTACGAATTCACAAGCCCCGTACGGTATATAGTGCCATGAGTCTGGCTCTAGAGTTTGAATCTAAGGTTGTTCACACGAAATTTGTGAAAAGGTCTTCCTCCCTTGGCCAAAATACAATCGGTACCCTCAAAACCAACAGAAACTTTCAGCTTGTTGCCGACTGCTACAGCCCAGAAACCAACTGAAGGCCGTCTTTGATGTTGAAAAAAACGGCATGTACATACGCGGGGAATGCTTCCGATGTTGGGATAAATATGGCCCCAGACATCGTTGTAAAACGGGGACTTTCAAATTTCTTGAGTTTGCTGATGAGGGGGAAGGAGCAGCGGAAGATGAACTCGAACACACGAGTGAATTGGCTATAATCAGCCTCCATGCGCTATTCGGCCAGTCTTCTCTAACAACCATGAAACTTCGTGTCATTTTAGACAAGGCTGAAGTCCTAATTTTGATTGATAACGGGTCCACACACAATTTCATTTCGGATAAGTTAGTCAGTGAGCTAAAACTCATCACCCATTTTATCTCTCCTTTTGGCGTCCAAATTGGGAATGGTGATGTCCTCCGATGCAACCGGATTTGTAACGATGTTGTGTTGCAGGTTTCTGACTTGCAGATAAAACAAAACTTCTATCAATTTTCCTTGGGGGGGAGCCGATGTGGTACTCGGTATTCAATGGTTAGCAACACTTAACACGGTTCAAGCAAATTGGAAGGAGATGTTCATGAAGTTCACTATAGGTGGTAAGGAGTACAGTTACAGGACTTCCACCAAATCTCCAACTTTCTCCAACATTTAGCCACCTCACTGCTGAAATCGTTGAGTTGGACAACACTGGACCAGTAGCTCAGTTTCCTCTAACCCGACTTGAGGACAAGTTGTCTGTTGGGGCCGGATGTACTTGGGGCCGGATGTACTGATACAAACCGGGTTCACACTGGATCGGGTCAAGTTGGGTCAAATCAAGCCCAATTACAAGTGGATAGAGGGAAAAGAGGTGGAGGTAAATCAGGAGGGAAATGAGCTGAATCCTCTCTGTCAAATCACTGGAGGATTTTAGGCAATCAATTTAATTTATGATTATCCAGGAAATTAGGGTGTAGAATCATGCCCTTAATTTCTTCCCATAATTCTAGTAATTGATTAGTATAAATAGGTGGCTAGTGCTTCATGTTTGGCATTGAGAATTATCTATTGATTTCCTAGTTATTGTAAACAGGAGACTGTGCCCCTCTCGAATCGGGCCACTATCCTTTATTTCTAATAAAAACTCAGCCACTTTTCATCTTCATCAATCTTGTACCTATCAAAATTCGTCATCCAATGTCCCCACATGGAGATTTATATACTTGACCATAATAATAATCATGCACTCCCTATATGGGCTAAGGCTGCTATTATCTTGGCTTTGATGTATTAATGCATACATCATAATTTAATTCTATATGCAAATAAGTGACATGCTTGCATCCGCATATGGGTATCTTAATAGTTTCACTATGTCATTAGTATTTTCGTTTTGGCTAGGCGGCTAGCATCTTTGATGTTTTAATGTTACGTTGCTACTACATTAGGTTCGTCTTTCTTGTATATCAACTGTGGCGGAAAGAGACTATTGGTTGGAGATAAGGTGTATGAACGTGACTTGGACCAAGGCGGTGCTTCATATTTTTCTTCAACTGATAATCGATGGGGATTTAGCAATACTGGTAACTTCTTGGATGATGGTCAGGATACCGACACTTACATTTTGACAAATACTTCTGGGGTTCCAGTGAACATCTCTGAATTGTACATGAGTGCACGAGTTTCAGCCTTATCTTTGACATATTACGGTTTCTGCATGCTTAATGGAAGCTACATTGTAAGCCTTCACTTTGCTGAGATCCTTTTTACTAATGACAGAACGTATAGAAGCCTTGGGAGGCGTGTATTTGATATATACATTCAGGTGAGTCCTCGTAGCTTTTTAAAATTAGTATATAAAGATCAAGTGTTATTTCTGAATTGGTAGTTCCATTCCGGCAGCTTAATTGTTGGTTATAAAATGGTTGGTGCTATTTCAGGGTATGCTGGTTGAAAAGGATTTTGATATCAGAATTCAAGCAGGTGGTGTCGGGAAAGTGGTTGTGAAAAATTATACTGTAGATGTTATGACAACTTTGGAAATTCGACTCTATTGGGCAGGAAATGGAACATTCTATATCCCACATGCAGGAATATATGGTCCTCTTATTTCAGCTATTTCTGTCAATCCAAGTAAGCTATATTGTTCATGTCATCTGGATCAAAAACTTGAAACCCAGAGAACCAATCTAGGCTCTTAGATCAAAAAATGGATGGTCGATATTGATTCTAATTACATGTGATTTCAAAGTTTGGTAAAGTCACAAGGAAATAAAAATGTGACAAATATATATCGCATGTGATTCAAAGCTTAATTACATGTGATTTAAACGGTCTCAAGTTTTTTAATGGTCTTAGTTGAACCTCATCTTGATTTGAAATTGACTGTATTTTTAACCATGAAGGTAGATTGCCAGAGTGACTAATCTCTGTTAAAATAAGTTTACAGTGTTCAAAATGGATACATTGTTAATCTTATAGCGTTTCTAACATTTGTAGAATGGATTATATTGCTGGATTATCCTTCTAACCTGTGGTTCCTATCTTCGTCTATTTCTGGGTTCCACAAAAGATGTACTTGTGCAAGGAAATGAGAAAGGTGTGCATGTGGGGACTGTGGCTGGAATTGTGGTTGGAGTAGTTTGTTTGATCACCCTAAGTTTAGGAGTTTTATGGTGGTGGGGTTATTTCGGACACAGAGATACTATGGACTTAGGTATTTGGTTAATTACGTGTCAAACAATATTATTCCAATAAAACACAAGCCATTAATTGATTTGGGTATATTTGAATCCATTTGACCCATACCTTTTTAGCAAAACATATTTATTTGACCTGTTAACTAAAACATGCTACAAATGAACCATTCCTAAATAAATGGTTCCAACTTGCTACCTCTCCCATACGCTTTGATTTTGTTTTTTTTTTTATCCGATTTTCTAATATGATCCAATTACATTGGCCGTTCATCAGAGTTAAATGGCCACACCGGTACATTTACATTGAGACGACTCAAAACTGCAACAAACAATTTTGATGTTGCTAATAAGATTGGAGAAGGTGGTTTTGGCCCTGTCTACAAGGTAATACTGAATGTGTTTTCTACTAGGCTGATAGTTAGAAAACGACTCAATATATAATAATACTGAATGTGTTTTCTACTAGGCTGATAGTTAGAAATCTCTATTAATGTAGGGAGTATTGCCAGATGGCACCTTAATAGCTGTGAAACAGCTTTCCTCAAAATCAAGGCAAGGAAATCGGGAGTTCTTGAATGAATTAGGGATGATTTCTGCGTTGCATCATCCAAATCTTGTGAAGCTGCATGGGTGTTGTATTGAAGGAAACCAGTTGTTACTTGCTTATGAATACATGGAAAATAATAATCTTGCCCGTGCCTTATATGGTATAGAACATACATTCTCATTCACTAATTTTTCTCAGTGTTCATAAAATTTGTTACCCCTTTTCTTCTCCAGAACTTGGGCTTTTGAGGAGCGACATCCTCAGGTATAGGTGGAAAATAGGTTGTTTGGGTAACGGGTCAAAATGGGTTATTTTTAGTTGGGGTTGTGCAACCACAAATAGTTTATGTCCATTTTTTGTAAATAATTAATTAATTACTCTATAATGTTGGTGCAATAATGCTCTAATTATTGAACGACAAGACAATATATATATATATATATATATATATATATATATATATATATATATATATATATATATATATATATATATATAATTGGACTTTTCGTGACCTCAAAGCCAGTTTGACTAGTTTTACCTATGAGTCATCTTCTTTACTAGCAGCTTTTTGTTTAACTATATTTGACTAGTTAGGGATACACTGCAACTCAGTTGACCCATGTTTAAGTAAATGGGTCGAAATTGCGATATATTTTCCAAGGGAATAAATGCACTCTAAGTGGGATTATAAATTAATTACTTCTTGGGGAGCAAAACTATTAGAGGATAGATATGGTCCAAGCCCGATTGTGGGTTTGGGTCATTTATGGTTTCATTAACCACTAAAGGGTGACCTAGTGGCAAAAGGGCTTGTGACTATCACTTTAAGATGTGTGAGTTCTCAAGTTCAATTCTTGCTAGGTGAAAACAATAAATAAATAAATAAATAAAATTGTGGTTTCATTATGCATGTGTACTTTATACATACTTTGCCTAGTAATACAATAGATACCATATTAGATTATAAATTTCCCCGTTATTATATTGTATTACTAGGCAAAGTATGTATAGAGTACAATGCATAATGAAACCCTAATTGACCCAAACCCACAATCGGGCTTGGGTCATATCTATCCTCTATTTAGAAAACCACTTGAGTAAGTAAAATAAGCTTATAGTTTTGCTGAATTATTTCAACCTTGCGGATTTAAGGGTCTGAAGAACAGCAGATGAAACTTGATTGGCGAACTAGATACATGATTTGTATTGGTATAGCGAAAGGGTTGGCGTTTCTCCACGAAGAATCAAGATTAAAGATCGTCCACAGAGACATCAAAACCACTAATGTCCTGCTTGATAAGAACTTAAACGCCAAAATATCTGATTTTGGTTTGGCTAAGCTTGATGAAGAGGACAACACCCATATAAGCACCCGTATTGCTGGAACTTAGTGAGTATATTATAACCTTGTTTACACATGTTCTTTATAATTTCTTGCAGCAATCACAGTACAGTTAGTCCTATATTCTTCAAAATTTCAGTGGATATATGGCTCCTGAGTATGCACTGCGTGGTTATCTTACGGATAAAGCAGATGTCTACAGCTATGGAATTGTCCTCTTAGAGATCGTGAGTGGGATGGCTAACACTGTCGACAGGACAAAGGAAAATCATTTTATACTTCTAGATCGGGTAACTAACATGAACCTAGAGTTGACCAAATGGGTGGGTTAGGCAACGATCAGTTACATGTTCAACGATCAGTTACACTGTAGACAGGACAAAGGAAAATCATTTTATACTTCATCAATGTGGTTTGGCTAAAATCACAGAAGTCGTCCCTCATCGATGTTATTTGCATAAGTAGTGCCTCAATTGTTTCCCTTTACTAGTAGCGACTAAAAGCAGATTTAACTATGCATTTGAGGGATTGAAAATAACATAATTTACATACTTGAGGACCATTTATGCAAAGAATATCGAGGAGGAAGACTTCGGGAATTTTACCAAGCGACATTGATGATTTATGTAACTTATTTTTAATTTAATAAATAAATAGTTCAATTAAAAAAAAAAAAAAAACACCATCAAATGGTCTAATGGTAATGTTTTTGGTTTTCTCAAAAAAAGTTACGAGTTCAAACCTTGTTAGATGTGTATATTTGGGGATGGTCACTGAAAGGTCAGAAACGGTCCTGGTTAACCTATGAGGCCGTGTACATATGACTTAAAAAGACTCGTGTTTCTATTGAAATAATAGTTTAATTCTTTAGTAATGCTAAGGTAAAATTTTATAGCAACACTTTGGGTGACTTTTAAGTTGTTTGATCTTGTCAACCCATTTGACCAGCCTCCAGTTAATAGAAAACTTGGAAGTGTTACCCGTTTGACCCACAGAGATGAAAAACAAGATATTATTTATATGCACCTGATTTATCTTATATATCTTACGTATTTCCATTGTCTCTTTGTATTAGGCCATTTCTTTGAATCAGACGAATAATTTGTTAGATCTAGTTGATCCAAAACTGGGTTCAGAATATGACATCCAAGAAGTGATGTTGGTTATAAAGTTAGCTCTAGTTTGCACAGCATTCACTTCAACTGATAGATCAACAATGTCGGCCGTGGTTAGCATGCTTGAAGGAAGAATATTTCCTCGAGAATTTTTAACTGAACAAAGTGTTTCAATGACTGAAATTGATCTTGAAAATGGGATGAAGGAGCTTGAGAGTGAGAATGGGAGCCAAATCCAGGAATTATCAATCACGTGCAGTAATTTATCTAGGTCTTCTTCAGTGGATTTGTACCCAGACAATCTTGTTAGTGACTGCTTGCAGAAGAGAGACAATGAGGCAAATAAGTTGTTGTCTTAGAAGTATTTGTCATGGTTTAATACTTTCTTTTCTAGAAGTTGGAACTATCGACATTTGTATTGAATTAGTTTATTGGGCTCAAGCCCACTTCTAAATATTTATTCATACTCTATGTAGTCTATATATGTACCGTTCCTTTTGGTTATACAGAATTCACTCTTAACATGATATCAAGCCACAGTTAAAATTAGGTCGCCTTCAAAATTTTATCAGCCACCAAATATATATTTTTTTCGTTCGATATTGATATTGTCTTCCTTTTATTGCTCAATATTATTATTGTCTTCATCACTTCACGTAAAGGAAATTGTGTTGTGATAAAGACATTGGTTTCTTTTTCTATGGTGTACTACGTATATCTTTTTGGTCGTACTAAGCACGGGCCAAGAAAATTCCAGACCCGCTTTTTATGGTTGAGCAATTGTTAAAAGAAATGGGTTTAAGAGTTCGGTATTAAAGGTATATAAGAAGTGTTACCCATGTGGTTTTAAGTTTTATAATAGCTTTGAAGTAGCATTTTAATGTTATCCTTTATGGCTGTGTTTGGCGAGGGCTTTTATGAGGCTTATTGGGGCTTAGACTTTTAAAATAAGTCGGCTAATTAAATAAGTTTCGTTTGTCATGGGGCTTATGAAATAAGCCGGCTAAAAACATTAGCCCCGTAAAAGAGGCTAAAAACTTTAGACCGGGGCTTTTGAAGAATAAATTACTTATTTACCCACAAAAATATCTAACATATACAAAAACTCGTTTAATTATGTTCTTTTTAGTAATTTTGCAATAATAAGCCCCAACTCCAGCCCGTTTGCCAAACAAGTTTATAAAAATACAAATTTTAATTTTGGCTTATAATATAAGGCCTAGCCCCAGCCCCAGACCCAACCATTTCGCTAAACATACCCATATAAAAATAGAAAAGATCTTTGGCTATACATGGCACAACACAATAGAGAACTTGGAATAAGGTGAAGTAATAGGTTACTTTCTAGTCAATTACTTTTCTTTTTGTCCAAATAGCACAACATTTGAGATCAAATAAAGTTTATTTATTGCATGATGTGATCCGAAGTTAGTGTTACTAAATATGAGTTAGTTTTGACAATACAACTATATATTAATACTCAAATATTGTCTCAATCTCTTGACTTTCCCAACTTCTCCAACTTATTACCAATTCCTTTAATTGCCTTCCCGATTGACTTGAAACCCCCAATGGTTTGCTCATGCATTTCCACTTGCCGATTGTACATCAAGGTTTGTCTTTCCATCACCCTTGTCAAGTTAATATCTCTAAAGACAAGGTCGGTTGTTTTCTTGAAAGTGGATAGATTAAGGTCACGAAAGTATTTATCGGGTGAAGGGGTTTGAGCATGAGATGTCCCTTCTTCATTCACTTCAACATCATCGTCACTCAAAGGTTGTGATGATGGTCCATGATGAAGAGAGGACGAGGAAAAGGTAGCATCAGAAGTGGATTTGCGAGCCCGTTTTACCCCTTTGTCCTTACGTTACTTAGTGCGACGTTGTGGACCTCCTAGGGGCTTCATGACTGGGTCAACCAAAGGATATTCGGTGTCGAGAAGATGAGGAAAATTTGTCATGACCCAACGAAAAAGACGAGTAAGCAACATACCATAGGGCATGAGCTTATCGGAACGACCACGAACATTGTCTGTTCTCTTAGCCATGTAGTAAGCGAGGTTGTAAGGTACCTCGTTACTTAGACAATAGAGCATATGAGCCAAGCTCTCCGGAACATGATCTCGGTTGCCACCGAGAGAAAGAACATTTTCACGAAGGAGAAGTTCCCAATTTTTGAGATCGGGAAGAACTTCTTTAAGGTAAATGCGGTTTGGATCAAGGTGGACGATTGTACCATCACGCTTTTGATATGTGTGGACTACTCGAGGGGTGCATACATGTTGCTTGATGGTTTCAGGATTGGGAAGTTCGGTGAGATAGGGACCCTCTTTTTCCAGATGGTGGAAGAGAGAGTCTAAGGAATGGTCTTCAGTGTACGCACACTGACCATATGACGGAATACCAAGAATGTCACCAAATTCGGTGATGGACAAATAGATGTTTTGGTTTTGAATCCAAAAATCAAGAAAGACATTACCTTCAGTATCACTAAAGGTACGGATACGATTATAAAACTCAAGAATAAACCGAGGACAGATTTGATCATTTATTTTATATAAACAATCAAAATCAATTGTTGGAAAACACACATCAATGTTATCCAACGGGACAAAGTAGGCATCGACAACACGTCCTTCGTGTATATATCGATGTTGGACTTTATGGAGATAAGCTTTTTGCTCATTGGGAATGTTTGGGTCATCGAGAAGTGGAGGAATGTAGTGTTTGGTATCTTGATAATCATTACGAGGCATTGTTACCTATAAAATAAAATAATATTACATGAGTATGTAAGTTTATCAAATTTGTGTTATGAGTTATGACTTTACTAGTGTGTGCCTATATGAAAACTATGTGGAGGTGTAGTAATTTCGACTCTATAACAATACTAATGAAATTACCCAAACGCTCCTAACTTTTCTTTTGCTCAATCAAATATGTCGAGTAATACATATTAATCATGTATTTCGACCCATATTTGTGAGATCATGTATGCATGTAAAGACGTTTTTAGTTTGCATCAACAATGCAAGAAAAGTTGCTTCATGAGCCTAGTTAAGTGAACTTTTTCGAAAAATAATGGAATTGGGGTGTTTGGCAAATGCGTCAACTTGGCGCCATAACATTTTTAAAGTTGAAAAACTTAAATGCTAATCATTTCTAATCCAATTTCAAGTATCCTAGACATGATTTCATTAAAGATACTTAATCCAATTCGAATTTTGATAGCAAAATTCGGACCTATGGTGAGTAATATGAGTAGGTTCATGCAAATCCTATGCTTAGAGAATCATATTTGTTCTACATTGTCTAATCCTAGTCCTAATTTTATAAAAATTCAATCAATTTTGAAAAGCCCCAATTTGAATTTCATGATTATGAACAAACCCTAGAATTAAAATGAATAAAATTAGGTTCAATTAACTTACAATTTATGTTGAGAATGATGTAGTGAATGATTATCCTTAATTGCAATGCCTCGATCTTGATTAACAAGTGTATAATGGAGTTTTGGTTTTGGTTTTCGGCTATGGCAGCAAAGGGGTTTTTGGTTTGTGTTTTGAATGTGAATAGTGAGGGAAGGAAGAAAGAAAAACGGGTTTCAGCAGATACACGGTACCATGGTACCACTAACGTAACACCCCCTAAAATCGATTAACGACAGCGGAAGACTTAACGGGGTATTACGTAGTGGATCTTTGTCACAATCATAGTAAACGTTTTGAAAACACGTTTTATCATTCATTTAAAATATTTGAGTACAAAAATAGTTTTAGAAAGACAAATCATATCTTTGCAGATATGTTTTATTTAGTAGAATGGTAAAGAAAACGTTTATTTTAGAAAACCCGTGTCCGGGTTGATGCCCTTCTCCGTGCCTTGATAGTCCATGCCTTAATTACCTGAGATAACATGCTAAAAGTCAACAAAAGTTGAGTGATGTCCATAGGTTTAAGTTTAAAGTTTGAACACAAGTAAGGGTGTTAATTGTATCGATAACCAATTAACAAGTTTAAAAATCAAGTTTATTATTGCATTAAGCTCATGACACGCAACGATTAGACAGACATCAATGTATGATGTAAACTAATATAATAGGGGTGCCCTCAGGATAGGTCTTTGCCAGTAACCTATGAGTTGTTAAATATTGTGCGCCTAGTCGCTCATCCTAGCTAAACTAAAAGGGGATTGTCAGTCCCAACTAGATCTATTCCCAGATATTCACTTTCACTCGCAAGTGATTAAGGTTCATGATCGAGGGGCTTTTGGCAATAGCTACTTAAGCAATAAAAACATCAGGCATAGCATACTAAAAAGCTTGTGTTCGGGTTTGAAGCATGTATCTCCCCACAAAAGAGTTTAAAAGTTTAAAGAGTGGGCTATGAACACACACCTGGATAGCTCGGTAGTACTAGTAACGTTATTCAAACGATAGGTGGAAACGGCTTCAACACACAACCTAAGTAAAATATATGACAAGTTTTCAGAGTTTGATAGTCTAAGTTCAGTTTATCGCGAAAGTTGTTTATTATTGTCTATTGTTTTGTTAGTTGACTCGTAGCAATTTAAACGTGCGTGTTTAAATGCCTGAAGTTCAAGAACAAAAGTTATATTTAAACATATAACTCGTGAGTATGTTCTTGTTGACGTAGTGTAGAGATTTTACGAAAGAGAACGAGATCGGTGTGATTGATTTAACGGTAGATAGGTGTCGAAAAGTGAAATAGGTTTGAGAGAATGTGTTAATTGTTAAAAGTTTTATATTTATTATTTTCGCTATTACGTTATATATATATATATATATATATATATATATATATATATATATATATATATATATATATATATATATATATATATATATATTATATTTGGTTAACGAAAAGTGCTTGATCGAATCGGTTTTATTTAAAATACTTATATATATAAAATATAAATTATAATATTTATATTTTATTAAAACCTTTAAGTTTTGGAAAGTTTATATTTTAACCCCCTAACGGTATAACTTTACACCGTTAGTCCAAAACGTTATTTAATTTCATTTCTAGTCCAAAACTATGTTATATTTACATTCTATACCCAAAACTTTCTAGATTTATAGTTTTCATCACAAGATGTCAAAATGACAGTTTTCACCATAAGTTTCCATTTTGACAGTTTTAGTCCCTCGACTTCAAAATTTTGGCAAAAATAGTCCAAACTTTACCAACTTCAAAACTTAACATTTTTATTTTATAAATAAGTTTAAAAACAGTTTATTCAAGTTTTACAACAGCTTATTTCCCAAAAAGAGCTTATTTCAAGTTAATTGGGCCTTTAACGAGCTAATAGATAGGCCCGTTAAGGTTTTTAAAATATTTGGGCTTGGGAAACTATTGGGCTTAGCTTTGGGCTCATACTTAGACTCTAAAAACTTTGAAAAACGGTTGGTATGATGAGCTTATTCCATAAGCTTATTTTTGGCTTATTGGGCTTATAAGCCCAAACGTAGGTTTGTTAGTTTTAGAAAACGCGACATGCTTTGGGGTTTAACGAGGGATCATGTGAGGGTATAGGAGTGAGTAATTTACGTGCCTCGTTAGTTTATCACGTAAACTAATAGGTTACACTTTAAAAACAACACGTTATGTGGCTCGTTTAAGATATATGTGGCCAAAGCATGTGTCGGCCAAACAAGTTTAAAACCATTTTCAGTTTCTAAAATTTTCTAAGTGTTGGGGTTGAAATCGCCAAATGTTGGGGTCAAGGGGACTTAGTAACATGTCTATAGGAATACTTATACATTATTATTATCGCTAAATGTTTTACTAAACTTAGTTTATAACGTCTTAAACTTATAGTTTAGCTAATAATAAGTATATGTTATAACTTAATATTAACGAGAAATTAGCTAAAGTAAATAAAATAAAATGTGAAGAATTATTAGAAAGGGGACGAGTTTGGCTCACCTCACCAAGATTTGGTGGAGTAGAACGAGACTTGGAGGCTTAGAAATGAACAAGGAAGGCTTGAACTTGACTCCCACATACACACAAGTCACCCAAGTGTATTATTACTTGATTACGAGACTTCCAAAGGCATAACCAAGGTTATACGTTACCCAAATGACTTAGAAGCTAGTTTGTGAGTGGAGGTGTGGTGTAAAAGGCGTGCATGGCTCTTATACATGCATGTACGCATGTATTTATGTCTAAAAGGTTTAGGAAACGTGGGAAATGTGAGCTTGGGTACCAAGGAGTAGAGTACGAGGTATAGAAACTTAAATAGTGAGGTGATGATGAAGTGTAGTTCAAGAATCGTCCTTTTGGGTATACGAGCAAGGAGAAAACAACAATAAGGTTCATGGTTTGCGTTTGGACTTGGAAATACGTGGTCAACAAGGGGAGGTGATGATTCTCATGTGATGCGTGGGAATCGCACCTTGCTTTACCTCTCGAGGGATCTCGAGAAGCTTACAACCCCCACCAGGCAGTGTACCTGATCGTTGTAGTATAGTATAGTGACAAGTACCGGGGGATTGATCGTTCAGCTTAGGAATAGTGTCGCTAGGATTAGAAAACCTAATTAATAGTTCTAGAGGTGAGAGATGATTATTTTTGTATTTTTATATTTTTTATGAAAGCAAGTAAAATCTCGGGTTTTAGAAGAGTGGGCGGAATTAGTTGCTATTCAACTAACCCAAAGCTATTAAAATAATTAAAATGAAATTAAACTAAATTAAACTAAGGTTGTGAGCAGTAATTGGAGAAATTGTGTTTACTTAGACTTCATTACTCCCTAGATATCTTTTACATGTTAATTACTTGTTACACTTGTATGAATGACGGATTGTATTCCTTAATACCATTCGTGGGGTGGCATACATAACTCCCCAACTCTATGAGCTCTTATCTCCTCCTACACCATGACCCAGCACAACTATAGGGATTGTAAACAGTGGCTCATGCATTAAATACAACCAATAAAGACCTAGTACGCCTCGGTTCATGTTTCTTAAGACGTTCAAGCATGTTACCATTTGGAGATCTGCCAGTTTTCTTAAGCCTAACATATAAATCATTCATTCAAAACAAGAATAGACAAGTAATCAACACATAATCAACATCTAGGTTTCATTAGATCTAAGCAAACACAAGAGAGATCTAGCCTAGCATAATGGAATTGAGACAAGAACAAGAGATAAACAACCAACACATAGACATATTGATTGAATTGAAAGTACACTTATCTCAATTACAATGCAAGGTCTCAAGGGTTTGGAACCCTTGAAAAACCTGTAAAAGAGGCACCAAAATCGTCTTTAGGGTTTCACCAAAACTTCTCTCCTTTTTTTAATGAAAAAACTAGAAAACTATATATAGGAAAAACAGTCTGACGGCGTCAAGAGTTAATTCTGACGCCGTCACCTCGCCGCCATAAACTTCCTCGGACGGCCTTGATCCACTTATGATGGCCTACGTGACGCCGTCACCACCCACGGTATAATATTTTAGCCACTTTGACGCCGTCACCAGTCCATCTGACGCCGTCACCAGCTACGATGTTTAATTCTCCATGTCTGACGCCGTCAAGAAGGTAGTCTTGACGCCGTCACCTTGTATCTTCAGCATGGATTTTTGGTACTTTGCCGTTTTCTTCACTTTTATGCTCCAAAAACGTCCAAAATAGCTTCTTTTCCAGAATTCACTCTCCAAACACCTAAAATCACAAAAGGAACGATTTAGGGCAATATTTGATCAAATAAAGTCGGATTCGGGCTTAAATGACCCCCTAAAAACGGATCATATTTCGCCTTATCATATACCCTTACACTTGAGATTTGCTTGTCCTCAAGCAAATGAGCTTTTATTCTACTCAAAAGACAAGTTAGGGGTCATTTAACACTAATATAAAAGTAATTACAACAAATAATCGTTCCACTAAAGACCAATAGACAAGCACGGAGATCATACACAAGCACCTCACAAATAGTGTTTAGATACTCACATCTCTCGGGTGTAATAAAGTAATATAACATTATGGAAATGGAAGATATCTCTCACTACCTGTCATAGCAAAATAGATTACCATAGGCTTGGGAAAGGATCAAACCTCCACCACATGGCGTAAGCACCTAGGATAAACTATCAAAGAGGTCTTTTAAAGGGTTATAACGTTAGGTGTAGGGATATGAATTACACGGTTTTGTTGGATAAAGGGAGTTTTACTGGTGGCGAGTTAACAATCTTAGTTAATTACATGTACAAGATGGCGTTGCTAAGCCAAGACTAGACTCGACTTAAGCTAATAAATGAAAAATAACAAAAACATAAAATAAACATAGAATGAAAACGGGATGGTAGTCCGTATGTTTTTTTTTTTCTTTTTTTTTTTATTTTTTTTATTTTTTTTTCTTTTATTTTTTTTTCTTAATTTTTCGATTTTTTTTTTTTTTTTTTTTTTTTTTTTTTTTTTTTTTTTTTTTTTTTCATACACTCTTACCCTACCATCCAAAATAATACATCATAGGGGTATGAGCGTTCCCCTTACACTTGAATCTTTACATACTTTACAATTAACTAATCTAATGACTCGAATTAAGAAAATCAAAACACTAGGAGCACTTTTAAGATTAACGCACATATGGGGGTAATAAGTGATGTTCTTCCCCATTACTCCATAAAATAAATACTTACCCATGAGTCCCAATCGTCCCAAAACAATATGTACAAGGATATGACTCGACTTAGCAACCATGTAATCAATTAGAAAGTTAACTTAGGGTTTAACAAATAACAATAATGCACTAAAAATGAGCGCATACACGGAAGGCTAAGGCGATTTGGGTGTACATTTAAGTGGGGTGTAACAAATTCTTCCTTTAAGTAAAATGCTTAAAGTTAGAAACGAAAAGATAGGCTCGGAGGGGTGTACTAGGGGTTTCGTGTACTAAAAATGAGTACAACGCTAAGGATGTGGGAAAAATTAGTTGACTTAACTAGCCAAGTAATATGACTTAAATGGTCAAGTAATTATAATACGGGTTTAACACAAGGGTGATCCTAATGCCTCTTATCATGTAGTAAATCCTACCACACGAATGTAGTCTCACTAGCGGTCTCGGGATGCATCACTAACGCAAGTTCTAGAATCTAAATGCTACCGGTACACTCATAAGCACTAATAATGAATGCTTTTCCTATCAAATCTAAAGGCGAACCTCACATTTTTGGGTGGAAAATTTTTCTGAATATACGGTTATGTGCTAGTCATACAATCTCCTATCCATGAGACGCTTGCTATGGCTAAAGTTTCACTCCTAAATGTTGTAAAAAATTTTAAATTTGGCGCTAAAATTACACTAACAAGTATTTCTCGTAGTTTTATTACTTATCTACTATCAAACAAAACAAACTCAAGCGAAAGTGCATATGTAAGGTATCATCTTTTTACCCTCCCCTTACACTTAAGATGAACATTGTCCCCAATGTTCAAGTAAAGAATGTAAAAGTTAAAAAGTAAAGAGAATGAAATCAAATACTCCCCTGATTCGCTCGGTATGGATTTTAGTTGGCCAGGTTAAATCTTCTTCCAAGAAAACGAACAATCAAAGCTTCCCTTCCAGAATATAAATCATCTTCTTGTCACAAATAACCTGTAAATCCTGACAAAAGTAGACAAGGCAACCTCGCCTAAAATCGGCGGCATCCTATATAAGTTACTAACTCCTAGAAAACAAAGTAAGATATAATGCTTGTGGAATGAAGTTTGCAGATTTCCTGGAGATTATAAAACTTAATAATTCACAAAAACCATAAGACTCCGTTAGAAAAACAAAACCGGTAAAATTTCCAGATTTTAACTCCTGACGCCGTCAAGAGCAAACCCTGACGCCGTCAGAATGAACCTGCAGAAATTCTTATGTTAAGTTTCAGGAAAATTTCTGGAAAAACTTTGTCCTACTTCCTGGAAAATCCTGCAAAACTTCATTATGACTCAATACAAGCATTTGACTCTAACAAATACGAATATACATGTTCATTAAATATTGTGGATAATCATGATCGGTTTGTTTCTTAAAAACATATTTGGGGTTTCCCCTTACACTTATCTTTTGCAAAAATACCTTTAGGTTGAAGTTAAGACTAGGCTAAACAACATAATAAAGTATTTCACATTTTAATTGAGAAACATGATCAACCAACAATAAAAACAAAGCATGCATACGGAAGCAAATAACAATCAAACAAATAAAAATCACACAAAACATGGGTTGCCTCCCAAGAAGCGCTTTTCTTTATTTACGAGTCTTGTAGCTAGACTCAAAGTCGTGGGTTACTACGTGATTCGGGTGAGTTCCTCATTGAGGACATCTTTGGGATCGAACTTAGGTTTCAACTTTCTATTGGTTCCCTTAGTGTGGTATGACCTTTCAAACTTTTCTCCATCCGGATCATACAAGGTCATTCTAATATGCCATGACCCGTCACCTTCTTTAGGTGGCTTGTCCCACCTCCATTTATACTTATCTCCATCTCTTTTCCATTTATTCAACTCTATATTAATAGGCATTACGCTCAAGAACTCAATCATCTTTCTAAAGACTAAGGGGTCCTCAAAGGGATCTAGCTCCTCATCTCTAGCTATGAGTTGTTCTACCGAATGTGTCTTCTCAACGAAATCCTTTTCTAGATAAAATGGGCATTGAGGACCTATGAAGTTCCTTTCTATCCAAGGTCCATATCTAGATGGTCTCCTATTCATCTCTACCCAATGCGGTGTTGGTTCATTATCACAATCATAACTATGCTTCTTAACATCATACACCGACCAAGTATCGCCTTCTCCTATCGTTATCTTGGATTCCTTGCAATCTATCATGGCACTAGCGGTTGCTAAAAATCCTCTTCCTACCAATAATGGGCATGTAGTGTCACTAACCATGTCTAGGACGTGAAAATCTGCTAATATAGTTAACCTTCCTACGTGAACAACTACATCCTTAATCATTCCAACCGGGTGGGCAATACTTCCATCCGCTAGCCCTATCAATACCTCCGTTTCCTCTAACTTTCCTAGCTTAAGAGCGGTGAATAAGGATAAGGGAATCAAGTTGAGGCTTGACCCTAAATCGGCTAGTGTGTCGAAAGCTTCGGATCTTCCTATCTTACAAGGCAAAACAAATATACCCGGATCATCAAGCTTTTTAGGCAACTTGTTTTGAACGAAGGCGGTCCCATTTTTACCTAGCTTATACTTCTCATATTTTTCTAGGAGGGCACTATAGTAAGGAGCACGCGCTAAGACATCAATGACGGGGCGTTCAAGGTGAAGTTCTTTGAATTCATCGTCAAGGTCTTGTGTAAGAGGTGTTTCAACTATGCTTTTGACCGGCTCTATAGTGGGTGTTTTAGTTGATTGGTCCTTTTGGGGGACTTGGTGTTGTTTGAAACACGTGCTCGTTGATTTAACCGAGTAGTATTGTGGACACGAAGTGGGTGACGAAACTGAAGATATGGCATTAACGTTTAGTTTCGGATTCTTGATTGTGTCGCTTGGGAGTGCTCCCATTTCTCGGTCATTGAGAACTTTCAACAATGCGTCAATTCTATTGGTCATCTCGCTTTGATTTTGTTTGAAATCGGCTTCAAACTTAGCTATGCGGGCTTCTTGAGATGCCATGAACTTTGACATCAATCCTTCAAGATTGTTGGTACTACCATAGTTGTTAGAAGGATTGTTGTTGAAGGTACGGTTGGATGGTGGACCGTTTGATTGGTAACGATTAGGCGGATTGGAAGAATTTGGTTGATTTTGTTTCCATCTAAGGTTTGGGTGATTTTTCCATGAGGGGTTATATGAATCACCGTATGTGTTTGGCTCGGGCTTGAAAGTGTACCACTTATCTCCCGCTTCGTCGGTACGCGTGGATGCGTAGTCCGCAAAAGCTGTTCCGGGGAGTTCCACACAATCACGAGTGTCATGGGGACCACTACATAATTCGCATGAAGAAGTGATTTTGTTCACTTGGCTTGAATGCTTCGGAGCTTCGTAAGATTTCATGAGAAACTTGACTTGGTCCTCAAGTTCCATGATCCTACGGTCGGAAGTGCTTGAATTATTCGAAGGCAAAGATATTGCCTTGACTGTTTTGTTCAAATCACGGGGATCATTCCAACTTTCGTTGTCATAGAGAGCAAGATCTTCTATGAGTTCCCATGATTGTTCCGCACTAAGATCACGTAGCTTACCACCGGCCGATTGGTCAATGGTTTGCCTCGTGGAGATGTCGATATGGTCATAGAAGATTTGGACTTGGAGCCAAAGATCTATGCCATGATGAGGGACTTTTTGGAGTAAGTCCTTGAAACGAGTCCATGCTTCATAAAGAGATTCATTTTGACGTTGTTGAAACATCAAGATGTCATTCCTAAGTTTAGTAGTTCTCCCCGGTGGGAAAAATTGAGCAAGGAAACGAGTAGTGAGATCATCCCATGTGGTGATGGATCCCGCGGGTAAACGCTCAAGCCATTGACTAGCTTGATCCCGTAGAGAGAATTGGAATAGGCGTAAACGGGTAGTCTCTCTAGTTTCAACACCTAGGTCTATGGAATCTACGATTTTGAGGAAGTCCTTAAGGTGTTGGTTTGGATCTTCGGAACGAAGTCCATGGAATGCACATCCGCTTTGCACCAACCGGATGGTGTCGGATCGCAAGGGGGTCACATTGGCTCCGGTGAGCTCAATGGTGTTTCGGTAGCCTTGGTGGCTGGGTCGGGAATACTCTCCTAAGGTTCGGGGCCTAAGGGGTTCTAATGGTGGGTTTTGTTGTGGTGGGATGATGGGTTCAAAGATGTTACCACCTTCCATGATGTCGGATGGTAAAGAGTTACGAACAAAGGCACGAAGAAATAAGATAGACTAAAGAAGACCTAAAAATTAAAAATAAAAATCTTACTAGAAAGGAATCTAGCAAGTAGACCTAATAAAAAGAAATCCTAACCTAGACAATAACTATTCCCCGGGCTGCGGCGCCAAAAACTTGATGCGTGGGAATCGCACCTTGCTTTACCTCTCGAGGGATCTCGAGAAGCTTACAACCCCCACCAGGCAGTGTACCTGATCGTTGTAGTATAGTATAGTGACAAGTACCGGGGGATTGATCGTTCAGCTTAGGAATAGTGTCGCTAGGATTAGAAAACCTAATTAATAGTTCTAGAGGTGAGAGATGATTATTTTTGTATTTTTATATTTTTTATGAAAGCAAGTAAAATCTCGGGTTTTAGAAGAGTGGGCGGAATTAGTTGCTATTCAACTAACCCAAAGCTATTAAAATAATTAAAATGAAATTAAACTAAATTAAACTAAGGTTGTGAGCAGTAATTGGAGAAATTGTGTTTACTTAGACTTCATTACTCCCTAGATATTTTTTACATGTTAATTACTTGTTACACTTGTATGAATGACGGATTGTATTCCTTAATACCATTCGTGGGGTGGCATACATAACTCCCCAACTCTATGAGCTCTTATCTCCTCCTACACCATGACCCAGCACAACTATAGGGATTGTAAACAGTGGCTCATGCATTAAATACAACCAATAAAGACCTAGTACGCCTCGGTTCATGTTTCTTAAGACGTTCAAGCATGTTACCATTTGGAGATCTGCCAGTTTTCTTAAGCCTAACATATAAATCATTCATTCAAAACAAGAATAGACAAGTAATCAACACATAATCAACATCTAGGTTTCATTAGATCTAAGCAAACACAAGAGAGATCTAGCCTAGCATAATGGAATTGAGACAAGAACAAGAGATAAACAACCAACACATAGACATATTGATTGAATTGAAAGTACACTTATCTCAATTACAATGCAAGGTCTCAAGGGTTTGGAACCCTTGAAAAACCTGTAAAAGAGGCACCAAAATCGTCTTTAGGGTTTCACCAAAACTTCTCTCCTTTTTTTAATGAAAAAACTAGAAAACTATATATAGGAAAAACAGTCTGACGGCGTCAAGAGTTAATTCTGACGCCGTCACCTCGCCGCCATAAACTTCCTCGGACGGCCTTGATCCACTTATGACGGCCTACGTGACGCCGTCACCACCCACGGTATAATATTTTAGCCACTTTGACGCCGTCACCAGTCCATCTGACGCCGTCACCAGCTACGATGTTTAATTCTCCATGTCTGACGCCGTCAAGAAGGTAGTCTTGACGCCGTCACCTTGTATCTTCAGCATGGATTTTTGGTACTTTGCCGTTTTCTTCACTTTTATGCTCCAAAAACGTCCAAAATAGCTTCTTTTCCAGAATTCACTCTCCAAACACCTAAAATCACAAAAGGAACGATTTAGGGCAATATTTGATCAAATAAAGTCGGATTCGGGCTTAAATGACCCCCTAAAAATGGATCATTTTTCGCCTTATCATCATGCAAATAGTGAGGTTGGTGCAAGTTTTCATCCTTGTGGAGTGTATGCCGAAAGAAAACAAGAAGAAAACAATGAAAGGAAGTTGAGATTTATAGTTTAAAGGAGGTCAATTCCTTTTAAACTATGCTTGACCCTTGTATGAATTCTCATGGCTGCCACTTGAGTCAAAACGAGTAGAATGTGGCAAGGATTACACGTATAGTCCTTGTGGTATAGTATACGAGAGAAAGACAACAAGAAATCATCATTGTTGCTTGTCTTGACTTATTTGTGGATTTGTGGAAGGTCAAAACATAATAAAAACGTGTTTAGTAAGTTTTGAGAGACTTTGGCACCAAGTTTAGAAAGATACGAGGTGTTGTGAACTCAAAATAGAATTTTGGTTCTTGTGGACACGTAAAAAACAAGGCCAAGCTTTATTTGACTTTCAACGACTAAACTTGCATGTTAGTAAAAACACTTTGTCACTTATGATTCGTGGGTAGGAAGGTTAACGAGAGGTGCAAAAATATTCAAGTGTCGTTTGTAAAAATTGGAAGTAAACGAAGCAAAGTAAACGGATTTGGGGACAAGGTTTTCGAAAATATTAAAGGATTTTGGGCTTGGATTTGTTTTTGGGCTTGTGGCGTGGACCAGGCCCAAGGAAGAAAATAAATAAATCAAAGGGTCCGTTTGGCTTGTGTAGTATGTGGCAGAGTTGGGCCGAGGCCCAATGGGGTTTGTAGGCCCATATGGCTCGTCTCGAAAGTCGTGTCAATGTTATGAGTAGTTACGGAGTGTTCGTGGGAATTTTCATGAGCTCGAGAATTTATTATGACGTATTTGGTTAGTTATCGGATTATATATATATATATATATATATATATATATATATATATATATATATATATATATATATATATATATATATATATATATATATATATATATATATATATATATAGAATCTAGATCAAATAAGATCAAACTTAAAGTTGTAAAAGTAAGATCCAACTAAAATCTAACAAGTGATATTCTCGTTAAAATAAAATTAAATTTTTTATTAACTACAACTAAAATTGTTAAAGTTCCGATATTTTTCTTTTTAAAATTGATAATACCAAGGTGATACACTTTGATTCGACATGCAATGTGTATCAGGTTAAGGTGATACACTTTGATTTGACATGTAAATTAATAATTGTGTATCACTTATCCAAACTCATGTATCAGTTTGTTATTAGTTGCTAAAATGTTAATTCGTATTAATATTTTATTTTTGTGTATTATTGCTAATATGGTTATTTATAAATGTTTTTAGTGGCTATTTAGACTATATCTTATTTTTGTGTATTATTGCTCATATGATTACTTTTAAGAATAGATTTACAAATCCTATCTCAAAACACTTGTATACCTCACATCAAAACACATGTGTTTTTAAACTAAACAACCTAATCCTACCTCAGAGCATCTGACTCATGTGAATATTTTTAAGAATGCATTTACAAATCCTCTCTCAAAACACATGTATACCTCACAGCAAAACACATGTATTTTAAAACTAAACATCCTAATCCTACGTCAGCGCAACGGACTCATATGAATATTTTTAAGAATACATTTACAAATCCTCTCTCATAATAGATGTATACCTCACTCCAAACACAAATGTAATTTTAGAATACACTTACTAATCCTAACTAAGCTACAAACTAAACATATTGTTCAAAAATATATACCATATACGGAGTAGTATTTTTCAACAACAACTACCAAAAAAATCATATAAAATGCAAAATCAAAGTCATCAACACACATGCATTTTTCAAAAACACATACCAATCAAAACGAATCATCAATTCATATATTAATCACCATTCAACGCTGTAACAAGTGAACCTTTAATTCACAATACACATCAATGCACAATAAAGTATACTTCTATAAAAAAAATGGTACAATAAGAAATGTATAAAAATACCTTCCATTATTCACCAAAAACAACCGCCAATTTGATTTTTAAGAAGCAAAATTTTTTTCCGAACGAAAAAACACTAGTAATTGGGGATTTTAACTGAGATAGATGATAAGGAGCGTGTGTTTTAAATTGTGATATATTTTCGGAATCGATATGCTTGAGTGGGAGAAGGTATGGTTAGCGTGCTAATTTTATGGAACCAAATCAGTTACAATTGAATGTGAAATGTATAATACCTATTTTGACCCTTATTTTTTTAAAAAATACAGGGAAATAGTTCTATTTATTTACAAAAATGCCATGTGCATTCTCAACCATTGATCATAAAATTTAAAGGCTAAGATTGGTTCTCGCAGTTCTCGCAATTTATTTGGTTCTGAAAAGAATCTTACCCTATATATATATATATATATATATATATATATATATATATATATATATATATATATATATTACGTTACTTAATAAACGTTAAAAATTATTTCGTGATACTTAGACTATCTAGGTTCGTGTGTAAGCGCGTTCCAAGGTAAACAGTGATCACAAACGGCGTTGTGATTATAAAAGTGTATCTTGACTAACAAACAAAAATCTTGTTATCGGTAAAAGTGGTTTTTATTTATCGTAATGATTTGTAAATCATGAGTTTGCATTTACTATTTAGGAGGGAAAATTACGGGTGGTTACAACTAATTTTAGTGGTGTCGTGCACTGCTAACGCAGTTTTCTGTCCAGTTTTGGTTTTTGACGAAAGAGCCTTACTTATTTAGCAAGACCTTTTGACACGAGAAGAGAATTTATATCTAATAAATTCTCGTGATAAGAGAAACTAGACTAAACGGTTAATGATGATTCAAGAGGTTTCCGAGGAAACGAGTAAATAGCCATTGGAAAGATATACGGAATGACTTCAATATTTCCAGTGAAATAATTAGACAATCATGAGTGATTCTCGGGAATGCACAACGAGAATGTACGAGATGAGTTGACTTTAATATTTCAAGTGAAATATATAAATAGTCATTAGAGGGATATGACGGACGACTTAATATTTCCAGTGAAATATTTGAATGGTCATAAGAGGTTTTCGTGAATGAAACGAAAGGTTTTGTATGAAGAAAACGAATTGAGATAAGATGACCTAAATATTTCCAATGAAATATATAAATAGTCATGAGTGAGTTAGGAATGGAATGTCAACGAAGTTGTTCAATGAGTATTCCATGTCGAAAGAGATGTTTCCTCATTGAACATCATAGTGACAGAGATGATGACGTATCATGAAGTGTTTGATGCACGAGCTAGTCATGGAGTATAAGGTCAAGTCAATCTCTTATTCTTGTAGCGCGTCACGGGAATGTCGTCATGGAAGTATCATTGAGAGATTAGAGCTTGTCTCATCTATAGTGCTAAATTTCATGCCTTTCTAGCGCTTGTGTAATCGGCTTCGGTTGTGGAGATAGCAAAAGTTGTTTGTTTCTTGATGATTCAAGAAGTTTAGAAACAACTGATGAGATCAAATAAGTACATTTCATTAGCATCATTTATCCTATTTAATTGACTTGTTTTATATTATTTTGTATGAGAATTGGTGCCTTTATGTTTACTTTAGTGATTTTCAGGTAAAAACAAGCAATAGGTGAAAGTTAATGATATTGGACGAATTATGGAGCTAAATGATCAAGATTTGTAAAGTCTACTGAAATTCAAGAGATGCGCCGTATCTCTCTCAAACAGATACGTCGCAACATTACTTAGAGGAATTCGAAGACCATTGCCTGACTTTGAAGAATGTACCACATCCAATTACAACATGCGCCGCATACGAAACTTTGGTCAACGAAGGATAATCAACTTGATCTACTCCAAAATACGCCGCATCTCATTTACAACATGCGGCGTATCAACTAAAGACTTCACCAGATACTATCCAAGACGTTAAAAAACATGCGCCGCATAAAGAAACAAGTTACGCCGCATCTAAAGGCGGTGTACGAATATTCCAGAATTTAATAATCTTGGACCCCACGCGAAGTTAAGTAGATGCGCCGCATCTATCATCAACATGTGCCGCATCGACCCCTCAGACAGAACCTATGAATACCCCAAGACAGATACGAGTTTTGTGTACAGAAAAACCCTAAGGAGACGAATTCAGTCAAAGAAGCATCACAAGACACGCCCTAAAAGAAGTCTTAGAGCCGTAAGAAGGTCCTGCATGTGTATAATTCATTAAGTAGTTTTGTTTATTGTATTCGTAAGCTTTAATCCATCAGGATTGATGGGCTTATGGCCACCATACTGCTCCCCTTAAAATTGCTTTCTCATCGGTTAAAGTTTATATGATTGATGTTTTTGGTGAATTATATTTGTTCTTTGATAACCTCTGTGTTTAGTTGAGTCTTTTGGGCTACCATACCTGTTCCTCGCCTGCTTATCTAGTGTCTAGAAAGTAGGATAAACATAAGTAATGATTAAGGGTTTACTCGCGATATATAGGATCCAACGAGACAGATTAGATGACGATACTCATCATATAAAACTAGCAATATAACAAGTGACAAGCTACTTAATTATAAGGATAGGTCTTCTTACGTGTTTCTATTATCTATCTGTGTACGTGATTGCTATTCACTGATTCGTTAATCCGTGCCAGCCTCTCAGGCTGAAACCCCTTTTTATTAGATTAGGATTGTAAAACTAACTTAGATATTAAAATACTGATTAAATCAACTAGATATTACGTTCCATTCTTAGTGTTCGACACTCTACTTACCACTATATGCATATTGATCGGGTACACTGCTCGTTAAGTGTGTGTGTTAGTAACAAGTCGGCTAAATATAAATTTAAAACTTGAAAAGGCTTAAGCAGCCTATGCTACACTGACATATCGCACGCATCAACAACCTATGAAGGTACAAACATAACTTGTACGTTATCAATCCACATAATCTCCCACACTATCAGAGTTAGTGTTTAGACAATAATCTTTTACACTAAACTCCTTCGGATCGCGCACTTCCCAAATGTATAATTGTAACCTCCCGTAATTTCCCCTTATGAATAGTAAATGCAAACCTATGATTTACGAATCATTACAATAATTAAAAACCGTTTTTTACCGATAACAAATTTTTTTTGTTAGTCGAGATATACTTTTATAATCACAACGTCGTTGGTGATTACCGTTTACTTTGGAACGCGCTTACACACGGACCTAGATAGTCTAAGAACGCGCTTCCACCCCCTCCAGAACACTCACAAATCACCAAACCTCCTCCTCACATCCGGCCTTATAAAATGTATCACCACCCCATGCAACATCTTAAACATCTATGCCCCTCACAACCTCCAAGCAAAAACCAATCTTTGGAACGAAATCACCACACTCATCACCAACCTAAGTGGCCTTTGGATCATCCTTGGCGATTTTAATGTTTTAAAAGAGCCATCCGAAAGAAAAAACTCACAATTTGTGGATGCGTGTGCAACTGCTTTCAATGATTTTATTCACAACAATGGCCTTTTGGAATACATGATGAGTATCTAAATACTCATCATTTTATACCCATCTGAACTGCAAAAATAGTTAAAAACACTCAGATATGTCACATAATACTATAAATATCCTCGGAAAGTGTTTTTATATGTTTCAGGTGCAAAAGGAATGAAAATAGATGAAAAACGAGCAAAGATTGCACAATTGGCAGTTTCAGTCCCTGAACTATCAGAAATTGACAGAATCAGTCCCTGATGGAATATTTTGGATTAAAAATTAAACATTGGTCCTTGGAGTTCATAAGTTGCCAAGTTTAGTCCCTGGGTGAAAGTTTTGGAGAAAATACAAGTTTAACCCCTCAAGTTTCAAAGTTGGCAAAACAAGTCCTCGGGTATTCTAAAAATAGAATTTAACATATATTACTCTTGTACTATTCACAACTGACAATATAAACCCTTTTGATAACTTTGAGAAGTTTACACTTTCCACCCTTAATTTTCAGCTTTTGGCAAAAATAGTCCTTGTACTATTAACAAACCAAACCGGACCCTCTTTGTTAATTAATCCATTCAATAATAAACCCCAAGTCCAAATATAAACCCACCCAATTTAAACCTTACCCCTGATCCATGTACCAAGCCTAATCCCCAAGCCCAAACTCCTTTGAATAAAAACCAGGGTATTTCATTGACCCGTTTGACCATCACCCCCAACCTCCATCCACCTCCTGCTTCTGCTTCTACACTCTATCCTCCACCTCCACCTTACACCCTCACCACCTCACTTGCATCTATGTCACTACCACAACAAAACCCACCTCCTAGGTTTGCCCTAGGAGAGACCACGTGGCACCCTATACACCTCTGCCAACACCTACATCTGCCAAACCACCCCCTAGACCACCTCCTACTATTATTCTTGTCCCTTTCACACACACAACATCCTAAAATCATTAATTGCCCTGAATTCGCTCCAAGCAACCTCTTAATTGCAGGAACCACTTTTCCCACCAAAAGTGTTTTAAACGGCTGAGATCAATTAAGCTTAATCCAATGGTCCAAGTATGGTGGGATATTCTCAGAAGGACATGTGGAGCATTTTTTATGCCTATAAAGAGAAGAAGGAGCAGAAGTGAGAGAGTAGTAGATTAATTAGAGTAGAATAGTATAATTGTAGTGTAAAATTGGAATTAGTGTAATTTTTAAGTTAAAATCTGTTGTACTCAGTTTATTTCATGTAATACAAACTTCATTTAGCTTTAATTTCAAGTTTTATTTATCATAGTCAGTTTTGACATTTCTTAGTGAATCTGACAAATTCACTCAAAATTGTTAAGGTTCTTGTTCTATGATCATTTAAGTTCAATTAAGTTTCTGCTAAGCTTTTATAAGTTCTTACATTTCATTTAGCTCAGTCTTGTTTTAAAAAATCAAAAATTCATAAAAATAATAATTAAATAGTTTATAATTAAAAAACTATAAAAGAAGAAGAAGGAAGCCAAAGAAGCATGGTGATTTGGAATTTTTATGGTTGTAATACCTCAGGGAGGTGTTAGTTTAGGTGTAGTTCATTGTGCCCTTGGCTCTTGATATCACAGGTTGCATTATCCATTTCAATTATAGCCATTTTCAAGTAAGATTTCATTTACATTTTTCTGCATTTACTTAGTTCTAGTTTAGATATTGTAGTTGGTAGCTTATTAGTGTTTAATACTGCTTATTAAAGTTATTTTATAGCTTTTTCTTTAGCCCTTAAACCTTGTGGCCCCACACTGCATACTCTTTGCTTGAATTTATCCATATTTGCATATTTGTGTTTTTGTAGTTCATAGTCTGCATCAGTAGGTTCTTATGGTTTGTTGTTTAGTGTCTTAGTTCTCATAGCCTTAATTATAGATAAGCAACTTAGGGTAATTTGTAGCTTGGTTAATCAAAAGTTAGAATCCATAATTATAGTGTAAACCTGCAAATAAAGGGGTGTTTGGCTCAGTGAATCTCACTAAGCCACAATGAGTTTAATTGGTTGTTTGTATTTGTTACAGGTTATATTAGACCCAATTAGGTTAGTTCAAGCATAAAACACAGTACTTATTTGAGAAAAAGTTAAAATGCAACTCTAATCTTAATTTTTCATTAACTGTTATAGATTTTGGTTGCATGTTGGATAATTCAGTTGCATAAGTGCTTATGATAGCTTAATCTAATTTTATTTTACCTTAAAAACACATTTTCAGTCAATTAGCATCAATCAAAGTTAAAAATAGTCAAATTTAGTGATCTAATCAAAAGTCAAAACTTGCATACTGTGTTGTATGAACAGATTTCAAAAGCATGTCTAGGGTTGTGTACTGAGTGGAATTGAGAGAACCTTGTTGTTTTGCAATATTTGGTAGCTAGTTTATCTTATTCAAAAAGAAGATTTCAATTTTGTATCCATTTGCTTGCCCAAAATTACCCTTGAACTGACCTCAGTGACAAAAGATGCCCTGCACCCAACACCCCAGTTTGACCCGTTTTTCCTAGCTCTATAGCTTGCTCAATTTTTGAGCTTAGGATTTGATTCTTAATGATTTGAAAAGCTTGCTAGGTTGTCTTGTTAGATCCTTACTCTGTTTGGCCTGAATTGCTTATTTGCTAGTTTAATTTGTCCCTCTAAGTTGCTGATTGAGGCAAAAGTAGTCAACTAAAGTCAACTGCGGTTGTGGTCAATATAGTCAAACTCCTTAGGCTCAATGCTCTGCAGAATATAGTGTTTCCCCAGGTCGTTATGTCCCGACGAGGTGTGATGGTTATCAAACGGGTTTGTGATCGGGTGTATTTGGACGGAAAGGGGTTTGTGATTGATTACACTACTGATTTATACAATGAAATAGCTTAAATAAGCTATATTAACAAGGTTGGAAATTTAGAAAAACCAGAAACGTATAAAACCTAAAACGCGTACGTTTAATTTAAATTTACGTAGACGTACGAAATAAAACGTGAAAACTGAAATCTGAAAACCCCCAGGGGGTGAAAATGACTTTTTTACAAACCTAAGGATGAAAGAATTTTTTTAGAAAAATAAAATAAATTTTTACACTAATTAATTATTTAATATTAATTAATTACTAATTATTAATTACTTAACTAATTTTAATTAATTTAAATTATTAAAAATAACAAACTAACTTAGAAAATTAAGAAAAATTTTATTAAACTAATTAACCATCACAGGAATCCTAAAAAATTATAAAAAGTTTGTTTTAAAAGTTTTTACACTAATTTACTAATTATTATATTTAATATTAATTAATTACTAGTTAAACTATTTAAATTATAAAAAAAATAGAAAATTAACAGTAAAAATTATAAGAAAATTCCTAAAATTAGTTTACATTATATAAAAGCTAGGAAAAATATAAAAACTAGGTCTTACTTAATAAAAACTAAATTTGCTATTTAATACTTAATATTAATTAATAATTAATAAAACTAATATTAAATCTATTAAATACTAAATGACAAAATAAAAATATGAGAAAATTACTAAAAATTACTTTAATATAAAAGGAATTTAAGAAAAATATAAAAAAGCTAAGTGCTTAACAAAAATTTAAAACTGAAAATTAAAATTTAAATTATGTTAAATAGAAACTATCACTTAAAATTAATTTTGGATTTTCTGGATTTTTCTTCTGGAAACTTTTTTTACAACTGAAAAAATGAAACTTTTACAAAAACAACTTTTGTGGAAATCAAAAATAAGCTCTGTGGAAGCTTATTTGCTCCACAGTTGACTTTAGTTGACCAAGTGAGGAAAATAGCTCAAACTAGCTTGTGTGGGACCCAATATGGGTGATTTCTGGTACAAATGAGTTATGTGAACATAATTAAGCTGGAAAAAGCCATTGGGGACCACAGAATAAGCAAATGGATCAAAATAAGCACTTGGTTTAGCCAAAGCCAACACAGAAATGGGACAAGGTTCAATGGATGATTCATGTGGGGTCCACAAGACCCTAGGTCAAACTAAAGGTCAAAATTTGAAGTGTGGTAGGAAGGGGGTTGGGAGAACCAAGAATAGGGCCATGGGTCCCACTGAGGTGGCTAGAAACCACCACCAAAGGTGGTAATGTGGCTGTGGTGCTGCTGCAGCAGGGGTATCCCCTCCCCTGCAGGTTACTTTGGGGTGATGTGGGGACCCACAGAAAAATCCTAAAAATCTAATGACTATGGGATCTTGAAGATGAGCTAATAGACTACATATCCTAACAAGCACAAGTACTAAATCATAACACAAAATTCAAAATAATTTCACCAAGATCTGAAAAAAAAAAAAAAAAAAAAAAAAAAAAACTGAGTTCATGTCATTTGACTTTTTGATGAAACTTGCTAGATTGACTAATGTGGATTTTGATCCAACATTACTGATTGAAGATGTTGTTAAAGGTTACAATGAAACTAAAGTGAGCTACTACAACTATATTAGAAGGGAAAAAGTGAGATTCAAGCTATAAAAAACTCCACAGATCAGACCTAGGGGGATATGAAAGTGGATTTGACTTTTGGTCACTTGACACCCATATCTAATGACTGTAATGATACGGTTATGCACGAGATGTTAAACAAATGATTCGAGATGATACGGTTATGCACGAGATGTTAAACGAATGAGTCGAGATGATATGGTTATGCACGAGATGTTAAACGAATGAGTCGAGATGATACGGTTATGCACGAGATGTTAAACGAATGAGTCGAGATGATGTGGTTATGCACGAGATGTTAAACGAATGAGTCGAGATGATACGGTTATGCATGAGATGTTAAACGAATGAGTCGAGATGATAGGGTTATACACGAGATGTTAACCGAATGATTCGAGATGATAGGGTTATACACGAGATGTTAAACGAATGAGTCGAGATGATACAGTTATATACGAGATGTTAAACGAATGAGTCGAGACGATACGGTTATACACGAGATGTTAAATGAATGAGTCAAGATGATATGGTTATGCACGAGATGTTAAACGAATGAGTCGAGATGATACGGTTATGCACGAGATGTTAAACGAATGATTCGAGATGATACGGTTATGCACGAGATGTTAAACGAATGAGTCGCGATGATACGGTTATGCACGAGATGTTACACGAATGAGTCGAGATGATAGGGTTATGCACGAGATGTTAAACGAATGAGTCGAGATGATATGGTTATACACGAGATGTTAAACGAATGAGTCGAGATGATATGGTTATGCACGAGATGTTAAACGAATGAGTCGAGATGATACGGTTATGCACGAGATGTTAAACGAATGAGTCGAGATGATGTGGTTATGCACGAGATGTTAAACGAATGAGTCGAGATGATACGGTTATGCATGAGATGTTAAACGAATGAGTCGAGATGATAGGGTTATACACGAGATGTTAACCGAATGATTCGAGATGATAGGGTTATACACGAGATGTTAAACGAATGAGTCGAGATGATACAGTTATATACGAGATGTTAAACGAATGAGTCGAGACGATACGGTTATACACGAGATGTTAAATGAATGAGTCAAGATGATATGGTTATGCACGAGATGTTAAACGAATGAGTCGAGATGATACGGTTATGCACGAGATGTTAAACGAATGATTCGAGATGATACGGTTATGCACGAGATGTTAAACGAATGAGTCGCGATGATACGGTTATGCACGAGATGTTACACGAATGAGTCGAGATGATAGGGTTATGCACGAGATGTTAAACGAATGAGTCGAGATGATATGGTTATACACGAGATGTTAAACGAATGAGTCGAGATGATACGGTTATGCACGAGATGTTAAACGAATGATTCGAGATGATACGGTTATGCACGAGATGTTAAACGAATGAGTCGAGATGATATGGTTATACACGAGATGTTAAACGAATGAGTCAAGATGATATGGTTATGCACGAGATGTTAAACGAATGAGTCGAGATGATAGGGTTATACACAAGATATTTTCCCACCTAACAACTTTTATCAACTCACAATATAAACTCACACACACTCATCTAACCCATATCATCTCTCACATACACTCATCTCACTATATATATATATATATATCTCTCTCTCTAGCAGTTTCCATTTTCCGGTGACACTAGCAGTTTCCGGCCGCCGGAATCTTTTTCTGGCCACCACCTTTTATCAACTCAACTTGTAGATCGGGCCACCCCGATCACGATTCTACCATACACAACTACAAACACACACTGTCAACCAGAATGCAGCGATATAATCCTTTTATGTGTACTTGTGGAGTAGGAAATATAAAAAAAAGAACGTCACATCAAAAAGATACATTTGGATTGGAGTATTATGCATGTCCTCTTTCGAAGCCAAGAGAGAAAGGTCATGGATGTGGATATTTTATGTGGAAGACTGAATTTGATGAACAATTACAAGTAATATATTCTGCTTCAACATCTCACGGTTCTGAGTGCACAAACTGCCATGAAAAAGATCTTAGGATAAATATGCTGGAGGCACAAAAACAGGTGTTAGAGACAAAAGTCAGGTTGCTCGAGGCAAGACTTGCAATGGCAACGAATCCCGACAACAATGACCACGCGTGTCAATCGGATGCAATACTCCGTGACCTCTTAGGTGACATGGAAAATCTTCGTATGTAATGCTGTTGTTGTTGATGTTGCTGTTGTTGTTGTTGTTTGTTGTTTCTTGTGTTATTCTTGTTGTTTGTTGTTTCTTGTGTTATTGCTGTTGTTTGTTGTTTATTGTGTTATTGTTGTTGTTGTTTAATAAAATGTTGTTTGTTGTGTTGTGTTATTGTTGTTGTTGTTTCTTTACCACTAGAAATCATAAACTTTATCCAAACACTCAAGATTGTAATTATTAATCTAAAAAAACGTCCACAGTAAGAACCTAAGCAGTTTATAAAGGAATCCGAAACACCACACGCTTAGCTTCAAACACGAAGGCAAACATTTTATTCAAACCACACAAGAGTTGTAAACCGGATACATTTTCATACAGACTCAAACTAAACAACTCGACAAGCAAACGAACCAGATCAAACGAAACAACTCAAACTAAACAACTCGACAACCAAACAAAACTACTCAAACTAAACAACACGACAACCAAATGAAACAACCCGTTTACTTTTTTTTGCAGCTAACTCCCGCTTTGCTTGAACTCGCAACACCTCTTCCTTTCCTTGCTCTCATTTCCTTGAGATATGCAAACGTAGCTTCAAGACTTGTTATTCTATTTTCCAGATTATCAACAGCTGCAGCTTCATCAAACGTGCTTTCAGCTTCATCCTCACCTCCAACAGCAGCAGCTTGAGTTTCAGCAGCACGTTGAGCTTCAGCAGTATCTACCTCTTCCAAATACTCTATATAGTATGACTTTTTCCTCAACCATACCAGAATCCGGTCTCTCTGCCACAGTGCACAGTTCGCGTACGAACAATATTCATCAAAAATTTCAACGCCCTAATGATTTATAATTTCATTATACAAGAGCTCGTGTGATAAAGCCTTTGCCCACTCCTGTTCCGGCGTCAAACCATCCATTGTTATGTGTGTTTTGTATTTTTTTCCCGAATTTATGATTTAATATGTATTAGGTGTATGTTATAATATATATTAAAAAGTTTTTGGGAAAAAGTTGCAGCTTGGAGGGAAATTTGGCGCCTAAACTTTTAGCGGGGACATGTCCCCGCCAAAAGTTATCCGTTTCCCCGCCAAAAGTAATGGCGGGAATAATACCCGGGACAATAAAAAGTGCAACTATTTTGGTCAAATATTATGCAACACTTTCGGCGGGGACAGTCCCCGCTAAAAAGTGGCTTTGAAATTGTGACTATTTTGGTCAAAGTTGTGGTCTGCAAAACCACTTTCGGTGGGCACATGTCCCCGCTGAAAGTTTGCGTTGAAAATGCAATGGGCGGTCAGCGAGATTGTGTGCCAGCTCAGCGCTGTTTTTGTCGTTTAGCGACTTTCGGCGGGGACACGGGCGTCGCCGCCGAAAGTGTCGTCGCCCGTCCTCCTGTTTGTTGTAGTGGCTACCTATTATGGACTAATGACATATCAAATTACAACCAAGACACCTTGGAGTTCCTTGAAACAGCCTATGCCAAACACTCCTTAATGTAACTTGATTTTTGGTTTTTGAAGCAAGGAGACGATTTGAGTTGTGAAACTTATTGACACAGTTCTAATATGACATGAGAAGGTGAAATAAGCACAGAGACATAAGCATGGACCACAAACAACTAGACTTCTAGGTTTTAGCTAATTAAGGCAGTGAACTTGAGATATTGAGCAAACTTGAATTCTAATGAACAACTAAGCTAAACTAAGTAACTAATGGACTAGCATACACCAACTAAGCATATAGAATCAAATATAAGCAGTAAATAAGCTTAGGAACAGTAGAATGCCAAAATGGAGATTTGCTTACAAACTTTTGCATCCAATGGTACAAACTGAGAAACAAGGAACAACACTTATCCTACTACCTCCCCTTAGGTTCTAAACCCATGAGAATCTAGAAGCAACCATTCTCTTTGCTTGAACCTTCATATACACTGCTTTTTATTTTTACACTATTTTTAAGCTATTTTTGTGATTTCACTAAATTTGAATGAGAACTGATTGAAAGACTTAAGAAGCTTATAAAAACTTCTCATTAACCTAAATGAGCTTATTAAACAACTAAACAACAGCTTTTGGTAACATTAAAGTTAAAATGGCATTTAACTATAAAATGGTAAATTCTGAATTTGTGAGAAAGACTTTAAATTAAACTGAAATAGAGTTGATTTAATACTAAAAATACTTAGTACAAGCTTCTGAAACTGAAAAGTACAATTAGAAACTAAAATTACATTGAAAATGACATAACTAAGAAACTACTACTAACTATTATCCACTAACTGCCTCTGCTTCTCTCCTTTTCTTCACTTATAGAGCTCAATTAGGGTTCCTCCATATTTCCCAGCAGTTTCCAGCAGTTGGATGTGGATAAAATGATCCTGGCCTTCAAAGATGATTTTGGCGCCAAAATTGGTACACGCAATTTGCAGTTTACTTGTGTGGAGGAAAATAGCATTAAATGTGTTTTGTTTGGTTCTATTTGGAGGGGAAATATGGAGTGGGTGAGTGAGCTGGAGGAGGGGGGTTGGCAGGGTTGGTTTGGTTTCACAGGTGCAAGTGGGGGAGGTGGAAGAAAGGGTCAAAGTTTGACCTGGGTGTTTGATATCAAAAACGGGGGAAGAGGTTTTGGTTGGGTGGGCTTTGAATGGGAGATGGGCTAGGGGATATAAGGTGGGCTTATGGATCAGGGTGTTGGGTTTGGTTTGGTTTTGTTTTGTTGGTTTGTTTGTTTATTTTGTAAAACCACAAGGACTAGTGTTGTAATTTCTGAAAAATGCAAGGGCTGAATTTGCCAACCTTCCAAACTTGTTCCAAGGACTAAATTTTCCATGTTTCAATAATATGAGGACAAGAATTGCAATTTTCCATTTTTGGACCCTCAAGGACTAAAACTGCCAATTTTGAAAGTTAAGGGACCAAAATTGTAATTTTCTCAAACTTTCATCCAGGGATCAAATGTGATAACTTTTGAGTTTCCAAGGACCAAAAATGATTTTTCTTTCAAAAATATCCCACCAGGGACCAAATCTGCCAATTTATGAAGTTCAGGGACCAATCTTGTAAATTTCCAAAACTTTTCCAATTTTTCACCAAAGGACAAAATATGACAACTTATGATTGTAAAAGGACCTTTGGTGATAATTTTCCATATTTTGAATGACCAGGGACTAGTTTTGACAATTTTTAAAAGTTGGGGGACTTAAACTGCCAATTTTGCAAACTTTGTACGTTTTTCGTTTGTTTTTACTCATTTTGCATCTAAAGCATGTAAAACACAATTTTGAAATATTTTCAGTATTTTGATGCATTTCTGAGTGTTTTTGTATGTTTTGCAGTTCAGATTTGACAAAAAATAATGAGTGTTTGAGCACTCATCAATCCCCCACACTAAACTATTGCTAGTCCCTAGCAATAACTGTTTTGAAAATTTAATGGATTTTAAACTCTTTACCAAAAGCCATCACTTCTGGAGTAGCCAGATGTATCGATTCAAGTAAGAACTATGGTCCACCTGATAACCATGTGATTTTGAGCAAACCACCAGCTGTCAACGGATTTGATTAGTCTTTACCAAAAGCCGTTTGCTTCTGGACTAGCCAACTCTTGATGGACAAAGTGAACATCTTGGTGAGCAGATTACCAATTATGGTTTTTCCACTGCCTATACCACAAGCCATAATCTTGCGGGCTAGCCAACTTATTCGCTTTTTAGGATATGGCGAGTTGAGGTACCATACAATTTTGGGCAAATTGCAAGCCATAAACGGATTTGATATATCTTTACCAAGAGCCGTTTGCTTCTGGATTAGCCAATCCCTTTTGTCGGTTAGACATGGCGGACTGATAACCAAAAAAAAGTTTGAACTCAAGTGAAAAAAATTTAAATTTTTTGAGATTTTGGCCAAAAACGGGGGTACTAGATAGTAAAATGTGATAAAATTCACTAGAATACCCCCCCCCCCCCCCCACACACACACTTAGAATGAATATTGTCCTCAATATTCAAAGTCCCGGCTATTATGCCGACGCTTTGAACGTAAAAGGGCAACATTACAAGCCAAATGTGGAAAACACCATTTTGTTTTTCACTTTATTGGTAATCATAGCATGGGTGACTCCCCCACACTTAGGGTGAAAACCCTATAAGCATGCTACTGTTTTTGTTTACCGAGTCGCTAGCTTGACTCGACCCCGAATTCATTTGTCCATGGGGAAGCATGATGTGGAAGAAGTAATCTCCATCGGACTTTCATTCAAGATGTTTGGACAAACATTTGAAGTATGTGAAAGTTCCACACCGATGAGATATAATCCCGGCTCAAAAAATGTCAAATTTTAAAGAGTACGATGTGGATTATCGTTGTTGGGATCATTACATTCTTTTTTGAGTTTATTGGGTAAACGAAATCGGTGTCCAATAAACTTGGACTAGCATGTGAATTAATCCAAGGGTCAAATTTCTATCTCCTATTATCAATTATCCCATCCAAATCACCACTTAGTTACCACTAAAAGTCAACCATATCCAAAAAAGTATATTTCCTTTCATTTTTGTTTGTCGTTATCATTTTAGTTTATCTCGTAGTTTCTCTATGGCTATCCTTAGTTTTATTATTTGTCTTAGGATTCCCTTTAGTTTTTCTTTAGTCTTTAATTGTAATAAATCCTAAAATTTGCGATATCTAAGCATCCAACAAGAACTAAAACGCGCGTCTCAAATTCATCATTCCTTTAGAACGACATCCGGGAGATCAATACTTTCCGCGATACTTAGGAATTTAGGTTCGTATCATTATCTTTCCCTCATATTTATAAATAATTTTTGGTGGGCCCTACAACGACCCTATCAAAATGGCGCCAAATTTTGATTGAGGCAAAAGCAGTCAACTAAAATCAACCACGGATGTGGTCAATATAGTCAAACTCCTTAGGCTCAATGCTCCGCGGAATATAGTGTTTCCCCGGGTCGTTATGTCCCGACGACGTGTGATGGTTATCAAACGGGTTTGTGATCAGGTGAATTTGGACGGAAAGGGGTTTGTGATTGATTACACTACTAATTTATACAATGAAATAGCTTAAATAAGCTATATTAACAAGGTTGGAAATTTAGAAAAACCAGAAACGTTTAAAACCTAAAACGCGTACGTTTAATTTAAATTTACGTAGACGTACGAAATAAAACGTGAAAACTGAAATCTGAAAACCCCCAGGGGGTGAAAATGACTTTTTTACAAACCTAAGGATGAAAGAAAATTTTTAGAAAAATAAAATAAATTTTTACACTAAGTAATTATTTAATATTAATTAATTACTAATTGTTAATTACTTAACTAATTTTAATTAATTTAAATTATTAAAAATAACAAACTAACTTAGAAAATTAAGAAAAATTTAATAAAACTAATTAACCATCACAGGAATCCTAAAAAATTATAAAAAGTTTGTTTTAAAAGTTTTTACACTAATTTACTAATTATTATATTTAATATTAATTAATTACTAGTTAAACTATTTAAATTATAAAAAAATAGAAAATTAATAGTAAAAATTATAAGAAAATTCCTAAAATTATTTTACATTATATAAAATCTAGGAAAAATATAAAAACTAGGTCTTACTTAATAAAAACTAAATTTGCTATTTAATACTTAATATTAATTAATAATTAATAAAACTAATATTAAATCTAATAAATACTAAATGACAAATTAAAAATCTGAGAAAATTACTAAAATTACTTTAATATAAAAGGAATTTAAGAAAAATATAAAAAAGCTAAGTGCTTAACAAAAATTTAAAAATGAAAATTAAAATTTAAATTATGCTAAATAGAAACTATCACTTAAAATTAATTTTGGATTTTCTGGATTTTTCTTCTGGAAACTTATTTTACAAGTGAAAACATGAAACTTTTACAAAAATAACTTTTGTGGAAATCAAAAATAAGCTCTGTGGAAGCTTATTTGCTCCACAGTTGACTTTAGTTGACCAAGTGAGGAAAATAGCTCAAACTAGCTTGTGTGGGACCCAATATGGGTGATTTCTGGTACAAATGAGTTATGTGAACATAATTAAGCTGGAAAAAGCCATTGGGGACCACAGAATAAGCAAATGGATCAAAATAAGCACTTGGTTAAGCCAAAGCCAACACAGAAATGGGACAAGGTTCAATGGATGATTCAGGTGGGGTCCACAAGACCCTAGGTCAAACTAAAGGTCAAAATTTTAAGTGTGGTAGGAGGGGGGTTGGGAGAACCAAGAATAGGGCCATGGGTCCCACTGTGGTGGCTAGAAACCACCACTAAAGGTGGTAATGTGGTTGTGGTGCTGCTGCAGCAGGGGTATCCCCTCCCCTGCAGGTTACTTTGGGGTGATGTGGGGACCCCCAGAAAAATCCTAAAAATCTAATGACTATGGGATCTTGAAGATGAGCTAATAGACTACATATCCTAACAAGCACAAGTACTAAATCATAACACAAAATTCAAAATAATTTCACCAAGATCTGAAAAAAAAAACTGAGTTCATGTCATTTGACTTTTTGATGAAACTTGCTAGATTGACTAATGTGGATTTTGATCCAACATTACTGATTGAAGATGTTGTTAAAGGTTACAATGAAACTAAAGTGAGCTACTACAACTATATTAGAAGGGAAAAAGTGAGATTCAAGCTATAAAAAACTCCACAGATCAGACCTAGGGGGATATGAAAGTGGATTTGACTTTTGGTCACTTGACACCAATATCTAATGATTGTAATGAACTAAGGCTACCTATTATGGACTAATGACATATCAAATTACAACCAAGAGACCTTGGAGTTCCTTGAAACAGCCTATGCCAAACACTCCTTAATGTAACTTGATTTTTGGTTTTTGAAGCAAGGAGACGATTTGAGTTGTGAAACTTATTGACATGGTTCTTGATGCGTGGGAATCGCAACAGGCTTTACCTCTCGAGGGATCTCGAGAAGCTTACAACCCCCACCAGACAGTGTACCTGATCGTTGTAGTATAGTATAGTGACAAGTACTGGGGGATTGATCGTTCAGCTTAGGAATAGTGTCGCTAGGATTAGAAAGCCTAAATACTAGTTCTAAAGGTGAGGGATGATTATTTTTGTATTTTTATATTTTTATGAAAGCAAGTAAAATCTCGGGGTTTGAAGGATTTGGGCGGAATTAGTTGCTATTCAACTAACCCAATACTAAGATGCAATCAAAATAAAATACAAAAATTGAAAATAAACTAATTAAACTAAGGTTGTGAGCAGTAATTGGAGAAACTGTGTTTACTTAGATTTCACTACTCCCTAGACATCTTTTACACGTTAATTACTTGTTATAATTGCATGGATGACGGATCGTATTCCTTAATACCATTCATGGGGTGGCACACATAACTCCCCAATTCTATGAGCTCTTATCTCCTCCTACACCATGCCCAGCACAACTATAGGGATTGTAAACAGTGGCTCATGCATTAAATACAACCAATAAAGACCTAGTGCGCCTCGGTTCATGTTTCTTAAGACGTTCAAGCATGTTACCAATTGGAGATTTGCCAGTTTTCTTAAGCCTAACATATAAATCATTCATCCAAGACAAGAATAAACAAGTAATCAACACATAATCAATATCTAGGTTTCATTAGATCTAAGCAAACACAAGATAGATCTAGCCTAGCATGATGGAATTAAGACAAGAACATGATATAGACAACCAACACATAGACATATTGATTGAATTAGAAGAACACTTATCTTGATTAATCATGCAAGGTATCAAGGGGTTGGAACCCTTGAGAAACCTGTAAAGTTACACCAAAATCGTACTTAGGGTTTCTCCCAAAACTTCTCTCTTTAATGTGTGAAAATTAGAAAACAATATATAGAAAAATAGGTTTGACGGCGTCAAGAATAAACTTGTGACGCCGTCACCTCGCCGCCAAAACTCTCCTCGGACTGCCTAGATCTACTTCTGACGCCGTCAAGACTTATTCATTTCCAGGCCGTCACGACTCTTTTACTCTTGACGCCCTTCCAACGTGACGCCGTCAAATCTGTTCTGGGTCGTCATGGAAATTCATGAAATTTGCTCTTGACGCCGTCAAGGTTTTGCTCTTGACGCCATCACCTACTGTTCCCAGCATGGAAAATTAAGACTTTGGCGTTTTCTTCACTTTTATGCTCCAAAAACGTCCGAATTGCTTTCATTTCCAGATTTCTCTCCCAAAGTACCTAAAATCACAAAAGGAACGATTTAGGGCAATATTTGATCAAATAAATTCGGATTCGGGCTTAAATGACCCCCTAAAAACGGATCATTTTTCGCCTCATCATATACCCTTACACTTGAGATTTGCTTGTCCTCAAGCAAATGCGCTTTTATTCTACTCAAAAGACAAGTTAGGGGTCATTTAACACTAACATAAAAGTGATTACAACAAATAATCGTTCCACTAAAGACCAATAGACGAGCACGGAGGTCATACACTAGCACCTCACAAATAGTGTTTAGATACTCACATCTCTCGGGTGTAATAAAGTGTAAATTACAATATGGAAACGGAAGATATCTCTCACTACCTGTCATAGCAAAATAGATTACCATAGGCTTGGGAAAGGATCAAACCTCCACCACATGGCGTAAGCACCTAGGATAAACTATCAAAAAGGTCTTTTAAAGGGTTGTAACGTTAGGTGTAGGGATATGAAATACACGGTTTTGTTGGATAAAGGAAGTTTTACTGGTGGCGAGTTAACAATCTTGGTTAATTACATGTACAATGTGGCGTTGCTAAGCCAAGACTAGACTCGACTTAAGCTAATAAATGAAAAATAACAAAAATATAAAATGAACATAGAATAAAAACGGGATGGTAGTCCGTATGTTTTTTTTTTTTTTTTTTTTTTTTTTTTTTTTTTTTTTTTTTTTTTTGCATACACTCTTACCCTACCATCCAAAATAATACATCATAGGGAATGAACATTTCCCTTACACTTGAATCTTTAAATACTTTACATTTAATTAATCTAATGACTCGAATTAAGAAAATCAAAACACTTGGAGCACTTTTAAGATTAACGTACATATGGGGGTAATAAATGATGTTCTTCCCCATTACTCCATAAAATAAGTACTTACCCATGAGTCTCAATCGTCCCAAAACAATATGTACAAGGATATGACTCGACTTAGCAACCATGTAATCAATTAGAAAGTTAACTTAGGGTTTAACAAATAACAATAATGCACTAAAAATGAGCGCATACACAGAAGGCTAAGGCGATTTGGTTGTACATTTAAGAGGGGTGTAACAAATTCTTCCTTTAAGTAAAATGCTTAAAGTTAGAAACGAAAAGATAGGCTCGGAGGGGTGTACTAGGGGTTTCGTGTACTAAAAATGAGTACAACGCTAAGGGTGTGGGAAAAATTAGTTGACTTAACTAGCCAAGTAATATGACTTAAATGGTCAAGTAATTATAATACGGGTTTAACACAAAGGTGATCCTAATGCCTCTTATCATGTAGTAAATCCTACCACACGAATGTAGTCTCACTAGCGGTCTCGGGATGCATCACTAACGCAAGTTCTAGAATCTAAATGCTACCGGTACACTCATAAGCACTAATAGTAAATGCTTTTCCTATCAAATCTAAAGGCGAACCTCACATATTTGGGTGGAAAATTTTTCTGAAAGTACGGTTATGTGCTAGTCATACAATCTCCTATCCATGAGACGCTTGCTATGGCTAAAGTTTCACTCCTAAATGTTGTAAAAAATTTTAAATTTGGCGCTAAAATTGCACTAACAAGTATTTCTCATAGTTTTATTACACATCTACCATTAAACAAAACAAACTCAAGCGAAAGTGCATATGTAAGGTATCATCTTTTTACCCTCCCCTTACACTTAAGATGAACATTGTCCCCAATGTTCAAGTAAAGAATGTAAAAGTGAAAAAGTAAAGAGAATGAAATCAAATACTCCCCTGATTCGCTCGGTATGGATAATAGGGTGTCCAGGTTAAATCTTCCTCCAAGAAAATGAACAATCAAAGCTTCCCTTCCAGAATATAAATCATCTTCTTGTCATACATAACCTGTAAAACCTGACAAAATAGACAAGACAACCTCGCGTAAAATCGGCGGCATCCTATATAAGTTTCTAAATCCTAGAAAACAAGATAAGATATAATGCTTGTGGAATGAAGTTTGCAGATCTCCTGGAGATTATAAAACTTAATAATTCACAAAAACCATAAGACTCCGTTAGAAAAACAAAACCGGTAAAATTTCCAGATTTTAACTCCTGACGCCGTCAAGAGTAAACTCCTGACGCCGTCAGAATTGACCTGCAGAAATTCTTATGTTAAGTTTCCGGAAAATTTCTGGAAAAACTTGGTCCTACTTCCTGGAAAATCCTGCAAAACTTCATTATGACTCAATACAACCATTTGACTCTAACAAATACGAATACACATGTTTATTTAATATTGCGGAGAATCATGATCGGTTTGTTTCTTAAAAACATATTTGGGGTTTCCCCTTACACTTATCTTTTGCAAAAATACCTTTAGGTGGAGTTAAGACTAGGCCAAAACAACAAAGTAAAGTATTTCTACTATTTAGTTTAGAAACATGATCTACCAACAATAAAAATAAAGCATGCATACGTAAGCAAATAACAACCAAACAAATAAAATCACACAAAACATGGGTTGCCTCCCAAGAAGCGCTTGTTTTTGTTCGAGTCACGAGCCTGACTCTACCCTTATTTAACGGATAAAAGGGAAGTTTTCCCTACACTTAGGATTAGGTGTGGGTGGAAGTAGCGATACACACCCTTAGGGTGGAAGTATGCCACGTGAGAAAATAGTGGTGGATGAATTATATGCTCAAAGGGGTGTGCTCCTATCATCATAACCTTAATAAACTCAATCGGGTTAATGGGTGGATTAGGATTTTCTCATAGAAAGGGATCATTTTCTATCAACTTCAAGAGATTACAAGTTGGGGATCCATCTTGACCTAATAAACCCGGTTTAAACCCATAATGTTTCTTGTGGTCAAACATAAATGGGTGATGTAAGTATGTAAGGTCATTTTCCACTCCTATATTGGCTTCCTCTCTACAAGGCTTAAAGTCCACTATCTTTATCCTAAGACTACCCGGACTATATGGTTTGATGGGTAGATCGGAACCTATCTCAATTCCTAAATTCACATCCAAGGATGGAAGATTAGGTAACGGTTTTGGTTGAGGCTCCGGTTCATCAAAACTAGGAACTTCCCTAGAACTAAGAGTAAGGTTATCACTACAAGTGTTCAAACCTATATCCTCAAGTGGTGCCTGGTCCAAGGGTTCTACCTCCATTGGAATTCCTAAAGTTTCTTCTACTTCTTTCGGGTAAGTCACGGGCGGTGCGTGTGCCTCAAATGATGGTTGAGTATTTTGTGGGCTTATGTTGTTTACCTCATCATTCCATGTGTCAGGATCTAGCCCTAACATTCTCCCAAGTATCTCACGTGCTTCTCTAGGCATCTCAACTTCTATGTCCGAATCATAAGGGTCATCCTCAATATTCTGACTGCTATATACAAATTGCCCAAGAGATTCATCATCTGTTTCTTGAGAATCATCATCATCGATCATAAAACCTAGGTCTTTTTGATCAATGTGATCATGCTCGGCTACATCCTCCATCACATCAAGGTCACCTATGTGTTCATCCTGTATTCTGGTAGGGCCTAACCATGACATGCAGCTAGGTGGCTCATACGAAACTATCCTATGTAAAGGCTCATATGGTGCATAGGTTTCACTAAGTAAGGCATTTTGAGGAGTTGATGGAGCTCTTAAGGTGAATTCTCTAAAAGCATTATGCACTTGGCCTCTTTTCTCAAGGTACTCAATAAAATCAATATAAGACCCTGTCCTCCTCATTTCGTTCCTCCATCTTGTAATATCCAAACTAGTGTAATTATATTTTTTCTGGTAAAATTCTAGTGTCGGACTTGGTGGATTCGCGTTTTCCATAATGGAAAACGGAATAGTCAATGGAAAGATTTTTACAAACAAAGACACAAAGAAAAGATAGACTAAAAAAAACTAAAAATAAAAATAAAATATTACTAGAAAGGAATCTAGCAAGTAGACCTAATAAAAAGAAATTCTAACCTAGACAATAACTATTCGCCGGGCTGCGGCGCCAAAAACTTGATGCGTGGGAATCGCAACAGGCTTTACCTCTTGAGGGATCTCGAGAAGCTTACAACCCCCACCAGGCAGTGTACCTGATCGTTGTAGTATAGTATAGTGACAAGTACCGGGGGATTGATCGTTCAGCTTAGGAATAGTGTCGCTAGGATTAGAAAGCCTAAATACTAGTTCTAAAGGTGAGGGATGATTATTTTTGTATTTTTATATTTTTATGAAAGCAAGTAAAATCTCGGGGTTTGAAGGATTTGGGCGGAATTAGTTGCTATTCAACTAACCCAATACTAAGATGCAATCAAAATAAAATACAAAAAATGAAAATAAACTAATTAAACTAAGGTTGTGAGCAGTAATTGGAGAAACTATGTTTACTTATATTTCACTACTCCCTAGACATCTTTTACACGTTAATTACTTGTTATAATTGCATGGATGACGGATCGTATTCCTTAATACCATTCATGGGGTGGCACACATAACTCCCCAATTCTATGAGCTCTTATCTCCTCCTACACCATGCCCAGCACAACTATAGGGATTGTAAACAGTGGCTCATGCATTAAATACAACCAATAAAGACCTAGTGCACCTCGGTTCATGTTTCTTAAGACGTTCAAGCATGTTACCAATTGGAGATTTGCCAGTTTTCTTAAGCCTAACATATAAATCATTCATCCAAGACAAGAATAAACAAGTAATCAACACATAATCAATATCTAGGTTTCATTAGATCTAAGCAAACACAAGATAGATCTAGCCTAGCATGATGGAATTAAGACAAGAACATGATATAGACAACCAACACATAGACATATTGATTGAATTAGAAGAACACTTATCTTGATTAATCATGCAAGGTATCAAGGGGTTGGAACCCTTGAAAAACCTGTAAAGTTACACCAAAATCATACTTAGGGTTTCTCCCAAAACTTCTCTCTTTAATGTGTGAAAATTAGAAAACTATATATAGAAAAATAGGTTTGACGGCGTCAAGAATAAACTTGTGACGCCGTCACCTCGCCGCCAAAACTCTCCTCGGACTGCCTAGATCTACTTCTGACGCCGTCAAGACTTATTCATTTCCAGGCCGTCACGACTCTTTTACTCTTGACGCCCTTCCAACGTGATGCCGTCAAATCTGTTCTGGGTCGTCATGGAAATTCATGAAATTTGCTCTTGACGCCGTCAAGGTTTTGCTCTTGACGCCGTCACCTACTGTTCCCAGCATGGAAAATTAAGACTTTGGCGTTTTCTTCACTTTTATGCTCCAAAAACGTCCGAATTGCTTTCTTTTCCAGATTTCTCTCCCAAAGTACCTAAAATCACAAAAGGAACGATTTAGGGCAATATTTGATCAAATAAATTCGGATTCGAGCTTAAATGACCCCCTAAAAATGGATCATTTTTCGCCTCATCAGTTCTAATATGACATGAGAAGGTGAAATAAGCACAGAGACATAAGCATGGACCACAAACAACTAGACTTCTAGGTTTTAGCTAATTAATGCAGTGAACTTGAGATATTGAGCAAACTTGAATTCTAATGAACAACTAAGCTAAACTAAGTAACTAATGGACTAGCATACACCAACTAAGCATATAGAAATAAATATAAGCAGTAAATAAGCTTAGGAACAGTAGAATGCCAAAATGGAGATTTGCTTACAAACTTTTGCATCCAATGGTACAAACTGAGAAACAAGGAACAACACTTATCCTACTACCTCCCCTGAGGTTCTCAATCCATGAGAATCCAGAAGCAACCATTCTCTTTGCTTGAACCTTCATATACACTGCTTTTTATTTTTACACTATTTTTAAGCTATTTTTGTGATTTCACTAAATTTGAATGAGAACTGATTGAAAGACTTAAGAAGCTTATAAAAACTTCTCATTAACCTAAATGAGCTTATTAAACAACTAAACAACAGCTTTTGGTAACATTAAAGTTAAAATGGCATTTAACTATAAAATGGTAAATTCTGAATTTGTGAGAAAGACTTTAAATTAAACTGAAATAGAGTTGATTTAATACTAAAAATACTTAGTACAAGCTTCTGAAACTGAAAAGTACAATTAGAAACTAAAATTACATTGAAAATGACATAACTAAGAAACTACTACTAACTATTATCCACTAACTGCCTCTGTTTCTCTCCTTTTCTTCACTTATAGAGCTCAATTAGGGTTCCTCCATATTTCCCAGCAGTTTCCAGCAGTTGGATGTGGATAAAATGATCCTGGCCTTCAAAGATGATTTTGGCGCCAAAATTGGTACACGCAATTTGCAGTTTACTTGTGTGGAGGAAAATAGCATTAAATGTGTTTTGTTTGGTTCTATTTGGAGGGGAAATATGGAGTGGGTGAGTGAGCTGGAGGAGGGGGGTTGGCAGGGTTGGTTTGGTTTCACAGGTGCAAGTGGGGGAGGTGGAAGAAAGGGTCAAAGTTTGACCTGGGTGTTTGATATCAAAAACGGGGGAAGAGGTTTTGGTTGGGTGGGCTTTGAATGGGAGATGGGCTAGGGGATATAAGGTGGGCTTATGGATCAGGGTGTTGGGTTTGGTTTGGTTTTGTTTTGTTGGTTTGTTTGTTTATTTTGTAAAACCACAAGGACTAGTGTTGTAATTTCTGGAAAATGCAAGGGCTGAATTTGCCAACCTTCCAAAATTGTTCCAAGGACTAAATTTTCCATGTTTCCATAATATGAGGACAAGAATTGCAATTTTCCATTTTTGGACCCTCAAGGACTAAAACTGCCAATTTTGAAAGTTAAGGGACCAAAATTGTAATTTTCTCAAACTTTCATCCAGGGATCAAATGTGATAACTTTTGAGTTTCCAAGGACCAAAAATGATTTTTCTTTCAAAAATATCCCACCAGGGACCAAATCTGCCAATTTATGAAGTTCAGGGACCAATCTTGTAAATTTCCAAAACTTTTCCAATTTTTCACCAAAGGATAAAATATGACAACTTATGATTGTAAAAGGACCTTTGGTGATAATTTTCCATATTTTGAATGACCAGGGACTAGTTTTGACAATTTTTGAAAGTTGGGGGACTGAAACTGCCAATTTTGCAAACTTTGTACGTTTTTCATTTGTTTTTACTCATTTTGCATCTAAAACATATAAAACACAATTTTGAAATATTTTCAGTATTTTGATGCATTTCTGAGTGTTTTTGTATGTTTTGCAGTTCAGATTTGACCAAAAATGATGAGTGTTTGAGCACTCATCAGTTGCCCCTTTACTGATCATTTTTGCTGATGTAGCTCAGTCAACACTGAGCTTGTTTTATGCATTTTCCAGCTTATGTTTGCTTATTGGCTTATTGTTTTAAGCTTATTTAGGTTAGTTTGGACCTGTGTAAGTTTGTGTTTGAGTTGGTTTTATGCTTGTGCTCAATTTGGATAGCTTAAGGTCGCTAAAAGCTCATTTAGATTACAAAAGCTCAACTGTTGGTTTCTAAGCTTGCATTAGCTTATTTTAAGCTTTTCAATAAAAGTTCTTTTCAAAAAACTTGCTTATATTTGTTGTTAAAAGGTGTTGCAAAAGGAAAAATCAAAAAATAAAATAATTGAAAAAAATGGGGTTAAGTGGGATTCGAACCTAGGCCATTTCACTCACAGACACAACACCACACAGATAACCAAACGTGCCCTTGGGTCTTTTGCATTATTTGTTCCCCATTTAATTCCCTTATATAGTTTCTAGAGTAATTTTGCTTATTAGCTTATATTCTGCTTATTCCAGCTTATCCGTAGCACTTTTTCCCAACTTTTTAGTTTTCTTAGGTTAGTTTTAAGTTTATTTAATTACCAAAAAAGTTTCAGAATTTTCCAAAATAGTTTAGTATTTATTATAATTAAAATAGTTTAATTTGGTATTAAATAAATAATAAGTAATTAATTATTAAAATAGCTTATTTATTAGTACTTAGGAAATTTTATATTTTTATAAAGTTTATGTTATATTAATGTAGTTGTAGAAAAAGTTTTATAATTTTAACTTTCCATTTAGTATTTATTATAATTAAATTAGTTTAAATAGTTTAAATAAATTTTAATAGTTTTCAATTAATCAAAATTAAATAAAAAGTCTAAAAAAAATATTTTCTTTTTCTAATAATTTTCTTTTATCATTTGAATTCCAAAAATATAAATTTCACATCCGTGAGATTTATATTGGACAGAATCCACGTTTAGTTTTGTACGTTTACGTTTATTTAAATTTAAACGTACATTTTTATTTCTTTTACATTTTTAGATTTTCTTAACTTTTAAATAAATTAGTAATTATAAAGTAAATATTTTAAGTCTGTTTAATTTGCATTTAAGCCCCTAAGGCATGCAAATTCCCACTTTAGTTATAATCGTTTTTGTTTTGTACGTTAAACGTTGTTTTAATTAATCGTACGCATTTTTTAGGTTTTAAACGTTTTTAAATATCTAGCTTTCACTTAATCATTCTAATAGCTTATTTAAGCTATTTTGTTTTATAAATCCTTAGTGTAATCACTCACTCACACTTAAACCCTTTCCTATTCATAATCACCTGATCACAGATTCGTTTTTAATACATTCGCACACCTCGTTGGTACATAATGACCCGGGGAAACACTGTATTCCACGGAAGTGATTGGCTCCAAACGGTCAACCTAATTGACTAGGTGAATGGTCAACCAGGTCAAACTGCTCAGAGTCAATGCTCCGCGGAATATAGTGGTTTCCCCGGGTCGTTATGTCCCGACGAGGTGTGATGGTAATCAAAACGGGTTTGTGATCGGGTGAATTTGGACAGGAAAAGGTTTGTGAGTGATTTAAATGATTATGCTACGGAAATATAAGTGAGAACGATTTAAACACACTATATTAACAATTACGTGAAACCTAGTTAACCTAAAACGTAATCTAAAAACTTAAAATCAGAATTTGCTTATAAATAAGCAGAAAAATAAGCCAAGCGGCTTAAATAGAAGCTATCACTTTATTTATGTTTTTGGTTTTTCTTTATTTTACAAACTACTTTTACTAACGTAACATAAATTTTAAAAACGTGAAAGTTATTTAAATAAAACGCGAGTTGCAAATAACGTACGAAAAGTAGAATTAATGCAACTAAAAGATGAATTCGAACAAGGAATGAAAATTAAAACTCAAAGACTACTTAAAAGTCTACGGGAATGATAATAGAAAGTTAGGGATCCTTAAAACGTAATCTAAAATTTAGAACGCGAAAATTAATTAAATAAAACGCAAGTGCGCAAAATAAAACGTGAATTTTAAGCTACATGAGTCCTACGGGCCTACATATAATTTTCTTATAATTCTAATGTTAAAAGAAAATTTTAGAAAAAAGAAAATTAATTTTTTAATTAAAACTCTATTTATTATGAATTAATTACTAATTAAAATGATGTAAAATAAAAGAAAATGCAAATATAAATGAGAAAAATACAAACTTGATTTGGAAAAATCTAAAATAACTTAAAATAATTATCTAAAATGTTTTTGGAATTTTTCAGGCTTTTTCTGATTTTTTTTTTGATTTTTCTTAATTAAAAACTATTTAAAAATGATTAAAAGTTAAAATAAATTAAGAAAAATAGCAAAACAACTCAGAAAATTATGAAAATTTCATAGAAAATCTAAAATATTATTTAAATCCTTGGAAAAATTTCAAAGTTATGAAAATAAGCTGGGAAGTGCTTAATGGTCTAATAAGCAGTTTGATAAATGCTTATTAATAAGCACTTATCACAAAAACTTATGAAACCAACAAACCAAGTTCTCAGAACTCAAATAAACTCAAATAAACACAGATAAGGTCAAATGTCACACAGAAACGTATAAATGGACCAATAAGCAGTTTACAAGAAGCATAAAGATAAGCAAATAAGCACACATTCATTCCATGAACTCAAATTCCACAGAAAACACATTAAGTACACTATAATAAACTCAAATGATGCCAACATACTCATTCTACAAACTAAAACACCCTTATGCAACCTAACTGAAAAATCAGCTTACTAGTCTAAACACCCAACTTGCAGCCACCTAATAAGCAATGTAATAAGCTACAACCTAAAACCTAAAGGGGGCAAAATCAAGTTAACCTAGTAGAGAACCTAAAAACCTAAAAAGCCATATCACAAAGTGACCAATTGAACTCTAATTAGGCCCAAGTTCAGCATGCATTGGGACTGCATCATGCAGAATGAACAGTGACATCTGGCTTTTTGGTTAACCCTCTCAGTTGACTAATCCCACTTTCAAGTGTCTATAACTATTTATACATGTACTACTAACATTAATGGCCATGAAAGATTCAAACACAAACATGAAATGGGACACATGATCAATCGGGTTACTAGTTATGCAGACTTGAAAGAAATTGAGAGTCGATTTTGACTTTTAAAGAAATGAGCTATTAAAATTAATGTTTGACTGAGTTTATAGCACATAAGTTGAAATGGTATTGCAGCCCAAACTTCGCAATGACTACTCTCCCTACCCAAACCTAGCAGATCCAAACACCCCTATTCCTAACTGTTGGGGCTTTACATAAGATTGTAGCAGCAGTAACATTACGAAAATGGGCACAAATGGTGAATTTTGACCCAGATAGCCAAATACTAGGTAACTAACAATATCTTATTGGGTCAATTGTGAGATACAAGCTAGCACAGGTGATGGGGAGGGGCAATTGCAGCCTTTGATTGAACAAGAAAATGGGTAATCAAATGCATCACAAACTAACTCAATAAATTCTACACTAAAAACATCTAATGTAACTATTATCAAAATCTTATTTTAACTGCAACACACCTGAAATTAATGATCAAAAATGGTGGTGTGAGACCTAACGAGCAGGCCTGCTATGAGGTGGGGTTTTGCATTCAGCTTCTGATGTAGCAGGTTCCAGGGGGATTTGATATAAGCCACAAAATAAGCTGCTATCAACTAAGCAAAAGAAGAGAAAAACAAACTTAGCCATTGGTACAGATGTTGAATCAGTAATCTCAGGCCAATTGGGCAACTTAAGGGGACAAAATGAGCCAACAAATAAGCAATTGAGTGTAATTGGCTTGTAGATTTAACAAGTTAGTACTGTGGACCTCCTAAAAACTTCAAAGAGCAAACACTAAACTGAAAAGACCAACAAATTAAAGACTGGGTCAGAATAATGAAACTGGGGGTGCAGGGCATTGACAGACCTAGGGGGCAACTTTGGGGGTATGCACAGGCTTATAAAAGAAATCCAATAATTAATCTAAAAATACACTAATATTCACAAGCTGGGCAACAAGCTACAAAACAATTTTTAGGACTTAAGGTCTTAAAATGAACCCATGAACAATAACTGTTTAAGGGGGTTTGGGCTAATGAGCTGCTGAAAAAAAAAATAACAATTGATACTCTTATGCAGGCACAGACCCAACCACCTAATAGCAGCCTTGGTTTTAAGCTGGAAAATAAGTTCAAACACTAAAACAAAATTGAAAAACATAAAGCCTACACTAAAATCTTCCTATGCCATCAATTTTAAACACTAAATCTTACTTATACTACACTAGAATTGAGGTTGAAAAGGGCCTGATGGGACGGATTTGCAGTAGCAGTGGGTGAAAGTGGGTTAAATGGTGAGATTTGACCCACAAAAGATCAACCACAGAAGCAATCAACTAAAATATCCTACTTATAACTAATGTAAAGCAAAACTAACTACTAGAGAAGCTAAATCTAAGAATTCACCCTATTATTTTATTAAAACAGTTTTAAATAAAAATATAGAAAAACTAGCTTGAAGCTGTTGAAACTTGACTAACAATGCAAATTCTAACTCCACAACTGCTACAAATAAGAAACTTAAGCTGATTGAAGTAAGACCCTTGGTCAAAAACTAGTTTATGCCAACAGAAGTACTTGTGCCAAACACTCCTTTCCAGGACTGTTTTGCAATTTTTTGACCATGTAAAACTGATTTAGCCTAAACTAAAACTTAGAAACAATAAAAGATTAGGAAACTACTAGAAAGCAGAAACATAATACTAATAAGCAGTTTCAATAAGCTAAACATCATAAGCTAGTAAAAAGCTAATCTTAAACAGTTAACTTGCTCTAACCAACCAATAGTTCCTGAACTAAAATATAAGCGTAAAAAAAACATTAAGGTAACTAATAAGCAGGTAAGAACTAGAATAAGTAGTAGATGAGCTGTAAAATAGCAGTACAAAATAAACAAATTCTACAATAGCAGGAAGTAAAAAGGATTTAGACTTTTATTGAACTTTATGAAAAGGGTACAACTGAACTTAAGAACTTAACAATACTTAAAAATTACATTAAAACTAATTCTACCCTAAATTCCTACTGCCATCAAAATGGCTACATAATAATCTATTTATACTAAATTAACTAGGGTTTCTTCTCTTTCAACCCCATGTTGTGCTTCTTTCCCCTTCTTTGTGGACCATTGGATGGGGGTAGGATGATCCTGACCCTTCATTGATTTTGGCGGGAACATTGGCTGCTTGCAATTTGGCAGCTTCCTTTTGGCAGGGGTACAAGGTTTGGTTTTTTTGTGGAGGAAAGGTGAGTAGGGTGGTGAGTATTGGAGAGGAGTGGGATAGGTGTGATGATTGTGTTTGGAGTTGCAGAAGTAGCAGCAGGGTAGGGGAGGGAAAAGGTGGATGGTGGGTTTGTTGACTTTTTGTTTGACCCTGCTTGTTGAATGGGTATAAAAAAACGGGGGGTGGTTATATTATTAAGGGTTTAGGGTTTGGTTTATTGGATTGGGCCATAGGGGGAGTGGTTGGGATTGGGGTGGTGTAGTTTGTTTTGGGTTTGGTTTGGTATTGGTTTGTTTATTTCATGTTAAAAACCATAAGGACCAAACTTGCAAAACTGAAAATTTGCAAGGGCTGCAAATGTCATTTTTCAAAAATAGCTACAAGGGTAAAAACTTGCAATAGATAAATAGTCCAAGGTTATAATTTGCAATTTTCCATTTTTTTTCTTCAAGGACTAAAATTGTCGAATCTTGAAACTTGAGGGACCAAATTGCAATTTATTCAAATCTTCATTCCAAGGACTAAATTTGACAACTTGTAACTTTCTAAGGACCAAAGATGACTTTTCTTTCAAAAATATTTCACCAGGGACCAATCCTGCCAAAGTCTGAAACTCCAGGGACTAATTTTGTAATTTTCCAAAACTTTTCCAATTTTTCACCAAAGGACAAAATATGACAACTTATGATTTCAAAAGGACCTTTGGTGATAATTTTCCATATTTTGAATGACCAGGGACTAGTTTTGACAATTTTTGAAAGTTGAGGGACTTAAACTGCCAATTATGAAAACTTTGTACGTTTTTCATCTGTTTTTGCTCATTTTGCATCTAAAACATATAAAACACAATTTTGAAATATTTTCAATATTTTGATGCATTTCTGAGTGTTTTCGTATGTTTTGCAGTTCAGATTAGACCAAAAATGATGAGTGTTTGAGCACTCATCAATCCCCCACATTAAACTATTGCTAGTCCCTAGTAATATTTTTGGAAAGCTTGATGGATTTTAAAATCTTTACCAAAAGCCATCACTTCTGGAGTAGCCAGGTGTAAGAACTGTGGCACACCTGATAACCGTATGATTTTGAGCAAACCACCAGCTGTCAACGGATTTGATTAGTCTTTACCAAAAGCCGTTTGCTTCTGGACTAGCCAGCTCTTGATGGAATAGTCAACATCTTGGTGAGCTGATTACCAATTATGGATTTTCCACTGCCTTTACCACAAGCCATAATCTTGTAGGCTAGCCAACTCATTCGCTTTATGGGATATGGCGAGTTGATTTACTATACAATTTTGGGCAAATTGCAAGTCGTAAACGGATTTGAGATGTCTTTACCAAGAGCCGTTTGCTCCTGGACTAGCCAATCCCTTTTGTCGGTTAGACAAGGCGGACTGATAACCACAAAAATTTTGAAGCACCAGTGAAAAAAAATTTTAAAAAATTTTTGAAATTTTGGCCAAAACGTGGGTATAAGATAGTAAAATGTGATAAAATTCGCTAGAATAGCGAAATACCCCCCCCCCCCCCCCCACACACACACACACTTAGAATGAATATTGTCCTCAATATTCAAAGTCCCGGCTATTATGCCGACATTTTGAACGTAAAAGGGCAACATTACAAGCTAAGCGTGGAAAACACCATTTTGTATTTTCACTTTATAAGTAACCATAGCATGGGGGACTCCCCCACACTTAGGGTGAAAACCCTATAAGCATGCTACTGTTTTTGTTTACCGAGTCGCTAGCTTGACTCGACCCCGAATTCATTTGTCCTTGGGGAAGCATGATGTGGAAGAAGGAATCTCCATCGGACTTTCATTCAAGATGTTTGGACAAACATTTGAAGCACGTGAAAGTTCCACACCGATGAGATAAGTATCCGGCTCAAGATTATGATACATGAAAATGCCGGGGTCAAATATAGTGTCTTCATTCCCGAAAGAGTGAAGAACAGGAGAAGTCACCCGGTAGGTGAAGAAGGGTAGAAAGATCTTGATGACAATCAAGATAAAGTCATCATCATCAGCAAGAGAATCCATAATTGGTGTATCATGAATCTCATCATTTAGGCTCGTATGATCTAGACATATGGGTGGGAGGGTTGGGATTTTGATATCAACCAAATTATCAAAGTTGAGAATATTTCCCTCCGGAACACAAAGATCATCTTTGTCTAGATCAAAGTAAAAATTATCATGCTCCGGTGGAGATATGATATGAGTGAGTTCACCGGAGAACTCCTCAAAAGTGAATGAATCATACACGGGGAGAGAAATTTGAGAATGAGAAGTGGTAATGCCACTAATATTTTCTCCCATATGATCAAAGGTAAAGGCTTCAAACTCCGGAATAGGATCATCGGAGACAATGTCACTATCCTTTATGGGGATAGGAGATGAAATAGGTTTCATATTGAAAGCCTCGATTTTAGAAATGAGGAGATCGACATTCAATAATGTTGCACGAAGTGCTTCATCCTTGATTTCAGTGTCAATCTCAACATTCTCTTCTTCTAAGCTAACTAGCTTAGAAGGTAATTCTTCCATAAAAACGATGTCTCCACAAGATAACGAATCGTCATCAGTAGAATTGGAGAACATCTGAACATCATCATTCGGGAACACAAGAGGAGGAGGGATATCACACACATGATCAAGAATTCCCTGTGACTCTCTTGGGATTGGAACAAGGTTCTCAATACTAGACTTTATGAATTCGTCCGATTCCTTATCAGGAACAGTGTCAAGATGCTCGTCCCCCATGATCAAAGAGTGAGGGGGAACCTCGGGTGTGATAACAGTGGGTTGAGATGAAATCTCAACTAATGGAATTTCATCTGATGAACCTGATGAATCTTTATAAAATCCAAGGATATCAAGGGTATCTTCATCATCACTGTCATCAGGAATGAAACGAAATCGAGAGCTAGATCTGGCTGCTTTTTCTTTTGCAATCGATTCCCTTATAGATTTTTCATAAGTATCTTGGGAATTTATTTTAGCAGCCTGTTCGTCAGCTAACAATTCTTCCATCGATTTTTGGTTTGGATTATCTGGGGTATGTGTAATTTCTTTCAAATCTTTCACTAAATCCAAAAGATCAAGGAGAAGACTTTGAGGAATTGGCTGAGGTGGAGGTTCGTCATAATACGATGTGTCACAATTGTTACAAGGAAATGGATCCCTTGTTTGACAATCGGAGCTGAAGTGTGGACCTCCACAGTAATCACAACAGTAAAACTGATGTGGCTGTGAGTCGTATGTGCTAGAGTTATAATCGTAATCAGGAAACTGCTCATAGACAAGCGTGTTTCCCGATTGACAATCAGAACTGTAGTGTGAACCACCACAGTACTCACAACAGTAAAACTGCTGAGACTGATGGTGTGGTAGCTGATGGAATAAATCAGTCGTGTCATGATAGGAATAAGGATCTTGGTTGTAGACAGATACGTTTCCTGACTCTACCATGCCACAACCGGGGCAATTACCACCATTATAGGAACTACCACACCACTGGCAAACCAGAAGGTGTGGATGAGACATAGAAAGAATCAAAAGGTTTGGGAGGGTAAGGAATGAAGAATCAAAGATGTGAGAGGGTAAAGGTGAATATTTTGGGTTTTTGGATAAACATTTTGTACAAATGATAAAGAAAATGTTTTTGTGTTTTTTTGTGTTCGTTGAAAACTGATTTTAAAAAGTTTTTGGGAACAGTTTTGTTGAAAATATACACAAGGATGGTAAATTTACAAAGAAGTGAATTCCAAAATCACTAATCTGAAAACCGTTTTAGAATAACGCGCACGACCTCCCCGGCAGCGGCGCCAAAATTTGATTGGCTCCAAACGGTCAACCTAATTGACCAGGTGAATGGTCAACTAGGTCAAACAGCTCAGAGTCAATGCTCCGCGGAATATAGTGGTTTCCCCGGGTCGTTATGTCCCGATGAGGTGTGATGGTAATCAAAACGGGTTTGTGATCGGGTGAATTTGGACAGGAAAAGGTTTGTGAGTGATTTAAATGATTACGCTATGGAAATATAAGTGAGAACGATTTAAACACACTATATTAACAATTACGTGAAACCTAGTTAACCTAAAACGTAATCTAAAAACTTAAAATCAGAATTTGCTTATAAATAAGCAGAAAAATAAGCCAAATAGCTTAAATAGAAGCTATCACTTTATTTATGTTTTTGGTTTTTCTTTATTTTACAAACTACTTTTACTAATGTAACATAAATTATAAAAACGTGAAAGTTATTTAAATAAAACGCGAGTTGCAAATAACGTACGAAAAGTAGAATTAACGCAACTAAAACATGAATTCGAACAAGGAATGAAAATTAAAACTCAAAGACTACTTAAAGTCTACGGGAATGATAATAGAAAGTTAGGGAACCCTAAAACGTAATCTAAAATTAAGAACACGAAAATTAATTAAATAAAACGCAAGTGCGCAAAATAAAACGTGAATTTTAAGCTACATGAGTCCTACGGGCCTACAAATAATTTTCTTATAATTTTAATGTTAAAAGAAAATTTTAGAAAAAAGAAAATTAATTTTTTAATTAAAACTCTATTTATTATGAATTAATTACTAATTAAAATAATTTAACATAAAAGAAAATGCTAATATAAATGAGAAAAATACAAACTTGATTTGGAAAAATCTAAAATAACTTAAAATAATTATCTAAAATGTTTTTGGATTTTTTCAGGCTTTTTCTGATTTTTTTTTTATTCTTCTTAATTAAAAACTATTTAAAAATGATTAAAAGTTAAAATAAATTAAGAAAAATAGCAAAACAACTCAGAAAATTATGAAAATTTCACAGAAAATCTAAAATATTATTTAAATCCTAGGAAAAATTTCAAAGTTATGAAAATGAGCTGGGAAGTGCTTAATGGTCTAATAAGCAGTTTGATAAGTGCTTATTAATAAGCACTTGTCACAAAAACTTATGAAACCAACAAACCAAGTTCTCAGAACTCAAATAAGCTCAAATAAACACAGATAAGGTCAAATGTCACACAGAAACGTATAAATGGACCAATAAGCAGTTTACAAGAAGCATAAAGATAAGCAAATAAGCACACATTTATTCCATGAACTCAAGTTCCACAGAAAACACATTAAGTACACTATAATAAACTCAAATGATGCCAACATACTCATTCTAAAAACTAAAACACCCTTATGCAACCTAACTGAAAAATCAGCTTACTAGTCTAAACACCCAACTTGCAGCCACCTAATAAGCAATGTAATAAGCTAGAACCTAAAACCTAGAGGGGGCAAAATCAAGTTAACCTAGTAGAGAACCTAAAAACCTAAAAAGCCCTATCACAAAGTGACCAATTGAACTCTAATTAGGCCCAAGTTCAGCATGCATTGGGACTGCATCATGCAGAATGAACAGTGACATCTGGCTTTTGTGTTAACCTTCTCAGTTGACTAATCCCACTTTCAAGTGTCTATATCTATTTATACATGTACTACTAACATTAATGGCCATGAAAGATTCAAACACAAACATGAAATGGGACACATGATCAATCAGGTTACTAGTTAAGCAGACTTGAAAGAAATTAAGAGTCGATTTTGACTTTTAAAGAAATGAGCTATCAAAATTAATGTTTGACTGAGTTTATAGCACATAAGTTGAAACGGTATTGCAGCCCAAACTTCGCAATGACTACTCTCCCTACCCAAACCTAGCAGATCCAAACATGTCACAACTCACCATTTCAGGTCATTTCAGGTCATTTCCCGAACTTTGGAAAAACACTATTCATCAAACACTATTCATCAAAACACTATTCATCAGTTTACTATTCATCATTTTTGGTGTCAGTTTGACATTCCGAGAAGCATTCAGAAATTTTACTATTCACGGAACACTATTCATTGCGGGAAAAGATTTCATCATTCACGAGCATTACACATTTCATCGTAAATTTAGTTTACGGGTATTCCAATTCGCGTAACCGTATAGGTTCAGGTGCGAATTCGTGCATTATCAGTAATAACATTTCATACGGACTGGGGATAGTCTGCATATCATCAGTAGGTCATTTACATGTTATACCACTCTTAGGATTTTCAAATTTATATATTTGATACATTTAACGTTTTCCTTATAATTATTTATAAATAAACGTTAACACACGGTTTATACACGACGAATATATCTAAATATTCCCACAATGGTCCTGACATATTTTTATATCCATTTTATCATCATAAAAGTTTTAACATTCATTTACCCAGTATTTTGGAAATTTATTTTATTTATAACGTAAGCTTATGAATATTACGACGGTTTTCGTGAAAACTAAACAATAATCACCCGATCACTCAGTAATTGTACCCAATATATTTTTAACATATTTACAACTTTATTAAGTCCCGATTAACTTCGTTAATATTTATTTCTAGAAAACCCGGTACCCGATTACAACTAAACTAATTATATAACTACACAAGTGATACTATACTTATAATTAGCAACTCAAATCCTATTTTTCTTCTTTCTTTTATACCAAAACCGGCCCCATGCCCCCCCCTCTAGACCATGTGCATTTTTTTTAACCTCAAGTGTTTAATACATTTTAACTTAAGTTATATTTCACATAAATATCTACAAACTCCTAACTCATTTCACACTTATATATTTTAGATCAAAAAGTTCATTTCTCCTCATCTTCTCCATGAAACCCACGACCATAAACCAAACTCCATGATCAAGTGATGATCTTTCATAGTTTAAAGCACCAAAGTTATTCATTTTATGGTTCTAATCAAGAATATTGCATCAAAAACACAAGAAATCCAAGGTTTCTCATCATTTAATCACCTCTTATTTCAAAGTGAGTATTCAAATTTATTTTTATGTTTTCATCTAATTAACACATGTACCTTATAGTATTCATGATTAATTTCATGCACAAGCTAGCTATACCACATTATTTTGTTAACTTTTTGAACATACAAACCCTAGATTTTTATTTAGGTGTTCCTTTGTTAAATTAACATGATTACTAGTGATTAGGAACCCATGGCACCCTAAGAAGGTGTATGGTAGGATTAGTATAGATTTGTGGTGTTTGCAAGAGATTTGGTTGAAGTAAAAACTAGTTTTGAACCTTGGAAATGGATTTCTAACAAGTATTTATACATGCTGTCCCATTTTTGTAAATCCAGGAAAATCAGTAAATACAAAGTAAACTTTAGCAAAATTTTTAGAAAATACTTTCAAAAACGAATCCGTAGGCGAAAGAACGGATTAAAACGAGTTTATAACGAAGGAGATATGATTTTTGCAAGTTTAACGACGAAAACTATTTTCTGAAAATTGTACATGCTGTCCCACGATTTTCAATGGGCAATCTGAGGTGTAAAACTTGATCTAGCCATCCCGACTTATCAAAAATATATTAGTATGTTGTCCCACGATTTCGGGGATATAAAGAACGTAGAAAACAAGCTTATAACGACCAAGATATACACGTTTCAAAATCGGCGAAACTCTATTTATTTCCATCAGCTTTTTAGCAAAATATTACTAAGTATAGAAAAACAGTTTTTGTAAGACATCATGTTGAGAGCCAATTTACTCATTGATAAACTCATTTCTGGAAAATTTACATCATTGACAAAAAGTTAGTTCACCCATCCTAGTTTTCAAAACATCCAGCCGTTTGTCAAAAGGATTTATAACGAACAACTTATGGACTTCCAAACTTTCCCAAAAACTGCCCAGAATCTGCCAAAACAGCCCAAATACCTCACTTGACGGCTAATTATCTTTATGATCGAGACCTGTATGGACAAACTTCACTTCTGTGACTTTTTAGATATGGTGAAAATCTTCTCAAAACTACTGAGCTGCTTTCCTAACTCTTAATATTCACTATTTCACGACTGGTTTTATGAGACCGTTTTGTCACTAATAGAAGTAACAATACTTCTACGTACTAAATTCTAGATTTTCTAGAAATATTAACCAAGTACCCAATTTCATAACTAATGATGTATTAGTGATTACAAGTATATTTTCATTAGTACAAGGCGTTATTTCAAGGATTTCAAACCGAGGATTTCAACACAAACATTGGTACATACGATATATATATAAGTATATATATTACAACTAGTTTATTTTTCTAATAGCCATATTTTCCTAAGTCTTGGAATATATACTTTTGATAACAACAAGTGTTTTTCAAAGAGTAGAGTGGTATAGGAAACATGTGCATGGACATTCATAACATCATTTCATGATCTAAAGTAGATCGTTCATCATTCATATTAGGTTGCGGCTAGTGTGCGCGCCTTGTTTTTCAGCTCATTACATGTTCATGGTACCATCATATTGGGTTGCAGCAGCTAATTGTTCATTGGTGTTCATTTCATTTCATCACAGTTTCATCAGTTAAGGTGAGTTTTCATAGCCCCGTTTTCAATTCAACATTTTTGATTGTTTTCAAATCCCACGGGGGGGGGGGGGGGGGGGGGGGGGAATACATTGCATCAATCATTTTAGTACGAGCCCAAGTATTCAAACACATGTACATTGCTTAAGTTACCTTGCCATGTGATAAGTCCCCTGTAACATCATGAACCGTTAATTTACCGTTAAGCGAGAGTGAGTGGATAGATCTATCGAGGGTGACGCCTCCATCCGTGGTAGTGATTACCAACAGTAAGCGGATGCATGTCATGTCTTTTACATTTGAATGTTTCGGCAGAACATTCAGGAGGGGCATAGAGTTTCATCAGTCATAGCTTCGGTGTCATGAGCTTAAGGTCAATTGTACAATTTTCATGAGATTTTTATCTTGCACTTTTACTTGTGGTGGCCGTACATCATTACATTTTACAAACCTATGGAATTCACCAACATTCGTGTTGACGTTTTAGCAATGTATTTCAGGTTATTAAGGTAGCTCATGTGACATGCATTTGGACCTTCATGGAGTCACGGGGTCGACGCGTCTCACCATTATTTCATGCACTTATGTAAACATTTGATCTAGTAGGACTTGTTTTCATAAACTTACAACACATTTTGGGGACCTCATTTTGTAAACTCTGAATTATTTCAATGATCAAATGCAGTATTTTCCAAACGACACTTTAGGTCGTTCAATGTAACTGTAACTGTGGTGCTATGGCAGACACCCCCAGGTATTCCATTCCGCTGCAAGTCAGGTAAATTGGGGGTGTGACAGATTGGCATCAGAGCTAAGGTTATAGCGAACTAGGATGTATCTTGGACCCTAGACTATAACCGCATCATCATAGCATCTCATCATTTCATCATAAGTGCATAATCATGATACATGTTGTTTCATACATACCCTGTGCGAGTTATTTATACTCATATCCGTATATGTATATCATTTTATTGACCTGGTTCACAAGTGACATGTCTTCAGATACTCACCCTGACATCCTTTTATCGGATTCCAACATTGAAGATGCCTTGTCATCTTCCACTACCATTATACCATCAGTTGCACTTACACCACCATTAGTACTATTGATTTGCCATAGGAACAGAGTCTTCCTATCATTCAGCCCGTACATAGAATGCCTTTTGGTAGTGTATTCAGAATTAATCTTAATGGACTTATTAGGATGCTTATTACAAGGAAGATAGTGTGTTTTCTTTCCATCACTAGTAGGGCACTTACTACTCAGGTACTATCACCACCATCAGTTACTTATTACACTATTGGCCTTCCCACAGTGTGTACTTTAGTTTTACCTTTTGGATGTCGCGAGGTAGCACGAAAGAGGGTAGTATTTCATTCACTGGTACCATCATTGTCATTTCCCTTTTCCATTCCCACTTGCCATGAACTAGATGACACCTAGTAGATAATACCAATAACACGGACTCAACAGAAACATCCGCAGATTCTTCAGGAATGGTTCAGAACCTACATTATCTAAGATTTGATAGATGCGCAACTTCAGACACCACTTCAGGACTATCTCGACCTTATGATGCCACAAACCTGATTTCACACAGAGGGACACCAGGAAGTCCCTAGACCAGATTTATATCCTCACTAGCTTTTACTATTATCCTAGCCACAGAAGGTGTGGAACAACAATCTAGGTTGCAATGCTGCTCAACAATCACCCAAAGGACAAGAAATGAATAGAGCCTTTGCTGCAGAACCGCACACAAAGAGAAGGTATATTGGAAAGTTACCTTACTACAACCTGTGTAATCAATATCACCAAGGTCATTGCAGTAAAACGTGTGGAGTGTGCAAGAAGCAGGGTCATCGGACTGAAAATTTTAGGAAACTCACAAATCAGAAAATCCCAGGGAATTGCTTCAAATGTGGAAACTTTGGGCATTTCAAGAATGACTGCCCGGAACTAAGGAACAAGGAAAAATCAGGAACTTGGAATCAAGACTGAATCGCTCGAGGAATAGCGTGAGTTGTTGAAAGAGAACCGTCAGGATATTAGCAACATCAAGGATAACAACAATGCTTCAGCAGGAGGAGCTTTGTTTCGATATATAAACCGTAGTTCGAGCCTTTAGGGTTGTATCTTTCCTTTTGTACTTACCGTTGGTACGATGACATGACCTAGGGGCATTAAGCACTTTCCTATCCAATGTAGTATCTATCCTTTGTTACCTAGGTGATAATCATAACCTTCGTTTACTCCATTTTCTATCCCAATTGCTCAGACTTCAATCGTTTCGCAACATTATAGCATTGTCTCATCAGGAATTAGGTTGATTTCGTTTTTGACGAATTAGTAGACTATTACCATTCGACAAGATTCACCCACGTATCCAATACACCATTCAAGCTATTTTACTATCATATGGGGAAACGACTTTACAGAAAAATTTCTAAAGTAAGCTATTTTATTAACATCCTATAAATTGATTTTCTGTCATTACACCAAGTATTTACTATTGTTACGCGAAGCAATTTTCATGTTACTTGAAAGAAAATATCAGGACACCATTTTTATAACAATGCGTTGAACACCATCTAAAACTTTTGATAAAAGTTATGATATTTTGACAAAATCCAACATCGCATCATTAGTCCTCAATTATACATAGCCTGATCACCTATGTAAAATTCAGGAAGGATTATGCCATGAAGGAAATAATTACCTTTTCAAAGGATTGATAATGACAATCTTCATCCAAAAGTTTTGTAAACAAAGGAACTCTTTCATAAACATCCCTTTTGCCGAACTATCCCTGGATACTTACCCCACCAGTCACTCATTCAGACATTAAGTTGGATTTTTCCCATTGACTTCCCTAAGAGAGACTTTCCATATCAATTACATGCAGGATTCCTCTATACAATAAAAGCAATGAAAGGATTACAGAACTAGAAGTATATAGTGAGAGAATTCATAACTCAACAACAATCCTAAGATACTGCGAGACCATCTAAATCACCATCTCTGACTTAGTTGTCAAATTCTATCATTTAAAGGTACTAGCTAGACTGAGCTACAGGATTGAACTCAATATAGATGTCCGCAGACATGGAGAATTAAACATCGTAGCTGGTGACGGCGTCAGATGGACTGGTGACGGCGTCAAAGTGGCTAAAATATTATACCGTGGGTGGTGACGGCGTCACGTAGGCCGTCATAAGTGGATCAAGGCCGTCCGAGGAAGTTTATGGCGGCGAGGTGACGGCGTCAGAACTAACTCTTGACGCCGTCAGACTGTTTTTCCTATATATAGTTTTCTAGTTTTTTCATTAAAAGGGAGAGAAGTTTTGGTGAAACCCTAAAGACGATTTTGGTGCCTCTTTTACAGGTTTTTCAAGGGTTCCAAACCCTTGAGACCTTGCATTGTAATTGAGATAAGTGTACTTTCAATTCAATCAATATGTCTATGTGTTGGTTGTTTATCTCTTGTTCTTGTCTCAATTCTACTATGCTAGGCTAGATCTCTCTTGTGTTTGCTTAGATCTAATGAAACCTAGATGTTGATTATGTGTTGATTACTTGTCTATTCTTGTTTTGAATGAATGATTTATATGTTAGGCTTAAGAAAACTGGCAGATCTCCAAATGGTAACATGCTTGAACGTCTTAAGAAACATGAACCGAGGCGTACTAGGTCTTTATTGGTTGTATTTAATGCATGAGCCACTGTTTACAATCCCTATAGTTGTGCTGGGTCATGGTGTAGGAGGAGATAAGAGCTCATAGAGTTGGGGAGTTATGTATGCCACCCCACGAATGGTATTAAGGAATACAATCCGTCATTCATACAAGTGTAACAAGTAATTAACATGTAAAAGATATCTAGGGAGTAATGAAGTCTAAGTAAACACAATTTCTCCAATTACTGCTCACAACCTTAGTTTAATTTAGTTTAATTTCATTTTAATTATTTTAATAGCTTTGGGTTAGTTGAATAGCAACTAATTCCGCCCACTCTTCTAAAACCCGAGATTTTACTTGCTTTCATAAAAAATATAAAAATACAAAAATAATCATCTCTCACCTCTAGAACTATTAATTAGGTTTTCTAATCCTAGCGACACTATTCCTAAGCTGAACGATCAATCCCCCGGTACTTGTCACTATACTATACTACAACGATCAGGTACACTGCCTGGTGGGGGTTGTAAGCTTCTCGAGATCCCTCGAGAGGTAAAGCAAGGTGCGATTCCCACGCATCAAGTTTTTGGCGCCGCAGCCCGGGGAAATAGTTATTGTCTAGGTTAGGATTTCTTTTTATTAGGTCTACTTGCTAGATTCCTTTCTAGTAAGATTTTTATTTTTAATTTTTAGGTCTTCTTTAGTCTATCTTATTTCTTCGTGCCTTTGTTCGTAACTCTTTACCATCCGACATCATGGAAGGTGGTAACATCTTTGAACCCATCATCCCACCACAACAAAACCCACCATTAGAACCCCTTAGGCCCCGAACCTTAGGAGAGTATTCCCGACCCAGCCACCAAGGCTACCGAAACACCATTGAGCTCACCGGAGCCAATGTGACCCCCTTGCGATCCGACACCATCCGGTTGGTGCAAAGCGGATGTGCATTCCATGGACTTCATTCCGAAGATCCAAACCAACACCTTAAGGACTTCCTCAAAATCGTAGATTCCATAGACCTAGGTGTTGAAACTAGAGAGACTACCCGTTTACGCCTATTCCAATTCTCTCTACGAGATCGAGCTAGTCAATGGCTTGAACGTTTACCCGCGGGATCCATCACCACATGGGACAATCTCGCCAACCGCTTCCTCACCCAATTCTTTCCGCCGGAAAAAACTGCAATGCTTAGAAGGGACATTTTGATGTTTGAGCAACGGCGGGGTGAACCTTTCTACGAGGCTTGGGCCCGTTTTAAGGATCTCCTCCACAAGATCCCTCATCATGGCATAAACCTTTGGTTATTAGTTCAAATTTTCTACGACCATGTTGACTATCACACTAAGCGTACCATCGACAGAGCCGCGGGAGGCAAATTGCGTGATAAGAATGCCGAGGAGTCATGGGCAATTATAGAAGAGCTCGCTGTCGATAATAATGAGATTTGGGAATTTAAACATACGGTAGAAGCGGCCATCAATGCAGTTTCGGCATCTGGAGGAACCACCGAAATCCCTGATGAACTCTTATGCAAACTTGAGGCAAAAGTTGACAATTTTGAGGAAAGGCAAAGGAGACCCTTAAGTCCTAGACAAGCCACTGTCAATTCTATCTCAAGATCAACTTCGGCACCATTATCTGAATCACCTTCTAGAGAACATGTCGAAACTTTTCAGAGATACACCCCACCTTGCTCTCCTCCCAAGGAACTTAGCTCGAAATTTGAGGCTAGGATGAGAGAATATATGGCAACTCATTCTGATCGGCTTGCAAGATTCGAAGAAGTAGTTTATAAGCAAAAAGAGGAGATGCAGGAGAAAATGAATGAGATATTGAGTCTATTGGAGGAGTATGCCAATCAGAAAACCCCCGAACGAATACTGCTAAGGAAAGAAAGCGCCACTCCCACCACCCAATTTGTTAACTCCATCACCATTGTCCATAAAGATAACGAGAAGGTAAAAACTCCTGCTAAACAGACCTTTGAAAAACCGCCTGAGTCCCAACCTTTGAGCTACTACCTGAAACACGACATAAACAAAAACACCATAACAAATTGGATTAAGGATGATAGGCGTAACCAATCCTCCGAACAGGTTCCCGAGAAAGAGAAAGAAGAGGAAGATGAGTATGATACGCTTATTGGAGGATCAGTGGTCGAGAGGTTACTGGTACAGAAAGTGGCCACCAAGCAGGTAGCATGTGGGAATTTTGAATTACCAACGAGCATCGGGGACTTGAAACATCTTAGTGCTTTCGCCGACCAAGGATTGGAAGTAAATCTTATGCCCCTGACTATCTACATCCAACTGACGTCAAAGATGCCAATACCCACTCGTGTTAGGCTGTCTCTTGTTGGGCACTCGTACATATACCCCCTAGGAATAGCAGAAGATGTATTAGTCAATGTTGCAGGATTCATGTACCCCGTCGATTTTATGATCATTGATGATAAAGGGGATAGATGCATGCCAATAATCCTTGGGGCACCATTCCTCACCACCGCTAGGGCTGTCATTAAGTATGAAGATAGGAAGATTGAGCTTAAATCTGGGAAGAGAAAGATTAGCTTCCACATGACTCCGCGAAGTGGGCATGAGAATTTGAGTTGGAGAATGATTAAAAACAACATTGGCACGACGCCCATTCGTGTTCAGAATAAAATTCTTGCATGGGAGGCAAGAATCAAAAGCTATAAGAAAGCTAAGGATGAAAGAAGAAAAAGCAATAAGGTTCCGATTGAACTCAAACACACTCAACACGAAAGCACTCATACACCGTTTGAGGAAGGGAACTTAGTACTCTTGAGACACTTAGAAACAACAATACCACCCGATAAACCAAGTCCTTGGTGGTATGGGCCATTCACAATCGAAGGATTGAGCCAAGATGGGGTAGCTGACTTGAGAAGCAAGTTAGGTGGGAAGGTGATTGCAAGTATTGATAGATTAAGGCACTACCACCATAACAGTAATGATCGCAATTATATGGGGTACATCATTTCCAATGATGAGATCACGTAGTAACCCACGACTTTGAGTCTAGCTACAAGACTCGTAAATAAAGAAAAGCGCTTCTTGGGAGGCAACCCATGTTTTGTGTGATTTTTATTTGTTTGATTGTTATTTGCTTCCGTATGCATGCTTTGTTTTTATTGTTGGTTGATCATGTTTCTCAATTAAAATGTGAAATACTTTATTATGTTGTTTAGCCTAGTCTTAACTTCAACCTAAAGGTATTTTTGCAAAAGATAAGTGTAAGGGGAAACCCCAAATATGTTTTTAAGAAACAAACCGATCATGATTCTCCACAATATTTAAATGAACATGTATATTCGTATTTGTTAGAGTCAAATGCTTGTATTGAGTCATAATGAAGTTTTGCAGGATTTTCCAGGAAGTAGGACAAAGTTTTTCCAGAAATTCTCCGGAAACTTAACATAAGAATTTCTGCAGGTTCATTCTGACGGTGTCAGGGTTTGCTCTTGACGGCGTCAGGAGTTAAAATCTGGAAATTTTACCGGTTTTGTTTTTCTAACGGAGTCTTATGGTTTTTGTGAATTATTAAGTTTTATAATCTCCAGGAAATCTGCAAACTTTATTCCACAAGCATTATATCTTACTTTGTTTTCTAGGAGTTAGTAACTTATATAGGATGCCGCCGATTTTACGCGAGGTTGCCTTGTCTACTTTTGTCAGGATTTACAGGTTATTTGTGACAAGAAGATGATTTATATTCTGGAAGGGAAGCTTTGATTGTTCGTTTTCTTGGAAGAAGATTTAACCTGGCCAACCTAAAATCCATACCGAGCGAATCAGGGGAGTATTTGATTTCATTCTCTTTACTTTTTCACTTTTACATTCTTTACTTGAACATCGGGGACAATGTTCATCTTAAGTGTAAGGGGAGGGTAAAAAGATGATACCTTACATATGCACTTTCGCTTGAGTTTGTTTTGTTTGATAGTAGATAAGTAATAAAACTACGAGAAATACTTGTTAGTGTAATTTTAGCGCCAAATTTAAAATTTTTTACAACATTTAGGAGTGAAACTTTAGCCATAGCAAGCGTCTCATGGATAGGAGGTTGTATGACTAGCACATAACCGTATATTCAGAAAAATTTTCCACCCAAAAATGTGAGGTTCGCCTTTAGATTTGATAGGAAAAGCATTCATTATTAGTGCTTATGAGTGTACCGGTAGCATTTAGATTCTAGAACTTGCGTTAGTGATGCATCCCGAGACCGCTAGTGAGACTACATTCGTGTGGTAGGATTTACTACATGATAAGAGGCATTAGGATCACCCTTGTGTTAAACCCGTATTATAATTACTTGACCATTTAAGTCATATTACTTGGCTAGTTAAGTCAACTAATTTTTCCCACACCCTTAGCGTTGTACTCATTTTTAGTACACGATACCCCTAGTACACCCCTCCGAGCCTATCTTTTCGTTTCTAACTTTAAGCATCTTACTTAAAGGAAGAATTTGTTACACCCCACTTAAATGTACACCCAAATCGCCTTAGCCTTCCGTGTATGCGCTCATTTTTAGTGCATTATTGTTATTTGTTAAACCCTAAGTTAACTTTCTAATTGATTACATGGTTGCTAAGTCGAGTCATATCCTTGTACATATTGTTTTGGGACGATTGGGACTCATGGGTAAGTACTTATTTTATGGAGTAATGGGGAAGAACATCACTTATTACCCCCATATGTGCGTTAATCTTAAAAGTGCTCCAAGTGTTTTGATTTTCTTAATTCGAGTCATTAGATTAGTTAAATGTAAAGTATGTAAAGATTCAAGTGTAAGGGGAACGTTTATACCCCTATGATGTATTATTTTGGATGGTAGGGTAAGAGTGTATGAAAAAAAAAAAAAAAAAAAAAAAAAAAAAAAAAAAAATCGAAAAATTAAAAAAAGAAAAGAAAAAAAAAACATACGGACTACCATCCCGTTTTCATTCTATGTTTATTTTATGTTTTTGTTATTTTTCATTTATTAGCTTAAGTCGAGTCTAGTCTTGGCTTAGCAACGCCATCTTGTACATGTAATTAACTAAGATTGTTAACTCGCCACCAGTAAAACTCCCTTTATCCAACAAAACCGTGTAATTCATATCCCTACACCTAACGTTATAACCCTTTAAACGACCTCTTTGATAGTTTATCCTAGGTGCTTACGCCATGTGGTGGAGGTTTGATCCTTTCCCAAGCCTATGGTAATCTATTTTGCTATGACAGGTAGTGAGAGATATCTTCCATTTCCATAATGTTATATTACTTTATTACACCCGAGAGATGTGAGTATCTAAACACTATTTGTGAGGTGCTTGTGTATGATCTCCGTGCTTGTCTATTGGTCTTTAGTGGAACGATTATTTGTTGTAATTACTTTTATATTAGTGTTAAATGACCCCTAACTTGTCTTTTGAGTAGAATAAAAGCTCATTTGCTTGAGGACAAGCAAATCTCAAGTGTAAGGGTATATGATAAGGCGAAAAATGATCCATTTTTAGGGGGTCATTTAAGCCCGAATCCGACTTTATTTGATCAAATATTGCCCTAAATCGTTCCTTTTGTGATTTTAGGTGTTTGGAGAGTGAATTCTGGAAAAGAAGCTATTTTGGACGTTTTTGGAGCATAAAAGTGAAGAAAACGGCAAAGTACCAAAAATCCATGCTGAAAATACAAGGTGACGGCGTCAAGACTACATTCTTGACGGCGTCAGACATGGAGAATTAAACATCGTAGCTGGTGACGGCGTCAGATGGACTGGTGACGGCGTCAAAGTGGCTAAAATATTATACTGTGGGTGGTGACGGCGTCACGTAGGCCGTCATAAGTGGATCAAGGCCGTCCGAGGAAGTTTATGGCGGCGAGGTGACGGCGTCAGAACTAACTCTTGACGCCGTTAGACTGTTTTTCCTATATATAGTTTTCTAGTTTTTTCATTAAAAGGGAGAGAAGTTTTGGTGAAACCCTAAAGACGATTTTGGTGCCTCTTTTACAGGTTTTTCAAGGGTTCCAAACCCTTGAGACCTTGCATTGTAATTGAGATAAGTGTACTTTCAATTCAATCAATATGTCTATGTGTTGGTTGTTTATCTCTTGTTCTTGTCTCAATTCTACTATGCTAGGCTAGATCTCTCTTGTGTTTGCTTAGATCTAATGAAACCTAGATGTTGATTATGTGTTGATTACTTGTCTATTCTTGTTTTGAATGAATGATTTATATGTTAGGCTTAAGAAAACTGGTAGATCTCCAAATGGTAACATGCTTGAACGTCTTAAGAAACATGAACCGAGGCGTACTAGGTCTTTATTGGTTGTATTTAATGCATGAGCCACTGTTTACAATCCCTATAGTTGTGCTGGGTCATGGTGTAGGAGGAGATAAGAGCTCATAGAGTTGGGGAGTTATGTATGCCACCCCACGAATGGTATTAAGGAATACAATCCGTCATTCATACAAGTGTAACAAGTAATTAACATGTAAAAGATATCTAGGGAGTAATGAAGTCTAAGTAAACACAATTTCTCCAATTACTGCTCACAACCTTAGTTTAATTTAGTTTAATTTCATTTTAATTATTTTAATAGCTTTGGGTTAGTTGAATAGCAACTAATTCCGCCCACTCTTCTAAAACCCGAGATTTTACTTGCTTTCATAAAAAATATAAAAATACAAAAATAATCATCTCTCGCCTCTAGAACTATTAATTAGGTTTTCTAATCCTAGCGACACTATTCCTAAGCTGAACGATCAATCCCCCGGTACTTGTCACTATACTATACTACAACGATCAGGTACACTGCCTGGTGGGGGTTGTAAGCTTCTCGAGATCCCTCGAGAGGTAAAGCAAGGTGCGATTCCCACGCATCACTAATGTAAAGCAAAACTAACTACTAGAGAAGCTAAATCTAAGAATTCACCCTATTCTTTTATTAAAATAGTTTTAAATAAAAATATAGGAAAACTAGCTTGAAGCTGTTGAAACTTGACTAAGAATGCAAATTCTAACTCCACAACTGCTACAAATAAGAAACTTAAGCTGATTGAAGTAAGACCCTTGGTCAAAAACTAGTTTATGCCAACAGAAGTACTTGTGCCAAACACTCCTTTCCAGGACTGTTTTGCAATTTTTTGACCATGTAAAACTGATTTAACCTAAACTAAAACTTAGAAACAATAAAAGATCAGGAAACTACTAGGAAGCAGAAACATAATACTAATAAGCAGTTTCAATAAGCTAAACATCATAAGCTAGTAAAAAGCTAATCTTAAACAGTTAACTTGCTCTAACCAACCAATAGTTCCTGAACTAAAATATAAGCATAAAAAAAAACATTAAGGTAACTAATAAGCAGGTAAGAACTAGAATAAGTAGTAGATGAGCTGTAAAATAGCAGTACAAAATAAACAAATTCTACAATAGCATGAAGTAAAAAGGATTTAGACTTTTATTGAACTTTATGAAAAGGGTACAACTGAACTTAAGAACTTAACAATACTTAAAAATTACATTAAAATTAATTCTACCCTAAATTCCTACTGCCATCAAAATGGCTACATAATAATCTATTTATACTAAATTAACTAGGGTTTCTTCTCTTTCAACCCCATATTGTGCTTCTTTCCCCTTCTTTGTGGACCATTGGATGGGGGTAGGATGATCCTGACCCTTCATTGATTTTGGCGGGAACATTGGCTGCTTGCAATTTGGCAGCTTCCTTTTGGCAGGGGTACAAGGTTTGGTTTTTTTGTGGAGGAAAGGTGAGTTGGGTGGGTGAGTATTGGAGAGGAGTGGGATAGGTGTGATGATTGTGTTTGGAGTTGCAGAAGTATCAGCAGGGTAGGGGGAGGGAAAAGGTGGATGGTGGGTTTGTTGACTTTTTGTTTGACCCTGCTTGTTGAATGGGTATAAAAAAATGGGGGGTGGTTATATTATTAAGGGTTTAGGGTTTGGTTTATTGGATTGGGCCATAGGGGGAGTGGTTGGGCTTGGGGTGGTGTAGTTTGTTTTGGGTTTGGTTTGGTATTGGTTTGTTTATTTCATGTTAAAAACCACAAGGACCAAACTTGCAAAACTGAAAATTTGCAAGGGCTGCAAATGTCATTTTTCAAAAATAGCTACAAGGGTAAAAACTTGCAATAGATAAATAGTCCAAGGTTATAATTTGCAATTTTCTATTTTTTTTCTTCAAGGACTAAAATTATCGAATCTTGAAACTTGAGGGACCAAATTGCAATTTATTCAAATCTTCATTCCAAGGACTAAATTTGACAACTTGTAACTTTCTAAGGACCAAAGATGACTTTTCTTTCAAAAATATTTCACCAGGGACCAATCCTGCCAAAGTCTGAAACTCCAGGGACTAATTTTGTAATTTTCCAAAACTTTTCCAATTTTTCACCAAAGGACAAAATATGACAACTTATGATTTCAAAAGGACCTTTGGTGATAATTTTCCATATTTTGAATGACCAGGGATTAGTTTTGACAATTTTTGAAAGTTGAGGGACTGAAACTGCCAATTATGCAAACTTTGTACGTTTTCATCTTATTTTGCTCATTTTGCATCTAAAACATATAAAACACAATTTTGAAATATTTTCGGTATTGTGATGCATTTCTGAGTGTTTTCATATGTTTTGTAGTTCAGATTAGACCAAAAATGATGAGTGTTTGAGCACTCATCAGGAAGCATTGGCCTAAGCTGTTTGACTATTATGGTTGACCATTCACAAGTGGTTGACTAATAATTATCTGACTGTTTACCACCAATCAATACACAATGCAAGGTAAAATGTCCACGTATATTACCGACAATGGACACAAGAAGAGTAAGATTGACAGAGTTCTTGTCTCTGCAAATTGGATGAACCAATGGCCCAATGCATCCCTCATTGCCCTCCCAATAACCCACTTTGATCACCGGCCCCTTATACTCAACACAGCCAGTCATGATTTCGGCCCACCCCCTTTCAGATTTTTCAATTCTTGGATGACAAAACCTGGGCTTAAGGAAACTGTTATCAATAGCCTAGACTCCCATCTATTCTATGGGAGGCCTGATCAAATACTCAAAGCCAAGCTACAACAACTCAAAAAAGACCTTAAGGAATGGCTTCAAACAAACAAAAGTCTTAAAGATCAGCAAAAAAAATACCCTGACCTTAAAACTCGAGGAGTTAGATGGTATTGTTGATTACCGTGATTATACCGACGATGAACTAACAAGGTGGATCGACACAAAAGAGCAGCTATAGGCACTCAAAAAAACAAAATCCATGGATCTTCAACAAAAATCAAGGGCAAGATGGATTAAATTTGGAGATGAGAACTCTGCTTTCTTCCATGGTTTTATCAGCAGTCGCATTGCCAGGAACATACTAAATGGGCTAGAAATTGATGGTTCTTGGCACACAGACCCCCCATCCATTCGTGATGAAGCCTTCTAATTTTTTAGCGAAAAGTTTAGTGAGCCCATGAAGTCTAGGCCTAACATATTCTGCCAAAACGCCAAAACCCTATCAATCGAAGATGCAAAAAGTCTTACAATCCCATTCTCACTTAATGAAATCACATTTGCTGTAATGGAATGTGCCAGTGACAAAGCACCCAGGCCTGATGGATTCAACTTTGGCTTCATCAAACATTTTTGGGAAAACCTTAAAATGGACTTCCTCAACATTCTCCTAGATTTTTATCACACTGGCACCATCAGCAAAGGCTATTGTTCATCCTTCATAACCCTCATTCCAAAGACATCTTCTGCCAAATCACTCACCGACTACCGCCCCATTACCCTCATCGGTTGCATTAAAAAACCCATCTCAAAAGTCCTCGCCAATCGCCTCAAAAAAATCATTTGCAAGCTCATCTCCCCCAACCAGACAGCTTTTCTTTCAGAAAGGAACATCCTTGATGGGCCACTCATGCTCAATGAAATCTTTGCTTGGCTAAAGAAAAGCAAACAGGAAGCTTTCTACTTCAAAATAGATTTTGAGAAATCCTTCGACACAGTGAATTGGAATTTCATCATATCCGTAATGCAACAAATGGGTTTTCCCGGTCGATGGCTAGTCTGGATAAAAGGTATTTTGTCCTCTACAAGATCGCCAGTTCTAGTTAATGGATGCCCCACATCCGAATTTAACTGTGAACGTGGTGTTCCCCAAGGCGATCCCATGTCTCCATTCATCTTCATAATCACAATGGAAGCATTTTATACCATTCTCCATCGGGCTACAACCTTGGGACTTGTAACCGGAATTCATCTCCCAAATAATGGACCAAACATCTCACATCTTTTATACGCGAATGATGCAATACTCATGGGCTCATGGTCCCAAACCAATCTGAAGAACATAACCAGAATTATGTGGTGTTTTTATTTGGCATTTGGTCTAAAGATCAGCCATCAAAAGTCATGTTTCCACGGTATTGTACTAACCACCGAACAGATTGAAGCATCCACAAACATCCTCAACTGCAAAATGGGACAACTCCCAATCACCTACCTTGGACTCACCGTTGGAGCCAACATGAACAGAATCAATAACTGGACTCCCGTCATTCAAACTTTCGAACAGCGATTATCATCTTGGAAAGCCACCACCCTCTCAATTGGTGGTAGAATAACCCTCATCCATTCTATGCTTGATAGTCTTCCAACATATTTTTTCTCATTGTACAAGGCACCGATTTGTGTAATTGCAAAGCTCGAAAAAATCCGTAAGTCTTTCTTTTTGGGTGGGACATCACCAAACAAGAAGATCCCATGGGTCTCATGGGATCGTGTCATTGCACCTGTGGAAGATGGGGGAGCTTGGGTTAGGATGTCTAAATGCAAAAAAAAATTTCATTGCTTTCCAAGTGGTGGTGGCGACTCCGTAATGAACCAGATTCCTTATGGGGTCGTACCATCACTTCCGTCCATTTTTCCCAAAGAAATTGCACACCTGTTCCAATGAAACTTGGTGTGGTGGGAGCTTGGCTCAATATCGCCAAAATAAGCTCCCACCTCGAAAAATTTAATGTTTCTTTGCAGGACTTAATTACAGGGACAGTTGGAAATGGCAATACCATACGATTCTGGATCGACACTTGGACAGGAAGCAAACCGCTGAAAGACTCCTTTCCCTACCTCTTCAGGCTGGAAAGGAATAAAGGTTGCTATGTACGAGAGCGCTGCACAGGAAACGGGCTTTACTCTCAATGGGAATGGAACCGGAGCAGATCCCCATCAACACCTGCCGAACTGAATCAATTCCAGGAACTTTTATCAGGCATCCAGACTCTCAATCTCACAAGCACAACTGGCCTGGGCTTGTAACCCATCTAGCGCATGCACAGTTAAATCCATGAAGCATAAACTAAGTAAAGCTAGTTTCGGTCCAAAACACTGGAACTTCCTATGGAATAATGGTGAGTGCTTATTCACTCACTATTATATGGCCAAAAACCGATCCAATACGACTATTTGAGCTAATAAATGCCAAGAAAACGCGTGTTTTTATGTTTGTGATGTGCAGGTACGGATATTACAAAAAATGAACAAAACAAAGCAACACCGAGCACGAGAGTGGAAAAGGATTCAAAAGCCGATACCGGGAAGCATTTTTCAAAGTCCGGATCAATATTTGAGCTCAATTTGTCATAATCTACCTTCAAGAATTATCAAATGACAAGAATGGCCCTTGCTAGTATTTTTCAGAAATGACATAATTGGTCCTTGAGCTTTATAAATTTACAATTTTGGTCCTTGTCATACTAAACTATTACTACAACAAACCTGGCCCAAGATTTTAATACGAGTCCAAAAGCCCAACCATCTTATACAAAGCCCATAACCCTTATGATTTTTACCCAAGCCCACATTTATCCCTCGGTCAAACTTATTACCCTCGGTCAAAATAATTTTAATCAAACATAACGCGCCTTTCATTTTATCCCCAAATCCCCCAAAATTCCCAGAACCCTAACACCCACATGAACCCTAGTTACCATTGTGGTTCAATTGACATCTCTTGTTTCAATAGACCATGATTAAGCTAATCAATGGGGCTTCTAGAAGCTCACCTCATGTCCAAAATACATGTCAGAGAGGATATAGAGATGGGTGGACACATGGCAGTGCTCTATTGGACATGATGCGTCATTCCAATCATTGGATTCGCCTTCTAGAAATCTGACAAGGACAGTGAATTAGCACACGATTGGGAACAGATGGCATGGTGTGATTGGTTGGACCACGTCCTAATAATTGATCCAAGGGCTAAGATAAGATTGAAGAAGCACAAAGCAATCCAAGGGTTTTGAGATGAATTGAAGAAACACAAGTGCACCAGGATTGCCAACCTGGCATTGATACCCCCTTACTCTCACTCTTCCTATATATAGGTTCTCAATTTAGCTCAATGTATGTAATTTTTAGCTTAGATAAATGCTGTCAAAATTTCATTGTAATTAGTTTAGTTTCTGTAATATTCAACTTGAGTTTTTAATAAAAGTACTTAATTTCTTTGCATCTCATTTAGTTTATTAATTAGTTTTACTGCTTATTTAGTGACATAGTTTTCATATTCAGCTTAATTCTTAGTATAAATCAGTTTAAATTCTATTTCTCTACCTTAGTTTTAAATCATTTTCATAAATATATATATATATATATATATATATATATATATATATATATATATATATATATATATATATATATATATATATAAAAGAAAAAAAATTAGAAAAATCAGAAAATTATAAAAATATACTTCATTTTGTTGAACAAGTTTTTCAGTTTAGATTAAAAGTTTCTAAACATTCAGATTTGATTTTTGTAGTATTATATAAAAAAATATTTTCATTCAAAAGATTTGGTGTTAAAAGTTAGTCAAGATCAGTGAACTGAGGTTTGAATCTGATGTTCAATGGTGGATTGCTAATTGGAGTGATAGTTTAGAGGAAAAAGGGAAGCCTCTAGCCTGTCTAAAGACAGGCAAGCGAAGGGAACTCCCTCTGTTCTGCTGAGGGAGATGATTTGGTAAATCTGTTCGACAACTTTGAATTTATAGTATCTGTTTTTGAATTCTGTAATTGCTTTACTAGTTCTGTTTCATTGTTTGAATTAGTTGTGTAGTAATATTAATAGTTTTGTAGTTTAACTTGTTTGAGATAGAAGTATTACTGTTTGATTTAAATTGGTTGTGACTGTGGTGTATTGTTGCTTAGTAGATCTTTTGTGCTAGTGGTAATTTCTTATCTGTCACAGTGTGTATCAGCGTAGTAGCATACCTGTTTGACCCTGTGGTTTGTGGTTGTTTGGTTTAACCTTTAGGTGAGATTTGATGGTTGTTTAGATCAGTAGAATTAAAAGTTATAAATAAATCAGATAATACATGATTTTAGTAGTAGATAAAAGGGTGTTTGGATCTGGTAATAATTGGCTACTGTAGTTGTTTCTTAGCTGATATTTCTGCATGATTAGATTTCTTTAGGTATAGTTAGACTTTATTCTGCATATCTGTGATTGTTTACTTAGCTATTATCCTAGGTTCTGTGTTCATAAAGTGGTGTTTCTACTGTTTCACTGAATTGGTGTTGGTGCTTTGATGTTTTTCTTCATAAGTCTTCTCATATAGGATTAGATAGACCAGTTATGGCTTCAGTAGGTAGAATAATTTAGTAGAAGTCAATATTTAGTTTTAATACAAGTTCTGTTTGCATAAGTAGTTATATCATCAACATCTTTTCACTTTTCTAAACTGTTTTAGCAGCTCAACTGTTTCATTAGGTTCTCTTTAGTGCTCCATAGCTGCTCATCTATATTAACTTTTTGATCAAATTTTGGTTCTAATAAAGTTTTTGATATAAGCTTCTCATAACTAAGTTTGTTTCAGGGTTTGAGATTCATTTGTTAGATATTAATTAAGCTTGAAATCTGCTCATTGTCCTAAGTATTACCCTGCTCTCAGATTCATTACTCACTAGCCCAACTTTGGAAGCCTTTATCTAGCTGGTTACTTGAGCTTATTATATGATTTTTGGCTTCATGAGGAGCTAGTTGTACCAGCTTTCAGGATCTGTCTTTGGATTTCCAACTAGTGCTTGTTTGCATTGCTAATTTTGGCTCCACTTAAAGCTCGTTAATCATGCAAATTTGAGTAGTGAACCAGTGTTGGTGATTTGCTTAATAGCTGTTGTTTCTGCTTAATATAGCTGATTTCTTTGTTTATTTCAGCTTAATAAGTTAGTGTTTGGTTGCTTTTTAGCTTATTGCTTCTTTGGTTTTAGCTTATAGCTCCATTAAGTAGGCTGCAAGTAGTTTTTTTTAAGCTGCATTTCTGTTTGGATTTGTATAATGCCATAGTGTTTTTCTGATTGCTTATTTGGTTATTATAAGTTGATTTAGGTCTTTATTTGTGTGCTGAGCTGTTTCTAAGTTTTGTGGTAATTCTTGGTGCATAACTGCTTATACCTTTGAGCTTATTCCTATTGCTTATTTGAGATCTGTGGCAATCTAAGTAAAACATTGATATTAAATCTGTTCATTTGAGCTTATTAGTACCTAATCTTCATCTGTTTTTAGCCACTCATCAATTTTCAGCAAGTGCTTATTAATAAGCACTTGCCAATAAGCAGTTTTTAGCTAAATAGCACTTCTCTTGCTTATTTTTCTTCAAAAATTTTATTTTAAGTTCTTTTTATTATTTTAGAATTTCTGGAATTTTTCCAGATTTTTCCAAGGCTTTTTACTATTTTTCTTATTTTCTTTTGATTTTATTCAATTTTTAATTAGATTTTAATTACCAAAAATTCATAAAAAGTAATAAAAAGGTCTGAAAATATTTTTAGAATTTCTTTTATAATATTTTAGAATTTTTAGAATTTAATTTTCATTTTTCCAAGTTATTTTTCTATTTTTCTTTATTTTTAATTCATTTTTAATTCCAAAAATAGAAAATTAATTCTAGAAAATAAATTAGTAGTTTAAGATTTTTAGAAAATATTTTCAAGTTCGTAGGATAATTTTTCGATATACGTTACGTTTTAAATTTTACGGTTGCGTTTCCGTTTTTACGTTTTTCATTTCGGTGCATAATTAGCTTGTACTCTTTGCATGCTTTATCATTGTTTGTGAATAATTGAATTTCTTGATTGCTATTTTCACTCTATCATTTTTTCACTATTCACTTACACTACACGATTCCCAATTTGATAATTCGGATTTTCCATTCGAGCCTTCGTTGGGAGAACGACCTGAGAAATACTTTCACTAGTATTTCTTTGGAATATAATTATACTATAATTGACACGAATCAAATAACCTTGCCCCCTTGAAGATCAACATACTTGGATGGAGATTAGAGATGAATCGTCTTCCCACCAGCAATTTACTCCTCAGGCGAAACATCCCAATTCCATCCTTAATCTGTCCCCTATGCAACTCTCATAATGAAACATCACAACACCTCTTCATATCATGACCATTCTCAGACGCTCTATGGACCTTCCTTTTGTCTTGGTGCAAGATTCCATTGAGCAAACCCTCCCATGCCAGAGCTTTATTTGAGATACACAAGAATCCAATGATCAGCTCCAAGAAGTCTCGGCTCATCAATCTAATCGTCCTCTCCAACATATGGACCATTTGGAAAATCCGGAATGAATGCATCTTCTCCAACAAGCCGTCATCCATACAATACGCTACCAAAGAGCTCAAATCTAACAGTTTTCTATGGTTGACAAATAGATCGAATGCTCCCCGTTTAGAGTGGTCAAATTGGTGTAACTTTAACTTTTAGTTTTTACTTGTTTTTGTACTCTCCTTTCCTAGCTCCTTGCTAGTTTTTTCAATAAATATCGAATGTTAAAAAAAATGTCTTCAGTGAGCTTTCAACTCCACGGATAATATTTGTTAGTAAGGATAGTTTTTAGATAGGCTTTATTTATACATGTTAGTATATTAGCACACAAAGAGATACAATTAGCACTTACTATTATAAAAGGATTAAAGAAATAATAGTAATTCACCCTCCATGTTCTTCTCAAACTCGTCACGCATGATCTTATGATATCATTGTACATTTCAGGACGAGATGAGTTTAATATAGTGTTATCCACGTATATTTTGAACAATGAGGTAATGTGAATTTTATTATTTCATGAAAAGTGTGTTATCCACCAATCTCATGGTTAAACATGATATGGTTTTAGAGATCAACTAGTCTTGGAGATTGTACTACATATCTCCTTGTTGATTTAAACCATTTTAGATAGACACTTTTCATGACCTTTATACTAATACTAGCAAAGAAAGATCTCAGGAAAACTACCTGCACACCTAATCATGTATAAAGGGGGTTTTGAGAAAACTTACCTTAACCTATGATGTTATCCTCGTTGTTATGCTTAGAGAGATGAGATAAATCTTGAATTATCTGTCATCATTAGTGCTTCCATTGAATAGATTCTTTGTCGGATTTCAAATTGATTCTCAAGCATAACTATCTAGTAAGATAAGATTCAAACATTTGGTCCCCAATATCTCATGGGTCCAAGGTTGTTAGTGTTGAACATCTCATGCATATCATGCATTTGGCTTGGATGGTGGAATGGAGGACAAATTTCCCATGGTAAATAACTTTGTTGTTGACGGTTGTTCCAAATTACTGGATAGTTACTTGGATAGCTTCGTCTCATAAAGTTACCTCTCGGTAGAGGAGTTCTTTCTCGAGGTTTGGGAGTATTAGTTCTTTTAGGAGGAGGAGGAGTGTTTGATCTACGATCAACTTTACTAGGACCAAGTTTAGGAGACGACACAGGTTTGTAGAACCATTTTACTTCTTTTATACTAGCCACAGGTATTTCAACATTGTTAACTACTATATGACTTGGTTTGGGACTAAGAGGATTTTTTAAGATTGACCCTATTTTGACTCTTGCAGATGACGGATCCACGGTACCACTAAATTTAGTGGTGCCGTCATTCCCTAAACTAATCTCCTCTGATTTTACAAATTTTACTTGTTTAGTTTCACTAGTAGATGCTTTATTTGGGTCAAATCCAAGACCCGCTCCTGCATGTTCACTATACCTAATGTTTTCAAGCATATCATTAAGTGCTTGTGTTCCTTTTTCAAACTTAACAATTTTAATGACGTTTTCTTTGAGTTTTTCATTTTCTATTTTAAGATCTATATATGACTTACATCCAACATCTATTTGCTTATTTTTCTCAATTCTTTTAAGTTGATCTCTTAGTTCTAAGATTTGTAATTCAAGTTCATGTAGTGTTGCTTTTAGCGTTTTGTTCCTAGTTATGATTTTAGTACTTACCTCACATAATTTATTATATTCATCATATAGCATATTATCATCTATTGACGAATTATTATCACTATAGTAAGAGTCGGAATGTACCTCGTTAGAAGCTTGAGCCATGAGACATGCTTCACCATCAGGCTTCTCCTCTTCTTCTTCACCACTATCACTCCAAGAACCTCCTACAAAGGCTCTTTGGTTTTTTAATCTTGGTGGCATGGGACATTCTCCAATGAGGTGGTTTGGGTCTCCGCATCTAAAACACTTCCTATCGCTCTGTCCTCTATTATCATCTTGGTTCTTAGAGAATGGCTTCCTCACGTCACGAGATTTCCTAGTAGATCTACCTCTTCTTCTAAAGAACTTCTTAAAGTTTCTAACTGCTAGTGCATATTCTTCGTTTTCACTATCGGAATCCGAATTTTCATCATCACTAGACTCTTTCTTGCTTTCAATGCTAGAGACCTAACTCTCCCACTTACACCCTTGACTATGTCTGAGTCCTTCTTGATTATCATTTCATGAAATTTCAAGTTACTTATTAGTTCATCAAGTGATAGTGTCGCCAAATTCTTTGATTCTTCAATGGCGGTGACCTTTGCTCTCCATTTGGGATATAAGGCCCTAAGAAACTTCCTAACATAGTTCTTGCTAGAATAACATTCATCAAGAGCTTTAAGACTAGTAACAATAGTATTAAATCTAGCAAATGCACTATCTATTGTTTCATTTTTTTGGGATGGAAAATTGTTCATATTGTTGAACAAGAAGATCAATCTTGTTCTCTTTGACTTGATTATTACCTTGATGTGTGACGAACAAAGTTTTCCAAATTTCTTTTGCCATATTACACATAAAAATTCTTTCAAATTCCTTTTTCGTCAAAGCATTATAAATTACCATTTTAGCCTCATCATTTTTGGCTTGTTTTCTTTTAAGATCATCGCTTTGTTGATCATAAGGAATAATGTTATCCTATTTAGTAATAGGATATTTTTCAATAGGTTGAAAGTCACCATCGGTAATTACATGCCAAAGATCAATGTCTTTTGATTTCACATACGTTTCGAATCTTGTTTTCCAATAAATAAAACAATCGGTTTCAAAAAGGGTGGTCTTTGCATAGATTTCCCTTCTTGATATTTGTCAAAATCCATTGATCGATTCAAGTTTTAAAATACAGTTTACTTTAAAAACTTGCCTATCGTAGCTCTGATGCCAATTGTGGGAAATTAGAAGGGGGTTGAATAGTTTACCGACTTGTTTCTTTAGTTATAAAAATTTATCTTTGAAAAACGTAGATTCAATTGTATGTAAAGTCACTCAACACCAATATGAACACAACACTATATTAATACTAATATGCAATAAGTAAGTTATTGGCTCCAAACGGTCAACTAAGTTGACCAGGTGATGGTCAACAAGGTCAAACAGCCTAAGACTCAATCTCCGTAGAAGTATAGGGTTTTCCCGGGTCGTTATGTCCCGACGAGGTGTGATGGTATAAAAACGGGTTTGTGATCGGGTGAATTTGAATGGGAAGGGGTTTGAGTGATTTGTATGATTACACTAAGATATGAGGAATGAAAATAACTTAGAAACACTATACAAACAATTACTGATGATCAGATATACTAAAAACGTGAGCTAAGTCTAAAAACGCGTTCGTTTGATTTATAACTACGTTAACATACGAAATAAAACGCGAGTTTTAGAGAGATAAAATACTTACGGACATGAAAATTACATTTTTACAATCCTAATGATAAAAGAAAATTTTTAGAAAAAGAAAATTAAATTTTACACTATTTAATTAATTACTATTAATTAATTACCATTTAATAACTAATTAATTATATTTAAAATACACTAATTATGAATTTAAGCTAGAAAAATGAAAATTTAATTCTAAAAACTCTAAAATAATATAAAAGTAATTTTAAAACTAAAAATATATTTTTCCTACTTTTTCTCTATTTATTATTAATTAATTAAGATTTAAATACTAATTAAAATAATTAAATTAAAAGAAGAATAGCAAATGAACAGTAAAAATCCTAAAACTTTTTCTAAAAATATTTTATGACATTTAAAACCTAGAAAAAATATAAAAACATAGGAGTACTTAATAAAAACTATTTGTACTATTTAATTATCTAATATTAATTAATTATTAATAAAACTAATATTAATTATAATAAATACTAAATGAAAAGGGAAAAATCTGAAATTATTTCTACAAATACTTTAATATACTGGGAATTTAAGAAAAATATAAAAACAGATAAGTACTTGACAAAAATTTAAAAAGAAAAATTAAAAAAAACTAAATTATATTAAATAGAAGCTATCACTAGAAATTAAATTTGGCTTTTCTGAATTTTTATTTTACAAAACTACTTTTACAATAAAAAGAAACAACTTTTACAAAGGGACTTGTCTTGGAGCTTATTAATAAGCAGTGTGCAAGGAAATAAGCTCAACAATTGAGCTTATCAAGCTTAAATGAGTACTTTAAGCTCAAATAAGCTATCCAGTGAACAAAAGCTAGAAAATAAGGTGGAACCAACTTAATGGGACAGAAATGAAGTTAAATCAACAAGCTAATTCAAACTTAATAAGTCAAAAAGACAGAATAAGCACATCCACCTCTGCCATTGATCCAAACAGGCCAAGAATGGCACTTTGCAGCCCTAGGTGGGGCCCACAGGGTGTGTTCAAAGGCCAAACCATATGGTCATCTAAAAAGGTAGCCTGAGGGGCTTTCCAAAGAGCCCTGTTTCAGGCCAAGAGCTCAAAAGATAAACTGGATAGGAGCTTGAGAATTTGGGCTTAGAAGTGAGCAAAATGAGTTAGGACTAAGCTACTTATGCACAATGATCACAAAGGCTCAGACAAAAGCAAAAACTAGCAAAAATGATCCAAACAGACCTGAAAACAACTTTATAACAATAATCAACAACCAGGACATCAAATAGAAATATGAAATCAACAAGCTCAGTGCATAGTGATGCACCAGCAGAAACAAGGATCAAGAGGCAAGTCTAGAACACAAAATAAGCTAGGAAATAAGCACAAAAGGGCAATATGAGGGTACAGATAACAAGTCATCCTAAGAGGCTTCTCAGATCAATAAATGTCAAAGAAAATTGTCCACAAATGAACAAGATACCTTCAATAGAAAAACGGGTCAAATTGTAAACACTGGGTGCAGGGCTTATGCATGTCCACACAGGCCACTTTGAGCTCTTGCAGAAGCTCAAATAAAAATCTTAAAAATAAGAAAACCATAGATTCTTGTAGTCCAGCTGGCATATTTCACCCAAAAGAAATTTCAAATCCTAAGTCTAAACACTAACTTCATGAAAAATCATTCAAGTTTTGGGTTTCTACTAAAACTATGCATTTTGACTTTTGGATATTTGTGAACCATTTGACTTTTGGAGATTTGTGAACCATTTGACTTTCATGAAGTTTGATCCTACCTAGTACACTGAATATGATATATTATCCTAGAATAGGACTAGGTTAAGTTATCTTAACAAGTTTTATAACTAAAATTAAGTTCATACTACTTAAATCCCTAACAGTTATGCCATTAGGAGGAATGAAAAGCAAATTTGACTTTTAATGAACTAACCTATGTATTTTATGCAGTAACTAACCTAGACTAACCTAATATGAACTATTAGTACAGTTAAAACAATAACCTAACAACTAGAAAACCATGATCAAGCTTAATCCAAACACTGCATAAGCAACTATCATGAAATTTTGATGAAGCAACAAACTGATTTAACCAAGTACACCATCATTTAAGCTGATATTATGATCAAATACATTGATATAAACCAGAGACACAGTTCACAAACAATAAAACACCACAGGATCACATATATTAGTTTTTGACAGATATGAGAAAGTTAAAACAATAAAATTATGCAAACTACTAATATATGATGAGGTCTACTAGAACAAGCTAAAATATGACTAAACTGAACAACTGAAACAATAGATAAGCATTTAGATCACAGACAAACACTAACATACATAGAAAATTAAGCAAATGTGGAAAATAACTGAAAATTAGATTGAGACTGACAATAGGTCCAAAGCTTAAACACAAGAGGGAATGTAAGATTGGAACTGATAGAGCTTAAGAAACATAACTGAAAGGTCCTAAGGGTCTTCATTATTCAGTTCTGAATGAGCAAATGCTTATTTCTCTTTAGCCTTTGACCACAGTTGACTTTTTGTGGGATTTTGAGTATTTGAGAATAAGCAGTACCAACAAGATGTACAACTTACCAATAGCTATGAAAAGCTAAGATAAGCTGTATTACTGACTCAAGCTTGTGACAGCTCATGAAATCAAGTCCAACATACATACAATCTTAAACCTTAATTTAAAATTTAACTGTGAAAGTGGATATATAAGAAACTAAATCATATTACTTTAAAAGTGATTATATAACTGAACCAGAAGATTACAAAGCTTAATTTTGAAATATTACATTAATTCAAACTTAATTCGACTTTAAATTACACTAAGAATTACTAAAATTAACTAACTAACTAAATCCCTTCTCTGCCTCTTTCTTCCTCTTTTATACTCATCCTTTGGGGTTTCCAGACCCACTTGAGCTTTTTCATCAATAACTTGAACCCTTGGATCACTTGGGATGATCCTAGCCTTTAATCCATTTAGGCGGGAAAATTGTTTTGCTAGTTGGGGACTGATAACTTTGTAGCAGGGGGTGGGTTTTGTTGTTTAATGGAGGAAAGTAAGTGTAGGGTGGAGTGTGGCAGGGGAGTGTGATGATGGTGTTGGCTTATGAGGGTGTACCAGGCTATGGCAGGCACAGGGTCACGGGTTGGAAAAGGGAGGCAGGGTTTGACTTGTGGTTTGACTGAGGGAATATTAAAACGGGGGGAGTGATATTTGTGGGAGTGGATTGGGCTGATTTGGTGGTGGCTAAAGGAGTAGGATGGGTGGGCTTGGTTTTTGGGTGGATTAGTTATTTGGTTGGATTTGTTTTGGTAATGGTTTTGTTTTAGGTAAAATAACACAAGGACCATATTTGTAAAAATCTGAAAATCAAGGGGCTGGTTTTGTCATTTTTCCATAGTTATCACAAGGGCTAAAGTTGATAACTTCAATAACCCAGGGACCCAAAATGTAATATTTCACAAATAAACACCCAGGGACCATTTTTGTAAATTTCCAAACCCCGGGGACTAAAATTGCCATTTCACCAAACTTTCATTCCAAGGACTAATCTTGCCAAAATAAGTAACCACAGGACCATAAATGCTTTTTCTTCCAAAAATTTCCCACCAGGGACCAATTCTGTCAATTTCTGAAACTCCAGGGACCAAAACTGTAAATTCTCAAAACTTTTCAAATTTTTCACCAAAGGACTAAATATGACAATTTATGATTTCAAAAGGACCTTTGGTGACTTTTCTTTAAAAATATGTGCTCATGGACTATTTTTGACATTTTATGAAAGTTGGGGGACTGAAACTGCCAATTTTGTAAACTTTGTACGTTTTTCATTTGTTTTTACTCATTTTGCATCTAAAACATATAAAACACAATTTTGAAATATTTTCAGTGTTTTGATGCATTTCTGAGTGTTTTTGTATGTTTTGCAGTTCAGATTTGACCAAAAATGATGAGTGTTTGAGCACTCATCAATCCCCCACACTAAACTATTGCTAGTCCCTAGCAATAAACAGTTTTGAAAACTTAATGGATTTTAATCTCTTTACCAAAATCCATTACTTCTGGAGTAGCCAAATGTACCAGTTCAAGTAAGAACTATGGTCCACTTGATAACCATGTGATTTTGAGCAAACCACCATCTGTCAACGGATTTGATTTGTCTTTACCAAAAGCCGTTTGCTCCCGGACTAGCCAACTCTTGATGGACAAAGTCAACATCTTGGTGAGCTGATTACCAATTATGGTTTTTCCACTGCATTTACCACAAGCTATAATCTTGAGGGCTAGCCAGCTCATTCACTTTTTTTGGATATGACGAGCTGATATACCATACAATTTTGGGCAAATTGCAAGCCATCAACGGATTTGATATATCTTTACCAAGAGCCGTTTGCTCCTGGATTAGCCAATCCTTTTGTCATTTAGACATGGCGAACTGATAACCACAAAAATTTTGAAGCACAAGTAAAAAAAAATTTAAAATTTTTTGCCAAAAACGGGGGTACTAGATGGTAAAATGTGATCAAATTCGCTAGAATTTCCCCCCACACTTAGAATTGAATATTGTCCTCAATATTCAAAGTCTCGGCTATTATGCCGACACTTTGAACATAAAAGGGCAACATTACAAGCTAAATGTGGAAACACAATTTTGTTTTTCACTTTATTTATAACCACAGTAGGGGTAATTCCCCCACACTTAGGGTGAAAACCCTATAAGCATGCTACTATTTTTGTTTATCGAGTCGCTAGCTTGACTCGACCCCGAATTCATTTGTCCTTGGGGAAGCATGATGTGGAAGAGACAATCTCCATCGGACTTTCATTCAAGATGTTTAGACAAACATTTGAAGCACGTGAAAGTTCCACACCGATGAGATATAATCCCGGCTTTAAATAGTATAAACTATAAGTGGTGATGCCGGGGTCAAAGATAATGTCTTCATTCCCGAAGGAGTGAAGAACAGGAGAAGTCACCCGGTAGGTGAAGAAGAGAAAGAAAGTCATGATAAACATCATGACTAACTCATCATCATCCTCAGGAAAATTCATAGATTCATCATCATGAATTTCATCATTTAAGCTCATGTGATCAAGACATATCCCGAGTGTATCTAGATCAAAGTAGAAGTTATCATACTCTGGTGGAGATATGATATGAGTGAGTTCACAGGAGAACTCATCAAATGTGAATGAATCATATTCTGAATTGATGAGCGTGAGTTCATAGGAGAACTCATCGAAGGCAAATGATTCATAATCAGGGAGAGAATTATGAGAATGAGAAGTGGTACTGCAACTAATCTTCTCTCCCATAGGATCAAAAGTAAAGGCTTCAAACTCCGAAATAGGATCATTGGAGAAAATGTCACTATCCTTAATGGGGATAGGAGATGAAATAGGTTTCTCTTTGAAAGCCTCGATTTTTGAAATGAGGAGATTGACATTCAATAATGTTGCATGAAGTGCTTCATCTTTGATTTCAGTGTCAGTCTCATCATTCACTTCTTCTAAGCTGACTAGCTCAGAAGGTAATTCTTCCATAAAACTGATGTCTCCACAAGATAACGAATCGTCATCATTAGAATCGGAGAACATCTCAACATCATCATTCGGGAAGACAAGAGGAGGAGGGATATCACACATATGATCAAAAGTTCCTTGTGACTCTCTTGGGATTGGGACAAGGTTCTCAACACTAGACTTTATGAATTCGTCTGATTCCTTTTTAGGAACAGTGTTAAGATGCTCATCCCCCATGCTTAGAGAGTGAGTGGGAACCTCGGGCGTGATAACAACAGACTGAGGGAGTTTAGAAGTACTAGCAGTTATGGAATCTTCAAGTTCCATTTGATCAACGGCTAGTGACTCTGTCACATTATTTTCTCCCTGATTTTCAATGGAATGAACTACAACTGATGAATCTGATGAATCTTTTTGAATAATAACAATGTTATCTTCATCATCATCACTGTCATCATCGTCATCATATAGACCAGCATAGCGAAGATTGGCACGTATTTTAGCCGCTCTTTGCTCAGCAAGCAATTCTTCCATGCTCATTTCGTTTCTAGCATCTCGTTCTTCAGCAAGTAATTCTGCCATTGATTTCTCACGAGAATCTTGAAAAGATGTAGTAGCCAACTCCTCCTTAAGTTTTTGCACAATTTCAAGAGCCTCTAGTAAAAGGTCTTGCTCGGTATCATGAGGAGTTGCTTGGATCATTTGGTACTGTGGAGGTTGGTCTTGAAATGAATAGTCATAATTGTTACAAGGAAATGGATTCCTTGTTTGACAATTAGAACTGCCGTGAGGACCTCCACAGTATTCACAACAGTAAAACCGATGTGGCTGTGAGTCGTATGTGCTAGAGTCATAATTGTTATCAGGAAACTGCTCATAGACAAGCGTGTTGCCCGATTGACAATCAGAACTGTAGTGTGCGCCACCACAGTACTCACAACAGTAAATTTGTTGAGTCTGGTTTGGTGAATTGTATGGATATTGGTCATAACCAAAATTTTGACTATTTTGACAATCAAAACCTTGGTGAGGACCTCCACAATATTCACACGAAAATTTTGGTGTATTTTGATACGAAGCATCATTTTGATTTGGATAATATGATTCTTACTCGTATGAATGCGATGGGTAATTGGAAAATTTTGAAGAGTCATAGAATGAGTTCTGATTAGGATCATAAGCAAATGAATTCCTCGAACCACAAAACAAACAACTTCCGTCTCGAATATCATTACCACATTGTTCACATGTACACCAACGACATGGTGAACCAAAAAGCGGCTCACCACAACCAACACAAGGAATAAAATCTGGAGGTGGGACAAGTGGTATGCTCTGAGAGCTAGGAAATTCCACCACTTCCGTTATGGTCTCGGGTTTTTGTTCTTGATGAACGTGAAGATTAGGTAAGTCGTTCTTTTCAGTCACTGCCCTAAGCTCTTTATGTTTGCTTGACGACCTTATAACCTTATATCGTGAAAGGTCAGGATTGATTCTTGAAGGTTTAGGAGCAATTGTGAGCTTAGATTTTTGTACAACCGTAGGTTGGACGTATTTAGCACTTCCATCGTCAGAGGGAAGTACAGGGTCCTTTGTCATCTCGGTTTCTTGTTCCATTTCCCTCACCGGAGAGGGAATAGGAATCGATGGTCCATCATAATCAACACGACATCTCGACATTTTTGACAAGGCCTGAATTTTTTCAATTTTGCTCTTAAAGGCCCTTTGTTCAAAGAAATCGTCATCGAGAGATGCCATTAGAATCAATTATAGGACAAGTGGAAGAAGTTAGAATCAAAAGGATAGAGGGTAAAGGGATGAAGAATCAAAAAGGTAGGAGGCTAAAGATGGATATTTTTGGGATTTTTGATAAACATTTTATAAGAAAGAAAATCTTTTTGTGTTTTTGTGTTCGTTGAAAACTAATTTTTAAAAAGTTTTCGGGAAACTTTTTTGTTTTTATAATAAGAAAATATGAACAAAGGATGGTAAATATACAATGAGTGTATATCCAGATTCACTAATCTGTAAAACCGTTTAGAATAATGCGCACAACCTCCCCGGCAGCGGCGCCAAAATTTGATTGGCTCCAAACGGTCAACTAAGTTGACCAGGTGATGGTCAACAAGGTCAAACAGCCTAAGAGTCAATCTCTGTGGAAGTATAGGGTTTTCCCGGGTCGTTATGTCCCGACGAGGTGTGATGGTATAAAAACGGGTTTGTGATCGGGTGAATTTGAATGGGAAGGGGTTTGAGTGATTTGTATGATTACACTAAGATATGAGGAATGAAAATAACTTAGAAACACTATACAAACAATTACTGATGATCAGATATACTAAAAACATGAGCTAAGTCTAAAAACCCGTTCGTTTGATTTATAACTATGTTAACATACGAAATAAAACGCGAGTTTTAGAGAGATAAAATACTTACGGACATGAAAATTACATTTTTACAATCCTAATGATAAAAGAAAATTATTAGAAAAAGAAAATTAATTTTTACACTATTTAATTAATTACTATTAATTAATTACCATTTAATAACTAATTAATTATATTTAAAATACACTAATTATGAATTTAAGCTAGAAAAATGAAAATTTAATTCTAAAAATTCTAAAATAATATAAAAGTAATTTTAAAACTAAAAATATATTTTTCCTACTTTTTCTCTATTTATTATTAATTAATTAAGATTTAAATACTAATTAAACTAATTAAATTAAAGAAGAATAGCAAATGAACAGCAAAAATCCTAAAACTTTTTCTAAAAATATTTTATGACATTTAAAACCTAGGAAAAATATAAAAACATAGGAGTACTTAATAAAAACTATTTGTACTATTTAATTATCTAATATTAATTAATTACTAATAAAACTAATATTAATTATAATAAATACTAAATGAAAAGGGAAAAATCTGAAATTATTCCTACAAATACTTTAATATACTGGGAATTTAAGAAAAATATAAAAACAGATAAGTACTTGACAAAAATTTAAAAAGAAAAATTAAAAAAAAAACTAAATTATATTAAATAGAAGCTATCACTAGAAATTAAATTTGGCTTTTCTGAATTTTTATTTTACAAAACTACTTTTACACTAAAAAGAAACAACTTTTACAAAGGGACTTGTCTTGGAGCTTATTAATAAGCAGTGTGCAAGGAAATAAGCTCAACAATTGAGCTTATCAAGCTTAAATGAGTACTTTAAGCTCAAATAAGCTATCCAGTGAACAAAAGCTAGAAAATAAGGTGGAACCAACTTAATGGGACAGAAATGCAGTTAAATCAACAAGCTAATTCTAACTTAATAAGTCAAAAAGACAGAATAAGCACATCCACCTCTGCCATTGATCCAAACAGGCCAAGAATGGCACTTTGCAGCCCTAGGTGAGGCCCACAGGGTGTGTTCAAAGGCCAAACCATATGGTCATCTAAAAAGGTAGCCTGAGGGGCTTTCCAAAGAGCCCTGTTTCAGGCCAAGAGCTCAAAAGATAAACTGGATAGGAGCTTGAGAATTTGGGCTTATAAGTGAGCAAAATGAGTTAGGACTAAGCCACTTATGCACAATGATCACAAAGGCTCAGACAAAAGCAAAAACTAGCAAAAATGATCCAAACAGACCTGAAAACAACTTTATAACAATAATCAACAACCAGGACATCAAATAGAAATATGAAATCAACAAGCTCAGTGCATAGTGATGCACCAGCAGAAACAAGGATCAAGAGGCAAGTCTAGAACACAAAATAAGCTAGGAAATAAGCACAAAAGGGCAATCTGAGGGTACAGATAACAAGTCATCCTAAGAGGCTTCTCAGAGCAATAAATGTCAAAGAAAATTGTCCACAAATGAACAAGATACCTTCAATAGAAAAACGGGTCAAATTGTAAACACTGGGTGCAGGGCTTATGCATGTCCACACATGCCACTTTGAGCTCTTGCAGAAGCTCAAATAAAAATCTTAAAATTAAGAAAACCATAGATTCTTGTAGTCCAACTGGCATATTTCACCCAAAAGAAATTTCAAATCCTAAGTCTAAACACTAAATTCATGAAAAATCACTCAAGTTTTGGGTTTCTACTAAAACTATGCATTTTGACTTTTGGAGATTTGTGAACCATTTGACTTTCATGAAGTTTGATCCTACCTAGTTCACTAAAAATGATATATTATCCTAGAATAGGGCTAGATTAAGTTATCTTAACAAATTTTATAACTAAAATTAAGTTCATACTACTTAAATCCCTAACAGTTATGCCATTAGGAGGAATGAAAAGCAAAGTTGACTTTTAATGAACTAACCTATGTATTTTATGCAGTAACTAACCTAGACTAACCTAATATGAACTATTAGTACAGTTAAAACAATAACCTAACAACTAGAAAACCATGATCAAGCTTAATCGAAACACTGCATAAGCAACTGTCATGAAATTTTAATGAAGCAACAAACTGATTTAACCAAGTACACCATCATTTAAGCTGATATTATTATCAAATACATTGATATAAACCTGAAACACAGTTCACAAACAATAAAACACCACAGGATCACATATATTAGTTTTTGATAGATATGAGAAAGTTAAAACAATAAAATTATGCAAACTACTAATATATGATGAGGTCTACTAGAACAAGCTAAAATATGACTAAACTGAACAACTGAAACAATAGATAAGCATTTAGATCACAGACAAACACTAACATACATAGAAAATTAAGCAAATGTGGAAAATAACTGAAAATTAGATTGAGACTCACAATAGGTCCAAAGCTTAAACACAGGAGGGAATGTAAGATTGGAACTGATAGAGCTTAAGAAACATCACTGAAAGGTCCTAAGGGTCTTCATTATTCATTTCTGAATGAGCAAATGCTTATTTCTCTTTAGCCTTCGACCACAGTTGACTTTTTTGTGGGATTTTGAGTATTTGAGAATATGCAGTACCAATGAGATGTACAACTTACCTATAGCTATGAAAAGTTAAGATAAGCTGTATTACAGACTCAAGCTTGTGACAGCTCATGAAATCATGTCCAACATACATACAATCTTAAACCTTAATTTGAAATTTAACTGTGAAAGAGGATATATAAGAAACTAAATCATATTACTTTAAAAGTGATTATATAACTGAACCAGAAGATTACAAAGCTTAATTTTGAAATATTACATTAATTCAAACTTAATTCGACTTTAAATTACACTAAGAATTACTAAAATTAACTAACTAACTAACTCCCTTCTCTGCCTCTTTCTTCCTCTTTTATACTCATCCTTTGGGGTTTCCAGACCCACTTGAGCTATTTCATCAATAACTTGAACCCTTGGATCACTTGGGATGATCCTAGCCTTTAATCCATTTAGGTGGGAAAATTGTTTTGCAAGTTGGGGACTGATAACTTTGTAGCAGGGGGTGGGTTTTGTTGTTTAATGGAGGAAAGTAAGTGTAGGGTGGAGTGTGGCAGGGGAGTGTGATGATGGTGTTGGCTTATGAGGGTATAGCAGGCCATGGCAGGCACAGGGTCACGGGTTGGAAGAGGGAGGCAAGGTTTGACTTGTGGTTTGACTGAGGGAATATTAAAACAGGGGGAGTGATATTTGTGGGAGTGGATTGGGCTGGTTTGGTGGTGGGCCAAGGAGTAGGATGGGTGGGCTTGGTTTTTGGGTGGATTAGTTATTTGGTTTGGATTTGTTTTGGTAATGGTTTTGTTTTAGGTAAAATAACACAAGGACCATATTTGTAAAAATCTGAAAATCAAGGGGCTGGTTTTGTCATATTTCCATAGTTATCACAAGGGCTAAAATTGATAACTTCAATAACCTAGGGACCCAAAATGTAATTTTTCACAAATAAACACCCAGGGACCATTTTTGTAAATTTCCAAACCCCGGGGATTAATGATACGTGGGAATCGCACCAGGCTTTACCTCTCAAGGGATCTTGAGAAGCTTACAACCCCCACCAGGCAGTGTACCTGATCGTTGTAGTATAGTATAGTGACAAGTACCGGGGGATTGATCGTTCAGCTAGGAATAGTGTCGCTAGGATTAGAAAACCTAAATACTAGTTCTAAAGGTGAAGGAAGATTATTTTTTTTGTATTTTTATATTTTTTAGAAAGCAATTTAAAATCTCGGGTTTGAAGGATTTGGGCGGAATTAGTTGCTAATCAACTAACCCAATACTAAGATGCAATCAAAATAAAATACTAAAAATGAAAATAAACTAAATTATACTAAAGTTGTGAGCAGTAATTGGAGAAAATGTGTTTACTTAGATTTCACTACTCCCTAGACATCTTTTACACGTTAATTACTTGTTATAATTGTATGGATGACGGATCGTATTCCTTAATACTATTCATGGGGTGGCACACTTAACTCCCCAATTCTATGAGCTCTTATCTCCTCCTACACCATGCCCAGTACAACTATAAGCTCTTATCTCCTCCTACACCATGCCCAGTACAACTATAGGGATTGTAAACAGTGGCTCATGCATTAAATACAACCAATAAAGACCTAGTGCCCGTCGGTTCATATTTCTTAAGACGTTCAAGCATGTTACCAATTGGAGATCTGCCAGTTTTCTTAAGCCTAACATATAAATCATTCATCCAAGACAAGAATAAACAAGTAATCAACACATAATTAACATCTAGGTTTCATTAGATCTAAGCAAACACAAGATAGATCTAGCCTAGCATGATGGAATTAAGACAAGAACAAGATATAGACAACCAACACATAGACATATTGACTGAATTAAAGGAACACTTATCTTGATTACACATGCAAGGTATCAAGGGGTTGGAACCCTTGAAAAACCTGTAAAGTTACACCAAAATCGTACTTAGGGTTTCTCCCCAAAACTTCTCTTTTCTATGTGAAAAATTAGAAACCTATATATAGGAAAAGGGGTCTGACGGCGTCAAGACAAAGCTTGTGACGCCGTCACCTCGCCGCCAAAACTATTCTTGGACTGCCTTGATCTACATTTGACGCCGTCAAGACTTAATCATTTCTAGGCCGTCATGACTTTTACTCTTGACGCCCTACCTTCATGACGCCGTCAAATCTCTCTGGACCGTCATGGGAACATCGGGTCCTCCCATCCTTCCTCTTCGTATTGTGCCAACCCCTCAAGAACTTTCCAGCCCTCGTGAATGCTAAGTCTATTTAGCCTGCCCTTGGCTGCGTAATCAATGGCTCTCCTTGTTTGATAGTCAACTTTATTGTAAAAGATTTGGATCTGGAGCCATGGTTCGATGCCATGATGAGGGACTTTTCGGAGCAGGTCTTTATATCGAGTCCATGCTTCATAAAAGGTTTCATTTTGACGTTGTTGGAACATCAAGATGTCATTTCTAAGCTTAGTAGTTCTCCCCGGTGGGAAAAATTGAGCAAGGAAACGAGTGGTGAGATCATCCCATGTGGTGATGGATCCCGCGGGTAAACGCTCAAGCCATTGACTAGCTTGATCCCGTAGAGAGAATTGGAATAGGCGTAAACGGGTAGTCTCTCTAGTTTCAACACCTAGGTCTATGGAATCTACGATTTTGAGAAAGTCCTTAAGATGTTGGTTTGGATCTTCGGAACGAAGTCCATGGAATGCACATCCGCTTTGCACCAACCGGATGGTGTCAGATCGCAAGGGGGTCACATTGGCTCCGGTGAGCTCAATGGTGTTTCGGTAGCCTTGATGGCTAGGTCAGGAATACTCTCCTAAGGTTCGGGGCCTAAGGGGTTCTAATGGTGGGTTTTGTTGTGGTGGGATGACGGGTTCAAAGATGTTCCCGTTGTCCATGATGTTGGGTGGTTACAAACAAAGGCACAAAGAAATAAGATAGACTAAAGAAAACCTAAAAATAAAAATAAAATCTTACTAGAAAGGAATCTAGCAAGTAGACCTAATACAAAGAAATTCTAACCTAGACAATAACTATTCCCCAGGCTGCAGCGCCAAAAACTTGATACGTGGGAATCGCACCAGGCTTTACCTCTCAAGGGATCTTGAGAAGCTTACAACCCCCACCAGGCAGTGTACCTGATCGTTGTAGTATAGTATAGTGACAAGTACCGGGGGATTGATCGTTCAGCTAGGAATAGTGTCGCTAAGATTAGAAAACCTAAATACTAGTTCTAAAGGTGAAGGAAGATTATTTTTTTTTGTATTTTTATATTTTTTAGAAAGCAATTTAAAATCTCGGGTATGAAGGATTTGGGCGGAATTAGTTGCTAATCAACTAACCCAATACTAAGATGCAATCAAAATAAAATACTAAAAATGAAAATAAACTAATTTATACTAAAGTTGTGAGCAGTAATTGGAGAAAATGTGTTTACTTAGATTTCACTACTCCCTAGACATCTTTTACACGTTAATTACTTGTTTAATTGCATGGATGACGGATCGTATTCCTTAATACCATTCATGGGGTGGCACACTTAACTCCCCAATTCTATGAGCTCTTATCTCCTCCTACACCATGCCCAGCATAACTATAGGGATTGTAAATAGTGGCTCATGCATTAAATACAACCAATAAAGACCTAGTGCGCGTCGGTTCATGTTTCTTAAGACGTTCAAGCATGTTACCAATTGGAGATCTGCCAGTTTTCTTAAGCCTAACATATAAATCATTCATCCAAGACAAGAATAAACAAGTAATCAACACATAATTAACACCTAGTTTTCATTAGATCTAAGCAAACACAAGATAGATCTAGCCTAGCATGATGGAATTAAGACAAGAACAAGATATAGACAACCAACACATAGACATATTGATTGAATTAAAGGAACACTTATCTTGATTACACATGCAAGGTATCAAGGGGTTGGAACCCTTGAAAAACCTGTAAAGTTACACCAAAATCGTACTTAGGGTTTCTCCCAAAACTTCTCTCTTTTGTGTAAAAATTAGAAAACTATATATAGGAAAAGGGGTCTGACGGCGTCAAGACCAATTAGGTGATGCCGTCACCTCGCCGCCAAAACTATTCTCGGACTGCCTTGATCTACATTTGACGCCGTCAAGACTTAATCATTTCCAGGCCGTCATGACTTTTACTCTTGACGCCCTACCTTCATGACGCCGTCAAATCTCTTCTGGACCGTCATGGAATTTTGCTCTTGACGCCGTCAGGAAATTACTCTTGACGCCGTCACCTACTGTTCCCAGCATGGAAAATTAAGACTTTGGCGTTTTCTTCACTTTTATGCTCTAAAAATGTCCGAATTGCTTCCTTTTCCAGGTTTCACTCCCAAAGTACCTAAAATCACAAAAGAAACGATTTAGGGCAATATTTGATCAAATAAATTCGAATTCGGGCTTAAATGACCCCCTAAAAACGGATCATTTTTCGCCTCATCATATACCCTTACACTTGAGATTTTCTTGTCCTCAAGCAAATGCGCTTTTATTCTAGTCAAAATACAAGTTAGGGGTCATTTAACACTAATATAAAAGTGATTACAACAAATAATCGTTCCACTAAAGACCAATAGACAAGCACGAAGGTCATACACTAGCACCTCATAAATAGTGTTTAGATACTCACATCTCTCGGGTGTAATAAAGTGTAAATTACAAAATGGAAACGGAAGATATCTCTCACTACCTATCATAGCAAAATAGATTACCATAGGCTTCGGAAAGGATCAAACCTCCACCACATGGTGTAAGCACCTAAGATAAACTATCAAAGAGGTCTTTTAAAGGGTTGTAACGTTAGGTGTAGGGATATGAAATACACGGTTTTGTTGGATAAAGGAAGTTTTACTGGTGGCGAGTTAACAATCTTGGTTAATTACATGTACAATGTGGCGTTGCTAAGCCAAGACTAGACTCGACTTAAGCTAATAAATGAAAAATAACAAAAACATAAAATGAACATAGAATGAAAAGGGATGGTAGTCCGTATGTTTTTTCTCTTTTTTTTTTTTTTTTTTTTTTTTTTTTTTTGCATACACTCTTACCCTACCATCCAAAATAATACATCATAGGGAATGATAATTCCCCTTACACTTGAATCTTTACATACTTTACAAAAACCTAAACTAATGACTCGAATCAAGAAAATCAAAACACTTGGAGCACTTTTAAGATTAACGCACAATTGGGGGTAAAAAATGATGTTCTTCCCCATTACTCCATAAAACAAGTACTTTACCCATGAGTCCCAATCGTCCCAAAACAATATGTACAAGGATATGACTCGACTTAGCAACCATGTAATCAATTAGAAAGTTAACTTAGGGTTTAACAAATAACAATAATGCACTAAAAATGAGCGCATACACGGAAGGCTAAGGCGATTTGGTTGTACATTGGGGTGTAACAAATTCTTCCTTTAAGTAAAATGCTTAAAGTTAGAAACGAAAAGATAGGCTCGGAGGGGTGTACTAGGGGTTTCGTGTACTAAAAATGAGTACAACGCTAAGGGTTTGGGAAAAATTAGTTGACTTAACTAGCCAAGTAATATGACTTAAATGGTCAAGTAATTATAATACGGGTTTAACACAAGGGTGATCCTAATGCCTCTTATCATGTAGTAAATCCTACCACACGAATGTAGTCTCACTAGCGGTCTCGGGATGCATCACTAACGCAAGTTCTAGAATCTAAATGCTACCGGTACACTCATAAGCACTAATAGTAAATGCTTTTCCTATCAAATCTAAAGGCGAACCTCACATATTTGGGTGGAAAATTTTTCTGAATATACGGTTATGTGCTAGTCATACAATCTCCTATCCATGAGACGCTTGCTATGGCTAAAGTTTCACTCCTAAATGTTGTAAAAAATTTTAAATTTGGCGCTAAAATTGCACTAACAAGTATTTCTCATAGTTTTATTACACATCTACCATTGAACAAAACAAACTCAAGCGAAAGTGCATATGTAAGGTATCATATTTTTACCCTCCCCTTACACTTAAGATGAACATTGTCCCCAATGTTCAAGTAAAGAATGTAAAAGTGAAAAAGTAAAGAAAATGAAATCAAATACTCCCCTGATTCGCTCGGTATGGATAATAAGGTGGCCAGGTTAAATCTTCCTCCAAGAAAATGAACAATCAAAGCTTCTGTCACACCCCCAAAATCGGGTCCAGCGGAAGCATACGTGTAGCTGGGGTGTAACTCAATTGGTATTACAACACAAGTTCAAAAATGGTTTTCATTTCAATCATTTAGAATAAAATAGTTAAGTCAAAAATATTGTATTTACATTGTTGAAAGTAGTGCGGAAGTAGGCCCTTAAAAGTAGTTTAAAACGGTCCCCATATAAATAATCAGAGTCTTCTATGACCATGCCATGCCCTGCCAAAACCTCCAGTAGCGTGCCATAAGATTAAAACCTGAAAATACATGCTAAAGTGTCAACACGAGGTTGGTGAGTTCATAGAGTTCGTTTAACAAATAAAGTTTATAGAAAAATGATCACACAGCAAAGGCATCGTAAATCCACTCAGTTACAAGTCCCGCCATAAGAGACTTGTAACCTGTGTGTTCACAACCCACTGCTAAAATAGTTTAAGTCTAGTAGTCAAACACCCGTGGTCAATAATAAGTCAAGGCCGCTCCGAACAAGGGAGACTTTATAATGTTGCTCCGAACATGGGAGACTTCAAGTCACTCCGCCACCTAGGCAAAGAATTATTAGTCACTCCACCGACTTGGTGAAGAATTATTAGTCACTCCACCATGGCGAGATTTATTAGGATGCTCTGAACATGAGAGACTTTATAACGTTGCTCCGAACAAGGGAGACTTCATAGTGTTGCTCCGAACAAGGGAGACTTTAAGTCAAAGTACGTACGGTACATTAGTGTCAAAAGTTTAAGTCAAGTTCAAAAGTCAAGTCAAGTTCCAAAGTTCAAAACAAGTTCAAAAGTTCATAATAAAGTTCAAGTCAAAACCATGTTTAAAGAGTCAAGTAATAGTTCAAGTAAAAACGAGCATGTATTCTCCCCCAAAAGTTGACAAAACAATTTAAAAGAGTAGGGGCTATGACTCACCTGGTGCAATAGCTACGATGACAAAGTGGATACACAGAAATGAGGTTCGATCTCTAACCGCGACCTATAATGAACGAATGATACGATCTACTTAAATTATGAGGGGATGCGATGAATGTACATGCACATGAAGTCAATACCACTCGTAGTTTGAAAATAAGTGTTGGCGTTGAATTATAGTGTTTCCATAACTTAAGAGAATATGTGCTATTAGAAGTTGTCAAATATATATATATAGTTCGCCTAGTTTCAAAAGTGTATATCTTGGTCGTTTTAAGCTCGTTTTCTATGTTCTTTACATTCCCGGAATCGTGGGACAACATACTAACATATTTTTGATAAGTCGGGACGGCTAGATCAAGTTTTATGCCCAAAACAGCCCGTGACAACTGTTCATCAGCAAGCAGTTTTTCAGAAAACTAGTTTTCGTTGTTAAATTCGGAAAATCATATCTCCTTCGTTATTAACTCGTTTTAATCCGTTCTTTCGCCAAAAGTTTCGTTTTTGAAAGTATTTTCTAAATCTTTGGTCAAAAATTACCCACCACCTACTGATTTTCCCACGATTTCAAAATAAGGACAGTAGGTATAAATATAGTTTCAAAAATCATTTTCCTAGTTTCAAACTTGTTTCAACTTCAACCAAACCACTTTCAATCACCACAAATCTAGTCTAATCTTACCATACACCTTCTTAGGGTGTCATGGGTTCCTAAACATCATAAACCAAGTGGATCTAACAAGGATCTAACTATAATCCATTTCTAGAGTTCAAAAGTTATATATATATAAATGAGTGGTATATACTAACATATGCATGTAAACCTTGTATGAAATCATATGACCATAAAAATAACATGAAGAAATGATGAACAAGAGTTTGACAACTTACAAGAAAGATTAGTGAGCTTGTGATGATGAAAAACCAAAGAAACCTTGAGTTTTTAATACAAAACTCAAACAAAGACAACAAAAGGAACAATAAAATGGCTTGATCTTGGAAAATTTATTCTCCTTGCTCCTTGAACACCCTAGTTCGATCCACCCTTAAGAGAAAAGAGATAAAAGGTTTGCTTGTGTTTAGTAAAAATGATTTTTAGTGATAAAAATGGATGAAAAGTTTATTATATATCTAGGGACAAAAGTTTGGTAAACATTAAATTGAGTTGGTGAGATTAGCTCATTAGATGGCTTAGGAGGGGGGGGGGGGGGGCGGTTCACAAAGGAGAGAAAAGTGGGTTTGTGTTGGGTAATTATTTAGAGAGTTAATGGTAAGAATGTGTAGTATTAGTTGGTTTTAGGTTTTATCGGGTACCGGGTTTGCTAGAAATAAATTTTATCAAAGTTATTCGGAACATAATAAAGTCATAAAATTTGTAACAAATATGTTGGGTACAAGTATTGGGTGTTTGGATGATTATCGTTTAGTTTTTAAGAAAACCGTCGTAATTATAGTAGACGTACGATACGAATTAAATAAATTTCCAAAATAACGGGTAAATGAATTTTATAATTTTTGTATCATTATGATGAGTGTAAAAATGTCTTAGGACCATAGTTGGGATTGACGGATCAATTATTTAAAATAATAGCTCATAAGATAACGTTTCTTAGGTTAAAAATCGTATGTTTACAAAAATGACGCAACCCACGTAAAAATGACAAATTTTCTCCGGAGGTGAATAGTGTTTTATGAATAGTAAAATTTTAAAACGCTTCTCAGAATATCAAACTGACCTCAAAAATGATGAATAGTGATCGATGAATAGTAACTGATGAATAGTAAATGTGAAAATTCGGGAAAAGGCCAGAATTTACGAGTTGTGACAGTCTCTACCCCTTAAGGGAACTTCGTCCCGAAGTTCAGTTAACGTTGGTCTCAGAAGTGTTATAAAGGTGAAGATTCATGAGACGAAATGACCAGTTGACGTGCTTCCAGGCGGCGGTTCACAAGGTGAGGAAAAGTATAAGCGTTCTGACAACGAGGGTATACACACACATGAATGAAACATTCGGAAATTGAGTAGAGGATTTAATCCAGACAAAATTTTATTATAACCATTCTCAGTGTTGCAAAATTCATTTCTGAGTCGGATATAGGTAGTCAGCCTATGTCCCACTATCCCGAGTTGAATATAGGTGACTAGTCTATATTCCACCGAGGTTCCATGAATTTTGAAATACTCAGCTCAGTTATACTACCAAGACGTACAGAAAGACTAAGGCAGGTGACCAAACTCGACGTCAAATGATGAGACTATACAAGGAGAAACATAACAGGGTGACATATATGATACGTGAACATGCTCATATGAAAGACAATGATAGAGATCAATTAGAACAAATGAACATAATATACCAGATAATGAGACACAAATCTCATCACCTAAGTCAGCAACAAACCACAATGAGGCTTCAGCTTGGCAGGCAGGCACGTGACGGTCATAGGGTTAAGTTTTTCGTAAAAGTAGCTATAGTCTAGGTTTTAAAAACACTTAGTTCGCTATAGCCAGAGCTCTGATACCAATCTGTCACACCCCCAAAATCGGGTCCAGCGGAAGCATACGTGTAGCTGGGGTGTAACTCAATTGGTATTACAACACAAGTTCAAAAATGGTTTTCATTTCAATCATTTAGAATAAAATAGTTAAGTCAAAAATATTGTATTTACATTGTTGAAAGTAGTGCGGAAGTAGGCCCTTAAAAGTAGTTTAAAACGGTCCCCATATAAATAATCAGAGTCTTCTATGACCATGCCATGCCCTGCCAAAACCTCCAGTAGCGTGCCATAAGATTAAAACCTGAAAATACATGCTAAAGTGTCAACACGAGGTTGGTGAGTTCATAGAGTTCGTTTAACAAATAAAGTTTATAGAAAAATGATCACACAACAAAGGCATCGTAAATCCACTCAGTTACAAGTCCCGCCATAAGAGACTTGTAACCTGTGTGTTCACAACCCACTGCTAAAATAGTTTAAGTCTAGTAGTCAAACACCCGTGGTCAATAATAAGTCAAGGCCGCTCCGAACAAGGGAGACTTTATAATGTTGCTCCGAACATGGGAGACTTCAAGTCACTCAGCCACCTAGGCAAAGAATTATTAGTCACTCCACCGACTTGGTGAAGAATTATTAGTCACTCCACCATGGCGAGATTTATTAGGATGCTCTGAACATGAGAGACTTTATAACGTTGCTCCGAACAAGGGAGACTTCATAGTGTTGCTCCGAACAAGGGAGACTTTAAGTCAAAGTACGTACGGTACATTAGTGTCAAAAGTTTAAGTCAAGTTCAAAAGTCAAGTCAAGTTCCAAAGTTCAAAACAAGTTCAAAAGTTCATAATAAAGTTCAAGTCAAAACCATGTTTAAAGAGTCAAGTAATAGTTCAAGTAAAAACGAGCATGTATTCTCCCCCAAAAGTTGACAAAACAATTTAAAAGAGTAGGGGCTATGACTCACCTGGTGCGATAGCTACGATGACAAAGTGGATACACAGAAATGAGGTTCGATCTCTAACCGCGACCTATAATGAACGAATGATACGATCTACTTAAATTATGAGGGGATGCGATGAATGTACATGCACATGAAGTCAATACCACTCGTAGTTTGAAAATAAGTGTTGGCGTTGAATTATAGTGTTTCCATAACTTAAGAGAATATGTGCTATTAGAAGTTGTCAAATATATATATAGTTCGCCTAGTTTCAAAAGTGTATATCTTGGTCGTTTTAAGCTCGTTTTCTATGTTCTTTACATTCCCGGAATCGTGGGACAACATACTAACATATTTTTGATAAGTCGGGACGGCTAGATCAAGTTTTATGCCCAAAACAGCCCGTGACAACTGTTCATCAGCAAGCAGTTTTTCAGAAAACTAGTTTTCGTTGTTAAATTCGGAAAATCATATCTCCTTCGTTATTAACTCGTTTTAATCCGTTCTTTCGCCAAAAGTTTCGTTTTTGAAAGTATTTTCTAAATCTTTGGTCAAATATTACCCACCACCTACTGATTTTCCCACGATTTCAAAATAAGGACAGTAGGTATAAATATAGTTTCAAAAATCATTTTCCTAGTTTCAAACTTGTTTCAACTTCAACCAAACCACTTTCAATCACCACAAATCTAGTCTAATCTTACCATACACCTTCTTAGGGTGTCATGGGTTCCTAAACATCATAAACCAAGTGGATCTAACAAGGATCTAACTATAATCCATTTCTAGAGTTCAAAAGTTATATATATATAAATGAGTGGTATATACTAACATATGCATGTAAACCTTGTATGAAATCATATGACCATAAAAATAACATGAAGAAATGATGAACAAGAGTTTGACAACTTACAAGAAAGATTAGTGAGCTTGTGATGATGAAAAACCAAAGAAACCTTGAGTTTTTAATACAAAACTCAAACAAAGACAACAAAAGGAACAATAAAATGGCTTGATCTTGGAAAATTTATTCTCCTTGCTCCTTGAACACCCTAGTTCGATCCACCCTTAAGAGAAAAGAGAGAAAAAGTTTGCTTGTGTTTAGTAAAAATGATTTTTAGTGATAAAAATGGATGAAAAGTTTATTATATATCTAGGGACAAAAGTTTGGTAAACATTAAATTGAGTTGGTGAGATTAGCTCATTAGATGGCTTAGGAGGGGGGGGGGGGCGGTTCACAAAGGAGAGAAAAGTGGGTTTGTGTTGGGTAATTATTTAGAGAGTTAATGGTAAGAATGTGTAGTATTAGTTGGTTTTAGGTTTTATCGGGTACCGGGTTTGCTAGAAATAAATTTTATCAAAGTTATTCGGAACATAATAAAGTCATAAAATTTGTAACAAATATGTTGGGTACAAGTATTGGGTGTTTGGATGATTATCGTTTAGTTTTTAAGAAAACCGTCGTAATTATAGTAGACGTACGATACGAATTAAATAAATTTCCAAAATAACGGGTAAATGAATTTTATAATTTTTGTATCATTATGATGAGTGTAAAAATGTCTTAGGACCATAGTTGGGATTGACGGATCAATTATTTAAAATAATAGCTCATAAGATAACGTTTCTTAGGTTAAAAATCGTATGTTTACAAAAATGACGCAACCCACGTAAATATGACAAATTTTCTCCGGAGGTGAATAGTGTTTTATGAATAGTAAAATTTTAAAACGCTTCTCAGAATATCAAACTGACCTCAAAAATGATGAATAGTGATCGATGAATAGTAACTGATGAATAGTAAATGTGAAAATTCGGGAAAAGGCCAGAATTTACGAGTTGTGACAGTCTCTACCCCTTAAGGGAACTTCGTCCCGAAGTTCAGTTAACGTTGGTCTCAGAAGTGTTATAAAGGTGAAGATTCATGAGACGAAATGACCAGTTGACGTGCTTCCAGGCGGCGGTTCACAAGGTGAGGAAAAGTATAAGCGTTCTGACAACGAGGGTATACACACACATGAATGAAACATTCGGAAATTGAGTAGAGGATTTAATCCAGACAAAATTTTATTATAACCATTCTCAGTGTTGCAAAATTCATTTCTGAGTCGGATATAGGTAGTCAGCCTATGTCCCACTATCCCGAGTTGAATATAGGTGACTAGTCTATATTCCACCGAGGTTCCATGAATTTTGAAATACTCAGCTCAGTTATACTACCAAGACGTACAGAAAGACTAAGGCAGGTGACCAAACTCGACGTCAAATGATGAGACTATACAAGGAGAAACATAACAGGGTGACATATATGATACGTGAACATGCTCATATGAAAGACAATGATAGAGATCAATTAGAACAAATGAACATAATATACCAGATAATGAGACACAAATCTCATCACCTAAGTCAGCAACAAACCACAATGAGGCTTCAGCTTGGCAGGCAGGCACGTGACGGTCATAGGGTTAAGTTTTTCGTAAAAGTAGCTATAGTCTAGGTTTTAAAAACACTTAGTTCGCTATAGCCAGAGCTCTGATACCAATCTGTCACACCCCCAAAATCGGGTCCAGCGGAAGCATACGTGTAGCTGGGGTGTAACTCAATTGGTATTACAACACAAGTTCAAAAATGGTTTTCATTTCAATCATTTAGAATAAAATAGTTAAGTCAAAAATATTGTATTTACATTGTTGAAAGTAGTGCGGAAGTAGGCCCTTAAAAGTAGTTTAAAACGGTCCCCATATAAATAATCAGAGTCTTCTATGACCATGCCATGCCCTGCCAAAACCTCCAGTAGCGTGCCATAAGATTAAAACCTGAAAATACATGCTAAAGTGTCAACACGAGGTTGGTGAGTTCATAGAGTTCGTTTAACAAATAAAGTTTATAGAAAAATGATCACACAACAAAGGCATCGTAAATCCACTCAGTTACAAGTCCCGCCATAAGAGACTTGTAACCTGTGTGTTCACAACCCACTGCTAAAATAGTTTAAGTCTAGTAGTCAAACACCCGTGGTCAATAATAAGTCAAGGCCGCTCCGAACAAGGGAGACTTTATAATGTTGCTCCGAACATGGGAGACTTCAAGTCACTCAGCCACCTAGGCAAAGAATTATTAGTCACTCCACCGACTTGGTGAAGAATTATTAGTCACTCCACCATGGCGAGATTTATTAGGATGCTCTGAACATGAGAGACTTTATAACGTTGCTCCGAACAAGGGAGACTTTAAGTCAAAGTACGTACGGTACATTAGTGTCAAAAGTTTAAGTCAAGTTCAAAAGTCAAGTCAAGTTCCAAAGTTCAAAACAAGTTCAAAAGTTCATAATAAAGTTCAAGTCAAAACCATGTTTAAAGAGTCAAGTAATAGTTCAAGTAAAAACGAGCATGTATTCTCCCCCAAAAGTTGACAAAACAATTTAAAAGAGTAGGGGCTATGACTCACCTGGTGCGATAGCTACGATGACAAAGTGGATACACAGAAATGAGGTTCGATCTCTAACCGCGACCTATAATGAACGAATGATACGATCTACTTAAATTATGAGGGGATGCGATGAATGTACATGCACATGAAGTCAATACCACTCGTAGTTTGAAAATAAGTGTTGGCGTTGAATTATAGTGTTTCCATAACTTAAGAGAATATGTGCTATTAGAAGTTGTCAAATATATATATAGTTCGCCTAGTTTCAAAAGTGTATATCTTGGTCGTTTTAAGCTCGTTTTCTATGTTCTTTACATTCCCGGAATCGTGGGACAACATACTAACATATTTTTGATAAGTCGGGACGGCTAGATCAAGTTTTATGCCCAAAACAGCCCGTGACAACTGTTCATCAGCAAGCAGTTTTTCAGAAAACTAGTTTTCGTTGTTAAATTCGGAAAATCATATCTCCTTCGTTATTAACTCGTTTTAATCCGTTCTTTCGCCAAAAGTTTCGTTTTTGAAAGTATTTTCTAAATCTTTGGTCAAAAATTACCCACCACCTACTGATTTTCCCACGATTTCAAAATAAGGACAGTAGGTATAAATATAGTTTCAAAAATCATTTTCCTAGTTTCAAACTTGTTTCAACTTCAACCAAACCACTTTCAATCACCACAAATCTAGTCTAATCTTACCATACACCTTCTTAGGGTGTCATGGGTTCCTAAACATCATAAACCAAGTGGATCTAACAAGGATCTAACTATAATCCATTTCTAGAGTTCAAAAGTTATATATATATAAATGAGTGGTATATACTAACATATGCATGTAAACCTTGTATGAAATCATATGACCATAAAAATAACATGAAGAAATGATGAACAAGAGTTTGACAACTTACAAGAAAGATTAGTGAGCTTGTGATGATGAAAAACCAAAGAAACCTTGAGTTTTTAATACAAAACTCAAACAAAGACAACAAAAGGAACAATAAAATGGCTTGATCTTGGAAAATTTATTCTCCTTGCTCCTTGAACACCCTAGTTCGATCCACCCTTAAGAGAAAAGAGATAAAAGGTTTGCTTGTGTTTAGTAAAAATGATTTTTAGTGATAAAAATGGATGAAAAGTTTATTATATATCTAGGGACAAAAGTTTGGTAAACATTAAATTGAGTTGGTGAGATTAGCTCATTAGATGGCTTAGGAGGGGGGGGGGGGGGCGGTTCACAAAGGAGAGAAAAGTGGGTTTGTGTTGGGTAATTATTTAGAGAGTTAATGGTAAGAATGTGTAGTATTAGTTGGTTTTAGGTTTTATCGGGTACCGGGTTTGCTAGAAATAAATTTTATCAAAGTTATTCGGAACATAATAAAGTCATAAAATTTGTAACAAATATGTTGGGTACAAGTATTGGGTGTTTGGATGATTATCGTTTAGTTTTTAAGAAAACCGTCGTAATTATAGTAGACGTACGATACGAATTAAATAAATTTCCAAAATAACGGGTAAATGAATTTTATAATTTTTGTATCATTATGATGAGTGTAAAAATGTCTTAGGACCATAGTTGGGATTGACGGATCAATTATTTAAAATAATAGCTCATAAGATAACGTTTCTTAGGTTAAAAATCGTATGTTTACAAAAATGACGCAACCCACGTAAAAATGACAAATTTTCTCCGGAGGTGAATAGTGTTTTATGAATAGTAAAATTTTAAAACGCTTCTCAGAATATCAAACTGACCTCAAAAATAATGAATAGTGATAGATGAATAGTAACTGATGAATAGTAAATGTGAAAATTCGGGAAAAGGCCAGAATTTACGAGTTGGGACAGCTTCCCTTCCAGAATATAAATCATCTTCTTGTCGTGCATAACCTGTAAAACTTGATAAAATAGACAAGACAACCTCGCGTAAAATCGGCGGCATCCTATATAAGTTACTAAATCCTAGAAAACAAGATAAGATATAATGCTTGTGGAATGAAGTTTGCAGATCTCCTGGAGGTTATAAAACTTAATAATTTACAAAAACCATAAGACTCCGTTAGAAAAACAAAACTGGTAAAATTTCCAGATTTTTACACCTGACGCCGTCAAGAGTAAACTCCTGACGCCGTCAGAATTGACCTGCAGAAATTCTTATGTTAAGTTTCCGGAAAATTTCTGGAAAAACTTGGTCCTACTTCCTGGAAAATCCTGCAAAACTTCATTATGACTCAATACAAGCATTTGACTCTAACAAGTACGAATTTACATGTTCATTTAATATTGTGGAGAATCATGATCGGTTTATTTCTTGAAAACATATTTGGGGTTTCCCCTTACACTTATCTTTTGCAAAAATACTTTTAGGTGGAGTTAAGACTAGGCTAAAGCAACAAAGTAAAGTATTCCCACTATTTAGTTTAGAAACATGATCTACCAACAATAAAAATTAAGCATGCATACGGAAGTAAATAACAAACAAACAAACAAAATCACACAAATAAAAACACACAAAATGAATAACGTCACCATGAGCACCACTAATTATTTCAAACAAACGTAAACTTGAAAGTAAATTGTTCAAGGCTAACAGAGGCCGCATCCTAAGCTATTACAGTACCAAATGTTTCAAATTATACATCCATCAATAAATAGTTCAAAGACAACAGAAATCAAGAGGAATCACTGGGGAGGAGGACCAAAGCGGTAGTCATAGCCAGGAGGGAGGTGTCCGGTGTACCCGTAGGGAGGGTAGTTAGTCTCACGGCCTGGGAAGGGATCAATCTGCAGGTGAGGCTCAAGCTGATCTCGGGTGAAGAGGTGCTGCATCTGGCGGATGGTGTGATCATACATCCAATCAAAGCGCTGGTCAGTGGTGGTCCGCCATGGGTCCATCTGACCCATCCAGGCACCCTGGTGTGCCTGCCAGTCTCCCCGACTCATGTGTCAGTAGTAGTCAGCTGTCCCCTCCTCATAACCCTGGAACTGATGCTGCTGGAGATCTACCTCATCATCAGCATCCTCCTCAACACCTGGCCCCCCTGCCTCATACCAAGTATAGGTCCCATTCCTCTCTAGCATCATAATCCTCATCTGCCTGAGGGATTTAGCCCTCACTACCCTACATGCCCCACAGTCGCTCAAGTACCCCATGATCGGAGGAGTAAGAAGATCATAGGAACGAGCCAACCGGGTCACGAACATCCCCCATACACCTTGTCAATATCCCTCTCACCCACACTGGTCCTCAAATAACTGGCCAACCAAAATGGGATGTTGCAGTAGACATCCGCTGAAAAGATGGTGTACAAGTAGAACAGGTCTGAAGTAGTGACACGGTGAGTGGTGCCATGACGTCCTGACAGGCTGTATGTGATGCACCTGTGGACTAACCTAGCTATGGGGTCCCTGATGGATGCTGCCCCAGTAGTCGAGGTGTAAACCCCGTTCCCTATGGTCGGCCAAAAAGTGATACACCTCATCTCACTCCTCTGAGTCTCCCCATGTAACAACCTCTGCATAAAAACCCCATCAACTTCCTCCCTAGTATACAACCCAATCCTCCAACCAAACTCAGTGATCGAACACAACCTCACTTCCCCTCCTAGCCTAAAATAGATAGTGGTGCCCCCCATATCTGTCCTAGCCTCAGCCTGATCAAAACGGAAGGTCGCAAAGAACTCCCTCACCAACTCACTATACACCGTCTCCCTAATCCTAAACAACCTCTCCCACTGAGGACCCGCAAATCCATCAGTGTGGATTCTCTCCAAAAACACAGCCTCCAACCCTTGGGCCCTAAGAAACTCCCAGTCAACCACAGCCCCAGCATCAATATGGTGGTTACAAAGCTCCGCATACTTGGTGTTAGCACCAACATTTTCAAACTCGCTCCAACTATGGACCAATTCTCCATAATTGACTCTTTGAGACCTAGAGGAACTGCCCTTATGTTGACGAGATCTTTTGCTCATTTTCCTGGAAAAAGGTAGAGTGAACGGAAATGATTAGAACCAGAATTCTAATGAACTTCATGCAGTCAGACACATCTGACGCCGTCAAGAGTAATCCTGACGCCATCAGATTGATCAGAATCCGAATCATGCAAATGCGAGGGAAAAATCAATTTTCAAACTCTTAACCCATTACCCAAACGCCCCTTTAATCAGAAAACATGGGTGGGGGGTCAAAGAATCCGTAGCATGAGTGGCTTTCCCTAAACTAATGCATGATTCGAGTGGGATAACATAATCAACGGGTAACCCCATGTTCACGAATCACCAAGTAGATGGCATTACGATTTGTTAATAATGGGTCAAAAATGGGGTTTCGGGCGAAAGGGGTTTTCCAGATTGATGGATCCTAAGGACAATTGATCGAAAAAGAATGAAGAAAAATCACTTACCAAGTGAAGATTGGATGCGGAAGACGTCGAATTGAAGGGTGGAGAATCGGAGTAGCAGCAGCACTTTAGGTGAGATTTGTGGGGTATGGGTTGAAAGTGATTGGTTTTGGGTTAATATTGCTGATCCATCGAGCTGACGCATCAAGAGTTATATCTGACGCCGTCAGATGCCCGTGTGAGGTGAGAAATGGAGTAATTCCATGTTTAGTCCCTGCACTTTGCGTGAATAGCCAAACATTAGTAAAACTCATGAGTAGCTATTCCGTTAACGAGGTCCACCAGGGTCGAACGTCTCATTACTGTCACGGAAAGAGGTAAGGTTGTAGAAGGGGTTGGGTGACGTTTTGGCTAAGTTGAAACCTGTGCACGGGTCATTGGTGTGAAAAAAGAGATGTTGTTCCATATAAGGTTTCAAATCAGTGGTGTCTTTGAGGTGCAACCTTTTTACACCGCGTTTAAAACCAAAAGAACGTCTCTTGGATAAGTTCGGGAATATGGTTCGCAAGCATCCAACGAAAATGTTGTGGAATTGCGAACTCTTCTCTGCATGGGGATGCTCATGAGAACGGGGGGTAGTTAATGGTGAAGCACTTGGGGAAAATTTCTCGCTATCCTTCTGATCAAACACCAAAGGGGTTGAGACCTCGAAGACTTTTTCGATTTTTTTAGGTACGAAATTTTCTTTGATCTTTTCTTTGACCCTTGATATGAATTGGTCTGCGAAATTCATAAAAGTTTTATGAGTGCTTTCCATGCGTGCTTCTAGGTGCTGGATTTGTTTTTCCTGATTATCCATGAAGGTTACCATTATCCCTTTGAATTCCTCTTGTCGTGAACGTTCAGGAAAATTCTGATCGATAACCGTATTCCTATGTAGATTATGATTCCACACGGGTTAAGCAGCAAGCTTCTCAATACTCATTAATTCTTTTACCTGCTTCTCGATGCTTCCTAACAACTGTTCTTGGGTGGCATATGCGTAGTTAAGTTTTCCCTTGCTTGGGAACATCGGGTCCTCCCATCCTTCCTCTTCGTATTGTGCCAACCCCTCAAGAACTTTCCAGCCCTCGTGAATGCTAAGTCTATTTAGCCTGCCCTTGGCTGCGTAATCAATGGCTCTCCTTGTTTGATAGTCAACTTTATTGTAAAAGATTTGGATCTGGAGCCATGGTTCGATGCCATGATGAGGGACTTTTCGGAGCAGGTCTTTATATCGAGTCCATGCTTCATAAAAGGTTTCATTTTGACGTTGTTGGAACATCAAGATGTCATTTCTAAGCTTAGTAGTTCTCCCCGGTGGGAAAAATTGAGCAAGGAAACGAGTGGTGAGATCATCCCAAGTGGTGATGGATCCCGCGGGTAAACGCTCAAGCCATTGACTAGCTTGATCCCGTAGAGAGAATTGGAATAGGCGTAAACGGGTAGTCTCTCTAGTTTCAACACCTAGGTCTATGGAATCTACGATTTTGAGAAAGTCCTTAAGATGTTGGTTTGGATCTTCGGAACGAAGTCCATGGAATGCACATCCGCTTTGCACCAACCGGATGGTGTCAGATCGCAAGGGGGTCACATTGGCTCCGGTGAGCTCAATGGTGTTTCGGTAGCCTTGATGGCTAGGTCAGGAATACTCTCCTAAGGTTCGGGGCCTAAGGGGTTCTAATGGTGGGTTTTGTTGTGGTGGGATGACGGGTTCAAAGATGTTCCCGTTGTCCATGATGTTGGGTGGTTACGAACAAAGGCACAAAGAAATAAGATAGACTAAAGAAAACCTAAAAATAAAAATAAAATCTTACTAGAAAGGAATCTAGCAAGTAGACCTAATACAAAGAAATTCTAACCTAGACAATAACTATTCCCCAGGCTGCAGCGCCAAAAACTTGATACGTGGGAATCGCACCAGGCTTTACCTCTCAAGGGATCTTGAGAAGCTTACAACCCCCACCAGGCAGTGTACCTGATCGTTGTAGTATAGTATAGTGACAAGTACCGGGGGATTGATCGTTCAGCTAGGAATAGTGTCGCTAAGATTAGAAAACCTAAATACTAGTTCTAAAGGTGAAGGAAGATTATTTTTTTTTGTATTTTTATATTTTTTAGAAAGCAATTTAAAATCTCGGGTATGAAGGATTTGGGCGGAATTAGTTGCTAATCAACTAACCCAATACTAAGATGCAATCAAAATAAAATACTAAAAATGAAAATAAACTAATTTATACTAAAGTTGTGAGCAGTAATTGGAGAAAATGTGTTTACTTAGATTTCACTACTCCCTAGACATCTTTTACACGTTAATTACTTGTTTAATTGCATGGATGACGGATCGTATTCCTTAATACCATTCATGGGGTGGCACACTTAACTCCCCAATTCTATGAGCTCTTATCTCCTCCTACACCATGCCCAGCATAACTATAGGGATTGTAAATAGTGGCTCATGCATTAAATACAACCAATAAAGACCTAGTGCGCGTCGGTTCATGTTTCTTAAGACGTTCAAGCATGTTACCAATTGGAGATCTGCCAGTTTTCTTAAGCCTAACATATAAATCATTCATCCAAGACAAGAATAAACAAGTAATCAACACATAATTAACACCTAGTTTTCATTAGATCTAAGCAAACACAAGATAGATCTAGCCTAGCATGATGGAATTAAGACAAGAACAAGATATAGACAACCAACACATAGACATATTGATTGAATTAAAGGAACACTTATCTTGATTACACATGCAAGGTATCAAGGGGTTGGAACCCTTGAAAAACCTGTAAAGTTACACCAAAATCGTACTTAGGGTTTCTCCCAAAACTTCTCTCTTTTGTGTAAAAATTAGAAAACTATATATAGGAAAAGGGGTCTGACGGCGTCAAGACCAATTAGGTGATGCCGTCACCTCGCCGCCAAAACTATTCTCGGACTGCCTTGATCTACATTTGACGCCGTCAAGACTTAATCATTTCCAGGCCGTCATGACTTTTACTCTTGACGCCCTACCTTCATGACGCCGTCAAATCTCTTCTGGACCGTCATGGAATTTTGCTCTTGACGCCGTCAGGAAATTACTCTTGACGCCGTCACCTACTGTTCCCAGCATGGAAAATTAAGACTTTGGCGTTTTCTTCACTTTTATGCTCTAAAAACGTCCGAATTGCTTCCTTTTCCAGATTTCACTCCCAAAGTACCTAAAATCACAAAAGGAACGATTTAGGGCAATATTTGATCAAATAAATTCGAATTCGGGCTTAAATGACACCCTAAAAACGGATCATTTTTCGCCTCATCAATTAAAATTGCCATTTCACCAAACTTTCATTCCAAGGACTAATCTTGCCAAAATAAGTAACCACAGGACCATAAATGCGTTTTCTTCCAAAAATTTCCCACCAGGGACCAATTCTGTGAATTTCTGAAACTCGAGGGACCAAAACTGTAACTTCTCAAAACTTTTCAGATTTTTCACCAAAGGACTAAATATGACAACTTATGATTTCAAAAGGACCTTTGGTGACTTTTCTTTAAAAATATGTGCTCATGGACTATTTTTGACATTTTATGAAAGTTGGGGGACTGAAAGTGCCAATTTTGTAAACTTTGTACGTTTTTCATTTGTTTTTACTCATTTTGCATCTAAAACATATAAAACACAATTCTGAAATATTTTCAGTGTTTTGATGCATTTCTGAGTGTTTTTGTATGTTTTGCAGTTCAGATTTGACCAAAAATGATGAGTGTTTAAGCACTCATCTGTAAGTAAAGAGAATAGATGGAAAGATCAAACCAAGACAACGAGATTTATAGTGGTTCAGTCACGAAGCTCTTCTTCGCCCTACTCCACTCCCCGAGTACCACACTCGAGAGTTGTTAGCACTATATTAACAAGACTCCCTTCAGGCGGAGAAAACCGTACAATGTCGCTTACGTTATTTTCTAACACTAAGCTAGATGTCGAGTACTAATCTTAGCTAGTACCAATCTATCACGATCCACACGATCCTAACTTATCATACGATCAACACGATCCTCACACAATCTACACGATCTTCATGATCCTCACACAATCTACACGATCAACACGATCCTCACACATTCTACACGATCAACACGATCCTCACACAATCTATACTTGATCCACTTGATAAATACTATATCACTCAACACTCAAGAGATCCCCAATATCTCAACAAGATCACAATGATCAACACAATAACTAGGAAACACTAATACACTTGATGTATATCAAGATACAATCAAGTAGACAACTAGTAATGCAAGTGCACTACTCTATGACACCAACACCTTGTATCTTCTTGATACTTTGTGTTCTTCTCTTAACTAGAAGAGATATGTAGATGATTCTTGGTTGGATAAAAGAATCACTCTTTAAACAAAAGAAAACTAACTAATGATCTAAAAAGTGTAAAGAGAAAAAGAGGATGGAAACCAGAAGTTATGTGTGTAAAAGGATGGCCAAAATCTGGGAAATGAAGTGGTATTTATAGACTCTGGAAATTTGACTATTTTAAAAAGGACGAAACCACTAAATGTCACACGGTACCATTAAATTTAGTGGTACCGTGCCAGACAAACACGCTCCATTTTTTGTCTTTAGTGGCGAAATTTTATTTGGGGGAGTTTGGAGCTGGTTTGGGTAAAAAATAGCTGTTAGGGAATATTTTTGAAATGATTTTCCTAAATAAAACATTTCTTTATAATTCAAAAATAATTTGTAAAATGGATTTTTGAAAAGAAAGTTTTGTCAAGCTAAAAATGTGGAGTTCAAAACACAAATTCACTTCTTTGATCATTTGTCAAGTTGTAAATTTGTTTGTTCATACCTAGAGTGATTGACGTAGAAAACGGATATTTCGACTAAAAACTTGTTTACGTTAATTTTGACGTAAGATGTTTTCACATTTTGTTATCATCAAAACATAGAGATATCGAAAGATGAGAATAACGGTTTTAGACATTATTTGCATCAACAGAGCTTATATGTCTTTTTTGGGACTGCTATAGTAGAAAAAGGCTCTTACTTATAATATAGGTAGATAAAGCATCACGTTAAGAACACATATTGTGTCAGGGCAAAGACTTTTGTTGTTTTTTATGTGGTTTTCATGTTTGGCACATCAACAACATACGGCCCAACTACCTTATTCTATCACGCATTATGTAGCAGCCCAACAGGTATTGATTACTCCTCAATAGTCCATCGATCAATCGGGTATAGGAATTGGGGCTACATAAAATGGTGCTTGGAATATGGATACAAGTGCGAGTTCTCACGTTAATGATTTAGTTACTAGTCTTAATGATGTTTTAAATATGTGTATATATCCATCGGTCTCGGTTGGTGACGGTTATACTATACACGTAACCAATTCTAGACATAGTATTTTGCCAACACATCATAGACCCCTTCACCTTAATAATGTTCTTATCACCACTAACATTGTAAAAAATTTAATTTTTGTCCGTCAGTTTGTTCGTGATATAAATTGTATTGTTGAATTTGATGCTTTTGGTTTTTCTATTAAAGATTTCATGACCCATCGGGTGCTTCTCCAATGTGATAGCACGGGAGATCTTTACCCAGTTACAAACCCCTCTCCCATTCCTCATGCCTTTCTTACCAGTCAGCATACGTGAAACCAGCGACTTGGACATCCAGGAAGTGAAGTGTTACGTCATCTTATTTCTCGTAATTTCATTTCGTGCAATAAGGAGAAACCTCGTGTTCTTTTCCATGTTTGTCAGCTTGACAAGCACGTAAGGCTTCCATTTATTACTTCTAATACTTTGGTTAAATCTGGTTTTAACATTGTTCACTCGGATGTATGGACTTCCCCCGTTCCAATTCTTTCGGGTTTTAAACACTATGTTCTATTCTTGGATCATCATTCGCAAATTTTTGGGCTTATCCGTTGATTAATAAGTCAGATGTCTTGTCTAAGTTTGTGTTGTTTCGTAACTTTGTTCATACTCAATTTAAGTATGAAATCAATTCGTTTTAGTGTGATTGTGGTGGTGAATTTGTCAACCACGCAGTGGCGGATCCAGGATTTTTAATCGTATGCAGCACAAAAAAAAATTGCGAGTCAGCATACTTCACCGAAACTAGTGTTTTAATAAAAAAAAAATCAGTGTTTAAGTTGCTTAAAGATAAAACCAATGATAGGTGACACGCGTATCAATCAAGACTCGTATCGATTAAGATATTATGGTTCAATTCACGTTGGTGACATGTATGAGACAGTGGTATAGCGTTTGAAAAGGTTGCTTTAAAAAATAAAAATTTAGAAAAGAATTTACATGAGTATTCTAAAAAAAAATAAAGTAATTCGAAGTGTTTTAAATGGTAAAAACAATAACAATGGATAATTCTTGGAATATAAAGAGTACAATTTAGTATTGTGGTCTTTTTACAAAGTTGAGCTTATAATTCTATACTTACAAAATAAAGTGAGAATAGATCAACTAGTTTGGACATGGAAAAAGAGAGAAACTGACATTCAAGCGCTTTTGATATTAGAGCTCTAGGTGTAGCCATCAAATCATTATTGTATTGTATAAACCTTTCCTAGTTAAGGTAACTAATAAGGGCTTAAACTATTAAAGTTGTAAACTCCTTACACTTATTTGAAAATAAACTATACACTTAGGCAAAGTTGTAAAAGCTATAAACATTAGGGGGCCAAAATGTAGATAAACCAAAATCATCATCTTCCCTACCAGGCTACCAATATAGATCTAAACGTTGCACATCTGGAGGCCCTGTTTATCTTTCATCTTATTTTCTTCCTAAAAATCAGATGCATTTTTTAACACACTATCTTATCAATTTAATGCTAGAAATCAAAATAAATCAGCCTTTTTAGGTCTAAAATCATAACCCCTGTCGCTCGCCAGAAATTTTCATGTGTGGCACGTGCCACACGTAGCCAAGCACTAGATCCGCCCCTGCAACCACGCCTTACATAAATTATTTGCCTCTAATGACATTCAGTTTAGGTTCTCTTGTCCAAAACGCTCACAACAAAGTCGTGAATCCGAACAAATGATACGCACTATCAACAATCTCATGCGGACCTTACTTTTTCAAGCTCACATTCCTCCTACTTTTTGGGTTGAAGCACTCAATATGGTCCTCCACTTATTAAATATTTTACCTTCGAGTGCTATCAACAATGATATATCACATTGATTCATTGTGTTTTGGTGTGTGCAAAAAAAACAATTTATCAAAATATCAACAAACGTGAGGTCTAAATTATCGTGAGACAAATAGACGTGAAGTAATACGAGTAAACCTTTTAGGAAAACGGTTACCTAGTAAAACTCGTGAAAGTGATATTTGTGAGACCGGGAAGTGATTTCCCGAGTCGTACCCCAACAAGGTATGAATAGAAAGTTTCGAGGAAAGATCGAAATTAAAATCTTGTATGTTTGGTTGAGAAAGGTTATTTGGTATTGCGGTACGTTAAATTAACAAAAATATCGAATTAACGAACGAATACGTAACCTAAGTGTGAATTTACAATGGAAATTAAAATTAACACTTAAAAACTACCTAAGATACTACGGGAAACATAATCGGGAAGTAGGGAACCTTAAAACGTAAGCTAGGATTAAAAACGTAAAAGTTAACTTAAATAAAACGCGAGTGCGCGAAATAAAACGTGAAACGTGAGCAAATAAAGTCCTACGAATACGAAAATTATATTTTTACAATCCTAATGATATAAGAAAATTTTTGAAAAATTAAAATTATTTTTACCACTATTTAATTAATTACTATTAATTAATTACTCATTATTAATTACTTTTTAATTAACTAAATTATCCTAAATTACAAATAATTATGAAATTTAACTAGAAAAATGAAAATTAAATTTAGAAAACTCTAAAATATTATAAAACTAATTTTAAAACAGAAAAACTATTTTTCCTACTTTTTAATTAATTATTAATAATAAAAAACTAATTATTTAATTGATTTAAATCAAACTAAATTATAAAAAATACTAAATGATTAAGGAAAAATCTAAAAAAAATTACTAAAAATCTATTATGATTACAAAAGCCTAAGAAAAATTTAAAAACAGTTGTTGCTTATAAATAAGCAGAAAATAAGCCAAAATGGCTTAAATAGAAGCTATCACTTTTTAATTTTTTGTCTTTTTCTAATTTTTATTTTTCACAACTGTTGTACTACTAATATTAAACAACGTTTACAAAGGAACTTTTCTGGGAGCTTATAAATAAGCCATGTGCTCACAAATAAGCCTAACAGTTAAGCCATAAGCTTGCTTATGAGGTTGAAAAGCTATGTAACAAGCTAAGGACTGATAACCACGAGCACAATAAGTCACTACCAACTAGAATGCATTCAAAATAAGTTATAAAATCTGAAAAAAAAGCACAGTGAAAAGACAGGCAAATGGAAATAAGCTGATCCAAATCCTATCAGCCAAAACAGGCCTCAAGGGCTCACTTGCAGCCCCCTGTGGGGTCCACAGGGAGGTTCAGGGGTTCACAATGATGGTTGGTCTGAGGAAGTGGCCTGGTGAGCTATCCAAAGGACCAAGAACCAAGTCCTAGGGTACACTAACAAGCTTGGGAAGGGCTTATGATTGTGGGTGATCTACACTGAGTTGATCAGTGTATCAGTTGGTCAGACAACTAGATTACTCCAATTAAGCCCACCAATAAGCTATAATTTGCAAGCAATATCCTCAGTTACTTTCTAAAACATCAATCAATCCAGAGAAAAGATCAATTTTTGAATAATATTTGGACTAATCAAGAATGGGTTAAAACTGATGGTCATGGAGCAGGGCATGTCATTGCCCTGCAGGTCCAAACAACTTCTTGCACAAGCTTACCAAAATTTCTTAAAAATAAAATAACTACAGGTTTTGGTAGACTAGGTGGTATACTTTAAGCATAAAAAAAATTCAAGTCCTAAATCATCCCACAAAAATCAGGAAAAATTTCCCAAAAGTTGAGTTTTTTGACTGTCTTGCACTTTTGACTTTTTAATTTTATACCACTTTGACTTTAATAAACTTCTGATGATTCTGGTTAATTCAATGTGTTAAATTAAGCTAATGTGAAACTAACTTAGGCTATTATAACTACTTATACAGCTTATGACATGGTTGTGCACCCTAATTACTTAACAGTGCATGAATACTATAAATTGAGAAGAGATTTTGACTTTTCACTAAAAAACTACCAAGTTTATGTTTAAACTAGCCTATATCTGACCTAAGAGTGATGTTAAATCAGATTCCAATCACTACAGGTACCCTATTCCTACTCTAAAAGCTTAATCCAAACACCCCTTATGAGACAGTTTTTAAGAAGGATGCTTAAACAGGTCAAGCCATTAAGCTAAGAAACTACTAAACTAACATACACTAATACTAAACAAGCATAATTAATCAATAATAAACAATGAGCAACAACAATAACTGATAAGAGATTATGCAAAGAAAAATTATGAAAATTCTTACTAGGAGGTCCAAAGCATAGAACCAACAAGAACCAGAACCAAGTTTATAATCCTATGCTCCCCTGAGCTCTAAACCTTACTTCATGCAACCTCTGATCTGATTCATTGCCCTTAAACCACCATTTTTATTTTTGTGTTATTTTCTTGTATTTTCCCTTTTTTTCTTTTTTTTTTCTTTTCTGAGTTTGTTTTGCTTTCTTTTGATTCACATATTTTTCACAAACTTACACTAATCAACTGAGATAACTTTTGTAACAATTGAAGACAATTCTGAGAAACTTAAAATTATATAAAACTAAAAGTGAAATACAGGATTTTCATTAGAAACTGAGACAATTCAGTAACTTTTAAAAATTCATTACAATATTAAAACTAAAACTAAGGAAAAGATTAAGACATGCCTTGAAGGCTTACAAATGACCTCTATTTATACTAAATGAAACTAGGGCTTCAACTTTTTCTTTCTCTTCCTTGTGTTTCTTCTGAGTGTAAAAACATCTCTGAGACCCATTTGTGCTTTTTGTCCATGAATCCCAGCCATCCATTTAGCTTTTGTTTAATCTCAGCCATCAATTGTTTTGGTGCCCATATTGACACAAGGATTGCCAGGGTGGAGGGGGGTTGAGTGGGATTGGTAGTGGTGAAGGATAGGGTGGCTGTTGTAGGGTGTGTTGGAGAAAGGAGGGGGGGACATAAATGTTGGGGGGAAGTACAGTGGTTGGGAGGCTGGGTTGTTTGTTTTGGCGGGGAAGAAGAAAAGGGGAAGGTGAGTTGACTATTGTTGTTGACCCTGCTTATATTATTAAAACGCAAAAGGGTGTGTGGGCTTTTTGGGATTGGGCTTGGGATACTGGTGGGCTGGGGTGGTTTGCATTTGGATTGGGGGGTTTGGTTTAGGTAGATAATATTACAAATGGTCCGTTTGGTTTAAATTTGTATCAAGGACCAACTTTGTAAATTCTGATTTTATGAGGACCAATGTTGCCAACCATCCAAAGTATTCCAAGGGTCACTTTTGCCACATTGCAATAATCCAAGGACCACAAAAGATATATTTCACTTTTAAAATTCCCAGGGACTGATTTCGTCAAATTTCAAACTGCAGGGACCAAAAGTGTAATTTTTCCAAAGTTTTCACCTAAGGATTAATTTTGATAATTTTTGACTTTTAAATGCCTTAGGTTGACTTTTCTTTCAAAACACATGCTCAGGGACTAGTTTTGTAAATTTTTGAAAGTTGGGGGACTAAAATTGCCAATTGTGTAAACTTTGTTCGTTTTTCATTGTTTTTACTCATTTTGCATCTGAAACGTATAAAATACAATCCCTGGGATATTTTTAGTATTTTTATGCATTTCTGAGTGTTTTCGGATATTTTGGCAGTTTAAATACGACAAAAATGATGAGTGTTTGAGCACTCATCAATCCCCCACACTAAACTATTGCTAGTCCCTAGCAATCTTTTTGGAAAACTTGATGGATTTGAAACTCTTTACCAAAAGCCATCACTTCTGGAGTAGCCAGATGTATCGATTCAAGTAAGAACTATGGTCCACCTGATAACCATGTGATTTTGAGCAAAGCACCAGCTTTCAACGGGTTTGATTTGTCTTTACCAAGAGCCGTTTGCTCCTGGACTAGCCAACTCTTGATGGAATAGTCAACATCTTGGTGAGCTGATTATCAATTATGGTTTTTCCACTGCCTTTACCACAAGCCATAATCTTGCGGGCTAGCCAACTCATTCACTTTTTTGGATATGGCGAGTTGATTTACCATACAATTTTGGGCAAATTGCAAGCCATCAACGGATTTGAGATATCTTTACCAAGAGCCGTTTGCTCCTGGATTAGCCAATCCTTTTGTCGTTTAGACACGGCGAACTGATAACCACAAAAATTTTGAAATAAAGTGAAAAAAAATTAAAATTTTAGGCCAAAAACGGGGATACTAGACGGTATAATTTGATAAAATTCGCTAGAATTTTCCCCTCCCCCACACTTGGAATTGAATATTGTCCTCAATATTCAAAGTCCCGGCTATTATGCCGAATCCTTGAACGTAAGAAGATAATATTAAAAGCTAACTGTGGGAATGTCGTTTTTTCATTTTTCACTTTATTTATACGAACAAACACACTTTTTTTTTTTTTTTTTTTTTTCTTGAGATATATACATTGAAACAGTTGCAGGGGGTGGCCACTCCCCCACACTATGGTGTTAAAAAGTAGAAAGAAATCAGAGACATGGGTGAAAACCCATGTTGTTGCTACTGTTTTTGTTTATTGAGTCGCTAGCTTGACTCGATCCCCGAATTTATTGGTCCATGGGGAAAGTTTGGAGGTCTGGGACAACCATGGGTGGTATGTCCCCTCCAAAATAATGCTTCAACCGATGCCCATTTACTTTAAAATTTGGACCGTCATTTTGAGACAACTCGACGGTACCATATGGAAAAACTTTGGCAACGGTGTAAGGCCCAGTCCAGCGGGTTTTAAGCTTACCCGAAAATATCTTCAATCTAGAGTTAAAAAGAAGGACTCGGTCACCAACGTTGAAAACACGGTTCTTGATTTTGGAGTCGTGGATCTTCTTTGCTTTCTCTTTATAGATTAAAGAGTTTTCGTAAGTTTGATCATGAAGTTCATTTAGTTCATTGAGTTGAACTTTCCTATGATCACCCGCGGACTTGAGATCGAAATTAGCATTCTTTAAAGCCCAATAAGCTTTGTGCTCGAGCTCAATCGGTAGATGACACGCTTTTCCATACACGAGCTTGTAGGGAGTACACCCGATGGGTGTTTTATAAGCCGTGCGAAAAGACCATAAAGCGTCATCTAATTTGTCCGACCAAGAGGCACGGTTTTCGCCTACGGTCCTTTCAAGAATTCTTTTTAAACCACGGTTTGAAACCTCCACTTGCCCACTCGTTTGTGGGTGATAAGCGGTAGCAAGTCGGTGAGTGACACCATACTTGAGCATGACTTTTGCGAATTGGTCATTGCAAAAGTGAGTACCGCGATCACTAATGATAGCGCGGGGAGTTCCAAACCTAGCAAAGAGCGATTTTAAAAACTTTACAACTACTCGGGCATCGTTGGTTGGGAGAGCTTTTGCTTCGACCCATTTTGACAAATAGTCAACGGCCACGAGTATGTACTTGTTCCCTCGTGAAGACGGGAACGGCCCCATAAAGTCTATGCCCCAAACATCGAAGATTTCACAAACTTGGATGACATTTTGTGGCATCTCATCCCGTTGTGTTATCTTTCCTTGACGTTGACATGAGTCACAAGATTTGACTAAGTCATGGGCGTCTTTGTAAATTGTGGGCCAATAAAACCCGGAATCAAATATTTTTCAAGCAGTGTAGTTCGGGCCATGATGACCACCGGTGGGTCCATTATGACAAGCCTTAAGAATTTCCATGGTTTCTTGGCCATGAACACACCTACGAATAACTTGATCCGCACAAATTTTAAAAAAATAGGGATCGATCCAAAAGTAATGATTCACATCTTTGAAAAATTTGCTCTTTTGGTGGGACGACATCCCTTTGACAACGAAATTCCCTGCATGGTAGTTTGCAAAGTCGGCAAACCATGGGGTACTAGAATCACCACGACTAGAAAGCATATTAAGTGTCTCGAGAGGAAACGTTTCATTTATTTCCTTTTTCTCGAGAACATCTTGATGAGGGTTTTTCAATCGGGAAAGATGGTCAACAGCGAGGTTCTCGGCTCCTTTTTTATCACGAATAATGATATCAAATTCTTGTAGGAGGAAACCCAACGGAGCAATCTCGGCTTTGAATCTTGCTTGGCAAAGAGATATTTGAGAGCTGAGTGATCCGTGTACACTATGCTTTTAGTCAAGATTAAGTATGGCCGAAACTTCTCAAACGCATACACCGCGGCTAGTAATTCTTTTTCCGTTGTGGTGTAGTGAGCTTGAGCTTCGGTCAAGGTTTTGCTTGCATAATGAATCGGCTGAAAATGCTTGGTTTTTCGTTGCCCCAAGACCGCACCTATGGCGAAGTCACTCGCATCACACATAAGTTCGAAAGGTAGGTCCCAATCGGGGGCAACTAGAATTGGTGCCTCGGTAAGCTTTCTTTTGAGAGTTTGAAAAGCTTCGATGCACTCAGCAGAAAAGACAAACGGGGTATCTTTTTCAAGAATTCGGGTCATAGGCCTAGCTATCTTTGAGAAATCTTGAATGAATCTACGATAGAAGCCGGCATGACCCAGAAAATCCCGAACACCTTTAACAGCTGTGGGAGGAGGAAGTTTAGCAATGACATCTATTTTAGCCTTGTCAACCTCAATCCCGCTCTTAGAGATTTTATGGCCAAGGACAATGCCTTCCTTGACCATGAAATGACTTTTCTCCCAATTTAGACTAAGATTGGTGTCTTCACACCTTTGAAACATTTTGTCTAAATTGGTGAGACATGATTCGAATGAATTCCCAACGACCGAAAAATCATCCATGAAGACCTCCATTGTTTTCTCGATCATGTCGTGAAAAATGGCCATCATGCATCTTTGAAACGTGCCCGGAGCATTGCACAAGCCAAAAGGCATGCGATGATAAGCAAATGTTCCATATGGACACGCGAAAGTCGTTTTTTCTTGATCTTGAGGATCGATGGGAATTTGGAAATAACCCGAAAAACCGTCAAGGAAACAATAGTATTCGTTCCCCGCCAATCTTTCGAGCATTTGATCCATGAAAGGTAGAGGAAAGTGGTCTTTACGGGTGGCGTCATTTAATTTTCGATAGTCAATACAAACACGTCAACCCGTTACCAATCGAGTAGGAATTAACTCGTTATCATCATTTTTAACAACCGTAATACCACCCTTCTTGGGCACACAATGAATCGGACTAACCCAAGGACTATCCGATATAGGGTAAATCAATCAGGCATCAAGAAGTTTTATGACTTCTTGCTTGATTACTTCATGGATTTTTGGATTTACCCTTCTTTGTTGTTGAACCGCCGGTTTAAAGTCATCCTCCATCAAAATTTTATGCATACAAAATTCCGGGTTAATACCCTTGATGTCGGAAAGTCTCCAAGCAATGGCTCGCTTGTGTGACTTTAAAACCTTGAGAAGAGCGGTTTTATTTTCCTCATTCAAGTCTTTGGCAATTATGACAGGAAACTTATCGTCACCCTCAAAAATGCATACTCGAGATGAGGCGGAAGTTCCTTGAGTTCGACCTCGGGGAAGTCATCAGTTTTTTCAACATTTTTGACTTCCTCGTTATGAAGTTCTTTTGGAGGAAGAGATGATGGATCATCATTAAGCAACTTCTCAAGGAGAAGTATGTCTTCCTCGGGATTGATAGAATCACGATCAACACGAGAATCACATGATAAACAAGCTTCAATCTCTTCCAAAACGAAGTCACCTCCCTCAAAAGGAGTGAGAGAGGGGGAAGAGATATTGATGGTAGAATTAACTGATCCTTGCACATTTAACACTTCTTCAAAGTATTCATCGCATGTAATATCGATGACATCAATTTGGTTAATTGCTTCTCGTTCAAGATCGAGAAGATCTTTTGAAGTGTTTTCAATGTTAATGACCAATTTTTCATCGCCAACTCTTAGAGTCATTTCACCTTCGAAGACGTCAATTAATGCACGAGCCATTTTCAAGAATGGTCTTCCCAAAATAAGGGGGATACGAGGATCGGCATCGAAATCAATGACTACGAAGTCGGCAGGGAAATGGAACTTACCAACCTTCACAAAGACATCTTCAGCAATACCCTTCGGAACCATAACCGTTCGGGTTGCTAATTCAAGAGTCATTCGTGTTGGTGTAATCTCGGGAAGTGAAAGCTTTTGCCAAATAGAGAAAGGCATGAGATTTATACTAGCGCCAAGATCGGCCAAGGCGAAGTATTCTTCTAGCTTTTGGAAATCACAAGGAATGAGAAATTTCCCGGGGTCTCCTAATTTTTCAGGAAGTTTCTTTAGAAGCACCGCCGAACAATTCTCATTCAAACGAGTTTTGGTGAGTTCAAACAATTTCTCTTTATTACTTAAAAGACTCTTGAAAGTGGAAGCAAACTTGGGCATGTAGAGAAGAGCATCCGCGAAACTAATGTCGAAGTGTAACTTTTGAAAGATCTCAAGAAACTTCTTCATTTGATCATTAGTTTGCTCACGGAGTTTTTGATTATTAAGCCTTTAAGGATACGGGATCGAAGGCTTAGGAATGCTCTTAGGAAAAGCAAATTCGGGAATTGAAGTTGGATCGGCCAAGGGTTGGACGTGTGCGGTACTTCGTGAGCTTGAGGGTTGCACTTTGTCCTTTGTAACCTCGGGTTCTCGTTCTATTTCCTTCAAAGGTGGAGGAATAGGATTCGAGGGTCCATTTACTACTTTACCACTACGAGTGGAAATAGCTTTCAATTCACCCTTCGGGTTGGGAATGGTGTTTCCCGGGAGAGTACCCGAAGTAGGAGCTTGATTCATTTGATTCATAAGACTAGCAAACATGTTCTCAATCTTACTTTGAGATTGTTCAATCTTGTGATTAGTGTTTCGAAGTTCATTTTTAAGCTCATTTCCTTGTCTTGACATTGAAGATTGAAAATCATTCTTCAAAGTGTTGATTTGGTTTTGCATTCCCCTCATGTTAGCTTCATTTGCTTTGATGTAATTAGCAAGTTCATTTGAAGCAACATTAGGAGCTTGGTGATTATGAGCTTGAAAACATTGATTGAAGTTTCCCCCTTGATTTGAAAATTGATTGTTGGGGGCATGAAATTGATTTTGAACATTTTGATTTCTTTATTGATTTTGATTGAATCGATTTGGATTATTGGGTTGAGAAAAACCGGGTGGACCACCTTGATTGCTAGCACGGTAATTTGGATCTATTTGAGGACGGTATTGATTACCTCCTTGATTAGGATTACCGGCTATCGCATTAACTTCAAATGGATTGCCATCGGTGGCAGTACAATTGTAATATGCGTGTGGACCACCACAAGTAACACAAACTTCAACCTTTTTGACTTCGGCAGGTTGAGGAGAAACTTTCTTATTTTTGGTGAGAACCAAAGCATGAATAGCTTCTGTGAGTTTGTCAAGTCTAGCATCGGTGCTAGATTGAGCCACGGGTGATGGAGTAGAAGGGCTAACATTCACTTGGGAAACAACCGGCTTGCTTCGTGGAATGCGGCTCTTAGACTTATTCTCGATGATCACTAAAGCATCCTTTGTGGTTCGATTCAAGAAATTACCTCCCGCGGAGGCGTTTAGAGAGTCTTGATCAATTTGGCTCACACCATTATAGAAAGTGTCGAGTTGCATTAACTCGGAGAAACCATGATGAGGACATTTACGAAGCATATCCTTATAATGGTCCCATGCCTCACCGAATGATTCATCGAATTTTTGTGTGAATTTCATGATCTCATTCTTGAGGGCGTGGTTTTCGAAGGAGGAAAGAATTCATTCACAAACTTCTTAACCAAATCTTCAATTGATCGAGGGGGTAGTTTGTCAAGCCAATTTTTGGCTGTCCCATCGAGGGAAAACGGGAAGAGGAGAAGTTTGATTGCCTCCTCAGGGACATTTTTGCATTTGATGGTGGATGTGATTTTATTGAACCATCGAATGTGATCTTGAGGATCATCCCTTTCGAAACCGTAGAATTGACGCTAGGTGACAAGGTTTATCAACCCCGTTTTGAGCTCAAAGTTGTCAGCCACGATGGCTGGAACAACGATAGCATCTCCGTAACCCTCGATGGGTGCTTGGAGAAGCTCATTCATAGAGGGCTCAGCCGTCATGGTAGGAATAGTACGAATCTCGGGTTCGACTATTGGATTGGTACGTCGTCGATTACGCCTTCTTCTTGAAATGTTGTTAAGCGTTTGCAAAGGACTTGTTGACGTAGACGAACGGGTGCGCATGCACCACAAAAACAAACTCAATTAAAACAATGATGAGGCGAAAAATGGTCCGTTTTTAGGGGGTCATTTAAGCCCCAATTTGAATTTATTTGATCAAATATTGCCCTAAATCGTTCCTTTTGTGATTTTAGGTACTTTGGGAGTGAAATCTGGAAAAGGAAGTAATTCGGACGTTTTTAGAGCATAAAAGTGAAGAAAACGCCAAAGTCTTAATTTTCCATGCTGGGAACAGTAGGTGACGGCGTCAAGAGTAATTTCCTGACGGCGTCAAGAGCAAAATTCCATGACGGTCCAGAAGAGATTTGATGGCGTCATGAAGGTAGGGCGTCAAGAGTAAAAGTCATGACGGCCTGGAAATGATTAAGTCTTGACGGCGTCAAATGTAGATCAAGGCAGTCCGAGAATAGTTTTGGCGGCGAGGTGACGACATCACCTAATTGGTCTTGACGCCGTCAGACCCCTTTTCCTATATATAGTTTTCTAATTTTTACACAAAAGAGAGAAGTTTTGGGAGAAACCCTAAGTACGATTTTGGTGTAACTTTACAGGTTTTTCAAGGGTTCCAACCCCTTGATACCTTGCATGTGTAATCAAGATAAGTGTTCCTTTAATTCAATCAATATGTCTATGTGTTGGTTGTCTATATCTTGTTCTTGTCTTAATTCCATCATGCTAGGCTAGATCTATCTTGTGTTTGCTTAGATCTAATGAAACCTAGATGTTAATTATGTGTTGATTACTTGTTTATTCTTGTCTTGGATGAATGATTTATATGTTAGGCTTAAGAAAACTGGCAGATCTCCAATTGGTAACATGCTTGAACGTCTTAAGAAACATGAACCGACGCGCACTAGGTCTTTATTGGTTGTATTTAATGCATGAGCCACTGTTTACAATCCCTATAGTTGTGCTGGGCATGGTGTAGGAGGAGATAAGAGCTCATAGAATTGGGGAGTTAAGTGTGCCACCCCATGAATGGTATTAAGGAATACGATCCGTCATCCATGCAATTATAACAAGTAATTAACGTGTAAAAGATGTCTAGGGAGTAGTGAAATCTAAGTAAACACATTTTCTCCAATTACTGCTCACAACTTTAGTATAAATTAGTTTATTTTCATTTTTAGTATTTTATTTTGATTGCATCTTAGTATTGGGTTAGTGGATTAGCAACTAATTCCGCCCAAATCCTTCATACCCGAGATTTTAAATTGCTTTAAAAAAAATATAAAAATACAAAAAAATAATCTTCCTTCACCTTTAGAACTAGTATTTAGGTTTTCTAATCCTAGCGACACTATTCCTAGTTGAACGATCAATCCCCCGGTACTTGTCACTATACTATACTACAACGATCAGGTACACTGCCTGGTGGGGGTTGTAAGCTTCTCAAGATCCCTTGAGAGGTAAAGCCTGGTGCGATTCCCACGTATCAAGTTTTTGGTGCGATTCTTTAGTCTATCTTATTTCTTTGTGCCTTTGTTCATAACCACCCAACATCATGGACAACGGGAACATCTTTGAACCCGTCATCCCACCACAACAAAACCCACCATTAGAACCCCTTAGGCCCCGAACGTTAGGAGAGTATTCCCGACCTAGCCACCAAGGCTACCGAAACACCATTGAGCTCACCGGAGCCAATGTGACCCCCTTGCGATCCAACACCATCCGGTTGGTGCAAAGCGGATGTGCATTCCATGGACTTCGTTCCGAAGATCCAAACCAACATCTTAAGGACTTTCTCAAAATCATAGATTCCATAGACCTAGGTGTTGAAACTAGAGAGACTACCCGTTTACGCCTATTCCAATTCTCTCTACGGGATCAAGCTAGTCAATGGCTTGAGCGTTTACCCGCGGGATCCATCACCACATGGGATGATCTCACCACTCGTTTCCTTGCTCAATTTTTCCCACCGGGGAGAACTACTAAGCTTAGAAATGACATCTTGATGTTCCAACAATGTCAAAATGAATCTCTTTATCAAGCATGGACTCGTTTCAAGGACTTACTCCAAAAACTCCCTCATCATGGCATAGATCTTTGGCTCCAAGTCCAAATTTTTTATGACCATATCGACATCTCCACGAGGTGAGCCATTGACCAATCGGCCGGTGGTAAGCTACGTGATCTTAGTGCGGAACAATCATGGGAACTCATAGAAGATCTTGCTCTCTATGACAACGAAAGTTGGAATGATCCCCGTGATTTGAACAAAATGGTCAAGGCAATATCTTTGCCTTCGAACAATTCTAGCACTCCCGACCGTAGGATCATGGAACTTGAGGATCAAGTCAAGTTTCTCATGAAATCTTACGAAGCTCCTAAGCCTTCAAGCCAAGTGAACAAAATCACTTCTTCATGCGAATTATGTAGTGGTCCCCATGACACTCGTGATTGTGTGGAAACTCCCCGGAACAGCTTTTGCGGACTACGCATCCACGCGTACCGACGAAGCGGGAGATAAGTGGTACACTTTCAAGCCCGAGCCAAACACTTACGGTGATTCATACAACCCCTCTTGGAAAAATCACCCAAACCTTAGGTGGAAACAAAATCAACCCAATTCTTCCAATCCGCCTAATCGTTACCAACCAAACGGTCCACCATCCAACCGTACTTTCAACAACAATCCTTCTAACAACTATGGTAGTACCAACAATCTTGAAGGATTGATGTCAAAGTTCATGGCATCTCAAGAAGCTCGCATAGCTAGGTTTGAAACCGAATTCAACCAACAACAAACGGAGATGACCAACAAGATTGACAACTTGTTGAAAGCCCTCAACAACCAAGCGTTAATCACACCTAGGAAGGACACTAGGGACACCAATAGTGGAATCCAAATTAAGGATCTCTCATCATCCAAACATGTCCACTTTGTCAATGTTGTCACCATTAAGCCGATAGATAAGGAGATAGAAGAGAGTGACAAGGGTGAAGTTAGAGTAGAAGCCAAGACTAAGGATGAGAGTAGGGAAGTTGATGTTAATAAGGATGAGGAATTAGAGGAGGTAGAGCCTATAGAAAAATACTTTGATAAGTTGCCCACCGAGGAAGAACGGGAGTACCATAAGGATTTATTCGATAGTCCCGAGAGACCATATATCTTCGGCACACCCCTTATCAAAATGGGAGACCCCTCTAACATTAACATCCCATGCAATATCAGGCACATGCATATATGGAAAGCTTACATCGACCCTAGATCCCCCGTTAACATCATGACTAGGACTTATTACAATTGGGTGATGAAGAAGCAACTTAATTTTAGGATGATGCCCAATAAGAATCTAATAAGTAATTTTGCAGGAAGAGTGAAGGGATTGCATGTGATTATAGGGAATCTCACCTATGAGATCGATTTTATGATAGTGGAATACACTCGTCCGGTGATTGATGCTTGCCTAAGCCAAATAATATTTGGAAAACCATTTGTTGAAGCCACTAGGATGAGACTTTAGGGATAGTTAGATTCAAGGAAGAGAATGATGAGGTTGCCTATCAAATGCCCTACAAGATTGAGCAATACCGCCTTCTCTCTAATTTCGAAAAAGAACACAAGCAAGCGGCTTATTATAGGAATGAGGAGGATAGACGTAGAGGAGTAGAATATGTAAAGAATAGAATGCTTGGTTTCTATAAAGAATGCTTACAACTAGGTCCGGAATACAAAACTGGTTTAGAAGACGACCTAGAGAGTGAAACCAATGATGAGGTCACGTAGTAACCCATGACCTTGAGTCTAGCTACAAGACTCGTAAATAAAGAAAAGCGCTTCTTGGGAGGCAACCCATGTTTTGTGTGATTTTATTTTTTGTTTGTTTGTTATTTGCTTCCGTATGCATGCTTTATTTTCTTATTGTTGGTTGAACATGTTTCGAAATTAAAATGTGGAAATACTTTACTTTGTTGTTTTGGCCTAGTCTTAACTCCACCTAAAAGTATTTTTGCAAAAGATAAGTGTAAGGGGAAACCCCAAATATGTTTTCAAGAAACAAACCGATCGTGATTCTCCACAATATTAAATGAACATGTATATTCGTACTTGTTAGAGTCAAATGCTTGTATTGAGTCATAATGAAGTTTTGCAGGATTTTCCAGGAAGTAGGACCAAGTTTTTCCAGAAATTTTCCGGAAACTTAACATAAGAATTTCTGCAGGTCAATTCTGACGGCGTCAGGAGTTTACTCTTGACGGCATCAGGTGTAAAAATCTGGAAATTTTACCAGTTTTGTTTTTCTAACGGAGTCTTATGGTTTTTTTGAATTATTAAGTTTTATAATCTCCAAGAGATCTGCAAACTTCATTCCACAAGCATTATATCTTATCTTGTTTTCTAGGATTTAGTAACTTATATAGGATGCCGCCGATTTTACGCGAGGTTGTCTTGTATATTTTAAGGTTTTACAGGTTATGTACGACAAGAAGATGATTTATATTCTGGAAGGGAAGCTTTGATTGTTCATTTTCTTGGAGGAAGATTTAACCTGGCCACCTTATTATCCATACCGAGCGAATCAGGGGAGTATTTGATTTCATTCTTTTTACTTATTTCACTTTTACATTCTTTACTTGAACATTGGGGACAATGTTCATCTTAAGTGTAAGGGGAGGGTAAAAAGATGATACCTTACATATGCACTTTCGCTTGAGTTTGTTTTGTTCAATGGTAGATATGTAATAAAACTATGAGAAATACTTGTTAGTGCAATTTTAGCGCCAAATTTAAATTTTTTTACAACATTTAGGAGTGAAACTTTAGCCATAGCAAGCGTCTCATGGATAGGAGATTGTATGACTAGCACATAACCGTATATTCAGAAAAATTTTCCACCCAAATATGTGAGGTTCGCCTTTAGATTTGATAGGAAAAGCATTTACTATTAGTGCTTATGAGTGTACCGGTAGCATTTAGATTCTAGAACTTGCGTTAGTGATGCATCCCGAGACCGCTAGTGAGACTACATTCGTGTGGTAGGATTTACTACATGATAAGAGGCATTAGGATTACCCTTGTGTTAAACCCGTATTATAATTACTTGACCATTTAAGTCATATTACTTGGCTAGTTAAGTCAACTAATTTTTCCCAAACCATTAGCTTTGTACTCATTTTTAGTACACGATACCCCTAGTACACCCCTCCGAGCCTATCTTTTCGTTTCTAACTTTAAGCATTTTACTTAAAGGAAGAATTTGTTACACCCCACTTAAATGTACAACCAAATCGCCTTAGCCTTCCGTGTATGCGCTCATTTTTAGTGCATTATTGTTATTTGTTAAACCCTAAGTTAACTTTCTAATTGATTACATGGTTGCTAAGTCGAGTCATATCCTTGTACATATTGTTTTGGGACGATTGGGACTCATGGGTAAAGTACTTATTTTATGGAGTAATGGGGAAGAACATAATATTATTACCCCCATATGTGCGTTAATCTTAAAAGTGCTCCAAGTGTTTTGATTTTCTTAATTCGAGTCATTAGTTTAGTTTATTGTAAAGTATGTAAAAATTCAAGTGTAAGGGGAATGTTCATCCCCTATGATGTATTATTTTGGATGGTAGGGTAAGAGTGTATGCAAAAAAAAAAAAAAAAAAAAAAAAAAAAAAAAAAAAAAAAAAAAAATCGCGAAAACAAGAAAAAGAAAAAAAATAGAAAAAAAAAAAAAAAAAAAAAAAAAAAAAAAAAAAAACATACGGACTACCATCCCGTTTCATTCTATGTTCATTTTATGTTTTTGTTATTTTTCATTTATTAGCTTAAGTCGAGTCTAGTCTTGGCTTAGCAACGCCATATTGTGCATGTAATTAACCAAGATTGTTAGCTCGCCACCAGTAAAACTTCCTTTATCCAACAAACCGTGTATTTCATATCCCTACACCTAACGTTACAACCCTTTAAAAGACCTCTTTGATAGTTTATCCTAGGTGCTTACGCCATGTGGTGGAGGTTTGATCCTTTCCCAAGCCTATGGTAATCTATTTTGCTATGACAGGTAGTGAGAGATATCTTCCATTTCTATTTTGTAATTTACACTTTATTACACCCGAGAGATGTGAGTATCTAAACACTATTTGTGAGGTGCTAGTGTATGACCTCCCTGCTTGTCTATTGGTCTTTAGTGGAACGATTATTTGTTGTAATTACTTTTATATTAGTGTTAAATGACCCCTAACTTGTATTTTGACTAGAATAAAAGCGCATTTGCTTGAGGACAAGCAAATCTCAAGTGTAAGGGTATATGATGAGGCGAAAAATGGTCCGTTTTTAGGGGGTCATTTAAGCCCGAATTCGAATTTATTTGATCAAATATTGCCCTAAATCGTTCCTTTTGTGATTTTAGGTACTTTGGGAGTGAAATCTGGAAAAGGAAGCAATTCAGACGTTTTTAGAGCATAAAAGTGAAGAAAACGCCAAAGTCTTAATTTTCCATGCTGGGAACAGTAGGTGACAGCGTCAAGAGTAATTTCCTGACGGCGTTAAGAGCAAAATTCCATGACGGTCCAGAAGAGATTTGACGGCGTCATGAAGGTAGGGCGTCAAGAGTAAAAGTCATGACGGCCTGGAAATGATTAAGTTTTGATGGCGTCAAATGTAGATCAAGGCAGTCCGAGAATAGTTTTGGCGGCGAGGTGACGGCGTCACCTAATTGGTCTTATCGCCGTCAGACCCCTTTTCCTATATATAGTTTTCTAATTTTTACACAAAAGAGAGAAGTTTTGGGAGAAACCCTAAGTACGATTTTGGTGGTACTTTACAGGTTTTTCAAGGGTTCCAACCCCTTGATACCTTGCATGTGTAATCAAGATAAGTGTTCCTTTAATTCAATCAATATGTCTATGTGTTGGTTGTCTATATCTTGTTCTTGTCTTAATTCCATCATGCTAGGCTAGATCTATCTTGTGTTTGCTTAGATCTAATGAAACCTAGATGTTAATTATGTGTTGATTACTTGTTTATTCTTGTCTTGGATGAATGATTTATATGTTAGGCTTAAGAAAACTGGCAGATCTCCAATTGGTAACATGCTTGAACGTCTTAAGAAACATGAACCGACGCGCACTAGGTCTTTATTGGTTGTATTTAATGCATGAGCCACTGTTTACAATCCCTATAGCTGTGTTGGGCATGGTGTAGGAGGAGATAAGAGCTCATAGAATTGGGGAGTTAAGTGTGCCACCCCATGAATGGTATTAAGGAATACGATCCGTCATCCATGCAATTATAACAAGTAATTAACGTGTAAAAGATGTCTAGGGAGTAGTGAAATCTAAGTAAACACATTTTCTCCAATTACTGCTCACAACTTTAGTATAAATTAGTTTATTTTCATTTTGATTGCATCTTAGTATTGGGTTAGTTGATTAGCAACTAATTCCGCCCAAATCCTTCAAACCCGAGATTTTAAATTGCTTTCAAAAAAATATAAAAATACAAAAAAAAAAATCTTCCTTCACCTTTAGAACTAGTATTTAGGTTTTCTAATCCTAGCGACACTATTCCTAGCTGAACGATCAATCCCCCGGTACTTGTCACTATACTATACTACAACGATCAGGTACACTGCCTGGTGGGGGTTGTAAGCTTCTCAAGGTCCCTTGAGAGGTAAAGCCTGGTGCGATTCCCACGTATCAAACAATACCACTTTAATGACAAGGGAACTTAAACCAATAATCAAGAACGCAAGGTCGACTTCTAAAGAAAAACGCACAAAGGAGCGGGAGAGAAGAATAGATCTCTCACTGGGCGAAGTTCGTTGGATCGCCACATACCGTTTCGACTCCTCTTAAAGTTTGTTTCTCGTTTAAAAGTTTTCCAAAACGCAAGTGATACAAAGGCAAGTTTTGATCTTAGGTTTGGGAACTTATTTTGGTCACACCCCCAGTTGGTAGGTGTTCTGCCTTGATTTGCGGTGGTAAGATTTTAATGTTATTATTAAACAAAGAAACGGGAAAATCTTTTTGTGTTTTTCTTATCTTATATAGATATAATACATATATAGAAACAAAAGAAAAATATTTTTGATTTTTTATAAGTTTTATAAAAGCGTAACTTCTTGCGAAGGTTCTACAAGACTAATCGTCTAAACCTTATCGAGACTTTCGACACACAGCGTCCCCGGCAGCGGCGCCATTTGATTCATTGTGTTTTGGTGTGTGCAAAAAAAACAATTTATCAAAATATCAACAAACGTGAGGTCTAAATTATCGTGAGACAAATAGACGTGAAGTAATACGAGTAAACCTTTTAGGAAAACGGTTACCTCGTAAAACTCATGAAAGTGATATTTGTGAGACCGGGAAGTGATTTCCCGAGTCGTACCCCAACAAGGTGTGAATGGAAAGTTTCAAGGAAAGATCGAAATTAAAATCTTGTATGTTTGGTTGAGAAAGGTTATTTGGTATTGTGATACGTTAAATTAACGAAAATATCGAATTAACGAACGAATACGTAACCTAAGTGTGAATTTACAATGGAAATTAAAATTAACACTTTGATACTACGGGAAACATAATCGGGAAGTAGGGAACCTTAAAACGTAAGCTAGGATTAAAAATGTAAAAGTTAACTTAAATAAAACGCGAGTGCGCGAAATAAAACGTGAAACGTGAGCAAATAAAGTCTTAGGAATATGAAAATTATATTTTTACAATCCTAATGATATAAGAAAATTTTTGAAAAATTAAAATTATTTTTACCACTATTTAATTAATTACTAATTATTAATTACTTTTTAATTAACTAAATTATCCTAAATTACAAATAATTATGAAATTTAACTAGAAAAATGAAAATTAAATTTAGAAAAATCTAAAATATTATAAAACTAATTTTAAAACAGAAAAACTATTTTTCCTACTTTTTAATTAATTATTAATAATAAAAAAACTAATTATTTAATTGATTTAAATCAAACTAAATTATAAAAAATACTAAATGATTAAGGAAAAATCTAAAAAAAATTACTAAAAATCTATTATGATTACAAAAGCCTAAGAAAAATTTAAAAACAGTTGTTGCTTATAAATAAGCAGAAAATAAGCCAAAATGGCTTAAATAGAAGCTATCACTTTTTAATTTTTTGTCTTTTTCTAATTTTTATTTTTCACAACTGTTGTACTACTAATATTAAACAACGTTTACAAAGGAACTTTTCTGGGAGCTTATAAATAAGCCATGTGCTCACAAATAAGCCTAACAGTTAAGCCATAAGCTTGCTTATGAGGTTGAAAAGCTATGTAACAAGCTAAGGACTGATAACCACGAGCACAATAAGTCACTACCAACTAGAATGCATTCAAAATAAGTTATAAAATCTGAAAAAAAAGCACAGTGAAAAGACAGGCAAATGGAAATAAGCTGATCCAAATCCTATCAGCCAAAACAGGCCTCAAGGGCTCACTTGCAGCCCCCTGTGGGGTCCACAGGGAGGTTCAGGGGTTCACAATGATGGTTGGTCTGAGGAAGTGGCCTGGTGAGCTATCCAAAGGACCAAGAACCAAGTCCTAGGGTACACTAACAAGCTTGGGAGGGGCTTATCAGGTATTGATGTCGATGAGACCTTTAGTCTGGTTGTCAAACCAGCTACTATTCGGACCGTACTTAGTCTGACTACTTCTATACACTGGCCTGTCCATTACCTCGATGTCAAGAATTCCTTCTTATATGGTGACTAATTTGAGATGGTTTATTTGCATCAGCCTCTAGGTTTTCGGGATTCTGCACATCCTGACTATGTTTGTTTATTGCAAAGGTCTCTTTATGGTCTTAAGCAGGGCCCAGGGCTTGGTTTCAGTGGTTTGCGGCTTACATTACACGTATTGGTTTTACTCATAGTTGTTGTGACTCTTCCTTATTCATTTAGAGACAGGGGTCTAACACGGCTTATTTAATGTTATATGTTGATGATATTGTTCTGACTGCTTCTTCTGAGGCATTATTACAAAAGATTATTGGTTCTTTGCATCAGGAGTTTTCCATGACGGATCTTGGGTTTCTTAATCATTTTCTTGGTATTTGAGTTGTAAGTAATTCATCGGGCATGTTTTTATCTTAGTGTAAATATGTTGCTAAGATTCTTGAGAGAGCACATATGGTTAATTGCAACCTCATTCGGACTCCAGTTGGTACACAGTCAAAACTGGGTGTCGATGGTTATCTGGTTTCTGATCCGACATTATATCATAGTCTATAATACCCCCAAAATATCGCAGTGGAAGACATTATCACTGGGGTGCTACTTCATAATACAGAGTTCAAGTTATAGAGAATGACCTCCATATGATACGTTTTGAAAAGTTATCATTCAATAAGTGATTCAGAGTTACAATATGCGTTTCCAAATTGTTAATTTACATAAACGTTTTCAAAAAAAGTTATCGAATGGTAAAATGATGCCTCAAGTCTTCATAATGCCATGCGACTCGATGCTCTAAAAGTAATCTATCGTCTTATGGACCTGAGAAATACATGCTAAAAGTGTCAAGACGAGGTTGGTGAGTTCATAGGTTTGGTTAAATAACAATGTAGATTAAAAGTAATGTAGGTTCAATATAAAGTTTTGTGACCATTGTGTCACTCACAATGTCATATAAATAAGGTTTTCCTTTAAGTAAATTAGTAATGTGGACCACAAGGTTTTCGAGAGTGATTAGAGAACACATATAAATTCAGATATAGTATCAGTGACCACTGCTTCACTCACAACATCAAGAAGAAAATCAGTATAGTAGACCGTAAAGTATTAAGCATAAAGTTGGACCTTAAGCAAAGCATATGAACATTACAATTCATATAACGTCACACAAAAGTCTATTACGTTAGCACTAAGTTCATGCAACCGAAGCTACGAGAGTGGAGCATGCTATCAAGCACGTTAAATAAAGGCCCGAGCAAATGTGTATCCCGTGACACTCGTAATCCAACATGTTATACGTTTGCATTTGGCTTATCGAGCCAAACCGAACGGGGGAGTCACCCCAATAGATCTATTTATAGCATTCGCGCTTCCCAACAAGAATTGACGGTTCATGAAAGTGGGCATAGGGGATACGAGGGCTTAGGCTAATCCACGTAACAATTTAAAGTAAGAACTCGTGTCTATAGAAAAGCAAGCATGTTTTTTCACCACAAGTTTATAAAAGCAAGTATAAACTTGGTAAAAGTGGGGCTATAAACTCACGTATCTTGTGAAATTATTTATCTCGATAATATAACACTGGTTGTGGGATGAAAAAAGAGGCAATGCAAGTGTCATAGATGTATATGGGGCGGGAAGACGGATAGGACATAAGGAGAGAGGTACGAATAATTAAATCGAGTAATAATCAAAATATATAAAATGACCATTATGGCCTCACGTGAAACGCACGTGTGAGAGTTAACTGATATTGACTAACGACCGTTAGTCAAAGGGACCTTGACTGATGCAAAAAATGCACGGACAAAACCTTGAGAAAATTACTTAAATGAACCATTTATGGGTTTATACTTCGAAAACGAACCGCGCATTTACATCTTACCAAAATGAACCTTCAGCGCATTTGCTTTGTGCGCTTCCATTAGATATTGAACACGTGTATCATCAACAACACAAAAAGACAAATTTCAAGCGCATAAAACATCAGCGCATTTAGTTAAGTAGCGCATTTAGTTAAGTGCGCATGCTTTTTGTTTGTAATCTAAAATAAAATTTAAAAACACAAAAAAAATCATAAAATGACAAATGCCAAGCGCAAAATGTATAGCGCGTTTTGGTTCAAATGTGCGCATGAAGTCAAAATACCTGCAAAACTTTACACCCTCTTATCCAAAAATTTATTACTCTTACCTAATGTTTATTTTTTATTTATTTTTACATACCTAATGACTATTACTCTTACCTAATGTTTGCAAAGGGAATAAAATTGAAGTAATAAAATTGAAGTCAAACACTTGAAGACAAAGTTAAATTAATATAAAAGTGAGTTAGAAGATGAATACTCAAGATAGCGTGCATGGATTCGGCGCACTTTTAATAAGAACACGACTTGGTTTATTTTGGTAAAATACTGAAAAAAGGTTTATTCTCGTAAATAGGGTATGAAAAAAGTTTATTTTCGTAATTTAATAAGAACGCGACTTGGTTTATTTTGGTAAAATACTGAAAAAAGGTTTATTCACGTAAATAAGGTATGAAAAAAGTTTATTTTCGTAATTTAGTTCAAAACCTTGGACGTATTTATTTTTATTTTGGGACTCCCCGTGTATTTTTTATAGAAACAAAAGGACGACAAGAGTATTTTACTCTTATTTTTATTTATTTAATGGAATACCTACCCTTTATTATTCTCTTCCCGCTCTCAATTATTCCATTTCCCGCTTTTTTCCTTCCTACATTATGCCCAGTTTTCCACTCAATTCTTTTGTTACTGTAGGGTCTTCTTTTGACTGGTACGCTTTCTTTTTTCTTCCTCTTCTTGTAATTGAATTCTTAGAGAGCAATTTCTCTAGTAATTTGTTTCTTCTCATTTGCTAGGATTTTTTAGTTAGAAATAAATAATACACATTCATCAAGTAAGTTTAATAGCATAAAAAGGTATTGAAGTTAGATCCCTTTTGCTAGGATTTGCAGTTACACGTTCAACATTTATTTGCCCTTTCAAGTAAATATTTTATACTTAAGTGGAATAAATTTATTAACAAGCAGACTTTATGGTAATGTTGAAGTTTGTATTGCATTCTCATACAAGATAATATCAATTTTGGTTATGATATCTAAGCTTGATGCTTAACCAAACAACAAGTTTTAAGTAATCATACACTTGGCATTCTTATTCCACCTTCCCTTGAGGCCTTGAAACCCTTAACCATAATCACAAACCAACTACCACCTTAACTTTTATTTGTCCAATCGTTGCTGTTAAAAGTATAACCCAAAAAGATGGAAAAGATTCTAAAGTTCGATGAAAAGTTATAGGGTGCCGGGGATTGCTTATTTAATCTGCTTATTTTTTAGTAGATAAGTAGTTGAATAATCACGTTAATGGATGCTTAATTGAAATGAAACTGCAAGTACTTTTTACCATCATATCTTAGCTAAAACCTATTACACGTGGATTAGATTGGAAAAAAAAAAAAAAAAACTGTTATAGGTATGTTTTCTTTTGATCTTTTTTCCAATTTCTTACAAAATATGTAAATCCAAACACTAATTGTTGATTCTTATAAACATAGGGCGAGTAACCTAAAGGAGGCTTGAATAAACATGTATAACTTTTTCGGACAAGTAAACCTGCTAATGTGAATAATGTAGCAGTTTTTATTGAGAGAGTAACGGGACACCATGGAAATGCTGGAACAAAATCAGCCTGCAAGAAAAAAAACCAGATTTAAAGAAATCGAGGATGAAGAAAAAGATCTGATAAGTTCGTTACCGGATTGCTTACTTATTGAAATCCTCTCTCGTTTACCCTTCACAAGAGAGGCTATTAACACAAGTACACTCTCCAAACGATGGATACATCTTTGGACTTTTGTTCCTCATATCTTATTAACATTATGCGATAGAGGAACCTCACTCTCCAATTACTTTTCGGGCCTTGAAAAAACCTTAACTCAATGTCGCCACTCGAACCTCAACAAATTCCAACTGCATACCTATTACAAGATTGAGTTTCAATCAAAAATCAACAATTTTATTCGTTATGCTGTTAGTTGTAACGTCAAAGAGCTCACTTTACTAATATGGGCTAACAAGGAAGTGGAAGCTGCGTTTGTGTTAGATTCTGACTTCTTTTACATCAATTCATGTTTCACACATCTCAAATTGGAATACTGCAAACTTAACCCAATTGGCGTGATTAGTTGGAGTAAACTTAAGAGTTTGTGTATGGCAGATTGTAAATTAGATGAAGAGTTGATTCAGAATATATTATCGGGAAGTCCTGTCTTGGAAACATTGGACCTGAAATATTGCCACGGTTTTAGGAGGCTTGATATTACTTCAAAGAGTATTAAGAACTTGGTGTTCTCGGGATACTTGAATCCCGAAGATGAAGATGAGGATTTTGAAGATATCATTGCGATCAATGCCCCATATATATTGTCACTAACTATTCAAGATGATTTGTTTTTGTGGAAGCTTTTCTTGCTAAATGTGTCTTGTTTAGTTGAAGCTGACTTAGATTATAAGAATATGGGGTACTATGAGACAAAGCGTAAAGAAGAGGAAGAAGAGATACTTGAAGGATTTATACTAAGCCTTGGCCATGTCAAGGAGCTTAAAATTGGGATTTCGTGTGTAAAGGTACGACTTGATTCCCTTTTCTTTTTTTAAAAGTTTGCATTTTAGACTTGTTTGGATGTTTGATTTGGAAGTGTTTATTGAGTACTGAATTATAATAACAACTTGGGATAACTTGTCACTATATGCTTCAAATTATCAAAAGACGAAAACATTATGACGTTACCAAGCATACAACCATTTAGTGTGATTTCAAGTCACAGTATTCAGTTTAATCACACATCCAAACGCTCCCCCTTAAACTCACAACAAAAAATTCAATAATTCGGAATATTTTCAAACACAAATATGTTTTTTTCTTTTTTGTCGTTGTAGTTTTTCTTACGTTACTCTGCTTTTCCTTATTTGTCCTCTTGAGAGTGTCTCGTCTGCAATCTGTTCATAGGAAGTTTGACTGCAAGTTGTATTTTCTGTATGCCCCAATCGTAACTAATTTAGACAAGCATTTCACAGTTGCATTTAGGTTCTCTTTTCATTGCTATTTTTTGTTGTAGGTTCTCTGCCGTTTGGAGGGTAAAGGTCTCAATGTTCCATCATGCCTGAAGTATCCTGATGTTCCTTCATCTTGTTCCTGTGATAGTGATTCGATGTCTAATGATAGTAATTCAAGTGAAAGCAGTGGTGTAAGCAGTGATTCGGGTGAAAGCAGTGATTCGGGTGATAGCAGTAGTATAAGGAGTGATTCGTGTGAAAGCAGCAGCATAAGCAGTGCTGCAGTGTCTGATGGTTAAATAATTGGTGTCACATTAAAAGAGTATTTTGCTAATGCTTACTACTACGTAGTTATTACTCTAATGCACTGTAGCTCAGAAACTCGTGTTATGCTCTCTTTATTATTACTTTATCAAGCATGTTTGATTGATTGGTTGTGCTCAGTTTCGTTATTCTTTGAGCATGTTTAACGATCAACTCCTGAGGTAGAAATTGGCAAGGTCGGCCAGGTTGGGTAAAATTTCAAATTTGGTTCGTAAAACTTTTATTAATCTCAAAATCAAACTTTCAGTACTCTAAAAACAGATTAGGTCGTGTCCACCCGTGAATACTTTTTTGACCATCTTTTTATATGGTTCGTAAGACCATCGATTGGAGTTTTCTAGTAGTCATCGTTTAAGGTATGCTGCTGCTGCTTAACTTCTTTTCTAGCTTAATTAACTTGTTTACTATTAAATACAGATCGATTTAAATAAAGTTTAAATTTTTTGTTTGTTTGTGGATTTACTCACAGTCGAGACCCTGACCCCATTTGTCCAAATACCTTTGCCGACCCTCAGCAACCGAAAACCTCACAACAAGGACGACCGGTTGCAACCTTCACGGCTGAGTCGGTCGAAGGGCTTATTGTGGGTAGCCAAGACCCAAACTAAAGAAAAGTTCTACAAAGCGTTTTTTTTATCTACTTCACTTTGCAGCAAATGAAATACATCATTCAAGGCAATGCTGTAAGGAAAGCAAAAAAACAAACAATATCCTATTAAGCATGGCATTTGAAGACAAGGATTGCACAAAACACACACAAACATCGTAGTTGTATATCAATTTTACATTTTTCTTCAAGGTGAGATTACATTCAGTAAGTGTATATTCTTTGAGCCCTTTTCCGAAGATCAGTTGCATCAGACACACCTCATAATTGTATATCGGATTTTACATATTTCGTAAAATATGAAGTTACATTTAGTAATCAAGAAAAGTACTTGTTAGTGAACCGGATAACATATATTAACCATGCAAAAATAATATAATGTAGAGACCAAGTAAATGCATCGTCATCATTGCTAACCACAAATAAATGATCAGGCGTCGAGTTTTTGTCGGTGATTTTAGTGTGATCAAGCATTTTATGTAACAGTGATTTACCCGAGACCAAATAAATCTAACCCCAATATTTGTTCATATTGTAATTGCAAAAGCATTTAAAATGTAAATAACACTCGATTACTTGAACAAAATTCAAGCAGATGATTTTAAGGTTTTCGAGCGGCGACCAGGCCGGTTGGGTCTTCTAAGGTCTACCTTCGCCGAAGTGGCCAGCGGTTGAGTTTTGAGGTGAATTGGAGAGTGGGTGTGAGGTTTATGGTTTAGGTGTGGGAGTTGATATTGAAGAACCCGTAATTGAAGGTGGTGGTGATCTGGGTACATGATAAATAATTAAATTAGTGGATTAAGGTTAGATTTATAAGGGTTAATGGAATTTGTTCTTCATTTTCTGGAAAATTATCATTAAATAGGTTAATGGGTTTTGTCATATGTGTTTCTTGTTAAAAAAGAAATTCAAGTTAAAGATGATGATGATGTTGGATTAGGAGGGTTGATTTTTGTGTATGTCAAAAATATAGCAGCAGGTGTAAAGGGGTTATTGTTCTTGATTTTTACTAACAATACAACCTATTGAATGCAATATATGCAAAGTCCAGCCAGTCTATTTAGGGACTTACAAACCCTGGCTGATATTATAATCATATACATTACCTCGATATCAACTAATTCATCTAAATCCAGAATCTGCGCGCTTAGAACAATCTCTATGTAATATGTATGTACAAACTACTAGAGACGCGATTTTATACATCATCAATCAATGCTAGACGCCCTTGTAAACAAGAGTGCAGATCCATTTACACTACGAAGAACCAACGTCCTAGAATCTATGTAGGTCCCACAAACAATCTTCGACAAATCAAACATTTCTGGCGGAATTTGCAAACGAACTTCATTGATCACGGCCTGTGCAGCACCAATATCTCTGGTCAATGGCTCGTTTAACGCCATGGTAACGTCAATGTCACTTGATACAAGTTTCACCACCGGAAGACTCGAGGGAAATTCTTTATGTAGTGATTTTTTCCACTTTTTTCCCGATAGTTTCTTGATTGCTGATTCTTGTGCGTTGGTGGCAATTGATGGAAGATTTTGGGTACTATTCTCTTCTTTAAGGTAAAAACGTTTTCCTGTAGTTAACTTGAATGTAGATGTTACTTGAAGTTTTCCGTCAGTACCAACCTTGTCATGTGGCCAATCATTGCCAACTAGGACCTGGAAGCCAACGTCTGAGGTGAAGGAAAATGGTGGTTTAGATTTAGACTGTCCGGTTATCGTAAGGTGGACGTCTCCTATGAGCACACGTGAAGGAGGTTGGCGAGTTGTTAATCCCAAATGTCTCCCGGTGCAGTAGACTAGTCTCCATCTTCCAGGTAGGAACCCCAGCCAGTTCTGCACACATTAACCAAGTTGTTACAAATCACAATTTACATCATATTAATTATGGATGGTCAATATGCGTTTACATTTATCTCCAATGGGAAATAAAAACCTTAGCTAAATGGGGAATATTTCAGATCTTGTATGCAAAGATTTGGACAAACAATCTATACTAAATATGCTTTTTAAAAACAAACTTACCACATTAACTATTAAAGAGAACTAATAAGAAAATGTGGAACGATCAACCCATAGCGGCCATTGTTACCCAAACTAAGAAACTGACCCGTCTTGAAAGCTATTACCATTGCAGAAAACCAAAAGATAGACACAGTTACATGGCTAAGTCCAGTCAAGAAGACACAGCTTTTAACCACATGGAAAAGGAACACAAAAGTAAAGAGGTATATTGAGAGCAACACGCACACACGCACACAATATGAAAAGAAAATGCTAACCCCCAATCTTAGTCCATATAGACTTATAGAGTGAATCTACACTGTGATTCTACAAGGACTATCCTATAAATCTAGTAAACAGTAACTAGACACGCAACTTGAACCTATTTACTTGATTATTTCTAAATGATTGCTTTAAGTTTTTATATTTAACAAGTCAGGTTTATAAAAAACATATAGCTTAAATAAAAATGGGTCACACATGTGGAAAGTTGCCCAAAGTGTATACTAAAAGTATACAGCTTTCCAAACCGATTTATTTGATAAATAGGATATTGTTATACTATAATGATTTTATTATACTCAGTGAACAAATAACTTATAATTCCTTAATAAAAATCGACAAAAGAGTGTTTATGGGTTAAACCAACATGGCCCGAACCTACCCCCTGACCCGAACTGATGAATTACCTGTTTTGACTTACCATCCAACAAGCCCATTTTGACCTCTATACCTACCCTAAGAATAAGGAAGTTTTTATAGGTGCCAATTCAGATGCAATCCTGCTACATATAATGATTAATCAATTAAAAGGCAAAAAATATCTGTCAACCATAATCGCCATATAGACCTTTTATGTAAGCTTTGCTTTTCAAGGATAGGAGAGTCCAGCCTTAAATATAGATTTCCTTTTTTGGCTCAGAATCTCAATATGATTACAGTTTTACAAGTCTGAACTCTGAAACCATAAATGAAGTGCCCATCCTTATGCTTTTGTAGAGAACATGAGTTACTATTAAGTAGAGTTTGATCAATTTTATTAGTAAACATGTCGAGTTGGGTTGTACTGTGTTTATCACAGGTCAATTGGTTATGGAATGTGTCCAACAAGCTTCCAGTTTGAAAATAAATAGAAATAAGTGCAACGTGTATGGTATTGGGGTTAATAGTGTAGAGATGGAATATCTAGCAAAGAGAATGGGTTGTCCCGCGGGAAAGTTTCCGTTCACCTATCTTGCTATCCCGATCGGTATTAGCATGAAAAAGATAAATAGTTGGAATGTCGTCATTGATAAATTTTATAAAAAGGTTAGGTCTTCGGAAAGTGAGATTAATCTATTTTGGTGGGAGACTAACTTTAGTAAAATCGGTTCTTGGTAGCACATCACTTTATTTCTTCTCTTTTCCGGGCACCAATGGGGGTTATTAAAAAGCTTGAAAGTTTGAGGCAACAATTCTTTTGGGGGGAAATGATGAAGTTAGAAAGATGGCATGGGTAAAATGGGATAACGTCCTCTTGAAGATTAAAAAAGGAGGTTTAAATGTTGGTAGTTTAAAGACGTTTAAGTGGGCGTTACTTTGGAAAATGATGGTGGAGATTCCAGACCTAAGAAAATAAATTATGGGCAAGAGTTATGAAATAGTTTGTATGGCAAAGATAGGAGTTTAAAGGAGCATAGAATTGGTCACAAAGTCAGCGGAGGTAAATGGGGTGACATTGTAAGAGTCAGTAAAGATATAGAAAAAACGGGTATTAATTTCACTTCATCTTTTAGTAAAATAGTGGGAAACGGGTACACTACTAGGTTTTGGGAAGACTCTTGGATCGGGGATGGAGTGATTCTTAGTGAAAAATTCCCTACACTCTTTAGATTAGAAACGCATAAAAGTGTTACGGTTGGAGAGAATGAGAATTTGGTGAGATGGGGAGTGGGGGTGGAGATGGTTGAGACCGCCTTGAGGTAGGGGAGGGGGTGATCTTGTGGAATTGACAGCTCTAAAGGATTTTTATATTCCTAACGTTTTGCAAAATGATACTTGGTGGTGGTTAAAGAATGGGTGCTTTATGGTTAAGTGTCTTGGGGATCTAATAGATGGTAAAATTCTTTCTTCACCAATTACCCATAAAGAGACATTGTGGAATAAAAATGTTCCAAGAAAGATTTGTATCCTTATTTGGTGGCTACAACAAAGATCACCGGTGTATGAGTGGGTTCATCATCTTAGTTTGGATCTCAACTCAATCCCTTTTATCCACAGTGTGAGATCGAAACAGTGGATCATTGTTTCCTCTATTGCTCCCTGGTAAGAAAGGGATGTGATAGTGTGTTCAAGTGGTGGAATATGGGTGGGTGCAACGTCGGGTCTATTGATGACATTTTGGCTCATTCAGGGCAAAATAAATTCAACAATAATAAAAAATCTAGGTGGAAAACAGTTTGTTGAGGGAAGATGATCTTGTGTCGCGAGCTAGAAACAAGAGAATCTTTGAAAATAAAGTGTCAAACATAACTACCATATGTGATGAGCTTCAAACCTTATCGTATTTTTGGGCCTCTAGTAGAAAAAAAGGGTTGATATCATCATGGCTTGAATGGTGCTCTATACCTCTCAAGTTTGCAAGACTTCAATTGTGGATCAAGTTTAGTTCTAATGGTCTTGTGTGTATTGTTTAGCCTATTGTATAGTTAGTTTGTGTTGGTCTTTGGGTTTCGGGTCAGGTCCTTGGTGGTTTTTTATATATATACATACTTTGCCTTCCAAAAAAAATGATTTTTTTTTTTTTTTTTTTTTTTTTAATCAAAAATAAAAAAATGAAAAGTTTTTACAATGAAATGGGTTAGGTGGGTCAAAAGAGTAGAAAATTCATGCAAAATGTGTAAAACATCTCTGGTCTTTTTATGTCAACTATTGTGACCAGCCCGAACTTAAATACTACATGTTTTGACCGACTACTGAACCTGCAAACCCTCCAAATTTGCCACTTGTACCTGTAGGTTATGTGAAATAGAAAGACAGACATATATATAATATAATGAATGCATCAATGACAAGGACTACATCGTGAAAAGAGGATGATTCAACTAACCTTTCGCTTTGAATAAGGATTCAGCATCTCCATTAACTCAAGGAAGTGAGCAAGCCTGATGCGCTGAAGCATAAAGAGAAATATCATACATGATTAGCAGATGTAAAGTTCCAACTACATCTTCAAATGCAAAGGTACTTGAAACTATGAAAACTACAGCACGGATGCCACAAATGGAGAAGCACAGGTGGACACTAATGAATTGAAGTATCTACAAAACTACAGATGACAAGTTCAGCCCATACTTAGACCGATCCGGTTATGTTTTAAAAAAGAAGCACTACAAATTGATCAAAAACTTTTACTTATTACAGAAATTTCTATAAATACCCAAGGCCTCTGGCCTAGTGTTATGTGAGTGTGCCCATCAACCAATATGTTGTGGGTTCAAGTCTCATTGGGGACATTTGTGTGTTAGTGTGAGATAGATGGTATAGGTGTCTTAAAAAATTGCCTTTCAACAAAAAGAAAAGATAAATTAATAACAATTTGAACAAAAATCAAAACCCAATCCATTTTGACCCATGCTGATCTATCACCCAACCCGGCACACCCGCAAGATTGAGCAAGCTTTGTTTATAGAAGGAAACCTGTTGTTGGCCGTATATGTACTCTTCAGTAATTCTAACCGCTGTTGATCCCAGACTCCACCTAATGAAGTCCATCGATGGGTCCACCCGCCATCGTGGTCCACACAAAAATGGGTGTCGCAGAGCATCTAAGCATCTGCACGAAAGTCCAATGCATTAGTTGAAGCAAGAAATAAACTGATCTTAATTACAAAGAAAATTACAACATTTCGCTTTGGCATATTTTATAGTGCGAAATGTTACCAATCTGACCATTGTTACCATTGCAACTTAATGATATCTCATTAATTCTGGATGAGAAGATTGCCTTGGTATTCAATTATTTAAGGCAGGTATTTGACTAATGAACAAACGATTTTAAGAACTATATGACCAGTCAGATGTTGCAATTTGCAAGTATCACATAAGCATATCTTCTGATATTCTTGTAGATACTTTTATCCTAGCATTATCACCATGTGCAATGTGTAGAAAGTTATTCCAATATTTCTATTGAATAGTTATAGTATGGGATCGTAAATCTGTGCACTACGTTAAAAGTATCTCCAACCTCATCTTTGGTCAAGGTAATCCGCAGCATTTTCATTTAAAAATATCATAAACAATAACTCAATCTTTTTACGCTAGCATATTCTCCCAATTGGAAGTTGGAAACACTGGGTGATTTTACTGGGAAATAATATCATGTTAACATTTATACTCGTGTGTAAAAGAAAATTAAATCTCTCCGCTCCATGACAGTTACAATGTTTAACATGGCTTCGCGTTCAGAAAAGTGTTTTGGCTATTTTCAAGATACCGTCATTAAAGACACCACGGAGATATTTACCTACAAATTTCGAGAGTAATGATAACATTGGGCAAAAAGTAAACTGCTGAAATTTCCTGATATCAGATAACAGTCTCACACATCCAGTGAATTATGTCCCAACTCCCAACTTCCAACTTAATGATGACACACTATGGATCCTTTTAACTTACTAGTTACTAGTATTTTCTATTAGAACCCTATTCAACATTTGTGTTTGATGAATATATAGTATTTAATTCCCAAATAAAACGCTACCAAAGTTCAAAAGGAGTTCTTGTTGGAGTCCCCATATGTGATACGGGAGCCTCATGCCACCACTCAAAAATAAATAAATAAATAAATAAAGAAAAGAAAAGAAAAGAAAAAAAGAGTTCATGTCTAACAGATCACACATTAGTAATATGCTTTTGCAATTGTTAAAATAGCATTCACATACAGAAATCTCCAATTATTAGTTGCTATGATCCGGTTACCTTATTCTATCACGAGGTTTAGCTGCAAGAAGTAATGACAGCAGGTGCCAGCCTGCCCCCCAGTTCCTATCTAGCATCTGAAATGGAGATCTTATAAAAACTACTCCTCAAATATATGGAGTAAGAAAAATTAAGTTAAAATATGTGTTCGTACTTGCAACCCAACATTTCCCTGTGACGAGTTTCTGTTAAATGTTCTTAGTATGAACTCACGCAAGCAGGATGGATCATTTCCCTGCATATATAACGAGAACATTAGTTAAATCATGTGCAAGTAATTCCTTCATCACATTTCACGCAATTCCGGAGACCATAAAGCACACCTATAATAGCTATATTACATAAGAAATAAGCTCACAAATTTTCTTACCTTATTGAGGAATGCTTTGAACTTATTAAAGATAACCGGATCCATAAGCTCCCGCAGTACCATCTTTACCATGAATCCAAGACATCTAAAATATAAGATTAGAATAGAAACCTTCCATATTCGGGTGGAAATATACCATATGAAAAATTTCTTCTTTCTTCTGTTTTTAATGTGCTGCGTACCTCATATCAAATGCAATCATCATTTGTTGTCTGTCTGTGTTATTCGGACTGTCCTCAAAAAAGTCAGCAGCATTCCCAAATATTCCTACCTGGTAAAGAATATTAAAGAGGGATTAAGAGAAGTAGCCCAAATATCACAAAAGCATACAGAAAAAGAAGCATAGCTGCTCCTCAAATTCATATACTTATGCATACTAAAATAAAAATCTTCATTCTAATGATATCCCAAAAAAAGTTTTAGATGATAGTGTCATGGCATCACAAAGTTGTCATCTCATGATTCTCAAAACCTACAAAGTATTTTATACTCCTAAAAGAGTTATTCATTTATTTGCATAGTTAAACAAGTGAGTTGTGATGCAAAGCGCCCATTGTAATATAACACTCTGATTAGTCATATACTTAAGAATCTACTTACCAACAGATTTAGGAAAATGAACTTTTCATCAGGTACTAACAAGTTCTAATGATGATAAACTTGCGATAATATTTAAACAATATGGCCAGGGTGCATTCTTTTACATAGCATTATTTAGCCTACAACTATTTTAGATTTCGGAAGGATATCTAAACGAACAATCAATCTTCCTAATCTAATTCCCACAAACTTCACCTAACTGACACGTGACTTTTGCTAATTCATAAATTTCTTCTAAGTGTTCAGCAGGAAGATAATTTGGAAAAACTTTAGAAGGGTATAACAAAACTTTTAAAAAAAAAAAAGGCACTTCGATTTGAATGGCTGTATTCTTTTGTACTTTATGTTTACGTTTCATTACCAGAAGGGCAAGACTGTACAAAAGAAATGTCACTATGCACACATACACTGATACACATGACAATTATCAGTATGAATGTCACATGGTCTTGAATTAACCATTTTAATATCGATAACTGAAATGAATGACAATATCACAAACTTTGTTTAAGGTTGAATTTTGCTACAATAGCAGCATTTTCCAACTGACTTGGGTACAACTCAAAACGATTGATGTACTAAAATTAGTTGCTCTAACTTCTCTGGAAAGAATTACATAAACTCATTTTTACTCTACTGAACCCAAAAGTCTTGAGTAGGATATTAGGATCATGTTTAAAACTTCAAGTAAATGAATTGACATGTAAATATACTCATAAAAGAACCAATAAAGTTAATACTTCAAAAACAATAGAAAAACTTGATGCTCACTTTAATATGCCTATCGACTGGACTTATATGAACATTCTCCAGTCTCAGCTCTGTATGGGCGAGTCCATGACTGTGTAAGTAATTCACCTGAGGTAAAAAACAAACATAAGCATTCAATATCCTTCCGACGCCTTGATCATAGTATAACTGTATTTATGTTTGTGTGTGCACACACACAGATCACAGAAAGTAACAGATACAACATACTCCAATCAGTAGGTCTCGCATCACAAGTCGGGTAACACGCAGCTGGCGAGTAACAGCAGGACCACCAACTGTATCATCTCCCACCCTTCTCACAGAATCTTCATCTAAAGCAAGAGTAGCTTCTAATGTTGGGAGCCAGTCTGACTGGCGAAGCCAATGCCTCAAAGAAAAACTACCATGATACTGAAAAGAAAGAAATAAAACATCCGTTGACAGTCAATATGTCATCTCTATCATGAAGAATGAAGGGTATTTGTGTTAAAACACACTAGAACCATATTCTACACTTGGACCTACCCCGTGAACAAGGATAAATGAGCCCTCATCCTCCATTGCTTGGGAACAGACGTAGCCGTGAACTTGCATTGAATAAGAGTGATACATCAACTTACGGCGAGCCAGTTTCTTTAGCACCTGCACTCCAAAGTACAAAAAATGTAAGAACATCTCGTAAATTCATGCAAGAAGAGTACCATTTACTAAGTGCTAACTGCAAGAAAATGCAATGTTTGACTAAGATATGCAACACACTTATTTGTATCCATCTAATGCCACAGACATGCCATTTCTTACAAATATTCCAATTACATTTGATGCAACGAACTTTTTATTTTTTCCCATTAATGCAAAAAAGTGTTTTGCAGGTATTTGTATAAAGTGACAAGTACATTGCATTTCTTTTTGCAATTTTACACACCTGTATAGCACGTTTCCCTCTGCGTTGTGCTTGAGCACTAGTAAGTCGTCGAAGCACCACTTTCGTATTATGCAAAGGGCTGCAGCTTCATATAGTCAAGCTTCCACATTTATATAAGAAACTATAACCACACAAAAGCTTACCTATCAGGATCATCAATTATCGCCTCAAAAACAGCCTCGTCTCCCTACACAAAGTCTCCAAACATTCAGCACAACAGATCAAAGTCTACAATATAGGGCATATCACAAATACATTTACATACCCGTCCACCAAGGCCAATGCTAACACGATCACTAATCTTAAAATCGGAAAACTTAAACTTGATGACATGGCTGAATTCTTCTCCCTCCAAAGAATCTGAACTGGATACGCCAGCATCTTCTTCGAATTCCATTGGTGATAAAGCTTCTCTAGACAACGAACACCTGACATGTGATCTTTGTTTTCCAGACGAGACACAGGTTTTCCGCATTCGAGGCAAGCAACTTGGTCTTATGAGTGTTGTCGGCAAATTATAGCGATAGCATGGTACTTCTACTGTTTCGATAAGTGAAGTTGAATGTACTCCGAATAAAGCCATTTGATTTTAATTTAAACTCTGTACACTGCAACGCAAAAAATAACTGCAAGATTATAACAATGGCTGATTAGACATCATGTGGTTCCACTTTCCATGCTAGAAAAGGAAACAAATTAAAATATGTTACGAATGCAGACTGCATTGCATGATTAAAAATGTAAAAGTCGCACTCCCATGTGCACGTGCCTGACTAATCGGTAAGTGCTTTTTGAAAATGCGACGTGTTGACTCTTATGTCTAAAGTATCCCCCAATATAGCTGTTTTAGTAACGCCAGTTTTTATGAGGTTCTCAACGCTTCCACATTCAAATCAAAACCAAAAAGGCGGTAAGATGATATCTTGAGCAGTTGTCTATATCTATACTTTTATATAAAATATATAAGTTGTGAGGTCCACCAAAAATTAAGATAAGGAGGTGCAATCATAGAGTGACACGTGTCACTTTCTCAAATAAAAAATCAACTTTATTTTCAAATGAAATATCTTTTTATCAAACACCTTTAGACATATTTTCTAAAATTTTGTGCTCTTTAATTCAATAACTATTTTGATATATTTTTATAAATTTTTAGTTTTTACATTTTTAATGGGTTTATTTTATTTGGTTCAATTTTTTACAACTTTAACCTTAATTTGAATCAATAGAAACTTGATTAGTCAAAATTATATACTTTTGGAGGGAGTGTTTTCCGGGAATAATGATGTCAATAGGGTGTTGTGGGAAAGCTACGGGAAACCAAACAAACACATACAATGAACACATATACATTGGAGTGTTGTGAAACGAATCACTATGCGGGTAAGAAATTGTGGGGAGAGTTGGGTTAGCAATTCATAACTATATTTATCGCCGCCGTTGTGCACGGGTATCCAACTAGTATTGTTAAATACCAAAAAAAAAAAAAAAAGTTTCCTAATTATCATTTTTAAGTTGATAGCATCTTAGGAATCATAACAACAAAAACCATAACACCTCAACTGATAGCGTATACTAACAAGCCATAAATATGAAGTAAAATTATACATATAAGGGCAACTTATTCACACACCTAACATCTAACAAATGTCTCATGATTTGGTTATAAAATGACTAATAATGCTAATCGAAATTGTAATGAATTAAAAGTGAGAGAAAAACTAAAATTAGATAAGAAAAGAGAAATGAAACTGAAAGATGATGATTAGGAGACTTACATAAGCAATTAATTGGCATACAAACGAGAAGGGAATTAATTTACTGTAATTTAGGAGGGAATTGGTAGAGAGAGAAGGAAGGAGTGATCAAGATATGTATAGTTACTTGGAATTTGGAAGTATATGTTGGTTGTTGTTGCGTGTGTTATGGAAGGTGTTGGTTACGTCTAAACGTATGTCAAACTCCGTCTCGCCTTGTCACTAACTGCTTCCTGCGCGTGCGTTAAATATCTATACCTTCTATTTCTAACCCCACCCCCTACATTCACCTCTTTTTTTCTAAACTTACAAGCACTGTTTCTAGAAGAAGAAAAAAATACTTCCATTTTTTTTTAATTACTTTTCTTTACCAAAGAATTTAGTTTAAAAAAAGAAAAGAAAAAAAAAAGAAAAAAGAAAAGAAAAAAGAAAGAAACTCAAATTTTTATTTTTTTTCTCACCAAAAAAGTAAAATAAAATAAATAATTAATTTTATAGAAAACTTATAAATGCGTTCAATTAACATTGTTTTCTATTTTGTAAAAATGAGAATGTGAGCGATGAGTAGTGATTGGCCTCAAACAGTCAGAAAATATCAACCAAATAATGGTCAACAAGTCAAACATTCTAAACCAATACTCCGTAGAGTGTAGTGTTTTCCCGGATCGTTAAATCCCAACGAGGCGTGAAATCTGAAATAAAATGACTTCGAGACCAGGTGATTTGAACAGGAAAAGGGTATAAATGATTGTACTACTGAAATATAAGTGTGAATAGCTTTGATAAGCTATATCAACTAATACGTGAAATCAGATAAGTACAAATGTAAATGTATTGGAAAACGTATACGTTTAATATTTAAACGTAAACAACAAAAACAATCTTAACTATAGTAGGAGTTTGCATGCCTTAGGGGCTTAAATGCAAATTAAATAAACTTAAAATATTTATTTTATAATTACTAATTTATTTAAAAGTTAATAAAACCTAAAAATGTAAAAATATATAAAATGTACGTTTAAATAAACGTAAGCGTACTAAACTAAATGTGAATTCTGTCAAATAAAACTCCCACAAATATGAAAATTGTATTTTTTGAATTCTAAACTTATTAGAAAATTATTAGAAAATTAAAATTATTTTTATAACTATTTAATTAATTATTATTATTTAATAACTATTTTTAATTATTTAATAATTCACTAATAATTAAGAAATTGTAAAATAAGTCTTAAAAAAAATAAAAATAAAATTTCTAAAAGTCTAAAATATTATAAAACTTATTTTAAAACTAAAATTATATTTTTCACACTATTTATCTAATTATTATTAATTAATTTTTATTTAATTATTATTTAACTAATTATATTGATTTAAATTATTAAAAATACTAAAAAGACTTAGATAATTAAGGAGATTTTTATAAATCTAATTAACCATCAAAGGAATCTCAAAAAATTATAAAAAGTTGATTTTATGTATTTTTAAACTAATTTACTAATTATTATTCTAATTATTAATTAATTACCAATTAAACTAATTATATTATAAAAAATAGAAAATGAACAGTATAAATTCTAGAAAAATTTATAAAAATGTTTTACCTTATATAGAAGCTAGAAAAATTATAAAAACTAGGTGGTACTTTATAAAATATAATTATGCTATTTAATTCTTAATTATTAATTAATAATTAATTAAACTAAAATTAATTCTAAAAACCACTAAAAGACAAAAGAAAAATCTGGAAAAATTTCTAAAATTGCTTTAATATAAAAGAGATTTAATAAAAATATAAAATTGCAGAAGTGCTTATAAATAAGCTAAAAAGAAAATTAAATAGATAATTTCTATTAAATAGAAGCTATCACTATAATTAAATTTGGTTTTTTCTGTTTTTTCTTTTACAAAACTATTAAAATACTTAAAATAAGAAACTTTTGTAAAAACAAATAATATGGAAATCAAAAATAAGCACTGTGAGTGCTTATTAGACCAAACAGTTGACTAAGTTTGACCAAACAAAGAAATAAGCTCAAATGAGCTTATGTGGGGTCCACAATGGTTGATTCTGGTACAAATGAGTTATGTGGACATGTTTAAGAAAGAATCACTCAAATAAGTTAACTGAATAAGCCAAGAGACCAAAATAAGCACTTGCTTATTTAGAATCTGAGACAGAATTGGGACAGATTTTGAGTGCAATTCCAAGCGGGGTCCAGTGATGCGCAGGTCAAACAAAGGGTCAACTTATGAAGCCTGGTAGGAGGAGGGTTAGAAAAACTAATTTGGAGCTAATGGGACCCACTGATGTGGTCACAATCAACCACCAAAGTGGTGGGTGTGGTGGTGATGGTCTGTGTAGCAGGGGAGTACCTTCCCCTGCAAGTGTTTTTGGACGGGTGTGGGACCCACAGAGAAAATCACAAAAATAAGATAGATGCAGGAAACTCAAGTTAAGCTGGTAGATTACATACACAATAAGTTTCAAACACTAAGACCTTACACAAAAATCATAATAATTCATGCCATTTTGAGGATTTCTGATCATACACCTTTTTGACTTTTTGAGAAAATTTGCTAAGTTGACTTTGGTGAGTTTTGCTTGATCCTAACTGACTGAGAACATGTTAATAAGCTAATCTAAGGTTGAATTAAGTTGATATAACACTTTATGCTAAGTTATGAAGACACTTTGGACTCCAAATCCCACACAGTTAACTGTGTGGGTAAATTAAGTATGATTTTGACTTTTCAAGATACAAGACAAAGATTTTTGGACTTGAATGAACTAGATAAACCTAATGTGACATGTTGAAAGCAGAAACAACAACAAATGATACCCTGAATACCTACAAGCAACATGAACCAAACACTCCTCTTAATGATTGATTTGCAAGTTTTTCAAAGCAAATGAATGATTTCTACCAATCTATTAATACAGAAGCACGTATCATGAATATTTAAACCTATTTAAACCAAAATATCTCAACAATAACAACAACAACTTGAAAATCAAGGACAAGCTATCAATGACTAAAATATGAAATACTAAGCAACTATTAAATCTGATGAACAACTATTATATTTTAAGTAATATTATCACTAAATAACTTTAATTAAACAAGAATAACACAGAGATAAGCAATTACAACTATTATTATAGAAAATGAGCTTAAAATGAAAATAAGGCTTACAATTTAGGGGCTGTGAGTATTAATGACCAAGAACCAAGGATCCTAACTCCTCCCTGAGGATCTAAACCCACAATCCAAAGCTTCTTTACTTCCAAATCACCTCTGAATCACCAGAATTTCATCTCAACACTCACAGTTGACTTATGTTGACCAATTTGTATTTGTGAATTTTTTTTAAGCTACACTGAATTGTAAGTTACTAGAAGCTTTTGCAAGCTTTATAGGAGCTTATATGAGCTTATTGAGTCTTTAACATCAACTAAGAACAACACTTAATTAAATTGAGATTTTTTTAATTTGAAACTTGCATAAATTGAATTCATACACAACCTTGGAATTTATTACTAAAGAGAGTTTACAATACACTTAGAACACTGGAATTTAAACTTGAAAGCTTAACATAAACTGAAATTTTAGAAATTAAAGAAGTCGACATACATTTTATAAAATTAAACTAGATATTTTTCTCTTCTGCTTCCCCTTATTTCTTTATAGAATTTTGAGACTCCCCACATGTTTCTTAGCATATCCCACTTGCAATCTTGGCCTTTGATTGAGTCAATTTCATCCTAGCCGTTTAAACGGCTTTTGGCGCCAAAAGTCATATAGGTAGATTGGGGTTGTTTCAGAGCAATTAAAGATTTGTGGAATATTGTGGAGGTGGCAGGGGACAAGGAAAAGAAGTTTGGAGGCCAAGTTGGGGTTGTAGGTTGAAAACAGAGGTGGAAGCATGGTTTGGAGGGAAAAGGTGGTGGAGAAGCATTAATTGTTGTTGTGGGTTGGTATGATTGTGTTTGGAGGGTAAGGTGGAAGTGGACAGGTGGTGGTGAGGTGGTGAAACCACCCTGGTATGGGTGAAGCAGGGGTGGAGGTGGAGGTGCTACAGTGATGATGGTTTGGCGGTTTTGGGGGAGTCAAACGGGGTCAACGCCCGTTTTAAATAATAAGGGTGCGTGGGCTGAGGGAGTATTGGGCCTAGGGGAAAAAGAAAAGGGTGGGCTTTTGGTTGTGTTGGGTTTGGATTTGGTTTTAGTTTTGGGTAATAATAATAATAATAGGTCCGGTTTGGTTTTTGGTATTAAAAGCCCAAGGACTAAAAGTGTATTTCCTGAATTCTTCAAGGGCTGAACCTGTAATTTCCCAATAAATACCCCAAGGACCAATTATGCCATGTTAGATAAATCAAAGGACCTATTTTGCATTTATTATAATTTTAAACACCCCGGGGACCATTTATGTAATTTTCTAAAGTTTAGGGGGTGAAATTGTAATTTTTCCAAAAGTTATCAAAAGGTTCCAAATTGTCATTTATGAATAGTTCAAGGGTAATATTTGTTAAATTTCATTTTTTTGAATACCCAGGGACTAATTTTGCCAATTTTGATACTTGAGGGGCTAAAGTTGTCATTTTGCAATTTTTAACTTTAAAGGACTAAACTTGACAACTTATGAATCCCTAAGGACCTTTGATGATATTTTTCATGTTTTGATATACCAGGGACTAGTTTTGCCAAATTTTCAAAGTTCAGGGACTGAAATTGTAAATTATGTGAAATATGTTGTTTTTCATCAGTTTTCAATCCTTTTGCATAAAAACACAATCCAGAGATATTTTATGTATTTTAAGGCATTCCTGTGTGTTTTCAGATATTTTTGTAGTCTAAATGTAACAGAAATGATGAGTATTTACACACTCATCAAGTAGCCTCACGACACGTGTCAACATATTTGCAATCTTCAGTGAACAATATAAAACCACCGAATATCAAAGAGTAGATATTAAATATATAGCAATAAAAGTGAGACCACATGAGTAAAGAAATAACACAAGTTATTCCTTATTGTTGGGAATCATACTAACAGTTAGCACTGTTAAGCTTGGAAGAAGACACTGCTGAAGAATGCACTAGTAGTGGAAACTCATTACCACTGCTAGTACATATCATTACCACTGCTTACAGGATAATTGTTAGGAAACCGTGTATTAGATAAGTATAGAAAAGATCTTGTGTATTTTCTATTCTGTTAGTCTTATACTTATCTTGTAAAGGACTCCTTGTGTCCTATAAAAGGAGGTCCTAGGGTTAGGTTGATGTACGTATTAATAGCAAGAGCTTCAAGGTGTAACCCTAGTGATAACTAAGATCACTCGTATTATTTATTGAAGCTAAAAGTTTGGTTAATCCCTGTGTTCATATTGTTTCATTCATATACAACTCATACACTTCACTCATATACATCTTCTAAATACTTTGTGGTAAATTCCGCATGCTACAAAGTAAATACTCAAAGTATATATCTAACACAAGGCATGTGTTTAGATCCATAAGTGGTATCAGAGACAGGTTCTGATACTTTGAATTAGAAGATCCGAAGATAACTCACTTTTGCAAGTCCAATGGAGATGGAGAACAACCAGTCGAACATTGCAGCAAGGCTTCCTAAGCTCAAACTCAATGAGTATGAGATGTGGAGGATAATGATCGAGCAGTTCTTTCTGGTACAAGATTATGCTCTCTGGAAAATCATCATGTATGGTGATTCATTCAAGTCTGGTACTTCTACAGAGACAATTGATGGCAAGACTGTTCAAACCCTTAATACTGGACCAGTCACTAATGAAGAGAGGCTTCAAAAGAAGAATGACCTGAAGGCAAGAAGTTTACTGCTAATGACCCTTCATAAGGATCAAATCATAGCCTTCAGCAAATACAAAACTACTAAGACCTTGTTTGAAGATATTTGCTCAGTTTTTTGTGGCAATGATGCTACCAAAAAGATTCAGAAAACTTTGTTGAAACAAAACTATGAAAACTTCTCAACAAATAATGAGTCAATTGACAATATCTTCACTAGACTCCAGAAGATTGTAACACAAATTACTGTGTTTGGTATTGAGGTAGAAAGGGAAGACCTCAACTTGAAGTTTCTAAGGAGTTTACCTTCTGAGTTTCACACTGATGTCATTGTCTGGGAGGACAAACCTAAATTGGAAACAATGAAGCTCATTGATCTTTACAATAACTTTAAAGTTATTGAACAAAGATTGAAGAAGGCAGGGAAGCTAAGTACAAGTTCTGGGAACTTAGCTCTTATATCATCATTTGTGGATGACAGTTCTGATGAAGAAAGTGATGAAGATGAAGATGAAGATGCTGCTCATATTGCTGTTTCCACTGGCAGTGCAAGTGTTACCACTGCTAGTTCTAAAAAGAAGATTGCTGGACTTGGAGACCCTACCTTATATGCTTTTCTCTCAAGCCAAGTCAGTGGTTCACTTCTAACCCATGAAGATCTGGAGAAAGTGGATGACGATGATTTAGAAGAGATGGATATCAAGTGACAGGTGGCACTGCTAAGTGTGAAGGCAAAGAAATTCTGGCAAAGGACATGAAGGAAAATTATCATAAATGGTAATGAAACTACAGGTTTTGACAAGAAAAATGTGGAATGTTTCAACTGCCACAAGTTGGGACACTTTGCTAGGGAGTGCAGAAAACCAAGAAAGCCAGACAATAGGTCCACTTAGTACAAGCAAGAGAAGAAGAAGGAGCCTACTGTGGAAGAACCAAAAGCAATGTTGGCCATTGATGGTGTCAACTATGACTGGAGTTACATGGCTGATGAGGAAGAAGCACCTACATAATCTGCAATGGTGGCAACTGAACTAGCTCTCATGGCTTTCTATGATTCTGAGGTACACTCTAATGATAGTTACTCTAAATCATGCAAAGCTTTAAAAGAGTGTGATAGACTTAGAGAACTTTTGGAGAAACAAACCACTGAATTAATGGACTCTAATTATACTTTGTCTAATTATAAAAGTGGTTTATCTGTCTTAGAAACACAAATTGAGCACTTTAGAGCAAATGAGTCTAAGTTTAATGATGATATTGCTGTATTAAAAAGGGACTTAGACTATAAGATTGCAGTAAATGAAGCTCTTAGAGAAGAATTAGAAAAGCTCAAAAAGGCTAATGAGAATGTAAAGATAACTTGTGATACATTAGCTTATCAATCTAAGAGTATAGATAAAATTTGGGAAGCTCAAGTGGTTAATAAAGCTAAATCAGGTGTAGGTTACAAGTCTGTCCCTCCACCATTAAGAGGTGTTCCAACACCTCCAGGTATAGATCTAGCACACACGGGGATAGAAGAGTTTCAAGAACCAATTAGGACTTTTGGTCCTAAATTTGTGAAAGATGCTATTAATGAAAAGGTTAAGGTAGAGACTGATGCCTTTGAGAGTGCTAGTGATTCATCTCTAGTGGATGAAAGTGTCAAGGATAAGGTAGAAACCAGTGTTCCCCAAGTTGTTAAGGCTGAAAAGGAAGAGCCTAGGAAACAAGTTCATCAAACTAGGCCAAATATAAAATATGCTGAGATGTTTAGGAACATGTCACTAGCTCCTAAGGGAAACCTGGAATAATCTTAAGTCTCAACAATTTGGTAGTGATTTTGTGATGAATAACAAAGCATGTCATATCTGTGGTAGTTTTGATCACTTACATGCTAACTGTAACTACCATAAAGGAAGAAGGGAAGTTTTTGGGAACACAAGGGTGAATGAAAACGATTTTCAAAAGTATACTCACCCTCATTCACACAGTAATATGATTCCTAGAGTAGTTCAATTAAAATCTGTCATTAAACCTTTTACAACTGCTAGAAAAGTTAACACTGCTTACCAAAAATCACCTATTTCAACTGCTAGAAAAAGGACCTTTTATGAGAAAAAGGTTGTTTACAATTAGAAGTGGGCACCAAAAACTAAAATTTCTAAGCCAGAAGTTGCTACTGCTAGGCCAAAAGTTACCACTGTTGGTTTTGTAAACAAGAACAGGGTAAATTTGGGAAATGCTGTGAAGGCCTCAGCACGTTGGAGATGGAAACCTAAAGGAATTAACACCTCTAACAATCCCGCTGGTGTATCAATGACCTTTGACAGATACAATTATATTAATACACAAGGTAAATCCAAGTCAATTGTGGCTTGGGTCTCCAAAGAACTAATTCATTTGTTTTATGTGCATGAACATCCAAAGATTAAAGAAGATCAAGGCTACTCAGATAGTGGATGTTCAAGGCACATGACTGGCAACAAGTCCTATCTCACAGACTTCAAACCTTATGATGGACACTTTGTCAGATTTGGAGGTGGAATTGGTGGTAAAGTTTCTGCCAAAGGCACCATTAAAGCTGGAAACTTAGATTTTGAAAATGTGTACTATGTGAAAGAGCTTAAGTATAATCTCTTTAGTGTGTCACAAATGTGTGACAAGAAAAAGAAAGTTCTTTTTACTGATAATGAATGTTTTGTCCTATCTAAGGATTATAAGTTACCTGATGAAAGTGAGGTTTTACGTAAAATTCCAAGAAAAGGCAATATATACAGTATTGATATGAATAACATTGTTGCTAAAGATGATCTTGCTTGCTTGCTTACAAAGGCCACATTAGATGAGTCCATGTTATGGCACAAAAAACTTATTCATATAAATTTTAAAATCATTAACAAGATTGTGAAAGATGGTTTAGTCAGAGGATTGGCATAGAAGAGATTTGAGAATGACCAAACCTGTGTTGCCTGTCTTAAAGGCAAGCAACATAGAGCTTCTTGCAAGACCAAGGCCTATAAATCTATTGCTCACCCTCTCTATATGTTGCATATGGACTTGTTTGGTCCTACATCAGTGAGCAACATAAATTTGAAGAAATATTGTCTTGTTGTGACTGATGATTTTAGCAGGTTTACATGGGTTTTCTTTCTTAGGACCAAGGATGAAACAACTGGCATCCTTAAGACCTTTATCATTGAAGTAGAAAACCTAGTTGATAAGAAAATCAAGATTATCAGGTGTGACAATGGGACAGAGTTCAAGAATAGAGTTATGGACGATTTTTGTAGAGAGAAGGGTATTAAGAGAGAATTCAGTGTAGCTAGAATTCCTCAGCAAAATGGAGTGGCTGAAAGAAGAAACAGAACACTGATAGAGGCTACTAGAACCATGTTAGCTGATTCCAAGATACCAGTAACTTTTTGGGCTGAAGCAGTTAACACTGCTTGCTATGTTCATAACAGAGTTTTAGTGGTGAAAGCAAAGAATTACACCTTATGAGTTATTTAGAGGTAGACCTCCTACCTTGGATTTCATGAGACCATTTGGATGTCATGTCACAATTCTCAATACCATAGATCATCTGGGTAAATTTGATGGAAAATCATATGAGGGCTTCTTTGTTGGGTACTCTATGGTTAGCAAAGACTTTAGGGTATATAATCTGAGAACAAAGAAGATTGAAGAAAATCTGCATGTGAAGTTTCTTGAAAATAAACCTAACATTGCAAGTGCAGGTCCAGAATGGTTGTTTGATCTTGAGACTCTAACCAATACTATGAATTATGTACCTATTGTTTCAGGTACAGGGACTAATGATTTTGCAGGTTCAGAAGAGTTTGTTGATGAAGATGAACCAGGCAAAGATTTTGAGGATGATAAAGATCAAATTGTTATGCCACTTTGGGACTTTGTAGATGATAACCCTGCTTCAAAGACTGGAGATCCACAACCTTCCAAGGATGCTGAAAAAGAAAGTGATGCAAATGTTGTGAATCTGGTTGCTCAGAACAAAGAAATTCTTGAAAGCAGTGCTAATGTAATTCCCACTGCTACACCAAAAGTTTCCACTGCTGAACCAAATATGGAAATCTCTTCTTCTATTACTCAGGAATCACATGTTAATGATGTTGAAATCACAAATATGCCTAGTGCATATGATATTCCACATACTCCCCAAGCAACTATTCACAAGATGCATCCACTTGATAATGTGATTGGAGATTTACAATCTGGTGTGAAGACCAAAAAACAGACAAAGATGGCTGGTATTCATGGATTTATCAGTGAAGTTTATGAATCTAAGAATCATGAAGACAAGAATGAATGTATGTTCTTTCCTGTTACAAAATGGAACCTAAGAATGTATACAAGGCATTAGAAGACTCAAGTTGGGTTGAGGCAATGCAGGAAGAGTTGCTTCAGTTCAAGATTCAGAATGTTTGGGTACTTTGTGATTTGCCTGATGGGATGAAGGTTATTGGTACAAAGTGGGTTTTTAGGAACAAGAAAGATGAAAGAGGCATTGTCATCAGGAAAAAAGCTAGGCTAGTTGCTCAAGGATACACTCAGGAGGAGCGTATTGATTATGAAGAAGTCTTTGCTCCAGTTGCAAGGATTGGGGCTATCAGACTTTTTCTAGCCTATGCATCTTTTATGGGATTTACTATCTATCAGATGGATGTCAAGAGTGCTTTTCTTTATGGGTAAATTGATGAAGAGGTATATGTTTCACAACCTCCAGGCTTTGAAGATCCTGAACATCCTAATAAAGTTTATACGGTGGTCAAAGCTATTTATGGTTTGCATCAAGCTCCTAGGAAGTGGTATGAAACCCTAACTGCTTGTCTATTGAATAATAGGTTTCATAGAGGGAAAATTGATCAAACTTTGTTCATCAAGAAAGACAAAGGTGATATCTTACTGGTTCAAGTGTATGTTGATGATATTATCTTTGGTTCTACAAAGCAAGAGATGTGAAAATAATTTGAGAAGCTGATGAAGGATGAGTTTTAGATGAGTTCTATAGGTGAACTTACTTTCTTTTTAGGACTTCAAGTACAACAAAGATCTGATGGCATTTTTGTCAGTCAAGACAAATATGTGACTAAAATATTAAGGAAGTTCCATTTTGCTGATCCAAAGCCTTCAAGCACCCCTACTGATAAAGATACTCATTTACTTTTGAAGGATCAAAGTGGAGAGGCAGTTTATGTACATACTTATAGATCCATGATTGGTTCCTTGATGTATCTCACTTCATCAAGACCAGACATCATATTTGCAGTATGTGCTTGTGCAAGGTTTCAGGTCACTCCAAAGACATCACATTTGACTGCTGTGAAGAAGATTTTCAGATATCTTGAGGCATATCCTAATTTAGGACTATGGTATCCAAGAGAGTCTCCTATGGAATTGGTCACCTACTCAGATAGTGACTATGCTGGTGCAAGCTTGGATAGAAAATCAACCACAGGAGGATGCCAGTTTCTAGGTTGTAGGTTGGTATCATGGCAGTGCAAGTAACAGACAATGGTGGCAACTTCATCAACTGAAGCAGAGTATGTGGTTGTTGCAAGTTGTTGTGCTCAGGTCTTATGGCTTCAAAACCAGTTACTGGACTATGGGTACAACTTCATGAACACCATTATCTATATTGACAATAGCAGTACCATTTGTATAATCAAAAATCCTGTGCAACACACTTAAACTAAACATATTGAAATTAGACATCACTTTATAAGAAATTGTTACGAGAAAAAGTTAATACGAGTTGTCAAAATACATACTAATGACAACTATGCTGATTTATTAACAAAAGGTCTTGATGTGGGAAGGTTTCAGTACTTGGTAACAGGTATTGGAATGCTTAACCCTTAAAACTTGATGTCTAAAAGCTTTTTGTGTTGAGGGGAGGATTTTTGTACTGCTACTTGTTGTATAAGTTTGTATGCTGTATATTGTATATTTGTTGTCCACTAATACTTTGCAGAGATCTAAGTCAACCACTCACAAGCAGTGAAAAATCAATGAACAGTGAAACTTCAAACTTCATACATTCAAAAGAAAAGTTTCATTACACAAGAGTATTTCATTATAGCAGGACAACAAAAGATAACATCACTGATGAGGCGAAAAATGATCCGTTTTTAGGGGGTCATTTAAGCCCAGAATTGAATTTATTTGATCAAATATTGCCCTAAATCGTTCCTTTTGTGATTTTAGGTACTTTTGGAGTGAATTCTCGAAAAGGAAGCATTTTTGACGTTTTTGGAGCATAAAAGTGAAGAAAACGGCAAAGTCTTAATTTTCCTTGCTGGGAACAGTACCTGACGGCGTCACAAGCTTCCTAATGACTGCGTCAAGAGATAAAACAAGAGGTGAAGTGGATAGAGTACGTGACGCTCCAGAATGTTTTTGCACTAGGGCATGACGACGTCACCGTAGGCCGTCATGGTCCCTTTACACGTGACGGCCCAGAGGAAATTTGCTCTTGACGGCGTCAGATCTGGATCTAGGCAATCCGATTTTATTATGGGCGGCGGGTTGACGGCGTCAGAATTCTCTTCTTGACACCGTCACATTGGAAAATCTATATACAGTTTTGTAATTTTCAATCATAAAAGAGGACAATTTTAGGGACAACTTGGAGAAACCCTAGCACGATTTTATCAGTATTTTCAAGGGTTTTCACCCCTTGAAACCTTTCATATTCAATTAAGATAAGTATCCTTTCAATTCATTCAATATGTCTATGTGTTGTTTGAATATATCTTACGCTTGTCTTGATTTTAACATGCTAGGCTAGATCTTTTGTGTGTTTGCTTAGATGTAGTGAAACCTAGATGTTGATTATGGGTTGATTGCTTGTTTATAGTTGTTACGGATGAATGATTTCGATGTTAGGCTTAAGAAAACTGGCAGACTTTCATAGTGTAACTTGCTTGAACGTCTTAAGAAACATGAACCAATGCGTACTAGGTTTTTATGGTTGTATTTAATGCATGAGCGAATTCTAATGATCCCATGTTAGGAGCTTCTTGCAGGCTCGACATAGGAGTGAAGTAGGAGCTTATAGAGTTGGGGAAGTACGTACGCCACCCCACGATTGGTATTAAGGAATATAACCCGTCATCCACGCAACTGTAACAAACTATCAACCTGTAAAAGATATCTAGGTAGTAATGAAATCTAAGTAAACATAATTTTCCCATTTAATGTTTACACCACTAGTTTAATTAGCTTTATTTACATTTTTGTTATTTTATTTTGATTGCATCTTTAGTTATTGGGTTAGTTGATTAGCAACTAATTCCGCCCACTCTTCCAAAACCCGAGATTTTTAATTGCTTTTATAAAAATATAAAAATACAAAAAGAATCATCCCTCACCTCTAGACCTAGTTTTTAGGCTTTCTAATCCTAGCGACACTATTCCTGAGTTGAACGATCAATCCCCCGGTACTTGTCACTATACTATACTACAACGATCAGGTACACTGCCTGGTGGGGGTTGTAAGCTTCTCGAGATCCCTCGAGAGGTAAAGCCTAGTGCAATTCCCACGCATCAAGTTTTTGGCGCCGCAGCCCGGGGAATAGTTATTGTTTAGGTTAGAATTTCTTTTCATTAGGTCTACTTGCTAGATTCCTTTCTAGTAAGATTTTGTTTTTATTTTTAGGTTTTCTTTAGCCTATCTTATTTCTTCGTGTCTTTGTTCGTAACTCTTACCATCCGACATCATGGAAGGTGGTAACATCTTTGAACCATTCAACCCACCACAACAAGACCACCCCCAAAACCCACCACTAGCAAACCAACCTCTTAGGCCCCGAACCCTAGGAGAGTATTCCCGACCTAGCCACCAAGGCTATCGAAACACTATTGAGCTCACCCAAGGAGCCAATGTGTCTCCCTTGCGATCCGACACCATCCGGTTGGTGTAAAGCGGATGTGCATTCCATGGACTTCGTTCCGAAGATCCTAATCAACATCTCAAGGACTTCCTTAAAATCCTAGATTCTATAGACCTTGATGTTACAACTAGAGAGTTGACCCGATTACGCCTATTCCAATTCTCTCTACGTGATCAAGCTAGTCAATGGCTTGAACGTTTACCCGCGGGATCCATAACCTCATGGGATGATCTCACCACTCGTTTCCTTGCTCAATTTTTCCCACCGAGGAGAACTACCAAGCTTAGAAATGATATCTTGATGTTCCAACAACGTCAAGGTGAAACTCTATATGAAGCATGGACTCGTTTCAAGGACTTACTCCAAAAAGTCCCTCATCATGGCATAGATCTTTGGCTCCTAGTCCAAATCTTCTATGACCATATCGATCTCTCCACAAGGTGAACCATTGACCAATCGGCCGATGGCAAGCTACGTGATCTAAGTGCGGAAGAATCATGGGAACTCATAGAAGATCTTGCTCTCTATGACAATGAAAGTTGGAATGATCCCCGTGATTTGAACAAAACGGTCAAGGCAATATCTTTGCCTTCGAACAATTCTAGCACTCCCGACCATAGGATCATGGAACTTGAGGACCAAGTCAAGTTTCTCATGAAATCTTACGAAGCTCCTAAGCCTTCAAGCCAAGTGAACAAAATCACTTCTTCATGCGAATTATGTAGTGGTCCCCATGACACTCGTGATTGCATGGAACTCCCCGGAACAGCTTTTGCGGACTACGCATCTTCACGTACCGACAAAGCGGGAGATAAGTGGTACACTTTCAAACCCGAGCCAAACCCTTACGGTGATTCCTACAACCCTTCTTGGAAAAATCACCCGAACCTTAGGTGGAAACAAAACCAAAACAATTCTTCCAATCCGCCTAATCGTTACCAACCAAACGGTCCACCCTCCAACCGTCCTTTCAACAACAATCCTTCTAATAACTATGGTAGTACCAACAATCTTGAAGGATTGATGTCCAAGTTTATGGCATCTCAAGAAGCTCGCATATCTAAGTTTGAAGCCGATTTCAAACAAAAGCAAAGCGAGATGACCACCAAAATTGACACATTGTTGAAAGTTCTCAATGACCGAGAAATGGGAGCACTCCCAAGCGACACGGTTAAGAACCCGAAACTAAACGTTAATTCCATATCATCAGTTTCGTCACCCACTTCTTGTCCACAAAACTACTCGGTTAAATCAATGAGCACGTGTTTCAAGCAAAACCAAATTCTTTAAAAGGACCAATCAAATGAAACACCCGATATCAAACCGGTCAAAAGCATAGTTGAAATGCCTCCTACACAAGACCTTGACGATGAATTCAAGGAGCTTCACCTTGAACGTCCCGTCATTAATGTCTTAGCCCGTGCTCCCTACTATAGTGCCCTCCTAGAAAAATATGAGAAATTTAAACTAGGTAAAAATGGGACCGCCTTCGTTCAAAACAAGTTGCCTAAAAAGCTTAATGATCTGGGTATATTTGTTTTACTTTGTAAGATAGGAAAATCCGAAGCTTTCGACACACTAGCCGATTTAGGATCAAGCCTCAACTTGATTCCCTTATCCCTTTTCACCACTCTCAAGCTAGGAAAGTTAGAGGAGACGGATGTATTAATTGGTCTAGCGGATGGGAGTATTGCCCACCCGGTTGGGATGATCAAGGATGTAGTTGTTCACGTAGGGAAGTTAACTATTTTAGCGGATTTTACGTCCTAGATATAGTTAGTGATACTAAATGCCCATTATTAGTAGGAAGAGGATTTTTAGCAACCGCTAGCGCCATGATAGATTGTAAGGAGTCTAAGATAGCGGTAGGTGAGGGCGATACTTGGTCGGTATATGATGTTAAGAAACATAGCTACGATTGTGAGGATGAACCGACACCTGATGAGGCAAAAAATGAACCACTTTTAGGGGGTCATTTAAGCCCGGAATTGAATTTATTTGATCAAATATTGCCCTAAATCGTTCCTTTTGTGATTTTAGGTACTTTGGGAGTGAATTCTGGAAAAGGAAGCATTTTGGACGTTTTTGGAGCATAAAAGTGAAGAAAACGGCAAAGACTTAATTTTCCATGCTGAGAACAGTACCTGACGGCGTCAAGAAGAAAATCCTGACGGCGTCAGGAGTAAAATCTGTGACGACCCAGTGAAAACCTGAAGGCGTCAAGAGAAGGGCGTCAAGAGTATTTTTGGTGACGGCCTGCATAAGGAGTATACATGATGGCGTCAAACCCAGATCTAGGCAGTCCGAGGAATTATTTCGCGGCGAGATGACGGCGTCAGAGATTTGTTCTTGACGCCGTCACCTCAGAAAAACTATATATACTTTTCTATTTTTCATTCATTAGGAGGAACTTGTGTGGAGAATACTAGGGCCGAACTTGTGAAACCCTAGGTCGTATTTTATAGTATTCTCAAGGGTTTTTACCCCTTAAAACCTTTCATGTTCAATTAAGATAAGTCCTCTTTCAATTCAATCAATATGTCTATGTGTTGTTTGAATATATCTTATGCTTGTCTTGATTTCAACATGCTAGGCTAGATCTATCATGTGTTTGCTTAGATGTAATGAAACCTAGATGTTAATTATATGTTGATTACTTGTTTATAGTTGTAATGGATGAATGATTTCAATGTTAGGCTTAAGAAAACTGGCAGATCTCCATTGTGTAACATGCTTGAACGTCTTAGGAAACATGAACCGATGTGTACTAGGTTTTATTGGTTGTATTTAATGCATGAGCAAATTCTAATAATCCCATGTTAGGAGCTTCTTAGCCGACTCGACATAGGAGTGAAGTAGGCGCTTATAGGATTGGGGAAGTAAGTACGCCACCCCATGAATAGTATTAAGGAATACAATCCGTCATCCACGCAACTGTAACAAGTAATTAACATGTAAAAGATAGCTAGGGAGTAGTGAAATCTAAGTAAACACAATTCTCCCATATATTGCTCACACCACTAGTATAATATAGTTTATTTTCATTTCTAGTATTTTATTTTATTGCATCTTAGTTATTGGGTTAGTTTACTAGCAACTAATTCCGCTCAACTCCTTCAAAACCGAGATTTTTAATTGCTTTAATAAAAATATAAAAATACAAAAAGAATCATCTCTCATCTCTAGACCTAGTCTTTAGGTTTTCTAAACCTAGCGACACTATTCCTAGCTGAACGATCAATCCCCCGGTACTTGTCATTATATTATACTACATTGATCAGGTACACTGCCTGGTGAGGGTTGTAAGCTTCTCGAGATCCCTTGAGAGGTAAAGCCTGGTGCAATCCCTACGTATCAAGTTTTTGGCGCCGCAGCCTGGGGAATAGTTATTGTATAGGTTAGAATCTCTTTTTATTAGGTCTACTTGCTAGATTCCTTTCTAGTAAGATTTTATTTTTATTTTTAGGTTCTCTTTAGTCTATCTTATTTCTTCGTGTTTTTTTTCGTAACTCTTCACCATCCGACATCATGGACGATGGTAACATCTTTGAACCCATCATCACACCAAAACAAAACCCACCACTAGCTAACCAACCTCTTAGACCCCAAACCCTAGGAGAGTATTCCCGACCTAGCCACCAAGGCTATCGAAACACTATTGAGCTCACCGGAGCCAATGTGTCTCCCTTGCGATCCGACACCATCCGGTTGGTGCAAAGCGGATGTGCATTTCATGGACTTCGTTCCGGAGATCCAAATCAACATCTCAAGGACTTTCTTAAAATCGTAGATTCTATAGACCTTGATGTTACAACTAGAGAGTCAACCCGATTACGCCTATTCCAATTCTCTCTACGTGATCAAGCTAGTCAATGGCTTGAGCGTTTACCCGCGGGATCTATCACCACATGGGATGATCTCACACTCGTTTCCTTGCTCAATTTTTCCCACCAGGGAGAACTACCAAGCTTAGAAATGACATCTTGATGTTCCAACAATGTCAAAATGAAACTCTATATGAAGCATGGACTCGTTTCAAGGACTTACTCCAAAAAGTCCCTCATCATGGCATAGATCTTTGGCTCCAAGTCCAAATTTTTTATGACCATATCGATCTATCCACAAGGCGAGCCATTGACCAATCGGCCGGTGGTAAGCTACGTGATCTAAGTGCGGAAGAATCATGGGAACTCATAGAAGATCTTGCTCTCTATGACAACGAAAGTTGGAATGATCCCTGTGATTTGAACAAAATGGTCAAGGCAATATCTTTGCCTTCGAACAATTCTAGCACTCCCGACCGTAGGATCATGGAACTTGAGGACCAAGTCAAGTTTCTCATGAAATCTTACGAGCTCCTAAACCTTCATGCCAAGTGAACAAAATCACTTCTTCATGCGAATTATGTAGTGGTCCCCATGACACTCGTGATTGTGTGGAACTCCCCGGAACAGCTTTTGCGGACTACGCATCCCCGCGTACCGACGAAGCGGGAGATAAGTGGTACACTTTCAAACCCGAGCCAAACCCTTATGGTGATTCCTACAACCCTTCTTGGAAAAATCACCCAAACCTTAGGTGGAAACAAAACCAAGCCGATTCTTCCAATACGCCTAATCGTTACCAACCAAATGGTCCACCCTTCAACCGTACTTTCAACAACAATCCTTCTAACAACCATGGTAGTACCAACAATCTTGAAGGATTGATGTCCAAGTTTATGGCATCTCAAGAAGCTCGCATAGCTAGGTTTGAAAACGAATTCAACCAACAACAAACGGAGATGACCAACAAGATTGACAACTTGTTGAAGGCCCTCAACAACCTAGCGTTAACTACACCTAAGAAGGACGCTAGGGATACCAATAACGGAATCCAAACTAAGGACCCCTCATCATCCAAACACGTCCACTTTGTCAATGTTGTCACCATTAAACCAATAGATAAAGAGATAGAAGAAAGTGACAAAGATGAAGTTGAAGTAGAAACCGAGACTAGGGATGAAATTAGGTAAGTTGAGGTTAATAAGGGAGAAGTTAGAGGAAGTAGAGACTGTAGAAGAGTACTTTGATAAGTTGCCCACCAAGGAAGAACAGGAATATCATAAGGATTTATTCGATGGCCCCGAGATACCATATATCCTTGGCACACCCCTTATCAAAATGGGAGACCCCTCTAACATCAACATACCATGCAACATCAGGCATGTGCATATATGTAAAGCTTATATCGATCCTAGATCTCCAATAAACATCATGACTAGGACTTATTATAATTGGGTAATGAAGAAACAACTTGGTTATAGGATGATGCCCAATAAGAATTTGATAAGTAATTTTGTAGGAAGAGTGAAGGGATTGTGTGTAATTATAGGTAATTTCACTTATGAGATCGATTGTAGGACCGAAGAACAACCTTATCACTTGTGAATCTAGGCTAGATCTAGAATGAGAAAGTAAGTAGAGAGAGAGAGTGGAAGGGAACTCCTAGTGTGTGAAATAATAACCTTGATATTACTAAGAGAACCAACCTCAAAATGAGGCCTTACATGTGTATTTATACTTGTAGTCTAGGGCTTCACATATCTTTGACCATATTACGTAACTAGCCCTTAGACTATATACAAGCATGAATAATACACATAAACTTAATAAACTAGCATTTACTAACTATTACATTGATATATTTAACTAACTATTTGACTCAATAATGATCGTCACTTTTAATCCTAACAATCTCCCCCTAAGGGACGATCATTGAGATCTCTCTTTGATTACATAAATGATCAACACTTCTAATGCTAACAATCTCCCCCTAAGGGTGATCATTGAGATCTCTCTTTTGTGACCTTGATCTTTAATCTTTGAAGCTTGTTCTCTTTGAACGTTGAGTCTTGTTGTGTAATAGTTTTGCTAGTTCCTTTGTTCCAATCATGCTTTGTGATCTTTCTTGCCTTTGGACAATATCTTTACTCTGTTGTCTTTACGTCTTTTCCAACATGCTCATACTTTGATTGACATTGAATCTTTGTGAAGCTCTCTTTTCTTTGACTTTAATCATTGTTTCTTAAGTTTGTAGATTCTTTAACTTTGACTTAGAAACATTCTGAACTTTGCTTTGCTTAGATCTTTGAAGAGAGCTTTCCAGGGTATGAGCATGTGGATCTTTGAGTGATGGTAACGGTCTTTCTTCAAGGAACATTCATGAGTACCTGCATAAAACAGTTAGCAATAAAGTATCTGGTACTTACAGGTTTGGAATTAGAGATCGTCAACAGCATAGTGTGAAGACTCCTTCTAACCCTTACCAAGGCCGTTCCTGAATCAGATACCCCTGAAAGGGCTTACTAGATCCACCGAAGTACATCAATGATTCAGGTGAGTTGCTGGAGATCACCCCACAACTGTAGACCATTTTGGAACATAGTAACCATCATGATAGATAAGGCAAGATCCATAGATCTCATAAAGACTCTTACAACTTGTGTCCTTTTTGGCGAACACAAGTGTATTCATAGGAAGTGTATCCTAAGAGATTTTTAATGAATCTCATGGCTCTAGACTCGATAAGTGCATAATTTGGTTTCCTATGCGGAGACTAGGGAGGGGTCTCCTGCTTCAATATCAACCATCTCTAAGAGATAAGTCGATAGATTACACCGGTTCCCCGTGAGAATGAAACAAGCTCTTTTAAGAGAACTTGAGTGGCTAGAAGGTTAAGTGCAATGCGTCACTGGGTCCATGAAGGCTTTATCTTCAATACTGGTGTCACCTTAGTAACAACCAATAGCATATGAATTGAACCCGGTGTCTGCCTTAAGGTTGAACATATGGAGGGCTATTTCTTTTCACCCTTTCATTTGCTTTTTTTTTTTTTTTTTTTTTTTAATTCTTCAACCCCTTCTTTCTCCTTTCATTCTTTTCTCTTTTTTTCAAATCATACCTAAGGACTTCTAATTCTAATCTATTGGAATTGTCCTTGGGTAGATCCCTCCGGCTCTGGCGGATCATAGGACGGTTTTTCCTAACCTTAGTCACCTTATAACTTCATGACTATCCTATTGTTGCCATCAAACCATTTGTGAAAATCTCTCAAAGTGTTTATGATAATAGAACATACTTTGTTAACACTTCGAGAGTTTTGCATTTCATTAGAAGGACTCCCCCTTCACATGTGCTCATGGATTTTTAAGAAATTTGCACATGTGTGAGGAGTTTGCACTTTTGAATTGATTCACTTTCAATGAACACAACCGATTCGAGACACGCTTACATCACTAGTTACACTAGCTTGAAGTTATTACCCGGCCTGGTCATTTCCACAAAAAGTTTCTCGAAACGGTACATTTCTACTAAGACAAATCCTTTTCGAGACACGCTTACGTGGCTAGTTAAAGAGTTCCATTGTCAGCTTTTAGGTGACAACTAGCTCTAGTAACAAACTTGATGTTATTACCCGTCGAGAATAAGTCTTTTCGATTACTAACTTTTGTTGTTTCGTCAATTCTTGGGTCATTTCTGAGTCGAGCTCTTTTGAGATTCAAGACGATCATATTTTAATCACGTCTTCTCCCCCTCAAAAATAGCATATCCATGGTATTTTTGATACCAATTGATTAAAATCTTTTCTTTTTGGATAGCTTATGGGAGAAACAGATGTTTGTTAATTCCATATTTGTTTCCTTTAAGCATGATCTTTTTGGAACAACTTTATATTACTCCCCCTCAAAAATAGAACATTTTGATTAAATAAAACTTTTAAGAATTTGAGGGAGTAATATCTTGAGCTACATCATGAAAAGTTTTGAAAACCTTTAGATACATTATTCAAAATTTTGCTCAAAAATTAAGAAGACTTTGATAAGCTTTTTTTGGTGAGAAGTCTTCTTTTCTTTCAGGATTGTCGCACATAAATGTACAACAGAGTCCTTTCGTTGAAAATCACGGGTTATACACTGTTATGTGTGCATAAGCCATCATGTTTTTAGGATAAGTGCTCGAAAAAATATTTAAAACCTTTGTTTAAACTTGAGCACTTTCCTTTCTTTGAAGAACGAGTCCTTAGCTGAAATACTAAGAAGTCATTATGTTTTTGGATTAGACAACAACTTTTGGAACCCATTTAAGCACGGCGCCAACGGGTTTACCATATTTTGAAATCCATTTGAAAGTTGTGTCAATCCGAGACAAAGAAGTTGAATTCCAACGAGGACTGAAAACCGGTGTTTCATTTTGAAATAAAGCTCGTTTTGTTTGAGAAACTTGTTTGAGAAGCTCTGATACCACTTGTAGGACCGAAGAACAACCTTATCACTTGTGAATCTAGGCTAGATCTAGAGAGAGAAAGTAGAGAGAAAGAGAGTGGAAGGGAACTCCTAGTGTGTGAAATAATAACCTTGATATTACTAAGAGAACCAACCTCAAAATGAGGCCTTACATGTGTATTTATACTTGTAGTCTAGGGCTTCACATATCTTTGACCATATTACATAACTAGCCCTTAGACTTTATACAAGCATGAATAATACACATAAACTTAATAAACTAGCATTTACTAACTATTACATTGATATATTTAACTAACTATTTGACTCAATAATGATCGTCACTTTTAATCCTAACAATCTCCCCCTAAGGGACGATCATTGAGATCTCTCTTTGATTACATAAATGATCAATACTTCTAATGCTAACAATGATTTTATGATAGTAGAAGATACTCGTCCGGTGATAGATGATTGACTAAGCCAAGTAGTTTTCGGAAAACCATTCGTTGAGGCCACTAAGATGAGTTATGATCCGACTTTAGGAATAGTTAGGTTCAAGGAGGAGAATGATGAGATTGCCTACCAAATGCCTATAAGATTGAGCAGTACCATCTCTTGTCAAATATAGAAAAGGAACACAAACAAGCGACTTATTATAGGAATGATGAGGATAGACGTAGAGGAGTAGAGTCTGTGATGAATAGGATGCTTGGTTTCTACAAAGAATGCTTGCAACTAGGTCCGGAATACAAAACTGGTATAGGAGATGACCTAGAGAGTGGAAGCAACGATGAGGTCACGTAGTAACCCATGACCTTGAGTCTAGCTACAAGACTCGTAAATAAAGAAAAGCGCTTCTTGGGAGGCAACCCATGTTTTGTGTGATTTTTTGTTTGTTTGTTTGTTATTTGTTTCCGTATGCATGCTTTATTTTTATTGTTGGTAGATCATGTTTCAAACTAAAAAGTGAAAATACTTTATTTTGTTGTTTGTCCTAGTCTTAACTTCATCCAAAGGTATTTTAGCAAAAGATAAGTGTAAGGGGAAACCCCAAAAATGTTTTTAAGAAACAAAACCGATCGTGATTCTCCACAATATTAAGTGAACATGTGTATTCGTATTTGTTAGAGTCAAATGCTTGTATCGATTCATAATGATGTTTTGCAGGATTTTCCAGGAAGTAGGACGAAGTTTTTCCAGAAATTTTCCGGAAACTTAACATAAGAATTTCTGAAGGTCACTTCTGACGGCGTCATGAGTTTCTTCTTGACGGCGTCATGTGTAAAATTCTGGAAATTTTACCAGTTTTGTTTTTCTAACGGAGTCTTAAAATCTTTTTTGAATTATTAGTTTTATAATCTCCAGAGAATCTGCAAACATCATTCCACAAGCATTATATCTTATTTTGTTTTCTAGGATTTGTTAGCATATATAGATTGCCGCCGATTTTACGCGAGGTTGCCTTGTCTGTTTTCTCAGGTTTTACAGGTTATGTATGACAAGAAGATGATTTATACTCTGGAAGGGAAGCTTTGATTGTTCATTTTCTTGGAGGAAGATCTAACCTGGCCACCTTATTATCCATACCGAGCGAATCAGGGGAGTATTTGATTTCATTCTTTTTACTTATTTCACTTTTACATTCTTTACTTGAACATTGGGGACAATGTTCATCCTAAGTGTAAGGGGAGGGTAAAATGATGATACCTTACAAATACACTTTCGCTTGAGTTTGTTTGTTTGATGGTAGATGTGTAATAAAACTATGAGGAATACTTGTTAGTGTAATTTTGGCGCCAAATTTAAATTTTTTTACAACATTTAGGAGTGAAACTTTAACCTTAGCGAGCGTCTCATGGATAGTTTATCCTTTAAAAGACCTCTTTGATAGTTTATCCTAGGTGCTTACGCCATGTGCTAGAGGTTTGATCCTTTCCCAAGCCTATGGTAATCTATTTTGCTATGACAGGTAGTGAGAGATGTTTTCCGTTTTCATATTGTGATATTACTTTATTACACCCGAGAGATGTGAGTATATAAACACTATTTGTGAGGTGCTAGTATATGACCTCCGTGCTTGTCTTTGGTCTTTAGTGGAATGATTATTTGTTGTAATTACTTTTATATTAGTGTTAAATGACCCCTAACTTGTATTTTGATTAGAATAAAAGCGCATTTGCTTGAGGACAAGCAAATCTCAAGTGTAAGGGTATATGATGAGGCGAAAAATGAACCACTTTTAGGGGGTCATTTAAGCCCGGAATTGAATTTATTTGATCAAATATTGCCCTAAATCGTTCCTTTTGTGATTTTAGGTATTTGGGAGTGAATTCTGGAAAAGGAAGCATTTTGGACGTTTTTGGAGCATAAAAGTGAAGAAAACGGCAAAGACTTAATTTTCCATGCTGAGAACAGTACCTGACGGCGTCAAGAAGAAAATCATGACGGCGTCCGGAGTAAAATCCGTGACGACCCAGTGAAAACCTGAAGGCGTCAAGAGTATTTTTGGTGACTGCCTGCATAAGGAGTATACATGACGGCGTCAAACCCAGATCTAGGCAGTCCGAGAAATTATTTGGCGGCGAGATGACAGCATCAGAGATTTGTTCTTGACGCCGTCACCTCAGAAAAACTATATATACTTTTCTATTTTTCATTCATTAGGAGGAACTTGTGTGGAGAATACTAGGGCTGAACTTGTGAAACCCTAGGTCGTATTTTAAAGTATTTTCATTTCATGTTTAATTAAGATAAGTCCTCTTTCAATTCAATCAATATGTCTATGTGTTGTTTGAATATATCTTATGCTTGTCTTGATTTCAACATGCTAGGCTAGATCTATCATGTGTTTGCTCAGATGTAATGAAACCTAGATGTTAATTATATGTTGATTACTTGTTTATAGTTGTAATGGATGAATGATTTCAATGTTAGGCTTAAGAAAACTGGCAGATCTCCATTGTGTAACATGCTTGAACGTCTTAGGAAACATGAACCGATGTGTACTAGGTTTTATTGGTTGTATTTAATGCATGAGCAAATTCTAATGATCCCATGTTAGGAGCTTCTTAGCCGGCTCGACATAGGAGTGAAGTAGGCGCTTATAGGATTGGGGAAGTAAGTACGCCACCCCATGAATGGTCTTAAGGAATACAATCCGTCATCCACGCAACTGTAACAAGTAATTAACATGTAAAAGATATCTAGGGAGTAGTGAAATCTAAGTAAACACAATTCTCCCATATATTGCTCAGACCACTAGTATAATATAGTTTATTTTCATTTTTAGTATTTTATTTTGATTGCATCTTAGTTATTGGGTTAGTTGACTAGCAACTAATTCCGCCCAACTCCTTCAAAACCGAGATTTTTAATTGCTTTAATAAAAATATAAAAATACAAAAAGAATCATCCCTCATCTCTAGACCTAGTCTTTAGGTTTTCTAATCCTAGCGACACTATTCCTAGCTGAACGATCAATCCCCCTGTACTTGTCATTATACTATACTACATAGATCAGGTACACTGCCTGGTGGGGGTTGTAAGCTTCTCGAGATCCCTTGAGAGTTAAAGCCTGGTGCAATCCCTACGCATCAATACCACATTGGGTAGACATGAATAGGAGACCATCTAGATATGGACCTTGGATAGAAAGAAACTTTATAGGACCTCAACGCCCATTCTATCTAGAAAAAGATTTCATCGATAAAACACATTCGGTGGAACAACTCATAGCTAGAGATGAAGAGCTTGACCCTTTTGAGGACCCCCTAGTCTTTAGGAAAATGATTGAGTTCTTAGGCATAATGCCTATTAACATTGAGATGAACAAGTGGAAAAGAGAGGGGGATAAGTGTAAATGGAGATGGGACAAGCCACCTAAGGAAGGTGACGGATCATGGCATATGAAGATGATTTTATATGATCCGGATGGAGAAAAGTTTGAAAGGTCATACCGTACTAAAAAAACCGATAGGAAGTTGAAACCTAAGTTTGATCCCAAAGATGTCCTCAATGAGGAACTCACCCATATCACGTAATAACCAATGACCTTGAGTCTAGCTACAAGACTCGTAAATAAAGAAAAGCGCTTCTTGGGAGGCAACCCATGCTTTGTGTGATTTTTATTTGTTTGATTGTTATTTGTTTCCGTATGCATGCTTTATTTTTATTGTTGGTAGCTCATGTTTCAAAACTAAAATGGTGAAAATACTTTATTTTGTCGTTTGGCTTAGTCTTAACTTCATCCAAAGGTATTTCGCAAAAGATAAGTGTAAGGGGAAACTCCAAATATGTTTTTAAGAAACAAAATCGATCATGATTCTCCACAATACTACATGGACATGTATATTCGTATTTATTAGAGTCAAATGCTTGTATCGAGTCATAATGATGTTTTGCAGGATTTTCCAGGAAGTAGGACATAAGTTTTTCCAGAAATTTTCCGGAAACTTAGCGTAAAGATTTATGCAGGTCACTTCTGACGGCGTCAGGAATTAATTCCTGACGGCGTCATGTGTAAAATTCTGGAAATTTTGTTAGTTTTGTTTTTCTAACGGAGTCTTAAAGTTTTTGTTAATTCTTTAGTTTTATAAACTCCAGGAAATCTGCAAACATTCATTCCACAAGCATTATATCTTACATTGTTTTCTAGGATTTGTTAGTATATATAGATTGCCGCCGATTTTACGCGAGTTTGCCTTGTTTGTTTTCTCAGGTTTAACAGGTTATGTATGACAAGAAGATGATTTATATTCTGGAAGGGAAGCTTTGATTGTTCATTTTCTTGGAGGAAGATCTAACCTTGTTACCACACTATAAACACCGAGCGAATCAGGGGAGTATTTGATTTCATTCTTTTACCTATTTCACTTTTACATTCTTTAATTGAACATTGGGGACAATGTTCATCCTAAGTGTAAGGGGAGGGTAAATGATGATACCTTATAGGATACACTTTCACTTGAGTTTGTTTGTTTGATGGTAGGTGTGTAATAAAACTATTAGAAATACTTGTTAGTGTAATTTTAGCGCCAAATTTAAAATTTTTTACAACATTTAGGAGTGAAACTTTAACCTTAGCGAGCGTCTCATGGATAGGAGATTGTATGACTAGCACAAAACCGTACCATTCAGAAAAATTTTCCACCCAAATATGTGAGGTTCGCCTTTAGATTTGATAGGAAAAGCATTTACTATTAGTGCTTATGAGTGTACCGGTAGCATTTAGATTCTAGAACTTGCGTTAGTGATGCATCCCGAGACCGCTAGTGAGACTACATTCATGTAGTAGGATTTACTACATGATAAGAGGCATTAGGATCACCCTTGTGTTAAACCCGTATCATAATTACTTGACCACTTAAGTCATATTACTTGGCTAGTTAAGTCAATTAATTTTTCCCACACCCTTAGCGTTGTACTCATTTTTAGTACACGAAACCCCTAGTACACCCCTCCGAGCCTATCTTTTCGTTTCTAATTTTAAGCATCTTACTTAAAGGAAGAATTTGTTACACCCCACTTAAATGTACACCCAAATCGCCTTAGCCTTCCGTGTATGCACTCATCTTTAGTGCATTATTGTTATTTGTTTAAACCCTTAGTTAATTATCTAATTGATTACATGGTTGCTAAGTCGAGTCATATCCTTGTACATATTGTTTTGGGACGATTGGGACTCATGGGTAAAGTACTTGTGTTATGGAGTAACGGGGAAGAACATCATATTATTACCCCCAAATGTGCATTAATCTTAAAAGTACTCCAAGTGTTTTGATTATCTTGATTTGAGTCATTAGATTAGTTTATTGTAAAGTATGTAAAAATTCAAGTGTAAGGGAATGTTCATTCTCTATGATGTATTATTTTGGATGGTAAGGTAAAAGTGTATGCAAAAAAAATAAATAAATAAATAAAAAAAAATAAAGAAAAAAAAAACATACGGACTACCATCCCGTTTCATTCTATGTTTATTTTATGTTTTTGTTATTTTTGATTTATCAACTTAAGTTGAGTCGAGTCTTGGCTTAGCAACGCCATATTGTACATGTAATTAACCAAGATTATTAACTCGCCACCAGTAAAGATTGCATATATCCAACAAAACCGTGTATTCCATATCCCTACACCTAACGTTATAACCCTTTAAAAGACCTCTTTGATAGTTTATCCTAGGTGCTTACGCCATGTGCTAGAGGTTTGATCCTTTCCCAAGCCTATTGTTGATATAAATAATGTTTGTGAATGTTATTAATATTTCTCAATAAACCTATGTTTTGATAATCACAAAACTTAAATCAAATTAAGTCAAGAATAAGACATAAACAAGTATTTGGTGACAAATATTTACCTCTACATCTTATATCACTTAAGGTATGCATAAACTTAGTAACTTATGCATTACATGATCAAAGGAAATTTTATATTAATACATAACATTATATAAAATGATTTTAACATTTTATATATATTTGTAAATCATTTTTGGTAAAGCTTTATTAAACCACAAAAATATGATTTCAAATTTCCAACCAAAAAGGGCAAATTTTATCCAGAGAATCTTTTCAAACGTTCAGGAGGGCGGCCCCCTTAATTTTACTAGGCGGCCCCCTTAATCTTTTAGGGGACCGGCCTACAATTAAGGGGACCGGCACGCTCCCGAACAGTAAAATCTGGCCCTTTAAATACTGGATCATTTTGCACATTTTCCTCACCTTTTTGCAATATAAACTTTCTGATCCAATCTTTTTCTCTAGATCTAAAATCCTTTGATCATATATTTCATAAGTCTTTGTTTCCAAGTGATCCAAAGCTTCATCCATTCAAGTGCAAGAAGAAGAACACTTCTCTACATCCATCTTATTGTAGTGGTGTTGTGTATAGCTAGTTTCATATTGTACTAGTGATAGCTAATTGTTAAGGTGGTGTGTATATTTGTTGATTGTAGAATCTTGGTGTGTTGTAAACTAGTTTATTAGTTGTGACTTAGTTGTGCATAGAAGAAGGTGTGAAGATTGACAAGGTGTGAAGACGGTGTGAAGTCTTGAAGAAGGTGTGAAGGTGTGATTAAGGTGTGAAGATCAGGTGGTGTGATATTTGGTGTGAGATTGGTTCTAGCTACGATTAGAACTCGACATTTAGCTTAGTGTCGTTAACTTGTGTAAGCCAAGGTGTGTAAGGTTTCTCCACCATAAGGAGTTTGTTGACATAGTGAAGAAAACTCTCGAGTGTGGTACTCGGGGAGTGGAGTAGGGCAAGGAAGGTGTCCTTGTAGCCGAACCACTATAAATTCACGTGTTGTGGTTTGATCTTTCTAACTCTATCTTTTCTTTATTATATTTCAATACTTTCAATATTAGTTTAGAATTGCTTATATTGGTTGTTGCTTGAATTCACTTAAGATCGAATCGAAAGTTTTTATAACCAACAAAATATTTTGGAAATAAATTTAAAAGGACATAAAACTATTCAACCCCCCCTTCTAGTTTTCTACAATGGGTATCAGGAGCCACCTCTAGCAAGATCTTTAAAATATATTGTATTTTAAAACTTGTAACGATCTATGGAATCTGAAAAATATTTAGAAGGGCAATCTATGCAAAGACCACCACTATTTGAAAGTGATGGATTTTTATATTGGAAAAATCGATTCGAAACTTATGTGAAGTCAAAAGATCTAGATCTTTGGCATGTTATTACTAATGGTGATTTTTTACCTATTCAAAATAACCCGGAAACTAAGAAAGATGAAATCGTACCTTTTGAAAAACAAAATGATGATTTAAAAAGAAAACTTGCTAAAAATAATGAAGCAAAAATGGTTATTTATAATGCGCTACCACGTAAAGAGTACGAAAGGATCTTTATGTGTGAAACCGCAAAAGAAATTTGGAACTCTTTACTAATAACTCACCAAGGTAATAGTCAAGTCGAAGATAATAAGATAGATCTACTTGTTCAACAATACGAGCAATTCACGATTCCGAAAGAGGAATCAATTGACAATGCTTTTGCTAGATTTAACACTATCATCACAAGTTTAAAAGCACTTGATGAGAATTTTTCTAGTAAGAATTTTGTTAGGAAGTTTCTTAGGGCTCTTCATCCAAAATGGCGAGCTAAAGTGACGGCTATTGAAGAATCGAAGAATTTGTCAACTTTGCAACTTGACGAATTAATTGGAAATCTAAAAGTCTACGAAGTCATCATTAAAAAGGACTCCGAAATGGTCAAGGAAAAACGAGAGCAAAGCAAGTCAATCGCCTTGAAAGCTAGAATGGAATCTAGTATCGAAGATAGCTCATCTTCCGAAAGTGATGATGAAGAATATGCCATGGCCGTAAGAGATTTCAAGAAATTCTTCAAAAGGCGAGGAAGGTTCGTAAGACAACCGTATGATGAAAAGAAAACATTTCAAAAGAGTAAAGATGACAAGAACAACAAGATTGAAAGAAAGTGTTTCAAGTGTGGAGATCCAAATCACCTTATTGGAAAATGTCCGATGATGACAAGAGATCAAAATCAAAGAGCATTTGTTGGAGGTGCTTGGAGTGATAGTGATGATGATGAGAATGAAACGACAAAGGAAGAAAAATGTCTCATGGCGAATACACCAAATGAGGTACGTTCCGAAACCGAATATTTTAGTGATGAAAGTATATCATTAGATGAAAAAGATCTAGATAAGGAATATATTAAACTATGCAAATTAGGACAACTAGTAATGGCCAAAAACAAATCACTAAAATACATTAACAATCAATTAGAAAGTGAAGTACTTGAACTAAAAATTAAAATACATCAACTAGAAAAAGGTAAAGAAATTTTTGAAGAATGTAAATCATGTCAAGAGCTTAAAGGTGAAAACGAAATACTTAGGAAAGAAATTCGCAAACTTGACAAATTTGAAAATAGTAGTCAATCACTTAGTAAAATAATAAGTATTCAAAGAACATCCGGAGACAAAACCGGCTTAGGATTTAATTCAAATGAGGCTTCAACAAGCGAGATTAAAAATGTAAAATTTGAAAGTGAACTCAACAAACAAAAACCTTTAAAATCTAATCCTAAGTATATACTTATTAATGATAAGAAAATACCTCTTGCTAACGATGAAGAAGTTAAAGATTTTTATAAACCGTCTCTAAAAACCGAAGTAGAATCGTCTAAACCCAAAATAAGATCTAAAACTCCACCACCTAGAAAACCAAATAATTCTCATCCTAGGTCTAAAACACCTCAACCAAGAAGAAATCAAAAGAGACAAAACTATAATAACAATAGTAATCAAATGTGGAACTACCAACAAAGCTACAATCCTTGGGGCATTCTACCACCTTTCATGCACCCGAGTCAAATGTTAAACATGTTTGGACCAAATAACTTTGGACCAAAAGGACAATGGAGATCAAATGGCTAGACGAACATTCCTTGAGGCAATCTTGGTTTTTCTCTCAACATAGACTTTTTCAAAGTCTATATTTCATCTTGATGATGTTGAAGACTTCTTTTGAAGACCACCGGGTACGCCATTCTTTCACAACTCATTGCCATGCTTAGATAAATATGCATTGTTTGATTTCGTCTATTATTTAGATATAATTTGTTATTGTCTTCTATTTGTTAGAATCACATATATACTTATATATACATATATATACTATTATACGTAATATATTAAATATACATATATATATTCACTTGCACATAACCTAGATACGTCATTTGTTGACTTTCTAGAACTCCAGGAAATCGTTCTTTATCGAACCCTTTCCTTCCCCCTCGCGTTATTCTAGTAAGTCCTCTTCTAGGAGACTCATGATGATGAAGGGATATGAGTCAAGTGGACTTTTATAATGCAAGAACGCCTTCGCACGTGAACACTATGGATGAAACAAACTCCTCTCGCCAAGTATATCCTATCTCCGTTACTATCCTTCAAATCTCACTCATCAACCCATCTTTCAAACACACTTATACCTATATATATAAACAATATATATATATATATATATATATATATATATATATATATATATATATATATATATATACACTTATTCACATATTCCCGAACACATCTCAAACCCTTCATCAACTTAACACTTTGATCATTTTATCCAAAAATTGTCAAAGGTATATTTTAATTATCGAAACGGTAATTAAAAGTTGTTAAGTTTCTTATCATCGTGCCAATAGACGTTTACGTATCTTTGATATATTATAAATCTAAGTATATACGTATGAATATTTTTGTTCCAGAAACGAATTCCGCGAAATTCGGAAAATTTCAAAGGCGGCCCCCTTAATGATTAAGGGGACCGGCTTGTTATCGAGGGCGGTCCCCTTAATGTTTAAGGGGGCCGGCCATCTGACAGTTCCAAATTTGTTTTCCTTCTTATTTCCATTCCCAAACACTCCATTCACTCATTTGTTCTTCCCCACTGCTACTGAGTACGAACCAAAACCCACAAAAACTTCAAAATCCTCCATCATATCACCAATCCGGGGTTATTTCGCAAGGGGCAAACATCAACCAAATATATAACAACATCTTTTGTAAGTTTTCCAACATGCATTTCATCACATTTCATTCGATTTGGTGTCTAATCAATAATCATGCATTTTATTAAAATTCATTTTAATTCGATTTTAAGAGTAATTGAGGCTAGAAATTGCACTACCAAATGCTCCCCATAGGATTAGGATGATGTTTTGCAACTCAAAATTAGTATAACATATCATCTTGTCAAAATCATTAATCGCCCATAAACCCTAGTCGAATTTTATTTTTCATAAGTCACATTGTTGATATAACTCTTAAAAACCATTTAAAACTTACTACATTACGTTGTTTTAACGTTCTAAACAATCAAAGCATACTTTTCAAATTGTTGTTTAAATGGTTCATGAAGAGAACATGGGCGTTTGGTTCATGAACAAACCATAACTATATGAAGATTTTTTGAAACCTATAACTAGCTTATAAGTTTTGTTAATAATACTAGAATCAATAGAGGTCATCAAGATATATAATCAATATATATATATTGATATTTTTAGGATATCGTTGTCTAGTTAAGGGAGCGTTTGGTTTATCTCGAAAATGATAATTTTGAAAACTAAAATTCACTTTTTAATCTTTTAAACAAGCTCATATTGTGTCAAACTCTTACGAAATGGAAGATATATAATCTAATATATATCTAGCCTTATTTCGAAATGAATTAAGATATCATACCTGTCACAACTCATCATTTCAGGTCATTTCAGGTCATTTCGGGAACTTTGGAAAAACACTATTCATAAATCACTATTCATCAAAACACTATTCATCGTTTTACTATTCATCATTTTCGAGGTCATTTTGATATTCTGAGAAACTTTTGGGAAATTTACTATTCACTAAACACTATTCATTTCTGGAAAAGTTTTCATCATTCACTTGCATTACTCATTTCATCGTAAATTTAGTTTACGGGTATTCAAATTCGCGTAACCGGTTTGGTTTAGGTGCGAATTCATTTCATTAGTGTTAAGTACACTGCATACGGACTGGAGATAGTCTGCATATCATCATAACAGCATTTTCATGTTATACCACTCTCAGGATTTTCAAATTACTATATTCAGTACATTTAACGTTTTTACGTATAAGTATTTATAGTAAACGTTAACACCCGGTTTATACATGACGAATATATCTAAATATTCCCACGATGGTCCCGACATATTTTTATATCCATTTTAACATCATAAAACTTATAACATTCAGTTACCCAGTATTCTGGAAATTTATTTTATTAATAACGTACGCGTACGAATATAACGACGGTTTTCGTGAAAACTAAACAATAATCACCCGATCACTCAGTAAATGTACCCAACATATTTTTAATATGTTTTTAACATTATTATAACATTATTTCATCCCGGTTAACTTTGTGGACGTTTATTTCTATTAAACCCGATACCCGATTTTAACGAATAACACGTAATAACACTTAACGCTACACCAAATTCCTAATTAAATACCAAGTACCCTACCCCCCCCTCCTACCCTTTGAAAACCAGCCCATGAGACACCCTTTTAACCCCTAGCATTAACTCCTAAGTATTTAACTAATAAACCTTAAAACCTAACTTTACCAAAAATTCCAAAATCATAATTCACTTTTTAGCAAGAACAATTTTCATCTCATCTCTTCTTCTTCCCTAGCAAACCACGACCAAACCACCATAATTAGCTCAAGTGATCATTTTTCATAAGTTAAAACACTAAACTTGTTCCTTTTACAAGCCTAATCAAGAATCAAGCAACAAAAACACAATAACATCAAGCATAATCATCCTATAATCATCTCATTTTGTCAAGTAAGTTTTCATATTTATTTTTTCATGGATCATCCTATTTTTACATGTATTTCATAAGAATCATGCTAAAAACCATGTACAAGTAGCTATACCACACTTTATTTTGTCTAAAAAGAAACATACAAACCCTAACTTTTTAGTTATGAATCCCCTTGCTCTAATAACTTGGTTAGGAGTCCATGGCACCCTAAGAAGGTGTATGGTAGGATTAGATTAGTTATGTGGTGATTACAAGAGGATTGGTGATGGTAGAAATTGGTTTTAGACCTTGAAAACTTGATTTGGAACCTATTTTAGACATGCTGTTCCGTTTTGTAAAAATCTGGAAAATCAGTAAACACTAAGGAAACTTTGGCAAAATTTTTAGAAAATACTTTCAAAAACGAATCCGTAGGCGAAAGAACGGATTCAAAAGAGCTTATAACGAAGAAGTTATGATTTTTGCAAGATTGTTGACGAAAAGTATTTTCTGGAAATTTGTTTGCTGTTGGACGTTTTTCATGGTACAAAAAGAGACTTTAGACGTAACCCGGAGGAGCCGAGCTTTCCAAAATATATTACTATATACTAAGACGTAACCGTGGACATAAAGAACAAGTAAAACGGACAAGTAACGACAAAGATATTCACGTTTGAATATCGGCTAAAACCACTTTATATTTGACAGCTTTTATATAAATTTGGCACAAAAACTACGAAGTACATTTTTGAGCTAGACATAATATTAAGTACCAAGCTTTATAACTAATGTAGTATTAGTTATTACGAGTATATTTTCATCATTTCAAGGATTACAACCCGAGTATTTCAACGCTAACATGGAAACATACGATATATATATATAAGTATATATATATTACAACTAGCTTATTATATTTTCTAATAGCAATATTTTTCCAAGTTCTTGGATTATATATTTTGATAACACAAGTGTTTTTCCAAAGACTAGAGTGGTATAGAAACATGAGCATGGACATTCATAACATCATTTGGTGATCTAAAGTAGATCGTTCATCATTCATATTAGGTTGCGGTTAGAGATCGAACCTCATTTCTGTGTATACACTTTTGTCATCGTAGCTGTTGCATCAGGTGAGTCATAGCCCCTACTCTTTTAATTGTTTTGTAAACTCTTTGGGGGAGATACATGCTACTACTTGCTTACTTGTACGGATTCACATAACATTATACTTGATTACATTATACTTGATTCCATTATTCTTGATTACATACATACATGATTGATACATGCACACATACTTACTATTATACTTTGGGAAATGGCACCCAGCAATCATACATACATACAGATTTCCAATGGCCCCAGATTAAGTTGCTGGGCACAACCATGGATACATACATACATACTTCCAATGGCCCCAGATTTAGTTCTGGGCACTACCATGGAGACACATATACTTCCAATGGCCCCAGATTTAGTTCTGGGCACAACCATGGAGATATACATACTCAAGTGAGGTCTTCGGAGATGAAGTGTAGACTCACTACTAATTGCTAAACTGTTGTTATAAACTTATACATATCTTAATCATATTATTTTGTAGCAGTGGGTTGTGAACACACAGGTTACAAGTCTCTTATGACGGGACTTGTAACTGAGTGGATTTACGATGCCTTTGCTGTGTGAACATTCTTTATAGACTTTTCAACTGTATTAAGACAAACTCTATGAACTCACCAACCTTTGTGTTGACACTTTTAAGCATGTTTATCTCAGGTTAGAAAGGCGATAGCAGGTTTGTGGAGCTGAGAGTCTTAGGGCATGCTTTTGGAGACTTTCACTTTTATCATTTTACCATTCGATACACTTTAAAAACTTATGTATCATTCTACTTTGGGATCTTTGTTTTGTAAACTATGACTTTTATCTATTCGAATGGTAACTTTTCAAAAACGTCTCATTTAGAGTTCGTTTTCTATATCTTGTACTTTGTGCCCTGAAGTAGCATCCCTATGACACAGTCTTCCGCTGCGGTATTTTGGGGGTGTTACAGATTGGTACCAGAGCCTTGGTTATAGAGAACTAGGTTGTTTTAGAGTCTAGACTATAACTACATACATGTAGACTCTCCTCCCTATCGCCTTGCACTTTACATACACTTACGCTTGCTGGTAATTTATTTATTTTTAGACCTACGCTATTAGATACTTTGTAGAAACCGTTAGAAACTAGACTTCCCAGTGACTTTAACACTTAAGGGAGAATCCTTTGTTCCTTTGTACTAAGCGTGACATTCCCTAGATGCCCATTTAAGCAACGTCTACCACTGAGATATGTGTGCCTGGTGATATGTACACTTGTGAAAGGAAACATTTATAATTGTGGTGGCCAACATAATTATAAGTGCTTCACGACACACGTGGACATATGACTATGCAGATGTAGATCGGTGTTGGCACAACTTAGGAAACAACTGGTAGCACGGTATTATATATGAGGAGGTAGAGGAGCTGCTAATGACACTAGTAACCCAAGTAACGATGGTGGAAGAACTGGTGGACGTGGAGGTAGAGGAGATGGTCACGGAGTTGAAAACAATGATAATAACGACGGTGGAAATACTGATTTTGAAACCATCGCTCGACAACTTGAAAACTTTCTCCCCACTATTGTCACTCAAGTTGGCGATCATATGAATAACTTGGCAAACCACGAAAGCGGAATTAACAACACCAATGGTATAGGCCAGAATGGTAATGGCAACAACAACATTAGGACCGGATGCACGTATAAGGAATTTACGTCATGTAAGCCAATTGATTTCGATGGTGTAGGAGGCGCGTTGGCGTATACTCGATGGGTTGAAAAGATGGAGACGGTGATTGACATTAGTAACTGTGCAGCACATCAAATGGTGAAGTATTCCATGTGCTTACTATCAGGAAAGGCATTGACATGGTGGAATACGCAGATTCAAGCTAGGGGTAGAGCGGCAGCTGTAGGTATGTCATGGGTACGATTTTAAGGCATTACTGAAGGAGGAATACTGCCCGGACAACGAGATGCAAAAGCTGGAGGATGAACTCTATCATCTCTCTATGATAGGGGCTGGACATGCAGCCTACACAGATCGATTCCATGAATTAGCCAGACTAGTTCCACACCTAGTTACCCCTGAGTCCAAGAGGATCGAGAGGTACATATATGGTCTTGTCCCATAAATTCGTGGGACTGTGAAAACAACTGAGCCTTCTACAATTCAGAGTGCAATATTGAGAGCAGGGACTCTGACAGATGAAATGGTTAGAAATGGAAGCTTGAGGAACAGTGATAAAAGGAAGGGAACAAGCGAGTCAAACAAGCAAGTGGGCACAATAGCTGACAACAAAAGGGCAAGGACCTTTGCGGCAACTAATCCTGGTCAGAAAGAGTATTTAGGCCCGCATCCTAAATGTACGAAATGTAACTTTCATCATCAAAAGATTTCGCCCTGCCGTGTGTGTGCTAATTGCAGACAGTCTGGTCATTATGCAAACCAGTGTAGAGAACCAGTGAACCAAAAGACATGCTATGAGTGTAACAGCCCGGATCACTTTCGGAACACCTGTCCTAAGTTGAAAAGGAATCTTAACCAAGGGGGCAATCGTCCAAACTTAGCAGCAGCAATTGAAAGGCCACGAGATGAGGCCAATGAGATTCCACCCGCAATTGGCAGAGCTTACTTCTTAGGAAATCCTATCACCCAACATGTCCGTGATAGCACAACGGGTACATTCTCTTGAACAACTATCGTATTTTAGTAGCACTTAAGTCTTAATATAGGACCTATACACAACATTGACTAATCTGAGACCTAGCAGCATTAACCTTAGTCACACTAACATAAGAAATTTGATTAGTGTAAGCAATTCCAAAGTCGAGCCAATCTTTCAAAAGATCTTTTTCAAGGATGTTGAATCCAGACCTTGATTTTTAGCTTGGTTCTAGTGACTGTTCTTGTTTGATTGGGTTGCGAAAATCAAGCTAAAAGTTAAAGTCATCACTCAAACCGATTTAGCTTAATCTCATGACTGTTCTTGTTTGATTGGGTTGTGGGCTTAAGTGAAAATCGGTTACCTAAATGATTAACCTAAAAGAGGTCTTTTGAGGACTATGCTCGGGATTGGGAAGGTTTGCCTCATCAAGTTTGACCACGAGAACATACCTAGTTGGATAGGAAACCCACATACATAAGCTTTGACACATTTAACTGATTAACATTAACTGAACTTCGGGACGAAGTTCCTTTTAGAGGGGAAGACTGTCACAACTCATCATTTCAGGTCATTTCAGGTCATTTCGGGAACTTTGGAAAAACACTATTCATAAATCACTATTCATCAAAACACTATTCATCGTTTTACTATTCATCATTTTCGAGGTCATTTTGATATTCTGAGAAACTTTTGGGAAATTTACTATTCACTAAACACTATTCATTTCTGGAAAAGTTTTCATCATTCACTTGCATTACTCATTTCATCGTAAATTTAGTTTACGGGTATTCAAATTCGCGTAACCGGTTTGGTTTAGGTGCGAATTCATTTCATTAGTGTTAAGTACACTGCATACGGACTGGAGATAGTCTGCATATCATCATAACAGCATTTTCATGTTATACCACTCTCAGGATTTTCAAATTACTATATTCAGTACATTTAACGTTTTTACGTATAAGTATTTATAGTAAACGTTAACACCCGGTTTATACATGACGAATATATCTAAATATTCCCACGATGGTCCCGACATATTTTTATATCCATTTTAACATCATAAAACTTATAACATTCAGTTACCCAGTATTCTGGAAATTTATTTTATTAATAACGTACGCGTACGAATATAACGACGGTTTTCGTGAAAACTAAACAATAATCACCCGATCACTCAGTAAATGTACCCAACATATTTTTAATATGTTTTTAACATTATTATAACATTATTTCATCCCGGTTAACTTTGTGGACGTTTATTTCTATTAAACCCGATACCCGATTTTAACGAATAACACGTAATAACACTTAACGCTACACCAAATTCCTAATTAAATACCAAGTACCCTACCCCCCCTCCTACCCTTTGAAAACCAGCCCATGAGACACCCTTTTAACCCCTAGCATTAACTCCTAAGTATTTAACTAATAAACCTTAAAACCTAACTTTACCAAAAATTCCAAAATCATAATTCACTTTTTAGCAAGAACAATTTTCATCTCATCTCTTCTTCTTCCCTAGCAAACCACGACCAAACCACCATAATTAGCTCAAGTGATCATTTTTCATAAGTTAAAACACTAAACTTGTTCCTTTTACAAGCCTAATCAAGAATCAAGCAACAAAAACACAATAACATCAAGCATAATCATCCTATAATCATCTCATTTTGTCAAGTAAGTTTTCATATTTATTTTTTCATGGATCATCCTATTTTTACATGTATTTCATAAGAATCATGCTAAAAACCATGTACAAGTAGCTATACCACACTTTATTTTGTCTAAAAAGAAACATACAAACCCTAACTTTTTAGTTATGAATCCCCTTGCTCTAATAACTTGGTTAGGAGTCCATGGCACCCTAAGAAGGTGTATGGTAGGATTAGATTAGTTATGTGGTGATTACAAGAGGATTGGTGATGGTAGAAATTGGTTTTAGACCTTGAAAACTTGATTTGGAACCTATTTTAGACATGCTGTTCCGTTTTGTAAAAATCTGGAAAATCAGTAAACACCAAGGAAACTTTGGCAAAATTTTTAGAAAATACTTTCAAAAACGAATCCGTAGGCGAAAGAACGGATTCAAAAGAGCTTATAACGAAGAAGTTATGATTTTTGCAAGATTGTTGACGAAAAGTATTTTCTGGAAATTTGTTTGCTGTTGGACGTTTTTCATGGTACAAAAAGAGACTTTAGACGTAACCCGGAGGAGCCGAGCTTTCCAAAATATATTACTATATACTAAGACGTAACCGTGGACATAAAGAACAAGTAAAACGGACAAGTAACGACAAAGATATTCACGTTTGAATATCGGCTAAAACCACTTTATATTTGACAGCTTTTATATAAATTTGGCACAAAAACTACGAAGTACATTTTTGAGCTAGACATAATATTAAGTACCAAGCTTTATAACTAATGTAGTATTAGTTATTACGAGTATATTTTCATCATTTCAAGGATTACAACCCGAGTATTTCAACGCTAACATGGAAACATACGATATATATATATATAAGTATATATATATTACAACTAGCTTATTATATTTTCTAATAGCAATATTTTTCCAAGTTCTTGGATTATATATTTTGATAACACAAGTGTTTTTCCAAAGACTAGAGTGGTATAGAAACATGAGCATGGACATTCATAACATCATTTGGTGATCTAAAGTAGATCGTTCATCATTCATATTAGGTTGCGGTTAGAGATCGAACCTCATTTCTGTGTATACACTTTTGTCATCGTAGCTGTTGCATCAGGTGAGTCATAGCCCCTACTCTTTTAATTGTTTTGTAAACTCTTTGGGGGAGATACATGCTACTACTTGCTTACTTGTACGGATTCACATAACATTATACTTGATTACATTATACTTGATTCCATTATTCTTGATTACATACATACATGATTGATACATGCACACATACTTACTATTATACTTTGGGAAATGGCACCCAGCAATCATACATACATACAGATTTCCAATGGCCCCAGATTAAGTTGCTGGGCACAACCATGGATACATACATACATACTTCCAATGGCCCCAGATTTAGTTCTGGGCACTACCATGGAGACACATATACTTCCAATGGCCCCAGATTTAGTTCTGGGCACAACCATGGAGATATACATACTCAAGTGAGGTCTTCGGAGATGAAGTGTAGACTCACTACTAATTGCTAAACTGTTGTTATAAACTTATACATATCTTAATCATATTATTTTGTAGCAGTGGGTTGTGAACACACAGGTTACAAGTCTCTTATGACGGGACTTGTAACTGAGTGGATTTACGATGCCTTTGCTGTGTGAACATTCTTTATAGACTTTTCAACTGTATTAAGACAAACTCTATGAACTCACCAACCTTTGTGTTGACACTTTTAAGCATGTTTATCTCAGGTTAGAAAGGCGATAGCAGGTTTGTGGAGCTGAGAGTCTTAGGGCATGCTTTTGGAGACTTTCACTTTTATCATTTTACCATTCGATACACTTTAAAAACTTATGTATCATTCTACTTTGGGATCTTTGTTTTGTAAACTATGACTTTTATCTATTCGAATGGTAACTTTTCAAAAACGTCTCATTTAGAGTTCGTTTTCTATATCTTGTACTTTGTGCCCTGAAGTAGCATCCCTATGACACAGTCTTCCGCTGCGGTATTTTGGGGGTGTTACAATACCCTTTTGATATTGTACATTCTAAACAAGTTTAAAATTAAAATAAAAGGAACATCATGAAACTACTTCATTAAATATTTTTTTTTGTGTCGAAGTAGAATTTCGTTCCACATATATTGCATATAATTATATATATACATATATATATATATATATATATATATATATATATATATATATATATATATATATATATATATATATATAAACAATATATGCATGATGGTTGTTTTTATATTAATTCTATTCTTGTTGTTATTTTGTTTAGGTGAAAATGCCTAAGACCACGGTTGGTGATGTATCCAAAACCAAACAATACATTCCAAATGTTTCCTCTACTCCCGGTATGTCTCCTTCAGTTGCATGTTTCTATCGTCCCATTGAAAATAGAAACATTCACGAAGGACAAATTGTCGATCCATCTTTCTATGAAAATGATCAAACCGAACGAATGTTCACCAATATTCGTTTTGAATGTCTTTTACAAATCAACGAACCTATCATCCCCCGTTTTATCCTCGACTTCTATAGCCAAGTGACGGTGCAAACCGATCCCTATGGTCATCTCCTCATTTCCTTCATGATTCAAAATCAATTCATCACTCTTTCTCTTGCTCAATTTGGGCAAATTCTTAGAATCCCATTCAACGGCCAAGCCGTTTTCTCAAATGAATGGGATCTTTCCACTCTTGAAATAAATCATCCTCAGGATGGCCCTTACTATTCTGAGATTCCTAGTCCTGAAGACATTCGTCGAATGCTTGAACTAGAACGTCGTACGACTAGTCGAGTAATCAAGTCGAAGAATGTCGATATTCATGCCAATCAAATCCTCCTCAAAGAGCTAAGCCAAGATATAAAGAAGTGGGAAGAAATCATTCGAGAGAATGCTTTTGGTACTGGTGGTCACCGTGATCATGTCACGGCGAGCATTGCCCACATGCTTTATTGTGTTATTGCTGAAGAGCAATACAACTTGGCTTATCTTTTTATTCATCGAATCATGTCCGCCAAAAACACCACAAATGCAAATCTTCCTTACGGTATGTTTCTCACACGACTTTATCGTTATGTGATGGAACATTACCCACATCTTCAAAGAGACTACTACGTTCACATCCTTCCTACTTTGAACCAACTTACTCGTGTTCGTACTCGCCGTCCTCGTAGTGACAAAGGAAAATCCCATGTTCCCTTGTACTCTAGGGGTCGTGGTTCTACATCTCATCGTGATGACGATGATGATGAGGAGGAAGACACCTCACGTGTTAGTACTCCCTCCCCCACGACCTTTGTTGAAGATCTTTCCGATCTTGATGATACCGAGTATCAAATTCCTCTTCCTCATGAACGTACCGATGAGCTTCTCTTTACTCGTCAAACGTCTATCATCAATCGTCAACAACAAATGCATGAAGAACTTCGAGGGGGATTCAAATCCATTGGGAAGATGTTTAGGAAGATGGTTGGAAAGAAGAAGAAGTAGAAGATTTTGATGTATTACTACTTGTTATGTGTTTTTAACTTGACATTTGTATGGTTTGCTACTTGTCCGATTTACTCGGAAATACTTGTGTTAGCTCTTGTTCATCTCTTGAATAATTTTTAGTCTTTGAACAATTATCATGCTATGCTATGCTTCCTTTCTAATATGGATTATAATATGTTAATTTGCATGCAAAATTTGGTTATATATATATATATATATATATATATATATATATATATATATATATATATATATATATATATATATATATATATATATATATATATATATATATATATATATCATCATTCCTAGTGTATATGCCTCTAATAGAGCTTGCTGGAAAAACAAACTTGAAAAATGGCCAAATTTTGCAAATTTTGGGTTTCTGGTCGTCTGGGAAAACACCAGATGGGCGGCCCCCTTAATTCCCTAGGCGGTCCCCTTAATGATTAAGGGGGCCGGCATACAATTAAGGGGACCAGCCATCTGGAACTGGGTTTACTGTATTCTTTTGCATCTTGTGAATCCTTTCTCTAGTTTCAGCTACCATTTCCCATTTTGACCCAACTGATTTTAGAATCTCTTTCAACCATTTCAAACATTTACCTAAATCATCCAATTCCATACTATAAATTCCCTCCATTTTCACCATTCTTCATCTCATCATTCATCATATCATCATGACTCCTCCAAGCACCTCAAACTCCAAAACCTCCAAGAAACAAAAACTTGTGGTCATCCCACCAAAACAACTCTTCATTGACTTAACAAATGAAGACAACAAAACACCATCACCTCCACCCAAATGCTCATCCCCAAGTGCACCCAATGCACCATCTAAAACACCTTCCATTCATGGAACTTCTTCATCATCTATACCCTCAACCTCATCAATCAATGACTACATCAACTTACACTTGTCACCACAAGTATCATCACCACCTCCTACACAAGAACCCATGTCTACTCATCTTACCATCTCACTTTCACCAACAACACCACTTGATGCTCATCTCTCATCACCACAAATTTCACCACCATTCTTTGCCAATCCCGTACCTTGGAGGCTACTTGAATCCCATTGGGATACTTGTCTTTATTGCATCCATACCGCACGGTCATCTTTGGCCTTAGAGATGAAATTCAATATATGTTTTCATATATTGAACATTTGCTTACCCACCCACCACCACCACCAACTCCACCATCCTCTCCAATAATCCCTCCACCACAATTCTCACCCATTACTCCACCATCACCATCATGCTCTCCAAATTAAGCATATGTCATGCTTAATAAATAAAGCCTTTACCCTCCATTTTGCTTGCAAGCTCTATGAAGTTCATGTACCCTTTGCATGATGATGTATCTTTCTTGTTTAATTGGCTTATGTATTTGCTACTATGGTGTTAGCTTTTGTACTTGTATTGTTGTGTCTTGACACAACCATTTCTCTAATATGAATGCTTCTTTCTTTCCTTAGTACATTATATTTGTGTGCATGTCTATACTTGTGCTTCTAATATTTTTGTTTTTCAAGCATTCCATAGCTCGTTCTCTTGGTGCCCCCAAACGAGGGGGAGTACACATCAAGGGGGAGTTTCTACCCGTCAAAATTTTCACGAATGAAAACTTGTCGGCTTAACCTTTTTGATGTTACAAAAAGGGGGAGAAGTACATATAAACTCACTAAAATACTTGTTTAAAAACTAATTTTTGAGTTAATGAGTTTAAGTTTTGTAATCATCAAAAAGGGGGAGATTGTTGATATAAATAATGTTTGTGAATGTTATTAATATTTCTCAATAAACCTATGTTTTGATAATCACAAAACTTAAATCAAATTAAGTCAAGAATAAGACATAAACAAGTATTTGGTGACAAATATTTACCTCTACATCTTATATCACTTAAGGTATGCATAAACTTAGTAACTTATGCATTACATGATCAAAGGAAATTTTATATTAATACATAACATTATATAAAATGATTTTAACATTTTATATATATTTGTAAATCATTTTTGGTAAAGCTTTATTAAACCACAAAAATATGATTTCAAATTTCCAACCAAAAAGGGCAAATTTTATCCAGAGAATCTTTTCAAACGTTCAGGAGGGCGGCCCCCTTAATTTTACTAGGCGGCCCCCTTAATCATTAAGGGGACCGGCCTACAATTAAGGGGACCGGCACGCTCCCGAACAGTAAAATTTGGCCCTTTAAATACTGGATCATTTTGCACATTTTTCTCACCTTTTTGTAATATAAACTTTCTGATCCAATCTTCTTCTCTAGATCTAAAATCCTTTGATCATATATTTCATAAGTCTTTGTTTCCAAGTGATCCAAAGCTTCATCCATTCAAGTGCAAGAAGAAGAACACTTCTCTACATCCATCTTATTGTAGTGGTGTTGTGTATAGCTAGTTTCATATTGTACTAGTGATAGCTAATTGTTAAGGTGGTGTGTATATTTGTTGATTGTAGAATCTTGGTGTGTTGTAAACTAGTTTATTAGTTGTGACTTAGTTGTGCATAGAAGAAGGTGTGAAGATTGACAAGGTGTGAAGACGGTGTGAAGTCTTGAAGAAGGTGTGAAGGTGTGATTAAGGTGTGAAGATCACGTGGTGTGATATTTGGTGTGAGATTGGTTCTAGCTACGATTAGAACTCGACATTTAGCTTAGTGTCGTTAACTTGTGTAAGCCAAGGTGTGTAAGGTTTCTCCACCATAAGGAGTTTGTTGACATAGTGAAGAAAGCTCTCGAGTGTGGTACTCGGGGAGTGGAGTAGGGCAAGGAAGGTGTCCTTGTAGCCGAACCACTATAAATTCACGTGTTGTGGTTTGATCTTTCTAACTCTATCTTTTCTTTATTATATTTCAATACTTTCAATATTAGTTTAGAATTGCTTATATTGGTTGTTGCTAGAATTCACTTAAGATCGAATCGAAAGTTTTTATAACCAACAAAATATTTTGGAAATAAATTTAAAAGGACATAAAACTATTCAACCCCCCCTTCTAGTTTTCTACACCTATGGTAATCTATTTTGCTATGACAGGTAGTGAGAGATGTTTTCCATTTCCATATTGTGATATATACTTTATTACACCCGAGAGATGTGAGTATCTAAATACTATTTGTGAGGTGCTAGTATATGACCTCCATGCTTGTCTTTGGTCTTTAGTGGAATGATTATTTGTTGTAATTACTTTTATATTAGTGTTAAATGACCCCTAACTTGTATTTTGATTAGAATAAAAGCGCATTTGCTTGAGGACAAGCAAATCTCAAGTGTAAGGGTAATGATGAGGCAAAAAATGATCCATTTTTAGGGGGTCATTTAAGCCCGTAATTGAATTTATTTGATCAAATATTGCCCTAAATCGTTCCTTTTGTGATTTTAGGTACTTTTGGAGTGAATTCTGGAAAAGGAAGCATTTTGGATGGTTTTGGAGCATAAAAGTGAAGAAAACGGCAAAGTCTTAATTTTCCTTGCTGGGAACAGTACCTGACGGCGTCACAAGCTTCTTAATAACGGCGTCAAGAGATAAAACAAGAGGTGAAGTGGATAGAGTACGTGACGGTCCAGAATGTTTTTGCACTAGGGCATGACCGCGTCACCGTAGGCCATCATGTTCCCTTTACACGTGACGACTCAGAGGAAATTTGCTCTTGACGGCGTCAGATCTGGATCTAGGCAATCCGATTTTATTATGGGCGGCGGGTTGACGGCGTCAGAATTCTCTTCTTGACGCCGTCACATTGGAAAATCTATATATAATTTTGTAATTTTCATTCATAAAAGAGGACAATTTTAGGGACAACTTGGAGAAACCCTAGCACAATGTTATCAGTATTTTCAAGGGTTTTCACCCCTTGAAACCTTTCATGTTCAATTAAGATAAGTATCCTTTCAATTCATTCAATATGACTATGTGTTGTTTGAATATATCTTACGCTTGTCTTGATTTTAACATGCTAGGCTAGATCTTTTGTGTGTTTGCTTAGATGTAGTGAAACCTAGATGTTGATTATGGGTTGATTGCTTTTATAGTTGTTACAGATGAATGATTTCGATGTTAGGCTTAAGAAAACTGGCAGACTTTCATAGTGTAACTTGCTTGAACGTCTTAAGAAACATGAACCAATGCGTACTAGGTTTTTATGGTTGTATTTAATGCATGAGCGAATTCTAATGATCCCATGTTAGGAGCTTCTTGCAGGCTCGACATAGGAGTGAAGTAGGAGCTTATAGAGTTAGGGAAGTACGTACGTCACCCCACGATTGGTATTAAGGAATATAACCTATCATCCACGCAACTGTAACAAATTATCAACCTGTAAAAGATATCTAGGGAGTAATGAAATCTAAGTAAACAAAATTTTCCCATTTATTGTTCACACCACTAGTTTAATTAGCTTTATTTACATTTCTGTTATTTTATTTTGATTGCATCTTTAGTTATTGGGTTAGTTGATTAGCAACTAATTCCGCCCACTCTTCCAAAACCCGAGATTTTTAATTGCTTTTATAAAAATATAAAAATACAAAAAGAATCATCCCTCACCTCTAGACCTAGTTTTTAGGCTTTCTAATCCTAGCGACACTATTCCTGAGTTGAACGATCAATCCCCCGGTACTTGTCACTATACTATACTACAACGATCAGGTACATTGCCTGGTGGGGGTTGTAAGCTTCTCGAGATCCCTCGAGAGGTAAAGCCTAGTGCAATTCCCACGCATCAATCACAAACCCCTAAACCTACTACTCCATAGCCTCTTTGCCTTTTCCCTTATAGCCAGGCATGGTCTTGTGAACACCTCTAGATTAGTCCTGCATTACATTCCACATCTTTGGACAGGGAAGACCTATCACTTGTTTGGCTGGCTTCTGGTGTGGCAGGGTCCCTTCAGGAATTGGAATCTTGAACATTGATGTCACTGCCTTCTCAAAGCCTTCTCAAGTTCTTTTGGCAGAGTCTTTGATAGAGCAAGTGGTTTTTCAACTTTCTTCTTATGTTTCTTGGTTGAAGAAGTTGAGGCACAAGGTGGAAAATAGTTAGTCCATCCTGAGGATTCTGACTCATCCGATGATGAATCGGATGACATATCTACTATGTCAGGGTTGGAACTCATTGTGTTGCAGATGGAGGTTATTTGATGCTTACTTGAGGGTTTGAAAGTTGTTTGATGTGTGGGATTTATGAGTCGAGTTGTTTTTATAGGCCAAAGTCAACCCTAGGTTTCTACCCAAAAGAGTAATTGCTATTAACTCTTTAGTTGGTGGGTGAAATTAAGTTTGAAAGATATTTACTATATCGGGTTGACCATACCAAGATATTTTTAGTAACAGTAACTTTGGTTTCTAGGTTATTTCCTCTTAATTTTGGTTTGCATATTCTTAGTTTTGGACTAACTTTTGCAGGTATATCAGCATAATTGTGGTGAGAGTTGATCTTATGGAGTGTGTAACTAAGACACACAACGAATGGTAATTGATTCACCATGTCTAATCCACATAAGAATCAACTAGTCCAGAGCAAAAGGCATATGGTAAAGACTCATCAAATCCGTTTATGGTTGATAGCTTACCAAAAACTATATGGTTATCAACTCACCATATTCTTTATGATTAAGAACTGGCTAGTCCATAGCAAATGACTCATGGTAAAGACATGTCAAATCCGTTGATAGCTGGTAGTTTGCTAAAAACTATGATAAGAGAAGTTCACATTAAATTTATTTTTCCACTGCTCTTAGAAATTTTTTTGAAAAAGTTTCCACTGCTAGTTCACAGTTTCCACTGCTAGTGTAAATTTTTCCACTATTGAACTAGCCGTTGCAACTGTTGTGTTAGTAAGTAATTTTTCAACTAGCCGTTGAGTAAAATCTTTTAACCGTATTTCTAGGGATATATTCAAGGGAATTATCTTTTATTTGTTTAAGTTATTCTTTTCCAAAGATAACTACTTTCTTAAGATAATATCTCTTTTGCATATTGCTCTTAAACCCTAGCAGTATATTATTCACATCTCAATTGGCTTGTTGCACTTTCAATTAACACTCATACGATCATATTTTTGTCATAATAATCCATGGCTTCTTTAGAGTTTGTTAATGAACACAACCAGGTCGCATTCTTGGAGAAAACAGAGGTCAAAGATGGACCTGTTTTTCATGAGATTGTGGATTTTCTCAACGCTACTCATAGAAGGTATGCTTTAACTTTAAACCCCGCAATCTATGTCTCTCAAATCAAAAAGTTTTGGCAGACTGTCACTGTCACAACTATTGAAGATGGAGACACACATGAACCTGTTGATGCTTTAAGCGCAACAGTGGATGGGGTAACCATTAATGTTACTGAATCATCCTTAAGAAGACTTGTTCAATTGGATGATTTAGGAGGTATCATTACTTTACCCAATCCAGAAATTCTCCAAAACATCTCTAATATGGGGTATGATACATCCAATAATAAAATTACTTTCAGAAAAGGATGTTTCTTCCCACAATGGAGGTTTTTCATACATACTCTTTTACATTGCTTAAGTCCTAAGAAAACTTCTTATGAACAATTTAGCACAACCATGGCTTATCTTTTGGTGTGTTTGGCAACAAACAGGACTTTTAATTTTTTAAAGTTTTTATTCAACAACATGGTTAGCAATGTAAAGAGTAATTACAAATTTTTGATGTACCCAAGGTTTGTTCAAACACTTTTAAATGAATATGAGCTGCTACCTCATTATGGATTTACAAAACTCCTTGCCTTAAACCAAAAGTTTTTCAAAACATGACTAAGGCACCAGAAGGTTATAATGGGGTAGTTCATGCTCTTTTTCCACAAATGCTTGTTGTTATTGCTCAGGTATGAGGTGAAGGTGTAGCAATCCTAGTTGCACCCCAACACACACCCACAATCACTGTTCCATTTGTATCCTATACCCCCCAGTTACTCACACATATGAGAGGAGGCAAAGACATCCAACTCCTCCCATATCAACACTACATGTGTCTGCACCTTTTGGTGAAGGTACAACCAGTGGTGGTTTAGGAGTACTTCCTAGTCCAACTAGGGAGGAAATTGAGCCAATGTCCCATGATGCACCTCTCCCAGCAGGTAACACAGCTGGAAGTGCTGAGGGCAGTAGTAACTTACATGAATTGATGGACAGATGTACCACATTGAAGGCCAAGGTTCAATCACTGGAAGATGAGCTCAAGCAAACAAAGCAGCAATACAACATTAATCTTTCCAAGCTTCTGAAGCAGATGCAAACTATGCAAGAAGAGATCAACTCATTTTAGAAATAGAGGGCTGCTCATCTTGTAGTTTCTTCTCCATCCTCAACTCATGATGATGATTCTGATGCATCAAGTGGTGATATGGGTGATTCTCCCAAACAGGGGAGGAAAACAGATGCTAGAACTGAGGAGAGGAAACTGGATTTTGAACAAGGGATTGATGATTTTGAAGGTTTTGATCAACCACTGGATGCACATGTTTCAGATGATCAACAAATAGAGGAAATGGAACAACAACCACAAACAGAAGAAATAGCTCAAGATGTTCCAACAGAAATTATTGATTTGGATGATCAGACTGTACTAGAAGACTTTTTAGATACAACATCAAGTCAACCAAAGGTACAAGCAGAAGGCACTCCTGCATCTATTCCACAAGCAGTTGAAACAATAGAGGGTACTGCTTTCATACATGTTGAAGAATCAACTGATGGAGAATCTGAAAGAAGGAGAAAAGAAAAGGGTAAAGTTCCTATTATTGAAGATTCAGCTGAGCAACCTAGAAAGATTAAACCAAGAACTCAAGCTCAGATTGATATGGATGCTGAATTGGCTAGGAAATATGAAGAAGAAGATGTAGCAAGGTTTATGGAACAACAAAGAATTCAAAAGGAGTTCATAGAACCTGAAGAGATAGTTCCCATTCCAAACATTGATAATTCTTATCAGCAAACTGAAGAAGAGATTGAACATATGATTGATTCAGATCCAGTTGTCAAGAAGAAAGCTATTGAGCTTATTGCTGATGAAAGTCTTACAGTAGAACAAAGGTCAGCTCAACTAGCTGATTTCTTTATGATGAAGAATGATCAAGCTCTCAAGGCTATGGTTATTCAACCAAGAAGAATCAGAAGAAACAAAGACAACCATCCAAGATTCAAGTCATTGCTGGAATGAAGAAATATTTATGTCATGTAGCTGGATGGAAGATGTCTCAGCTTAAAGGAAAATCACATGAAGAGATTGAAAGATTGTATTATAGGGCTTTCAGAAGAGATAAAGACTTTTTACCAATTAATTCAGAAGAAGAAGCCAGAAGATACAAAAGATCAGGTGTGACCATTGAAGCCAAAGCTGCTAAGAAGTCTAAGACTCAAGAGTCATCTCAATCTAAAGAAGATGATGTCAAGTTGACAAAAGAGCAATTCTCAGAGATGATTTATATTGAACCAAAAGTATTGGATATAGAACATCTACAATCAAAGCACCCTGTTGTTGGATGAGAGATTTATTCTGATGACTTTAGGGATGCTTGGAAGATTATTAGAATTAGAGGTGTTACAAGTATCTGCAGAGATTTTGAAGACCTTGTGATGTGTGTCTTTGCACACATCCTTTTAGGCCTTAAATCAGACCAAATACACCAAATACTAACCAAATATGCCAAGAGAATGTGTGTTTTTGTATTTGTGTATGTGCAGGTACGGATATGTGAAATATGAACAAAAACAAAGCCAAAACCGACAAAAACGAGCACAAGATTGGAAAAAGGTCAAAAGCTGGAGCCGGGGAAGCAAAATGATCAAAGCAAGCTCATAATTGCATAAGAAGTCCTCAGAGATTCATCAAAGTGCAAATTTAGTCCCTGATCAAAGTTTGGAAGAAATGTCACATTCAGTCCCACACTTTCAGGAAATTACATAAATGTTCCCTTGGAATAAATTTCAATGAAAAGTCAAATAGTGGTCCTTAAGAATCAGAGTAAAACCAAATATACCCTTGGAAGATATTTTTGATAAAGAACAGAATTAGTCCTTAGAGTTTTATGAATTACACATTTGGTCCTTGTTTAAAACTACTCCTAAACCTCTAACAAAACCTAACCGGATCCCAAAATTAGCATAGTCCACAAAGCATACTCCAAGCCCAAAACTAAAAGCCCACTACCCCTAAAATATTATTACCCGGTCCATACCTTAACCCGGTCAGCTCAAACCTTACCCACGGTCAACCCTCCTAATAATAAAAACACCCAAGTCACATTCCCACCCCCCAAATATTTACCCCAAACCCAGACACATGAACCCTAGTTACTGTGCACGTGTCATTCCTCAAAATTAATAGTGATTAAGGGCATTATAGTACAATTACAAGCGTCTAGAAGGGCCTGACATGTGCAGTATGTGCCAGAGTGGCAATCCGTGTAAGAGTGCGTGCCTCACGATTGGGCAATCATTAAATCCAAGGGCTAATAATGAATGGAATTATCTGAAATATGACCTAAGGGATGATATCAACTCAAAGAAGCACAAGTAACGTGTGGATCGATGACATGGATTCCAAGGACCTCACCCCCTCCTCAAATATATATACCCTCCTCAGTTATAGAGATTAGTGTGTAATTTTCTAGGTTTTCATTATTGTCTAAATTTCTGTTTTAAGCTTATTGTACTTTTTTGCTTTCAAGTATTGTACTGAACCTTTTTAGTTTTAATATAATTAAATTTCTATTTCAGCTTATTGTCTTATTTAGCTTAATTTAGCACTGCTTATTTTAAATTAGTTATTGTTACTTTAAATTTAGTTCTTATTTAATCTATTTCACTTAAATTAAAAAAAAATCCAAAATATAAAAAAATAAAAATAAATAAAAAAAAATCAGACAAAAAATCAAAAACAATTTCAATCCTCAGATTAAGCTTCAATAAGCTTTATTGTATTTAAGATAAGTTTCCTAGTCTATTGTTAGCTTGTTCTGTGTTTAAATTTCCAAAGTAAAAAAAAGTCAACATTGGTCAAACATTTGAGCTTATTGAAATAAGCCTAGCTTATTGGAGTTTGGCAGCCAGGAAGGAGTCCACTTGGCCTGTCATAAAGACAGGCAAGCTTAGTGAACCCCCTCTGTTCTGCTGAGGGGGATTTGGTTGTAATTTTTTCGTTTAAATTCTCTTTAAATAGCATCAGTAGAATAAAACAGTAGATTAGCTTTGCTTATTACTTGATTCTGATTTATATTAGTAGTGGTTTAATTGTCCTGTTGTTGCTATAGCTTATATTGGTGGAACTTTTGTTGAGTTACTGTTGCATTGATCTGTCATATATGTGGATCTATATATCTGTTTTGTTTTGCATCTGATAACTGTGTTTCTAAATTTAATTGGTGTTATTTGATCTATTATTGTACTGAGGTTGAGTTTGGTATGCATTAGATTGGATTTGAGTAAGGATTTTGTGGTGACAGTAGCTAAAGGGTGTTTGGCATATTAAGGTTTGCTGGAATTTAGGGTGTTTTAGAAGTAGAAATTGTTATAAACAAGTCACTTAGGGCCATAGTCAGGTTTATCTAATATAAAAACAGTAGGTATATTTCATTTAAGTCAAATTAGCTTTTAAAAAATTCATAGCAGTTAGGTAAGTAGAGGTAATTAGTTAGCATAGGTAAAGGAGTAATTGCATATTATTATTAGAGAGCTTATTGTAGGTTAATCACAGCTTATTACAACTTTAGAAATCATTTAGTAAAGATTCAAATCCAATTTAGTCAAAGTTAATCTGTTTTTCAAAAAGTCAAATAAAAATTGAACATCAGACTTGGCCAGAACTTGTAAGGTACTTGTAGGATTTAATATAGTTTGGAAATCCATTTGGATTGTTTTTTTTTGGTTATTTGCCAGCTTGTGCATCCATATCAACAAGATAATCTCACTTAGCAGCTTATTTGGTCACTTATTTTTTAGCTCAAAGTTGGTCATAAGCTGGAACACTGCCCTGCTTCTCAGCTTTGAGCCTAAGTTCACAAGCTCTTATCTAGTCATCTAGTTAAGCATTAAGTGTGATTATTGGGGTAAAACTTAGTCAAGCTAGCAGCCTTTAAGTTTCTACTTTTGATTTCCCACATAGTGCTTATAGGACTGCTTATTTTGCCTGCCTTATTGTGTGATTTGAGCTTGCTTCTGTTTTCAAATATAGGGCTACAATTGTATTAATTTGCTTGAAATCAGAGTTTGGGTGTGCATTTGAGTTCATTAGTACCCTAGGTAGTTGTTTCAGTTGAAATAATACCCATTTGCATATTCAGTTGCTTATCTGCTTATCCATTTTAGCTTATTCAAACTGTTTGTTGCCATGTCTGTCTTTCTGAGAGTATTTTGTCCCAAACTCTGTTCATTTAAGCTTCTTTTAGTCCAAAAGTCATTTAGTCAAAGTTGGGTCAAACCCTGGTCAACTGTGCTTATCAATAAGCACTTTGTATAAGCTGTTTTCAAAGCAATTGGTTCCTACAGTGCTTATTTCTCACTTTTCAAATTTTTCCTAAGTTTAGAAAAATATTTTAGATTTTCCCTGAATTTTTCATATTTTTCCAAGTTGATTTGCTATTTTTCTTATTTTATTATCATTTTTATTCAATTTTTAATACATTTTAATTACCAAAAATTCCAAAAAAATCAGAAAAATCCTAGAAAAATCCAAAAATATTTTAGAAATTTATTTTCATTTATTTTAGAATTTTAGAAATTTAATTTGCATTTTTCCCATTTATTTTGAATTTAATTTGAATTTTTAATTAGATTTAATAGTTTTTAATTCCCAAAAATTACGAAAAAAGCCAAAAAAATTAGTTTTTAGTTCTAAAATTACTTTTTAGTTATTTTATAACTTTCAAAATTTATTTTTCATTTTTCTCACCTTATTTGCATTTTTTTTTAATTTTTAATTAGTTAATTAGTTTTTAATTCATAAAAAATAAATAAAAAGTAAAAAAAAAAAAAATTCTTTTTTCTTAAAATTTTCTTTTATCATTTTTAACTTTTCAAAATTATTTTGAAGTCCGTAGGAGTAGTGTAGCTTAAAATTCGCGTTATATTTCGTACGTTAACGTTTAATTTACGTTTAAGCTTACATTTTCGATTTTTCGTTACATTTTTAGTTTGTTTACTTGAAATACGTATTTAAGTGATTATTTGTGTTTCATTTATTATTTCATTAGTTTAATCTCATCTAAATCACTTTTACCACTTTCACGACACGTTTCACAAATCGGGAATTAAGAATTCCATTCACCCTTTACACGGACTACGACCTCGGGTTATCCGTATTTCTTTGCGGATTTCTTGAGTAATACTAATACTTATAATATATATATATATATATATATATATATATATATATATATATATATATATATATATATATATATATATATATAACTTGATTTTCACGAATCAATTTTGGCGCCGCTGCCAGGGAAGGTTGAAGTGAATTTTTTGTTTTCGTTTTTCGAAATTGTGTTTTGAAAACCTTCCTTGTATATATTTTCTATAAAAACTAAAAAAATTGAAAAATCAAAAACACTTTTCCTAAAGTGTTTTCAAAAATACCAAAAAAATTAATAAAGTTACAGCCTCGACTCTCCCGTGGAAGGGAGGGCGTTGTAAACCAAATAAGCTTCCCAATATAACAACGCGTAAAATTAGTTGCTAATCGGATTACTTTGGATCCTACGACCGAATAAGCGGAAAATACGGAAGCTTAGACATTAAATTGCAAGCTGAAGAGAGAAACACTCTTCTCTCCCGTTCCGTTGCGAGTAGATTTAAGAGAAACGGTTTACAATTAACGTAACGTTTGAAAAAGAAAACAAAAAGTTTAAGTTTTTGAATTTTGCTTTATAAAAATAAAAATACAAAAAGATTTTCTCTTCAATTTTGTCTTCCTTTTTCTTTTTACTTTGGTTTCTTTTTAGTGTATGATCACACGTTCACGGTCGAGATTAATCGATAATTCTCTGACCATACCGAACCAACACTATCGTAGACATCGTAAACAAGCTTACGTACCCGAGTTACGTAATCTTGTTAAAGCACCCATCGCCGAGATGGCCGATCAACGTACTATGCAAGAATTACTCCAGTGTCCCACCGAGGGATATAGAGATGCAATCGTTTTACCACATATCCTTTCCGATAATTTTGAACTTAAAACTGGATTGATTCAACTTGTCACATCAAACCAATTTCACGGTTTTGAAAGGGACGATCCTCACACACACATCCGATGGTTTAATAAGTTAACTTCGACAATGAAATTTAAGGATGTCCCTCACGATGTTATTAAATTGATGTTATTCCCATTTTCATTCGAGGGTACAGCCTGGATTTGGCTTGAAAAATAACCCCGTCGTTCAATCCATACATGGGAAGAACTCGTCTCAAAATTTGTTAATCATTTCTTTCCTCCGTCCAAAACGACTAATCTTAAGAATGATATAACTAATTTTCAACAACGTTTTGATGAGAACTTTGGTGAGGAACGGGAACGTTTTAAGGATCTACTTCGAAAATGTCCTCACCACGGTTTCTCCGAATTACACCAAATCGACACGTTTTATAACGCTTTGACTCAAAACAATCAAGATTCTTTAAACGCAGCTGCCGGTGGCAATATCTTGAATCATACGCCAAGGGATATTTTAACGATCATCGAGAACAAATCTAAGGTTCCGACTTCTCGTAACAAACCGAATGTTTCGAAAGTGACTTCTTTTACTCCTTCTTCTTCTTCGTCGGTCCAATCATCAGAATTGGCCGAACTTACCGATGCTATCCGTTGTATGATGAAAGAGTTTAAGTTGCAGAACCAAAAACCCGAGCCCGTTAAAGCAGTTATTGAAAAATGTGTGATTTGTGGTGGACCCCATCCGTATTATGATTGTCAAGCCGCCGATGGCCAAGTTTATAACGCTAACATTGCAGCCTTAAACTACAATCAAAACCAAGGTTTTCGTACTCAAAATAACCAAATAGGGCCACCTGGGTTTCCACCCGTGCAAACTCATCAAAACCGTTATCCTCAAAATAACCAAGGTTATCAAAACCAAGGTTACAATCAAAACCATGGAACTAATTTCAACCAAGCTTAAAATTATCAAGTCCCTCCACCCCAACAAGTTTATCAACCACCACAACAAGTACAACCTTCTCCTGAGCTTGCTTATTATATGAAAATAAACGATGTTAACATTCGAGCTATGCAAAATCAAATCAACAACATGAGGGTTGAACTTAAGAAAGAGATCGACACAACCATGACTCGACAAACGAATGAGCTTAAGCAAATGATGAGTAGTTTTCTTCAAATGAATCAATCATCGACGTCTGGTTCTCTTCCGAGCAACACAATTGCTAACCTGAGGGGCGATGCAAAAGCGATCACGACTAGGAGTGGTGTTTCTTATGATGGACCAACGGCTCCGACTACCTCTTCTTCTCTACCTCCCAAGGTAGTCGTTCGTGAAACTGAGGTGACAACGGATACGGGAATTCCTACTGATAATGGAAGGACCGAAAACATCCAGCCTCCGGTGGTCCCAACGTCAAAAGGAAAAGATAAAATTGTTCACGAAGCTGAAAAAGAAATTCTCGTCAAAACAAAATTGCCTTATCCGTCACACTTAAATGAACGAAAGAACCGTGAGAGAAATGAAAACCAGATGGAAAAGTTTTATCAGATTTTTCAAGAACTACATTTTGACATAACTCTCGTGGATGCTATACTTTTGATGCCTAAATTTTCTTCAATGTTAAAAGGTCTTTTGAATAACAAAGAAAAATTGTTTGAAATGTCAAGAACCCAGATGAATGAGAATTGCTCGACGGTTATCCTCAAAAAGCTCCCCGAAAAGCTTGAAGACCCCGGTCGATTTCTCATTCCGTGTAATTTTCCTGGGATGGTTCAATGCTTCGCCTTGGCCGATCTTGGTGCTAGCATTAACCTAATGCCGTTTTCCATCTGGAAAAAGTTGTCTTTACCCGATTTAACTCCGACTTGTATGATGTAATACCCCCTAAATTTCAACTAGAGCAGCGGAAGACTTTGTGGGGTATTACTTAGAGGATCGAAGTCAACGTCATAGAAAACGACTCAAAGAGACGTTTTTAAAGTTATGTTTATCATTCATTTAAAAAGCAATTATTCAAGTACAAAGTTTTTCCATTAGTTTTAGCATATCATAGATGATATGAGTTATTAAAAACGAATGACAAAACATTTTATTTAACACCTGTATAGGGTTTAGTGCCCTCTCCATGCCTTGAGCTCCTCTGCATTAATTTCCTGAGATAAACATGCTAAAAGTCAACAAAAGTTGAGTGATATTCATAGGTTTAAGTTTAGTAGTTGAACACAAGCTATAGTGATAATTGCATCGAATTACAATTATAAGTTTAAAATTCGTTATTATTGCATTAAGCTCATGACACTCATCCGATTAATAGATCTCATCATAAATGATGGATTAAAGTAACATTGGCCCTCGGGATAGGTTCTTGCCAGTAACCTGTTAGATTTCAAATAAAGTGCCTTTGGTAGTTTTCTCGAACGACCAAACGGGGATTGTCAATCCCTAATAGATCTATCCATAATTATTTACGTTCACCCTACGGGTGACTAAGGCTCATGATATGAGGGACTTTTGGCAATAAGGGACTTAAGCAATAACAATTTCAGGCATAGCATAAGAAAAATACTTGTGTTCAGATTTTATAGCATGTATCTCCCCACGAAAACAGTTTTATAAAAGTGGGCTATGAACTCACCTTAGTGGTATAGTGGTAAAAATATCAATACTCAGTTTGCAAAAAGGGAACGGCTCCACACACGACCTAGATAATATATGGCAAGTTTTAGTGTTTGAGTCTTAATGATTTAATCGCGAGTAGTTTTTGAATACGTGAATTGTTAATTTAACGATAGTAAAAATTGTGGTTTTATAATATATCGTAAGTTTAGTTAAGTTATATATATATATATATATATATATATATATATATATATATATATATATATATATATATATAACATAAAGTTTAACAATAATAATAATAGTTTGAAATAAAATGTAACGTCGTGATGTGAAAACGTAAAAATGGAAAGTAAAAATAAAAATGTAAATTTTAGTATATGGCCCTTGTCTTTTCCAAAATTTCACACTTTTTACCCTAACGGCGTTAGCGTTACACCGTTAGTCCAAAGTTAAATATATTTACATTTTACGTCCAAAACTTTTTAATTCTTACACTTTTCACCCAAAAGTTTATAAAATCAGTTTTTCATCCTTAAGTTTGTGAAATGGCAGTTTTTACCTCAACTTTGTAAAATTGACACTTTTAACCCGAAATTTATAAAATTTGCAAATTTAGTCCAAAATTCACCAAATTCACAACTTAGTGTTTTTATTTCTTAATTAGTTTAAAAATAGCTTATTTAACTTTTTATAACTGCTTATTTGTCGAAAAGCTTATTTTATAGCTTATGGGCTTTTAACGAAAATAACTAGGGCCCGTTAAGCTTTCTAAATCCGATGGGCTTACGAGGGTTTTGGGCTAATATTAGGATAATAAAAATGTTACTCAACAGCTTATTGAAACAGCTTATACGATTTGCTTATTTTTGGCTGATTGGGCTTTAAGGGCCCAATCGATAGTTATTTGTTTTCAAAACTAGTTTTCAAGTCGATTTGCTTTGCGTCATTTACTATGTCAAGACGTAAGTATTTTTACTAATGTTCTATACGAAAGTGATAGTTTGTCAGGGCGTCTATTAGTTTGTGAAATAAAATAGTATGCTCGTTACATAGAATTTAAAGATATATGTTCGTTTTGGGCTTGCATGGAACGAGTTTTTAGAAGTAAAAGACTTAGAAAAATTTTAAGAGTTTTCACGACTTGTTGTCATACGTTAGAAAGGTATCCAAAAATAGTTTGTACGTAACTTTTTAGGTTCAAATCTTTATATTACTTGATTGTTAAGGTGGGAAACATATAGACGAAGGTATAATACGTATGTGTTGTTTATTTAGTTTACGAGTAATAAGGTGCAATTGTTTGTGTTGTATACGAAAATAATGCAAATGTACGTTTAGCTAAATATTGAAAAGAGTCGTATGGGATTTACTACCCCAAAATGGTGGGGTAAAACGAGACGTAGAGTCAAGGGGAGAGTAGTATGAAAGTGTAGTGTGAGTGTTGACTCGACCAAGGTTCACAAACAATGATTTGTACCCAAGTACTTCGACCCAAGAACTAGACTAAGACTTAGTATTTTTTGGTGAGTTTTGATTTGCATGAAAGTGTAAAACGAAAGCATGCATGCATGGCGTTTATATATGACACCTAGTGTATCCTAGTGTCCAAAGTTAATGAGATGGGATGTTTACGTGTATTCAAAAGTCATGAAAGTGTAAGGAGTAACATGCTACTCAAAGTTTTTGGTTTCTAGCGTGTCGACATGCCTCAAATTTCAAAGAAATGTGGGTTTTAGATTATAAAATGGCATGGTACTTGTGAATTGGTTTTAAAAACTCATGTAGTACTTTGCCTAGGTGCATAAAATATGCAAGTGTGTGTGCATGAAAAGAGGAAGTACCTCTTTGTTTTCAAAATACATGTCGACCACCTTTTTATTTGTGTAACCGATTAGTAACTTCGGTTAGGATTTGTGAGAATTGATAATTTGCAACGTTTAAACATTAGTTGGTGTTACAAATGATTTTAGGACCTTATAGAAACAAACGTGGGTCAAAATGGTTTGGTTTTGGATTTGTTGAGATTTTATGAAATCGTTTTTGGACCAAATGTTTTGCCTAGTAAAAATGTAGTTAAACTTGATGTGGGAAGCTAAGGGTCGACACACTCAAAGTTGGCCAGGGGAGGAACGAGAATGTGTAAAAATATGTGTGTGTCGTGTGTAGGATTTGGGCGTACGACGTGCGTTCCTTACTTGGTCTAGTCGAATGTTTTCAAAATAATTATAGGGGTTGGGCTTAAAATGTATGGGCCGTGAATAGTAGTAGGCCGAAAATGGTGTTGGGCTTAGTGTGTAATTAAGAGTCCGGTTAAGGGTAATTAAGATTAGTAAAAATATTAATGCTGATTAGTGATAGGTTTAGTAAATATTTAGTGAGACGTTTATGTGAGTCCGGACGTTGTCGAACGCGTTCTGTTAAAATACCTTACGTAAGTTCATAGGTGGTAAAAGTTTAATATTCTCGCGAGTTTTAGACTATAGTGGTACATGTATGAGCATCGTTCCGAGGAAAAAGGAATTATAAGTATCGTAGTGATTTCGAGTAACATAGCATATAAAAAAAATTTGTTATTGGTAAAAACGTTATTAATTAACGTAATGATATATTAGTCTTTGATTAACTTTTACTATTCATAGGGAAAATTACGGGAGATTACAGTACCTACCCCTTATTCTGAATTCCGTCCCGGAATTCTAGTCTAAGATGGTCGTCAGGGGTGTCTAGGAAAATAGATGGGGATATTTGGCGCGAATTTGGTCCTCGCGTTCCTAAGTGTATTCCGGTCCTCGCTTGGAGTTCCATCGAACCTTGACTATGGGAATACGGTTTTGTTTTAATCGTTTGACTTCTCGATCCATGATTTCTACTGGTTCTTCTGTAAAGACAAGTTTATCGTCGAGTTGAATCACTTTGAGTGGGATGAATAGAGATTCATCGGATAAACACTTCTTAAGGTTAGACACGTGGAAGGTAGGGTGTACTCGGCTAAGTTCTTCTGGCAGCTCTAGCTTATATACCACTGGTCCAATCCGTTCCAGGATGCTAAATGGTCCGATGTATCTAGGGTTTAACTTTCCACGCTTTCCAAAGCGTATCATTCTTTTCCAAGGAGACACTTTAAACATTACTCTATCTCCAACCTGAAATTCCATAGGTTTTCGTCTTATGTCGGCATAGCTCTTCTGCCTGTCTCTTGCAGCTTGCAGCCGTTGTTTGATTTTAACTATTTTCTCCGTTGTCTCATGAATGAGCTCAGGCCCGGTGAGTTGTATGTCACCAACTTCGGCCCAACAAACGGGTGATCTGCACTTTCTTCCATACAGTGCTTCGAATGGTGCTGCCTTAATACTAGTGTGATAACTATTGTTGTAGGAGAATTCTACCAACGGTAAGTGTTTGTCCCAACCTTTTCCGAAGTCGATCACACATGCTCGGAGCATGTATTCTAAGGTTTGGATGGTTCTTTCACTTTGTCCATCGTTCTGAGGATGGTATGCTGTGCTCATGTCTAACTTAGTACCTAGAGCTTTCTGCAACGATTTCCAGAAATGAGACGTGAATCGACTATCTCGATCAGAGATGATGGAGTCCATGTCGGGTAACAATCTCTTTTAAGTACAACTGTGAGAGTGTATTCATTTCGTCGGTTTCTTTGATAGGCAGAAAGTGAGCGGATTTGGTGAGACGATCAACGATGACCCATATGGTATCATATCCTGTTGACGTCTTGGGTAGTTTGGTGATGAAGTCCATTGTAATCCATTCCCATTTCCACATGGGATGTTCGGGTTGTACCAACAATCCTGATGGTTTCTGATACTCTGTTTTTACTCTTGCACAAGTCAAACATTTTCCGACATACTCTGCTATTTCGGCTTTCATGTTTGGCCACCAATAGAGTTTCTTAAGATCCTGGTACATCTTGTCGGAACTTGGGTGGATGGAGTACTTTGTTTGTGCGACTCATGCATGATGAGGTCACGTATACCTCCATAGAGTGGAACCCAACTTCTTTCCTTAAAACAGAGCATTCTGTTCGATCTTCTCACAAAACCATTTGAGTTCTCCGGCATGCCGTAGATTCTTTCATTTGGTCTGTTCTCTTCTCGAAGAGCTTCGGATTGCGCTTGAAGTATTTGTGATGGAAGAGGCGAACAAACCGTCATTCCCAAGGATCGGACCCTGAGAGGTTTTATTCGTTCTTTCCTGCTTAAGGCATCTGCCACGACGTTTGCTTTTCCCGGATGGTAACGAATCTCACAATCGTAATCGCTAAGCAATTCTAACCATCAGCATTGCCTCATATTCAACTCATTCTGATCTAGGATATGTTGAAGACTTTTGTGATCTGTGTATACCGTGCACTTGGTGCCGTATAGATAGTGTCTCCATATCTTAAGAGCAAATACTACTGCTCCTAATTCCAAATCATGAGTTGTATAATTCACTTCATGCGTCTTGAGTTATCGTGAAGCATAAGCTATCACTTTGTCTCTTTGCATCAGTACCGCACCTAAACCATGGTACGACGCGTCACAGTACACTACGAAGTCTTCACTTCCTTCCGGTAGTGCTAAAATCGGGGCTTCACAGAGTTTCTTCTTTAACAACAGAAAAGCCGATTCTTGCTTTTCTTCCCAACTGTACTTCTTGTTCTTTTGTGTTAACTCGGTCAAAGGCTTGGCAATTTTTGAAAAACCTTCAATGAATCGCCTGTAGTAACTGGAAAGACCTAAGAATTGGCGTATTTCCGTGGGGTTGGTAGGAGATGCCCAATCTTTAACGGCCTCAATCTTTTCCGGATCCACGTGGATGACTTGACTATCGATAACGTGACCCAGAAATTGTACAGTTCCAATCCAGAAATCACACTTAGAGAACTTGGCATACAACTCTTCCTTTTTGAGCAACTCTAAGATGATTCTTAAGTGTTCCGCATGTTCTTTCTCGTTGCGAGAATAGATTAAGATGTCATCTATGAATACTATCACAAATTTATCCAAGTATGGTTTGCATACTCGATTCATCAAATCCATAAACACTGCGGGCGCATTGGTTAAACCAAATGGCATCACTTGAAATTCGAAGTGTCCGTATCGAGTCCTAAAAGCTGTTTTGGGAATATCCTCCTCTTTAAATCTTAGTTGATGGTACCCTGACCTTAAGTCGATTTTCGAATAGACACTCGATCCTTGTAGTTGATCAAACAAATCATCGATCCTGGGTAGTGGTTACCGATTCTTCACGGTTAATTTGTTTAATTCTCGGTAGTCAATGCACATTCGAAAAGTTCCGTCTTTCTTATTAACGAATAGGACTGGAGCTCCCCAAGGTGATGAACTTGGTTGGATGAAACCCTTATCTGACAATTCTTCTAGTTGTTCAGCTAATTCCTTCATCTCGGACGGGGCTAACCTATAAGGTGCTCTTGCCACCGGTCCTGCTCCAAGCACGAGATCTATCTGGAATTCTACTTGGCGGGTAGCTGGAAGGCCGGGTAAATCGTCAGGAAAAACTTCTGGAAACTCCTTGACGACGGGAACGTCCTCAAGTTGTTTTTCCTTTGATTTATCTTCCGTTACTCGAACCATGAATACTTGACAACCTTGATTCATGTATTTCACCATTCTGATATACAAGATGATGCTATGTCGTGGTTTACTCTTATCGCCTTGGATAACGAGAGTTTCACCGTTAAATGGAATGTGGACTGCTTTCTCATCACAGATGATTCTAGCATGGTGTTTGGATAACCAATCCATTCCGACGATGACATCAAAACTACCTAACTGAGTAGGCAGGAGGTTGATGGGAAAAGTTTCATTTTGTAAGGTTATGGTGCAATTCTGAATTGCAGTGTCTGCGCCAATTAAATCTCCATTGGCCATTTCGATATCATAGGCAGTATCTAACTTAGAGGGGGCAATGTTAAGTAAGGGGGCAAAGGAAGTAGACACAAAACTCTTATCGGCTCCGGAGTCAAATAATACTTTAGCACTATGATGATTGAGTAGGAACGTACCCGTGACTACGTCTGGGTTATGTGGTGCATTTCCTTCTCCCATCATATAGGCTCTCCCACGACCGTTGCTTGTCTGACCATTTCCTTTGGTGCATTGGCTCCTGAAATGGCCAATTTCTCCACAAGTGTAGCATGTTGGTGTCACGGGTTGCAAATTGCTCCCGGTAGCGGGGACCTTGCAATCCTTGGTTTGATGGCCCACTCTTTGACACTTCGTACACTTAATGGTGCACTGCCCATAGTGGTGTAGCTTGCACTTGTGGCATTGAGGTTTCGGACCCGCATATCCCCCGCCTCCAGTGGCAGTATATGCTTTGGCAGTCTCTTGCCTAGGGTTCTGTTGATTGTTGCAGTTGTTGTAGTTGTGGCGGTTTTGATTGTTGTTCTTAGGGTTGTTGTTGGAGTTGTTGTTGTGGTGGTTGCCACTGCTGGTGTGAATGATCCTTTTGTCATCAAGCTTTCGCTTGAGTTCTTTGTTACACTTGACCTCTCGGTCCAACAGTTTCTGAGCGAGGGTCATTGCCACTTCTAGAGTTGGTGGGTTCGATGAAGTAACATCTCCTTCGATGCTCCGAGGGAGTCCTTCGACATACTTCTCCAAGGTCCTTTTGAAATCTGGCACCATCGTGGGGCATAGTGCCGATAGTTCTTGGAACCTCCTGTTGTATTCCCTGAGATCAATCCCTTTCACGATTAACTCGTGAAATTCATCTTCCAACTTTCTCAGCTCAGCACGGGGGCAGTACTTCCTCAGTATTTTTGCTTTGAACTCGGCCCAGGTGAGTTGGAATGCTTCAGTCATCCCCATAGTTTGGGTGATAGAATTCCACCAAGACAGGGCATCTTGCAAAAGTGTTCCAGTAGCAAAGGTAACTTTGCAATCCTCCAAACAACCACTCCTCTGAAAGACTGTTTCGGTTCGCTCGAACCGCTGAGTAAGTCCAGTCACTCCTTTTGTACCCTTGTAGAAAGTTGGTTGACAACCTATAAAATCTTTATAGGTACACTTGCGGGGTACAGAGGTTCCACTTCCTCCTGGTGGTATGCTAGTGCCGCTATTGCGTGCATTTGCTTCGTTTTGTCTTTCCAAACCAGCGGCGACACCATCAGCAATTGCTTTCTCGATATCAGTCGGAGTCATAGTTGGTGTGGACGTTTCGGTTACAGGTGTTGCGGTTTCAGGTGTTGTAGTTGCAGTCGCTTTCCTTGTCTTAGCAATGACTCTATCAATATCATATATATAACCATGTTATGTTGAGAAATTATCGCGTAAAATTTATAACATTATAAATAATCATCACGACATGCTTGAATAAATCACAACACACAGTAGAAGTATAAATGATTGGTTTGGTTTGTATGGACCGACATTCCCTATGACAATATATGCATGAGAACACAACAACGCATAAAGAAACAACCATAGAAACATAGATCAACATCAATATATTACAACGTAACTGACAACATAATATTAATAATGTCTCGTTCATTCGTTTTACAAAGAAAACATAACAATACAAGATTCCTTTATTAATGCCACATTGGCAGGCTAAGATAGTCCTTAGCTATAATGACATATCCCTGATCTATGGATTCCCTGGTGCATCCCCGAGTCTGCGTTGAAGGTCTTCAATCATAGTCATCATGGTCTCTATTGTCAAGTCTCTGGCTCTCTCTCTAGCATGGGTGTCTCTAATCATACTCCTCAGGTTTAGGACCTGAATGCTGATCCTGTCGATCTCGTCATCCTGTGACTCGATCTCTCCTTGCATCATGATAACAATACCTCCTAAGGTACGTATCGTCTCAATAGCCCCTTGCAGATGAGTGCTCATCAAATCAAAACTCTCCTCCATTGCCAACTGACCAATCTCAAGGTTTCCTACATCTTCTCCTATAGCCTCTATCTGCTCTAGTGGGAAATCATCGCTAACTCTCACAATGTCATCAAGACGATCCTCTTGGCGGGCTATCCTGGCGGCTAGTAAAGGTATGGTATGGTGGATGGGTTCTCCGGTAACTGGAAGAATCCTAGAAGCAGTTGAGGATGAACTCTCTCCTAGTTCCTTAGCACTAGGAGCACCTTCCTGAGATCTCCAGTACTGAAGGAGTGGAAGTAAGAAAGACCATCTTCGAGCATCGACCCTCCTACGGGTCTTAGGACGGGAAGTAGCCTCGGTTACGGTTTGCTCACCGGGGTCAGATAGAGATGAAACCACAATACGAGGCCTCCTACGAGGTGGAGCTGATAGTGAGGTAATGGTTCGTGAATCAGGTGCTGATAAAGGTACAGTGGTGGTTTGTCGATAAAAGACAGTGGTTGGTGGAGCTGGGGATAGTCGTATAGTCCTAGGGAGCTCAAGGGATGAGGACGGTGATGGCCTAATTCCAGTCATAGGTGATGTGGGAAATATCACTGGTGCTGGTGGTACAATTGGAGTAGGTAGGGGTGGAGATGATGGTGGTATAGGTGGAGTAGGTGTCGCATGCACCCGTTTCCGGGGAGTGTGCTTACAGACAGGACCTCCTCCGTAACGTCGGAAAGGTTGACCAAAGGGTTCTGGCTCGTAAATCTGGAGTTGACACACATGCCTATGCCTGCGATTCTGAGCAGGTGATGGGGGTGGTGGTATTGGGAGAGGAGTTTCCGAGTCCGAGTCCGAGTCAGATGAAAAGGTGATAGGATGGGAAGATGAAGACATGGTACTATATTAATCCCGAATAGTAAATGCAAGTCATTAATATAATCATAAACTACGTTAACATTATAAAAAGTTCATATGATAAATAACATTTTCTAACCGTTGTTGGAGCTGCGAAGGCACGGAGGGCGTAACATGACTTTTGTAAAAATGGTCCGTTTTATAAGCGTAGTTATAGTCCAGTGTTTTTAAAATAAACCTGGTTCTCTATAACCTTGGCTCTGATGCCAATCTGTAACACCCCTTAAATTTCAACTAGAGCAGCGGAAGACTTTGTGGGGTATTACTTAGAGGATCGAAGTCAACGTCATAGAAAACGACTCAAAGAGACGTTTTTAAAGTTATGCTTATCATTCATTTAAAAAGCAAGTATTCAAGTACAAAGTTTTTCCATTAGTTTTAGCATATCATAGAAGATATGAGTTATTAAAAGCGAATGACAAAACATTTTATTTAACACCCGTATAGGGGTTTAGTGCCCTCTCCATGCGTTGAGCTCCTCCGCATTAATTTCCTGAGATAAACATGCTAAAAGTCAACAAAAGTTGAGTGATATTCATAGGTTTAAGTTTAGTAGTTGAACACAAGCTATAGTGATAATTGCATCGAATTACAATTATAAGTTTAAAATTCGTTATTATTGCATTAAGCTCATGACACTCTGATGAGTGTGTATATACTCATCATTTTTACCTTTTCTGAGCTGCCAAAACATCTAAAAACACTCAATAATGAATCAAAATAGTGAAAATATCCCAGGAAAGTGTTTTACATGTTTCAAATGCAAAATAATAAAAAACAGATGAAAAACGCATAAAGTTTGCAAAATTGGAAGTTTCAGTCCCTTAACTTTCAAAAGTTGTCAAATCTAGTCCCTGGTTATTCTAAAAACTTGAAAAAGTCACCAAAGGTCCTTTTAAATAAAAAAGTTACACATTTAGTCCTTTGGTGAAAAGTTTCACAAAATGTCAAGTCCCTGAACTTTGAAAATTGTCAAAAATGGTCCCTGGGATATTAAAAACTTTGAGAAAAACAAATTTTGTCCTTGCACTAACCTTTTTATGGCAGGATTGGACCTTGGTGGAAAAGTTTGGTAAAATTACACAAATGGTCCCTGAAGTTTGAAAGTTTGGCAGTTTTAGTCCCTGGTACATTTAACATGGAAAACTCAACTCTGGTCCATGTACTATTCATAGATTGGCAAAACACACCCCATGGAATACTTCCAAAACATGCCAAATCCAGTCCCCAAACTTTCAATAAATTGCAAAACTAGTCCTTGTGAAATCCTAAACCAAACCGGACCTAAATAAATATTACCCAAAACAAAACTAATCCAATCCATTCCCACAAGCCCACTTCCCTTTTTGCTTGGGCCCAAAACATACCTCAGCCCACCCAAAACCCAAACTAGTAATACGGGGTCAAACCATTGACCTCAATCAAACCGGTCAAACACCCCTTTCCCATTTCCCTCTCAACCAAAACCACCTGGTTTCACCCCCACCATCACCACTTGCTTGTCAATTCACCACCGCCCAACCCACCTTCACCTTATATCACCTCAGCATTAAATGCACCACCCCCCCCCCCTTGCCTGAAACAGTCCAAAACCCACACATCAAGTTTTCCCGCCAAAACACGTGTCATTTGATTAGAGTGTTGCAGTGATCCAATGGTTGAGATTCAAAGTGGGAAATGCTCAGAGGAGTAGGGAAGACCTAATGGACATCTATAAAAGGCTCAAGAATGCAAGGAAAAGTGTGTGTAGTTTAATTAGTGAAAATTAGTGTCGAATTTAAATTATCTTTCAAATTCAGTGTAATCTTCTTAGTTCAAGTTTTATAGCAGCTTCCTAGTTGTATTTCAAATATTTTCAAGCAATAAAATTCCAAGTTCAAGTTTGTTTTGTGTTATTGTCTTTTATTCAAAAATCTGAAATTCTCAATAGGCTAAGTTGTGATTAGAAGCAAGAACCGTGGACTGAGATAGCTTCACTTAAGTTCCAATAAGCTTATTGAAGCTTTAGAGACAACTAAAATCCAGTATTAAGTAGAAAATAATCAAAAAGCAAAAAAGTCAATATTAGTCAAACTGTGTTTGCTTTTGAGTATTTTCAGGTATTGAGGAGCAGCTTGGAGTTGGATTTGGCCTATCTAAAGATAGGCATCATTAGGAAAATCCCTTGTTCAAGCTAGGGGTGTCTTGTAAGATTTGCTAAATTCAATTTTTCCCTAAAATTTCAATTCCTAATTATCTTTATAGCTTGCTGGTGATTTTGTGGTATTTGTGTTATTTAGGTGTTATTAATTAAGATTGTGTATTAAAACTAGTAGCTTAGACTTAATTTTCTTTTATTACTAATAAACTTAGTCTTAACTGCCATAGTAGTTATAAATTGTTTCTTGTGCTATTAGTGGGTTTTTACTTTCATTTCTAAGCTTAACTAACTAAGTTAGATCATATTAGAACAATCTCATAAGCTGTGTTAGCCTTTATCCTCTTAAAATAAAAAACAGATAGTTAAAAAGGGTGTTTGGATTAACTGAGTTTGAGGACTCAAGGTGTGTTTTGTGTGTTGTGTTTGGTTGAAACAGCCTCACCTAGGTGCCTTTAGTTTAGCTCAGTCATTAAATACCTAAGACATTCATTAAAAAGTCAAAAGCACAAAGATTCACCCACACAGTCAACTGTGTAAGATTTTGAGTTTCAAAAGCCCGTCACAACCTAGCTTAGAGTGTTAGATTAACCTAAATCAACCTTAGTATAACTTGTTAACTTGTTTTCAGTCACTTAGGATCAAGCAAACTTCATCAAAGTCAAAGCTTGTGTTTTCATCAAAAAGTCAAAAGTTGCATCTCAGATTTTTCCAAATATTCAAGTAATTTTTGTGATTTATGTGTTTGGATTGAGGATTTAAAACTAGTTGGAGTTAAACTTTATCACCTAAACTTCATTTTCCCAGGGTTGCTTAAATTTTGTGAATTTTCCTTGTGGACTAAATTACCCTTGGAAGTGAACTGCAGGGCAAGCCATTGCCCTGTGCACAGCTGACCATCTCACCACCACCACTTTGGTGGTGATTTCTGGCCAACCCAGTGGGCCCCAGTGGTTCAATTTGGTTTTTCCCAACCCCCCTCCTACCAGGGAACAAGTATTGACCATTTGTTTGACCTAGATCCTAGTGGACCCCACCTGGAATCCACCCATAAGTCTGTCCCATTTCTGAGTGAAATTCAGTTTGCAAAAGTGCTTATTTGGTCCTCATCAGCTTATTTGGGGTCATTAATTGTTGTTTCTGGCTTATTTTAGTTTGTAACTTATTTGTATCAAGTTTCATCATTGTGGACCCCACCCAAAGTCATTTGTGCTTATGTGCTTGATCAGTCAACAAAAGTCAAACTGCTTAAGTTTAGGGGGTGCACACAGCTTATTTATAAGCTATTTCAAAAGTGTTTTCACAAAAGTTTTCTATTTTCAGTAGTAAAGTAAGTTTGAAAAAGAAAATCCAAGAAAAACCAATTTATTTTTAAGTGATAGTTTCTATTTAATTTAATTTAAATTTTATTTTTCATTTTTAGATTTTTATTAAGTACTTAGTATTTTTATATTTTTATTAATTACCTCTTATATTAAAGTAAATTCAGTAATTTTTCTAGATTTTTATTTTATCGTTTAGTATTTATTAGATTTAATATTAGTTTTCTTAATTATTAATTAATATTAAGTATTAAATAGCATATTTATTTTTTATAAAGTAGAACCTAGTTTTTATATTTTTCCTAGCTCTAATATAGTATAATAGACTTTTAGAAAATATATTTTTAGTTTCTACTATTCATTTTCCATTTTTCTTATTTTAATTATTTAAATTAGATTTAAGTTAATTAAAAGGTAATTAATTAGTGGATTAGCCTTAAACATAATTTTTAGAAGTTTTTATAATTTTGTAGGATTCCTGTGATGGTTAAATAATTTTATAAATTTTCTTGTAATTTTCTAAGTTAATTTAGTATTAATAGTAATTTAAATTAGTTTAATTAGTTTAATTAAGTTAAATAGTTTTTAATTAATATAAAACTCATAAAAAGACAAAAATATTTGTTTTTATTTTTTATACTTTCTTCAAGTTCTAGTTAAGGTTTAGATATTATTTTTGCAAGTTTTTAGGTTAATTTGTAACATTTGTCATTTTAAGTTAATTTAAATTAGGTTTTAAATTAGATTTTAATTAGTTTAATTAATTAAATAATATTTAAATATTAAAATAATTACTTTTACAATTTCATTTTCATTTTCTAATTTCTTTTTAAATTTCAAGTTTCAAAAGTTTCAAAAGCAGTCCCTGTAGTTTGTAATTCACCAAATCCCACTTTTCCTGTCTGTTACGTGATCTTAATTGTGAATTTGTGCATATACCTGTATATCTGATTTCTGTGAATATTATATCTGTGTACAAATACCAAAATAACAGTAGCAATATCAATTCCACATCATCTGGGCTACTGTCCTCAAAGCCACTCACTCATAAACGATTTCAAAATACACCATTTCAATCTCGCTGGGACTTTAACGACCCGGGGACACACTATATTATCCACGGAGCATTGGGATAAGCTGTTTTTGACTAGTTGACCTTGGTCAATTATATCTGACGGTTTAGCCCCAATCAAAATTTGGCGCCGCTGCCTGGGAGCTTGTTGCGTGTTTTAAAAATCGTTTTAAGTTTAGTGGTTTTCAAAACCCTCCCTGTACAAATTTCACACAAATTTGTAAAAAGTTTTTGTAAAAACATAATCATATCAAAAAAGTTCATTAACACTTTTCCTAAAGTGTTAAAAACTCCAAAAAAATCAAAAACAACAAAACAAACTGTGAAGTTAAATTACTTCGTTTTCTTTAAGATTACAACCTGAAACAGTTGGTTTAAGGTAAGTTCTGACATTAAATTGCGAACTGAAGAGGAAACCTATTTACTTCCTCCCGCCAGCCTGCGAGTAATCTTAAAAGAACGATTTCGGTTAACGAATCAGTTCCAAAAATATTTCCCAAAGTTTTCTGCACACACACCCATAAGCCTAAAGCAGTTTTTCAAATTAATAAATACATAAAATCTTACCACCGCAAACCAAGGCTGAACACCTACTAACTGGGGGTGTGGACATAATAAGTTCCCAAACTTAAGATTAAAACTTGCCTTTATATCCCTGTGAGTGGTGTACCTTTTTTAAAGAAGCCATTCACTTGTGATAATTGGTTTAAGTTCACTGTGGTTTTGCCTCGATCTTGTTTTGAAAAATTGTTTTTAGTGCATGCGCACTCGGTCACAAACAAAACGTAAACTTCAGAAAAACGTACCCGAGCTACGTTCTGATATACAAGAACCAAAGACCGAAATGGCCGCTGGGCCACCACCACCATTACCACCCCCTGACCCTCCCAGGGATGTGCCAGCTCCCGATCTCCGTACGATGGAGGAGTTGTGCCAGCCTACCATGCAAGGGCGGGGTGGGCCTATTGCACCACTCACTATTGAGGCTACGGACTTTGGCCTCAAGCACCACATGATCCAACAAGTCCAGAATTCGTGTCAATTTCACAGATTACCGGGTGACGATGCTAACAAGCATCTTGACAAATATCTCACGGTCACCTAAAGCATGAAACAGCATGGTGTCACCGATGATGCCCTCCGGCTGTACCTTTTTCCCTATTCTCTCACTCATCATGCCACTGCATGGTTTGACCGACTCCCAAAGAATTCTATTCATACCTTTGATGAAATGGTAACCAAGTTTTTAGCAAAATATTTTCCACCTTCCATGGTTACCAAGTTACGAAATGATATCAGCAACTTCCGGCAATGTCCCGATGAGTCTCTTTTTGAGGCTTGGGAACGTTATAAGCTAGCTATTGATCGGTGCCCTAACCACAATATGTTGCAAGTTACCATCATAGATACCTTCTATAATGGTCTGACATTGAGGCACCGGGATATTCTCAATGCTGCTGCTGGTGGGACCTTTATGAAAAGGCGTCCCGAGGAGTGCTATGATTTGATTGAGAACATGACTGCCCACCATAACTTTTGGGATTCCTCTGCGGAGAGGGATGCGTCATGTAATTCAGTTACTCCTTCATCATCATCTCCTGAAATAATTGCTCTTACCAAAAAGATGGATGATATTTCTACGGCTGTGTTGAGAATGAACCAAACGATGCAAAATCAGGTTCAAAATTAGCAAGTGAAAGCCGTGGCCCGAAGTTGTGAAACTTGTGGGGGCCCACATCTTTATTCCGAGTGTCCAGCTACTGCTGGCTTTCCTCAAGAGAATGTTTATGCTGCTCACGGTTCCTACAATACGGGGGTAACTCTTACCAACCGCAAGGGGACCATAATCTCTTAAGCTATCGTTCCAACAATTTTCTCGGACCTCCCGGTTTTAACCAAAATCAAAACCGTAACTCGAATCAGAATTTTAACCAAGGTCAAAACTCAAATTTCCAAAACCCGAATCAAAATCAAGGCCAGTTTAATCAAAACAATTTTCAAAATGGCAATCAAAACCAAGGTTTTCAAGGAAATTTTCAAAGAAACCAGAACAAGGAAATTACAATCAGGGTAATTTCAATCAGAGAAACAATTTTTAGGGTAACAACAATCAAAATCAAGCGAATTTTCAAAACAATCGTGTTCAAAATCCTCCTCAAAACGTTGTTCCACCCTCGTCTTCCTCCGATGAAGTGCTAAAACAATTCATGAAAGCACAAGAGGAAACGAATCGGTTATTGATCAGCAAGATCTCTGAGCTTCAGAAGTCTTTAAATGATCGACCCTCGGGCCCGGGTACACTACCGAGCAACACGATCGCTAACCCGAGGGGCGATGTCAAAGCGATCACCACCCGAAGTGGGGTATCACACAATGGACCCTCGATTCCTTCTACCTCTTCTTCTCCTCCTAATAAGGTAGCGGAACGTGAACCTGAGGTTACCACAGACACGGTACTTCCTACTAATAACGGAGGTATCAACAACGTCCACCCTCAAGTTGTCCCGGTCCCGGCTCGTAAGCCGAAAGTTGTATTTGATCCCCCTGTGAGTTCTGATGAAATCCAAAAGAATGATCCTAAGCCGTCAAATCCATGTCCTTCACGTATGAATGATCAAAAGAACCGCGAAAAAAGCTAACCATCAGATGGAAAAAATTTATCAAATTTTCCAAGAATTACACTTTGATATTAGCTTCGCGGACGCTCTTCTTCTCATGCCTAAGTTTGCTTCGACAATCAAAAATCTGATAAGCAACAAAGAAAAACTCTGTGAAATGGCGAAAACTCCTCTTAATGAGCATTGCTCAGCAGTGCTTTTGAAAAAGCTTCCCGAAAAGCTTGGAGATCCCGGAAAATTTCTCATTCCTTGTATTTTCCCCGGGATGGTTGTATGCTTTGCCTAGGCCGATTTTGGCGCAAGCATTAACCTGATGCCTTACACAGTCTGGAAAAGACTCTCTCTTCCTGCTCTCACCCCGACCTGCATGACACTCGAGCTTGCAGACCGTACTATATCCCGTCCTCTCGGCATTGCCGAAGATATCTTCGTGAAAGTAGGAAAGTTCCATTTTCAGGCAGATTTCGTGATTGTTGATTTCGATGCTGACCCAAGAGTTCCTCTCATTCTTGGGAGAGGATTCTTAAGAACGGGTCGTGCTTTAATCCGATGTATTCGAAGAAGAAATCACTCTACGTGTTGGTGGTGAAGCCATTACATTCAATCTTGATCAGACTTCAAGATACTCCTCCAACTATGACGCTGAAACGGTTAACCGAATTGACATCATCGATGTTGCGTCTGAGGAGTATTCTCAAGAAGTCCTTGGTTTCTCATCCAGTGGTAGTCTTTCTACTGACCCTATCATTTTCGACCCTTCCCTTCCCCTCACTCCGTTTGAGGGAAGTGACTTCCTTCTGGAAGAGGTCGAGGCTTTTCTTGCTCAAGATAGCTCAATCCCAAGTGGGGTTGATGAAAACTATCTTGACCCGGAAGGGGACATTCTTCTCCTTGAAAGATTGTTAAATGACGATCCTTCACTCTCTCCGTCTCCAAAAATACTTCATAAAGTGGAAGTAAAAAATGTTTAAATAACTGAATACTTTCCCGAGGTTGAGCTCAAGGACTTGCCTCCTCATCTAGAATATGCATTTCTGGAGGGTGATAATAAATTGCCCGTCATTATTGCTAAAGACTTAAAAGATGAGGAAAAGGCAGCACTCCTGAAGGTTCTTAAAGCAAACTAGCAAGCAATTGCTTGGAAACTCTCCGACATTAAGGGTATAAGCCCGGACTTTTGTACACACAAAATCTTAATGGAGGATGACTTTAAGCCAGCAGTGCAACAACAGAGAAGGGTAAATCCCAAAATCCACGAAGTTATCAAACAAGAGGTTCTTAAACTTCTTGATGCGGGATTGATTTACCCTATATTTGACAGTCCTTGGGTTAGCCCAATTCATTGTGTCCCTAAAAAGGGTGGCATTACCGTTGTCACCAACGAGGATAACGAGTTAATTCCAACTCGTTTGGTCACGGGTTGGCGAGTATGTATTGACTATCGAAAGTTGAATGAAGCCACCTGTAAAGACCATTTTCCTCTCCCTTTTATGGACCAGATGCTTGAAAGACTTGCGGGGAATGAATACTACTGCTTCCTCGATGGTTTTTCGGGTTACTTCCAAATCCCCATTGATCCCCATGATCAAGAGAAGACTACCTTCACATGCCCCTACGGAACTTTTGCTTATAGACGTATGCCTTTCGGCTTATGTAATGCACCAGGCACGTTCCAGAGGTGCATGATGTCTATCTTTTCAGAAATGATCGGGAAAACCATGGAGTTACTCATGGATGACTTTTCAGTCATCGGGGATTCATTCCAGTCTTGCCTTTCCCACTTGGAACAGATGCTTAAACGTTGCAAAGAAACGAATCTAAGTCTCAACTGGGAGAAGAGCCACTTTATGGTCAAGGAGGGCATTATCCTCGGCCATAAAATTTCAAAAAACGGGATTGATGAGGCGAAAAATGATCCGTTTTTAGGGGGTCATTTAAGCCCGAATTCGAATTTATTTGATCAAATATTGCCCTAAATCATTCCTTTTGTGATTTTAGGTACTTTGGGAGTGAAATCTGGAAAAGGAAGCAATTCGGACGTTTTTGGAGCATAAAAGTGAAGAAAACGCCAAAGTCTTAATTTTCCATGCTGGGAACAGTGCATGACGGCGTCAAGAGTAGTTCCCTGACGGCGTCAAGAGTAAAATTCCATGACGATCCAGAAGAGTTTTGACGGCGTCATGAAGGTAGGGCGTCAAGAGTAAAAGTCATGACGGCCTGGAAATGAATTGTTCTTGACGGCGTCAAATGTAGATCTAGGCAGTTCGAGGATTGTTTTGGCGGCGAGGTGACGGCGTCACCTAATTGGTCTTGACGCCGTCAGACCCATTTTCCTATATATAGTTTTCTAGTTTTTCACATTTAAAAAGAGAAGTTTTGGGAGAAACCCTAAGTACGATTTTGGTGTAACTTTACAGGTTTTTCAAGGGTTCCAACCCCTTGATACCTTGCATGATTAATCAAGATAAGTGTTCTTCTAATTCAATCAATATGTCTATGTGTTGGTTGTCTATATCTTGTTCTTGTCTTAATTCCATCATGCTAGGCTAGATCTATCTTGTGTTTGCTTAGATCTAATGAAACCTAGATATTGATTATGTGTTGATTACTTGTTTATTCTTGTCTTGGATGAATGATTTATATGTTAGGCTTAAGAAAACTGGCAGATCTCCAATTGGTAACATGCTTGAACGTCTTAAGAAACATGAACCAACGCGCACTAGGTCTTTATTGGTTGTATTTAATGCATGAGCCACTATTTACAATCCCTATAGTTGTGCTGGGCATGGTGTAGGAGGAGATAAGAGCTCATAGAATTGGGGAGTTATGTGTGCCACCCCATGAATGGTATTAAGGAATACAATCCGTCATCTATGCAATTATAACAAGTAATTAACGTGTAAAAGATATCTAGGGAGTAGTGAAATCTAAGTAAACACATTTTCTCCAATTACTGCTCACAACCTTAGTATAAATTAGTTTATTTTCATTTTTAGTATTTTATTTTGATTGCATCTTTAGTATTGGGTTAGTTGATTAGCAACTAATTCCGCCCAAATCTTTCAACCCCGAGATTTTAATTTGCTTTCCATAAAATATAAAAACACAAAAATAATCATCCCTCACCTTTAGAACTAGTATTTAGGCTTTCTAATCCTAGCGACACTATTCCTAAGCTGAACGATCAATCCCCTGGTACTTGTCACTATACTATACTACAACGATCAGGTACACTGCCTGGTGGGGGTTGTAAGCTTCTCGAGATCCCTCGAGAGGTAAAGCCTGTTGCGATTCCCACGCATCAAGTTTTTGGCGCCGCAGCCCGGGGAATAGTTATTGTCTAGGTTAGAATTTCTATTTATTAGGTCTACTTGCTAGATTCCTTTCTAGTAAGATTTTATTTTTATTTTTAGGTTTTCTTTTATCTATCTTTTTCTTTGTGCCTTTGTTAGTAAATTAAATTCATTGACTATTCCGTTCACCATTATGGAGAACGCGAATCCACCAAGTCCGACACTAGAGTTTTACCAGAAAAAATATAATTACACCAGTTTGGATTTACCAAGATGGACGAATGAAATGAGGAGGACAGGATCTTATATTGATTTTATTGAGTACCTTGAGAAAAGAGGCCAAGGGCATAAGATTTTTAAAGGATTCACCTTAGGAGCTCCATCAACCCCTCAAAATGCCTCACTTAGTGAAACCTATGCACCATATGAGCCTTCACCTAGGATAGTTTCGTATGAGCCACCTAGATGCATGTCATGGTTAGGCCCTACCATAATACAGGATGAACAAATAGGTGACCTTGATGTGCTGGAGAATGTATCCGAACATGATCACATTGATAAAAAGACCTAGGTTTTATCATCAATGATGATGAATCTCAAGAAACACATGATGAATCTTTTGGGCAATTCGTATATAGCAGTCAGAATATTGAGGATGATCCTTATGATTCGGACATAGAAGTTGAGATGCCTAGAGAAGCACGTGAGATACTAGGGAGAATGTTAGGGCTAGATCCTGACACATGGAATGATGAGGTGAACAACATAAGCCCACAAAATACTTAACCATCATTTGGGGCACACACACCGCCCGTGACTTACCCGAAAGAAGTAGAAGAGACTATAGGAGCCCCAATAGAGGTAGAACCCTTGTACCAAACACAACTAGAGGATATAGGTTTGAATACTTATAAGGATAACCTTACTCTTAGTTTTAGGGAAGTTCCTAGTTTTGATGAATCGGAGCCTCAACCAAAACCGTTACCTAATCTTCCATCCTTGGATGAAAATTTAGGAATTGAAATAGGTTCCGATCCACCCATCAAACCATATAGTCCGGGTAGTCTTAAGACAAAGGTAGTGGACTCTAAGCCTTGCAGAGAGGAGGCCAATATAGGAGTTGAAAATAACCTTACATGCTTACATCACCCATTTATGATTGATCACAAGAAACATTATGGGTTTAAACCGGGTTTATTAGGTCAAGACAGATTCCCAACTAGGAGTCTCTTGAAGTTGATAGAAAATGATCCATTTCTAGGAGAAAATCTTAATCCACCCATCAACCTGATTGAATTTGGTAAGGTTATGATGATAGGAGCACACCCCTTTGAGCATATAATTCATCCACCACTCTTTCCTCATGAGGCATATTTACACCATATGGGTGTGTATCGCTACTTCCACCCGCACTTAATTCAAAGTGTAGGGAAAACCTCCCCTATTTCTATTAAATAAGGGTAGAGTCAGGCTCGTGACTCGAACAAAAACAAGCGCTTATTGGGAGCCAACCCAAGCTTTATTTATTTGTTTGTTTGTTTGTTATTTGCTTCCGTATGCATGCTTTATTTTTATTGTTGGTAGATCATGTTTCTCAATTAAATAGTGGAAATACTTTACTTTGTTGTTTTGGCCTAGTCTTAACTCCACCTAAAAGTATTTTTGCAAAAGATAAGTGTAAGGGGAAACCCCAAATATGTTTTTAAGAAACAAACCGATCATGATTCTCCACAATATTAAATGAACATGTATATTCGTATTTGTTAGAGTCAAATGCTTGTATTGAGTCATAATGAAGTTTTGCAGGATTTTCCAGGAAGTGAGACCAAGTTTTTCCAAAAATTTTCCTGAAACTTAACATAAGAATTTCTGCAGGTCAACTCTGACGGCGTCAAGGGTTTACTCTTGACGGCGTCAGGAGTAAAAATCTGGAAATTTTACCGGTTTTGTTTTTCTAACGGAGTCTTATGGTTTTTGTGAATTATTAAGTTTTATAATCTCCAGGAGATCTGAAAACTTCATTCCACAAGCATTATATCTTATCTTGTTTTCTAGGATTTAGTAACTTATATAGGATGCCGCCGATTTTACGCGAGGTTGTCTTGTCTATTTTGTCAGGTTTTACAGGTTATGTATGACAAGAAGATGATTTATATTCTGGAAGGGAAGCTTTGATTGTTCATTTTCTTGGAGGAAGATTTAACCTGGCCATCCTATTATCCATTCCGAGCGAATCAGGGGAGTATTTGATTTCATTCTTTTTTACGTTTTAACTTTTACATTCTTTACTTGAACATTGGGGACAATGTTCATCTTAAATGTAAGGGGAGGGTAAAAAGATGATACCTTACATATGCACTTTCGCTTGAGTTTGTTTTGTTTAATGGTAGATGTGTAATAAAACTATGAGAAATACTTGTTATAGAAAGCGTCTCATGGATAGGAGATTGTATGACTAGCACATAACCGTATATTCAGAAAAATTTTCCACCCAAATATGTGAGGTTCGCCTTTAGATTTGATAGGAAAAGCATTCACTATTAGTGCTTATGAGTGTACCGGTAGCATTTAGATTCTAGAACTTGCGTTAGTGATGCATCCCGAGACCGCTAGTGAGACTACATTCGTGTGGTAGGATTTACTACATGATAAGAGGCATTAGGATCACCCTTGTGTTAAACCCGTATTATAATTACTTGACCATTTATGTCATATTACTTGACTAGTTAAGTCAACTAATTTTTCCAAACACCTTAGCGTTGTACTCATTTTTAGTACACGAAACCCCTAGTACACCCTTCCGAGCCTATCTTTTCGTTTCTAACTTTAAGCATTTTACTTAAAGGAAGAATTTGTTACACCCCACTTAAATGTACAACCAAATCGCCTTAGCCTTCCGTGTATGCGCTCATTTTTAGTGCATTATTGTTATTTGTTAAACCCTAAGTTAACTATCTAATTGATTACATGGTTGCTAAGTCGAGTCATATCCTTGTACATATTATTTTGGGACGATCGGGACTCATGGGTAAGTACTTATTTATGGAGTAATGGGGAAGAACATCATATTATTACCCCCGTATGTACGTTAATCTTAAAAGTGCTCCAAGTGTTTTGATTTTCTTAATTCGAGTCATTAGATTAGTTTAATGTAAAGTATGTAAAGATTCAAGTGTAAGGGGAATGTTCAACCCCTATGATGTATTATTTTGGATGGTAGGGTAAGAGTGTATGCAAAATATATATATATATATATATATATATATATATATATATATATATATATATATATATATATATATATATATATATATATATATATATATATATATATATATATATATATATATATATAGAAAAGAGAAAAAAACATACGGACTACCATCCCTTTTTATTCTATGTTCATTTTATGTTTTTGTTCTTTTTGCTTTATTAGCTTAAGTCGAGTCTAGTCTTGGCTTAGCAACGCCATCTTGTACATGTAATTAACCAAGATTGTTAACTCGCCACCAGTAAAACTTCCTTTATCCAACAAAACCGTGTATTTCATATCCCTACACCTAACGTTACAACCCTTGAAAAGACCTCTTTGATAGTTTATCCTAGGTGCTTACGCCATGTGGTGGAGGTTTGATCCTTTCCCAAGCCTATGGTAATCTATTTTGCTATGACAGGTAGTGAGAGATATCTTCCGTTTCCATATTGTAATTTACACTTTATTACACCCGAGAGATGTGAGTATCTAAACACTATTTGTGAGGTGCTTGTGTATGACCTCCGTTCTTGTCTATTGGTCTTTAGTGGAACGATTATTTGTTGTAATTACTTTTATATTAGTGTTAAATGACCCCTAACTTGTATTTTGAGTAGAATAAAAGCGCATTTGCTTGAGGACAAGCAAATCTCAAGTGTAAGGGTATATGATGAGGCGAAAAATGATCCGTTTTTAGGGGGTCATTTAAGCCCGAATTCGAATTTATTTGATCAAATATTTCCCTAAATCGTTCCTTTTGTGATTTTAGGTACTTTGGGAGTGAAATCTGGAAAAGGAAGCAATTCGGACGTTTTTGGAGCATAAAAGTGAAGAAAACGCCAAAGTCTTAATTTTCCATGCTGGGAACAGTGCATGACGGCGTCAAGAGTAGTTCCCTGACGGCGTCAAGAGTAAAATTCCATGACGATCCAGAAGAGTTTTGACGGCGTCATGAAGGTAGGGCGTCAAGAGTAAAAGTCATGACGGCCTGGAAATGAATTGTTCTTGACGGCGTCAAATGTAGATCTAGGCAGTCCTAGGATTGTTTTGGCGGCAAGGTGACGGCGTCACCTAATTGGTCTTGACGCCGTCAGACCCCTTTTCCTATATATAGTTTTCTAGTTTTTCACATTTAAAAAGAGAAGTTTTGGGAGAAACCCTAAGTACGATTTTGGTGTAACTTTACAGGTTTTTCAAGGGTTCCAACCCCTTGATACCTTGCATGATTAATCAAGATAAGTGTTCTTCTAATTCAATCAATATGTCTATGTGTTGGTTGTCTATATCTTGTTCTTGTCTTAATTCCATCATGCTAGGCTAGATCTATCTTGTGTTTGCTTAGATCTAATGAAACCTAGATATTGATTATGTGTTGATTACTTGTTTATTCTTGTCTTGGATGAATGATTTATATGTTAGGCTTAAGAAAACTGGCAGATCTCCAATTGGTAACATGCTTGAACGTCTTAAGAAACATGAACCAACGCGCACTAGGTCTTTATTGGTTGTATTTAATGCATGAGCCACTGTTTACAATCCCTATAGTTGTGCTGGGCATGGTGTAGGAGGAGATAAGAGCTCATAGAATTGGGGAGTTATGTGTGCCACCCCATGAATGGTATTAAGGAATACAATCCGTCATCTATGCAATTATAACAAGTAATTAACGTGTAAAAGATATCTAGGGAGTAGTGAAATCTAAGTAAACACATTTTCTCCAATTACTGCTCACAACCTTAGTATAAATTAGTTTATTTTCATTTTTAGTATTTTATTTTGATTGCATCTTTAGTATTGGGTTAGTTGATTAGCAACTAATTCTGCCCAAATCTTTCAACCCCGAGATTTTAATTTGCTTTCCATAAAATATAAAAACACAAAAATAATCATCCCTCACCTTTAGAACTAGTATTTAGGCTTTCTAATCCTAGCGACACTATTCCTAAGCTGAACGATCAATCCTCCGGTACTTGTCACTATACTATACTACAACGATCAGGTACACTGCCTGGTGGGGGTTGTAAGCTTCTCGAGATCCCTCGAGAGGTAAAGCCTGTTGCGATTCCCACGCATCAGGGATTGAGGTTGACAAAGCCAAAATCGATGTCATTGATAAATTACCTCATCCCACCACCGTAAAAGGTGTTAGGAGCTTTTTGGGTCATGCCAGCTTCTACCGTAGGTTTATCCAAGATTTCTCTAAGATTGCCCGGCCTATGACCCATCTCCTCGAGAAGGATGCTCCTTTCATCTTCTCTCCTGAGTGCATCGAAGCTTTTGAAACATTAAAGAAAAAGCTTACCGAGGCACCAATTCTTGTTGCCCCCGATTGGGACCTACCTTTTGAGCTTATGTGCGATGCTAGTGATTTTGCCATAGGTGCGGTCTTGGGGTAACGTAAAGCAAAATACTTTCATCCTATACACTACGCAAGCAAAACTATGACCGAGGCTCAAGGTCATTACACCACCACTGAAAAAGAACTCCTAGCTGTGGTGTATGCCTTTGAGAAATTCCGGCCATACTTGATCCTGACTAAATGCGTGGTGTACACGGATCACTCGGATTTGAAGTACCTATTTGCAAAGCAAGATGCAAAGCCGAGGCTTCTCCGTTGGGTTCTCCTCCTCCAAGAATTTGATATCATTATCCGTGATAAAAAAGGAGCTGAGAACCTTGCTGCTGATCATCTCTCACGATTAGAAAACCCGCATCAGGATGTGTTCGAGAAAAAGGAAATAAATGAAACATTTCCTCTCGAAACACTCAATGCAGTTGCTTTTCGTGGTGACTCTACTACCCCATGGTTTGCCGACTTTGCAAATTACCATGCGGGTAACTTCATCGTTAAGGGGTTGACGTCCCAACAGAAGAACAAATTCTTCAAAGACATTAAACATTACTTCTGGGACAACCCCTTTCTCTTCAAAATCTGTGCCGATCAAGTCATCAGGCGATGTGTATACGGACAGGAAGCCGCTGATATTCTCAAGGCTTGCCATGCTGGACCCACAGGGGGCCACCATAGTCCTAACTACACCGCCAAAAAGGTGTTTGATTCTGGTTTCTATTGGCCCACGATCTACAAGGATGCCCACGAGTTAGTCAAAGCTTGTGATGCTTGTCAGCGTCACGGGAATATTTCACAAAAGAACGAAATGCCACAAAATGCCATTCAAGTTTGTGAAATCTTTGACGTCTGGGGCATTGATTTTATGGGGCCATTCCTATCTTCTCGTTGAAACAAGTATATTCTCGTGGCTGTTGACTATTTGTCAAAATGGGTTGAGGCTAAGGCCTTACCCACTAACGATGCCCGAGTTGTTGTGAAATTTTTGAAATCCCTCTTTGCTCATTTTGGAACTCCACGTGCCATCATTAGTGATCGCGGTACTCACTTCTGCAATGATCAATTTGCAAAAGTCATGCTTAAGTACGGTGTTACTCATCGTCTTTCTACCGCGTATCACCCACAAACAAGTGGGCAGGTGGAGGTTTCCAACCGTGGTATAAAACGGATTCTTGAGAGGACAGTAGATGAAAACCGTGCTTCCTGGTCGGATAAACTAGATGATGCACTCTGGGCCTTCCGTACAACTTACAAAACACCCATCGGGTGTACTCCATACAAGCTTGTATACGGGAAGGCGTGTCATTTACCGATCGAGCTCGAGCACAAAGCCTACTGGGCCTTGAAACATGCAAACTAAGACCTTCATAAAGCGGGTGATCACCATAAGGTTCAACTCAATGAATTAAACGAACTTCGTGATCAAGCCTACGAGAACTCTTTGATCTACAAAGAAAAGACAAAGAAGATTCACGACTCTAAGATTAAGAACCGCGTTTTCAACGTCGGTGACAAAGTCCTTCTTTTCAACTCAAGATTAAAGATCTTCTCGGGGAAATTAAAAACCCGATGGACTGGACCATTCACTATTGCTAAAGTATATCCATACGGGACTGTTGAGTTATCTCAACCCGAAGGTCCCAACTTCAAAGTGAATGGTCATCGATTGAAACATTATTTTGGAGAGGACATACCACCCATGGTTGTCCCGGATCTCCAAACTTTCCCCATGGACCAATGAATTCGGGGATCGAGTCAAGCTAGTGACTTGGTGAACAAAAATTAGCAACATATATGGGTTTTCACCCGTATTTCTGACTTCTTTCTACTTTCTACCACCCTAATGTGGGGGAGTGGCCGTCCCCCACCTTTTGAAAAGTAAATATGTATATAAGTTTGAGTTCAAAAAAAAAATTATATGTACAGATAAATAAAGTGAAAAATAAAATCAATATTTCCACAGTTAGATTCGAATATTAGCTTTTTCCGTTCAGAGATTCGGCATAATAGCCGGGACTTTGAATAGTGAGGACAATATTCAATTCTAGTGTGGGGGGGGGGGAATTCTTACGAATTTTATCACAAAACTTTCTAAGTACCCCCATTTTTAGGCCTAAATTTTTCAAAATTTTTTCACTTTATTTCAAAATTTTTGTGGTTATCAGTCCGCCAAAGTCTAAATGACAAATGGATTGGCTAGTCCAGGAGCAAACGGCTCTTGGTAAAGACATCTCAAACCCGTTGATGGCTTGCAATTTGCCAAAAATTGTATGGTTCCTCAACTCCCCATATCCCATAAAGCAAATGAGTTGGCTAGCCCACAAGATTATGGCTTGTGGTAAAGGCCGTGGAAAATCTATAATTGGTAATCAGCTCACCAAGATGTTGACTTAGTCCATCAAGATGCTGGCTAGTCCAGAAGCAAACGACTTTTGGTAAAGACTAATCAAATTCGTTGACCGCTGGTGATTTGCTCAAAATCACATGGTTATCAGGTGTGCCACAGTTCTTACACCTGGCTACTCCAGAAGTGATGGCTTTTGGTAAAGAGATTTTCAAATCCATCAGGTTTTTCTCAAAAGATTGCTAGGGACTAGCAATGTTTTAGTGTGGGGGATTGATGAGTGTGTAAATACTCATCATTTTTACCTTTTCTGAGCTGCCAAAACATCTAAAAACACTCAATAATGAATCAAAATAGTGAAAATATCCCAGGAAAGTATTTTACATGTTTCAAATGCAAAATAATAAAAAACAGATGAAAAACGCACAAAGTTTGCAAAATTGGCAGTTTCAGTCCCTCAACTTTCAAAAGTTGTCAAATCTAGTCCCTGGTTATTCTAAAAACTTGAAAAAGTCACCAAAGGTCCTTTTAAATCAAAAAGTTACACATTTAGTCCTTTGGTGAAAAGTTTCACAAAATGTCAAGTTTAGTCCCTGAACTTTGAAAATTGTCAAAAATGGTCCCTGGGATATTAAAAGCTTTGAGAAAAACAAATTTTGTCCTTGCACTAACCTTTAATGGCAGGATTGGTCCTTGGTGGAAAAGTTTGGTGAAATTACACAAATGGTCCCTGAAGTTTGAAAGTTTGGCAGTTTTAGTCCCTGGTACATTTAACATGGAAAAATCAACTCTGGTCCATGTACTATTCATAGATTGGCAAAACACACCCCATGGAATACTTCAAAAACATACCAAATCCAGTCCCCAAAATTTCGATAAATTGCAAAACTAGTCCTTGTGAAATCCTAAACCAAACCGGACCTAAATAAATATTACCCAAAACAAAACCAATCCAATCCATTCCCACAAGCCCACTTCCCTTTTTGCTTGGGCCCAAAACACACCTCAGCCCACCTAATACCCAAACTAGTAATACGGGGTCAAACCATTGACCTCAGTCAAACCGGTCAAACACCCCTTTCCCTTTTCCCTCTAAACCAAAACCACTAGCAAAACCACCTGGTTTCACCCCCACCATCACCACTTGCTTGTCAATTCACCACCGCCCAACCCACCTTCACCTTATATCACCTCAACATTAAATGCACCACCCCCTTGCCTGAAACAGTCCAAAACCCACACATCAAGTTTTCCCGCCAAAACACGTGTCATTTGATTAGAGTGTTGCAGTGATCCAATGGTTGAGATTCAAAGTGGGAAATGCTCAGAGGAGTGGGGAAGACCTAATGGACATGTATAAAAGGCTCAAGAATGCAAGGAAAAGTGTGTGTAGTTTAATTAGTGAAAATTAGTGTCGAATTTAAATTATCTTTCAAATTCAGTGTAATCTTCTTAGTTCAAGTATTATAGCAGCTTCCTAGTTGTATTTTAAATCTTTTCAAGCAATAAAATTCCAAGTTCAAGTTTGTTTTGTGTTATTGTCTTTTACTCAAAAATCTAAAATTCTCAATAGGCTAAGTTGTGATTAGAAGCAAGAACCATGGACTGAGATAGCTTCACTTAAGTTCCAATAAGCTTATTGAAGCTTTAGAGACAACTAAAATCCAGTATTAAGTAGAAAATAATCAAAAAGCAAAAAAGTCAATATTTGTCAAACTGTGTTTACTTTTGAGTGTTTTCAGGTATTGAGGAGCATTGAAGAGCAACTTGGAGTTGGATTTGGCCTATCTAAAGATACGCATCATTAGGAAAATCCCTTGTTCAAGCTAGGGGTGTCTTGTAAGATTTGCTAAATTTAATTTTTCCCTAAAATTTCAATTCCTAATTATCTTTATAGCTTGCTTGTGATTCTGTGGTATTTGTATTATTTAGGTGTTATTAATTAAGATTGTGTATTAAAGCTAGTAGCTTAGACTTAGTTTTATTTTATTACTAATAAACTTAGTCTTAACCGCCATAGTAGTTATAAACTGTTTCTTGTGCTATTAGTGGGTTTTTACTTTCATTTCTAAGCTTAACTAACTAAGTTAGATCATATTAGAACAATCTCATAAGCTGTGTTAGCCTTTATCCTCTTAAAATCAAAAATAGATAATTAAAAGGGGTGTTTGGATTAACCGAGTTTGAGGACTCAAGGTGTGTTTTGTGTGTTGTATTTGGTTGAAACAGCCTCACCTAGGTGCCTTTAGTTTAGCTCAGTCATAAAATACCTAAGACATTCATTAAAAAGTCAAAAGCAAAAAGATTCACCCACACAGTCAACTGTGTGAGATTTTGAGTTTCAAAAGCCCTTCACAACCTAGCTTAGAGTGTTAGATTAACCTAAATCAACCTTAGTATAACTTGTTAACTTGTTTTCAGTCACTTAGGATCAAGCAAACTTCATCAAAGTCAAAGCTTGTGTTTTCATCAAAAAGTCAAAAGTTGCATCTCAGATTTTTCCAAATATTCAAGTAATTTTTGTGATTTATGTGTTTGGATTGAGGATTTAAAACTTGTTGGAGTTAAACTTTATCACCTAAACTTCATTTTCCCAGGGTTGCTTAAATTTTGTGAATTTTCCTTGTGGACTAAATTACCCTTGGAAGTGAACTGCAGGGCAAGCCATTGCCCTGTGCACAGCTGACCATCTCACCACCACCACTTTGGTGGTGATTTCTGGCCAACCCAGTGGGCCCCAGTGGTTCAATTTGGTTTTTCCCAACCCCCACCTACCAGGGAACAAGGATTGACCATTTGTTTGACCTAGATCCTAGTGGACCTCACCTGGAATCCACCCATAAGTCTGTCCCATTTCTGAGTGAAATTCAGTTTGCAAAAGTGCTTATTTGGTCCTCATCAGCTTATTTGGGGTCATTAATTGTTGTTTCTGGCTTATTTTAGTTTTTTTTAACTTATTTGTATCAAGTTTCATCATTGTGGACCCCACCCAAAGTCATTTGTGCTTATTTGCTTGATCAGTCAACAAAAGTCAAATTACTTAAGTTTAGGGGGTGCACACAGCTTATTTATAAGCTATTTCAAAAGTGTTTTCACAAAAGTTTTCTATTTTCAGTAGTAAAGTAAGTTTGAAAAAGAAAATCCAAGAAAAACCAATTTATTTTTAAGTGATAGTTTCTATTTAATTTAATTTAAATTTTATTTTTCATTTTTAGATTTTTATTAAGTACTTAGTATTTTTATATTTTTATTAATTACCTCTTATATTAAAGTAAATTCAGTAATTTTTCTAGATTTTTATTTTATCATTTAGTATTTATTAGATTTAATATTAGTTTTCTTAATTATTAATTAATATTAAGTATTAAATAGCATATTTAGTTTTTATAAAGTAGAACCTAGTTTTTATATTTTTCCTAGCTCTAATATAGTATAATAGACTTTTAGAAAATATATTTTTAGTTTCTACTATTCATTTTCCATTTTTCTTATTTTAATAATTTAAATTAGATTTAAGTTAATTAAAAGGTAATTAATTAGTGGATTAGCCTTAAACATAATTTTTAGAAGTTTTCATAATTTTGTAGGATTCCTGTGATGGTTAAATAATTTTATAAATTTTCTTGTAATTTTCTAAGTTAATTTAGTATTAATAGTAATTTAAATTAGTTTAATTACTTTAATTAAGTTAAATAGTTTTTAATTAATATAAAACTCATAAAAAGACAAAAATATTTGTTTTTATTTTTTATACTTTCTTCAAGTTCTAGTTAAGGTTTAGATATTATTTTTGCAAGTTTTTAGGTTAATTTGTAACATTTGTCATTTTAAGTTAATTTAAATTAGGTTTTAAATTAGATTTTAATTAGTTTAATTAATTAAATAATATTTAAATATTAAAATAATCACTTTTACAATTTCATTTTCATTTTCTAATTTCTTTTTAAATTTCAAGTTTCAAAAGTTTCAAAAGCACCCCCTGTAGTTTGTAATTCACCAAATCCTACTTTTCCAGTCTGTTACGTGATCTTAATTGTGAATTTGTGCATATACCTGTATATCTGATATCTGTGAATATTATATCTGTGTATAAATACCAAAATAACAGTAGCAATATCAATTCCACATCATCTGGGCTACTGTCCTCAGTGCCACTCACTCATAAACGATTTCAAAATACACCATTTCAATCTCGCTGGGACTTTAACGACCCGGGGACACACTATACTATCCACGGAGCATTGGGATAAGCTGTTTTTGACTAGTTGACCTTGGTCAATTATATCTGACGGTTTAGCCCCAATCACACTCATCCGATTAACAGATCTCATCATAAATGATGGATTAAAGTAACATTGGCCCTCGGGATAGGTTCTTGCCAGTAACCTATTAGATTTCAAATAAAGTGCGTTTGGTAGTTTTCTCAAACGACCAAATGGGGATTGTCAATCCCTAATAGATCTATCCATAATTATTAACGTTCACCCTACGGGTGACTAAGGCTCATGATATGAGGGACTTTTGGCAATAAGGGACTTAAGCAATAACAATTTCAGGCATAGCATAAGAAAAATACTTGTGTTCAGATTTTATAGCATGTATCTCCCCACGAAAACAGTTTTATAAAAGTGGGCTATGAACTCACCTTAGTGGTATACTGGTAAAAATATTGATACTCAGCTTGCAAAAAGGAACGGCTCCACACACGACCTAGATAATATATGGCAAGTTTTAGTGTTTGATAGTATTAATGGTTTAATCGCGAGTAGTTTTTGAATACGTGAATTGTTAATTTAACGATAGTAAAAATTGTGGTTTTATAATATATCGTAAGTTTAGTTATATATATATATATATATATATATATATATATATATATATATATATATATATATATATATATATATATATATATATATATATATATATATAATGTAAAGTTTAATAATAATAATAGTTTGAAATAAAATGTAACGTCGTGATGTGAAATCGTAAAAATGGAAAGTAAAAATAAAAATGTAAATTTTAGTATATGGCCCTTGACTTTTCCAAAATTTTACACTTTTTACCCTAACGGCGTTAGCGTTACACCGTTAGTCCAAAGTTAAATATATTTACGTTTTACGTCCAAAACTTTATAATTCTTACACGTTTCACCCAAAAGTTTATAAAATCAGTTTTTCATCCTTAAGTTTGTGAAATGGCAGTTTTTACCTCAACTTTGTAAAATTGACACTTTTAACCCGAAATTTATAAAATTTGCAAATTTAGTCCAAAATTCACCAAATTCAAAACTTAGTGTTTTTATTTCTTAATTAGTTTAAAAATAGCTTATTTAACTTTTTATAACTGCTTATTTGTCGAAAAGCTTATTTTATAGCTTATGGGCTTTTAACGAAAATAACTAGGGCCCGTTAAGCTTTCTAAATCCGATGGGCTTACGAGGGTTTTGGGCTAATCTTAGGATAATAAAAACGTTACTCAACAGCTTATTGAAACAGCTTATACGATTTGCTTATTTTCGGATGATTGGGCTTTAAGGGCCCAATCGATAGTTATTTGTTTTCAAAACTAGTTTTCAAGTCGATTTGCTTTGCGTCATTTACTATGTCAAGACGTAAGTATTTTTACTAATGTTCTATACGAAAGTGATAGTTTGTCAGGGGGTCTATTAGTTTGTGAAATAAAATAGTATGCTTGTTACATAGAATTTAAAGATATACGTTCGTTTTGGGCTTGCATGGAACGAGTTTTTAGAAGTAAAGACTTAGAAAAATTTTAAGAGTTGTCACGACTTGTTGTCATACGTTAGAAAGGTATCCAAAAATAGTTTGTACGTAACTTTTTAGGTTCAAATCTTTATATTACTTGATTGTTAAGGTGGGAAACATATAGACGAAGTTATAATACGTATGTGTTGTTTATTTAGTTTACGAGTAATAAGGTGCAATCGTTTGTGTTGTATACGAAAATAATACAAATGTACGTTTAGCTAAATATTGAAAAGAGTCGTATGGGACTTACTACACCAAAATGTTGGGGGTAAAACGAGACGTAGAGTCGAGGGGAGAGTAGTAGGAAAGTGTAGCGTGAGTGTTGACTCGACCAAGGTTCACAAACAACGATTTGTTCCTCCTAAACCCACACGGTTGCTTTGAGATCCTTGATTAGCCCTAAACCGTCAACTTATATTGACCAAGGAATGGTCAACAAAGTCAAATAACCTAGAATCAATCTCCGGGTAATATAGAAAATCACCAGGTCGTTATACCCCGACGAGGTGTGAATTGTATCTGACCGCGTTTGTGATCGGGTGATTATTCACCGAAAATGGTGGTTATGAGAATTATTTGGAAATTATGAATAGAAATAGCTTAGGAAAGCTATGTGATTAATTATCGGAATTTAGATTACGAAGAAGTTAACTAAAACCTAAAAATCACACGTTTGCTGAAAACGGGAACAAACGTATGTAAAATAAAAGTGGGTGAGGTGATCTGAAAACGCTAGTAGTATAAAAATGATATTTTTACAAACCTAATGATTAAAGAAGATTTTTGGAAAATTAAAATTAATTTTTACACTATTTTTATAATTACTATTAATTAAATACTAATTTCCTATTTAATTTTAATTAATTAAATTAACCTAAAATACAAATAATTATAAAATTAACCTAGAAAAATAAAATTTAAACTTAGAAAAATCTAGAATACTATAAAATTAATTTTAGAACTAAAAATATATTTTTGAGACTTTTTAATTAATTACTACTAATTATTAACTAATTATTTATTACTTTTTAATTATTTAAATTAACCTAAGTTCTAATTAAATATGAAATTACACAAGAAAAGTGAAAATAAAATTTGGACAAATTAAAAATAACTAAAAACTAATTTTAAAATTTATATTATATTTTTCTGATTTTCTAATTAATTAATATTAATTATTAACTATTTAATAATTATTAAAAACTTATGTAAATCAAGAAAAATACTAAATGATGCAAGACAAATCTGAGAAAATTACAAAAATTATTTTTATATACCAGAAGCCTAGGAAAAATATAAAAATGGGATTAGCTTATAAGTAAGCTGAGGTGATAAGCCAATTGGCTTAAATAGAAGCTATCACGTCTATCAAATTAAGCTTTTTTGGATTTTTTTTGTTTCAAACTTGAGTATTAACTTATTTAAAGCAACTTTTGTGCAGCAAGTTTGTGTGGAGACCAAGAATAAGCTATTTGATGAGCTTATATGAAGGCAGTTGAGCTTTTTAAGTTTATTAGGTTTTGAATGAGAAGCAAAAGCTACCAAATGATGTTTAAAACACAAGTAAACCACAAACAGATGTGCAACCACTTAAAACAAACCAAATTTAGACAATAAGCACAGGAAATAAGCACTTGTTAAGCTATAAGCAATCCAAACACCAAACAGTGCACAACAGGTCCAAATTGTCATCTTTTGAGGCTTGTGGGGTCCACTAGGGACTCTGGAAGTCCAAATAAAGTAATAAGCCAAAAAGCTGAGGTGATAAGCTATCTAAAAAGCTAGGGCACACCCTCTGGGTCCCACAGATGAGGTCAGGGGGAGGCTTGAAAGATGGGTACCAAAACTGAGGTATCAACTTAACTCAGATGATGGTCAAACTTTAGGGCACTTGCAGCCCTACCAAATGGCTTCTAAACTACAAAATAAGCTTAAGGTCTTAAAGCATAGCTTATTGGATTTCTATTAAGCCAAAAAGCAGGTCCTGGGTCCACTAAATAGGCCTGTGGGGTCCACTCAAGTTGGGTGAGTGAGACTGAGTCCAGTGCACAGGGGAGGTGCTTCCCCTGCAGCTCACTTTGAGCTTGTGCACAAGCTTGTGCAAAATTCACAAAATAAGCTAACCATGGGATATTGTAGACCAGCTGAGATACTATAAGCACAACAAATTTCACTTGCTAATTCTAAACACAAAAATCTAGAAAAATCCTCCCAGAAATGGATTTCTGCCAAAGATTGTTTTTGACTTTTTCATGAAAACTTGATTTTTGACTTTTTTGACTTGTTTAGGTTATATAAGCTACAATAATCTCAAAAGAAGCAAGAACTTGTATATGTGACTTGAAATGAGGCTTATGCCTCTCTAAATCCTTCACAGATGGTTTTTAAATCATTTTATATGAGATTTTGACTTTTTGTTAACAAGTGACTTATTTTATGCTTGACTTGGTGTATTTAGGCAATAAGTGAGCTAAGTAAACAAGCAACAAATACAGAGAACCACCAAGGTAATCTACACAGTTAAATCCAAACACACCTTTAAAACACAGTTAACAAACAAACTTGGTACAAATGATTCCAAACCACAAATTAATGATCACAAATTATCTACGTATCAATAAACATACAAAATAAACACAAATAAACCACTAATATTACTTTTACACTAAAATGGTAAAAATCAAAATAAAATTCTTACAAAGCCTTCCAAGCAACTTTCAATGAACCACGAACCAAGTACAATCCTATAGGCCCTCCACAGAGCCACTAACCCATAGCCATCCCAAATTCACCATGCTCCATGCTTGTCTTCTTTTCTTTCACAATTTTTTATTTTATTTTTATTTTTCTATTATTTTTTCTATTTTTCTCAAACTTAAATAAAAACCATTCCACAAACTTGAAAACTTATTAAAACAGATACATGAGGATTTATATGAGTGTACAAACAATTACATATTACTAATGATCTTTGAACAAGAGATTGAAATTTCTAAATAAGCTTGAAAATTGCAAACTGTGAATAAACTTGAAACAACTTTTTCATTAACTTTAAAAAGATTACAGATGATAAAATTAAACCTTACACTAACTAAAAATACAATACTAATACACACTAGGGCTCATATGAGCTTACATATATATATCAATCCAAAATTAGGTCCTATCTCTCTTCACATGGCTTCTTTTTGATATCTGAGTGTCCCACAGGTCTCTCCTTTGACCAATGACTAAATCCCCATTGTTTAATTGACTTGTGATGCACCTCAGCCCTTGATCATGTTTTCCCGCCAAAAATCCAATGAACCAAAATTAGTGGTGTAGTTGAGATCATTTAATGGAACGATGGTGGGGGTTGGTTAGGTTGGTTAGGATATTTATTGTGGGGGGTTTTGTTGGAAAAAGGAGAGGAGGAGGGGGGACACAGGCCTGAAAAACGGGGGAAGGGGACGGTGAACAGTGGTTGTTTGACCACTTTGACCGGGGGTGTTTTTATTATAAAAAGGGAAATGGGCCGGGGGTGTTGGGCTTGGGTTATTGGATTTGGATCAGGCTTGGTTTTTGGGGTTTTTAATAATAAAAGGGGTCCGTTTGGTTTGTGATAATAACAAGGACAAAAGTTATAATTCTACCAAACTTGAGGACTGAATTTGTGTGTTTCCCAAAGTGTTACCAAGGATCAATTTTGTTAAGTTCCAATAATACCAGGATAAGGGTGAGCAAACGGACCGGATGGACCGGACCGACCGACAAAACCGACCGGACCGGACCGGACCGGACCGACCACATTCGGTCCGGTCCTCGGTCTAGGCTTTTTGGCTATTTCGGTCCTCGGTCCGGTCGGTCCGGTCCGGTCCGGTCCGGACCGACCAAAAAACCGAAAAAACGTGCCAAAATAGGCCTAAATGGACCGGACCGACCGAAGACCGGACCGGACCGAACCGGACCGAGACCGGACCGACCACATTCGGTCCGGTCTCGGTCTATGGTTTTTCCGGTTCTCGGTCGGTCGGTCCGGTCGGTCCGGTCCGGTCCGGTCCGGTTTTCGGACCATGCTCACCCTTATACCAGGACCACTTTTTGCCATTTTCCATTTTTCAAAATTCCCAGGGACTTAATTTGCCATTTTTGAAATGTTAGGGACCAAATGTGTAAATTTGGAAAACTTATGACCCAAGTATCATATTTTGTAATATTTGACTTTCAAAAGCTTGGGTTGACTTTTTCTTTCAAAATAAATGCATAGGGACTATTTTTGATAAGTTTTGAAACTCGGGGGACTGAAACTGCCAATATGGCAAACTTTGATCATTTTTTATTTGTTTTTGCTCATTTTGCTTTTAAAACACATAAAACACAATCCCTGGGATAATTTAAGTATTTTGATAACTTTTTGATTGTTTTTGTATGTTTTGGCAGTTTAAATACGACAAAAATGATGAGTGTTTGAGCACTCATCAATCCCCCACACTAAACTATTGCTAGCCAAATGTTTTGATTCAAATAAGAACTATGGTCCACTTGATAACCATGTGATTTTGAGCAAACCACCAGCTTTCAACGGTTTTGATTTGTCTTTACTAAGAGCTGTTTGCTCTTGGACTAGCCAACTCTTGATGGACACAGTCGACATCTTGGTAAGCTGATTACCAATTATGGTTTTTCCACTGCCTTTACCACAAGCCATAATCTTGTGGGCTAGCCAACTCTTTCACTTTTTAGGATATGGCGAGTTGATATACCATACAATTTTGGGCAAATTGCAAGCCGTCAACGGATTTTAGTTATCTTTACCAAGAGCCGTTTGCTCCTGGATTAGCCAATCCCTTTTGTCGTTTAGACATGGCGGACTGATAACCACAAAAATTTTGAATTAAAGTGAAAATTTTTTGAAAATTTTGGCAAAAAACGGGGGTACTAGAAGATATATTGTGATAAAATTCGCTAGAATTCCCCCCCCCCCCCCCACCCCCCACACTTAGAAATGAATATTGTCCTCAATATTCAAAGTCCCGGCTATTATGCCGACTCTTTGAACGGAAGAAACCAATATTCGAATCTAACTGTGGAAACATCATATTTCACTTTATTTCTACATATACACACTTTTTTTTTGAACTTATATACATATATACATTTGCAAACAGCGGGGGGTTGGCCATTCCCCCACACTTAGATGGTAGAAAGTAGAAAGAAATCAGAGATACGGGTGAAAACCAGTATTGTGCTATTGTTTTTGTTCATCGAGTCGCTAGCTTGACTCGATCCCCGAATTCAATTGCCCTTGGGGAAAGTTTGGAGATCCGGGATAACCATGGATGGTATGTCCTCTCCAAAGTAATGCTTCAATCGATGTCCATTCACTTTGAAATTTGGACCGTCATTTTGAGATAATTCGACGGTACCATAAGGATAAACCTTAGCGATAGTGAATGGACCAGTCCAACGGGTTTTTAGCTTTCCCAAGAAGATCTTAAGTCTAGAATTGAAAAGAAGGACTCGATCACCAACGTTAAAAACACGGTTGTTGATTTTGTTGTCATGAATCTTTGTCTTTTCTTTATAGATCAAAGAGTTCTCGTAAGCTTGATCACGAAGTTCGTTTAATTCATTTAGTTGAACTTTTCTATGATCACCCGCAGTTTTGAGGTCAAAATTTGCATGCTTGAGAGCCCAATAGGCTTTGTGCTCAAGCTCGATCGGAAGATGGCACGCTTTCCCGTACACAAGTTTGTAAGGCGTACACCCAATGGGTGTTTTGTAAGCCGTACGGAAAGCCCAAAGTGCATCATCTAGTTTATCCGACCATGATGCACAATTTTCACCTATGGTTCTTTCTAAAATTCTTTTAATGCCCCGATTGGAAACTTCTACTTGTCCACTCGTTTGAGGGTGGTACACAGTGGAAAGACGGTGAGTCACACCGTACTTTTGCATGACTTTGTCGAATTTGTCATTACAGAAGTGCTTGCCACGATCACTAATAATAGCACGTGGAGTTCTGAATCGGGCAAAAAGAGCTTTTAAAAATTTCACAACTACTCGGGCATCATTTGTGGGTAAAGCTTTCGCTTCGACCCATTTTGACAAGTAGTCAACGGCCACGAGTATGTATTTGTTGCCATGAGAAGACGGAAATGGCCCCATAAAGTCGATGCCCCAAACGTCAAAAATTTCACAAACTTGAATTGCATTCTGAGGTATTTCATTCTTTTGTGAAATATTCCCGTGACGTTGACAAGCGTCACAGGACTTGACCAATTCTTAGGCATCCTTGTAAATTGTGGGCCAATAGAAGCCGGAATCAAACACCTTTTTGGCGGTGTAGTTGGGATTGTGGTGGCCCCCCGTGGGACCAGCATGGCAAGCCTTTAAAATTTCCGTGGCTTCCTGACCATACATACACCGCCGGATGACTTGATCAGCGCAAATTTTGAAAAGATAGGGGTCGTCCCAGAAGTAATGTTTTACATCTTTGAAGAATTTATTTTTTTGTTGGGACGACATCCCTTTCACAACAAAGTTACCCGCAAGGTAGTTTGCGAAGTCGGCAAACCATGGGGTAATCGAGTCTCCACGAAATGAAACCGCATTGAGGGTTTTGAGAGGAAATGTTTCATTTATTTCCTTTTTCTCCAAAGTATCTTGGTGAGGGTTTTCAAGACGGGAGAGATGATCAACAGCTAGGTTCTCAGCTCCTTTTTTATCACGAATAATGATATCAAATTCTTGTAGGAGGAGAACCCAACGGAGGAGTCTCGGCTTTGCATCTTGTTTTGCAAAGAGGTACTTCAAAGCCGAATGATCCGTATACACTATGCTCTTGGTCAATATCAAGTATGGCCTGAATTTTTCAAAAGCATACACCACAACTAATAATTCTTTTTCAGTGGTGGTGTAATGACTTTGAGCCTCGGTCATAGTTTTGTTGGCATAGTGTATAGGCTGAAAATGTTTTCTTATTCGTTGCCCCAAGACTGCCCCTATCGCATAATCACTAGCATCACTTATGAGCTCGAAGGGCAAGTCCCAATCGGGGGCAACAAGAATCGGTGCCTCAGTAAGCTTTTTTTTTTAATGTTTCAAAAGCTTCGATGCACTCGGGGGAGAAGATAAAAGGAGCATCCTTCTCGAGGAGATGGGTCATAGGTCGGGCGATTTTAGAAAAATCTTGAATAAACCTACGATAGAAACCGGCATGACCCAGAAAGCTCCTAACACCTTTTACAGTTGTGGGATGAGGCAATTTTGCAATGACGTCCACTTTGGATCTGTCAACCTTAATCCCGTTCTTTGAAATTTTATGGCCGAGGACAATGCCCTCTTTGACCATAAAGTGACTCTTCTCCCAATTTAGACATAACTTTGTGTCTTCACAACGTTTTAGCATGCTGTCTAAATGGGAGAGACATGATTGGAACGAATCCCCAATGAACGAAAAATTGTCCATAAAGACCTCCATAGTTTTCCCGATCATGTCGGAAAATATGGCCATCATATATCTTTGAAACGTGCCCGGAGCATTACATAAGCCAAATGGCATACGTTTATAAGCAAAAGTTCCATTGGGGCACGTGAAAGTGGTCTTTTCCTGATCTTGCGGATCAATGGGAATCTGAAAGTAACCCGAGAAACCATCGAGGAAGCAATCGTACTCATTCCCCGCTAGTCTCTCGAGCATCTGATCCATAAAGGGTAGAGGAAAATGATCTTTACGGGTGGCGTCATTTAACTTGCGATAGTCAATGCAGACACGCCAACCCGTAACCAATCAAGTTGGAATCAACTCATTCTCCTCGTTTGTGACAACAGTAATGCCACCCTTTTTTGGAACACAATGAATTAGGCTAACCCAAGGACTCTCCGAGATAGGGTAATCAATCCGGCATCAAGAAGTTTTAAAACTTCTTGTTTGATTACCTCATGAATTTTTGGATTCACCCTTCTTTGTTATTGGACTGCTGGTTTGAAGTCATCCTCCATTAAAATCTTGTGGGTACAAAATTCAGGGTCAATGCCCTTAATGTCGGAGAGTCGCCAAGCAATTGCTTGTTTATGTGACTTCAAAACCTTTATGAGAGCAGCCTTTTCCTCAATGCTTAAATCTTTGGCAATTATGACGGGCAATTTATCATCACCCTATAGAAATGCATATTCAAGATGAGGCGGCAAGTCCTTAAGTTCAACCTCAGGGAAGTCATCAGTTTTCTCAACATTTTTGACTTCCTCCTTATGAAGTGTTTGTGGTAGAACAGGAAGAGGAGAGGGATCTTCGTTTAATAATTTCTCAAGTAGGAGAATATCCCTCTCGGGGTCAATCTCTTAGTTATCGATTCCATCGGGAATCGAATCACTTTTGAGAAAGGCCTCAATTTCTTCTAGGATGAAGTCACTTCCCTTAAATGGAGTGAGGGAAGGAGAAGAATTGGCAATGATGGGATGAGAAGATTGAGTGAGGTTTTCACTTGAAGAATCGTCAAAGAAACCTAGAATCTCTTGAGCATACTCCTCAGTAACAACATCGATGACATCTATTTGGTTCACCGATTCACAGTCATAATTGGAGGAGTATCTCGAAGTTTGATTTAGGTTGAAGGTAATGGCTTCCGTTACAACACGCAATGTGATCTCACGCTCAAATACATCGATAAGAGCACGCCCAGTTCTAAGGAATCTTCTTCCAAGAATGAGAGGGACCCTAGAATCGGCATCAAAGTCAACAATCACAAAATCTTTCGGAAAATGGAACTTTCCCACTTTAACGCATACGTCCGCGGCAATGCCAAGAGGACGAGAAATCTAACGATCGTCAAGCTCTAAAGTCATGCACGTGGGAGTGAGTTCGGGAAGAGAAAGTTTCTTCCACACAGAATATGGCATCAGGTTAATTCTAGCACCTAGATCGGCTAAGGCGAAGCATTCAACCATACCCGGGAAAGTACAAGGAATGAGAAATTTCCCGAGGTCTCCAAGCTTTTCAGGAAGCTTTTTCAAGAGAACTGCTGAGCAGTGCTCATTCAGAGGAGTTCTTGCCATCTCGAAGAGTTTGTCCTTATTACTTAACAGACTTTTGATTGTTGATGCAAACTTGGGCATCAAGAGAATGGCGTCCGCGAAGCTAATGTCAAAGTGCAAATCTTGGAAGATTTGGAAAAATTTATCCATTTGGTGACTAGCCTTTTCGCGGAGCTTTTGTTCATTGAGACGTGATGGATAAGGAATAGAAGTTTTGGATTTAGGGTTGTCCACTGGAGTTTCTGGTGGTTCAAAGACAACTCCAGGCTTACATCTGGTTTCTTGAATAACCTGAGGTTGGACGTGTGCTGTACTTCGTGGGCTAGGAGTTTGCACCTTGTCCTTTGTTACCTCAGGTTCACGTTTCACTACCTTTGGAGGAGAGGGAGAAGAGGTAGTAGGAATCGCGGGTTCATCATATGAAGCACCACTTCGTGTTGTGATCGCCTTAACATCGCCCCTCGGGTTAGCGATCGTGTTGCTCGGTAAAGTAGTACCTGAGCCCGAGGGTCGATCATTTAAAGACTTCTTGATATCAGAAATCTGGCTGACCAGCAACTTGTTCAACTCTTCTTGGGACTTCATGAATTGCTTTAACAACTCATCAGATGAAGGCCCGGTTGGAACAATGGCTTGATTCGGATTAGGAAAATTTTGAGCTCGATTGTTCGGGTTGGGACCTTGGTTGAAATTTCCTTGGTTTTGATGTTGGAAATTCCCTTGATTCTGGTGATTGTTTCCATGAAAGTTCCCGGGATTGAAATTACCCTGACCTTGGTTCCGGTTAAAGTTTCCTTGATTTTGATGTTGGAAACCTTGATTTTGGAAACCTTGGTTTTGATTTTGGAAACCGTGACCTTGATTGAAGTTACCTTGGTTCACTCTATTTTGATTTTGGCCACGGTTTTGGTCATTTTGGTTTTGATTAAAACCGGGAGGTCCAGGATAATGATGAGGGAGATAGTTCGGGTCCATAGGAGGGCGGTATTGATTGCCTCCTTGATTTTGGGACCCGACAACAACATGAGCTTCATATGGAGTACCATTAGTAGCTGTGCAATTGTAGTAGGCATGCGGCCCACCACAAGTCGCACAGACTTCCACTTTTTTAACCTCAACAGGGGGAGGATGTTGTGGAAATGAAACTTTCTTTGTTTGGGTGAGAACCAAAGCTTGGATCGCTTCAGTGAGCTTGTCAAGCTTAGCATCCGTGCTAGATTGACCCACAGAAGATGAAGTGGAAGGACCCGCATTGATTTGAGAAACAATCGGTTTGCTTCGTGTAGAGCGGACCTTGGACTTACTTTCTATGATTTGCAAAGCTTCTTTTGTGGTTCTACTTAAGAAATTACCTCCCGCGGAGGCATTGAGAGAATCCTGATCAGCTTGGCTCACGCCATTGTAGAAAGTATCGAGTTGCATCAACTCTGAGAAACCATGATGTGGACACTTGCAAAGTAATTCTTTGAAACGATCCCACGCTTCACCAAAAGATTCATCATATTTCTGAGTGAACTTGGTGATTTCGTTCTTAAGACTCGTGGTCTTGGAAGGTGGGAAGAATTCATTCACAAATTTTTTCACAAGATCTTCCCATGTCTCAATTGATCGAGGAGGTTGTTTTTCAAGCCAAATCCGGGCTTGTCCCTCTAGTGAGAATGGGAAGAGAATAAGCGTAATTGCTTCACAAGGGACATTCTTGTACTCGATGGTCGATGTGATTTTATTGAACCATCGAATGTGAGCATGAGGATCGTCCCTTTCAAAATCATAGAATTGACTTGAGGTTACAAGATTGAGTAACCCGGTTTTGAGCTCAAAATTATCAGCCATGATGGCTGGAACAACAATGACATCTCCGTAACCCTCGATGGGTGCTTGGAGAAGCTCACACATGGGGCGGTCTTCCGCCATGGTGACAGTGGGTGTGGCAACAGTACGGATCTCAGATCCGACTGTTGGTGCAGAATGTCTACGAGGTCTTTGAGGTTTCCGGACAAGCTCACGTAATGGGCTAGTGGACCTTGAAGAACGAGTGCGCCTGCACTAGGGATAAAAACCAATCAAAACAAAATCGAGGCAAATCCACAGTGAACTTAAACCAATAATCACAAGCAAGTGGCTTCTTTAAGAAAGGTACACCACTCACAGGGATACAAAGGCAAGTTTTAAATCTTTGGTTTGGGAACTTATTATGTCCACACCCCCAGTTGGCAGGTGTTCTGTCTTGGTTTGCGACGGTTTATTTTTATGTATGATTATTATTCACAAGAAAAGACGAATGTTTTTGGGTTTTGTGTATGGGAGAAAAACTTTTGGACAATATTTTTGGTATCGTCTTGTAATCTGAAATCGTTTCTCTTTAAGAATCACCTTAAAAGAAAACCGATTCAGAAAACGTTACGATCTGTTTTGTTGTTTTTAATTTTTTTTTTTTTTTTTTGGTGTTTTAACACTCTAGGAAAAGTGTTAATGACTTTTTTTTTTTTTTTTTTTTTTTTTTTTTTTTTTTTTTTTTTGTGTTTTGATTTCAAAATTTACAAAAGTGGTGGTATTTGTACAGTGATGATGGTGATATAACACTAATCTCAAAAGACGCTGCAGAAACGCGCACACCTCCCCGGCAGCGGCGTCAAATTTTGATTGGCCCTAAACTATCAACTTATATTAACCAAGGAATGGTCAACAAAGTCAAATAGCCTAGAATCAATCTCCGGGTAATATAGGAAATCACCAGGTCGTTATACCCCGACGAGGTGTGAATTGTATCTGAGCGCGTTTGTGATCGGGTGATTATTCACAGAAAATGGTGGTTATGAGAATTATTTGGAAATTATGAATAGAAATAGCTTAGGAAATCTATTTGATTAATTACTGGAATTTAGATTACGAAGAAGTTAACTAAAACCTAAAAATCGTACGTTTGCTGAAAACGGGAACAAACGTACGTAAAATAAAAGTGAGTGAGGTGATCTGAAAAGGCTACTGGTATAAAAATGATATTTTCACAAACCTAATGATTAAAGAAAATTTTTGGAAAACTAAAATTAATTTTTACACTATTTTTATAATTACTATTAATTAAATACTAATTTCCTATTTAATTTTAATTAATTAAATAAACCTAAAATACAAATAATTATAAAATTAACCTAGAAAAATAAAATTTAAACTTAGAAAAATCTAAAATACTGTAAAATTAATTTTAGAACTAAAAATATATTTTTGAGACTTTTTAATTAATTACTACTAATTATTAACTAATTATTTATTACTTTTTAATTATTTAAATTAACCTAAATTCTTATTAAATATGAAATTACACTAGAAAAGTGAAAATAAAATTTGGACAAACTAAAAATAACTAAAAACTAATTTTAAAATTTATATTATATTTTTCTGATTTTCTAATTAATTATTATTAATTATTAACTATTTAATAATTATTAAAAACTAATGTAAATTAAGAAAAATACTAAATGATGCAAGAAAAATCTGAGAAAATTACAAAAATTATTTTTATATACCAGAATCCTAGAAAAAATATAAAAATAGGATTAGCTTATAAGTAAGCTGAGGTGATAAGCCAATTGGCTTAAACAGAAGCTATCACTTCTATCAAATTAAGTTTTTTTGGATTTTTTCTGTATCAAACTTGAGTATTAACTTATTTAAAGCAACTTTTGTGAAGCAAGTTTGTGTGGAGACCAAGAATAAGCTATTTGATGAGCTTATATGAAGGCAGTTGAGCTTTTTAAGCTTATTAGGTTTTGAATGAGAAGCAAAAGCTACCAAATGATGTTTAAAACACAAGTAAACCACAAACAGATGTGCAACCACTTAAAACAAACCAATTTTAGACAATAAGCACAGGAAATAAGCACAGGAAATAAGCACTTGTTAAGCTATAAGCAATCCAAACACCAAACAGTGCACAACAGGTCCAAATGGTCAACTTTTGAGGCTTGTGGGGTCCACTAGGGACTCTGGAAGTCCAAATAAAGTAATAAGCCAAAAAGCTGAGGTGATAAGCTATCTAAAAAGCTAGGGCACACCCTCTGGGTCCCATAGATGAGGTCAGGGGGAGGGTTGAAAGATGGGTACCAAAACTGAGGTATCAGCTTAACTCAGATGATGGTCAAACTTTAGGGCACTTGCAGCCCTACCAAATGGCTTATAAACAACAAAATAAGCTTAAGGTCTTAAATCCTAGATTATTGGCTTTTTATTAAGCCAAAAAGCAGGTCCTGGGGTCTACTAAATAGGCCTATGGGGTCCACTCAAGTTGGGTGAGTGAGACTTAGTCCAGTGCACAGGGGAGGTGCTTCCCCTGAAGCTCACTTTGAGCTTGTGCACAAGCTTGTGCAACATTCACAAAAATAAGCTAACCATGGGATATTGTAGACCAGCTGAGATACTATAAGCACAACAAATTTCACTTGCTAATTCCAAACACAAAAATCTAGAAAAATCCTCCCAGAAATGGATTTCTGCCAAAGATTGTTTTTGACTTTTTCATGAAAACTTGATTTTTGACTTTTTTGAACTTTGATTCCTGATTTTATGACTTGTTTAGGTTATATAAGCTACAATAAGCTCAAAAGAAGCAAGAACATGTATATGTGACTTGAAATGAGGCTTATGCCTCTCTAAATCCTTCACAGATGGTTTTTAAATCATTTTATATGAGATTTTGACTTTTTGTTAACAAGTGACTTATTTTATGCTTGACTTGGTGTATTTAGGGAATAAGTGAGCTAAGTAAACAAGCAACAAATACAGAAAACCACCAAGGTGATCTACACAGTTAAATCCAAACACAACTTTAAAACACAGTTAACAAACAAACTTGGTACAAATGATTCCAAACCACAAATTAATGATCACAAATTATCTACGTATCAATAAACATACAAAATAAACACAAATAAACCACTAATATTACTTTTACACTAAAATGGTAAAAATCAAAATAAAATTCTTACAAAGCCTTCCAAGCAACTTTCAATGAACCATGAACCAAGTACAATCCTATAGGCCCTCCACAGAGCCACTAACCCATGGCCATCCCAAATTCACCATGCTCCATGCTTGTCTTCTTTTCTTTCACAATTTTTTATTTTATTTTTATTTTTCTATTATTTTTTCTATTTTTCTCAAACTTAAATAAAAACCATTCCACAAACTTGAAAACTTATTAAAATAGATACATGAGGATTTATATGAGTGTACAAACAGTTACATATTACTAATGATCTTTGAACAAGAGATTGAAATTTCTAAATAAGCTTGAAAATTGCAAACTGTGAATAAACTTGAAACAACTTTTTCATTAACTTTAAAAAGATTACAGATGATAAAATTAAACCTTACACTAACTAAAAATACAATACTAATACAAACTAGGGCTCATATGAGCTTACATAAATATATCGATCCAAAATTAGGTCTTATCTCTCTTCACACGGCTTCTTTTTTATATCTGAGTGTCCCACAGGTCTCTCCTTTGACCAATGACTAAATCCCCATCGTTTAATTGACTTGTGATGCACCTCAACCCTTGATCATGTTTTCCCGCCAAAAATCCAACGAACCAAAATTAGTGGTGTAGTTGAGATCATTCAATGGAACGATGGTGGGGGTTGGTTAGGTTGGTGAGGATATTTATTGTGGGGGATTTTGTTGGAAAAAGGTGAGGAGGAGGGGGGACACAGGCCTGAAAAACAGGGGAAGGGGACGGTGAACAGTGGTCGTTTGACCACTTTGACCGGGGGTGTTTTTATTATAAAAAGGGAAATGGGCCGGGGGTATTGGGCTTGGGTTATTGGATTTAGATCAGGCTTGGTTTTTCGGGTTTTTAATAATAAAAGGGGTCCGTTTGGTTTGTGATAATAACAAGGACCAAAGTTGTAATTCTACCAAACTTGAGGACTGAATTTGTGTGTTTCCCAAAGTGTTACCAAGGATCAATTTTGCCAAGTTCCAATAATACAAGGACCACTTTTTGCCATTTTCCATTTTTCAAAATTCCTAGGGACTTAATTTGCCATTTTTGAAATGTTAAGGACCAAATGTATAAATTTGGAAAACTTATGACCCAAGTATCATATTTTGTGATATTTGACTTTCAAAAGCTTGGGTTGACTTTTTCTTTCAAAATAAATGCATAGGGACTATTTTTGATAAGTTTTGAAACTCGGGGGACTGAAACTGCCAATATTGCAAACTTTGATCGTTTTTCATTTGTTTTTGCTCATTTTGCTTTTAAAACACATAAAACACAATCCATGGGATAATTTAAGTATTTTGATAACTTTTTGATTGTTTTTGTATGTTTTGGCAGTTTAAATACGACAAAAATGATGAGTGTTTGAGCACTCATCAATCCTACCCAAGTACTTCGACCCAAGAACTAGACTAAGACATAGTATTTTTTGGTGAGTTTTGATTTGCATGAAAGTGTAAAACAAAAGCATGCATGCATGGCGTTTATATATGACACCTAGTGTATCCTAGTGACCAAAGTTTAATGAGATGGGATGTTTACGTGCATTCAAAAGTCATGAAAGTGTAAGGAGTAACATGCTAATCAAAGTTTTTGGTTTCTAGCATGTCGACATGCCTCAAATTTCAAAGAAACATGGGTTTTAGATTAAAAAATGGCATGGTACTTGCGAATTGGTTTTAAAAACTCATGTAGTACTTTGCCTAGGTGCATAAAATATGCAAGTGTGTGTGCATGAAAAGAGGAAGTACCTCTTTGTTTTCAAAATACATGTCGACCACCTTTTTATTTGTGTAACCGATTAGTAACTTCGGTTAGGATTTGTGAGAATTGATAATTTGCAACGTTTAAACATTATTTGGTGTTAGAAATGGTTTTAGGACCTTATAGAAACAAATGTGGGTCAAAATGGTTTGGTTTTGGATTTGTTGAGATTTTATGAAATCCTTTTTGGATCAAATGTTTTGCCTAGTAAAAATGTAGTTAAACTTGAAGTGGGAAGCTAAGGGTCGACACACTCAAAGTTGGCCAGGGGAGGAACGAGAATGTGTAAAAATATGTGTGTGTCATGTGTAGGATTTGGGCGTACGACGTGCGTTCCTTACTTGGTCTAGTCGAATGTTTTCAAAATAATTATAGGGGTTGGGCTTAAAATGTATGGGCCGTGAATAGTAGCAGGTCGAAAATGGTGTTGGGCTTAGTGTGTAATTAAGAGTCCGGTTAAGGGTAATTAAGATTAGTAAAAATATTAATTGTGATTAGTGATAGGTTTAGTAAATATTTAGTGAGATGTTTATGTGAGTCCGGACGTTGTCGAACGCGTTTTGTTAAAATACCTTACGTAAGTTCGTAGGTGGTAAAAGTTTAATATTCTCGCGAGTTTTAGACTATAGTGGTACATGTGTGAGCATCATTCTGAGGAAAAAGGAATTATAAGTATCGTAGTGATTTCGAGTAACATAGCATATATAAAAAAAATTGTTATTGGTAAAAACGTTATTAATTAACGTAATGATATATTAGTCTTTGATTAACTTTTACTATTCATAGGGAAAATTATGGGAGATTACATATGACCCTCGAGCTTGCCGACTGAACTACTTCCCGCCCAATGGGAATAGCCGAGGATGTCTTCGTAAATGTGGGAAAATTTAATTTCCCTGCTGATTTTGTCGTTGTTGATTTTGATGCTGGTCCGCGGGTACCCCTCATTCTCGGTAGAGGTTTCCTAAGGACCGGCCATGCATTAATTGATGTTTACGATGAAGAAATTACCCTACGCGTTGGTACCGAAGCCGTAACGTTTAATTTGGATCAAACCACGAGGTACTCCTCCGATTATGACAAATATTCCGTTAACCGAGTCGACGTTATTGACGAAGTTACGAAGGAGTATGCTCAACAGTTACTTGGTTTTACGGAAAATGCTTCGAGTGGCAATCCCACTCCTTCTTTTGAACCGATTATTTTCGATCCTTCCCCTTCCCTTACTCCGTTTGAGGGAAGTGATTTCATCTTGGAAGAGATCGAGGCCTTTCTTTCTAATGATTCGATTTCACCGGAAATTGATCATTCCGATTGTGACCCGGAGGGGGATGTTCTTTTGATTGAAAAAATATTAAATGAAGACCCAAACCCGTCCCTCCCTCCGATGGACCTTAAAATGGCCGATGTTAAAGAAGTTAAGCCGTCTACTGAGAATCCTCTGGAGCCCGAGCTCAAGGATTTGCCTCCTCATCTCGAATACGCATTTTTAGAAGGAACCGACAAACTTCCCGTCATAATTTCAGAAGAACTAAAAGATGAGGAGAAGAACCGTCTCTTAGATGTGCTGAAGAAGCATAAGAGTGCCATCGCTTGGCAAATTTCCGATATCAAGGGTATCGACCCTCATTTTTGCACGCATAAGATTTTACTTGAAGACAATTACAAACCGTCCGTTCAACAACAACGACGGGTTAACCCGAAAATTCATGAGGTTATTAAAAAGGAAGTTATCAAACTCCTCGATGCCGGAATGATTTATCCAATCTCGGATAGCTCATGGGTTAGCCCGGTCCACTGTGTTCGGAAGAAAGGTGGAATGATCGTAGTGACTAATGAAGACAACGAATTGATTCCGACATGTCTTGTTACCGGATGGAGAGTGTGTATTGATTATCGAAAATTGAATGATGCGACTCGTAAGGACCATTTCCCACTTCCATTTATGGATCAAATGCTAGAACGTCTAGCGCGAAATGAGTTCTATTGTTTTCTTGATGGATTTTCTGGTTATTTTCAAATACCGATTGACCCTCTGGACCAGGAAAAGACTACGTTTACTTGCCCTTACGGAACGTTTGCCTATCGTCGTATGCCCTTCGGCTTATGCAATGCTCCAGGCACGTTCCAAAGGTGTATGATGTCTATATTCTCGGATACGATTGAGAAAACCATGGAAGTTTTCATGGACGATTTCTCGGTTTACGGAGATTCTTTCACTTCTTGCCTCTCCCATTTAGAAAGAATGCTGAAACGGTGTGAAGACACCAACTTGGTTCTAAATTGGGAGAAGTGCCATTTCATGGTTAAAGAGGGCATTGTCCTCGGCCATAAGATATGAAAATCCGGGATTGAGGTCGATAGAGCTAAAGTCGATGTGATTGCAAAATTACCTCATCCCACAACTGTTAAAGGAATTAGTAGTTTTCTCGGTCATGCCGGCTTTTACCGACGTTTCATTCAAGATTTTTCTAAGATAGCCCGGCCCCTGACCCACTTGCTTGAAAAAGATGTTCCGTTTATCTTCTCAAATGAATGCATCGAAGCATTTAATATCCTTAAAAAGAAGTTAACGGAGGCTCCTATCTTAGTTGCCCCCGATTGGGACTTGCCTTTCAAGCTAATGTGCGATGCGAGCGATTATGCTATTGGTGCAGTCCTGGGGCAACGCAAGTCTAAACATTTTCGGCCGATACACTATGCTAGTAAAGCAATGACCGATGCTCAATACCATTATACGACTACTGAGAAAGAGATGTTAGCCGTCATTTACGCCTTTGAAAAGTTTCGACCTTATTTGCTCTTAAAGAAATGCATAGTGTATACGGATCATTCGGCTCTCAAATACCTAATGGCAAATCAAGATGCTAAGCCACGCTTAATGCGGTGGGTTCTACTCCTTCAAGAATTCAATGTTGAAATTCGAGACAAAAAGGGAGCTGAGAACCTTGCTGCTGATCACCTTTCACGTTTAAAGAATCCCCATCAAAGTGTTTTCGAGAAAAAGGAAATTAACGAAGCATTTCCTCTCGAGACACTTGGGAGTTTATCACATTGTGATCCTAGTACCCCATGGTTCGCCGACTTTGCGAATTACCATGCGGGGAATTTTATTCATAAAAGGATGTCGTTCCAGCAAAAGAAGAAATTCTTTAAAGATGTTAAGCATTATTTTTGGGACGACCCCTACTTGTTTAAGATTTGTGCAGATCAAGTGATCCGGCGGTGCATTCACGGCAAAGAAGCCGCTGAAATTCTTATGGCATACCACAATGGACCCACGGGGGGACATCATGGTGTCAATTTCACCGCTAAGAAAGTTTTTGATTCCGGCTTCTATTGGCCGACGATTTACCGGGATGCCCATGAGTTAGTGAAATCATGTGATTCTTGCCAGCGTCAAGGAAAAATTTCTCAGAGAGACGAGATGCCTCAAAATGCTATCCAAGTTTGTGAAATTTTTGACGTCTGGGGTATCGATTTAATGGGTCCATTCCCGTCTTCTCATGGTAACAAATATATACTCGTGTCCGTCGATTACTTGTCTAAATGGGTTGAAGCAAAAGCATTACCCACCAATGACGCCCGAGTTGTATTAAAATTTCTCAAAAGTCTCTTCGCCCGATTTGGTGCGCCTCGTGCTATTATAAGTGATCATGGGACCCATTTCTGTAACGACCAATTCGCTAAAGTTATGCTCAAATATGGTGTCACACATCGTCTTTCTACGGCATATCATCCACAAACAAGTGGACAAGTTGAGGTCTCCAATCGTGGCTTAAAACGTATTTTAGAAAGGACCGTAGGTGAACATCATGCATCATTGGCTGATAAGTTAGATGATGCACTATGGGCTTTTCGTACAGCTTACAAAACACCCATTAGGTGCACTCCTTACAATTTGGTTTACAGGAAGGCCTGCCATTTGCCCTTTGAACTTGAGCACAAGGCCTACTGGGCCTTGAAACATGCTAATTTTGACCTACAAACCATGGGTGATCATCGTAAAGTTCAATTGAATGAATTAGTCGAGCTTCGTGATCAAGCCTATGAGAATTCTTTGATCTACAAAGAGAAGACAAAGAGGATTCATGATGCTAAAATTAAAGATCGTGTCTTAAACGTTGGTGATCGAGTCCTTCTTTTCAATTCTCGATTGAAGAATTTCTCGGGCAAGTTAAAAACCCGTTGGTCTGGACCATTCACCATTACCTAAGTATTTCCTTATGGAACCGTCGAGCTTGCTCAACCTAATGGTCCCAACTTTAAGGTGAATGGTCATCGTCTTAAACATTACTTCGGAGGGGACATACCACCCATGGTTGTCCCGGATCTCCAAACTTTCCCTAAGGATAACTAAATTCGAGGATTGAGTCAAGCTCATGTGACTCGGTAATCAAAAACAAGCGCTTCGTGGGAGGCACCCCATGCTTATCCATTTCATTTTATTTATTTTCTAAGTAACGTGGCGTGAGGGGGGCGACCCTTTCCAAAACTCGTGTTTTCGTGGTTGTTTGTGAATGTTCCGGAATTTCCCCAAAGTTTGAGGACTCTCGTGCTCGTGGTTTGTCGTTCTCTCCACTCGAGTCTCATTCTTCGCCGCTCTTTCGGAAATTCACCATATCCAAAATCTTATCGACTAACGTTTATCTCTTGGCATACTTAATAAACGGCCTCAGATTTTACGTAAGACTACCCGTACCCTTAAAACATTGAGGACAATGTTTCACTTTAGTCTGGGGGGGTGGAATCTTCTATTCGATTTGACCTGACACCTTCGTCTGAACTGTTAACTTACGCAACTCCGTTTTCCACCAAAATTTATAAATTTTTGTCACCTTTTTATTGAAAAAAAATAATAAAAAATAAAATAAAATAAAATAAAAATGATGATATATGAAGTAATAATAAGATTTGACACCTTGTTTTGACTTTCCTACCGGCGAGAGTAGAAATAAATGTTTCGACTTGACCGGGCGTGTTGAGCCCTAACTCGTCTCCCTTAACCAATATAATCAAAAGATTATGGCTAAGCATCCGCGGATCTCATTACTTGGGATTTGAAATTTGCGAAGATCGAGGAATGATAGAGTTTATTTAGAAGTTTCATGCTAAACGTAGAGTAGTTGGATCTCTTTAGAACCCACGAAAGGTACTTGTGGCCTCCTTGTTCCTACAAGATTGCACACAAATAAAAATAGATCTCTAGGATTAATTAAGTGTATGGGGTTTGGGCAATACTTAGTTTTTTCTCGTTCCCAACAAAATCTCTGCATATGGAGGTTTGGTACACATAGGGGTACTGCCAGTGTTACGGTGAAATAGACTATTGCATCTTGCCAGTTCGCAGCCGATGTTGTGATCTTAGTAAAGGTCGTAGGACTCGGGGTTTGGCATATGATTATGAATATCAAAAATAATAATCCAAAGCCAAATAAAAAGGCAGAGGAATATAAAGCTATAAAAAAGCAGCGGATATAAATCTAAGGTCATAATAAAGCTCTTACATCTTGGCGGCTCATAAACCGTTGTTGTAAAAGAAATAAAGGACTAAGGACCAAATATTATTATAGTGCTTATAATTATGCAAAAAAGCCAAGCTTCGACTCCGGGGGTTTCCCTAATAAATAGCTTCCGTTTCGGGTCTCAAACATGGGATATCTCGGCTGTAAATAAAAAGGGGGGCCTCAACAAATCGTGTTAAATCAGAGACCTTCATGTGGACCCGATTTCTGTATGCAGGGTTTTCGAGGGAAAGTTTGGAAACTACTTAGCGTTCAAATTTTGTACTCTTATCGGACTAACAAATATCAAAACGAGAAAATATGAAGCAATTCATTTCTCAACAAATTAAAATCTTGAGATACAAAACTTAGGAACTGGGAACAAGTGGTAATGACACAATTAACTTTTTTGGGTAGTGTTAGCATCTAACTTGTGGATAAACAATGATCTCGATTTTATGCTTAGTTTGGGAGTTTGTGAAAAATCAAGGATGACGATTTTTATCTGTATGGTCTCTTCTCTGTGAGAAGTGTTTCTACTCGTTGACCCTGAAAGTTATCAACAGATAAGAATTGATAATGAAAGTCACGGCAAACCGTCACATATATAAAAATAAAAAAGTACAAAAAGTGTAGTAGTAGTGTTATTCATGAAAATTGGAAAACGGGGCGTTTTTTAGAATAAATGATTTTGATATCTCTTTTGACATCATTTCTACTTTACAACGTCAGTAAAGAGAGGTTTCGAAATTATTTATCTCTTAAGCGTGAGGTGATGACATTGCGTGAGAACACGGCAATACCTTAGTCTGGGGGATTTTGATGTGTATCTTTTCACACATCCTTTTAGGCCTTAAATCAGACCAAATACACCAAATACTAACCAAATATGCCAATAGAATGCGTGTTTTTGTATTTGTGTATGTGCAGGTACGGATATGTGAAAAATGAACAAAAACAAAGCCAAAACCGACAAAAACGAGCACAAGATTGGAAAAAGGTCAAAAGCTGGAGCCGGGGAAGCAAAATGATCAAAGCAAGCTCATAATTGCATAAGAAGTCCTCAGAGATTCATCAAAGTGCAAATTTAGTCCCTGATCAAAGTTTGGAAGAAATGTCACATTCGGTCCTTACACTTTCAGGAAATTACATAAATGTTCCCTTGGAATAAATTTCAATGAAAAGTCAAATAGTGGTCCTCAAGAATCAGAGTAAAACCAAATATACCCTTGGAAGATATTTTTGATAAAGAACAGAATTGGTCCTTAGAGTTTTATGAATTACACATTTGGTCCTTGTTTAAAACTACTCCTAAACCTTTAATAAAACCTAACTGGATCCCAAAATTAGCCTAGTCCACAAAGCATACTCCAAGCCCAAAACTAAAAGCCCGCTACCCCTAAAATATTATTACCCGGTCCATACCTTAACCCGGTCAACTCAAACCTTACCCACGGTCAACCCTCTTAATAATAAAAACACCCAAGTCACATTCCCGCCCCCCAAATATTTACCCCAAACCCAGGCACATGAACCCTAGTTACTGTGCACGTGTCATTCCTCAAAATTAACAGCGATTAAGGGCATTATAGTACAATTACAAACGTCTAGAAGGGCCTGACATGTGCAGTATGTTCCAGAGTGGCAATCCGTGTGAGAGTGCGTGCCTCATGATTGGGCAATCATTAAATCCACGGGCTAATAATGAATGGAATTATCTGGAATATGATATAAGGGATGATATCAACTCAAAGAAGCACAAGTAAGGTGTGGATCGATGACATGGATTCCAAGGACCTCACCCCCTCCTCAAATATATATACCCTCCTCAGTCAGAGAGATTAGTGTGTAATTTTCTAGGTTTTCATTATTGTCTAAATTTATGTTGTAAGCTTATTTTATTTTTTTCCTTTCATGTATTGTACTGAACCTTTTTAGTTTTAATATAATTAAATTTCTATTTCAGCTTATTGTCTTATTTAGCTTAATTTAGCACTGCTTATTTTAAATTAGTTATTGTTACTTTAAATTTAGTTCTTATTTAATCTATTTCACTTAAATTAAAAAAAAAATCCAAAAAATAAAAAAATAAAAATAAAATAAAATAAAAAATCAGAAAAAAAATCAAAAACAATTTCAATCCTCAGATTAAGCTTCAATAAGCTTTATTGTATTTGAGATAAGTTTCCTAGTCTACTGTTAGCTTGTTCTGTGTTTAAATTTCCAAAGTCAAAAAAAGTCAACATTGGTCAAACATTTGAGCTTATTGAAATAAGCCTAGCTTATTGGAGTTTGGCAGCCAGGAAGGAGTCCACTTGGCCTGTCATAAAGACAGGCAAGCTTAGTGAACCCCCTCTGTTCTGCTGAGGGGGATTTGGTTGTAAGTTTTTCGTTTAAATTCTCTTTAACTAGCATCAGTAGAATAAAATAATAGATTAGCTTTGCTTATTACTTGATTCTGATTTATATTAGTAGTGGTTTAATTGTCCTGTTGTTGCTATAGCTTATATTGGTGGAACTTTTGTTGAGTTACTGTTGCATTGATCTGTCATATCTGTGGATCCATATATCTGTCTTGTTTTGCATCTGATAACTGTGTTTCTAAATTTAATTGGTGTTATTTGATCTATTATTGTACTGAGGTTGAGTTTGGTATGCATTAGATTGGATTTGAGTAAGGATTTTGTGTAGACAGTAGCTAAAGGGTGTTTGGCATATTAAGATTTGCTGGAATTTAGGGTGTTTTAGAAGTAGAAATAGTTATAAACAAGTCACTTAGGGTCATAGTCAGCTTTATCTAATATAAAAACAGTAAGTATATTTCATTTAAGTCAAATTAGCTTTTAAAAAATTCATAGCAGTTAAGTAAGTAGAGGTAATTAGTTACCATAGGTAAAGGAGTAATTGCATATTATTATTAGAGAGCTTAATGTAGGTTAATCACAGCTTATTACAACTTTAGAAATCATTTAGTATAGATTCAAATCCAATTTAGTCAAAGTTAATCTGTTTTTCAAAAAGTCAAATAAAAATTGAACATCAGACTTGGCCAGAACTTGTAAGGTACTTGTAGGATTTAATATAGTTTGGAAATCCATTTGGATTGCTGTTCTTGGTTATTTGCCAGCTTGTGCATCCATATCAACAAGATAATCTCACTTAGCAGCTTATTTGGCCACTTATTTTTGAGCTCAAAGTTGGTCATAAGCTGGAACATTGCCCTGCTTCTCAGCTTTGAGCCTAAGTTCACAAGCTCTTATCTAGTCATCTAGTTAAGCATTAAGTGTGATTATTGGGGTAAAACTTAGTCAAGCTAGCTGCCTTTAAGTTTCTACTTTTGATTTCCCACATAGTGCTTATAAGACTGCTTATTTTGCCTGCCTTATTGTGTGATTTGAGCTTGCTTCTGTTTTCAAATATAGGGCTGCAATTGTATTAATTTGCTTGAAATCAGAGTTTGGGTGTGCATTTGAGTTCATTAGTACCCTAGGTAGTTGTTTCAGTTGAAATAATACCCATTTGCTTATTCGGTTGCTTATCTGCTTACCCATTTTACCTTATTCAAACTGTTTGTTGCCACATCTGTCTTTCTGAGAGTATTTTGGTCCAAATTCTGTTCATTTAAGCTTCTTTTAGTCCAAAAGTCATTTAGTCAAAGTTGGGTCAAACCCTGGTCAACAGTGCTTATCAATAAGCACTTTGTATAAGATGTTTTCAAAGCAATTGGTTCCTACAGTGCTTATTTCTCACTTTTCAAATTTTTCCTAAGTTTAGAAAAATATTTTAGATTTTCCCTGAATTTTTCATATTTTTCCAAGTTGATTTGCTATTTTTCTTATTTTATTTTCATTTTTATTCAATTTTTAAAACATTTTAATAACCAAAAATTCCAAAAAAAATCAGAAAAACCTAGAAAAATCTAAAAATATTTTAGAAATTTATTTTCATTTATTTTAGAATTTTAGAAATTTAATTTGTATTTTTCCCATTTATTTTGAATTTAATTTGAATTTTTAATTAGATTTAATAGTTTTTAATTCCCAAAATTTATACAAAAAGCCAAAAAAATTATTTCTTAGTTCTAAAATTACTTTTTAGTTATTTTATAATTTTCAAAATTTATTTTTCATTTTTCTCACCTTATTTGCATTTTCTTTAATTTTTAATTAGTTAATTAGTTTTTAATTCATAAAAAATAAATAAAAAGTCAAAAAAATATTTTTCTTTTTCTTAAAATTTTCTTTTATCATTTTTAAATTTTCAAAATTATTTTGAAGTCCGTAGGAGTAGTGTAGCATAAAATTCGCGTTTTATTTCGTACGTTAACGTTTAAGCTTACGTTTTCGATTTTTCGTTACATTTTTAGTTTGTTTACTTGAAATACGTGCTTAAGTGATTATTTGTGTTTCATTTGTTATTTCATTAGTTTAATCTCATCTAAATCACTTTTTATCACTTTCACGACACGTTTCACAAATCGAGAATTAAGAATTACATTCACCCTTCACACGGACTACGACCTCGGGTTATCCGTGTTTCTTTGTGGATTTCTTGAGTAATACTAATACTTATAATATATATAACTTGATTTTCACGAATCAACTTGTCAGATCTTGTGACAGGGAAGACTTGGATACTTTGTGGAAGATAGTCCAAGATCAGTTCAAGAAAGATGAACTTATTGAAGTCAAAACTAAGGAGTTATAGGTTCAATTCAAAAGACTATATGAACCTGATTCAAGTGACAGATATTGGAGATTTGAAGCTGACAATTTAACTACCTTGTGGAAATTTTATGACTCAAGTGCAGTACATCATGTGTCTACACAAGCTGGTGTTGATGTTTTTTTGTTAGCAGAGAAAGAATATCCTTTGAGAGCAGGAATTTTCACGGTTATGATATCAGTAAAACTAAGATGTTGGGAAAGAACAGAATTAGTTGAGGATTTGCTGCAGAGGATCTATGATCAAAGTGTAAAAGCTGATAAAGAATTAAGGAAAAGAAGATAGGTGTTTGGAAGAATCCCCCATCATCAATGAAGAAGGTTGATTCAAAGAAACTTAGTGATTTGCTTAGAAATCATAAGTTTAGGGGAGGATTTTTGGGAATCATACTAACAGTTACCACTGTTAAGCTTGGAAGAAGACACTGCTGAAGAATGCACTAGCAGTGGAAACTCATTACCACTGCTAGTACATATCATTACCACTGCTTACAGGATAATTGTTAGGAAACAGTGTATTAGATAAGTATAGAAAAGATCTTGTGTATATTCTATTATGTTAGTCTTATACTTATCTTGTAAAGGACTCCTTGTGTCCTTTAAAAGGAGGTCCTAGGGTTAGGTTGATGTACGTATCAATAGCAAGAGCTTCAAGGTGTAACCCTAGTGATAACTAAGATCACTCATATTATTCTTTATAATATTGAAGCTAAAAGTTTGGTTAATCCATGTGTTCATATTGTTTCATTCATAAACAACTCATACACTTCACTCATATACATCTTCTAAATACTTTGTGGTAAATTCCGCGTGCTACAAAGTAAATACTTAAAGTATCTATCTAACACAAGGCGTGTGTTTAGATCCATCACTTATCTCATCCGATATTATTCGATTGTTATTCAATTTCTTGTACTATAAATAGATCGTTGGTAAGTTTGTAAAAACACACAGCAACACAATAGCACGTATATATCTATATATCTCTCCCACTATTTTAAACATTCATATTCTTCGTAATGATAATTACGCCATCTGACTTGAGCGTCGGAGCTTAATACGGGGAGGAAGTCTCGTATTATTCCTGTGGAAAACTAGAAGGGGGGTTGAATAGTTTACCGCTTTTAAAATCCTTTTTAACTTGAATATCTTTAAAAACTTTTACGTTTGCTTAAAGATATAAACACAATGTTATATGTTTGATTCTTTGAAAAGCTTTTCATGTGAATAACAATTCTAACTTTACTAGTTTCATACTTTGAAAAGCTTTGCTTGTGATGATCCTAACTTTGCTTGTTTAGTTCTTTGAAAAGCTTTACTTGTGTTTGAAGATATAAACACATCTTTACTTGTTTAGTTCTTTAAAAAGCTTTATATGTAACTAGCAATTCTAACTAAAGAAGATAAAGAAAGAACCGATCAAACCACAACACGATTGTTTATCGTGGTTCGGCTACAAGGACTCTTTTTCCTTGCCCTACATTCACGCCCCGAGTTTCCAACTCGAGAGTTATATGCACTAATCAACAAGCTCCTTTCACTGGCGGAGAAAACCTTTACAACGTCGCTTACACTTTTACCGACACTAAGCTAAATGTCGAATTCTTTTACATGGGTACAACCACTCCCATCGTCGCTTACACTTTTACCGACACTAAGCTAGATGTCGAGTTCTTTACCAAGGGTACAACCACTCCCGTTAGTTCTTTTACAAGAGTACAACAACTCCCGACACACTACGTATTTTGAGGCTTAAAATACTAACCAATCACTTCTACATACATGACACAAATGAAGTATAAACTACCAAAGCTTATACATGACCAAGCTACCAAGACTTGCAACTTTAGAGTTGAAGCTTGTAACTTCTTGAATGATCTTGTGAAGTCCCTTGCTACATAAGAGAATCACACAAATCAAAATGTTACTGAGTTAGTTGAGAGAGTATGTGAAAATATGTCCTAAAGGGGTGACTCAAAACTAACAAATGGTTTGGTATTTATAGCAAACCATTCTGCAGGTCTGGCGGATCAGGCGGAACCCTCAGATGGGTTCCACCCGTGTACCCCCAGGGTACCGTCAGGGCTGCAGTTGGTTTTTGCAATAAATCTCCCAAACCAAACAAGGTCACATCTCATTACACCTAGTCAAACACAAGTTTTGCAAGCAAACATATGGTTAGTCAAACACACTTTCTTACCATAAACGAATATTGACAAAGCTTGCCCTAAATGTGATGTGACATTATTATTTTAAGAAATAAATATGATGTGACAAGACACTTTCTAATTTAAGAAATAAAAACAATGTTTTGTTTAAAAGGAAATGTAAACGTTAGTTTAAACAAGACTTAAACACTTAAAGTGATGATTTACTCTTAGCTAAAGTTCATACTTTGTCATTAACAAAACTTAGCAAAGATCGTAAAATATAAATAACGTTTTTAGGCGATATTTGTATTAACAATCTCCCCCTTTTGTTGATGACAAAACATAAACTTTATTTATAAGTAAGTCACTAGTTTTAGTGTTAAGTCTTATAAAGTTAGTATAAAAACTTGTTTTTGCAAAGATGAGGTAAAAAAAAATGAAACAAGTTTATATATAAATTCTCCCCCTTTTTGTCGAAACAAAAAGAAGAGTAGCGAAGCGGAAGTAAGCACTTGCTCCCCCTTGGACGATACTCCCCTTAAATGGAGTGCCAAGAGAGGAGACATGGATTTTGAACCTACAAGAAAAAGGTTAGTTGTTGCACAAGACAAGTCATGAAAGCATTTCATATCTAAAATACAACTAAGAGTTGTGAAGTGGAATAACGCAACACTCATGCTCCCCCTTGAATATTGCTCCCCTAAATGGAGTATCAAGGAAGGAAAACATGGATAATGATCCTACAAAAAGAAAGGTTAGTTCCTAAAATACAAGAGATATATGCAAACCTTGTAGTAGAATGAAATACATTTCATGTAGAATTTTGACTCTTAAAAAGTCAAAGACAGGAAATTAGGACGACATTATCCTACTTCTTAAAAATAAAGAAAAACCAAAAATAAACTAAGAACATAAAATGCTACAAGGAAATCATCATTTTCCTTAATGAGAAACATTTTCCAAAAACAAGGCTAAGGTTGTTTAAGGATGAAAATATGTGTTGAGGGTTGTAGCGGGCTTTATTTTGAATGTTGTGGAGGTGACACGGTTTTGGTTTAAATGGTGAAACATTTTCCAAAAGAAACGATTTTGTTTCATTTTGGAGACTCTAAACTTGAGGTGGTGTTGGTGCTTTAAGCTTGGTTTGTTGGTTTTAATAAGAAATATTTTCCAAAAGAAACGGTTTTGTTTCATTTTGGAGACTCTAAACTTGAGACTATCCAAAATGTGGTTTAGGATAAACCTCATTTTATTGGATAGGGTAAAACAACAATGGTTTTGGGTGATGATACTCTTGTTGTGGTGGTTGGTTGTGGTCGAAAGACTCATTTTGGTTAAGCAATGACCTTGGTTATTCATTTGTGAAAGGTGGTGGTTTTGTTGGTCTTGGTGAAAGATCATTGAGATGCTTCTATTTTCTTATACGAAGAAAATAGAGATTCAAATTGTTGGGAAGGTTCTTGTGGTTGTTGTCGTTGAACAAAGTAATGGAAGCTTGGTTATCCGGAAGGATTACTATGAAGGTTTTTGTAAATGGGGTGAAACACAAATGATTGTAGGTGTGTATGACCTTGATTATTTGAAAAAAAATAGGGTCTAGCATTGGTAAGCCAAAATCTCAAGCAATGACGGTGGATGAGGTGCATCATCCAATGACTCATTTGATTGAAATATTGGTTGTTGTTGGGTTTCCGTTTTGGCAATGGTGTCAAAAAGTGACAAATGATGGAGGGCTTGATGGTTTAGGTGATAGGTTTTCAAAAGTTTCCAATAGTGGATGTGGTAATGTTGGTGGTGTATGGAAAAGTTCCATTGGTGTAAGTGTTGGTGATCGATGGTTGAAAAGGTTTTTGATGGTTGAAAAGTGTATATGTTTGTATTGCCATGTTTGGGAGAGGATGTTGGAGTAGCAAGATTGAGGAAATCTTAAATAGTGGTCATGTTGATGTTGCAAGATATTGAATATGATGTTGAGGTAGTAAGGTTAAGGAAGTTTTGGATAGGTGAAGAAATGTCAAGTGATGAGCTTGATTTGATGGTTTTGTTGAAGCAACAAGGTTTTAGCACTAATCCTAGTGGTTTTAGCTTGATGATTCGGATGAGGTGTTTGATTAAGTCATCTCAAATCTTTGGTTTGCAAGAGTTTTGAGATTGAGAGAAGTAATGGTGTTGGTGTGAGTTTTGGGGTATTCTAAAGTGATCAAACTTGAAAAGAATTGTGGGAAGGAGTGTTTGGATTTGATGTTCTACCATTCAAAGATTGAGGTATCAAATGATTTTCATGAACTTGTCACATCATTTGATGTCAATCCAATGGAATAGGGTGGAGTGAAAGACCAACATATGCACTCAATGCTTTGTGATTATGGGATGTGATTTGGTTGAAAATGTTCCAATGGTTTGAAGGATCCTTTAAAAGGGTTCCTTGGGTTAGTTATGTTTGAATTTGAATTTTTGGCGGGAAGTGACTTCCTAATTGTTTTAGTGAGTGAGAGTTGTCATAGTATGATTATTGGAGGTAAGGGAAGATGTTTCTCACTAAAGAAAATGATTTGACACTTTACAAGTTTTCAACTTAAGAAAAATGACAAAAATTTTCTGCAAGTGACTGGCGAAACCCTGAGATAACACAGGTGGAACCCTCCTGAGGGTTCCGGCTGGTCCGTTGGGCCATTTCTGGATTGCCCAGAAAATACACTGGCGGAACCCATTTTTTGGTGCCGCCAGATCCGCCAGACCTGAAAAACTTGGTAGTCCGCATTTTTGACCCTCGAGACGATTTTTAAATTTTTTGAAAACTTCTAAAAACAAAAATATAATTCATATCTGGTTAGAAAATGCAAAAATTGGACTTGTAAGGATGCATACAATTGGACTTTGACCGGGGGCTAGCGAATTTCACTATACTTAGTGAAATTATCATAAACATGAAAATTTGACAACTGATGAGGCGAAAAATGATCCGTTTTTAGGGGGTCATTTAAGCCCGAATCCGACTTTATTTGATCAAATATTGCCCTAAATCGTTCCTTTTGTGATTTTAGGTGTTTGGAGAGTGAATTCTGGAAAAGAGGCTATTTTGGACGTTTTTGGAGCATAAAGTGAAGAAAACGACAAAGTACCAAAAATCCAAGCTGAAAATACAAGGTGACGGCGTCAAGACCAAACGCTTGACGGCGTCAGACATGAAGAATTAAATATCGAAGGTGGTGACGGCGTCAGATGAACTGGTGACGGCGTCAAAGTGGCCAAGAATAATTTACCGTGGGTGGTGACGGCGTCACATAGGCCGTCATAAGTGGATCAAGGCCGTCCGAGGAAGTTTATGGCGGCGAGGTGACGGCGTCAGAATTAACTCTTGACGCCGTCAGAACGATTTTCCTATATATAGTTTTCTAGTTTTTTCATAAAAAAGAGAGAAGTTTTGGTGAAACCCTAAAGACGATTTTGGTGCCTCTTTCACAGGTTTTTCAAGGGTTCCAAACCCTTGAGACCTTGCATTGTAATTGAGATAAGTGTACTTTCAATTCAATCAATATGTCTATGTGTTGGTTGTTTATCTCTTGTTCTTGTCTCAATTCCACTATGCTAGGCTAGATCTCTCTTGTGTTTGCTTAGATCTAATGAAACCTAGATGTTGATTATGTGTTGATTACTTGTCTATTCTTGTTTTGAATGAATGATTTATATGTTAGGCTTAAGAAAACTGGCAGATCTCCAAATGGTAACATGCTTGAACGTCTTAAGAAACATGAACCGAGGCGTACTAGGTCTTTATTGGTTGTATTTAATGCATGAGCCACTGTTTACAATCCCTATAGTTGTGCTGGGTCATGGTGTAGGAGGAGATAAGAGCTCATAGAGTTGGGGAGTTATGTATGCCACCCCACGAATGGTATTAAGGAATACAACCCGTCATTCATACAAGTGTAACAAGTAATTAACATGTAAAAGATATCTAGGGAGTAATGAAGTCTAAGTAAACACAATTTCTCCAATTACTGCTCACAACCTTAGTTTAATTAGTTTAATTTCATTTTTATTATTTTATTTTAATTATATAATAGCTTTGGGTTAGTTGAATAGCAACTAATTCCGCCCACTCTTCCAAAACCCGAGATTTTAATTGCTTTCATAAAAATATAAAAATACAAAGATAATCATCTCTCACCTCTAGAACTATTAATTAGGTTTTCTAATCCTAGCGACACTATTCCTAAGCTGAACGATCAATCCCCCGGTACTTGTCACTATACTATACTACAACGATCAGGTACACTGCCTGGTGGGGGTTGTAAGCCTCGCGAGATCCCTCGAGAGGTAAAGCAAGGTGCGATTCCCACGCATCAACAACATGCCAAATGTTGTCTTCCAGCATCATTGTTAGTTCCTACAAGTTCCAAATAGTACTAAATATCTTACCAACACACAAATACATAACACGTAATGTTTAAACGACCAAATTGTTCAAATAGCACCTAGTGCCAAACACTCCTACACACCCGCTCTCATAGACGATCAATATTCTTCTTGAGCTTTCCAAGAAATCTCTCGATGTTTTTGAACATCCCCTTTGTTTGCTTGAACTCTGCCGACTCATTTGGAATATCCGAAAGTTGGAAAATGTATTCTAGAGGTGGGAGCCTAGAGTTGGGCAAAGCATAAAGTTGGAAAATGTTTACCTTGGGCTTTATAGATTCTCCTATCACTTAGTGGGACAAAAGCGTGTGGAATGAGAGAGTAGTCTAGGTGAAGATCTCTAGGAGTTGATGGAATGGGAGAGATGAACCTAAAGAGACGGGTCAAGAGCATTCCATACGGCAAAGACGTTGTGCCTTGCACGGGAATGTTGGTCATTCTCTTGGTCATGTAGTAGTCAAGGTTGAAGGGTTGCCTAACGGACAAGGAGTAGAGCATGTAGCAAAGACAAAAATTGATGTGATCCCGGTTTCCTATGGTGCTAATTACATTGGCTCTAAGGAGTTCTTCCCATTTCTTGAATTGGGGCTTGAGTTCATTGAATTCCATTCCATATGGGTCCTTGATGACCTCATTTCCGGTTCTAGTTCTCCTAGTGTTGGTGGTCCTAATGAAGAGGTGGTCACGAAGTTCATCTTTGGACACAATAGGGGTATCATAGGGATGGATGCGGTCAAAGAGTGTATCAAGAGTTGAGAGGGGGTGCAAGTCGGAGTAGATGCAAGTACCATGGTTTGGGACACCTAGGATTTGAGCAAACTCCTCGAGAGTGAAGGAGTATTGATGACTACTAGCCCTAAAGTTAATAGACATGCGACCATACTCATCCTTGGAGAGGGTGACGGATGCATAGAATTCTAAAATGAACCTAGAACAAATAGGCTCGTCGATTTCTAAGAGACACTCAAGTTGATTGTGGCAAGTTCCGTGTAGAGGTTTGCACCTTCTAAGAAGGATGGATCAATGGTTCTACCCTTATGGACATATCGTTTTTCTAAGGCTTTGAAAACAACGATTTGAGTTTGAGTAAGACCTTTGCTTTTGTGGTGTTTGGGTAGGTACTTGATGGTGTCCTTGTGGTCGTAGTGAATTAGAGGAGGCATTATGATTCCTAGAAAATCAAAATTTCACATTTTAGTCTATGTGAACGACTATTGTAATGTGTATGTTCTAGTGTGTGCCTATATGAAGACAATGTGGAGGTGCGGTTAACTTGACTCATTTTGATGCTTAAAAACGTTTTATAATGCAAGTGATGTTTCAATGACGTTTTTCATTTGTTTTAACAATGTGGTGAACGGTGGTAAAGTATGGTTGACGACCGAGAGTGGATATGTGAAATGAGGTGGTGATTGCTTGACAACACTTGAAGCTTGGATATCTTCTTTGTGTTCTTCACTTGCTAGAAAGTGGAAGAGACGCATTTCATAATGAAATTCACTTGACTTTTGACGACATAGACAAATATGTTAATGAGAATATGGATATGACAATTGCGCTTTGTTTCAAAGAGTGACACAAGGGTGAACATAGGTTTATGTATCATGAAAGGTGGTTTAATCTTAATAGGTTAGGTTATAGTGGGGATGACACACTTGTTTGGTTACATTGTGGAATCTTCTTGTGAAGATGACTAGGTGGAGTTATTGGTGAAGATGATATTGAGTCTTGGTTTCTTTGAGGGCTTGGAAATGGTGGATGACTCGATATTGATAGGACAAAGGATAACTCGGTTTCTCATTTCACATTGGTTGTTTGAGGTTTGAGTGATGAAAGGTTATGAGGAATATGCTTGAAGATTTGCTCATTTTGTGAATCTTATGGGCTGATGGTAAGTTGGAGTAGTGAGTAAAGAGGTGTTTGGTTTTGAAATTAAAAATAAAACATCCTGTAGATTTGGCGGACCATGCGGAACCAAAGGGAGGGTTCCGCCCGTATGGTCTGAGGGTACCGTAGGAGCTGCAGGAAAAATTCAAAAGGAATTGTCTTGATTTTTGTGGCTTTATCCTAATGTTCAAAACTAAGGTTTTAGGTCTTATGAGTCTTTGACTAAGCTTAGGGATGATGAATGCTTCTCATTCAAGAGGTTTTGTGAAAACGTTGATAGAATGGTTAACGTAGAAGACTTTCTTTGTTAAGACGTTCCTCAATGAACAATCTTACCAAGGCGATGATGATGGATCACAATATGTCTATTAAGACCATAATGGATTGAATTGTTTCCGAAGTCTATGATTCCTTTGTTGAAGGGATAACAATGTTGATAAAATAATTCCGTTGTAGACGCGTATTTGCTTGTTCAAGCGGAGCTTGTTGATGTGTTTCTCCATCCGAAACTAATTTAAGAACCTTATGTGTTTTGAAGAATCATTGGGTAAGTAAGTATAAAAGTGCAAGTACCACTTGTGCTTTTCTTATCAACTTATTACCGACATAATTCCATTTGGCATACACTATGGTTTCTATTCACGTTCTTTTGGGATACCATAATCCTAGTTGTGTAGCACCTCATGATGTATCCAAACAAGCTCAACTAAAGAGTTGTTTAAGGATCTTCTTTAACGCGAGCACATAAATAAATGCTAAACATAATGTTGGATCTAATTGTTATGAGAACAAGTAGTCTTCCGAACATTTCTCTATGTTTAGTTTTACCTACGGATTTACTAATCTCATTCTTGATAAGTCATCAATAACTTAACCGTTGAGAACAAGAGAGTAATTAGGAATGTCTTTGAGTTAAAATCCCTTGCTTTTGGAGCTTGCTTTTATTATCAAAAAGACTTTCAAACATTGATACTTATAATCACATGATTACTTCGAAACATATATTTTGTTTCACTAGTTGTTTTACTCTAAATTCCAAAAATTGTTTTTGTTGAATTTGTTTAGACACAACTATGACCTATAAATCACTTTTTATAACTTATGTCAATTTTGCTTGATTCAATGTTTGACTCAAGGTGAGAAGATGTTATTTTGTGTTTTTATTCTTAATGTTTTACACAACATACTTGTCTTGCCATCATTGGACTTTCAACTAAGTCATCATCTACCAAAGATGATATCTTAGAAGGAAGAGATTACTCATTAAATGTTATATTCAACGACTCCTCGACTCTTTGGGTTTTCTTACTTAAGAAACTATGAACTCAATTTGTTTTGAAAAAGTCCAAGAGGTACAACATCATGAGACTAAGTGTCACATTTGATGTGTAAATTCTAGATGTTGAAAACTCATTTTCTTCCACATATCCTAATGTATGCTAATGTGATATATTTCACCTTGTGTGTTTTATGTGAGATTATCATAAAGGAGTGATTGAAGAAAAACACAATTTAAGACTCAAAGTATGGTGTTTGAGAATGTTGTTTAACAAAGGTTTGTTTTGCAAGCATCACAAAAGTGTTAGACATTTTAACACTTAGGAAATTCTTAGTTAGCTTACTTGTAAGCAAGAGTTGAGTGAGACTCACTCAAAAGTTTCTCGTGTTTATCTCTTGATGGTTAAAGAACCAAAGCACCTTATATCTCCTACTAGTACTAATGACGAAATTCCTTGTTACATAGAATCTAATCTTAGTTATTACTAATAGCAAGTAAACACTTTTAGAGTATTACTAATAGCACATATTCCAACACATAATGCTAGAAACAAGAGACAATCATAGTTGAGTTGAAGTAATGCGTACCTTTTAAATTGCATAGAGATGCTATCAAGAGGATAAACACTACGCGTAAAAACTTGGTTTGATGACACACTTTGAAACTCAATTACTCATGTATCTAAGAAGGTTAGATAATCATATAAAAGCATAGAGCATGATAATCTTAAACTTTTTATCATGAGTTTCTATTAGAGATTGAATTATCTTAAATCTCTCTTCTATGTTAGACAAATTTTACTTGTTTTGTTTTACTAGTTGATGGTGCTTTTGAGTTAAATCCTAATCCGGTTTTATCTTTAAACAACCTTTGACTCCTCAACAATCTTTCAAGAGATTTTGAGCTTTCATCAAATTTAACTAATAATTTTCCTTTCTCATTTTGCTTTTTAATCTTATGTTTGTAATCTAGACATAATTTATATTCTAGATCAATTTCAACACAACTCTCAATTCTAGACATTTTATCTTCTAACAAGATTTCCTTTTCAAAGATATTCTTAAAAGATTTTAAAAACTCATTCTTGAAGATAGTTTTTAGGTCCATGTTGCATAAACGTTTAGACTCATTTTTTGTATAGAAAACTCTAGGATAAGTTTATCAATGCAAAAGTGTTTGGTTTCAAAATGTACCTTGCTTGATGTTTTATCTAGTTGAGAATCACAAACCGGATGGTTGGCTTCATCTTCATCCGTGTTATTCCATGAATCGCAAGCAAGTCCACTAAGAGCTCAACATGAGTAATCATCTTCACTTACACCTTCATTTAAAACATTTAAACTAGTAGCACATGTATTCATCTCAACTAAATGTCTATCTATTAATATTTCTAAGACTTCTAATTCATATGTGAGATCAAATTGATCATCTTTGACTTGACATATTTCTTGATGAAGGTTTAACATATTTTTCCAAATATCATTAGCCGTTTGACAAAAATACATTCTTTCATATTCGGTACTAAAGCTTTATAAATCATTGTTTTAGCTTTAGTATTTTTATCAAGTTTAAGATAGTTATCTTGGTTTTCAAAAACTTGTTTTCTTTGGTTTGAAATCACCAAAAGAAATAATATGCCAAAGATCTTGATCAATTGATTTCACATAGTTTTCAAAATTACTTTTCCATTCAAGTAAGTTTTCTTTTTCAAATAGCGGTGGGTTTTGAATAGGTTGCCCTTCTTTGAGATTTTCAAAATCCACGGATCGATCCAAGTTTTAAAATACATTCTATTTTAAAGATCTTGAGTAACGTAGCTCCTGATGCCAATTGTGGAAAACTAGAAGGGGGGTTGAATAGTTTACCGCTTTTAAAATCCTTTTTAACTTGAATATCTTTAAAAACTTTTACGTTTGCTTAAAGATATAAACACAATGTTATATGTTTGATTCTTTGAAAAGCTTTTCATGTGAATAACAATTCTAACTTTACTAGTTTCATACTTTGAAAAGCTTTGCTTGTGATGATCCTAACTTTACTTGTTTAGTTCTTTGAAAAGCTTTACTTGTGTTTGAAGATATAAACACATCTTTACTTGTTTAGTTCTTTGAAAAGCTTTATATGTAACTAGCAATTCTAACTAAAGAACAACATGTAATAAGCAAAGATAAAGAAAGAAACGATCAAACCACAACACGATTGTTTATCGTGGTTCGGATACAAGGACTCTTTTTCCTTGCCCTACATCCACGCCCCGAGTTTCCAACTCGAGAGTTATAAGAACTAATCAACAAGCTCCTTTCACCGGCGGAGAAAACCTTTACAACGTCGCTTACACTTTTACCGACACTAAGCTAGATGTCGAGTTCTTTTACACGGGTACAACCACTCCCATCGTCGCTTACACTTTTACCGACACTAAGCTAGATGTCGAATTCTTTACCAATGGTACAACCACTCCCGTTAGTTCTTTTACAAGAGTACAACAACTCCCGACACACTACGTATTTTGAGGCCTAAAATACTAACCAATCACTTCTACATACATGACACAAATGAAGTATAAACTACCAAAGCTTATACATGACCAAGCTACCAAGACTTGCAACTTTATAGTTGAAGCTTGTAACTTCTTGAATGATCTTGTGAAGTCCCTTGCTACATAAGAGAATCACACAAATCAAAATGTTACTGAGTTAGTTGAGAGAGTATGTGAAAATATGTCCTAAAGGGGTGACTCAAAACTAACAAATGGTTTGGTATTTATAGCAAACCATCTTGCAGGTCTGGCGGATCAGGCGGAACCCTCATATGGGTTCCGCCCGTGTAACCCAGGGTACCGTCAGGGCTGCAGTTGGTTTTTGCAATAAATCTCCCAAACCAAATAAGGTCACATCTCATTACACCTAGTCAAACACAAGTCTTGCAAGCAAACATATGGTTAGTCAAGCACACTTTCTTACCATAAATGAATATTGACAAAGCTTGCCCTAAATGTGATGTGACATTACTATTTTAAGAAATAAATATGATGTGACAAGACACTTTCTAATTTAAGAAATAAAAACAATGTTTTGTTTAAAAGGAAATGTAAACATTAGTTTAAACAAGACTTAAACACTTAAAATGATGATTTACTCTTAGCTAAAGTTCATACTTTGTCATTAACAAAACTTAGCAAAGATCGTAAAATATAAATAACGTTTTTAGGCGATATTTGTATTAACAATTCCTAATGATGTCTTTCTTTCATTGATTGATACAGATAAATAGGTCGAGCATTGTGAAGCAACGACCATTCGTGGAAGCTCGCAAATTTACGTATCATCATTTGGCGTTATTTGTAGGACACGAATATAATCCTTGCTAACTCTTTAAGCCAGTGTATTATGACGGAAGAAAACCCTTTCACCATACCTTGATACTCTTGGGGAAGAACCTAGTGGGTCTGACCCTAAGGAACCACCAACAGGCATAAACATTTCTCACCCTACTATCAAAAATCATACACCCGACCATACTCCCAAAAATGCATTTGAAGACGCTTTCGGGGACCCAGTGATGCAGTTTGTGGTCCAAAATTTTGAGCAGATCAACGTTATGTATTCGGCATTTTCTTCGAAAAGGAAAGAAGCTAACCCTACGTTAAACTTTAACAATGATGACCATCCTGTCATCGAGCCATGGCAAACAAACCCCAGGGGATTGCTAAAAAAAACGCCAGAAGAAATCGTCCTCTCAAGCAAACCATCGGAGAATAAAACTCTAACCGATAACTTGAATGGTTTACCTAAGCAAAATCTTGTAACCAACTTTGCTTCCTATAATGAACCATTCACATTTAAAGAAACTGAGAAGAACGTACACGATTTGGTGGCATCTCCTTTCACGTCAAGGGTAAGAGATTATGACATGCTAGATGGACTCAAGTTTCTTACGAACTTGAAGACATACGATGATATGTCAGACCAGATGATCATCACATGATATTCATAGTGACCATGGACGTCCATAAACTCCCGGAGCCGGCATGGTGTTGTTTATTTCACATAACTCTATGCGGGGTGGCCAGGTTTTGGTATGATAACTTATCGCTAGGAAGTATAAATAGTTTCCATGAGCTAAGAGACAGATTTTGAGCTAACTTCCTGCAACAAAGGAGATTCCCAAAAACTCAGACTGAAATACTTGGGATTCGACAACGCTCAGATGAGTCAGTGAGGGATTACTTGGGAAGGTTTGGAAAAGAGACATTGCATATGACGGATCGGTCAAATGGAATGATGACCGGGGCGTTCATCAGTACGTTACACTCGGGTAGGTTCTTTAAAGACCTCATTGCACGACCACCCGCGTTGATGGAAGACGTTCACACAGGCACATAATTTCATACGAGCCGATGAAGCGAACACAGAAAATCGGCTTCGAGATTCCGAGTGGAGTAGTAGTGACAATAGACACGGTGTAAACCACAAAGATCCTACGAGGAGACAAAAGGAAAGGTTTGTCTCTCGCCCCAACAATAGACCTAGCGACCGTTCCAAAAACCATAAACCCTTTTTTATGCACCTAATCAAATCACCAGCAGAAATATATGCTACATCAGAAGGAAAAGCATTTCTTAGGCCCCCGCCACAAATGTTCACACCTGACCACCGTAGAGATCGCCAAAATCTTGTGACTTTCATAATGATCATGGACATGACATAAATGATTATGTCAACTTACGGAAGGAAATTGAGGCATGTGTCAGAAATGTCGACTAAGCCATCTCGCAAAAGGAGCAAAAACCCATAATAGTAACCAAACTCCCAGTTCATTTCCACCATCAGGCAAAGGGAAAACTGATAAGGATTTATTTGATACGTTTTTAGGGAGTCATTTAAGCCCTAAATCTTGTTTTGATGGTCAAATATTACCTCAAATCGTTTCTTTTGTCATTTTAGGTACTTAGAACATGAATTCTAGAAAATAGAGCATTTTGGAGCTTTTCGGACATTTTTATGCTTAAGAATGAAGAAAACAAGAAAAGTCAAGAAAGTCAAGTTTTTACACCTGACGGCGTCACGCTTTGGAGCTAACGCCGTCACGTACAAAATCCTCAAGGTCAAGATAACACCTGACGGCGTCAGGTACAAAATCCTCAAGGTCGTCAGGCGTAATGTTAAAGAGAGACGGCCCAGAACCTTTACAACTAGACGGCGTCAGATATCTTTTGGGCAATACGAAACCCTAAGACACGGCGACCTGATGGCGTCAGAAGCTATAACCTGACGCCGTCAGACTTGTATATCTATATATATATTTTTCGATTTCTCATTCATTAAGGGTGGAACTTTTTAGCAACAAACCCTAGACGAATTTCACAACAACTTTAGGGTTTTCAAACCCTCTTTCTTTCATGTTCAATTAAAGATAAGTTTTTCTTTTAATCATTCAATATGTTTATGTGTTGTTTAATTAATCATTTATCTTTTCTTTTCTTTAACATGCTAGCTTAGATTTATTAGTGTTTGCTTAGATCTAATGAAACCTAGTTGTTGATTATTGATTGTTGAGTTGTTATTGATTGTTTGGTTGATTGACTGGCGTTAGGCTTAAGAAAGCTGGCTAAATCTCCTATACGGTAACTAGCTTGAACGTCTTAAGAAACATAATCGGATGTGTACTACGGTTTTATTGATTGTATTTAATGCATGATAGACTATTAATGAGGCTATGTTAGGATACTAAACGTGTCGACATACGATGAGATAGAAAATCATAGGGTTGGGGAAGGTTGTACACACCCCCATGAATGGTATTAAGGAATACAATCCTTTCATCCAAACAATTATAACAAATCAATAAATCAATATGAGATAACTAGGGAGTAGTGAAATCTGAGTAAACACATTTTCTCATCATAAGAAGTTCACCAATTTACTTTTCTTGTTATTTTATTTTATTTTGTTAATTAGTAGCTTTTGGGTTAGTTGACTAGCAGCTATTCCGCCCAATCTTCCAAAACCCGAGATTTTATTTGCTTTCATAAAAAATATAAAAATACAAAAAAAAAATCATCTCTCACCTCTAGACCTAGTTCAAGTAGTTTTCAATCCTAACGAAACTATTCCACTAGAGAACGATCAATCCACCGGTACTTGCCACTCACTATGCTACACCGATCATGTACACTGCCTGGAGGATTGCAAGCTTCTCAAAATCCCTTGAGAAGTAAAACTTTTGCTAGTTTTGTAATCCCACATCAAAGTTTTTGGCGCCGCTGCCGGGGAATAGTTATTATTTAGGTTGAACTTTATTTTTATTAAGTCTACTCATTAGATTCTTTTCTAGTGAGATTATTATTATTATTATTATTATTATTATTATTATTATTTAGTTTTGAGGGATTTTTCTTGATTTTTGCCTTCTAAAATTAGAAATCAAACTTGTGTTTTATATAGTTTAGGATTATTATTATTATTATTATTATTATTATTATTATTATTATTATTATTATTATTATTATTATTATTATTATTAAGGTTTTTTTTAATCTTTTTTGAATTACAATTACGTTGAGATCCAACTAAACAAAGTGACAGAATACATCAATTACAATTCCAACACATTATAATTACAACACATTCTGCGAACCAAACGCACCAAGGAACTTCTTAAGAAAGAATCTTTGTAATGAAGTATCACAACAACGTATGTAATCAACCATTCAAACACTCTGTTTTTAGACATGAAGTTGCTAAAGTTTATATGTAATTCCTACTAGTAGTTGTTAGTCACATAGTTAATATATGACAAACATTAAAATTGAATCGTCCTGTGAAAAATTATCCCCGCGCTAGAAGAGCCCGCAGCGATAAAGAAGAGCCAATATGTGATAAAGTTAGTCAAAAGTTGTCGGCAATCATTATTGCTGGCCACCACTATTATAATTATATACAATAGTGGTGGCCAACGGTAATGATGGCCAACAACTTTTGACCAACTTTATCATACGCGGGCTCTTCTTTTATCACTGTGGGCTCTTCTAGCGCAGGGACAAATTTTCACGGGACGATTCAATTTTAATGATTGTAGACAATAATCATCCCACCTTGTGGGTGTTGACATGTTGTACATAGTTGGTGTAATGCACTAAATTGTGTCAAGAGTTTGTGTCTTGTGCCAAGAATTATTAATAATGATAAATAAGACATGGGCACCGGAATGCACTAACGGTATTATCTTGGAAGGTTTCAAATTGTGTGTCTGTATTAGTTTCGAAAAATGTTACTTATGCTAAATAGCATATATATGCATAGCCAGTCTTGAGTCGCTAACAAATCATGCCATAAATACTTAGTGGGTGTTGGTTTATCAAGGGAATCACTATAGGTATCAAAAAATGTATGAGCTTTGTAAACCCACCACTCTTGTTGGGTTTAGCTTATCTTTAGTTTTATGGGTTTCATACCCATATTTCAAAATAAAACCCAACAACCAAACAAGGAATGATAACCATTCATCATTCCCATACCCATAAACCAAACACACCCTTAAAGCTTCACAACCTGCCACTCAAGTTCCAGCCTACTAATTACATCTGCAAATTTTTTGACATAGTTTTATGATCTGAACTTTTTACATATATACAGTATTCAAATGTATAAACAAATCATTTTCAACAATATTAGTGTTCATGATCCCATACAAAAATTAAGCAGTTTTTGCTGAAAATACATCCTGCAACAAGACAACTAGGATTTTCTCATTTCCATCAACTGATGTATACAAGCATCGATATAATCATCACTCTTATTCTTATCTCCAAACAATCCTTTCATTTTACTTACATTTGTCCTCAAGTGCTCCCCTTCTTCACTCACCATTGCTAGTTTTATTGACTTGGCCACCGAGTCACTCGTAAATGACCCATCTTTCTCGTTTCTAGGAATCTCGACTCCCAATTTCTTTCCACTCAATAACCTCACATTCAAACCTTGGTCGTTCATAACAGGAAAGAATATCAAAACACGACCAAAGGTGAGTCCTTCAATGGCCGAGTTCCAACCACAATGTGTCAAGAAACCACCGATAGACGAGTGACTCAGCATCCTAACTTGTGGGACCCACCCGACGTAAACCATCCCACGTCCCTTGACACTTTCAAGAAACCCGTTTGGAAAGTGAATCGACTCGATGATTGACTTTCTTATTGCCCAAAAGAAAGGCAAACCCGAACGCTCTAACCCTAGAGCCAACTCAGTGAGCTCGACTTGACTCAGAACTGCCTCACTTCCAAGTGCAACGTAAACAACCGAGTTCACCTCTTGTTTATCTAACCAGTTTTTAACGAAATCCATATTTTCATAATCATCAAGCTCGTCATTTTCTAGCGTAGGGGGTAAAACGCCAATTGGGATAACGGGTTTTTGATAAAGCTCACAAACAAGGTCGAACCACTCAGGTTCCAACTCATAAATCGTTCTGAATAAAACCAAATCACAACGTTCTATCGAGGCTAGAAACCTTACTGTATCCGACACGCCTGACTCATTCCCAACCGCACCTTCAGTGTACTTTGTTACTTCATGAAGGCGATAAATTATATCTGACTCAAACGGGACCCATTCAGGCACCCGACAAAAATCCTCTGCCGTTGACCTTGTACCTTTGTCATTCGTTAGCTGTGATGTGGGTCCAAGAAAAGCCTGTGTTGCAGCAGTAAAAAGACAAAAGTAAGCAGTAGAAATACCAAGTTTTGATGCAATTGGAGGTAGCCAATGTGATGGATAGTCAATGATTATCCAGTCAACTCTTGGTGTTGATGACTCCAGAAAAGTTAACAGTGGTGATTCCAGTAGATCAAATGCTATTTTTAGAAACTGTGCTTTTTGGTAAGGTATATCCATGGATGACTCTGCATGTTCTGGCAGACTTTCCACTTTGGGAAAGGGTATAGGGACCAGTTTGAAAATATTGGAAAGTTTAGGGGGTATTTTTGGAATTCTTTCAAGATTTCTTGGAGTGGAAATGTATGAGATTCTATGGCCTTTTTGTGCTAAGATTTTGGAAAGGTGAAAGAAAGGTATCAGATGGCCCATGGCTAACCATGGGAACATCACTATGTGAAGAGATTTTTCATCACTTTTCTCCATGGCTCAAAAAGCTCATCAATAGAGGAATTAGAAGGTTAAGGAAGATGGAAATGACATATTATAATAGAAGCTTTAAGGTATACTCCTTTACAAACAAACATATAACAAGTGGAGGAACAAACAGCCATGTTTGACTAAAATGAATTAAAAAAATAAATATACAAGATAAGATAAATTATTGCTGATGAAGATTGATATATTTACCTGGTCAGATTTATTTAACTTATTTCTTTAAAGTAGGAGAGTCTTTCTCCTTGTAAACATGCAAATGAGTGGTTACCATTATTCAAGTCAAGAAAAGCATAAATAAACTTACTGGAGATAAGGCAATTTTACCACTTTTCATGAAAGTCTTTTTTAACTCATTTGAATAGATTTTGGTAACACTTTGCTAACATGAACCAAAAAACCGCAACAAATACATTAATATGCATTTTGAGCTACACAAGGTGAAAAGCCAAATCCTGGTTCACAGAACGTTCATATATTTAGAAGAATGCATGAAGTTAAAAACAAATCCTGTTATGAGAAGAATGCGTAAACATATAACTTGAGGTTGCAACTTTGACCAATTTACTTATGACCGGGTTGATCTGGATTGTGTTTTATCTCAAACGGAGTATATAAAATTAGCTAAAAGGGGTCGGGTCAAATGTGCTGAACCGGTTAAAAGTAGCTCAAAATCTTGGTGCACATCACCTCCTAAGTTGTTTTGAGAAAAAAAAATTATATGTTAGTACTTAGTAGTGAATAATAATCTTTAGGTAATCATAACTAATGAATACTACATTAAGTATACGAAATATCCTGAATAGAAAGAAAGAACGTTAGCGGGTCAATCTAACCTCATCCGTCGTTCTGTCCATTTTGCCACTTCTACATAAACAGAAGCGTAAACAAATACAATTTCGTTAATTGCTTATGACTTTTAATCAATAACAAATATAAACTAAGAAAGGATATCTGTACATAAATTTGCAAATTCAACCTCAAGATCCAATAGAAACCCGGGTATTGAATCATGCTAGAAACTGACTGGAAAAGCATTCGCTATCTCTTGCAGAAAAGAAAATGCCCATTTTCAAACTAGTCATTCAAGTACTTAAGTGCTTCATTTACCCGTACACAATCACAAAATAATCTTATAGTTCTCTAATATACTGCTCCATTAATCAATTTTCTCCTCAACATCTCTTCAAACACAGCAAGTGCTTTGTAAACATCTTTATGGTTCCATTCAACATGATGGCATAAGTCATTACATTAGTTTTCCCATCATTTAACTGCCAGGAAAAGGAAGGTTTACGACGATATGCAATAATTTGCGATTTGAACGATGCTTTACCATAATATTTACTAAAATAAGGCAACAGGAGGATTGTACTTTAGGCAAGGGCAGTCTTGGTATATTTAAAATTCGAGCATCTTCATTGAAAACAAGCACTTTGTAAGCACCTTGTGAAAGTTGAATTTTAAAAAATAACTGTAGAACATATATAACTAATAACTGTATAACACAGATGACTTGAAGGAAACGCAAAAAGAAAGAAAAACAATGAAAATTCACTACTTGCTCCGTCAGCTTAATGTAATAAGGGATAGATTAATTCTTGATGGTAAAGATGGTTTGAACTATAGTAACAGCAAACAACACGATTCCAGCAAGTAGAGCAATGGCGTTCCATGGACTACTGAAATATGTACGTCGCAGTCGAGCTATGTTTCTGGGCCAGTAACCCATGTAGTACATGTCGAGTTGTACCCACTGTGGGCGGTAATAGAATTCTTTAAGATAAATTTCTTTGCATATGCCATTAATTAACTTTGCAGCCTCTTCATTTGAACCCAAGTTGTTAATCACAACTTTTGATTCTACCAACTTGGCAACGTCGTCTTGTGTATCCACTAGCATATCTATGGCATGAGCATATGATGTAAAGGAATAATCAACTTGAGTTGATGTCTGCTCATATGCAATAAAGTTCCTGATAACTAACTCAGTGTCGTCGTCAATATACAGCTGTGGCATACTAAGAGTAGGCTTCCCCCACGGCAAGTATAAGCATGTACGAGATGGTTCATATTTAATATCCATTGCCCATTTACTATCTTCGTTAGGCTTAAAATTCACCCCAGCCCTTATCAATTCCACAGCCGAGTGGACTGTTGAACGTCCTAAAAAACTTGATGGCTTAGTAGACGGAAACTGGTATGATCTATGAAAAAGCCCAAGAATATGATCGTGAGTTGCATCAGTGCCATCAGTTCTAATATTTAGGTGTTCATTAAAGGGATTAATGTAAGGTTGAATCTCACGGAGCATGTTTGTAAGAGAGGCTGTTGGTGTAGATTCTAAAATACTGCAATCAAAGATTTCTTGAAGAATAAAGAAAGGGATCTGGTTTTCTAGGAGCATCAAGTCAACAACAATATATGTGACAAGCAACCTGTCTTTTAACAATGATTTCTTTTCAAGGAATTCAAGGATGAAACAACAATCTGTAACGATCATTGTGACGAGTTCAATGTCAGTATAGGACTTCATCCCCGCATAACATTCCTTGATTCTGTCAATTGAAGCATTCACTTTCTCCACACATGTTGTCAATGTTTTCTCTGGCGAGGAACTTACACGAGACATTAGATCATACAAATATATTTCCTTCTGCCCTTCAAATTCTTGAACATTTTGATCATTTCTGTGTAGAGGTCCGATAGAAACCACCCGAGGGTTGAACGAACTTGGGCTAAGTTCTCGGAGGACACTAGGAACCATGCATATAGATGGTCGAATTTGTCTGGAGCGACTTTGTCCTCTTTCTAGAGAATCAAGAAGAATTTGGACGGAGTCTCGAATGTTAGGGACATCTCCAAGTTCCACATCGACATTTGTCATTGTAGACTTCAGTCGAATTAATGTGCTATGAAATAGAGGATAATTTTAAACGTTAATATAGTAAAATTTGCTAACTGGAATATGCATGATCAGATTACCAAGCTAGAGTTCGTTTGGAAGAGGACTTAACAAAGTCTTCCTTTATTTTTCTGAAAAGTCGAGTCAATTTTGTTGGATGGGAAAGATGTCATTTATTTTCGTGTCCCACCATAAAATTCAATTGTGATGTGCATTTATAATACATAACGTGTTTTTAATTTATAATAAACGAAAATACTCATCTATACTTGACAAAAAGACATAAAGGGCAATTGAACCTATCCTTTTGTAGTATGCTTGACAAAAAGACATACGCTCTCTCTTATTCATCAAAACATAAATATCTTTGATCCAAATTAAGTATAAAATACAGTAACGAAATATATAAATTTATAAATTATATAAATAACTCAGCATTTTATGCTTTTTAATTGAGCTTGATTTTGGTATACAATCGTAAATTAATCATAACATATCTGACTCAAACGAGACCCATTTGGACACCCGCCAATTGTCCTCAGCCGTTGATCTCGTGACTGTCATTTGATAGCTGTGATGTATGTCCAAGAGAAGCCTTGCAGCAGTAAAAAGACTAAAGTAAGTAGTGGAAATACCAAGCTTTGACAGTAGTCAAAGATATTCCATCAACTCTAGGTGTTGTTGATTAAAGAAAAGTCAACAAAGGTGATTCCCATAAATCAAATGCTGTTTTTAGAAACTGTGCTTTTTGATCAGGTAAATCCATGGATGACTCTGCAAGTTCAGGTAAACTTTCCACTTTTGGAAAGGGCAGAGGGACTATTTTGAAAGTATGGAATAGTTTAGAGAGTGCATTGGGAATTCTTTCAAGATTTCTTGGAGTGGAAATGTATGAATAAGATTTTGGAGAAGTGCAAGAAAGGTATGGATAGCCCATGGCAAACCATGGGTATATCACTATGAGAAGAGACTTCAAAAAAGTAAACCCGGGTGCAACAAGATGGCTCAGTGGCCAACTCGTACAGTTTATGATAGAAGCTTAAGATGTTCATCCCCTTGGAAGATAATCTTTTTCTAGCCAACATATGAAAAGCGGACCAAGCAGCCGTGTTTGACAAAAGTCAAAAATGAAACAAAAATAAAATATAAAAATGAAACAACAGAAAAGAAACAAAAAAGAATAGGAAAATGATGGGGAGACCTAAATATATGCCTAAACTTATGTGGCATGATCATGTTGGTTTGTGAAAAAGTGGGTCCCTTGGCTGCCCCCAACACGATGATGCCACACAGGTTTAGGCATAAATTTAGGCACATTTTTTAGGCCTCCCAATCACCTCTCAAAAGAATATACGGAGTACTACAAAAAATAATAATAATAAAATAAAAAAGCGATGAATTATTACTCATGACGAATTAATATATTTTCCTTTCTTTTAAGATCAGAACGGTAGAAGCAACCTTATATATTTAAATTTATTTTATAATTTACGAGTTTATTCATTTACCTGATCAGATTTTTTTACTTGATGTCTATACAGGAGGCGCGTCTTTCTCCCTGTAAATATGTAACAGGACGCTCATGTGCTTAATTGAAAAGGTCGAGAAAAACGTAAATAATAATAATAATAATAATAATAATAATAATAATAATAATAATAATAATAATAATAATAATAATAATAATAATAATAATAATAATAATAATAATAATAATAATAATAATAATAATAAAATAAAATTAAAAAAAAAAAAAAAAAAAAAATCAGATTTACAGATAAGGCATTTTTACCATATGTTAATAAAAGTATTTTTAACTCATTTGAATGAAGTTTCATTAATTAATAAAACTGAACTGTTTAAGCAGATAGCTCTAAGGAAATTGTTAACATGAACCAGAAAATCACAAAGAAGAAATTATTTTGCGAATTGAGCTAGGAGGCCAGTCCAAAACACAAATCCCTTTTTGGTGATCCTTTCTAGCTCCAAGGGTAATCAAATAAACATGTCGAATATATAACCAGAGTCGCAACTTTGATCAATCTACTTTTGAACAGGTTGATCTGGGATTGTCTTATATCTCAAACGGGTTAATAAAAGTAGCTAAAAATTATAGGGTATTGAGCCGAAAGGGTTGAAAGTCGTTGGAAGTCTATAGTAATAGTATTCTATTTGTAATCATAACAAACAAATATATTAAAGTATAAGGGAAAAAAAAAGGATATTGGGTCAATCTAATCTAACCTGTACTTTTCAACCAGCACTAAAATGACCCGTTTTGACCAGTTACACAGGCCGGCCATCTTGCTACCTCTATATATAACTGAAGTGAAAAACAATACCATTGCGTTACTCCTTTATAACTGTAAGTTTCAATCAATAAAAAAGATATAAACTACAAACTGGTATCTGTACCTAAATTTGCAAATTCAACCTCAAGATCCAATAGAAACACGGTATTCATCCATGCTAAAAACTGACTGGAAAAGCACTCGCCATCTCTTGCAGAAATAAAAATGCCCATTTTCAATGGAGTCATTGAAGTACTTAAGTGCTTCATTTACACGTCCACAATCACATAATAATCTTATAATTCTCTCGTATACTGCTCCATTAGCCATTTTCCTATTCAACATCTCTTTAAACACCACAACTGCTTTTGACACATCATTATCGATACAATATCCGTTCAACATGATCATATAAGTGGTTACATTAGGTCTCCCATATTTACCTTCATCTAACCGCCATTTTTCAAAAAATAACTCCGCTTTAGCCGCATTACTTTCTTTCCAATAACTATCTAATATAGAGTTACAAACATCCGAACTATTAACAAAATCGTTAACCGTTTTAATCTCGTTAAACAACCTAAAAGCATCATCACCTTTACCCTTCTCACATAGCCCCATAATAACATGCCTACCTATTTCATCAACACGAACCAACCCTTTTTTCCTTTGATTTTTGAAAAACTTCATAGCATCTTCATCCCTACCTGCTCGAAAAAGTGCTTTTATAAACGAACCATAAACACAAATCTCAGGCAATATCCTACCACTCAACATCTTCTTCAACAAAACCTCAGCCTCATCAAGCTTCCCGGCATTACACAAAGTACGGAAATAACATTCATACACCATGATTTCCGGCACAACACCTTCACACTTCAACTGAAAAATTGCTCGTCTCCCCTCCTTCAACACCACCTCCCCCTCTCTAGCTCCTCTCGTAGGCACCCGTTTCAGCATCTTCTTAAACAACTTATTTGCTTCACGATCTTTCCCCGCTTTACAAAGCCCATAAAGAAAACTCCCATACACACATATATCAACCACAAAACCATTCTTCACCAATTTCCTCAACACCAAATCCGCATCATCAAAAACCCCGTTTCGACAAAAACACTGGAACAATGAAAAATACGTCCAATCGTCAACAACCATACCCTTGCCCCACATCACCTCCACAACCCTTTTCGCCAAAAACCCTTCATTCAAATTACACAAACCAACACACAAAACAGCATAACATTTTCCCTCCAAAAAATCCACACCACCACCATTCATAACCACCCTATCATAAACAACCTTAATTTCCTCAAATGACCCATTTTTGCAAACCAAAACCACATATTTATGAAAAAAATCAAATCTTTTCACAGACCCATAAATCTCTTGCCACACATTTTCAACATCACTAACACTACCATCCTTAACAACATAATTAAACACTAAACTATATAAAAATACATCATTAACCAACTTTCTTGATTTCAAATATGAAATAATGTTTTTTGTTCTACTAAGCTTGTTGAGTTGAGATAAAAAGTCTATTATTATTAAAGAATTAGACGGATTTAAGAGATGGGTTTTGGTTAAAAGTGAGTCTAGTGTGGTTAGTGAAGTGGGGTTTTGTGGGGTTTTGGAAATGAGTTTGATTTGTGTGATGATCGTTTGTAAGTGTGTCAAATGTGGTGATGGTGGGAAGGTGGTGGACGTGAGGGTGGCAAAGGGTCGCCACCGGATAAATGATGGTGAGGGTGATGATGGTTTGTAGAGCTTCATCAAGGGATGGCAATTGGGCTACGTAATTGAAAATATATATATGTTAAAAATAATCAAAAATATAAAGAATTAACTTATAAAATGTTTTAAAAAGCAGAAATTGTATATAGTTAGATTAGTTAAATGTCAATAAACATCACATGTAATATGATGTATTTCGAAAACTTTAAATTTATAATTTTATTCTCAACCGTTTTTTTAATACATAAAATACATGGGTAAAGCATACCCTCGTTTATAGTAAAAATTTAGGTAAGAACAGATCATCCCAATGAATTTGTAGCAATTAACAGATTGTTTATCAAGAACAAAGCCAAATGATTGTCACATATCAAATAGCCTAAACGTGTATAAAGCAAAGTAAAGTACCACACATAACATGATAGATAAATATATTGTAAAACTTTATATAAACTAAATCATACAATTTGTGAATAACGGGTAATTATCACAACAAGCATATCTACCAATAATAACATGGAATCCTTTCGGCCTATATACTACATCATCACGAGTGCATTAAGAAGGGTTTATATCAAATATGCATACATATGAATTCCTCCTAACCCGGTCGGTCAACATAAGGAATAGTCTTAAACACTATTTCACTTGGTTTGTTTATCAATTTACCACACAATTTCCACAAGCATGATATTGACTCATGATTCAAAACTAATCAAGCAACTAACCCTTACGACCTATGATAGTTGCAACAATCAATCAAAAGATAAACAAGATCCAAGCAAAAGCAATATCGAATTCAATATATATGCACAAGTCATACTAATATCATCCAAATAAGCGAGAATCAACCATATCATAACCAATCAATAACCAATATAACAAACATATAAAACTCATCAACATATTCAATATTATTTGTAAAGAAATGTACCAAATCCGTTTATGTGAGTATACGAATACAAAGAGCCAAAAACCAATATTTCAACTACCACAAGCACTAGTCCAACAACCTAAGTATCCATGATCAACCAACAACCTATGCTACTGAATATACCCGAGAGACTATTACGTTCACCTCTGCAAATCCGAAACGTGTCACCAAATGGAGTGTTTGGTAACAAGGTTAATGGTAGAGACCCGAGAGGATTTCATGTGAATCCTCCAAGTATTGTGTTTAGGTTTTGTAAAAGTGATGAATGGTGATCTATAAATGGTGTTGGACCTCTTAGAATTCGTGGTTAGGGAGGATGGTGATGGTAGTGGTGGCTCGATGGTGATACAGGGGTGTTTGGACCATTGGATACAATGATCCTCACCAATCTTCCTCTTCTCCAATTGATATATGTGTTAGTGTATGATATCCCTGCGTTTTGGTAGTTTATATAGGCTTTAGGAACACTTGGGAACCAAGTTGGAGGGCATATGATCAGTCATAGAGTAAATGAGAGCCAAATAAATGTTGTTGATGCTGATCAAACAAGAAGTATGGCGGTTTTCTTAGAAAAACCGCTGGTTTCGTGGGTCTGGAGCCTTTGACACAAAAATGAAAGTTGTAGCTCTGTCTCTTAGCTTCGCATAGCCGCTTGAATTAACTAAATCGGAGTTCGTATGCTCAACTTATGGCCAAAACAGTGGAAGTGTGTCGGGAGATCATTAACTTGAGTTTGTTTATTCGTTTAAGCTATATATCTTCGTGTTTTCTTCCGATTCTTCCACGACACATACCATGAACCTACAATAGCATATATAATCTATTAAGTATCAAAAGTTCATATAATTGATCAATATATAAGCCTAAAAGCACATATAACTCGCATAGAAATATATATAAAATGAGCGTTATCATAATATAAAAATAAACTGCATCGAATGTGTGTATAGGGACAAAATATTGATAGAAGAATATGTAGTTAGTGCTTAACATTTTAAAAGTATTTGATCCCCTAAATATCACATTACATACAAATATACTTCAAGTATAATACTTGTCAATACTCATTAACATATACATATACAAGTACATGTAGTATTAATATACATATAATTTATATATGCTTAAATATTAAAAATTCGGGGTCGGAGATTTATGTTATCCCCATCCCCAGTTTTATAATTCGAGGATTCCCCGTTTCCATCCCCGGTCAACTCGAAGATTTTCCAGTCAAATCGGATTTGGAGATCGGATCCTTGTCGGGTATGGGTTTTTTTTGTCATCACTCATAACACCGTTAACACCAAATTTTTATGTCACCTCCGCACCACTTTAGCATTCAAACTTCTAACACCAACACACCAAAATACCCCCTCACATAGGGCTGTGAATAAGCCAAAATTTTATCAAGCAACTTGAGCTCGAGCTTGAACTTGCCTCGATCGAGTCGAGCCCGAGCCCAAGCCCGATAAACTAGCTCGAAACACATAACGAGCCCAACTCGAGCTTTCAATAGTTCAAGCTCGAGCTTTTATCAAGCTTTTCGAACCTTCATGTATATATTTTTTTTTTATTAGACATATTTATATATACAACCTAAATGTTGTGAATATTGGTATAATAGTTAAATATTTATCGTAGAATGACTTTTTAAGCCCTAATGCTTCAATGTTTTGTATAAGTTCTTTGCTAGTGAGTTCATCGTGTATTTTATAACTTTATTGATGAGTTTCACTATCGAATACAATATTCATGTATAAATTCGAGCTTTTTGAGCCTAGCTCAAGCTTGGATGATTAAATCTCATCGGGCTATCAAGCCGAGCTCGAGCCTACTTTATGCTTTTCGAGCCGAGCTCAAGCCCTGTTAAGCCCGAGCTTGGCTTGGCTTGATTACATCCCTACCCCCACTCATAACATGTTATAACACCCTTTTGGGGACCCACTATTTTTATTTTTCTTTTTTATTTTTTCAAAAAAACTAATTTTTCACTCATTAAATAAAAATACAAAAAACATTTTTATAAAAGTTACAAAATTAAAATCACAAAAAAAAAATCAATAAACTTATTGCTCAGCCTAATCCTACTATTACTCCAACAGCCCCCTAACACATTTTTTAAACTTTAATTTTATTAAAAAATAAATAAATTGCATCTTCCTCAACACCTTGTACACACACTCACACGCAACCACCCTTCACACACCAAACACAAATACAAAAGGGCTCAACGTGCGTTGATACACAAACGCAACACCCAACGGCGTTGGTTTTTGCCCATGTCTGGTGTGGTAACGCAGGCAAAACCTGAGCCACGTCGGCATAAGGTCGAGCCTATCGTTACCATACCTAGAGCTCTTAAGGTGATGTTGTTTTTTTTTTGTAATATAGCTATCCAATTTTAAAACCAGTGTTTTCAGAGGTTTATGAAAAATAACTTTTTAGGGTAAATTACAATGTTTGTCCTTGTGTTTCTAAAATTTTCACTCCCAACCACTCTCAATATTAATTACAAATTATGTCGTTGTTGTGCACATTTTGTTACACTCCTCGTCCTTTTGGCTAACGAGTGTTATTTTTTCCCGTTAGTGGCCCTCATGTACGTTTCAGGTGAGGGTATTTATGTCCTTTCCTTGTTCTCGCCTAACCATTTGCAATTCACAATCCCAAGAGGGACGAAATTTGAAATCCATAGTTTTCTTATATATTTACTGTCATGCATTATAGTCAAACACATAATATCAACACGATAATAATAATAAATAATAATAATAAAAAAATAACCCCCCTCCACACACACATACACACACTCTTAAGAAGTAAGAGCATCTACAATGCATCAAGTTTTAAAGACTTGATGCATTTAATGCAAATCTCATTTAATAACCAAGACTTCTATGAAAGACTTGATGTTTACCAAGCTTTTGCAAAAAGCTTTTTAAAAAACTAGTCATGCAATGCAAAAAAACTATATCAAATAGTTTTTTGTAATACTAAAAAATCTTTATTTGGTTTTCCCATTGTACAGCTCTAAGAACACTCACTGGATAAGATAGTCATTTGTGGTTGTGGTAAGCAAGCTAGCATTCGAACATCTTTGACGGATTAAAACCTTGGTCGAAGGTTTTACTATTGCGCAACTATGGTAAGGCTTCATTTTATCTTTCTTGTCTTTATGTTCTAGAGATCCAACTATGACTTCATAGGATTCGTTGACCCACCAATGTGCCACCGTGTGTCAAACCTCGGCTTTTGAAGGCTAGGAATGAGCTTGAGGAGGATCTTGCTAAGCAATGTATGATGGTTAGAAAGCTGAAGAAGTACCTTATATGGTCCTGGATTTTGATCTTTGTTGTGTTTAAGTATCTCTAGTTTGGTTAGGATCAATAGGTCTTGTTGGTTACGATCAACGAATAAGGGTCAATCCCACATCTCAGCCCAAACGTGCATACCCAAAACACCTACAAAGCTTAAAACCTACAACCTAGCATAAGAATGACATGCCATACTTATGCAAAATAAAAAGGAAAACCAATCTAATTTGACCGCGAAAATGAATGACATAAGCATTAGCGTACGCCATTTGAGCACTAGTCAAACCACAATCATCAAAGTCGTCATCATCCTAAGGGTTTCAATCATAAGTATCCTCCTTCCAGTGCTCATATAAGCTCTTCTTACCAGCTCCAGTACCACTTATATGACCATCAAATGCCATGTAACTAGAAGTTTCATTGTGAACCTCCAAAACTTTATCATCATCACTGTCACTTTCAAAGGTTGCGCTTCCAATACCATCCTTATTCGTCCCTTTTCTTATTGTTCATTTCAAAAACATTATCTTCGTTTATAAGAGCATCAAATGAGTTCTTTAAAGAGACAAGATTAATATCGTTCGTACATGTGTTTTACCTAATTGCATGAGACTTGCTAGATGTATCCGTATTACCTATTTTATTTCGATGCCAAAACCTCAACTGAAGCAGACTCCTTGGAGCTACTTAGTTGCAATGTGGAAGCCACATCATCTCCCATAATGGGTTTACTGAGGGACGACAATAGAAGTTAGGCTTAGGTTTATTCAACTGGATCCCATCAATATGATCAGCTTTAGACACTTGCTTACCTTTCCCATTTTTACTTGTGACTTCTAAAAACCCATCATCATTGACAACATTCTGCTCCATGACCCTAACCTTCTTAGGGCACAGATCATCAATATGATCAAATATCTTATAAGAATCACATCGAGGAGGTTGCCACTCATATTCAACGCCAATAGTTTCGATAGAATGTCCGACCCATTTGGAAATGGGATAGCCATGATAACAGATTCCATAAGTGCCTTAGTAGCCGAAACCTCAATAAGACCCCCGGATATACATTAAGACATACAGGACTCGTGTAAGCATAGATCATTATGGGTCGGCCAATTTGAGTAGTAATTAAAATAAGACTAACTTCTGAAAATGCAACAATAGGGACATTATGGAGTTTTACCCAAACAGGAGCCGTTGTTATTTCGTCCTTTTTAAGTTTTGTATTAGGAGTCCAAATGCTTAAGATAATTGGAACCAAATGAATCAGCAATGGGCCATTTTCAAGAATTTCTTTCATACCCTCCTTAGTAGAAAATTGGAAGAAAAAGAAGCCATTTTTCAATATATCTCGTTCAAAACCAAAATTCGCCCAAGGGTTTTTAACATAATTCTCAACAATAGGAAAAGCAAGTCATTTCCCAATAAAGTACCCATACAAGATATTACCAAATCGATCACGAAACTCATTAACAGCTTCCAAAGGGATACAAATCTGCACCATCAACACTCTCCCCCATTACGCAATTCAGAAATTTGTATTATCTTTTTGGGAGTGTTTTCTTTAAACATAGAAGCATATGAGGTAGACTTAATACCTTCATTAATTGACTTAGCTTGATCAATATACACGCCCTCCACCAGATACGTCACAACCTCATCAGTAGGTTTTTCCAACACCGAAGCTCCACTAAGCTACTCATTACTCGCTTCCTTATTTATAACACTATCTACAATTGTCCCGCCCACTACAAGAAAAAATGGTATTTGAGAGGGTGGAAAACCATGCCAAATACTCAAAAACTCAAAAAATGCTATTTGGCACGGCTTTGGCACACTTTTGGCTATGTCCTAAATATGAGGGTGCCAAATACATTTGGGTTAGGTTGAAATCGTGCTAAATAGTATTTGGCACATTTCATGGGATTGTTTAACTTTGTGGTGCCATGACTCCATGAGTGAGGTATTTAGCACGACTGACAATCTTCTGTTCCAAATTGGCATTCGTCACACTTCATTTGTTTCCTTTGTCTTATACGTAGGAGTGCTTGGCCTTCTTTTCCAAATGAATTTCATAATGCAAGCAAATTAGTTGGACTCCATTTCTTTTTCTTTTTCTTTGTCGCTTATGCCAAGAGTAGTCAGCAGGTCACATGGGATTGTCTTGCATCAAACAACAACAAATGTACCCTATTTATTAAAATATTGGAGATTGAGTCCATGTGCCTTATTTACCATTTTTAGCCATCAAATAACAATTCATTCAATTACTGGAAGAACTAGTAGGATAGTGGGATAGGCTATTTTATTTTCTTCATTGGGCTTTCATTTATTTTACTTGGGCCTGAAGTTATCATTGGAAAAACAAATTCTTACTTACAGCAATGTCAAAAAAAAAAAAGGCGAAATACCAAACTTGACACAAAAAATAAATATCACTAAATGTAAATTCCAAATTTAATAAAAACTTAAATATATATATACACATTTACAAATTTTTTTAAAATTTAAATAATAATTGTTTTTTACAAAAAAAAAATAAACTACTCACAACTTGTAAAACCACACTTGAAAACTAACATAGCACAAAAATTATACAACATAATCGAAGTGAACACAAAAAAGACCGCCCCGCAGCAACGCGCGGGCAAATATATGCTTGTTATCTTAACTACATTATAATGCATTTAGGTCATTCCTAAAAAGAAAGACTTAAAAAAATAAGATCAAAAACATTTTTTTAATTGGAAGGATTTCAAACTAACACACACACACATATATATATATACTAGCTTAGAGACCCGTTGACACCGAGTAATTTTTTAAAGAAATAGGTCAAATGAGATGATAAGAAAAGTAATAACGTAAACTTGTTCCATTTAAATTATGAAAGAAAGAATGAGACAATGCGTCAATTATTCGATAAGCAATTTAGTTCGTTACAATTATACTAACAAACGTCCAAGCTTGGGGTCTCCAAAATTGATTGTCTTGAGTAGCAAAAGAAGTGTGTGAGCGCCTATCGATTTACAACCCAATGTCCATGTGCACACCTAATAGTCCATATATGACGTGTGTATTTTACATACCTTTTGAAGTTTTGATCATAGACCTTCAAGTACTTCTCTATACACGACATTTGTTGTAGTTTTGGAGACATTACCATCCTAATCACAAACGGCTCAAAAGCATAATAGTAATACTCCCTCCGTCCCAAAATTATTGTCCAGTTTGAATTTTCAAAGTCAAACTGGTTCAACTTTGACTATAAATATATATTTTTTTATTATATAATACTTGATGAAAAATTATTCCATTTAAAAGTACACTTAAAACTCAATCCATTTATATATTTTGCATCAAATAATATATAATACCCACAAAAATATTTAATGTCAAAGTTGAAGAAGAAAGACTAAAAAAGTCAATAGTGGACAATAAATTTGGGACGGAGGGAGTAGTAATAGTATTCACTTTTAGTAAGTGAAGGGATTACTTGGTCATTGCTAATATCGTTTTACTTGACACCAAATATGTAGTCTGTTTCAAGTGATCTCTTCATTGTGTCACCTTCAAAAGCATAAAATCTCCTATAAACCTTATTAAAAAGATTTTTTAAACCAAACACTTATAAGAAATTGTCTGCACAAAAAAAACACTTCGGAGAAACTAACAGTTTAAGAGATTATACTATTTATACATATGCACAAATCTAAAACATACATTAAAAAAAGAGCCTTGGTTTATTTTAAAACCTTGGCAGGTGAAAAGAGTACTTTTAAAAGATTGCTGAACTAAAATCTTGTAAAATGGGTCAAAAGGGTCAAAAGCGATCCAAAGTGTATTTTTTTGGTTCATACCACTTCCCAATTTTTCTGCATTCAAATAGATAAACCTCAATATAGAAGTACTGTAGTACTACAATGGTTATAAAAAAATCACTATTGCTTATCTTGATCTAAATATGGCCCAAAACACTTAATTTGGATATCAACACATTTGCTATAGAATGAACTATTAAACTTCACTAAATAATACATATTCACATACGTCTTGACAACAACCAATACAATAAACCCACACAGGGACATAGATTCAACACCCAACACTAACAGTATTTGCACCACTAAGAGTCTTCATCGAGCGTTAATCACAATACTTATTAAACTTCCTGTTTTCCCTGCTGCATTGGAGAATAATAGGAAGTTAAATATCTTGAAGTTTTTCATGCTTCATGTGTTTGGGCACTCATAAACCACCATAGCGACTAACAAACGTACCACACATTTTAAGGAAGATAAGGAGCCATTAGTGAATCTTCCTTGTGGCCACGGTGAATAACACCAAGACCAGCTATTGCGCTCAATTTTAGCCCAGTTTGTGGCCCTGCTAAGCCAATCTTGAAAAGAAAAAAAGTACAATATCCAAACACCCCCTTATCCTGGTACCGAGACTCATTCCAGGTTTTAATTAATTATAAGATATATACTCTGAGATACATGCATACCTTTATTAGAAAGGTTTGCACCTGATAAGCAAGTTCGTGGCCCTCTCTTAGTATATGACAATTCATTTATCCCTATCCTCTTCTTCATACCTGCTAAGAGAGCATGTAGTACCATTAAGTAATTAACCCAAACAAAAGGCTTTATATATACTCACTGTCATATGTAGTCCGATACAACTAACGAAACCCATCAAACCAAACTTCTGCATATAACCACTTAATTTATTATACCCGTCAATTCAATAAATAGCAATGATGCATGTGCTAACATTTTCCTCAATAATGGTCTGAGTTAACACGCATACTAAATATGTTTTCTTTGTTATTTGTTGAAGTAAGTTTTGTTGAAAATACAACAAAGTTATCAAAGAAAGCGTTAAAATTTATCTTCTGACTATTGTATATACGCAGAACAAACACAAAACTGAAACAAAATTTTCCCAAAACAAAAAAATGGAAGCCACCACAGAGACATATATCGAAACCGAACTTCAGTAGAATATGGAAAACTAAAAGCATGAAAGATCTCTAACGATAAGGGATTGCCTTGCCTTACCATCAATTTCAATGATAAGACAAGTATTAGCTTATATAAAAAAATTGATAGTAAGGAATCAAGGGGACTGAAACCAAAGAAAAACCCATTCCTAACCGAGTTAAACCCAAGAGTTGCAGAAGTATGAAAGGATATACCTCAAATGCACCATTGCAACTTCACTTTAATTGATTCGTCTTGAGCCTGGGAATGACAACTGACAGAAACGACATTCTTTGGCGATCCTTTGCATTTAACCTGCATTTAAAATGACTTCCCTTCAAGGAGACGTGGAGCAAATAACAAAAATGTCTTTACCTTAATAGCCACACTAACTTGGAAAATGTATAAAACAAACCAATCAAGATACCACGCTTAAGAATATTAGAAAGTTAAGCTTGAACGCACATGAGCATCAATTAAAGATTAGCATTGATGAGGCAATAGACTCGAAGTGACTCATTAGTTTTCCAACATATTTGATAGTTTTTTGAAGTATAGATCATGGTTGAAAACCTTCTCAGCCTGCAAGTAATATCCAACATTTATGCATTAGTACCGGTTCAGAAACCATGACAAAAATGGGTCGATTTAGATGATCTATTCTTTAGCGTGTTAAATAGGCATACTAATATAGTTTAGCACAAAAAGGAAATATATTAGAAGTTGCAGAAGCTATATTTGTTATGTACTATACATTATAAATCATTTAAGCACATAACATTCAACAATTTCCTCCTTCATAGACTGAAATCAATATTACTAAGCTTGAAAAATATCATAATTATCCAAATGGTAATTGTGGTCGTAGCATTGTGGTGATAAACGACATACAATTCTTATCCAATTAAAAGACCAATCATATTCCATTGTTTTTTTAGTACCATGTTGAAGGTTCTCAAACACAACAAAAAGAATATAGTACAGTTACATGATACATTTTTCATACAACTAAACTAAATTAATAGAAAGCTTACTTGATGAAGCCCCCTGCCATAGGACTTTCTTGTAGAAATAGTTTCTTTTTTGCTAATAGTAGTATTTCGTGTATATCTTTTAAGAATCCACTTAGCTTCCTTTTTCACATGTGCATACAGAATAACAGCACTGGTTCAGAAACCATGACAAACATGGGTCGATTCAGGCGACCTATTCTTTAGCAGGTCAAATAGCCATAGTAATTCTATATATGGAAGATTACAAACACATGATTAAAACTTCTATTGATTTTGGACTTTTGATTCACAAATAGAATTACCAGGATTTACCATGTAGAGTTGTAAAAACTATGCGTGATGTTTCAAAATAATTGGCTCACCAGAGAAGTTACAGAAGGATATATTAATACTCAGCATATCACAACTTTAACAAAATAAGCAAATCCAAACACTATTTCCAGAAGCGCTTATTTGTAAGCAATTTATAACTTATAAGTACTTAAGCTTCCAACATCAACCATTTCAATATTCACCATGTACATTTAGTAAAAAAATAAATAAATTCTGAAGCACAAAGTATAAAACATATTTGCAAGTTCATACCTCAAGCTTTAAAAGTTCCTTTAATTTTATGAGGCATCCGAATTTCTATTTTATAAGGCATCAGCTTTTCTAAGGCTCGTGTTGACATAGTCGGTCACCTTTTTTCTCATCCCGTTTGTAGGTTTTCAGTTTCTAAAGTTCGGTTCGCTAAAGTTGCCAAAACACATAAGTACTTTAGGTCTCCAAATTTTGAATGTCTTTCGTTTTCTAAGGTAACTGAAATTCTATAGCCGGTCACATCTTTTTTCGGACCTCGTTTCTAGGTCCCCGGTCTCTTAAGGTCTCATGTTGCTAAAGCTTCTAAAATGCATAAGGATTTTAGATGTCATCTTTCTATACACACAAACTATAATAGACTAACAATAACAACGATACAAATATTCATTAATGACTTTTTATTGCATTTTAAAAGTTAACTATATTCCACAAATTAAGTATAAGTCGAGTCTTGTAAATGACCACAGTTCATCTAGCTACAAATAACTTAATAAAGCAAGGGCTTTAGCCTCCGTTTTGTTTGAGACCTATAATTTTATGAGGCATCCAATTTTCTAATTTATAAGTCATCCATTTTACGAAGACCTATAGTAAGTTCGGTTTGACAAACAACCCATTTATATGCAAATTCAATAAGCAATCTAAGATAACCCTGTTGATAAGCTTTTTTAAACTTCATTTGCATAGCAAACAAATACTTGAACTAAATGATATTTCGTGACTATACTATGTAAATAGTTACCGAAAATGGTAGGTCATACCAAAACATATACTACGTATAAATTTAAAAAATGGAAGAAAAAGAAAGGCTAATGTACTTACATAGCTTCAGCCATTTACATACTGAGAAAGCTTTCCTTCACTTCTAAAACATATTAACTACAAATTTCCAGTCCCTACTACTACACCACCTTTTCCAATTCTCATATGCTTGTGGAGTGTTTGTTTAACAAAATTTGAAGCTGCATAGTAACATTAATCAATACATATTATGATGTACATATTCACATTACTTGTAACTTTTGTATGACATTAGCTTACGTAGTTTTTTTTTAGAACAGATGTTGTAAATGCAAGTGTATACTTGGGAGTTGAACTTGGTAATTTACCCGTGTAAGCAGTGGTGTTTTACTATAGGAAGAAGTTGAGATTCAACTTGTTTTCGTCTGGAGTCATAGACTGCAATATTCTTGCTCACAACCTGTTAATGTGCATGATTTAAGATGTTTGTTGATACTAAATGATCAAATATGTATAATAAATCATTGAATAAAACCTGATGGGATACTTACCAGAAGTTTTATAACATCAGATATGTTCCACCCCAAAGGAGTTGTAGACCACAACTAACTACATGATATGACAATAGTCACTAACAAAAATAAGGAGAAAATCAAATCATAACAAAAATATGGAGAAAATTGAGAACCTGGTTAGAAAAGGAAAAAAAAAATACTTGGATAGTCAATGAAGGCTGTCAATGAAGACACTGAAATACTGTGATGTTAATGGTAGTAATTGTGATTATGTATTATGTTTAATTGAAGATCTAACCCATTACCTTTGAACAAAAACCGACTTGAGCTATTAGATTATTTGATATGTTTGGTCCATGTTTTGGCTATTCTTCATCTACATCAACCATTAACAAATAAAAAAAATATTAATTAATTATCCACTCTCAAATCACAACAAACAGGAGAAGCAATAAATCAAAACAATTGAAAAATTGAAACTGAAAAAAATGACATCGAGATTACAAATATAACTAAAGAAGGAGCGTACCACTTTTTTCATTAAATTTATATGAATCTACAGGACGCTCCACTTGTTAAAAATTGGAGCGAAACATAATTAGATAGTGATTGATTGATTTTCATCCTCAAAATCAAATCACTCATCAATGAGATGATAAGAAACTGTAGACATGAACAATTAATAGACATGAACAAATAATACCTGCAAAATCGAATCAAATGAAACTGTAGACATGAACAAATAATACCTGCAAAATCGAATCGAATGATTATAATAACACGAATGAAATCAATGTAATTAAGAAAAGAAGATAAATTGATACTTACAAATGTTTAAATGCAGTGATTGCATTTAACCTGCATAATCAAAAAAGAAAATTATCATTTTTATTGAATTGAAATTAATCAAAGACAAATATATTATCAATTGTATTGAAACCCTAAACAAAAACAACGCATCAAATTAGTTTTACAACCGGATTTAAATACAAACCCTAAAAACACCGAAACGTAAGGAGGAAGAATCGGTACAAATAAAACTGAAAATTGAATGCAGCGTGTAGAGGAAGATTTGGATTTGAATTGGAGCGTGGTTATTGAATGGGAGGAATTGAAACTGATTTGCTTGGAGAGGAAGGAGAGGATTAAATGAAATTTGACTTTATAGAAATAGTGTTGTGCAGGGATGGTGTTGTACATTCGATCTAAATAAGGAAGTACACATCATAGCATTAAACGAATTTTTAATGCTCCGTGCTTAGAAGTACTTGTACAAAACCTTATTATATTAGATAAAATAGATATATATATATATATATATATATATATATATATATATATATATATATATATATATATATGGGTTAAAATAAAAAGTCCCTTATAATAAAAAGTGTAGGAATGATTCTGAGGGCGACATGTGTCACCCCCATGCCACATCATATGACACGTGTCACCCCCACCCCACCCCCCCCCCCCAAAAAAATTTCCCGCCAAAAAAAAATTTTAGGGTCAAAAAATTTTTTTTCCCCGCCAAATTTTTTACTGCATCACAGTTATACTTTTAAAAAACATATGTCTACTACGTTTTAAAATATTTGAGACAATATTAAATAAGGAATGTTTAAAATGAAAAATATTTGCTCGCTACAAACAGTCACCGGGTACCCGCCGCCGCATTGCGCGGGTACCCTTCTGGTATATAAAGAAAGATAAAGATATATAGATAGATTACATCTAATACGGAGTATTTGTTTGAGGGCTCAAATTCCGATTACATTTACAATCAAGTGGTTATGGGAATTTGTTTGACCGTTAAAATTCCAATTACAACTACAATCAAGTAGATAATTTATTATACGGAGTACTAACTTTTACTACTATTTATACGCACATCACTTTCAAATTCAAATTGCATTCACCACAAGAAACAAAATGTCTGACCACAAAAACAATTAAACAAAAACAACCATCACCTTCCAAATTCATATTCACATCAAATTCAAATTATTTTGACAACCACAAGGTACCGCTCCAAAAACAAAGTAGACGAAACAAAATGTCTGACTACATACCTTTTGAAATCCAAACTGAAATCATGAAAAAGCTTCCGATCAGATCATTGATTCAATTTAGATCCGTTTCAAAAGCATGGAAGTCCTTCATTGATAGCTTTGAATTTATCTCCGATTACCACAAATATACTCATCAACTGCATAATAATATCCTTGTAAATGATGGGGACGAATATATTTCTATTGCAGATGATGATAATTTCCCTCGTCACAAAGTTTCCCTCATTGTTCCAAAGTCCGCGGAACACCTTAAACGCCTAAGAGTTCTCGGTAGTTCACAAGGTTTGTTCTGCTTATATGGTTATAAGGAAATATCAAGTTATATGGTTATCTGGAATCCAATGATTAGGAAATGGTTTGATATTTCTCTGCCTAATGTAGAGTGGAAGATGTATCAATCTACTTTTGGTTTTGGTGTTTGTCCGCACAGTCTTGATCCTAAGATTGTTATGTTCCGCACTTATTGTTTGTCCCCATATTCTATTTCTGAAACCACTTGGCGAGCTGAGCTTTTTAGGTTATTCTCAAAAGATTGGATATCTATCTATCAATCTGCCTTCAAGGCTTTTTAAAGTATACGAAAATCAGGTATCCATAGATAGGTTTATTTATTGGCCTGCATTACTGTCTAATGTGGGTTTACCTGCTGGTTATCTTTCATATCATATTCTCCTGATTCTTTGCACATAATCTTCAAAATAATCTTCATCTTAGCAATTGCTCCAAATAATTCTTGTCTCGTGCCGTTGGTCTCGAAATTTCGTGCTCTTTCCAAATCCCGTGCTCGTTTTTGTCCATTTTGTCTTTCTTTTTGTCATTTTCTCATATCCATTACCTGCACATACACAAACATAAAAACAAGCATATATATGGCATTTGTGATACATTTTTGGTCTTTTAGGTCCGTTTTATTAGGTAAAAGGTATGTGTATTTAAACGCATACCAAAATCCCCCAGACTAAGGTATTGTCGTGTCCTCACGCAATGTCATCACATCACGCTTTTAAAAGCAAAAATTTTAAACCTCTTTTAGAAACTTTGAAAAGTAGCAAAATGTTTAAAAGATATTAAGAAATCATTAGTTCCAAAAACTCCCCGTTTGACCATTTTATTCATACATATACTCTTTTTGTATTTTTCTCATTGTGACGGTATGTTGACTTTCATTATTTATCAATAACTATTAGAATCACCGAGTAAGAAACACAACTCATAAAGAAGTGACCATACGGATAAAATTCATCATCCCTGATTTTTCACGAGTCCCCAAACCAAGCTTAAAAACGAAATCACAACTATTTACATGTTGGATGCTAACACTACCCATGGAAGCTAATTGTGTATTACTTTTTAGGGAAAATTGTCCAAAAATACATCCAACTTGCTACCTTTTACTATTGTATGCTATGAATTTTTTTTCCCTATTGTATACACGAACTTTCTTAATCTTCCTATTGTATACACGAACTTTCTTAATCTTCCTACTGTATACATAAATCTGACGTGGCATGTAGTTAATTACATAAATTTACATGAATCGTCCCTGTGGCTCAAAACAATTACACCATTCGTCCTTGAAACAATTACATAAAACGTCCCTGTAGCTCAAGAGTTAAAATATTTGCATCGTTAGTCCTCATTGAGTTAAAATATTTGCATCGTTAGTCCTCATTGACTATTGAGTTAAAATATTTGCATCGTTAGTCCTCATTGAGTTAAAATATTTGCATTGTTAGTCCTCATTGACTATTAATACGTTTTTATCCCTTTTCGTCCGTTTTTCTTACGTTTTCACGTACCACCACCCACCGCCACCACCACCGCCACCCACCGCCCACCACCTCCACCCACCACCGCCACCACCACCCACCGCCACCACCACCACCGCCCACCACCTCCACCCACCACTACCACACCCACCGCCACCTACCAACACCCACCGCTACCACCACCGACCACCGCCACCACCACCCATCGCCGCCACCACCCACCGTCACCACCACCGGCGCCACCACCACCCACCACTGCCACCACCAAGTTTTTATACATGATTTTATACGCGTGGTGGTAGCGGTGGGTGTTGGTGGGTGGCGGTGGGTAGTGGTGGTGGTGGGTAGTGGTGGTGGTGGGTAGTGGTAGGTGGCGGTGGGTAGTGGTGGCGGTGGTGGGTTGGTGGTGGTGGTGATGGTGGGTGGTGGTGATGGTGGGTGGATGCGGTGGTGATGGTGGTATTGGTGGTGACGATGGGTGGTGGTGGCGGTGGTGGGTGGTGGCAGTGGGTTTTGGTAGGTGGCGGTGAGTGGTGGTGGTGGTGGTGGGTGGAGGTGGTTGGTGGTGGTGGCGGTAGGTGGTGATGGGTGACGGAGGCGGAGGTGGAGGTGGGTGGTGGTGGCGGTAGGTGGTGGTGGCGGTGGTGGGTGGAGGTGGTGGGTGGTGGCGGTGGGTGTTGGTAGGTGGCGGTGGTGGTGGTGGGTGGCGGTAGTGGGTGGTGGTAGTGGGCGGTGGTGGTGCTGGGTGGCGGTGGTGGCCGGTGGTGGTTTGGTAGGTGGTGGTGGCAGTGGTGGGTGGAGGTGGTGGGTGGTGGCAGTGGGTGTTGGTAGGTGGCGGTGGTGGGTGGTGGTGGTGGGTGGCGGTAGTGGGCGGCAGTGGTGGTGGGTGGCGGTGGCGGGCGGTGGTGGCGGTGGTGGCGGTGGGTGGCAGTGAGGACTAACGATGCAAATATTTTAACTCAATGAGGACTAATGATGCAAATATTTAACTCAATAGTCAATGAGAACTAACGATGCAAATATTTTAACTCTTGAGCTACAGGGACCTTTTATGTAATTATTTCAAGGACGAATGGTGTAATTGTTTTGAGCCACAAGGACGATTCATGTAAATTTATGTAATTAACTTCATGCCACGTCAGATTCATGTATACAATAGGAAGATTAAGAAAGTCCGTGTATACAATAGGTAGATTAAGAAAGTTCGTGTATACAATAGGAAAAAAAAGTTTATAGCATACAATAGTAAAAGGTGGCAAGTTGGATGTATTTTTGGACAATTTTCCCTACTTTTTACTCCCATATTCCTATTTTCCTCTAAGTATTTTATTTTTGAAAGTTATGAGTTTTCCTCATTTATTGTTTTGATAGTTTTTTAGTCCGATAAAGACACCAAGTTTAAACGCTAAGTAGTTTCCAAACCTTCTCTCGAAAACCGTTGCCCACAAAAATGAGGTCCACATCAAGGTCTCTGATTTCACACGATTTAGGGGATATCCTTTTTATTTACGACTGAAACATCCCATGTTTGAGACCCGAGACGGAAGCTTTTTATTTAGATATCCATGGACTCAAATTTGGCCTTTTTAGACATTATTAAGCACATTAATTGTTCCTCTGCCTTTTTGAAGTCTGCAACAACGGGAGCGAATCGTCAAGAAATAGAAAACTTTTATGCCTTTGGATTATTATTAATTTGGTACTTCCACCTTTTGAACAACCATGACAACGGGTGTGAACCGTCATGACATAGAAGTCTTATTATGGATTCGGTTTATAATTTCAAAAATAGTCTAATTAATACTCGATTTAGAATGTAAGTTGATGTGTCGACGGCATTGCACCAAAACTTTTGTGGGACATTTTGTTCATTAAGCATTGTTCTACTCATCTCTTGAAGCGTCTGGGTTTTACACTCTACTACACCGTTAGATTGAGGAGTACAAGGTGCCTAAAAGCTATGTGTTATATCATTTTTATCACAAAAAATTCCAAATTGTATTGTCAAATTCACGACCGTGGTCCGTTCTAATTGACACAATGCAAGTTCCTAATTGGTTTTGAATTTTCTTACTAAGAATTTCAAATTGGTCAAAAGCTTCGTTTTTACTTTTCAAAATTTTTATCCAAGTATATTTTGAATAATCATCTACTATAACCAAAGTGTAAAAGTTACCTCCATAACTTTGTAAAACGGATGGACCGAACAAATCCATATGCAAAAGTTCTAGACATCTGGATGTAGACACCATGTTTTTAGCCTTATGGCTACTATGTACTTGTTTACCAATTTTGCAAGCAGCACAAAAGTGTTGGTCGTATTTCAACTTGGGTAGGTTTCTAACTAATTCTTTAGACGATAGAGATTGAATGAGTCTCATATTAGCATGACCTAAGCGTCGATGCCAAAGGGTTGAGGAATCATCTAATGAGGTGAGGCAATGTTTATCTCTAGATGTCGGATCAATTTTTATGACGTATACATTGTTCTTTAGAACCCTTTTTCCTATAGTTATTTCGTCTTTTAGTATTTTACTTTCATTTTCACTAAAAAGGACGTTATACTTTTTACGGAAAAGATGAATTATACTAAGAAGATTAAAACCTAGGTTGTCAACATGAGCGACATCATCAATAGAGAGGGAGTCATAAGAAATTGTACCTTTTCCGATGATTTTGCTTTTAAGCTTGCTACTAAAAGTAACGTTACCTCCGTCATACTCTTGATATGTTGAGAAAAGGTTTTTGTTTCCCGTCATATGTTTAAAGCAACCGATCCTTGATCCATTTATTCGGATCCAAACACACTTATGATCATACTTATTTGAAGAAAGCATTTAAGCATTTGATTCTCAATAACCCATGATTCCATTATGGTTAACCAAGGATAACCATTGCATTAATGCATAAGAAAGTCAACAAAGAGTAAAAAGGTTCTTTAACTACTCATTTCATTATATTGACTCTTACTAAAGCCATGTTTAGATTACTCTACTAGGTTTCACAAATTCAATTTGCCTTGATCTACTTATTGATGAGTTATCCGAGTGAAATCCTAATCCGGTTCTCTCTCTAAATGACTTTTGATTACTTAATAAATTTCCAAGAGATTTGGAACTTTCTTTAAATTTGGCCAATATTTTTTAATCTTTCATTTAATCTTTTAATTTCATGTTTGTAGTTTGAACATACTTTGCATTCTAGATCAATTTCAATATTACTTTCAAGTCTAGACATTTTATCTTCTAACATAATCTCTTTATCAAAATTGTTCTCAAAAGTTTTTGAAGACTTATCTTTAGAGATGGTTTTTATGTTGCAAAAATGTTTGAACTCATTTTCTAATTTTAAGAATTCCAAAATGAAATGATCATAGCAAAAGTGTTCAATTTTAGGTTGTACCTTACTTATAGATTTATCTATTTGAGTATTTGACAGTCATCACAAACCGGATAGTAGTCTTCATCTTCGTTCGTGTCACTCCATGATTCATAAATAAGTCCTTTTCGAGCTTGACACATGTATTCTTCCTCATCTATTCCTTCATTAAAAATGTTAGAACTCGTAGCACTTGTATTTATTCCAACTAAGTGTCTATTTATTAATTTTTCTAAAACAACTAGTTCATATGCAAGATTAAATTGATCATCTTTGGCTTGACAATTTTCTTGATGAAAGTTTACAAGATTTTTCCAAATTTCATAAGCCATTTGACAAAAGTATACTCTTTCATATTCAACTCTAGGCAAGGTTTTATAGATTATTATTTTAGCCTTAAGGTTTTTGTCAAATTTTCCTTTAAGATAATCATCATGATTTTCAAACTTTGTTTTTGTTGGTTTAAAATCACCAATTGAAATAATATGGCAAAGATCTTGATCAATCGATCTTACATAGCTTTCAAATTTATTTTTCCATTCAACGAAATTATTACTTTCAAATACCGGTGGTTTTTGAATAGATTGCCCTTCTTTGAGTTTATCAAAATCTATAGATCGTTCCAAGTTATAAAACACAATATATTTTCAAAACTTGAGTAACGTAGCTCTTGATGCCAATTGTGAAAACTAGAAGGGGGTTTGAATAGTTTATCGGTTTTTCGTTTAATTATCTTTGAAACTTTCACGTGTAATCGACAATTGAAACTAATAGACAATAAATAATATGCAAGATAAAGAAAGAAACGATCAAACAACAAAACGGATGTTTATAGTGGTTCGGATACAAGGACTCTTTCTCCTTGCCCTACTCCACTCCCCGAGTATCCAACTCGAGAGTTTTTCTTCACTAGTCAACAAGATCCTTTCACCGGCGGAGAAAACCTTACACACGTCGCTTATACTTTTTCTGGTACAAAGCTAAATACCGGGTTCTAGTTTGAGGTAGAACTAACCTAACGTCGCCTATACAATATTTCCGACACTAAGCTAGATGTCGAGTTCTTTCACACGAGTACAACCACTCCCTTTAGTCTAAGTATTTTAAGGACTATAATACTAACCACAACCTACTGCATGAATACAATCAAGAGATGTATAAATTGTACAAGTTTACACAATGTTAATGCTAACAAGTCTTGCAACATTGTGTTGAAACTTGTAGACTTACGTATTAACTTGTGATCTTCTTGCTACAAAAGAATCTCACACAAATGAAATGTTACTGAGTTAGATGGATGAAATGAGAGTGTATATGCAAAATATGATTGTAAGTTGTTAAGGATTTCTTGGATGTGGCTTGCTATTTATAGGGGAGAACCTCAGCCAAGCCACGGATCCGGCAGAACCCTTTTGAGGGTTCCGTCCGTGTATCCCTAGGGTTCCACCATGTCTGACAGAAAATCTTCCAAGAAATCTTTCCAAACATAACTCAAATCTAACCAAAATATTCTCAGGATCTTCCAAAGTTAACTACAAGATTGTAATGTGTAAATTTACACAAAATATATGATGTGACAAATCACTTAAGAGAATATTTGATGATGCAATGCATGATGTATATGTATATTTCTATTTTTAGAATATTTTGTAAATAAAAATAAACTTGTAAAATAAAAGTAAACTTGTAAAAAGTTTATGTAGCTACTTAGAATGTATGTAGGAGATGTTTTAAAATGTTTGAAAGCTTATGACTTAATAAGACACATTATTTAGTAAAACTTACTAAAAATCTTTTCGACACTTAACGTGTTACTAACATTATGAAATTAACTTATGAAATATGTAGCAAATGTATTGTTAACTTTGAAATAAAGTTTATGTATGAAAGACTTATGCTATATTTATGTTTTGCTAAAAATAAAGTTTACACTTTGTCGTTAACAAAATTTAGCAAAGATCGTAAAATAAATAACGTTTTCAGGCGATATTTGTATTAACATATTGTATTATGTAGTTACTTTGTATTGATGCCCAGCACATTGTACGTTTTGTAAGGCTCGACCCATTTCATGTGTGTAACCCTGTGTAACCCTATGTGTCTTCTATATATTGGCAATGAGAATCCTGTATCTTTCAAGGGAAATAAATCATTATTATGGTAATTAGAGCCTAATAACAACTTTCCCATATCTCCTCCTTCTTTTTCTCATCTACACGCTCTTCTCTTCACAGCCCCTCCAAAAACCCTACACAGCCGCGACTCTCTTCCCCCTCCAAATGACTATCGACAACACTAACCCACCACCACCTCCACCAGCAATCAACATGGAAAAACCCTTCGATGTTTCTAACATCAAAGCTCACGTCCCTCCTGTCCTGGATCTCAAATAGCTCAACTATGATGCGTGGAGTGAACTCTTCACGATTCATTGTCTGAGTTTTGGTGTCCAAGGTCTCCTTGATGGCTCGTATGCGTGCACAAGTACTAATTCTGTGGACTGGAAGAAACTCGATCCCTCACCAACACAACTTAAACTTCTCTCTACCTCTAACGCCCCACATATACACGAGCCATCCTCACAACAAACACCTAACACCCCTGCCCAACATGTAGGCAATCCACCACATCCTACAACATCACAATTTGGCCCATCTCAGCCTACAACTCATTTCACCTAACCCAATCCGCCCCATCCAACACAAGCAGACCAATCACACCATCAAGCCCAATCGAACTCTCCTCCTCCCCTCACCACTCGCTATCATCACCCAAACACCAACACATCCTCTCGTCACCCTATGGTCACACGGTCTCGCGATGGTATAACCAAACCCGTAGATCGCCTAACCCTTCATGTCGTCACAATTTCTCCAATTCCAAAAAATCACGTTCAAGCCTCTTACAACCCACATTGGCAAAATGCTATCCACGATGAATTTAGCGCATTAATTAAAAATGGCACGTGGGTTCTTGTCCCGCGTCCACCTAATGTGAATGTTATTTGATCTATGTGGCTTTTTAAACATAAGTTTCATGCAGATGGATCACTTATCAGGTACAAAGCTTGTTTGGTTGCAAATGGAAAAAGTCAACAACAAGGCATCGATTGTGATGAAACCTTTAGCCCTGTCGTCAAACCTGCTACTATTCGCACCGTGCTTAGTCTTGTTGTATCACGACAGTGGAATATTCACCAGCTTGATGTGAAGAATGCATTTCTTCATGGACACTTGACTGAGACAGTATATATGCATCAGCCACCGGGCTTTACTGATCCAGCTCACCCTGATTATGTCTGTGTTTTGCAGAAATCTTTATATGGTCTCAAACAGGCACCACGAGCATGGTTTCAGCGCTTTACTAGTTATGCTTTACGAGTTGGTTTTTAGCACAGTAAAACAGACTCGTCCTTATTTATCTATCACTGCGGTGCATATAGAACTTATTTACTACTCTATGTGGATGCTATTATTCTCACAGCTTCTTCCTTAGGATTATTATAGCATGTTATTTCATCTTTAAAGGGAGAATTTGCTATGAAAGTTCTTGGCCCACTCAACTATTTTCTTGGCATATCTGCTATATGTACCTCATCTGGTATATTCCTATCACAGTTAAAATATGCCACAGAGCTACTTGAGCGGGCCCACATGCTTAACTGTAACCCTTGCAGGACTCCCGTTGATACAGAGAAGAAGCTAAGACCTAAAGGAGCCCTTGTTGATGATCCTACTTTATATCGAAGACTTGCCGGGGGCCTTCAGTACCTCACTTTCACTAGACCAGATTTATCATATGCACTTCAACAGTTGTGTCTTTATATGCATGATCCGCGTGAGCCTCATTTAAACGCTATAAAGCATGTTCTTAGATATGTTCGTGGCACCACTGATCTAGGACTCCAGTTATATCGCTCCACCACATCTCAGCTCACTACTTATTCCGATGCTGACTGGGCTGGTTGCCCCACTACTCGCAGGTCTACATCTGGCTATTGTATATTTTTATGGGACAACCTTCTTATGTGGTCTTCCAAACGTCAAGAAACGTTGTCCCGTTCTAGTGCTAAGGTCGAATACCGAGGAGTGGTCAATGTCGTTGCAGAGACATCATGGCTTCGCAATCTGCTTCGTGAGCTTCATACTCCTCTTTATACTACTACTCTTGTCTTCTGTGACAATTTTAGTACCTTCTACATGTCAGCTAATCCCGTTCAACACCAGCGCACAAAGCATATCGAGATAGATATTCATTTTGTTCGGGAGAAGGTTTCAATTAGTCATGTACGTTTTCTTCATGTTCCTTCATGATTTCAGTATACTGATATTTTTACTAAGGGACTCCCACACTCTTTGTTTGCTGACTTTCGATCCAGATTGAGCGTCCGCATTCCTCCTGCTCAAACTGCGGGGGAGTAATAACCATTGTATATTGTATAATGTAGTTACTTTGTATTGATGCCCAGCCCATTATACGTATTGTAAGGCTCAACCCATTTCATGTGTGTAACCCTATGTATCTTCTATATATTGGCAATGAGAATCCTGTATCTTTCAAGGGAAATCAATCATTATTAAATTTGACTAAGAAATCCAATTAAAAGACTTTGGTTTTATGTTTGACTAAGGGGGTGTTTGATTGCCGCTTAGTGGAATGGGTCAACACTTAGTACTGTAGCGGTCAGAGGACAGTGTGTTTGATTGTGAAATGATTTCACCTTTGAATGCGTGAAATGTCATTGACCGATTCCATCAAATAATCTCCTTAAACCATTCAGTATTTCATGTCCCTTTTATAATTTATTTTATTATAGTGATATGTTCTACCTTTTTAAATACGAATTCACATTATTGAGTGACTGACACACATAAGACAAAATAAGTAATGATTTGCATATGTATTGATGCATGTACTACGTACAAGTTTTAACTGAATAGTTGGTTCTTGTATATTTCAAATATTTTGGTTCTTGTATTAGTGAAAGAGAAATACTACTACATCCATATAATGACTATAAAAATAATTTTCATATCAAAGATTAAAATCGTAACATTAGTCATTCAGAATGCGATTCAGAGTAGCTATCAAACAATCCAAACTAAATCATACAGAGCTTTTAAATCATTCAGAAAATAAAATCATTCAGCGCTAAATTAGTTTATTTTATCAAACAGCCATTAAGAGTAATGTAACATCCCGCCTACTCAGACCACAATATTGTCCACTTTGCCCGCAGGCTTACAGCTTTGTTTTTGTGGCCTCATTTGAAGACTTCCCGGCAGGTCACTCAAGCCAGTACTACTCTCACATGAGCACGCTTAACTGCCAGTTCCTAAGAACCCCACTCGCAGTAGACTACAAAACGTGTTGTGTCATTGTAAGGCGAATGTTATCTTATGAACCCAACATCTCTCCAGGCCACAGCCAATGTGGGATTTTCCTAGGGTGTTACAATCAAACCCCCCCCCCCTTAGGGACTCATCGTCCTTGATGAGGTTTGCCCCACCATCCTGAACGGCTCAAGAGTGGCTCTGATACCACTAGTAACATCCCGCCTACTCAGACCACAATATTGTGATCTGAGTAGGCGGGATGTTACAAGTAAACTAGAAGGGTACCCGCGCAATGCGGCGGCGGGTACCCAGTGACTATTTTTGTGACGAGCAAATGTTATTCATTTTAAAACTTTCTTATTTAGCATGTCCCAAATACTTTATAACATAGTAGATATATGTTTTTCGAAAGTAGAACGTCTAAATTATTAATAGTGTAAATAGTTAGCACTTTTATTTATCAAATTTTAGCATTTAGTTGATGGTTATAAGTTTAGTGAGTTTTTCTTATAAACAATTGTATTAAAATATATCATTATTGGAGGGGGTTACTATATGGTTTAAATGAGACTTCAATTTTTAAATTTTACATTAATTTTCTAATTTCCTTTTATAGTAATGTTTTTTGTCTTAAAATTTTAATACTTCTTTTTATAGGAAGTTCTAAATGCTTTATAATGTAGTATAGATACCCAAAATGTGATAAAATTATGTTAAGTGTGTATCCATAAATGACTCTGTTTGACTTTTCTAAGCTGATTTAGTTTCAGCAAAAATGGTTTACTTAATAGTGCATCTTGAAGGAAATTTTACCGTGTTTGACTTTTAAAAGTCAACATATACAAAAAAATAAGACTTACATTGTTCGTGTAACTAGTCACTTACGACTTACCAATAGACCCCACACCGTTTATGGATCACCTACTAGGATTGTAGATAATCTAGTTGGGTCTAACCTTTTGGTACTTAATTCTATGGGATATAAATTATAAAAGGATTTAAATTCTCTTACTAAAGTGAATTTTGTTATATTTTTTTAATTAATTGTTAATACTCAAACTGTGAACATGTGTTTTTCCATTCTTTGTTGGAGAAAGGAGAAGTTTGATGAATCCTAATTCCTCAATATATCTCTTCGTTCTCTATTGGAGAAAGTGAAATCAAAACCTAAGGATTATTTTGAGGTTATAATGGATAGATATGAATCGTTCAACATATCTTACCTCCTCGTCTAAAGGACAATGCTACTACACATGTACATAACGTATAAGAAAGTTAAATCTTTGAACAAGCGAAAGTAGCTATTCTCACATATGAATTATAACTCCATACATGTTATTATTCCAACCATACATGTATGGTCATGTTTATAAAAAGCTCGACTCGAAGCCCGGTCTTGCCAAATAGGCCTAAATGGTCCTTATATTTTCAACCAAAGCCTGGTCTGGCCTAGGCCCGGTTCGGCCTGGGCTAAGCCCAAAGCCCGCCAAAAAATATATAAGAAACATTTTTTATATATAATAATTGTATTATTATTACAAAATATATAAGAAAAGTGTAAAAAAAATCCCGGGCCAGACCATTTGGGCCGAAATAGGCATAAAATTTTGGTTAGAGCCCAAACTTTTTTAGGCCCAAGCTTTTTTAAATTACAAAAGCTTAGGCTTTTTTCTGCCCGGTCCAAGCCCGACCTAGGCCGAGCTTTGTACACCTCTAATCCATTATGTATTTATACTAAAAGAAATTACTCTTCATAAGAGCGAGGGGTATGGTGGCTGATGTGCGGATTGTGGTCTACACGAAAGTTTTACTTCTCAAGGGATCTTGAGAAGCTTACAATCCCCACCAGGCAGTGTACCTGACCGATGTAGTATAGTGAAGTGGCAAGTATCGGGGGATTGATCATTCTCCACAGGGAATAGTGTTCGTTAGGATTGAAATTAAACTAACTAGGTCTAGAGGTGAGCGATGATTCTTTTTGTATTTTTATATTTTAAAGAAAGCAAGTAAAATCTCAGGTTTTGGAATAGTGGGCGGAATTAGTTGCTAGTCAACTAACCCAAATAACTACTAATGCAATAAAAATAAAATGACAATAAAATAAAATGTAATGTGAAACTATATATGGAGAAAACGTGTTTACTTAGATTTCATTACTCCCTAGTTATCTTTTATTGATTGATAAGCTTGTTACAATTGCATGGGTGACGGGTTGCATTCCTTATTACCAATTGTGGGGCCGTATACGATCTTCCCCAACTCTATGAGCTTCTATCTCTTCCTATGGTGACACGTTAAGTATCCTTACCATCGCTTCTTTAATAGTCACTTATGCATTAAATACAACTATTAAAATCGTAGTACACATCCGATTCATGTTTCTTAAGACGTTCAAGCAAGTTACCGAATATGAGATTAGCCAGTTTTCTTATGCCTAACATCGATTAATAATCACCCAACAACAATTAGTAACCAACCATCAATCAATAATCAATAACTAGGTTTCACTACATCTAAGCAAACACAAATAAACCTAGCCTAGCATGTTTAAAGAAAGACAAGCATAAGATAAAATCAAACAACACATAGACATATTGAATGATTGATAGATTACTTATCTTCAATTAAACATGGAAGAGACAAGGGTATTGATGCGTGGAATTGCGCCCTCGCAAAAGGTTTTACCTCTCAAGGGATCTTGAGAAGCTTGCAATCCCCACCAGGCAGTGTACCTGACCGTTGTAGTATAGTATAGTGACAAGTACCGGGGGATTGATCGTTCATCTCAAAGAATAGTATTCGCTAGGGTTAAAACTCACTAAAACTAGGCCTAGAGGTGAGGGATGATTTTTTTTTTTTTTTTTTTTTTTTTTTTTTTTTTTTTTTTTGTATTTTTATACTTTAAGTGAAAGCAAGTAAAATCTCTATTTTGGAAGGAGTGGGCGGAATTAGTTGCTAATCAACTAACCCAAATAACTAAAGATGCAATCAAAATAAAATAAACTAAACTTAAACAAAATTATGGCAAAAACAATAATGAGAGAAAATGTGTTTACTTAGATTTCACTACTCCCTAGCTATCTTTTACAGGTTGATTAGTTTGTTACAATTGCATGGATGACGGGTTATATTCCTTAATACCATTCGTAGGGCCGTGTACGATCTTCCATAACTCTATAAGCTTCTACCTCTTCCTATGTCGAGCCGACTACTAGCTCCTAACATGGCCTCATTAGTAGTTATCTACGCATTAAATACAACCAAAATATCGTAGTACACCTCCGATCATGTTTCTTAAGACGTTCAAGCAAGTTACCAATTGGAAGTCTGCCAGTTTTCTTAAGCCTAACATCGAATTCATTCATCCACAACAATTATAAACAAACAACCAACCCATAATCAATATCTAAGTTTCATTACATCTAAGCAAACACAAAGAAAATCTAGCCTAGCATGTTAAAGAGAAGACAAGCGTAAGATATAATCAAACAACACACAGACATATTGAATGATTTGATGAAAGACTTATCTTCAATTAAGCATGGATGAAACAAAGGGTTGAAACCCTTAAAATATCTGTAAATTCGTCTAGGGTTTACTCCCTTCAAAGTTGCACACAATGAATGAAAACTAAAAAACTATATATAAATTTTGTATCCTGACGGCGTCAAGAGATAGGTGTGACGCCGTCAACTCGCCGCCAAAATAATACTCGTATTGCCTAGATCCACTTCTGATGACGTCACTCTTTATGGACTTTGGGCCGTCTCTCTTTACATTTACACGTGATGGCCTTGGCATTTTATAACGTGACGCCGTCACGAACTCTTAAGAAAACCTTCTGGCGCGTCACGTGTATTTGATTTATCCACCTCTTTGTCAAGTCATGACGCCGTCACTAGCAACCTGTGACGCCGTCAAGTGCAATTTCCAGCACGATTTTTAGACTTTGTCGTTTTCTTCACTTTTTCGCTCCAAAAACGTCCAAAATGCTTCCTTTTGTAAATTTCCTTTCAAAAGTACCTAAAATGACAAAAGGAACGATTTAGGGCAACATTTGATCAAATAATCTCGACTTTGGCCTTAAATGACCCCCCAAAAGCGGTACACTTTTCGTCTCATCAAATACCCTTACACTTAAGATTTGCTTGTCCTCAAGCAAATGTGCTTTTATTCTAATCAAAATACAAGTTAGGGGTCATTTAACACTAATATAAAAGTAATTGCAACAAATAATCGTTCCACTTCAACCAAAAACAAGCACGGAAATTATACACTAGCACCTCACAAATAGTGTTTAGATACTCACATCTCTCGGGTGTAATAAAGTATATATCACAATATGGAAATGGAAAACATCTCTCACTACCTGTCATAGCAAATAGATTAACATAGCTTGGGAAAGGATCAAACATCCACCACTTGGCGTAAGCACCTAGGATAAACTATCAAAGATGTCTTTTTAAAGGGTTATAACATGAGGTGTAGGGATATGATACACAAGGTTTTGTTGGATAAAGGCAATATTTACTGGTGGCGAGTTAATCATCTTGGTCAATTACATGTACAATGTGGCGTTGCTAAGCCAAGCCTCGACTCGACTTAAGCTAATCAAAAACTAAAAACATAAAATAAACATAAAAGGAAACGGGATGGTAGTCCATATGTTTTTTCTCTTTTTCTTTTTCTATTTTTTTCTTTTTCTTGCTTTTTCGATTTTTTTTTTTTTTTTTTGCATACACTCTTACCCTACCATCCAAAATAATACATCATAGTGGATTTACGTCCCCCTTACAGTTGAACTTTTACATACTTTGCAATCAACTATTCTAATGACTCGAATTAAGATAATCAAAACACTTGGAATACTTTTTAATATTAACGCACATATGGGGGTAATATATGATGTTCTTCCCCATTACTCCATAACAATAGTACTTTACCCATGAGTCCCAATCGTCCCAAAACAATATGTACAAGATATGACTCGACTTAGCAACCATGTAATCAATTAGACAATTAACTAAGGGTTTAAACATGTAACAATAATGCACTAAAGATGAGTGCATACACGGAAGGCTAAGGCGATTTGGTTGCACATTTGGGGTGGATTGTAAACAAATTCTTCCTTTAAGTAAAATGCTTAAAGTTAGAAACGAAAAGATAGGCTCGGAGGGGTGTACTAGGGGTATCGTGTACTAAAAATGAGTACAACGCAAAGGTGTGGGAAACATTAATTGACTTCACTTAGTCAAGTAATTATGACTTTATTGGTCAAGTAATTATGATACGGGTTTAAACACAAGGGTGATCCTAATGCCTCTTATCATGTAGTAAATCCTAACTACACGAATGTAGTCTCACTAGCGGTCTCGGGATGTATCACTAACGCAAGTTCTAGAATCTAAGTACTACCGGTACACTCATAAGCACTAATAATGAATGCTTTTCCTAACAAATATAAAGGCGAACCTCACATATTTTGGTGGAAATTGTTTTTGAGTGGTACGGTTTTTTGTGCTAGTCATACAACTCCTATCAATGAGACGCTCATTAAGGCTAAAGCTTCACTCCTAAATGTTGTAAAAAAATTTAAATTTGGTGCTAAAATTGCCCTAACAAGTATTTCTCTTAGTTTTATTACACACCTACTATTGAACAAACAAACTCAAGTGCAATTGTATTCTTTAATGTATCATCTTTACCCTCCCCTTACACTTAGGCTAAACATTGTCCCCAATGTTCAATGAAAAGGATGTAAAAGTAATGAAGGTAAAAGAATGAAAACAAATACTCCCCTGATTCGTTCGGTGTGGATAAATGGATAACAAGGTTAAATCCTCCTCCAAGAAAATGAACGTTGAAAGCTTCCCTCCAGAAATATAAATCATCTTCTTGTCCAATATAACCTGTTAAACCTAAGAAAACAATCATGGCAAACCTCGCGTAAAATCGGCGGCAATCTATATATATATATATATATATATATATATATATATATATATATATATATATATATATATATATAAGGATATAATTCTTCTGGAATGAATGTTTGCAGATTTCCTGGAATTTATAAAACTTAAGAATTAACAAAAACTTTAAGATTCCGTTAGAAAAACAAAACTTGCAAAATTTTTCATAATTTTTACACCTGAAGTCGTCAGAGTGTTCTGACAGAAATCTCATGTTAAGTTTCCGGAAAATTTCTGGAAAAACTCATGCCTTAATTCCTGGAATTCCTGCAAAACATCATTATGACTCGATAGAAGCATTTGACTCAAACAAATACTAATATACATGTTTATTTAATATTGTTGTGGTTCATGTTCAATTCCCGTTCTTTAAAACAAATTTAGGTTTCCCTTACACTTATCTTTTGCGAAATACCTTTTTATGAAGTTAATACAAACAACAAGGTAAAGCATATTCACAATTTATTATGAAACATGATCCACAAACAATAAAAATCAAGCATGCATACGGAAACAAATAAAATCAAACAAACAAACAATCAAACAAAACAAATAAAACAAATAAAACATGGGTTGCCTCCCAAGAAGCGCTTTTATTTATTTACGAGTCTTGTAGCTAGACTCAAGGTCATGGGCTATTACGTGACCTCGTCATCGGTCTCGGTTCCTTGGTCATCCTCCAAATCTATATCGGGATCGCTTTCATAGTGCAGGTATTTTTGGTCTTCGAATTCAAAGACATCTTCCCGATATTTGGAACCAAGCATAATGACATCCTTAAAGAACCCACATGATAAGTCAAAGGTGTTTTTACATCCTCTCTGAACATCATCATCACGTAGAATAAGTTGGGACCCCAGCTTATCAAGTCTGTCACAATCTACTCCTTCGAAATCTTTCATCTTATACGGCGTTTGGTATGAGATTCTCCTAATTCCATCTGTGAAAGTCATGATTCCGTTCCGCTTGTCAACCATTAAGTTAGTGATTTCACAAAAGGGTGCCCCGAAAACAACTTGCGATAACCTCGGGTCGATATAATCCTCAATATTGTCTACGATCGTAAAGTCCATTGTGAATGTCATATTTCCTACGAATACTTGAACTTCATGATCTCTACCGACAACATTTTCTCCTTTATAAATCAATCCCCATCTGCAAATATTGTTGTAGTGGAACAAGGACATAACATTCTTGGGTAGGCATATGTCAATGTAGACATTATAAAAATACTTGTGACCTATCCTACAAGGGATTTTGAGGTTATTTGGATCACGTCACTTTATCTTTCCCGACCTTCCGCCCTGTAATCCATTTGTATCACAATCCAATGATGGTCGGTATTCATATACTTGCTCATTACCCTTACGAAAAATTACTTTCCTGACACCATTGGTAAACAGTGCACTATCATCGCTCTCATCTAGGGTCACCCATGTTTCTTTTACAAATGGTTTCCCGAGGACGAGGTTAGTTAATGTTGGATTAATGAACGAGTCTATGTCATCGATCACAATTAGATCAATGTTATAGATGAATCCTCCAATCATAACTGATAACCTTTTCATTATCCTGACGTTATCGAGTCCTTTACACGTAATTTGTTCAGGGAAGGCTTCGTTGAAAAGGGAAAGAGGGATCACATTTACAGGGAGATTAGGATCTATGTAAGTATCGGTTATGAGCTTTTTCCTAGTGGTGCAAGAAATCTTAAAAACTTTAGAGTCGTTTTCCTCAATCCTATTTCTACACCCTATAGTAATCTCTACCATGTCTTTCTCGAGTTTCTATATAATAGATTCATCCAAAATTCTTGGATTTTCCTTATGCCTTTCCGATTCTTCTTTCAACTCCTCCCACTCGCTTGACCCTTGTGTGATGGAGTTCTCGAGTGAGTCAGCAGGGATCTTAGCCACATCGTGGTCCTTCTTGGGGGTCTCACCTTCATCTTCATGACCCTCATCCCAAGTTGGTTGTTGGCTCTGATCGGGTTTAGGAGCAAGTATTGTGGTAATGGCGTTTACAAAGTGGATCGATCCTGAGGAGTTAACATGGTCCCTAGCATCCTTCTCCTTCGGCGACATATGTTTAAAGAGTTTACTAGGGCTCTTTATTTTTACATGGGAGGGTGGCTGATTAATGACGGTGATGGATTTGACTTCTTCAGCCTGAGTCGATTTACTAGCAATGCGCTCATTGATAGCATTCAACATGTTACTAACCTTGTTATTTATATCGACTTGTTGTTGTCTGAATCGAGTCTCGAGCGTGGAAAGCTGTAATTCTTGAGAAATAAAGAACTTTCACAGTGCTTCTTCATAACTTTGCTTAGGGGTGTTCTGTGGTGGATAATGCTCGGACCATGAGAGTGGGGGGGGGGGGGGGGGGGGGAATGATTGAAGGATACGCTTCGAGTCTGGTATCCTCTGAAATTTGGCTTATCCTTCCATGCTTCATAGGCCTCGCCAAAATTTCGAGGCCCTCGATTAGTGGCGGGCCCTCTATCCTCTGTTTTATCAGAACGTGAGGATGCGAATTCCTTAAAAGCACGTTTTGGAAGTTCCATGCAATCACGAGTGTCGTGGGGACCACTACATAATTCGCACGAAGAAGTGATTTTGTTCACTTGGCTTGAAGGTTTAGGAGCATCATAGGATTTCATGAGAAACTTGACTGGGTCCTCAAGTTCCATGATCCTACGGTCGGGAGTGTTTGAATTGTTCGAAGGCAAAGATATTGCCTTGACCGTTTTGTTCAAATCACGAGGATCATTCCAACTTTCGTTGTCATAGAGAGCAAGATCTTCTATGAGTTCCCATAATTCTTCCGCACTTAGAGCACGAAGCTGGCCACCGGCCGATTGGTCAATGGTTCGCCTTGTAGAGAGATCGATATGGTCATAGAAAATTTGGACTTGGAGCCAAAGATCTATACCATGATGAGGGACTTTTTGGAGTAAGTCCATGCTTCATAGAGAGTTTCACCTTGACGTTGTTGGAACATCAAGATGTCATTTCTAAGCTTAGTAGTTCTCCCCGGTGGGAAAAATTGAGCAAGGAAATGAGTGGTGAGATCATCCCAAGAGGTGATGGATCCCGCGGGTAAACGCTCAAGCCATTGACTAGCTTGGTCACGTAGAGAGAATTGGAAGAGACGCAATTAGGTCGTCTCTCGAGTTCCAACATCATGGTCTATCGAATCTACGATTTTGAGGAAATCCTTGAGATGTTGATTAGGATCTTCGGAATGAAGTCCATGGAATGCACATCCGCTTTATACCAACCGGATGGTGTCGGATCGGAAGGGAGACACATTGGCTCCTTGAGTGAGCTCAATGGTGTTTCGATAGCCTTGGTGGCTAGGACGGGAGTACTCTCCTAAAGTTCGGGGTCTAGGAAGTTGGTTTGGTTGTGGTGGGTTTTGTGGATGGTTTTGTTGTGGTGGGTTGATGGGATCAAAGAGATTACCACCTTCCATGATGGCGGATGGCAAAGCTTACGAACAAAGGAATGAAGAAAAAGATAGACTAAAGAAGACCTATAAAAATAAAATAAAAAATCTTACTAGAAAGGAATCTAGCAAGTAGACCTAATAAAAAGAAATTTTAACCTAGACAATAACTATTCCTCGGGCTGCGGCGCCAAAAACTTGGTGCTTGGAATTACGCCCTCGCAAGAGGTTTTACCTCTCAAGGGATCTTGAGAAGCTTGCAATCACCACCAGGCAGTGTACCTGACCGTTGTAGTATAGTATAGTGACAAGTACCGGGGGATTGATCGTTCAACCCAAAAGCGATACACTTTTCGTCTCCTCAGGTATGAAACCCTTAAAAACTTCTTAAATTCGACCTAGGGTTTTTGTGACAAAGTTCCTCTCCAAAGTTGCACACTAATGAATGAAAAATCCAAAACTATATATAGATTTACAAGGGTGACGGCGTCACCTTTTGATGGTTGACACCGTCATCTCGCCGCGGCTAAGGTTTCTTGTCGTCTAATCCAACTTCTTGATGCCGTCTCGTTCTACGGGTTCTGGGCCGTCACGCTTTAAGAGTTACACGTGACGGCCTTCTTCAGGTAAAGGCTGACGCCGTCAGGTGTTAATGCCCATAAAGTCTTCTGGCGCGTCAAGTGTAAAAGTAATTTCCACCTCTTTATCAACAAGTGACGGCGTCACGTTGTGACTCTTGACGCCGCCAGGTACTGTTTCCAGCTTGGATTCTTGAGTTTGTCGTTTTCTTCACTTTTATGCTCCCAAAACGTCCAAAATGCTATGTTTTCCAGAATTCTCTCCAAAAGTATCTAAAATGACAAAAGGAACGATTTAGGGTAATAATTGATCATATTATCATGATTTAAGGCTTAAATGACCCCTTAAAAGCGTAACAAATTTCGCCTCATCAAATACCCTTACACTTGAGATTTGCTTGTCCTCAAGCAAATGGACTTTTATTCTAATCAAAATACAAGTTAAGGGTCATTTAACATTAACATAAAAGTAATTACAACACATGATCGTTCCACGTCAATCAAAACAAGCACGGAGTTTATATACTAGCACCTCACAAATAGTGTTTGGATACTCTCATCTCTCGGGTGTCATAAACTAAATATAACTAATGGAAATGGAAAAATATCACTCACTGTCTGTCATAGCAAATAGATTACCATAGGCTTGGGAAAGGATCAAAAACCTCCACCACTTTGCGTAAGCACCTAGGAAAAAACTATCAAAGAGGTCTTTTTAAAGGATTATAACGTTAGGTGTAGGGATATGGAAAAACGGTTTGTTGGATAAAGGGATGTTTTATTGGTGGCAAGCTAATTATCTTAGTCAATTACATGTACAATGTGGCGTTGCTAAGCCGAGGCTCGACTCAACTTAGGCTAATAAATGAATAACATAAACTGAAATGAAAACAAACGGAAATGGGATGGTAGTCCGTATGTTTTTTTTTTTCTCTTTTTCTTTTTCTATTTTTTTTTTCATTTTTCTTGATTTTTTTTTTTTTTTTTTTTTTTTTTTGCATACATTCTTACCCTACCATCCAAAATAATACATCAAGGGGGATCGGTTCTCCCCTTACACTTGAATTTTTACATACTTTACATGTAACTAATCTAAAGATTCTGTAGGACCTTAGATATATCAACTTTAATACCAATATAGCACTAGATGAATTAAAGATGGTGACTTGATGCAATATGGTGTGGCGTTAATATGAGAGAAAAAGAGTATAAATATGAAGAGAACTTTTATTAAAAACACACACAATACACACACAAGCACACTCCTCAAATGAGCTTTGAGGAGTATTTATAGTTCCTAAGGATAATGCCCTAAAGGCTTTTCCATGGGCTTGGTCTTGGGCTTGGTTTCCATTTCCTTATGAGGCTTATGAAACATAACTAATAACATATTAGCTTACCAAGACCAAGGCCCATTGACTATTCTAATAACACAAACTACGACACATTACAACGTTACAATAAATAAGAATGACCATCACTTTCTAATATAATTTTAATGCTAACAATCTCCCCCTAAGGGGTGGTCATTCGAATGATGCTCCACATGATTAGGTCGTTGTCTTTGTGGTTGTTGAACATTGTATGTCGTAGTAGAATTGTCATTAGTCTTTGTTCCTTCATGCTTTGTGATCTTTGATGATTGACCTTTCATCGTTCTTTGTTCTTTTGTGATATGGAGCAATCTGCCTTTCGTCACTTCTGCGTCTGTGGTGGTTGTCTGCCATTCCAACATGCTCATACATCTTCAGTCTTTGTGATACATGCATTTGTTGTTCCTGTTCTTTAACATAGATCTTTGTCATTAGACTTTGTAGATTCTTCATTTTGGCGTAGAATCTTTCTTTGACTGTTGCTATACTTTGATCTTTGTGAGAACTTTCCTTTGACTTTGTGATGCATGTATGAGCATGAGGAATCCGTCGCCATGGAGGTTATATGTACCTGTAGGTAAACAGTTAGCAATAATCAACCGGTACTTACAGATAAGGAATTAGAGATCGTCAAAAGCATAGTGTGAAGATTCCTTCTAATCCTTATCAAGGCCGTTCCTATATCAGATACCCCCGAGGGAGCTTACAAGACCTACTAAGTAGCTCAATGACTGGGTGAGTCGCTGGGGATCACTCCACGACTGTAGACCGTTTGAAACCACCGCGAACACTAAGCGTAACCCACAAGGAATTACCGAAGTGACCTGCTGTCATGGCTGCTTGATGTTGACCCTGGCAGGAGTTTCCATTCACTCATTGAGAATCACAAAAGTGAATCCTCTCATAAATGTTCTGGCAGATTGCTAATATCTGCGTAGGACTCTATAATTTACAGCTGATGTCCATTGATGTAGAACACCAGTTGTACAAATACTAAGTGTTCCTAAGAGATCTTTGATGTATCTCATGGCTCTAGACTCGATAAGTGCATACTTAGTTTCCTATGCGGAGATTAGGGAGGGGTCTCCTGCTTCAATATCAACCATCTCTAAGAGATAAGTCGATAGATTACACCGGTTCCCCGTGAGAATGAAACAAGCTCTTTTAAGAGAACTTGAGTGGTTAAGAAGGTTTAGTGCAGTGCGTCACTGGGTCCATGACGTCTTTGTCTTCAATACCGGTGTCACCTTAGTAACAACCAGTAGCATACGAATTGTACCCGGTGTCTGCCCTAAGGTTGAACATTTGGAGGGCTATTTCTTTTCACCCTTTTTTATAACTTTTCTTTTTAATTCTTCAACCCCTTCTTTCTCCTTTCTCATTTCTCCTTTTTTCAATCATACCTAAGGACTTCTAATTCTAATCTATTGGATTTGTCCTTGGGTAGATCCCTCCGGCTTAGGCGGATCATAGGACGGTTTTTCCTAACCTTAGTCACCTTATAACACCATGACTATCCTATCATTGCCATGAAACCATTTATTTGAAACATCTCTCGAAGTGTTTATGATAATAAAACACATTGTTGTTACCACTTTGAGAGTTTTGCATTTCTTTGAAGGACTCCCCCTTCACATGTGCTCATGAATATTTAAGAAATTTGCACATGCGGGAGGAGTTTGCACTTTTTGAATTGATCCACTTTCAGTGAACATGACCGATTCGAGACACGCTTACATCACTAGTTAGACTAGCTTGAAATTATTACCCGTCCTGGTCAAGTTCAAAGAAAGCTTCTCGAGACGGTACATTCTACTTAGACAAATCCTATTCGAGACACGCTTACATCACTAGTTAGACTAGCTTGAAATTATTACCCGTCCAGGACAAGTCTTTTCGATTACTGACATTTTAAGCTTCGTCAATTCATTGGTACTTACTGAATCGAGCTCTTCTGAGATTCAGCCACAATCTTAAACATCTTTGATCACATTTTAATCATGTCTTCTCCCCCTCAAAAATAGCATATCGTGATATTTTTTATATCAACAGATTAAGAAAAAGCTTTTGGAGAGAAAGACAGATTCTGCATGAATTTGGAACATTTTTTCTTTTTATACTCCCCCTTAATGATAGCATATTTAAAATTAATTAAGGGTTTTGAGGGAGTTTTCTTGAGCACAAATTTTGAGAGATTTTGAGAAATCTGTTAAACAATCTTGAAAAAGTGCTCAAGAATTCTGTTTTGAAAACGAGTTTACGCTTGAAATCTTTTTCATTTGTTTAGACTCGAACTTTTTGAAAAAGAGTTCGTCATTGAACGTACGAGTCCTTGAGTTGAAAATAATCAGAAGTCGTCATTGAAGTACGGGTTTCGTACTGAAGTATACGAAAGCCATTGTGAAGAAATTTTTGAGAAACGACATGTTTTAGAAAAACATTTAAAAAAACTCTCGCTCAAGCATCTGTAAATATCCGTATCATTGTTGAATGACATTTCTAGAAACGTACAGAATATTGATTATACAAGAGACATGTCGTGAGAAGAATATTTTTGGATTTTTTTTGATTTTTTATTGTTTTTGTATTTTTTGAAAATTTTATATTTTTGTATTTTGTTTTTGTTGGTTTTTCAAGTTTTGTATTTTGTGTTTCAAAGGTATTTACAGCGAAGCGATTTTGAAAACATTTTTCAAGAAGATTCATGAAGACGTTCTAGCTCCTCAGGAGTTAGGCTTCGCATGCCAATTCGTCGAACTAAATAGTTAAACCTTTCTTTAGGAAGGGCTTTAGTAAAAAGATCGGCGAGTTGGTAATCGGTCTTAACGAAAAATAATTCAACAGTACCCTCTTCCACGTGTTCTTTGATGAAATGGTAGCGGACTTTGATATGCTTCGTCTTAGAGTGATGTACGGGATTGCACGAGATGGCTATGGCACTTTTTGAGTCACAATACATAGGTATTTTGTCAAAAGTAAAGCCATAATCTGTGAGCTGTGTCCGCATCCAAAGAACTTGGGCACAACACGCAGATAGAGACACATACTCGGCTTCGGCGGTTGATAGCGCAGTACAATCCTGTTTCTTTGACGACCAGCTTACAAGCTTTTCACCCAAAAATTGTGCTCCACCTGATGTACTCTTTGCTGTAACTTGATGACCAGCATGGTCTGCATCTGAAAATGCTGTTAGATTAAACCCCGAATCCTTCGGATACCAAAGTCCCATGTTAATGGTGCTTCGTAGGTACCGAAAGATCCGTTTAACCTCTTTGAGGTGAAGTTCGGTAGGCTTTGCCTGAAACCGTGCTAACAAGCAAACAGCAAATTGAATATCAGGTCGACTAGCAGTCAGGTACATGAGAGAACCGATCATGCTCTGATATTTCTTCGGATCGATGGGTTTCCCACACAAATCAGCACCTATTTTTGGTGAAGTGACCATTGGTGTACCAACAGAATCACAATTTTCCATTCCATGTTTTTTCAAAATCTCTATCGTATATTTAGCTTGATTAATAAAAATACCACGAGGGGATTGATGGATTTTTAAACCAAGAAAGAATTTTAGTTCCCTCATCATGGACATTTCAAATTTACTTTTCATGAGATTTTCAAAATGTTTTGAATGGTTAGGGTTGGTTGATCCAAAAATAATGTCGTCCACGTAAATTTGAACAATCAAAATGTCATCTTTGAATTTTTTGATAAACAAGGTGTCATCAACTGTTCCTTTGGTGACATTGTTATTGAGTAAGAAAGATGATAGTTCGTCATACCACGCTCTTGGAGCTTGTTTTAAACCATAAATGGCCTTTTTAAGCTTGTAGACGTAGTCTGGATGTTCCTTATCAACGAATCCTTCTGGCTGACTCACATACACTTCTTCTTTCAGAGTTCCATTCAAGAAAGCTGTCTTAATGTCCATCTGATAGACTGTGATGTTTTTGTGAGCTGCATAGGCTAAGAAAATCCGGACTGCTTCAAGTCTAGCTACAGGCGCGAATGATTCTTCGAAATCTATCCCTTCTTCTTGTGGATAACCTTTAGCCACGAGACGAGCTTTGTTGCGAATAATAGTCATTTCCTCATCCAGTTTGTTCTTCCACAACCACTTGAGATCAAGAACTCGTTTATCAAGTGGTCGTTCAACAAGTTCCCAACTATCATGTAACAGGTATTGAAGAAATTCCTCCTGCATCGCTTCAATCCAAGGGTTTTCTGCCATTGCTTCCCGAATGTTCTTTGGTTCTTTGAGGCTGATTAAGCAAACGTAAATGCACAATTCGAGATCGGTGGCAAGTTGTCTCCTTGTCTGAACTGGCTTTGAAGGTTCACCAATAATATGTTCTATTGGATGGTCTTTTGTCCATTGAAACATAGAAGGGTACCTTGGGTGTAACGAATGTGTGTTAGATGGTTCTTGTAACCTTGAAGAAGATTCAGCAGAGTCTGTTGCAAACGGGTTTTCAAATACTTCTTCTTCTTCTTCTAACGTAACATCGTTTGAATTATTTGTTGGTTCTTCTTGAAAATTTCTGTTTTGGTTTTGCTCATCAACTCTTGGTAGTTCAGTTTCAATTACTGGAGTTGCTTGAGTAGATGTGGATGATGTTGAGGTAGTTGGTGCTTCAGCTTCGATTGTGGTAGATGCATCCTGTGATGGTGGTGGTGGTTGATGGTTTTGAGCGGGTGCAGCGGAATGTAGTTGAGATGCATTTGTCGAAGTTCCACCATAGTATTCATCAAACATTAACTCGAAGAAATTTTCCAGATCTTGTTCTGAAGGTTTTTCGGTGTTTGTTGACTGAGCTCCTTGAGACACGAGTCCTGAACTGATGTGTCCAGAAGTCTGCTGGTTTGGTTCGGGTCCTAATCCGTTTTGATTAGAAGCCATCGGATTAAGCGCGGGTTCTAGAGCGTATCTCTCAGAAGCCATTTGTGAAATCTCGTCAAACTTCACATTCATCGTCTCCATTATCCGTTTCGTTCTTCTGTTATACACCCTAAATGCCCTCGAGTTATCTGAATATCCAATGAAGATTCCAATATCACCCTTAGCTTTCAACTTTCCAAGATCTTCTCTGTCGTTCGTTGGATAGCACAAGGCGCCAAACACGTGAAGGTAAGAGATGTCAGGTTTACGGTTGTTCACTAGCTCATATGGGGTTTTATTGAATCTTGGATGTACAAGGGATCGGTTCTGAGTGAAACAAGCAGTGGCAACAGCATCAGCCCATAAGAATAGTGCTGCACTAGAAAAGATCAACATTGTGCGAGCAGCTTCCACAAGAGTTCTGTTTCTTCTTTCAACTACCCCATTCTGCTGTGGAGTTCTAACAGCTGATGTTTGGTGTGTTATTCTAACATCTTCAAAGTAGGTTCTTAACTCCTGATTAGTGAATTCTGTGCCATTATATGTTCTTACAATCCTTACTGGAGCTTGAAGTAGAACTTGGATACGCTTCAGAAAGGTGATGATGATGCCTGGTGCTTCGTCTTTTGATCTCAAAAACTTTACCCATGTATATCTTGAATAATCATCAACAATAACGAGAATATACTTCTTCCCATTAATGCTTTCAACTCTCATTGGGCCACATAAGTCCATGTGCAACATATGTAACCTTGCTTCCGAACTAGGTACGGTTTTGGGTTTATATGATGCTCTTTTACTTTTTCCTTGTTCGCATGATGGACAAAGGTGTTCCTTGGTGTATTTGAACTTAGGAAGTCCGGTGACGATGTTGTCTTTGGCTAACTTGTTGATCGTGTCGAAATTGAGATGGGATAATCTTCTATGCCACAGCCAGGACTTAGTTTCGGTTGCCCTTGTCATAAGCCAAATTGGAGATGTAGAAGCCATTTGGTTGATGTCGATAGCGTACAAGTTTGTACCACGATTACCAGTTAAGAGATCATCACCAACCAAATTTCTAATAAAAACCGTGTTTCTCCTGAATGCAACTTCTAAATCTGCATCACAAAACTGCCCAACTGAAAACAAGTTGTGTCCCAACCCTTCGACGTAGTAAACCCGAGTGATTAAGAAATTCTCAAACCAAAGATCTCCATAACCCTGAATAGCTGGTACATGATCATTTCCAAAGCGTACAGTTCCCATGAATTTCCAGACGAAATTGATCAGCAGCTTTAAATTCCCGGTCATGTGCTTGGAGCAACCCGAGTCGACGATCCAAAGACATATTTCGATAACCTGCCAAGAACAGAAGAGTTTGTATTTGGAAACCGTTTGAAATTTGGTTCCATGGGGTTAGGAGTAAAAGCTGAATCACACTCATCAAAGATTGCAGTATTTTTATTTTGAACAACTTCCAATTTGCCATCCTGAAGAGTGAACTCTCTACCCGTCGGAATCCACATACAATACTTAAGGTAGTTCCTAGGCATTCGACTAATAGTGGTAGACCTAAAGCGTGCAACTAATCTTTCTATGGATCTAGATCTAGCACTAGGTCTTTTTGTAACATACTTCTGTTTAGGCGTAACACTCACATTCTTAGAAACACATTCATCATGAACATCATTAATTAAACTTTTCTTGCATATTAAACAAACAGAGTCATTACATGCATTAGAACCAGTACTTTCAACATTACATTCAGATGAATCATGTTTCTTATTACAAAGCGATAAATTCCTAGGGTGTTCTTCTACTTCTTCAACTTTATTCTTGCTACTACTCGTAGAGGCAGACGAGACTCTATTGTTCCTTGTATTGCTCCTAGGCTTTAGTCTGCTGCTCCTAGAGGTGCTTTCTAATCCTGTAGAAGGTAAGGCACACGCATTAGGATTTATATTGTTGTCCTTTTTAGCATCACTAGACTCTTTAGAATTATCCTTTTTGCACGCATTTGTTTTAGATGTGGAGGCAGACGCACTAGTGGGACTAATCCTAAAAAGGCCAGGTGCTATCACTTTTGGTTTTTCGACAACCGCTTTTCCTTTATCAACAATCTTAACATTTTCACTTTTCTTAGGCAAGGGTGTTGGAGTGACTGGTTTTGTCAAATCCTTTTTCTCATCGACTTTTGGAGCAAACCGTGAAATTGACATTTTTGGTTTTTGAACCGTGTTTGAAACATTTGGTTTCTCCGAAGTCAATGGTTTTGCAAACTTAGTTTCCTCACCCTTTCCTTTTTGACTTTCAAGCTGAGCCCTCAAAAGATCATTTTGCTCTTTCATGTTCTTTAGGGCACGCTCATACGACAATTTGTCATACTTGCATTCTTCCTTTTTTCGATCAAGTTGTTTAAAATATGACACATTTTCTTTTTCAAGCTTTATAAGAGCATTTTCATATTTTGAAACAATTGCGGAGGTCTCAGCTCTTAGTCTTTCATCGTCTTGAACAGAATATGTTTGTAAAATGATGGACATAATGTCAGTGGTCATAACAGCTTCGAAGAGAGAATCATTTAGCTTTTCCAAAACATTCATGTTTTCACGAGTATCATTAGCTTCGTTTACCAGGGATTTGTGGTCCTTGACAAAGTCGGCCGTTTCTTTTAAGAAAGCTTGTTCAAAATGGATTACCCTCGCACTGATGTTATTCAGTGGGATAGTAATTTCGTTTTCAAAAACCTTTTTCTGCTCAATATGAAAACTGGAATGCTAGTTGTTAATATTGAGTGTAGTTTTAGAAACAACAATATTTTGAAGTTCTTGAATTCTCTTTTTAACGTCATCAAGAATTTCTCTAGCCTCACTTGTATTAAAAGTGTTGTTAGAGGAAATTTGTTCCATTTTTGAAAGAGATTTGGAAACAACTTTCTTTTTGGACAAGAATTTCGCGAAAGGTCGTTTTATGAAAAACACAGATGGTTCTGTTTGTGGAACAAAAGTAATTCCCGAAAGTTTGTTCAATTTGTTGTAATCAATGGGTTTCAAATCCTTTTGTTTCATTTTAGAAATGCTCTCTTCGACATGTTCCATCGTTTGCACAGAATCCCGAACGACGGGTGGATCATGTTTGGTGTAAATCACATTACCATTGTACAAAACAGTCTGTTCTTGCTGAGCTTTCTTGAGATTACAAGGGGTGTTGTTTCCAAGAGCCATTTTATGTTTCGTATGGTAAATCGGATTAGTTTGATTTGAAATCATTTTCATTGTTTGACTTGACTGACCCGACTTAACCACTAATTCTTCTAAATGAGCAATCATGTGTTCTGACTCAACGATTTCTTCCAAAAGTTTGTCTTCTTTCTTTGCAAAGTCCTTTTTCAACTCATCCCTTTCTTTTTCAAGATTGGTATAAGCTGTTTTTTGTTTAGAAAGTTGGTTTTGTAATTCAGAAATTTCCGCGTTTAAAGACTTTATCTTTTTGAAAGAATTAACATCAAGTGTATCAAACTTGAGTTGCAATTGTTTTTCCCTTGAAACGGAATTTTGATAACCAGTTTCTAATTCAGACAATCTTTTGTTATGAAATTCAAAAGCTTTAACGTTTTCCTTGTAACTCTCAAGCTCAGTGGTCAATTTAACATTCACGGCCTTAACATCGCGATTGACCTTTTGCACATTCTCAATTTCAATACGACAATTATTCAATAATGATTCAAATAAAGCACGTGTTTCCTCATCATTCTCAGCATGCTGTGAAACGAAGCCTCCATTATGATTCACATCTGGAGTTGCTGAAGGAGTATTGCTACTACTTGGCGTGTCCAGGTATGTATCATAAGTGGGTGCTAGCTTCTCAGAATGTTGTTCCTCATGAGGAGACATATCAAATATATCATTATTGTGACATGTGTTGAAGTTTGATACCTCAGATGGTGCATTGGTGTCATAAACAGGAAGTGTGTCAGAATCCGTGTCATACTTAGCTTCCTGAAGATTTGCCATAAATATGCAGTTCGCATCGATATCCTCTCTATCTTCCATGTCATCCATAAGAGCCATAAAATCATTCTCCTCTGCGTTCAACTGAAACCCTGCCTGAACCTTTTGTGCCAACATCACTGCTTTCAGCAAGTACTCTAGATCTTTCTTGTTCGGCTTAGTAGGACAGTTCCTTGCCATATGACCTACACCCTGACAGTTGAAACACTTAATCGGATTACCTTGATTCACATTTCCCAAATTTCCAACTACTGGAGCTGCAACATTTCTATTCTGATTACCCATTGCCTGATTACCAACATTCTGACCCCTCTGATTTCCAACAAACTGACCCAACTGATTCCCTGCATACTGACCATGCTGATTCCCTGCATACTGACCTGCATTCTGCATATTCTGATTACCCATGTTAATTCCAGTAGCATATCCTTTCTGATTCCCATAAACTTCAACCATTCGGCCTCCGTTGCCCATATTGAAACTCGGCTGAGCAATCTGCTTGTTGCGAGTGTTTGATGAAATCCTTTGGTTGTTGTTAGTTGGTGTAGAATAGCGTCCTTGGAATGCCTTTGACAGAAAAGCAAACGCTTGGGTCAATGCTGCAGAAGCTTCATCATTTTCAGTGAATTCTGGTTCTTCAAATTGTGGGTATTGCTGTTGTGGAATAGCATGTTGTTGTGGCTGTGGGTAGAACTGTTGTTGGTAGACCGGTGTTGGTTGTTGAACGTATGATGGTTGCATGTAGTTGTGAGTGGAAGATGATGATGATTGTTGTGTGTTCACTGGTAGCGGTGTTGGTGTAGTAGCAATTAATGCAAGAGGATCATGATTCTTTGCCAATTTTTCTTTCCTTACTTCATTAGCCTCAGCTTGGTTTTGCTTCAAAAAGTCATAGAGTTGATCATAATTCACCTTATGTAAATCCTTTGTTTGATTGACAATTGTAACATAACGACCCCATTCTTCTGGAAGGTTATTGATGAATTTGATGTTTGTTGCAATTGTTCGAGGTGTCAACTTGTTTCTGATTAACTCATTCATCAAAGTGCAAAACCTTGTGTAGTAAGATTCAATCTGTTCACCTTTAGTGGATGTAAAGTTCTCCCATTCAGTAAGAAGTTTGTTTTCAACGTCTTGTTGTCCAATCTCTGTTCCATGACATATCCTTCTAACACGTTCCCACATAGCATAAGCAGTTTCACAACTGTCGACCGCAGCAAAGATCTCCCGTGGTAATCCAAGTTGGATTAAATGCATTGCCATATCATCAGCGGCGATCTGCTTATTGTCTTCCTCTGTGTAATCTACTTCTGTTTGTTCACGCACGAATGGTTGAGTAGGAGGTGTTGAATTTGGATTTCCCTCAATTTGAACTTGTCTTGGCTTGAATGGACCATTTGTAATTGAGTCGATCATTAATTTACCATCAGGCTTTGTTTTGATGTAACGAAGCATGCGGCTTGTCCATGGGAGATATCCACCTTTTTCAAACATTGGATGTCGGTTTTCCGCACCGGCTGCATGAATATCTTGCTGAGTTGCCATTGATGAAGTGTAGATTGATAAAGTTGATACTTGGATCGTTCCAACGAAGTAGGAGTTGTGATTAGTGTAAGTTGATGCAAGTTTTTATGGTGAAAAATTTGATCTAAAACCTTAAAACCTCAATAACTTCTTCTCGGAGCGTTTTTAGGCCTCGAAACTTCGCCTTGATCGATAAATCATTTAGTGTGTCGTTCTCCTCTGTCTCACGGTCGTTTTGACAGCTGATTCGTCGAAAACGGAGTTACGGTTCAAAAGTTATGGCCGTTTGAAGTTTGGTTGTCAAGAAGTCAAATTCTTATGCATAAACCCTGAACTTATGCGTAAACAGTGATTCTTACGCTTAACTTAGAATCTTACGCGTAACTTGGAATTTTATGCGTAAGGTTAAGGTTATGCGTAAAGTGTAAGGTTAAGCGTAAACACTAAGTTTATGCGTAAACTTGAACTTTACGCGTAAGCTGTAACTTATGCGTAAGAAATGTTTATGCGTAAGGTTAAAAACCAAACAAATCTTTCAAACTTATCCAAGCTTGAAAGATATCCGAAGTCGAAGTATTCCACTAACTTATCCAAGCTAGGGAAGTACTGAGTCACCGATGCACGAAGAGAAGACCTTTGATGAAGTTATGCGTAGAACTCTGAAACTTACTCGTAGAAACTTACTCGTAGAAACTTACTCGAAGAAACTTACTCGTAAGAACTTACTCGTAAGAACTTACTCGTAGAGACTTACTCGTAGAAACTTACTAGTAGAAACTTACTCGTAAGAACTTACTCCTAGAAACTTACTCGTAGAAACTTACTCGTAGAAACTTACTCGTAAGAACTTACTCGTAAGAAAAGGGTTTTGACCAAAAGTTACTCGTAGGAAAAGGGTTTTGACCTCAACTTACTCGTAGAAAGTACTGTAGACAGCTGTTTATGTACTATACTCAAAATCTTACTCGTAAGATGTCCCAAACAGCCAAAAAATCCGATTTTTTCAACCAAAAACACTTTTTCCACTTGATTCTTTTGATCAAATCTTTCCCAAAACACTTAGAATCACTAAAGCTTCAAGAAAAACAACAACTTTAACACTAAAACACTTAAAGATCAAGACTTTTTAAAGAAAAAGTGCACTTTTACAAGAAAAAATGCAACTTTTTAAGAAAAAACTTGAAAAATACGATTACCACACACTCCTAAATCATTGTAAGGCGATTGATACCACTTGTAGGACCTTAGATATATCAACTTTAATACCAATATAGCACTAGATGAAGTAAAGATGGTGACTTGATGCAATATGGGGTGGCGTTAATATGAGAGAAAAAGAGTATAAAGATGAAGAGAACTTTTATTAAAAACACACACAATACACACACAAGCACACTCCTCAAATGAGCTTTGAGGAGTATTTATAGTTCCTAAGGATAATGCCCTAAAGGCTTTTCCATGGGCTTGGTCTTGGGCTTGGTTTCCATTTCCTTATGAGGCTTATGAAACATAAAAAATAACATATTAGCTTACCAAGACCAAGGCCCATTGACTATTCTAATAACACAAACTACGACACATTACAACGTTACAATAAATAAGAATGACCATCACTTTCTAATATAATTTTAATGCTAACAGATTCGAATCAAGATGATTAAAACACTTGGAGTACTTTAAAATATTAACACACATATGGGGGTAATAGATGATGTTCTTCCCCCTTACTCCATAACAATAGTACTTTACCCATGAGTCCCAATCGTCCCAAAACAATATTTATAGGATATGACTCGACTTAGCAAACATGTAATCAATTAGAAAATTAAGTAAGGGTTTAAAAAAAATGTTGTACTAAAGATGAGTGCATACAAGGAAGGCTAAGGCGATTTGGGTGTACATTTGGGGGTGGATTGTAAACAAATTATTCCTTTAAGTAAAATGCTTAAAGTTAGAAACAGAAAAAGATAGGCTCTGAGGGTGTACTAGGGGTATCGTGTACCAAAAATTAGTACAACGCAAAGGTGTGGGAGAATTACTTGACCAATGAAGTCAATGTAATTACAAAAAGAAACATGCTTTAAAACATGGGTTATCCTATGCCTCTTATCATGTAGTAATTCCAACTACACGAATGTAGTCTTACATGTGGTCTTGGAATTAATCACTAACTCAAGTTCTAGAATCTAAATGCTACCGGTACACACATAAGCACTGAGGCCTTCCCTATCAAATCTAGGGGCGAACCTCACATATTTGGGGTGGAAATTTTTGAGTGGTAAGGTTTATGTGTGCTAGTCATATAACTCCTATCCATGAGATGCTTATTAAGACTAAAGTTTCACTCCTACATGTCGCACAAATTTTTAAATTTGGTGCTAAAATTATCCTAACAAGTGTTTATCTCAGTTTTATTACACGTCTATTATTAGACAAGACAAAATCAAGCGCAATTGTAATCTCTAAGGAATGTTCATTTACCCTCCCCTTACACTTAAGCTGAACATTGTCCCCAATGTTCAATTGAAAGAAAGTAAAGTAAAGGAAAATGAAAGAGTGAAACAAATACTCCCCTGATTCGTTCGATGTGGATGATGTAGTAACATGGTTAAATCTTCCTCAAAGAAAATGTGAAAACTTCAAGATTCCAAAAGCTTGATTCTCCATGTACATCTTCTTGTCCAATATAACCTGTTAATTAGCTGAGAAAACAAACAAGAAAACCTCGCGTAAAATCGGCAGTAAATCTACATAAAATTAAATCCTAGAAAGCAAGTAAAGATATAATGCTTGTGGAATCATTGTTTGCAGATTCCTGGAGGTTATAAAATACAGATTTCATGAAACTTTACAATTCTGGCAGAAAAACAAAACCTGTAAAATTTCCAGAAAATTATACCTGACGTCGTCAGGTGATGCCTGACGAAATTCTTTATTTTGTTTCCAGAAAATTTCTGGAAAAACCTATGTTCTAATTCCTGGAATCCTGCAAAACAATAATTATGACTCGATACAAGCATTTGACTTAAACAAGTACTAATATGTATGTTTATATCTCATTGTTATCGTTCATGCTCAATCCGTTCTTAAAAACAAATTTGGATTTCCCTTACACTTATCTTTTGCAAAATACCTTTATATGTAATCAAGTCGAAGTTAAAAACAAAATAAAGCATTTTCACAAAAATTTTGATACATGAACAATAAGCAATGAAAATAAAAACAAACATACGGAAGCAAATAAAATCAAATAAACAAATAATCAAACTGATGCGTGGTTTTGCAACTGTTAGACCCGTTTCCCGGGTACTTGGACCCCACCCTAGATGTAATGGACTAAGAGCCTTACGTGGTTGGTTAGTCAACAAATGTCGTGATGTGGTCAAACCCGAAAGTCATAGTATTTCGTAGTGGGGTTTTAGAAGTATTATGTGTCATAAGTAAGAGGGATAAGAACTTGAGGGACCTAAGTTGACAGAAACCCAAACTGGTACTAGAACCAACTTGTTCTAGTACTAGAACCAACTTGTTCTAGTCTGCAGGGTCTATTCTTGCCAAAACCTCAAACTGCCACTAAAACCAACTTGTTCTAGTACCAAGATTGAATTGTTATAGGACCAAAGGGACTAAAGTTGCCATTTAGGCAAATTTCCAACTATCAAATGTCTAGAGAATTCTCTGGACTTCTATAAGGTTCATTTTGGATAAGAAGTATGTGTGTGTATGTGGTGTCGGCAAGAGAGAAAGAGAGGGAATGAGTAGGATGATCTTGGAGGTAAATTGGTGAAGGATTGAAGCTCCAACACTAGTGATATGTACCTAGCTATGATCCTCTCTACAAGTAAGTATTCATTATCTTGATAATTAAGTGGTTTAGATTAATAGGTTAAGTGGGTTTTCATCATATGATCAAAGTATGATCATATGATGATATAGAAGGATGATTGGTTAAGTTATGGTGGGTTTTATATAAACCCTTGTTTATGATTATTGATTGTTATGTTGTTAGGTTTTGGCTAATTATGAAGGATGATGATGATGATGAATAGTGATGTTGATGTTGATGGTGTTATTGATTTGTAGCTTAGCTTGGATGAGCAAGGTAAGTAACTTGATTGATATGTGTTTAAGATGATTGTTTACATATTATGTGACTATAAGTATGGACCCGATGTGTTAGTTTTGGTATCCTTCGGGATAGCCCAGCTTGCCTTTTATGGCATGTATTTGGCATCCTTCGGGATGGCCTAGCTTGCCTTCATGGCATGGTTGTTAGCTTTCCTTTACGGCATGGTTGTTAGCTTTGATTTAGTGAGTGCGGCCTTGATAGGTGGTTTGCCTAGTTAGCCAACTCAAGCGATAGATTATGAGTAGGGAAAGGCTAAGGTATGTTGTGATGTTTATGTGTTTATTGGTTGAAGTATTTGTGTAGCATATATGTGGAATAACATGTTAATCATGTGTTAATCTAGTTACTTACTAAGTGAAAGCTTATTGTTTAGTTGACAATGTTTTGTAGGTTACTCATGGGTGAAGCTATGGCTTGGATAAGAACTAAGGTTGGACATGTGAAGTAGAAGGAATGGTAAGAAAGTATGAGCTAGGTAGTATACCGAGCTCAAGTGTCATGTTTGTATCCCCATGAGTAATTAATGTTATGTAAAGTATGGTCAAGTGTCAAGTGTATAAATTGGTGGTCAATGGACAAGTTATAGTATAGTTCATGTGTTTACGGTCAAGTTAAAGGGGCGTTTGGCATAACGTCTAATTGTACCCATTTTGGGATGTGAACGGGTCAATGGTCATGGATCAAAGTTGTCATGGTTTTTAATGTTAAATGAGTGTTTGGTTTACGGTTAAAGTGTTAATTTTATGGTTAAAGGTGATATGGTTAAGTGTAGTATGCAAATGGGTCAAAATGGGTGTTTCCACCTGTTACTTTGTAAAGCACATTTTTGTGGGTCATTATGACCAAGTTTATGCATATAATTGATGTTTATATTATCCTAATGATTTATGGAAGTTTTGGTGTAATGTCATGTTATAAAAATTGTTTTTCCGGAAAATGGGTCAAAAGTGCACTAAAGGGTTATGCAGAAAAGGGGGTGTTTGGGACAACAAGTAGTGCAGAAAATGGGTCATGTTAGAAAACTCATATCTTTTAAACCGTAAGTCTTCACAGGTCGTGCCACCCGGAATTTTGAAGGTAATTGAGTATAGTATCATTTAAAATTAGTCTCATGGTCTGAAAGTTTATAGATTTTTGCCAATAGTGAAAAGAGTAACAGCGGGTCAGTTTTGATATGTCGTTTCCATGCAAAAAGTTTTAAATTTTTGGTCAAAGCGGACACGGGGTGTTACAGCAACCTTGCAAAAGGTTTTACTTCTCAAGGGATCTCGAGAAGCTTGCAATCCCCACGAGGCAGTGTACCTGATCGTTGTAGTATAGTAAAGTGGCAAGTACCGGGGGATTGATCGTTCAACTCAAAGAATTGTGTTCGTTAGGATTGAAATTAATCTAACTAGGTCTAGAGGTGAGGGAGGATTCTTTTTGTATTTTTATATTTTATGGAAAGCAAGTAAAAATCTCGGGTTTTGGAAGAAGGGGCGGAATTAGTTGTTAATCAACTAACCCAAAAGCTACTACTTAAACTAATGTGTTGGAAAATAAAATAGGGTTCTACAAGGGAAGTGAAGCGTATCTACCTATGATATATTACTCCTTGCTAGCTATCTAATTCTACCTATTGGATTGTCACAGCTTGTTTTAATTGACGGGTTGTTATAAGGTTGTATTTATAGGCACTTTTCAGCCCGGCCCGTCTTGACGGCGTCAGCCCATACCTTGATGGCGTCAAGACCAAACTTTCTTCACCAAATAATAGATCTCTTTGTCCTCTTCGCGTGGGCTTTTGAATCATCTAAATCCGAGTTCGTATGCAAAAGTTATGGCCAAAACAATAACAGCTACCACGCGCGCAAGTTATGACAGTTATCACGTGATGGCCTGCCTCCATTAACATGTGATGGCATCAGACTTACACTAGATGGCCATCTGGTATTAGCTTGACGCCGTCACGTTATAAGTTTTCTGGGCCATCACCTTGTAAATTACACGTGACGGCCTAGGCGTCCCAAAGGGTGACGCCGTCACTCTTTAATCCCAAAAATCTTTCTGGCGCGTCTCGTGTAAACTTCATATACACCTTTTTGCCAAAGCGTAACGCCATCACATGCAATACGTGACGCCGTCATGTACAAATTCCAGCTTGATTTGGAGACTTTGCCGTTTTCTTCACTTTTCGCTCCAAAAACGTCCAAAATGCTTCCTTTTCCAGATTTCTCCTCCAAAGTACCTAAAATGACAAAATGAACGATTTAGGGCAATATTTGATCAAATAATCTCGACTTTGGGCTTAAATGACCCCCTAAAAGCGGTACACTTTTCGCTTCATCAAATATCCCTACACTTGGGATTTGCTTGTCCTCAAGCAAATGAGCTTTTCCACCAATAAAAATACAAGTTATGGGTCATTTAACACTAATATAAAAGTAATTACAGCAAATGATCGTTCTACCTTAGTCAAAACAATCACGGAAATTATACACTAGCACCTCACATTAAGTATTTGGATACTCTCATCTCTCGGGTGTTGCAAATTTATATCATAATTGGAAATGGAGAAATATCACTCATTACCTGTCATAGCAAATAGATTACCATAGGCTTGGGAAAGGATCAAAACCTCCACCACTTGACATAAGCACCTAGGAAAACTATCAAAGAGGTCTTTTTAAAAGGTTATAACGTTAGGTGTAGGGGTTATAGAAAACACGGTTTTGTTGGATAAACGGATATTTTACTGGTGGCAAGTCAATTGTCTTAGTTAACTACATGTACAATGAGGCGTTGCTAAGCCAAGACTCGACTCAACTTGAACTAACTACGACTCTTTTTGGATTTTTTTCAAGACACTATTTGACTTAAACATAAATAAAAGAAACGGATGGTAGCCCGTATATTTTCTCTTTTCTTTTTCTTTTTTTTTTTCTTTTTTTTTGCATACACTTTTACTCTACCATCCAAAATAATACATCAAAGGGAGCTCATTTCCTCCCTACACTTAAACTTTTACATAATCAAATAAAGACTCGAATTAAGAGAATCGAAACATTTGGAGTACTTTAAAACACTAACGCATATATGGGGCGTAATAAATGATGTTCTTCCCCACTACTCCATTACACTAGTACTTTACCCATAAGTCCCAATCTTCCCAAAACAATATGTACAAGATATGACTCGACTTAGCAACCATGTAATCAATTAGACAACTAACAAATAACAATAATGCACAGTTAGGGTGGATTGTTAACAAATTCTTCCTTTAAGTAAAATGCTTAAAGTTAGAAACGAAAAAGATAGGCTCGGAGGGGTATTCTAGGGGTATCGTGTACTAAAAATGAATACAACGCAAAGGTGTGGGAGAATTACTTGACCAGTGAAGTCAATCTAATTATATAAAACACAGGTGTAAAAACATGGGTTATCCTAATGCCTCTTATCATGTAGTAAATCCTAACTACACGAATGTAGTCTCACTAGCGGTCTCGGGATGCATCGCTATCACAAGTTCTAGAATCTAAATGCTACCAGTACACTCATAAGCACTAAGAATGAATGCTTTTTCCTAAAGATCTAAAGGTGAACCTCACATTTTTGGGGTGGAAATTTTTTAGTGGTATGGTTTTTTGTGCTAGTAATACAACTCCTATCCATGAGACGCTTATTAAGACTAAAGTTTCACTCCTATATGTTGCAAAAATATTTAAATTTGGTGCTAAAATTGCCCTAACAAGTATTTCTCTTAGCTTTATTACACATTCACTAAAAAAAAAAAAAAAAAAAAAAAAAAAAAGAAAAAAAAAAAAAAAAGCGAAGTTATAGTCTCTAAGGCATCCAAATTTACCCTCCCTACACTTAAACCGAACATTGTCCCCAATGTTCTAAATAAAAGATGTAAAAGTAAAAATAAATAAGAATGAAAGAAACTAATACTCCCCTGATTCGCTCGGTATGGATGATGTGATAACATGGTTAAATCTTCCTCCAAGAGAATGAACATGATAAGCTTCACTCCTGAAATATAAATCATCTTCTTGTCCAATATAACCTGTAATCAACAAACACAAAAACCAAAGCATCAAACCGAACAAAAATCGCAACTAGATGTAATTCCAGACTTAGAAATAAAAACAAAACAATTAAAGGATAGGATACTTGTGGAATGAATTACAAATAGGAACTCATAAAACATATCCACAAGTATTGACACACAAACAAGATAGAATATATGCTAATCATGAATTGTGAATTTTTCATGTTTGAAATTCGTTCTTTTTAACAAAATAAAAAAAAACTTCCCTACACTTATCTTTTTGCAAAAAATATTTAAGACGAGGTTAAAAACAAAATAAAGCATTTTCACAAATTATTCGAAACATGAAAATTTAACAACTATGATAAAGCATATATGACACAAACAAACAAATAAAATAAAAAACATCAAACAATTAAAAACATGGGTTGCCTCCCAAGAAGCGCTTGTTTTTGTTCGAGTCACGAGCCTGACTCTACCCTTATTTAACGAAAATAGGAGAGGTTTTCCCTACACTTAGGATTAAGTGCGGGTGAAAGTAGCGATACACACCCTTAGGGTGGAAATATGCCACGTGAGGTGAAGGGGGTGAGTGAATGGCTTCCTTCATCCTAAAACTACCCTGATAATATTGGTTGATGGGTGGGTCGGTTCCTCTTTTGTCTCCTAGATGTAAATTTAAGGATGGAAAGGTGTGTAAAGATTTTGGTTCCAGTTCATCAACACTAGGAAATTCCCTAGAACTAAGAGTAAGGTTATCACTACAAGTATTCAAACCTATATCCTCTAGTTGTGTTTGGTTCAAAGGTTCAACCTCCATTGGGATTCCAAAAGTCTCTTCTACTTTTTCCAGATAAGTCACGGGCGGTGTGTGTGCCTCAAATGATGGTAGGACTTATGGGGTACTTTGTGGGCTTGGATTGTCTACCTCATCCTCCATTGTATCTAGATTACCTATGTGTTTGTTTTGTACTATGATATTAGGCGACATCCACTTAGGTATCCCTGAGTAATCATCCCCAAACAAACTTCCTGTTTGCTCCTTCAAACTTGTTATTAATTGATTTGTGATGTTGTTTGTTGGGTTGTCTACTCTATAATAATATTGGGCAACATCTTCTATGGCATCCCATGCTTCTTCAGCATTTAATTCCCTAAGGTCCCCGTTGGCAAAATCGTCAATGTACCTTTGGTCATACGGGTGGACACTATAGTAAAAGATTTGAGTTAGGTAACATAGATCAAAACCATGATGAGGGACTATTCGGAGTAAAATTTTAAAACGAGTCCATGCATCATAGATAGGTCCATCTCGATATTGGTTGAACATCAAGATGTCACTAGGAGTGAATGGGTTTCGTGGTCGGTAGTATGGTGGATTCGCGTTCTCCATAATGGTGAACGGAAGAGTCAATGGAAAGGTTTTTACGAACAAAGACACAAAAAAAAGATAGACTAAAGAAAGCTAATAAAATGAAAATAAAAATCTCACTAAAAAGGAATTTAATGAGTAGACCTAATCAAAATAAAATTCAACCTAAACAATAACTATTCCCCGGGCTGCGGCGCCAAAAACTTGATGCGTGGTTTTGCAACCTTGCAAAAGGTTTTACTTCTCAAGGGATCTCGAGAAGCTTGCAATCCCCACCAGGCAGTGTACCTGACCGTTGTAGTATAGTAAAGTGGCAAGTACCGGGGGATTGATCGTTCAACTCAAAGAATAGTGTTCGTTAGTATTGAATTTAATCTAACTAGGTCTAGAGGTGAGGGAGGATTCTTTTTGTATTTTTATATTTTATGGAAAGCAAGTAAAAATCTCGGGTTTTGGAAGAAGGGGCGGAATTAGTTGCTAATCAACTAACCCAAAAGCTACTACTTAAACTAATGAGTAGGAAAATAAACTAGAGTTCTACAAGGGAAGTGAAGCGTATCTACCTATGATATATTACTCCTTGCTAGCTATCGAATTCTACCTATTGAATTGTCACACCTTGTTTAAATTGACGGGTTGTATTCCTTAATACCATTCGTGGGGCCGTGTACGATCTTCTCCAACTCTATAAGCTTCTACCTCTTCCTATGTCGAGCCGACAACTAGCTCCTAACATGGCCTCTTTAGTAGTCACTTATGCATTAAATACAACCAATTAATCGTAGTACACATCCGATTCAAGTTTCTTAAGACTTTCAAGCATGTTACCAATTGGAAGTCTGCCAGTTTTCTTAAGCCTAACATTGATATCATTCAATCAAAACAAGAAACAATAGGAACCAAGAAATATAAACTAAGTCAACTAGACCTATTGAAGTTGTCACACCTTAATTGATGAAGATAGACACAAAAATCAACAAGGAATCAATAAGATCTAATTAATTATATACAAGTTTCATACAATCATAAGTAGACACAAGGTGAATTAGCCAAGTATAATTAATAAAGAGCAATCAACAATAATCATCATTGAAGACATAACATAAGATTGAATCAATAAACAAACCATTACAAGATGTTTATGGAGTGATTAAGACCCTCTAAGTTGCTGGGAAAACACCTACCCTAACCCTAAAATCAGACCTAGGGTTGGGGGCTTACAAATAATGAAGTTATAAGGTTGTATTTATAGGCACTTTTCAGCCCGGCCCGTCTTGACGGCGTCAGCCCATACCTTGACAGTGTCAAGACCAAAATTTCTTCACCAAATTATAGATCTCTTCGTCCTCTTCGCGTGGGCTTTTGAATCACCTAAATCCGAGTTCGTATGCAAAAGTTATGGCCAAAACAATAACAGCTACCAAGCGCAAGTTATGACAGTTAACACATGATGGCCTGCCTCCATTAACATGTGACGGCATCAGACTTACACTAGATGGCCATCTGGTATTAACTTGATGCCGTCACGTTATAAGTTTTCTGGGCCATCACCTTGTAAATTACACGTGACGGCCTAGGCGTCCCAAAGGGTGACAACGTCACTCTTTAATCCCAAAAATCTTTCTAGCGCATCTCGTGTGAACTTCATATCAACCTTTTTGCCAAAGCATGACGCCGTCACATGCAATACGTGACGCCGTCATGTTCAAATTCTAGCTTGATTTGGAGACTTTTCCATTTTCTTCACTTTTCGCTCTAAAACGTCCAAAATGCTTCATTTTCCAGATTTCTCCTCCAAAGTACCTAAAATGACAAAAGGAACGATTTAGGGCAATATTTGATCAAATAATCTCGACTTTGGGCTTCAATGACCCCCTAAAAGCGGTACACTTTTCGCTTCATCACAAACAGATAAAGCTTGGGTTGCCTCCCAAGAAGCGCTTTTCTTTATTAACGAGTCTTGTAGCTAGACTCAAAGTCATGCCCTTATCACGTGTCACTTATGCTCACATACCCAAGTGTGAGCCATCTAATTGTTGCCTCATCTATCTTATAGTCATCATTTAACTCTAAACACCCGCGATAATATTTCTTATTCTTTTCATGGGAATATTTGAGTCCTTTCTTTTTGTCATTCTCGCTCAACAACTTTATAGGGGATTCTATTGCATGCCTCAATTGAGTGATTCTTAAACCTAGGGTGCGAGCGTGGCATTTGGTAAAAAAAATCTTCATCCCCATCCGAAAAGGTAATCAACCCATCCATAAGTTTTTCGTCAAGATTGGTTAACCGTTTAAAGGGTTCTCCAAATATGATTTGGGTTAATTTCTCATCAATGAATTCTCCTAAATTCTCCATAACAATAAAATCAACCAAATACACGAAACTTCCTACAAACACGTGCAATGGTTCATTCCTAGCAACAATATTATTCCCCTGATATGCTAATTTATTTACCATGATCTTATTATAGTTGGCACGTGAAATTATATTCATAGGTAAAGACGAGTTAAGGTAAGCATCAAAGCTTCTATATCCAATCTTACAAGGGAATTGCATGTTAAAGAGGCTGTCTTTTTCAATTTTAGTCCTAGGATCAACATGCTTAAGAGGGTTCATATCTTACTCCATCATATACTCATTAATTACATCACCATCATCTAGGTCCGCATCGGAGTCCGAATAGTAAAAAGGGCTAATTCTATGGTCGTTATCATGTTTAGATTCCTCCATCTCAGAATCATTGCTAAAGTGATGGTCAGGTGAGAGGTTGGGTGGGTTCTCATTTTCCACTACAAGGATTGGGATGGGTAGTTGGAAAATTCTTCGATGAAAAACACGAATAACAGGAATCAAACGATTAATGCTATTGTTATTCATCGAGAAGGTTTACAAACAAAGGAAACAAATAAGAAAGAAAGACTAAAGAAAATGATGCGTGGTTACGCAACCTTGCAAAAGGTTTTACCTCTCAAGGGATCTTGAGAAGCTTGCAATCCCCACCAGGCAGTGTACCTGACCGTTGTAGTATAGTATAGTGACAAGTACCGGGATATTGATCGTTAAACTCAAAGAATAGTGTTCGCTAGGGTTAAAACTCGATTAAACTAGGTCTAGAGGTGAGGGGTGATTCTTTTTGTATTTTTATATTTTATGGAAAGCAAGTAAAAATCTCGGGTTTTGAAGGAATAGGCGAAATTAGTTGCTAATCAACTAACCCAAATAACTACAAATGCAAACAAAATAAAATAAAATGAACTTAAAGTAAATGTGGCGAAAACAATAATAAGAGAAAAATGTGTTTACTTAGATTTCACTACTCCCTAGCTATCTTTTACCGGTTGATTAGTTTGTTACAATTGCATGGATGACGGGTTATATTCCTTAATACCATTCGTAGGGCCGTGTACGATCTTCCCTAACTCTATAAGCTTCTACCTCTTCCTATGTCGAGCCGACTACTAGCTCCTAACATGGCCTCATTAGTAGTTACCTATGCATTAAATATAACCAATTTATCGTAGTACACCTCCGATCATGTTTCTTAAGACGTTCAAGCAAGTTACCAATTGGAAGTCTGCCAGTTTTCTTAAGCCTAACATCGAAATCATTCATCCACAACAATTATTGGAGGACCTTAGATATCACAACTTTATCACACATATAGAAGCTTAGAAGAAGGAAAGATGGTGACTTGATATGTATAGATGTATTTCGTATGCTAGAGAGAGAGATGGAAATGAGAGCTTTGATTAATAAAACACACACAATACACACACAAGCACACCACACAAATGAGGTGTGTGGTGTCTTTTATACATAAGACTTAAGACCTTATGGGCCTTAGGATGGGCTTGGTGATGGACTTGGACTTTTACATAAACTCTGGACTAGCTATAATACATAACTTATAACCTATTAGATTAGTCCAACCTATAAGCCCATTTGACTATTCTATTGTGAACTACGACACATTACAAAGTTACACGTATGAGAATGACCATCACTTTTCAATATATATTTTTAATGCTAACAATCTCCCCCTAAGGGGTGGTCATTCGAATGATGCTCCACGTGATTAGGTCTTCTTTGTTCTTTGTTGTTGTCCATTGTGTGTCGTAGTAGAATAGTCTTTAGTCATTGTTCCTTCATGCTTTGTGATCTTTGATGACTGACATTTCATCGTTCTTTGTTCTTTTGTGATATGGAGCAATCTGCCTTTCGTCACTTCTGCGTCTGTGGTGGTTTTCCGTCATTCCAATATGCTCATACATCTTCAGTCTTTGTGATACATGCATTTGTTGTTCCTGTTCTTTAACATAGATCTTTGTCATTAGACTTTGTAGATTCTTCTTTTTGGCGTAGAATCTTTCTTTGACTGTTGCTATCCTTTGATCTTTGTGAGAACTTTCCTTTGACTTTGTGATGCATGTATGAGCATGTGGAATCTGTCGTCATGGAGGTGATATGTACCTGAAGGTAAACAGTTAGCAATAATCAACCGGTACTTACAGATAAGGAATTAGAGATCGTTAACAGCATAGTGTGAAGACTCCTTCTAATCCTTACCATGGCTGTTCCCATTTCGGATACTCTCAAGAGAGCTTACGAAACCTACTAAGTAGATTAACGAATGGGTGAGTCGCTGGGGATCACTCCACGACTGTAGAACGTTTGAAACCACCGCGAACACTAAGCGTAACTCATAAAGAATTACCGAAGTGACCTGCTGTCAGGGCTGCTTGATGTTGACCCTGGCAGGAGTTTCCATTCAATCATTGAGAATTACAAAAGTGAATCCTCTCATAAATGTTCTGGCAGATTGCTAAGATCTGTGTAGGACTCTATAATTTACAGCTAGTGTCCATTGATGTAGAACACCAGTTGTAGAAATACTAAGTGTTCCTAAGAGATCTTTGATGTATCTCATGGCTCTAGACTCGATAAGTGCATACTTAGGTTTCCTATGCGGAGAGTAGGGAGGGGTCTCCTGCTAGATTACACCGGTTCCCCGTGAGAATGAAACAAGCTCTTTTAAGAGAACTTGAGTGGTTAAGAAGGTTTAGTTCAGTGAGTCACTAGGTCCATGACGTCTTTGTTTTCAATACCGGTGTCACCTTAGTAACAACCAGTAGCATACGAATTGTACCCGGTGTCTGCCCTAAGGTTGAACATATGGAGGGCTATTTCTTTTCACCCTTTTTCATAACTTTTCTTTTTAATTCTTCAACCCCTTCTTTCTCCTTTCTCATTTTCTCCTTTTTTCAATCATACCTAAGGACTTCTAATACTAATCTATTGGATTTGCCCTTGGGTAGATCCCTCCGGCTTAGGCGGATCATAGGACGGTTTTTCCAAACCTTAGTCACCTTATAACACCATGACTATCCTATAATTGCCATGAAACCATTTATTTGAAAATCTCTCAAAGTGTTTATGATTATTAAACATCTTTGTTGTTACCACTTTGAGAGTTTTGCAACTTTTGAAGGACTCCCCCTTCACATGTGCTCATGTAATTTTTAAGAAATTTGCACATGCAGGAGAAGTTTGCACTTTTTGAATTGATCCACTTTCCGTGAACATGACCGATTCGAGACACGCTTACATCACTAGTTAGACTAGCTTGAAATTATTACCCGTCCTGGTCAAGTCCAAAGAAAGTCTCTCGATATGGTACATTCTACTCAGACAAGTCCTATTCGAGACACGCTTACATCACTAGTTAGACTAGCTTGAAATTATTACCCGTCCAGGACAAGTCTTTTCGATTACTTACATTATTAGCTTCGTCAATTCATTGGTACATACTGAGTCGAGCTCTTTTGAGATTCAGTCACAAACTTTAAAACATCTTTGATCACATTTTAATCATGTCTTCTCCCCCTCAAAAATGGCATATCGTGATATTTTTTATATCAACTGATTAAGAAAAAGCTTTTTGGAGAGATAGACAGATTTGTTTTGCATGAATTCGGAACATTTTGTTTTTGAACTCCCCCTTAATAATAGCACCTTTTAAATCAATTAAGGGTTTTGAGGGAGTTATCTTGAGCACTCATTTTGAGAGATTTTGAGAAATCTTTTGAACAATCTTGAAAAAGTGCTCAAGAATTCTGTTTTGAAAAAACGAGTTTGTGTTTGAAATCTTTTTCGTTTGTTTATACTCGAACTTTTGAAAATGATTTCGTCTTTGAACGTACGAGTCCTTGATTTGAAAATAATCAGAAGTCGTCATTTACGGTCCGGGTTTCGTACTGAGGTATACGAAAGCCATTGTGAAGAAACTTTTGAGAAACAACATGTTTTAGAAAAAACATTAAAAAAAACTCTCGCTCAAGCATCTGTACATATCCGTATCATTGTTGAATGACATTTCTAGAAACGTATAGAATATCGATTATACAAGAGACATGTCGTGAGAAGAATATTTTTGGATTTTTGAAGATTTTATATTTTTGTTTTTTGTTTCTGTTGGTTTTTCAAATTTTTGTATTTTGTTTTTTCGAAAATATATACAGCGAAGCGTTTTTGAAAACATTTTTCAAGAAGATTCATGAAGACGTTCTAGCTCCTCAGGATTTAGGCTTCGCATGCCAATTCGTCGAACTAAATAGTTAAACCGTTCTTTTGGAAGGGCTTTAGTAAATAGATCGGCAAGTTGGTAGCCAGTCTTAACAAAAAATAATTCAACAGTACCCTCTTCTACGTGTTCTTTTATGAAATGGTAGCGGACTTTGATATGCTTCGTCTTAGAATGATGTACGGGATTGCACGAGATGGCTATGGCACTTTTTGAGTCACAATACATAGGTATTCTGTCAAAAGTAAAGCCATAATCTGTGAGTTGTGTCCTCATCCAAAGAACTTGGGCACAACACGCAGATAGAGACACATACTCGGCTTCGGCGGTTGATAGCGCAGTACAATCCTGTTTCTTTGACGACCAACTTACTAGCTTTTCACCCAAAAATTGTGCTCCACCTGATGTACTCTTTGCTGTAACTTGATCACCGGCATGGTCTGCATCTGAAAATGCTGTTAGATTAAACTCCGAATCCTTCGGATACCAAAGTCCCATGTTAATGGTGCTTCGTAGGTACCGAAAGATCCGTTTAACCTCTTTGAGGTGAAGTTCGGTAGGCTTTGCCTGAAACCGTGCTAACAAACAAACAGCAAATTGAATATCGGGTCGACTAGCAGTGAGGTACATGAGAGAGCCGATCATGCTCCGATATTTCTTCGGATCGATGGGTTTCCCAGATAAATCAGCACCTATTTTTGGTGTAGTGACCATTGGTGTACCAACGGAATCACAGTTTTCCATTCCATGGTTTTTCAAAATCTCTATTGTATATTTAGCTTGATTGATAAAAATACCACGAGGGGATTGATGTATTTGTAAACCAAGAAAGAATTTTAGTTCCCCCATCATGGACATTTCAAATTTGCTTTTCATGAGATTTTCAAAATGTTTTGAATGATTCGGATTAGTGGACCCAAAGATAATGTCGTCCACGTAAATCTGAACAATCAAAGTATCATTTTTAAATTTTTTGATAAACAAGGTGTCATCAACTATTCCTTTGGTGAAATTGTTATTGAGTAAGAAGGATTATAGTTCGTCATACCACGCTCTTGGAGCTTGTTTTAAACCATAAATGGCCTTTTTAAGCTTGTAGACGTAGTCTGGATGTTCTTTGTCAACGAATCCTTCTGGCTGACTTACATACACTTCTTCTTTCAGAGTTCCATTCAAGAAAGCGGTCTTAATGTCCATCTGATAGACTGTGATGTTTTTGTGAGCTGCATAGGCTAAGAAAATCCGGACTGCTTCAAGTCTAGCTACAGGCGCGAATGATTCCTCGAAGTCTATCCCTTCTTCTTGTGGATAACCTTTAGCCACGAGACGAGCTTTGTTTCGAATAACAGTCATCTCCTCATCCAGTTTGTTCTTCCACAACCACTTGAGATCAAGAACTCGTTTATCAAATGGTCGTTCAACAAGTTCCCAACTATCATGTAACTGGTATTGAACAAATTCTTCCTGCATTGCTTCAATCCATGGGTTTTCTGCCATTGCTTCCCGAATGTTCTTTGGTACCTTGGGGCTTATTGAGCAAATGTAAATGCACAATTCGAGATCGGTGGCAAGTTGTCTCCTCGTCTGAACTGGCATTGAAGGATCACCAATAACATGTACTAACGGATGGTCTTTTGTCCATTGAAACGTAGAAGGGTACCTTTGGTTGAACGAATGTGTGTTAGATGGTTCTTGTAACCTTGAAGAAGATTCAGCAGAGTCTGATGCAAACGGGTTTTCAAATACTTCTTCTTCTTCTAACGCAACATCGTTTGAATTAGTTGTAGGTTCTTCTTGAAAATTTGTGTTTTAGTTTTGCTCATCAACTCTTGGTAGAACAGAATCACAAACTGGAGTTGCTTGAGTAGATTTTGATGATGTTGAGGTCGTTGGTGCTTCAGCTTCAACTGTTATAGATGCATCTTGTGATGGTGGTGGTGGTTGATGGTTTTGAGCGGGTGCAGCGGAATGTAGTTGAGATGCATTTGTCGAAGGTCCACCATAATATTCATCAAACATTAACTCAAAGAAATTTTTCAGTTCTTGTTCTGAAGATTTTCCAATGTTTGTTGACTGAGCTCCTTGAGGCACGAGTCCTGAACTGATGTGTCCAGAAGTCTGCATGTTTGGTGCGGGTCCTAATCCGTTTTGATTAGAAGCCATTGGATTAAGCGCGGGGTTCTAGAGCGAGTCTCTCAGAAGCCATCTGTGAAATCTCGTCAAACTTCACATTCATCGTCTCCATAATCCTTTTTGTTCTTCGATTATACTCCCTGAATGCCCTCGAGTTTTCAGAATATCCAATGAAGATTCCAATATCACCCTTAGCTTTCAACTTACCAAGATCTTCTCTGTCGTTCGTCGGGTAGCACAAATCGCCATACACGTGAAGGTAAAAGATGTCAGGTTTACGGTTGTTCACTAGCTCATATGGGGTTTTATTGAATCTTGGATGTACTAGGGATCGGTTTTGAGTAAAACAAGCAGTGGCAACAGCATCAGCCCATAAGAATAGTGGTGCACTAGAAAAAATTAGCATTGTGCGAGCAGCTTCTACAAGAGTTCGATTTCTTCTTTCAACTACCCCATTCTGCTGTGGAGTTCTAACAACTGATGTTTGATGTGTAATACCAACATCTTCAAAGTAGGTTCTTAACTCCTGATTTGTAAATTCTGTGCCATTATCTGTTCTTACAATCCTTACTGGAGCTTGAAGTAGAACTTGAATACGCTTCAGAAAGGTGATGATGGTACCTGGTGCTTCGTCTTTTGACCTCAGAAACTTTACCCATGTATATCTTGAATAATCATCGACAATAACAAGAATATACTTCTTCCCATTAATGCTTTCAACTCTCATTGGGCCACATAAGTCCATGTGCAACATATGTAACCTTGCTTCCGAACTAGGTACGGTTTTGGGTTTATATGATGCTCTTTTGCTTTTTCCTTGTTCGCATGATGAGACATAGGTGTTCCTTGGTGTATTTGAACTTAGGAAGTCCGGTGACGATGTTGTCTTTGGCTAACTTGTTGATGGTGTCGAAATTGAGATGGGATAATTGATAGAATGTGTTTTGCGTGTGTATACTTTTGTTTTTCCGAAGAAATACCGGTGAAAGTATGTTCCCCGGGTCGTTTTCCCAACGAGGGTTGAATTGATCTTGTCGGCTCGGTTTGTGAATCTTGTGAAGTGAATGAGGATAGAAGAGATATTTTGTTTGGTTTTAGATTGCACTACTAAAAAGATTTAAATCGCAGTTAAAGTAAAAAGAAACAATAAAACGACGCAAAGTAAAAACGAATAACTAAAACAAGTGTAAGATAAAATGACTAAAGAAAAACGAGATTTAAAACGTGAAAAGAAATTAAGACTGGAAATGAATTTAAAAACAATATGTTTGCTAAGTGACGTGAATAAGTTCATCAAGTGTGGGCCAAGGATTGACGACGAATTATTTTCCTTAGACAAGACTATTTTCTCACAACGTTGGTTTATTTTAAAAATAATCCTTTAAAAAGAAAATAATTACTAGATTTGTAATTTGATTATTCTCCGGCTTTTGCCCTTCAAATAATAAAATCACAAGTCTAAATAATCCAAACAATTATTAATCACGATCCTCTTTTATGGCCACACTTAACTCACAAACTCGTGCCACCAAGCAAACACTAAAAAACTACTCGAAAATCATATTAATAAAATAAAGTTACTCAATAAAAAAACTTGATAAAAAAAAAAAAAAAAAAAAAAAAAAAAAAAAAAAAAAACTTGATAACGTAAAAGGAAAATTATATTTTTGGCTTTTTAATTTTTATAAATGAAAAGGATATAAAGACTAATTAAAAAGGAAATAAGTAAAAGAAATAGAAAGAACTAATTATTATTAAACTATAAATGTTTACTAGATAACGTGACTAAATAAAAGATATTAACTTGTTATGTAATAAAACCTAAGTTGATAAAATTTTAGAAAAATTCGGCAGAGTTTCGTTTAGATATTAAGAAAAGAGAACCTCACTCGAAAAACGATGAGGGAACGATTATCGAACTCGATAATCTTGGCTAACTCGCCAAAAGAAATGAAACTTGGTAAGACAAAAACTCAAACTCGATAAACTATTTTTGACCCTAACTCGATAAAACATTAACACCTAACTCGATAGACACTATTTAAAACTCTAACTCGATACTCTAAATCTCTAACTCGATATATCTTGAAACCTAACTCGATGGAACATCTAACCCCTAACTCGATAACACTATATGAACCCTAACTCGATAGAACTTTATGTCCCTAACTCGATAAACAAATAACCTCTAACTCGATAGACACAAAAAAAAACTAACTCGAAAGTATTTTGAAAATCACCAAACTCGATAAAACTTTATAAGAAACAAACTCGGAGAACTTAAAAAAACCTAACTCGACAAAAATTAAAAGAAGCAAACTCGAAAAACATTATAACAAAACACCATTTTGATCCAAAATAAAACTTAAAAATTAATGTTTTTCACCAAATTTATTACCAAACAAACTAGTTTAACCATAAACTTTAAATCCCATCAATAAAAACAAGATTTTAACAACTACAAATCATAAAATTTAGAGAAAGAAAGCTTTAAAGAGAGAAAGTTGCATAAAAAAAATGACTTCATTCAAATAAAACTACACTACTCCTACTACTATGAGGACCAACCCTCAACAACCAACCTTTCAATGTTGGTGTTTAAGGGGTATTTATAGGCTAGGGGCTAGGGCTTCTCTAATCTTTTACATTGTTGCATATTTAGCCCCTAGACCTTTACAAATCATAAAATTCAAGCCTAAAACATTATAAAATGTAACTAATACAACTTAATATTAAACGTAACGACTGATAACGATCCAAATGCATTTCTTGTAACTTGGAGGATTAGCTTTGACGTTTCTTCCTCGGCTTCGGATTTTTACCTTTTTACAATCCCGTGCTCGTTTTTGACTATTTTCGCTTTGTTTTTGGCCATTTTACACATATCCGTACCTGCACATACACAAATACAAAAACATACATTCTCTTGGCGTTTTTGGTTAGTATTTGGTGTATTTGGTTTGATTTAAGGTCTAAAAAGGGTGTGTGATTAAGCACTCATCAATAATCTTCTATGCCACAGCCAGGACTTAGTATCGGATGCCCTTGTCATAAGACAAATTGGTGATGTAGAAGCCATTTGGTTGATGTCGATAGCATACAAGTTTGTACCACGATTTCCAGTTAAGAGATCATCACCAACCAAATTTGTAATAAAAACCGTGTTTCTTCTGAATGTAACTTCCAAATCTGCATCACAAAACTGCCCAACTGAGAACAAATTGTGTCCCAACCCTTCGACGTAGTAAACTCGAGTGATCAAAAAATTCCCAAACTGAAGATCTCCATAACCCTGAATAGCTGGTACATGATCATTTCCAAAGCGTACAGTTCCCATAAATTTCCAGATGAAATTGATCAGCAGCTTTAAATTCCCGGTCATGTGCTTGGAGTAACCCGAGTCGACGATCCAAAGACATATTTCGATAACCTGCCAAGAACAGAAGAGTTTGTATTTGGAAACCGTTTTGAATTTGGTTCCATGGGGTTAGGAGTAAAAACTGAATGACACTCATCAAAGATTGCAACATTATTATTTTGAGCAACTTCCAATTTTCCATCCTGAAGAGTGAACTCTCTACCCGTCGGAATCCACATACAATACTTAAGGTAGTTCCTAGGCATTCGACTAATAGTGGTAGACCTAAAGCGTGCAACTAATCTTTCTAAAGATCTAGATCTGGCACTAGGTCTTTTTGGAACATTCTTCTGTTCAGGCGTAACATTCACATTCTTCGAAACACATTCATCATGAACATCATTGATTAAACATTTCTTGCATATTAAACAAACAGAGTCATTACATGCATTAGAACCAGTACTTTCGACATTACATTTAAATGAATCATGTTTCTTATTACAAAGCGATAAATTCCTAGGGTGTTCTTCTACTTCTTCAACTTTATTCTTGCTACTACTCTTAGAGGCAGGTGAGACTCTATTGTTCCTTGTATTGCTCTTAGGCTTTAGTCTGCTGCTCCTAGAGGTGCTTTCTAATCCTGTAGAAGGTAAGGCACACGCGTTAGGATTTATATTGTTGTCCTTTTTAGCATTACTAGGCTCTTTAGAATTATCCTTTTTGCACGCATTTGTCTTAGATGTGGAGGCAGACGCATTAGTGGGACTAATCCTAAAAAGGCCAGGTGCTATCACTTTTGGTGTTTCGACAACCGTTTTTTCTATATCAACAATCTTTTTATTTTCACTTTGCTTGGGCAAGGGTGTTGGAGTGACTGGTTTTGTCAAATCCTTTTTCTCATCGACTTTTGGAGCAAACCGTGAAATTGACATTTTTGGTTTGTTGACCGTGTTTGAAACATTTGGTTTTTCCAAAGTCGATGGTTTTGCAAACTTAGTTTCCGCACCCTTCCCTTTTTGACTTTCAAGCTGAGCCCTCAAAAGATCATTTTGCTCTTTCATATTCTTGAAGGCACGCTCATACGACAATTTGTCATACTTGCATTCTTCCTTTTTTCGATCAAGTTGTTTGAAAAAAGACACATTTTCTTTTTCAAGTTTAATAAGAGCATTTTCATATTTTGAAACAATTGCGGAGGTCTCAGCTCTCAGTCTTTCATCGTCTTGAACCGAATATGTTTGTATGATGATGGACATAATATCAGTGGTCATAACAGCTTCGAAGAGAGAATCATTTAACCGTTCCAAAACATTCATGTTTTCACGAGTTTCATTAGCTTCTTTTACCAGGGATTTGTGGTCCTTGAAAAAATCGACCGTTTCTTTTAAGAAAGCTTGTTCAAAATGGATTACCCTCGCACTGATGTAATTCAGTGGGATAGTAATTTCGTTTTCAAACACCTTTTTCTGTTCGTTATGAAAACTCGAATGCCAGTTGTTAATACTGATAGTAGTTTTAGATCTAACAATATTTTGAAGTACTTGAATTCTCTTTTTAATGTCATCCAGAATGTCTCTAGCCTCACTTGTATTAAAAGAGTTGTTAGAAGACATTTATTCCATTTTTGAAAGAGATTTGGAAACAACTACAGGTGTAGAAACTTCTGGGTTTTTGGAAACAGGTTTAGAAAGCTCATATGCTTGTTTTTGTGGAACAAAAGTAATGCCCGAAAGTTTGTTCAATTTGTTGTAATCAATTGGTTTCAAATCAGGATTCTTTTGTTTCATTTTATTAATGCTCTATTCGACCAATTCAATCGTTTCCACAGAATTACGAACAATAGGAGGATCATGCTTAGTAAACAAAACATTTCCATTAAACAAACAATTCTGTTCTTGCTGAGCTTTCTTGATATTACAAGGAGTTTTGTTTCCTAGAGCCATTTTATGTTTTGTGTGGTAAATCGGATTAGTTTGATTAGCAATCATGTGCATTGTTTGACTTGACTGACCCTTTTTAACCACTAATTCTTCTAATTTTGCAATTTTGCGTTCTGACTCTATTATTTCATACAAAAGTTTATCCTCTTTCTTTGCAAATTCCTTTTTCAACTCATCCATTTCTTTTTCAAGATTGGTATAAGCTGTTTTTTGTTTAGAAAGTTGGTTTTGTAACTCAGAAATTTCCGCGTTTAAGGATTTTATCTTTTTGAATGAATTAACATCCAGTGTATCAAACTTGATTTGCAAAAGTTTTTCCCTTGAAATGGAATTTTGATAACCAGTTTCTAATTCTGAGAATCTTTTGTTATGAAATTCAAAAGCTTTAACGTTTTCCTTGTAACTCTCAAGCTCAGCGGTCAATTTAACATTCGCGGCCTTAACATCGCGATTGACCTTTTTCACTTTCTCGATTTCAATACCACAGTTATTTAATAATGATTCAAATAAAGCACGTGTTTCCTCATCATTCTCAGCATGCTGTGAAACAGAGCCTCCATTATGATTCACATCTGGAGTTGCTGAAGGAGTATTGCTACTACTTGGCGTGTCCAGGTATGTATCATAAGTGGTTGCTGGCTTCTCAGAATGTTGTTCCTTATGAGGAGACATATCAAATATATCATTATTGTGACATGTGTTGAAGTGTGATACCTTAGAGACTGCATTGATGTCATAAACAGGAAGTGTGTCAGAATCCGTGTCATACTTAGCTTCCTGAAGATTCGCCATGAATATGCAGTTTGCATCGATATCCTCTCTATCTTCCATGTCATCCATAAGAGCCATAAAATCATTTTCCTCTGCGTTCAACTGAAATCCTGCCTCATTCTTTTGTGCCAACATCACTGCTTTCTGCAAGAATGCTAGGTCTCTTTTGTTCGGTTTTGTAGGAAAGTTCCTTGCCATATGACCTACACCTTGACAGTTGAAACACTTAACCGGATTACCCTGATTCACATTTCCCATATTCCCAACGACTGGAGCTGCAACATTCCTATTCTGATTACCCGTTGCCTGATTACCAACATTCTGACCCCTCTGATTTCCAATAGGCTGACCCATCTGATTCCCTGCATACTGACCTAGCTGATTCTGCATATTCTGATTACCCATGTTAAATCCAGTAGCATATCCTTGCTGATTCCCATAAACTCCAACCATTTGGCCTCCGTTGCCCATATTGAAACTCGGCTGAGCAATCTGCTTGTTGCGAGTGTTCGATGAAATCCGTTGGTTGTTATTTGTTGGTGTAGAATAGCGTCCTTGGAATGCCTTTGTCAGAAAAGCAAACGCTTGTGTCAAGGCTGCAGAAGCTTCATCATTGTCTGTGAATTCCGGTTCTTGGAGTTGTGGGTATTGCTGTTGTGGAATAACTTGTTGTTGTTGTGGATAGAACTGTTGTTGGTAGACCGGTGTTGGTTGCAAGTAGTTGTGAGTGGAAGATGATGATGGTTGTTGTGTGTTCACTGGTTACGGTGTTGGTGTATTAGCAATTAATGCGAGAGGATCATGATTCTTTGCCAATCTTTCTTTCCTAACTTCATTTGCCTTAGCTTGGTTTTGCTTCAGAAAGTCATAGAGTTGATCATAATTCACCTGATGTAAGTCCTTTGTTTGGTTGACAATTGTAACATAACGACCCCATTCATCTGGAAGGTTATTGACGAATTTGATGTTTGTTGCAATTGTTCAAGGTGTCAACTTGTTTTTGATTAACTCATTCATCAAAGTGCAAAACCTTGTGTAGTATGAATCAATCTGTTCACCTTTAGTGGATGTGAAGTTCTCCCATTCAGTTAGAAGTTTGTTCTCAACGTCTTGTTGTCCAATCTCTGTTCCATGACATATCCTTCTAACACGTTCCCACATATCAAAAGCAGTTTCACAGCTGTCGACCGCAGCAAAGATCTCGCGTGGTAATCAAAGTTGGATTAAATGCATTGCCATATCATCAGCGGTGATCTGCTTCCAGTCTGTATCTGTGTAATCTTCTTCTGTTTGTTCACGCATGAATGGTTGAGTAGGAGGTGTTGTATCCAGATTGCCTGCATCTTGAACTTGTCTTGGCTTAAATGGACCATTCTTAATGGAGTTGATCATTAGTTTGCCGTCAGTCTTTGTTTTGATGTAACGAAGCATGCGGCTTGTCCATGGGAGATATCCACCTTTTTCAAGCATAGGAGGTCGGTTTTCCGCACCGGCTGCATGAATGTCTTGCTGAGTTGCCATTCATGAAGTGTAGATGGATAAAGTTGATACTTGGATCGTTCCAACGAAATAGGAGTAGAGTTTGGTGAAGATTAAGCAGGTTTTTATGGTGAAAAATATGATCTAAAACCTTAAAACCTCAATAACTTCCGTTCGGAGTGGATTTGGGCCTCGAAGCTTGGCTTGAATGATCTTTAGATGGTTCAACGTGTCCTTCTTCTCGGTCTCACGGTCGTTTTGACAGCTGATTCGTCGAAAACGGAGTTACGGTTCAAAAGTTATGACCGTTTGAAGTTTGATCGTCAAAGACCTCACTTTTGTCAAATTTTCGAAACTATGGGGTGTTTTCGAAACTTTTGAGATTGCTAAAATTTCAGGATTGCGAAACTTTGTGTTCTCAAAAATTGGTGACTGCGAAAACTTGATTGATTTCCAAAATTTTTGGGTGATTTCAAAAATTTTGATTTTTTCGAAAAGTTTGCAGTGTTCTCGAAAAGTTTGAGTGTTTCAAAAATTTTGCAATGTTCTCGAAAAGTTTTATTTTTTCGAAAACCCAATCACACAAACAAATTTCGAAATTATACAATTTCGAAATTTAGCCACAAGTCGAAGTAATTTCTTTCTTATACAAGAGAGAAAATACCGAGTATCCAACGGTGAGCACGAACGGAGCCTTTTCTTGTGATCTCGAAAATTAGTCAAAATGGATTTCGAAATGATGGTAGTGATTTCGAAATTTTGACAGTTTTTAGAATAAGCATAAAGCACACACAAATGACGTTTGCAATCCAAGATTCTTGTACTTCTAGGCTTAAAAACACCAAAACTTGAAAAAAGTTTCAAACTTGATGATTTTTATAAAACTTTTTGAGATCTCGAAAACAAGTACAAAAACCAAATTCGAATTTTTAAGCTAGAAATTTTCAAAAAGATTAAAACTTTCTTGTTAGGTAAGGTTTATAACACTAGTTTGTAATCAAAAAAGTGTTAAAAGCCAAGAAAAACAAGAAAAGTAAGAATTTTTTATGAAAATAACGTGTAAATAGCTAAAAAAAACGAATCAAACAAACCCTCAACCCTCCTAAATCATTGTTAGGCGATTGATACCACTTGTAGGACCTTAGAAGAAGGAAAGATGGTGACTTGATATGTATATATGTATTTCGTATGCTAGAGAGAGAGAGATGGAAATGAGAGCTTTGATTAATAAAACACACACAATACACACACAAGCACACCACACAAATGAGGTGTGTGGTGTCTTTTATACATAAGACTTAAGACCTTATGGGCCTTAGGATGGGCTTGGTGATGGACTTGGACTTTTACATAAACTCTGGACTAGCTATAATACATAACTTATAACCTATTAGATTAGTCCAACCTATAAGCCCATTTGACTATTCTATTGTGAACTACGACACATTACAAAGTTACACGTATGAGAATGACCATCACTTTTCAATATATATTTTTAATGCTAACAATTATAAACAAACAACCAACCAATAATCAATATCTAAGTTTCATTACATCTAAGCAAACACAAAGAAAACCTAGCCTAGCATGTTAAAGAGAAGACAAGCATAAGATAGAATCAAACAACACATAGACATATTGAATTATTATTGGAAAACTTATCTTCAATTAAGCATGGATGAAACAAGGGTTTGAAACCCTCAAAATACAGTAAAATTCGTCTAGGGTTTTTCTCCTCTCAAAGTTGCACACAATGAATGAAAAATTAAAAACTATATGTAGAATAATGGGTCGGACGGCGTCAAGATTAAGGTCTGACACCGTCAACTCGCCGCCATAATTATCATCGTATTGCCTAGATCCACTTCTGACGTCGTCATGCGTAAACTTGGTCTTGGCTGTCACATGCAAATTACTCTTGATGGCCTTGGTGACGCCGTCATGTATAATTCTTCCAAATCCTCTCTGGCGCGTCACGTGTAACTTGATTTATCCACCTCTTTGTCAAAGGGTGACGGCGTCACATGCATATCCTGACGCCGTCAGGTACAATTTCCAGCATGAATTTGAGACTTTGTCGTTTTCTTCACTTTTTCGCTCCAAAAACGTCCAAAATGCTTCCTTTTCCAGATTTCCTCTCAAAAGTACCTAAAATGACAAAAGGAATGATTTAGGGCAATATTTGAACAAATAATCTTGACATTGGGCTTTAATGACACCCTAAAAGCGGTACACTTTTCATCTCATCAGAAAAACCTATAAAAATAAAAATCTCACTAGAAAGGAATCTAGTGAGTAGACCTAATAAAAATAAATCTCAACCTAAACAATAACTATTCCCCGGCAACGGCGCCAAAAACTTTGATGTGCGGATTATGGTCTACACGAAAGTTTTACTTCTCAAGGGATCATGAGAAGCTTACAATCCCGACCAGGCAGTGTACCTGACCGATGTAATATAGTGAAGTGGCAAGTACCGGGGGAATGATCATTCTCCACAGGGAATAGTGTTCGTTAGGATTGAAATTAATCTAACTAGGTCTAGAGGTGAGTGATGATTCTTTTTGTATTTTTATATTTTAAAGAAAGCAAGTATAATCTCGGGTTTTGGAAGAGTGGGCGGAATTAGTTGCTAGTCAACTAACCCAAATAACTACTAATGCAATAAAAATAAAATGACAATAAAATAAAATGTAATGTGAAACTATATATGGAGAAAACATGTTTATTTAGATTTCATTACTCCCTAGTTATCTTTTATTGATTGATAAGCTTGTTACAATTGCGTGGGTGACGGGCTGCATTCCTTAATACCAATTGTGCGGCCGTGTACGATCTTCCCCAACTCTATAAGCTTCTATCTCTTCCTATGGCGACACATTAAGTATCCTTACCATGGCCTCCTTAATAGTCACTTATGCATTAAATACAACCATTAAAATCGTAGTACACATCCGATTCATATTTCTTAAGACGTTCAAGCGAGTTACCGAATAGGAGATTAGCCAGTTTTCTTAAGCCTAACATCGATTAACAATCACCCAACAACAATTAATAACCAACCATCAATCAATAATCAATAACTAGGTTTCACTACATCTAAGCAAACACAAATAAACCTAGCCTAGCATGTTAAAAGAAAGACAAGCGTAAGATAAAATCAAACAACACATAGACATATTGAATGATTGATAGATTAATTATCTTCAATTAAACATGGAAGAGACAAGGGTATGAAACCCTTAAAAACTTCTGAAATTCGACCTAGGGTTTGTGTGACAAAGTTCCTCTCCAAAGTTGCACACTAATGACTCGAATTAAGATAATCAAAACACTTGGAGTACTTTTTAAGTTTAACGCACGTATGGAGGTAATGAATGATGTTCTTCCCCAATACTCCATAACAATTGTACTTTACCCATGAGCCCCAATCGTCCCAAAACAATATGTACAAGATATGACTCGACTTAGCAACCATGTAATCAATTAGATAATTAACTAAGGGTTTAAACATGTAACAATAATGCACTAAAGATGAGTGCATACACGGAAGGCTAAGGAGATTTGGTTGCACATTTGGGGTGGATTGTAAACAAATTCTTCCTTTAAGTAAAATGCTTAAAGTTAGAAACGAAAAGATAGGCTCAGAGGGGTGTACTACGGGTATCGTGTACTAAAAATGAGTACATCGCAAAGGTGTGGGAAAATTAATTGACTTTACTAGTCAAGTAATTATGACTTCATTTCTCAAGTAATTATGATACGGGTTTAAACACAAGGGTTATCCTAATGCCTCTTATCATGTAGTAAATCCTACTACACGAATGTAGTCTCACATGTGGTCTCGGGATGCATCACTAATGCAAGTTCTAGAATCTAAGTACTACCGATACACTCATAAGCATCTTTTCCTAACAAATCTAGGGGCGAACCTCACATATTTGGGGTGGAAAATTTTGAGTCGTACGGTTTTCGTGCTAGTTATACAACTCCTATCCATGAGACGCTCATTAAGGCTAAAGCTTCACTCCTAAATGTTGTAAATTTTTTAAATTTGGCGCTAAAATTGCCCTAACAAGTATTTCTCTTAGTTTTATTACACACCTACTATTGAACAAACAAACTCAAGTGCAATTGTATTCTCTAAGGTATCATCATTTACCCTCCCCTTACACTTAGGCTGGACATTGTCCCCAATGTTCAATAAAAAGGATGTAAAAGTAATGAAGGTAAAAGAATGAAACAAATACTCCCCTGATTCGTTCGGTGTGGATAAAAGGATAACATGGTTAAATCCTCCTCCAAGAAAATGAACGTTGAAAGCTTTCCTCCAAAAATACAAATCATCTTCTTGTCCAATATAACCTGTTAAACCTAAGAAAACAATCGTGGCAAACCTCGCGTAAAATTGGCGGCAATCTATATATATAAGGATATAATTCTTGTGGTATGAATGTTTGCAGATTTCCTGGAGTTTATAAAACTAAAGAATTAACAAAAACTTTAAGACTCCGGTAGAAAAACAAAACTCGCAAAATTTTTCAGAATTTTACACCTGACGCCGTCAGGTTATAATCATGACGCCGTCAGAGTGTTCTGACAGAAATCTTATGTTAAGTTTCCGGAAAATTTCTGGAAAAACTTATGCCTTAATTCCTGGAACTCCTGCAAACATCATTATGACTCGATACAAGCATTTGACTCAAACAAATACTAATATATATGTTCATTTAATATTGTTGTGGTTCATGTTCAATTCCGTTCTTAGAAACAAATTTAGATTTCCCTTACACTTAGCTTTTGCGAAATACCTTTTTATGAAGATAAGACAAACAAAGGTAAAGCATTTTCACAATTTATTATGAAACATGATCCACAAACAATAAAAATAAAGCATGCATACGGAAACAAATAAAATCAAACAAACAATCAAACAAATAAAACAAATAAAACTTGGGTCGCCTCCCAAGACGCGCTTTTCTTTATTTACGAGTCTTGTAGCTAGACTTAAGGTCACGGGTTATTACGTGACCTCGTCATCAAATGTTATGTCCTCCTCATTGATCATTTCATTACCATTTTCGTGATAATGCTTAACGCGTTGTATATTCACAGTGAATTCTCTACTCTCATCGTCCATTAATACAACATCTCCTGTTTTAGAGGAGCTTTTCATGGTAAAAGGTCCATACCATCTAGATTTAAGTTTCCCAGGAAACAACCTTAAACGAGAGTTATACAGTAGAAATTTGTCTCCTTCTGAGAACTCCTTAGGTCTCTTAATTCGTTGGTCATGCCATCTTTTTGCCCGTTCTTTATATGTAACGGAGGATTCATACACTTCCAGTCTTAATTCATCAAGCTCCTGGAGCTGTAAGAACCTATTCGTTCCTGCGACCGTATAATCCAAATTACATGCCTTAAGTGCCCAATATGCCTTGTGTTCCAGCTCTACTGGAAGGTGACATGCCTTGCCATAAACCATGCGAAACGGGGTCGTTCCAATAGGTGTTTTGTAGGCAGTTCGGAATGCCCATAAAGCCTCATCGAGTTTAAATGACCAATCCTTTCTGTTTTGATTGACCGTCTTTTCTAGTATTCTCTTAATCGCTATATTGGTGTTTTCAACTTGACCGTTGGTTTGAGGGTGATAAGCGGTGGAGAATCGATGGGAGACTCCATATCTTTTCATGACCTTTTCCATTTGTGCGTTGCAAAAATGGGTTCCCCTGTCACTAATGAGAGCTTTAGGAATGCCAAACCTAGTAAACAGTTTTTTAAAGAAATGAATAACTACCCTAGCATCGTTGGTCCTAAGGGCTTGTGCCTCTACCCATTTTGAAACATAATCAATGGCCACTAAGATGTATTCGTTCCCCCTGAAGACGGGAAGGGGCCCATAAAATCTATTCCCCAAACATCGAAAACCTCACAAACTTGTATAAAATTCTGAAGGGCTTCATCCCTGCTTGTATCATTCCCTTTACATCACGAAATATTGTAGGCCAATAGAATCCTGCATTGAAATTTGTTCGTGCAGTGGTGTTCATTCCATGATGCCCCCCCAGAGGGCCCTGAATGACATTCTTTCATGATCTTAATTGCCTCTTTTTCTGAAACACAGTGCCTGATTACTTGATCAGGACATCTTCGGAACAAGAAAGGTTCGTCCCAAAAGTAGTATTTTAATTGGGCGAAGAACCTTTTTCTTTCGTGTCTGTTCAAGTGTTCCAGAATAATTCTGCTTGCCAGATGGTTAGCATAATCCGCGTACCATGGCTCAGAATCAGTTATTGACATGAGCTGCTCTTCAGGGAATGAATCCCGAATCTCACTCTTGTCAAATTCACTAAGGCTGGGATTTTCGAGACGAGAGAGGTGATCAGCAGCTAAATTCTCTGCCCCCTTCTTATCACGGATTTCAACATCAAACTCTTGTAACAACAAGATCCACCGAATTAGTTGAGGTTTAGCGTCTTGTTTAGCCAAAAGGTATCGAAGAGCCGAATGATCTATAAAGACGACCGTTTTTGAAAGGACAAGATATTGGCGAAATTTATCAAAAACAAATACTACGGCCAATAGCTCTTTTTCAGTGGTGGAATAGTTCTCTTGATCAGGATTCATAGTTTTGCTAGCATAGTATATTGGTTAGAAGTGTTTGTTAAGCCTTTGGCCTAATACTGCTCCAACAGCATAGTCGCTAGCATCGCACATGATTTCAAAGGGCAATTCCCAATTAGGTGTAACCATGATCGGGGCTTGTGTGAGTTCCTGCTTTAGCCGATCAAATGCATCCTTGCATTCTTGAGAAAAATCGAAAGGTGTATCCTTTACAAGCAACTGAGTCATTGGCCGAGCTATTTTAGAGAAGTCTTTAATGAATCTTCTATAGAAACCGGCATGACCCAAGAAGCTACGTATTGCCTTGACTGTAGTTGGATAAGGTAGCTTAGATATAGCTTCAATTTTTGCTCGGTCCACCTCAATTCCATTTCCTGAGACTTTGTGTCCTAGCACAATCCCTTCTTTTACCATAAAATGACATTTTTCCCAGTTTAGGACCAAGTTGGTTTCCTCGCAACGTTTGAGCATTTTTTCGAGGTTAGCGAGACAGCGATCGAAAGAGTTCCCAAAGACCGAGAAATCATCCATGAAAACTTCCATGCTGTCTTCCATTAACTCGTGAAAGATTGCGGTCATACATCGCTGAAAAGTGGTGGGAGCGTTACATAACCCGAAAGGCATTCTCTTATAGGCGAATGTTCGATATGGGCAGGTAAACGTGGTCTTTTCTTTGTCCTCAGGGGCTATGGGGATTTGGAAATACCCTGAGAACCCATCCAAGAAACAGTAGTACTCATGCCTTGCTAATCTTTCCAACATTTGGTCTATGAATGGGAGAGGAAAGTGATCCTTTCGGGTGGCATCATTTAGCTTTCTATAATCGATGCACACACGCCAACTAGTGACTGTCCTTTGGGGCACCAATTCACCGTTGTCATTTTTCACCACAGTCATCCCTCCTTTCTTTGGTACGACCTATACAGGACTAACCCACGGACTATCTGAAATTGGGTAGATTAGCCCTGCATCCAAGAGTTTGATGACTTCCTTTTTTACAACTTCCTTAATGTTGGGATTTACTCGCCTCTAGGGTTGCATGGCTGGTATAATCCTCTTCCATAAGAATTTTATGCGTGCAGAAGGTCGAGTCAATCCTCTTAATGTCGGCTACACTCCATGCAATGACTCCCTTATGTTTATTTAAAACTCATAGGAGTATCTTTTTGCCCATCTTCCAGGGAAGAATTTATGATTACTAGCAGTTGATCTTCTCCCTAGAGGAAAGCATATTCTAAGTGGTTTGGGAGTTCTTTGAGTTCTAACTTGGGTGGCTCAATAATGGAGGGTTTCAGTTTGTTTTCGGGTTTACGAAGCTCGAGTGGTTCAGTGGCTTCTCGTCCGGGATAGAAGGAGACTGCGCTAACACCCTTTGTCTTCTCCTTCTCAATTATGGGAAGGAAAGCCTCATCCCGCAACCAGCCTTCTTCGATTTGTTCATCAACACAGTTTTCAATGACATCGGTTAATTCATCGACCTCTCCGATGAAATATAGCCGGTTAGCTGCTTCGAGAGAAAGGTTCATTGTATCCTTAATATCAAAGGTTAAGCTGTCGGCTCCTACTCGTAGGGTTAACTTGCCGTCATGAACATCAATGACGGCACGAGATGTGGCAAGAAATGGTCTCCCTAAGATGATGGGCACTAGGTCATCCTCCTCCATTTCCAAAATTACAAAGTCAACCGGAAATTTGAACTTCCCTACTTTAACTAGCATGTTCTCGCATATCCCCAATGGGTATTTGACTGATCTATCAGCTAGTTGGATGTTCATACGGGTTGGTTTCAATCCAGAATACCCTAGTTTGAGGAACATGAAATAAGGCATGAGGTTGATGCTTGCCCCTAAATCGGCTAGAGCATTCTTTACCGATAGAGATCCTACGGAGCAGGGCAAGGTGAAACTACCCGGGTCGTCTACCTTTTTCGGTAGTCCTCATTGGGTCACCACCGAACATTCTTCTCCTAGAGTCACAAGACCCTCGAGTCTTTTTCGGTTGGCAAGTAATCTCTTGAAGTATATGCTATATTTGGGCATATGGTAGCATGTATCAAGGAGGGGTATGGTGATCACTGAATCCTTTAAATATGACAAGAATCTTTTATTATCATTCTCAATCTTTTGATTCTTGAGGTGGGACGAAAATGGGACTTTCACAGGTTGGTTGGGTGGAGCTGGTGGAGAGGAGGTCATCTGAGGGGCTTCTCGGGAGTCTCATCGCTCACATCACCTTCTTCCCCGTGAGGAATATTTGGCTCAACGATGATGGGATGTTGGTTCGGATAAGGAGGGTCCTTGGTTGTTGTTCCGGCTCGAGTAGTAATAGCGAGCAGGGGGGTCTTTTTGGCTTACTTAGGGCTTGTTATGGCCAACAAGGGTGGCATTAAGTTCTTGGAACCATTTTTCTATGTCATTTTGTTGTTCAGTGATGAGCTTGTCAAGCCCTTTCAATTGTAAGCCTTTTTCATGAGTGAAGTGTCCAAGATCATCCTCAAAAGTGCTCCTAATTTTAAAGTCATGACCTTTCTCTCCCTCCTCTTTTCTTACAAGATTTCCCCAAGGGGTAATATCATCGTTTTGGTAATTCAAAAGGGAAGGATTATCGAAGATGTCATGGCTTGAAAAGTACGCATGTTCGATAGTGGTTTCTCCTCCGCATTCTTCCACTTCAAGCAGGCCCCCACAGTGGTCGCAAATCAAGTATGGGTTTGATAGTCGTTTAGCTGTTCGCGACCCTGCCAGGTATGATACCCTCTCGTGAAGCTTTCTCAGGCGAGGTGTTTGTACGATTTTGGATATACTCATAGTCGAATCGGGTTCATACCAGGTATCGTCCTGGTCTTGAGCATATTCCTCAATCTTATTCCACCCTTCCTCGGCGCTTAGATTGGCTATTTTACCTTTTTTTCGAATTATTGATTCTGTTCTGGTCGTTTTGGGAGACGTTGTCATAGAAGATTTGGACAAGAATCCAAAGCTCGATGCCATGATGGGGAACTTGTCTTATTAGATCCTTGAATCTAATCCATGATCTACAGATGGGTTCGTCTTTTCCCTTACGGAAACGGAGGATCCTATCCCTAAATGCTGAGGTTTTTCCTGCTGGGAAGAACTTCTCGTAAAACTTAGAGATAAGTTGTTCCCATGTAAAAATGGACTCAGAGGGAAGTTTATCGTTCCAATCTTTGGCTTTTTCTTGAAGGGTAAAAGGAAATAACCGTAATCGGGACGTGTTTCTAGTGGCCCCATCCGCATGGAGGGTGTCCACTATTTTCAAGAAATCCCTAACATCTTGAATTGGATCATCAGTTTGCAATCCGCGAAACTTGCATACACTTTGGACAAGCCAAACATCGTTTGCACGCAAGACCTCATTGGTGCGTTCGTTTGGAAAAACAATGGCATTTGAGAAGTCGCGAGGGTTCGGGGAGGAATAATCCTTAAGGTGCTTAGGGATGGGAATTTCAGGAGTGTCCATATCGTGGTTGGGTTGGGGGCTAGGGGTGTAAGGTGATCATCTGAATCCTCTTCAGAAAGGGCCTCATCAAAATTGATGGCTGCGCCAGATGGTTCGGGTGTTGGAAGAGATTGCCTTAGCCTATGCATTTCCCTTTCAGGTTTTGCATAGGGCGGAACAAGATTTCTTAAGGAACTACGACTCCTAGTGATTCTAAGATTATAGAGATCTTCATTTACCATGATGGCGGATGCTGATGGTTACGGACAAAGGAAACAAAGAAAAAGATAGACTAAAGAAACCTATAAAAATAAAAATAAAAATTGTACAAGAAAGGAATCTGGCAAGTAGACCTAATAAAAAGAAATTTCAACCTAGACAATAACTATTCCCCGGGCTGCGGCGCCAAAAACTTGATGCGTGGTTTTGCAACCTTGTAAAAGGTTTTATCTCTCAAGGGATCTTGAGAAGCTTGCAATCCCCACCAGGCAGTGTACCTGACCATTGTAGTATAGTATAGTGACAAGTACCGGGAGATTGATCGTTCAACTCAAAGAATAGTGTTCGCTAGGGTTAAAACTCGATTAAACTAGGTCTAGAGGTGAAGGATGATTCTTTTTGTATTTTTATATTTTATGGAAAGCAAGTAAAAATCTCGGGTTTTGAAGGAGTGGGCGGAATTAGTTGCTAATCAACTAACCCAAATAACTACAAATGCAAACAAAATAAAATAAAATGAACTTAAAGTAAATGTGCGAAAACAATAATAAGAGAAAATGTGTTTATTTATATTTCACTACTCCCTAGCTATCTTTTACCGGTTGATTAGTTTGTTACAATTGCATGGATGACGGGTTATATTCCTTAATACCATTCGTAGGGCCGTGTACGATCTTCCATAACTCTATAAGCTTCTACCTCTTCCTATGTCGAGCCGACTACTAGCTCCTAACATGGCCTCATTAGTAGTTACATTATGCATTAAATATAACCAATTTATCGTAGTACACCTCCGATCATGTTTCTTAAGACGTTCAAGCAAGTTACCAATTGGAAGTCTGCCAGTTTTCTTAAGCCTAACATCGAAATCATTCATCCACAACAATTATAAACAAACAACCAACCAATCAATATCTAAGTTTCATTACATCTAAGCAAACACAAAGAAAACCTAGCCTAGCATGTTAAAGAGAAGACAAGCATAAGATAGAATCAAACAACACATAGACATATTGAATGATTATTGGAAAACTTATCTTCAATTAAGCATGGATGAAACAAGGGTTTGAAACCCTCAAAAATACAATAAAATTCGTCTAGGGTTTTTCTCCTCTCAAAGTTGCACACAATGAATGAAAAATCAAAATATATATATATAATAATGGGTCTGACGGCATCAAGAGTAAGGTATGACACCGTCAACTTGCCGCCATAATTATCATCGTATTAACTAGATCCACTTCTGACGTCGTCATGTGTAAACTTGGTCTTGGCCTTCGCATCCAAATTACTCTTGATGGCTTTGGTGACGCCGTCATGTATAATTATTCCAAAACCTCTCTGGCGCGTCACATGCATATCCTGACGTCGTCAGGTACAATTTCCAGCATGAATTTGAGACTTTGTCGTTTTCTTCACTTTTTCGCTCCAAAAACGTCCAAAATGCTTCCTTTTCCAGATTTCCTCTCAAAAGTACCTGGAATGACAAAAGGAACGATTTAGGGCAATATTTGATCAAATAATCTCGACTTTGGGCTTAAATGACCCCCTAAAAGCGGTACACTTTTTGTCTTATCAGAAAACCTATAAAAATAAAAATAAAAATCTCACTAGAAAGTAATCTAGTGAGTAGACCTAATAAAAATAAATCTCAACCTAAACAATAACTATTCCCCGGCAACGACGCCAAAAACTTTGATGTGCGGATTGTGGTCTACACGAAAGTTTTACTTCTCAAGGGATCTTGAGAAGCTTACAATCCCCACCAGACAGTGTACCTGACCGATGTAGTATAGTGAAGTGGCAAGTACTGGGGGATTGATCGTTCTCCACAGGGAATAGTGTTCGTTAGGATTGAAATTAATCTAACTAGGTCTAGAGGTGAGCGATGATTCTTTTTGTATTTTTATATTTTAAAGAAAGCAAGTAAAATCTCGGGTTTTGGAAGAGTGGGCGGAATTAGTTGCTAGTCAACTAACCCAAATAACTACTAATGCAATAAAAATAAAATGACAATAAAATAAAATGTAATGTGAAACTATATATGGAGAAAACGTGTTTACTTAGATTTCATTACTCCCTAGTTATCTTTTATTGATTGATAAGCTTGTTACAATTGTGTGGGTGACGGGTTGCATTCTTTAATACCAATTGTGGGGCCGTGTACGATCTTCCTCAACTCTATAAGCTTCCATCTCTTCCTTTTGCAACACGTTAAGTATCCTTACCATGGCCTCCTTAATAGTCACTTATGCATTAAATACAACCATTAAAATCGTAGTACACATCCGATTCATGTTTCTTAAGACGTTCAAGCGAGTTACCGAATAGGAGATTAGCCAGTTTTCTTAAGCCTAACATCGATTAACAATCACCCAACAACAATTAATAACCAACCATCAATCAATAATCAATAACTAGGTTTCACTACATCTAAGCAAACACAAATAAACATAGCCTAACATGTTAAAAGAAAGACAAGCGTAAGATAAAATCAAACAACACATATACATATTGAATGATTGATAGATTAATTATCTTCAATTAAACATGGAAGAGACAAGGGTATGAAACCCTTAAAAACTTCTGAAATTCGACCTAGGGTTTGTGTGGCAAAGTTCCTCTCCAAAGTTGCACACTAATGAATGAAAAATTCAAAACTATATATAGATTTACAAGGGTGACGACGTCACCTTTTGATGGTTGACGCCGTCATCTCGCCGCGACTAGGGTTTCTTGTCGTCCAATCCAACTTCTTGACGCCGTCTCGTTATATGGGTTCTGGGCCGTCACACTTTAAGGGCATGTTTGGTTGGGGGAAAAGAGCTCAAAGAAATGGAAATGAATTCATTTCCCTTGTTTGGTAGCTAGTGAAATAAAAAAGTGGAGATTTGCAATTCTTAGGGAGTTTAGTTTATGTGCAAATTCAAGGAATTGAATTCATTTAGTTTATGAGTGGAAACCAATTCTTTGCATTGGAAAACAATTTTTTATAGGAAAATAATAATAATAATAATAATAATAATAATAATAATAATAATAATAAATAATAAAATAATAATAAAATAATAAATAATAATAATAATAAAATAATTAATAATAATAATAAATAAATAATAATAATAATAATAATAAAAAATAATAATAAAATAATTAATAATAATAATAAATAATAAATAATAAAATAATAATAATAATAATAATAATAATAATAATAATAATAATAATAATAATAAATAAAAATAATAAATAATAATAATAAATAATAAAATAATAAAATAATAATAATAATAATAATAATAATAATAATAATAATAATAATAATAATAATAATAATAATAATAATTTTTACTGATTTCTTAAGTCAATTCTCTAGTGTTACCAAACACAAGAATTTTTACTGAATTTCTGTGGAATTCATTTATGTGAATTTGATTTCTGCGATTCATTTCATTTCTCTGAATTTCACCCTACCAAACATACCCTAAGAGTTACACGTGACGGCCTTCTTCAGGTAAAGGCTGACGCCGTCAGGTGTTAATGCCCAAAAAGTCTTCTGGCGTCAAGTGTAAAAGTAATTTCCACCTCTTGATCAACAAGTGACGGCGTCACGTTGTGACTCTTGACGCCGTCAGGTACTGTTTCCAGCTTGGATTCTTGACTTTATCGTTTTCTTCACTTTTATGCTCCAAAAATGTCCAAAATGCTATTTTTTTTCCAGAATTCTCTCCAAAAGTACCTAAAATGACAAAAGGAACGATTTAGGGTAATAATTGATCATATTATCACGATTTAAAGCTTAAATGACCCCTTAAAAGCGTAACAAATTTCGCCTCATCAGTGGCGCCGCCGGTGGCGTTTTCACCACAAGCCCAAAATCATCAAACGCGCACTGTACCGTGGGTGGCACCACGGTCGCTCGCGCCGTGGTGGCCAGCCCAGGCGGTGGAGTTTTCTATTTTTTTTTTTCTTTTTTTTTGAATTTTCGGTGGGTTTATTTGTTGTGTTTGTGTTTGTATTTGACTAATTGTGATGCGTATTTGATGTTTATGAGAGATTTTTTCCCTTGTTGCAGGGAAGAATCGGAGATGGAGGAAGACAACATATTTGATGTTTTAGGGTTGAGCTTAAATATGCAAAAGGCCCATTTATGTGATTTTTGGACACCGGATCGGATTAAAATTAACTGATCAATTTTTGTGTTAACTATTTACTATTTAAGGCAATGTAAATAGCTGTTCACTTCAATGATGAAATAGATTTGGGTATAAATTTGGGCTTAATATGCAAAATGTTTTATTTTATGTAAAAAAAAAAAAGAAAAAAAAAAAGAAAAAAAAAAGGCCGACGGCACCAAAATTTTTGGTGCCAACGGTTACAACCAAAATGTGATGCCGTGAGGTTTCTAATGCCATAAAATTTTTTGTTAACGTGACAACACTTTTTGCACCATGACTTGAAGCCATGGCACCACCGCACCCAATTCTCTAAAAAAAAATTACACCACACCATAAAATAATCATTGCACAAGTACTCTTGACTTAAATCCCAAATCACCCCCTCCCACCTCTCACTTTTCCAAACATCCCACAAGGGGCGAAACAGTAATTCCCCAATAGCTGGCCCACACTTCCAAAACCTATATACACAAAACATCCCCTTTTTGTACTTTCAATCAACACATTCTTCACTTCAGTTTCAAAAACCTAAACAAACAAAATGTACGGAGAGAGCGAGTTTGTTGAAATTCCGGTAACCGTACCGGAAGAGATTCCGACCGATCACGACGGTGACCGGAATGTTGTTGCATACGTTAATGACGTGATTTGTGAATTTGAAGGAATGGACGGCGGTGGCGTTCGTGGTGGTGGTGGTGGTGATCAGTTGACGCTTTCGTATTGCGGTCAAGTTTATGTTTTTGATAATGTTACTTCTGATAAGGTTGTCTTACTAACTTTTTTATTATTAAATTTTTAAGGTTGTTTATGTAATGTGTGATGTTGATTGTAGTTTTGACTGATGAATGGACGTCGAATGATGAATTTTAATCTGGGGTTTTTTATATGGAATTTTAGGGTATTCAGATGAATAGTTGTTTAAGTATACCAATGTAGGTTTAGGGGGTGTTTGTTTAACCTGATATAGCGGGCTTATGGCTTATTTGGTTTTCCGCTTATGTTTCATAAGCTCACCTTTTGTGGCTTATTTTGAGATTTTCTGTCTTATATAAGCTTATCATGTCATGATAAGTTTGTATAATCTCACAAGTTTCAAAATAAGCCACAAAAAGTGAGCTTATGAAACATAAGCCCAAAACTACATAAGCTATAAGCTCGCTATATAAGCTTAAACAAACACCCCCTTAATTTTTTTTAAAGCTCCTATTTGAAAAGCTAATAAAAGAAGCACTTACCTTTTACCCTAAAACGTTTATTAAGCGGATTTGATTGTAAATTTTTGTACAGAATAAGCAAATCCAAACACTCTTTCTAGATGTGGTTATTGACACGTAGATGCCTAAGCATAAAATATAAGTAATTCCAAACATCCTCTATACAAAGTATAATAATATAACTGGATTTGACAATGTTGGGTATCTGATACTCGCTAATCAGATGCTAACATAATTTTCGTTTTGACTAAAAAAGTAGTGGAAATTCTAGTTTGACAAATTTAAGGACTTCAAGTGTGGCAAAATTCTCTTTTTTGGTATAAACTGAATAGCGTACACCTTTTTGTTATAGATTGAATTTATGAGCGAGAAAGTACTACACACCCAACATTGGGAAATTTGATATTTTATAATACCTTACTTGGCAATTTTCCCTTGAACAATTCACTAGATGAATACCAATATTGAAAATGGGTTTTATAAGAACGTTGTAGGTGAGGATGTGTAAAGGTTTGAGACATTATGTGTCCTAGTGATAACAAAGAGTGTTTATTCATGTCTTGGTATTCTTCTTGGGTTTGAAATGATGAGTTTATGATCGATGATTGCAGGTGCAAAAGGTGTTTTTACATCTTGGTGGATGTGAATATCCAACAAGTCAGCAATGTTCAGACTCAGCATACCAAACTCAGAGAGTAATTTCTTGACTTTTTAGAGCTTGATTCTCGATTGTATTTGGTAGCGTTTGGTATGTGTACATAATTTATTCGTGGTTCAGGGTTCTGATCATACTGCGGTTTTTGTGGTTCAGGATTTTGATTATACTGCGCGTTGTAGTGATCCTCGTAGAGCTGCTTCTCTCAATAGGTTTCGTCAAAAGAGGAAAGAACGCTGCTTTGAGAAGAAGATCAGATACAATGTTCGTCAAGATGTTGCTAAAAGGTATCATTGTTGAAGCCATAATTTGTTGATTTAACATCTGAATATATAAGCTCAGAGTCTGATAGGTTCTGGTTATCTGAAACTGTCTTTTACAAGTGCGTGTGTCCCTTCAGACTGTTGATTAACAAATTTGACACAGTGTTATCTAGGTTGCCTTGTGAGATGGATATAAATATTTGTTATGTTAAAACTTGATATGTGAAGCAATGTTGTGAAGCAATGTTCATGCTTTAGAGCTCAACTTTATGCCATTTGTTCAATTTTCATAACAATCTATATACCTTGACAAAGGAACGATTTTTTATTTCTTTTTTGCTGTTCTAATTAATTAAAAATTGTTTCTTTGTCAAATGGCACCTTTAAGTATCTCAACTTTTTTAAGGATTTTTTTTGGTGCGCGATAAACATGAAAAGTTTTCCTTGGTATCAGACGAGAATACTTATATATGTTCTGTCAGCGAAATTTCCAGCATATGTCCTGTCTCTAAATGTAAACTTTGTCTTCGGCATCTTTCCATGTGGCAAAAAATGTTAACATTAAGTCTCATCCGATTGCCACATGAACATCATCTCTTTATAAAAAGTAATAAGGTACAATAAAAAAAAAAAAGCTGGGTTTGCCCATCAAAATCCACCCATGTTGGTTGGTGCAAATTAGCGAAGCATGTGTAAGTATGACTGATAACTCGTCTAGTTCTAAAATCCTGTTAGTGGAAACACTCATATAAGTATTAACTCTTTGTTGATCTATTAATACAAATATACAATATAAGAGCGTTTCTTCCATACACAAAAACATGTAACAACACAGCTGAATAAGTTATTTATACTTAACCAAGTGACGCTGACATGTAACTTTCAAGTATTTAACGGGGTTAAAGTTATGCAAGCTATATGCTTATAGTTCAGTATTTGGAAGATGCATTCTGAGGGTTGTGAGTCACTTTTGCTTGTTTGGACTCCAATTTCATCTGGTAAAGATCGTTAGTAATGCTTCTGTATATAGGAAGTTATTTACCAGCTTGCTGTCCTTTTTTTAATCTCTTACATTTTGAGGGTAACTTTTCATGTAATTAGAAGTTCAGTGAGTAGTTTTTCTTCAGTTGTATAATGTTTGGTGGAGCTGGCCTTGATGTTAAAGCTGTGAGCTGTCATTATTCAAATCGTCTGATAAAAAATTTAATTCTGAATTTCAGTCATGCAATTGTATGCTTGTATTTTGCACTTCCAGCCATGTAGAGTTTTATATGTATGGAGTTTGACTGTTGAAATCTGTATTGTGGTTTTATCTGCTGCCGCTAGTTACTTATCAGTATTGTTTCTTCAGGCAGAACCGTACAAAGGGACAGTTTTCAATATCCCAAAGTCCCCAAGATCCCGGCTCATGGAACACTGGAGAAGCTGAGGGCGCAGGGCAGGATTTGATCCTAGTCACGTGAGTCATGAACCTTGTATATCAATTTTCTTAATTTTTATCTGTTTATGGATCCGATTAGATAATTCGTATTATATATGAACTTTTTTTTATCAGTGGTGACAAAATGAATGGGCTGTATAATGGGTCAAACTGTGGTCAGGCTGAAACATCTGTTTCTATACATGTTTCAACAGGGAGGGTTCACCTGCGAACACTTTTTGGTTCGTGTTATGATTAATCAGCATGAAAATCTGATTGCAAGAATAAAATTATAAAAAGCATAATCTAAATCTTTGCATAAAGCAATTTAGGAGATTGTATGCAGTAAAGATATACTTATGGGTGACTTTTAACCAATTTTCCTATTAGCTAAATCTTATTTGACCCGTTTGCGATAGAACACAACCCAAACCAACCCCTTCGTTAGTAATTGGGTCAAAACTCTTTATGGTCATGCATCTTGATTAGATGCACCCGATTATTCACCCAAATTCAAACCCTTTTCAGTCTGACTTAAATTACAATACATAAGTTTATAGTGTTTCCTCCAACCATTTCTATCACACTTTCATGGGTACTAGTCTATTACTATGCGTCTATGCATCCCTATTGGCTTTGAAAGTGGCATTTTTTTACGGAAATACATATAGCATTATTGCATCTACAACATGTTAGCTCTCAACTGGTTTTCAGATGTGTTCATTGTGGTACTCGCTCAAATGACACTCCAATGATGCGACGGGGGCCAACTGGTCCTAGGACTCTTTGCAATGCCTGTGGACTTTTCTGGGCAAACAAGGTTTGTATCTCACCTGCTCATTCTCTCTATACTATGCATTTTTAATCAAAACATACACAAAGCTCATAAGAAGTCAAAATGTCTTAAACAAATCTTTTCATGGTAGCAATCTCTTAATTATACTATAATAGATGTTCAAATTTATAATGTGTATAGCATTATAGAAGGTCTAAACGTGAAAATAGAATGATAAATACATATAAAGTTCGGTTCTGACTGCACTAGTGACCAAACATGAGCTGGAGTTCTGTTTCTGAAGAAGGCTTTATAGCTGTAGAAATCGAACGGCACGCAAGCCGATTCATTTCTATATTAGATTCTGTTACGTCAACCTGATTTAGTGACATTTTCCCTGTTTTTGGTTTCTAGTTGCACATTCCTAGCAGTTACACTTGTGGTTAGGACATATAGTTCGTCCTTGTCCTTATTCTGGATTTAGTAGACTAAGGAAGCAGCATTACTTTATTTTAGTAGACCAAGTGTTGAATGTAAATATAAGTATACATACAAATGACATGGTGTGCACTGTGCCTCTAAAACAAATTAAAGAGAAAACGTTGAGTCATGGACCTATTCTCCAATCGAGAAGGAGATCATTAGGGATAAAATCTTGAATATAGAATGACCTTAAACAAGCTTATAATAAACACTGCTCAATTCAAAGGAAAAAGTAAGTCTAGAATAATATTTCTACGCCATTTGATGGGTCAATTGTCCTTAACATTTCCCCTTCAACAAATTCCTATCTGGCCTTTATCGATTTTGGTTGATTTACTTGCATCATCCCTGTCCTTGTCTTCATTCATTCTGTAATATCCACATCCATGAATTTACTAAAAGCTAAACTTAGATATAGGTTCATTTGGAAGTACCTCTAAGCTATAAGTAGTAGCCTACTTTTTACCCACCATAATCTACTTACTTCCCCAGGGATTGTGGAAGAGGTGCCCATCACAATTGGAGGCTTGATTGAGGCATATGAACCGGTTCATACTGGGAATCGTAACTTTTAGGCTTCAAAATCTTTACGTAATATATTAAGGTTGCTTTGGACATGAACAAATTTTTATATAGTGTGTTAGGGTAACCAGGCCTAACTCATAGAATATAACAGTATGTACACTCGTACTTTTTTACTTCCTTTCACTATGCAATGATGATTCATTTGATTCTAACTATGAAGTTCTTACTCATGAAAGCAAGGATGCACAAAGGAACATTAATACTAGATTTGTTCTAACGGCAATATAGTGATGGCTACTGCTGACATCCAAACACCTAACTTGAAATGTGTTCTTTAGGAAGTGAACACCATTAAAGATAAGTGCTGACCAGTTTTGCCTTAAATGCACTACTGCAATTTCTTTACTATTTCTTTTTGTATCAAACACCTCTATATGGCGGATGGGTGCTGGGAATCTTCTATGCTAGTAAAGGTATGCTCATTGTGTGCTGAGCAGTGTGCCACTTGTCTTATCTGTTCCTGTAAATGAAACGTTGCATTTTGTCTACTTAATGTGCACCTTCCTCCTGTCGTAAGCAGTGAAAATTTACTTGATCTGCTTTTCTTGGCACTGTTGTTATCTGTTAGCCATGGACTCACAAACTACACATTCGGAATGTGTAGTTTGTCGGTTTGTCCTTAGGTTCTCATAGTTGATATATAGTAATATATCTTTTAGTTGAATGTAGTAGTATGAAGTGTAATTCTGGTTATTCTTTGAGAATTAGTAAAATATTATTGATCTTTGTATTTTTGTATTCATTGCTCTTGGGTCTCACTTAGTGTGTTCTTACTATTGTTTACTTTTTACTAAACAAGTAGCATACGTCTGTCTCCATGTGTACAGGGCACGTTGAGAGACCTTTCAAAGAAATCCACTGATCAATCTCCAACTCTGGCTGAACAGGTGTACAACTGTAAGGTACTGATAATGATGTCATGTGACTAATAATCAAACATACTGAACTATGGAGTCAATTAATGAATTACACCTAAGGTTATCGTTCAGTTTTCAAGTAATAAAAAATGAGTAGTAGTTAGAGGTAGCAAAATGGGTGGTCGGGCGGATTGTATAACTGGTTGGGTTGACCCAAAACACTTTTGATCCATTGCTATAAATAATAAATGTGTTAACTACCAAATTATAACAATGATTATATATTTTTTGAATAAAGCGATTTAGGTGGTTGGATGCATTAAAAATATATACTTTGAGCAGCTTTTAATCTATTGCCTTTCATTTATTTATTTATTTACCTTCTGGCTTGCTGGAGTCAAAGAAATAACCCAAATAGACCCATCAGTAAGTAGAATTGAGGGTGTTTTTTTTTTTTTTTTTTTTTTTTTTTTTTTTTTTTTTTTTTTTAAAAAAAAAAAAGATGTAAAGAGAGGGTCATAATTGCCACTTGTAGTAATAATATACTCTTACTCTCCATTTGATGTTCTTGTAGGCTGACTACAATGGAACCAACTTTGGAACCCCCATTATAAGCAGTAGTGCTGCTGAGCTCGGGTTTGGTAACTGAGGGGCAAGTTCAAGGCTCGTGCAATGGCAAACTACATTAGCTTCTCTTGCATATACGTATAAATCAAGCCAAAACTAATAGATTTTTTAGCTTAGTCAATGTACATATGGATTTGACGGTTTTAATTGTCTGCTGCATCCTAATATTACATCGAATTCTTACTGCTTTGGCTGTACCGGGGTCTTTTTAGAAAATCCCCAGCTTTTATGCAATTTCTTGCTTTTCATTAACATCGCAGTTTGTCTATTCACAAGGAATTTGGGTATTTTGACCCATTTACTTTCAAATTGGTTCAGCTGGGTTCTGTTATATCTGTAGTGGGGTGAGATGATTAAAATTGAAACAACACTTACAAGAAAATTAGTTTAGAAGACATGTATAGCCAAATTAGTTTAGAAGACATGTACATTGACTAAGCTAAAGTCGTTGTTTATAGTGAAAAAAGTAGATTGGGCTGTTTTGTCATATCAAACATGGGTATCTTTGATAGTGAGAATGCGATCTAGTCACTGGTACAAAAGTTGTGAAGGTCCCAACATGATCTAAATTGGTCAAAGTTGGATTAAAGCAATTTAACCAACCCCAACGAGAGAAGCAACGGATACTACTAATTTCATTTCCTAGGTTTGGGTCAGGATCTAAATATCCAGATATATATCAAATATCAAAGTAGTTGCCAGTGAAGACGAATAAGACTTGTGCTTTATCTGTAAAGAAAAACTGGTGACGGATAGATTTAGACCAAAAGAAATTGAACCAAACATTACAAGTTACTTACTAACTATGATGAACACCTAAATCTATTTAAACCCCAGGCATTCTGTTTACTCTACGATTGATCATAGTGTTGCAGAATAATTCACTTATTTGCCATCCAAAATATAACATCTGCTTAATTTTCAGGCTTCCAAAGATCTTTAACATATAAATACCTTCATCATATACAACTATCATAAAGAAGATTAATGTAAGGGTCAGATTGCAATATAATTTGTAAAATAAGCTACAATCTGCTTCTATATCTACAATAATCAATGCATTTGCCTTCATTGAGTCAAAACTCAGCTTACTAACTCAAAATAACAAAAACAAGGCCTTGCAAGAGACTATAGGTCATTGGGTTTCTGGGTTTGTGGGGGCATTCACGGGAGTGTTTTCCAGGGCATCATTTTCCCGGGGAGCTTTTTCTTGGGCTGCCTTGTATTCGAGATATTCCTCAAAAGGGTCTCCACTTGAAGAATCACTTTCAGATCCCCCATGGTTTCTTGGTGACGAAAATCCATCTACAGAAAAACCTGGTGCATTTGGGAACGCCGGTTAGTCAACATTTTATGAACAGATTATAAAAGTATAATTGAACGAGCTGTAGGAGATATAGTTTGCATTTGCTTCTGTTGTTAGAAATAGGTACGCGTGTTTGCTATTCAAGAGATTTATAAAAAAATTACAAAATTGACTGTCTTGTGAAACGGGGTTACAAGCCTCTCAGATTAATATAGAATACGGATTAAATAGGTTGTTTGGTTTTTCACAATAACATAATCATTTTTGTGCAAGCGGGTACCAAAACACTTTTTAGATAGTCTGATTACTAAAAGCAGAATCCATACTGATTATGAATAACTAACAATAATAATAAAAAGAATTCCAAAACACAAATCCATATGCCCCTAAACTGACCTTTCTTAGAGTTTAACTTCTTTGTGTGGCGTTTGATAAGCTTCTTGGCTTTTGTAATGGTGAGCTGTCTAGCAAAAGGAGAATAATCCTCACTATCACTCCATTCCCCTGCCATTGATTCTTCTCCTTCATTTCTCATTGTCCGAAGCACCAACTGTTTAGCTTTACGGCGTTGATTAGAAAATAATCCTCTAACGGAGGTAACAAATCCATCACCTGCTCCATCAGCAGGCCTTTTTGGAAGACCTAAAGCAAGATTGTCAGAGTTTGCAGCAGATTCACCACCATCATTGTTACTGTCTTGATCAAGGGTGGGGACATTTGCTAGATTTGGTTCTTTGTTTTGACCATGGGACTTAGCATTGAACTTCTTACCCTGCACCAAGCGAATAGCAAATTGTGAGTTTTAGAGGTTGTAAATTGGACAGGTCGGATGGTTAGATTCGGGTCAAAATGAACTATAACATTCTTTGTATACATTTTGTGAACAATTAGTGTGTCAATAAAAACCATTGCCTAGCTAAAATATTGATTGTTGGGATATCTTTTAAACGGTAAAGCTGGCATGATTGAAATTTATTTTGTAACCGTTTCTAAAAGTTGGAGGCTGTTTATGAGCTTCTTTGAAAGTTGGATTGTTTTACCACCAATATGTATCATGTATATTTACCTGCATTCCAGTGACGGACTTCAGAACACTCCAAATAACATGCTTCTGGACTCTCGCAAACAGCTTTTTCCAAGTTCCAGTAAATTCAACACGATGGAAAGAATCCATCAACAACCTCAGATCACTAACAGCAAATCTAGACCCTTCATAGGTCACTGATAGTTCAACCTGTTCCAATAGGATGCACTATAAATATGTATCGTGACAAGTATGGTTATTCAATTGGGCGGTTTTTCAGAGTTTGGCTTATTTGGATTGGGGGACTGTAATGATCTTTAGCATTAAATGTTTATTGGGTGGCCAGATTTGAAAGACACATAACCCAAAACAAAACCATTAAACCAATTTCTTATTAGATTTCACACAAAGACCGAACAGAAACTGAATAACCCAAATAACAAAAGGGATTGGGTTAACCCGAACTATGAACACCCCTAATAAGAGTCATTTATATAGTATAGTATAACAAAATAAATAAACAAAAAAACTCATAATTTCGATCTTGTAAAGACCCACCTGACTTATCTTGATATTATGAAACTCTCTCAACACCAGAGGCTTTCCTTTTTTGTCATCAGTTGGTTTACCGGATTTCTTTTCTTCTTGACCCGAATGACTGGATTTTGAAGTTTTTGCAGTTTTTGAAGCTTTTGTGGCTTTTGAGTCCTTTTTAGGCTTACTCAACTCTTCCTGCTCTAGAGAACGCATTTCTTCCAAAAGTTCATTAGCCACGGATTCAGCTACACTTTCTTCCCATGTTTTATCAAAAGAAGAACTCCTTTTTAACTCGGTTGATGGTTTCACTTTCTTTGCTACCTGCATTCATTATAAATAAATAACAAATTTAACACCTAAATTTAGAGGATAGTTTAGCTGATTTACTTATTAAAGAGTCGATTTGGGTTATGTCTTAACTATAACAAAACAAATGTCAGTCTAAAATTCTAGCAAAAATGAGTTGTCAAAAATCGGCCAGTGTATCTTGCATGCATTTAACATCAATATCATCAATAATATTTATTAAATTAAATATCAATAATATTTATTAAAATAAATTTAATGATGGACAAAAATCAGTTTGCAAGTCAAGCCGACCCAAACTCATAATAAGACTACCTCTTTTGACCCGTTACTGACCATGTATGACTTCCAATCTATTAAATATATCTGCACTGAAGTTTTTAAAAACACTTACTAAGGGATCTACGATGTTTGATTTTGAAGATCCTTCTAATTCTTTTGTAGCCTCGTTTCCTTTTTTGCCTCTTCTTAAACCAGCAGTTGTTGAAACCTTCCAAACTTCCTATTTGTTGAAGAGTGACATTCAGTTTCACACTTCATAATGTATAGAAATATATATACTATGGTTGAAAATGTTGAGAAAGTAAGGCTTATGACCTGCCGTCGGTGGCTATCTTGTTCCTCCTCCGGGAAGAAATACCCCCACATTACTCGGTACATCGTCTCAGTCAAATGTATTTTCAACGGGTAAACATCAGCCTGTATATGTAACAGCACATGCAATAAGTATGAAAAGGTGAGACCTGAGAATTTAGAAAATTTATCTCGCCAAACCCATAAAAATGGTCTGTTCGATGAGGCACAAAGTTTAAATGAAGTGTTTCACTACTAGTGAAATGTTCTAAATATCTTTCAAAAGTTACAACACAGAGAATCTTACAGACCCAAATCACAGGTGTCTAATTTAAAGTTTGATGAGAGCCGATCGATAGTAGAGAATTAGTTAAAAAATGGGTTCAAATGGTCAAACTAGTGAAACAGGTCAAAAGTCTTGTTATGTGTTCAAATGCTTACAATGTAAGGTTTACGAAAAAAATAATGCTTACAAGGTCCTAAATCATTTTCTTTATAAGAAATTAATTAACTACTTCAGTATTACAGATTCTATACTCCTTTTCCAATACATTAATAATTTACAAAATACAAAAATATGGACAAAAGAGTACTGGTGGGTCGGCCTGACCCTTCCGAATCCATTTTGACCTTTTACCTAACCCTCAAGCAGCCCTTTTTGCCACCTTTAAAGATAATGATAAATCTCATTTGCAAATAGGAACTGGATGAGGCATAGTGGGTAAGAGTATGCACCTGGAACAGTTCAATAGGTGATGCGCCATCCTTTGGAGCACCAATTTTTGTATCTACCCGAATCATCACTTTCCTGAAGCCCCATAAATATATTATTGCATTATTGAACAATAGAAATCAAATCACTTGTGCACAAAAAACCTCAACCGATCCATAGTGAAGGCAAAAGATATTAAGGCCCATAAACATAGAAATAAATTTTCCTGTTTTGTATAAAAGGGTAAGCGCAGAGAATAAAGGTTTACGTACTTTCCCCACTCGGAAGGAGGATTCCACGCTGCCAGAAGTGTGTCAGATTTTGCATTAGGTAGACAATTTTTTATAACACAGTACTTTATTGTGAATCTTGCCACACCAATATCTTTGTAATCTCTGTCAAAGTCATATATCTGCATGGAATACATGTTCCGTAATTCATACAATGACTTCCATCAGCAATGAGGGTCCGCAGAAACATAAATGACCAGGATATGACTATTTACTTAAAAATGGGTGAATTCGGGTTAGATTTCAAACATGTAAAATACAAAAGAATAGCTCAAAAAGAAATGGTAAGATGGGTTGAATAAGTCAAACTGGTAGTGTATTTTTATATGAATAATTTCTCCTTTTATTTATTAAAATATCATATTACATAGTCAGATGGCGAAATATGCAATTCTTCCTATTTATTTGGTAATCATACATGACTTACTAATGATGCATAAGACCTATTTTGTTAAGGTAATAACGTGTTTTGGGTCGACCAATTCCAAATAATACCCTTTTGATCCAAAAATTGACCGATTGCCCAACCTGGCTAAACCACCCATTTGCTACGTCTAGATTAAACAAAACTAAAATAAACATTTCAAAGACTTGCCAGGTCATTTATCTCAATTTCTGAGATAGATTTTCCATCTAGAAGCATGCTCCATGCAACTTTTTTTAGTTGCAAAGACAGACGCATAGCACATGAGGGACCTTTATTCTTTTCTTTCTCCATTAGCTGTTGCTGTGCTACTTTCCGCGAAATCACCCTCAAAGAAGCAGCGACAGTCTTTCTAGATTTTTGTGCATCTACTAGCTCTATCCTTAGTTTTTGCACCTGTAGAGATACATGTTCCAATTTTATTATGCAAATAAGAATGTAATACAATTGTTGCTAATACAATTAGTTGCAGACCTACATCTAAACCTGCTCATTAAATTTTTTACATGTAAACCTGATAGTCTATAGTATAGACTCTATACTATGTGTTAATAGTATTTTTAATTTGGATCATTTTTCAAACATACAACTAAAAAGGTTTGACTCTTACCAAAACAGATCTTCCAGCGGTTACCATCCACATATCACCTTCCTTTTCTGAGGACACATCTACAGCAGTATCAGTAGGAATAGCAAGCTTCCGTATATCATCATAAAGCAAGTTTTGTACTCGTTCTTTCTGTTCAAGGTTGACTCGTTCTACTTCTACCTCTTCAACACCATCAGGAACTACCTCATCAGATTCCTCCTCCATTTCTTCATCATCTTCTCCTGATTTTGGTAGACTACTTTTCTGACGCCTGAATTAAAAACAATAAATAATTACAAACAACTTTCCCTCAGGATAAAACTCAATCATCATTACCAGCTCACTTGAATATTTGTTTACTTGGTATTTTCATTTCAAAAATATCTAAAAGACTATTATAGGTATTAGCTTCTGCGATTTCATACGTTCTATTATGGTTACACATATAGACAGATCATAATATCAAGAAATAAGTGAAATGTTAATTCTTCTGCATGCCACTTATACTTTTTAACTCCATAATATTAGGGGGAAAAAAAAAAAAAAAAAAAAAAAAAAAAAAAAAAAAAAAACTTACTTTGGAGGTCTGGCCAATAGTAGATTGTTCAATACATCAAGAATAACTTGAAATTGGCGAGATGTCATGGTTGCTATTATATTATCAGAGTTGAATGCAAGTTCCTTTAATGGTTTCACCTGTAAAGAATAAGATTTCAACAATTTAGCCCATACATATCACTAAGGTGCAATTTCAACCCCCTAGCTTATACATGAGTTAATTTGGTTAGTGTTTTTATCTCAAACGGGTCAAACAAAGATTTTTAGCTACAAACAATGCACATCAAACATTGGTTTTGAACTCACAACTAATCCATCAATTAGTTACATCAAAATGGACAAAAAAAGTGGTGGTGGGTAAAAAAAAATCTTAGACAATAGCAGTAAGCCGGTAAACTTAACAATCATTGCATTTTAATATCACGAAAAGCACACCTTTAAATCTTGAGTTCCACCATTGTGCCTGGTGAATCGGAAGTACATATCACAGGGCATAAACACCTGTTCAAGTAAAGTACCGGTTCGCTTTACTTTAGGTGAGCTCTGACGTATCTTTGTTAGCCACTGGACCCCAGCTCCAGGGTCGACATCAGTAGGAGCCACATGAGCCTGCACATGTTCCAACATGACGGAGAGCTCTGACCGGTTCCATATTAGTTCGGGTTCCTTTTCAGAAGTACTTTCCCCTCCATTTTTTATTGCTTGTGCTTGTTCAATAACCTCTATGCCAACTTTTAGAGCTGTATGAAATGAGCGAGATAAAACGCGGCCACTAGCAGCTGCAAGCAAAAATCTACCCTGTTCACAATAAAATATGGATCCTTTAATATTCAAAATATACCAAAATCATAATCAAGCAGTTATTATATATTCTACCACTACATATCATTAAAATTAGTTCCAACACCTCAAAAACTTACGTTGACCTCTTCTGAGTGAAGATTGAACTGAGGCTCGATAACATTCACCATAAAATTACATGTGCCCTCCTCATCGTCCTCAGAGCCATCATCATTGACATGTTTTGCTGTATGAAAAATACTGAGTGATCTTTGATCAATGAAACCCCAAAATACATAAATCAATTGTATGTTTAGAGGCGAAAATTTTGACCCACATATTTTACAGCTGGTTGATTTCGGTTCTGTTTTGTTTTTCTTTTCAAATTGAATGAGTAAACCTATCAGCTATAAAGAGAGCGGGTCAAACGGGTTGAAAATCGGCCTAAGTCTACTAATGCACACAACCTCCTAACCTGTTTTAATTCATTAGTTTATATTATTATGATGATAATATTGCTTTTGAGGGAAAAAAAAAAAAAAAAAAAGAAAAAAAAAAAACTGTTTTTTGTAAAAGTGACACATTTTCTATGAAACTATACTAAAATATGGAAGAACTCTACACCCATTTTGAACCTCACTAAAACCATCACCCATTTTGACCCAATACCCAATCTGTTCATGTTGCCACCTCTGGTTGGGTCAAATTGTCAATGGATACCCCTTCACAAACATTCAAGGTGCACTTGTACTTACCAATATCATCAATTTGCTGTTCTACTTTATTAGAAGTAGATGGACACTGATCTGATCTTGAATCTTCCTTCTGGTTTGAAGAAGGACTTCCGCTTTGATCATCCGAAGTGGTCTTTGATGCATCTTCTTGAACCGGTTCACTTTCATTTTGAATCTGCGTCTCCTCAAGCAGCTTCCTTTGGGCAAACTGACGAGAAGGAGATGGTTTTGGAGGTGTACATTCTTTACCGTAGTCACCACCCAGTGACAAAATACCATTTCTGTTTTCAATCGTCCAAAGTAACTTCAGGCCATAAACAAAAACCCTCTGACAACTATCAGCTATCACGACATCATATCCATCATCATCGCTAGGACTGCACCTTTCTTGTTCATCACAGTCATTCCCATGAGTTACAGGTGTCACAAATTTCATCTCAATACTTTTTTTACAAGCTTCTTGCCATGCCAATAATTTAGAACATTCCGCCTTTGGGGATTGTTTTCTGATAATAAAATAATCAGACGACAATAAGAATCCATCATCACGATGCCTTTCAGTGGTTCCAGTTGCATTTCCACTGTTATCATTAACAACTCCATCTTTTGAAGGTTTTTTCGGTGTTTCAATTTTAATAACACTTGTGCAATCTTCCTTATTGAAAAATACCTTAAGTGAATGCAGATCAACCCCCATGTACACAAGACCAAGAAGATCACGGTTGCTATCAAATGTGAAATTTTGCTTCCCGCGACCTGAATACATTTCTGATTTTAACTTTGACATCTTGAAAGTCAATCCTTTAGCCGGATCACTCTCATCTAAAGACATATGTCTTATACACATTGGAGTTGAATCTACACGAAACATAAATTCTGTCATCACTTTGTCTAGTGACAGGTTTCCGGATCTAGGAACTCTTGGTACACCAAAACGAGGGTAACGAGAAAAGAAACGCAATTTTACAGGAGGAAGGTAATTCAAGTTGATAAAGTTTATTAGCCAAGCAATATCATGAGGAGCAACACTTATTGTAGGTGAATCAAATGAATCATTTACCGACTCAGAAGGTCTGAAGGCCAAATTGCACCTCAAAGAGAGCGATGTAGATCGAAAAGGATCAAATATGTATTCACGTGTAACACCTTCTGCTGGGAGTGCAAACAGAAAATGGTTAAGTGGGGTACCAGAGTCGCAACCCCAGTCCATGGCAACCTCAAGAAAAAATTTTGGAGCTACTAAGAAAGCACCCAGTGGGCCAGCTGGAGGTTTGATAGTTGAATTTCTTAACAAAGTCTCTAAGCTGGTCGTAAATATCTTTAAATCGTTTGCAGAAACAGAAATAAGCCCATCTGACTGCTGTATTTCCATATATGCAGAAGACATTTGGAGCTTGTCAGACTTTTCATATGGATCAGTTGTACCAAGAATATTAAATATGGTCGCTGAAAAAGACAAGGTGGTCTTTCCATGAATATAATTTCTCATCTCATCCCACCATGGCAGGCTTTTCTCTTTTTTGGGTGGCAGAACAAAAGGATTTGGGTTCCTAACACTTAAGTTGGCCCTACGTAAAGCCACAGTGAATGCATAGCTCAAATCAGCTAAAGGTGGTTCAAATCCCACTCCAAAGGATACCTCTCCTTTCTCAAAATGTAATGGCAAATCTAAAAACGTTTTCATCGGTGGAGTTGTGCCACTAACTGAACGAAACATTTCAACCTTCCTCCAGTTACCAATATAGACTTCATGCAGGGTTTGGGGCTGAAAAGGTGTAGCCTGCAATCAGGAGCATTTTTAAGAATCATAAGTCTAGTTTCACGTGTTCTAGTTGTGGCCCTGACAAATGAACAACAAGTGTCATGAAGCAGAGACGCTTTTGGTGCAACTTGATTTTAGCATTATGATCTAGACCATGCTAAGGGGACTTAAAAGGCAAAATATATAGGAATAGATGATAACATGAAAATGTTATCCATAATTAGTGGTTAGTCAATACTAGGAATCGTGTTAATATTCTGTTTCCTGAATGTTATATCTTATTATCTGTTTTCCTAAAATTTCGGAGTAAAATGATTTCTGTTAAGTAGTTTATATATATATATATATATATATATATATATATATATATATATATATATATATATATATATATATATATATATATATTTTTACTTTTCACATGAAAAACCCTGTATAAATAGCCGTGAGCCAGCAGTAAACACAAGATATAGTTAGCGTTCTGTAGAACATCTTCTTTGTTAGATATACTGTTATAAAACTATAAAAGACATAGAGACATGCTGGTGATTATGTTTTCTAAAAAGCATTTCATAACAGTGACACATATAAATTGGACTTGTATATGGGTCAATTTTGGTTTCTCTTTTATCTTTGAATCAAATAATTTTTTTGTCTAAATTGGACTCTGATCAAATGGGCAGGATAAATAAAAGTATACAGCCTCATAAACAGTTTTACTAGTAAGACTTACATTAATTTGTAAATATATTGAGTTTTTACCATAACTTGTTATTTTTCATTCTGAAATCCGTTTTTAACTTGTATGTATAACTTTTTAAAATGAAAATGAGAAAGATGAAAACCGAGTACTTAAGCTAAAGGATAAGGCCACATATAGTTTGACCTGTTGAGCTAGCACGAGCCGACCTTCACATTTACCAGAAGTTGCAGCAAGAATCGGACATGTATAGTCTCTTAGCTGAACAACAAGAGATCCTGCCTGTAAACTAAGGTTACATCCATAAAGACGAGCAAATGGAATGTTACATTCACGAGCAACTGGATCAAGCCTCTGTACAACTTCTATCATTCCCGCCTCGCCACCTTCAATTGCTGTCAAAGTTACATCAAGAGCCGTGCCAATAATTGAGAAAAGAGACGTTCTTGATGCACTAAACTTGAACCCTGACTCAAATCCTTCCTTGCAAGCACCCGATCCTTCTGATATCACACGTGTCTGACATGCTTCATAATAAGACTGAAATGATTTCTTATAGAGTTCCTCTTTTTTCTTTTCTATAGATGATGCATCATACACACATGTCTTATCTTGGCCATCGGTTTGAGATTTTCCTTCATGACTAGGATGGATGGTATCCACAACTGCAGGAGATTGACTCCCTTTGGAAAGAAGATCATCTAGAAAATTTAATCGAACAGCCATTTCATGAGCATCCTTCTTTCTTAAGCGATAGTGTTCATCAAGCCACCCCTGGAACGGTTCCTCTTCAATTTCAGCTGTTAATTTCCGTACATACAACTTCACACGGCCAAGTTTGGAAGAGCTGGATTTTTTTGGGTTTGTGTTTGCACCTGAACTCTCACTTTCTTTTTGGACAGGTAATATTATTTTCCTTTTAGCAGCAGTAACAAGCTTCAAGGCTCGGATCATTTCCTCAACAGAATCATCAATAGCACGCAACTGTAATCTAAAGGGCAAGCAAATATGCATATCGAGACCTTGAATCACATAATCCCATTTGACAGATGGCTCAGATGCATTCGGGATTCGAGAAAGTTGCATTCGGCCACTTTTGAACACTCTTACTGAATTAAAACTAAGAAATAATCCCTCTAAAAGTACACCAATTCGTGCATTTTCAGAAAAAATCGACTGAACCTGAATCATGGTCTCGACACCGTCTCCAGCTTCAGCAGTTACAGTAAGCAACTCAACATCAATAGCAAATAAAGATTCTTTCTTCTTTTGATTCTTTTCCGAATGTACTGTATTCATAGAGGATTCTTTCTTAAGTTCAATCTTTTTACTACTAGAATTATCCTTTGTGAGCTCTTGTTCTTGAAGCTTATGATTATGCAGAATTAGCTTCAGGTGTAACCCTAATTCAACTAATGCTAAATGAACATCAGGCTCCCATCTGGCTGTAATAGTAGTGGCACTGAATAACGAACACATTGATACGTCTTTAAGACCACTGGCTCGTTTCACAAACTTTGCTTTCCTCATGTCAAACAATGCCACCTTTGTGCTAAAAGTGTCATCTTCCATAATTTCCTGATATGCTGATCTGACTCTTTCGAGGTCTACCTGAGTCGACTGTTTCTCTTTGTTCAAAGACAAACTTATATTAATAATCTCGAGGCCGACAGAATATTTTAGTGTTTTCTTTTCATTAGAAGCTGTCGATGCTACTTTTGCAGTACGCAGAGTCCCGTCAGGTAAGACACTAATAAGAACACGACCACCTTGTGATCCATAATTCACGCGTTTAGGATCATCAACAACTTCATTATCCAGACTTGCATCACTGCATAGATTTATAGAGCATCGTTCAAGATTAAATTTAATTAACTGGATCCCTTTTCCCGATGGTTTATTTGGACGGGATGCTTCACTTTGTGAAGATGATGTTTTAGCAGATGGTGAAGGAGATGGACTTTTCATTATTGTCTTGAACGATAAAGCGGTAGATAGTAAGGATTGGACACGCTTGGTTGTCAAGCACATACCAATAACGGTTACATCAATTGAAAGTACTAGCTTTAAGTTGGAACCATCTTGTCTGACTAAATCTAGGTCCTTTTTTCCAAAATCTAATATGATTTTTGGTATATGCAGCACTGAAACCGTGTTTGTTTCCACTATAAAAAAGTTAGAATTTAACGATTCTTGGTATTCGTCAGCCATTTGCAAATCTAAATCACCGAGTTCGAAGTGAACCAAAGTGCCTGTATTAGATGTGTTGTTGGCAAAGACATGGGAAGACTGCAAGCAACCCTGCAACAAAATGAAAAATAAGACATGAGATAAAAACCAAAATTTACAAATTAACAAAATTTAGAAGAATGCTGACTACTTATTACTTTTTGGTCATGATGTTTAGAATTACATACCCATCTTATATTCTGGATATATTTAAAAATGTAGATATCTATTTCTATTGGACATTTTAGTACTTTATTGGGACTGTACTTCTTTAAGCCATTACTAGGCAGCAGCATCTTCCTAAAGGCTGAAATCACAAACAAGTTACTAATTTACAGAATTTCAGTTGTAAGAAGACAAAAGATCCTCAAAAGTGGTCGTGCCTTCAAGGATGTCAGCATCCCTTATAAAATTCTTATTCCACATTCACGTCAATTTCTTTTAGCGGTATATTTTATAGAAGTAGAAATTACTCACCAAATTAATATACATACAACTCGATAACTCAGTGAACCACTTACATGATAAAGCATCGATCCTTCCAGATTAGTGAGTGAAATAGTTGTTTCTGGGGCTGAGAATGTGCACGCCCACATAATTAGCTTAAAATCATCACTTGACTGGACCTTTACTGGACTGGCAATTTCATCTTTTTGCACTGTCTTTACCTTCTTTGGGGGCCGCAATTTCATTAATGACTTTAATGTTGCCATAATTATGTTACACTGTGTGCCTCCAAGCTTAATATCGATTTCAGATCTAATAGGTGATGTAGGCTGCAAATGCAAATCACTATATAATCACGGAGGATATGACAAAGAGATTGTAATCTGAAAACTATTAAAGCTTTAGAACTTACCTCTAAGGGAATATAAACGAATGAGAGAACAGCAAGCTTCATCAAATCAATAACAGAACTTCCACCTTCTCTAAGAATCTACAAATATACAGAAGAGATTGCAATGGCAAAAGAATTTATGATCAGTATGGCTAGTATTAAAAAGAAGAATAAAGTATTTCTGTCCATACATGAATCTCACTGAAATCTAATTGAAGATCGAGACGTGTGCTTTCTCCAACATCCTCAAAAGACCGAGACTTTATGCTTTTAAATTGAACCGCTGTGATATTATTCTCTATGACAATACGATGTTGTTTATGTACAAACTTCACATCTAACTTTGGTAAAGTAAGTGAAACCTGCACACAACTTTATCAGTTTATCAGATATCATAAGACTAGAGATGGAAAAATGAACGAGTTTGGTCAGGTGTATTTGAACTAATAGATTCACGAGAGTGTAAGCTTTGAATATACACTTTGAGGGACTTTCAACCCGCTTGACCCATTTGATCAGTTTCCCTTTTAGCCAATATAATTAATTTCAACCCAATCATAAGTAACTTGGTTGAAACTTTCACCTCTGTAAAAGACTACCCGATTTAGCTCCAGTGATTAACACCGAAGTGGAAGAGAAAGATGATAAATCAAGAAGATGTGTAGAATCACTCACTAACCTTTTCAGGAAACAAAGAAGCATGCTTTGTAATGGCCACAAGGGTATCTTGTTTTCTTTGTTGTTTCTTTGCAATAATGTCAGCTTGAGTGGTTGATTGTAGAGGTTGATCAGCATGAGTATCAGATGATTTCTTCTTTTTGGATAACAGATTCTCATTTAAATCTACACTAATATCTCCTAGCGATATATCGATGTTATTAAAAATGATTCCTGTTTCTCTGCAAGCCAATACAATAATTCGAAAAGCATTGGTCAACCGATAATTCATATTTAAAAAAAGCAGTAAGATACGGGCTATATACTTGAAAGAGAACTGGACATGTAGAAATTTAACTCATGTTTATTAGAAAATTTAATGACACCTTATTTGAAAAGAGAACATGGTTACAGACATCAGAACACATTTGGATGTTAAACTACATATATTCACGCATAGCATGTATATGTGGGGGGAAAAAAAACCTGTGAGGACCAAAGTCAACTAAGAGACCAAATTCTTCACAGATGAAATGGGCAGAAGACTTGTCTATCATGGATCCATTCCCCGCAGACAAGCTTTCACTGTCATTCGAGCTACATAAACTATCGTCACTAACATGCTGTTCACCCAGATGGATAGCAATAGGTGAAATCTGCAACTTTAGATACATAGAGGGCTTGGAACCTTCATCTTTAGATATCTCAACTCCCATATCTTTTGTCTCTAGTGTAGCTTTAGGTGTCTGTCACAAGTATATCAAAAAAATTACAACTGTCTTGAAAATGGATCAACAAATGAAGTTAACTACTAACACAATAGCTAATGTTATGCAGCCTACTTTTACTATACCTCATGCATAGAGAAGTAAATATTGACTATTTGTGCAGTAAAATTTTCTATTTTCATGTTACGAGATACATTTACAGAATATGACATTAAGGTTGACAAGCAAACTAGTTGTGGTTACCCTATCTGTATATTATCCATTGGCTTGTTGATCTGGTCTAAAGAGGTGGCCAAAAAAAGGCAATCCTACAAGTAGCTTTACTTGATTTTATATATGGTCCTTTGTAGAGGTGAAAATATGGGTATGTTAGATAACGAGTCAATACAGGTAAAATTTGGTACTAGGTGAAACGGGTCGAGTTGGAATGGATGATCCAAACAGTTGCAGTCTAATTTTATTGTAAAATATATAATGTATTAAATATGATCACAGGAATTGTATCTTTAGTTTCTAACGTAATACTTGCATAAAAAGATTTAAAAGGATGCAAATGAAAATACACTTTGGGCGACTTTTGACTTGCTTAATCATCTAATTTGGCCCATCTCCATCTCGTCCTATATAAGTAAAACGTAACCCAAATCTACCCATCCCCTGAGTGCATGGTTGAAATTGTCAACTCTAATCGTGCAGACATAAAGGTCATTTTATTAAAGTGCACAAAGTAACTTATTGAACTAAATAGTCAGAAAAACTGAGAAATAATAGAACACGATGAACATGCCCCATTATGGAAAAAGCTTACCTTCACAGCCAACTCCGTCACAGAAAGGGATAAATATTTTGCCATGTTAGCCACAACCATCACCTTTTTTCCTGGCTTACTACTGGAAATCTTTGAACTCTTTGGTTTCCGTGGTGATGTCTTCTTTAAACTTTTGTCTGGAGTCCTTGTAACAACTTCTAAGCCCCTTATCACCAGCTTCAGTTTTTGGTCCCTAGAAATAAAACCATCTCCTAGTGTAACCAAGGATTTGTCTAAGCAAAGTTTGATTTCACCAACCGAAACAGATTCAACAGCGCCCTGTAAATTTTCAACAGTAACATCTAGATGAACATTGTTTGATGTTACAATCCATGTTTTCTATCACTCAATAATGTCATCATACGTCAATGGACTTTTAGATTCAATCATAAAATAACGATGTTCGTGTACTCATTACCATACTCAAATTTTACTAGTTGATGTGAATTATTCTAAGGATATGTTACAAGCAAGAACTTCTGATTTGAGAACAAGCAAGTAAATACAGAAACGACTAATGTTTTTTAACACTTACAAACTTCTCTTCATTTCAAAGGTAAAAGACTCCAGGAGAAAAAGAATTTGGAATCAAAAGTAATTATAGACCAAATTAAACAAAATAATATAGATTGATAGAGGAGGTGTTACCCTTTGAAATTTGATCCTAACATCCCTCAAACTTCTCCATCCACTGAGTCTAAATACCACAGATGCTTTGAGGATCCGGCTTAAAAATGAAGCCGCAAACCTGGAAGCAAATCTGAAAAAGAAACAGTAATATTAATCGTTTAACACAAACCAAAACATTCATAAAAAATAATTTAGCACGACCAAATGTCCAAACATGATTAAGGTACACTTCATTCTTGGAAGGAAATAATAAGCGTGCAAATTACGGTTCTCCTAAAGGTTCAGACCTTTTTTTTTCTTCTAGAAAAGGAGCTTAAAGTGTAGCAAATCACGTTAAAAACTTGATGGTTTACACGCTAAGCCCTGAAAACGGTCATGTCTCTTCTTATCCCCAACAAATATCTAAAACATTGATACATTATCATAGCAAAAGGGAACTACTTAGACCGTATGAATAGATGACAAGCATAATCGTCTGTTAAAAGAATGACCTCTTTGCTTGTTTTATTCAACCTATTACTACGATTTCCAAAAAGAAAAACAAGTACGTACTCCAAGTGACATTAGTACTTGATTACTTAAGAATATTTACATCACACATTAAATCTAATCCTATTAGTCAAAGGAATCAAAATAAACGATTTTTCACGCCAAAAAGCAGTTTAAAGTGTTTGCATAAAACTAATTGCCTTGACTTGTGCTTATTTTGCGAATTATAAGTTTCCTAATTGAAGCTCCCTACATTATCAAATTCAGTGATAAAATGACTGCTGCGAATCATATAGCAATAAAATCACATGATCACTTTAAGAACAAAAAATAAACATTGCGCATATTATACTCACAATAATATGAGCCATAAAACGATTGCTGCAATAAGGAACGTGAAGAGAAACGTGACCAGCACCATTTTTCACGTCAAATTTCGCTCACTTGTTCAGGTTAACGCGCACATTCACTGTGTCACCATTAAAATGAATCAAACCTGTTTTTAATGAAATGAATCGGAAAATTCATGATGCGTGAAAAGATAATTTTCGTAAAAAACAGAAAAGGTCAAAATTGGATAATTTGAATGAGATTAAGAGATGAACAAATGTGTTGATCCGTTAAATGCTGCGAGATTAAAAATTTTGTGTTTTGTTTCTTTTTTTTTGCAATTGAGCGCGGGTTAAAAAACTGCTAATAAAGAAGTTCCCACACGTTGAAATAGTAATCCCTAAACTATCAATTGTTACAATTAAGTCCTTTATTTGGGATATATATCTTTCATTAGGTGCGGTATCGTCCATGCCCATCATCCGAAGACGCCGCAAGTTAAATTTTGTAAGTAACCCTTGTTATTTGATTACGTCAAATAGTCCTGATATTTAAGTGTCAATTTCCCCCTAATATGATCATTATTTGTATTGTTTATAAGGATATATGCTTTGATTTCTTTATATTTCGTTTCCAGGTTACAAATGAGCATAAGAGCTGAAGAGACGCGGAAATTGGAAAGAACGTGCAAAAGATACACATTTTAGTATGTTGAAGAAAGCTACGGCGTAACTCATACTCTCAACTACGCCGTAGCTAGGAATTCAAACACAAAGACCAAGTCAACGTTTATCAAGAGTTACGGCGTAACCAACTCATGAGGTTACGCCGTAATCATTTGAAGACTTAGAAGAATTCGACAGCCCTGAAGGCTACGCCGTAACCATACTATGGAGTTACGGCGTAGTTTTGGAACAATACGTGATCCAAGATTTTTCAAGATTACGGCGTAACCACACATTAAGATTACGGCGTAAGTGAAACCCTAAGGAGCTACGGAGTAACCAGTTATCACAACTATATATGTCGTAGCCAATGCTAATAGATAAGATCGTTTCACGATAACACTAGTTACGACGTAACCAACTCTTAGGGTTACGTCGTAGCTGTGTCGGGCCTATAAATACCAGCCCTAAATTCTGCATTTGACACAACTTTCTCACCACAAAAAGTCAGAGAACGAAGGGAGGTTTTAGAGAGGCAATCTACATCAGCATATGGAGCATTTCCAAGGGAGAGATTACGCCATAATAACCATAAGTTTTAGTTTTCATTGTTTTAATTACATTTCCGAATTCAAGTCTTCATTCAACATTGATTTGGGTGTACTTTATAACATGATCGGCTAAGCACCTTTGGTGCTAGCCTAATTATAATTTCTATATTGTTGTGATTACGTTTTCGTACTTTTCATAATGCTTCTAGTGTGTGCATGCTTAGTTTATCGATAGATCCTCTAGTTGCGGTAGTTTAGAAGAACCGGTTGTACTTGGTACGCTAGGCGAATCGACCAAAGGACCCTAGTGTAGTTAGGTTGCGAGGGAAATGGGAATGTCGATCATAAGGACCAGCCATTTGCCTTGTGTGCAAATCGGCCAAAGGACCACCTTCCGGGTTGGATAAACTTAAGTAATTAAATGTGTGGTCTAACATCCGAGAGGCCGGGCCACACAAAGATAAATATAGCATGTAGTGGAATTTAATGACTCAAATTAGTCTACCATACATCGGCTTACTTACAGAGGGTAGTCCCTTTGGTTCCTGACAGGATTCTAGGGAGATAGGCTAGGGAAATCGACCAAAGGAACCTAGTGACTATTGTCCGCCCACTTGAAGCATTCGAATAGTTTTATAGAAAACATAGTCATAGCAATATAGGATGACCAATTAGGCTAGTACACTTTCTCCCACTGCTCATAACTCAATTCACTTTTAGCTTTTATTTCATTTATGTTTATTTAGTTTACTTAATCATTTCAACTTAAAACCAGTTTAAAAACTTGACATTAGACTTAAATAGGATCCATCACAATCCCTTTGGTTCCTGACATGATTCTAGGGAGATAGGCTAGGGAAATCGACCAAAGGAACCTAGTGACTATTGTCCGCCCCACTTGAAGAATTCGAATAGTTTTATAGAAAACATAGTCATAGCAATATAGGATGACCAACTAGGCTAGTACACTTTCTCCCACTGCTCATAACTCAATTCACTTTTAGCTTTTATTTTATTTATGTTTATTAGTTTACTTAATCATTTCAACTCAAAACCAGTTTAAAAACGTGACATTAGACTTAAATAGGATCCATCACAGTCCCTTTGGTTCCTGACAGGATTCTAGGGAGATAGGCTAGGGAAATCGACCAAAGGAACCTAGTGACTATTGTCCGCCCCACTTGAAGTATTCGAATAGTTTTATAGAAAACATAGTCATAGCAATATAGGATGACCAACTAGGCTAGTACACTTTCTCCCACTGCTCATAACTCAATTCACTTTTAGCTTTTATTTCATTTCTATTTATTTAGTTTACTTAATCATTTCAACTCAAAACCAATTTAAAAATGTGACATTAGACTTAAATAGGATCCATCACACATAGCTCTTGGGACGACCTCAGTTTTACCAGTTACTAATCTACACACGACTGGATACACTGTCTGTTAGGGCATTTAGGTAGACCTTGGGTAATCGAGACTTTATAAATTTAAGACCTTATCTATAAAACCTGCATCATTATTCCATACACTTTTCTCTTTGATTAATTATGTCTTCCTTTATAAATTTTACCTTGTTTAGTAACTGCTTAGGATGGAAGAAACCTATGTTATGATGAATTAACTACTTGTGACACCTTGATCTATGTTAGTAACTGGTTTTTACTGGTTGTTTCGCTATCAGTGTTGAACGCATGATTTATTGCTTTACAATTTATGACCATTTTATTCTTGGAAAATAATCATTTATCTAACACTGATCTAACCTATATCTAGGGAAACAAATTGGTATAAGTCTTATAAATTTAATAAACAAGATATATCCAGATCTGATCTAAACTAGGTTTGATTATTGATCATTTAGCGAACCTAAGCTAGTTGTGACACTTGTGCTAGCAATTGCATGTCTTGGTTAGTTTTCGTGCTAGAATAACCTCCATTCTTTTAGCTTAAGAATAACCTCCATTGAACAATCAAAATTTGATTGACTTGAATTGGGAATTGTGTGTATTGCTTGTTTAGTTTAGGTTAGGTTAAGCTGATCTAGCTCTTAGTATTATCTAGCCATAGGTGGTGTCCTTTGATTAACCAAGTCAATGACATCACATATAAGATTGTTCCCATGCTTGCTTAGATTGAGTTGTTAGTTTATCTAAAGTCTAGGCAGACTGTCCTTAAGTAGTCACCCGTATCTATCTGATTGTCATCCCTTTTATTTTATTTTATTTCATTTATGTTTTCTTTAATGAAACCAATCTGAAACCCTCGAGAAATTTATTGCTTTATTAAAAATCATAAAAATACCAAAAATAACCCCATCCCCTAGAGCATTAGGAAACCATCTTCATTTCCTCCTCGTTATACCCCTAGTAAACGAACTTCCTCCGGGTATTTGCCTATACTACTCTACAACGATTATGTAAACTGTCTAGAGGTTAAAAAATTCTTCACCATTGTCTCTTCTAGCGTGGTCCACGCCTTGTTACGTTCATCGTCTTTATTAGACATCAATTCTTTTGACGTATTTTTTACGGCTTCTTTTTTTACAGGAGGGACCTCCTTGACGGCAGAGTCGTCTTTAACGGGTCGAAAGGGACCACCCTAATAATGAGTTGGAGAATAAGGTTGACAACAAAAAAATATTCAAATCTTCCATGTCATCTACATTAAAAGATGGAACTAGATAAAGAGTTTAAGATTGGTTCATTTGAAATTTGCAACTGCTTGTTATTTATTGCTATGTAATAGGTTCTGTAAGCCATAATAAACCTATTATACTTGGTTGTATGAGTACAACCCTTAACCTATAGCATAGATACGTTAATAACTACTTCTCTACTTAGTAGCAAATTACTTCTTTTTAAAGAACACACTTTTCAGGTGTGGTTTCAGGCATCTTTGTTATCTACGACACTATTACACCCTTAGTTGTAAAATTACATGAAAACTATTTTAAGGAAACTTTGTTAAACACGAGACACGGTGCCTTTTTTTAATATGTTTATTTAGAATTATATCCATGTTCATCTTTAGTGTATGATAGCATTTGTTTTCACATTGTCATATTGTTTCTTTAATTTTAATTTAGTACATATCATATTATATCGTGGACATTGTATACTACGGTATACTAAATTTTCCTTTGTAGATTGGAAAAATGGACTTGCATGCGTTTTTAGTGAAGGCTAAAAAATTATCTAGATATTTAGGATATGTTAAATGTGGTGTAAAATATTTAATATTGTAGAAGGTTCTTATGTGTAAAGTTCTGGAATTCATTTCAAAGGAGCATGTCCGAGTATATATAGCACAACAAATTCCAAGAGAAAAAATGGAAACCGAATTGTAATGTATTGTGGGTAAACCATTAATGGCATTATTTTCATTGGTAATATGTAAGACATACACTAGGTGATATTCACAATGTAGAAAATTAAGATAACGACTCAAACATTTGTAGGTGAGAATTATTGAGTCTCTAATTCTATATGCCACAATAATAAGAAAGAAAACATTTATAAATTCACCTTTAATGCAAGCTAAACAAAACCAAGAAAGGGATAAAGTAAACTTAAATTGCGAAACAAATTAATCAAAGTATAAAATCTAAGTTTTCATATAGCTAATAAGAAGATCTATAACTTTCTTGATACTAGAGCCACACATGATGACCCTTCATATTTCATTCATAGAAGATATGAGGAAGTATTTTCATAATATAATCATTAGTAACAAATTTTTAGGTACTACATAACCTCAACCGAAACAGGTTTTATGCATACTACCCGTCTTCCCTATTATGAAAATACCGTTAATAAACTTAATAGTGCTTATGAATAAGTTTGAACACTTAGCCTTAAGAAGCTCAATGATGCTCCAATGGTCATAATGTGGTTTACAGTTATGCCAAACTGGTATGTGCTTATTCACATACCTTTATTTGACCTAAAACCCGACCAATACAACCAAAAACTAACCATAAATGCCAAATATATGTGTTTTTGTGATTGTGATTGTGCAGGAATGGATATTTTGAGAAAATGACACAAATCAAAGAAAAACCGACAAAAATGAGCACGAGAATGGAAAAGTGTCAAAAGCCGGAGCCGGGGAAGCATTATGGTCAAAGAAAAGTCAAAATGTCAAATCAAGTCCTTGAAGTTTGAAGAAATGGCAAAAGTAACCCTTGGTAAAAGTTTGATGAATTTGGCAACAAAAGTCCTTCAACTTTTAACAATTATCAATATTGGTCTTTGAGAAGATTATTTTTGAAGATATGATAACCAAGACCCTTGAAGAATCAACTATGTACAAGAAAGACCCTTGGAATATATTTGTGAAGATAGCAAGAAAAGTCCTTAAAGATTGCAGAAATTATACAAATGGTCCTTATGCTTAACTGGATTAAACCTTAACCCATTTTTATAATTTACGCAATAATAAAAATAACCCAACACTTTTTCAATCCTTAGGCCCAAAACTAACCAAGCCCATATCACTTAACCCGAATTAAAAAACCCAATACCCAAGTCAACCCCCAAATCCGGTCAACAAACACATTAATTACCTTTTAAAAATTACCCGCCCCTATTTCTTACCCGTACACCCCTTTCCCTAAATTACATGAACCCTAAAAAATAACATTTCCAAATTACCATAATTAAGGGCATTTCGGGTACTTGACACGTGTTTCTAGAAGCTCTGACATGTCAGGAATGACATGTCATCGATCCGTGTGCTATGATTGGAGGAAAGCAGGCACTTGATCCAAGGGTACAAATGATTGCTTATGATTGAAGTTGAAATCAAGGGCTGTGATTGGACACCTGAGAGGATCCAGAAGCTTCCTTGAAATCCTAGCTCACCTCACCCCTCAGCTATAAAAACCCCCTCATACCACCTCACTTAGTGTGTAATTTTGTAGTATTGTTATGCTGTTCAATTAGCTTTGTAATCGTTTTCTTAATGTAGTTTACTCAAGTTATTAATAGAATTTCATTCTCAGTTTACTTTTAATTCGAATTGTTCTTTAATTTCTCTTTTAAAAGCATTTACTTAATTTCTGTTTTATGTTTGTTTAAGATTGTATAAGCTCTTAGTTTACTATTTTATTACCTTATAAACTTCATTTAGACTTAATTTTAGCTTTCCTAGTTATTTACTTTACAAAAACAAAAATCACAAAAAAATTAGAAAATACCAAAAAAATACAAAAAATAAGTTTTCATCTCTCAATTCTCAAAAAAGTCAACAAGTCAACATAAGCACTTGAGCTTAATTTGAAGACATGAAGACCCCTAGGACTTATAGTACTTATTTATGAGCTTATTGTGAAGAGATATAAGCCCTTGTTTAGAGCAGAGGGCATTTGTATGTTCCAATTCCATTTTTAGCTTAAAAGTCTCAATTATTGTTTATTGTTTATTATTGTTAAAATTCTGTGTTTTCTTGTTATTTCTATGCTCATTTGTTCTATTCGAAGTGATTAGATGCTTGTTTGATTTGATTCATACACTAGATCTCATATTGGCCTATTATTGCATACTTACTTTCACCATTGCATATTTTAGATATAGCATCTCATATTGTTGTTTTCTGCATCATTTTAGCTTAAAAACAGTTGATATAGCTTATTTAGTCATATTGCATAAGTATATTAGGTTACTTCTAATTAAATCAACAAAAACCTCAAAAACAGTTTACTAAGGTACTGTTTGGATTAAGCTTTGTTATTGTGATAATGGTTGTTTTAGGTTTTACATTTGGTATAAACAGATCAATATAGGTTCATGTAGGTTAGAGATAGCATAATATTCATAGTTTTTTTTTACTAAAAAGTCAAAATCACTTTGAAATTTCATTTCTGTGAGCATTTGTGTTTCTGCTACTACACTTGTGGATTTAGGTAGATAATTGTTAGATTTAGCTTAATTAGGCCTTGCATTAGCTTAATATCGCATTTAGATTCAGTTTAGATGATTTGAAATTCATATAAGTCAACTTTGCATAAAATTCTAAAAAGTCAAAATTACCAAAAGATTTTCAAAACCATTTTAGTTTTTATTTTTCATTTGTTCAATTTTCATTCAATCATTCTGAGAATTTGGGATTTTAAACTTGGATAGCTAAATAAGTTAATCCACATTTTTCCATAATTTTTTGAAAATTTCTAATAAGCTTTTAAGTAGCCTCAACTAGCTGATTTGATCATATCCTCCCGTGCGCCAGAACACATTGTCCCAACAATCCTTTTCATAAGCTTTTATCTAGCTATTTAATTGAGCTTATTATTTGCAAATTGGCTTTTTGGATAGCTTAAACATCAGACTCGAAGGATTTGTGCTTTGTTTGGATATTTGAGCTTATCTGCTAGCTTAATTCTTGCCTGCTAGTTGCATGTGTGGACTATTTTGCATAAGCTTGTTTCAGTTCTTGCTTTTCACTCATTTGAGCTTATCTTTGTTATTTAGCCTTATTGATTGATTGTTTTAAGTTAGATTAAGCCTATATTAGTTATTTTAACTTCTGGAACCATATAGTAGCTTATTTGCCATAGCTTATAGCTTGTTAGTTTTCTTTTTTTTTTTTTTTGTTCATTACTTGTCAACTGTTAGGATTAAGTAGCTTGTTCACAGCTTACAAAAGCTTTTCAACAAAAATTTCTTTACAAAAGTTTGATATAATTAACTGTTAATCATTTTTTGCAAAAAGAAATTAAAAAAAAAAAAACTTTTGCTAGGATTTGAACCCGGGCCACCTAGCTCACCCCCGCACACACTTACCACTGCCCTAGGGTCTTTTCTGAGAAACCCTTTGCACAATTTAATTCTTATAGACTTTTCCTTTTATAGCTTATAATCCATTGTTAGCTTATTCCTCTGCTTACTAGATTAGCTTTTCAACTTTTGATAACTTTCTTACAATTCTGTGATAACATTAGATTTTCCAGAAAATTTTCATAATTTTTCTCCTTTATTTGATATTTTTCTTCATTATATTTCTTAATTTTTCATTTTTAATCATAAAAAAATTCAAAAAAATAACCAAAAAAAATTCCAAACATTTTCTTATAATTTTCTTTTAATCAGTAGAACATAGGGAAATTATAAAATTAGGTTGTGGACTTGTTTTTCTTTATTTGTAAAAAGGGCTCGGGATTTCCCGTGACTTTGCATTTTTTGGTAAATTTTTACTATTTTCCAAATTTTCTTTTTCCATTTTATTTAGAATATCATAAAACAGTTTTCTATAATTTTTTGTAATTTTCCAAGTTCATTTGCTATTTTTCTTTTATTTTCCCATTTTAATTAATTTTTAATTCATAATAAATAAAAAATCCAAAAAAACATTTTTCTTTTTCCTGAAATTATTTTTAAGCATTTAGGATTTTTAGAAAGTAATTTCAGATTTTTAGGTGACTTCCTCTTTAGTCTTGCCTTTTAGGTTCGTTATTTCCCGATAGATTCGTGTTAATCACGATTCTTGCCTTATTTGTGTAATTTCTTTACTTGTGCTATTATTTGCTTATTTTTAGTGTAAATCTCTTATTATTCACTTTTATCACAATTCACAACACGTTTCACGATTTGTTTATCACGATTCCATTCACACCTTCACATGGAACGACGCGGGAATTCGTATTTCTTTCGAATTTCTTGGAGAATATATATACTATAATTGACTATTGGTTGTTTTCAAATCAATCACAAACATTATGTTTTTTTCCTTTTGAATTCGAAATTTGTGAAGTGTTTTTCAAGAACCATGATATCAAATTTTAGCTGTAATCGAAAATACATTGGACCACTTAAAATAATGAGTTTAAATTTTATGTTATTAATAAATTAACATTAGAATATTATATCTTTCAATCATCCTGCTCCTACTAGTGTGAGTTGTCAATTTTAAATTATTCGATCATCATGCTTCTGCTAAAGTGAGTTGTCAATACACCATTCCATCAAATTTCACATATTCAAAATACATCGACTTCATGAAATACAAATCCTTATAAGTAAATTGTCATCACACATTGTAATTGTTAAACTCTTGAGTAAATTTTCATCACACATTCTAAATGTTTAAACTTGGCGTAAGTAAAACGTCAAATTTCATGGTTCTTAATAGGTTTTCATCCATAAATTAAAAACGAACTTTCAAAAAAATTCAAAGCTAGGTAATATGGTCAATTTATTACCTTTGTCCAAATCCTAAATTAAACAAAATATTTCCTAATTTTGGTTGTTGGAGAAAAAGGAAGGTGGTAGTGGTTTGATCGAAGATTTGGTGGTGGTTTTGAGGCGGAGTTGTGGTGGTGGTGGGGGCTGGTGGCGCCTATTGGTAGGGTGACGGAAGGTAGTGGTTGTGCAGTCATGATGGGGAGTGGTGGTTCAGCATGTAAATATAGTAATTTGTGATGTTGATGGTTAATTTGGACTAGATGCCACATTACCTATCACACATTAAATAAAAATGTCAAATAAGATTGTGGACCAGATGTCACATTACCTATTACACATAAGTTATAATGATAAAATTAAAATGTCAAATAAGCCAAATTTACATGTTTAGCAGGTAGAGCAAGTGAACAAATTAGTGATAGTAGAATGAATTTGAAAGTTACAATGGTGATAAAGGTAAACTTATCATATTACCAAAATTTGAAATTTTTTAAAAGTTAGTTCATATTTTATAGAATTATTTTTCTTAATGTCATGTTACCGTCACTTGGCGTAAGGAAATTGTTCATTAAGTCCAAGCTTGAAAAATTATAATCACTTTGAATTGGTAATGTGTAAATATCAAACCGATAAGTAAGCTAAACCTTATACAAGTCACAAGAAAGAATCTATATCTAAGCTACAGATAAGCCCCTAACAAACACCCACTATGTTAAAAATAAAATCAAACAAACATGATTCCTTCTCGATCCTCTGTCCTAACAAACACCCACTATGTTCAAAATTCTAAAATCGAGAAACTAAATTATTTGGATTCAGCTCGAAAACCTTGTATTATATTCAAAATCTTTTTGTAAATCAACTAAAAGAAGATAATATTTGAATTCGGCTTTAGTTTGGGTCCAAAGCTCGATACATTCACAACTAAGCATTTATACTTGGTATATTTACATTAAAGCCCTTCAAATATGCATAACATACATATTTACCACTTATTACAAGTAAAGGTGTTATCGGGTCGGGTTGATTCGAAAAAACTTACCTACAGCCCGACCCTATAAAAGTCGGGCTATCGGGTTCGGGTGGGTTTCGGGTCGCATGATTCGGGTTATAAAATGAGCCAAAATCTACATAAATGAACCACTATATAATATAAATGCAACACACGGGAATATATCAATCTATAATGATTTCTTAGTTAGTTACTAATCAGCGAGTGTTTTAGATATGGCAAATATTTAAGAAATTTGATTTCCTTAAAGTTTTGCAATTCACCCCTTTTTCAAGAGATGTGTAGTCTTCCTTAAATTCTTATATTATTCATATGTTACCAAAAGTTGTTTGTATTATGCTAGAGAAAACTTAATACTACTAGTTTAATTTTATTTTACTTAAATCTCAACATGCGAAAAAAAAATAAATAAAAAATAAATAAAAACTCTTTTAAGGCTGAAGCACCTTGTTGAAAGTTGAATAGCAAAATGACTATATTTCCGTTGATTATCATTCAAATATTTACGGTCAAACTTGCTTATCATTGAATATTTTAAAACCAACCTTTCAACATGTCAAGAAAAGTTCCTTACGGAACAATATTTATCTAAAGAACAAATGATTAAATCTCAACCATCCAATCCTTTTAAATATGACGGTGTAGATTACTGCTTATTAAAAAGCGAATGGGACATTTTTGTAATTGTCCCACTCCACCTAACATTCAACCTTTTCCACACTCACACTTACATTTGTTTACACACACACACCCTATTTCTCTCCCATCAAATTTTCATCTTCATCATATTCAAACTATAACCACTTCCCAAATACTTACCAAATCTCTTATAAATAATGGATATACAAGAAGAAATATCCGGCTAAAACGATTGTTCGACGGTCCAACATGTGGAAGCCGTATGTGAAGGGTGGTGTCGGCGCTACAGGTGTTTGTGGTTGTTATGCGGTATGCCGAAGGTAGCGTGCTACAGGTGTTTGTGGTGGTTGTTGGAAGTGTTGTTATTTTTTTATCATTATGATTAGGGTTAGGGTTTGGTGAGGGTTTATGTTTGATTTAAGGTGAGAGTTTGGTCTTGGTTTAGTGTTTTGATGGTGACAATTTGTAATGGTTGTTGGTGGTGGTTAGCGGCAGAGGAGGAGTATGTTAAGTAGTTTTTATATGTTATATTTTCTGTAAATTTTTAAGATGTGATGGTTGTTTGTGGTGGTTTCACATGTGATCCTGTTTTGATCTAGAAAGGAGTAAATCACATGTGGTTCTGTTTTTTGTTGTGCTTTGTTATGAAAAATGTAAATCATGTGTGATTTACTCGTTTGTTATTATAAATTGAATCAAATGTGATTTTGTTTTGATCTAGGAAGGAGTAAATCACACGTGATTCTATTTTTGTTGTGTTTTGTAATGAAAAATGTAAATCACATATGATTTACTATTAGTTATTATAAGCTAAATCACACGTGGTTCTATTTTGATCTAACAATAAGTAAATCACACGTGATTGTTGTAAAAGGCAAGTGAAGTATTGTGAAAAATAAAAGTGAAATTGTTTGATTTTTCTTTTTAGTAATCACATGGGCTTATAAGGAATATGGAAAGTCTTCATTTTGTTTTAAATTTTTCTTAGCTGTACAAGTCATTTTGAATTATCTTTTTCAATTGTCATTTCTTTGTTGCACTTTCTCACTAGTCAAAATAGTATTAGGTGGACAAGTCACTTTCTCACTTTTGCTTTACACCTTGAATAGAGTGAGCATCTTCTTGTATGGGAAACAGATGAGTGAGATTACCAATGCATTTTGAATTTGAACTTGAGAAAAAATAACAAATATGATAGAATGATGTATAAATGTTTAACTAGAATTCCATATATTTAAGTAACTAACAAAAAATTTTGTAAAATTATGAAGATTTCAATATATTCAAGTAAATGAAAATTCCAAAATTCAAAAGTGTTCAAGCATCAATTGTTGTCGTTTTCTGTACAATTGTTGTCGCCTTCTAAACAAATGTTTACATGAACATACCACCGACCCGTCTTCTATAATACGTAGTACCTTTTTCATAACACAAGAAATAAAGAATTAGTTGGTAGAATCGATGAGATTTTGAGAGAATCACACGTGATCTACTAAAGAATCACATGTGATTTCTATAAAAGAATCTCAAAACTAATAAAGAGTGCATATTTTAATATTAATTGTTTTGATGCAGAATCACATGTAATATTATGCCAAATCAAAAAAAGAATCACTTTATGATTTAGGATAACCAATTTTTCTCTTCAGTTCAAAAGATGTACATCACTTAAGGTTTATATTTTTCATAACGAAACACTACAACAACAGAATCACATGTGACTTAATACTTTCTAGATCAAAATAAAGTCAAATTTGATTCAGCCTACAACTATAAAGAGCAAATCACACGTGATTTACATTTTTTTAAACATTACAACACCATAATCACGTGTGGTTTACTCCTTTGTAGATCAAAACTCAATCAAATTTGATTAAGCTTACAACAACAAAGTGCAAATCACACGTGATTTACATTTTCTCATAACAAAACACTACAACAACATAATCACCCTGGATTCACTCCTTTCTAGATCAAAATACAGTCAAATTTGATTCATTTTACAATAACAGTGAGCAAATCTCACGTGATATACATTTTTTTCATAACAAAACACTACAAAAATATAATCACGCATGATTTACTACTTTCTAGATTAAAACTCAATCAAATTTGACTCAGTTTACAACAACAAAGAGGAAATCACTCGTGATTTATATTTTTTTCATAACAAAACACTACAAAAACTTAATTACACGTGACTTAACCTGAAACGACCATCACAGTTGGTATTTGTAATTTTTCATATATGAGATTTTTGTGCTTTATCTGTTTTTGTAAGATTTGAAAGTGGTGGTTTTTTTTTTTAGATTTTGGTTACTATTTAAAAAAGTGGTGGGTATTAAAGGTGAAGTTTGTGGGTTTATGAATTTTTTTTAGAACGTCTTGTGGGTTTATGAATATGATAGTGATTAAAGTGAAGAAGATAGATCTTAAGAGTATGGTGGCCGGAAATTACACCGGATTCAGTATCGATGGTGGAGATACAGAGCACAGATATGGGTTTGGATTCCATTTTACTCATACGAATAAAATAAGAAATAAAAGTTGTTGATTATTTAATTGAAAATGAAAAAATAGCCTCGACGAAAGTGACGAATTTAAGGCAATACAAGTCAAGCAAAAAAGAGTTAATTGAAAATGATGGGTCGGTGGTTAGTTTGTAGACAATGAAATGGAAATTAAAAATGATAGCTTCGATGAACGTGCAAAGCCATTACATATATTGATCGGTAGGAGAGAATTTAAAAATATATATATGATAAGTGTTGGTGTTGTTTCAATTAAGTATCTATGGTGGAGCAATGGTGGTAAAGGTATATTTGAGATGGAAAGAGAAAATGGTGTATTTATAATTTTATAATTATGTTAAAGAATATATTGAAAAACCCACACCTAACACTTGTACTTGATTAGACACGTGTCACAAATTGAGTAGAGTTGACCAGTCGAGCAGTTAAGCATGACCAAAATAAGAAAAATGATAAAACATTGACTAAAGCTTGGACCACCACCAACTTTTTGGCTTATTTTGGTAATATTTTTATATGAGATTTTTTTGATCAATTATCTTAAAGCAACAAAAAAAAAGATTCCCCGGCAACAAAAAGCAATAAAAAGACCCTAGACACCTACCAACTTTATCTTATAAAACCCTCTACACCCTGTCACTCTTACATCCACATATCTTAAACCCTATTCACCCTACAACAACACTCTTTCAAATTTTTTTCAAAAACAATAACAAAATGTCACACACCTCCGCCGCCAATCAAAAAACATGTTTTGGATGTGGCTCACTACGAGTCACATGCACCCCCCGAGTGTGAATTTAAGCCTTTGTTCAAGTTAAATAACCTCTCAAAACTAATGTTGTCAAGTTGAAACAAAACTCCGACATTGAAAAGATTCATGACACGTTGTATGTCATGGAATCGGACATTGATAAGCAAGAGTTTATTGAATCTCAGCTTTATGACGTCAACAGCTGCCAAGATCACCCTGTTACATTCATTTTGTCTATACACCATTCCGTCAGATTTCACATATTCAAAATACATAAACTTCATGAAATACGAATCCTTATAAGTAAATTTTCATCACACATTTTAATTGTTTAAACTCTTGAGAAAATTTTCATCACACATTTCAAATGTTTAAACTTGGCGTAAGTTAACTATAAAATTTCATAGTTCTTAATAGGGTTATCTCCATAAATTACTAACGAACTTTCAAAAAAAATTCAAATCCCATTGTCAATTTAAATTTATTACCATTATCATCATTGTAACTTGTTTTTTATATTTATTCTAAATGTGACCGGTTGATTTTTCACATTATTTTTTTCCATCTAGACCAACTTTACCCGTTTTGAACCCAGATTATCAATGACCCGATTAAAACCCATTTTCATACATACAACCCGTCAATTACTAAATCCTAAATTAAACAACATATTTCCTAAGATAGCTTCATTTAAACACTACTTTCAGGAATTTACAATTCATCATACTTGCTATTTGGTTTAATCACTATAATCTTTGTTTAGACACTACTTTTGAGAATTTACTATTCACTTAGTTAAACATAGGTTACAGTTAGTTCCCTTGCATTCTCAACATATGAAGGGCAAATTAAGGTTTTTACATATTCTTCAAGTAACATAGAATATTAATATAGGAGTACGGAAAATTGTTACAATGAGATCATAAAATGATCGGAATGTTGCTTAACAAAGAGATACAATTATCCTGGTGTTGTTCAATAGAGAGATAGTAAGAGCAAAGAAGATATTATATATGTGCGTACAACTTTATTACTCTCGGGACTAGCTAACTTCATACCAGAACCAATCAGTGACTCTACTTGAGACCAAATTCATATGTAGTGCAATTCCCCATTTTGAACCATTTTTCGGGTGTTTTTCCCCGAACCACATTTGTGATTGTAACCTTGGAAGTTCTTAGTAGTGAATCTTGTCTCCCTCAGCAACTTTAGACTGGCTCTCTATGCCATCTCAACAATCCCCCCAGTCACTAAACGGTCGAGTGGATTTTTTGGTTATATGTATTTAACCTCCTCATGTATAGAGCATTTTTGTTGCGTTGCAGAAACGGTGACACTAGCTTTTGGTGTTCCCTGTAATTAAAAAATAAACAATAAATGAATGCATATGTCTAAAGGTTATGTAGACAGAAATAGTCCAAATCCTAAATTAAAAATATATATATATTTCCTAAATTTGTTTGTTGGAGAAAAGGAATGTGGCAGTGGTTTAATTGAGGATTCGGGTGGTGGCTTTAAGGTGGAGTTCTGGTGGTGAGGGTGGTGGTGCCGCATGTTGGTAGGGTGACGCAAGGTAGTGATAAGGGATAATTCCATAAATACCCCAGTTGCCTTTGTGCTATTTACATCCGAGACCTAAGCTAAACATTATACAAGTCACAAGAAAGAATCTATATCTAAGCTACAGATATAAAGAGTTAATCACATTTTTGAAAGTCGAATAGCAAAATGACTATAGTTCCATTGATTATCATTCAAATATTTCCAGCCAAACTACCTTTGCTTATCATTGAATGTTTTAAAACCAACCTTCCAACATGCCTTATTTTTTTATAGTTTCTTAATTACAACCCACATTAAAATCTTTACTAGAAACAAGTTATTTGTGACCAATGTTACAAAGTCATATCACACATACTACAATTATCAATTACAAATATATAGTCTTCGTATTTTTAATTTTTTTTTAACTGGGTTCCGACTCGACTTGCGAGCCGACTAATCTCATGGTGACTACCATTATGGATAATCCGGAGTCCGGGCAAGTGAACCTCCGTAGCCACAAAGATTTTAATTTTCTCCTCGTTGGATTCGAACCCTTGACCTCCTCTTTGAAAAGCTGATATTCTTATCGTTGGGTCACCCCTTGTAGTTAATATATAGTATTTTTTATCAATTCACCACCACCAAATTTTTTAACAACCCCATCAATAAAGTATATTCTCATAAAATAACATATAACATATAACCATTTTCTCACCGGAAAACTTAATTACACGGGTACTTGCCGACGTAACCAGGGATTATCCGGATAATATAATATAAAACATGTTCATTGCTAATAAATTGAAAATAATAAAAGGCAAGAAAAAGTAAAATAGAGATAATAAACTTTTTCAAAACCACAATTCCTATCTTCTTCGAGATTTAATTCAAGAGTGTTGATATATAGATCTACTAATAGACCCAATCCATTCATTTCATGACAAGTGTTATACACTTATTCTCTCTCATCGTTTTTCACCATTTAATTTTTCAGATGAACCAATCACATTTTTAGGTCTAATTTTAGGTTTTAGTTTTAGACATACAATTCATTTTTCTTAATTCAAAACCACAATTCTCATCTTCTTCAAGATTTAGTCAAAGAACCGGGAAAAAAAATAAACCACCGTGTCCATCTTCTTCAAAATATAAATAAAAACACAAAAAACATTCACCACCCACTTCTGGCTAACTGATGTGTGGGATTGCGCCCTCGCAAAAGGTTTTACCTCTCAAGGGATCTCAAGAGGCTTGCAATCCCCACCAGGCAGTGTACCTGACCGATGTAGTATAGTGTAGTGGCAAGTACCGGGGGATTGATCGTTCTCTCGGGGAATAGTGTCGTTAGGATCAAAACTTAATTAAACTAGGTCTAGAGGTGAGGGATGATTCTTTTTGTATTTTTATATTTTATGGAAAGCAAGTAAAAATCTCGGGTATTGAAAGAGTGGGCGGAATTAGTTGCTAGTCAACTAACCCAATTAACTACAAATGCAATAAAATTAAAATAACAAGAAAGTAAATATGAGAAAAAACAATAATAAGAGAAACGTGTTTACTTAGATTTCACTACTCCCTAGCTATCTTTCATTAATTGAATAGTTTGTTACAATTGCGTGGATGACGGGTTATATTCCTTAATACCATTCGTGGGGCCGTGTACGATCTTCCCCAACTCTACAAGTTTCTACCTCTTCCTATGTCGAGCCGACAACTAGCTCCTAACATGGCTTCCTTAGTAGTCACTCATGCATTATAAATATATTAAAAGATCAGTTTTTTACTATTCATGAACAGTACCACGCATAAATTTGTTGTACGAAACAGTTGGATGAACAGTGCACACTGTGCTGTCCCATATTGTACGGTACTGTAGCAGAGGTACTGTAGTTTTTTTTTTTTTTTTTTTTTTTTTTTTTTTTTTTTTTTTTTTTTTTTTTTTGTGAAACTATGAATAATTTTCGTTAAATAAAAAAATACAAAACTTGCACAAAAACATTTTATTATGCGATCATTCATTTTTGTTTAAATAAAAACAAATAACAAAAACAATACAAAACAAAAATACAAAGAAAAATACAACACCATAAAAAAAAATAACAAATCCGCGGCAAAGCGCGGGCTACCCCGCTAGTTAAATACAACCATTAAAATCGTAGTACACATCCGATTCATGTTTCTTAAGACGTTCAAGCATGTTACCAATTGGAAGTCTGCCAGTTTTCTTAAGCCTAACATCGATATCATTCATCCAATACAATTAATAACAAACAATCAACCAACAATCAATAGCTAGGTTTCATTACATCTAAGCAAACACAAACAAACCTAGCCTAGCATGTTAAAGTAAAGACAAGTGTAAGATAGAATCAAACAATACATAGACATATTGAATGATTATTGGAAGACTTATCTTTATTGAAACATGGATGAAAGAAGGGTGAAAAACCCTGTAAAATTCGACCTAGGGTTTATCCCAAAGTTCTCCCAAAAGTTCTCTCTCTAAAGAATGAAAATTAGAAAACTATGTATAGAGAATACACGTCTGACGGAGTCACGTTATAATCCTGACGCCGTCAACTTGCCGCCAATGCTTCCCTCGGATTGCTTAGATCCAGATTTGACGCCGTCACGTACAATTCCTCTCTTGGTCGTCACATGAAATTTTGCTCTTGACGGCCTTGGTGACACAGTCACTCTTTAACTCCCAAAAATATTCTGGCGCGTCTCGTGTAACTTTTTATCCACCTCTTTGCCAATACGTGACGTCGTCACCTCCAAAGCGTGACGCCGTCAGGTACTAATTCCAGCTTGATTTTGGAGACTTTGCCGTTTTCTTCACTTTTCGCTCCAAAAACGTCCAAAATGTTTCCTTTTCCAGATTTCTTCTCCAAAGTACCTAAAATGACAAAAGGAACGATTTAAAGCAACATTTGATCAAATAATCACGACTTAGGGCTTAAATGACCCTCTAAAAGCATAACACTTTTCGCCTCATCACTAACCTATCTCGTTGTCGGCGACGACTCCCGTTGATAACAACATCTACCACCGCTACCTAAGCATGAAATGGTTTGAGAAACCACCTTAGAACATAACATATATTGATGGGTTGATTATAATCCTAATATATAACATATCTAGATGGGATGGTTAGGAATACTGCTACCATTTTTATGATTTTTGTTTACAGAAATTTTAATGGTTGGTTGATGCATATGTGTTTGCTTTTGTTGGTTAGGTGCTGAGATGAGAGAAAATAACTGCCTTTTTAGTGGGTTTTTTTATGGATAGGGTTGGGTGAAGCTAGCTAGTTTTGTTTTTGGTTTTTATTTGAAGATTGAAGATTACGGTTTAATTTGTTGGTTTTTGTTTCATTGTCAAAGATTATGAAGATAGTGGGGTTTTTATTTAGATTTTTGTTTGACGGTTGAAAATGATGAAGATAATAACCTTTTTCTATTGTTAAAGAAAATGAAGATGGTATGATGGTGGTGGCGGGGGTGGGGGTTGGGAAAGATGGGGATAACTATATTAAAGTTTAGATGTGATACTTCAGTCACATTCCATTGTACTTCAACTTTTTGTGATTATATATATATATTTTACCAGGATAAGCCCCTTTACCCAAAAGGAAAAAAAAAAAAAAAAAAAAAAAAGTTTAGATCTATGTTATGTACTTATGTGGTTATTAATGAGTATTATGACATGTGAAAGGTGAAAAGATAAAGTTACCAATGGGAACGCATTTAACAAACATCTAATGAGTGTTAGTTTTTTGGACAATCAACGTGCAATAATCGTTGTGATGGGGAGGTGTGACGCAACTTTTTCGTATCAGGGACTAAACGTGAAATTGGGCATAACCACAAAAACTAACGGTGTCACTTTGTCTTAAAACTTTAATAATTACACCGCGTGTCCCTATACTTGACATTTTGTAACAGACTACTCCTTTGACCATTAGTCTGTTAGATCATTTCGTTAAATCTATGCAGATATGGGTGGTTAGGTCATTTTACATACCTTCATCTTCAACCTCTATTTTTCTTTTCAACTTACCTTTTCTTTTAAAGGTATAAACAACAAACAAATTGTGTTCATCTTAATCGATACCCACTTATTTTAAAACCAATAAGAAATATTTTTGTAAGATAAAAAAACAAGGAATGGAACAAGATATATTACAACAACCACCATTCAACCATCGTTAAGCACCATACACAATCACCACTGGCCACCATCCACCATCAACATTTTCTAGATCTGAACCCCACAACGCCAAACACACAAACTTACTAATCAAGATCAAAATACAAAAATAAGTTTATAATGTATAACTAAACTATCAACAATTGTAACGCCAAATTCATCTTAACAACACTAAATCTAAATCTATAACAAAAAGAAGTAAAAAGAAAGCAGTTGGAGTGCCGACACTTAAGATAAGGCGAAGGTGAAGGTGAAGACAACGACAGTAGCAGCCGAGAGGTGCAGACACTCTAAAATTGATGAAGCTAAAAAAGATATAAAGTAAAAAGAGGTGATGAAATAATTCATGGGTTTTAAAATATTTATGTAGCTTATTACAGGTTTTGTAATTTAAAGAGGCGTGGTGGTGGAATTTGTTAGAAGGTTTTATGTCATAAACAAATTGATGTTTGCTAATTTCATTATTTGATTATGTTATATCTTTTAAACATTCAAGAGGTATAAAGTTTGATTAAAATGTTAAAAGATAATTTATAAATATATAGAGGTTGAAAATTAATTGCATGTAAAATGACAAAAACAACCTCCTCAAAAATAGAGGTTAAAGATGATAGTTAAAATGACTAAAGTACCCACATGATCAAAATTACCAAAATACCATTATTTGCATAGAGTCAACGAAATAAACTAATGGACTAACAATCAAAGGATGATTTACAAAATGTCAAGTATAGGGACGGGCGGTGTAATTATTAAAGATTTAGGACAAAAAGTGTAATTATGTGCAAACCACAGGGACGATTTTTGTAATTAACCCTAAGTACTAACACACAATGACGAGATCAGCATCTTTCAAAGAAAACCCTTTACCCAGAAAAAATGCCACTAACCCACTACCAAAGACATAATCTGCACCAATTGTTGCGATACTTTGTTCCTAATGAAATGATTGAGACCTACTACATTTGGACTCAGTAAAAATGGCACTATAGATAATAGAAGCAATTTGTTCAACCAACATAAACCCATTTCAAAGTATCGTTTTACGGTTTTACCTACTACATTTGGACTACAAGAAAAACTAGTATGTTCCACACATATCCTGCATGTAGCTCTAGGCAACTTTCTTAAGAGATCTTTTGGCCTCTGTGCATGTATATGTATAAATACATGCGAACATATAAAAGTTATATCCACCACTTCATGTAAGAAGTAAAGAGAATATTACCAACCACTCATTTGCTTCTGGATCTTTGAATTGTTAGAGGATTTACCACCCTTGTCTTTATAAGCATTTCTTGAAGAATTGGTCTTCCTTCCTGCACGGGCTGCTTGAATGGCACGTTTTCTCTGCCTGGCTAGACGTTCCTCTAGTTCAGGATTATCATCCTCCTCGTTTTCATCATCTTCCACCTGAAAATAAGAGTTCCTAAGTTAACTGAAATGTGACACACTTTTCGATAAATAAAGTTAATGGTGTGGAGCTATTGCCTAATCAAGTTTTAACATTTTGACCCAATTACTTATTTAAAAATGTACAGCAGGTGAAGTGGGTCAAAAGTCGCCCAAAGTCCATCTCTAAATCACACACCCTAATCATTTTATTTATAAAAAACCATTAATGTAATGAAATCATTTTGGCAAGGTTTTGAACTTTAAGAAAAAGGTGTTCCGGGTCCGGTTTTGACCAGTTACACCTAACCTTCCTGACCTGTCCATTTGCCACTATATAATTGTATCAGTTTGGGTACATGATATCTTTTAATTAAAGGAATTTTAATATTCACAAAAAGAAACAAAATTCTTCCTTAAACTGACTGGAGTTATAAAGGTAGAAAACAACTTACCGGATCACAAAAAGAAACATCTTTCCCTTCAGAATCTTGTTGATCCACTTCTTTTTCACCACTCTTCTCGCAAGCCTTTGGTTGCTCGTCATCCTTAATAATAATTTCACAAACATAAAACATTGTCATTCCATGTTTTCACAGATAATCATATGCAAATGCAAACTCCTAACAGGATTCTGGGAAGATCAGTTTAAAGACCACCACAAGCTGACTGATCACACTTACTTTTTAAGTTTTTAGCATATACAACTTAGCATACCTAAAAAAAAAGAGTAAACTGCATGAATGGTCCTTGTGGTTGTCGTGTATTACGGATTCAGTCCATTTTTCATTTTCGGATCAGATCCAGTCACTATGGTTTTAACCCGTCTCGGATCCAGTCCAACTTCATAATTCTGTTAGTTTGACCGTTTAATGTAAGGGTATTTTTGTCTTTACTAAATAAAACATGTGGGTCCACAATACACCATCAACACACAAACAAAAATACATCTCGTCATTAAAAAAAAAAAAAAAAAAAAAAAAAAAAAAAAAATGTTGAATCCTTAATACCCGACAAAACCACAGGGACCATTTATGCAGTTTACTCCTAAAAAAAGTTGAAGGTGGTTGTGATATATGTCGTCATGATCTATAAAGCTGAAAATGAAAGTATACCTCGCTCAAAGAGCATTGGTAACCAAATTTTTGGACGTCTGATTCATTTAGAGTGGAAGAACTGTGGCCTTCGTCTTCTTCTATTTCTTCATCATCAGCATCAGGTATAGTCTCAGTAAACTGCAATATAAAAAAAATAAAATAAATAAATAAATAAATAAAATGCGTGACTTAAGAGAAATATTACACAAAAGTAACAAGATGACTGGGTCCATTACAGGTGAATATGGGTTCAGGTGTGGGTTGAAATGGGTTGATTACTGGTATCAATGAACAAACACATCCATGTTCCTTTTCTATCATTAATGCGTTAATTATGTTTAAAAAATAACACTATTACACTAACAGTCTAACCATCTAGCCTCTCAAAATATCAGTAGAATATTTAACGATTTAAATAAAATCAAATTGATTTCATAGATGTACAGATCAATATAAATTATGGGAACCATATTCCTAGTCATTAACTATATTTATTTGACCCATTGAATCAGAATGAAACTACTATTAACAGAATGCATCATACCTTTTCAATATCATCTTGTTCCTTTCTACTAAACCCACTAGCAGAAAGTTCCTTATCTAGAAAACCAGAAGCTTTCTTTATTGAAGAAAAACGAGGTTTTACAGTATCTGATTCTGCATCTGAATCCGAATCATCAGCGTCTCCTTCGAAAGTTAAGTTGAACCTCTTACTGAAAAACTTGATAATGCATTCAACATCTCGATCAAAGTACCTAACATATATTTAATCAAATCAAAATTACTTTAATTGACATAAAATAAAAACATAGTCAACCATTGCAGATCTTATAAGTCCTAATTCATACATTTCCGCATTTCGATGAGATACAGACACCATTTGTGGGAAATCAATTATCGTAATTTGCTCATCATCATCTATCTGGATCAAAAAAAAAAAAAAAAAAAAAAAAAAAGAATGATAATGTTGATTGTGTTCAAAAAAGTTAGAAGTTTCCAAAGAATGAACTTTAAAATCAGAAACCACATATAAGGCTATAAAAGAAGGGATGTTGAAATGAAAACTTGATGCACATACCATAATGTTAAATTCGTTGAAATCGCAGTGAATAAGGCCATGCTCTGCCAAACGGACAATAATTCCTATGATCTTCTCAAATACAGTATCAGTATTTTGCAACTGTTTCACCTGCACACTGCACGAATACAATATTCAAATACAAACCTTCCCCGCATATTAAGCTGAGTATGGAGAAATAAAGAACTGTCCAAATATTAAGATAAGGAAATGAGAAAAAGTTGCATATGATAATTATTCCGAGGGTAAAAACTAAAAAGGAGACTCTTTAAAGATCCATGCCAGAACATGTTTCATTAAATGATACTTCTAGACAATGACTAAATAATATGTTAACAAAAATGTCTGATTAAATAGAGTGAACGAGTATTGTATCTGTATGAACCATCTTAACAGCAAATGTTCACTATTTTAGCTCAATAAACTGTTTCAAACAACACACAAGTTTGATAATGCTAGAATAAATAAGTTGGAGAACCTAAAGAGAAATATGTATATGAGCATGCTTGGTAGAGCAAATGAAAACTGAAAGACTGGGTTATAAAATATTATAAACATTAAAAGATCATTTATGAAAAAAGTACACATGTTTAAATGCTTAATGACCAATATCACAGAAAATCCAGACATAATATAGTTAATAAAATTCTTCAGATTATTAGCCTTTGGGTGGTTGACAAGTTTGGCGGGCAACCTTTTTGCATACCATTTTTGCATTTTCATAGAATCATAAACATAATACCTATAAGTAACGTACAAAAAATTAAAAATATGGCAACACATGTAAATATGTAATGAAATGAAATGATAAACAATAAAAACCAAGAATGAAAAACAAAACTATGTACAACAGAGTTTAGATAAGGAGCAAAAAAAAATGAAGGTGAAAAAGGTTAAGAATAAGGGAAACCCAAGAATAATGTAGCATGCGAGTATCTAGTCTCCGCTCAATATAAAAAGAACGTTTTTGACCAGACAGAGAGTAAAATTGCACCAATTATGCAAGACTCGCTCAATGTATACATCATTAAGAGGGAATTTAACCATTAAGAACAATTTAGATGAAGATGTGACAACCAACAGGTCAAGTGCCAAATCTTCAGAATCAAATTGTTATTACACGGTACTATACATAATTCTAAACAATTAGGTACTTATAGTGGGTTTGCTTTCACGGTAAAAACTCTATATATCCTACAGTAAAAACTATAAACTCAATCTTTAAGGTCATAGGAATATAAAAACCAAGTTTCAATGACTTGTAGTCTATCAATTCAACTTTTTAAAATAAATTGTCCAAGAAGCTATTTCCAAAATTAGGACTTTAGAGTTTGCCTACACCACTTGAACCCTCGCCATAGCAAACATTTTTTGTTTTCAACTTGAGGTTCAATTCCACAATTTAGCTAAAAGTTTACTACATATTTTTTGATTGTTTTTAGACTCATTCAGAATTTGGTGTGCATGGCTAGGCACATACGTCTATCAGTCTATGAGGTTCTACGGGGTCATGTGCCATTGTGCACACTCTAGGGAAATGAGGATCGCACAAACAAATGAGGATCGCACAAGGGTAGCTAGTCATTTCAATCTAAAAACGCTTAGTGCTTCCTTATTGAGTATTATGGTAAACCCTGACTAAAAATCCTAAGGATGCCGTGAGGTTGGCAGTGTGTTCGTTTCACTACAATATCTCACGTTTCTTTCTAAGGTATCCAGTATGGCGGTTTCTATCATAAGAATATGGGTTGCTCCTTGTTGTTGCATAAGCCACAATGTTGTACAGCTATCAAGGTGTCTATCCAGTAAAAAAATTCAAGATTGTAAGCAACGTTTTGTTTTTGTAACTAGTACTATAGAGCATCACTTCAGTCATCATTCTAACTGAATTCAAATTGTGTGGACTCGTGTTTTATGCATCAATGTTTTTTGGTTGATACTAATCATTCATTATCCAAACTATTGCTTCTACTAGGAAAGTGTGTTGGGTATGGGAAAGAAGGTAACGACTTTCATTCCTAGCATAAGGGTGCATTTAGTTCATTAGTTGAAAGAAAACACCCCTCTTTTCCACTAAATAGTTTCTACAAAACAAGGAAAATAGAGATTGCGTTCAAATTAGTTTTTCTCCATTTCCTAATTTAACAAGGAAAATCACAAGACATGTTTTGATGATTTCTTTGTTTCCTTTGTAAACCCAAAACCCCTTTCCCTTCTTTAAAATGAAAAACACAAAATCAACTAAATGCGTTTTCTAGATGTTCAACTTTTGTTGAAATAAACATCCCCTCTAAAGTCCTACAAAATTAGAGATAGAAAACTAGGAAAACTTTCCTATAACTAAACGTGATCCAAGTGTTTGGGATTGGGTCTCAATTTCAAAAACACATATCAAAACCACAAACTTACGCATACTCAAAAGCCACTAAGGGGAGTTTTAGAGAATTATTTGCATTTCTACTCCACAATTATAAAACCCATACCCATAGTGATTCCTGGATAGACACCCTAAATATTCATTTCAATTCCATCATCTTTCCCCCTTGCTCCCTCCTCGCATGTGAAAAGAAAGTAATGCAAGGATTGGTTAAGAGCAAAGGTTGATTAGCTACATGTTCACATCAACTGCTATTAAAACATTTTTCTTTACAATAGCTTTATCATTCTGATGGTTATGGTGACAAACTAGCAAATACTTTGTCGATCAGCCAAGTTGAACCTCTAATTGTAAAGATTTGAGGATCTTCTTGATGTAAGTACTTCAATTACAAACTTGTTGGTGTAATGTTAATTTCATTTTCAAAATGGCGTAAATGAAGGTTCAACAACATAGATATAGTTTATAAACCAATAAACAGCAAAACTTCCAGAAAAAGAAATCTATTGCGCAATAACTTCAGCAACTAGCAATAACCAAATGCATGTACAATGAATTACATTTACAGCAGAGCTTACAGTGGGTAGCCTTGAACAAGTGACATAATCACACAATGACGATTGCAATCGATAGCATTTGGGACAGGAAAACCATGTTCTTGTAAAGCCTAATCAACACAGAAAGGAACAGGCAGCACTCATTAACACAAATGGAGTCAATTGTGTAAACTGTAAAGGATAAAACAATTTAGAAATGTACAATCTTCTTATACCAGTTGGGTTGACCCGAAAAACTTTCTATTGCTAAAAGTTTTTAAATACTAATGTCCGACATGTGATTTAAAATATATAGTATATATATATATATATATTTCAATAATAATTCTATATTACATATTTAGCCGAATTTGTGCATTAAAAGTACACTTAGGGTGGGTGCCTTTCTACCATTTGACCATTTTAATTTTACCCATTGGACCCGATAGAGATAAGACACAGCCCAAAGGCGAATTCTTAAGAATCAGGATTGTGAATTTGCAATGATACCTTCATGAAAGCAAATTCTTTTAACGCAGCAAGGCGAGACAGATAGAGCCAACTGAAACTACTCCGGTGCCTTAAGTAGTCACGCTTAGATTTCACAGCTCTAAAAGAAGTCCTTCCTAGTCTGTGTAGTTTCATGGCCATAACCGTACCATCTTCATTTGCGACCTCAAATATATCTTAAAAACGAGCAACATGTTAGCACTTTTCCAGTGTTCTCAATCAACAATATGCATAAAGCCAAGTGTAAGATTAATAAAAGATTTGTATTACCAGATTCTTTTCCCACACCGATTTGACGTCCCACCGATGAAAAGATTCCTCGGTTTACCAGAGTCTTTATAGCAAGAAAATCATAACCAAGGTACGTGAGTCGGAACCCATCATCTGCATAGAAAACAGAAAACCTTTAGACTAAAACCCTAGTATTGATGATCTTAACTCAAAACACGTGCACTACTCACACTTTGAAGAGTCGTGATGCAGCAACTTGTGCTTAAGCAGATTCTTTAACACCTTATACGTCCCTCCATGTCTATGCACAACCCGCAAACCTTAGTCAATCACTAGAAACAAATTTATACATACTGAGGTGTGGTTTTGAGAAATGAGGTGAACCTGAGTGAAGCAATACGTTCAATGAGCTCGGCAGGAACAATTTCATGCTGAAAAACAAACAAGACATAAACTTTCGTAGGAAAAATTAAGAATTAAGATATAGAGTGAGACAGTAGAATTGAATTACATTGCGCATTCCCATCTCGACAGCGGTAAGAACCCTGAAATCATCTTTGGAGAGGTAGCGCAAAACATTTACATCAAGCTTCATTACTTGTCTCTTTTCTTCTTCAATACCCTGCGCGCATAGAGAGTATTAGCTATGGGTGCTTTTGGGAAAATAAGCAGATAAGCAGAAACTGCTTACGTGACACAAAAGAGCTTCTGCTCTGCTTATAAATAAGCAGACAAACAAAGTAATCCCAAATATATGAAAAAATAAAATAGTAACTATAGGGTTAAACTAAAGATTATAATTTGTTGTGTTTTGGTTAAATATAGAGCAGAATGTTAAGCAAAATTATAATACCTATGTAAGAGGGAGGAGAAGCGGCCGCGGTGGTGAAGAATAGGGTTACAGTTGATGAAGATGATGAGCGCAAAATTAAAATGATTAGGGTTTAACTCATGACTTTGTTTGGTACCAAATAAGAAGCTTGTCCTGTTCGTTATTGTAACTTAAAGGGGTCATTCTGTAATTATCAGCGACATTCATTGTTTGTCACATCAGCTTTTTTTTCCGACAATTTACAGATGATTTTTTACGACACTAAGGAGAACTTCATCTTTTTTCTTTTCAAATTTTTTAACAACAAAATTAAATTTTATTAATAATAAAAACATTACATAATGATTCAAATAACATTGAAACATTACAATAATAATTAAAGTTTTCACGTTGTTTAAAACATAATAATTCAAATAACATTAAAACTGAATTATAAAATAAGAGGACTTTGTCCTTTTTTTTCTTTTTGGCTAATTCAAGTTTTCGACGTTGTTTAGTAAGAAATTTAGGCCCAATCAAAATCTAGTTAACCACTTTTAGGCCCGTTACTACAACAGTCCAAATGAAGAAATAACTAACCAAACCTAATCCACTATTTGTGACCCTAAACTCCACCCAATATAAAAATGAATCCCTAATTTATTTTTTATACCCTAAGCACACACACCTTAATATTATGCAGTCACAAATACAAAACCACTACTAACTTTTTCTCTCAAACTAAAAATACCAATTTAGAGAAAATAAATTCGTCCTTTTCTTTTTTGGTTGAAACCGATTAACACAAACACACTAGGCATAGGACTCCTTTGTCACTAGTTATAACTGAATCACAAATACCCTTTATATTTTTTTTCAAAGCTAATAACGACCGCAGTTTCAAGATCTTGAAAGAGGTTTTGGGTAGGTGTTTAAATTTAGCGAAAATTACTTGTGTACCCATACACATATTTGTGTCTTGTAGAGCCTAGGTTTTGATGCGTTTATGGTAGCATGGGGTTTGCACCAGGATTTACCTCTTGAGGGATCTCGAGAAGCTTACAACCCCCATCAGACAGTGTACCTGATCGATGTAGTATAGTATAATGACAAGTACCGGGGGATTGGTCGTTCAGCTAGGAATAGTGTCGCTAGGATTAGAAAACCTAAAGACTAGGTCTAGAGATGAGGGATGATTCTTTTTGTATTTTATATTTTTTAGAAAGCAAATTAAAATCTCTGGTTTTAAGGATTTGGGGCGGAATTAGTTGCTAGTCAACTAACCCAATACTAAGATGCAATCAAAATAAAATACTAAAAATAAAAATAAACTATATTAAACTAAAGTTGTGAGCAATATATGGGAGAAATATGTTTACTTAGATTTCACTACTCCCTAGATATCTTTTACACGTTAATTACTTGTTATAGTTGCGTGGATGACGGATTGTATTCCTTAATACCATTCATGGGGTGGCGTACTTACTTCCCCAATCCTATGAGTGCCTACTTCACTCCTATGTCAAGCCGGCTAAGAAGCTCCTAACATGGGATCATTAGAATTTACTCATGCATTAAATAAAACCAATAAAACCTAGTACACATCGATTCATGTTTCCTAAGACGTTCAAGCATGTTACACAATGGAGATCTGCCAGTTTTCTTAAGCCTAACATTGAAATCATTCATCCAATACAACCATAAACAAGTAATCAACACATAATTAACATCTAGGTTTCATTAGATCTAAGCAAACACAAGATAGATCTAGCCTAGCATGTTGAAATCAAGACAAGCACGAGATATAGACAACCAACACATAGACATATTGATTGAATTAAAGAGAAGACTTATCTTAATAGCACAGAAAGGATTCAAGGGCTGAAAACCCTTGAAAAAGCTGTAAAATACGTACAAGGTTCGGCCCTACGGTTTCTCCACACAAGTTCCACTTAATGAATGAAAATTAGAAAACTATATATAGATTTAAGAAGGTGACGGCGTCAAGAACAAATGTCTGACGCCGTCATCTCGCCGCCAAATAGTTCCTCGGACTGCCTAGATCTGGATCTGACGCCGTCATGTAGTCCCCTTTTGCAGGTCGTCACACAATTAACTCTTGACGCTCTACTTGTGATGCCTTCAGGTTTCTTCTGGGTCGTCATGGATTTTACTCTTGACACCGTCAGGAATTCCTTCTTGACGCTGTCACACACTGTTCTCAGCATGGAAAATTAAGTCTTTGGCATTTTCTTCACTTTTATGCTCCAAAAACGTCCAAATTGCTTCCTTTTCCAGATTTCACTCTCAAAGTACCTAAAATCACAAAAGGAACGATTTAGGGTAATATTTGATCAAATAAATTCAATTCCGGGCTTAAATGACCCCCTAAAAGTGGTTCATTTTTCGCCTCATCATACACCCTTACACTTGAGATTTGCTTGTCCTCAAGCAAATGCGCTTTTATTCTAATCAAAATACAAGTTATGGGTCATTTAACACTAATATAAAAGTAATTACAACAAATAATCGTTCCACTAAAGACCAAAGACAAGCACGGAGGTCATACGCTATCACCTCACAAATAGTGTTTAGATACTCACATCTCTCGGGTGTAATAAAGTATTTATCACAATATGGAAATGAAAAACATCTCGCACTACCTGTCATAGCAAAATAGATTACCATAGGCTTGGGAAAGGATCAAACCTCCACCACATGGCGTAAGCACCTAGGATAAACTATCAAAGAGGTCTTTTAAAGGGTTGTAACGTTAGGTGTAGGGATATGGAATACACGGTTTTGTTGGATATAGGCAGTCTTTACTGGTGGCGAGTTAACAATATTGGTTAATTACATGTACAATATGGCGTTGCTAAGCCAAGACTAGACTCGACTTAAGCTAATGAATGATAAATAACAAAAACATAAAATAAACATAGAATGAAAAGGGATGGTAGTCCGTATGTTTTTTCTCTTTTCCTTTTTCTAATTTTTTCTTTTCTTTTTCTTGATTTTTCGTTTTTTTTTTTTTTTTTTTTTTTTTTTTTTTTTTTTTTTTTTTCATACGCTCTTACCCTACCATCCAAAATAATACATCATAGGAAATGAACATTCCCCTTACACTTGAATTTTTACATACTTTACAATAAACTAATCTAATGACTCGAATTAAGAAAATCAAAACACTTGGAGTACTTTTAAGATTAACGTACATATGGGGGTAATATATGATGTTCTTCCACATTACTCCATAAAATAAGTACTTTACCCATGAGTCCCAATCGTCCCAAAACAATATGTACAAGGATATGACTTGACTTAGCAACCATGTAATCAATTAGATAATTAACTTAGGGTTTAACAAATAACAATAATGCACTAAAGATGAGTGCATACACGGAAGGCTAAGGCGATTTGGGTGTACATTTAAGTGGGGTGTAACAAATTCTTCCTTTAAGTAAAATGCTTAAAGTTAGAAACGAAAAGATAGGCTCGGAGGGGTGTACTAGGGGTTTCGTGTACTAAAAATGAGTACAACGCTAAGGGTGTAAGAAAATTAATTGACTTAACTAGCCAAGTAATATGACTTAAATGGTCAATTAATTATGATACGGGTTTAACACAAGGGTGATCCTAATGCCTCTTATCATGTAGTAAATCCTACTACGCGAATGTAGTCTCACTAGCGGTCTCGGGATGCATCACTAACGCAAGTTCTAGAATCTAAATGCTACCGGTACACTCATAAGCACTAATAGTAAATGCTTTTCATATCAAATCTAAAGGCGAACCTCACATATTTGGGTGAAAATTTTTTCTGAATGATACGGTTTTGTGCTAGTCATACAATCTCCTATCCATGAGACGCTTGCTATGGCTAAAGTTTCACTCCTAAATGTTGTAAAAAAATTTAAATTTGGCGCTAAAATTGCACTAACAAGTATTTCTCATAGTTTTATTACACATCTACTATCAAACAAACAAACTCAAGCGAAAGTGTATCTGTAAGGTATCATCATTTTACCCTCCCCTTACACTTAGGATGAACATTGTCCCCAATGTTCAAGTAAAGAATGTAAAAGTGAAATAAGTAAAACAAATAAAATCAAATACTCCCCTGATTCGCTCGGTATGGATAATAAGGTGGCCAGGTTAAATCTTCTTCCAATAAAATGAACAATTAAAGCTTTCCTTCCAGAAAGATAATCATCTTCTTGTCATACATAACCTGTAAATCCTGAGAAAACAGACAAGGCAACCTCGCATAAAATCGGCAGCAATCTACATAAGTTACTAAATCCTAGAAAACAAAATAAGATATAATGCTTGTGGAATGATGTTTGCAGATTTCCTGGAGACTATAAAACTAATAATTCAACAAAAACTTTAAGATTCCGTTAGAAAAACAAAACCGGTAAAATTTTCAGATTTTTACACGTGACGCCGTCAGAAGTGACCTGCAGAAATTCTTATGTTAAGTTTCCGGAAAATTTCTGGAAAAATTTCGTCCTACTTCCTGGAAAATCCTGCAAAACTTCATTATGACTCGATACAAGCATTTGACTCTAATAAATACGAATATACATGTTCACTTAATATTGTGGAGAATCATGATCGGTTTGTTTTTTAAAAACATATTTGGGGTTTCCCCTTACACTTATCTTTTGCAAAAATACCTTTGGGTGAAGTTAAGACTAGGCCAAACAACAAAATAAAGTATTTCCACTATTTAGTTTAGAAACATGATCTACCAACAATAAAAATAAAGCATGCATACGGAAGCAAATAACAGACAAACAAAATAAAAATCACATAAAACATGGGTTGCCTCCCAAGAAGCGCTTTTCTTTATTTACGAGTCTTGTAGCTAGACTCAAGGTCATGGGTTACCGTGTATCACTTATGCTCACATAACCAAGCGTGAGCCATCTAATGGTTGCCTCATCTTTCTTATACTCATCTCCTAACTTTAAACATCCGCGATAGTATCTTTTATTCTTTTCATGAGTATATTTAAGCCCTTTTCTCTTATCATTCTCACTTAGAAGTTCTATGGGCGGATACCTACTACACTTCTTCATGTAAAAATCCTTGAACCTAGGGTGTGTGCGGGGCATTTGGTAGACAAAATCTTCACCCCCATCCGAGAATGTAATTAACCCTTCTATAAGTTTTTCATCGAGGTTGGTCAACCGTTTGAAAGGTCTTCCAAACACAACTTGGGTCAACTTACTATCAATAAATTCTCCTAGATTCTCCATAACCATGAACTCAACAAGATAAACCAAGCTTCCTACAAACACATGCAACGGTATTGCCCTAGCAGTAATATTTTCTCCTTTGTATTCTAACTCATCTACCATGATTTTATTATATTCATTACGCGAGATTATGTTCATTGGGAGAGATGAGTTAAGATAGGCGTTAAAGCTCCTAAATCCGATCTTACAGGAAAATTGCATGTTGAATGAACTATCACTCTCAATCCTTGTTCTAGGGTCGACATACCTAAGAGGGTTCACTTCCTCTTCCATCCTATTCTCATTAATCACATCACCATCATCAAGATCCTCGTCGGAGTCTGAATAGTAAAAAGGACTAGCCCTACGGTCATCATCATGGTCAAACTTCTCTAACTCAGAATTATTGTCAAAGTGGTGGTTAGGCGAGAGGTTCGGTGGGTTTTCATTTTCCACTAAAGGGATTGGGGCGGGCATTTGGAAAATCCTACGACGAAAAACACGAATATCAGGCATCAAACGATCAATGTTATTGTTATCCATCGAGATCATTTACGAACAAAGGAAACAAAGAAATGAGATTGACTAAAGAGAGCCTAAAAATAAAAATAAAATCTTACTAGAAAGGAATCTAGCAAGTAGACCTAATAAAAAAAGATTCTAACCTAGACAATAACTATTCCCTAGGATGCGGCGCCAAAAACTTGGTAGCGTGGGGTTTGCACCAGGCTTTACCTCTCGAGGGATCTCGAGAAGCTTACAACCCCCACCAGGCAGTGTACCTGATCGATGTAGTATAGTATAATGACAAGTACCGGGGGATTGATCGTTCAGCTAGGAATAGTGTCGCTAGGATTAGAAAACCTAAAGACTAGGTCTAGAGATGAGGGATGATTCTTTTTGTATTTTTATATTTTTTAGAAAGCAAATTAAAATCTCGGGTTTTAAGGATTTGGGGCGGAATTAGTTGCTAGTCAACTAACCCAATACTAAGATGCAATCAAAATAAAATACTAAAAATGAAAATAAACTATATTAAACTAAAGTTGTGAGCAATATATGGGAGAAATGTGTTTACTTAGATTTCATTACTCCCTAGATATCTTTTACACGTTAACTACTTGTTATAGTTGCGTGGATGACGGATTGTATTCCTTAATACCATTCATGGGGTGGCGTACTTACTTCCCCAATCCTATGAGTGCCTACTTCACTCCTATGTCGAGCCGGCTAAGAAGCTCCTAACATGGGATCATTAGAATTTACTCATGCATTAAATACAACCAATAAAACCTAGTACACATCGGTTCATGTTTCCTAAGACGTTCAAGCATGTTACACAATGGAGATCTGCCAGTTTTCTTAAGCCTAACATTGAAATCATTCATCCAATACAACCATAAACAAGTAATCAACACATAATTAACATCTAGGTTTCATTAGATCTAAGCAAACACAAGATAGATCTAGCCTAGCATGTTGAAATCAAGACAAGCACGAGATATAGACAACCAACACATAGACATATTGATTGAATTAAAGAGAAGACTTATCTTAATAGCACATGAAAGGATTCAAAGGCTGAAAACCCTTGAAAAAGCTGTAAAATACGTACAAGGTTCGGCCCTAGGGTTTCTCCACACAAGTTCCTCTTAATGAATGAAAATTAGAAAACTATATATAGATTTAAGAAGGTGACGGCGTCAAGAACAAATGTCTGACGCCGTCATCTCGCCACCAAATAGTTCCTCGGACTGCCTAGATCTGGATCTGATGCCGTCATGTAGTCCCCTTTTGCAGGCCGTCACACAATTAACTCTTGACGCTCTACTTGTGACGCCTTCAGGTTTCTTCTGGGTCGTCATGGATTTTACTCTTGACGCCGTCAGGAATTCCTTCTTGACGCCGTCATACACTATTCTCAGCATGGAAAATTAAGTCTATGGCGTTTTCTTCACTTTTATGCTCCAAAAACGTCCGAATTGCTTCCTTTTCCAGATTTCACTCCCAAAGTACCTAAAATCACAAAAGGAACGATTTAGGGTAATATTTGATCAAATAAATTCGATTCCGGGCTTAAATGACCCCCTAAAAGTGGTTCATTTTTCGCCTCATCAGTTTACAAAACTCCCCATGGTGTTCGTGTATCCCGGTGTACATGTGTATGGCCAATATCAAAACTAATCCAAAACCCTTATATTTCATGTCAGGTGGTCGAGTAAAAAAATACACGCCGTACTTGATGACCTAAATTCCATATAGTGCCCTAGGAAACTGTGCTACAATTAATTTACTTGTATTATTTGTGACTTTGTCCGGTTATACCTTAATTTAATTTATAAAATTCTTAGAAAAACATGAATGAAAAATATTATTTGCAATCTTTGGCCATGATTTAACATATGTATATGTAGAAAATGTAGTTAATATGAATGAGATATCGTGTGTCAAAGTTAGTCACTTAAATCACAAACTAAATTCTATAGATTAAGTTCCTGAAATTTCAAAGTAGATAACTTGTATTCATTACATCAGCAAAGTAGAATACGACATTGAAATGAAAATACAAAGTACGATACAGAAAATAAAACACGTAAGACTTTGTGTAGACCGGTTATACCTTAATTTAATTTATAAAATTCTTAGAAAAACACGAATGAAAAAGTTTATATGTAATCTTTGGCCATGATTTAACATATGTATATGTAGAAAATATTTTTGTCGGTCAGGTGATTTGATTTCTTCTTTACAAGGTCTTCGCAACCAACAAAAAAATGTTTAAAATGGAGTTAATATTAATGAGATATCGTGTATCAAAGTTAGTCACTTGACTCACAAACTACTTTCTATAAATTAAGTTTCTGAAATTTCAAAGTAGAATACGAACTTTTATTCATTACATCAGCAAAGTATAATACGACACTGAAATGAAAATACAAAGTATGATACATAAAATAAAACACATACGGATGAAAGTTCGTATTTTATGTGTTTTATTTTCTGTATCGTACTTTGTATTTTCATTTCAGTGTCGTATTATACTTTGCTGGTGTATTAAATAAAAGTTCGTATTCTACTTTGAAATTTCAGGAACTTAATTTATAGAACTTAGTTTATGAGTCAAGTGACTAACTTTGATACACGATATCTCATTAATATTAACTCCATTTTAAACATTTTTTTGTTGGTTGCGAAGACCTTGCAAAGAAGAAATCAAATCACCTGACCGACAAAAATATTTTCTACATATACATATGTTAAATCATAGCCAAAGAATACAAATAATCTTTTTCATTAGTGTTTTTCTAAGAATTTTATAAATTAAATTAAGGTATAACCGGTCTACACAAAGTCACAAACAATACAAGTAATTAATTGTAGCACAGTTTCCATGGCCAAAGATGACAAACAATCTTTTTCATTCGTGTTTTTCTAAGATTTTATAAATTAAATTAAGGTATAAGCGGTCTACACAAAGTCACAAACAATACAAGTAAATTAGTTGTAGCACAGTTTCCTAGGGGCACTATATGGAATTAGGTCATCAAGTACGTCGTGTATTTTTTTTACGCGATCACCTGACATGGCATGTAAAGGTTTTGAATTAGTTTTGATCTTGTCCATACACGTGTACACCAGGTAGATTGGGAAAAATAATACACGAGCATCATGGGTAGTTTTGTAGACGCATCAAAACTTGGGCTCTGCAAAACACAAATGTATGTGTATGGGTACACAAGTAATTTTCGCTTAAATTTAAGTGTAAAATGTAAAGTGTTTAAATTATTATTATTATTATTATTATTATTATTATTATTATTATTATTATTATTATTATTATTATTATTATTATTATTATTATTATTATTATCATCAAATGGTAACAAAGTGGAAAAGCGGGAAATTTTTAGACATATGTGGATGTGTTGAATTGATCGCACTGATGACCAAAAAAAAAAAAACAGCCGACTGAAGTTGACCGAGTGCCCACATCAATTGCGACCAACGACCGAATCGGTCAACCGATCACTCGACCTAGCTGGTGCGAGTAGCCTAAGGCCCCGTTTGGTTTGCTGAATATTTTTGAAGAAATTATAATTTGTCAAAAGAATTGTAATATGAAGTAATTATAATTTGAACGAGTCTGGCTCCGGTCGGCCGCGTTGAGGCCTCGCGGGTTTTTAACGTAATTTTTTTGCTATTTTTTAGATAATTTTTTGTTGTCTTTAAATTGTTTTTGTTGTATACCATAAACCAGCGATTTTTCAATGGTTGCAGCCAACTCTTTCTTTGCCATCTGCAAACCAGTCCTGTAAAAATTGTTAAGTTAACCAGCGATTAAGAAATATTGTGCACTAATCTTGGGATGGTAACAATCTGCATATACCGAAAATGGTATTAAGATTAATAACTTGAATTTAGTAAGTAAACTGGAATGAGATAACCATGATATAAATAATGGAAAATATTTCTGTAGGATGATTTTAGTGTCAAACATGACAACATACCACAGAATCCACGAAAGCGCATCTAATTACATTTGCATCTCCTCTTAACCCTTGCAAGCATGCATCAGCAAACCTAACAGCAACATAAGCCTAAGAATTAGAATAAGAATAATCAGATGACGAAATAACATTATTTTGTATATTTGAATCGTATAAGAATACTTAAAACAATTTATAGTAGCTACTAACCATGGAAAGAGTTGCAGATCCTGCCCCAGCTTTTTCCTGTAAATAGTCCATAATTCATATTGCTTATTTATCTAAGTGAAAGAAGATCTGTAGAATGCAAACTGAAACTAACGGTTTACCTCAACAACATTTTTACAAGACTGTGAAAAAAGTTGTCTCCCGCTGCAAAGCAATCATTTTCCCGGCAGCTTTGGAAGATGGATCAGTATCTGCGATCATCGCCATTTGCCTATGTATGTAAACAAACATGCATGTTTTCTATTTGATCATACCTGTTATCTATTCGCATTTATTAGGACATAGATAAATAAAGCTATTAATTTGGCCAATCGAGTAGCTGGTATTGCAAGTGTATGCCATTAGCGGGAATGGTAAGTAAACACACATGGGGTAAATTTTTTGGATTTAAACGTGTGACTTATATTAACTAATAGTTGTCACGCTGAACACAAACAGCCTTGATGAGCATAAGCAATGTATTTATATAGGCAGTATTATTGAGTAGCTATAAAATTCCCAACATACATGATAGGTGGTAGGAATGTACGTTTGGTAAAAATTTACACGAAAGAGTTTAAATATAATAATAGGAAAACGATTTAAAATAACAGGTAGGCATTTGAAATATAGCAAACGGCGGCCAATATTTTTGGGGCTGCTATAACTAACAAAGTTTAATAATAGATAAGGATGCTAAAGGCACATGGATAACTGCTGCTACAAACTGACTCAAACAGACCTTAAATTTATGTAGGAAACAGCTGCAGCAGCCTTAGGCAAACACCCCTTAAAGCTACACACTTGCGCCTGTAACCAGAAAACCTCAACCCTTTACCCATTTACTTTTAGTAATTATCTCAAAGCATAGAATTTATACCTTAAACTTTTTTTGAAACTGAAGTGTCCTCCGAAAACACAACTAAGAGTTGACATATCCGATACGGTAAATTAAGACAACCGTCACTATTCCTGCAATCTCATCAAGCTCAGCAGCTTCCTACCTATACATATCACCAAGTTATAATCATATAAAACAAAAATTATGCAAAAAGTATATACGAATGATCAAAAGTTATGGTATCGCTCTTCAGCTCAGGTATGCCTGCTTACGTGTACATATATTGGTTTTAGTTTCATCATTAATAAAACCCAATTGCATATCATTTAGCACGGAAGTAGACATGTGTGTAAGGTGGTTTTATCGTTTCACAAAATAGCATAATGCAAAATATCTGTTATTATTAAGTACATACTCATTGGTATCTACACATACTTGCTGAGAATGGGTTTAAATGAAGCAGGAGCAGGAGGTTTATTCTATGTCTACACGTTTAAAGTATGTTACTGGCTTCTTCTTTTTGTATCCTCTTTAACGGATTAAAAAGAATATCATACAGATCGACGGTGGAGAAGCAACTGCAGCCCTTGTAAAATGAATATTTAATAGGTCGGGAGATTTCTTAAAAAAGCATGACACGTGTAGAACTTTGTTCATACCTGTACTCATCTCTGGGGTCTTAGAGATGTTGGATTCAGGTAGATGGGGAAGATAGAAAGTGCTTTCCCAGTCCAGATCCTTGATATCGCTTCCATACGCTTCATGTAATGCCCATTTGTCATCTTCTCCACAGTGTCCAAAGGCTCGGTCGGTATCCCATGGTTAACAGTCTTCAAACAACAACTTGTTATCAGTAAATTTACAAATTTACCTACTCATCCTTTTTTTAACCCTACTTATGAGACTCTAGTTTCAATAAAAATCTCCATTTCCACACAAAACGACATTTTTTTTAATCTCTGTATTAATTTCTTTACCACATAAACAACTGATTGTCCGCTTAGATTTCAATAATCAAAATTAAAAAGCATGTCTAAACATTATTTCTAACAGGCACCACTAATATAGTATTATATCATTAACATCCTTAAAAGTTGCATAATTACCTTCAAATCGCTCTAAAAAAGCTCCCGAATCAGTGGCGGCTTTATTCACTATTATAGGTAGTTATTGCCTCATAGGACCAACTACTTCAGAAAACTTGTCAGTTGTACTCTATGTGGCTGCATTTGAGCAATGGCGAAAGACAACCTCATTACCATTCCTCGAACCGCGAACTGCTAATTCGATGACCGTGTGATCGTGTGATCCAGAGCCCTTTGCCCAAATGAACTGTAATTATTGATCCTTACCTTAACTGCGTATATAGAGACGAAAATATCATTTTAGACCGTATTCTTAAGTTGTTGATATTAAGGCATTCTTATAATAAATTTCAAAAAGACATTACCTCTGAAAGTATCGTATTTGCAAGTTTGCAACTACAACAAAAGGATGAAAATCAGTAGGTCAATGAATGAGTTATTGTCGCGCTACCTTCATTCAGACCTGTAAATGATTGTGAGTGAACTTCATCAGGCCACCTTCATTCACACTTGTAAATGATTGCGAGAGAACTCCATTACGCCACCTTCATTTATACCTGTAATAATGAATACACATAAAAAAACTAATAAAAAAACACCTAAACCCGAGATTTAAGAATTTATGTCTTAATATTTATTACTATTTCTACTTACATGTAAGTTCAAAAGAAAGTTCAAAAAGCAAGAAGTTTAATCGTTTACCTGTAATATCAATAGTGCAAATTAAACTATAGCCTTTAAAAAACTTCCACTGTATTTTTTTCATACTCTCCTACTTGCTCCTGCAGCTTTCATTGCTGCTGTGTAAATGCTAGACGGCTCGGACACAAAAGTTCCAAACCTCTTTACTTTTGTTTAACGTTGTTCCCTGATCATGACACAATATGATTAATTTTAGTATGATCATGACACAATCATCAGTAAATCATCCATACAAAATATATACCTTCAAAATTTTCAAGACCCATTGTTTTATTAGCCTCTTATGACAAAATTCTACCCTTCTTCTTTTTTTTTTTTTCCTGCTGCCAACAATTTTAACATCAAACGGCTTACCCTTTAATTTCAGTTTCTCAATTACAACATTCTCATATCATCACATTAAACCTACAATTAACCCATGAATGAACTACAATAACTCTTGAATCCGGCCAATTTCAAACGCCCTATTTCTAGTAACCCAATTCAGATTAGATTAAAAAAAAATAAACTTTTGTATACCAGTTTAGATTCAAAGTAGCCCAAGTAATTCCTGAATCCGCCCAAGTTCAACCTTAAAATTAAGAAGAAAAAAAAAGTATAATAAAATGAATATGATTAATCAATTATTCAATACAACAATAATTTACAATTAACCATAGAAAAACAAAAATCAATATAAACTAAATCTTACATATCTTTATGCAAACCATTGTTCTCCAACTGATCCAAAGCCCTTGGTCGTTTCACAACCCCTATCCTACCACCACAGCCTCTACCCATTACAATGCAAAATCAATAAACCCTAACCTTTTGGAGAGTGATAGGCAGCGGTATAGATGAAGGAGATGGATGGAGAGAGTTCTGGAAGCGTGTGTTCATCTATCTCCTTCATCTATTGTATATCAGTTTCACAAATGGGCCGATTGGATCAAGGCGAAAAAAAAGCGAGAAGTTGGGCTGACGGAAAACGGGCCGCGACAACTGTTCAGAACGGCGTCGTATTAAATGGCCTTTAATATATATAGTAATGAATGATAATTGGTCATGTGTTTGCTTGGTAGAATATAATGTAATCCAATATGAATTCCTTTACATAATCATGTTTGGTTTGTAAATTTATTAAATAAATTGTATCTATATAAATGAAAAATGACATATTTACCCATTGTGTTATATACTATTTTTTATATATCCTAAAACAGTTGATGCAAATACAAATAATATGTGACAACATATACATCATTACATGACTAAACAAGAAAAAACATGATTTAAGAAACACATTACATACACATTCTACTATAATAAACCATCATCGTTCGAAAGTCATACAAAAGGTACATTGTCATGATCATAGATTCTTTTAACACAACCATACATAATAGCTAGAATAACAGACATCGTTCGAAAGTCAAATACAAAAGGTACATCGTCATGATCATAGATTCTTGTAACGAAACCATACATAACAACATGTGACATAGACTACTCAAAAAGTCATGCTTAAAGTTATTATAACACTACATATTGTTACGCGCATATCATAGTCGAAGTCATTCAGATAACATAAACTGCAACCACTCCTCTTTTTAATCTTCTTTCATATCCCAAAAGGTTAGCACGCTATCTGGTTTGCTTTTTATCTTTCTAATTGCTCTGAACCTTTCCATTTTAGACAATGTTTTCATATTTTAAAGCTCATACGTGATCATGCTTGTTTTCTCTTTTAAATCAACTTCAAGTTTTATACCTTCACTCATTTTAGATGACGATTCTTTGATTTGATGTCCAAGTAAAATAGCAGCATTATTGGCCACCTAGGCTAAAGAAGCGATGTTGCCTATGTTTTTCCTCTTTTTAGAACGAACACTTGAAATTTCTACAACACCACTCATATTTGTACGTGCATTATGGCTTCCTTCCATTGCTTCATCCAATGCATGATCCGAGTTTTGTCCCTATTCTTCATGGTTCACCTCATGTTGCATTTCGATTACAAGTTTAGCTCTATTACCTTGAGTTTAGTCTTTTCCAAAGATAAGAGATAGTTAGCTAGATAACTAACAAGCTTTTTGCCCCTCAACTTGGCTGCTCTCTTATGGGTTTACGAAAAAGAATATTAAACATCATAATTTAAGCAAGTTTTTAAACATCAGAACTTAACTAAAACACAATAACCTACCGCAATATACGAATCCCATACTCCTGGAGCCTAAGTGGTAGCACAACTATTATCTTCATCATAACAGAACCCACTAGAATGCAACATGTTATGAACAGCTTGCCAATCCTTTTTCATTGTTCTTATTCGTGATTCGATGTGTGGTTTACCAAAAATACCCGAGTTGGATACAGAAGGTGAAGTCTACATGAGTGCCCATAAATAGAAGACCCGAATGATTTACCCTTAGGGGAAGATTGTTGGAACACGAAAAGTGTAAATCAATAGTTAGGGACTTCTATTTTTCTTTTGTAATAGTTTAGGGTATATTGTGTAAGTTGTATGTTGCGACAACATGTTACTATCGCAGAACTTGTATATCTGCGATAGCATACTTGGCTAGACGTTGGGTCTAAATACCCCCTACCTCATGGGTTATGAGGTGTGTGTTCCTCTTTCTATCAATGCGAGACTTTCATAATATTCTCTCATTTCTCTCTCTACTCTAAAGTGCTCACACCCACTTTATATCCCATAGATTAGTTTAGGTAGACGTCATATTATTGGAACAACAACCTAAGAAGGTGGATCCAAAAGATAAGGGTAAGGGTATAGTTGTGGAGAAGGAGAAGGGTGATAATTCAAAAGGGAATAATCAAAATGGGCATAATGTGGTTTCTCAATACAGATATGTTACATTATCTGTAGATGTTGATAATAAGTTAAGTGTTGAGGAAGAGACTGCCAAGAGTAGGTTTGATGGAATATGTAATAAAGGGTTGTTTGTCAGTATGGAAGAGAGAAGTGGTTGGTCAAATGAGTGGAAAGAATGCTATAGAGAGAAGTTGCAAAGGATACTGAGTCTATGACAATTGAAGGTTTGTGATGTGTGGGAATTGCACCAGGCTTTACCTCTCGAGGGATCTCGAGAAGCTTACAACCCCCACCAGGCAGTATACCTGATCGTTGTAGTATAGTATAGTGACAAGTACCGGGGGATTGATCGTTCAACTCAGGAATAGTGTCGCTAGGATTAGAAAGCCTAAAAACTAGGTCTAGAAGTGAGGGATGATTCTTTTTCTATTTTTTTTTTTATGTTTTATGAAAGCAAGTAAAATCTCGGGTTTTGGAAGAGTGGGCGGAATTAGTTGCTAGTCAACTAACCCAATAACTAAAGATGCAATCAAAATAAAATAATAAAAATGAAAATAAACTAAATTAAACTAGTGGTGTGAGCAATATGTGGGAAAATGGTGTTTACTTAGATTTCACTACTCCCTAGATATCTTTTACAGGTTAATTACTTATTATAGTTGCGTGGATGATGGATTATATTCCTTAATACCATTCATGGGGTGGCGTACTTACTTCCCCAATTCTATAAGCTCCTATTTCACTCCTATGTCGAGTCGGCTAAGAAGCTCCTAACATGGGATCACTAGAATTCGCTCATGCATTAAATACAACCATAAAAACCTAGTACACATCGGTTCATGTTTCTTAAGACGTTCAAGCAAGTTACACAATGGAGATCTGCCAGTTTTCTTAAGCCTAACATTGAAATCATTCATTCATTACAACTATAAACAAGCAATCAACCTATAATCAACATCTAGGTTTCATTACATCTAAGCAAACACACAAAAGATCTAGCCTAGCATGTTATAATCAAGACAAGCATAAGATATATTCAAACAACACATAGACATATTGAATGAATTGAAAGAAGACTTATCTTAATTGAACATGAAAGGTTTCAAGGGGTGAAAACCCTTGAAAATACTGTTTCAAACGACCTAAGTGTAACCACCGGTAAATTTTAACTTAAATTAAACTAATACTTATCCATTTTTCCACGTTTAATTTTTTTTAAACATTATCAGTTTAACTAATCACAACAATTAATTAATATGACGTAACTCATATTCTAAATAAACTAGTTTGTTTAATAAATATTTTTATATGTCAAAGTACCAAAGTTTTTAATTTCTTATTTACCACTTTACGTTATCTAATACTTAACGTTCAAACTAAACGTTAGTCATTTAGAGTTTTAACAAAACTTTTCCGGTTAATAAATTAACTATTAACTTCTATTTATTATCACTATAAATTTTTAGTTTAAATAATGTTTAAACACTCCGATAAAACCACGATTCAGTTTAAATATTAAAAATGAGTATACTGATATGTTTTCACATTTTTATAAACTCTATATTTTTACGTCACCCGGTTTTAAATTTTGTAACTTAAGGATTTAACGCTAGTAATTACCGGGATCAAATTATACTCTCTAAACCTCAAACTACTAATAAATACAAAAGATTTTCACAAAAACTCTTCAACCCTTTTTCCTAAGGCCACGTTAACTCCACATATGCCTGTTACAAATACAGACTATAATGACTGTCTCCTAAACATACAACATATCCATTTAAAATTTTCCATACGTGTTTCATTTTAGTATCAAGAAAGTGTATTTTCAAGCAAGGCCTTCTATGTGTTTTACTTAGTATCATGCATGTGTAAATTATGCTATAAGTATATACACGTTAATGCAATTAGAAAACATCACATGTTTGTGTCATTCGATTTAGGTAGCATGTTAACGTAGGACAATACTCAACCATATTTTATATTTTGCTTTTTGTGTCACATATTAACATCACAAAGTATATATATGTCTCATGAACTTCCACATATTCATGTCGCTTAGATATTTTTCTAAATGCAAATGAGTAGTTAGTTTTCTTGGTCTAGGATCGAACCACATCACCCTCATACCATATCATGATTTATTAATCTCGAGGTGTCGTGATATACCTCACATGATTCCCTCCTCTCAAAACATGCTGATCTAGCACCTCTAGAAACCTTAGCCTTTCTTGTATATATATAACGAGCCACAATTTTTCCATTTTCGCCATCATAATTCGAAAACAACACCAACCACTATACTTGTATAAACTTACTGATATTAGAGTCCAAGTAATAGCCAATAAAGATTATAGAGAGCCTAGGAGAGACGAGAAGAAGAGATAGCTTAGTTTCTATTTTCAAAGTCACTTCGATCCAAAATTCCTTCTATAGATCGAATTCTATACAAGTAAGTGCTCAAATCCATTTCAGGTTTTTTTATAAACTTTAGGTACTCTTAAATATACTACTAAGGATATCCCAATAGCTAGCTTTGTTCAAAAATCATGCTTACTTTCTTTATCACTCTTTCTGATGTTAACAGTAAACAAACACCCTCTTTATTATATTCTAAATTCTATGAGCATATATAAACTTAACAATTAGTTGGGAGTAATAAAAACGAGAATCTAAGCTTTTGAATCACCCAAAACGAGTACACGAGTCAAAAGATACGGTCAAATGAAATTACCAAAAACTTGCCGAAAAGCTGTCAGCTGTCAACAACGTTCTGTGACAGAAACTAAAACACACCAAACGAGGTATTTCTATTCCAATTCATCAAAAAGTTAAAGCATGAAAGTTGTCTGGAACGACGTTTTCTTTAAAAACTCAGGAGCACGGGTCCTAAAAATGCACGACAAGAGCTGTAGGTGCGGACTATTTTTAAACCGAAGACATGAATTTCCAAAAATCTTTTCTTAAACGCCTCACTTGGGACCAAGATTTAACCTGCGAGCTTCGAGCTTTAAGCTGAGCTATTAGACCATTTTAAACACCACCTAGCACACTTCAATTTGCCCCTAACACCTGGCCATAAGATGTACATGTCATGTTTTCATTGTCGCGAGTCACTAGACCAAACAAAACCCTTAAATAAAATGTTTTCGACTGATTTCTAAACAAGGAAACCCTAGGATCCTTTAAAGACAACTTAGATATGATGAGTAACATGTTAGGATACATAACAAGTCAGTTCATAAGTTTTAGAATCAAAACCCAAGTTGTTTTTGGAACCTGATGTAAGTCGAGCATATGCTCCAGGTACCCAACTTCGAGCAATTGTTTACCCTATTAAACGAGCACCTAAGAATCTAAACTCAGGGGTAAAACGAAGACCTTCTAGCATAGATTAAGTAGGATCAAGAACATTGTAAAAACATTGTACGGATTTTTCTAAAACTAAGCCCGTTTTTGTCTCGATAATATACACTAAAAATACTTTTTATAACTACTTTAAACTAAAGGGGTATATTATGTAATAAATGAAAGTTGGAGTTTTCTTGGACCAAAAATGTAATTTTTATAAATTAATTATTGCAAGGGCTGTTTTGTCAACAAACAATAGTTGTGGGTATAAAGTGTCATTCTGAAACTATAAGGATAAAAAGCGTAATATTTTTATAAAAAGTCTAATAATATATTTTCATTAATAATGATTCGGGAATATGTTTTAACACATTAAACGGCTTGGATTATTTTTAAAATGTATATATAATAGCTATACAAATTTCTATAAAACTTATATAAGAAATATATGTAATGTTATAACGATTCAGGACTTGTTATAAAAACTTATATATAGTTAATATACCGAAATCGAATAACAAACCATAAATAGGAACTATGATAAAATCTTAATACCAATAACTTTTGAAGAGACTTCATGATATCGTAACTAAAAGAATAATCGTTAACAAAACCATTACAATAACAAATATTAAACTCACTTATATGTAAATACGAATACTAAAAACTTGACATAATCAACTCAGGTTTCGTATCGGAGACGTTTATCAACTTTATTTAAGTTGTTTTCCATTCAAACTGCTTTATTACCCAGGTGAGTTCACAGTCCCAATTTTTCATATGTTTTTCAAACTTGTGGGGAGATACATGCTACAAAATCGAACACAAGTATTTTCTGTATGCTATCCTGATCTGGTATTGCCTAAGTTAAACGTTTTGCCATTAAAAGTCCCTCATATCATGAACCATTAATTACTTGCGAGTGAACGCGAATATAGTGAATAGATCTATTGGCAGCTGACGCCCCATTTGTGTTGCTGGATAAGTGGCCAAATGCATTATATTTGAAGAACAATAGGAAGTTGGCAAGCTCCTACTCGAGGGATCTGTTACTCACATTATTATTATAGTGTTAGTAACATTACATTATAGCTCATTACTATAATGTTCAAACTGTTAAGGTTTGAGTTCATAAGGCTTAGTGCAGTACGTTGCATTGCGATACTACGTTTTATAACTATTTGACTTGTGTTCAAACCATTACTTATTTATAAACACTGTGGATTCACTCAACCGTTGTGTTGACTTTTTAGCATGTTTATCTCAGGTCAATAACAAACAAGGATGACATGGAGGAGCATGGATATGGAAGGAAGGCTAAAATTTTATTATTCTTTGATAAAGTATTTAACAAGTTGTAAACCTACTGGGACCTCATTTTGTAAACTCTGATATTTGAATAATAAAATTTCTAAAACAACTCAATTAGAGATTGTTTCTATTATTATAACTGTTGTGCCGTCGAGTAACACCCAGCTTTAATTCCGCTGTGTAACCCAAATTTGGGGGTGTTACACTAGGGTTTATTAGGTTCGACCCTAGTATTCTCCACACAAGTTCCTCTTTTAATGAATGAAAAATAGAAAAGTATATATAGATTTTGTGAGGTGACGGCACCAAGAGTAAATTTCTGACACCGTCATCTCGCCGCCAATAAAGTTCTCGGACTGCCTAGATCTGGAGCTGACGCCGTCATGTGTAATCCTTCTTCAGGCCGTCACCAAAATAACTCTTGACGCCCTACTTCTGACACCGTCACGTTTTCTCTGGGTCGCCATGCATTTTGCTCCTGACGCCGTCACATTTTCCTTCTTGACGCCGTCAAGTACTGTTCCCAGCATGGAAAATTAAATCTTTGCCGTTTTCTTCACTTTTATGCTCCAAAAATGTCCAAAATGCTTCCTTTTCCAGAATTCACTCCCAAAGTACCTAAAATCACAAAAGGAACGATTTAGGGCAGTATTTGATCAAATAAATTCCAATTCCGGCTTAAATGACCCCCTAAAAATGGTTCATTTTTCGCCTCATCAGTTTAGAAAGTGATATCATTAAGTTGGGTAAACAAATTGCTTATAGCAATCAAAATATTGCTATGGCATCAAAAGTTAAGGCTGATATTATGGTCCAAGCTATTATGGTGGAACAAGGGTTGTCTAAAAATCAAGCTTTTGCCAAAAGTTATGATGAGGTATATAGGGATGAGTTAGAAAGAATTAAAGGATTGGGTATAAAGAAAAGTAAAAGTGAAGTACAACTGTTTTTCAAAACAAAGCAGGTTTTTACTCAACTTGAATTTGAAACCTGGACTGATGAGAAGTTACAGCTGTAAAAAATTTTGATTGGGAATACTGATTATGATAAGTTGGTAGCACAATTTTCTAAGGATAATGGAGAAGGCTGTGAAGATGAGGTTACTCGAGTTACTAATGGGAGTGCTCAGTTCATTACTAAAGATGTGCTTACTAATGTTGTTGATGGTGGTCTTACTCAGGTGCAAAATGATATTTCATCTCAGTCACTTTATCTTAAAATTATGATTATACAAATTGAAACTTGGAATATTAAGGGAATGTATAATTCTCTTAAGCAAAAAGAAGTTAAAAAGTTAATTAGGAGTAATGGTATTAGCCTGTTTGGTGTCATTGAAACTCAACTCAGAAAGAAATTTGTTGACTCTGTATGGAATAGTGTCTTTTCTGATTGGGAATGGGTTTCTAATTCTAGCTTAAGTAGGAAAGGATGTAGAATTGTGGTGGGGTGGGATAATAATATTTTTAAGGTTCAGCTTGTGTCTTATACTAATCAGGTGATCAATATGTTGGTGAGTATAATTGAATATGGTGCTGAGATGTATGTTTCATTTGTGTATGGTGAGAATAATTCCAGGGCTAGAATGGAGTTGTGGAAGGTGTTGAGTAATCATAAGGTTGTTGTTGGAAATTATCCTTGATTAATGCTTGGAGATTCTAGTGTTATTTTAAATTTTAGTGAACACTCTAACATCAGGAAAGTTAATACTGATGGGACGCCAGATTTTAGAGATTGTGTGAAAGATATAGGCATGGAAGACATTAAGATGAATGGGTTGTTTTATACATGGATTCAAAAAATGAAGAACCCTAAGTTAGGAATCCGTAAGAAACTTGACAGAGCTATGGGTAATGGTGAGTTGATGCATAAATACCCTTCTAGTCAGGCTAGTTTCCTTCCTTATGGTATATCTGATCACTCTCCTATTTTTGTGTCTTATGAGGATGGAAATACTATTAGTAAGAAATCTTTTAGGTTTCTAAATTACATAGCTGGTAAGAAGGAGTTTTTGTCTATGCTGAATAATAAGTGGTTTGAAGCTATAAATGGACATAAAATGTACATTTTAGTTAAAAGGCTTAAAGTTATGAAGAAGCACTTAAGATATATGAATATGCTGAATGGGGATGTTTTTGATAAGTCAAGTGTCTGAAGATTGAATTGGATAGGGCGCAACAAGGTTTGGATAAGGATCCCTATAATTATGTTCTTAGGGAAGAAGAAATTTTATTATAGTGCTTATAGGAATGAGTTAGAAGATGAAGAGTAGTTGTTGATGCAGAAGACTAAGGTTTAGTGGTTAAAGAAGGGTGATACTAATAGTGCTTACTTTCATGATGCTATTAAAAGAAAAAGAAGCAGGAATAGAATAGATGTGGTATATGATGAACAAGGGAATGACTTTAGAGTAATTGATATTGCTAATCAATTTGTTAATCATTTTCAAGAATTTGTGGGTTCTTGTGATTCAGTGTATCCAATTGAGGATCCTGAGTCTCTGTTCACAAGAAACCTGTCTATTGATGAAGTTGTGGAGATGATTCAACATGTTGGTGATGTTGAGATTAAAGAAGCGCTGTTTAGTATTGATGACAATAAAGCTGCAGGGCCAGATGGGTACTCTTCTAAATTTTTTAAAGCTGGGTGGACTATTGTTGGTGTAGGATAAACACTAAGTCACAAACAAGAAGTACATGGTGGTAGGGTGGCGTTAAATTAGAATAGGAAGAAGAAATAGGATTGAACCTTTAGAGAGAATGAGAGAAATAGAAAGATTAGATTACTTGTCAAATGAAAGGTCCTACCCTCTCCCTTGGTGGGAGAGGGGTATTTATATTTACAACATACACGCCCACTCCCGGGCTGTGGATCAGGTATATAGTGGGTAAAGACCCGCCCTTCTTCCACGGTGTTACTTAATCTAAATAAATATCTAACTAACTAATAGACTAACTACGAGCTATCTTAATGCTATTACATCATTTAGGTGACCGAGTCTTTTATGGGAATATTTGTATTCCTAACAATCTCCCCCTAAGCGAGGTCACCTTAGATATTAAGATCTCTGTTCTTCAAGCATTCTTTTGATCTTGTAGCTCGTAGTTCCTGATTCTTCACCTTTGGCTCACTTTGTACATCAAGCAATGATCTTGTGATTTGTGGTTCCATTGGCATAAGTGTGATCTTTGAGCTTTCTTTGAGATCATCAGCCACCGTCAATCTCCAAGCTCATCCTTAGTCGTATTGCCTTCATGTGATGTAGTGACTTTTGGACTGTCATGCTCACACTCTTCTAGATTAGGAGACTTTTCATCAGAGTTGCGAAGGCATTGTTGTTAGTCTCTTTAACATTCGTTGTTGCAAGTCTCTAAAAAAATATGATCTTCATTTAGAATGAGTAGGCAGTGTAAGCATGAGGTATGGAATGACACGATTCAGCTGGAGTTGGGTATCACCATCGCCATCTTTGTATGTTCCTGAAATAAAACAGTTAGCAATAAAGATAGAGAACGAATATGGCTTTGTCATTCGTTCTGCGAGGACAGACTACCCTTTGGTTCTGTGAGAACCGACCTGTGATCAGGTAGAGTCTCTGTTAAAGAAGACTCTCCTTGACAGGAATTTCCAGCTTGTAGTAATGAATCTTCCAAAGAATCCACTTCGGAATCTTCATACTAAGCATGTTCTCATACTGGAACGTCTCAAAGCAGATAGCACGATAGAGTGAATCGGTGAATTGATATTCACTTATTGATGAGAAATAGATTTATAGAAATCACTCGCGTGTCTCTTAATAAACATTTTTGAGACACGACGAGAGTTTTATACCTTGAATCACATTTCCATAAAAAATACTTTTGTTTGAAAGATTATACACAATCAATGTGCTTGAAGATTAGTTTGTGAGCACATTGAAAGGTTTTTGCAAAAGTATTCGTCAATCCATTTCCTGGAACAAGATTGATTCAATGTTGAATCGCCCCATCGTTGCTTTCCAGTTGTCACTTGATCATTGATCCAATACGGATCTCACATGTCACCTACCAAGAGCTTGAAAAATGTTCGCTCTAGAAGGATTTCCATCGTCATTGTGAATAATTGCATATCACTCTGATGTTCTGGCAATACCACAAGGATAATGCGTAGGACTCTTAATATATTATCTTACTTTCCACGGTGTATGAAACAGTAAGCATATTGGAAGTGTGTCCTAATGAGATTAATGGATGATCTCTTTGGCTCTAGACTCAATAGTGTGTTTTGATTCGCTCCTGGAGACTTAGGAGGCGTCTCCTGTTTAGGTATCAACATGGCTCGCAATGAGCGGTGGATACATTAAGCAGGGTTCCCCGTGAGATTAAAACAAGTCCTTTTAAGAGAACTTGACTAGCTAGGAAGGTTGGTGCATGCGTCACTAGGTCCATGACGTCTTGTCTTTAATACCAGTGTTACCTTGGTAACCACTAGTAGCATATGAATTGAACCCGGTTTCTGCCCTAAGGTTGAATAAATGGAGGGCTATTTCTTTTCACCCTTTCTCATTTCATTTCTTTTTAATTCTTCAACCCCTTCAGTGCTTACCGAGATTTCATCACTAGAACCTTGTTGGGTTTGTTCCAGTCCTAGCTCTATCTCCGTCGGCACTCTTCCCTTTCTCACTTTTCTCCTTTTTTAATCATTCCTAAGGACTTCTATTCTATCTAGAGAATTGTTGATACAAAAGTTGGGCGTTCCTTATTTGGGTTCCTGTTCTCGTACCAATCAAATCTTAATGCTTGAGACCTGAACACTAAGAAAGCAAACAAACACCGTTAGGCTTATCGTGGGATTGTCTCCCACGATTATCCTCCGGCGTGAAAGTAAGTAATCGGTTTTAGGTATAGAAGAGTTAGGGTTGTATATCGTACCTTTAACGAGAGTTATGATACTCTTTATATAGGCACGAAATCCTTATTGGATACGTGTTCCTTACTCTTCGGCGTATAATGCCTATCCGGTCTACGGATCTTTATCCCATAAATAAGAGATCCTTATCTAGACCATAAATACTTTATTTGGGTTTGGGCTTTCGTGAGCCCAAACCGTTAGCATGGTGGCCCAATTCATTGTTATGATAGCCCACTCGTGGTGGGCTTGGGCATTAGTAATGTTCATTAATCGGGTTCGTGACCCGAATATGGACTATACGTCATCATGTCCCCCCAGTCTAGTATGCGTAGGTATTAACCGCGGATGCTAGACTAGTAATATTAGCAGCCAGCGTGGCGGGGAAGATGCTAGTATTTCCCGCAAAAAATGAGATACGATGTATCTAGCCTTAAAGCATCCTACGTATCCCTTGAATATATGTGAAAAAGTGCATGTACATGTTTGTATTCTAACCACACGATGGAGGTAGTGGGATCCACGTGTCGTTCATCCAAGGCAAGGGGAAACCCTATATAAAGGGTTCTCATTTTCATTGTGTTTACCACAGTAAAAAAACGCCATTTTCTTCCATATTAAGAATCATCAGCCAAGAAAAAACTAGTAGCTTCTAAGGTAATTGCGCGTGCGCACTCTAGTGAAAACTCATATAAAAGATGGTTCGAAAACTAAATGAGTTTGTGTCCGAGATTGATGAGGATGAACTTCGTCAGTTCATCTCCGATTATTTCATCCCGCTCGCGGTGCATCCGGAGGTACCGGATGCGGACGCATGTATCGCAGACTTCCCTGATGGGAAAATAGGGGTATACACGCACTTTTTTGAGTTTGCGAACCAGCGCGTGCCTATATCCCTATTCTTGAGCGACGTGCTCAACTTCTACCGTCTGCATATCTCTCAGCTGCACTATATAGGTGCGGCGAAAATAACAAATTTTGAAGTAAACTATCGTTTACTTGCGATAAACCCAACCATTAATCTCTTCCGCGCGTTTTACCACACAACGTGGTCAAACAGGTGGGTTACTTTTTCTAAGCGCCCAGGGCGCTACTAATGTTACACTGAGAAAGTAGACGCCCTTAGGGGTTAGAGGGAAAAGTTTTTCTGGGTAGATGATACGGTATACCCCTCGCTCTTTGAGTTTTATACTCAAGGGACGCTGCTAAAGGATGAGCGCCCAGATCCCGGTACGTACAATGTGGAGGATGCGGAGACCGTTAATGGTAACTGCATCCCAATCAACTCCTATCCTGAGGAGTTTCTCGTTTATATGGGAATGAGTCGCAATTACTTCGGAGGTTTTGATGAAGTGCCAACATTTTTGGATGAAAGCGGCCGGGGTGGGTGCTTGTCCTTTCTTATCCTCGCATTTGTAATGTAAACGCCCTTTCATATTGTGATTATAATAACTAAACTGTTCTTTGTTGTTTGTTCATGTGTTGCGCCGAGATGGACTTGTTCTCCGTGGTGAGGTTGGCGAAACCCTTACAAGTTACTGTGGGTGTGCGCCCACTGAGGGAAGGTGAAGTACCTGTTTTGGAGGCCGCAGCCAGACACCTTTTTGAGCCTGTGCAAGAGGAATCTTCTGATATCTCGCAGCCCCTAGTGAATGCCACTCCAGTGCAGACTGTTCCTGCGCAAGGAGTGCCAGCTTCCGAGACTGCGCGCACTGAGTCATTTGAGGATGCCGGGATCCTGAAGGTGGACATCAAGTCTGAGGAAGAGCACCAGGGTGCTAAGCGCAAGGCTGCTGATGATGGTGGTGAGGGTACTTTCAAGCGCAGGCGCCACGTAATCTTTGTGGATGAGTCCACGGATAAGGAGGCTTCACCATTTGTGACTGTGCGTGAAACTGCGAAGACCTCCTCTCCTATGTAAGTGATAATGTCGCAGATTTTCTTCATTCTCCATTTATCATTATATATGCTGTATTGACTCGTTGTATTTTGTATGCAGTGACAAGGCTGCAGGGAGTGATGCAGCGTATGTGGAGCAGGTGTCTCCACAGGTGACTCGTTCTCCTGTGGAGGAGCCTTTGAAGGCGAGTGAAGAGATGTCCGCGCAGGAGCTGATGGAGGAGTTGGGTGCGGCTGCTAACAGTCAGGCTGAGTTAGTTACTCAGCTCAAGGCTCGATATGTTGGTGAAGGTAGCAGCCTTGCAGAGAAGGACGAGGAAATTGCGCTACTCAGGGCGCAATTGGCTGATGCGCGGGTGGATGTAGAATCAACAACTGCGCATGCTAGGAGGCTTGCGGATGAGAGGCTATCTTTGATGGTGGAGATGAAGCGCGAGCGTGATGCTGCTGAGCAGTACAGATCTAGTTGCGCCTGGGGTTTGAAATACTTGCAAGAGAATAGGAGCAAGCATTTCGCCCAGCTTGATGAATTCCGCGAGCGTGTGAAGGCGGCTCTGAAGGTGCAGGAGAGCAAGCTGCGCAAGTTGAGTATTGAATATGATGAGGAGCTGTATCCGCATCTAGTGTCTGCAGTTTCTGAGCGCAGGTATTTATGTCTTTTTAGTTATTAACCAACTGTTTGTGCTTTCTCCCTTTGAATTTGTGCTCTTTTAACGCTTGTGTTGTTGTATTCTTAGGTGGTTGATCAGTCACGGTCTTCGTCTGGCCGCCATGGGTACACTCGAGTCCCCAGTGGTTGTGGAGGCCTTTGGGAGGGTTGTGGAGTGTGTTGTGGCGCGCGGCAAGGCTGAGGCCATAGAGGAGCTGCACCAGGGGAAAATGCTGACTGTAACTCCCGCGGAGGTGCCAAGGTATGCTGGGCATGGCACACGGAATTGGTTGCAGCTATGGAGAAGATGAAGGTCTTCAATTTTACCCATATCGCCCAGTTAGAGCGTGATCAAGATTATCCGATTAGCGTGATCATGCAGGGCCTGACTCTGGCGAGACATATAGCAGAAGATGCGGAGGCACAACCTGACTGTTTTTTGAAGCCAGATGAGTCGCAGCTGAAGGTGCCCATTTTTGCTCGCCCACGCCACATGCTCAATCCCTTCACCCTTGAGAAGGAAATATCTTTGAAGAAGTCTTTGGAAGCGCACGCGACAAGGCTTGCGTGTAAGCAGGGCGTGAAAGGGAAGGCTATTCTCTGCGGTGTTGGCGCGGCCCATCTCCCCAGGTCTGATGGGATTCCCGTCAGCGTACCGACAGTATCTCAGGAGGATAGCAGCCTGTTGAGAAGGATAAGTGAGGTTGGGGAGTTGGCATCTACGGCTGGTAGCTCAGGGCACAGACACACTCACAGCATGTAGACATCAGTGTCTTTTAGTATATGTTAACTTTGTAACTTGTATAAACTCATGGTTTTGGTGAATAATAAAACTTTTGTACATCTTGTTTGTAGCATTTTGTGCTTAGATTATGTGTTTGTTCGTGAAAGACTTGCCAAGAGTCAAAATTAAAATGTACTAAGGAAAATTTGTATTAACTTCATAACTTAATAAATATATGTGAATAAAAATTCATAAGTGTATGGATAACCTTGCAGCGTGTTGCAAAATACCATATCAAGGAACCAAGAGTCTTGGCTCCTAAATTGCTAAACGTGCACAATGTGCGTTGTTGCGTATCCTTCGTGTGATGCGCATTAAACTTACTTCAATGTCTTGAGAATAAGGTGTTTAGCAAGGATGCGTGATCCAATGTTGATGGGTTTGCAACCCTCTTAGTCAACGAGTTATTTAGTAGGTTTACTCATCCTTTCTGCCATCGTAGGTCTTATTAAGTGCATGCACGCCATGTAGGCAAATTATAAAGTAACAATATTGAGACATAAATAAAAATGTAAGCAATAAAGTTAAATGTGTTATGGAGTTAGCTAGAAACCACAACGTTTTATTAATACTTGCAAGTGTTTGAAAATAAAAGACAATTCCCTAAAAAAAATTCAAGTACACGGACATTTTTTAGGCACTTAATAAAGTGCAGAGTTGTCTGTGCGTGGGCCGTAGCCTATCCTAAAGATAACATCTTTTTAGATTGCAGATGTTCCAAGTGCGTGCTAGCTCGTGGCCTTCCATATCACGCAGCTTGTATGCACCGTTGCCTAGTGCATCTGTGACCTTATAGGGTCCTTCCCATTTGGGTCCAAGCTTGCCCATGTCTTATACGTAGCTTGCATCATTGGCGCGATATACAAAGTCTCCTGGCTTGAAAGAAGTGCTCCTGACTTTTGCATCATAATACTTCTTCATCTTTGACTTAGCCTTTTATTCGCGTATAGCTGCGCGTTCGTGCCTTTCTTCCGATAGATCCAAGTCTATGCACCGCTCATCGTCATTTGTTGTAACATTGATTTCCGCCGTACGGATAGTTGGCATTCTAATCTTGGCTGGTATGACAGCTTCTGTCCCATAGACAAGAGAGAATGGTGTATCACCAGTGCTAGTTTTTATTGTCGTGCGGTGCGCCCATAAAACATGCGACAACTCATCCACCCATCTTCCTTTATGTTTGTCAAGGCGCACTTTTATTCCTTCGCCCAGACTACGATTCGCTCGTTCAACCAAACCATTGGTTTATAGGTGCTTAACTGACGCAAAGTGTTGTGTAATGTTTAATTGCGCACACCAGTCTTTGAACGGGTTGTCACAGAATTGTTTTCCATTGTCCGAAATAATTTCTCCAGGTAGGCCAAAGCGACATACAATGTTGTCACAAATGAAGCGTTTGACTTGGTTGCCTGTAATACTTGCCACTGCTTTTGACTCAATCCACTTGGTGAAATAATCTATGGATACTATGAGGAATTTTAGCCCCCCCACTGCAACTGGAAAGGGGCCTGCAATGTCAATGCCCCATTTATAAAATGGCCATGGTGAGGTGATGGGGGTCAGCTCTTGTTGTGGTCGGCGCGAGATTGGTCTGTGAACTTGGCAATCGCTGCACTTCTTTATCATATCCCGCGCATCGCGGTGCATAGTAGGCCAATAGTAGCCTGACCGCAGGGCGCGGGCCACAACAGACCGTGGTCCTGAGTGCATACTGCATGAACCAGCGTGAATCTCTCAGAGTACGTAATCTGCTGAAGAGGTCCAACGCACCGGAGCCATGGTTGTAGGAATGAACGTCGATATAGGATGCCATCTCGGAGTTCAAATCTCTGCGCTGTGCGCCGTACCCTATGAGCGTCCTTCTGTTCTTGTGGCAAGATCCCTTTGCTTATGAATTCAATGATAGGTGTCATCCACGTAGGGTCCTGTTCCTCTATCACAGTGGATATTTCCATCTCCCAGATTGATTTATTCTTTAGAGTTTCCACCAATACTTGTTTTGACAAGTGCGCAAAGCTTATGGATGCAATCTTGCTAAGCACGTCTGCTTCCTGTTTTCCCCTCTAGGGACTTGTTTGATGGTGAACCTATCGAAATTCTGAATTAGAGACTTGGTTTTTTCGAGGTATTGGACCATGTTATCCTATTTAGCCTCATATTCTCCTAGTACGTGGTTGGCTACTAGCCGGGAATCTACATTTGCCTCTAAGTTGCGTACACCCATTTGAGTTGCAATGCGTAGTCCAGCAAGTAAGGCTTCATATTCTGCCTCATTTTTTGTGGTTGTGAATTCAAAACGCAGTGCGTAAGTGAATTCCATTCCGTCTGGGTTAATGAGGATAAGGCTTGCGCCTGACCCATCCACGCACGAGGATCCATCTGTGAATAGAACCCATGGTTCTTGTAATTCTACCTTGCTCGTTGAAGGTGGAGTATCGGTATCTGGCTTCTCAATAATGAAGTCGGCTAGTATCTTTCCCTTGATTGCAGTGCGTGGTCTATACGAGATGTTATGCTCGCTCAATAACACACTCCATTTTTGTAGCCGTCCCGATGCGTCGGGTTTAGAGATAACTTGCTTGATGGGTTGATCCGTAATTACAGCTATTGGGTGCGCTTGAAAGTATCTGCGTAGTCTCTTTGCTGCGAATACTAAAGCTAGGACCAACTTTTCCATGGCAGTATAGTTAGTCTCTATCTTCTTGAGTGCTTTGCTTACAAAGTAAATTGGTGTTTGAACAGAGTTCCTATCTGTCAATAGCACCGCGCTGACTGCTCCATGAGTTGCAGATAAGTACATGATCAATTTTTCCCCTGGTCGGGGTGCGACAAGCTTGGGAAGTGCTGCTATATGTTGCTTGAGCTGTTGGAAAGCTTCTTCCGCTTCCGCAGTCCACCGAAAGTCTCCCTTTTTTGTGCACTTCGTGAGTGTCTTGAAGAGAGGGAGTGACTTATCTGCTGACTTGGACAAGAATCGATTTAGTCCAGCTAATTTTTCGTTTAATGACTGGACTTCTTTCAGCGTGCGTGGTGAAGGGAGTTCAATGACAGCTTTTGTCTTTTCTAGGCAGGGCTTAATGCCATTAGGTTCTATCAAATACCCAAGAAACATACCCTCGATAGCGCCAAAGGTACACTTCTTGGGATTTAACTTCATGTTGATCCTTCCCAGTGTTGTGAATGTTTCCTCAATGTCACGCACTAATTCTTCCTCAGTATGACTCTTGATAACAAGGTCATCGACATAAAATTCCAGGTTGCGACCTACTTGCTTTTCAAACGCATTGTCCACCAAACGCTGATATGGTGCTCCCGCATTCTTTAGACCAAAAGGCATTTTTGTATAGCAATAGACCCCTTGACTTGTGTGGAAGGCTGTTTTCTCTTCGTCTTCCTTAGCCATCTGAATTTGATGGTACCCTTTGTATGCGTCTAGGAAATATTTAAAGGGGTATCCACATAGAGATTTTATCTTCCAGTCTATTTCTGGTAGCGGGTAGCAATCCTGTGGACATGCTTTATTAAGGTCTGTGAAGTCCACGCACATTCTCCAACTGCCATCGCTCTTCTTTACCATTACTGGGTTGGAAAGCCAGTCATGGTAGTAGAGCTCGCGCATGATGCATGCATCTACAAGTTTGTGTACTTCTTCCAGAATGGCTTTTGCACGAGGGCCTAGCCGTGCTTTTTCTGTCGTATTGGAGGATATCCTTGTCGGACTTGTAGCTTGTGCTCCGTGATGGATCGTGGTACACCCGTCATGTGCTTTGGTTCCCATGCAAAGATATCTAAGTTCTTTTGTAGGAGTACGCACACAGCAGCTTTGCCTTTGTCAGACAGCGACCCTCCAATTGATACTTGTTGATCTGGGTAGTCAGGATGAATTGCAACCTTTATGTTTGACACTTTGGCTGCGCACTGTTCTGGAATATTCTCCTTTTCACTCGTCAGTGTATTGCATTCTTTAAGTGACACAGCGGTATTGTAAAGGGTCACTATACCTCCATCTACTGGGAATTTGAGCATCCCATGCACTGTGGACGGTACAGCGCGCATGGATGATATTCCAGGTCTTCCAATGATGCCGTTGTACGGCGAGGGGGATTTGATTACCATGAAGTTCATCCAAGCTGTTGTAGAGTGCTGCTCATTACCAACGACCACAAGTAAGCGCAATTGCCCCATGGGCCATATCTTCTCTCCTGTGAAGCCTGACAGCGGCGTCGTGGCCGGAGTTAACAGACTTTGTATCTCAGGTCTCAGCCTTTTGAAACAATGTTCGTACATAATATCTGCGGATGCTCCTCCATCGACATACATGCGGTGGATATCGTGACCCCCTGTATGTATTTCAATGGTGACCAACTCCACTACTGCGTTGTCCGCAGCGAGAGTGGGGAAGGAGATTTCATTCTTAGAGGAGAACTTTTGGCTGACTTTTTGCCTCGTCTTTCGCTGCTATGATTGTATCATGTAGATGGTGTCGGCCTTGTCTTTGGGTGTCTCCTTCTTACCTCCATTCTTCTGTTTGTCCTTTCCTTCTTTGATATTCTTAACGAGGTGATCCATTCTACCCTCTTTTACTAACTTGTCGATTAGGTGTCGTAGTTGGACACACTCGTTGGTGGTATGGCCCTTTTGTCCATGGTATTCACAGTATCCATTCCCTACGCGTCGATCCTCTGGGGTGCGCATTGGTGGAGGTTTCGGGAAGTTTGCGCCTTCGGTTACAAATATCTCCCTCGGAGTCTTCGTGAGGGGAGTGTATTTGTTATTATCTCGTCCGTTCCCCTGACTGCGATAATTCTTGCTGCGGTTGCTACTCTGGTCGTTGGATTGTCTCCTAGGCTGTTCTTGTGGCCTATAATTTGAGTAGCCTTTTTTGCTATCCGCAGCAGCTGCTTCTCCTTGGATAAAGGACCTTGTGCGCTTCATTAGTTCATCAAAAGTTTGGGGAACCTTATCATTTAATTTCCTAATGAGCTCTGGGTTATTAATCCCATTCATGAACCCTGAGATTTTTACTACTTCAGGACACGCCTTGACGTGTATACACTCATCCTTAAAGCGCTCCACGTAAGCACTTGTTGATTCTCCTTGGCGCTGTTTTACTCTGGCTAGTTCAACAGGGTTCTTGGCGCACTTCTTTCTTTGAGTGAAGTTCAAGCGGAATGCTTTTCGCAACTCTTCAAACCTGTTTATGCTTCTTCGTGGAAGCTTGCTAAACCAAGTTCGCGCATTCCCTACTAATGTGGAGTTAAACATATGGCACTACACAGGTTGTGGCCAATTTTCGATAGTAGCAACGGATTCAAAAAATTTTAGGTGGTCATCGGGATCACCCGTTCCATCATATGTTTTAACATTGGTGGGCATGCGCCTTTTCTTGTGATCCAAATAACCGCTGATGCGCCGTGTGAATGCATCAACCTTTTGGTGGCGCCAAGGAAGAGATATATCTTCGTTTTCTTCCTCGCGATGTCTTCCTTTGGAATTCCAGTGTCCTGTCTCTTTGTCCTCGTTGTCCGAGGAGTCACTTGAGGAAGAGTTCTCCCTTTTGCGGCGCTTACGCCGTTTTTCCTCAGAGTCCGTGCTTGAGGGGCTTTCACTTGGGGAAATTCGTCTTCCCAGTCTATCATGAATTCTTCTGCTTCCAGACCTTGAAGAGCTCTCGGTCGGTGAGCATTGCCGTCCAAGTCTATCTTGCATCCTGCGATTACCAAGTCTAGCGTGGACATTGGTACGCCTCTCATTGTCCTCGTATTCCTCCGAGTATTGTGAATCAGATGCTGTACCAAGTCTAGCGTGGACATTGGTACGCCTCTCATTGTTTTCGCGCCCCTCCTTCTTGTAGCGCGATGGGGATGTTTCGTATTCTGGGTTAAAGTTAAGTCGGGCTTGTAGGCTCTGACTTGACCTTCTCCTTGCCTCCTCTTGCATGAGGTTGGTTAAAGTTTTGTAATTTTAAGATACAAAATTAGTTAACGTTAACTAAGGCGCGTCCTCTCCGAGCGCAAGGATATCTGCTTCAACATTAGGTCCCCTATCTCGACTAGGCGCGCCTGGCGGCACAGTGTTGTCCACGATTGGTGCCATTTGATGGGGAGTAGTGAAGAGGGTGTGCTGAAGTTCTTTAGTGCTTGGAACCACCGTGGTGGTCTAGGTAGTCCCTGTGGGCAATTCTATCGTTAGGAGAATTAGGGTTGGGCCTGATTCTTGGTGACCAGGCGCATTGGTTGTTCCAGAGGCCTGCCTAGAGGTTGAATCTTGATGGTTCCTCCTCTGGGGGTCACTACATGTTTTTTCTAACTGCGGAGTCTGCTGGCTTGAGTTTTTGTGTTTTGTCATTCTAGGTCTTATTGTATGGTCCCACGGATGGCGGCACTTATTGATACAAAAGTTGGGCGTTCCTTATTTGGGTTCCTGTTCTCGTACCAATTAGATCTTAATGCTTGAGACCTGCTTATTAAGAAAGCAAACAAACACCGTTAGGCTTATCGTGGGATTGTCTCCCACGATTATTCTCCGACGTGAAAGTAAGTAATCGGTTTTAGGGTTGTACAGAAGAGTTAGGGTTGTAAATCGTACCTTTAACGAGAGTTATGATATTCTTTATATAGGCACGAAATCTTTATTGGATACGTGTTCCTTACTCTTCGGCATATAATGCCTATCCGGTCTACAGATCTTTATCCTATAAATAAGAGATCCTTATTTAGACCATAAATACTTTATTTGGGTTTGGGCTTTCGTGAGCCCAAACCGTTAGCATGGTGGCCCAATTCATTGTTATGATAGCCCATTCGTGGTGGGCTTGGGCATTAGTAATGTTCATTAATCGGGTTCGTGACCCGATACGTCATCAAGAATTGTCCCTGGGAAGATCCTTCCGGTTCTGGTGGATCATGGGAACTCAAACCTAACCTTAACCATCCTTATAACTCCGTGCACAAAGGTTAATGGCCGGTCTTAGATATCTTTCCACAAACGCCTTTTGCTCCCCCTTAATATGTGCATCGATATTCGAAAGAGTTTAGGACATATGTGGGAGCCTGTTATTGAGTCCAAAAGATCACGTTTGATTATCAGATTTCATATTTAAATCACATTCTCTCCCCCTATCAAAAATTTCAAACCTTTCGAGATTTTGGATCTCAATTGATTTAAATAAGTTAGAAAATGTTTGGGAGAGAAATGAGGTCAGTTTTAATATTTTCTGATAAAAGGAACCTTTTTCTGCTCCCCTCAATATGTGAGGGAGGTTGTTATGTGTCAGAATTGATAAGTTTACAAAAGATTTTAAGTTTTAACGAAAAACTCTTTGAAATATTCTCATACTGACACATAACCATCACAAAATGCATTATTGCTTATTATGTACAAAGTGGAGAGTTTTGATGATAAATAAAATTTTGAGAAATCACTCTCCCCATCAATCAATGACGGATGTTAAAACTGAAATAATTGATGTCATTGATTGAGTGAAAATTTTGAAAAAAATGTGGATTCAGTTTGATTTTCAACCAAAATTTCATGGTACTACCAAGTTTTGCACAAATACTTTCCGGAAAAATCATAGAAGGGAAAGAATTGGCGATAAAAAGAAGAATTCTCTTCTTATACAAGAAATGATGCACTGAAGCGACATCATATCGAGGGTGCATGAATATAAAGTAATTCACGCTCGGATGAGCGGCACCCTTTGCTAGGAACAACCATCTTTTTGGCGACGTGTTTTTCTCATTTTGAAAACCGAGTTGCTATCTGAAGTAATAGCAAGCCATAATTTTTAGAATGTTTTGAGAAACGACATGTTTAAAAAAAAACATTATTTGAAATTAAGAGAAAAAATCTTGCTCAAGCATATGTATGTTTCCGTGTCATTATTGAATGACATTTCTAGAAACGTACATAATATTGATTACACAAGAGACATGTCGTAAGAGGAATATTTTTGGATTTTGTAGATTTTCAGATTTTTATGGTTTTTATAGATTTTATGATTTTCTATTTTCTTTTTGATTTAAAATATGTACAAAGGATATGTGGAAGCAATCCTTCACTCCTCATTTTCTTCTTGAAGACACTTAAGAGTTTTTCGTGTGAGGCTCTTCATCCCAAGTCGTGGAAGAATGAATTGGAATCTTTCACGAGAGAGAGCCTTTGTAAAGATATCCGCCAGTTGAAACTCTGTCCTCATGAAGTAGAGTTCCACTACCCCTTTCTCCACTTGTTCTCTGATGAAGTGATGACGGATGTCAATATGCTTGGCTCTGGAATGCTGGACATTGTTGCAGCACAAAGCAATGGCACTTTTGTTATCACAATACATCGGGATTTTGTTGAAGTCAAACCCATAATCTGATAGTTGAGATCTCATCCACAAAATTTGAGCACAGCACGAGGGCATGGCAATGTATTCAGCCTCTGTGGATGATATCGATGTGCAAATTTGCTTTTTAGATGACCAGCTACAAGTTTCTCACCCAAAAATTAAGCACCTCCTGACGTACTTCTGCGAGTATCTTGACACCCCGCATGGTCCGCATCTGAGTAATCCGTGAGAGCCATTGCATTGTCTTAAGGGTACCAGAGATCCATGTGAATGGTCCCTTGTAGATACCTAAATATTCTCTTGACAGCTTCTAAGTGCTTTTTGGTAGGCTTGGATTGATATCGGGCACACATACATACTGCAAATAGAAGGTCTGGCCTGCTTACTGTGAGGTACATGAGAGATCCAATCATGTTTATGTATTTGGTTTGATCAACAGATAAGCCTGTTGGATCGTCATCAGGTTTGGATCTTTCAACCATTGGTGTGTCAACTGTGTCACTTGAATCAAAACCAAACTTCTTCAGAATGTCACTAGCATATTTGGCTTGATTAATGAAGATGCCGCTTGGATTTTGAAAGATTTGTAACCTCAAGAAGAAAGACATTTGTCCTATCATAGACATTTGAAACTTGGAACTCATTTCCTTTGCAAATCGATCACATTCATTAGAGTCGGACGACGCAAAGATGATATCATCTACATAAATTTGAACGTGGAGCAGATTGTTTCCAGTCTTCCTAGTGAACAAGGTAGGATCAACAACACCCTTGGTGAATCGGTTTGCAAGAAGAAACTTGGACAAGGTGTTGTACCAAACTCTAGGAGCTTGTTTTAGACCATAAAGTGCCTTCTTCAAACGATACACATGATTTGGTCGTTCAGGGTCCACGAAGCCTTCAGGCTGAGTGACATAGACCACTTCTTTCAACTCTCCATTCAGGAAAGCAGTCTTAACATCCATCTGGCAAACAATCATGTTACTGCTAGCAACATTGGCAAGGAAGATTCTAATGGCCTCGATACGAGCAACCGGTGCAAATGATTCTTCAAAGTCAATACCCTCTTGTTGACTATAACCTTTAGCAACTAGCCATTCCTTGTATTTCAAGATGTCACCATGCTCATCAAGTTTTACTTTGAAGATCCACTTGAGAGCAATGATCATTGCGCATTCAGGTGGCGGTACTAATTCCCATACATCAAGACGATCAAACTCATGGATTTCTTCTTGCATTGTTGTAAACCAGGATTCTTTAGTTAACGCATCCATGAAATCTTTTGGGTTCGATTTTGGATAAACTAGAATTGAAGAAGCACCATAAGGCATCTATAGCAAGTTGTTTTCTGGTGGACACAGGTCGTGAGGGATTTCCTATGATGTTGTCAATAGGGTGATCATTTGTCCATTTTCTGAGATGTTCGTGGGGTTGAGGGTAGTGAACCGATATAGCAGTGTTGGATTCTCTTGAGGATGATGCTTCGTTGGAGGATTCAGGAGCGAACACATTTTCAAATGGTTCATCTTCAGGTGGAGCAAAAGGATTGACTTCACATGAGTTTTCTGCTGTCGTTCCTTGATGTTTAGAACAAGATTGTACATTTGACGCATGTTGAGAGTGGCTACATTCTGGAGCATCCAGATCTAGAGAGATGGAAGTAGATGGACCATTAGTGGCATGAGGGGCATCTACAGCCATATCATTAGGATCCGCAGCCTGCTGTTCAGGTTCGTGAGGTTGTTGTGACTCGATGTACTCATCAAACATAGGGTCAAATAACTTCTTCAAATCTTCACAAGAGGGAGGAACATAAGGAGTGACAGGGTTGGTATTCAGTACAAGTCCCGAACTAATTGGTCCAGGAGAAAAAAGATTTGGTGAGGGTCCAGAAATGGTGTGTCCTGAAGCCGTATGCTCTGTCAGCTCATCAAACGTGACATGAATCGTTTCCATGATTTTTCGGGTTCTTTTGTTGTAGATTCGGTACCCCTTTCGATCTGGCTCATATCCAACAAACACCCCAATATCAGCCTTAGCCTTGAGCTTCCCTAAGTCTTCACTATCGTTAGTTGGATAGCACAGGGCTCCAAACACATGAAGAAAGGAGAGATCAGGATTTTTGAGATGCACCAGATCATAAGGTGTCTTGTTGTAGAGAGGATGTATCAACGACCGATTTTGAGTGTAACATGCAGTAGCAATAGCTTCAGCCCATAGAAACATTGGTGTTTTAGAGAATATCAGCATAATGCGAGCAGCTTCAACTAGTGTACGATTCCGTCTTTCAACAACTCCATTTTGTTGAGGTGTTCGAGGAATACTCTTTTGATAACTGATGCCGATACTTTCATAAAATTGAGTGAGTTGTTGGTTGACAAACTCAGTTCCATTGTCAGTGCAAATGATTCTAACGGTCTTGTTAAGCCTTACTTGCAGTTGTTTGATGATGATTTCGGGAGTTTCATCCTTGGATCATAAAAAATTCACCCATGTAAATCGTGAGTAATCATCCACAATTACAAGAATATATCTTTTCCCATTGAAGCTATGCACTCTCATGGGTCCACACAGATCCATGTGAAGGGTATGGAGGACTTCAGTGTTGGAGTTGGCTGGTTTCGGTTTGTGAGTGTGCTTCTTGCTTTTACCCAATTGACATGCTGAGAAAAGATAGTCTTTTTCATACTTCAATCTGGGCATGCCTCGAACAAGATCTTTGCGAGAAAGTTCATTAATGGTGCTGAAGTTTAAGTGGTTCAAACGACGGTGCCATAACCATGATTTTTTCTTAGAGGCCTTAGAGAGCAAGCAAATAGGAGAGGACCACATCATGTCTTCGATAGAGATAGTATACAAATTAGTGCCACGACTTCCTTTAAGAAGATCAATTCCATCCAATTCTCTAACAAAACATGTGTGCTTTCTGAAGGCCACTTCGAGATCGGAGTCACAAAATTGTCCAACAGAGAATAGATTATGCCCAAGTCCTTCCACATAGTAGACTCTAGAAATCACACTGTCACCAAACACATAATCACCATACCCCATAATGGCTCCAAAATGGTCGTTTCCGAATCTGACAGTCCTGATAAACCTTTTCACCAAATTTCTAAGCCGAGAGCGATCCCCAGTCATATGTTTTGAGCAGCCTGAGTCCAAATACCACAGGACGATTTGTACGACATGCATTTGAAACCAGAAAGATATAGATAACTGAAAAACATGGATCCCCAAGTGTAATTGGGATCCATTTGGTTAGCACAAGTATACTTAAGAGAAGCAGGGTAAGTATTTACAATGGCTTCCTTAGAGGAAATGATACTAGTGGGTGCTACTGACTTATCATCAAGGCATTGAGTCACTAAAGGGAATTTTCTACCAGTTGCCTTCCATTTCTTAACCGCTAAATATTTAGGATCGGGTATTCTTGTTAGTGGACACTGGCTTCCTAAAGTGAATTTTCTTCCAGTAGGTTTCCACTGATATCCTACATTGGAAAACATCTTTCCTGTAGCATTCCAAGTATGGTTTTCCAGTTTATGTGTCTTAGCAAACTTAACTGAGGATTTGTAAGAGGATTTCAAAAATGACACAACACAATCATCATGATTACCAGAAATTAAACAACCATTACAAGTCTTACAAGTAGCATTAGAATTCGAATTAATTACAGTACGCTTAACTCAAATACTAGAATCAACACGATTCTTTTCACTCAGATCAATCTTATTGTTTCTAAGGTGGTCTTCTACTTTCTTCCCTTGAGCACTCTTAGCTGGCGAAGTCCTATCATTCCTTGTATTGCTGATTGGTCCTAAACGGTCAACTAAGTTTACCAGGTGATGGTCAACCAAGTCAAACGTCAAAAACCAACTAACCAAGGAGTTTAGGGAATCCCCGGGTCGTTATGTCCCGACGAGGCGTGCAATTGTATTTGTGAACGTTTTAAATGATCGGGTGATTAATCAGGAAGGTCAGGAATTTGATTATTATGATTACACTATGAGATTATGATGGAAAATAACTTAGAAACACTTTATTAACAATTACTGATTATCAGATTTCCTAAAAACGCGATTTAACCTAAAAACGCGCGTTTGAGTTTAAAATAAACGTGAACGCGCAAATTAAAAAGTGAAACGGGAGTAAATTAAGTCCTACGAATGTGAAAATTATATTTTTACAATCCTAATGTTATAAGAAAATTTTTAGAAAATTAAAATTATTTTTACAACTATTTAATCAATTAATATCTAATTATTAATTACTTTTTAATTAACTAAATTATCCTAAATTACAAATAATTATGAAAATTAACTAGAAAAATGAAAATAAAATTTAGAAAAATCTAAAATAATATAAAACTAATTTTAACACAGAAAAACTATTTTTTCTACTTTTTAATTAATTATTAATATTTAAAAACTAATTATTTAATTGATTTAAATTAAACTAAATTATAAAAAATACTAAATGATCAAGGAAAAATCTGAAAAAATTACTAAAAATCTATTATGATTACAGGAGCCTAGGTAAAATTTAAAAACAGATGTTGCTTATAAATAAGCAGAAAATAAGACAAAATGGCTTAAATAAAAGCAATCACTTTTTGTATTTTTGGTTTTTCTTAATTTTTCTTTTACACAACTAATTTACTACTGAAAACAAACACTTTTTGTGAAGGAACTTTTGCTAGGGCTTATTAATGAGCTGTGTGCATGCAAATAAGCATAACAGTGCTTATTATGAGATTATGAGGTACAAAAGCTTATCAAACAAGCAACTAACTGAGAACCATGAGCACAATAAGCTACTACTACTGAGAGCTAATGAAAATAAACAGAAAAAGCTGAAAAAGCACAATAAACAAGAAGCTACACTTAAATAAGCAATTCACAACCACCTGTGAACAACTCAGGCCTGCAGTCAATCTTAAGGCTAAAATAAGCTTATAAAATAAGCTGATAAACACCAACTAAGGACTGAGATTACAAGTTGGGGTGGTAGGCTTTCCAAAGAGCCAAGTCTCACACAATGGGGTCCACTGAGGAGCTTGGCGAAGCATTCAACCATACCCGGAAAAATACAAGGAATGAGAAATTTTCCGGGGTCTCCAAGCTTTTCGGGAAGCTTTTTCAAGAGAACTGTTGAGCAGTGCTCATTCAACGGAGTTCTAGCCATCTCAAAGAGTTTTTCCTTATTACTTAACATATTCTTGATTGTTGATGCAAACTTGGGCATCAAGAGAATAGCATCCGCGAAGCTAATGTCAAAATGCAAATCTTGAAAGATTTGGAAAAATTTATCCATTTGGTGACTAGCCTTTTCGCGGAGCTTTTGTTCATTGAGACGTGATGGGTAAGGAATAGAAGTTTTGGATTTAGGGTTGTCCACTGGAGTTTCAGGTGGTTCAAAGACAACTCCAGGCTTGCCTCTGGTTTCTGGAATAACCTGAGGTTGGACGTGTGCTGTACTTCGTGAGCTAGGAGTTTGCACCTTGTCCGTTGTCACCTCAGGTTCACGTTCCACTACCTTTGGAGGAGAGGAAGAAGAGGTAGTAGGAATCGCGGGTTCATCATAAGAAGCACCACTTCTAGTTGTGCTCGCCTTAGCATCGCCCCTCGGGTTAGCGATCGTGTTGCTCGGTAAAGTAGTACCTGAGCCCGAGGGTCGATCATTTAAAGACTTCTTGATGTCAGAAATCTGGCTGACCAACAACTTGTTCAACTCTTCTTGGGACTTCATGAATTTTTTTAACAACTCGTCAGACGAAGGCCCGGTTGGAACAATGGCTTGATTTTGGTTATTAAAATTTTGAGCACGATTGTTTTGATTGGGGCCTTGATTTTGAAAATTACCCTGATTAGGGTTGTTGTTTCCATGAAAATATCCGGGGTTGAAATTACCCTGACCTTGGTTTCGATTAAAGTTTCCTTGATTTTGGAAACCTTGGTTTTGATTTTAAAAACCGTGACCCTGATGGAAGTTACCTTGGTTTTGGAAACCTTGGTTCATTCTATTTTGATTCTGGTTACAGTTTTGAACATTCTGGTTTTGATTAAAACCAAGAGGTCCAGGATAATGATTAGGACGGTAGTTCGGGTCCATAGGAGGGCGGTATTGATTGCCTCCTTGATTAGATGACCCGACTACAGCATGAGCTTCAAACGGAGAACCATCAGTAGCTATGCAATTGTAGTAGGCATGCGGCCCACCACAAGTTACACAGACTTCCACTTTTTTAACCTCAGCAGGTGGAGGATGTTGTGGAAAAGAGACTTTCTTTTGCTGGGCGAGAACCAAACCTTGAATAGCCTCAGTAAGCTTGTCAATCTTAGCATCGGTGCTAGACTGACTCGAAGGAGATGAAGTGGAAGGACCCGCACTAATTTGGGAAACAACCGGCTTGCTTCTTGTAGAGCGGACCTTAGACTTGTTCTCAATGATTGCTAAGGCTTCTTTGGTGGTTCTACTCAAAAAGTTACCTCCCGCGGAGGCATTGAGAGAATCCTGATCAACTTGGCTCACGCCATTGTAGAAAGTATCAAGTTGCATCAACTCGGAGAAACCATGATGTGGACACTTGCGAAGTAATTTTTTGAAATAGTCCCACGCTTCACCAAATGATTCATCATATTTTTGAGTGAACTTGGTGATCTCGTTTTTAAGACTCGTGGTCTTTGAAGGTGGGAAGAATTCATTCACAAACTTTTTTACCAAGTCTTCCCATGTCTCAATAGATCGAGGGGGTTGTTTCTCAAGCCAAATCCGGGCTTGACCCTCGAGGGAGAATGGGAAGAGAAGAAGCTTGATTGCTTCACACGGGACATTCTTGTACTTGATGGTTGATGTGATTTTATTGAACCATCGAATGTGAGCATGAGGATCGTCCCTCTCAAAACCGTAGAATTGACTTGAGGTTACAAGATTAAGTAACCCGGTTTTGAGCTCAAAACTATCAGTCACGATGGCTGGAACAACAATAGCGTCTCCGTAACCCTCGATGGGTGCTTGGAGAAGCTCAAACATGAGGCGGTCTTCCGCCATGGGGACAGCAGGAGAGGAAACAGTACGGATCTCAGATCCGACTGTTGGTGCGGAACGTCTACGAGGTCTTCTAGGTTTTCTTACAAGCTCACGTAATGGGCTAGTAGACCTAGAAGAGCGAGTGCGCATGCACTAGGGATAAAAACAAATCTAAACAAAGTCGAGGCAAAACCACAATGAACTTAAACCAATAATCGCAAGTAAGTGGCTTCTTTAAGAAAGGTACACCACCCACAGGGATACAAAGGCAAGTTTTAATCTTTTGTTTGGGAACTTATTATGTTCACACCCCCAGTTAGTAGGTTGTCTGTCTTGGTTTGCGACGGTTTATTTTTATGTAATTATTATTCACAAGAAAAGACGAATGTTTTTGGGTTTTTTGTGTATGGGTGAAAAAAACTTTTGGACAATATTTTTGGTGTCGTTTCGTTTAACAAAATCGTATCTCTTTAAGAATCACCTTAAAGGAAACGCGATATAGAAAACGTAACGATCTGTTTTGTTTATTTTTTTTTATTTTTTTGGTGTTGTTAACACTATAGGTAAAGTGTTAATGACGTTTTTGTTTTATGATTAAGATTTACAAAAAGTGGTGGAGTTTATACAATAATGTGTGAAAAATCACTAATCTCTAAAAAACGTGTGTAGATACGCAGCAGCCTCCCCGGCAGCGGCACCAAATTTTGATTGGTCCTAAACGGTCAACTAAGTTTACTAGGTGATGGTCAACCAAATCAAACGTCAAAAACCAACTAACCAACGAGTTCGGGTCGTTATGTCCCGACAAGGCGTGCAATTGTATTTGTGAACGTTTCAAATGATCGGGTGATTAATCAGGAAGGTCAGGAATTTGATTATTATGATTACACTACGAGATTATGATGGAAAATAACTTAGAAACACTTTATTAACAATTACTGATTATCAGATTTCCTAAAAACGTGATTTAACCTAAAAACGCGCATTTGAGTTTAAAATAAACGCGAACGCGCAAATTAAAAAGTGAAACGGGAGTAAATTAAGTCCTACGAATGTGAAAATTATATTTTTACAATCCTAATGTTATAAAAAATTATTTTTACAACTATTTAATTAATATCTAATTATTAATTACTTTTTAATTAACTAAATTATCCTAAATTACAAATAATTATGAAAATTAACTAGAAAAATGAAAATTAAATTTAGAAAAATCTACAATAATATAAAACTAATTTTAAAACAGAAAAACTATTTTTCCTACTTTTTAATTAATTATTAATAATTAAAAACTAATTATTTAATTGATTTAAATTAAACTAAATTATAAAAAATATTGAATGATCAAGAAAAAATTACTAAAAATCTATTATGATTACAGAAGCCTAGGAAAAATTTAAAAACAGATGTTGCTTATAAATAAGCAGAAAATAAGCCAAAATGGCTTAAATAGAAGCTATCACTTTTGTACTTTTGGTTTTTCTTAATTTGTTTTTTACACAACTAATTTACTACTGAAAACAAACACTTTTTGTGAAGGAACTTTTGCTAGGGCTTATTAATGAGCTGTGTGCATGCAAATAAGATTAACAGTGCTTATTATGAGATTATGAGGTACAAAAGCTTATCAAACAAGCAACTAACTGAGAACCATGAGCACAATAAGCTACTACTACTGAGAGGTAATGAAAATAAACAGAAAAAGCTGAAAAAGCATAATAAACAAGAAGATACACTTAAATAAGCAATTCACAACCACCTGTGAACAACTCAGGCCTGCAGTCAATCTTAAGGCTAAAATAAGCTTATGAAATAAGCTGATAAACACCAACTAAGGACTGAGATTACAAGTTGGGGTGGTAGTCTTTCCAAAGAGCCAAGTCTCACACAATGGGGTCCACTGAGGAGCTTATAAAGGGCTTGTGAAAACCTACTTGTGCACACTGATAAATCAGTATGCAAATTGGGTTAGGCAATTAAAAGGAACTAAATAAGCAGACTTAACATGCAATAAAATACAAACTAAAACTAGAAATCACAACTTGGCAAGGAAGGTTAATCAAAACATTCAAAAACAAACACAAAGCTCAGGGATTTGAGCTTATTGTGGCCTTGGGGAAAAGGCTCAAACAGCAAAAAGTACCAAGTGAGTTTTGAAATAAGCAGCCACCACAATTAAGTACAAAAGCAAACTAAGCTATCTGTAAACCAACATTGTAACAAGTAACCTTTTTTGAGCTTTAAATAACAAATAACAATCTAGGAACAAACTAAATCACACAAGCTCTGTTGCTTCCTAATACATCAGTAGAAACAGGCAGACCAGGGGCAACTTATGAGCTACATTACACTAAGTAAATAAGCAAATAGGGGCAAACTAAGAAAACAACTAACAAAACATCCTGAGTGGCTATCCAAAACAGCAATTATCATACCCTATACTCAAAAGATGAACTAGATAATCTTCAAAGAAAAATGGGTCACTGGTGGTGCAGGGGAAGTTTCATGCCCTGCAGGTCCAAACAATAGCTTGCACACACTTCATAAAAATTCTAAAAAATGAAATAATTACAGGATCTTGTAGATGAGGTGATAGACTACAAGCTCACAAAGTTTCAGGTCCCCACTTGCTCTTGAAAAATCAGGAAAATTATCCCAAGTTTTGGAAAAACTGAGTTCACATGGACTTTTGACTTTTTTAGAAATCCATCTAATTTGACTTTTGTGAGATTTTAGAGTCCCTAAATGACTGATTATGTTGTCTTAGCTTATAAGTAAACTAATATAAGCTACCTTGACTATTTATGAACTGACATGAAAGATTTTGGCTCTAAATCCTTGACAGTCAACTGTGAGGGTAAGATTAGAGGTGATATTGACTTTTGAAGCTAAACCTACTAATTTTATGCTACTAACTCTCTAAAACTAACCTAGGTGTTATATCTAAACAGGTTTCAAACCCTAACAATAACAGAAACACAGGTTAAAAAGTTATCCCAAACACCCCTTTATAACAATTTTAAGAGGATTGTTTAAGTAGGACAAGTTATTAAGCTAATAAACTACTAAGTTAACATACACTAATATTAAACAAGTATCATTGAGAATTAATAAACACTGAGCAACAACAATATCTGATAAGAGAGTATGCAAAGAAAGATTATGAAAATTCTTACTAAGAGATCCAAAGCATAGAACCAATAAGAACCAGAACCAAACTATGACCCTATGCTCCCCTGAGCACTAAACCACTTTTGTCCATACTCCTTCTTTCTAAATCAGCAATCTAACATCCTCATTTTCTCTTCTGTTTTTCTCTTTTCCTTATTTAATCTCTTTTTTTTTTTTTTCTTTTTAATCACTCAGACTTATGGTGAGTTTGAGATGCCTTAGAATAACAACAACAACTTGGAGTAGGATTTAAACAAATTTAAAAATACTTTTGAGAAACTGCAAGTAACTTGGAATTTTAAGAAACTAGATTACTTTTATTAATATAAAACAGGTTTACAAATTACACTACTTAACTGAAAATGAAAATTACATTAAAAAACTACTTTTCTGAATTGGAAAATTACATAAAAAAAAACTACATGCCACACAGGCTTACATTTGACATTTATATATACTAAGAAACAAAAGAAACTTGAACCAGGGGGAACTTTTTCCTTTTGTGCTCCCTGTCTTGTGTGAGTCAGCTTTAGACAGTCACCAGTGTCACCTCAGATTCAAATCCCAACCATTGGATTGGCTTCTTCCTCATCTCATCCATTGATTCATTTTAATTACCAAATTGTTGTAGTGGGTTTCTGAGTTGGAGGAGCAGGGAGGTAATGATGATGTTTGGGGTTGAATTTGGTGAGAGGAGTAGGGTGGTTAGTAGGATGGTGGAGGGGGAGAGGGGGGGGGGACATAAATGTTGGGGTTGCAGAGGTGTTTGAGGGCTGGATGTTTAGGCGGGGAAGAAGAGGATGGGGAGGTTGACCTGTGGTTTGACCCTGACGTTTTATTAATAAAACTTGGGTGGGCTTGGGATTGCAATGGGCTTTGGTGATGGATGAGCCAGGGGGATAAATGGGTGGTGGGCTTGGTGGATTTGGATTTGTTTGGTTTTGGTTTAGAGATGTTACAAAAGGTCCATTTGGTATTTAGTTCACAAGGACCAAAATTGTAACTTTGCTGATTTTCAAGGACCAAAATTGCCACTCTTCCAAAGTTATTCCCAGGGTGTTCCTTGCCACATATCCATATTCCAGGGACCACAAATAACATTTTCCATTTTAAAAACTCCCAGGGACTGATTTTGTCATACTTGCAAAGTATAGGGACCAAATATGTAATTTTCCAAAAGTTTTTACCCAACGACAATATTTGATGATATTTGACTTTTAAATGCCTTAGGTTGACTTTTCTTTCAAAACACATGCTCAGGGACTAGTTTTGTAAATTTTTGAAAGTTGGGGGACTAAAACTGCTAATTGTGTAAACTTTGTTTGTTTTTCATTGTTTTTACTCATTTTGCATCTGAAACGTATAAAACACAATCCCTGGGATATTTTTAGTATTTTGATGCATTTCTGAGCGTTTTCGGATGTTTTGGCAGTTCAAATACGACAAAAATGATGAGTGTTTGAGCACTCATCAATCCCCCATACTAAACTATTGCTAGTCCCTAGCAATCTTTTTGGAAAACTTGATGGATTTGAAACTCTTTACCAAAAGCCATCACTTCTGGAGTAGCCAAATGTTTTGGTTCAAGTAAGAATTATGGTCCAATTGATAACCATGTGATTTTGAGCAAACCACCAGCTTTCAACGGTTTTGATTTGTCTTTACCAAGAGCCGTTTGCTCCTGGACTTGCCAACTCTTGATGGACACAGTCGACATCTTGGTGAGCTGATTACTATTATGGTTGTTTCCACTGCCTTTACCACAAGCCATAATCTTGCGGGCTAGCCAACTCATTCACTTTTTTGGATATGGCGAGTTGAGATACCATACAATTTTGGGCAAATTGCAAGCCGTCAACGGATTTGATATATCTTTACCAAGAGCCGTTTGCTCCTGGATTAGCCAATCCTTTTGTTGTTTAGACACAGCGGACTGATAACCTCAAAAATTTTGAATTAAAGTGAAAAAAATTTAAAATTTTAGGCCAAAAACGGGGGTTCTAGAGGATATAATGTGATAAAATTCGCTAGAATTCCCCCCCCCCTATACACTTAGAATTGAATATTGTCCTCAATATTCAAAGTCCCGGCTATTATGCAGAATCCTTGAACGTAAAAAGATAATATTAGAAGCTAACTGTGGGAATATCGTTTTTCATTTTTCACTTTATTTATATGTACATACAATCACACATTTTTTTTTCAAAGATATATACATTTCAAACAGCTACAGGGGATGACCACTCCCCCACACTAGGGTGTTAGAAAGTAGAAAGAAATCAGAGACATGGGTGAAAACCCATGTTGTTGCTACTGTTTTTGTTTATCGAGTCGCTAGCTTGACTCGATCCCCAAATTCAATTGTCCTTGGGGAAAGTTTGGAGATCCGGGACAACCATGGATGGTATGTCCTCTCCAAAGTAATGTTTCAACCGATGCCCATTCACTTTGAAATTAGGACCGTCATTTTGAGATAATTCGACGGTGCCATAAGGATAAACTTTTGCTATAGTGAATGGACCAGTCCATTGGGTTTTGAGCTTTCCCGAGAAGATCTTGAGTCTAGAGTTGAAAAGAAGGACTCGATCACCAACGTTAAAAACGCGGTTCTTGATTTTGGAGTGAATCTTCTTTGTCTTTTCTTTATAGATCAAAGAGTTCTCGTAAGCTTGATCACGAAGTTCATTTAATTCATTCAGTTGAACTTTCCTATGATCACCCGCAGTTTTGAGGTCAAAATTGGCATGCTTGAGAGCCCAATAGGCTTTATGCTCAAGCTCGATCGGTAGATGGCACGCTTTCCCGTACACAAGCTTGTAAGGCGTACACCCGTCGGGTGTTTTATACGCCGTACGGAAAGCCCAAAGTGCGTCATCTAATTTGTCCGACCACGATGCACGATTTTCACTTACAGTTCTTTCCAATGCTCTCTTAATGCCTCGATTGGAAACTTCTACTTGTCCACTTGTTTGAGGGTGGTACCAAGTAGAAAGACGGTGAGTTACACCATACTTTTGCATGACTTTATCGAATTTGTCATTGCAGAAATGCGTACCACGATCGCTAATTATAGCACGTGGAGTTCCAAATCGAGCAAAAAGAGCTTTCAAGAATTTTACAACTACTTGGGCATCATTTGTGGGTAAACTTTTCGCTTCAACCCATTTTGACAAATAGTCAACAGCCACGAGTATGTACTTATTTCCATCAGATGATGGAAATGGCCCCATAAAGTTTATGCCCCACACGTCAAAGATTTAACAAACTTGAATTGCATTTTGAGGCATTTCATTCTTTTGTGAAATATTCCCATGACGTTGACAAGCGTCACAGGATTTGACTAATTCCTGGGCATCCTTGTAGATCGTAGGCCAGTAGAAACTGGAAACAAACACCTTTTTGGCGGTGTAGTTTGGATTATGGTGGCCCCCCGTGGGACCAGCATGGCAAGCCTTTAGAATTTCAGCGGCTTCCTGACCATAAACACACCGCCGGATGACTTGATCCGCACAGATTTTAAACAGGTAGGGGTCGTCCCAAAAGTAATGTTTTACATCTTTGAAGAATTTATTCTTTTGTTGGGACGACATCCCTTTCACCACAAAGTTACCCGCAAATAGTTTGCAAAATCGGCAAACCATGGGGTAATAGAATCTCCACGAAAGGCAACCGCATTGAGTGTCTCAAGAGGGAAGGTTTCATTAATTTCCTTCTTTTCGAAGACATCTTGGTGGGGGTTTTCCAAAGAGATGATCAGCAGCAAGGTTCTCAGCTCCTTTTTTATCACGAATAATGATATCAAATTCCTGTAGGAGGAGAACCCAACGGAGTAGTCTCGGCTTTGCATCTTGTTTTGCAAAGAGGTACTTCAAAGCCGAGTGATCCGTATACACTATGCTCTTGTTCAATGTCAAGTATGGCCGGAATTTTTCAAAGGCATACACCACAGCTAATAATTCTTTTTCAGTGGTGGTGTAATGACTTTGAGCCTCGCTTATAGTTTTGCTCGCATAGTGTATAGGCTGAAAATGTTTTGTTTTTCGTTGCCCCAAGACTGCCCCAATCGCATAATCACTCGCATCACACAAGAGTTCGAAGGGCAAGTCCCAATCGGGGGCAACAAGGATCGGTGCATCCGTAAGCTTTTTCTTCAATGTTTCAAAAGCTTCGATGCACTCGGGTGAGAAGATAAAAGGAGCATCCTTCTCGAGGAGATGGGTCATAGGCCGGGCGATTTTAGAAAAATCTTGAATAAACCTACGGTAAAAACCGGCATGACCCAAAAAGCTCCTAACACCTTTGACAGTAGTGGGATGAGGTAATTTTGCTATGACATCAACTTTGGCTTTGTCAACCTCAATCCCATTCTTTGAAATTTTATGGCCGAGGACAATGCCCTCTTTGACCATAAAGTGATTCTTCTCCCAATTTAGACATAACTTTATGTCTTCACAACGTTTGAGCATGTTGTCTAAATGGGAGAGACATGTTTGGAACGAATCCCCAATGACCGAAAAATCGTCCATAAAGACCTCCATAGTTTTCCCGATCATGTCGAAAAATATGGCCATCATACATCTTTGAAACTTGCCCGGAGCATTACATAAGCAAAATGGCATACGTTTATAAGCAAATGTTGCATAGGGGCACGTAAAAGTGGTCTTCTCTTGATCTTGCGGATCAATGGGAATCTGAAGGTAACCCGAGAAACCATCGAGGAAGCAATAGTACTCATTCCCCGCTAATCTCTCGAGCATCTGATCCATAAAGGGCAGAGGAAAATGATATTTACGGGTGGCGTCATTTAACTTGCGATAGTCAATGCAGACACGCCACCCCGTAACCAAACGAGTTGGAATCAACTCATTTTCCTCATTTGTGACAACAGTAATGCCACCCTTTTTTGGAACACAGTGTATTGGGCTAACCCAAGGACTGTCCGAGATAGGGTAAATCAATCCGGCATCAAGAAGTTTTAAAACTTCTAGTTTGATCACCTCATGAATTTTTGGATTCACCCTTCTTTGCTGTTGGACTGCTGGTTTGAAGTTATCCTCCATTTAAATTTTGTGGGTACAAAATTCGGGGTCAATGCCCTTGATGTCGGAGAGTCGCCAAGCAATTGCTTGTTTATGTGACTTCAAAACCTTTATTAGAGCAGCCTTTTCCTCAACACTTAAATCTTTAGCAATTATGACGGGTAATTTATCATCACCCTCTAGAAATGCATATTCAAGATGAGGCGGCAAGTCCTTAAGCTCGACCTCAGGAAAATCATCAGTTTTCTCAACATATTTGATTTCCTGTTTATGAAGTTGTTGTGGTAGAACAGGAAGAGGAGAGGGATCTTCATTTAACAATTTCTCAAGGAGAGGAATATCCCTCTCGGGGTCAATCTCTTGGTTATCGATTCCATCGGGAATCGAATCACTTTTGAGAAAGGACTCAATCTCTTCTAAGATGAAGTCACTTCCCTCAAACGGAGTGAGGGAATGAGAAGAATTGGCAATGATGGGATAAGAAGATGGAGTGAAGTCTTCACTCGTAGAATCATCAATGAAACCTAAAACCTCTTGAGCGTACTCCTCAGCAGCTACATCGATGACATCTATTCGGTTTACCGATTCAGAGTCATAATTAGAGGAGTACCTCGATGTTTGATCAAGGTTCAAGGTGATTGCTTCAGTTCCAACACGCAATGTGATCTCTTGCTCAAATACATCGATGAGAGCACGCCCAGTTCTAAGGAACCCCCTTCCAAGAATGAGAGGGACCCTTGAATCGGCATCAAAGTCAACAAACAGAAAATCTGCTGGAAAATGGAACTTTCCCACTTTAACGAATACGTCCTCGGCTATGCCAAGTGGACGAGAAATCGATCGATCGGCAAGCTCTAAAGTCATGCACGTAGGAGTGAGTTCGAGAAGAGATAGTTTCTTCCACACAAAATATGGCATCAGGTTAATGCTAGCACCAAAATCGGTCAAGGCGAAACATTCAACCATACCCGGAAAAATACAAGGAATGAGAAATTTTCCGGGGTCTCCAAGCTTTTCGGGAAGCTTTTTCAAGAGAACTGCTGAGCAATGCTCATTCAACGGAGTTCTAGCCATCTCAAAGAGTTTTTCCTTATTACTTAACAGATTCTTGATTGTTGATGCAAACTTGGGCATCAAGAGAATAGCATCCGCGAAGCTAATGTCAAAATGCAAATCTTGAAAGATTTGGAAAAATTTATCCATTTGGTGACTAGCCTTTTCGCGGAGCTTTTGTTCATTGAGACGTGATGGGTAAGGAATAGAAGTTTTGGATTTAGGGTTGTCCACTGGAGTTTCAGGTGGTTCAAAGACAACTCCAGGCTTGCATCTGGTTTCTAGAATAACCTGAGGTTGGACGTGTGCTGTACTTCGTGAGCTAGGAGTTTGCACCTTGTCCGTTGTCACCTCAGGTTCACGTTCCACTACCTTTGGAGGAGAGGAAGAAGAGGTAGTAGGAATCGCGGGTTCATCATAAGAAGCACCACTTCTAGCTGTGCTCGCCTTAGCATCGCCCCTCGGGTTAGCGATCGTGTTGCTCGGTAAAGTAGTACCTGAGCCCGAGGGTCGATCATTTAAAGACTTCTTGATGTCAGAAATTTGGCTGACCAACAACTTGTTCAACTCTTCTTGGGACTTCATGAATTTTTTTAACAACTCGTCAGACGAAGGCCCGGTTGGAACAATGGCTTGATTTTGGTTATTAAAATTTTGAGCACGATTGTTTTGATTGGGGCCTTGATTTTGAAAATTACCCTGATTAGGGTTGTTGTTTCCATGAAAATATCCGGGGTTGAAATTACCCTGACCTTGGTTTCGATTAAAGTTTCCTTGATTTTGGAAACCTTGGTTTTGATTTTAAAAACCGTGACCCTGATGGAAGTTACCTTGGTTTTGGAAACCTTGGTTCATTCTATTTTGATTCTGGTTACGGTTTTGAACATTCTGGTTTTGATTAAAACCAGGAGGTCCAGGATAATGATTAGGACGGTAGTTCGGGTCCATAGGAGGGCGGTATTGATTGCCTCCTTGATTAGATGACCCGACTACAGCATGAGCTTCAAACGGAGAACCATCAGTAGCTATGCAATTGTAGTAGGCATGCGGCCCACCACAAGTTACACAGACTTCCACTTTTTTAACCTCAGCAGGTGGAGGATGTTGTGGAAAAGAGACTTTCTTTTGCTGGGCGAGAACCAAACCTTGAATAGCCTCAGTAAGCTTGTCAATCTTAGCATCGGTGCTAGACTGACTCGAAGGAGATGAAGTGGAAGGACCCGCACTAATTTGGGAAACAACCGGCTTGCTTCTTGTAGAGCGGACCTTAGACTTGTTCTCAATGATTGCTAAGGCTTCTTTGGTGGTTCTACTCAAAAAGTTACCTCCCGCGGAGGCATTGAGAGAATCCTGATCAACTTGGCTCACGCCATTGTAGAAAGTATCAAGTTGCATCAACTCGGAGAAACCATGATGTGGACACTTGCGAAGTAATTCTTTGAAATAGTCCCACGCTTCACCAAATGATTCATCATATTTTTGAGTGAACTTGGTGATCTCGTTTTTAAGACTCGTGGTCTTTGAAGGTGGGAAGAATTCATTCACAAACTTTTTTACCAAGTCTTCCCATGTCTCAATAGATCGAGGGGGTTGTTTCTCAAGCCAAATCCGGGCTTGACCCTCGAGGGAGAATGGGAAGAGAAGAAGCTTGATTGCTTCACACGGGACATTCTTGTACTTGATGGTTGATGTGATTTTATTGAACCATCGAATGTGAGCATGAGGATCGTCCCTCTCAAAACTGTAGAATTGATTTGAGGTTACAAGATTAAGTAACCCGGTTTTGAGCTCAAAACTATCAGCCACGATGGCTGGAACAACAATAGCGTCTCCGTAACCCTCGATGGGTGCTTGGAGAAGCTCAAACATGAGGCGGTCTTCCGCCATGGTGACAGCAGGAGAGGAAACAGTACGGATCTCAGATCCGACTGTTGGTGCGGAATGTCTACGAGGTCTTCTAGGTTTTCTTACAAGCTCACGTAATAGGCTAGTAGACCTAGAAGAGCGAGTGCGCATGCACTAGGGATAAAAACAAATCTAAACAAAGTCGAGGCAAAACCACAATGAACTTAAACCAATAATCGCAAGTAAGTGGCTTCTTTAAGAAAGGTACACCACCCACAGGGATACAAAGGCAAGTTTTAATCTTTCGTTTGGGAACTTATTATGTTCACACCCCCAGTTAGTAGGTTGTCTGTCTTGGTTTGCGACGGTTTATTTTTATGTAATTATTATTCACAAGAAAAGACGAATGTTTTTGGGTTTTTTGTGTATGGGTGAAAAAAACTTTTGGACAATATTTTTGGTGTCGTTTCGTTTAACAAAATCGTATCTCTTTAAGAATCACCTTAAAGGAAACGCGATATAGAAAACGTAACGATATGTTTTGTTTGTTTTTTTTTATTTTTTTGGTGTTGTTAACACTTTAGGAAAAGTGTTAATGACGTTTTTGTTTTATGATTAAGATTTACAAAAAGTGGTGGAGTTTATACAATAATGTGTGAAAAATCACTAATCTCTAAAAAACGTGTGTAGATACGCAGCAGCCTCCCCGGCAGCGGCACCAAATTTTGATTGGTCCTAAACGGTCAACTAAGTTTACTAGGTGATGGTCAACCAAATCAAACATCAAAAACCAACTAACCAACAAGTTTAGGGAATCCCCGGGTCGTTATGTCCCGACAAGGCGTGCAATTGTATTTGTGAACATTTCAAATGATCGGGTGATTAATCAGGAAGGTCAGGAATTTGATTATTATGATTACACTACGAGATTATGATGGAAAATAACTTAGAAACACTTTATTAACAATTACTGATTATCAGATTTCCTAAAAACGTGATTTAACCTAAAAACGCGCAATTGAGTTTAAAATAAACGCGAACGCGCAAATTAAAAAGTGAAACGGGAGTAAATTAAGTCCTACGAATGTGAAAATTATATTTTTACAATCCTAATGTTATAAGAAAATTTTTAGAAAATTAAAATTATTTTTACAACTATTTAATTAATTACTATTAATTAATATCTAATTATTAATTACTTTTTAATTAACTAAATTATCCTAAATTACAAATAATTATGAAAATTAACTAGAAAAATGAAAATTAAATTTAGAAAAATCTACAATAATATAAAACTAATTTTAAAACAGAAAAACTATTTTTCCTACTTTTTAATTAATTATTAATAATTAAAAACTAATTATTTAATTGATTTAAATTAAACTAAATTATAAAAAATACTGAATGATCAAGAAAAAATTACTAAAAATCTATTATGATTACAGAAGCCTAGGAAAAATTTAAAAACAGATGTTGCTTATAAATAAGCAAAAAATAAGCCAAAATGGCTTAAATAGAAGCTATACTTTTTGTATTTTTGGTTTTTCTTAATTTGTTTTTTACACAACTAATTTACTACTGAAAACAAACACTTTTTGTGAAGGAACTTTTGCTAGGGCTTATTAATGAGCTGTGTGCATGCAAATAAGATTAACAGTGCTTATTATGAGATTATGAGGTACAAAAGCTTATCAAACAAGCAACTAACTGAGAACCATGAGCACAATAAGCTACTACTACTGAGAGGTAATGAAAATAAACAGAAAAAGCTGAAAAATCACAATAAACAAGAAGCTACACTTAAATAAGCAATTCACAACCACCTGTGAACAACTCAGGCCTGCAGTCAATCTTAAGGCTAAAATAAGCTTATGAAATAAGCTGATAAACACCAACTAAGGACTGAGATTACAAGTTGGGGTGGTAGGCTTTCCAAAGATCCAAGTCTCACACAATGGGGTCCACTGAGGAGCTTATAAAGGGCTTATGAAAACCTACTTGTGCACACTGAACAATTAAAAGGAACTAAATAAGCAGACTTAACATGCAATAAAATACAAACTAAAACTAGAAATCACAACTTGGCAAGGAAGGTTAATAAAAACATTCAAAAACAGACACAAAGCTCAGGGATTTGAGCTTATTGTGGCCTTAGGGAAAAGGCTCAAACAACAAAAATTACCAAGTGAGTTTTGAAATAAGCAGCCACCACAATTAAGTACAAAAGCAAACTAAGCTATCTGTAAACCAACATTGTAACAAGTAACCTTTTTTGAGCTTAAAATAACAAATAACAATCTAGGAACAAACTAAATCACACAAGCTCAGTTGCTTCCTAATGCATCAGTAGAAACAGGCAGACCAGGGGCAACTTATGAGCTAAATTACACTAAGTAAATAAGCAAATAGGGGTAAACTAAGAAAACAACTTACAAAACATCCTGAGTGGCTATCCAAAACAACAATTATCATACCCTATACTCAAAAGATGAACTAGATAAGCTTCAAAGAAAAATGGGTCACTGGTGGTGCAGGGGAAGTTTCATGCCCTGCAGGTCCAAACAATAGCTTGCACACACTTCATAAAAATTCTAAAAAATGAAATAACTATAGGATCTTGTAGATGAGGTGATAGACTACAAGCTCACAAAGTTTCAGGTCCCCACTTGCTCTTGAAAAATCAGGAAAATTATCCCAAGTTTTGGAAAAACTGAGTTCACATGGACTTTTGACTTTTTTAGAAATCCATCTAATTTGACTTTTGTGAGATTTGAGAGTCCCTAAATGACTGATTATGTTGTCTTAGCTTATAAGTAAACTAATATAAGCTACCTTGACTATTATGAATTGACATGAAAGATTTTGGCTCCTAAATCCTTGACAGTCAACTGTGAGGGTAAGATTAGAGGTGATATTGACTTTTGAAGCTAAACCTACTAATTTTATGCTACTAACTCTCTAAAACTAACCTAGGTGTTATATCTAAACAGGTTTCAAACCCTAACAATCACAGAAACACAGGTTACAAAGTTATCCCAAACACCCCTTTATAACAATTTTAAGAGGATTGTTTAAGCAGGACAAGTTATTAAGCTAAGAAACTACTAAGTTAACATACACTAATATTAAACAAGCATCATTGAGAATTAATAAACACTGAGCAACAACAATATCTGATAAGAGAGTATGCAAAGAAAGATTATGAAAATTCTTACTAAGAGATCCAAAGCATAGAACCAATAAGAACCAGAACCAAACTATGACCCTATGCTCCCCTGAGCACTAAACCACTTTTGTCCATACTCCTTCTTTCTGAATCAGCAATCTAACATCTTCATTGTCTCTTCTGTTTTTCTCTTTTCCTTATTTAATCTCTTTTTTTTTTTTTTTTTTTTTTTTTTTTTAATCACTCAGACTTATGGTGAGTTTGAGATGCCTTAGAATAACAACAACAACTTGGAGTAGGATTTAAACAAATTTAAAAATGCTTTTGAGAAACTGCAAGTAACTTGGAATTTTAAGAAACTAGATTACTTGTATTAATATAAAACAGGTTTACAAATTACACTACTTAACTGAAAATGAAAATTACATTAAACAACTACTTTTCTGAATTGGAAAATTACATAAAAAAAACTACATGCCACACAGGCTTACATTTGACATTTATATATACTAAGAAACAAAAGAAACTTGAACCAGGGGGAACTTTTTCCTTTTGTGCTCCCTGTCTTGTGTGAGACAGCTTTAGACAGTCACCAGTGTCACCTCAGATTCAAATCCCAGCCATTGGATTGGCTGCTTCCTCATCTCATCCATTGATTCATTTTAAGTACCAAATTGTTGTAGTGGGTTTCTGAGTTGGAGGAGCAGGGAGGTAATGATGATGTTTGGGGTTGACTTTGGTGAGGAGGAGTAGGGTGGTTAGTAGGATGGTGGAGGGGGAGAGGGGGGGGACATAAATGTTGGGGTTGCAGAGGTGTTTGGGGGCTGGATGTTTAGGCGGGGAAGAAGAGGATGGGGAGGTTGACCTGTGGTTTGACCCTGACATTTTATTAATAAAACTTGGGTGGGCTTGGGATTGCAATGGGATTTGGTGATGGATGGGCCAGGAATAAAAGGGTAGGGATAAATGGGTGGTGGGCTTGGTGGATTTGGATTTGTTTGGTTTAGGTTTAGAGATGTTACAAAGGGTCCGTTTGGTATTTAGTTCACAAGGACCAAAATTGTAACTTTGCTGATTTTCAAGGACCAAAATTACCACCCTTCCAATGTTATTCCCAGGGTGTTCCTTGCCACATATCCATATTCCAAGGACCACAAATAACATTTTCCATTTTAAAAACTCCCAGGGACTGATTTAGTCATACTTGCAAAGTATAGGGACCAAATATGTAATTTTCTAAAAGTTTTTACCCAAGGACAATATTTGATGATATTTGACTTTTAAATGCCTTATCTTTCAAAACACATGCTCAGGGACTAGTTTTGTAAAATTTTGAAAGTTGGGGGACTAAAACTGCCAATTGTGTAAACTTTGTTCGTTTTTCGTTGTTTTTACTCATTTTGCATCTAAAACGTATAAAACACAATCGCTGGGATATTTTTAGTATTTTGATGCATTTCTGAGCATTTTCGGTTGTTTTGGCAGTTCAAATACGACAAAAATGATGAGTGTTTGAGCACTCATCAATTGCCTTTAGGCTTTGACCCGCTAGCTTTAGTATCATTACTTACTCCTATAGAATTGACGATGGGAACATTATATTGTTGCATAGTTGTTTGGTTTCTAGGTGGTGATGTGCTATGATCAGAACTAGCCAACTGTATATCAAAGGTAACATGCTTTTTCAAACTCTTAGATGAGGATGTGACCTTTCTATCTCGCATGTTGAAAATCTTGGGGCACGTACCTATGGCATATTCTAACAATTCTTGTGACCGTTTGGTGGGAAAACTAATATATGATAATGTGTTATCAGAGGGTCTCACCATTCTATCTTCTTCAATGGTCTCACAGGTAATGCAAGGCAATCCTTAAGATGTCTAAGGTAATCACTATGGGCTAACTCATTGTTCCTAAGGGGAAGTGGTATGTACACAGCCTCACATGCATATTTTTTACATTCACAGACCATTGACTTGACATTGTTACTTGAAATGACAGGCATTTTCCCTTTCACCCTAGTCTTTAGATTCTCAATTTCATTTAGCAAAGAAGTTATCTTTTCGTTGGTTTTATCATGAGTGATCTTAATTGAATCATATAACTCTTTGTAATGTTGTTTTACTTTCGAATTTTCAGCTTGAAAATATTCATTTTCATATTTGAGTTTATTGATCATGTTTTGAAGTTGAAAACTCTGAGAATCTGCAAACTGTGATTTATGGGTGTCGATCACATCATTCATGGGAGATTTCAATTGGGCAATTTGAGCCCTCAATTTCCTGATCGTGTTGGTGTGAGCTTGAATTTTTTCATCCCTTTTTGCTAATTCAAAATATGTATCAAATTCAGGAGCATCCGAGGATGTCTTGGCCTTTGATATTTTAATCCTTTCTTCTAAATGTTGATATTTTAATTGTAGGTTAAGATTATCAACTTCTAGTTTAGAAAAGTGCTTGTCCATGTTGTCATGATCATCATTTTGAATTTTTTTCTTGCAATTTCAAATTCTCCCCCTCAAGCTCAATAACACGATTTTGGAGAACATTCAAAGCAATAGACATTTCATGAAATTGACAAGCATTTAACGTAGAATCTGTAGCAGTGTAGAACACATCTTGAGAAATACATTTAGCAATCAAATCGTCATTCATGATAAGAATATTTTTTCTAGCTATCTCACTATGCTGAAGATCTATTGCACTTTGTTTTACGTTATTTTCCACATTTTTAAACACTTATTTCATTTCAATTTCAAGGGACTGTCATAAACCCTCAAAGTGTTCTTTGATTAGTTTAAAAAACAGGATAACTTCAGTTAAATAACACTCTTTTGTCAGCTCAAATCCCCTTTCACCCTCAGTAATTCCCGTTGGCGTGATTCTTTTTTTGCATGTTTTATCAAAATCAGTGAACATTTGACAGAGGACATATATGCTAATAAGAGTTTTACATTGCGTGGGAAGTGACAACTGAATTAAGTGCATTGGTGTATTGGGGGAATACACCGTTGGGGCAGCAAACTTTTGAGGAATCTTAGACTTAAGTTCGTCAGTTTTCATTTTCTCAACATCTAATGGCCAAAATACCTGTTCTGGTGTTAACTTAGTCTGAGGTACAAAAACAGTCACTCGGTTTTGTTCATAATAATCATGGGGTTTAACAATGACATGGTGTTTAATGCACTTGGGATCCTTCATTTTATTATCAAATCTCTCTCTATTGACAGACTCAAGATCATCCATTTCTTTATCAGACCAACTATTTAGGGGGGCATGATTAGGTGTAAGCATAACCTTGGCATCATACAGGGCGGGTTGAGAGGCACTAACACTCTTAAGGAAGTTTGTTTTAGGCATACCTAAGTCCTTATCACTATGCTTATCCTGCAGTTTAATGTGCTTTTGAATCATTTGAGCTGTTTGACTGGTTTGGCCTTGGATGTACAACTTGTTTTCAAGTTTGTTTTTCAACTGCTTAAGATTGGAAAATTCATTTAATAGTTTAGTTTCTTTTTCTTGAAATTCACCTTTTAGAACACGTAAACTCTCCTCAATTTCCTGTTTTTCCTTAACAGCACGATCAAGTTGATTTTGAACAGATTTTATCTCTTGTTTTAATGCTCTTTCCTTCAAGTTATGTTTAGTTATGTATGCTTGCATTTGCCAATCCATTTTTTGTTCACGTACGGTTAGCTCAAAATTTGCACGTTGTTCATAACACATAACTTGATCCTTAAGAATGTTAATCCTAGTGGTCAGAGTGTCATCGGGTGCAACAGCAGTGTACTCATCTAGTTCACGCACATTCTCATCAACAGAGGATGCATCACTTGATACAACAAGGTCGATGTTGTGCTTAACATATTGTTCATATGGGACAATATTGCTATTTCCCATATTAGTAATATCTAATTCTGCAATGTTTGTTTGTTGTACTTCGTTATGAATCCTTTGTTCATGCATCACATCATTGTCACATGCAACAGAAGACATTCCACCAGATACGTCAGAATCAATGTTGTGATCCGAACGTTGCTTAGTTGGAAAAACATTGTTGTTCTCCAATTCAGCCTCATTTGGTTCTCCAACATTATTTTGTCGTATATTGTCGAGGGTCTTTTGTTCATCATTAATTACACATTCATCATATAACTTCAGTACCTCAGATATGATGGATGATTTGGAGGACTGGATTGTTGTGATGCTGAGACAGCTGATGATAAATTGGCCATGAAGATAGTCTGAGCAGTGGGTTCGTCATCAACGTCTGAGTCAAAGGCATCACAATCATCAGCTTGGAAGATGTTTGGATCATTAAGAGCTAAATCCTGGACAGGTTGTTCATCCACATCATCATCAAACGTCTTTCCATCATCCCTAGCAAGAAAAGCCAATTCTTCCTCATTCAGCATAGCTCCATTCTCTTGAGCTTGCATGAGCAACATTTTGTCCTTGAAGTAGTCTGAGATCTGAGGACGCTTTGGCTAAGTGTAGTTCCTTGCGATGTGACCCAAACCCCCACAGTTGTAACATTTGGGTTGCCTTCCTTGTCCCTGATTAACATTTCCAATCCTGTTCTGCAAATTGCCTCTAGCAGCATTCCTTTGATTCACATTTTGTCTGCCCTGAACATTTTGTACCATTACTCTTCCATCTTCCACAACAGCTTGATTTCGCGGATTAGAGGAAGCTTTGAGTTGGTTGTTGGTTGGTGTAAGTGCAGCTCTGAAGTGTTGAACGAGTAGAGACACTTGGTTGGAAAGGTTGTCAATCATTTTATCCATATGAGAATACCCTGAGTCGAGATGGGTATTCATGGCAACAGGTGATTGTAGAGATGAGTGATCCACTGATGACCCAGGTTGATTAATTGGCAACATACTAGTCATGAATGCAAGTGAGTCATTAGTAGTTGTTGGATTGAGTTTCTCCCTCAATTGACGATCAAAAACTGCATGCTTCTCATGTTGTTGTAAGTAGGCAAACAACTGTTCATAGTTTGTATTTCTCAGTCCTTTGTTGAGCTTCACTGCAGTAACAAAGTGATCCCACTCGGGTGACATGTTGTTGACAAACTTAGAGTTGAGTTGGATGTTAGGCATTGTCATTCTAATCATTCTCATGTCATTAACAAGCTTGTGAAATCTGACATAGTAATCTGTAATGTTTTCACCAGGATTCATCTTGAAATGCTCAAATTCATCATACAACTGAGACTCACGGTCTTCTTTGGTCAGCTCAGAGCCAGATAGAAGCATTTTGACATTGTCCCAAACAGCCTTTGCTTCAGTGTTGAAGTTGATTAACTTGTAAACATCTTTGGGTAAACCTTGTATCACGATGTTGGAGGCTCGAATGTCTGCATCATAACGCTTCTTTTCAGCATCACTGAGGTCATTGTAAGTACGTAGCCTGTCAATTCCAAATGTGGTGGTCCCATCATCAGCCGTGGAGATGACATCTTTGGTTGTACCCATCTGCAGTGGACCTTCATCAATTAATCGCAGAATGTTCTCACCATTTTCCTTACCCTGGCAATAAAGTTTGATTCTTTGTGCCCACGATTCATAGTCAGTCCTATCTAGCATAGGAGGTCGGGTATCGGACCCTGCAACTTGAATGTCATCAGAAACAGTTGCCATGACAAAGTCTTCAAACGGGATTTTACAACTCTTGTGACTTAAACCGAGAAATCGATTCTTTCCCGGGATTTTACTAAAGTCAACAAAAGAAACCGGAAGACGTACTCAGTGAGTTAGACTTAGAGTGAGATATCGGATGGGTCACAATTTGCACTAAGTGTCAAGTCGCGACAAGTCAAGTTACAATATATCCGATTGAAATAAGTCAAGTCGTAAGAATTAACTAAGAACGTCAGATCATAATCAGATTAATCGAAACGACTTAAGTTACAACAATTCACCAAATACAAATTATTAACCAATCACAAGAACCTCACCACTTAGTTAATCGCTAAAAAGTAGAGGTAATCGCTAATAGGAGCAAACCGCAATCTTCAGGTAATCACTAATCTGAGGTAATCACTCAGATAAGTTAAACACAAGACCTGGCAAGGTAACCGCTAAATGGAGCAAAACGCTGGATGAGGTAATCGCTAATGAGGTAAACGCAAATCTTGGCAAACCGCAGGATGAGTTAATCGCTAACACAAACCGCTAGATTTAACCGCTAACCACTATAGTCCAAACCCGTCGCTATCTAGCGCTTTGTCCATATATCCCAAACTAGTAATCGCTAAAGAGTTAAACGCTAAATTCTGGAGCAAACCGCTACCAAGAACAATACCATAGAATAGGTAACCGCTAACAAGAACTCGACCCAAAATCAATCACAACATCAAACCAACGTATGATATAGCATAACCAACTAAAAACTAAGTAGTTCTAGTACCACTAATCACAAAAGTACACCCATAACACATCATATAACACTGGAAAGATCAAAGCAAGATGTTTTCAAAGACAAACTCTTCTAACTAACAAAAACCACAAAATACCACACCAAATCCAGATTTTCAAGGCCCTAAGATGAAACCTTGGCTCTTGATACCAATTGTAGGATAAACACTAAGGCACAAACAAGAAGTACATGGTGGTAGGGTGACGTTAAATTAGAAGAGGAAGAAGAAATAGGATGGAACCTTTAGAGAGAATGAGAGAAATAGAAAGATTAGATTACTTGTCACATGAAAGGTCCAACCCTCTCCCTTGGTGGGAGAGGAGTATTTATACTTGCAACATAAACGCCCACTCCTGGGCTGTGGATCAGGTATACAGTGGGTAAAGACCCATCCTTCTTCCACGGTGTTACTTAATCTAAATAAATATCTAACTAACTAATAGACTAACTACGAGCTATCTTAATGCTATTACATCATTTAGGTGATCGAGTCTTTTATGGGAATATTTGTATTCCTAACAGTTGACAATGATGTTATTGCAACTATGAATGAGTTCTTTAGTTCAGGTAGATCAATGCTACTTTAATTACTCTTGTCCCTAAGAATAAGACTCCTTTAAAAGTACCTGACTATAGACCTATATCCTATTGTAATGTAATATGTAAGGTTATTATTAAGATTTTCCCTAATAGAATTAAGCCTGCTTTAAATGAGTTGGTTGATGTTAACCAATCTGCATTTGTCCCTAGAAGACAAATTAATGATAATATCCTATTAGCTTAGGAATTCATGAGAGGGTACACATGGAATAGTGGTATGAGAAAATGTGCTTTTAAGATAGATATTATGAAGGCTTATGACACTGTTAGTTGGGAGTTTTTGGAGAGTACTCTTAAGTATTTTGGTTTCCATAGAGTTATGATTCATTGGATTATGCTTTGTGTAACTACTGCTTCATTTTCTGTATGTGTTAATGGGGAGATTAAAGGATTCTTTAGGTATGGTAAGGGGCTTAGACACGGTGACCCTATTTCGCCTTACTTGTTCACTTTAGTTATGGACGTGTTAACTCTTATGCTTAAAAGACAAATTAGGAATGAGGGCAGGTTTAAATATCATGTTCATTGTAAAGAGTTGGAGTTAACTAGCTTATGTTTTGTTGATGCTTTATTGTTGTTATGTCATGGTGACTTGATATATGCTTTTGTGTTAAAGAAGAGGTTTGGATGAGTTCACTTTGAGCTCTGGTCTATATCCTAGTGCTAATAAGAGTAATAGTTTTTTTGGAAATGTACCTAAAGCCATCAAGAATGACATTAAACTAGCCATGCCTTTAATGACCCTTCCTTTTAGGTATTTATGAGTACCTATGATATATAAGAGATTGACTAGCAATGACTATTATGGGCTTATTGAGGTTTGTATGAAAAGGTTAGGTGATTGGAAGAATAAGAATTTGTCCTTTGTTGGTAGATTAAAACTTATTGCATCTATATTTGCCTCTTTGCAAGTCTATTAGGCTTTATTGTTTATGCTTCCCACAGCCATATGTGATCAAATTGAAAATTACGTAAGGGTTTTTTATGGGCTAGTGGTTAATCCATCAAAGGTCATGTTAGTGTTTCATGGAAAGAGGTTTGTAGACCTAAAAGTCAGGGTGGGTTGGGTTTAAGGTCCATGCATGTTTGGAATGAAGCTCTGATATCAGTAATAAAGACTATAGTTGGGTTAAATAGGTTAAGGTTCATATATTAAAAGGTACGAGTATTTGGAGTCTTGAGCCTAATACTAGCTCTTCTTGGTGTTGGAAACAAATACTATATATGAGGAGATAAGATTGAGAAATTTATAGCTGTGAGGATTGGTAATGGGCAGAGTTGCAATGTCTGGTTTGACAAATGGTGTCCTAATGGTCCTCTTATAAAGGTTATTAATAGAAGAGTGATTGAATTAGTAGGGCTGAGTACTGAATCTTGTGTTGCTAGTATGATTAATGATAATCATTGGTTATGGCATGTTGAGTGGGAAGGAAGATTTGATCAAGTTGTTAATATACATGTTCCTAGGTTAATTAATGATGTTAGTGATAAAGTTGTGTGGATCAATAAGGAAGGTAAGGAAGTTAGTTTTTGTGTGAAAGAAGTTTGGAATGCTATCAATGAGGATTACCCTAAGGTTATATGGTTTGATCATGTCTGGTATACTCAATGTATACCTAGACATGCATTTATCCTGTGGGTTGCTATTAAAGGAAGGTTAAAGACTAATGATAGAATTGCTAAGTGGTTCTCCATTCAAGATCAGGTCTGTCTTTTTTTGTAAAAATGCCAATGAATATTATAATCATTTAGTTTTTGCATGTCCTTATTCTAAAAGGCTTTGGGAAAGGTTAAAACCTATGGCATGTTTAGATGATATAGGTAATGACTGGACATATGCTATTTTTGGTATAGTTGATAGGCCTGTTAGGAATAAATTTTGGAGTATTATTCAGAGGCTTGTTTGGGGTGCTGCTGTGTATTTCACTTGGCAAGAGTGGAATCTTAGGAGAAGCCAATTCATTGAGAGGTCTGCTGATTGTTTGTTTCATATCATAGTGGATAGTGTTAGATTGAAACTCATGGGGTTGGCTATGAAGATTACTACTGATGTGCTTAAAGCTGCTGCTATTTGGCAGATTCAAGTTCACAGAAAAGATGCCTTTGGGTAAGTATAATGATGGTGATGTGTTGGAGTTACTAGTTTGAGGTTGGGGTTTGTTGTGTGATGTTTTGAAGGTATATCTTTTATGTGATCCTCATGAAGTTGAATGTGCATGCTTATCTTAGTTTTGTATGGTTTCTGGGTGGTATTTTGGTTTGCTAAAACAGGCATGGTGATTTTCATGTGTGATGGGCTTATTTGTTGTTGGTTTTATTGAGGTTGGATTGGTGGAAGTTGCACTCTTTTTGTCCTCTCCAAGGTTTTCACCACACTGGGTTTTACTTGGTAAAGGTTTTTAAGGAGACAATTCCATCATGTGGTGATTCATGGACATCTATTGCTACCTGCTATCTGTTTATGGAGTATTCTTCAGTTTCTACTGTAGTTATTTGTAACTGATTGGTATTGATTTATGTTTAATTAGTTATGTTTCTTTGTGTGTATTTCATTGCAAGAGTCTTTGCCCCCTGTATAGCCTAGTGTATGGTGATGTAACAATGAATATTGATTGATTTCAGTATTTACTTGATGTATTCAGAGTATGTTTGGTTGTACAGTTTGGGTTGTTTCCTTCTTGTAATGTAACATGTATCTCTAGTATGTAATGGAACTTGGGGATTGTCCAATGCCATATTGATTTGCCTTTGTGTTGAGTTAGGCATGTGTCATATCTCATGTTATTCACATTGGTGTTTTTTTCTTGTATTTTGCCTTTATGGCTCGTTTCTTAATAAATTTATAGTTAAGAAAAAAAAAAGTTCGAATAACGTTTTTTTTTGTCAAATAACTCATCCTTGCAAAAAATTTCGTCAAATACCACGACTTTTCATCATCAAGAGTTAAAATCCAATTGGTTTTTTTTTTTTTTTTTTTTTTTTTTTTTTTTTTTTTTTTTTTTTTTTTTTACCTTATCCCATGCTTCAGTGATTTCGAATTCATGTGTGAAAATATCATATTCAATATGAAGGAGATAATTAAACTCAGCAAATTCGGTGCAAATTGGCGAGTTATAAGAGAAATATCAACCTCGATCATGAATGTGTCGTTCTCCAATTTCTGTTCATCCTGTACACTAATGTAACCAGGTGCATCAAGAGTTTCAATAACATAAACAGATGCATCATGTTCTACGTTATCCTTTTTAAATTTGTCCGTTTTAATTATCACTTTTTCATTTCCAACCTCTATGAACACAACTTTGTCATAAGCGTTTATTTGGGTACGTGCAGTGGCAATAAAAAGACGTCTTAATAGAATTGGTAGTTTAGAAGTTTCTTTCATGTCTACTACATGAAAAATAAACGGGTTGAGTTATCCACACCCTCCCATAAAGAGGGTATCCAATCATTACATGCATCCTTGGCTTGTACTGTGTGCATCGCGTATTGTACGATTTGACAAAACCCCTCTAATGTGACAATAGGGAGGGTTTGTATACCATGGCCCAAATAAACCCTTTAACCTCAACAAACCCTTTAAAATGTTTACAATAATCACAAATAGTATAGGGACTAGATTTGACCATTGTTAAGAAACCGTATTCATTTATTATTACCTAAATAATAATTTTTCATTATAAACCCTAAACCCTTCTTGTCTCTCATCTCCGCCGTCACCGGAATATTCCGTTACCGCCGTTCCTCCGCCCCTTCTGCTAAAAAAAACATCTTTAATACAAGTTAAAGGTAACTCTTTAAAAAAAAAAAAAAAAACTTATAATTGTTATTACTATGTTTTATGTTTTTAATACGTGTTACCGAGCTAAAAATTTGTAAAAAATGCAGCTTTTGAGGTGATGGAAGAGACGAAGCTGTCTAGCAATGATATAAAAATAGAAAGGTTTGTTTTATTCAAGACATTCGGTTCTAAAGGGGTGTTTGTTTAAGCTTATATGTGCCTTATGAGCTTATTTGTGTTTCGGCTTATTTTGAGACTTGTGGGCTTATATAAGTCCATAAATATCAAATAAGCTCATAAGCCCACATATAAGCTTAAACAAACACCCCATTATCGTTGGTTTTATGATTCTTGCTAGTCATGATGTATACCGTGTTGTGTGTTTGCAATGTTTATCTGCAGAGAAGCTCCACAGTTGGTTACAGTGTTGAAAGATATAAAGGGCGGGCTTGATGATCTTAGAGCTAAAGTTCAACTACTGACGTCAAAGGTTTGGATATGATTTATGTGCTTGTGTTTAGCTTAGTGCATAAAGAGTATGAGGAAATTGTATTTATACCGTTGGAATAAGATATTATGAAGAACAAGATATAAGCCAAATTGATGAAGTTTCCGACACCTGAATAGCATCTTTTTGAATGTTCATCTTTCTATACGCTAAAGTGTTAGATAGAACTCGTTTGGTCCTGTTAAAATGATTTGCCTTCAATCATTTTTTTGTCGTGCCAGATTTTGTTCTTTCAACAATGATACGTTGCTGCCAATGGAAGTGGCTATTTTGAATTAGTTTTTAGTTTTTTCTGGGTCGATTTGTGTTATCCCAAACAGGTCAAATATTGGCTCAATCTAAATATTTTAGTAGCTAAAAGGGGAACCGGGCAGACAGTTTGAAGTTTGCCCAAAGTCTATATCAATGCCTACAGTATTTTACTAAAAGATCTAAATTACCATTGTGATACTCTATTTTTTTAGGTAATAAGTCTTGAAAGTACTTATTAATTTTTAAATGGATAAAATTCTTAGTGGGCCAACACAACCTGAACCATGGCTAGTCTCAGTCTCTAGTATCAGTAATGCAGTAATGACATTATGTTGTGCTTTAACTACAAATGGCATGTATATTTTGTTCCAACATTCTTCAATTTTTTGGTGTAAAAGACTTTTATTTAATCACATCTTATTATTTAATACTCTGTGTGACATTATCATCAGGTAAAGTCGGGCCTTTATCCAACAACAGAAGGGATCAGCTATCTTGAGGCCAAGCATTTGCTTCTGCTGAATTACTGTCAGTCACTTGTATATTATTTACTTCGCAAAGCAAAAGGACTTCCAATTCAGGGACATCCTCTTGTTCACAGTCTTCTAGAGACAAGATTGTTTTTGGAGAAGGTTTATTTCATTCACTACATACTCACATTTCTGCTTATACTGCATTTTGTATATCATCAAACTTGAAAATTTAACTCCGTGCATGAGCTATATAAACTTGATTCATAGTTTTATCATGTAAATATACTGTGGATTCGTGATATCACATTTGTTTCTAAATTGTATATAATGTGCAGATACGTCCAATTGATAAGAAGTTGCAATACCAAATTCAGAAACTAACAAGGGTAACTGGGAATTCGGCTGATGGTGTGGGCTCCGATGACAAGAAATCTCATGAAGCAGATGATTCTTTGAAGCTTCGACCAAACCCAGACATGCTTATCACCAAAGTTGGTCCTGAGGTGAGTATCCAGATAATTACCTATAGTTACAAGTTGAGGTGGCTAAAATGGAGAGTCAAGCATGTAGTTTTTTTGGTACCCGTTGAAACAGGTCGAACCACTTTTGTCCAGTGTTTTTCAGTTAATAATTACAGAGCCTGTATTGTGACAATGATAAGACCATGAGCTAGTGGGATACTCGTACCTTTGAAAAATAAACTTTGGGCGACTTCCACCTATTTGACTGGTTTTCATTTTTGTTATTCTACCCAAGGTGATAAAACATAACCTGAATCGACCCATGCATAAGTAAATTGGCTGAAATTGCCACCTGTCGTACATAGGTTTGAAAGTAAATGTATTCACCCCCTTGCTATCGAGTATAAAAATGGAAAAGGTTAAGGCAAAAGGGTTGTTTCATGTCGTTAAGGAAGATCAGTATGCTCCATTATGGTTTTCTGACCACTATGGTTACTTGCAATGCTGTTTATATAATTATCACTGAAGTATGATATTTATTCTCTTAATTATAGGATGGTGATGGTGTATATCGACCTCCAAAGATTGCACCGGCATCAATGGATGAAACCAAGACCTCGAAGCAGGAGAGGAATGCGTCAAGAAAAGAGAAACAAGCATTCCGTCAAGCGCTGCAGAGTGAATATGCTAGGGATTTATTGAACGATCTCGAGGGAAGACCTGAAGAGGTTAGCTGGCTCTATTTGTATTCAGTGATTTCTTGTTTTCTTCATTTTGGTTCTATTGTATTAATAGCTTTATTTGTTTTGAAAAAGATGAGGGAGGTTATTGGAACTGAAGATAGAGATGTGACTAGATACAAGGCGAAGTTGGAAGACCGTGCAAGAAGGGAAGAGGAACTTTTCACACGTGCTCCTCTTTCAAGTGTGGAAAAGAAGCAGCTCAAACACATGCGCAAGTCAAGATCTGGGTAAGCCTATTTTAATACAAATCCTGATAAGAGTTTATTTACAAAATGTGGCAGTTTTGACTCATTTGCTTATAAATGGGTCAATTCGGGTTATACATGATTTCTATCAGTAATGGGATATTTTCTTTTTAGCTTGAGGGGGAATGGGTCACATGGGTTACAAGTTGACCGAATTGTGTTTATTGCATATAACATCCTATATCATTTAAAAATTCGGATATTTTTAATTCTCTTTTGGCAATCTGCAATCATATTAGACTTGACTCCATCCGTAACACTTGTAGTTGTAGGTGTTTGTTTACATATTTTGATTGCATGAGTATTTGTCTTTTTTCATATGGCGGATCTTTTTTACAGGTTGTCTGGTCTAGCTGATAGTTTTTACGATGATATAAAATCCTTACCTCTAGAGGACGGTGCTGGTGGCCCAGAAACACCTTTCTTGGATTCAGACGGTGGAGACAGGAAGTTCAAGAGACGCAAGGTATCTACACTTCTATACTAGTAGATTATAAAGGAGGGATATCCCCCTCCTAATGATTCTGTTGGTTTTAGATACAAAATTGGTTCATTTACAACTTTTCAATGTGTTAACAGAGAAGGCATTAGGAATGACTACACTTTAATTGAGAAGCTACGAGCATGACCTAATCTGGAGCGTGAGTCATTTTTGGTTGGTTCATGGAACAATGCGTGCGTGTCAAAGAAAAAGTGAAAGGAAAAACAAGGGATAGATAGATGCCGCTCATGAGTGAAAGGGAACAATAGTGTATTTATTATTTCTTGCAAACTTGTTTTCTTTTTGTTTTGTACTCCTAAAGTATTAAGCAATCCTAATTTTTACAGATTCTCTTTTTTGTTCATAATATTTATGGATGCCCTTTAATTGTTTTACGTCTCGAGTATACCCTTTTTGCAAGTTATTCACTGTCGGTGTCCGTTTCTTACATTAACCTATCTTTTCGGTTAGTAATTGGAAGCTGCAAGCTCATCTGGTTGATTTGCGGATCTTAATTAGTGAGCATGGTTACTTGCAATTAAAAGATGCGAAAATTACTGCAGAGGCTTCTGCAGTAATGGGTTGCCTTTTTCAAGGTTGGTTTTTTTTTTTATTCCTTAGAAGGCCTCATAAATCGCTGCAAAGTGTACCAGAAATACAATATGTACACGTGTCGGCTTCTCGTCATTTTTAAAATAATAATAATAATAAAAAAACGTATCTCACATATACTTTGCAGCGAAATACAATAGAAACGGGTCCACTCCACCTCTCTCTTCCCTTTGGACCCACTTTCATAATAAAAAAATATATATATTTGTATTTCTGCTAAAAGTTGCAGCGAAATACATCAAGTGGGGACCACATGCTTGACTTGTTTAAATTAAAAAATATATATATTTCACCTCTAATTTGCAGCGAAATACACATTTGGAACAACACTCACATTAACTAAAAACAAAAAAAATATGCATTTCACATTTTATTTGCAGCGATGTACCAAAATGGAATCTAGAAAGTTGTTGGCTTGTACCAAAATGGTCTGTAGATCTAAAATAATCTTTTATTTTCTCTCTTAAATAGTATTCACTGTTTTGCTTGTATACAAGTGTTTGGCGCATCAAGTGAATTGTGTATAGCACATGAATGATGGTTTAAAATTAAAAAGTGGAAGAGCCTTTCATCATTAAAAAAAAAAAAAAAAAAAAAAGTGAAATACATTTTTTTTTAATTTAAACAAGTCAAGCATGTGGTCCCCACTTAATGTATTTCGCTGCAACTTTTAGCAGAAATACAAATATATATATTTTTTTATTATGAAAGTGGGTCCAAAGGGAAGAGAGAGGTGGAGTGGGCCCGTTTCTATTGTATTTCGCTGCAAAGTATATGTGAGATACGTTTTTTTTTAATTTTTTATTTTAAAAATGACGAGAAGCTGACACGTATACATATTGTATTTCTGGTACACTTTGCAGCGATTTAGGAGGCCTTTTAGGGAATAAAAAAAAACCAGCCTTGAAAAAGGCAAATCATTACTGCAGAAGCCTCTGCAGTAATTTTCGCTTAAAAGATAGACTATGATTTGACAAAAGATACTGTTACAACAATGTTTGTACACAGAAGAGAATACAACTTGTTATTTGTACAAAACTAATACAAAAATAATGACTTAAGTTGGAAGATGAATGTAATATACGAATAGGAAACAAACGAATAACAAAATAAGAAGATTAATCATAAAATAAATGATGTCGCTATACACTATGAAACACATTCAACTACTACTATTTAGTGAAGTGATTGATCCATTTGATCAACCACTGTTTTCGTCGTTTTTGTTTCTCAGTTTCTTCATCGAATCTCTTTCTCTCGAGGATCTTAGGCAACTGTGGGATTACTACGGCTTTGGATAACTCGTCATTGTGGCCGTTAGAAGTAGACTCAACCTCGTCCTCCTCGTCAATATCAGCAACATATATAACGTCATAAACGGGATCATTGGATCCAACAGAACTGCATTGGCTCTTTTCATCGTCATCGTTCTCGATAATTATTTTCTTGATAGTCTTAACAGCAACACGTAATCGTTTCTTGCATGGTTTCAAATCTTGAATAAGCTCCTCCTCGACAGATTTTCTCTTCACAACAGCCATTCTAAAATTTCTAATCGTTTTTTAGGGATAATTTTTGTTTTGATGTGATTTCATCGAATAACGTGAATATTTATAGATATTAAGGCAAGTCGGTGGACTAATTTAAATGCCTTTGTGATGTATAGTAATATTTTCAAAAAACATGGGGCTAATTTTGGGATGTTAAAAATTAAACGCGTTAATGTTGTTGCCGTCAAAATTTTCTACCCTTGCTTTCGATGTTACCCTTTTGTACTTTCCTTATATTTTCATATTTTATTTTCTTGTTAAATAAAAAAGTTTTGGAATCTAATATGAGGTATGTACATTCGCAAAAACTTTACAAAAGATATTTTCACAAAATGATGTCACACATTGATTGATATGAAGATCTGAATTTAAGGAGAGAAAATTGACTAGCATAATTTATTTGTGATAAGTTATTTTGTGAAAGTTTTTTTTGTAAAAGTTTTGTGAATATAAAATTTTTCATCTAATATTTTTACAGCAACTAAACATTAATGCATACGTGATATCATTCTCCCATTGCAATCATTTAGTTGACTGGTTCAAAAACTCTTTGTTATGTGTTAAATTTCAACTCATGATTAATGGCTAACACACTCATTCTAACTTGTGCCATGGTGGTAGAAGTTTAAGAGGTGTTAAAGGAACTCAAATCACCATATTCATGTTAGGGGGTGTTTACTTTTCACTTAATAGGGAAAGCATGTATGCCCAAAATCTTACTTCCTCTTATTTTGGAGACCCACACAAGCTTGATATTAATAGTTTTCTATATTTATTATGTTTACCAAAATTACTCATGTTTTATATGAAAATTAAGTTATTTAAAGAAACATTTGTCATTCACGATGTCAATAGTGCACTTTAAAATCAAGCTAGACAGTAAAACCTTCTATGAAATAACCAACTGGGCTAGCTCAGTTGGCCATTAAGGGTGATTTTGGGAAGATTGTTACGACATGCGAGAAGTCTGAGATTCGAGTCTCTTCACGAGTGTGTTTCTTCAATTGAGGTTGGCGAAAAAAAAAAAAAAAAACTTCTGTGAAATGCTTTAGTCTTTCAGATATTAATAATGTAAATTTTATTTTAGGAAACAATTTCAAGACCAGTTTACAAACGATTGGTTCTTCATTCTTTCAAATAGCAACCGAACATTTTTTTTTATTATTAACCATAACTCGTTGAATTGATGCAGATTAAAGTAGCTCCTCAAGACAATAATAGACACAATTGGTTCTAGCTACTGAACCTGCTTGACATTCTCGAGCCACTTGGATTCGTGTCTGCCATAGACTTGGTCAACACATGGTTCACAAACTATCAACCAACTTGTCTTGTTACTCAAATTGATATCGAGGTTTGATGTCACGCTACTGATTGCATATTTGTGCATCATTGAGTACACATATACCAATTATGATAAAATATAAGAATTCTAACTGAGATTGAGGCGATTGCTTGTTCGTTACACACAAAGTATTATTATTGGTGAGCAACAATGTCCTTAGGCACTCGATCTACTCATAAAAGAGGCAATTAGTGATAACTGAAGCAAAGTATTGATACTTGTTTCTCATCAGTACAATGCAAAATTTCTCAGATGCTGCTATATTCCATATAAAACAAGAAAATGACCAGTGGACCATCATGATACTCATTCATGCTTCATCGACACCCGTTTGACCTTTACGGATCCTTCTAGTGGGAGAACACACTCAGATCATGATTTTAGTTGTAGATGCTTTCACGTCATTCTTCTCAGCAGTTCCAGCTGCATGCCAAAGAGTAAAGAGCAAAAGATGTTATATGAAGCTCATACAGCTTCCATTCCGTAAAATTGAAACAAGGTTTACTAAAAGGATATCAAATAGTAAAGACTAATAGGGATGCATTCTTATCTGACAACCTTTCAAGTTCAAATGACCTATTTGTCCAGTCACCATTACAGTAAAGAATTGATGTGCACAAGATTATCTTTATTTGCGATAATCAAAGGACATCAAAAATAAATTATAACAATGAAGTAATTTATTTATCGGTGTAATATTTGGCCAGGATAGTCACAAAGCCTAAGTCAGGTTCAATATAACTCATATGATTCAGATCTATTAAAGACAAGTATAAAAAGCTAGGGGATTAGGAGGTTCTAAGGTATTGCCTGATCCATAATACCAATATGATAATCATTTGATTAGCATAGTTACATTGTTAAGTAGTATCTGCAACTGATCGGAGGTGAATCTTTTCAACCATTTCTCGTAGTCATCAGATGATTTACAGCAGGATAGACTAGAACAATTACAGACAGTTTTAAAAGGAAAACACAAGTAGAGGCCATCCAACTATTAAACATCTTTCATTAAGGCCATGGCCACCCATTTATAGAAACAACTTAATGAGCCACCAAATTGTGTATCTAGTATTATTTATCTCAATTCGACCAAAAATATGTAAGATGACGAAATGCCTTCTAATATTCTAAAAATGACAAAATAGTCTTGAGTTTATTAGGTCTACTATTCTAAAGAGTAATAAACTGCGACCAGTCAAAAAATCTAAAAGCATTTCTGATATTAGCATGTTTATTCACTGAATTTTGGTATAAACATAACCGAAAACATACTTGAGTCGCTTATAACATGGTTTTAAAATTTGGGTGGCCTTAATGAAAAAAGTTGAATTGTCTGATGGCTACGGGATACGAGTATTCAGAAGTAGGCATGTAATGTGAGCATCTATTGACTACCTCTGCCTCTTCCTCCTCTCCTTCACAGGTTTCTTGGAAACTAAATCTTAACTTACTAATCAAAGATCTAACAGCAGGTCTTTTTTGTTAATTAGATGAACAAATTTATGCCATTGGGCTTTATAATCTTCCCCTAATCAGACATAATGTGTTCGCCCTGCATAGTAAGTTAGAGCCTACAAACTCTAATTTAAATCTGAAACTAAGTTAACTAAGCTACAAACAAGTCTAAGTGTCTAACTTAGCACGCCAGGCAGTCAAATCTAAGTGGCTACGGGATACGAGTATTCAGAAGCAGGCATGTAATGTGAGCATCTATTGAGTACCTCTGCCTCTTCCTCCTCTCATTCACAGATTTCTTGGAAACTAAAGATCTAACAGCAGGTTTTTTTTGTTAGTTAGATGAGCAAATTTACACGATTGGGCCTAATCAGAGTATCAGACATAATGTGTTCGTCCTTCATAGTAAGTTAGAGCCTACACACTCTAATCTAAATCTGAAACTAAGTTAACTAAGCTACAAAACTTAGCACGCCAGGGAGTCAAATGCTACAGCTCATGCCAGCATTATATGCTATCAGAATACGGGTACAACTGGGGACTGATGGAAACAGTAAACTATAAGGCAGTAACATTCACTGATATATAGTCAACACCCATCGAGCACATTGTTGAAGAACTGAATGCTCTGAAAGGTGATAACCTGGCTTTCAATCAAGATCGAACCAAATTGATTTTCTTAATGGAAAACTTCATACCTAATTATCTATTTCTATTTATCGTGGCCCTAAAAAATCAGAAGATCATAAGCATAATCAACTTACACAATACTAAAAACAAAGGGACTGCTTACTGAAACTGCTTATCAGCTACTTGCATTTTGATACAACAGACAAAGCACTTTCTAGGGTCTGTGGATAAATTGAACCTAATTAAGATTATCTGCTTATATGGTGCAGAACTAAGCAGATCTGAACTTATCCCCATTGCGATTGTTTTGCATCTGAAATCCTTGAATAAGCAAAACTGCCAAATGTTCAAACATTAGCATATCTAATTATCGCATTTCATTACAGCAGAAGCAAATCAAACACTCACGTCAGCATTGTACTTTGTTACCACTGATTATCTACTTTTCCTTATTTGAAAAGCATAAACACTTTAATTACCGCAAGCAACCTGGTCACCCCCTAACTAGCACGACCTAGAATCATACCAATCAGTTTTATCCCACATGTCTAGGACGGTAATTCCAACACTTCAATTCGAGTCAAGGGTTTCAGCCGCTTGCTTAAATCTCGAGTTCAACCTGATTATTATCTGTATATACTATGATATAAAGCATTAATAGTGACACATCAACCACGAAAATAGTGACACATCAACCAATTTTACCTTTCCCCAATCTCTTACACCACCATCACCGGAAAATGCTGAAATTGCCAACAAATTAAAAAAAAAAAAAAAAAAAAAAAAAAAAAAAAAAAAAAAAAAAAAATGCCAAAAACTATTTGTTTCCGCCTTTCATACGGGTACTAACCTAGTGTAGTCCAACTGTCTAACATTCACATTCTCGGCATATTTGATAACAAAGTCAACAGCCAACAATATGAGTAGTTTCCACATAAAACCAGAGAAAGAATATACCCATACATACTATATCGAAAAAATGATAGATAAAGATGACTGCACACTCTAATCCAAATCTGATATTAAGTAAACTAAGCTGCAAACAAGGCTAACTTAGTACATCAGTCAATCAAACCTACAACTTAAACCAACATTATATGCTTTACCAGAGCTAGAGTATCGACAAGGCATTAACATTTATCACTACAGAATCAACACATGTCATGCACAATGTTGATGAAGTGGAATACTCTGAAACACTGATAACCAACCAGGCTTTAAATTAAGATCAATCCCAATTCCAAAATGACTTGTATTTCAAAAAGCTTATACCTCGTTATCGTAATCTAATTTCCTTGATCCCAAAAAAAAAAAAAAAAAAAAAAAAAAAATAGCAAATCATTATAAGTTTGCCTAATCATTAAGAAATAAGGGGATGTTTGAAACTGTTTATAGCGCCGTGATGCAATAAATAAAGCAGTTTTCAGTGTTTAGATAGAAGCATATTTGTTATGGTTATCTGCTTAATTGAGTGTGAAAATATGAGATTTTGGGAGTTGCTTATTCATGCTTATAGAAATTAAACATTCAAAATTTCTAAAACACTTGCTTCTCATGTCCGTTGTTTCACTATAGCATAAGCAACATCCAAACACCATCTCCTGCACTGCGTTTTGTCACACCTAATTATCTACTTCTGCTTATTTCACAAAACATAAACACTCATCTAATTTTTTGGGTACCACACTATCAAAATGGTTAAAAAATATATTTCAACTTTGATTTTTTGGGCAATAACGGTACCTTTTACATTTTAGAGGTTTACATGTTGACACGTGTTACCATATTATCGGATACAACAACATACCCAATCCCGCCGGGGCGGGGTATGGAGGGGTAGAATGTAGACAGATCCTACCCCTACCCGAGGATAAACCCGAGAGTAAGGAGACTGCTTCGAGGAAGACCTTCGGCAAGAGTGTGCGGTGAGAGTGCCCAAAGGCAAGTGTAAGTGAGAAACAGAGCAATAACAAGGATAAGCAGAACAAAAGACAAAAGGATAAAAACAAGCAAACAAGCACGAAGGACATATGCGCAGAAACCAACAAAAGAAAGGAAAAAACAAGAACAGAGCAGAAAGGCAGGAAACCAAGACATAAACCTAATAACAAACGCCTCAGGAAACCAGACAAATGCAAGCAAAGAAAAGGGGGCGAAAGAAAACAAGACTAAAAGCAGCAAAGAACAAGGTAGGGCAACGCAAAGGGGCCTAAAGCTAACGCAAAGCAAAAAGAACAAGAGAGGCCACCAAAACGCCTAAATCCTAAAGGGAACTAGCTAAGGGGCCCAAAAACTAAAACGCAAGGGGCAAGACTACAAAGAGACACCTATAAAGCCTAAACGCAACAACAAACACACACCCTCGAACAACCTAGCCCAAAACTACCCACAAATTCTAATCCTATCTCTCCACGCATTCCTATCCGAGGTCATGTCTCAGACAAACGAATCTCCTTCATGTCTTCCTTAAGTTACCCTCATTGCACAAATAAAAAAATTGATTACCATCATTGATCATTTAGATAGTCCGGTACCTTAATTAGGAATTGGCCTATAGTTCGATACCTTGTTTTGTTGGTGCCGTCACATTAACAAAAAGTATGATATCAAGACAAAACATGAAAGCACTAAAGGAATCTCGACATTTTTCATGGTTCAAGCATCATAATATCTAGAAAACTACTACGTTTCTATAAAACAAACTAAACTCTAAACAACTCATAATTAAATATTTATACCAGATTGCGGAATGGTAGGAACTTCGCCGTAAATGGCCTTAAGTTTTTGAAGCGAAACAAGAGCTTTCTTATCATCAGCTTCAGCCTCAGCATATAATTTCTGTTTCCAATCCCACAACGTTTGTCTCATAGACTTGTTGGATTTAACAAGTGAATCCCTTTGTGATTCCAAGGCTTCTATTTCCCTTTGATGGGTATATGATCTGAATGTTAAACCACCGAATGCGGATACGAGGAAGATGTTGACTACTGTGTTGTTGCTTATTGCTTTGTTGAAGAGCTCTGTTGCTTTTGAAGCGAGTTCCATTTTGTTTCTGGGCAAGTTTGGGTTTCTGTTTTGGGGTTTTGGAGACTGGTCAAATTTGAGAAATGGAAGAAATTCGGTTTTCTTGTGTACCCGGGTTAGACGGTTCGACTGGTTATGGTGAAAAAACAGATACTCCGTAAAAAAAACCAGGCTAACGGGTTAAACCCGCCGGGTTTTGTGTGACCCGGGTCAACCCGGTTCTCGAAACCTGACCGGGTTTCATTTTTTCAATTTTTTTAATAAATACGCGGGTTGACCCGGTCGAAAAAATAAAAATATAATAAATTGAAAACCAGGTTGACCCGGTGGTCGAATCAGTTAACCCGGTGCCCGATGACTCGACCGGGTCGATTTCGAGCCCGGTTTTCAAAACATTGATACTAACTTTTTAATTTTTGTTGTTTCTCATTTGTAATTTTTATTTTTTATTTTCTAATAAAACAAAAAACATTTCAAATTTCTACCTTTGTATGTGTAACTATTCTACCATTACTTTTATGAGTTTTTCAAATTACAAAAGGTAAACTTGTCACATGAACAAAATACATACAAAGGTTAAAATTTAAATGCTTTGTGTTTTAACTTTTAATAGAAAAGAAAGAAAAGGGAAAAAAAATGAATACTCGAAACAACAAAAATTGACAAGTTAGATGTATTTTCAAGTCATTAGCTCTTTTATACTAACGGTAAAAAAAAACAAGTGGAAAATAAGTGCTTTATTATAGGCTAAATAGTTCAGCGATAAACATTTTGATTTAATGTTCACTAATCACCAATAGGTCAATTTAATGATTCACATTAATTTGTTAAATCTGCATAAAAATACACGTGTCAAAACTATTAAAAAAATAAAATAAAAACAGAGGAGGTTATTTTGAAAATTTAGTGATTAAGTTTAAAATATAAATAAATTTGATTTTATAAACTGTTGTAAAACAAAACTTTAAAAAATTGAGTGTAAATTAACAATAAATAAACTTAGGAAAGAAATTGGTAATTAACTAAACTTAAATGTTGAAATTAAATAACATTATACTCTAATTGGTTAATATCATTTACATTTAAGCCCAAAACTTAAAAAAAAATATGTATCTAATTTTAAATTTTATATAATAAATACCCCAACACTTTTATAATTGGTTTTAAAACAACATTTTTTGTTATTGTTATATTTATAAACATTATTATCATTATTAAATTAAATTAATGTATATGCATTAAATTATAAAAATAAAAGCACATGGTTTATAGTGACATGTAAAAATATTTAAACGACCCATGTAATTCCTCTTAAAAGCTTAAGAAATGATATGTAGAACTTTGTATAAATCTATCCTTCGCAAACTTTCTCAAGTTGAAATGGAGCGGTAAAAAGCTTTAACCCTTCAATCAAACGATATATTCTAGTTAGTGCACGTTAGGAAAAGTGTTAGTTATTCTGTTTTAGCAGAATCCCCCTATATTATAAATTTGACGAGACAAAGACTTAAGCTATTACGTAGTATTAGACTAGCTTAGTATGTCTAGATTAGTTTAATATTTGTTTAAAAAGCTGCTAGACTATGGATAAGAGTTTTTATTAGCTCAAGCTGATTAAAAGACTTGCAAGTTGAAGAAGACATAATATCAGTTCAACTATTGAACATAGTTTTCAGTTCAAGCTGTGATAAACTGAAGTGCAACTCAAGTATTTCTGCAGCAAGATTATTTTAGAAGACTCTAGATTATTTTAGAATGTATTATGAAGACTTGCTGAAGAGGAAATCACTAATTTTCAACGCAAATAAACCGATCATCACACACCCATCACCTTCATCGGACGACATGTCCAAGAAATGTTGTATGTATCTGGTTGATGAAAATTTCATGTGTGTCTGTCAGATTGATTGTGCATGATTAAAGACAAAATGTTGTATCTATCTGGTAGATGAAATTTCACGTGTGTATGTCAGATTGATTGTGTGTGATTAAAGACACATAAACCTCAATAAAGATGTCACAACCCACAATTTCAGGTCATTTTTCCAAACTTCGACATTTTACTATTCACAAGTTACTATTCATCGATCACTATTCATCGTTTTACTATTCATCGTTTTTGAGGTCAATTTGACATTCCGAGACATATTCAGAAAATTTACTATTCACTTGACACTATTCATTCCCGAGAGGAAACCACTATTCACGTGCATTATTCATGTCATCGTAAATTTAGTTTACGTGTGTTCAAATTCGCGTAACCGTATTGGTTCAGGAGCGAATTCATGCATTATTATCAGGGACACTTCATACGGACTAGAAATAGTCTGCATATCATCATTAGGGCACTTGCATGCTATTCCACTCGTAGGATAACTAAATTTATACTTTTGGTATAATTAACGATTTACGTACGTTTATTTCAAATAAACACTAATACGCGAACGATAAGTGTCTAACATGTCCGACACTCCCGACTATGATCCTAATACCTTTTTATACTCATTTCTATAATATAAAAACTATAATATTAATTTACCCGGTATTTTGGAAATTAACTATTACGTATCGTACGTTTAACTTAATAACGCCAGGTTTTCACCAAAATTAAACGATAATCACCCAAACTCTCCGTACTTGTACCCGACATATTTTTACAACTTTTATAACTTTATTATGACCCGAATAACTTCAACAAAATTTATTTCTAACAAACCCGGTACTCGATTAAACCTTAAACCTAAACCTAACCTAACTACACTTTATTACTAACACTAATTTTTACTAACTAACTACCCAACATCTTCCCCTTTTCCCTCCCCAAAACCGGCCAAACCCCCCCCCTAAAGGTCTTCCAACTTTAATAACCTCACCAAACTTATTAATTGTCCACCTAACAATTGTCTCAAGTATATATTAAACTTTTTTTTTACTCTTTCATCACAAAATCACTTTTTACTTACACTTAGCAACTTTTCTCTTCATTTTCTTTGAGCTTGGTTCGATTTGGGATAAACAAGGAGCAAGGAGGAAAAATTTTACAAGATCATATCATAAACTAGTTAGTATAATCATCCTTGTTAGAGTTTTGAAATAAAAACTCAAGGATTAGTAAGCTTTTTATCATCTAAACTCTCTAAACCATCAAGTAAGTTTACAAACTCATTTTTATGATTTTTACAAGTTATTATTATGTCTATATATTTTTCTTACAAGATCTTACACATGCATCAACTTGTACCACTTCATTTTTGTATATATTAACTTTCAAGCCCTAGAAATGGAAACATATGAAACTCTTGTTAGACCTAGTGGTTTGATGATATTTTAGGACCCATGACACCCTAAGAAGGTGTATGGTAGGTTTAGACTAGCTTTGTGGTGTTTGAAAGTGGATTGATGGAGGATGGAACTAGTTTAGAGACTTGAAAATGGTTTTTGAAACTTTTGAAATACCTACTGTCCCTATTTTAATTTCGTGGGAAAATCAGTAGATGGTGACTAAGTTTTGACCAAAGATTTAGAAAATACATTCAAAAACGAAACTTTAGGCGAAAGAATCAATTAAAACGAGTTTATAACGAAGGAGTTATGATTTTTGCAAACTTAACGACGAAAACTACTTTTCAGAAAACTGCTTGCTGTTTGGCAGAATACGACGGGTATTTTGAAGTAGTAAACGTAACTTTAAGGAGCCGAGTTGTCTAAAATATACTAGTATACACAAAGACGAATCCGTGGACATAAAGAACAAGGAAAACGAGCTTGAAACGACAAAGTTATACCCATTCTAACATCGTCAAACTATATATATATATTTTTTTGGTCACAAATAAAAATAATAACGTACGTACTAAACGGTAAATTTTCTAGAAAACATTACTAAGGACGATTTCTTATCAAATGAATACGTATGACCCGAGAGAATACTTATACGACGTAACGACGTATTTCAAGGTTTTGATACAAGGATTATAACGTTAACTTTTTCGTACAAGTTATATACTCCTATATATGGAATATATTTTCCTAAGTATGGAAACTATTTTTCTATGACGATAACTAGTGTTTCTAAATTACGAGTGGTATGAGTATCATGTGCATGTGCATTCATTTCATTACGGCTTGATCTAAGTTAGATCATGGTTATTCATTTAGGTTGCGGCTAGTACTCGCGCCTCATTGTCCCGACTACTTTCACCTCATTGCACCATCTTTGTACCATTACTTCGAGGTGAGTTTTCATAGCCCCGTTTTAATTCTATATTTTGATTTCAAATCCCACGGGGGAGAATACATTGCATTACTTATTTTTGTGTACATGCCTAAGTATAAAATTCATACATTGCTTAAGTTACCTATTTACCACGTCTTGACAAGTCCCCTTTTATTATCATGGACCGTTAATTTCTAGTACTAAGCGAGAGTGAGTGGATAGATCTATCGAGGGTGACGCCTCCATTCGTGTTTGGGTTGCTCCAAATGGAACGAATGCATTTCATGTCTTTATTATTAGAGTGCCTGGTAAACGCTCATTGGGGCCAAGTATCGTCTAGCTTCGGGGTCATGAGCTTAAGAGCCAATGTATATACTTTCCGGACATCCTATTTCATGGCATTACTTATGGCATTTGTACACTAGATTTTACTTATAAACCTATGATTATTCACCAACTTTATGTTGACCGTTTTTCGCAATGTATTTCTCAGGTAACTAAGGCATTTCTCATGGCATTGCATGGAGTCACTTTGTGTATCAAGGCTGACGCGTCACTTTTGGATTTCATGCACTTTGAACTATCGTTTGATTGTACTAAACTTGTTTCTTTAAACCTTTTCTAACTTTTGGGACCTATGTTTTATAACTTTGATATTTTGAATGAATCAAACGATGTATTTTATAAACGACACTTTAGGTCGTTCAATATATCCTGGTTGTGTGCTATGATCCGTTACACCCTCAGGTATTCCATTCCGCTGCCATTCAGGTATTTCGGGGGTGTTACAGATTGGTACCAGAGCTAAGGTTATAGCGAACTAGGTTGCATCATTGACCCTAGACTATAACCACACTATCATAGCATATCATCATTTCATCATAAGTGCATATTTACTTATTTGTAGGCGATGCCATTATGCGAGTTATTTATTTTATTTCACCTTGATTATCACAGAGTCATGTCTTCGTATCCCGACACTGTTGTACTTTACACTATATCAGATTCTGATGATGAGGGTTCTGTGTCCTCTACTGCTGTTTCACCACTTGTTTCTCCTACACCTGAGTTGCCACTCTTGGCATCTGATGGTGACACCGAGCCTTTCGAGGAGGAGAAGACGGCTCCTACTCCCCATGTCCATCCTACTATACCTACTGACATACCATCATCACCTACTACTACTATCCATTCAGAGCCGAGACTTATGTTTCCTAGGGAGAAGACTGTTCAGGGCCCTAGGAAAAGAGTTCGTTATGCTACATGTACTTATAGGAGTCTCCCTAGTCCTACTATGCCTACACCACCACCACCAGCCTTACCCACTACTACCCCTATGCCTACCTCACTCTTGCCGCTTCGGAAGCGCGCAAGGCTTACCACTCCAGATTCACCCATTACCGAGACTGATGACTTTTCACCACCACCCGTGTACCACATAGGTGAGAGTTCTAGAGCGGCTGCAGCTAGGGATCCTACAGCCGTTACACTAGAGGATCAGTTTGATGCTCAGCAGGAGCAAGTTGACAGGTTGGGGCATAGAGTTGATGAGATTATCACCCCTCGACTTGAGATTGTTGAGGAGCAGGTTGAGGATTTGATTCAGGGCAGGGTTGGTATTGATGTGTCTTACCATAGACTCGAGGCACGACAGTTGAGGCATCAGGAGGAGATTGAGCTACTTAGGGATGAGTTACCTGAGATTCGAGATAGAGCTCAGGCGACACAGGAGACCCAGTGGGAGCAGGTAGACCAGTTGACATTGCTTCGAGAGAGGGTAGTTGTTTTGGAGCGTAGGGATGCTTCTTCTCAGTTACGACTTGAGCATCTTGAGGAGATCGTGGTTATGATGGATCGTGAGATTCGTCGCTTGAGGGGAGAGCCTGGACCATCTAGAGCACCGAGAGGAGCCTAGGCGTAGACTGGTATTATATTAGCTTGTATTATTTCCTAGTCCCGGGATGTGGGACATAGTTCAAGAACTTGTAGTCTTTTGATTGTTGTACAAACAAATATTATCAAGTGCGACTCTACTATGTGGAAATGTTGTGCTATATATTATATCGGCCTACATCGACCGAAATTTTCATGTATTATATTCATGTGTTGTGATTATATTTATGATGTTTCGTGGTTGCTCTTTATTATTATCGCATTTATACATGTTGTGGTTGTATCGACACAGGTTGGGGTTATATATACGTGACGTGGTTGTTGTGGTTGTATATATACACTTATCGTGGTGAGGTCTAGACAGATTGTGGTTGTACTCGTACATATCGTGGTTGTATTTATACTTGGTTATGGTTGTATAATTATATACGTGTTGTGGGTGTATATCTTTGGTACGATGACTATTTCTATTATGATTTTTCTCATGGTTATTTCCATTGTGATTTATCAGAAGTATGGCACCAAGGAAGAGTAAGACTGCACCAGAAACACCCGCCATGACTCAAGCCGCTATCCGCAAGTTGGTCAGGGATAGTATTGCAGAAGCTCTAGTGATTGAGAGAGCTGAGGTTGCTGCAAGGGCTGCTGAGACTGCTTCTAATACAGGGACGGTTGAACCACCCACTAATAAGAGGGAATGTACATGGAAAGATTTCAAGATTAGCGATCCTATCAAATTTAAGGGCACTGAAGGAGCGGTTGCTTTAATCCGCTGGTTCGAAAAGACTGAGAACGTATTTCTCATGTGCGGATGCCCGGATGTCAGCAAGGTGAAGTTTGCTACAGGTATGCTTCTTGATGAAGCTATGTCTTGGTGGAATTCGTATGCTCAGCCGATTGGTATGGAAAATGCTTACAAGCTTACTTGGGAGGAATTCAAGAAACTAATGACAAAGAAGTTTTGCCCTCGTACCGAGGTGCAAAAGATGGAAACGGAATTTTATGAGCTTGTGACTAAGGGTGATGACATTGAGACTTATTTCAGGAGATTTCAGGAGTTGGCTGCACTATGTCCAACTATGGTTCCCGATGATGAGAAAAAGATGGAAAACTTTGTTGGTGGATTTCCTGAAAGTGTTCGAGGAGATGTGATTTCTTTTGATCCACAATCAATGGAAGAAGCTATTCGTATAACTCAGAAACTCATGGTTCAAGTGGTCAAAGGGAAAGCTGCTGTCAACAGCAATAACCGTTCAAACAACACCAACTACACCAACACTCGGAACAACAACAACTATAACAACAATCGGAACCGCAATTATCCCAATAACCGGAACAACAATTCAAACTACAACAACAACAACAACAAGAGGAGGTTTGACTACAACCAAGGTGGATATGCTGTTCAGCCGCCACCTAAGAGACAGGAAGTAGCAAAGGTTTATGCTGCAGGACCAAATGACAGAAAAGGTTACACTGGTAACCTACCTAAGTGCGAAAGGTGTCAGAAGCATCATAACCCAGGTCGTTGTCCAGATATTTGTGGCAATTGCAAGAAGGTTGGTCACCACATCAAAGATTGTAGACTTCCAATCGTGGGTGACAATCAGAAACCACCGGTAACGTGTTTTGGATGTGGAGAACTTGGACACTTTAAGAATGAGTGCCCAAAGAAGAAGAATCAAGGAACTGGAAATCAAAATGGAATGGCTCGAGGAAGAGCTTATGTCATGGGAGGAGACGATGTCAAAGAAGACCCGAATGTTGTTGCGGGTACGTTCCTCGTTAATAATCGTTATGCATCCATTTTATTTGATTCAGGAGCGGATAGAAGTTTTGTTTCTATTGCATTTGCACCTTTGCTTAACATAGAACCGACCCCATTAGACATTTCTTATATCGTCGAATTAGCCGATGGGTCTTTAGTTAACACCAACACCATTGTTCGTGGTTGCACCATAAATTTTCTAAACCATCCATTCAATATAGACCTTATGCCCGTAGAACTTGGAAGTTTCGACGTTGTGATCGGTATGGATTGGTTATCTCGGCATCGAGCGAGAATTATTTGTGATGAGAAAGTTGTTCACCTTCCTTTTAACGGTGAAACTTTGGTTGTTCGCGGAGAGCGAAGTGGAACTAGACTCAGTATTATATCGTGCATTAAAACCGAGAAGTACATAAAGAAGGGTTGTTATGCATTCTTGGCTCACATCACGGAGAAGAAGTCGGATGAGAAACGACTTGAAGATGTGCCAATTGTTAAGGAATTTCAGGAAGTTTTTCCGGAAGAATTGCCAGGACTTCCGCCTACACGACAAGTTGAGTTTCAAATCGAATTAGTGCCAGGAGCTGCACCGATTGCACGAGCACCGTATAGACTTGCACCTTCGGAAATGCAAGAATTGTCGAATCAACTGCAAGAACTTTTGGACAAAGGATTCATTAGACCGAGTTCCTCGCCTTGGGGAGCGCCGGTTTTGTTTGTGAAGAAGAAGGACGGAACTTTCAGAATGTGCATCGACTATCGTGAACTGAACAAGTTAACGGTTAAGAACCGTTATCCACTCCCCAGAATTGACGACTTGTTCGACCAGTTACAAGGTTCTAGTTTTTATTCCAAGATTGATTTAAGATCCGGTTACCATCAACTTAAAGTTCGGGAAGAGGATATCCCGAAGACGGCGTTTAGAACACGCTATGGTCATTATGAATTTCAAGTGATGCCTTTTGGATTAACTAACGCACCTGCGGTATTTATGGATCTCATGAATAGGGTGTGCAAACCGTATCTTGATAAGTTCGTGATCGTATTCATTGACGATATCTTGATTTATTCCAAGAGTAAGGAAGATCACGAAGAACACCTCAGAACAATCCTGGAACTACTCAAGAAGGAGCAATTGTATGCCAAATTTTCTAAGTGTGATTTTTGGATACGTAGAGTTCAATTTCTTGGCCATGTTATTGATAGCCAAGGTTTACAAGTCGACCCGGCAAAGATCGAGGCAGTTAAGGATTGGGCTACGCCCAAGTCTCCTACGGAAATTCGTCAATTCCTAGGACTTGCCGGATATTACAGAAGGTTTATTGAAGGGTTTTCTAAGATAGCGAAGTCGTTGACGAAACTGACACAAAAGAATGAGAAGTACGAGTGGGGAGAAAAACAAGAGTCCGCATTTCAATTATTGAAACAAAAGCTTTGTAGCGCACCGATTTTGTCACTACCGGAAGGTATTGAGAACTTTGTGGTATATTGCGATGCTTCGCATAAAGGACTTGGAGTTGTGCTAATGCAAAACGAGAAGGTGATAGCTTATGCATCTAGACAGCTTAAGATACACGAGAAGAATTACACTACTCACGACTTGGAATTGGGTGCAGTAGTTTTTGCACTCAAGATTTGGAGACACTACCTTTATGGTACTAAGTGTGTAATTTTTACCGACCACAAGAGCTTACAACATATACTCGATCAGAAGGAACTTAATATGAGACAACGTCGTTGGCTAGAGTTGTTGAGTGATTACGATTGTGAAATTCGATATCACCCAGGGAAAGCGAATGTTGTAGCAGATGCACTTAGCCGAAAAGAACGACTCAAACCTTTGAGAGTCAAGTCATTGGGAATGACTATCATTTCGCCATTACCATCGAAGATCTTAGAAGCTCAGATTGAGGCTCTCAAAGAAGAAAATCGACCACATGAGAAACTTTATGGTATGCCAGAAAGCGAAAATGGCTTTGTAAAGAGATCGGATGGAGTGTTATGCTTCAAGGACCGAAGTTGGATACCACTCTATGGTGGAGTGCGAGAATTGATTATGCATGAATCACACAAGTCGAAGTACTCTATTCATCCAGGTTCGGATAAGATGTATCAGGATCTCAAAAAGCTTTACTGGTGGCCGAACATGAAAGCAGAGATTTCTACGTACGTCAGTAAATGTCTTACTTGTGCTAAAGTGAAAGCCGAACACCAGAAACCGTCAGGACTACTTCAACAACCAGAAATTCCACAATGGAAGTGGGAACGTATTGCTATGGATTTTGTCACTAAACTTCCAAAGACGTCAGGAGGTTTCGATGCTATTTGGGTAATCATTGATCGACTTACCAAATCAGCTCATTTCATACCTATTAGAGAGACTTATTCAATGGAACAACTTGCTAGACTTTATGTCAAGGAAATAGTCTCAAGACACGGTGCACCAGTTTCCATCATTTCCGACAGAGATAGTCGTTTTACTTCAAACTTTTGGCGGTCATTACAAGATTCTTTTGGATCTCAATTAGACATGAGCACTGCTTACCATCCTCAGACCGATGGTCAGAGTGAGAGAACTATACAAACACTTGAGGACATGCTTAGAGCATGTGTGATTGACTTTGGAAATGGTTGGGCTAACCATTTGCCATTAATCGAGTTTTCTTACAACAACAGTTACCATTCGAGCATTAAGATTGCACCATTCGAGGCACTTTATGGTCGCAAGTGTCGATCTCCAGTTTGTTGGGCCGAAGTCGGTGAAGTACAATGTACTGGCCCGGAGATGGTACAAGAAACGACAGAAAAGATAATTCAAATTCGAGAGAGACTCGAAACTGCTAGAAGTCGACAGAAAAGCTACGCAGATGTTCGACGCAAACCATTGGAATTTCAGGTCGGAGACAAAGTTATGTTGAAAGTCTCGCCTTGGAAAGGCGTGATACGATTTGGAAAACGCGGGAAATTGAACCCGAGATACATTGGACCATTCAAGATCCTGGAAAGGATTGGTCCGGTTGCTTACAAACTTGAACTTCCGTCAGAACTTAGCAACGTACATAACACGTTTCATGTTTCGAACCTCAAGAAATGTCTTTCGGATGAGTCTGCCATTATACCATTAGAAGAAATACAACTCGATGACAAGCTTAACTTTGTGGAAGAACCCGTTGAAATAATGGATCGCGAGATCAAACAGTTGAAACAAAGTCGAATTCCGATCGTGAAGGTTCGCTGGAATTCTCGAAGAGGACCCGAGTTTACTTGGGAACGAGAAGACCAAATGCGACGCAAGTATCCACAACTTTTCACTGAGCCTATTACCGAGACCAACACTAACTGAATTCAGGGACTGAATTCCTTTTTGGATGGGCGACTGTCACAACCCACAATTTCAGGTCATTTTTCCAAACTTCGACATTTTACTATTCACAAGTTACTATTCATCGATCACTATTCATCGTTTTACTATTCATCGTTTTTGAGGTCAATTTGACATTCCGAGACATATTCAGAAAATTTACTATTCACTTGACACTATTCATTCCCGAGAGGAAACCACTATTCACGTGCATTATTCATGTCATCGTAAATTTAGTTTACGTGTGTTCAAATTCGCGTAACCGTATTGGTTCAGGAGCGAATTCATGCATTATTATCAGGGACACTTCATACGGACTAGAAATAGTCTGCATATCATCATTAGGGCACTTGCATGCTATTCCACTCGTAGGATAACTAAATTTATACTTTTGGTATAATTAACGATTTACGTACGTTTATTTCAAATAAACACTAATACGCGAACGATAAGTGTCTAACATGTCCGACACTCCCGACTATGATCCTAATACCTTTTTATACTCATTTCTATAATATAAAAACTATAATATTAATTTACCCGGTATTTTGGAAATTAACTATTACGTATCGTACGTTTAACTTAATAACGCCAGGTTTTCACCAAAATTAAACGATAATCACCCAAACTCTCCGTACTTGTACCCGACATATTTTTACAACTTTTATAACTTTATTATGACCCGAATAACTTCAACAAAATTTATTTCTAACAAACCCGGTACTCGATTAAACCTTAAACCTAAACCTAACCTAACTACACTTTATTACTAACACTAATTTTTACTAACTAACTACCCAACATCTTCCCCTTTTCCCTCCCCAAAACCGGCCAACCCCCCCCCTAAAGGTCTTCCAACTTTAATAACCTCACCAAACTTATTAATTGTCCACCTAACAATTGTCTCAAGTATATATTAAACTTTTTTTTACTCTTTCATCACAAAATCACTTTTTACTTACACTTAGCAACTTTTCTCTTCATTTTCTTTGAGCTTGGTTCGATTTGGGATAAACAAGGAGCAAGGAGGAAAAATTTTACAAGATCATATCATAAACTAGTTAGTATAATCATCCTTGTTAGAGTTTTGAAATAAAAACTCAAGGATTAGTAAGCTTTTTATCATCTAAACTCTCTAAACCATCAAGTAAGTTTACAAACTCATTTTTATGATTTTTACAAGTTATTATTATGTCTATATATTTTTCTTACAAGATCTTACACATGCATCAACTTGTACCACTTCATTTTTGTATATATTAACTTTCAAGCCCTAGAAATGGAAACATATGAAACTCTTGTTAGACCTAGTGGTTTGATGATATTTTAGGACCCATGACACCCTAAGAAGGTGTATGGTAGGTTTAGACTAGCTTTGTGGTGTTTGAAAGTGGATTGATGGAGGATGGAACTAGTTTAGAGACTTGAAAATGGTTTTTGAAACTTTTGAAATACCTACTGTCCCTATTTTAATTTCGTGGGAAAATCAGTAGATGGTGACTAAGTTTTGACCAAAGATTTAGAAAATACATTCAAAAACGAAACTTTAGGCGAAAGAATCAATTAAAACGAGTTTATAACGAAGGAGTTATGATTTTTGCAAACTTAACGACGAAAACTACTTTTCAGAAAACTGCTTGCTGTTTGGCAGAATACGACGGGTATTTTGAAGTAGTAAACGTAACTTTAAGGAGCCGAGTTGTCTAAAATATACTAGTATACACAAAGACGAATCCGTGGACATAAAGAACAAGGAAAACGAGCTTGAAACGACAAAGTTATACCCATTCTAACATCGTCAAACTATATATATATATTTTTTTGGTCACAAATAAAAATAATAACGTACGTACTAAACGGTAAATTTTCTAGAAAACATTACTAAGGACGATTTCTTATCAAATGAATACGTATGACCCGAGAGAATACTTATACGACGTAACGACGTATTTCAAGGTTTTGATACAAGGATTATAACGTTAACTTTTTCGTACAAGTTATATACTCCTATATATGGAATATATTTTCCTAAGTATGGAAACTATTTTTCTATGACGATAACTAGTGTTTCTAAATTACGAGTGGTATGAGTATCATGTGCATGTGCATTCATTTCATTACGGCTTGATCTAAGTTAGATCATGGTTATTCATTTAGGTTGCGGCTAGTACTCGCGCCTCATTGTCCCGACTACTTTCACCTCATTGCACCATCTTTGTACCATTACTTCGAGGTGAGTTTTCATAGCCCCGTTTTAATTCTATATTTTGATTTCAAATCCCACGGGGGAGAATACATTGCATTACTTATTTTTGTGTACATGCCTAAGTATAAAATTCATACATTGCTTAAGTTACCTATTTACCACGTCTTGACAAGTCCCCTTTTATTATCATGGACCGTTAATTTCTAGTACTAAGCGAGAGTGAGTGGATAGATCTATCGAGGGTGACGCCTCCATTCGTGTTTGGGTTGCTCCAAATGGAACGAATGCATTTCATGTCTTTATTATTAGAGTGCCTGGTAAACGCTCATTGGGGCCAAGTATCGTCTAGCTTCGGGGTCATGAGCTTAAGAGCCAATGTATATACTTTCCGGACATCCTATTTCATGGCATTACTTATGGCATTTGTACACTAGATTTTACTTATAAACCTATGATTATTCACCAACTTTATGTTGACCGTTTTTCGCAATGTATTTCTCAGGTAACTAAGGCATTTCTCATGGCATTGCATGGAGTCACTTTGTGTATCAAGGCTGACGCGTCACTTTTGGATTTCATGCACTTTGAACTATCGTTTGATTGTACTAAACTTGTTTCTTTAAACCTTTTCTAACTTTTGGGACCTATGTTTTATAACTTTGATATTTTGAATGAATCAAACGATGTATTTTATAAACGACACTTTAGGTCGTTCAATATATCCTGGTTGTGTGCTATGATCCGTTACACCCTCAGGTATTCCATTCCGCTGCCATTCAGGTATTTCGGGGGTGTTACAAAAGACACGTATCCCTCTTTAAAGACACGTGCCTCTGTTTTTACTTACAAAATGACGTCACTTTTATGAAAAGTTATTTTAAAACTTAAAACGACATCGTTGAAACCCAACCAACCAAAAAAAATAATAAAATAAAAAAAAAAAAAAAAAAAAAAAAAAATCTTTCCTGAAACGGTGTCGTTTTAGAGCCCTGCTAAATTGTGAAAATTGAAATGGATATTGTAATTAAAATTAAGGAAAAGAAAACAAAACAATACTGGAGTATAAGAATAGTACAAAGATAATTTAAAAAATAAATAAATAAATAACAATATTTACGCGTGTAGGTAACAACATTAACGCGTTTTTACTTTACAAACATCCCAAAACTAGCCCATGTTTTTTTTTTCTTTTTTTTTTTTCTCTCTCGAAAATATCATACCCTAACCGGTTTGACAATATACACCGACTTGCTTCCTGATATCTCTATATATTCACTAAATAATTAATCGATGAAATCACAACAAAAAACATCCCTAACAAAAAAATGATATTCGACTTGTGAAAATAGTTATTTGTGTTGCCGTTCAAAATAAAAATAGCGATTTGCAATAATGGCCGTGAAGAGAAAATATATCGAGGAGGAGGCACTAATTCTTGAAGATTTCATACCATGCAAAAAACAATTACGCGTTGCTGTAAAGACAAGACAATAATTATCGATGATGATGCTAAGAGCCAATGCAGCTCTGTTGGATCCAATGATCCCGTCTACAACGTTATATATCTGGATGATGTTGACGAGGAGGACGAGGTTGAGTCTACTTCTAACGGCTATAATGATGTTAGATGTGATGAGTTATCCAAAGCCATAATATAACACAGTTACCTAAGATCGTTGAAAAAAAGAGATTCGCTGAAGAAACTGAGAAACAAATATGACGAATCGTTCGTCACCCACAGTAGCTTGTAGGGTTTATGTGCTTCATATGACCAAGTTTTGTTTATGGTTATATTAATGTGTTTCATATATAATGACATCATTTATGTTTCTGATTAATCTTCTTATTTTGTTATGCGTTTGTTTCCTATATATTACATTCATCTTCTAACCTAAGTCATGGATTTTGTATAATTCTTGCGCAAATAACCAGTTGCATTCTCTTCGTTTATTGTACAGATTAACAATCACATGGATTGCTTTATTTATCTGCATTCTCACTTTCAACCTTATTAATGCATGTGCGCTTCTTGTCAACGGTCACTGTTTGATTGACACTTGTCGCCGTGCATTTTCGATTTTTGTACCATTTATTTGACTACTAAATTTTAAAACATATATACAAGAACTGGAACTTTTTGCTCCTGTACGTTGGATTATGCAACATTGAGTTATTTTCACAGGTTTTGGGTTTGGTCTTATTTGAGGAGCTCAAGTCACTTGAAGTCTTGAATGGTTCACTTGAATGCTAGTTACAGGAGCTTGATAATTAGCTGTGTTTAATTTTGGCTAATAGGAGCAGCTCACTTTCACATGCAAACCCCTAGTGTTCTCCAAAAGTTCCAAATCGGCTGGAACCCTGACCCCGTTGTGCCCTTTTGGGTGCCACCTTTCACATGTAAACCTATGTTAGACCAACTCTTCCCTACTTCAACCTGCAACAAACACACTTTAGCAACTCGGATCAAACATCCATCACATATATTTCAATAACATGAATGCAAATAGCTAGAAGAAATAAACAAAACAAATTAAACATGACATAATTTTGCTCGAAGTGTTTTTCAACACATAATACTCTACTTCTGTTTATCAAGTTAATATATTAATTGCAACAATATATCTTCTACAACCATATAATTTAACACACAAAAATGAAAAGTAATAGCAAAACTATACTCTATTTGACAAAGGGCCAAGTCAACCTGGTCCAAGCCGTTGACCGGACCCCTTTTGCCAGGTCTACATGAAAGTCATTAAAAGTTGCTTCTACTAAACTTATCAGCAACATGCATTCGAGATTTTAGACTCATAACGAGGCCCAAACTTATTGATTTGAACCATCAGTAGTCCTGACTCGCCCTGAGCAAGTGCATGTTCTTCTCTGTTCAAATGCATACCGACTTCTGCTTTTTCGTTTCACCATGCGGAAAATTGTGCCGCTTCAGGGGACTAGAATGTTCCACCTTCATATGAGGTCACCATTGAAACTAAAAGATACTATACCATGTCTACCCACTAAAAGAAAGAATGACATTGTGAAATAAAGGAAAATGAATATGAGGTACAACATATGTCACATGAAGTCAGAGTCAGAGTTGTGCTTGATATTGCTACCCTGAGGTACATTGTATAAGATGAGGCCCAAAACAAGGATCACACTCCCAAATAGGAAGTAAGAGCTCAAAGTTACGCCTTCTGGGAGGAACGGCAACGGAAGGGATAGAATGTAAATAGTAGTAGGAACTGAAAACAAAATAAGTAATTCCGTCAGTATATAGGTTACAGGCATATATCCATTTTCAGATCGACAACAATCTTGCACACAATATCAATGCAGAGTATACAAGAAACTGAACATGGTTTAATGACTTGCTAGGTACGGAGTAAGATACTAGAAAGAGTTAAAAGACTGATATTTATGACTTTTGATTGCAAACAATTCATGGTCACAGCAAGAATGCAAACACGCAGACAGAAACACGTTTCTCGTGTATGAAAGAGAGAGAAAGAGAACCTGATAGCACAACTGCCAGCGAAGAAACTACAGCAGAAGATATTTTGACTAGATTGAGAATCGATATGTTGAAGGCGATATTGTTGACTATGTAAAGTAATGGTAAGAGTGGTGATCCATCACAACCTACAGCAGTAATAAGCTGATAAGAACATCTATATCAAAGCAAAAAATCATACGTTGATGGCATAATGATCTAGCCATATATTCCATCATTGATGGCATAATGACCATACGGATTTTACACATCTGCATTTGCTTATTAGAGATTGGTCAGCACTTATTACGTCCAAAAATTCAGGATAGTACCTGAACTGGCCCCGACATTGAAAAAGCAACCCGCACCACTCTTTATGTAAGAAGGAAGCTCGTGAAATGGTATGCCTTTCAGATTTGATAATACAGGAAGAAAGAGAAGCACGAAAAGAGCCTACAAGTTATGATATAGGTTTGTCAGCAAAAAATGAATCCATTTGTTCCCTATCAATGCACAACTGATGAATGATCCACTGTAACTGTAACTAAAATCGGGTTACCAAAGTCTTTCATAGGCTTCTTTTTGTAAAACACTAAAACTGGTCATGCTTTCTAGAAAAGACACTACACTTGACTGGCAAAAATGAATGATTTTGGACAAAGCTCTAATGATTGTTCTCTTTTTCCATTATATAATTTTAACAAATCACAATATGTCCACAACAGTTCATTTGCCAGAACCCTAGAGTGGTTTTTGGCTTCTCCACCAAGAACTATTGTCAGTTTGTATCTGAAAGTGAAAAAGCTGATCAATTTGTTATTGTGATTGCCTAATCCGTCCAAAATTGTTTTGACCAAACCATTTTAACCATTATTTAATTCATCCGTCTTGCCAACTATGCTAATGTGATTGCCTTATAAGGTATTTAAGAAGTACCTGGAACGCAGAACCGAATGAATTGACAACAAATATGTCAAGCAACTTCCCCTGTACAAGTCAGATTAAAACACAAATTGACAGTGAGATGCATAATAAGCTCAAACCCCATTTCCAAAAGGTTGTACAAAGGTACATGAGAAGGAGGACATACCTTAAGATGGGCGACGGCATCAATAAAGACAGATTCCTATTCAATTAAACAGCAATCTAAAGTTAACTTCTGTTTTCATATAATTTGCTTGCAAGATGAACATTGTTCCCAGTATTACCTTGATAATAGTTGCACCAGCCTGGAATGCACTTGATACTACCATCATTATTGGCCACAGCAACCCAACTCCTGATAGCATTTGACCACTTTCTGATCCACTTTTGTAAAATACACAAAGTGCAAAGTAGTTTAGATGTCAAATAATAGGCACAAACATGTAAGCACCAGATAATGTCCAAAGCTCAAGATATATAAAGGGCATGGAGTGATGATATCTAAATTTTGAGTCAAAGATGTTCACACTTCACACTGCTTGAAAATAGGTTTGAGAACATCATAACTAGCCGAAATACGCTACCAAATGAACATTCGGTTCATTCAACTACTTAGACTAGAGATTGATATTTAATATAATACGGAGTAGTAGATCTCGATTTGGGTTTTTTTTTTTTTTTTTTTTTTTTTTTTTTTTTTTTTTTTTTTTTTAATCTCAAACAGGTTAAATGGTCTGGGAAGGTCAAATTGGATAAAGGTTGTACGCCTACTTAACCGTTCTACTCAGAGATTCCAAATTATTATTGTAACAATGTTGTTTTTTTTATGATAACTGATACTTCTTTGCACCCGGACCCATGTTAAAGATGACTCGTTCTGACCCTTTTACCTATTAGTAATATATCCATCTCTACTTTCGGTAATAACTTCTAACTTCTGAAGAGAAATATAGCATCGTAAAATTGTTGTATAAAAAGAGAGATATGTCACCTTGCAATAGCTGTAACCACTCCAGCAGCCACAAACAGACATCCTGCAATTTTATTCCAGGAGTATCTCCTTCCTAAAAGTAGAGCAGAAAAACCTAGCTGCCACAGCAAAAATGTCTGCAACAAAAACAACAGGTTTACAGGAAGCAACATACCAGATACAATCAGCAGGTCCTATTTATGGAAAAAAAAAAGCTAACTTAAAGTATTGTACCATATACTATTACAACCTTGGTAGATATTTACAAATAAAAAAATGCTTCAAACATCAAAAGAAAAATCAGAAGCAGCAGAAGTATTTGATAGACTGTAGAATTAGCAAAACTGGCAGATCGGGTGAAGGACTATAACAGGTCACTATCGCGGAATTGGAAATAGGTCAGGTTGGACTGACCCCAAACAGTGTCCACATTTATTAGTTTTTCATGAATATCTAGTGTGTCAAATATCATGGATAAATGTAACCTTTTTCAATAATAATCAAACTCTTTGATTAAAATGACTTACGAGCTTTTGTACACTGAGAATGCACTTTAGATGCTTCGTCCTTTTTAAGCAATTTTTACTACACTTGTTTGACCCGTTAGAGATAAAACATAACCCGAATTAGCCAATTCATAACTAAATGGGTTGAAATTGCAACATCTAGATCGGGTGCTCTATGCACCAACCTGCCCACTCAGCCCATTTAATGCGAAGATATGAACATCAACTGTAGTTGTTAAGTCTTGGAAAATTTCTTCAAAAACTTACAGTACCTGATTCAATATTGGTATAGCTGGTCCAGGGAGCATCGCTGTAAAAGATGCATAATATACAGTTAGGCAAAAAGATTGGTTCACACTGATTTGCTTTCCACATTATCATTTTTGCGAATTAAAACAATTTAAGTTGCATTTGCTTTCTCAGGCAGCATTCAGTAGCATACCGTCGAGCAAGGTTATAAATAGCGCGAGGCGTGGCGTGGCGGCATGACCAAGCCTCACGCCTTAGCGGCCAAGGCGAAGCTTTTGCGTTTATAACGTGTGGCATAAGGCGGCACAAAATATGAAAATATTTATATATCTATATCATATTTCATATATATCGAGTTTACAAAAAGATGTGGCATAAGGCGTAGCATGGCGGCATAACCAAGCCTCACGCCTTTGCGGGCCTTTTAGAACCATGCCTTCGAGTGACCATCTTAACAGGAATCAAGTCAACCATGCACACACGAAGGCATCTCGACTTTTCACCAAAGGAGTGTTTGGATGTGGTTTTTGAATGTAAAGGAGTGTTCGGATGTGCTTTTTGAATGTATTTACGTGATAAATACGCAATGCTAACAAAATAATGTCCTATAATGGACTGTAGAAAATAGTGTCTGCATCTATTTCTGCCATTTAAGGTTGCAATAATCGAATAATCAGATGTTTTTAAGTCTGGGAAATTCTAATTATCTAGGAAATCAATAAATCAAATAGCGAACAGATACACTTTATGAGAAAAGAGGGAGATGTTTTATGCAAATAGGACTAGAAGTCTCTACAGATAGGTTAAAAGAAGGGGTACATAGTAACTTTGTATTATCCTCAGCCAATTATTTTACTAAGTATTTGACCCTTAAATAATACGATAATCAGAAGCAGAATCTGTTTTCCCAACATTATAATTTGTTCATTGCTATTTCAAGTTGCTACTCATATAATTAGTTTAAAAATTCAACTCCAAACATGCCCTAGATACGATAGCAAAAAGACAATAGAATAACTGATATTTTCCCTATTATATTGACTCACAGAAATGTATAGATTGCAAAATACCTGCAGAGTACATCCCAGTAACAACTCCGAGGGCCTCTAGCATACCAATCACCGCAAAGCGCCACTTTGGAATGGTCAACATCTCATCAGTTACAATTCCAGCACGATGCCTCATATAGAGTATAGAAAAATATATAGCCACATACCTGTTTTGAACAAGATAGCATTTAGAAGGAAAATTTATCAACTCGCTTCTCTAAGAAAGGAAACAATCTAAAACTACATCTTATGCCTAAATAGAGAAAGCATGAAGGAATCTCTTTGGTACTATAACCGATATTTGTATATTGTGAAAATGTACTCGCATACTTTTGGTTTACAGAAAAGGATATCAGAAATGATAGGATGTAAGCAAAATAGCAGATGGCACACACTACTTCCTAACGACTAACGTGCATGGCTCACACAATCATATAACTTAAAAAATTCTTCCAAAGTGCATTTTCTCTCTAGACAAACGCTTATGGTCACTTTTTCTAAAGGTTTCCCAAAAACTGTATTATGATTACCTGCGTTTTGCAAACCCAGTAATTGCGTTATTAACACAGCCATCTACTATTTTGTAAAAGGACAGTTTTGAAACCTTTTAAAACAATAGGCAGAACCAAACACCGAAATTGTTTTATCTGTTATATCAAAACGCAATAAGCTAAACTGCAATACTACTCCATGTGTCCCATATTAAATGTCAACTTTTAAAGTTTTACAAAAGTGCAATTATTACACTCTTCAACATTAAAACGGTCATCTATTCCTTTTAGATTTTTTATTTTTTTTATTGGTTGTAATATGGAACTAGACAGTTATTTTGCGATAAACCATAATAGAAAGGTAGACAATTAGTATATAACTTGTTGGTTGCCTTATTTATATAAAATAAAATTAAAAAAAAAAAAAAAAGAAAAAAAAAAAGAAAGACCTTACATTTTACACACAGTATGTTTGGCGTAATGGGTTGAGGCTTATATTATAAGCCGAAAGCTGAAGCTTATATTTTTATAAAGCTGTTTGCCGAATTAGTTGAAACTGGAGCTTATTAATATAAAATCGCATAAAAATACGTCAATTAAAATATATTTCCACACCTTTTGTGTGATTATCCATTATATTTTGAAGGGCATTTAAGTAATTTAACTAGCTATAAGCCTTCATAAGCCCCTTTCAATGTGCTTATGGCTTATAGAAGCCTCCATAAGGACAAACAAAAAAAATTTATTTTATAAATGTGCACCTTGCTAATTATTTATGTTCTTCCCAAAAAAAAAAAGAAAAGAAAAAAAAAAAAAAAAAAAAAAAAAAAAAAAGTATCCGGTTTCTATGAGGATTATGACTATTTTTCTTATTTTCTCATTCTAAACAAAACCTGCATTAATTGTCCATTTTTATTTTTAATTTGTATAATAGCTGTTAGGGTAAAATGACTTTTTATCAATCAGAACATCGTATCATAATTTGTCCATTTTTCAGTATAATATATACTAATTTATAATAACATGAGAATTTTATAAAAGTAAAAAATAATAGTACCCAAAAGTGTTGACTTGAGCTAAAAAAAAGGGATACTCCTTCATAGGCACCAAAGCCAACTTATACATAACCCTATTCCCAACCGCCAACACCAAAGTCACGGCAGACCAAAACACAATAGTCCCCTTCGAAACCGAATTCGAAATAGGTGCTTTCGAACCCGAACCCGAACCCGAACTCGAACTCGAACTCGAACTCGAATGAATCAAAAACCTCCGCTGACGATCAACCTTCCTATAACTAATACCCGCATTGTTGTTAACTAAATAACATGACCTCATGAAACGTGTAGGTAGCAGCAATGTTGAATTAGTAACATTTTGGAGATTAATAAGTTTTCTTGATGCGTTTTTGTTGTTGCTAAGTGTGAGGTTAGGGTTTGTGATTGAAAATGCATATGACGCCATTGTCATTGTGTGTGTGAATGAGATTGAGGAGTTAGGTAGGTAGTTATTTTGCGGAGATTTTGAAATGAATGAAACGTGTTGTGTTATTGAGTAGTGTGATGGACATGTGGAACCAAACATGCATTTATTTGCTTCAAAATATCTTGGGAGTACACATCTGTGCTTGCTTGACTTTCTCATCTTTATCTTTCTTTTTCAGAGTGGTCTCATTAACTGCGATGTCTATTTACTCGATAATTATGTATTTCGTCCGTCTCAAATTTATTTTTCACTATTAACTATTTTAGTTTTTCTTCTTTAATTTTGACTTTAAATATTTTTGTGAATATTATATAATATTTGATGTAAAATATATAAATAGAATGAGTTTTAAGTGTACTTTTCAATGATATAATTTTTTATCATGTATTATATAATAAAAAATATATATTTATGGTCAAAGTTGAACCAGCTTAACTTTAAAAATTCAAACTGAACAATAATTTTGGAACGGATGGAGTATTAATTAATTAAAGGTAAAACTGCATTTTGTGCAAAAAAAATAAGAAGAAAAAAGTTGTGATGATGATGTCTTTTTAAATTGTCTGTTTTTTTGTCTATGAACAATTATTTTAAAACGAAAGGTGTAAATAATTTTTTTTAAGAGAGTTTTGTAAAAAAAAATATCTCAACTTAAATGATCGCGTGCTTTCTTATTTCGGATTCAATCAAAATAATTACTTAGGCTCCGTTCATGGAATCTTCAAGATTCTGATAGAATTGAAATTTGATTTCATTTCATAACGTGTTTGGTTAGCAGTCTAAAAATTTAGTATCTAAATTTCATTCCTTAATGTGTTTGGTTGACAAATATAATGAAATGAAAATCATTCAAAATTTCATATGTGTGGAATTCAACATTACATAACAAAATGAGATGATTATTTACAATTCCATGAAATTTATTATGTTTATTATAAAAAAACAATTATTATTATTATTATTATTATTATTATTATTATTATTATAAGTAGTATTATTGTTATTATTATTATTATTATTATTATTATTATTATTATTATTATTATTATTATTATTTTACATAAAGTTGGATAGGAATCTAGAAACAAGATTTTTTTTAAATACAAAAGCTTATTCTATGAAAGATAAAATACCATTCTGAGCATTATTTGAGTGGCTAATGGCAATAGACTTAATACGTGAAATTGTGTCTATAGTCTCTGTATCGAATTCCCCTAATGTTGAAAAAACAAATGGCATGAACTTGTATCCATTGTCCTCACATCTGGACGTATATTTCCTCTTTTTCTTCTCCACAGCATTGTGTAAGGCTATCCCATGAGCCCATGAAGTTGCCCCAGCACCAGCAAATGGGGAGATTCCAGTCACATCCAAATATGCATCTTTACTTTGGAGCCAATTGAATAATAACAAGTTTGTAGGTCGTAACTCATTCCCATCCTCCGAAAGAAACCCCATGGGAGCCTCCTTACGTACCATAGTCCCAACCTTAGAACATATATCAATAAGAATATCACACACCAGATTATGCCTGAACTTCACACCCACTTCACTAGAGCAATGGACTGCATGATCTCCTCATTTATCCATACGATGCACATTATCACTCGGGCAAAAGCTACGTTCAGAGAACATAGGTACAGTAAGCCTATAACACAACACATATCGGAATTGGCGATGGTTCATCCTCTGTCCCAAACCGTCAATTGGGATGGTGAAAAGAAAATCTTGTGCATATAGGGCGTGTATACAACTGAGAATAGTCATCTGTCTTGGACTTAGCGAGTACTTAGAAACAAAGTCTTTCTCAATGACACTAAAGTAACATTTTGCCAATGTTTTCATCATTTGGGGGGCAGAAGCACCATTGGTGACAGAGAGAGCGTCTATGTTGCAAGTAATGTTAAAAGTATCAAAAGCATGCTGAAAAGAAGAACCATAAGAGACAATACTAGTATTGGTCAGTATCTTGTCTTGTAAAATGCTCGTTTGCAAACGAGAAGCGAGAAAAGCATACTAGATAATATCTCACACCGAAAGGATACCAAGACCACCCAACTTGATTGGGAGAGTGGCTAGTCGCCACTGCCAATCACCAAACCTCGGCCCTGAAGCAGTAACAACCTTCTCCAATGAGGCACATAACGTCTGATCAAACTGAACCTGGGCCTCTAGTAAATACAAAGGGGAACATGTCCTCAAAGCATAAGATAATTTTGCAACCCCAGCACAAGTACGGAGAAGGAGGAGCTCACATTGGAGATCATTGAGTTTATGGATTGCCTCTATTAAAGAGATGGTTTTAAAAACCTTTTCAAAGCCAAATCCCTACAAAAACTTTCATCCAAACTAAGTAAACCACCAAGAAGTTTGACACCATTGAGCGGGCGAGAGATATTTATAGGAAAAACACACTCCGCCCTACTTCTAGGATCCTCCACAAGCCAGAAAAATTCAGTTTTATCAACATTAAAAAAAAACATGAGCCGGACCATCCTTCATAATGAATAACGAGTTGGGCAGCGGCCCGCCGCGTTGCGGCGGGGCGTTGTTTCACGTCGTTGATAATTGGGCAGTGCAAATCGATATTATTAACAGACTACCAAATTTATTTAAATAAACTCATTAAAGAAACATGTAACTTACACATAATTCAGAACATATTATATGTGGTTTTCATTAGCTGAGGTCTCAAAATCGAGGCTTGTAGCAGCTTCATTTACCATTCTATGAACACGATTGATGTTATTTTTTATACTTTGGTTAAAGAAAGTTGGTCTACTCCAATTCCCTTTTCTTCACTTTCAAACAACGTAAGTTCTGACCCATGAGATGGTTGCAGTAAACCACAAAATAAGATGAAAGAGGGTTATTTTCTGATGTTTAAGATCAAATCATTCTTTTAGTGTGAGAAGCCATAAGAAAATGTAAGAAAGAGATGAGTTTTCTTGTGTAGTGGTTTCAATAAAAATTTTGAAAATTCTCCTTGCATAAATAAGACACGTGTTTAGCTGACGTACCATGCTTGACAAAATGTGTAATTGTAAAAGGTAGCGAGAGTCGTATTCGGATTCTGCTTGAGCGGCCTTCTCTGAGTTACAGCAAACCTTATCAAAAAAGCTTATGGTGTAGCTGTTGGGTACCAAGCCAGATGCTCAGTGACATCTTCAAGAAGAGCTGGAATTGGCTCTTGTGACCTACCGACGTATCAATATCAGTCATACATATATGCAATTTTCTTGTAATAAATGGCAAAAAAATAGTGATAATAATAATGTTATAGATGGTAAAATTATGGCAACATGTGTGACCAATTTTCGGTCTGCTTGGTCCATTTACATTCTAGGGAATATATATATATATATATATATATATATATATATATATATATATATATATATATATATATATATATATATATATATATATATATATATGTTACCCGTGTGACCCGTTGGAAAAAGACACCAAGTGAACCCACCCATCTACTCATAAATGGGTCAAAATTGGCAATTGTAATGAGAATAATCAATAGGTCTGGTAATAATAGAAAAAACGTACATGTTTGAGTGTAGCAAATGGTAGCAATGCTTTTAGTTGTTGTCCACAGAACTACAACGTCATGTTTTTCTTTAGTTCTATCCAAATAGATAAATACTTCGCATGTCTTTTACTTGTGTGTATAAGCAACTTGAATACCCATTATAGTAGTCATCATCATTTACATTGAGCTTGATAGATGTGGAAAGAAAGCCATGATATGCCCTCAGTAACTCACCTGTGGTTGCATGAGATATATGATTACAATATTATCATAAATAAAATATAAACCAAAGGATTTTTTGTTTTAAAACTTACATAAGTCTAATATTTGCTCTTGTCAAATTTTCCCACATCAGGCTTGAATGAAACCATACTCCAGTTCCCACTACTCTTGCACTTTGTAATAGTTGGCTCAAATTTCTACCTTGTGTTGTTTGTCAACACCTAAACAACAATCGGATGTACGAATCAATCTCAATAATACACAATTTAAAAATAGTAATAAAAATGGTAGAAACACGAAATTACATAGTACACGTGCAGTAGACTTTGGATTAAAAAAGAACTACCTCATTGAATCAATGTTTTTTCCAGCCTTTAAAGACTATGAATGATGACAGTGGTTAATACTTAAAGCTAGTTAACAGTGTTCTTTACATATGACCATAAACCGACTACGGATTAACTAGGCGATCGGTAACTAACCTGGCAATCTGCCTATAAGAGCACCGGTACCGAATCCAGCAATTGCAGAGTCAAAAAGATCATCAGGCTCCGAATATCTGCTTAATCTCACAATCTCTCGAGCACCTGTTATCAAAAGAAATTCATAAAAAAAACCAATATTTCCTCGTCCATTGAGTCAGTCAAGTCATTATTTCTAATTTTCTAGTTGAATCATATACAAAGTACTCAAAATCACATTTCATAGCAAAACAGACAAAAAAACGATACAAAATGAAAGGCAGAGATAATAGTTAACCACAATAGCAACCATTCACAATTGTGAGGTTAGTAGCGTAAGTTGCAGACGTATTCGCAAGACTGTCAACTTTTAGATGTTTCAACGATGTTCAAAGATGTTCAAAGTCCTCCTCCCACAATTCCTAGTTGATAAACAAACAAATATTCCGAAATTAGTTAAAATCTTCTCTAAATATTGTTTGGACACTTTACTCACAAACTGAATACGAATTTCTTACAGAAAATAATCATATACATTTTACATATGTCTTGGTCTATTGCTAAGGGGGTGTTTGTTTGAGCTTACATATGGACTGATGAGCTTATGTGAGTTCGGCTTATATTTCATAAGCACAAATTTTCTGGCCTGGGTTTGTTTGTTTAAGCTTATTTATGGGCTTATATATTTTCTCCTTATGTTTATAAGCAACATTTTTTTTTGCTCATATTGGAACTTACGGGCTTATACAGGGTGTTTGTTTTAGCTTATTTCATTTCGGCGTATGTTTGATAAGGCCAACTTCTCTAGCTTATTTTGAGATTTGTGGGCTTATATAAGCTTATTATATCATAATAAAGTTATATAAGGTATAAGTCTCAAAATAAGGCGAAAACTTCTGGCTTATGGAATATAAGCCAAAATCGAATAAGCGTAAGCTCATAAGCCCTACAAATAAGCTTTAACAAACACCCATCATAACAAACTTACCACAAATCACAATCACGGACCAACGCTTCTTTTTTAGGCCTGATCAATCAATCCATTTACAGCCTACAAAGCAAAAACAAACTGATTTAACTAAATGCCATAAAAGAAATTATGTACGGGATGACATAAGAGCAAGTTGCTTGATCAACAGACTTTGTACTCCACATGTGAAGTTGTTATCTTCCCTTTCTAAAAGCTTTTCTATAGTATCTAAAGGAAGCCCAATCATTTGTATCCCAACAATATTAACAGAGCTTCCAAGTTCATTATATATAAGTGAAACCTACGGATTCGTTTAACCAAAAACACATATTATTAGTAAGAAAATATAATTCAGTTTGATTTGTTGAAGATAAAACAGTAAATCAGTACATGAACCAAATTAAACACAGGAACACACGAATAAGCCATAAGCAAAATCAAATAAGCTCATAAGGTGCCAAGATATGTTCATCCAAAGACCCCCTAACAAAACAACCAAATGCCCCAAATCAACAAAAGTATCCAAAGAAATAAGCAAAATCAAATAAGTTGATAAGCTGGGAAAATAAATTCATCCGCACACCCACGAATAAAAGAACAAAACTACCCTAAGCCATAACGGGAGGATTGTGATGCATGATTTGGATCCAAAGGGGTACTTTTCTCTTTCTTGACAAACGGTAATGTAATTTATTTGAGGTAATATAAATTTGATAACGTAAGAATGGTATTCACTTTAGGAAGATGCAAACTATGCATAAAAAAATACTGCAATATGAAACGAAGCCACGCCAAAGCTGATAAAAGGTTAATGAAAATCTAAAATACCGACATACCGACAAAGCTTATCAGCTGATAACCTTTTATATTCACTTATAAATTTAATGAAAATCCTATGTGAATATAAACTTAATGAAAATCTAAATATAAATCTACCTTAACACTGATATCCTATCTAAATATGGATAAAATATGTCGATAACAAAACATTTACCTTTGTGAACGATTTATAAAATCTGGCTGCATAATCTGTTGGGAAACTATCTCCATATCTACACATTCGTGAGCCAGTTCAAATTCAATTATAAAGTAATTGTGGGCTATTTCTGACATATATGTATGCTGTTGTGCATCGTAGCTATCAAATATAAAAACTTACATAAGTAAAAAGAAATAACATGCCTAAACAATAAATCTAAGTTACAGTGATACTGTAATACAGTAGCTATTAACAAAATGATGTTGTATATAACTAAGCGTTGTTATTTCAAGCCCAAATATGTTACAGTAGGGGTAGGGGAGTACAATTTCACTTATAATATTCTTTCCTATTACTGTAACATATTGTTAAAAGTTGAATGTCAATGATAAGTGTTTAAGCTCAAATATTTTTTTTTTGTCAAATTAAATAAGCCAACCCGATTAAACCGAATCACCCGACCCGATTTCAACCCGAACCCGACAACCGATTCCTTATCGGGTCGGGTTGCAGATTAGTTTTTTCTAACCAAAACCCGACGCAACCCGATCCGATAAGACCCGATAACACCCCTAGCTGATTCACACCAAACTAATCAGACCATTTTAAGCCGACAAAAATTACCCGCCTTCAACCCGTTACCCAAATGAGTTGGCCTGCCATTTTGCCACCTCTAAATGAAACTGTTATTTAAGTGGGAGTTTCACCTTCATGACATCTTTAAGCAAATAAAAGCACTGAAGTGACAACATGTACCTGAATATGTCTCTGCAGAAACTTTGCGTACTCAACAGCTTCTTCTAGCATGTCCGCTATGTTGGTTTGCTGCATCATGAAAGCATTGTACATTAGACCGCCTTCTAAATAAGATGCACTAAAGATGAACATAAAAAGGTTTGTTTTCAAAAAAGTGATCATGTAGATGTATCATATTAAGATATAAACTATTTGAAGCCAAAGCAGCAAGACCTTAATTGATATGGTCTATGGACTATACACTTAACCAAAAAATGGGAGGCAACCAAACACCAAGAAGCAAATCCAAAGACCCCCTATATTTTTATACATCCAACAGCAATTAAAGTTGAGATTGTGGATATAAATAAGGCATAAGTTTATCAATCTTCAAATAAGGCCAGATAATAAGTAAATCCAAACACCCCCTATATTTTTATAGATCTACCAGCAACTAAACAGAAATACTGTTCCATAATGCCAAACACCACTGAAGGTCATATTATTAGCATAAACTGAGAACTGACCAATATTGGCACCAAAATCTTAATTCACCATTTTTAACAACAATTTGCAACAACAAAATTTTAACACAACATAAATATAAGAATAAGCAATAAAAACATTAAAAAAATGAGAATCACAAATATTTCATAGTATGATAACAAAACCCATTCCTCAAATCATGCGAAAAAAAACCCAGAACCAAAACCCACAAATCAAAATCCTTTACTTACCAGAATCAACTCAATAGAGATAGCACCCAACACCATCTCACCACCACAATCTCAAACCATAAGCGATGGTCACTGCTGCCGCCAAACTTGTGAGGCGTGGAATGTTATGGAAGGGTCTGGAGTGTTTATCCCATATAAAAAAAAACGACATATCAGGCAAGAGGCCGGAAAACGGATCGGAAGGCGTTGGATCAGTGGTAGGCCAGTTAGCCCAAAAAAATGGCGGGAGCCCAGCATGATACACGACGTCGTATTAAATGCTCTTTAATACATATAGTAATTATTATTTATTTAAAATTAATTTAAATTAATTTTAATATAGTTTATATAATATTATTAAAAAAATTATTATTATTATCTTTATAAATAGTATATTTTAGTACATAAAATTTAGTTTATTTTTTTAAATTAGAGTAAAATTTTAAATAATTAAAAACAATAGGCGCTTTTTTTTTTTTTCTTTTTTTTTTTTTTTTTTTTTTTTCATTTTATTTTCTTCAAACCGGCGTTAGTTTTTACAAATTCTAATTCCTTCAAATTATAAAACCCACATATACTAATTTCATAGACATATTCCAATTCCATAAAAACATTATAGTAACCAATTCTAGTAACCAAACGGACCCTTAATTTCAACTTCCAACTAACTAAAACCCTTAATTTCAACTTCCAACTAACTAAAATCTAATATTTTATTGACATAACCAACTGATGCTACTTTCTCTTAAAAGTGCACGCATTTAAAAATTCACATTTCATTTAACATTAATGGCTACACTTTGGACCCTGACCGAGTCCTAAAAATTCACATTTCATTTATCATAATTTGCAAGTGAAAACAAAGTTGTCCACAACAAATTTTATAATATGAATGCATAAAACATCGCAGTGACTGTACCATTGATAAAGAGACCTAAAAATAATACATAAGACCTTTACAAATATCGCCCCATAGAAGAGACCAATAAAGGGATTTATTACTTCCGTTATAAGGTTTGCTCGACTGTACACTCCAGTATCCATCAAGAAACTTTCATTAGTTAGGGGGGCCTTCTAGACGTATGTAATCATACATAATACCTTGAAAGGGGCTTTGGTTCCTTGGCTGTTTCAAGTAAATAGTGTTTTCCCCTTCAACGAGTAAAGAACCTGAAATGTCTATGTGGTAAAGCCAATATAGCCCATGAATCCCGTGTCTTGCAATTGAGTTGTCCCTTCCTATCAATCCTGTTGTAAATAGTGGTCGAGCCTTGTTTGGGTCATTAACACGTACCTAGAAACAAGACAATATAACTTATAAGATAAAATTTTGCTTTCCAAAAACTTTTTGTGTTGTCCTGCGGAGTTACTTGACAAGTAGTCAATTGCTATGAATTCACAAAATTAAGATTCATATATCCCTTTTCACCATCATGTTAAAGGTGTTTTTTTGTAAAACATCCTAAATCAGTTTATTAGAAGATTGTATCATTATTCAAAATAATTCGACACTAATGAGTTTAGCAAAGAGTTAAAGATTATGGACACGAGGTGTTCAGGTTAACCTAACCCAACGCACTATCCAACCAGTAAGAAAGATCACCGTCTCTGACCCAGACCCAAAACCGCCTAACCTGCTACCTCTACTAACTTGCCAACTACATTGTAAGGTTCTAATCCTTTGTGCAAGGAAAAACTGTACTTCTTGCTGAGATTCATACCTGTACTTCTGCAAGAGTTGCACCAGCCAGTGCCATGCGTAACTTGTAAATGGCAGCATGGTGAACAGTTTCGAGTCTGAACTTTATTTGCCATGTGGTTCCTTCATACGAGTTGTCTTCTTTTCTCCTGCAATGCAATAAGTTGAGTTACCGAATGATATGATCCGTTTGTCACAATATAATGCAACATTTTTTTCCCGTATATAGTAATTCAATACAATGTTTTACGAATTAAATGTTGACATGCCCTACAACTTAACAATCACATGAATTTTGTGAAACAAATTCAATGTTATCAGACTTTTGTGATGATTACTAACAAGCTTATAGGCAATTCCAGAATTGGAACTTTGACGAAAAGGAACATTAGGATATATTCAAATTTTATAGACATTAGGGTGGGCCACAACAGGTCAGATGTGTATTTTACATGGATTGGATTAACCGAAAACCATATAATCCTGTTCTTTCAAAAGATAAGCATGTATCATAAAATTTTAAATTTTTGAATGACCTGGTTTATATATGCACTATGAGATGCTTTCAGCCAGTTTGACCTATTGGACTCGTTTATTATGCTAACTTTTGTAGTTTCACCCCTTGACTCATTGTACATAAAACAATGCAGTTGGACTTGTACCTTGGAACTTGAGCATAGAACCAATCTTTGCGATAATCGCTCTCTCCAACTGTGAATACCAAGTCGCAATGAGGGTACAACTCTCCATATCTTTCCCATAAACCGTACTGCCTAAAATTGCTGTTGGAAAAGGCATAGACCAATAATATCAGAGATCGATTCTTAAAGAGAGAGAATGTTTGTGCTACTTGTCCCCTTTTGTACTTCATTTAAGAGGCTGAATCTAACCAAAAACCTTGTTTTGGAGAACCAAATGGTTAACCGCATGGAATTTGGCAAAAAGTGTTTCTAGTCAACCCTACCCGATTTTGCCAGCTCTACTTAATCATTTCAGTTAAGGCTTGAGGAATATTCAGCTGCATGATATTTCTTACTCAAGTTACAATAAATATATAAGACTCGTATAAATAAAGCCAAACCTCTTGGGATTATTGACGAAAAGTTGGTTCACATATTTAGGGTCAGGTTCTGGGACATGAAACTCGGCAGCAGACCGGTCTGGGATCCCTATTTCCCACAATGTTGGACCATCTCTTGGAGGCTCATATATAAGATTACCCACGTCAATATCACAGCCTATAAAAATGAAACAAATAGCACTCAAAAAAGGGTTTTTGAAAGCGGTGAGAATATTTGGAAATTTTCTGTTTCGGATTCAACCTGGGCTTATGGTAATCGGAAGATGATATCGGTAGTCTCCAAGAAATCCAGGGACCCACGCATACAAATTATATTCACCAGCTCTTACATTATTAATAGAGAATTCTCCACTGCAATCTGCTTCAGTCCAGAACTGATAGTCCTGTTTAACAGTGTTCATAACTCATTTAATCATTTTGGTTTTTTAAAATGTATGGTATGTAAGTGATGGATAATATGATGATACTTGGTAACGAATTAAATAAACTTTAGTTATATAAGAGAGCATGTGCATTTGTTTCTATTTGAAGTTGTAATAATCACATAATCAGATGTTTATGTATTAGACAAAAATCAGATAATTTGTAGTAGTGAACAAAAGGTAAAAGGAAGAGCCATATGATCCCACATTATATTACAATTAGAAGCAGAATTTGGTTATCAAAAACTAAAAACTGGTTATTGTGACTTAAAGTAGCAATAACCAAAGCCAGTTCCAAAACGCAAGTCCCAACACCCCCATCGAAATCATAAGCTGATCCCAAAAAAACCTTGGAATAAATTCAATAAACAACACAAGGTATTTTTGCAATGGACCCATATACTTATGAATGGGTTGGTTTGGGTTATTTTATATATCTCACGGTCCAAAAAAGCAAAACCAACTAATCAAGTGGAAAAAGGAACAGTTCAAATGGGTCAAAAAAGTAAAATGGATCGAAAGTTACCAACGGTGTATTTTTATTGCCCGTAACAGTCTAAATCATTTTAAGCAAAAATCAAAAAGTACAGTTTTATAACCAAATTTGGCACCAGGAGAGCTGCTTTTGCTAAAACCAGAGCAGTTTCTTGAAAACTCGATTCAGATATGTTTTATAACCAAATTTGGCACACTATTTATGTATACAATTAAAAGTAATTAAAAATGAACAAATAGTGTTTTGAGTCAACAAAAAATAATGTGTTTCACCTAAAACGGTTTTTGCATGTTACTCAAACACATGACCAGTTAATTTTTCCATTCTATCTACATGTGCTTGTGTGAGTAAAGTAGGATCGGTAAACACGCATCACCTTGCATTCTCTTTGCCATGATCCAACATCTCCTGGTGGAGCTAACCCAACATATGCACCATTCGCTGTGATGTCATCATTGTCAATGTATCTGAAACAAAGACAAAATTAATGTTAAAGTTTCTTATATCTGGGAGCTAATAGTAAAAGCTAAAGAAATTAGGTCATCAATCTGAAACTCGAGTTACCTGTCCCGAACAAGTAATCTGCCTCTAACATTCCCTCTGTGACATGACTTTGGGAAATCCTCAGATGCTGGAAAATCATAAGGCCAGCTATTTGCCTCAACCATCATCTGGAATGATTCAAAGTGATTTTTGTGTTAATACTGGCGTCCAGATAAAATTATATACAGATGATGAACATCACAAAATATTCGTAGGATTATATCAGGCTCCTCACTTAACCTGCCTTTTTGCATCATCCCATAGTGTATGAGGATGTTGCCCACACATTGTCGAATTCAGATAAATAAAAACCGGCCCAAAGACCTTTTTCCAGGGTTCGCCCTGTCCAAACTTTGGGACTAAATCATCCCCAGCATAATGAGCACCAACAAATACCTGGTCAATGTATAACTTATTTTAATTGAAAACAAAAGCCACTATATAAATGCTCCATTACTACTAGTATGTGAACATTGACAACATGGTAGAAGTTACTTACAGCTAAGCAGGTGGGGCCGACATGGGAACAGAGGTTCTGCTTGAGAGGCCCACCTGTCCGAAACTCATTGCTGGGTGTAATTTGCCAAAAACCAATCGGAGGGTCATCTGATATCCACCCATGTACCATGAGATCTTTGTTCTCGCAGGTATACTGATACTTGTCATCCACCTACATGTACCAAACATAGTGTGAACAAATCAACAAATAAGGAGAAAACTAATACTTTTCTGAATAAATTCTGGGAATACAAGATGAGTATTTATATACAAGAAACCTAATCTAGTCCTAATATACGCATGATTCCCAAAATAAAGGATTCTATGCCAAACAGATCTTATCAAATCACTGCTAAATTGCTAATATAAAAAGATACAGACAGTACTAATTGAAATCAATACATATTAAATCAGTATATTCTCTTATCCTAAATTATGGCATTTTGTTATATCACCAAAGGTCTATAGGCACATGGAAAATTCAAGCATCAGCAATATGTGTCTTAAGCAGCTTATGTTACTATACTATGTTATTACTAGTTTATGTGTTCTCCTGTAGCTATTAGTAGTTATGTGTCCTAAGCAGTTATGTCCAAGTAGCAGTTTATTTTAGCAGTTGTAATAGCAGTTGTGTAATAAGTTTATATAGTGAATAAATCAGAAAAGGAATAGACAAGTTGTCTTTCCAGAAAATCTGTGTTTGTGTGTTTCAGAGATTGGGGAGTTCTCTCTAATGAGCTCTCAAAATTCATGAGTAAATCGAATAAAAAAGGCAGAACATCCAACAAACATTCTAACCTATCATTTGATTTCCATCCACAAAGACCCCTAACCAGATCCAATATTCAGGACCATAACATATTTCCAACACATGGGACCAATAAGGAAACCTCCTAATATCGTTGTTTAAAAAATAAAAAATAAAAAGCAACTTACTACTGAAATGAAAAAGCTTTTGTAACTAACAAATCATCTTCAGAGACCAAGAACAAGAAATCACCCCGTTTATTCTGTAACAGTCATATGTGACACACTAATCATCACAAATACTTTATTTTTTGGAGAAAATGTGCTTTGTGTCAATGTCAACTGGCCTAAGACTTGTTGGGGACTATCTGTTTTGACCTGTTACCCCACTGGTCAGTTTTCTTGCTTAGTTCAGATAAGGAAACACAGAACTTACATATAAAATAAATAAAAAGAGAAGAAAAGTGAAACACAAAAGAAACGGTACAAACTATCAAATTAAATGGAAGAATTAATTAGCTTACTTCTCCTCTGAACTCAGGCACAACTGGGTTAACTAATGACACTGCTTCCTGAAAGGCAAGGGGTTGGGCTCTTCCTGCTAACCGGTCATCAGGCAAAGGCATATATCTTCTTCTATCATCAGCCACTGCCATGTAGTGAAACCTATCCAAACGTATGATTCGTTGAGCTCATATCAAACACCATTGTCTCATTTTCTAATACGTAACTGATAAAACTTAGTTTACTTGTCTTTTCGGAGTTTGAATGCAATTCGTGTTTCGCCAAGACTGAAAGCTTGCCATTCTTCAGAACTCAAGTGCTCATAAATGGCATACGAGTAGAAACCAGAGGAACCGCGAAGCATGACAAACCTAAAAGAACCAAAGGAAAAATTACACCACAAAATTTGTACAAACTGTTACTATCCTCGAATATGGCATCAAAGAGAAAAATAATTACCTCTTGTCTATGTTGATAGGAGCAACTTTTCCCCTAAGGGATGGATCCCATGGTCTAGAGAAAGATACCTCTACTTGTTCTTCTGTTTCCACTATAACCTTAAAGCATGTTGCATTGATCCTGCAAGGATATAACATCACAGGCTATAATCCTCAAAATAGAGATGGAAATTTCAACCCATTTACTTATGAATGGGTCGATATGGGTTATGTATTATTTCTAAAAGGTCAAACAGGTGGAAAAAAAAAAAAAAAAAAAAAAAAAACTAGTTAAGAAGAAAACTAGTCAGATGATCAAAGGGATCAAAAGTTACCCAAAGTGTCTTTTTCATACATAGTTTAAAAAATGTTAAATCCTTAGACAAAAAAGTGGTTCAGGTAAACATGACCCATTGATATAAGTCACAAACTACCTGAGTTGACCTGTTACCTAACCCGTCCATTTTGTGCCCTCTTCTGAAAATCTAGCTTCTACATGGGACAGTCACTTATTTCCTTTACAAAATATTTATATAATGAGTTTGAAAACATACACTTCAAATACTCCTTTTCTTCCTGAGTCGTCTAGAGCACTCCACACCACATCCCAGTACCTGCATTATTGATTATGTTCTCCCATATTAAATTTGACCTATTGATAGCTTGAAGCTATTATAAATGGGTTAAAAGTGCAACTTACCCTCTATTGCCTTCATGATTAAGCACCTCGAGAACATTATCAAGGCTATTGTATCGCACCCCAGTGACAAGGCCGCCTGGTTTTGATAATGTCACTTGCAGTATACCATTATCGATCACCACCTGAATACAGATGATAGTAAATAGAAAATTTCAGTTCACATGTCTAATTTGTATTAATCTTGGAGGGAACCAATTAAGAGGGAAATAGCAATATAGACCAGCTATGTTGATCTTATCATGTGAAAGACCCCAACGTGGTTAGATAACTCATAATATAAGCAAAAATACCACAAGCAAAAAGAGAAGGCAACAAACAGGGAAGTTACATGGTGATCTTGAATCCACAATCGGACACCGGTAGATGACATTGGTCCAAGTCCTTCCTGATGATCCCCTGGATGAACAACAGTCATTTTTATCAAACGGCACTTTTTTTATTTTAAACATAAAAGAAAGAATATTCTGGTCTGGACCCGGTTTTCATTCGGTTTTGGACCTAACCCAATTCCTTTTTCAAGTCATTAACCATAAAATCCAACAGTACACAACCAGTTACACTCCGGTCCTATTTTGTGTGTTGATTTTCACCGGTTTAGCTAGAGTTTTTACATATTCCTCATCAAAAATCAAAATGTTAATTATGATAGTAATATGTTTATAGTATGTTTCTTGATCTAAAGACCATAATGGTGTCAACACTAGCCACTTCAGCAGTTGGTTACCAATACGAAATAAAAAAGTATCCTTGTATAGAGTTTCTTTTGTTACTAAAGACCATTATAGCTCTAGCATAAAGTTTCTTTTGTTACTTCATACAAAATGTTTATTAGTATTACATAATGAAAGCGATACAAGGGTTAACGTGTACATCTACACAAATACGAAAGAAATCTGAATAAACTTATAAACAGCGTCAATTTGCCCTCATAAGGGATCCATTCATAATATTATTGGAACAAACTTATAAACGCCCGTCATTTCTCCATGTCATCATATTCCATGAAGAGAAGAAGTGAGGAGTTCAATGCAACTATGGACTTTTATCAATCATGTTAATCCAGACACTACGTTTCACCAACGTTCTTTTTCTAATAGTAACAATCAACATAACATTAGCAGAAAGAAAAAGGGCTAATGATTTGGAAATGCATCTAACTTGTCAATTTTTGTTGTTCCGTGTAGTCATCTTTTTCTTTTGCTATTAAAACAAAAAGCATTCAAATTTCGACCTTGACCATTTTACCTTCAAAATTTGAAAAAAGTAAGGGTAAAAATGTAAAATGTTCACAAAATAGAGACAAATGTGGATGTTTTAATAGCAAAAAAAAGAAGATGACTACATTGTTGACAAGTTAGATGATTTCCAAACAGGGACGGAACCGGGGGTGTCCCGGGACGGGACACCCATGAATTTTTATCTCGTAGTCAGTGGCGAAGCTTGGAATTTTTAAGTGGGGGGTCGGGATCTAAATTTTTTTTTTCCTAAGGCTATATTTCAGGTATACCGAAATTTTCGGGGGGTCGAAACCGAATATACCGAAATTTTGCTACACGAAAACTATATACCCCCTACATCGCAAAAAAAATTTCGGGGGGTCGGGCGCCCCCCCGCCCCTTAGAAGCTGCGCCACTGCTCGTAGTGTTAATTTTGTTATAAAACCTCTATTTTTCGATAAATGCACTCAGTCCCAAAAAGTTATGCATGTAGTCTTGTTTGATTTCTCATAAATGCACCCGGTGACTTCCGTCCCTGTTTCCAAATCATTAGCCCAAAGAAAAACTATTGTAGGTAAACGAATGAGGTTGTTTGCGCCTAACTGTGACACTTTTCCCCTAAAATTTAACCCCTAAATCCACATTTACGTTAAACAAAATCAATAAACTCATGATCCCCACATATAGAATAAAAAAGAAAGGTACAAGTGTTGTTTTACCTGTTCTTCTTCCACATGTGCAGATGGTTGTGAAAGCTGTTTTAATTTTACTACAAATTCCCATGAATCAAATAATATATATGTTTATGGTCACTGAGTATTAAGTTCCGATTTTATTGCCGACAAAAGTTACGGTTGAATTAATCGCTGTATGTGTTTTAAACAAGTGTACGTAATCCCCGGAGAATTTATACGGTTTCTTTTGTATTTGTTTGTCTTTACTAAACGGCAATTTTTTTTTTTTTTTTCTCTCTCTCTCTCTCTTCCCTCTCTCACTCTCTTGATTTGTAACTTTTGCAAAACTGTTACGATCCCACATCGTTTGGCCGGTGATTTATAATGTCTAGGTATCCCTTCCTCCTTTAAATTAGCTTTTTAGAATGAGTTCTACGCTTAGCTTATAGACAATTGATATTCAATAAAGCTTTCGGTTCGTCCCAACCTATTATACCCACTAACGGATCTTAAGTGATCTCTAGTGGAGTGTATCAATTGGTATACCTTTCGAGGTTCCAACACTCGGAGTGGTGGCTTGGACCAAAGAGGGTGCCAACCGTAACCAACATAGTCGTGACCAACGAGGACCTTGGTTCTTCAAGGGTGAGGTATTGTTATGATCCCACATCGGCTAAGTATAGGATTGGCTGGTGGTTTATAATGTTTAGGTGTCCCCTCCTCTTTTAAGCTACAGTGCCAGACCCGTCCAATGGACGAGATAGTTTCATGATAGAAGTGATTATTTAATGAATAACACGTGTTTCTTAATAGGTAAAGATATGTAAATGTGTCATAACACTTTATTATTAAAACTAACCAATTTGTCTAGTAATTAACATGAAATCAAACAAATTAAAAATATATAGAATAAAGATGGTATAAGTGTCATGGTTTTACATATAACATACCTATTAATTATATAAAAAGTTGTATATTTATATTCTTATTAATCGTAACACAACACGAACATAATGCATATAATTTTACATATATTAAAAATACAAATTAATGTGTATGTTTTATATGTTTATTTCAATTGTTATTATATTTTAAATATAAATAAAATGTAAAGTTTATAGTTAAAAGGGTGTGAAATAAAAGAGTTGTGATATTTTAGTAAAGTAAATGAAAGTTATTTTTTAAAATTATGTTCGCATTCAATGTATCTATTATTTTCACACTTTTTACCTTGTTATGTCACATCATCCATTCTTGTCATGTCACATATGATCATAAGCTGAGCCTCAAAATTTTGTTTGAGGGGGGCACACGTTAATAATTTTTAGAAACTACACTACAAATTGGTTCTTAGGGGGAGCAAATTACAAAAAACCCAAATATTTTAGACAATTTACGCCATAATTTTTTTCGCTACAAGGCACGTGCCCCTTGTGCCACCTCCTTGTCTCCGCGCCCCTGCATATGATATCATCAATTCAGTCATATTTACCAAAATCTTCCATGATATAAATTTAGATATGCAGTTAAATTATAGTCGACTATCTTTGATATTTAAAACTCTATTTCAATCACCTAAAAGACTATTTTACCCTTATCTTCAACAACAGTCATTAACAATTACTTACATATAAAGAACACATTCACTCAAAATCAAAAAAGCTTAACAAGTAAATTTCAAGAACACATTCACTCAAAATTAGAAACTTGAACGCACATCAAAAGATCATTCGTACACTTACTGATACAAGGCACTAAACTTGACATTTCTTTTATACCACCTCAAATAGGAGTAATGTTTTCAAATGAAAAAGGAGAAAGAAAAAAAGAACATTTTCGTCGTATGCATGTCATATTAATCTAAATAACACTTTTATAACCGTTCTGTCCATGAACTTGTACCGAAACATCACACTGAGTCTAGCAAATGTTTATTTATTTATTTAATCACGCAACCCAATTCCATGTTATGTGTTACTATATTTGTTAAGATTGTCTAATGTATAATAAAGGTTTATTTATTTATTTATTATTTTAATCACGCAAGGTCCCAATTCCATGTTATGTGTCTAATGTCTAATGTATAATAAAGGTTTATTTATTTATTTATTATTTGTTAAGATTGTCTAATGTATCCCGGAGTGTATAAATCACTTTGCATGTGAGATGATTGTAGTGCATAAATCACCTCGTGATTTTATTAAGACATCCTACACAAAAACTCATTTACACACACCAATATTTACACAAGATGAAACCCAAGTTTGTTCAACTCATAACGTAGGGGAGTAAACGAGTCGAGCTTTTAACGAGCTACTCGAGCTCGAGCTCGTTTAACTCGAATCGAGCTTGATAATTTTCGAGCTCGAGTCGAGCTCAAACAAAATTTAGAGCTCGAATAATTTCACGAGCCGAGCTTTTAAAACTTATATTTAGCTCGGCTCGTTCGAAAGCTCGTTTAGTTATTCGAGCCGAACGAGCCAAACGAGTTACTCGAGCTAAACGAGCCGAACGAGCTAATCGAGCTAAATATGTAGTTTCAAAATATTTTAATTTTAAATTTTTAATTACTATAAGTATTAGGTTAAACTTAAAACCAAAACTAGCAAGATGTTAATCTTCAATCACATAAAAGATCTACACTTTAGTTTATATGTAAATATACATACAAACTAGTAAGCTTAGGCTTTTATTTTTATAGACCCCACATTGCCTTCCTTTTGTTTCACTCTTTCAATGTGGGATGTGAAATGAAATCCTTTTTCTTTTCTTTTTTCATTCAAACTTACAAGTATTACTTGGATTCTTAATATGTATAAATAAGTTAAATGTGATAAGTAAATTGTTACTCATATATATTCATTGATCATATAATGGTTAATATTAGTTTTATGCTAGTTAAGAGTTTTATAAAGAAGTAACTAATATGTTTAAAAAACTCTTTATCAAATATATAAATGAATTAAATCCAATCATAAATAACACTAAATAAGAATTATGAATCATTAGATGATTTCAACGAATCTCGCTCGTATGGCTCACGTGATGTTGAGAGTTATATTGAGGTTTTTGTGATTATAAATACAACATATGTATGTATATTGTATATTAACGATCCCTTTCTATGATTTTCATGCTTACGCACATAAAAGACACATACGATGAAATTCAGATATGTGTTATCACATATGACACACATATATATGATACTCCAATATGTATAGACACATAGACACGTACGTATGAAAGCCAAATATGTATGGACACACACATATGAAATACATAAGTCCGACCAATATTTACATATAAAGACACATATTTGATATATATACATATGCATAAACTCATTGTGAGGTTGCTAAAAGCAGTTGATTCATGGTTCTTAAACGATATAACATAAACAATGTTATCCATGGTTCTTAGACTATAAAACATAAACAATGTTATCATCTTCGATCAATCTGATTATGAAACACGGAGATTGTTGTTGGTAATATTCTTGTAGAAACTCTTATTCTGATTTTAGTTATGAACTAACTAACTCTTACACTCGTAAACTCATGTCAACTAGTTGAGATATTTATGACGATGGTTTATTGATTATAATCCATTACATGTGAATACAAACATATTTATGTATACACATATAATGTCTCTCATATGAGCATTTATACATACAAACACGAACATACATTCTTACATATGATACACACATACATTTACAAGAGACAGATGAAGATACATAAATACACAATACACATACACATACACATAACTGACTTGGTTCACGACCCAAACAATTCTTAATTTACTTGAGCTCATTAAATAATTTATGATCTTGACTCTAGCTCAAATAACAAAAGTTCCTCGACCAATTTCATGAATCGAGCTTACAAAATTATATACTTGGCTATACTCACTCGAAAATCATGTTTATAAAAAGAGGTAAAACATATACTGGGGAATCATACATGATACAAGTATATCAATTATATGTTCTTTATGAACCTTAATTAATCATTTATTTAATTCTTTTAGCATCAATTTTTTTTTTCTTTTCTATTATTTGATCAAGCGTATTAACTTTGTTATTTAGTTTAATTAGTAGATTTGTTAGCACAAGTTAATGAAAAAAATATCATATTTTTAATTAAGAATTATAATTATAATAAAAAATGTAACAATATAAGATTTATGTTTTGAAAATTATGTGAAGTAGTTGTATATTGCCTAATCAAAGAAACAAGATGAAAAATATCACACATTGAAAATAATAAGAAAAGTGAAGAGAGATAGATATTATAAAACAAAGACCCATTTCATTTTTCATAAACAACTACATCTACTTACTTGAAATTATAAAAAATATAAGTATGATTGTTATACACTCTTTTGCTTCAAATGCAAACTAGTGTTTATTATAAGTTACATAAACTTTAGTTTAACATTAGAACAATTTTTATAATCGTAAACGAGCTTTCGAGCTCGAGCTTGAGTTAATAAACGAGCCTTTCAAGTTCGATCTTCTATACGAGCATATTAAGCTTGAAAGTTATTTTATTAAAGGATTACAAAAAAAGTTAAAAATTTTAAATGAGCTCGAGCTCGAACAACAGCAGAATATTCGAGCTCGAGCTCGAGCCAATTTATAAAAGTTTATTCGAGCTCGAGCCGAGCTCGAGCCGAGCAGTTAATAAACAAGCCTAGCTCATTTAGGCCAAAACTCGACTCGGCTCGGATCGTTTACATAACGTATGCACATAGTTTGATACAATAAAGCGAAATATATGTTTCAAACTGAATGTAATATATACGAGAATGTAGACTCACTGGATATATGATATTTATGTTCAACTTTACATCAAGTCTTTAGGGTAGGTCGTTTTTATTATAACATTATTTCTGTGAGTAGCTATGAGAACGGGATATACGTTTATATATACGAAAATGAAGAGAATAGTGACATTTGGCACCACAAGTTATACAACAAACACATGAGAACATATGTTTTGCTTGCGAGCCCATAACCAAAACGATTGAGTTCTTACTTCGGCTAAGCCTGGTCCGGCTTGGATTGAAACAGAAGCGAACTTAGAAGAACCGCGATCCCGGTTATTGCTATTGTAAACAGAAGTCTGCGTGTCGAAAAATCACGTGGTGGTGGCCGCCTTCTAGGAGCACGCTCTCGTTCAGCTTCCCTTGTTGTCCTTTACAGATATCATCAGTTTTAGTAAAGTTGAACATGGAAATAAATGGGAGCTACCGCCAATAGAAATGTTGAAAAATTTGTGTCTCATCTCATGATACAGTTATATCAGTATAAACTAAAGGTGACAAAATGTGCGGGCCACGTTAGGACCACCCAAATAGTAACTTAAGACGTGCACATGTGATGTGGGGGGCACTCAAAGTGCACGTCTCAAGAACATTTGGGTGCTTGTTATGTAAATTTGTGCAATCAACTGTTATGTTTTTTGTCAAACTAAGAAGAGATCACCATAGCCTATTTTCTTACAATGGAAAATTGCAATATCAGCTTTGGCGTCGTTTGATTATATGTTTGAGTGTTTGTCAAACATCTAAAACAACTTTCAATTCTTTGGACCCAGCTCAATATGCGTTTTAAACATGGAAACCGTTCAACAGAAATGAAATGCTATAGTGTTTTGGGATGCAGGGAGTATTAAAAATTGGATGCAAATGAAATGTTTTGAACCTGGAAGTTGCAGGTATAGTATCCGTGACACCATTGCACGAAACGTCATGGGCAACTTTTTCGCGGAGTCGTATATATCTGTTACAAAGATTACAGAGCTCTGTTCTATTTCCACAACTTTCCTGTCATTTTAATAAGTAGCAAATTTTAGATATTAAAGTAATTAAACACGAAAAACAGATTATTCGACCACTGTATAATTCTAAGTACAGTCTAATGTTGGAATGTGTCAGATTTTGGGGAAAAGGTGACTGAAACAAGATATATAAAATAAATCTTGTTATACAATAGCAAGCATAACAAGCATATTTTTGTTAAAGATCTATTAACCTGATGCACAGATAGGTCAACTGAAGGCAGCGGAAACTCGCAGTAATCACATGTTGCCATTCGTTGAGGGCATTTTTCACCTTTGTGCACAGCTAACTTTTCAGGTTCCATCATCTCATTGCACAGTGAGCAAGACACCTGTCACATTATCAGTTACGCTGCAGTCATGAACAGTAATAAGAACCTGATATTTTTTCTTGAGCTACATTGACGATAAATTGGTTACATATGAAGAGGTTGATTGTCTCCCCAAAACCAGGAAAGCTTATACCAAGCTAATCTACTGAAGTCATAGTACACATATTGGATATAATAAGACTAAACAAATAAATTTTCACATTCAAAAGTTCATTGAGAATTATCCGATAAAAATGGCAGGCTAAAATAAACCTCCTAAACTTCTTGCAGATATAACTCATGTATAATATAAGAAAACATTTACAGCACACATAAGTATTAACACACAATACCATCAAGGATGTGTCCCTTTAACCTACATGATGTCTGCCTTGTATCTGAATTTAAGGTACACAGCCCAGATTAATTAAAAAAAAAAAAAATAAGCTTTGCGATTCTTACTCTTCCAAGATGCTAGCAGGCCAAGGAGACAAAATGGGCATGTCCTTTTTGTGGTGAAGCACGCATTTTACCTAGCATAACATTACAAGGAATGCTCAACCACCACTCTGACCTTCAATCAGCATTGGCTGAAAACAACACTGAATGAGACAAAGAGACTGATGGCGGTAATACAAGATCCATTATCGCGTGAACAGAAACCAGATGAAACTACTGTTACAATAAACAGTGGGCATGTATGTGCTTAACATTAGATTTGATGATCCAAGAGATTGTGTTAGCTACATTGTTAAGAATCATGGTAGACGTATATCCAGGGGGCGGAGAGAAAAAATCGAAGCGGGGGGCAATTTTATCGAGTCAGGTTTTGGGTTATTCGAGCTCATATGTTGAAGATTCTTGGGTTAAATGTTTTTTTGTGGGACAAACCGATAACCAAACTAAACTTGACAAATTAAACAAGTCAGATCAAGAATCCAAGTTTCAACCTAAAAACACAAATGTGTACAGCTTTGGAATTCAGATATTTGCAACTATAATCAGTTCTTTAAAATCACTAGATTATGTGGGGAAAAGTTTGATCAGTACAAAACTGGTGATGTTCTTATTAGAATTGTAATATCAACTAGATAGAGTGTGCTGAAAACAAATAGAGTCTGGAAGTAAAAAAATGAAACTAATTATAAGAAAACAAAAATGAAATTGAAAAGAATATGTGAGATCAAAACAGAGTAAAATTAATAGGATGGAGCGGATTCAAACCCACACCTGTAGGATACCCACTAAGGCTCTTTAAGCAGTGGAGTAGGTGCCAGTTCTAACAGATTCTTAACTTTATTTTACTTATTCACGTTTTAAGGGGGCAATATCACGAAAGTTTCAATTCTTTTGGAAATAATACACTACGTATCGAGAGGTTTGAGGGGGCAGTTGCCCAGCCTGCCCCTCCGTAATTCCGCCCATGTGCATATCCTTAAGATTAATAAGATAAGATTTGATGATCCAAAATTCCAAGAATGGAAGTGTTAAGAGATACAAGATATGTGCATGTGTTCCATACTTCAGTGTTATTGTTTCACGTTCTTTTAAAATTAATTGCATTCACGAATGGCGAGTGTGAAGATGGCTAGAGTTAGGTTATATAAAAGTTTTTGATGTTCCTTTCTTGTGTTTTTCAGTTAAAAGATGGAACAAAAACACGTTAAGTTCCCTTAAAACTTCAAGCATTTATGCTTCAACTCAGCTTGTATTGGGTTCTTTTTTAAATGCCTAAATATGCCAAGTTCCTAAAATACATGATGACCAACAACAGTAAGTTGAAGTCCCACAGTGAGAGAGAATGAAGAGTGCTCAACAAATCTACACAAAATGTTGATAGATAGATGACCAATCCAAAGAGTTCCACCAACCAGTACTTAGCTTGTAACTTGTCTCTAAGTAATGCTTTAGCTAACTTAGGTGCTTGTAGCCTAGTATCTTATGTCATATTCTTTGTTTGCTAAACGACACACGGATAACCTAAACCAACACGTATGAGCATACAACTAATAGATATGTCTAAAGTACCGTAAAAGCAAAGTAAAAAACATTTTGGTTAAAGCAGATCATTTCGCGTTTCCCATAAACTATGGGATACTTGTCATGGATGAGGATAGTAATGTGCTACTCATATCATGAAGACCGTCTTTTACCCACCATGAGAGCACCAACGGATGTTAGTAATGCAAAACAATTACTCTTAGGCAAGGGAGTAAAAGTCAAAAGTGACCTTAAGCCTAGCGACTAAGTCAAGAAGCGACAAAAAGCGAGGGGTGAAACTTTTTGCATGTATTAGAAATGGTAGAGTAACATAGAAACAATGTTCAAAAATATTTATATTACCTAATAACGTCCATGGATACCCGCAAACAACCCTGAAGCGGTTACGTCAACCTCCTGAAAAGGGCGGGGTTTACCCGGTTTGAATATGTGTGGCGGTAGGTTCAAACTCCGTGGATTAGTCGGCCATAAGGTCGGAAACCATAGTTACCCAAAAAAAATAAGGGGCAATTTTGTGTTTCAAAATAAAAATTACAAGTTTGTTCGGATGAAACATTAGACCACATCAGGCCCCATAGTCATAGCATTGCGCCGACAAAGCGAGGGCTACTGCGAGAAAGGTAAGGGCTATGTCAATCTAGGCGAGGGCTCACGCAAGATGGCTTGCTAGGTCAATATAGGTGAGGACCCGAGTGAAGTGACCTTAGCATGATAAGATGGGACGAGGGACTAATCCACCCGGACGAGGAGTATGTAGCTGATATTGAGATCCAATCCATATTCATTTACTCATGATGATTTTCTTTACTACAGAAATGGTATGAACTTGTCTCTTAACGATCATTTGTAGAAACACGGGAAGAATCCTTTAGAAACATAGGTTTGTAAAAACTTGTAGAATGAACAAGTAATAACTAATAAGACTATAAGCTAACTAACGAGGCCTCGCAAAATATAAGGTAAATGAAGATACCAAGAGTAGTAACATGGAAGATTCATGCAGCTATTTAATTTAGTAAAGGCTCACAAGAGAGTAATAACATGGAAAACCTTTATATATTTAAGGTACAAGTTTTTCTTTCATACTTTACTTGTATGATCTTAAAAGAAAAGGCTTTAACCACGTGGTGCAACACGAAAAAGGCTCAATCCCAAGACGCACACAATAGCTACAAGAAAAAAGAGCTAATCAAACTTTTAGATAAAATTCATCCTAAATTTAGGTGAAAAGAAATGTGAGATGAAGAAGTCACCGATAAAAGAATGAGTTCCTTTATACGAGGACGTTAACACATTCGAGATGCATAAATTATAATAATTTGATTAGACTATGTTTCGTTGGTAGTTTTTCAAGTTTTGGCACTTGCACGTGCCTTTATCACACTTACTATGATAATTTGCCCTTTTGAAATGGCAATGCACATACGACCTTCCAAGTTTCCAGCGATGCATGATGATCATATTCCGCAACATAATGGAAGACTATATGGAGGTTTTTATAAATGACTTTTTAATCATGTTTTGTTTAAGATGGTAACACATTAAGATGCTAATTTATATTCTAAATGCCAGCAAGAATGTCACCTCATTGTAAATGAGAGCACTATTTTAGCCTTTAGGGACATAATCCTCAACTGAAGAAACGAGGGCTAATACAACAAACATAAGGTAGACACAATAGCTGCATTACCTCTTCCAACATTTGTCAAACCCATATAGAGTTTTAGAAGAATTAGTTCTTGCTAGTACGTTTAATTACGTAGAAGATTAACCGTCTAAAATTGGTTTCTATCAATGGTGCTTTCATTGCTTACCATGCCAATATCTGACCCGCCAAACCTCGAAGAATCTATGGCTCTCGTAGCCGATATCATGGCTAAGTTTCTCATCGAATCTGATTCATGTACGACCAAGCTTGAAATCATCTTGAGACCCTTCCACCGGCCAACCCGACTTGCAAATTGTGAAACATCCAACTCGAGAATTCCATCATCCATTTACCAACCTACAAGAATGTGAAGCTCATTGGGGAAAAGGTTGGAGCCGGATGAGACGCATTTGGTTCTTACCCTCAAACTACCTTCCCAAATTCCCATTACCCCACACACTATCAACACCATAAACCCACTAACCCCACCTAAGTTTTGTTCTTCTCCAGTCATACACGACCCACCCTAGGAGTCACGTAACCCAAGGTACAAAAGCATGAGCCTTGAGGACAAGCTCGTTTTTAGATTGGGAGTATTTATACGTGTATGAAGACCAAATCTCATGCAAAACCCATATTCTCCAAGTTATAATGCATGCATGCATTTAGCGCATAAGAACCAGGTTTGCATTATCTCCCTTATTTTTCCTTGTAGCTAGTATGATCATTTCCTATAGTTTATTTCCCTTCTACAAATAGTATTGCATGATAGTGGAATAAAGAGACGTGAAAATTGCTTCAAACTTTAGTTTAATTTATTTATTTTGCTCGTTAGTTTTTAGGAGATTAACCATCTCAAATTAATTTCTATCAATGGTGCTCTACTGCTCTCATTGATAAAAACCGCTTTGAGATGGTTAAGCTCCTACGTAATTAAACTAACCAGCAAATAAACTAATTTAATCCTCAACAAAGATTACAATACTTTTACTAGAAAGAAAATAAAAGTGCAACTAAGGAAGTAAGGCGCGTTCTTCCACGACCTATTACTTGGCTACTTTTTGGTAACCGCATAAACTAATAATCCAATGCATGCATGAGACCATGCCTACCGCTACTAAACAAATTGATCTCGGTGGTTGCAAGGCATGTAACGGCAGAAGCGCATTGGTTTGGAGAGCTAGGAAGAAGGGTTGGTGGGTTTGAGGTGCCGATAATGTGTGGGGCGCCGACATAGTTGAATGGCGAAAAGCCGTTTGAAGGTGAGAATACACTCGCCCGACTGGTCGCAAGTTGGATAACGTGTTGTTGGACAGATAATGACACTCCGGTTGGATACGTTCTCAATTTTTGCGTCATTTAGCATGTGAATGGTGGTAGTCGTGTTTATGGTGGTGAGGTATTTTGAGATGACTTTGATCTTGGTGGTATTTGAAGCACAGGTTGTACGCTAGTTACCCATGGTATCGATTAAGGCAACCATATATTCATCAAGGTTTGGCGGGTGAGATGTTGAAGGCATGGTACGCTTGTACGAAGCAATGGAATCATCATCTATAGAAACCTATTTCAGATGGTTAATACAACAATACCAAATGTTGCCGGAGCGGAGTAAAGTTAAGATGGTTAGTCTCCTACATAATTAATAGCAAGAAGATATAATTCTTTTGAGCATTTTTTTTCTCAACAAAGATTACATCACTAGAAAGAAAAGCATTGTGCAAGTGCAACTAAGGAAGTGGGCATGTTCTACCCCTACCATTTTCTGGCTACTTTTAAGGAAATACTTAAACTAATGATCCTATGCATGAGACCATGTCTACCTCTACTAAACAAATAACTAAGTCAACCATATTATTTGGAAAGTTTTCTGACTTAATATGTTCTACGATTATTAAGTACCCTCATGCAGAGGTCTTTAATAAATAAAGAAAGCAAATTTTACAAAATATTACTATGCGAGACTCTAAATATGCAAGCTCTTCATATATTACAGTGATGGGGGAAAATGATATAAGAAGTATATCTTCTGAAGATATGTAACACGTAAAGATTCTAATTATAGCAATTCACGACCATGCAACACCGTGGATGGACAATTTGCTATTAAAAGGATTGTAGCACTATTAAGTCTCATAACAAACATAACACATAAATGTTCTAGACTTTGTCCAATTAAAAAAAATGAAGGTTAGGAAAACACAAATTCCAATCAATCTTAATGTGAAAAATCTGGGGTATTTTACATATGTTTTGCTGTAAAGAAAATTAAAACTCTAGACACTCCAATCTTTCGTACAAACCTAAGGCTTCTTTTCTTTCCTATAGTAAAACCAAACAGATCATTGAAACCATGTTTAAGGTGTGGCAAGATAATGCAATTGTTGTGGACAGAAAAAAAGAACTCATATTTTTATTACCTATCAAATTGTGTAAGAAAATAACTAATTAGCATGACTATTTCAGTTGAGTATACATACTGGAGCATGGGTGCTTGTGTAATGCTCCTCGGCGTGTTTTTTGGGAATCATATCACCACACAAATTACATTTTTCTAGGTTACGGGAGCAGTGAACATAATGCAGATCGATATTTGAAGAAGGGATAGGCCTGTCACTGCACATGAAAGCATTGTGTACGGTCAGTAATTTACAAAGATTAAAAAGCACGATTAGCTTTGAGATTAATATCAAGAAGTTCTTAACACAAAATAATTGAACAGAATAGATTAATGTCAAGCGAACTAGGAAACGGTGACCAAGAAAGAACATAGAATGCCAACAATAAAAATAGATTGACCAACTTCCGGGAGGTCGATCAAGCTCTCCCAATGGCTTCAAATCACCAATTCATAATCATATTCAACATAGTTCAATTACAATCCTAACAACCCCTTGAATACTAAATAATTCCTAGACTTATCATAATACTTTAACTTGTTCACTAAGAAAATAAAATAAAGGAAAGTAACTAAATATTAATAACGGAAGTGCTAAGAGGGTTCGTATCACTATCATATACAAACAAACTAACACAGTGTGGTAAGAGCTTAGTTTTATACTTATCGGTTTAAAGAGTAAATATACAGATTTACCCTAACAAAAAGAGAGACAGGGAAATCTATAAATTGAGGCAAGGTTTATAATCGCTTATCAAAAAGTAACATGTGATGATTAATACAAGTAGCATTCAATCCAATAGAATGAAGCTAAACATAATGTTCATTTCGGTGAGTGGGCGTTATGCTGGCATAGACGAACTAACAAGGAGCTGAAGGAAAGGAGGTAACCCGCAAGGCCTGTGTCTCTAGTTCCAACTTATCATACTAAAAGTAGTTGAGAAATGAAGCTAAAAGTAACAAATCAAGTATCCTGGAGCTACGGTTATTACCCTTAAAAATGTAATATAAAAAGTACGATTTCCGTGAAACAGCTGAGTTTGATCCCATGAAAACGAAAAAAAAAAAAAAAAAAAATCATAACTGAATAACAAAAATTCCTATCAAGCATATAACATCAGTTGCAAACTAATTTATAACTAAAAACGGCAAAACTATTGAATCAAAACCTAAAAAAATAACGAATATAAAAATAATAATATTACCAGTGACTGCAAATTGTGTCAGAAACTACAGCCATTGTTTGAATCGTAGACATTATTATTACTTCTCACAAGAAAAGAAATAATTTAGTATCTGCTGCAAATATAAAATAATATAAATTATGAATAAATGAAATGAAAATAATTAGCTAAATCAGGTGAAATATATAAGTATGAAAATACTTTTGATTGTGAAATTGATCGGTCGGTGATGTTTTCTTTCCCCCAAATTAAAATTGATCAAATGGAAACAACGATTTTATTTATTTTAGTGATTTTGTTGTTTGATTTATATAGGTGGGTGGGTGGGTGGTTGTTTGGGTGAGATTGGTGAGTAGACGCGAGTTCCTGATGCGTGGGACGAACTTTCTTTCAATTATCTAACAGTGGCCTTAGTTTGACTCTTGTGTTGGATTATTTTATTTTCTTACATAAAAGACTTTGCACAACTAGTGCATTTAATATTTTTTATTCCCAGCTACAGTAACTAACGTCTGTTAGTTACTGTAGCGTTATAACTAACGGTCGTTAATTATCTAACAGCTGTTAGCTAACGACCGTTATTTTTAACATTTTAAAAAAAAAATTCATATGAAATTGTCCTTCATCTCAGAAGTTTTATACGTCAATTGCAAAGTCAGTCCTTAGTCACTAAATTGACGTTAAGTAGCTACCAGTCGTTATTACACTTTCTTTATTCGGAAAACACCCCGCGATAACGCATGATTTTCCAACTAGTTATTTACTAAGTATTACGGAGTATTATTTAGAGTATGCACTATTATGTGACTAGTGGTTATCTATAAGGTCAGTTGTTTATTTTGAAAGGTTAAAACATGCACATACTTGAACCTAAGATACTCGACCCTTATCAAATACATATACTATTTTAGTTTTAAGATGAGAGTTATTTTAAATACCAAACTTTTATACATATCAAGGGACTCATCCTCACCATTCATTTAAAAAGAAATCAATGGTTGAGATTAAAAGTATTTTAATATTTCACATATTTTTTATAATTTAAATATCTATTAAACCGTTAATTGTTAAGCGAAAAGAATTACACAATCGAGACGAGCATTTAATTATCTTTTTATAGACGTGCATTTTGATATCCTTTCGACATATTTTTTATTTTTTTCGGCTTTTTCACGTTTTTTTTTTGTTACTGAAAAAATCAAATGTGATATGCAATATTACATATGATATATCACATGTGATATGTAATATCACATTTGATATGCAATATCACATGTGATTTTTTTGGTAACGAAAAAAAGGTGAAAAAAACGTGAAAAAACGATTTTTTTTTTTTTTTTTTTTTTTTTGGTCGAAAGTATATCAAAGTGTCTATATATAGAAAGATAATTAAATGCTCTTCGTAACGGTATATTTTTTTCGCTTAATGATTAACGGTTTGAAAGTTAATAATATTTGAAAAAAAAAGTGTGGAAAACTAGAAGGGGGTTGAATAGTTTTACGTATTATTAATTTTATAAATACTTTGTTTCAAAAAGATTCGAGTTTACGTGAAATCTACACTTGTACAATATAAACAAGTATATATATAAACTAAATAGCAAAGTAAGTAAAGAAGTAAATGAAAGATGGAAAGATTGAACCGCGAGACAAGAGATTTATAGTGGTTCGGCTACAAGGACACCTTCCTTGTCATACTCCACTCTCCGAGCACCTAACTCGAGAGTTTTCTTCACTATGTCAACAAGCTCCCTATGGCGGAGAAAACCTTACACACCACAACACAACTTCTACACAACTTCTTCACACCTATTTCACAACTTCTTCACACCTAGTCACTACTTATTTACACTACTTCTTTTTCACACATCTATTTCTTTCACACCTAGATTACTTCACAACTTCTCTATCTACACACCTTGCTAACTTAACTTCTTATACTAGCTTCTATCTACTATTCACAACTTGTACACAAAATAGATATATATGTGATAATGCACAAACAACTTGGATGTGGAGGTCACAACAAGTTGTAATACTTCTTCTCTTGATGAGTTGAAGTATTCTTCTCTTGCACTAGAAGTGTTGAAGCTTGAATCACTTGGAAACAAAAGCTTATGATTATATGATCAAAGGATTTTAGAGAATAGAAATGGAGATTTAGATCAGAAAGTTTTTAGTGCAAAAGGTGAGGAAAAAGTCCATGAATAGTCCAGTATTTATAGGGGAGAAAATACTGTGCAGGAGCGTGGCCGGTCCCCTTAATTAGGGGCCGGTCCTCTTAATAATTAAGGGGGCCGCCTAACAAAATTAAGGGGGCCGCCATATGAACGTTGACCAGAATTGTCTTTTTGTGGTGAAGGTTTTTCTGGACCATTTTTGCCATTTTTGCTTGAAAATTTGAATTCATATATTTATAATGATTTAAACATATTCTTTTATTTCCAAAAATGATTTGTAAAAGATATAAAATGTTTGGTGATATTTTATAAAAAGTCTAGTATTTTTTTTTTAAATGTTCCTTTGATCATAGAATACAATAAACACTTTGTTTATTCATACCTTAAGTGATTTGAATGTTAAGTGAATATTTACCATTAAATACTTGTTTACGACATGATTTTTAGTTCAATGGGTTTACGTGTTGTGATTATCAAAACATAGAGATATCAATAAATGTTAATAATGTTATTAGGAATTATTATATCAACAATCTCTCCCTTTTTTATGATTACAAAACCTAGACCCATAAGTCTAAAATTTAGTTTTTAGACAAGTATTTAGTGAGTTTATGTTCACTTCTCCACCTTTTTGTAGAATCAAAAAGGTTATGCCGACTAGCTTCATGAAATGAAGTTAGACGGGTAGAAACCTCCCCCTTGATGTGTGTTCCCCCTCATTTGAGAGCACCAAGGAAATGAGCTATGGAATGCTTGGCTACAAAAAAATATGTGAAGAGTACAAGACATATATATGCAAAGCAAGAATAAAGCAAACATGTATAGATTCATTCAATCATTTAAGATGGTCATAGAAATGAACATCATTACAACATTCAATATGCTTGAAGCGTATTGATTACAATAAAATAAAAGAAACAAAATAGTCCTAAATTGCCAAAGAGAGCTCTTGGACTTGCTTGCAACCCATGGTTGAGTGTTTTATTTGGTTGAGGGGAGCATAAGCATAAAGCTTAGTTGTTTGATGGAGAAGGATATGGAGTAGGGTATGGAGCGGAAGAGGTGGATCTCACAATGTTGTATCGTGTCAAAGGTGATATTGGATGAGGATGAGTGAGAAGATACTCGATCCAAGAGATATCTTCACTCAAGTAGAGGATTTGTTTTTGGAGGAAAATGCAACAAGCGCAAAAATGAGTGTGGTTTGTAACTTGATCCAAGTTGAGAAAGTGGGGTAAGCAATTTGCATAGGGTGATGATGGAGGTTGCTCTTTGTTGCGTTGTGCAAGATGCATAGCAAGGAGATCACTTAGATCATGGATTTTGTTTATTTCTTCACGGAACTTTTGCTTTTCCGTGACAACGTGGAGTGAATCATTTGATTGATATGGATGAATTGGGGTTGTGTAGTTGGAATTGAGATTGTTGGAAGTGTAGTTTGATGGTTGACCAAACTTATAGGGATCATGTAGATGTTGTATGGTTTGTAAAGTGGATCAAAGGAATGTCCTTGTGGGTTTGGAGTGAAGTTTGGGAAGTAAGTAGTTGGAGGTGTTGATTGATTACCAACTTCATTGGTTATGATGGATTTGTTTCAAGGGCTTTTTCTTCGCCAAACGGGTTTTTCCGTCATCCTTGCTAGCCTTGAGGCTTTTGGTTTTGGTTTGTTTAGAGAAGTCATGATGAAATTGATGCGTGGGAATTGCACCAGGCTTTACCTCTCGAGGGATCTCGAGAAGCTTACAACCCCCACCAGACAGTGTACCTGATCGTTGTAGTATAGTATAGTGACAAGTACCGGGGGATTGATCGTTTAGCTAGGAATAGTGTCGCTAGGATTAGAAAACCTAATTACTAGTTCTAAAGATGAAGGATGATTATTTTTTGTATTTTATATTTTTTAGAAAGCAAGTAAATATCTCGGGTTTGAAGGATTTGGGCAGAATTAGTTGCTAGTCAACTAACCCAATACTAAAGATGCAATCAAAATAAAATACTAGAAATGAAAATAAACTAAATTAACTAAGGTTGTGAGCAATAAGTGGAGAAGTTGTGTTTACTTAGATTTCACTACTCCCTAGATATCTTTTACACGTTAATTACTTGTTATAGTTGCGTGGATGACGGATTGTATTCCTTAATACCATTCATGGGGTGGCGCACTTAATTCCCCAATCCTATGAGTGCCTACTTCACTCCTATGTCGAGCCGGCTAAGAAGCTCCTAACATGGGATCATTTGTAAAACCTCGCGAAAATTCATATAATTAACTTCGGTTAATTGTATAAATAATCCTTGTCATTATTTTAATTATCATTTTTACGGGGAAATTTAAATTTTTCTTTGTATATTAAAATGGGCACGATTACGATATTGTCAAATTCGTCAAACGACAAAACAAGTTATCAACAAAATTAACAAAACATTAATTACACTAAACCTAATTAATAAAAACTTGATTACTAAAATTAACTAAAAACCAAATCGGGCCTTAATCCCCCCTAAGCCCAACCGGCCCACACCAAAACCCAAAATTCATTACTAATAATAATACAAATCGACTAAGTAAGTCACAAAACGTCTCGTTCATTTTTCATTCGTACACACGACCTATGTATATTTTTGCATATCCTCATTAAGCTCCTAGCCAACTATTAGTGTGTCGAATCTCACGTTCACACGTTGAGGTTTGATACGCTTTTAAGAGGCATTCCGTTTAGCTATGAATCGACCCAAACGATTCATACAAAATTCATTTCTTATCCGTTCTTGTTCCCGTTTGTTACTATGAGTTTCTAATATTATTTGTAACATGTTTTCATGTGTAAATAATAAGTATGATCGACTAAGACTCCTTGAAAAACAAATGAGCACTCGTTTGTGTTAAGAAATGGGATGTCGACATGCTATTGACTCACAAGGACAATTCTCACTTATCTAACCCTCCCAATCTCATATTATATGTAAGATATTCATCCTAGAAAGCTATGTACTGACAGTGCATAGTGTTTCATGTCTCTTGCAAATAATTTGAACGTTACGTAAACAAAATCCTTCACTATATTTACTCCCTACTCGTTCCTTTCATTCCCATTCATCACAAACGCTTATTTTGCTCTCTATTCATTCTAAAATACTTAAGAACGACCAAGAAAACTTTGCAAGATCATTTGGAAGCAAGAAGTTGTAATCGGTTTGATTATACGATCCATTTTTCCAAGCTATCTTTCGAACGAGAACCATTCTAAAGTTTCAATCCTTCCATCTCGACTCTCTACCACCCTAGAGGTGTAGTAAGTCGTCTCCACTCTTTCTCGTTTCATACCATTCGTTATTTTAATTCCATGCATCATATTTATATTCGTTCCATCGTATATCATTTCATATATATAATACACGTACATATTTATTTTTAGAACACGAAACGTGACTAGCCTCTATCTTGGAAGGCCTAGGAGTCACGTAGCACCCATAATTCACTTTAGTTGTAACGTTACGATCATTTCATGCATCTATTTCAAATCATGTTTCACACGTATAAATTTCTTTAAACACTTGGTAAATATTTCAAGTTTTTCAAATATATACAAACGACCTAAACACGATACAAACGCAAAGTATAACTTTCAAATTCACGTAACAAGCACCCAATATTTTTATACGTACTAATAGACCACCTAGAAAACTATTAGTTTCATATACACGACTTGTAAAAATATTCACGTTTTGACACCCTACTCGAGCCAAAGTAAATCGACACAAACCAGTTTTTACAAAACCAAATTTATAATAAAAACATTATAGTGGTCGAGTGGGCTAAAACAAGGCCCAACAAGACTTTGCGTTTTAACAGCCCACTGGGCCCATAAAATACATTTTTAAAATCACAAAGTAAGCCCAAGTTCAAGCCCAAAAGAATTTTTATGCCCTCGCCTCTAAAATTTAAATGGGCTTTATTTTGGTTCGAATTGAGGCCCATAAGCTAAATGAATAAGCTTTTATTAAAATAAGCAGTTGAAATAAGCTTGAAATTCATAAAAGAAGCTACGGAAATTTTTATAAAATTTTTATAATTACTTTTGCAAATATTGGACTAAAAATGTAACGCGACGACACATATAGGGACTAAATGTGAAAACTGTGAAAACTAAGGACTAAAAATGTAGAAACAGAAAGAAAGGATAAAAATTGATAATATAGTATTGTTACAAGCTTAGATTGTAATATTGGACATGTAGTGGACTATAATTGTAAAATAAATATAAAAAGGACTAACGGTGTGACGCTAACGCCGTTAGTATAAAAAGTGTAAAATTGGAAAAAGGACAAGGACTACACATAATCTATTTGACATTCTTATTTTATTTTCTATTTCACGGCAACCAATCACGTCATATGCATTTTATTATGTTGTAAATATATATTAATTATTTTTACGTTAATAATATATATAATGATATTTAAAAAGTTAATATTTTACTTACGATTTAAAAAGGTAAAACTACGATGGATATTTTAAATAAGGTATTTTCATATCATGCATGGCATAATAATTTTACTTCACATCATCTATTCGTCATAACGAATAATGTTTATTCGTTATTCGTTCGTATTTACCAAATAGTATTTGGTTATATTCTCTGATAAATTTATTTATCAGGTTCTGTGTCAAAGACGTTCCCATAAATCTCGTTCTACTTTACTTTTCATCATTTCCAAATCAATCCAGGTGAGTCATAGCCCCATTTCAAATAATTGTTTTTAACTCATTGGGGGAGATACATGCTTACATATACTTTGATAACTTGATAAGTATATGAAATAAAATAAAATACATGATTCCAATCAAATTCCTAATTGATATTAAAATAATATAATTTGTGAATTATAATATGTTAATGTTTCCAATGTGATTATTGTGTTATTTGAAATATATATTTATTGAAGAATTTCTTGACTGAAATATTGATACTCATATGAAAATGTTTCCAATTCGATTATTGTGATATGTGATATATATGTGTTACTGGCGAAATACTCAATTGAATTTCTGATACTCCAACGATAATATTTTCAAACTGGATTTCTGATACTTAAATGATAATATTTTCAAACTGAATTTCTGATACTCAAATAATGATATTTTCAAACTGAATTTCTGACACTCAAACGATATATTTTCAAACTGAATTTCTGATACTCAAACGATATATTTTCAAACTGAATTTCTGATACTCAAACGATACTGTTGTTCCAATTTGATCTCTGTGATACGATACTTGATTTCATGATGTTATGCTAAATGAGCCCATTAGTCCTTGATATTGCCTAAGTTAGCTTATCGCCATATAGTCCCTCTATCATGAGCCATTAATCACTGTAATGTGAGCGCGAATATAGTGGACAGATTCGAAACCTGTTTTGGATTGACCCCCGATCCCACTAATGCTTGACGGAATGCCATTATGCATGTGGTTAGTCGCATTAGTCGTGATACACTATATTTGAGTAAAAATAGGAATTGACAAATCACCTATTACACGAGGGCAAAATCTGTCATTGATTTGATAGATCACCCCTTCTGTTAACGTCTTGCGTGTCATGAGGCTTGGTGCAATATCTATAAAGGAAATATATATGTATTCAACATATATTTAGATACAGCTGTATAGGTTTGACCATACGTGAATTGTTTATCTGATTGATTTAGTATCATGAGTTTCCAGCTCATGTTAAGATTATTGATTCTTTATTGAATGTGATTGAATATTTATATGATTTATTTGTGATTATATTTGATACTTGTTTCGTTACTGTTTGTATTTTATTAATACCAAATATTCCTGAAATCTAACAAAATAAAGGGGTTTTCCTAAAACTCTATGAACTCACCAACCTTTGTGTTGACACTTTTAAGCATGTGTATCTCAGGTAATTTAAAGGAGCAGGACAAGACACGGAGTGGGCATTTATTACTCTGATAAATTAAAATGGTGTAAAAATCAAATTTGTCATTTTTACAAGTCTTTATATCTTTTCATAAGATTTTAAATCAAATGGTTCATCTTTTATTAAAATTATTATTTAAATGACAAATAATTTTCAAAACGTTTCTTTTAAACCGTTTTATGTAGTTAAAACTTCGATCCTCACCGTAAGACCCAAATTATTTTTCCGCTGCGACAAACTTAAATTTTGGGGGTGTTACAGATTGGTATCAGAGCTACAGTTATAGAGAATTAAATGTTTTCAAACATTAAAACTATAACTTTATTTTCAAAATAATGATTTTACACCATAATATTTTATGCCCTCCGTGTCTGCAGACTGTCGTGCTCCATACTTTATTTATTGAGATTATCTTACATGCTTAATAGTTACTCATATACAATCGTTATTTCATCTGTACTGTTAAATCTTTAACATACAAAATACTCATAAAATATTATTCTCGGTTACTACTGTAGCATGTCTTCAGGAACGCCCGTGAATACCAAATCTACTCTCCATAATACTAATACCTCGTCAATCAATAAGAATTCTCCAAATAATGAAGATCCTTACGTACAAATAATAAAATCCCAACCTAATATAGAGCTAAATCCGAGATCACCTCCGTCGTCACCTATTCGTTCACCTTTACGTCAAAGAATCAGGAGAGCTACCGAATCATATGAAAATTTGATTGGTGGCCAGACAACGTTCGAAGTTGGACAAGGTTCGAGCCAAGAGATATCATGGACGAATGTTGAGCCAATTTCTCCGTTACCTTATACTTCAGATTCTACAATACCAAATTCTCCAAATAATTTATCTTCACCTAACTCTCCCGACTACGGTATAAGCACTCCTGAATCAATATGAAATCTTATTTATCGACATGCCGGCATATTGGATGCTCACACCGAACAGCTAAAAGGATTACGACCAACTCAATTTGAATGGTACGACCATAACCTTGACGCTTTGTTCAAGAGGGCAGATGCTGAAAGGCGAACAATATGTGAGATAGGAATAAAGATTAATGAAATAAAGGACAACACCAACCAGGAACTTGGAAGTTTGGACTCCAGGGTTCGTTGTGCAAGAAGAGAACACGGTCAAACACATGTAAGAATTGGAGATATTGAGAGAACCCTATGGATGGCCAGAGATGCAGCCAGAAACCAGGGTCAAAAGATTGCCGCATTAGAGAGTATGTTGGCAAACCAAATGAACATGTGTCAAGAACGTTTCTCAAACATGGAAGCTGCACAACTTGAACTTGAGAAAGAAATTAGATATTTACGTCAGAGGCGTAACTAATCTTAAGTTTACAAGTTTCCTTGTTGTTCCTAATAAACCAAATAGACTTGGTTAATATTTCTTGTAATGTTCAATAATTCTGAAACTTAAGAATGTGTAATCAAAACATATTGTATAATAACATCCTTTCTGTTAAATATATATGTTATGAATCAATCTTTTCTTCCATATAAATCATGCATGTAATGAATCCCCATATTTCATGCAAAAATCTCATCATTTGTTATTTCTATAATAACCAAATGATTCTATACAGATCAGTGGAGTATTAATAAAAGATCTTGTATCGTTTATCTTACAAAGACAATCGGTCAAGTTATTAATATTCTGTTTACATCTGTAATTTTATTCAAATCTACCGTAAGATTTCTTACAAATAATTAAGATTTCTTAAAAATTTTCATAATTAACCTAAAACTTTAAGAATCGTCTAAATACCAATTTTTGAAAGTGGAATTAAAGAATGAAGAAAAGATAATTAAACTTCATTTGAAATAGACAAGTCGGTTTGTTCCTTAGTAATCCCATATCAAGAGTTGATCATTAATAAAATGATACAACAAAGACATATCTTGAAATTAGATTACAGTTGGGAGTCAATTCAGTCTATTATAAATGAAATAATTAACTTCATTATTAAAATTTTTCTGATATTATATGGATTCTAATGTTGAGTTTCATTTATGTTTACAGAAAATGGACAACATGAACAATGCATATCAATCATCATCAGAAATTACCATGACTCCTGGAGCTATCCAGAAATTGGTAAACGACATAGTGTCGGTGGTACTAGAAGGGACTACCTTAGTTTATCCGAGAGGAGAGACGGGTATACTTGGTAATCAAAACCCTGCAAATTTCATGAAGTATAGACCACCTCACTTAAAGATTCAAGAAGGAATGATCAACCCTAACATCAACCATCATCAAGGAATTAGGCATGGAATGTTACCAAATGGAAATAATCAGAAGAGGAAACTACCCGACACAGGAACCGTCAATCCCGTCTACTGCAACATCTTCAATGCTCAAGATCGTTATCGCAAACATCTAGAAAACCGTATGAAGTATCAACATCAGCTGGGAATCAATCAGATAGCTAATATAAATTGTCTTGTCGCACCTGTTTCTGGAAGTGGTTACCTTGGAACTCTACCCTGGTGTCAAAAATGCAACCTGCATCACACCGGGAAATGTAGGGTTAGATGCACGAAATGTCAGAACTTAGGTCATCAGACAATTAGCTGCAGGACTAAGGACATGAAAGTACAACCAACAACCATTGTATGTCACGGATGTGGTGGACATGGTCATCATGTGAAACGATATCCAAACTACAATGTTAATTGGAAAGCCAAGACCTTTACAAGAAAATGAAGAATCTTTAAAGACCTTGATAGTATCAAGGGAATGGCAACTAGATTGGAACAAATGAATAAATTCCTGTTGAAGATAAATAAAATCTAGTTTAAAATTTCCTAAGTTGTATTTCTTTCCTGTATTTCACTTCAAGTTACTATGGATGTAACTTAAACAATAATCTTTCTACTGTATCGAAAAATCTCCCTTGTAATATTTCTATAATAATGATAATCTAAGTTAAATTCAATTTATGTTTCATTTACTAAATGGCAATATACAATAATTACTCCATAAATTTCTGATTTATATTAGGAACCCTAAAATTTTCCACTTTATTTTCAAAAAGAAATTTACGTGTTATATCTTAAAAATAACACGTTGAACATCATCTAAAACAATTTATAGAAATATATAATTGAACCCAACATCACATCATTTAGTCCTCAATTATACATAACCTGATCAACTATGTATAATTTAGGAAGAATTATGTTATGAAAGGAACAATGATATTTATAAATATTTAAATAACAATCTTCATTCCAAAGCAAAATAATAGAAATAAAATAAACTGTATAAAAACAATACATTAAACAACCCATAATAAATACCTATCATGTATCATCACCATTATGATAGGGAATCAACAAAAGTATAATCAAGAAAACACCAATAATTCACAACAACTAATAAAAGACATCAATAACGAAAATATTTATTAAAATCATAAAAGTTAATACATAAACAAATAATTAGCATCGGAAGTGCTATCGTTACAATTATTACAATACAAACAAGGGAATCTTCAATAGGTTGATCTGCAATGACAAATAAGACTCCCACCAACAAAACAATAGCAAGAGCCACCACAGGATGAATCACCTTAACTATGCTGAAAAATAAATATAAACCAAATATTAAAAACAATAATGAGACAAATTCTTAAAAACAAAACGAGTTTTATTACTTATTCGTTACAGATACATAAAAACATAACAAGAACTTAATCCAAAACAACCCTAGCTTAAGATTTTACCCCCATATCTTGTCGACGGTAATAGCAAGGATAGTCAGGGGTACGACAAACATCAAGATCGCGACCAAGAATCTAAAGTCTTCATCCGGAACGTACGCCAAGTAGATAGTGGCAAGGACGACGTACACAATCGCTAAGATGGTTATGAGATGCGGCATTTTGATGGAAAATGAGAAGAAAGTGATTAATGGAAGGAGTGAAAATTGATAGTGGTATATATAGGTTAAATGTGACCGTTGGGCACTATTCCCGACCGTTGGGGCACTATTTACTAGCCGTTATTTCACTATTCATGACCACTAATTTCAAATGTTCACAACCCTTAAATACGTCAGTTACCTTATCTTGTTGGGTACAAGTAAATCTAACTGAATCCCGTTTCCATAGTTTTAGGAATAAAAATCTCCCGACAACCTCTGTTCAAAAATTCTTTACTCAATTAATCACATTAAATTTGAATTTCGGGATGAAATTCAGAATGACATGTGGGTACTGTAAAACCTCGCGAAAATTCGTATAATTAACTTCGGTTAATTGTATAAATAATCCTTGTCATTATTTTAATTACCATTTTTACGGGGAAATTTAAATTTTTCTTTGTATATTAAAATGGGCACGATTACGATATTGTTAAATTCGTCAAACGACAAAACAAGTTATCAACAAAATTAACAAAACATTAATTACACTAAACTTAATTAATAAAAACTTAATTACTAAAATTAACTAAAAACCAAATCGGGCCTTAATCCCCCCTAAGCCCAACCGGCCCACACCAAAACCCAAAATTCATTACTAATAATAATACAAATCGACTAAGTAAGCCACAAAACGTCTCGTTCATTTTTCATTCGTACACACGACCTATGTATATTTTTGCATATCCTCATTAAGCTCCTAGCCAACTATTAGTGTGTCGAATCTCACGTTCACACGTTGAGGTTTGATACGTTTTTAAGAGGCATTCCGTTTAGCTATGAATCGACCCAAACGATTCATACAAAATTCATTTCTTATCCGTTCTTGTTCCCGTTTGTTACTATGAGTTTCTAATATTATTTGTAACATGTTTTCATGTGTAAATAATAAGTATGATCGACTAAGACTCCTTGGAAAACAAATGAGCACTCGTTTGTGTTAAGAAATGGGATGTCGACATGCTATTGACTCACAAGGACAATTCTCACTTATCTAACCCTCCCAATCTCATATTATATGTAAGATATTCATCCTAGAAAGCTATGTACTGACAGTGCATAGTGTTTCATGTCTCTTGCAAATAATTTGAACGTTACGTAAACAAAATCCTTCACTATATTTACTCCCTACTCGTTCCTTTCATTCCCATTCATCACAAACGCTTATTTTGCTCTCTATTCATTCTAAAATACTTAAGAACGACCAAGAAAACTTTGCAAGATCATTTGGAAGCAAGAAGTTGTAATTGGTTTGATTATACGATCCATTTTTCCAAGCTATCTTTCGAACGAGAACCATTCTAAAGTTTCAATCCTTCCATCTCGACTCTCTACCACCCTAGAGGTGTAGTAAGTCGTCTCCACTCTTTCTCGTTTCATACCATTCGTTATTTTAATTCCATGCATCATATTTATATTCGTTCCATCGTATATCATTTCATATATATAATACACGTACATATTTATTTTTAGAACACGAAACGTGACTAGCCTCTGTCTTGGAAGGCCTAGGAGTCACGTAGCACCCATAATTCACTTTAGTTGTAACGTTACGATCATTTCATGCATCTATTTCAAATCATGTTTCACACGTATAAATTTCTTTAAACACTTGGTAAATATTTCAAGTTTTTCAAATATATACAAACGACCTAAACACGATACAAACGCAAAGTATAACTTTCAAATTCACGTAACAAGCACCCAATATTTTTATACGTACTAATAGACCACCTAGAAAACTATTAGTTTCATATACACGACTTGTAAAAATATTCACGTTTTGACACCCTACTCGAGCCAAAGTAAATCGACACAAACCAGTTTTTACAAAACCAAATTTATAATAAAAACATTATAGTGGTCGAGTGGGCTAAAACAAGGCCCAACAAGACTTTGCGTTTTAACAGCCCACTGGGCCCATAAAATACATTTTTAAAATCATAAAGTAAGCCCAAGTTCAAGCCCAAAAGAATTTTCATGCCCTCGCCTCTAAAATTTAAATGGGCTTTATTTTGGTTCGAATTGAGGCCCATAAGCTAAATAAATAAGCTTTTATTAAAATAAGCAGTTGAAATAAGCTTGAAATTCATAAAAGAAGCTATGGAAATTTTTATAATTACTTTTGCAAATATTGGACTAAAAATGTAACGCGACGACACATATAGGGACTAAATGTGAAAACTGTGAAAACTAAGGACTAAAAATGTAGAAACAGAAAGAAAGGATAAAAATTGATAATATAGTATTGTTACAAGCTTAGATTGTAATATTGGACATGTAGTGGACTATAATTGTAAAATAAATATAAAACGATACTGTTGTTCCAATTTGATCTCTGTGATACGATACTTGATTTCATGATGTTATGCTAAATGAGCCCATTAGTCCTTGATATTGCCTAAGTTAGCTTATCGCCATATAGTCCCTCTATCATGAGCCATTAATCACTGTAATGTGAGCGCGAATATAGTGGACAGATTCGAAACCTGTTTTGGATTGACCCCCGATCCCACTAATGCTTGACGGAATGCCATTATGCATGTGGTTAGTCGCATTAGTCGTGATACACTATATTTGAGTAAAAATAGGAATTGGCAAATCACCTATTACACGAGGGCAAAATTTGTCATTGATTTGATAGATCACCCCTTCTGTTAACGTTTTGCGTGTCATGAGGCTTGGTGCAATATCTATAAAGGAAATATATATGTATTCAACATATATTTAGATACAGCTGTATAGGTTTGACCATACGTGAATTGTTTATCTGATTGATTTAGTATCATGAGTTTCCAGCTCATGTTAAGATTATTGATTCTTTATTGAATGTGATTGAATATTTATATGATTTATTTGTGATTATATTTGATACTTGTTTCGTTACTGTTTGTATTTTATTAATACCAAATATTCCTGAAATCTAACAAAATAAAGGGGTTTTCCTAAAACTCTATGAACTCACCAACCTTTGTGTTGACACTTTTAAGCATGTGTATCTAAGGTAATTTAAAGGAGCAGGAAAAGACACGGAGTGGGCATTTATTACTCTGATAAATTAAAATGGTGTAAAAATCAAATTTGTCATTTTTACAAGTCTTTATATCTTTTCATAAGATTTTAAATCAAATGGTTCATCTTTTATCAAAATTATTATTTAAATGACAAATAATTTTCAAAACGTTTCTTTTAAACCGTTTTATGTAGTTAAAACTTCGATCCTCACCGTAACACCCAAATTATTTTTCCGCTGCGACAAACTTAAATTTTGGGGGTGTTACATCATTAGAATTTACTCATGCATTAAATACAACCAATAAAACCTAGTGCACGTCAGTTCATGTTTCCTAAGACGTTCAAGCATGTTACCATTTGGAGATCTGCCAGTTTTCTTAAGCCTAACATCAAAATCATTCATCCAATACAACCATAAACAAGTAATCAACACATAATTAACATCTAGGTTTCATTAGATCCAAGTAAACACAAGATAGATCTAGCCTAGCATGATGGAATTAAGACAAGAACAAGATATAGACAACCAACACATAGACATATTGATTGAATTAAAAGAATACTTATCTCAATTACACATGAAAGGGTTCAAGGGCTGAGAACCCTTGAAAAACCTGTAAAATTCGTACTAAGTTCGGCCTTAGGGTTTCTCCAAAACTTCTCTTTTTTTATGAATGAAAATTAGAAAACTATATATAGGAAATTGAGGCTGACGGCGTCAAGACCAAATTGGTGACGCCGTCATCTCGTCGCCAAAAGAATTCTCGGACTGCCTTGATCTACTTCTGACGCCGTCATGTTATAACATTTTCCAGGCCGTCACGTATTTTACTCTTGACGCTTTACCTTGTGACGCCTTCAATTCTGTACTGGGTCGTCATGAAAATTACTCTTGACGCCGTCAGGATTTTCTTCTTTACGCCGTCACCTACTGTTCCCAGCAAGGAAAATTAAGACTTTGGCGTTTTCTTCACTTTTATGCTCTAAAAACGCCCGAATTGATTCCTTTTCCAGATTTCTCTCCCAAAGTACCTAAAATCACAAAAGGAACGATTTAGGGCAATATTTGATCAAATAAATTCAATTACGGGCTTAAATGACCCCCTAAAAGTGGTTCATTTTTCGCCTCATCATATACCCTTACACTTGAGATTTGCTTGTCCTCTAGCAAATGCGCTTTTATTCTAGTCAAAATACAAGTTAGGGGTCATTTAACACTAATATAAAAGTAATTACAACAAATAATCGTTCCACTAAAGACCAATGACAAGCACGGAGGTCATACACTAGCACCTCACAAATAGTGTTTAGATACTCACATCTCTCGGGTGTAATAAAGTATAAATTACAATATGGAAACGGAAGATATCTCTCACTACCTGTCATAGCAAAATAGATTACCATAGGCTTGGAAAAGGATCAAACCTCCACCACATGGCGTAAGCACCTAGGATAAACTATCAAAGAGGTCTTTTAAAGGGTTGTAACATTAGGTGTAGGGATATGAAATACACGGTTTTGTTGGATAAAGGAAGTTTTTACTGGTGGCGAGTTAACAATCTTAGTTAATTACATGTACAATATGGCGTTGCTAAGCCAAGACTAGACTCGACTTAAGCTAATAAATGAAAAATAACAAAAATATAAAATGAACATAGAATAAAAAGGGATGGTAGTCCGTATGTTTTTTCTTTTTTCTTTTTCTATTTTTTTCTTTTCTTTTTCTTGATTTTTCGATTTTTTTTTTTTTTTTTTTTTTTTTTTTTTTTTTTTTTTTTTTTTTTGCATACACTCTTACCCTACCATCCAAAATAATACATCATAGGAAATAAACATTTCCCTTACACTTGAATTTTTACATACTTTTCAATAAACTAATCTAATGACTCGAATTAAGAAAATCAAAACACTTGGAACACTTTTAAGATTAACGCACATATGGGGGTAATAATATGATGTTCTTCCACATTACTCCATAAATAAGTACTTTACCCATGAGTCCCAATCGTCCCAAAACAATATGTACAAGGATATGACTCGACTTAGCAACCATGTAATCAATTAGATAGTTAACTTAGGGTTTAACAAATAACAATAATGCACTAAAGATGAGTGCATACACGGAAGGCTAAGGCGATTTGGGTGTACATTTAAGTGGGGTGTAACAAATTCTTCCTTTAAGTAAAATGCTTAAAGTTAGAAACGAAAAGATAGGCTCGGAGGGGTGTACTAGGGGTTTCGTGTTCTAAAAATGAGTACAACGCTAAGGTGTGGGAAAAATTAATTGACTTAACTAGCCAAGTAATATGACTTAAATGGTCAAGTAATTATGATACGGGTTTAACACAAGGGTGATCCTAATGCCTCTTATCATGTAGTAAATCCTACCACATGAATGTAGTCTCACTAGCGGTCTCGGGATGCATCACTAACGCAAGTTCTAGAATCTAAATGCTACCGGTACACTCATAAGCACTAATAGTAAATACTTTTCCTATCAAATCTAAAGGCGAACCTCACATATTTGGGTGGAAAATTTTTCTGAAAGTACGGTTATGTGCTAGTCATACAATCTCCTATCCATGAGATGCTTGCTATGGCTAAAGTTTCACTCCTAAATGTTGTAAAAAATTTTAAATTTGGCGCTAAAATTGCACTAACAAGTATTTCTCATAGTTTTATTACACGTCTACCATCAAACAAAACAAACTCAAGCGAAAGTGTACATGTAAGGTATCATCATTTTACCCTCCCCTTACACTTAAGATGAACATTGTCCCCAATGTTCAAGTAAAGAATATAAAAGTGACAAAAGTAAAACGAATGAAATCAAATACTCCCCTGATTCGCTCGGTATGGATAATAGGGTGGCCAGGTTAGATCTTCCTCCAAGAAAATGAACAATCAAAGCTTCCCTTCCAGAATATAAATCATCTTCTTGTCATACATAACCTGTGAATCCTGAGAAAATAGACAAGACAACCTCGCATAAAATCGGCGGCAACCTACATAAGTTACTAAATCCTAGAAAACAAAATAAGATATAATGCTTGTGGAATGAAGTTTGCAGATTTCCTGGAGATTATAAAAGTTAATAATTCACAAAAACTATAAGACTCCGTTAGAAAAACAAAACCGGTAAAATTTCCAGATTTTTTACACGTGACGCCGTCAAGAGTTAACTCGTGACGCCGTCAAAAGTGACCTGCAGAAATTCTTATGTTAAGTTTCCGGAAAATTTCTGGAAAACTTGGTCCTACTTCCTGGAAAATCCTGCAAAACTTCATTATGACTCAATACAAGCATTTGACTTTAACAAATACGAATATACATGTTCATTTAATATTGTGGAGAATCATGATCGGTTTGTTTCTTGAAAACATATTTGGGGTTTCCCCTTACACTTATCTTTTGCAAAAATACTTTTAGGTGGAGTTAAGACTAGGCCAAAACAACAAAGTAAAGTATTTCCACTATTTAATTGAGAAACATGATCTACCAACAATAAAAATAAAGCATGCATACGGAAGCAAATAACAAACAAACAAACAAAATAAAAATCACACAAAACATGGGTTGCCTCCCAAGAAGCGCTTTTCTTTATTTACGAGTCTTGTAGCTAGACTCAAGGTCATGGGTTACTACGTGATACGGGTGAGTTCCTCATTGAGGACATCTTTGGGATCAAACTTAGGCTTCAACTTCCTATCGGTTTCCTTAGTATGGTATGACCTTTCAAACTTTTCTCTATCCGGATCATACAAAGTCATCCTCATATGCCATGATCCGTCACCTTCTTTAGGTGGCTTGTCCCACCTCCATTTACACTTGTCTCCCTCTCTTTTCCACTTATTCATCTCTATATTAATAGGCATTATGCTCAAGAACTCAATCATCTTCCTAAAGACTAAGGGGTCCTCAAAGGGATCTAGCTCTTCATCTCTAGCTATGAGTTGTTCCACCGAATGTGTTTTCTCAATGAAATCTTTTTCTAGATAAAATGGGCATTGAGGTCCTATAAAGTTCCTTTCTATCCAAGGTCCATATCTAGACGGTCTCCTTTTCATCTCTACCCAATGCGGTGTTGGTTCATCATCACAATCATAACTATGCTTCTTTACATCGTACACCGACCAAGTATCGCCTTCACTTACCGCTATCTTAGACTCCTTACAATCTATCATGGTGCTAGAGGTTGCTAAAAATCCTCTTCCTACCAATAATGGGCATGTAGTGTCACTAACCATGTCTAGGACATGAAAATCCGCTAATATAGTTAACCTTCCCACGTGAACAACTACATCCTTAATCATTCCAACCGGGTGGGCAATACTCCCATCCACTAGCCCTATCAATACCTCCGTTTCCTCTAACTTTCCTAGCTTAAGAGCGGTGAATAAAGATAAGGGAGTCAAGTTGAGGCTTGACCCTAAATCGGCTAGTGTGTCGAAAGCTTCGGATCTTCCTATCTTACAAGGCAAAACAAATATACCCGGATCATCAAGCTTTTTAGGCAACTTGTTTTGAACGAAGGCGGTCCCATTTTTACCTAGTTTAAACTTCTCATATTTTTCTAGGAGGGCACTATAGTAAGGAGCACGCGCTAAGACATAATGACGGGGCGTTCAAGGTGAAGTTCCTTGAATTCATCGTCAAGGTCTTGCGTAAGAGGTGTTTCAACTATACTTTTGACTGGTTCTATATCGGGTGTTTTACTTGATTGGTCTTTTTGAAGAATTTGGTTTTGTTTGAAACACGTGCTCGTTGATTTAACCGAGTAGTTTTGTGGACACGAAGTGGGTGACGAAACTGAAGATATGAAATTAACGTTTAGTTTCGGATTCTTGACCGTGTCGCTTGGGAGTGCTCCCATTTCTCGGTCACTGAGAACTTTCAACAATGCGTCAATTTTGGTGGTCATCTCGCTTTGCTTTTGTTTGAAATCGGCTTCAAACTTAGATATGCGAGCTTCTTCAGATGCCACGAACTTAGACATCAATCCTTCAAGATTGTTGGTACTACCATAATTGTTAGAAGGATTGTTGTTGAAAGTACGGTTGGAGGGTGGACCGTTTGGTTGGTAACGATTAGGCGGATTGGAAGAATTGGGTTGATTTTGTTTCCACCTAAGGTTTGGGTGATTTTTCCAAGAGGGGTTGTATGAATCACCGTAAGGGTTTGTCTCGGGTTTGAAAGTGTACCACTTATCTCCCGCTTCGTCGGTACGCGTGGATGCGTAGTCCGCAAAAGCTGTTCCGGGGAGTTCCACACAATCACGAGTGTCGTGGGGACCACTGCATAATTTGCATGAAGAAGTGATTTTGTTCACTTGGCTTGAAGGCTTAGGAGCTTCGTAAGATTTCATGAGAAACTTGACTTGGTCCTCAAGTTCCATGATCCTACGGTCGGGAGTGCTAGAATTTTTCGAAGGCAAAGATATTGCCTTGACCGTTTTGTTCAAATCACGGGGATCATTCCAACTTTCGTTGTCATAGAGAGCAAGATCTTCTATGAGTTCCCATGATTGTTCCGCACTTAGATTACGTAGCTTACCACCGGCCGATTGGTCAATGGCTCGCCTCGTGGAGAGATCGATATGGTCATAAAAGATTTGGATTTAGAGCCAAAGATCTATGCCATGGTGAGGGACTTTTTGGAGTAAGTCATTGAAACGAGTCCATGCTTCATAAAGAGATTCATTTTGACGTTGTTGGAACATCAAGATGTCATTTCTAAGCTTAGTAGTTCTCCCCGGTGGGAAAAATTGAGCAAGGAAACGAGTGGTGAGATCATCCCATGTGGTGATGGATCTCGCGGGTAAACGCTCAAGCCATTGACTAGTTTGATCCCGTAGAGAGAATTGGAATAGGCATAATCGGGTTGTCTCTCTAGTTTCAACATCTAAGTCTATGGAATCTACGATTTTAAGGAAGTCCTTAAGATGTTGGTTTAGATCTTCGGAACGAAGTCCATGGAATGCACATTGGCTTTGCACCAACCGGATGGTGTCGGATCGCAAGGGGGTCACATTGGCTCCGGTGAGCTCAATGGTGTTTCGGTAGCCTTGGTGGCTAGGTCGGGAATACTCTCCTAAGGTTCGGGGCCTAAGAGGTTCTAGTGGTGGGTTTTGTTGTGGTGGGATGACGGGTTCAAAGATGTTCCCATCGTCCATGATGTCGGGTGGTGAAGAGTTACGAACAAAAACACAAAGAAATAAGATAGACTAAAGAAAACCTAAAAATAAAAATAAAATCTTACTAGAAAGGAATCTAGCAAGTAGACCTAATAAAAAGAGATTCTAACCTAGACAATAACTATTCCCCGGGCTGCGGCGCCAAAAACTTGATGTGTGGGAATTGCACCAGGCTTTACCTCTCGAGGGATCTCGAGAAGCTTACAACCCCCACCAGGCAGTGTACCTGATCGTTGTAGTATAGTATAGTGACAAGTACCGGGGGATTGATCGTTCAGCTAGCAATAGTGTCGCTAGGATTAGAAAACCTAATTACTAGTTCTAAAGATGAAGGATGATTATTTTTTGTATTTTATATTTTTTAGAAAGCAAGTAAATATCTCGGGTTTGAAGGATTTGGGCGGAATTAGTTGCTAGTCAACTAACCCAATACTAAAGATGCAATCAAAATAAAATACTAGAAATGAAAATAAACTAAATTAACTAAGGTTGTGAGCAATAAGTGGAGAAGTTGTGTTTACTTAGATTTCACTACTCCCTAGATATCTTTTACACGTTAATTACTTGTTATAGTTGCGTGGATGACGGATTGTATTCCTTAATACCATTCATGGGGTGGCGCACTTAATTCCCCAATCCTATGAGTGCCTACTTCACTCCTATGTCGAGCCGGCTAAGAAGCTCCTAACATGGGATCATTAGAATTTACTCATGCATTAAATACAACCAATAAAACCTAGTGCACGTCAGTTCATGTTTCCTAAGACGTTCAAGCATGTTACCATTTGGAGATCTGCCAGTTTTCTTAAGCCTAACATCGAAATCATTCATCCAATACAACCATAAACAAGTAATCAACACATAATTAACATCTAGGTTTCATTAGATCTAAGCAAACACAAGATAGATCTAGCCTAGCATGATGGAATTAAGACAAGAACAAGATATAGACAACCAACACATAGACATATTGATTGAATTAAAAGAATACTTATCTCAATTACACATGAAAGGGTTCAAGGGCTGAGAACCCTTGAAAAACCTGTAAAATTCGTACTAAGTTCGGCCTTAGGGTTTCTCCAAAACTTCTCTTTTTTTATGAATGAAAATTAGAAAACTATATATAGGAAATTGAGGCTGACGGCGTCAAGACCAAATTGGTGACGCCGTCATCTCGCCGCCAAAAGAATTCTCGGACTGCCTTGATCTACTTCTGACGCCGTCACGTTATAACATTTTCCAGGCCGTCACGTATTTTACTCTTGACGCTCTACCTTGTGACGCCTTCAATTCTGTACTGGGTCGTCATGAAAATTACTCTTGACGCCGTCAGGATTTTCTTCTTGACGCCGTCACCTACTGTTCCCAGCAAGGAAAATTAAGACTTTGGTGTTTTCTTCACTTTTATGCTCCAAAAACGTCCGAATTGCTTCCTTTTCCAGATTTCTCTCCCAAAGTACCTAAAATCACAAAAGGAAGGATTTAGGGCAATATTTGATCAAATAAATTCAATTACGGGCTTAAATGACCCCCTAAAAGTGGTTCATTTTTCGCCTCATCATATACCCTTACACTTGAGATTTGCTTGTCCTCAAGCAAATGCGCTTTTATTCTAGTCAAAATATAAGTTAGGGGTCATTTAACACTAATATAAAAGTAATTACAACAAATAATCGTTCCACTAAAGACCAATGACAAGCACGGAGGTCATACACCAGCACCTCACAAATAGTGTTTAGATACTCACATCTCTCGGGTGTAATAAAGTATAAATTACAATATGGAAACGGAAGATATCTCTCACTACCTGTTATAGCAAAATAGATTACCATAGGCTTGGGAAAGGGTCAAACCTCCACCACATGGCGTAAGCACCTAGGATAAACTATCAAACGGAAGATATCTCTCACTACCTGGGTTTACTGTTTTCTTTTGCATCTTGTGACCTCTTTCTCTAGTTTCAGCTACCTTTTCTTCTTTTGACCCAACTGATTTTAGAATCCTATTAAACCATTTCAAAAATTTACCTAAATCAACCACTTTCATATTATAAATTCCCTCCAAACTAACAATATTCATCTCATTATTCATCATCTCTTTCAATCCAAACCATCTTGTCTTCACCTAGCACCTCCATCTCTAAGGTTTCAAAGAAGCAAAAGATTGTCATCATCCCTCCAAAACAACTCTTCATTGACTTAACAAATGAAGACAACACACCCCCATCACCTCCACCTAAATGCTCATCTCCAAGTGTACCTAATGCACCATCCAAAACACATTCTACTCATGGAACTTCCTCATCCTCCATACCTTCAACTTCATCAATCAATGACTACATCAACTCACATTTGTCACCACCACAAGCATCATCACCACATCCTACACAAGAACCTTTTTCCACCCAACTTACCATCTCACTATCACCAATATCACCACTTGATGCTCATGTCTCATCTCCACCAATTACACCACAAATCTTTGCTAATCCCATACCTTGGAGCTTACTTGAAGCTCATGGAGATACTTGCCTTTGTTGCATCTACAATCGAACCATAATCTTTGGTCTTAGAGATGAAATTCAATATATGTTTTCATATATTGAACACTTGCTTACCAACCCACCAGCACCACCAACTCCACCATCCTCACCCATTATTCCCCCACCACAATCCTCACCCATTTCTCCACCATCACCATCATGCTCTCCAAATTAAGCATATGATATGCTTAATAAATAAAGTTTTTACCACCCTTTTGCTTGCAAGTTCTATGAAGCCCATGTAATCTTTGCATGATGGAATATTATTCTTGTTCTTAGTTTATGTAGTAGCTATCTTATTTGTAATCTTTCTTGATGTTACTTGTATTTTTGTGTCTTGACACAACTTTTGCTTTAATATGAATGCTTCTTTTTAATCATGCTTATTTATATTCTTGTCACCTTATATATATTTTCATGTATATACTTGTGCTTCTAATATTTTTGTCTTGCAAGCATTCCATAGCTCGTCTCCTTGGTGCCCCCAAATGAGGGGAAGTATACATCAAGGGGGAGTTTTCATCCCGTCAATATTTCACGATTGAAATTTGTCGACATAACCTTTTTGATTCTACAAAAAGGGGGAGAAGTAAATATAAACTCACTAAAATACTTGTTTAAAAACTAATTTTTGAGTTAATGAGTTTAAGTTTTGTAATCATCAAAAAGGGGGAGATTGTTGATATAAATAATGTTTAAAAACGTTATTAATATTTATCAATAACTCTATGTTTTGATAATCACAAAATGTAAACTACATTTAGTCAAGATTATGACATAAACAAGTATTTTGTAACAAATATTTACTTCTACAACTTATATCACTTAAGGTATGCATAAACTAAGTATCTTATGCATTACATGATCAAAGAAAAGATTGTCTTAACACAAAACATTTTATAAAATGACATTAACATTTTATATATTTTGGAAAATCATTTTTGGTATTGTTTTCATTAAACTACAAAGATATGATTTCAAATTTCCAACCAAAAAGGGCAAATTTTATCCAGAAAAACCTTCCCCACAAAAGGACAAACTTTTCCAACGTTCTGGAGGGGCGGCTCCCTTAATCATTAAGGGGACCGGCCATGCTCCAGAACAGTAAATTTGTCCCCTTTAAATACTGGTTCATTCCACAGAATTTTCTCACCTTTTTGCACTCAAAATCTTCTGATCTAATCTCCATTTCTATCCCAAAAATCCTTTGATCATATAATTCATAAGTCTTTGTTTCTAAGTGATCCAAAGCTTCATCCACTCAAGTGCAAAAAGAAGAACACTCCTCTACATCCATTAAATTGTAGTAGTGTTTTGATTAGCTAGTTTCATCTTGTAGTAGTGCTAGATACTTGTAAAGTGTTGTGTGAATTTGTTGATTGTAGATACTAGGTGTGTTGTAAAGTAATGTAGTTGTTGTGATTTAATTGTGCATAGAAGAAGGTGTGAAGTAGACAATAAGAAAAGGTGTGAAGCTATCTTGAAGAAGTTGTGAAGGTGTGAAGAAGGAGTGAAGTCTTGAAGAAGTTGTGAGATTGGTTCTAGTTACGATTAGAACTCGACATTTAGCTTAGTGTCGTTAATAGGTGTAAGCCAAGGTGTGTAAGGTTTCTCCGCCATAAGGAGTTTGTTGACATAGTGAAGAAAAACTCTCGAGTGTGGTACTCGGGGAGTGGAGTAGGGCAAGGAAGGTGTCCTTGTAGCCAAACCACTATAAATTTGCGTGTTGTAGTTTGATCTTTCTAACTCTATCTTTTCTTCATTCTATTTCAATACTTTCATTATTAGATTAGTCTTGCTTGTATTTGTTGATACTTGAATTCATGTAAGATCAAATCGAAAGTTTTTATAAGCTACAAAAGATTTTGAAAATAAATTTAAAAGGACGTAAAACTATTCAACCCCCTTCTAGTTTTCCACAGACTCACATTCTTCATCTTTTGTGAGTTTCACTTCCGTAGACATAGGAGTTTTCATGGGTTTTGAGTCTTCTAGGCCAAATTTCTTAAGCATTTCCTTAATGTACTTAGATTGGTTAAAGAATATTCCATCTTCTAATTGTTTTATTTGTAATCCTAGGAAGAAGTTTAGTTCACCCATCATACTCATCTCAAACTCATCATGCATGATTTTGGCAAATTCATCACACATTTCTTGACAAGTCGATCCAAATATAATGTCATCGACATATATTTGAACAATGATGAGATTTGGGTTTTTCTTTTTAGTGAAAAGAGTGTTATCTACCATTACCATGGAATAATCATGTTTAATAAGAAATGCTTTTAATCGATCATACCAAGCTTTGGGGGCTTGTTTGAGTCCATATAAAGCCTTCTTGAGTTTATAAACATAATTAGGTTTTGCGAAGTCAATGAATCCCGGAGGTTGTGCCACGTAAACCTCCTCATTGATAAAACCATTAAGGAATGCACTTTTCACGTCCATTTGAAATAACTTAAAGTCTAGGGCGCATGCATAGGCAAGGAGTATTCTAATAGATTCTAATCTAGCTACGGGGGCATAAGTTTCGTCATAATCAATTCCTTCTTGTTGATTATAACCTTGGGCAACTAACCTAGCTTTGTTCCTAGTTACTACTCCATTTTCATCTAGCTTATTCATATATACCCACTTAGTTCCTATGATTGTCATGTTCATTGGATTTGGGACTAGTTCCCAAACATCATTCGTCCTAAATTGATGTAGTTCTTCTTGCATGGCTATATCCTAACTTTCATCTTTTAAGGTTTCATTAATATTCTTAGGTTCTATTGCTGATAGGAAACAAAAGAAGTTATTTTTATCTTGGGCTTGTGATCTAAGGGTTCTTTGATTAAGGCTTCCTATTATATTATCTAATGGGTGTGATTTAGATTCCTTAATATTTACTACTTCGTTTTCTTCTAAATATATGTTTTCAATATCATTTCCTAGGGGTTTTGCTTTACTAACCTCGTTAGCTTCCTATTCAACTAGGTCATCATCTTCTAGTGGCAATGTTTTAGAAGGTGGTGGCGTTTCATCAAATGTTACATTTAGTAATTCTTCTACTTTCATAGGGTTGGTCCCTTTTACTTGGTTAACAGTAACTAAAAAGCTAAAGTAACCAAGTTGTATTACTTTTAACAAAGATGTATGAATGATTAACAATAAAGCAACGTAAAGATAAGAGACAATATTTTTCAACGTTTAATTCTTTATTAGAAGTTAATAAAAAAGAATCATACCCAAGTGTTTGCGGAATAACACTTGGGATTGAAAAGACAAGTATGGTATTGACTCCTCTCTAAACTCAAAACTATGTTTGAGTGACAACTAAGGACCCACTGAGCTATCTCAGGGGTTGTGTTGTTCTTTGGAGGAGTAAAAGTGGTTTGTGAATGCTTTGCATTACTTGCACAAACTTGTCCACTTTTACTCCTCACTTATGCTATCTATTTATACACAAATGTGAGCATCTCTATTATACAATGGACCTAAGTGTTCCTTAATAAAATCTTGATAGATTTTATTCTTTGGCAAGGGAACTTCTTTGGGTTAAGTCCAAAAGGCACTTTCTGATGACAGCCTGGTTTTAACCATTTGGGGAAAGTTTGACCTTAAAGTGATAAAGCACTTTAGTGAACCAGTTCAAACTTTCCCGCCCAGTCCCGCCAAAACTTCAGTCTTCAAGTCATTAGTCTTCAGTACCATGATAGTTGTTGAGGAGTATTGGGGTTCAGTGAGTTATTGTCATCCTCACTGAACCCATCACCTTCTTCTTGGCTTAGATTACACTCACTGAGTTCCGCCTCACTGAATGGAGAACCTTTCTTCTTAGGCTCAGTCTAAGCCTCCTGAAGATGACTCACTGAGTTACTGTTCACTCAGTGACTTGTTTATACTTAGGTTATTTTACGTTCAAATCCTTGTTAGAAGAAGATTGGGGAATTCAGTGACCCAACAATCTCCCCCTATTTGAACATACAAATAGCCTAAGTATCTCTTGATTCAGTATGAGTTTGCAGGGGTCTTCATCTCTTACTGAATGTTGATGTAATTATAGGTAGGACACATAATTTAGACAAAACATCAAAGTTTATTCATAGTTATTACAAGTCCTACAAATTACAAAAAAAATAAATAAAAGAGTTGTTGCGGATTAGATGTTCAGGTGGTATCCATGGGCTTCAAGCTTTGCTTTCTTTGATCTGAGTAGATGTCTTTCAGGATGTTCATTGATCATTGCTTCTAAGTCCTGGCAGAATCTTTTGTTCTCAGTACTCTTGATGGGGGACGCCAATATGAGGTACATGAGCATTGCTTTGACTCCTGCCTTATCCATATCAGACCATCTTTGGAAAGCTAGGTTTCCAAACTCATCAGTGAAACATAAGCCTCTTTCAGGTGCTTCAAGGACCGCATTGTTCACAAAAGTGATCCATTCAGGAAGCGACTTGTCACAGTCTAGCCCTGGTACTTTGATCTCAGGCTCCATCTCAATGTGCTTCCTTTTCCTCCTGGAAGCCTTAGATGGAGCAGTCTCTTTTGTTGAGGCAGGAAAAAGTGAGGGAATGTTAAGAGCTTCAGGCATTGCTCTCAGTCTGTCGTACCTTTCCTTCAGTGACTTGAGAAGGTTGGGAACTACAGCATTGTTCTTCTTGGCAATGATAGGACGAAGCTCATCAAGTTCAGTGATGCCAAAATCAGCAAACTTGAATGGCTTATGGACGTCAAATACTCTTTGATCACGTCCCCTGAAGACCATGACCACTGTAGGATCGGTGTTTCTGTGCATTTGAATGTCAATGATGGTTTTAGGTTTTAACCTTTCTTTCATCACCCAAGTATACTTTTCGAACCTGTGTTTCCTGATTTGAGCGTCCTTCCTGAGCTTATTTTCTCTTTCCCTTTTGAGAGCATTTAACTCTTCTTCCTGAGCCTTTTTAAAGGCTGCACCAACTTGTTCAGTTGCTAGTGCCTTAAAATCCAAACCAATATTTTCAGCCTCCTCATGAACAATCTTTATAAGGGCAGGCTTGCTCATTCTCTCTTCTTCAGCGACCTTTTGCAAAATATCAATTCGTTCCATGTGGGCTTGAATTTCTGCATTGGTGAGATGATGCACAATTCCATTGATTTCAAATGGGACTCTGATGGGTTCATCAGGATCATATCTGACTATTGTGGAGGCAGGCTTGAGCACTGATTCAGGTTCAGAGGTGGTGGCAATCATTTTACCTCTGTCCTGCCTGAGAGTGGAGGAGACTGGTTCCTCTTGTGGTGGAACTTCAGTGATTGGATTGGTCTCAGTGACATGCTCCCCCTCAGTGTGAGAGGGCTATCTAGCTTCTTGTTCGTCAGTAACAGGGGTTTCAGGAACATTCTCCCCCTCAACATTTGCCGGAACAGCAGTGATGGAAAGTGTTGGAGGAACTGACGAAGCAGATGTACCCTTGAAGGCTTGAAAGATTTCAGTCATCATAGACTTGATCTCCTGAGTATCCTGTTGAATGATGGACACTTTGGAGTCAAGTGTAGCCTGAGCTTATTCAAGAGCTGTCATCCTGGATCCCAGAGTCCATGCCAGAGAAGTGGACCTTTGGGATTGAGCTGCCACTGATTCTTCCAATTTGATGAAGGAAGATTTAAGAGACTCCACAATTGTAGTGAGACCCTGAACATTCGATCCATTTAGCAAGTCAAGTAACTTAGTAAGGGCCACTGAATTTACCTGATACGTCTCGAATGCCTGAAGAAGCTTCTTGGTGAGTTCAGGATCATCCTTGATCGATTCTTGAACAGACTGAACCCCTACATTCAGCTGGTTAAGGGATATCAAAAACTAATTCAGGCGAGTGATCATCTGTGTCAGGGAGTGGTTAACTGAGGCATTCTGTTCCCTGACATCATCATTGAAATCTTCGACAACATCTTTGAGATTGTGATAGTGAACCGCCTGTTCAGTATGCATGTCACAGACCTCATCAGTGACCCCCCTGTACAAAATGTTAGTAATCTTTTTGATGAATTTGGTGAAGGCTTTCTTAGTGAGAGGAGCTTGATCATCTCCTGAGGACTCTGGCTCGAAATGCGTGTCAGCTACGTCATGGTTAGAAGATTGAGGAGACTGAGAAATTGGTTCAGGGACTGTCTCCTCAAGCTCTATATCTTCTCCGGCCTTAAAAACTTCCTCATCACTGTTGAATTCGTCATCAGAATACAAAACTGCCTGAGCATCAGTTAGGGACTGAATCTGCAAAACAAGGTTATCCGGCTCCTCTTCATAAGAAGACTTGCCTTCGGTTTGGCCAGGTCCTGACCCCTCAAATCTGGTAGATTGGGTTTTATCTACCTGGTCCTCATGGTCAGTTCCTGAGTTATGCGCACCTTCGGGGGTGGTTGTGGGTTCCATATCAGTGGGTGGCTATTGTCCCTCCGAATCTTTGTCCCCCGTGACCCCTTCAGACACTGATGGGTGTTTCTCAGTGCCATCATGAGGAGCCGTGAAAGTTATGTTCCTATCAGTGGGTTGTATGTTTCCCTCTGAGTCTTTGGGATGAGTTTTTGTGCCCTCAGACAAAAGCTTTGATTTGCGAATGTCCTCATCAGGCACCTGAGTGGTTTTGCCCCCTTTCCAACAGGCTTGTTCTGGCCTGTCGAAGGTTTAGGGGCGTGAACTCCCTGATGCTTGGGTTGTGATATACCCGAGCCTTTGGCAGGATGTGATTGTTTGTGGATCCCCTTCTTAGTGGAGTAGTGCTGCCCCACCGAGGGTTTAGGACCCCTTACTCCCTGATACTCTGGTTGTGATTTACCAGAATCTTTAGCAGGATGTGAAGGTTTGGTTGGTTCCAACTCCACTGACTTGTTTATGACAGTTGAGCCTTTGGGAACGGGTTCGCTCGAGGACACTGAGTGTGATCTCTCAGTGCCCTCCGTTGGCCTTTGTTTTGGGGTCAGTGACTGGGTTATTATTCACAGGGTGTCCGCAGTCAGGGTCTGTTGTTGTTGTTGCCCCCTTTTGTCAGGCTTAGGGGCAGAGGTCTCAGTGGCGAGTGACTTGGGTTGAGCCACCTTCCTGGACCTCTGCCCATTCTTCCTCTTCACCTTTTTGGTGGGAGAGGGAATAGGTGAAATGATGTTGTCACCCTGGATAGCAGTCAGCATATATGTGGTCAGGGCGACAGGTGTTACCTCAATAGGGTCACGTGAGTAATTTGCCTTATGTAAGTGATGAGGCGAAAAATGATCCATTTTTAGGGGGTCATTTAAGCCCAGAATTGAATTTATTTGATCAAATATTGCCCTAAATCGTTCCTTTTATGATTTTAGGTACTTTTGGAGTGAATTCTGGAAAAGGAAGCATTTTGGACGTTTTTGGAGCATAAAAGAAAAGAAAATGGCAAAGTCTTAATTGTCCTTGCTGGGAACAGTACCTGACAGCGTCACAAGCTTCTTAATGACGGCGTCAAGAGGAAAAACAAGAGGTGAAGAGGATAGAGTCCATGACAGTCCAGAATGTTTTTGCATTAGGGCATGACGGCGTCACCATAGGCCGTCATGGTCTCTTTATATGTGACGGCCAACGAAAAATCACTCTTGACGGCGTCAGATCTGGATCTAGACAATCCGATTTTATTATGGGTGGCGGGTTGACGGCGTCAGAATTTTCTTCTTGACGCCGTCACATTGGAAAATCTATATATAGTTTTGTAATTTTCATTCATTAAAGGAGGACAATTTTAGGGACGACTTGAAGAAACCCTAGCACGATTTTATCAGTATTTTCAAGGGTTTTCACCCTTTGAAACCTTTCATGTTCAATTAAGATAATTATCCTTTCAATTCATTCAATATGTCTATGTGTTGTTTGAATATATCTTACGCTTGTCTTGATTTTAACGTGCTAGGCTAGATCTCTTGTGTGTTTGCTTAGATGTAGTGAAACCTAGATGTTGATTATTGGTTGATTGCTTGTTTATAGTTATTACAGATGAATGATTTCGATGTTAGGCTTAAGAAAACTGGCAGACTTCCATAGTGTAACTTGCTTGAACGTCTTAAGAAACATGAACCAGGTTTTTATGGTTGTATTTAATGCATGAGCGAATTCTAGTGATCCCATGTTAGGAGCTTCTTGCAGGCTCGACATAGGAGTGAAGTAGGAGCTTATAGAGATGGGGAAGTACGTACGCCACCCCACGATTGGTATTAAGGAATATAACCCGTCATCCACGCAACCGTAACAAACTATCAACCTGTAAAAGATATCTAGGGAGTAATGAAATCTAAGTAAACACAATTTTCCCATTTATTGTTCACACCACATTAGTAATTAGCTTTATTTCCATTTTTGTTATTTTATTTTGATTGCATCTTAGTTATTGGGTTAGTTGATTAGCAACTAATTCCGCCCAGTCTTCTAAAACCCGAGATTTTACCTGCTTTCCATAAAAATATAAAAATACAAAAAGAATCATCCCTCACCTCTAGACCTAGTTTTCAGGCTTTCTAATCCTGGCGACGCTATTCCTGAGTTGAACGATCAATCCCCCGGTACTTGTCACTATACTATACTACAACGATCAGGTACACTGCCTGGTGGGGGTTGTAAGCTTCTCGAGATCCCTCGAGAGGTAAAGCCTGGTGCAATTCCCACGCATCAAGTTTTTGGTGCCGTTGCCGGGGAAATAGTTATTGTCTAGGTTAGAATTTCTTTTTATTATGTCTACTTGCTAGATTCCTTTCTAGTAAGATTTTTATTTTTATTTTTAGGTTTTCTTTAGTCTATATTTTCTTTATGTCTTTGTTTGTAAAAACCTTTCCATTGACTATTCCGTTAGCCATTATGGAGAACGCGAATCCACCATACTACCAACCACGAAATTCACCCACTCCAAATGACATCTTGATGTTTAAACAACATGAGGATGAACCTATCTATGATGCATGGGCTCGTTTTAAATATTTACTCCGAAAAGTCCCTCATCATAATTTTGATCTGTGGTCCCAAATTGAAATATTTTACCATCGTGTCGACCACTATACCAAAATGGACATTGACTATGCCGCAAATTGGGACCTTTGGGGATTAAGTGTTGATGAAGCATTGGAAACCATAGAGAATTGTGCCATACTTTCCAAAAAAATGGACAATCCAACAAACGTTGTTACGGATCAATTGATAGCAAGTTTAAGGGAACAAACAAGAAGATTGTTTGGGGATAAGCCTATAGATGAGATAACTGGGTGCACGGAGTGGTTTGATTTCACCACAATACAAGCTGAGCACATTGGTAATCTTGATAAGATGGAGGATAGAGTTGAAAATTTAAGCCCACCAAGTACCCCACGAGTCCTACCATCATTTGAGGCATACACACCGCCTGTGACTTATTCGGATGAAGTAGAAGAGATTTTAGGAATCCCAATTGAGGTAGAACCTTTGAACCAAACACAACCAGAGGATATAGGTTTGAATACTTATAATGATAACCTTACTCTTAGTTTTAGGGAAGTTCCTAGTTTTGATGAATCGAAGCCTCAACCAAAACCGTTACCTAATCTTCCATCCTTGGATGAAAATTTAGGAATTGAAATAGGTTACGATCCACCCATCAAACCATATAATCCAGGTAGTCTTAGGACAAAGGTAGTGGACTTTAAGCCATGTAGAGAGGAAGCCAATATAGGAGTGGAACATGACCTTACATACTTACATCAACCATTCATGATTGATCATAAGAAACATTATGGGTTTAAACCAGGTTTATTAGGTCAAGATGGATTCCCAACTAGGAGTCTCTCAAAGTTGATAGAAGATGATCCCTTTTTAGGAAAAAACTTCAGCTCACCCATTGACCAAAGTGAACTAGGTAAGGTTATGATGATAGGAGCACACCCCTTTGAGCATATAATTCATCTACCAATCTTTCCTCACGAGGCATACTTCCACCGAGAAGGTGTGTATCACTACTATCACCCGCACTTAATCCTAAGTGTAGGGAAAACTTCTCTTATTTCCGTTAAATAAGGGTAGAGTTAGGCTCGTGACTTGAACAAAAACAAGCGCTTCTTGGGAGGCAACCCATGTTTTGTGTGATTTTTATTTGTTTGATTGTTATTTGCTTCCGTATGCATGCTTTATTTTTATTGTTGGTAGATCATGTTTCAAAATAAAATTGTGAAAATACTTTATTTTGTTGTTTAACTTCGTCCTAACTTCATACAAAGGTATTTCGCAAAAGATAAGTGTAAGGGGAAACCCCAAATATGTTTTTAAGAACAAAATTGATAATGATTTTCCGCAATATTAAATGGACATGTGTATTAGTATTTGTTAGAGTCAAATGCTTGTATCGAGTCATAATGATGTTTTGCAGGATTTTTCAGGAAGTAGGACATAAGTTTTTCCAGAAATTTTCCAGAAACTTAACGTAAGGATTTCTGTAGATCACTTCTGACGGCGTTAGGAATTAATTCCTGACGGCGTCATGTGTAAAATTCTGGAAATTTTGCTAGTTTTGTTTTTCTAATGGAGTCTTAAAATTTTTGTTAATTCTTTAGTTTTATAAACTCCAGGAAATTTGCAAACATTCATTCTACAAGCATTATATCTTACATTGTTTTCTAGGATTTGTTAGTATATATAGATGATCGCTGATTTTACGCGAGGTTGCCTTGTTTGTTTTCTCAGGTTTAACAGGTTATGTATGACAAGAAAATGATTTATATTCTGGAAGGGAAGCTTTGATTGTTCATTTTCTTGGAGCAAGATCTAACCTTGTTGACACACTATCGACACCGAACGAATCAGGGGAGTATTTGATTTCATTCTTTTACCTATTTCACTTTTACATTCTTTAATTGAACATTGGGGACAATGTTCATCCTAAGTGTAAGGGGAGGGTAAATGATGATACCTTATAGGATACATTTGCACTTGAGTTTGTTTGTTTGATGGTAGATGTGTAATAAAATTAAGAGAAATACTTGTTAGTGTAATTTTAGTGCCAAATTTAAATTTTTTTTACAACATTTAGGAGTGAAACTTTAGCCTTAGCAAGCGTCTCATGGATAGGATTCGTATGACTAGCACAAAACCGTACCATTCAGAAGAATTTTCAACCCAAATATGTGAGGTTCGCCTTTATATTTGATAGGAAAAGCATTTACTTTAGTGCTTATGAGTGTACTGGTAGCATTTAGATTCTAGAACTTGCGTTAGTGATGCATCCCGAGACCACTAGTGAGACTACATTCGTGTAGTTAGGATTTACTACATGATAAGAGGCATTAAGATCACTCTTGTGTTAAACCCGTATCATAATTACTTGACCATTTAAGTCATATTACTTGGCTAGTTAAGTCAACTAATTTTTCCCACACCTTAGCGTTGTACTCATTTTTAGTACACGAAACCCCTAGTACACCCCTCCGAGCCTATCTTTTCATTTCTAACTTTAAGCAACTTACTTAAAGGAAGAATTTGTTACACCCCACTAAAATGTACACCCAAATCGCCTTAGCCTTCCGTGTATGCACTCATCTTTAGTGCATTATTGTTATTTGTTTAAACCCTTAGTTAATTATCTAATTGATTACATGGTTGCTAAGTCGAGTCATATCATTGTACATATTGTTTTGGGACGATTGGGACTCATGGGTAAAGTACTTGTGTTATGGAGTAATGGGGAAGAACATCATATTATTACCCCCATACGTGCGTTAATCTTAAAAAGTACTCCAAGTGTTTTGATTATCTTAATTCGAGTCATTAGATTAGTTTATTGTAAAGTATGTAAAAATTCAAGTGTAAGGGGATTGTTCATTCCCTATGATGTATTATTTTGGATGGTAGGGTAAGAGTGTATGAAAAAAAAAATCGAAAAAAGAAAAAATTAAGAAAAAGAAAAGAGAAAAAACATACGGACTACCATCCCATTTCATTCTATGTTTATTTTATGTTTTTGTTATTTTTGATTTATTAGCTTCAGTTGAGTCTAGTCTTGGCTTAGCAACGCGATATTGTACATGTAATTAACCAAGATGATTAACTCGCCACAAGTAAAGATTGCCTATATCCAACAAAACCGTGTATTCCATATCCCTACACCTAACGTTATAACCCTTTTAAAAGACCTCTTTGATAGTTTATCCTAGGTGCTTATGCCATGTGGTGGAGGTTTGATCCTTTCCCAAGCCTATGGTAATCTATTTTGCTATGACAGGTAGTGAGAGATGTTTTCCATTTCCATATTGTGATATTTACTTTATTACACCCGAGAGATGTATCTAAACACTATTTGTGAGGTGCTAGTGTATGACCTCCGTGCTTGTCTTTGGTCTTTAGTGGAATGATTATTTGTTGTAATTACTTTTATATTAGTGTTAAATGACCCCTAACTAGCGCATTTGCTTGAGGACAAGCAAATCTCAAGTGTAAGGGTATATGATGAGGCGAAAAATGATCCGTTTTTAGGGGGTCATTTAAGCCCGGAATTGAATTTATTTGATCAAATATTGCCCTAAATCGTTCCTTTTGTGATTTTAGGTACTTTTGGAGTGAATTCTGGAAAAGGAAGCATTTTGGACGTTTTTGGAGCATAAAAGTGAAGAAAACGGCAAAGTCTTAATTTTCCTTGTTGGGAATAGTACCTGACGGCGTCACAAGCTTCTTAATGACGGCGTCAAGAGGAAAAACAAGAGGTGAAGAGGATAGAGTCCATGATAGTCCAGAATGTTTTTGCACTAGGGCATAACGGCGTCACCATAGGCCGTCATGGTCCCTTTATACATGACGGCCCAGAAAAAATCACTCTTGACGGCGTCAGATCTGGATCTAGGCAATCCGATTTTATTATGGGCGGCGGGTTGACGGCGTCAGAATTTTCTTCTTGACGCCGTCACATTGGAAAATCTATATATTGTTTTGTAATTTTCATTCATTAAAGGAGGACAATTTTAGGGACGACTTAAAGAAACCCTAGCACGATTTTATCAGTATTTTCAAGGGTTTTCACCCCTTGAAACCTTTCATGTTCAATTAAGATAATTATCCTTTCAATTCATTCAATATGTCTATGTGTTGTTTGAATATATCTTACGCTTGTCTTGATTTTAACATGCAAGGCTAGATCTCTCGTGTGTTTGCTTAGATGTAGTGAAACCTAGATATTGATTATTGGTTGATTGCTTGTTTATAGTTATTACGGATGAATGATTTCGATGTTAGGCTTAAGAAAACTGGCAGACTTCCATAGTGTAACTTGCTTGAACATCTTAAGAAACATGAACCAATGTGTACTAGGTTTTTATGGTTGTATTTAATGCATGAGCGAATTCTAGTGATCACATGTTAGGAGCTTCTTGCAGGCTCGACATAGGAGTGAAGTAGGAGCTTATAGAGATGGGGAAGTACGTACGCCACCCCATGATTGGTATTAAGGAATATAAGCCGTCATCCACACAACTGTAACAAACTATCAACCTGTAAAAGATATCTAGGGAGTAATGAAATCTAAGTAAACACAATTTTTCCATTTATTGTTCACACCACATTAGTAATTAGCTTTATTTCCATTTTTGTTATTTTATTTTGATTGCATCTTAGTTATTGGGTTAGTTGATTAGCAACTAATTCCACCCAGTCTTCCAAAACACGAGATTTTACTTGCTTTCCATAAAAATATAAAAATACAAAAAGAATCATCCCTCACCTCTAGACCTAGTTTTCAGGCTTTCTAATCCTAGCGACACTATTCCTGAGTTGAATGATCAATCCCCCGGTACTTGTCACTATACTATACTACAATGATCAGGTACACTGCCTGGTGGGGGTTGTAAGCTTCTCGAGATCCCTCGAGAGGTAAAGCTGGTGCAATTCCCACGCATCAGTAAGACATCAGGTTCAAAGCCGACATTGTCAGGCTTGATATACTCAGACCCTAATAAGTCATTCAGGGCACAGGAAATGAATCTAGGGTAAGACATATGTTTTTGCCTAGACTTCCCAGCCAATTTGGCTATGAGGTCCCTGAAGATAATTTCTCCAAGGTCAATCTTTTTAACCTCGATGAGATAGTACACTATCATTGATTGGGTAGTGTTTAGTTGCTCAGTTGAGGATTTATTCCCCCCAAAGACCTGAATTACAAATGTCATCAGGATCCTCCAGGGGGCAGGGAACCATGTTTTGATTATGGGGGTTTTGGACAGTAGGGCCCCTGGAGTAACATCAGGATGATGTTTATCATAGGGCCCAAGTTTCAAGAGGAGTTTTCTAACTTCCTCTTCATTTGGTTTGGCAACAAAGGTCTCAGTATAGTTAAGGCCAGTGGCTTTGACAAAGGTTTTGTAGTCAAGAGTTAGGAACTTAGTTCCATTCTTCACTGAGAACCTGATTTTGGCCTCCTTTGGCGCATCAGGGTTTTCAACCACCGCTGTGCACCAAAATTCCCTCAAATAGTCATGATAGATGACTGAGGGGGTTTTTGTGAATGTGGTGGTGAGAAAACAGTTTTGTAGGGAACTTCACCACATCCCTGTATTCAGGGAACCCTTCAGGGTAGGCAAAGTTCCCCACCACATTATTTTTGGTGAGGTCTACGCTTTCCATTTGGAAATCCACATTGGGTGCGTACTTTATGACCTTTGAAGATGCCATTTTTGTTAGATAAAAGGTCTGGTTTTGAACAAAGAAGAAGCACACAAAGTTTTTGAAGACAAAATGATTCTTGAAATAATTTTTCAAGAGTTTTGTTAAGATTTTTAAATCATGTGTGTGTTCTTCTTTGTCGGGGTATTTATAGGGTGGGAATTAGGATAGTGATGTTGCGGATACCAACGGTTTATATTATTCAACCAAAGCGGCATAATAATATGGGTTTGATATCCGCATTAAATATCACGATTCCCATTGCCCCTATTTTCTCTCACATCATGGGGTGAACAGTTGTGTGGCTCTGCAAATAATGCACTTTTGCAGAGAAAAATCATCACAACTATTCTACGTGAGGGAGCATTTAACGCTTAGTGGTGTTTGGTGAGAGAGATGTGGGGACCCAAGGAGTGGATGCCAGTTGTGTAAGTGACATATATTCCTATATTAAATAGGAATCAGTTACCTACCTGGGACATTTACTAACTAAGCACTTAGAGCATTTAGTTAGGGTATTCAATGCCATTTTTCATAATGAGCCCCCTGAATGATTTTTTCATTCAATAAAAAATTGGTTTTCAGGAAGGGTGTTGATGCGTAGGGATTGCACCAGGCTTTACCTCTCAAGGGATCTTGAGAAGCTTACAACCCCCACCAGGCAGTGTACCTGATCGATGTAGTATAGTATAATGACAAGTACCAGGAGATTGATCGTTTAGCTAGGAATAGTGTCGCTAGGATTAGAAAACCTAAATACTAGTTCTAGAGATGAGGGATGATTCTTTTTGTATTTTTATATTTTTATGAAAGCAAGTAAAAATCTCGGGTTTAAAGGATTTGGGCGGAATTAGTTGCTAGTCAACTAACCCAATACTAAAGATGCAATCAAAATAAAATACTAAAAATGAAAATAAAACTAAATTAAACTAAGGTTGTGAGCAATAAGTGGAGAAATGTGTTTACTTAGATTTCACTACTCCCTAGATATCTTTTACACGTTAATTACTTGTTATAGTTGCGTGGATGACGGATTGTATTCCTTAATACCATTCATTGGGTGGCGTACTTAACTCCCCAATCCTATGAGTGCCTACTTCACTCCTATGTCGAGCCGGCTAAGAAGCTCCAAACATGGGATCATTAGAATTTACTCATGCATTAAATACAACCAATAAAACCTAGTACACATTGGTTCATGTTTCCTAAGACGTTCAAGCATGTTACCAATTGGAGATCTGCCAGTTTTCTTAAGCCTAACATTGAAATCATTCATCCAATACAACCATAAACAAGTAATCAACACATAATCAACATCTAGGTTTCATTAGATCTAAGCAAACACAAGATAAATCTAGCCTAGCATGGTGGAATCAAGACAAGCACAAGATATAGACAACCAACACATAGACATATTGATTGAATTAAAAGAATACTTATCTCAATAACACATGTAAGGGTTCAAGGGCTAAAAACCCTTGAAAAAGCTGTAAAATACGTATATGGTTCGGCCTTAGGGTTTCTCCAAACTTGTTCCTCCTAATGAATGAAAATTAGAAAACTATATATAGATAATAGAGGCTCACGACGTCAAGAACAACCTTGTGACGCCGTCATCTCGCCGCCAAAATAATCCTCGAACTACCTTGATCTACATCTGATGCCGTCATGTATTCCATTTTTTCAGGCCGTCACACATTTAACTCTTGACGCTCTTCTTTGTGACGCCTTCATTTCTGTACTGGGTCGTCATGATCTTTACTCTTGGCGCCGTCAACTTCTTCCTCTTGACGCCGTCACACACTGTTCCCAGCTTGGAAAATTAAGTCTTTGGCGTTTTCTTCACTTTTATGCTCCAAAAACGTCCGAATTGCTTCCTTTTCCAGATTTCACTCCCAAAGTACCTAAAATCACAAAAGAAACGATTTAGGGCAATATTTGATCAAATAAATTCAATTCCGGGCTTAAATGACCCCCTAAAAGTGGTTCATTTTTCGCCTCATCATATACCCTTACACTTGAGATTTGCTTGTCCTCAAGCAAATGCGCTTTTATTCTAATCAAAATACAAGTTAGGGGTTATTTAACACTAATATAAAAGTAATTACAACAAATAATCGTTCCACTAAAGACCAAAGACAAGCACGGAGGTCATACACAAGCACCTCACAAATAGTGTTTAGATACTCACATCTCTCGGGTGTAATAAAGTATAAATTACAATATGGAAACGGAAGATATCTCTCACTACCTATCATAGCAAAATAGATTACCATAGGCTTGGGAAAGGATCAAACCTCCACCACATGGCATAAGTACCTAGGATAAACTATCAAAGAGGTCTTTTAAATGGTTGTAACGTTAGGTGTAGGGATATGAAATACACGGTTTTTTGGATATAGGCAGTCTTTACTGGTGGCGAGTTAACAATCTTGGTTAATTACATGTACAATATGGCGTTGCCAAGCCAAGACTAGACTCGACTTAAGCTAATAAATGAAAAATAACAAAAACATAAAATGAACATAGAATAAAAAGGGATGGTAGTCCGTATGTTTTTTTCTTTTCTCTTTTTCTATTTTTTTTTTTCTTTTTCTTGATTTTTTTTTTTTTTTTTTTTTTTTTTTTTTTTTTTTTTTTTTTTTTTTCAAACATTCTTACCCTACCATCCAAAATAATACATCATAGGGAATGAAAATTCCCCTTACACTTGAATTTTTACATACTTTACAATAAACTAATCTAATGACTCGAATTAAGAAAATCAAAACACTTGGAGCACTTTTAAGATTAATGCACATATGGGGGTAATAAATGATGTTCTTCCTCATTACTCCATAAAATAAGTACTTTACCCATGAGTCCCAATCGTCGCAAAACAATATGTACAAGGATATGACTCGACTTAGCAACCATGTAATCAATTAGAAAGTTAACTTAGGGTTTAACAAATAACAATAATGCACTAAAAATGAGCGCATACACGGAAGGCTAAGGCGATTTGGGTGTACATTTAAGTGGGGTGCAACAAATTCTTCCTTTAAGTAAAATGCTTAAAGTTAGAAACGAAAAGATAGGCTCGGAGGGGTGTACTAGGGGTTTCGTGTACTAAAAATGAGTACAACGCTAAGGGTGTGGGAAAAATTAGTTGACTTAACTAGCCAAATAATATGACTTAAATGGTCAAGTAATTATAATACGGGTTTAACACAAGGGTGATCCTAATGCCTCTTATCATGTAGTAAATCCTACTACACGAATGTAGTCTCACCAGCGGTCTCGGGATGCATCACTAACGCAAGTTCTAGAATCTAAATGCTACCGGTACACTCATAAGCACTAATAATGAATGCTTTTCCTATCAAATCTAAAGGCGAACCTCACATATTTGGGTGGAAATTTTTTTTCTGAAAGTACGGTTATGTGCTAGTCATATAATCTCCTATCCATGAGACACTTGCTATGGCTAAAGTTTCACTCCTAAATGTTGTAAAATTTTTTAAATTTGGCGCTAAAATTGCACTAACAAGTATTTCTCATAGTTTTATTACACATCTACTATCAAACAAACAAACTCAAGCGAAAGTGTATCTGTAAGGTATCATCATTTTACCCTCCCCTTACACTTAGGATGAACATTGTCCCCAATGTTCAAGTAAAGAATGTAAAAGTAAAATAAGTAAAACAAATGAAATCAAATACTCCCCTGATTCGCTCGGTATGGATAATAAGGTGGCCAGGTTAAATCTTCCTCCAAGAAAATGAACAATCAAAGCTTCCCTTCCAGAATAATAATCATCTTCTTGTCATACATAACATGTAAATCCTGAGAAAACAAACAAAGCAACCTCACATAAAATTGGCGGCAATCTACATAAGTTACTAAATCCTAGAAAACAAAGTAAGATATAATGCTTGTGGAATGAAGTTTGCAGATTTCCTGGAGATTATAAAACTTAATAATTCGACAAAAACTTTAAAACTCCGTTAGAAAAACAAAACTGGTAAAATTTCCAGATTTTTACACGTGACGCCGTCAAGAGCAAGCTCATGACACCGTCAGAAGTGACCTGCAGAAATTCTTAAGTTAAGTTTTCAGAAAATTTCTGGAAAAACTTGGTCCTACTTCCTGGAAAATCCTGCAAACTTCATTATGACTCAATACAAGCATTTGACTCTAACAAATATGAATATACATGTTCACTTAATATTGTGGAGAATCATGATCGGTTTATTTCTTAAAAACATATTTGGGGTTTCCCCTTACACTTATCTTTTGCAAAAATACCTTTAGGTGGAGTTAAGACTAGGCCAAAAACAACAAAGTAAAGTATTTTCACTTTTTAGTTTAGAAACATGATCTACCAACAATAAAAATAAAGCATGCATACGGAAGCAAATAACAAACAAACAAAATAAAATCACACAAAGCATGGGTTGCCTCCCAAGAAGCGTTTTTCTTTATTTACGAGTCTTGTAGCTAGACTCAAGGCCATGGGTTACTACGTGATACGGGTGAGTTCCTCATTGAGGACATCTTTGGGATCAAACTTAGGTTTCAACTTCCTATCGGTTTTCTTAGTACGGTATGACCTTTTAAATTTTTCTCCATCCGGATCATACAAAGTCATCCTCATATGCCATGATCCATCACCTTCTTTAGGTGGCTTGTCCCACCTCCATTTACACTTGTCTCCTCTCTTTTCCACTTATTCATCTCTATATTAATAGGCATTACGCTCAAGAACTCAATCATCTTCCTAAAGACTAAGGGGTCCTCAAAAGGATCTAGCTCTTCATCTCTAGCTATGAGTTGTTCCACCGAATGTGTCTTTTCAATGAAATCTTTTTCTAGATAGAATGGGCGTTGAGGTCCTATAAAGTTCCTTTCTATCCAAGGTCAATATCTAGATGGTCTCCTATTCATCTCTACCCAATGTGGTGTCGGTTCATCATCACAATCATAACTATGCTTCTTAACATCGTACACCGACCAAGTATCACCTTCACCTACCACTATCTTAGACTCCTTACAATCTGTCATAGCGCTAGCGGTTGCTAAAAATCCTCTTCCTACCAACAATGGGCATACTAACCATGTCAAGGACGTGAAAATCCGCTAAGATAGTTAACTTTCCTACGTGAACAACTACATCCTTAATCATTCCAATCGGGTGGGCAATACTTCCATCCGCTAAACCTATCAATACCTCTATTTCCTCTAACTTTCCTAGCTTAAGAGTGGTGAATAGGGATAAGGGAATCAAGTTGAGGCTTGACCCTAAATCGGCTAGTGTGTCGAAAGATTCGGATCTTCCTATCTTACAAGGCAAAACAAATATACCCGGATCATCAAGCTTTTTTGGCAACTTGTTTTGAACGAAGGCGGTCCCATTTTTACCTAGTCTAAACTTCTCATATTTTTCTAGGAGGGCACTATAGTAGGGAGCACAGGCTAAGACATCAATGACGGGGCGTTCAAGGTGAAGTTCCTTGAATTCATCGTCAAGGTCTTGCGTAGGAGGTGTTTCAACTATACTTTTGACCGGTTTTATATCGGGTGTTTTATTTAATTGGTCCTTTTGAAGAATTTGGTTTTGTTTGAAACACGTGCTCGTTGATTTAACCGAGTAGTATTGTGGACACGAAGTGGGTGACGAAACTGATGATATGGAATTAACGTTTTGTTTCGAATTCTTGACCGTGTCGCTTGGGAGTGCTCCCATTTCTCGGTCATTGAGAACTTTCAACAATGCGTCAATTTTGGTGGTCATCTCGCTTTGCTTTTGTTTGAAATCGGCTTCAAACTTAGATATGCGAGCTTCTTGAGATGCCATGAATTTAGACATCAACCCTTCAAGATTGTTGGTACTACCATAGTTGTTAGAAGGATTGTTGTTGAAAGTATGGTTGGAGGGTGGACCGTTTGGTTCGTAACGATTAGGCGGATTGGAAGAATTGGCTTGATTTTGTTTCCAGCTAAGGTTTGGGTGATTTTTCCAAGAGGGGTTGTAGGAATCACCGTAAGGGTTTGGCTCGGGTTTGAAAGTGTACCACTTATCTCCCGCTTCGTCGGTACGCGAGGATGCGTAGTCCGTAAAAGCTGTTCCGGGGAGTTCCACACAATCACGAGTGTCATGGGGACCACTACATAATTCGCATGAAGAAGTGATTTTGTTAACTTGGCTTGAAGGCTTAGGAGCTTCGTAAGATTTCATGAGAAACTTGACTTGGTCCTCAAGTTCCATAATCCTACGGTCAGGAGTGCTAGAGTTGTTCGAAGGAAAAGATATTGCCTTGACCGTCTTGTTCAAATCACGGGGATCATTCCAACTTTCGTTGTCATAGAGAGCAAGATCTTCTATGAGTTCCCATGATTGTTCCGCACTTAGATCATGTAGCTTACCACTGGCCGATTGGTCAATGGCTCGCCTCGTGGAGAGATCGATATGGTCATAAAAGATTTGGACTTGGAGCCAAAGATCTATGCCATGATGAGGGACTTTTTGGAGTAAGTCCTTGAAACGAGTCCATGCTTCATAAAGAGATTCATTTTGACGTTGTTGGAACATCAAGATGTCATTTCTAAGCTTAGTAGTTCTCCCTGGTGGGAAAAATTGAGCAAGGAAACGAGTGGTGAGATCATCCCATGTGGTGATGGATCCCGCGGGTAAACGTTCAAGCCATTGACTAGCTTGATCCCGTAGAGAGAATTGGAATAGGCGTAATCGGGTTGTCTCTCTAGTTGCAACATCTAGGTCTATGGAGTCTACGATTTTTAGGAAGTCCTTAAGATGTTGATTTGGATCTTCGGAACGAAGTCCATGGAATGCACATCCGCTTTGCACCAACCGGATGGTGTCGGATCGCAAGGGGGTCACATTGGCTCGGTGAGCTCAATGGTGTTTCGGTAGCCTTGGTGGCTAGGTCGGGAATACTCTCCTAAGGTTCGGGGCCTAAGAGGTTCTAGTGGTGGGTTTTGTTGTGGTGGGATGACGGGTTCAAAGACGTTCCCATCGTCCATGATGTCAGGTGGTGAAGAGTTACGAACAAAAACACAAAGAAATAAGATAGACTAAAGAAATCTTCCTAAGACGTTCAAGCATGTTACCAATTGGAGATCTGCCAGTTTTCTTAAGCCTAACATTGAAATCATTCATCCAATACAACCATAAACAAGTAATCAACACATAATCAACATCTAGGTTTCATTAGATCTAAGCAAACACAAGATAAATCTATCCTAGCATGGTGGAATCAAGACAAGTACAAGATATAGACAACCAACACATAGACATATTGATTGAATTAAAAGAATACTTATCTCAATAACACATGTAAGGATTCAAGGGCTGAAAACCCTTGAAAAAGCTGTAAAATACGTATATGGTTCGGCCTTAGGGTTTCTCCAAACTTGTTCCTCCTAATGAATGAAAATTAGAAAACTATATATAGATAATAAAGGCTCACGGCGTCAAGAACAACCTTGTGACGCCGTCATCTCGCCGCCAAAATAATCCTCGGACTGCCTTGATCTACATCTGATGCCGTCATGTATTCCATTTTTCCAAGCCGTCACACATTTAACTCTTGACGCTCTTCTTTGTGACGCCTTCATTTCTGTACTGGGTCGTCATTATCTTTACTCTTGACACCGTCAACTTCTTCCTCTTGACGCCGTCACACACTGTTCCCAGCTTGGAAAATTAAGTCTTTGGCGTTTTCTTCACTTTTATGCTCCAAAAACGTTCGAATTGCTTCCTTTTCCAGATTTCACTCCCAAAGTACCTAAAATCACAAAAGGAACGATTTAGGGCAATATTTGATCAAATAAATTCAATTCCGGGCTTAAATAACCCCTTAAAAGTGGTTCATTTTTCGCCTCATCAGGTGTGATCAGGGACCTAGAGAATTTACATCAGGTTGGAACACTTTTGATCAGTTTCCGGATTCAATGTCCACCATGCCCAATTCAGCTTTCAATCTTGTGAAAGTGGGTTCATCCAGGGGTTTTGTGAAGATATCAGCTAGCTGATACTCAGTGGGGGATGAAATGTAGTTTAATTTCTCCATTTGTGATGTGGTCCCTGATGAAGTGGTATCTGATGTCAATGTGTTTGGTTCTTTGATGAAGTATTGGATTGTTTGAGATGGCTATGGCACTTGTATTATCACAAAAGATAGGTACCATGTTATACTGAATGCCATAGTCACTCAGTTGGCTCTTCATCTATAGTACATTTGCACAACATCCTGCAACAGCCATATATTCAGCTTCAGCTGAGGACATGGCCACTGATTGTTGTTTCTTTGTACTCCAACACACAAGTTTACCACCAAGAAATTGGCAGGATCCTGAATTACTTTTCCTATCCATGTTACATCCTGCATAGTCAGAGTCAGTGTACCCTTTGAGATCAAATCCTGAACATTTTGGGTAATACAAACCAAGGTTTGGAGTACCCTTCAAGTACCTGATAATTCTCTTGACAACAGTGAGATGTGATTCTTTAGGATCAGCCTGGTATCTTGCACACAGGCAGACTGAGAATTGGATATCAGGCCTTGAGGCAAGTAAGTACATCAGGGAGCCTATCATTCCTCTGTATTGGGTTTGATTCACTGATTTTCTAGTGAAATCAGGGCCAAGATTGTTTGGAGGAACCATAGGAGTCTTCACTGAAGAGCAATCAGTGAGCTCATACTTCTTCAGTAGGTTCCTCAGGTATTTTTCTTGGCAAATGGATATTCCTTTTTCAGTTTGTTTGATTTGGAGTCTAAGAAAGTATGTGAGTTCACCCATCATGCTCATTTCAAACTTTGTGGTCATCAGTTTCTCAAACTGTTTGCAAAGTTTGCAACTTGTTGAGCCAAAGATGTCATCAACATACACTTGGACAAGAATGACATCACTCTTTGTTCCGTAGATGAACAGTGTGTTGTCAATCTTTCCTCTGACAAACTTGTTTTGGATCAGGAAGGCTGAAAGAGTTTCATACCATGCCCTGGGAGCTTGTTTCAGTCCATAAAGGGCCTTGTTAAGCTTGTAGACATGGTTGGGGTATTCACTACTTTCAAAGCCAGGAGGCTGTTGCACATAAACATCTTCTTTGATGTTACCATTTAGGAATGCACTTTTAACACCCATTTGGTAAACTTTAAAGTTCATGTAAGTTGCATAGGCAAGGAAGATCCTGATGGATTCCATTCTAGCAACAGGTGCAAAGGTTTCCTCATAGTCTATACCTTCCTGTTGATTATATCCTTTGGCAACCAGTCTTGCTTTGTTTTTGATGACTGTGCCATTCTCATCGGTCTTGTTTTTAAAGACCCATTTCATACCAATGATTAGAAAACCTTGGGGGCATTCAACAAGGGTCATGACATCATTCCTGTCAAATTGCTCCAATTCATCTCTCATGGCCTGAACCCAACTTTCATAGGTCAGGGCTTCTTTGACATTTTTTGGCTCTATTTCAGAGAGATAGTCAGTATAAAGACATATATTGGCAGAGGCGGCCTTGAGTTTAGCATCCTTGCTTCTTATGAGCATGCCTTCAGTGGGTTCACCAATGATGTTCACAAGCTCAATGACTTTGGATCTAGTCCAGCTATCCTGAGGATTGGGATAGGAATTTGAGCTTGAAGGAGCCTGATTAGGTTCAGACTCAGGAACATGAGGTGACTCATCACTATGTGCTTCAGTGACATTTGTGGGAGCAATTTGCTCTGAGGGTTCCTGAACAATTTGTTCAGTGGTTGCAGTCTCATTGGAGACATGCTGAGTTTCAATGAACTCACTGATAGGTGGTTGGGGTAGGTTGTGAGGGATGATGTAATAGGAGACGTCAGCATCAGCTTGGTATTGGGTTGAGGGATTGTTCTCAGGATGATATTCATCAGGAGGATACCTTGATGAGTCATCAATACCAATCTCTTCAACTGAGGAATTTGAGAACCTGATGGATTCAGTGCTCTCATCAACAGTAATGTGATAAGTTTCCTCAGTTTGTTGTCTCTTTGTGTTAAACACCCTGAAGGCTTTAGAAACCAAAGAATATCCCAGGAAGTATCCATCATCAGCTTTGGCATCAAATTTACCCAGGTGATCCTTGTGGTTATAAATAAACACAGGACACCCAAATACATGAAAGTAGCTGATGTCAGGGATCCTTCCTTTGAATATCTCATAAGGAGTCTTATTGTGCCTTTTCATAATAATTGACCTATTTTGAGTATAGCAAGCTGTTTTAACTGCCTCAGTCCAGAAATGTTTTGAGAGGACTGAGCCATTTAACATTGTTCTTGCTGCCTCAATGAGTGGTCTATTTCTCCTTTCAGCTACTCCATTTTTTTCAGGAGTATAGGGAGAAGTGAAATTTTGAGAAATTCCTTTCTCATCACAGAAACACTCAAGGTCTTGGTTTTTGAACTCAGTGCCATTGTCAGTTCTGATCTATTTAACTTTGACATCATTTTGATTTTCAATGTTCCTGACAAATGACATGATGGTTTCAGCTGCCTGACTCTTTTTGGTCAGGAAGTAAACCCAAGTGTATCTTGAGTATTCATCCACTATGACCAGAGTATACTTCTCATGGTGAATGGATATTGGACTGACAAGTCCAAAAAGGTCCATATGAAGAAGATGTAGGCAGCTTTTAATTGAAAAGGTTTGTTTGGTTTTGAATGATGCCCTGTGGTGTTTTCCTTTTTCACAAGCAGAACAAGGCTTGTCTTTGGTATACACCAGGGATGGAAGGCCCAGACCTTTGTTATGTTTGGCCAGGTTGTTGATGCTCTTGAAGTTGAGATGAGAGAGTCTCCTATGCCATAGCCAGTTGATTGTCTCATTTGCCTTTGAGAATAGACAAGTCCCATTTTGAGTCAGGGATGACATGTCTAGAACATATACATCGTCCCTCCTAGGGGCAATCAACACAACTTCCTTATTGGCATTAAAGATGGTCCATCTCTTGTCATCAAACTGAACTATGTATTTGTGATGAGTGTGTAAATACTCATCATTTTTACCTTTTCTGAGCTGCCAAAACATCTAAAAACACTCAATATTAAATCAAAATAGTGAAAATATCCCAGGAAAGTGTTTTACATGTTTCAAATGCAAAATAATAAAAAACAGATGAAAAACGCACAAAGTTTGCAAAATTGGCAGTTTCAGTCCTTCAACTTTCAAAAATTGTCAAATCTAGTCCCTGGTTGTTCTAAAAACTTGAAAAAGTCACCAAAGGTCCTTTTAAATAAAAAAGTTACACATTTAGTCCTTTGGTGCAAAGTTTCACAAAATGTCAAGTTTAGTCCCTGAAGTTTGGAAAATTGTCAAAAATGGTCCCTGGGATTTTAAAACTTTGAGAAAAACAAATTTTGTCCTTATACTAATCTTCTATGGCAGGAATGCTCCTTGGTTGGAAAGTTTGGTGAAATTACAAGATTGGTCCCTAAAGTTTCAAGTTTGGCAATTTTAGTCCACGGGTTTAAAAAGTGGAATGTATCACATTTAACCCTTGTACTATTCATCCTTGACCAATTCAGCCCTTATGATGACTTTGGGAAAATTTCATAACCAGCCCCTCAATTTTCAAATATTACAAAATTGGTCCTTGTGTTGTTTCTTAATAAAACCAAACGGACCTTATGTGTTATTGCAACCCAAACCCAACACAACAAAAACCAAAACCTGATCCAGTCCACTCTTTCCCTGGCCTAAACAAAGCCCACTCCCAACCCCAGGGTCAAACAAGTCAACCCCCTCCACAAATACAACTTCACCCCTTCCCTCTAAAACCACTTCCCCCTGCAATACCACCTCCACCATCACCACTTACACCTCTGTCTCACCCACACCCCTTATCCCTTCCCAATTCCACACCCCAAGAAAAATCACATCACCCCCCCCCCCCCTACGGCCTAAATCAGAGCAAATTGCTCTATATTTCATTTCCCGCCAAAATTGGAAAGAGAGCAAAAAAAGGGTCTAAACGACAAGCAAGTTGCTGGGATTTGAAGTGGGACCCATACTGGGCTATAAGAGTGAAGAAAAAAAGGAAGAAAGAGAGTTAGTTAGTAGTAATTAGATTAAGGTTGGAGTAGTGCAATCGACAGTAGTGTAATTTCATTTTTAAAGTTGTCTTTCCAGTTTAAAAAGCTTGTAATTCATATTTTCATTGTAATTTAACTTTCTCTAATCTTAATTTCAAGTTTCATTACCTATCTCAGTTTATGCAATTTACTCTTATTTCAATAAATCTCAAAAAGCTTTATTGTTGTTTTCTGTTGTTGTATTTGACTCAAAAGGTTACATAAGCTCTCTACATAGCTTATACAAGCTATTAGAAACTATAATTCAGTTTAGAATAAAAAAGCAAAAATACTAAAAAAAAAATAGTGAAAAATAAAAAAAGAAGAAGAAAAAGAGGCTGTGGAAGCAAAGATCATGGTGGATTATGGATAATGGTTGCTCTGGTATAAAAAGCTTGTTGGGAAGCTATTAAGTTGTAGGTTGATTCCTTGGTTTCTAGACTCTCAGTCATATACCACTTGTAAGTCTCTAGTTTGATTTTTGCATATAACTTTTCTTATCATTAGTAGTTGCATTTTACTGCTTAATTAGTCTTAAATATAGTTTATTAAGTTGGTTAAGATCAGTAGTTAGGTCTAATCCTAGTTAAGTTAGTGAAACTGTGTAGTATAGGGGTGTTTGGATTTGCATGTCTCACTGAGCCTTTGTGATTTGTATTGGTTATAGTCCACTCAGCCAACATTCTTAGTAGTAAACTAGCTTAGTTTAAACATAAAATCAGTAGGTCTAAGCTCCAAAAGTCAATATACCATTTGATCATCACCACAGCCATCTGTTGTGGATTTAGGATCCACAAGCTCTTATTTCAATGTAAAAGTTGTAGGTTTAAAGTAATTTAGCTTTATTTTACCCTACCACATCATAATCATTCAGTTAAGGACATTAGAAACTCACAAAGGTCAAAGTTCCAAGTTTATGAAAAAAGTCAAAGGTGTAAGTTTCTCAGATTTTGCAAAACTTGGGGGATTTGTTTAGAATTTAGGGTTAAGTTTCGGACCTTGAAACTTTTAGGTTTAGTAGTCCCCCAGCTAGTCTCCAAGATCCCATAATTTCTATATTTTTGTGATTTTTTTGGTTGGCCCCACAACCCCTCAAAGAGGGTTGCAGGGATTGTTGTTTGCCCTGTGCAGCAGACCCCTGATTAACCAGCACCACTTTGGTGGTTGCCACAAGCCACCTCAGTGGGTCCCACACCCTAATCTTGGTTCCTCCCAACCCCCCTCCTGGTAGGCTCCATATTTTGACCCTTGGTTTGACCTTAAAACCAGTGGACCCTACCTGAATAGACCCCTCAACTTTGTCCCAATTCTGAATAGCATTTGGATTTGGGAAGTGCTTATCTTGGCTTATTTAGCTTATCTGAGTTAATATTTAGTTGCTCCTAGCTTATTTAAGTACATTTAACTAATTTGAACCTTTTTCCAACCTTGTGGGCCCCACCAAGGCTGAATTCTCTTGTTGGTCAAATAAAGTCAACTGTGTAACTTTTTGAGCTTATTCTCAGCTTATTTTCAAGTTGTAAAAAAGTTGTTTTCACAAAAAGTGTTTGTTTTTAGGTATAAAACATGTTTCCAAAAGAAAAATCCAGAAAAGTCAATTTAATTTTATGTGATAGTTTCTATTTAATGTAATTTTAATTTAAAATTTTATTAAGTACTTGGCATTTTTTATATTTTTATTAATTACCTTTTATATTAAAGTAATTTCAGGAATGTTTCTAGATTTTTATTTTGTCATTTAGTATTTATTAGATTTAATATTAGTTTTATTAATTATTAATTAATATTAAGTATTAAATAGCATATTTAGTTTTTATAAAGCAAAACCTAGTTTTTATATATTTGCTAGCTCTCATATAATATAATAGACTTTTAGAAAATATATTTTTAGTTTCTACTGTTCATTTTCCATTTTTCTTATTTTAATTATTTAAATTAGATTTAAGTTAATTAAAAGGTAATTAATTAGTGGAATAGCCTAAATATAATTTTTAGAAGTTTTTATAATTTTGTAGGATTCCTGTGATGGTTAAATAGTTTTATAAAATTTTACATAATTTCCTAAGTTAATTTAGTATTATTAGTAATTCAAAATATTTTAATTAGTTTAATTAATATAAATAGTTTTTAATTAATAATAAACTCATAAAAAGACAAAAATATTTATTTTTATTTTTTATACTTTCTTCAAGTTCTTTTTAAGATTTAGAAAATATTTTTGCAAGTTTTTAGTTTAATTTGTAATCTTTGTAATTTTTAGTTAATTTAAATTAGATTTAAATTAGATTTTAATTAGTTTAATTAAATAAATATTTAAATAGTAAAATAATCATTTTTATAATTTCATTTTCATTTTAACTTTTCTTTTAATTTTAAGTTTTCAAAAGTTCATTTGCACCCCCTGTAGTTTATAATCTGATAAAACCCATTTTTTCTGTCTGTTACGTGATCCTAAATTGTAAATTTGTGCATATATATGTATATCTGTTATTTGTGAATATTATCTCATTGTACAAATACCAAAATATCAGTAGCAAAATCAAATTCCATATCATCTTGGCTACTGTCCTCAGTGCCACTCATTCCTAAACGATTTCCAAAAGAACTATTTTAATCTCGCTGGGACTTAACGACCCGGGGACACACTATACTATCACCGGAGAATTGGAACGAGGCTGTCTTTGACTTATTGACATTGGTCAATAATATCTGACTGCTGTTACCCCAATCAAAATTTGGCGCCGTTGCCGGGGAGGTTGTTACGTGTTTTTAAAATCGTTTTAAGTTTAGTGGTTTTCAAAACCCTCCCTGTACAAATTTCACACAAATTTGTAAAAATTTTTTGTAAAAATATAATCATATCAAAAAAGTTCATTAACACTTTTCCTGAAGTGTTAACAACACCAAAAAAATCCAAAACAACAAAACTAACTGTGAAGTTAAATTATTTCGTTTTCTTTAAGATTACAACCTGAAACAGTTGGTTTAAGGTAAGTTCTGACATTAAATTGCGAACTGAAGAGGAAACCTATTTACTTCCTCCCACCAGCCTGTGAGTAATCTTAAAAGAACGATTTCGGTTAACAAATCAGTTCCAAAAATATTTTCCAAAGTTTTCTGCACACACACCAATAAGCCTAAAACAGTTTTTCAAATTAATAAATACATAAAATCTTACCACCGCAAACCAAGGCTGAACACCTACCAACTGGGGGTGTGGACATAATAAGTTCCCAAACTTAAGATTAAAACTTGCCTTTATATCCCTGAGAGTGGTGTACCCTTTTTAAAGAAGCCATTCACTTGTGATAATTGGTTTAAGTTCACTGTGGTTTTTGCCTCGATCTTGTTTTGAAAAATTGTTTTAAGTACATGTGCACTAAGCATGTTTCTCAAAAATACCAAAAATATTCACCTTTACCCTCTCACCTTTTTGATTCTTCATCCCTTTACCCTCTATCCTTTTGATTCTAACTTCTTTTCCTGTAATTAATGGCATCTCTCGATGATGATTTCTTTGAAAAAAAGGCCTTTGAGATCAACATTGAAAAACTTCAGGCCTTGTCAAAAATGTCGAGATGTCATCTTGATTATGATGGACCATCGATTCCTATTCCCTCTCAGATGAGGGAAATGGAACGAGAAACCGGGGTGACAAAGGACCCTGTACTTTCCTCTGACTATGGAAGTGCTAAATACGTCCAACCTTCGGTTTTCCAAAAATCTAAGCTCACAATTACTCCTAACCTTTCACGATATACGGTTATAAGCAAAAACCAAGAGCTTAGAGCTGTGACTGAAAATAACGACTTGCCTAATCTTCACATTCAAAAACCCGAGACCATAACGGGAGTGGTGGAAATTCCTAGCTCTCAGAGCACACCACTTGTCCCACCTCCGGGTTTTGTTCCTTGTGTCGGTTGTGGTGAGCCGCTTTTCGGTTTTCCATGTCGTTGGTGTACATGTGTACAATGTGGTAACGATATTCGAGACGGGAGTTGTTTGTTTTGTGGTTCGAGGAATTCATTTGCTTATGATCCTAATCAGAACTCATTCAACAACTCCTCAAATTTTTCCAACTACCCATCACATTCATACGAGCAAGAATCATATTATCCAAATATTAACAATGCTTCGTATCAAAATACACCAAGTCAGACTCAACAGTTTTTCTGTTGTGAGCACTGTGGTGGCCCACACTATAGCTTTGATTGTCAAATTAGGAATCAGTTTGTCTATGAACAGGTTCCTTGTAACAATCATGAAATTGGTTTTAACTAGCCCTCACAATACACAAACCCTCACCCACCGCCTCAGGACGAGTTAGCTAGAGCTGAATTGATTACTAAAATGATAATGAATCAAAATCAAGTCAACAAGACCATTCAAGATAGTATAAACTGTCTTAAGGATTTGATTCTTAGAAAACAAAAGCCTCCTGTTAACTCATTTTATCTTGAGGATGAAAATGATGAGGATGAACCATTTGAAGAGGAAAACCCTAAGGAAACTTCAGATATCTTGCCAATGGGGGACAAGGAAGTCAAAATCAATCCTCTTGAGGAAATTGATGACCTTGTTCCAATCCCAAAGGTATCTGAGAAACCTTTTGATTCAACTTCAGTTAAAACTGCTTCAGTAGAAATACAGGGAGAAAAGAATATGATTGGATCACTAGCAGTAGAAATCATGGAACTTGTAGAAACCATGACTGCTAGTCCTCCTCAACTCCCTCAGTCTGCTGTTATCACCCCCGAAGTTCACACTCACTCTCTGATCATGAGGGATGAGCATCTTAGCACTGTTCCTAAAAAGGAATCGGACGAATTCATAAAGTCTAGTGTTGAGAACCTTGTCCCAATCCCAGGAGAGTCACAGGGAATTTTTGATCATATGTATGATATCCCTCCTCCTCTTGTCTTCCCGAATGATGATGTTGAGATGTTCTCCGATTCTAATGATGACGATTCGTTATCATGTGGAGACATCAGTTATGTGGAAGAATTACCTTCTCAGCTAGTTAGCTTAGAAGAAGAGAATGATGAGATTGACACTGAAATCAAAGATGAAGCACTTCGTACAACATTATTGAATGTCAATCTCCTCATTTCTAAAATCGAGGCTTTCAAAATGAAACCTATTTCATCTCCTATCCCCATTAAGGATATTGACATTTTCTCCGATGATCCTATTCCGGAGTTTGAAGCCTTTACCATTGATCCTATGGGAGAGAAGATTAGTGGTAGTACCACTTCTCATTCTCATAATTCTCTCCCCGATTATGAATCGTTTACCTCTGATGAGTTCTCCTGTGAACTCACGCACATTAATTCAGAATATGATTCATTCACATTCGATGAGTTCTCCTGTGAACTCACTCATATCATGACTCCTCTGGAGTATGATAGCTCGGGGGGAGATGCACGCAATCATGAGAATTTACAAAATCCCGCCCTCCCGCCCGGGATGTTTTCAAACCAAACGAGCTTAACCTTTGAAATCCAAAATCAGGCTAATGAGCCTGCTTTCGAGGAAGAAGATCTTATCATGATTTTCATCATGTTTTTCTTCCTTTTCTTCACCTACAGGGTGACTTCTCCTGTTCTTCACTCTTTCGGGAATGAAGACACTATATTTGACCCCAGCATTTCCATGTATCATTCTTTTGAGCCAGGGTCTGTATATCTCATCGGTGTGGAACTTTCACGTGCTTCAAATGTTTGTCTAAACATCTTGAATGAAAGTCCGATGGTGATTGTTTCTTCCACATCATGCTTCCCCAAGGACAAATGAATTTGGGGTCGAGTCAAGCTAGCGACTCGGTAAACAAAAACAGTAGCATGTACTTAGGGTTTTCACCCTAAGTGTGGGGGAGTTACCCTTGCTGTGGTTACAAATAAAGTGAAAAACAAAATGGTGTTTTCCACGCTTAGCTTGTAATGTTGCCCTTTTACGTTCAAAGAGTTGGCATAATAGCCGGGACTTTGAATATTGAGGACAATATTCATTCTAAGTGTGGGGGGTATTTCGCTATTCTAGCGAATTTTATCACATTTTACTATCTTATACCCCCGTTTTTTTGCAATAATTTTAAAAATTTTTTCACTAAAGTTCAAAATTTTTTGTGGTAATCAGTCCGCCAAGTATAACCGACAAATGGATTGGCTAGTCCAGGAGCAAACGGCTCTTGGTAAAGACATCTCAAACCCGTTGATGGCTTGCAATTTGCCAAAAATTGTATGGTAAATCAACTCGCCATATCCCATAAAGCGAATGAGTTGGCTAGCCCACAAGATTATGGCTTGTGGTAAAGGCCATGGAAAATCCATAATTGGTAATCAGCTCACCAAGATGTTGACTTAGTCCATCAAGATGCTGGCTAGTCCAGAAACAAACGGCTTTTGGTAAAGACTAATCAAATCCGTTGACAGCTGGTGGTTTGCTCAAAATCACACGGTTATCAGGTGTGCCACAGTTCTTACACCTGGCTACTCCAGAAGTGATGGCTTTTGGTAAAGAGATTTTCAAATCCATAAAGTTTTTCTCAAAAGATTGCTAGGGACTAGCAATGTTTTAGTGTGGGGGATTGATGAGTGTGTAAATACTCATCATTTTTACCTTTTCTGAGCTGCCAAAACATCTAAAAATACTCAATATTGAATCAAAATAGTGAAAATATCCCAGGAAAGTGTTTTACATGTTTCAAATGCAAAATAATCAAAAACAGATGAAAAACGCACAAAGTTTGCAAAATTGGCAGTTTCAGTCCCTCAACTTTCAAAAATTGTCAAATCTAGTCCCTGGTTGTTCTAAAAACTTGAAAAAGTCACCAAAGGTCCTTTTAAATAAAAAAGTTACACATTTAGTCCTTTGGTGCAAAGTTTCACAAAATGTCAAGTTTAGTCCCTAAAGTTTGGAAAATTGTCAAAAATGGTCCATGGGATTTTAAAACTTTGAGAAAAACAAATTTTGTCCTTATACTAATCTTCTATGGCAGGAATGGTCCTTGGTTGGAAAGTTTGGTGAAATTACAAGATTGGTCCCTAAAGTTTCAAGTTTGGCAATTTTAGTCCTCGGGTTTAAAAATTGGAATGTATCACATTTAACCCTTGTACTATTCATCCTTGACCAATTCAGCCCTTATGATGACTTTGGGAAAATTTCATAACCAGCCCCTCAATTTTCAAATATTACAAAATTGGTCCTTGTGTTGTTTCTTGATAAAACCAAACGGACCTTATGTGTTATTGCAAGCCAAACCCAACACAACAAAAACCAAAACCTGATCCAGTCTACTCTTTCCCTGGCCCAAACAAAGCCCACTCCCATCCCCCAGGGTCAAACAAGTCAACCCCCTCCACAAATACCACTTCACCCCTTCCCTCCAAAACCACTTCCCCCCCCCTGCAATACCACTTCCACCATCACCACTTGCACCTCTGTCTCACCCACACCCCTTATCCCTTCCCAATTCCACACCCCAAGAAAAATCACATCACCCCCCTACGGCCTAAATCAGAGCAAATTGCTCTATATTTCATTTTCCGCCAAAATTGGAAAGAGAGCAAAAAAAGGGTCTAAAAGACAAGCAAGTTGCTGGGATTTGAAGTGGGACCCATACTGGGCTATAAGAGTGAAGAAAAAAAGGAAGAAAGAGAGTTAGTTAGTAGTAATTAGATTCATTTTTAAAGTTGTCTTTCCAGTTTAAAAAGCTTGTAATTCATATTTTCATTGTAATTTAACTTTCTCTAATCTCAATTTCAAGTTTCATTACCTATCTCAGTTTATGCAATTTACTCTTATTTCAATAAATCTCAAAAAGCTTTATTGTTGTTTTCTGTTGTTGTATTTGACTCAAAAGGTCACATAAGCTCTCTACATAGCTTATACAAGCTATTAGAAACTATAATTCAGTTTAGAATAAAAAAGCAAAAATACTCAAAAAAAAAAAAAAAAGTGAAAAATAAAAAAAGAAGAAGAAAAAGAGGCTGTGGAAGCAAAGATCATGGTGGATTATGGATAATGGTTGTTCTGGTATAAAAAGCTTGTTGGGAAGCTATTAAGTTGTAGGATGATTCCTTGGTTTCTAGACTCTCAGTCATATACCACTTGTAAGTCTCTAGTTTGATTTTTGCATTTAACTTTTCTTATCATTAGTAGTTGCATTTTACTGCTTAATTAGTCTTAAATATAGTTTATTAAGTTGGTTAAGATCAGTAGTTAGGTCTAATCCTAGTTAAGTTAGTGTAATCGACAGTAGTGTAATTTCATTTTTAAAGTTGTCTTTCCAGTTTAAAAAGCTTGTAATTCATATTTTCATTGTAATTTAACTTTCTCTAATCTGTATTTCAAGTTTCATTACCTATCTCAGTTTATGCAATTTACTCTTATTTCAATAAATCTCAAAAAGCCTTATTGTTGTTTTCTGTTGTTGTATTTGACTCAAAAGGTCACATAAGCTCTCTACATAGCTTATACAAGCTATTAGAAACTATAATTCAGTTTAGAATAAAAAAGCAAAAATACTCAAAAAAAAAAAATAGTGAAAAATAAAAAAAGAAGAAGAAAAAGAGGCTGTGGAAGCAAAGATCATGGTGGATTATGGATAATGGTTGTTCTGGTATAAAAAGCTTGTTGGGAAGCTATTAAGTTGTAGGTTGATTCCTTGGTTTCTAGACTCTCAGTCATATACCACTTGTAAGTCTCTAGTTTGATTTTTGCATTTAACTTTTCTTATCATTAGTAGTTGCATTTTACTGCTTAATTAGTCTTAAATATAGTTTATTAAGTTGGTTAAGATCAGTAGTTAGGTCTAATCCTAGTTAAGTTAGTGAAACTGTGTAGTATAGGGGTGTTTGGATTTGCATGTCTCACTGAGCCTTTGTGATTTGTATTGGTTATAGTCCACTCAGCCAACATTCTTAGTAGTAAACTAGCTTAGTTTAAACATAAAATCAGTAGGTCTAAGCTCCAAAAGTCAATATACCATTTGATCATCACCACAGCCATCTGTTGTGGATTTAGGATCCACAAGCTCTTATTTCAATGTAAAAGTTGTAGGTTTAAAGTAATTTAGCTTTATTTTACCCTACCACATCATAATCATTTAGTTAAGGACATTGGAAACTCACAAAGGTCAAAGTTCCAAGTTTATGAAAAAAGTCAAAGGTGTAAGTTTCTCAGATTTTGCAAAACTTGGGGGATTTGTTTAGAATTTAGGGTTAAGTTTCAGACCTTGAAACTTTTAGGTTTAGTAGTCCCCCAGCTAGTCTCCAAGATCCCATAATTTCTATATTTTTGTGATTTTTTTGGTGGGCCCCACAACCCCTCAAAGAGGGCTGCAGGGATTGCTGTTTGCCCTGTGCAGCAGACCCCTGATTAACCAGCACCACTTTGGTGGTTGCCACAAGCCACCTCAGTCGGCCCACACCCTAATCTTGGTTTCTCCCAACCCCCCTCCTGGTAGGCTCCATATTTTGACCCTTGGTTTGACCTTAAAACCAGTGGACCCTACCTGAATAGACCCCTCAACTTTGTCCCAATTCTGAATAGCATTTGGATTTGAAAAGTGCTTATCTTGACTTATTTAGGTTATCTGAGTTAATATTTAGTTGCTCCTAGCTTATTTAAGTACATTTAACTAATTTGAACCTTTTTCCAACCTTGTGGGCCCGACCAAAGCTGAACTCTCTTGTTGGTCAAATAAAGTCAACTATGTAACTTTTTGAGCTTATTCTCAGCTTATTTTCAAGTTGTAAAAAAGTTGTTTTCACAAAAAGTGTTTGTTTTTAGGTATAAAACAAGTTTCCAAAAGAAAAATCCTGAAAAGTCAATTTAATTTTAAGTGATAGTTTCTATTTAATGTAATTTTAATTTAAATTTTCATTTTTAGATTTTTATTAAGTACTTGGCATTTTTTATATTTTTATTAATTACCTTTTATATTAAAGTAATTTCAGTAATTTTTCTAGATTTTTATTTTGTCATTTAGTATTTATTAGATTTAATATTAGTTTTATTAATTATTAATTAATATTAAGTATTAAATAGCATATTTAGTTTTTATAAAGCAAAACCTAGTTTTTATATTTTTCCTAGCTCTCATATAATATAATAGACTTTTAGAAAATATATTTTTAGTTTCTACTGTTCATTTTCCATTTTTCTTATTTTAATTATTTAAATTAGATTTAATTTAATTAAAAGGTAATTAATTAGTGGAATAGCCTAAATATAATTTTTAGAATTTTTTAGGATTCCTGTGATGGTTAAATAGTTTTATAAATTTTTACATAATTTTCTAAGTTAATTTAGTATTATTAGTAATTCAAAATAGTTTAATTAATATAAATAGTTTTTAATTAATAATAAACTCATAAAAAGAAAAAAATATTTATTTTTATTTTTTATACTTTCTTCAAGTTCTTTTTAGGATTTAGAAAATATTTTTACAAGTTTTTAGTTTAATTTGTAATCTTTGTAATTTTTAGTTAATTTAAATTAGATTTTAATTAGATTTTAATTAGTTTAATTAAATAAATATTTAAATTGTAAAATAATCATTTTTATAATTTCATTTTCATTTTAACTTTTCTTTTAATTTTAAGTTTTCAAAAGTTCATTTGCACCCCCTGTAGTTTATAATCTGATAAAACCCACTTTTTCTGTCTGTTACGTGATCCCAAATTGTAAATTTGTGCATATATCTGTATATCTGTTATTTTTGAATATTATCTCATTGTACAAATACCAAAATATCAGTAGCAAAATCAAATTCCATATCATCTTGGCTACTGTCCTCAGTGCCACTCATTCCTAAACGATTTCCAAAAGCACTATTTCAATCTCGCTGGGACTTAACGACCCGGGGACACACTATACTATCACCGGAGAATTGGAACGAGGCTGTCTTTGACTTATTGACCTTGGTCAATAATATCTGACTGCTTTTACCCCAATTAATTTGGCATCACATAGTTGGGAAACACTTATCAGGTTGTATTTGAGACCATTAACATAAGCTATTCTTGTAAAGACTATACCATTGCAGTTTACTGAACCATAACCTTCAGTGGGAGCTGATGAGTTATCACCAAATACTACTTTGGGTCATGGTTCTTCCACATATTTGTGCAGAAAACTTTTCACACCAGTCATACTTCTGGAGCATCCACTATCTAGATGCCAAGTAGGATTGATGAGGCGAAAAATGAACCACTTTTAGGGGGTCATTTAAGCCCGGAATTGACTTTATTTGATCAAATATTTCCCTAAATCGTTCCTTTTGTGATTTTAGGTACTTTGGGAGTGAAATCTGGAAAAGGAAGCAATTCGGACGTTTTTGGAGCATAAAAGTGAAGAAAACGCCAAAGTCTTAATTTTCCTTGCTGGGAACAGTAGGTGACGGCGTCAAGAAGGAATTTCTGACGGCGTCAAGAGTAATTTCCATGACGACCCAGTACAGATTTGACGGCGTCACGAAGTAGGGCGTCAAGAGTAAAATTCATGACGGCCTGGAAATGCATAACACATGACGGCGTCAAAAGTAGATCAAGGCAGTCCGAGAAGAATTTTGGCGGCGAGGTGACGGCGTCACAAGATTTGTCTTGACGCCGTCAGACCCTATTTCCTATATATAGTTTTCTAATTTTCACATTAAAAAAGGAGAGAAGTTTTGGAGAAACCCTAAGTACGAACTTGGTGCGAATTTTACAGGTTTTTCAAGGGTTCTAAGCCCTTGATACCTTTCATGTGTAATTGAGATAAGTATTCTTTTAATTCAATCAATATGTCTATGTGTTGGTTGTCTATATCTTGTTCTTGTCTTAATTCCATCATGCTAGGCTAGATCTATCTTGTGTTTGCTTGGATCTAATGAAACCTAGATATTAATTATGTGTTGATTACTTGTTTATAATTGTATTGGATGAATGAATTCGATGTTAGGCTTAAGAAAACTGGCAGATCTCCAAATGGTAACATGCTTGAACGTCTTATGAAACATGAACTGATGTGCACTAGGTTTTATTGGTTGTATTTAATGCATGAGCCACTGTTTACAATCCCTATGGTTGTGCTGGGCATGGCATAGGAGGAGATAAGAGCTCATAGGATTGGGGAGTTAAGTGCGCCACCCCTTGAATGGTATTAAGGAATACAATCCGTCATCCACGCAACTATAACAAGTAATTAACGTGTAAAAGATATCTAGGGAGTAGTGAAATCTAAGTAAACACATTTTCTCCACTTATTGCTCACAACCTTAGTTTAATTTAGTTTATTTTCATTTTCTAGTATTTTATTTTGATTGCATCTTTAGTATTGGGTTAGTTGACTAGCAACTAATTCCGCCCAAATCCTTCAAACCCGAGATTTTTAATTTCTTTCTAAAAAATATAAAAATACAAAAAGAATCATCCTTCACCTTTAGAACTAGTATTTAGGTTTTCTAATCCTAGCGACACTATTCCTAGCTGAACGATCAATCCCCCGGTACTTGTCGCTATACTATACTACAACGATCAGGTACACTGCCTGGTGGGGGTTGTAAGCTTCTCAAGATCCCTTGAGAGGTAAAACCTGGTGCGATTCCCACGTATCAAGTTTTTGGCGCCGCTGCCGGGGAATAGTTATTGTCTAGGTTAGAATCTCTTTTTATTAGGTCTACTAGCTAGATTCCTTTCTAGTAAGATTTTATTTTTATTTTTAGGATTTCTTTAGTCTATCTTTTTCTTTGTGTGTTTGTTCGTAATTTTCATTGACTCTTCCGTTCACCATTATGGAGTACGCGAATCCACCATACCACCAACTTCAAAGGCCATTCTACCCTATTGACATCTCGAATTTCAAACAATATCGAGATGAACCCATATATGATGCATGGACTCGTTTTAGAAATTTACTCCGAAAATTCCCTCATCATAGTTTCGCTTTAGCATCCCTAACCCGAACCTTTTACTATCGTGTTGGCCAATATGACCAAATGCGCATTGAGGATTTTGCCAATGGGGACTTTAGGGAATTAAGTGCTGAAGAAGCATGGGATACCATAGAAGATTGTGCCCAATATTATTATAGGGTAGACAACCCAACAAACGTTAGTACAAGTCAATTGAATATAAATTTCCAGGATCATGAAACAAGTTTGTTTGGGGATGAATATATTAGTGTTGAGATACCTACGTGGTTGTCATGTAATGCCATAGTACAAGCAGAACACATAGGTGACCTTGATGTGATGGAGGATTTAGCCGAACATGATCACATTGATCAAAAAGACCTAGGTCCTATGATCGATGATGATGAATCTCAAGAAACATATGATGAATCTCTTGGACAATTTGTATATAGCAGTCAGAATATTGAGGATGATCCATATGATTCGGACATAGAAGTTGAGATGCCTAAAGAAGTACGTGAGATACTTGGGAAAATGTTAGGGATGGATTATAATGAAACACATGTTGAGGATATAGGTGATCTTGATAAGATGGATGATAAAGTAGAAAATTTAAACCCACCAAGTACCCCACAAGTCCTACCATCATTTGAGGCATATACACTGCCCGTGACTTACACGGAAGAAGTAGAAGAGACTATAGGAACCCCAATTGAGGTAGAACCCTTGGACCAATCACCACTAGAGGATATAGGTTTGAATACTTGTAATGATAACCTTACTCTTAGTTCTATGGAAGTTCCTAGTTTTGATGAACCGGAGCCTCAACCAAAACCGTTGCCTAATCTTCCATCCTTGGATGAAAATTTAGGAATTAAAATAGGTTCTGACCCACCCATCAAACCATATAGTCCGGGTAGTCTTAGAACAAAGGTAGTGGACTATAAGCCTTGTAGAGAGGAAGCCAATATAGGAGTGGAAAATGACCTTACATGCTTACATCACCCATTTATGATTGATCACAAGAAACATTATGGGTTTAAACCAGGTTTATTAGGTCAAGATGGATCCCCAACTAGTAGTCTCTTGAAGTTGATAGAAAATGATCCCTTCCTAGGAGAAAATCTTAATTCACCCATTAACCTGATTGAATTTGGTAAGGTTATGATGATAGGAGCACAGCCCTTTGAGCATATAATTCATCCACCACTCTTTCCTCGCGTGGTATATTCACACCCTAAGGGTGTGTATCGCTACTTTCACCCACACTTAATCCTAAGTGTAGGGAGAACCTCCCCTATTTCCGTTAAATAAGGGTAGATTCAGGCTCGTGACTCGAACAAAAACAAGCGCTTCTTGGGAGGCAACCCATGCTTTGTATGATTTTAGTTTGTTTGTTTGTTATTTGCTTCCGTTTGCATGCTTTATTTTTATTGTTGGTAGATCATGTTTCTCAATTAAAATGTGGAAATACTTTACTTTGTTGTTTTGGCCTAGTCTTAACTCCACCTAAAGGTATTTTTGCAAAAGATAAGTGTAAGGGGAAACCCCAAATATGTTTTTAAGAAACAAACCGATCATGATTCTCCACAATATTAAATGAACATGTATATTCGTATTTGTTAGAGTCAAATGCTTGTATTGAGTCATAATGAAGTTTTGCAGGATTTACCAGGAAGTAGGACCAAGTTTTTCCAGAAATTTCCCGGAAACTTAACATAAGAATTTCTGCAGGTCAATCCTGACGGCGTCACGAGTTAACTCTTGACGGCGTCACGGGTAAAAATCTGGAAATTTTACCGGTTTTGTTTTTCTAACGGAGTCTTATGGTTTTTGTGAATTATTAAGTTTTATAATCTCGAGGAAGTCTGCAAACTTCATTCCACAAGCATTATATCTTACTTTGTTTTCTATGATTTAGTAACTTATATAGGATGCCGCCGATTTTATGCGAGGTTGTCTTGTTTGTTTTCTCAGGATTTACAGGTTATGTATGACAAGAAGATGATTTATATTCTGGAAGGGAAGCTTTGATTGTTCATTTTCTTGGAGTAAGATTTAACCTGGCCACCTAATTATCCATACCGAGCGAATCAGGGGAGTATTTGATTTCATTCTTTTTACCTTTTCACTTTTACATTCTTTACTTGAACATTGGGGACAATGTTCATCTTAAGTGTAAGGGGAGGGTAAAATGATGATACCTTACAAATACACTTTCGCTTGAGTTTGCTTTGTTTAATGGTAGGTGTGTAATAAAACTATGAGAAATACTTGTTAGTGCAATTTTAGCGCCAAATTTAAAATTTTTTACAACATTTAGGAGTGAAACTTTAGCCATAGCAAGCGTCTCATGGATAGGAGATCGTATGACTAGCACAAAACCGTATCATTCAGAAAAATTTTCCACCTAAATATGTGAGGTTCGCCTTTAGATTTAATAGGAAAAGCATTCATTATTAGTGCTTATGAGTGTACCGGTAGCATTTAGATTCTAGAACTCGCGTTAGTGATGCATCCCGAGACCGCTAGTGAGACTACATTCGTGTAGTAGGATTTACTACATGATAAGAGGCATTAGGATCACCCTTGTGTTAAACCCGTATCATAATTACTTGACCATTTAAAGTCATATTACTTGGCAAGTTAAGTCAACTAATTTTTCCCACACCCTTAGCGTTGTACTCATTTTTAGTACACGAAACCCCTAGTATACCCCTCCGAGCCTATCTTTTCATTTCTAACTTTAAGCATCTTACTTAAAGGAAGAATTTGTTACACCCCACTTAAATGTACAACCAAATCGCTTTAGCCTTCCGTGTATGCGCTCATTTTTAGTGCATTATTGTTATTTGTTAAACCCTAAGTTAACTATCTAATTGATTACATGGTTGCTAAGTCGAGTCATATCCTTGTACATATTGTTTTGGGACGATTGGGACTCATGGGTAAAGTACTTATTTATGGAGTAATGGGGAAGAACATCATATTATTACCCCCATATGTACGTTAATCTTAAAAGTGCTCCAAGTGTTTTGATTATCTTAATTCGAGTCAATAGATTAGTTTATTGTAAAGTATGTAAAAATTCAAGTGTAAGGGGATTTTCTATTCCCTTTGATGTATTATTTTGGATGGTAGGGTAAGAGTGTATGCAAAAAAAAAAAAAAAAAAAAAAAAAAAAAAAAAAAAAAAAAACGGACTACCATCCCTTTTTATTCTATGTTCATTTTATGTTTTTGTTATTTTTCATTTATTAGCTTAAGTCGAGTCTAGTCTTGGCTTAGCAACGCCACATTGTACATGTAATTAACCAAGATTGTTAACTCGCTACCAGTAAAACTTCCTTTATCCAACAAAACCGTGTATTTCATATCCCTACACCTAACGTTACAACCCTTTTAAAAGACCTCTTTGATAGTTTATCCTAGGTGCTTACGCCATGTGGTGGAGGTTTGATCCTTTCCCAAGCCTATGGTAATCTATTTTGCTATGACAGGTAGTGAGAGATATCTTCCGTTTCCATATTGTAATTTATACTTTATTACACCCGAGAGATGTGAGTATCTAAACACTATTTGTGAGGTGCTTGTGTATGACCTCCGTGCTTGTCTATTGGTCTTTAGTGGAACGATTATTTGTTGTAATTACTTTTATATTAGTGTTAAATGACCCCTAACTTGTATTTTGAGTAGAATAAAAGCGCATTTGCTTGAGGACAAGCAAATCTCAAGTGTAAGGGTATATGATGAGGCGAAAAATGAACCACTTTTAGGGGGCCATTTAAGCCCGGAATTGACTTTATTTGATCAAATATTGCCCTAAATCGTTCCTTTTGTGATTTTAGGTACTTTGGGAGTGAAATCTGGAAAAGGAAGCAATTCGGACGTTTTTGGAGCATAAAAGTGAAGAAAACGCCAAAGTCTTAATTTTCCTTGCTGGGAATAGTAGGTGACGGCGTCAAGAAGGAATTTCTGACGGCGTCAAGAGTAATTTCCATGACGACCCAGTACAGATTTGATGGCGTCACGAAGAAGGGCGTCAAGAGTAAAATTCATGACGGCCTGGAAATGCATAACACATGACGACGTCAAAAGTAGATCAAGGCAGTCCGAGAAGAATTTTGGCGGCGAGGTGACGACGTCACAAGATTTGTCTTGACGCCGTCAGACCCTATTTCCTATATATAGTTTTCTAATTTTCACATTAAAAAAGGAGAGAAGTTTTGGAGAAACCCTAAGTACGAACTTGGTGCGAATTTTACAGGTTTTTCAAGGGTTCTAAGCCCTTGATACCTTTCATGTGTAATTGAGATAAGTATTCTTTTAATTCAATCAATATGTCTATGTGTTGGTTGTCTATATCTTGTTCTTGTCTTAATTCCATCATGCTAGGCTAGATCTATCTTGTGTTTGCTTGGATCTAATGAAACCTAGATATTAATTATGTGTTGATTACTTGTTTATAATTGTATTGGATGAATGAATTCGATGTTAGGCTTAAGAAAACTGGCAGATCTCCAAATGGTAACATGCTTGAACGTCTTATGAAACATGAACTGATGTGCACTAGGTTTTATTGGTTGTATTTAATGCATGAGCCACTGTTTACAATCCCTATGGTTGTGTTGGGCATGGCATAGGAGGAGATAAGAGCTCATAGGATTGGGGAGTTAAGTGCGCCACCCCATGAATGGTATTAAGGAATACAATCCGTCATCCACGCAACTATAACAAGTAATTAACGTGTAAAAGATATCTAGGGAGTAGTGAAATCTAAGTAAACACATTTTCTCCACTTATTGCTCACAACCTTAGTTTAATTTAGTTTATTTTTATTTTCTAGTATTTTATTTTGATTGCATCTTTAGTATTGGGTTAGTTGACTAGCAACTAATTCCGCCCAAATCCTTCAAACCCGAGATTTTTAATTACTTTCTAAAAAATATAAAAATACAAAAAGAATCATCCTTCACCTTTAGAACTAGTATTTAGGTTTTCTAATCCTAGCGACACTATTCCTAGCTGAACGATCAATCCCCGGGTACTTGTCACTATACTATACTACAACGATCAGGTACACTGCCTGGTGGGGGTTGTAAGCTTCTCAAGATCCCTTGAGAGGTAAAGCCTGGTGCGATTCCCGCGTATCAAGGATCCTTGATGTGTTTCTGCACAAATAGTAAAATGGGTTAGTTTTTCTTGTTGACCCACTTTCTAGTAGGCTTAGTCCTCAAGGATTTTTTGAACTCAACTAATGAATCATGGTCTGAAGTTGTGTGACCTGAGCTTCCACATGTTTTACATTTTGTGGAGGTTGATGCCTCAGGTGACTGAGAAGTATTGGTGAGGTTTTTCCTTCTGGACTGAATGACTTTGTCATGTCCCTTGGTTTCATGGGAGGGATCTCCACAGATGTTACAGCAATTTTTCATCATACAATCATCAGGAAGATGATCATTGAAACCACAGTGAGGACATGGCAAGAAAGGCTTAGCCTTCAGTCTTTGTTTGGAAGGTGTGGCATACTGATAGCCTTGAGTTTTGTATAGACCTCTTGCTTTTAAAGAAGCAGTGTGGGGGATGTGATCACAAGTTCTGTGGTCCTCTTATTTACAAATCATGCAAATAGGACTCTGTAGCATTTATCAGTGCTGTGATTTGGATAATTGCACAATTCACATCTCACTGAAGGTCTGGGTGTGGTTTTTGGTTTGGAAGAACTTGAGGATACTGAGGGCCTATTAAATCTTGAGTCTGAGGGTCTTTCAGTGGACTCAATTTTCTCACTCAGCATCTTGACAAGTTCAGCAAGCTGATCAACCTTTGAGTCAGTGCTCTCAGGTTTTACTTCAGTAGGTACTGAAGGTATTTGGTGTTCAGTGGGTGCAGGAGTAGGTCTTTTCAGAATAGTCTTTCCTAACCCTGATTTATCCTTAGGAGAATGGGGTTGATAGACTAATGGTGCAAGGTCAGAATTGGGTTCAGCTCCTTGAAGTTGTTTCAGTGGAGGGAGTGGTGAATCAGACTTAGACTCAGTGATGGACTCAGTAGGACTCAGTTCATCAGTGACTCCTAGCAGCTCCTTGATAGCCTGACTTTCAGGCTCCAGGATTCTTCCAGTATTAAAATTTGGCATCTTACTGTCAGGATTGTTTCTTTCAATCCAATCACTGGGTTTAGGAGTAAGTTCTTTGCTAGAAAGTATGTTGGCTGACAGAAAAGTTGTTGAATGGCTACTCTCCCCAGAAACTTCAGTGAGTTGATCATCACCCATACCAGCCTTTTTGGAGCTGGGTGTGAGACTCAGTATTTCATAAAGTTTGGGGTTTTTCTGAGTCCAGAGTTTTGAATAACATCCTTTTCTTTCTTAAGTTCTTCCTGAAGAGCTTGATTTTGTTTTACAAGTTCAGAGTTTTGAATTTGAAGTGTAATACTTTCAAGTTTGGCTTGTTTTAAAGCAAGTAGTTCATCTACTATGATTTAATTCAAAACTCAGTTTATTAAATTTTGAAAACAAATTAAGTCTTTGCTCTTCAACATACTTAAGATCTACATTAATATTATCTAAGTAAGATTTCCAATCATCATTATCATCCATAAAAAGTAAAAGGTTTACCTTCCTCATCGTGATGTTAACCCATTCACCATTCCTTGCATGACTCTTCCCCACTGCAAGCTTGTTGTCTTCTGATAGGGCCATCAGGGCACTGATGTGAACTTCATCATCATCATCATCAGAGGAACTTCAACCTCATCCCAGTCATATGTTTCAGCCACAAGCCCTTTGTTCTTGGCTTGAGAAGGTTTTGGAGCCTGAAGAGGCTGAGAGACTGTTAAGGATGATTCAAGAAGGGCAAGTTTAGCTTTTGCCTTTATGTACTTGGCTTCAAAGTCAATTTGAGGGACTTTTTCAAATCTTTAACTAGATTGAAGCATTTTTGGTTGAAATTTACTGGGGCCTGAAAAAGAGTTATTTCCTGAAAATCTGAAAGATGGTTCTGAGGTTGTTTTTGAAAAACAATCTTTAGCAAAATGGCCCATTTTGCCACATTTAAAACATTCAGTGTTTTCATTTGCCTTTGAAGGGAATTTGTTTTTCTTAAAAAACCTTTTTGAATTGGCAAGGAGTGCCCTTTCATGAAATTCAATTTGAAGATTATTTAGGTACTCCTCACTGGTTCTCTGGTCAAGCTCATCATCAGATCCATCTTGAAAATCCTGCACAACACCTTTGGAATAGAAAGCAGTTGATATGGGAGAAATTGTCAAGGCGTTTTTGGTCTCCTGAGCTTTACCAGGGTATCTCCTGGTGATAAGATTGTCTTCATAGACAAACTTCCCATAAATAGCAGGGAGCTCAAGGTTCTGAATATGGTTTGCATTTCTCAATCCCTGAGAGAAGTTAAACCACTTCTTAGGGAGACTGTTGACAAAGCCAACATTGATCTCATGCTTTGACAGAATAACACCATCATTGGTCAGCTCATTCAGGAGGGTCTTATACCGAGTATAAGTCTCAGAGAGACTCTCAGAATCCTTGGCCCTGAAGGTATTGAATTCAAGCTTCAGGTCCATGATTCTATTCTCTTTGGTATCAGAAGGCCCTTCATAGCTATGAACCAGGTCAGTCCATGTCTGCTGGGCAGTGGGACAATTGATCACTGATTCCATTATATCATCAGGAAGGCATGATATAATGATGCTTTTCAGGCGCTGGTCTTGATTGACCACCCTCCTTTCATCTGGGGTCCACTGAGCTTCAGGTTTGATTAAACCTTGGGCTGTTGTTGGGACATATGGACCATCATTAATCAACTTAATGTAATATGGTTCCATCCCAGTTAAGTAGCAAAGCATTCGCTTTTTCTACTTATTAAATTTGCCAACTTCAAGTCGAGGGGCAGTTGCTGAGTAACTTCCACCCTTTTTGTCGACAAGTTGGGGAACATCTATGTCAGTCATAGTGGGATCTTGATTTTAAAAACTTGAGCACTCTTAAGTTTTGAAAACAGGTTTAAGTTTTACAAATCAGAGGCTCTGATACCACTTGTTGGTCCCTTTTACTTGGTTAACAGTAACTAAAAAGCTAAAGTAACCAAGTTGTATGACTTTTAACAAAGATGTATGAATGATTAACAATAAAGCAACGTAAAGATAAGAGACAATATTTTTCAACGTTTAATTCTTTATTAGAAGTTAATCAAAAAGAATCGTACCGAAGTGTTTGCGGAATAACACTTAGGATTAAAAAGGGAAGTGTGGTATTGACTCCTCTCTAAACTCAAAACTATGTTTGAGAGAAAACTAAGGACCCACTGAGCTATCTCAGGGGTTGTGTTGTTCTTTGGAGGAGTAAAAGTGGTTTGTGAATGCTTTGCATTAATTGCACAAACTTGTCCACTTTTACTCTTTACTTATGCTATCTATTTATACACAAATGTGAGCATCTTTATTATACAATGGACCTAACTGTTCCTTAATAAAATCTTGATAGATTTTATTCTTTGGCAAGGGAAACTTCTTTGGGTTAAGTCCAAAAGGCACTTTCTGATGACAGCCTGGTTTTAGCCATTTGGGGAAAGTTTGACCTTAAAGTGATAAAGCACTTTAGTGAACTAGTTCAAACTTTCCCGCCCAATCCCGCCAAAACTTCAGTCTTTAAGTCATCAGTCTTCAGTACCATGATAGTTGTTGAGGAGTCTTGGGGTTTAGTGAGTTATTGTCATCCTCACTGAACCCGTCACATTCTTCTTGTCTTAGATCACACTCACTGAGTTCTGCCTCACTGAATGGAGAACCTTTCTTCTTAGGCTCGGTCTAAGCCTCCTGAAGATGACTCACTGAGTTACTTTTCACTCAGTGACTTGTTTATACTTAGGTTATTTTACGTTCAAATCCTTCTTAGAAGAAGATTGGGGAATTCAGTGACCCAACACATAGTGTGTTTATTGAGTATTATATATGCTTTACTATTTTGTGAATATCCTATAAATATTCCTTTGTATGATTTTGGATCAAACTTAGTAAGGTATTCCCTAGTGTTTAAAATATAACATTTACTTCCGAATACCCTAAAGTAGCTTAAGTTAGGTTTTCTACCTCTTAACAACACATAAGGAGTTTTTCCTAAAATTCTCCTAATTGATACTCTATTAATTATATATTTCGATGTATCTACGACGTGACACCAAAATTTTTGTGGGATGGATTATTCATTTAATATTGTTCTACTCATTTCTTGTAGTGACCTATTCATCCTTTCTACTACGCCATTTGATTGAGGAGTTTGAGGAGCGGAGAAATTGTGAGATATTCTATTTAAATCACAATATTTTCCAAATTGTACTTCGTTATCAAATTCCCTACCGTGGTCCGTCCTAATAGATACTATTGTGCATCCTAATCTATTTTGAATCATTTTACTAAATATTTCAAATTTTTCAAAGGCTTGGGTTTTGTCACTTAGAAACCTAGGCCACATGTATCGTGAATAGTCGTCTACTATTACTAAGGTATAATTGTTTCCTCCATAGCTCCGCACAGCGGATGGACCAAATAGATCCATATGTAATAATTCTAGGCACATAGTAGTGGATACTATATTCTAACCTTTGTAACTTGCATGAGCTTGTTTTTCAATTTTACAAGCATCACAAAAGTGTTTGGCATATCTTAGGTTAGGCAAGTTTCTAACTAATTCCTTAGAGGCTAAAGATTGTATTTGTTGCATGTTTGCATGTCCTAATCTCCTATGCCACAGAGTGGAGTTTTCGTCTACGGTAGCTAGGCATTTCCTATCTTTCGGTTTGTTTCCTAGTTTCATAACATATATGCCTCCTTTCCTAATTCCTCTACCTATGACTTTTCCATTCTTAACTATTTCGCTATTGATGGGTGGGATTGCGCCCTCGCAAAAGGTTTTACCTCTCAAGGGATCTTGAGAAGCTTACAATCCCTACCAGGCAGTGTACCTGACCGTTGTAGTATAGTATAGTGGCAAGTACCGGGGGATTGATCGTTCAACTCAAAGAATAGTGTTCGCTAGGATTAAAACTCGATTAAACTAGATCTATAGGTGAGGGATGATTCTTTTTGTGTTTTTATATTTTATGGAAAGCAAGTAAAAATCTCGTGTTTTGGAAGAATGGGCGGAATTAGTTGCTAGTCAACTAACCCAAATAACTACAAGTGCAAATAAAATAAAATAAAATGACACTAAAGTAAATGTGGAGAAAACAATAATAAGAGAAAATGTGTTTACTTAGATTTCACTACTCCCTAGCTATCTTTTACTGGTTGATTAGTTTGTTACAATATCATGGATGACGGGTTATATTCCTTAATACCATTCGTAGGGCCGTGTACGATCTTCCCTAACTCTATAAGCTTCTACCTCTTCCTATGTCGAGCTGACTACTAGCTCCTAACATGGCCTCCTTAGAAGTTACTTATGCCTTAAATATAACCAATTTATCGTAGTACACATCCGATCATGTTTCTTAAGACGTTCAAGCATGTTACCAATTGGAAGTCTACCAGTTTTCTTAAGCCTAACATCGAAATCATTCATCCACAACAATTATAAAAAAACAACCAACCAATAATCAATAACTAAGTTTCATTACATCTAAGAAAACACAAAGAAAACCTAGCCTAGCATGTTAAAGTAAAGACAAGAATAAGATGGAATCAAACAACAAATAGACATATTGAATGATTATTGGAAAACTTATCTTCAATTAAACATGGATAAAACAAGGGTTTGGAACCCTTAAAAATAAGGTAAAATTCGTGCTAGGTTTTCTCGAAAGTTATCCTCCCAAAGTTACACACTAATGAATGAAAAATCAAAAACTATATATAGAGTTTTGAGTCTGACGGCGTCAAGTGTAAATTCTGACGCCATCAACTCGCCGCCATAAAAATACTCGTATTGCCTAGATCCAAATCTAACGCCGTCATGTGTAAACTATCTCTTGGCCGTCACATGTATTTTGTACGTGACGGCATTACGTGTAAATCCTCCAAAAACATTCTGGCGCATCACGTGTAACTTGATTATCCACCTCTTGGTCAACGAATGACGCCGTCACAAGCAAAACCTGACGCCGTCAGGTACTGTTTTCAGTATGATTTGGAGACTTTGTCGTTTTCTTCACTTTTTCGCTCTAAAAACGTCCAAAATGCTTCCTTTTCCAGATTTCTTCTCAAAAGTACCTAAAATGACAAAAGGAATGATTTAGGGCAATATGTGATCAAATAATCTCGAATTAGGGCTTAAATGACCCCCTAAAAGCGGTACACTTTTCGTCTCCTCAAATACCCTTACACTTGATATTTGCTTGTCCTCAAGCAAATGCGCTTTTATTCTAATAAAAATACAAGCTAGGGGTCATTTAACACTAATATAAAAGTAATTACAACAAATAATCGTTCCACTTCAATCAAAACAAGCACAAAAATTATATACTAGCACCTCACAAATAGTGTTTAGATACTCACATCTCTCGGGTGTAATAAAGTACATATCACAATATGGAAATGGAAAACATCTCTCACTACCTGTCATAGCAAATGGACTACCATAGGCTTGGGAAAGGATCAAAACTCCACCACTTGGCGTAAGCACCTAGGATAAACTATCAAAGAGGTCTTTTAAAAGAGTTATAACGTGAGGTGTAGGGATATGATAAACACGATTTTGTTAGATAAAGGCAATCTTTACTGGTGGTGAGTTAATCATCTTGGTCAATTACATGTACAATGTGGCGTTGCTAAGCCAAGACTCGACTCGACTTAAGCTAATCAAAAACTAACAAAACTATAAAAGGAAACGGGATAGTAGTCAGTTTTTTTTTTTTTTTTTTTTTTTTTTTTTATTTTTTTTTTATTTTTTATTTTTTTATTTTTTTTTGTATGCATACACTCTTGCCCTACCATCCAAAATAATACATTATAGGGAATTTGCATTCCCCTTACACTTGAACTTTTACATACTTTACAATTAACTATTCTAATGACTCGAATCAAGATAATCAAAACACTCGGAGTACTTTTTAAGTATTAGCGCACATATGGGGTAATAAATGATGTTCTTCCCCATTACTTCATAACAATAGTACTTTATCCATGAGTCCCAATCGTCCTAAAGCAATATGTACAAAATATGACTCGACTTAGCAACCATGTAATCAATTAGACTGTTAAGTAAGGGTTTAAATATGTAACAATAATGCACTAAAGATGAGTGCATACAAGGAAGGCTAAGGCTATTTGGGTGTACATTTGGGGTGGATTGTAAACAAATTCTTCCTTTAAGTAAAATGCTTAAAGTTAGAACGAAAAAGATAGGCTTAGAGGGGTGTACTAGGGGTATCGTGTACTAAAAATGAGTACATCGCAAAGGTGTGGGAAAATTAATTAACTTTATTAGTCAAGTAATTATGAATTCATTGGTTAAGTAATTATGATACGGGTTTAACACAAAGTTTATCCTAATGCCTCTTATCATGTAGTTAATCCTACTACATGAATGTAGTCTCACTAGCGGTCTCAGGATGCATCACTAACACAAGTTCTAGAATCTAAGTACTACCGGTACACTCATAAGCATCTTTTCCCAACAAATCTAGGGGCGAACCTCACATATTTGGGGTAGAAAATTTTGAGTGGTACGGTCCTATCCATGAGATGCTCATTTAGGCTAAAGCTTCACTCCTAAATGTTATAAAAAAATTTAAATTTGGCGCTAAAATTGCCCTAACAAGTATTTCTCTTAGTTTTATTACACACCTACTATTGAACAAACAAACTCAAGTGCAATTGCATTCTCTAAGGTATCATCATTTACCCTCTCTTTACACTTAGGCTGAACATTGTCCCCAATATTCAATAAAAAAGATGTAAAAGTAATGAAGATAAAAGAATGAAACAATAATCCCCTGATTCGTTCGGTGTGGATAATGTGATAACATGGTTAGATCCTCCTCCAAGAAAAATGAACGTTGAAAGCTTCCCTCCAGAAATATAAATCATCTTCTTGTCCAATATAACCTGTTAAACCTGAAAAAACAATCATGGCAAACCTCGCGTAAAATCGACGGCAATCTATATATATAAAGATATAATGCTTGTGGAATGAATGTTTGCAGATTTCCTAGAGTTTATAAAACTAAAGATTTAACAAAAACTTTAAGACTCCGGTAGAAAAACAAAACTCGCAAAATTTTTCAGAATTTTACACCTTACGCCGTTAGGTGATAATCCTGACCCCGTTAGAGTGTTCTGACAGAAATCTTATGTTAAGTTTCCGGAAAATTTTTGGAAAAACTCATGCCTTAATTCCTGGAATTCATGCAAAACATCATTATGACTCGATACAAACATTTGACTCAAACAAATACTAATATGCATGTTCATTTAATATTGTTGTGGTCCATGCTCAATTCCGTTCTTAGAAACAAATTTAGATTTCCCTTACACTTATTTTTTGTGAAATACCTTTATATGAAGTTAAGACGATGTTAAACAACAAGGTAAAGCATTTTCACAATTTATTTTGAAACATGAGCCACAAACAATAAAAATAAAATACGCATACGGAAACAAATAAAATCAAACACACAAACAATCAAACAAATAAAGCAAATAAAGCTTGGGTTGCCTCCCAAGAAGTGCTTTTCTTTATTTACGAGTCTTATAGCTAGACTCAAGGTCACGGGCTATTACATGATCTCGTCCCGCAATATGATGTACCCCTTGTCAACAGAATCCACGCTATTCGGTTGGTAATGTTTCAATCGTTCAATGTTCACAGTCATTTCTCCACCCATTTCGCAGTTCAAGAGTGCTACTCCACTGTGACCTAAGTTTTTGATCGTGAATGGTCCATACCACCACGAGTTTGATTTATCGGGAGGCTCTTTTATCCATAAATGTCTTAGGAGTACTAAGTCTCCTTCCATAAATGGGGCATGATTCTCCATCAGCTGATCGCACTCGAATTCGACATGAATTTTATCACTACTTTTGCATCTCTCAAACTTAGTTTCTTTGTAGCTTTTAATTCTTGTCTCCCATGCAAGGATTTTTTCTTGAACATGATTATGCGGTGTGCCAGCGTTGTTTTTGAGCCTCCTTTCCATCATGCTTTCTCACACATATCGTGGGGTCATAGGGAAGTGAATCTTCCTTTTCCTGACTTAAGTTCAATTTCCCCTTTTTCATACTTAATGACAGCTCTTGCTGTGGTAAGGAATGGTGCTCAAAGGATTATTTGCATACACCCGTTTTCTTTATCATCGATGATCATGAAATCGACGGGATACATTAAACCTGCTACATTGACCAATACATCCTCTGCAATTCCCAAAGGATATACGTAAGAGTGACTAGCGAAGGATAGCCTAACACGGGTAGTGGCCGGCATCTCTCTAGTGAGTTGGGTATAAATAGTTAAAGGCATCAGGTTCACCTCAAAATATTGCAATTTCCCAATGCTAACTGGTATTTCAACGTTCTCATAAGCCATCTACTTCGTAGCCACTTTTTGCTTAAGTAGCTTCTCGTATACCGGCCCCCAGGCAATGTATCATACTCATCTTCCCCTTCTTCTTCTCCTTCAGAGACCCTTTTGGAAGATTGGTTTCGTCCGTCACCCTTTATCCAGTTGGTTATGGTTTTCTCATTTATATCATGTTTTAGGTAGTACCCTAATGATTGGGATTTTGGTGGTTCCTCAATGGTTTGTGCAATAGGGGTTTCCTTCTCTTCATTGCCCTCGTGAACAATGGATATAGAGTTAACAAACTTGGTAGTGGGGGTGACGCTTTCCTTCTTTAACAACACCTTTTCCGGAGTTTTTATGTTCGAGTATTCCTCCAATAAGCTCATCATCTCGGTCATTTTCTCTTGCATCTCCTCCTTTTGTCTATAAACAGCCTCCTCGAATTTTGCTAATCGCTCAGAATGGCTTGACATATATTCTCTCATTCGAGTTTCGAATTCTGGGCTCAGGTTTTGAGGAGGTGAATAAGGTCGAGCATATTTTTGAAAGGTTTCGGCATTCTCTCTAAGAGGTGATTCGAACAACGGTGTTGGGTTTATGTTTGAGATAGAGTTGATCGATGCACGTCTGGGACTTAAAGGTTTTTTTTCGTTTTTCCATGAGATAGTCAACTTTTTTCTCAAGTTCGCAAAGGTTTTCTTCGGAAAGTTGAGTGGTCCCCCTGGTAATGAAATTGCATTGACAGCTGATGAGTGTGTAAATACTCATCATTTTTGGTCGATCTTAACTACAAAAACATTTAAAAACACTTAGAAATGCATCAAAATACTGAAAATATCCCAGGATCGTGTTTAATATATTTCAGATGCAAAATGATTGAAAACAGATGAAAAATGAACAAAGTTTGCATAATTGGCAGTTTCAGTCCCCCAACTTTCAAAACTTGAAAAAATTAGTCCCTGAGCATTTGTTTTGAAAGAAAAATCAACAAAGATCTTTTGGAAATCACAAGTTGTCAAAAATGATCCCTGGGTGAAAGTTTTGAAAAGTTTACAATTTTGGTCCCCCAACTTTGAGTTTTGGCGGTTTTAGTCCCTGGGCATTTAAAATTGGAAAATTACTTCAAAAGACCTTGTGGAATTATAAGTTGGCAATAAAGATCCTTTTAGCAAGTTCGAGAAATTGGCAAGTTTTGTCCCTCAAAAATCAGCTTTGATAAAATTGGTCCTTGGGCTTAAATTTTCTACAAACCAAACAACACCCTTTACCACTTCACTAATACTAAACCCTTTATTTAACCCAACCCAACTCCTTATACCTCCAGGCCCAATCCCACTCATCCTCAGCCCATAAACCCAATACCCAATCCATTACTAAAACAAACCTACCCACGTTTTATTATCCCTGGTCAGTATTTCCTCCACCCCGCTTCTCTTTACCCACAAAACAATCACCCTCCTCCACACCATATACCCTGCTACACGCCACCATCTACCTCAAAAGTCTCCCATTCCAACCCCAAGAAGAATATCACTAACTCCCATCCCACTCATCCATTCCATGTCATCAATCCACATCTTATTTTTGGTGCCAAACTGAATGCAAGGGCTGAGATGGTACCAAGCCAAGATAAAGGGTTGTGATTGATTCAAGAAAGCACAACAGGAAAAGGACAAGAGAAGCCAAGTGAAACCCTAGCTCAATTTTAGTATAAATAGAACTTCTTTGTAAGCCTTGAAGGCAGTAGGTAGTAATTAGGAAGTAGGTTTTTAGTAGAATTGTTAGTTTTAGTTCTTAGTTATTCTGAAGTCTCCTTTAAAATTTCATGTACTCTTTATTTTTCAATGCAAATCCTAATTTGAAGTTATTTATCAGTGTTCAAACCTTGTGTAACTGCTTATCTAAACTGCTCATGTTTAATTTCTTATTGCTTATTTAGTTCAGGTAAAACTTTTAAATAGTTTCCCTTCAATGATTCAAGCTTAAAATCTTAGTGTTGTTAGTAAAAGTTCACATCAGACCCCATACAGGGGTGTTTGGCATAACTTGTTCTTTTTTTTAGTCAAAACTTTTTTTTTTACCCATTGTCCAGTTTCACAACAGCTTTATTCCATCATGATTAGCAATTAAGTAGCAAGTAAGATAGTTTCAGTGTTCTTGTTAAGGCTTGTAGCTTTTCTAATGGTTTTCAAATTTCCAAAGTCTTTCATCTTAACTGTTTTCATCTAGCAAGTAGGGTAGATTTAGGCAAATTAGTAGATGTCTTTGGTGCAAATTAGTTTTATTTGGGTTGACATTGGTGTAGGATATCTGGTAGTTTGATTCTTGTAGGTCAATAATCCAATTCTGATCCATATGTGTACCTGCTGCTACTGCCCATGTTTGCTCCCAATTTTAGATAGATAAAGTAGGTCTTAGCACTTGCAATTGGTTTTACATATTCTCTGTAGTACAGCCTTTATGTGATTGAGCTTGTTGTAGGTTTTGAAGCTTGTTTGTTAGCTTCAATTCAGCCCTGCATAACACCCTCAAACCTGCACATTAGTTGAACCTCCCCCAACAGGCCTCAAAGCTACAATTTTCATGGCTTTATTACTGATCCTCTTGGCCTAATTTTTGGTTTATAGATTATTTACCACCTTGTTTACAAGCTACTATTTTTATTTTATTTTTTATAATTTTTTATGTTAGCTTATTGTCCCCTCAAAGTTGCCCCTTAGATCCTGTCCCTGTGCATCAGATTTACACCCCAACTTTTAAGCTAGTTCATAAGCTCATATAAGCTCTGAAGTAGCTCAAATTTGGACTATGAGTTCTTTGGCAGGATGTGTTTTTGGACGTCACCTTTTTGTTTCATTAGCTTATCATCTGCTAGCTTATTTGTAAGCCCAAAGTTAGCCCCCCCAGGCATGTTTTAGTCCTAGCAGCTATTAAGTGTGTTTTAGCTTATTTGAGTGAATACTTTTTAGTGCTTAAACAACTGCTTATTATCTAGCCCTTAAGCTCAATTTGTTGGTTCCAGGCTTTTATTAGCCTTATTGGCTTATTTGATAAACAATAATAAGGCCTGCAACTTTGCTCCTTTAAAACTGTGTGGTCAGTTGTGTTTTGGATTAGCTTATTTGGCTTTTTGGCGTATACCTGTAGTTTTTCTCTTTTCTTTGGCTTCATTCAAGCCTATCAAACTTGTTTATAGCTTATTTCATCTTTAGTTTGGTTTGTGTAGCTTATTTACAGCTTTTTCAGTTTTTAAATCTCTTTTGTAGCTTATTTAGTGACCTGTGGAGATTTTAAGCTCATTCTGAGCTTATTATCAAGTTCTAAAAAGTTTTCTTTGGAAAAATTGTTTATTAGTTAGTGTTTAGTAGGGTTGTAACAGAAAATCTCAAAAAGAAAAATAAAAAGAAAAAAAGTTGCAAGACATAATCGAACCTGGGACCTCCTATTCAAACACATAACACACACACCATGCACCAAATGCCCTAGGGTCTTTTTTCAGTTTATTTACTACACTTTTTATTTATATACTAACTCTAGTTTATTAAGGGTAGTTTACTTATTTGCTTATTGTACTGCTTATTAATAAGCGTTAGGGCCTTTTCTCATTTTTCTTAGCTCACTGTTAGTATAAAGTACTTCTAGAAAAAATTTGGTAATTTTGAAAATTAGTTTAGTATTTTTAATAATTAATTTTAGCTTACTTAATAATTAAATTAATAATAAATAATTAAATGGTATAAAAATTAATTTTCTTTTATCATTAGGATTGTAGAAATGTAATTTTCATCCCCGTAGGATTAATGTAGCATTAAATTCACGTTTTATTTTGCGCATTCGCGAACGTTCGCGTTTTTAAATCAAGATTACATTTTAAGATTCCCCGTTTTCCCTAACATGTTTTCCGTAGTTTTTTAGGTAATTTCAAGTATGTATTAGCATTCCTTTGTTTAAATTCACATTTAGGTTACGTTTATTTTATTTTTGTTCGCTTATTCTTAATTCTCGTTAATTTAACGTACCATAACACCAAATAACTTTCACAACCAAACATACAAGATTTTAATCTCAATCTTTTCACGAAGCTTTCCATTCACACCTCGTTGGGACACGACCCGGGAAATCACTTCCCGGTCTCACAAATAAATATCACTTTCACGAGCTTACGAGGTAATCTTTTTCCTAAAAGGTTTACTCGTATTTCTCCACGTCTTGTTGTCTCACGATAACATTGACATCATGTTTGTCGATATTTTGATAAATTGTTTTTGCACAAAAACACAACAAATCAAATGGCGCCGTTGCCGGGGAGGTTGTGCGCGTATTCTAAGCGGTTTGTAGATTAGTGAATCTGGATATACGCTCATTGTATATTTACCATCCTTGTTCATATTTTCATATTTTCATAAAAAACAAAACGAATCGTGAATTTTACCATATCATATTACTCAAGGATTACTTTGTGTGATCTACGAGGAAACGATTTGGTCTTTCAAAACGATTACCAAAAACATTTTAAATAAGTTTTCAACAAACACGAAATAACCCAAAAATATTTTCCCTTACCCTCTATTCATTTGATTCTACCTTCTTATACCCCTCTCATGTATAATTCTTATGGCGTCTCTCGGCTACACGTGTTTTCACTGTAAAAGCCCGATTGAGAACGGCTATCGTTGTTTCTGGTGTATTTGTGAGAAATGTGGAAATAATTGTAGTAACAGATTTTGTACTACGTGCAATTTGTTCATAAATCCAAATTCTCTTAATGATTCACCAAATCTTTCTGACGATCCTCCTCAAACATCTTCGTTGAAACAACTTCATTGCTTAGTTGTGGAGATCTGTTAGGAGATGGTTCACTTTGTGAACGGTGCAATTGCAAGGATTGTGGATTTAGCCATGAACTTTGTGCATGTTATGTTTTGAGAACTGAACCTACATTCACCTCTGATTATGATCAGAACTTTTGTGGATATTCACAAAACGATTTCAACCACCTTCTTCACAACTCATACGAGCAAGAATCATATCATTCAAATTTCAATGATGCTTCGTATCAAAATACACTGAGTTTTTCCTGTGAGTGCTGTGGTGGTCCACATTACAGTTTTGATTGTCAATCGGGAACACGCTTGTCTATGAGCAGTTTCCTGATAACAATTTTGACCACAATCTACATGAATCACAGTCACATCAGTTTCACTGGTGTGACTACTGTGGAAACTCACATTTCAGTTCAGAGTGTCTTATTAAGAACACACTTGTCTATGAGTATGTTCCTGATGACAATTCTGACGAAGATGCCGAAGATGCCTTTCTCATTGATCTTCTGGATTTATTGAAAAATTTGAAGGGTCGTAAACATTCCCATGATAATCCAAATCAAAAATCCATGGGAGAATTGTTAGCTGAAGAGCAATAAATTTCCAATATGCCATTGAAAAATCTATCAGGGAATCAATCGAAAAAGAAAAAGCAGCCAGATCTAGCTCTCAATTTCATTTCATTCCTAATGACAGTGATGATGAAGATATCTTTGATGATGATTCATCCAGTTCATCAGATGAGACTCAATCTGTGGAAATACAGGGAGAAGAGAGTATAATTGAATCTCTAGCAGAAGAACATATGGAAATTAAAAAATCCATTGATGCTAGCCCTTCTCAACTCCCTTAGTCAGCTGTTATCACACCCGAGGTTCCCACTCACTCTCTGAGCATGGGGGACGAGCATCTTGACACTGTTCCTGAAAAGGAATCGGACGAATTCATAAAGTCTAGTGTTGAGAACCTTGTCCCAATTCCAAGAGAGTCACAGGGAATTTTTGATCATCTGTGTGATATCCATCCTCCTCTTGTCTTCCCAACTGATCATGTTGAGATGTTCTTCGATTCTACTGATGACGATTTGTTATCTTGTGGAGACATCGTTTACGTAGAAGAATTACCTTCTGAGCTAGTCAGCTTAGAAGAAGAAAATGATGAGATTGACACTGAAATCAAAGATGAAGCTCTTCGTGCTACATTATTGAATGTCAGTCTTCTCATTTCTAAAATCGAGGCTTTCAAAGAGAAACCCATTTCACCTCCTATCCCCATTAAGGATAGTGACATTCTTTCCGATGATTCTATACCGGAATTCGAAGCCTTCAATTTTGATCCTGTGGGAGAGAAGATTAGTGGCAGTACCACTTCTCATTCTCATAATTCTCTCCCCGAATATGAATCATTTACCTTCAAGGAGTTCACCTGTGAACTCACTCATATCATATCTCCACTGAAGTATGATAACTTCTACTTTGATCTAGACACACCCGGGATATGTCTTGATCACATGAGCTTAAATGATGAGATTCATGATGATGAATCCATGAATCCTCCTCCTGATGATGATGAGTTAGTCAAGATGTTTATCATGACTTTCTTTCTCTTTTTCACCTATCCCGTAACCTCTCCTGTTTTTTACTCCTTCGGGAATGAAGACACCATCTTTGACCCCGGGATTTCCATTTACCATTATCTTGAGCCGGGTACTTATCTCATCGGTGTGGAACATTCACGTGCTTCAAATGTTTGTCCAAACATCTTGAATGAAAGTCTGATGGAGATTGTCTCTTCCACATCTTGCTTCCCCAAGAACCAATGAATTTGGGGTCGAGTCAAGCTAGTGACTCGGTAAACAAAAACAATAGCATGCATATGGGTTTTCACCCTAAGTGTGGGGGAGTTGCCCCTACTGTTGTTACCATATATATATATATATATATATATATATATATATATATATATATATATATATATATATATATATATATATATATATATAAAGATGATGAATAAAGTGAAAAATGGTATTTCCACATTTAGCTTGTAATGTTGCCTTTTTACGTTCAAAGAGTCGGCATAATAGCTGGGACTTTGAATATTGAGGACAATATTCAATTCTAAGTGTGTGTGTGTGTGGGGGGGGGGGGGAATTCTAGCGAATTTGATCACATTTTACCTTCTAGTACCCCCGTTTTTGGCCAAAAATTTTAATTTTTTTTACTTAAGTTTCAGTCCACCTTGTCTAACCCACATAAGGACTAGCTAATCCAGGAGCAAACGGCTCTTGGTAAAGATATATCAAATCCGTTTACGGCTGACAATTTGCTGAAAATTGTATGGTATTCAACTCACCAAGATGATGACTGTATTCCATCAAAGAGTTGGCTAGTCAAGAATCAAACGGCTTCTGGTAAAGACAAATCAAATCCGTTGACAGCTTATGGTTTGCTCAAAATCATATGGTTATCAATGTACCATAGTTCTTACTTGAACTGAAACATTTGGCTACTCTGGAAGTAATGGCTTTTGGTAAAGAGACTTCAAATCCATTAAATTTTTATAAAAGATTGCTAGGGACTAGCAATAGTTTAGTGTGGGGGATTGATGAGTGTGTAAATACTCATCATTTTTGGTCGATCTTAACTGCAAAAATATTTAAAAACACTCAAAAATGCATCAAAATACTGAAAATATCCCAGGATCGTGTTTTATATATTTCAGATGCAAAATGATTGAAAACAGATGAAAAATGAACAAAGTTTGCATAATTGGCAGTTTCAGTCTCCCAACTTTCAAAACTTGACAAAATTAGTCCCTGAGCATTTGTTTTGAAAGAAAAATCAACAAAGATCTCTTGGAAATCACAAGTTGTCAAAAACGATCCCTGGGTGAAAGTTTTGAAAAGTTTACAATTTTGGTCCCTCAACTTTGTGTTTTGGCGGTTTTAGTCCCTGGCATTTAAAATTGGAAAATTACTTCAAAAGACCTTGTGGAATTATAAGTTGGCAATAAAGATCCTTTTAGCAAGTTCGGGAAATTGGCAAGTTTTGTCCCTCAAAAATCAGCTTTGACAAAATTGGTCCTTGGGCTTAAATTTTCTACAAACCAAACAACACCCTTTACCACTTCACTAATACTAAACCCTTTACTTAACCCAACCCAACTCCTTATACCTCCAGGCCCAATCCCACTCATCCTCAGCCCATAAACCCAATACCCAATCCATTACTAAAACAAACCTACCCACGTTTTATTATACCTGGTCAGTTGACCAGGTCAAACACCACACAAATACCCCCATCTCCTCCACCCCGCTTCTCTTTACCCACAAAACAATCACCCTCCTCCACGCCATATACCCTGCTACACTCCACCATCTGCCTCAAAAGCCTCTCATTCCAACCCCAAGAAGAATATCACTAACTCCCATCCCACTCATCTATTCCATGTCATCAATCCACTTCTTATTTTGGGCGCCAAACTGAATGCAAGGGCTGAGATGGTACCAAGCCAAGATAAAGGGTTGTGATTGATTCAAGAAAGCACAACAGGAAAAGGACAAGAGAAGCCAAGTGAAACCCTAGCTCAATTTTAGTATAAATAGAACTTCTTTGTTAGCCTTGAAGGCAGTAGGTAGTAATTAGGAAGTAGGTTTGTAGTAGAATTGTTAGTTTTAGTTCTTAGTTATTCTGAAGTTTCCTTTAAAATTTCATGTACTCTATTTTTCAATGCAAATCCTAATTTGAAGTTATTTATCAGTGTTCAAACCTTGTGTAGCTGCTTATCTAAACTGCTCATGTTTAATTTCTTATTGCTTATTTAATTCAGGTAAAACTTTTAAATAGTTTCCCTTTAATGATTGATGAGTGCTCAAACACTCATCATTTTTTATCAAATCTGAACTGCAAAACATACAAAAATACTCAGAAATGCATCAAAATACTGAAAATATTTCAAAATTGTGTTTTATATGTTTTAGATGCAAAATGAGTAAAAACAAATGAAAAACGTACAAAGTTTGCAAAATTGGCAGTTTCAATCCCCCAACTTTCAAAAATTGGCAAAAATAGTCCCTGAGCACTTATTTGAAAAGAAAAGTCACCAAAGGTCCTTTTGAAATCATAAGTTGTCATATTTTTGTCCTTTGGTGAAAAATCTCAAAAGTTTTGGAAATTTACAATTTTGGTCCCTGAAGTTTCAAACTTTGGCAGAATTGGTCCCTGGTGGGATATTTTTGAAAGAAAAATCATTTTTGGTCCTTGTTCTATTCAAATTTGGCAGGAATGATCCTTGGGTGAAAATTGGAGAAATTACAGTTTAGGTTCCTAATGTTTCACAAGTTGGCAGTTTTGGTCCCTGGAATTTCAAAAGTGGGAAAATATCAAAATAGGACTGTGTACTATTCAAGATTGGCAATTTACACCCTTGTGATACCTTTGGAAGATTAACAACTTCAGCCCTCCACTTTTACTAATTTACAATATTGGTCCTTGTGTTAAATATTGAAACCAAAATGGACTTTTAGCCTTTAATACAAACCTGCCAAACCCCAAGCCCACCAATAAACCCCAAGCCCATTCCCTAAGGCCCAAACCCCCCAACCCCCGTTTTTGATATCAACAGGTCAAAGGTCAAGGGTCAAACCAGGTCAACACCCTCACCACTGTTCATCCCTCACCCTTTCCCCCCAATACCTGCTTCCATGTCCCCCCTCCTCCTCCCACCTTTTCACCAAACCACCAATTTCATTAAACACTTCTCACCAAAACCCTCCCCCTCATTTATTACACCCCATAACTCACCAAACCCCACTCAAACTGCCTTTTACCCATTTCCCGCCAAAATGAAATTTGAGGGCTTGGATTGATTTGAGCTTATCCAACGGTTTAAAATGGAATGGGAAAGACAGAGAAATGCTCCAGGACTTATATAAGTCAAAGAAGAGACAGTGAAAGAAGATAAGTAGTGTAATATAGGAGTAGTGTAAACAGGGGATCGAATTAGTGTAATTTAGGTTCTAATATTGTAATTCTCAGTTAATGAGCTTGCATTTAAACTTTCTAATGTAATTGAAGTTCATTTGAATATTAATTCTCTGTTTCTAGTTTGAATTCAAGTTTAAGCAAAATTTTATTCCTAAATCTCATTTAGCTATAAAAGTGTTTAAAGCTGTGGCTTATTGGTTGTTTGCACTTAATTTGGTTATTGAAAAGTTTTTGTAATCTTATTAAGTATTTTAACTTGTTCTAAATCAAAAATCCAAAAATTCATAAAAATAATAAAAAAATAAAAAATAAAACATAAGAAAAGAAAGAAGAAGAATGAAGGTGATGATGTTCCTGGTTTAGATCCTCAGGGAGGAGTTAGGAATCCTGTTGTTCTCTTGGTTCTTGGTTTCACAACTTACAGGCCATTTGTAAGCATTTCATCACTTTTTGCTCATTACTGTACAAGTGCTTATTGCACTGCTTATTGCTTCCTTTGTGCTTAATTAATGTTGTTTAGATGTAATATTGCTTAAAATCCCATGGTTGTTTATCAGTATACATAGTTACTTAGTTTGTCATTTTAACTGCCTAATTAGTATATTGTTGATTCTCAGGTGTTTGTTGTTACTTTTGATACTTTTGTGTCTAAACTGTTCTATTTCATGATAATTTGAGCTTATGCATCTGCTTTATGGTCTGGATTAGCTTCATGGTTTGAATATCTCATTTTCAGTCTCAAAAGGGAGTGTTTGGCACTGCTGAGTTTTGGGACTCAGAGGCTGTGCTTGTTGTTGATTATTGTTGAAACTAGTCTCACTAGGTTCTAATAGTTTAGTTGTGCAATAAAATTCAGTACCCTTTTCATAAATAATCAAAAACTCATCAAATCTCATTTTTAATTTAACTGTTAGGAGTATAGGATCTCTAATTAATTATATTAGCTCATAACTTGTTACACTAGCTTAAAGTCAGTACATTATAGCTTATAATATCACTTTCAATCAGTAGTGATCAATCAAAACTCAGAAAAGTCAATTTGCAAGTTTTTCTTGAAAAGTCAAAGTGCATGTTCTTCAATTTTTACAAAAGTTCAAAGAATTTTTATGATTTTTGTGATTTGAGTTAGGCTTTGAAACTTGTCCATACTTACAACCCCCACCTCAAGTTTAAGATCCCACAGTTGTTACATTTTTGGGATTTTTCTGGTGGGCCCCACCTTGGATCAAAGTCACTTGCAGGGGAAGTGAGTCCCCTGCTGCTGCAGCATCACAACCATCACCACCACTTTGGTGGTGGTTTCTGGCCACCTCAGTGGGTCCCACTTGTCCAACTTTGTTCCTTTCAACCCCCTAGTTGTCTCTCAATTTCAACCAATCATTTGATCTGAGACCCTGTGGACCCCACTTGGAATTGCCCATCTTCTCTGTCCCATTTCTGTGTTGGTAAGGAATGTGGAAAGTGCTTATGGTTGCTTAATTGCTTATTCTGTGGAACCCAATTGCTTATTCTAGCTTAATCATGTCCCAACAACTCATTTGAACCAGAATCACCCATAGTGATTTGGATGTTAAGTGAATATTTACCACTAAATACTTGTTTACGACATGATTTTTAGTTCAGTGGGTTTACATTTTGTGATTATCAATACATAGAGATATAAATAAATGTTAATAATGTTTTTGGGCATTATATATATCAACAAAAAGGATGAAAGTGAGTTTTTTAAATTGTTGGGATTTATTTCATCCATTAGATCAAATAAAGATGGAGGGTGAAAATTAGTCCCTTTGTATAAAAAAAAGTTTGATCCTCAAATTATCTTAAATATTTGATTAATTGGGTAGTAAAGTATATCGTCATCATACAGAACTTTATCAGTAATCTCGATCAACTATTGTTGATAGGAAAATGCTAATCATATCGAATATCGATCTCTTAAGTAGTTAACAACCAACTCTTTAACAAACACAAAAATAGGGATGAGCATTTCGAACCGAATTCCGGAACCGAACCGGAACCGTACCGGTACCGTTCCCGATATACGGTACGGTACCGGTACTATGAAATAAGGAGAAATAAAAATCGGGACCACTAATTCGGTACGGGACCGGTACCAAATCGGGAAATTCCCGAAAAAAAAGGGGAAAAAACCGATCTCCCGGTACCTGTACCGGTACCGGTATCCGAATCCCGTTCGGTATGGTACCGGTACGACTAATTTATGCTCGAAAAAAATTCGGTACCACTAATTCGGTACGGGATCGGTACGATACCAGTACCGGTACCGTGCTCATCCCTACACAAAAACAAAAAAGATATACAGTAATCTTGAGAAATGATAATTATTAGGGTTGTAACTAAGACTATTTGTCTTTGTCCGTGTTTATTCATTTAAGGTTTAACACTTTAATCGCAAAAACGAACCACCACTCTAATAAGCATATGTTTGTACTCATGTTCGTTCGTTAAGACACGAATATTGTTTATTTGTTTGTATTTGTTTATTTTTGTTTTTCTAAAGCTTTCTACAAACATAAATGAAGGAGCATATATAACCAAATTTGGGACTAAGACTAAAAGTAACGGGTGTCCACCCCCAACCAAACACGGCTACCGGACCAAATGAATTGAAAGATCGTGTGTGTGTTTTTTTATTTAATTTAATTTTGTGGGGTATGTTTTTTGTTGTGTGTGCGGTCATTTTACTACGTGGGTTTGGTTTAGGTGATGTGGCTGTGTCTGGGTTTGTTTTTTTTGTCCCATTACTTTTAGTCTAATAACTGAATGTATACAGTGTTCATTCATTTTTTTTGAATGGACATTGTTCATTCATTTAATTGATCGAACGTGAAATCTTGATTGTATTCTTTCATTTTGATCCGAAAGAACGTTTAACTCCTTTACCATGCTAATAGTGTTTAGTTAAAAACTGAATTTTAAACCATTAATTTTCAGATATATATTAGTAGTTTTTATGATTTAAATTATGTTTATAGTATTACTTATAAGCTAAAATTTAGAAACCGTGTTTGTTCAATCCATAAATAAAAATGACATAAAACACAAACTACCGTTAAGGTTTTAAGGACATAGACTAACAACAGAGAACCTAAAATCAATCACCTGCAACTTCTTATTTCTGATCCAGTTCTAAATAACCAAAACATCCTAAAAGAAAATCTAATGAATCGGGCATCCATCAGCGACAACACCTTTAGCCATTGGACAAGTAGCCAAGGGGCAATGCTCGCCTTCAGTACCCCACCATGAAAGCTCAACACCGGTCGTTGAGAGGGCAAAGTATAGAACTATCCCCATGAAAGCCAAACCAGCATCAAGCGCAGCCGAAAGAACATAATTGTACTTCTGCCACCACTTCTTCCTGTACTTCAATACGAAGAAGTTGAAAATTACACCCACAAAAACCCAGCTATTGAAATTTACTGTTGTGGCAGGAGGCATCATTGCGCAAGACCCAAAAATTACGGGTAAGTTGACTGATTTGATCCATTCTTGGCTTGGAAACGCCTTATGGAGAAAGTAGACGATAACGGGTCCAAGAAAGCCAATCACAAAGAACCAGTTAAGGGCAGAGTATGGACCAAGAGAACCGAATATTCTTTTGGGCCCTACTAATCCCCATATGACAGACGCGTCATAAAAGACACGGTCACCAGGACATGTCCAATGACTACCCGGAGGAAGTAGGTGATCTTGACATATGTTTTCGACTGTTGTTAGTAGCCACCATGCCGTCCAGATGTTAATTGTTCCCGCGATAATGGTCCCAATGAACTGCCCAAAATAAAATTCAAGCCAAGAAGTGTTATACATCTTTCACACATAAATACATAATGCTTCATTGTATAGTCTACTCTAGCAACTGAAGTAGTGTCATAGAGGAGCAGAAAATACCTGTACTAAAAACATAGAACGAGGTGGTATTTTCATGTAATGGCCAAGCTTGAAGTCATTAAGGAACGAAATGGCTTGAGCCATACTGATGTAGCCATATGTTTTGAAAGTGACATTGGCTATTGGCCTTCCCGGATATATAACTCCCATTATGTACTCAGTGATGATATTTAGCCCTGGAGTCTGAAGCAATCAAACAAACAAATAAACATCAAAAGAGTAATAAATTTGATGCCTCAGGACAAGTAATGAACTAACAATTGATGTATCATGTTTCACATTATGTATAAATGACCTGATTCGTAGTGGCACTTATGACGCTAATCGGGAGAGTGAACATTGATGCAAGAATGCAAGCTAAAACAAGTCCCCACCATGGCATTTGGACTTCATCTATCATGAAAATGCAAAGCGCAAGCGAGAGAAGAAACGTAGCAACCAGGAGCGAATAAAACCACCAGTCGGGTATGTCTTTGTATTTCCTCATGAGTTTTGTATGAATATCAACCTTTCCTTCAGTCGAAGCTTTATATTTGTCCCATATTTCTCTACACAAATAAGAATGTAAAACAGCTTGTGTACATTATAACTTTTCAAATTTGTGTAAAAATTAGAGGTGCTTTTAAGAAACCCCAAAGACATCCGTTTTGTCTCATACAAAAACTTACCCGTTTTGACCCATTTTGCCACCACTAACAAGAATCGTGCAATAGTATAAGCACTTACCTTCCATTAAAGAAGCCAACATGAGTTATGGTAGACACAACTGCAGCAAAACCGATGCCATAAGTGAGAGCGAAAAACGTGCTCATATGTATTTGGCCTTGTTTCTCATAATTGGGCAGATCTATCACAAAATCTTTGTTTACAATCGCCGACACATTGTATTTTTGTCCTCGATGATCAAATAGATGTGACGAGAATATGGGGAAAGTTTTAGCATCATACAAATCTAACCCCCAATAGCCGACAGGGATTATTATGTACATGATGATCAGGAACCCAATGTAAACATTTGCAATAGCGAAAAATGGGGGTGACGAGTGGGCTTCCCAGATATGACGCTATTACTGACCAATCTACAGTAAATGATAGAATCCCGAGCCCTCTCATCCCCGAACCAATTTGTTGGGCGGTTATAGATTTTGGGAACAGGAGGCACAAGAGGGAGAGGCTCGAGAGTGTTGGGAAAAGGTAGCCAGGGATAATGTACCACATGAAACTACACCCGAGTGCAATTACAAAGAATTTTCCTCTTGACATTTGTGATGACTCATCGTTTTCGTGAAGAGCCCTTGGAGAATGTAAACAATGCTCAAGGTTAGTAGAAATAAATCACATTATCTTCTTATGATCATATACTCGTTCTAAATAAATGAAGTAAACATTGAAAAGAACCTGAATAGGGAGACTTGAACAAGAGAGCTTGGCCACCACATTTGAGCAGGATCCACAACATATTTTCTCAAAATACCTGCCCAACCATATCCTAATACCTGCTCCAGTTTAACAGTATATGTGTAAAAAAAAATGATGTCTCGATTTTTTAGAAAAGTTAATACGGCTAGTGCCTTTTTAAAAAAAAGTATAAAGCACTCAGTAAGATGCATATAACCATTACATAATTCGTTGCAGTTTGGGAAAAGGGGTACTACTATAATTGCCGAAGTTCAAACTAGAGTGTTATAAGTTGGTACTTAAAGACACAAATAATAGCAAATAAAGTGTTACGCTATAGTATTTTTTTAAAAGAAATTCTTTATACCCCTGTACCATTCGTCGTATATATATGTCACAAATCTACCCACAACCTTTTGTTTGGTGAGCACCCTCACATACCACTAAATCAACCCATATTAAGCCAGCTTTTTATCTTATTTTGATAGTATAAGATAAAACTGTCAGCTGTGGGATATAAATACAAAAGGGAATTTCAACCCATGCATGTCAAAATGGGGCAACTTGATTTTTTTATTTTTTTAATTTTTTTAATTTTTTTATTTGAATGGTTAATTAGTTAAAAAAGCCGTTCTAAGTATTACTTACACTTAGAACCTCCTAACTTTTTTCTTTTCTATGAATAACCCAAGAATTATTCGAATCACAATAAGCAAATAACAGAGTATTTGCATTTTTTTTTAATCATTGCAGCAAGGGTCATTGGGTCACTATAGTATCTAATTAGATATTTCCAATTCAACTAATTCATAGCATCGGCCAAATTAAGTAAAACTTGGACTAAAAACTTGAAGAAGCCTCCGCTCAAAGGTCCTTTTGCAAGATCCCCACACTTAATTAATGCTTTTTGTTGAAACTTACAAAATACAGTAATACTGTATTAAATATTTTCTTGAGATTATTAGAGCATCCATTATAGTCTAATAGTAGGTTCAAAAAACTTGAAAAGGTTTATATTTTATATTAGCTAGAGTGGAATTTCATTTTATATATACCTATGTGGCATGAAAAAGTCTTAAATGTTTGATTTGTTCATAATCTCAAGACATTTAAAATTTAATACATGTGTTGTCCGAAACAATTATAAAGCTGTAAGATGTTTGTATAATAATGGAAATAGGTTTATTAAATTAAAAGGTCTAAAACTTATTGATGTGACATGAAAATTTTAAAAAGCTTGATAATAGTTCACCATAATGGATGCACTTAGAATTATAAATTTGAATACTTAGAATCGCTTTTGAAGAGCCCTAAACAATTAAAATTTACTTGTAAGTGTTTCCCAGTATTATGTCAGTAAGACATAATATTGTTAAAAATTAATATGTACATTTACGTAACCAAACTCTTGGTTTAAAGGTGTGATAGTTAAAGATTGCTCGGATAATTGTTAAATCGTGTAATCGCTTTAAATTTTTGATACAATATTTCTATCCTATTACATGCGTTGGGAATTTATTGTGTTGTTGATATAAATATGTTCATATGAAAGATCAGATTGTGTTTATATACACATAAAGTGAAGGGTTACAACTTTTGGTTGAGTGGTCACCCTCTTATGAATCGTCACAACCTTTGGTGAATAGCCACCATAGTTTGTTGTTTTGAAAATCAAATTAACTTATACGGACTACCTAACTCGTATTATAGTTTATCTTGATGATCTTCAAGTAATCACAATCACATAAAAAGATTGATAACATTAAAATCATCAACACAAGCTTTGAGCCTTAACTAATACATAAATTTATTTTGTAATACCGTTTTTGATTTTGAGATACCACAATAAGTTAGCAAGCAATGTTTTTAATCTAACGATATTCTCTAGCTCATCATGAACGTAAATAATATGACACAATATGATGAGAAGATGTTAGCAAGCAATGTAACGTAAAAAAAATATGAGAAAATGTTAACCACACAACATTAAGTTATATTGAAATTAATAGAATATATACGTTTACTAATTAATTTAATTAATTCATGATACTAACTAAGGATCATTACTATAAAATATTGGGTTTATGTAAACGCACCTGCGTAGTGATCACAAGGATCCAACTAGCTACGAAGGAAATTTTCCGATGATAGAAAGCTCGTATGATAGTAACAATCGACACGGCATATGCAGATCCGCCTCCAAAAGCGGATCCTGCATTTGCAAATATCGAAATAAGCACATGTTCCTTCATATTAAACGGTCCGGGGTTGAGAGAGAATTCGAGCCCCATAAGATTAAACTTCTTAGCAGGAAGAACCGCAGCCATGAACCGCCCAATGGGAAGAGTCGCTACTTGAACCGATATCATGGATATCAAAAGAGGCTCGGTTCGGTAGCTGAAGAAAGTGTTGAGAAAAGATAGGATCCCACAAGAGAGGATACCTAAGAACCACATCCGAAAAGTCCATACTGGTAGCGATGTATCGTCCGTGTTGGCCACGGTTAACCGGACCTCTTCGACGGGTGATTCGTCATCATCAAAATCAATGGTGGATGGTTTTGCACTCTCAGTGTCCATTGTGATGTGATGGAAATGAATGAGGCTGAATGTTTTTAGGGTTTTGTTAAGGAATATGCATGTGAGAATTTGAAGGAATCTGTTGAATCTTTCTGTAACTGTTATATATCTGATATTAATTTTAGGATCTTTAGATTTAAAATTTGAAGTTTATAGATGAATAATATTATTTTAGTAGTTATTATGAAGATATATCACTTTGGAGCTAATTTTGTGAGTGTTAGTTATTATTTTGATATGTTAGTTTGGGTTGAGTTATGCATGTAGACGTGTAATAGTCCATAATGCACTACAAAATGAATACTAGTACGTCGTTTAAATAAAATCTAAACTCAAAACGTCAAAATTTCCAAAGCAAGGTCTACAAAGTCAATAGTATTTTTCTAATTAACCATAATCAATGTTATAAATGGCGTGAGGCGTGGCGTGGCGGCAAGGCCACGCCTCAAGCCTTACGCGCCATGGCGAAGCCATGGCGTTTTTTGCGGCGTGACTAAGGCGGCGAAAAAATATTTATATATTTATCATTTATGTTATAATATCATATTTTATATGCATATCGAGTTTACAAAATGTGAGTTTACAAAAGGTGAGCTTACAAAAAGTGATATGCATAAGAAATAAAGTGAAAATTTGAACTATGTTTAGAAATTACTAGGCCAAAAATTTAAGCCCACATCATCCCCTTCTAAAAATGGCGCCACGCCATACGATAAGGCGCGCCTTGGCACGCCTTTTGGCGCCTTATTCCACGCCTTTTCACACGACGCCTAGACTTCACGCCTTAGTCCATTTCGTGGCGCCGAGGCCACGCCTCACGCCTTGGCGGCGCCTTGGCGCGCCTTTTAGAACACTGACCATAATCCTTGTGGCTATTATCATTAAGCTTATAATTATTATTATACACGAGGCTATGTTCAACCTGTACGATGCACCGGTTGTATTTAAGTTTTCATAGCTAAATGGTTGATACTAATTAGGTTTCCACTATTTAAAATAGTTTGTAATCTAGTATCTCAAGTATAGGCCCGTGTTTATGTAAGTGTTCTATTGCTTATGCAACATTCATACCGCTTTACCATCTGAAAAACATCATAGAAGAAATTTGGTCTAGGTGGACCGGTGGCATCTTTTATCGAATGAGTATGCTTTTATCAAGAGTGCATATAATAAACTTGAATTTTCACAAACAACCATCTCATTATTACTTTGCAAAATTAATGCCAAAATCACCATTCATTAGTTAAAACAACATAATTTTTCATCCGGTTAGCATTCGCTTCGATTATCCATTATTGCACATTAATTATAAATGAGTGGGTGAACCCGCGCGTTGCTGGGGGAATGCTATGGTAAATCTAAATTTGAACCGAAACAATTACCCGAATACTACGTACTTCCGTATAGTAACTTAGTCATTAAGGAGTAAATATGCAAAAGATCGATAACCCCAAGTACTATTTTTCGTAAATTATTTTTGAAGCATCCACTATAAGGTGAAACACAACTTTAAAAGCGAAGTATTAGTTACAATAAGTATCCAATTTGATTGATTTAAAATATCTATACATTGTACATGCATTTCTAAGCTACTCTGTGCGTAAAAACGTAAACCCGTTCTGTCCTACCCGCCTATTTTGCCATTTAGACGTGATAAGTTCACCAACCTGTCTCACACAACACCACAACATCATAGGCACTGTCGGCTGTCCTCCCGTTCATTGATAGGCTGGACTGTTTGTATTCAATAGGCGTCGAGTGAGGAATCTGCAAAGTAAGACAAAAGGTTTTCTTAGCAATTAGATCCGTGTGCAACAGATCATCAGCAGCAATAACATAATCATAATATAACTAATAAAAACAGAAACCAATAAATTGCAAAAGCATACACATCTGATAACCAAACACCGAGCTGATTCAACAACACTACTATCAACCCCTATGTATACCCTACAAAGCCTGATTGAACATGAATGCTATTATGTTGTCTATATACTTTGCTATAAAATAGTAACACCGTCACGACAACACCACCAATTAGTGAGCATATTTTCTGGAATACTTAAACTGAATGTGAGAAACCAAAGTATTAAGAGTTACTAAATTTTCTAACATTCTACCTATACTTAGTGTGGTTCATCTCAATGTTTTGGCAAGTTGTCGTTTCAAGAGGGCACACTTTGGGTCTAAAAGAAGTGATATCCCTAGCGCTTTTTTATTTTTATTTTTATTTTATTTATTTTTTTATGTTGCAGCCGAGATAAAAACAATAACAACTAAAACATCGTAGTTAAGTTTTACTCATATATAACCTATACAACCAATTAGAAATATGTTCTACCTCAGGCCCTTAGCAACATAGTCCAATTTATTTTTACAATAAATGAGGTATACTCGAATCAATACTGTGTACATTCTTTCGAAGGTAAAGAAAAGTAACCCGGGCAGTGTATCAAACATTTTCATAAAAATCTTATTAAGTGGCAGTGATTGGCCTTGTAGCAAACATAACATCACAATAAACAAAAATAACACATGTGGCATGTCAAGAGCTATGTAACACCTATTGAGTACCACCCCCTTGTTAATGGTTAGCAGTTTGCCAATACATTGAGTATATATTATTTAAACTTACTTAGTAGTCAATAACATATTCATTCTTATTAAAACAAAATTCCAAACACCCTCTTAACAAAATATTAAAGAAAGAATAGGAGTGTAAATTACCTTGGGCCAGAGAATGTGGTCTCGTATTTCGTGTACGTGAGGTGCTGTAACCATTTTATACACCATTGTTAATACCTATTACAACAACAAACTGTCCAAAATTAGTATAGGTTAAAACAAAAAAAACAACCACAAACTGTAGTTACCATAAGTATTACATAAATAGTATCTATACACCAATTGTGCAGACATAAAACTCGTAACTTGACATACCTTCAGATAGCAGATGCATTCGAAATTATTTTGATGCGACACGGGATATCCATTTGCCATCTTCCAAGAATAACACAAAAATTAAACTCATGAAATATATCCCAATTCAAATTACCTGATAAGAGAAAAAATAACCTTAACAAACAATGCCTTATATTTTAACAATTAATCCAAGATCCCTTAGTCGCAGAAACTAATATTTTCACACACAAATGTTATACCTCGGGATGGTATTGGAACCCATAAAACCACCTTCGGACGCATTCAACAACTGTAGCGGCACCCTGCTCACTTTTGGCTACAGCTTGAAACCAATTCGGCATCTGAATGACCTGATCTGCATAACTTATCGAAACAACCTGGTTATCTTCAGCTGCTTGACAACCCAAAATCAAACATTAAGTAAAAAGATATTGTCACAAAATATTAAGTAAAAAGTTATTCATGTAACCCATATAAATGGGTCGAGCGGGCCTCTTTGTATTTAAAATGGATTAAAATGGAGTAGAACAAAAACATGTTTAACAGGTGAAAAGGCACCAAAGTGTTTTTAATAAATTAAACATGATGCATATCTTAAAACACAATGCTTTTAGTAAATTATAACTGCTATATATCTTAAAAACATGATGGTTTCTTCACCCACATTCACAATGCACAATATCTCATGTCTCATACATTCTCATCAACTTAATGTCTTTAGTTTGAAGTCCATTTTCAGGGTTATGATTACACAATGCAGAAACATAGCCAGATCATGATCATAGTACGTTTGTTTAGATTGGTTAGTTATTGTTTTTCTAGAGGCAGTTAAGGAGTAAGCTGAGTAAAGGCACACAGTGAGTACTTGACAACACTTATAATGGCTGAACTATCATAGTTATAGTATGAAGTAAAAATGCACCTCATTCATTGTAGAATCGATATTTTTCACGTGGTGAAAAGCAGCTAGAATCCTATCTTCGCATCCTCTAGAAAGTAGCAATGTCTGTTCGTTTTAGATGTGCAATGTCGATGCTTTTTGGCTGCTTGATGATTGCCTTGCCAGCAGACTTTGTTAGGGATACGAACGCACAACTATCTGCCATTTTCCTGCAGATAAAGTAAAAGGTTATATTAAAGGATATGTGTCCGCTTATGTCAATATAAGCATAAACAATTACAGATGGTTAACCTATCCTGCTTCCATGAGATTGGTTAATACATTAAAAACATAGACCCAAAAGTATCATTTCTTGTTACTTCAAAAACCATTGTTTTCTAAAACTAATTAATAATGTAAAATCATAAAACGTTCAGTATTAAAATTTTAATGAATCTAACACACACATTACATTGCTAATCATCGAACTTCTACTTATATAACCCAACCTCACCACTTGCTTGAGACAACGGTTACGACTACTTATTTTACTCGCAAATAGTTAACATAATAAACGTATAAACAGGTCTAATTAGTAAATACATATTAGATTAGGTTGTTATAATTTGACCCTTATGAGACACTTTCATCTCAGCAATCACAGCTCAACCACCATTTTTTCCGTTTCATCACCACCACACACCACCACGTTAACAAAACCATAACCCACCACTTGAGGAACAATAATTGAAAACTAATTTAAAACAACTTTACCTTAAGAAATCGTGACCTTGCGTTTGGATGAGTTCACTGGATGATTCGCAACAACACGGTTTGCCAATCTTCCACGACTCTCGTTCTCCCGAACCGCTTCTCATAATCGTACATAACCCCTGAATCGACAAAACAAAATAATAACTAACTCGATACACCAAATCATGAAAAACCTAAAAACTAAAAAATTATATAAAGGTTATAACATTTGAAACATACCTGAATCACTATTCTGCTACTTTACTTCCTATAAGCATGTTCATTTAGAAACCAAGTCAAACTGATATTCTGCTATAGAAAGCATGTTACTGTGATAGTGTGATGAGCTTTTAATGGAACATTAAAATAACTCTAATCACTTTACATATTCAGTCTACTACTAATCGCATAAACGTATCAACTGACAATCAGCAGAAATCTTACTATAGAACTTAAAAGAGCTATAGTTACATATATTAACCCTACTGCTTTTAACCTAAACATTTCATCAAACTCATTATATGCATAGTCCAAAATCTTAATCACCACCAAAAAGCAAATCCACATCAAACACGCAAACATAAATAAATCAAGTAATCACGGGGACAATCATAAACGCAATGTTTAAAACATTAACACCTGAGACATACAATATTTCAAACGCAAAAGATTAAAAATATACACAAAACCATACCTTAAATTCACAATTCCTTCTTGTTCAAACTAAAACTGATGGTTGCACTGTGTCTTCTTTCTGAGTCTTTTTTGTTAGATCTTATTGAGGTGGCACTGCCTGTGAAATTTGTGCTATAAGTTTCGTCTATCGACTTTGATATGATACAACAACCAAACAAATTTTAACACGCATCTGTTGTGAATCATTTAATAAAAATAAGGGCTACTATGAAGAATAAAATTGCTGGTAGTCTTGTGAAAAGAACAAAAAGGAAGGCTTTACATACCTGAGTTGGTGCCAGTGGTTAACGGTAGTGGGTAAATGCCGATAACTATAGCCGGAGTAAACTATTCAGTGGCTTTGACGTTTATGTTTTGAGTGTTTTTAGTGTGTGTGTTTTGAGTGTTTAGTCGATGGTAGAACCTTTAAGAGGAATGAAGTTTGTGCGATGAAAAGAAGGATCTAGATATGGGTTGTGCGTGTTAAATGAAGCGGGTTTTTTTAATTATTATTTCTAAACAAAGGTCGCACTGTATTGCACTGTTCTACACTGTAGCAACTACAGTGCTTTTGCACTTACATACCCTCGATGGGTTTTAGTATATAGTATAATGATGCTACTGTTAAAAAGAAATAAGTCAATTAACATCTATGCTGGTTACTAATTGCCATAACACACATTAAATTTAATAAAATTTCACATTTTAAATTTAATAAGACTACTAAATGTAAATTTGACTTAATGACACGCATTGTTGTTATCTACATTAGGGCATCTTGATGGATCTAAACAACTCGAATTGTGTTAGTATGATACTTTGAGTTATATCACTAAGTATGCGGAATCTACTTAGTAATACTTAGAAGTTTGATTGTGAATGAAACAGTTGTTTATGAATGAGAACAATATATGTAACAAACGGTTAGCTCCAATATTATTAATGATAATAATACGAGTGATCTTTGTATCACTAGGGTTACACATTGAAGCTCTAGAAAAATGTATATCTAACCTTTAACCTAGGATCTCCTGTTATAGCACAAGGAGTCCTCTTCTACAAGATAAGTATAACTCTAATAGAATAAGATATACACAAGATCTATTCTATATTTATCTAAACACGTATCCTAACAATTATCAAAACAGTAGTGGTAATATATGTACTTGCAGTGGTAATGAGTTTCCACTGCAAGTGCATTCTTCAGCAGTTGTAATATCTTCACTAGCCGTGGTAACTGTTAGTATAATTCCCAACAATCCTCCCCTAAACTTATGATTAATATGTAAATCAATAAGTTTCTTCAAGTAATCAGCAAACATGAGGATATGAGAATTCTTCCAAACACTTATCTTCTTTTTCTTAATTCTTTATCAGCTCTCACACTTTGATCATAGATCCTTTGCAGCAAATCTTCTATGACTTCACTTCTTTCCCAACATCTAAGCTTTACTGACATCATCACAGTTAAAACTCCAGCTCTCAATGGATATTCTTTCTCAACAAGCATAAACACATCAACTCCATCTTGAGTAGAAAGATGATGTACAACACTTGAGTTATAAAATTTCCACAAAGTATTCATGTTGTGAGCTTCAAATCTCCAATGTCTGTCACTTGGGTCAGGTTCATATAATCTTCTGAAGTGAACCCATAACTCTTTAGCCTTGACATCAACAAGTTCATATTTCTTGAACTGATCTTGAACAATCCTCCACAAAGTATCCAAGTCCTCTCTATCACAAGATCTAACAATATCTTCAAATTCTCTGCAAATACTCGTGACACTTCCAGTTCTGATGATCTTCCAAGCAACTCCAAAATCATCAGAATAGATCTCCCAACCAACTACTGGATATTTTGTTTGTAAAGGTTCAATATTAAGCACATCAGTCTCTATGAACATCATATTTGTAACTTGTTCTGCTGTCAACTTGCTAGGACCTTCTTCTGCTTGAGATGACTCCTGAGTCTTCAATTTCTTTGCATCTTTGGATCCAAGACTCACTCCTGACCTTTTTGACTTCATCACTACAGGTTCTTTATCCATAGGAATAAAATTACTATCTTTTAATCCTATAGTAAATACCTTCAATTTGATCATGTGACATTCCTTTGAACTGTGCCATCTTCATATTGCCAACATGACAGCAAAAAGTCTTCATCTTAGCAATGATTTGTGCCTTTGTAAGTTGCCTTGGCTTCTTTTGACCTTTTCTTACATCTCCAATGATATCATCAAGAGCCTGCTGATTCTTCATTTGAATAAAATCTTTCAATTGAGCAGACCTTTGTTCTTCATTCAAAGTTGTATTTGCAATAAGTTCAATAACCTTCTTTCTGATCACTTGATCATGATTTATCATGTAATCAATCTCTTCCTCTGTAGGCACATAGGTGAACATAGGAGGTTTCTCATGTAATACAGTTGGTGGAACAACTGAAAGTGGTTCTGCCATTACTGCTTCCAATTTGTCCAACCTCTTTGCTTCCATAAAACTAGCAATTTCATCTTCCTCTAGCTTTTTCTTCTTTTGAATTTCAGCTTCTGCTAATTGCTCTGCCAATCTTGCATCAAAATCAATCTGAGCTTGATCTTTCTTGGAAATCTTTATTGTTTGCTCTTGTTCTGTACCAGTCACAATTGCTTTACCTTTGACTGTTCTTATTCTGGTAGCTTCTTCCTCTGCAGTGGTAACATCTTGACTAGCAGTGGGAACATTTTCACTTGCAGTGGGAATATTTTGACTTGCAGTAGGAACTTGTTCTGCATCAGTGAAAATTGGTTGAGTAGTTCCAACTGTATCATCAAAATCAAAATTAGCATCAGCATCCAAACCATAATCTTCTCCAAAGTCTATCTTCCTCCCCTTAGTCTTAGCTGCATCTTCCTTTGCTTGAACATTATCAGAATCACTTAACTCAGCAAATTCCTTATCAAAATTAAGTCTCCTCCCCTTAAACTCTGCATCTGATTTCCTCCCCTGTTTGGAAGAATCTCCCAAATCTTTACTAGAACCTGCAGAGAACTCATCCTGAGGTGAAGAAGAAGAGGAAAACACAACTTTGACAGATCTTTTCTTCTTGAGATTCTCAACTTCATTCTGTAACCTTTGAATCTCTGCCTTCATTTGATTCATCTCTGTGGCATGTTGTAATTTAGTCTGTGCCAGATCTTTCTCCAGAGCTTGAACCTGCTTGACTAATTTTGTACATAATTCCATCAATTCAGTTAGTTGCACACTGCCCTCAACACTTCCAACTGTGTTACCTGTTGGGAGAGGTGAATCATGGGGCATTGATTCAGGCTCTTCCCTAGTTGGACTAGGATTAAGCCTTGAACCACCACTGCTTGTTCCTAAACCAAAAGGTTCAGCAACATGCAATGTTGAGATGAGAGAAGTTGGCTGTTTATGCCTCCTCTCATAAGTGTGAGTTACTGCAAGGGTATGGTGAATTGGTGGAACAACAATATTGGGTGTGTGATGGGATACAACTGGGATAGTTGCATCTTCACCCTGTACCAGTGAAATTTTAGCAAGCATTTGAGGAAAAAGTGGATGAACCTCCCTATTCCAAAGTTCTGAAGCCTTACTCATGTCTTGAAAAACTTTTGGCTTAAGACAGGAGGGTTCATAAATTCTATTGTGAGGTTGCAGTTGAAATTCATTTAACACTGCTTGCACAAACCTTGGATACATCAAAAATTTATATGAACTCTTTACATTGCCTTTCATATTATTGAAAATAAACTTTGAAAAATTGAAAGTCCTATCAGTAGCCAAACAAACCAAAGGATAAGCCATGGTTGATGCAAATTGTTCATAAGATGTTTTCTTAGGACTTAGGCAATGTAAAAGAGCGTGAATTAAAAATCTCCAATGGGGACAAAAACATCCTTTTCTAAAAGTTACTTTTTGTTCAGATGTATCATACCCCATGGAAGCAATATTAGTGAAGATTTCTGAATTGGGTAATGTGATGATACCATTGAGATCATCCAATTGGAGAACTCTCCTCAAGGATGACTCAGTAACATCAATGGTTACCCCATCCACTGTGGCTCTTAGAGCATCTACAGTTTCGTGTGTGTCTCCCTATTCAAGAGTTATGGACTCCACAGTGTTCCAGAACTGTTTGATATGAGAGACATAGATTGTGGGATTAATAGTTAAAGCATACCTTATATGAGTAGTATTAAGAAAATCCACAATCTGATGAAAAACAGGGCCACTCTTCTCGTTTGACTTTTGTAGGTAGGCCACTTGGTTGTGCTCCTCGACAAATTTTAGAATCGCCATAATATTTGTGAAAAGAAGATAAAAGTGTTAGTAACCAAGATAAAAATGAAGCCGTATGATGATCAATTTATACTAATAGGGTTTGAGGAGATTGCGTGATGTGAATTATCTTTAGAAAGATTTATCTTTGGAAAATAATAAATTATAATAGGTAAGAAGATAGTTCACAAAAGATTTACCCTATTAATAAGGAAAGACGGTTATATTTACAACGGCTAGTAAAAAATAGATTACTGACACAACAGTTGTAACGGCTAGTTCACCAGTGGAAAAATTTACACTTGCAGTGGTAACAAGTGAACTAGCAGTGGTAAAATTTTCACAAATTATCTAAGAGCAGTGGTAAGTAAAACATGTAAATTGGCTGCTCTTATCATAGTTTTTAGCAAACTATCAGCTATCAACGGATTTGATATGTCTTTACCATGAGCCGTTTGCTATGGACTAGCCAACTCTTTATCACTTGGAGTATGGTGAGTTGATAACCATATAGTTTTTGCTAAACTATCAACCATAAACGGATTTGTTAAGTCTTTACCAGGAGCCGTTTGCTCTGGACTAGTTGATTCTTACGTGGATTAGACATGGTGAATCAATAACCATTTGTTGTGTGCCTGAGATACACACCTTATAACTCCAATAATATGGGTTTGTATGCTGTAGAATGAAATAACATCCAACTTAACCCATAAAAATTAACCCAAAGTAACTTTTTGACCAAGTTACTATTCACAAAAATATCTTCCAAAAGTCAACCCGATAATAACCAAATTTACTCCTCCAACCTACCAAAACAGGTAAGAGTAAATATTCTTCGTTAATTAGAATTCGACCTTGACTTTGCTTATAAAAGGGGGCTCATTAACCTTTATCTTTCATCAACACATATCTTCAATAACACAAACCATACATCAACACAATGAGCTGGTTTCCAATTGTCTACATATCCTCAGATGATTCATCTGATGAGGAGATCAGCTATTGCACAAACTCAGAGGAACCTTTTACAGGATGGAGTGATTACTTTCCTCCAAGTGCTGCCACATCCACATCATCTAACATGAAATCCAAAAAGAATGCAGCTTCTCCTGCTCCATCCCTGGAGTTCTATTCCAGTTCTTCCTCTGATGATGATGATGATCCAACCTTCAATCTTTCCAAATAACTTCCAAAAGCCCTCACTACAGCATTAGAGACTGCTATAAGCAACATGAAGTAGCCTGTTGTTGAGAAGCCTGCACAAGCACCAAAGCCTCCCAAGCAAGTTCTGGGCCTTGCTTGTCCAAGGAAGCAACTTTCTTTTGATGACAGGAGAAAGAGAGCTTCCAAAGGCAAGCATGATTATGAGGGAAAGGGAAAGAAACCTATGGAGTAGGTGTCCTGAAGGTTTAGATGTTAGGTTGTTGGTTTATGTTTTGTGATGTTTTTCTGGTGACTTTGTTATCTGAATGGTTGTAATGTATTTTGCTTGGCATCAATAAAAGTACTTGTTCCTTTCTCTTTTATCACCAATCTTTCCACTGTTGTATGATTATTTCCACTGTGCTTTAATATCTCTACATACAAGTTAGTAGAAAACCATACACACATATACAAACAATATTAGTACCTAAAAACTATCCTGCAACATTGAAAAGTATTAGACATCAAAGATTTATGGATTTAGCATTCCAATACCTGTTACCAAGTACTGAAACCTACCCACATCAAGCCTTTTTGTTAATAAATCAGCATAATTGTCATCAGTATGGATTTTGACAACATTAATAAGCTTTTTCTCAAAGCAATCTCTGATAAAATGATGTCTAATTTCAATATGTTTAGTTTTAGTGTGTTGTACAGGATTTTTAATAATGCATATGGTACTACTATTTTCTATATATATAATGGTGTTCATGAAATTGTACCCATAATCCAATAATTGATTCTGAAGCCATAAGATCTGAGCACAACAACTAGCAGCTGCTACATATTCTGCTTCAGTGGTTGAGGTAGCAACCATAGTTTGCTTCTTGCACTGCCATGACACCAATCTACATCCAAGAAATTAACATCCTCCTGTGGTTGACCTTCTATCCAAACTTGCACCAGCATAGTCACTATCTGAGTATGTGATCAATTCCATAGGGGATTCTCTTGGATACCATAATCCTAGATTAGGATATGTCTTCAAGTACCTAAAAATCTTCTCCACTGCTGCCATATGTCATGTCTTTGGAGTCACTTGAAATCTTGCACAAGCACATACAACAAACATAATGTCTGGCCTTGATGAAGTAAGATACATCAAAGAACCAATCATAGACCTGTAAGTATGCACATCAACATTAGCACCACTTGCATTCTTCAACAATAGATGAGTGGTCTTATCAGCAGGGGTATTTGAAGGTTTTGCATCAGTAAACTTGAACTTCCTAATGATCTCAGTCACATATTTGTCTTGACTGATAAATATGCCTTCTTTACTCTGTTGTACTTGCAGCCCCAAAAAGAATGTAAGTTCTCCCATAGAACTCATTTGAAATTCACCTTTCATCAGCTTTTCAAACTCTTTGCACATCTCTTGTTTAGTAGATCCAAAGATAATATCATCAACATATACTTGAACAAGTAGAATATCACCCTTGTCTTTCTTGATGAACAAAGTTTGATCAATCTTGCCTCTATGAAACCCATTATTCAACAAATAAGTATCTAAGGTTTCATACCACTTCCTTGGAGCCTGATGTAAGCCATAAAGAGCCTTAACCACTTTATATACTTTATTTGGGTGTTAAGGATCTTCAAAGCATGGAGGTTGAGAAACATAGACCTCCTCATCAATTGTACCATACAAAAAGGCACTCTTAACATCCATTTGATAGACAATAAAGCCCATAAAGGATGCATAGGCTAGAAACAGTCTAATAGCCTCAATCCTTGCAACAGGAGCAAAAACTTCCTTATAGTCAATACCCTCCTCTTGAGTGTATCCTTGAGCAACCAATCTAGCTTTGTTCTTGATTACTATACCTCTTTCATCTTTCTTGTTTCTGAAAACCCATTTAGTACCAATGACCTTCATACCATCAGGTAAATCACAAAGAACCCAAACTTTTTGAAGTTTAAACTGCAAAAACTCCTCTTGCATTGCTTCAACCCAGCTCGATTCTTCTAAAGCCATATAAACATTCTTAGGCTCTACTTGTGAAAGAAAACAGAAAAACAAACACTCATTCTTTCTTTTATGCTTCTTGGACTCATACACTTCACTAATGAACCCATGAATATCATCTTTCTTTGTCTGTCTTCTAGTCTTCACACCTGATTGAAGTTCACCAATAACATTATCAAGTGGATGCACTTTGTGAATTGAAGTCTGTGATGTGCTAGGAATATCATATGTTGTAGGCATGTTTGAGATCTCTACATCATCACTGGGTGATTCCTGAGATGAACTTTCCACATTTGGACTGTCAGTGGAAACTTCTGTGTAGCAGTAGGAATTGAGTTACCACTGCTAGTAGGAATTTCTTTATTTAAAACATCAAAATTCACATCATCTGCATCACTTTTCTTTTCAGAATTATCAACAAAGTCCCAAAGTGGAATAACAATTTGATCTTTATCATCTTCATCATCTTTGCAAGCTTCATCTTCATCAATGAATTCTTCTGAATCTTCAAGATCTTTGTCTCCTGTACTTGAAGTAAGAGGTACATAATTCATTGTATTTGATAATGTTTCAAGATCAAATAGCCATTCTGGTCCTGAACCTGCCATGTTAGCTTTATTTTCAAGAAACTCAACATGCAAATTCTCTTCAATCTTCTTTGTTCTTAAGTTATATACTCTGAAAGCCTTGCTAACCATAGAATATCCAACAAAGAAGCCTTCATCAGACTTTTCTTCAAATTTTCCCAGATGATCAATGGTATTGAGAATAGTAACATGACATCCAAACGGCCTCATAAACTCCAAAGTAGGAGGTCTTCCTCTGAATAACTCATAAGGTGTCTTGTTCTTTGTTTTAACCACTAAAACCTTGTTCTGAATGTAACAAGCAGTGTTAACTGCTTTAGCCCAAAAAGTCACTGGTAGCTTTGAATCAGCTAACATGGTTCTAGCAGCCTCAATTAGTGTTCTATTTCTTCTTTCAGCAACTCCATTTTGTTGAGGAGTTCTTGCAACACTAAACCTTTGTCTCTGCAGAAATCATCCATAACTTTGTTCTTGAACTCTGTCCCATTGTCACACCTGATGATCTTGATCTTCTTTTCAACTTGATTTTCAACTTCAGTAATGAATGTCTTAAGGATGCCAGTGGTCTCATCCTTGGTTCTTAAAAAGAAAACCCATGTGAATCTACTAAAGTCATCAGTCACAACAAGACAATACTTCTTCAAATTGATGCTGCTCACAGATGTAGGACCAAACAAGTCCATATGCAGCATGAAAAGTGGATGATCAATGGAATTGTATGCCTTGGTCTTGCATGAAGCTCTGTGTTGCTTTCCTTTGAGACAGGCAACACATGTTTGGTCATTTTCAAATCTTTTCTCTGGTAAACCTCTGACTAGACCATCTTTCACAATCTTGTTAATGGTCTTGAAATTAACATGACCAAGTCTTCTATGCCAAAGCATGGATTCATCCAAAGTGGCTTTTGCAAGCAAGCAAGTAACATCATTATTAGCCACTATGTTCTTTATGTCAATGCTATATAGATTTCCTTTTCTAGGGATTGTAAGCAAAATTTCACTTTCATCAGGAAACTTATAATCCTTAGATTAGATATAACATTCATCTTCTGTGAATAGAACTCTATGCTTCTTGTCACACATCTGTGACACACTGAAAAGGTTATACTTGAGTTCTTTTACATAATGCACATTCTCAAAGTCCAAGTTTCCAGCCTTGATTGTTCCTTTGCCAGAAACTTTTCCACCAATTCCTCTTCCGAAGCTGATAAATTGCCCATCATAAGGTTTGAAATCTGAAAGATAGGACTTATTGCCAGTCATGTGCCTGAAACATCCACTGTCTGAGTATCCTTGATCATCTTTTGGTTTTGAATGTTCCTGCACACAAAATAAAGGAATTAGTTCCTTTTGGGGACCCAAGCCACAAATGACTTGGATCTGCCTCATGTATCAATATAATTGTATCTGTCAAAGGTCATTGATACACCATTGGGATTCTTTGAGGTGATGGTTCTTTTTGGTTTCCATTCCCAATGTGCTGAGGCCTTAACAGCATTTCACACATTTACCCTCTTTTTGTTCACAGACCCACCAGTGGAAACCTTTGGCCTTGCAGTGGTAACTGCTGGCTTAGCAGTGGAAACTGCTGGTTTTAAAATTTTGGGTACCCACTTGTGATTATTGTAAACTTTCTTTTCAAAATTTGCCTTTTTCCCTGTTTGAGTAGATTTAGCAAAAGTAGTAACAGGGGACTTAGGGTAAACTCTATTTTTATTGCTGGCAGTGGCAACTGCTGGTCTAGCAGTGGAAATTATTTTTATGCTAGTGTTAAGCAAAACAGACCTGGGAATCATCTTGCTATGTAGATTTGGGTGAGTTAAGTTATTAGCATTATATCCATTCACCCTAGTATTCCCAAACACTTCCCTTCTACCCATGTGATAGGTACAGTTATAAGACAGATGGTCAAAGCTACCACATATATGACAGGGTTTGTTGTTGAACACAAAGTCACTACCAAATTTCCTAGATTTAACATGATTCCAACTCCTCGTATTTCCCCTAGGAGTTGTTGACCTACTTCTGTACATCTCTGCATATCTAGTAGTGGGCCTAGTGAAATTAGGTTGTGACCTAGGCTTCTCTTTGACAACATCAGGAATACTCTTTCTAACATCCACATGTATATTCTCAGGAACACTAGGTTTAGACTCAACATTCAAACTTTCATCTTTAAGAGATGAGTCACTAGCACTATCAAATGTATCAACCTCAACCTGAACCTTTTCAATAACAGCTTCTTTAACAAATTTTGGTCCATAGGTCATAGGTGGTTCCTAGAATTCTTCTAATCCTGTGTGAGCTAAGTCAATGCCAGGAGGTGATGGAACACCTCTTAGAGGTGGTGGAACAGATTTGTATCCAACTCCGGATTTGGCTTTGTTCACAACTTGGGCTTCCCAAATTTTGTCAATACACTTGGATTGCTTATACCAAGTTGACCTGTTGTCAGGTTTCCTTGCTTTCCTGCATTCCCTGGAAAAGTGCCCCTTCTTATGACAATTATAGCACTCCACCTTCTTTTTGTCAAAACCTACAGTCTCATTACCATTAATGGTAATCTTCCTACCAGTCTTCTTCCAAAACTTCTTTGCCTTTAAGCTTAGTAATGCCACTTGCCATTTAATGTCCATCTCCTCCATATCATCCTCATCAATTTGATCCAAATCCTCATGATTGAGAATTGAACCACCCATCTGACTTGATATAAAAGCATAAAAGGTAGAATCACTAAGTCCTGCAATATGCCTTTTTGAACTACCAGTGGAAACACCTCCACTACCAGTGGAAACAACAATGTTAGCACTGTCATCATCACTATCACTTTCTCCATCTGAACTATCATCAACAGATGATGATATGAGTGCTACACTTCCTGAACCTGTGCTTAGTTTGCAAGCTTTCTTCAATCTTTGTTCAATAACCTTGAAGTTATTGTACAAATCATTAAGTTTCATGGTCTCCAAATCTGGCTTATCTTCCCACACTGCAACATTGGTTCCAAACTCAGAGGGTAAACTTCTTAAGAACTTTAGATTGAGGTCTTCCCTTTCCACCTCAATTCCAAAAACAGTGAGTTGAGTAACAATCTTTTGTAGCCTTGTGAAGATGCTATCAATAGATTCATTACTTGTTGAACCAAAGTTTTCATAAGTCTATTTCAGCAGGGTCTTCTGAGTCTTCTTGGTGGAATCATTACCACCAAAAACATTACAGATCTCCTCAAACAGAGTCTTTGCAGTCTTGTACTTGCTGAATGCTAGAACTTGATCTCTGGGAAGTGTCATCAGCAACAAACCTCTGGCCTTCAGATCATTCTTCATCTGAAGTCTTTCATCATTAGTAACAGGTCCAGTGTTAACCTTTATTACTTCCTTGCCACCAACCATCTCTGAGGTAGAACTTGGTTTGAAGGAATTACCAAGCATAATGATCTCCCAGAGTGTATAGTCTTGCACCATAAAGAATTGTTCGATCATTAGCCTCCACATCTCTTAGTCATTCAACTTAAGCTTTGGAAGCTTAGCAGCAATGTTTGATTAACTGGTTTCTGTCTCCATTGATTCTTCTGAGTGAACTTGGGTCTTCTAAATCAAAGTATCAAAGCCTGGCTCTGATACCACTTGATGGATCTAAACAGCTCAAACTGTGTTAGTATGATACTTTGAGTTATATCACTAAGTATGCGGAATCTACTTAGTAACACTTAGAAGTTTGATTGTGAATGAAACAGTTATTTATGAATGAGAACAATATATGTAACAAACGGTTAGCTCCAATATTATTAATGATAATAATACGAGTGATCTTTGTATCACTAGGGTTACACCTTGAAGCTCTAGAAAAACGTATATCTAACCTTTAATCTAGGATCTCCTTTTATAGCATAAGGAGTCCTCTTCTACAAGATAAGTATAACTCTAATAGAATAAGATATACACAAGATCTATTCTATATTTATCTAAACACGTATCCTAACAATTATCAAAACAGCAGTGGTAATATATGTACTTGCAGTGGTAATGAGTTTCCACTGCAAGTGCATTCTTCAGCAGTTGTAATATCTTCACTAGCCGTGGTAACTGTTAGTATAATTCCCAACACATCTACTATGGTAGGTTCATCAAAAGGTTTAAAACCTGTATAAAGCCTTAACTTTTATTTTAACCATAGTGATCATTTGTTTCATGTACATATGGCATGAAGAGATTCATATTCTTGAACTTATTCATAATTTAATGCATGTGTTATTATGAATCATTTGAAAGAGTTGTAAAAGGTTTATGCATAGTGCACATAGGTTTATAACATCAAAAAGTTTATAAATTAATGATTATGGACCTATATAAAACTTCACCATTGTGGATGCTCTTATAATACGACTGGATTAAATGAATATGTATGACAACTTATTAAATGAATATGTAAGATACAGAAATGTCTTGCAACTTATTAAATGAAAATGTATGGCAAATAAATTACGTAGTAAATATGTAACAATGTAATGGAAAAGTTTTATGCTCATTCCTTATGATTTCTTTTCTCGATTTATTATTTGCTTGCTTCAGCACCTATGCCCAATTTACAACCCCTAATATCTCATAACCCTAATCATAAACATGGCTGCCTCCATCTTTCTTTTACTCTCCATCTGTAGGAAGAAAAAAAATCCAAATCTTACTTTACAACCCATCTCATCATCATCTACCATTCTAACCGATCATATTCAAGATCCTTTGGAGGGTCTCGCATAGGTTCTTCTTTTCTTTTGTTAGTGATCGAAACAAATGATGAATTTAAATTATATTGTTTTTGTTCGTCCTTTAATATTCCGAATAACAGTAAAGAACTATGATCTACATAGAGCGACGATGATTTTTGTTTCTTTCGTGTTTTGTACCACACGAAAAAGAAAAAAAAGATCTTAGATATATTTTTTTTGGTTCGACTAAGGAGTGGTTGTAGTATTGTGTCGAGATGGGGATATGATAGTTTTGAATTTGTTGTTGAAGGTTTTTGATGTTGTGTGCTGTGATTAAAGGATTGGGAAAAGATAAGATCTATGAGGATTAAATGAGATCCTTATCATTTTTTTCCTGTTTTTCCTGTTTTTCATTTATTTTTTTTGGTTGACTATGGATTAGGATAGAAATAGAGGATGGTGGTGAAGATCGTTAAAAAAATGAGATGGTGATAGTTTTATTTATAATCTTCAAAATCCAAGTGAAAAGTCTTACTTTAAAGACTTGTTGATACAATTAGGATGCTTTGTATTCTTTTTTCAATACACAAATTTATGAGTTGTGTAACTCCTAGATTGTTTGTATTCTTTGCACATAATTGTAGACATTCAATTGAGAGCTCTTGTGGAGCTTTGTTTTGTTGTACCGTACTATCGAATGTATTTGTATACGTAATAATTGACTAGCATGGTACCCGCGCAAAGCATCGGGTTCGCAGATGAATGTTGTTTAACGATTTGATTATAGGTACCTGTTGTCACAACTCACCATTTCAGGTCATTTCCCGAACTTTGGAAAAACACTATTCATCAAACACTATTCATCAAAACACTATTCATCATTTTTTTGTGTCAGTTTGACATTCCGAGAAGCATTCAGAAATTTTACTATTCACGGAACACTATTCATTGCGGGAAAAGATTTCATCATTCACGAGCATTACACATTTCATCGTAAATTTAGTTTACGGGAATTCAAATTCGCGTAACCGGATTGGTTTAGGTGCGAATTCATTTCATTAGTGTTAAGGACACTGCTTACGGACTGGAGATAGTCTGCATATCATCAGTAGGTTATTTACATGTTATACCACTCTTAGGATTTTCAAATTTATATATTTGATACATTTAACGTTTTACGTATAATTATTTATAATAAACGTTAACACCCGGTTTATACACGACGAATATATCTAAATATTCCCACAATGGTCCCGACATATTTTTATATCCATTATAACATCATAAAAGTTATTACCTTCATTTACCCAGTATTTTGGAAATTTATTTTATTTATAACGTAAGCTTATGAATATTACGACGGTTTTCGTGAAAACTAAACAATAATCACCCGAACACTCAGTAATTGTACCCAACATATTTTTAATATGTTTTTATCAATATTATAACTTTATTTCATCCCGGTTAACTTCGTGAACATTTATTTCTAGCAAACCCGGTACCCGATTATAACTAATACTTACACTAAACCACAACTAATAATACACTACATTTTCTAAGTGATCAAAACCGACTTTGCTACTCCTTGGTACATTGAAAACCGGCCACATGAACACCCCTTAACCTTATGCATTGATTTCCTAGTATAATACTAATAAACCTCAAAATACTTACATAAACCAAAACCAAGAATCATAACATACACTTTTTAGAAAGAAAGAAATTCATCTCACCATTTTCTCTCTTCTACCTCACGACCCAACACAAGGAGCAAGATCCATCCATTGTTTTTCAAAAGCTAAAGCACCAAAGTTGTTCCTTATACTTGCCTAATCAAGAATCAAACAAGAAAAACACAAGAACAACAAGCATACTCATCATCTAATCATCTCATTTTATCAAGTAAGTTATCAACTTTATTTTTACATGAATCATCTTATATTTACTTGTATTGCATGAGTTCCATGCTAAAAACCATGTACAACTAGCTATACCACCATTTATTTTGTCAAAAATGGAACATACAAACCCTAACTTTTTTATTTATGAATCCCCTTGCTATAATAACTTGATTAGGAACCCATGGCACCCTAAGAAGGTGTATGGTAGGATTAGATTAGTTTTGTGAAGTTTGCAAGAGATTTGGTTGAAGTAAAAACTAGTTTTGAACCTTGGAAATGGATTTCTAACAAGTATATATACATGCTGTTCCATTTTTGTAAATCCAGAAAAATCAGGGGATTCCGGGTAACTTTGGGCTAAAGATTTAGAAAATACTTTCAAAAACGAAGCCGTGGGCGAAAGAATGGATTAAAACGAGTTTATAACGAAGAAGTTATGATTTTTGCAAGATTGTTGACGAAAAGTATTTTTCTGAAAAATAGTTGCTGTTGGGCGTTTTTCATTGGACAAAAAGAGACTTTAGACGTAACCCGGAGGAGCCGAGCTTTCCAAAATATATTACTACATACTAAGACGTAACCGTGGATATAAAGAACAAGTAAAACGGACTTATAACGACCAAGATATACACGTTTCAAAATCGGCGAAACTCTATTTATTTCCATCAGCTTTTTAGCAAAATATTACTAAGTATAGAAAAACAGTTTTTGTAAGACATCATGTTGAGAGCCAATTTACTCATTGATAAACTCATTTCTGGAAAATTTACATCATTAACAAAAAGTTAGCTCACCCAGCCTAGTTTTCAAAACATCCAGCCGTTTGTCAAAAGGATTTATAACGAACAACTTATAGACTTCTAAACTTTCCCGAAAACTGCCCAGAATCTGCCAAAACAGCCCAAACACCTCACTTGACGGCTAATTATCTTTATGATCGAGACCTGTATGGACAAACTTCACTTCTGTGACTTTTTAGATATGGTGAAAATCTTCTCAAAACTACTGAGCTTCTTTCCTAACTCTTAATATTCATTATTTCACGACTGGTTTTATGAGACCGTTTTGTCACTAATAGAAGTAATAATACTTCTACGTACTAAATTCTAGATTTTCTAGAAATATTAACCAAGTACCCAATTTCATATCTAATGATGTATTAGTGATTACAAGTATATTTTCATTAGTACAAGGTGTTATTTCAAGGATTTCAAACCGAGGATTTCAACACAAACATTGGTACATACGATATATATATAAGTATATATATATTACAACTAGTTTATTTTTCTAATAGCCATATTTTCCTAAGTCTTGGAATATATACTTTTGATAACAACAAGTGTTTTTCAAAGAGTAGAGTGGTATAGGAAACATGTGCATGGACATTCATAACATCATTTCATGATCTAAAGTAGATCGTTCATCATTCATATTAGGTTGCGGCTAGTGTGCGCGCCTTGTTTTTCAGCTCATTACATGTTCATGGTACCATCATATTGGGTTGCAGCAGCTAATTGTTCATTGGTGTTCATTTCATTTCATCATAGTTTCATCAGTTAAGGTGAGTTTTCATAGCCCCGTTTTCAATTCAACATTTTTGATTGTTTTCAAATCCCACGGGGGGAATACATTGCATCAATCATTTTAGTACGAGCCCAAGTATCAAAACCCATGTACATAGCTTAAGTTACCTTGCCATGTGATAAGTCCCCTGTAACATCATGAACCGTTAATTTACCGTTAAGCGAGAGTGAGTGGATAGATCTATTGAGGGTGACGCCTCCATCCGTGGTAGTGATTACCAACAGTAAGCGGATGCATGTCATGTCTTTTACATTTGAATGTTTCGGCAGAACATTCGGGAGGGGCATAGAGTTTCATCAGTCATAGCTTCGGTGTCATGAGTTTAAGGTCAATTGTACAATTTTCATGAGATTTTTATCTTGCACTTTTACTTGTGGTGGCCGTACATCATTACATTTTACAAACCTATGGAATTCACCAACATTCGTGTTGACGTTTTAGCAATGTATTTCAGGTTATTAAGGTAGCTCATGTGACATGCATTTGGACCTTCATGGAGTCGCGGAGTCGACGCGTCTCATCATTATTTCATGCACTTATGTAAACGGTTGATCTAGTATGACTTGTTTTCATAAACTTGCAACACATTTTGGGGACCTCATTTTGTAAACTCTGAATTATTTCAATGATCAAATGCAGTATTTTCCAAACGACACTTTAGGTCGTTCAATGTAACTGTAACTGTGGTGCTATGACAGACACCTCCAGGTATTCCATTCCGCTGCAAGTCAGGTAAATTGGGGGTGTGACAGATTGGCATCAGAGCTAAGGTTATAGCGAACTAGGATGTATCTTGGACCCTAGACTATAACCGCATCATCATAGCATCTCATCATTTCATCATAAGTGCATAATCATGATACGTGTTGTTTCATACATACCCTGTGCGAGTTATTTATACTCATATCCGTATATGTATATCATTTTATTGACCTGGTTCACAAGTGACATGTCTTCAGATACTCACCCTGACATCCTTTTATCGGATTCCGACATTGAAGATGCCTTGTCATCTTCCACTACCATTATACCATCAGTTGCACTTACACCACCATTAGTACTATTGATTTGCCATAGGAACAGAGTCTTCCTATCATTCAGCCCGTACATAGAATGCCTTTTGGTAGTGTATTCAGAATTAATCTTAATGGACTTATTAGGATGCTTATTACAAGGAAGATAGTGTGTTTTCTTTCCATCACTAGTAGGGCACTTACTACTCAGGTACTATCACCACCATCAGTTACTTATTACACTATAGGCCTTCCCACAGTGTGTACTTTAGTTTTACCTTTTGGATGTCGCGAGGTAGCACGAAAGAGGGTAGTATTTCATTCACTGGTACCATCATTGTCATTTCCTTTTCCATTCCCACTTGCCATGAACTAGATGACATCTAGTAGATAATACCAATAACATGGACTCAACAGAAACATCCGCAGATTCTTCAGGAATGGTTCAGAACCTACATTATCTAAGATTTGATAGATGCGCAACTTCAGACACCACTTCAGGACTATCTCGACCTTATGATGCCACAAACCTGATTTCACACAGAGGGACACCAGGAAGTCCCTAGACCAGATTTATATCCTCACTAGCTTTTACTATTATCCTAGCCACAGAAGGTGTGGAACAACAATCTAGGTTGCAATGCTGCTCAACAATCACCCAAAGGACAAGAAATGAATAGAGCCTTTGCTGCAGAACCGCGCACAAAGAGAAGGTATATTGGAAAGTTACCTTACTACAACCTATGTAATCAATATCACCAAGGTCATTGCAGTAAAACGTGTGGAGTGTGCAAGAAGCAGGGTCATCGGACTGAAAATTGTAGGAAACTCACAAATCAGAAAATCCCAGGGAATTGCTTCAAATGTGGAAACTCTGGGCATTTCAAGAATGACTGCCCGGAACTAAGGAACAAGGAAAAATCAGGAACTTGGAATCAAGACTGAATCGCTCGAGGAATAGCGTGAGTTGTTGAAAGAGAACCGTCAGGATATTAGCAACATCAAGGATAACAACAATGCTTCAGCAGGAGGAGCTTTGTTTCAATATATAAACCGTAGTTCGAGCCTTTAGGTTTGTATCTTTCCTTTTGTACTTACCGTTGGTACGATGACATGACCTAGGGGCATTAAGCACTTTCCTATCCAATGTAGTATCTATCCTTTGTTACCTAGGTGATAATCATAACCTTCGTTTACTCCATTTTCTATCCCAATTGTTCAGACTTCAATCGTTTCGCAACATTATAGCATTGTCTCATCAGGAATTAGGTTGATTTCATTTTTGACGAATTAGTAGACTATTACCATTCGACAAGATTCACCCACGTATCCAATACACCATTCAAGCTATTTTACTATCATATGGGGAAACGACTTTACAGAAAAATTTCTGAAGTAAGCTATTTTATTAACATCCTATAAATTGATTTTCTGTCATTACACCAAGTATTTACTATTGTTACGCGAAGCAATTTTCATGTTACTTGAAAGAAAATATCAGGACACCATTTTTATAACAATGCGTTGAACACCATCTAAAACTTTTGATAAAAGTTATGATATTTTGACAAAATCCAACATCGCATCATTAGTCCTCAATTATACATAGCCTGATCACCTATGTAAAATTCAGGAAGGATTATGCCATGAAGGAAATAATTACCTTTTCAAAGGATTGATAATGACAATCTTCATCCAAAAGTTTTGTAAACAAAGGAACTCTTTCATAAACATCCCTTTTGCCGAACTATCCCTGGATACTTACCCCACCAGTCACTCATTCAGACATTAAGTTGGATTTTTCCCATTGACTTCCCTAAGAGAGACTTTCCATATCAATTACATGCAGGATTCCTCTATACAATAAAAGCAATGAAAGGATTACAGAACTAGAAGTATATAGTGAGAGAATTCATAACTCAACAACAATCCTAAGATACTGCGAGACCATCTGAATCACCATCTCTGACTTAGTTGTCAAATTCTATCATTTAAAGGTACTAGCTAGACTGAGCTACATGATTGAACTCAATATAAATGTCCGCAGGACAACACAATAGAAATAAACCAAGCTTCTAATTGAGACTGTAGAGCATTTCATTTAAACATGGCCTCATCCATACATAAACTTTCCTTCTGTAAGTTTTCACAAAGGACAATTGTTTGAATCAAGAATATCGATGTAGATTCCTCTAAGGCATTATGTCTAGAAATTTCAGATAACCTCACCTTCATACCAAGCAAGGGATCAAGCCAGAACATATCTCCTCATCTACATGGGAAAACAGAATAGACATTCATCGACACAACATCAAGTGATACCTTCGTCTTGTCTATTACAACGATAAACAATTTCAGGACTTAAGTTAGTCTAAATACCTATGCTTGTAGTTATGCCAGATAACCATCAATAGACATTATGCAACCTCAGGAACTAAGTGTTAGACATCTATGCATTTAAGCGAACATTTCCTATTCTACCATTTTATCCTTTTCAGTGTTTTCACTTTTAAATAAAGTTGATGCGTTTACATAAATCACATACCTTGTGGAAAAATGATTTCTGAAATTCCTATTTTGAACAAGTACGATCCTTTTTGGTCAATCTTTAGCAACACTATGGTACAATGAGAAATATACATAAACATCAAACTTTGGTAAGCAGTCTTAATCACAACATGTTTGAAAACATTTTTCTACTTCATAACTACTGAAATTTTGAATCCTCAGGAAAAATATTACTTAGTAAATCATTTGCTCCATTTTTCTAAGTTCGTTTATTCAGAAAAAGATTTCAACCAAAACTCACAATCGCGAGACAAATATCCAGAACCAACTTCTCTACAACATCGCTTATGCATTTAGGATTTGTGACTGGACAATAGAGAATATTTGGAATATGTGATGAAGGAATTAGGAGGAACATCACAAATTAATCGCGAACTTCAGTAGTGGAGACCAAACCCACTAGACAAAGAAGGACATATGTCTTATCATCCGTTGGAACAAAACACAAGGAATCAAATTGTTACCTATATTCTATCCCTTCAGATAACACCAAGTTCGGAGGACCAAACGTTGTGGAATTAGTCACAAAGGTTTATTGTACCCATTTCAGTTATTCCTGTTAAGGAAACCAAATTCACCGTGGACTTCAGGTAATCATTTCAGAATTCCCTTCAGAAACCCATTTAGTTGTGAACATCACCTATCACCCTCAGACCGATGGTCAAAGCGAGAGAACAATTCAAACATAGGAAGGTATGCTCAGAGCATGAGTGATTAACCCTGTAAATGGTTGGACTAATCACTCAACATAAATCAAATTCATCTACAACAATAGTTATCACACCAACAGCGAGAGACTTGCAGAAGTTAGATTGGTACATAACACATATCATTTGGATTGGGTATCCTGAATAACAAACCATCCAGATTCAAGTGGGAGAACAAACTAAGTTAAAAGCTATGCCTTGGAGTGGTATGATACAAATTGGATAACAAGAGAAGTTGAACCTTTAGCATATTGGACCATTTAAGATTCATTTTAGAATCGACCAACTAGCATACAAACTTGAGTTCTGGCAGAATTCAGCAGTATATATTACCAGTATAACATTTAAAACATTAAGAAGCGCAGACCATCGATTGATGGGCCAAACTCAGAAAAAGCTCAACTCACTAGTTCAGTAGGCATTCATGAGATAACCAGAAATTTTCTACAAGTCAAGAATCAGTTACAAGTTCAATAAGTCGTAAACCATTAAAACTTCAAGTTCTGCAGAGTTATGCAGAAAGTTCTGCCTAGGAAAGGCATGTTATCGTTCAGAAAACTTGGAAAGATACACCAATATACACTGGACCATTTATATTTCAGACAGGGTAGGCCTAGTGGCCGTTAGATTTGAACATTGCCAGAGAACAACAGGATTACACGAACATATTTCACATTTTCAGATCCCCAGAAATGACTTTCAGATGAGTCACTCATGATTCCATTGGAAGGGATCCAACCCAAATGACAATCTCAGACCTTGTAAGAGAACCAACAGAAACCATGGACCGTGTGGTCAAACAGTTGAATCAGAGTCGAATTCCTATCGTTAGAGTTCGCTGGAATTCTCGAATATCATCACATTTTCACCAATACATTCTCAGATACCAACATAAACTGAACTTCGGGACGAAGTTCCTTTTAGAGGGGAAGACTGTCACAACTCACCATTTCAGGTCATTTCCCGAACTTTGGAAAAACACTATTCATCAAACACTATTCATCAAAACACTATTCATCAGTTTACTATTCATCATTTTTTTGTGTCAGTTTGACATTCCGAGAAGCATTCAGAAATTTTACTATTCACGGAACACTATTCATTGCGGGAAAAGATTTCATCATTCACGAGCATTACCCATTTCATCGTAAATTTAGTTTACGGGAATTCAAATTCGCGTAACCGGATTGGTTTAGGTGCGAATTCATTTCATTAGTGTTAAGGACACTGCTTACGGACTGGAGATAGTCTGCATATCATCAGTAGGTCATTTACATGTTATACCACTCTTAGGATTTTCAAATTTATATATTTGATACATTTAACGTTTTACGTATAATTATTTATAATAAACGTTAACACCCGGTTTATACACGACGAATATATCTAAATATTCCCACAATGGTCCCGACATATTTTTATATCCATTATAACATCATAAAAGTTATTACCTTCATTTACCCAGTATTTTGGAAATTTATTTTATTTATAACGTAAGCTTATGAATATTACGACGGTTTTCGTGAAAACTAAACAATAATCACCCGAACACTCAGTAATTGTACCCAACATATTTTTAATATGTTTTTATCAATATTATAACTTTATTTCATCCCGGTTAACTTCGTGAACATTTATTTCTAGCAAACCCGGTACCTGATTATAACTAATACTTACACTAAACCACAACTAATAATACACTACATTTTCTAAGTGATCAAAACCGACTTTGCTACTCCTTGGTACATTGAAAACCGGCCACATGAACACCCCTTAACCTTATGCATTGATTTCCTAGTATAATACTAATAAACCTCAAAATACTTACATAAACCAAAACCAAGAATCATAACATACACTTTTTAGAAAGAAAGAAATTCATCTCACCATTTTCTCTCTTCTACCTCACGACCCAACACAAGGAGCAAGATCCATCCATTGTTTTTCAAAAGCTAAAGCACCAAAGTTGTTCCTTATACTTGCCTAATCAAGAATCAAACAAGAAAAACACAAGAACAACAAGCATACTCATCATCTAATCATCTCATTTTATCAAGTAAGTTATCAACTTTATTTTTACATGAATCATCTTATATTTACTTGTATTGCATGAGTTCCATGCTAAAAACCATGTACAACTAGCTATACCACCATTTATTTTGTCAAAAATGGAACATACAAACCCTAACTTTTTTATTTATGAATCCCCTTGCTATAATAACTTGATTAGGAACCCATGGCACCCTAAGAAGGTGTATGGTAGGATTAGATTAGTTTTGTGAAGTTTGCAAGAGATTTGGTTGAAGTAAAAACTAGTTTTGAACCTTGGAAATGGATTTCTAACAAGTATATATACATGCTGTTCCATTTTTGTAAATCCAGAAAAATCAGGGGATTCCGGGTAACTTTGGGCTAAAGATTTAGAAAATACTTTCAAAAACGAAGCCGTGGGCGAAAGAATGGATTAAAACGAGTTTATAACGAAGAAGTTATGATTTTTGCAAGATTGTTGACGAAAAGTATTTTTCTGAAAAATAGTTGCTGTTGGGCGTTTTTCATTGGACAAAAAGAGACTTTAGACGTAACCCGGAGGAGCCGAGCTTTCCAAAACATATTACTACATACTAAGACGTAACCGTGGATATAAAGAACAAGTAAAACGGACTTATAACGACCAAGATATACACGTTTCAAAATCGGCGAAACTCTATTTATTTCCATCAGCTTTTTAGCAAAATATTACCAAGTATAGAAACAGTTTTTGTAAGACATCATGTTGAGAGCCAATTTTACTCATTGATAAACTCATTTCTGGAAAATTTACATCATTGGCAAAAAGTTAGCTCACCCAGCCTAGTTTTCAAAACATCCAGCCGTTTGTCAAAAGGATTTATAACGAACAACTTATGAACTTCCAAACTTTCCCGAAAACTGCCCAGAATCTGCCAAAACAGCCCAAACACCTCACTTGACGGCTAATTATCTTTATGATCGAGACCTGTATGGACAAACTTCACTTCTGTGACTTTTTAGATATGGTGAAAATCTTCTCAAAACTACTGAGATTCTTTCCTAACTCTTAATATTCACTATTTCACGACTGGTTTTATGAGACCGTTTTGTCACTAATAGAAGTAATAATACTTCTACGTACTAAATTCTAGATTTTCTAGAAATATTAACCAAGTACCCAATTTCATAACTAATGATGTATTAGTGATTACAAGTATATTTTCATTAGTACAAGGTGTTATTTCAAGGATTTCAAACCGAGGATTTCAACACAAACATTGGTACATACGATATATATATAAGTATATATATTACAACTAGTTTATTTTTCTAATAGCCATATTTTCCTAAGTCTTGGAATATATACTTTTGATAACAACAAGTGTTTTTCAAAGAGTAGAGTGGTATAGGAAACATGTGCATGGACATTCATAACATCATTTCATGATCTAAAGTAGATCGTTCATCATTCATATTAGGTTGCGGCTAGTGTGCGCGCCTTGTTTTTCAGCTCATTACATGTTCATGGTACCATCATATTGGGTTGCAGCAGCTAATTGTTCATTGGTGTTCATTTCATTTCATCACAGTTTCATCAGTTAAGGTGAGTTTTCATAGCCCCGTTTTCAATTCAACATTTTTGATTGTTTTCAAATCCCACGGGGGGAATACATTGCATCAATCATTTTAGTATGAGCCCAAGTATCAAAACCCATGTACATAGCTTAAGTTACCTTGCCATGTGATAAGTCCCCTGTAACATCATGAACCGTTAATTTACCGTTAAGCGAGAGTGAGTGGATAGATCTATTGAGGGTGACGCCTCCATCCGTGGTAGTGATTACCAACAGTAAGCGGATGCATGTCATGTCTTTTACATTTGAATGTTTCGGCAGAACATTCGGGAGGGGCATAGAGTTTCATCAGTCATAGCTTCGGTGTCATGAGCTTAAGGTCAATTGTACAATTTTCATGAGATTTTTATCTTGCACTTTTACTTGTGGTGGCCGTACATCATTACATTTTACAAACCTATGGAATTCACCAACATTCGTGTTGACGTTTTAGCAATGTATTTCAGGTTATTAAGGTAGCTCATGTGACATGCATTTGGACCTTCATGGAGTCGCGGAGTCGACGCGTCTCATCATTATTTCATGCACTTATGTAAACGGTTGATCTAGTATGACTTGTTTTCATAAACTTGCAACACATTTTGGGGACCTCATTTTGTAAACTCTGAATTATTTCAATGATCAAATGCAGTATTTTCCAAACGACACTTTAGGTCGTTCAATGTAACTGTAACTGTGGTGCTATGACAGACACCCCCAGGTATTCCATTCCGCTGCAAGTCAGGTAAATTGGGGGTGTGACACCTGTCGCTGAATGTTGTTTAACAAATGTTGCTCGGAGGTGAATTGAATTAAATTTGAGTTTTTCTTTTTGTACGAGTAAGATTAAAACACTATCAGAAAAACATGTGTTTGATGTTGCTTATTAGAAGAACCAATAGAAAAAAAAAATCAAATAAACAACAAATTTGTAAGGCTCGTGTATGTATTATATGTATTTGGTTGTACAATAAATGAACAAAAGTCTATTGTAGTCTAGTGGTTGGAATATTTTGCTTTCACCTAGGAGACCTGGGTTCGAATCTTGCTACTACATATTTTTTAAATCTTACACAATTCCACAATTAGCAAGTGTTGAATCTGAAAATTTTAAGCTTTCTAGTCTTCATGTATCTTAAACTATGTTGTACCGTACTTCCCTTTATGCACAAATCCTCTTGCACATTAAATTAAGTCATTCAATCTTTAAGTAGTATAGATAAACTTGGTTGATATAAGTGCGAAATGCTTGTATTCCAAAGGCGGACATATTTAAGGAAGATAGTATACACATGCATACCTTCCGACAAAATCCGTAGTGTAAATTATTTATTTTATATATATATATATATATATATATATATATATATATATATATATATATATATATATATATATATATATATATATATATTGTGAAATTTCGCTAATTTAACATTAAGTCATACTTTCTTAAAAAGAAAACTAGAAGCGCATATCCTATGATCAATTTCTGCATCTGCCTCTGTTTTGTTCCTCGATAAAAACTTATTTTCCTTTTCATCAAAAGTGTTGAAATTGCATTGCATAGCAATTATGAAATTTTTGATTTTAACTTAATATATTTCAATAATTTAAGTAATCCTAACCTAAACCCAATATTAAATTAGTGTATCAGATGTGCACAACTTTTTTTTCTAGTATATGACAACGCTATGAAGGTTGTTGATGGGATACAATGATCAGAGCCGTCTCATGAATTTTAAAAGCCCTATGCAATAACTTAAACAACATTTTTTGAAAATAAATGATTTAGACATGTGATAAAACTACAAAAATATTTAGAAAAAATAAATAAGTATCCAAAACTATCATACAAAGATTGTGAAACACATCAAAAGTTTATCCAATCGATATTATTATACCACTTTTGATAGCTTTATAAAAAATGCAGAGATATTTTATTATTTCAAATGTATATCGAACCATGTGAAAGAAATATAAACATGGGCTAAACTACTGTAAGTCATTTTGCACTTATTTTAAGTTATAACTAGTTTTGGATATAAATATAAATACTATAAATTTTAAGGGACCAAATGTGAAAATGTCCGCAAAATTATCTTCTTTTCCCCCGTTTCATGAATCCCTGCATCATGCCTCAGTCTTTTCAAATACTCCATGGTTCAATTTTTTTTTTTCATGTTTAAATCACTTGAACAATAAGATTAACGTATTAATACCAAAATCGAAGAACATTGAACCCCTTTTCGTTAGATTTGAGCTGAAAACCAGAATATATTAGCCCTAGTGCTAAAAAACTTAGGGGCCCCATAAAAATAAGGGCTTTGACCATGGCCATGAATTATAGAGGTTATTGTAATTGCATGTTAGCATGGGGTATTGTCCATGGCCATGAATTGTTGAGCCAAAACTAGCAAAGTAGGGATGTATCCTATTTGCCATGTTGTTTTGTGCTTTTTCTTGTACTTTGCCTTCGGGCTTCCTTTTCTTAATAATTTACCGTTAAAAAGAAATAAGGGTCTTGTGTTGTGCTGTTGCGCACTCTACACATGCTCAAATCCGTCCCTGATAATGATCTTCCATCTATTGCAAAATGAAATGAATTAATAATTAGTTATAATCATCTGTAGGGTGTACCAGAGCAGTTCATATTAGTTAGTTTGATACTTTAAAGTACTCATTATGGGGTGGGTGGTTTATTTATCACCCGAAATCGAAGCGTTTTAGGCTGTTGAAATTAAATAAGTTGTTCTTTATGGATCGGGTCATGATTAATCATTTTTGACAATCAATCGAGTCAAACCGGTTGAACAATAACATGATGTAGAACGTAAAATGTCATTCTGTTATAAATTTATTTAACGTCGAAAATATTATTACATAAAATGTTAATATAAGTGTGCGATTGTAGGGTATTGGTGGTCACCGGCATGACCTATAAACTATGCACATCAAAAACTAAACACATACATGCCATGCATACCAAACTCCTGATAGCAGATCTCTTAGTCAGTGATATAACATAACCCTAACACATATAAAGCTTATAGAGCTACTTACTTGTTCCTTCAAAATGTAAGCTCCTCTTATCTGCAATGAGTTGCGTGCACGAAATCACTTTCTTCTTCTTGATGCTTCCTTATGCGATCGATCTAAAGGGTTTATAGGAAGAATCTCCACTTGGGTTGCATCAAGTATCCACCACTATTGCACAAGTAGAACTGCAACTTATGAGCGTACGAACATGAGTAAAGTCAACTACATATCGACCGGTCGACTTAGGGTTTGCCAAACCCTAAGTTCGACGAATAGAGAGAGGGGATGGAAGATTTCTAGTTAGGGTTAAGGGAGGAGTGAATGAATTCTAGTTTAGGATGCCTTGGTACTTATACTGTACCAAAGAACATTTTAGAACAACTAGGATTCCCTATAATTATCCCTAAGTACATAAATTTGAAAATATGCCAAACCTAATCCCTCCTTATCCCATAGGGATATTCGGCCGACCATATAACCCCATAGGGTTATAATTTCACCTTTTATGTGCTTAATATATTTATCACAGATAAATATGTACGCCTTGGTTAATTACCGTTTTACCCCTCTATAAGAATATTGTCATATTCTAAGTTCATCTTCATTTCCATTTCATTTCGTCACTCTTTACTCATTTCAGCTTGTGTGTTCCTTTTAGTGTGCACCGATGTTACCCTTCGATATTTCTATGAAGACCAACTGTAAGAGATGTTGTTGTTTGCACACTAATCCTTTTAGACTCCCACTTGTGCAAAGCAAAAACATGAGAACCACTCTCAAAGTGCCAAGCGGTTACTAGCAAAACATTGAAGTACACAAATCACATAAACCGATTCAATACCTAAGTAGTGATTTAAAAAAACTCCAACAACACCTCAACTAAGTTTAGGTATATGACTATATCCTTTTGCACTTTGTGATATTTCAAAAAGTACCAGACATGTATATGTTAATCTTGTAATAATTTCGTCCTTTCTTGTTACCGTGAATGATTGGCCTCCTATAGTGTTCTCAGACGCGTCTCGCATGGTCATGGTCTGATAAATCGTCTCAAAGGAATGGGCCCGAAAAAAATATCCTCTCCGGTGTATTTCAACTTGGAGTTGCAAATTGTCATTTCGATCACTAAATTATTTTTTCTTACCTCCCACTGAAGCCAACATTAGCACACATCATTACGCTTTCACGCAATCTGGGAACTAAGCGAAAATCCAGTGAAAGACAAAAGTAAATGACCTAACACCTTAAATCACTGGGATAGTATGCTACAGTCCGAGAACACCATTATATGATTAAGCCATGTGGTAGCTTCTCTTGGTCATGTCCAACATTTTCCCCGCAACAATGTATGTGAAACTTGATACGCTCCTCACAGTATCATAGCTTTCACAATACCTGTTCAACTTATTTTGGTATCCATCCATGATAAGCAGCTATGAACCCTTCTAGAATGAATTTCTTTCATTCACAGATTCAAAACATGCCTAATGAAATCTCATAGTAATTTCTCATCCAATTTGCACGAGTCTACGACATTACTTCTGTTTTCGGGCTATTAATTTAGCTCATATATGAAAGTTTTGGAAGAAATCACTACTTTAATCTTTTTGACTAATCCTACCTCAGGACAATTGAGCCTTACTTCTTAATTTATTTATTATTGTCTTCATGTCAATGAATCCAAGTGAGTCCAATACCAGTGATTTAACCATACTGAATTATTTATAGACTTAGCTAAATCACAACACACTCGAACTTAGTATTCAATGATGCACTTCATTCTTTTTACATTTAAGTAAAATGAAATTATCTAACAAATAAGATCTGTGACCTTGTTACTGATTCTACTAAGTCCATGAGAACTTCAGTACAAGCCTCTGAAACCGATGTAGTAGCGTGTTTCCTAATTTGAAATCCTAGACTTCAAATCTTTTAAGTTACTTAGCTTCTTAATTTGTTCACACCAACTCAAGATCTACCCACTCCATGTGCCAAACTATCTTACCTCTAAGGAAATATAGGTTTGTCCCAGATCTTTATATCTCCCTATGGGAAATTTTTTTTTTTTTTTTGGGGGGGGGGGGGGGGGGTTGAATAGTTTTTACCGTTTTTATGCCTTTTTAAAAACTATTAGATTCGTTTGCTTGATGAAAAATCATGACATGCCTATATATATATATATATATATATATATATATATATATATATATATATATATATATATATATATATATATATATATATATATATATATATAAGCAATAAACAATACGTAAAAAGCAATATAGAAATGTAAAGAGCAAACCAAAGACACTGTGATTTATAGTGGTTCGGCACAAAGCTTCTTCCTTGCTCTACTCCACTCCTCGAGTACCCAACTCAAGAGTTCGTAAGCACTATATCAACAAGCTCCCTTTCGGCGGAGAGAACCTTACAACGTCGCTTTACTTCATTACCATACAAAGCTAAATATCGAGTCTTTTCCCAAGGCAAAGACCAACCGTATCACTCAATGTATTTTAAGGCCTAAAATACTAACCGATCACTCTATGTGGTGTAAGGTGATGACTTATAACTTTGGTGTATGATGGTGAGGTATGAAGACACAACAATGATATACAAGGTTACACAACAATGTATATAAAGCACACTAACAAAAAAATATAATGCTAAGAAGCTTGGAGATCTTCTCGTGTTCTTCACTTAAGATCAAAGCGGAAATCAATGAATCACTTTAAATGTGTTATAAGGCAAGTTGGATGATCAAAGAGTGTTTTATGAATGTTAGAGAGTAAGTGTGGTTGAGAGAATTTATAGAAAATTGATTAAAATCATTAGTTGAAAGAAAAGTGAGTTCACTATTTATAGGGGACATTCTCTCCCAAAACCACCTTTCGCAGAACGTCAGTTGACACCCCTTTGTTTAGTGTGTTTTTCATTTGTTTGGCCAATTCTTTTCAAATGATTTTTCTTCTAGAAAGACTTGGGGACAAAGGTTTTATTTAATAATAATTTTTATTTAGTTAAGTACATAGGTAAAAATGTCTAGTTAGTTTTAATTAATGAAAAACTTTTGTTTTAAAATGTGTTTAGTAAATATTTATATATTTTGGTTCTTTGATCGCTTGACGAACTTTATAACGACATTATTCATACCTTAAGTGATTGTCGTCGGAATGTAAACTTTATGACTAATAACTTGTTTACTTATTTTTACATTATATAATTTTATATTTGGCATTATCAAAACATTGAGCGACTGTAAAATATATAACGTTTTTACGCGATATTTGTATTAACAATCTCTCTCGTTTTGATAATGGAAAAATATAAACTCATATTTAGTAAAAATGTTAGTATGCAAGTTTTGAGTTGTGAGTTTACTCATTTCTCCCTTTTCTTTTACGAAACAAAAAGGAGCAGAATCGCGTAGTGGAAACTAATTGGCTTTCAAATGCTCCCTCTTAGTGTATACTCCCCCTCGTTTGGGGCACCAAGGAATCGAGCTATGGAAAGTCATGCTACAAAACAAAGTTAGTGTACAAGCACGAATATAACGATCACTACAATATCACAATCACAATACAACCACGATGCACAACCATAAACATGTCAAGCAACATATGAGAACACGACAAGACATGTACACACAAACTAAGTAACCTCATTTTATTATAAGAGAAATAAGGTAAAATTTTGACTTTAAAGTCAAGACTTCCTTAAAAAATACAAATAAACATTGAAAGAAAAAAACTAGTCCTAAGTGATTGTATGGCTTGACAATAAGCCGACGCCTAGTTTGGTGGAATGGTAGGTGGTGAGGATGGAGCCTCAAAGTGGTGTTAGATGTATGAGAACATCAAGTTCACCCTTTCCTTAAGCATGGAAAGTTGTTCACGGTTATTGTGACAACACATGCAATGGATGTCATGTAAGTGTCTTTGACACTCATAAGGTGAGAGGTCAAATGGACCTCTTGGTGATGGAGGATGTTGTGGTTCAAGGTTTGGTGGGTTCAACCACTCGGAAAATCCCGGTGGGTAGTCTTGAGTGTTGTTAAACACAGGGAGAAGGTTGCTAGCTAAAATGAGTGATGAAGATGGTTGTGGTGGAGGATGAGATGGTCTAGGTGGGATATCATCCATGTTTTTGAAAAATGGATTTGGAGGTGGAGTAGTGTATGAGTGAGCCACCAAAGGTGTCAAGTTGGTTGATAGTGGTGCTTTGAGTACACCAACATTTATTGGTGAGGTGAAGTTTTGGATAGACGTTTCTTGAAGGAGGAAGTGTTAGAGCTTCTCAAAGATAGTGTTTTGGAAGATGTGGTTTTGATACGGATATGCGGAGAGTCAGTTGACACCCCTTTGTCTAGTGTGTTTGTCATTTACTTGGCCAAATCTTTTCAAATGATTTTTCTTTTACAAAGACTTGGGGACTAAGGTTCCATTTAATAATTAATTCTATTTTTAATTACATAATTAAAAATGTCTAATTAGTTTTAATTAATGAAAAACATTTGTTTTAAAATGGGCATAATAATATTTATACATTCTGCTTCTTTGATCATTCGACGAAATTTATAACGACATTATTCATACTGTAAGTGATTGTCGCCGGAAAATGTAAACTTTACAACTAATACTTGATTACTTATTTTTACGTTGTATAATTTTTATTTGGCATATCAAAACATTGAGAAACCGTAAAAAATAAATAACGTTTTTACTCGATATTTGTACTAACAACCTCTCCCTTTTTGATGATGGCAAAATATAAACTCATATTTAGTAAAAATATTAGTATACAAGTTTTTAGTTAAAATGTGCAAGTAACTCGTGATGAAAAGGTAGATATTTAAAAGAAAATTGGTATAATGTTTTATCCTAAGGGTTTTGGATTTTCTGGGTTTAATGTTTTATCCTAAAGTTTAACAAGGAAGATCATGAAAAGAAGTGGGAATACTAAAAGTCAAAAGCGAAGATTTGAAATTGGGCAAGGCGAAGGATCCGTATTTAATACGGGCAGATCCAAAAATGTGGATCTGCGGATTCGTCCGCCTGGGTAATCGGATTGGCACTTTTGACAAGGTGCAGATCCGTATTTAATACGGGCATATCCAAAATTGTGGATCCACGGATCCTCCAAACCCTGAAATTTGGACAGAATTGATGTGCAGTTTGACTTAGCCCAAAAATGACCAAAATACTATCCTAGAGTGTGTTCTCGTGCAATTTATGACCTTAATGATGAGATGAAAATTGTACCGCTTTTAGGGGGTCATTTAAGCCCTAAGTTGAGATTATTTGATTAAATATTGCCCTAAATCATTAGTTTTGTCATTTTAGGTACTTTGGAGAAGAAATCTGGAAAATGAAGTATTTTGGACGTTTTTGGAGCGAAAAGTGAAGAAAATGGCAAAGTCTCCAAATCAAGCTGGAAATTGTACTTGACGGCGTCACGTATTGCATGTGAAGGCATCACGTTATGGCAAAGAGGTGGATAAAAAGTATAACGAGACACGCAAGAATGTTTTTGGAGATTTAAAGCATGACGGCGTCACCAAGGCCGTCACGTGTAATTTGCAAGGGAAGGCCATGAGAAGATTAATACACGACGGCGTCAGATCTGGATCTAGGCAATACGAGGATTTCTTTGGCGGCGAGTTGACGGTGTTAGAATCTACACGTGACGCCATCAGCCCACAAAATATATATATAGTTTTTTTAATTTTCGTGTATTGGGGAGGAGAATTTTAGAGAGACTTTTGGGAGAACTTGTGGAGAAACCCTGGGTCGAATTTTATAGGGTTTTTCACCCTTTTATCATCCATGTTTTAATAAAGATAAGTCTTCCAATAATCATTCAATATGTCTATGTGTTGTTTGATTCTATCTTATGCTTGTCTTTACTTTAACATGCTAGGCTAGGTTTTCTTTGTGTTTGCTTAGATGTAATGAAACCTAGCTATTGATTATTGGTTGGTTGTTTGTTATTAATTGTATTGGATGAATGATATCGATGTTAGGCTTAAGAAAACTGGCAGACTTCCAATTGGTAACATGCTTGAACGTCTTAAGAAACATGATTGGATGTGTACTACGATTAATTGGTTATATTTAATTCATGAGTAACTACTAAGGAGGCCATGTTAGGAGCTAATAGTCGGCTCGACATAGAAAGAGGTATAAGCTTATAGAGTTAGGGAATATCATACATGGCCCTACGAATGGTATTAAGGAATATAACCCGTCATCCACGCAATTGTAACAAACTAATAAACTGGTAAAAGATAGCTAGGGAATAGTGAAATCTAAGTAAACACGTTTCTCTCACTATTGTTTTTCTCCAAATTTACTTTCTTATTATTTATTTTATTGCATTTGTAGTTATTTGGGTTAGTTGAATAGCAACTATTCCCCCCACTCTTCCAAAACCCAAGATTTTTACTTGCTTTCTAAAAAACTATAAAAATACAAAAAGAATCATCCCTCAACTCTAGACCTAGTTTAATTAAGTTTTGATCCTAACGACACTATTCCCCGAGAGAACGATCAATCCCCCGGTACTTGCCACTACACTATACTACATCGGTCAGGTACACTGCCTGGTGGGGATTGCAAGCCTCTTGAGGTCCCTTGAGAGGTAAAACCTTTTGCGTAGGCGCAATCTACGCATCAAGTTTTTGGTGCCGTTGAAGGGGAATAGTTATTGTTTAGGTTGAAATTTTTCTTTATTAGGTCTACTTGCTAGATTCCTTTCTAGTAAGATTTTTATTTTATTTTTATAGGTTTCTTTAGTCTATCTTTTTCTTTGTTCCATTGTTCGTAACCATTACCATCCGCCATCATGGAAGGTGGTAATCTCTTTGATCCCGTCAACCCACCACAACAAAACCGACCACAACCAAACCAACCTCCTAGACCCTGCACTTTAGGAGAGTACTCCCGTCTTAGCCACCAAGGCTATCGAAACACCATTGAGCTCACTTTAGGAGCCAATGTGTCTCCCTTGCGATCCGACACCATCCGGTTGGTGCAAAGCGGATGTGCATTCAAAGGACTTCGTACCGAAGATCCTAATCAACATCTCAAGGATTTCCTCAAAATCTTAGATTCCATAGATCTTGATGTTGAAACTCGAGAGATGACCCAATTGCATCTCTTCCAATTCTCTCTACGTAACCAAGCTAGTCAATGACATCTTGATGTTCCAACACCTCTTGGGATGATCTCACCACTCGTTTCCTTGCTCAATTTTTCCTACCGGGGAGAACCACCAAGCTAAGAAATGACATCTTGATGTTCCAACAACGTCAAGGTGAAACTCTCTATGAAGCATGGACTCGTTTCAAGGACTTACTCCAAAAAGTCCCTCATCATGACATAGATCTTTGGCTCCAAGTCCATATCTTCTATGACCACATCAATCTCTCTACGAGGCAACCCATTGACCAAGCGGCCGGTGGCAAGCTACGTGATCGAAGTGCGAAAGAATCATGGGAACTCATAGAAGACCTTGCTCTCTATGACAACGAAAGTTGGAATGATCCCCGTGATTTGAACAAAACGGTCAAGGCAATATCTTTGCCTTCGAACAATTCAAGCACTCCCAACCGTAGGATCATGGAACTTGAAGACCAAGTCAAGTTTCCCATGAAATCTTACGAAGCTCCTAAACCCTCAAGCCAAGTGAACAAAATCACTTCTTTATGCAAATTATGTAGTGGTCCCCACGACTTTCGTGATTGCATGGAACTCCCCGAACAAGCTTTTGCGGATTACGTATCCTTGCGCACCGACGGAGTGGGAGACAAGTGGTACACTTTCAAACCTGAGCCAAACCCTTACGGTGATTCATACAACCCCTCTTGGAAAAATCACCCAAACTTTAGGTGGAAACAAAGCCAAAACGCACCCCAAAACAATTCTTCCAGTCCACCTAATCGCTACCAATCAAACGGTTCATCTCCTAACGTACTTTCATACAACCCCTCTTGGAAAAATCACCCAAACTTTGAAGGGTTGATGTCTAAATTTATGGCATCTCAAAAAGCGCGTATAGCTAAGTTTGAATCCGAATTCAATCAACAACAAACAGAGATGACCAATAAAATTGACAACTTGTTGTAAGCTCTTAACAATCAAGTGTTGACCACGCCAAATAGGGACACTAGGAACACTAATAGTGGAACCCAAGTTAAGGATCCCTCATCATCCAAGCATGTCCACTTTGTCAATGTTGTCACTATTAAGCCAATCGATAAGGATAGGGAAGAAGATGATGTAGATGAGGTTGGAATTGATAGTGAATCTAAGAAGGAGGATAATAAGGAAGGGAAGGTAGAGGAAGTAGAAAATGTAGAGGAATACTTCGATAGGTTACCTACCAAGGAAGAAAGGGAATACCATAAGGATTTATTCGATGACCCCGAGACACCTTACGTCCTTGGTTCACCAATCATCAAAGCAGGTGACCTCTCTAATATCAACATACAATGCAACATTGGGCATGTGCATGTGTGGAAAGCCTATATCGATCTTAAATCTCCTATAAACCTTATGACTAGGCTCCACTATAATTGGATAATCAAGAAGCAAATCGGACCTAGGGTATTTCCCGATACGGGTTGGATGAGTAACTTTGTAGGAAGAGTAAAGGGATTACATGTGCTTGTAGGAAATTTCACATATTTTACCGACTTTGAGATTGTAGAAGATATTCGTACGGTAATAGATAGTTGCCTAACTCAAGTAGTGTTTGGAAAGCCATACATTGAAGCCTCTAAACTGAGTTATAACACATCTTTAGGGATAGTCAGATTCATGGACGAAACCGATGAAGTAGCCTACCAAATGCCACATAAGATAAATCAATACCAACTTCTATCGGATCTTGAGAAAGAGCACAAACAAGCAGTTTACTATAGGAATGATGAGGATAGACGTAAAGGAGCAGACCATGTAATGACAAAAATACTTGGCTTCTACAAAGAATGCTTGCAACTAGGTCCGGAATACAAAACTAAGATTGAGGATAACCTAGAAGATGTGACTAATGACGAGGTCACGTAATAGCCCATGACTTTGAGTCTAGCTACAAGACTCGTTAATAAAGAAAAGCGCTTCTTGGGAGGCAACCCAAGCTTTATTTGTTTGTTTGTTTGATTTTATTTGTTTCCGTATGTATATTTTATTTTTATTGTTTATGGTTCATGTTTCAAAATAAATTGTGAAAATGCTTTATTTTGTTTTTAACTTCGTCTTGATTACATATAAAGGTATTTCGCAAAAGATAAGTGTAAGGGAAATCTAAATTTGTTTCTAAGAACGAGATTGAACGTGAACCACACCATTTAAATGAATATGCATATTAGTATTTGTATGAGTCAAATGCTTGTATCGAGTCATTATGATGTTTTGCAGGATTTCCAAGAATTAAGGCGTGAGTTTTTCCAAAAATTTTCTGGAAACTTAACATAAGATTTCTGTCAAAGCACTCTAATGGCGTCAGGGTTATAACCTGACGGCGTCAGGCGTAAAATTCTAAAAAATTTTGCGAGTTTTGTTTTTCTACCACAGTCTTAAAGTTTTTGTTAATTCTTTAGTTTTATAAACTCTAGGAAATCTGCAAACATTCATTCCACAAGCATTATATCTTAATTTGCTTTCTAGGATTTTATTATATATCTAGATTGCCACCAATTTTATGCGAAGTTTGCCTTGATTGTTTTCTCAGGTTTAACAGGTTATATTGGACAAGAAGATGATTTATATTTCTGGAGGGAAGCTTTCAATGTTCATTTTCTTGGAGGAGGATCTAACCTTGTTACCACATTATCCACACTGAACGAATTAGGGGAGTATTTGTTTCATTCTTTTACCTTCACTACTTTTACATCATTTTTATTGAACATTGGGGACAATGTTCAGCCTAAGTGTAATGGGAGGGTAAATGATGATATCTTAGAGAATACAATTGCACTTGAGTTTGTTTGTTCAAAAGTAGGTGTGTAATAAAACTAAGAGAAACACTTGTTAGGGTAATTTTAGCGCCAAATTTAAATTTTTTTACAACATTTAGGAGTGAAGCTTTAGTCTTAATGAGCGTCTCATAGATAGGAGTTGTATGACTAGCACAAAAACCGTACCACTCAAAATTTTCCACCCCAAATATGTGAGGTTCGCCCCTAGATTTGTTAGGAAAAGATGCTTATGAGTGTACCGATAGTACTTAGATTCTAGAACTTGCGTTAGTGATGCATCCCGAGACCGCTAGTGAGACTACATTCATGTAGTTAGGATTTACTACATGATAAGAGGCATTATGATAACCCTTGTGTTTAAACTCGTATCATTATTACTTGACCAATGAAGTCATAATTACTTGACTAATAAAGTCAATTAATTTTTCCCACACCTTTGCGATGTACTCGATTTTAGTACACGATACCCCTACTATACCCCTCCGAGCTTATCTTTTTCGTTTCTAACTTTAAGCATTTTACTTAAAGGAAGAATTTGTTTACAATCCACCCCGAATGTACACCCAAATCGCCTTAGCCTTTCTTGTATGTACTCATCTTTAGTGCATTATTGTTACATGTTTAAACCCTTAGTTAATTTTCTAATTGATTACATGGTTGCTAAGTCGAGTCATATCTTGTACATATTGTTTTGGGATGATTGAGACTCATGGGTAAAGTACTATTGTTATGGAGTATTGGGGAAGACGTCAATTATTACCCCCATATGTGCGCTATATTTAAAAAGTACTCCGAGTGTTTTGATTATCTTAATTCGAGTCATTAGAATAGTTAATTATAAAGTATGTAAAAATTCAAGTGTAAAGGGGAATGCAAATCCCCTATGATGTATTATTTTGGATGGTAGGGTAAGAGTGTATGCAAAAATAATAATAATAATAATAATAATAATAATAATAATAATAATAATAATAATAATAATAATAATAATAATAATAATAATAATAATAATAATAATTGACAGGGGCTTCTCTATTCTTGGGATGATGGGCGAGACACATGCGTTGATTTAACAGGGGCTTCTCCCTTGACACAGACCAACATGGCTGATTTTGTTCCTGGGCGCGCGGTTGTTGATGCTGCACAACGCAAGCGGGCCAAGTATGAGACTAAATGCGCTGATATTGGGTATGGTTTCCTCCCCTTCTCATTCTCTTCCTTGGGAGAACTTGAGAAGGATGCGGTGACATTACTAAGACGCGTCCGCAGATTCTCGTTGACCCAGGACATTGGAGCACGCGCCGCTGATCATATCTTTAGTAGAATTAGCTTTGCTATAGCTAAAGGAGTGGGGGCCCAGCTTGTTTCTCGGCTCCCCTCTAATTTCTTGTAAATCCTATGATTTTCTAATGAAGTGATGTAATAATAATAATAATAATAATAATAATAATAATAATAATAATAATGAGGCGAAAAATGATCCGTTTTTAGGGGGTCATTTAAGCCCGAATCCGACTTTATTTGATCAAATATTGCCCTAAATCGTTCCTTTTGTGATTTTAGGTGTTTGGAGAGTGAATTCTGGAAAAGAAGCCATTTTGGACGTTTTTGGAGCATAAAAGTGAAGAAAACGGCAAAGTATCAATTTTCCATGCTGAAGACACTAGGTGACGGCGTCAAGAGTTACACCCTGACGGCGTCAGACATCAAGAATAAAACACCGTAGTTGATGACGGCGTCAAAATCCATCCTGACGGCGTCAAAGTCCCAAGAATAAAATACCGTAGGTGGTGACGGCGTCACATAGGCCATCATAAGTAGATCAAGGCCGTCCGAGGAAGTATTTGGCGGCGAGGTGACGGCGTCACATGCTTGTCTTGACGCCGTCAGCCCAGTTTTCCTATATATAGTTTTCTAGTTTTTACATTAAAAAAAGAGAAGTTTTGGTGAAACCCTAGAGACGAATTTGGTGCCTCTTTTACAGGTTTTTCAAGGGTTCCAAACCCTTGATACCTTGCATTGTAATTGAGATAAGTGTTCTTCTAATTCAATCAATATGTCTATGTGTTGGTTGTTTATATCTTGTTCTTGTCTCAATTCAATTATGCTAGGCTAGATCTCTCTTGTGTTTGCTTAGATCTAATGAAACCTAGATGTTGATTATGTGTTGATTACTTGTTTATTCTTGTTCTTGGATGAATGATTTATATGTTAGGCTTAAGAAAACTGGCAGATCTCCAAATGGTAACATGCTTGAACGTCTTAAGAAACATGAACCGAGGCGTACTAGGTCTTTATTGGTTGTATTTAATGCATGAGCCACTATTTACAATCCCTATAGTTGTGCTGGGTCATGGTGTAGGAGGAGATAAGAGCTCATAGAGTTGGGGAGTTATGTATGCCACCCCACGAATGGTATTAAGGAATACAATCCGTCATCCATACAAGTATAACAAGTAATTAACGTGTAAAAGATATCTAGGGAGTAGTGAAGTCTAAGTAAACACAATTTCTCCAATTACTGCTCACAACCTTAGTATAATTAGTTTGTTTTCATTTTTATTATTTTATTTTGATTATATCTTAGTTTTGGGTTAGTTGAATAGCAACTAATTCCGCCCACTCCTTCAAAACCCGAGATTTTACTTGCTTTCATAAAAATATAAAAATACAAAAATAATCATCCCTCACCTTTAGAACTAGTAATTAGGTTTTCTAATCCTAGCGACACTATTCCTAAGCTGAACGATCAATCCCCCGGTACTTGTCACTATACTATACTACAACGATCAGGTATACTGCCTGGTGGGGGTTGTAAGCTTCTCGAGATCCCTCGAGAGGTAAAGCAAGGTGCGATTCCCACGCATCAAGTTTTTGGCGCCGCAGCCCGGGGAATAGTTATTGTCTAGGTTAGAATTTCTTTTTATTAGGTCTGCTTGCTAGATTCCTTTCTAGTAAGATTTTATTTTTATTTTTAGGTCTTCTTTAGTCTATCTTATTTCTTTGTGCCTTTGTTAGTAAATTAACCTCATTGACTATTCCGTTGACCATTATGGAAAACGCGAATCCACCCCTTTCCCCTGAAGAAGTGGCTGTGTTACGTGAACAGATTGAGAGTGAGATTAGGGAGCTTAGAGAGCTTAATAGGTTGGTTAAGATTGAACTCGAACATACATTTAGTGACCTATCAACCGCCTTATATTCAAATAAGGACCTAGGGCCTAATGACTTTGTGAATATTGTTGAGAGACTAGAAGAGGAAGCAATGGATCCGAAGCTTAACGACTACTTTAATCTATACCCCACTAAGGAGGAGATTGCATATTATAATAATCTTATTGATAACCCGCGATCTCCCTTCACCATAATTGAACCTAAGATCAAGAGAGGCGATCCTAAGAATGCTAAGATACCATGTATGATTGGATATAGGCACATTAGCAATGCTTACATTGACTTTAAATCTCCAATCAACATTATGTCCTCAATGGTTTATAATGATATAGTGGAAACAAGACTTGAACCTAGAAGGGATCCCAAGTACCCCGGTGGAGTTTGTAACTTTGTCGGGAGAGTTAAAGGTTTACGTGTCTTTGTTGGTAATTTCACTTTTGTCACCGACTTTATGATTGTGGAGGATCTTGCTAATGTTATTGATTGTCGATTATCTAATGTTGTGTTTGACAAACCATTTGTGGAGGAGTCTAAGTTGGAATACGATGAGGTAGAAGGTACGATCCGATTTGTAAGTAACACCGATTGTATCACGTATAGGATGCCCAATAGGATGAAAGAATTTCGCTTTATATCTCGTTTTGATACGGACAACGTTGGTGCTTTTGAGGATATTGATGAGAAGGATAAAAAAAAGGGCATGGACTATGTATGGGAAAAAAGAAGCCTTTACTACAAAGATTGCTTGGCCCTTGGACCAAGGTATAAAGTCGATGAAGAATTTGCCCAAATGATTATGGGAGCGATTGAGAAAAAGGTGATTGGTTTCTACAAGGAATATCTACAATCGGAGAGTGGAACCAATGATGAGATCACGTAGTAACCCATGACTTTGAGTCTAGCTACAAGACTCGTAAATAAAGAAAAGTGCTTCTTGGGAGGCAACCCATGTTTTGTGTGATTTTATTTGTTTGATTGTTATTTGCTTCCGTATGCATGTTTTATTTTTATTGTTGGTTGATCATGTTTCTCAATTAAAATGTGGAAATACTTTACTATGTTGTTTGGCCTAGTCTTAACTCCAACCTAAAGGTATTTTTGCAAAAGATAAGTGTAAGGGGAAACCCCAAATATGTTTTCAAGAAACAAACCGATCATGATTCTCCACAATATTAAATGAACATGTATATTCGTATTTGTTAGAGTCAAATGCTTGTATTGAGTCATAATGAAGTTTTGCAGGATTTTCCAGGAAATAGGACGAAGTTTTTCCAGAAATTTTCCGGAAACTTAACATAAGAATTTCTGCAGGTCCATTCTGACGGCGTCAGAGTTTACTCTTGACGGCGTCAGGAGTTAAAAATCTGGAAATTTTACCGGTTTTGTTTTTCTAACGGAGTCTTATGGTTTTTGTGAATTATTAAGTTTTATAATCTCCAGGAAATCTGCAAACTTCATTCCACAAGCATTATATCTTACTTTGTTTTCTAGGATTTAGTAACTTATATAGGATGCCGCCGATTTTACGCGAGGTTGCCTTGTCTATTGTTGTCAGGATTTACAGGTTATTTTTGACAAGAAGATGATTTATATTCTGGAAGGGAAGCTTTGATTGTTCGTTTTCTTGGAAGAAGATTTAACCTGGCCAACCTAAAATCCATACCGAGCGAATCAGGGGAGTATTTGATTTCATTCTCTTTACTTTTTCACTTTTACATTCTTTACTTGAACATTGGGGACAATGTTCATCTTAAGTGTAAGGGGAGGGTAAAAAGATGATACCTTACATATGCACTTTCGCTTGAGTTTGTTTCGTTTGATGGTAGATGTGTAATAAAACTACGAGAAATACTTGTTAGTGTAATTTTAGCGCCAAATTTAAAATTTTTTACAACATTTAGGAGTGAAACTTTAGCCATAGCAAGCGTCTCATGGATAGGAGATTGTATGACTAGCACATAACCTTATATTCAGAAAAATTTTCCACCCAAATATGTGAGGTTCGCCTTTAGATTTGATAGGAAAAGCATTCATGATTGGTGCTTATGAGTGTACCGGTAGCATTTAGATTCTAGAACTTGCGTTAGTGATGCATCCCGAGACCGCTAGTGAGACTACATTCGTGTGGTAGGATTTACTACATGATAAGAGGCATTAGGATCACCCTTGTGTTAAACCCGTATTATAATTACTTGACCATTTAAGTCATATTACTTGGCTAGTTAAGTCAACTAATTTTTCCCACACCCTTAGCGTTGTACTCATTTTTAGTACACGATACCCCTAGTACACCCCTCCGAGCCTATCTTTTCGTTTCTAACTTTAAGCATCTTACTTAAAGGAAGAATTTGTTACACCCCACTTAAATGTACAACCAAATCGCCTTAGCCTTCCGTGTATGCGCTCATTTTTAGTGCATTATTGTTATTTGTTAAACCCTAAGTTAACTTTCTAATTGATTACATGGTTGCTAAGTCGAGTCATATCCTTGTACATATTGTTTTGGGACGATTGGGACTCATGGGTAAGTACTTATTTATGGAGTAATGGGGAAGAACATCATTTATTACCCCCATATGTACGTTAATCTTAAAAGTGCTCCAAGTGTTTTAATTTTCTTAATTCGAGTCATTAGAATAGTTTAATGTAAAGTATGTAAAGATTCAAGTGTAAGGGGAATGCTCATACCCCTATGATGTATTATTTTGGATGGTAGGGTAAGAGTGTATGCAAAAAAAAAAAAAAAATAAATAAATAAATAAATAAAATAGAAAAATCAAGAAAAAGAAAAAAAATAGAAAAAGAGAAAAAACATACGGACTACCATCCCGTTTCATTCTATGTTTATTTTATGTTTTTGTTATTTTTCATTTGTTAGCTTAAGTCGAGTCTAGTCTTGGCTTAGCAACGCCATATTGTACATGTAATTAACCAAGATTGTTAACTCGCCACCAGTAAAACTTCCTTTATCCAACAAAACCGTGTAATTCATATCCCTATACCTAACGTTACAACCCTTTAAAAGACCTCTTTGATAGTTTATCCTAGGTGCTTATGCCATGTGGTGGAGGTTTGATCCTTTCCCAAGCCTATGGTAATCTATTTTGCTATGACAAGTAGTGAGAGATATCTTCCATTTCCATAATGTTATATTACTTTATTACACCCGAGAGATGTGAGTATCTAAACACTATTTGTGAGGTGCTAGTGTATGACCTCCGTGCTTGTCTATTGGTCTTTAGTGGAACGATTATTTGTTGTAATTACTTTTATATTAGTGTTAAATGACCCCTAACTTGTCTTTTGAGTAGAATAAAAGCTCATTTGCTTGAGGACAAGCAAATCTCAAGTGTAAGGGTATATGATGAGGCGAAAAATGATCCGTTTTTAGGGGGTCATTTAAGCCCGAATCTGACTTTATTTGATCAAATATTGCCCTAAATCGTTCCTTTTGTGATTTTAGGTGTTTGGAGAGTGAATTCTGGAAAAGAAGCCATTTTGGACGTTTTTGGAGCATAAAAGTGAAGAAAACAGCAAAGTATCAATTTTCCATGCTGAAGACACTAGGTGACGGCGTCAAGAGTTACACCCTGACGGCGTCAGACATCAAGAATAAAACACCGTAGTTGATGACGGCGTCAAAATCCATCCTGACGGCGTCAAAGTCCCAAGAATAAAATACCGTAGGTGGTGACGGCGTCACATAGGCCGTCATAAGTAGATCAAGGCCGTCCGAGGAAGTATTTGGCGGCGAGGTGACGGCGTCACATGCTTGTCTTGACGCCGTCAGCCCAGTTTTCCTATATATAGTTTTCTAGTTTTTACATTAAAAAAAGAGAAGTTTTGGTGAAACCCTAGAGACGAATTTGGTGCCTCTTTTACAGGTTTTTCAAGGGTTCCAAACCCTTGATACCTTGCATTGTAATTGAGATAAGTGTTCTTCTAATTCAATCAATATGTCTATGTGTTGGTTGTTTATATCTTGTTCTTGTCTCAATTCAATTATGCTAGGCTAGATTTCTCTTGTGTTTGCTTAGATCTAATGAAACCTAGATGTTGATTATGTGTTGATTACTTGTTTATTCTTGTTCTTGGATGAATGATTTATATGTTAGGCTTAAGAAAACAGGCAGATCTCCAAATGGTAACATGCTTGAACGTCTTAAGAAACATGAACCGAGGCGTACTAGGTCTTTATTGGTTGTATTTAATGCATGAGCCACTGTTTACAATCCCTATAGTTGTGCTGGGTCATGGTGTAGGAGGAGATAAGAGCTCATAGAGTTGGGGAGTTATGTATGCCACCCCACGAATGGTATTAAGGAATACAATCCGTCATCCATACAAGTATAACAAGTAATTAACGTGTAAAAGATATCTAGGGAGTAGTAAAGTCTAAGTAAACACAATTTCTCCAATTGCTGCTCATAACCTTAGTATAATTAGTTTGTTTTCATTTTTATTATTTTATTTTGATTATATCTTAGTTTTGGGTTAGTTGAATAGCAACTAATTCCGCCCACTCCTTCAAACCCCAAGATTTTACTTGCTTTCATAAAAATATAAAAATACAAAAATAATCATCCCTCACCTTTAGAACTAGTAATTAGGTTTTCTAATCCTAGCGACACTATTCCTAAGCTGAACGATCAATCCCCCGGTACTTGTCACTATACTATACTACAACGATCAGGTACACTGCCTGGTAGGGGTTGTAAGCTTCTCGAGATCCCTCGAGAGGTAAAGCAAGGTGCGATTCTCACGCATCAAATAATAATAATAATAATAATAATAATAATAATAATAATAATAATAATAATAATAATAATAATAATAATAATAATAATAATAAAAATTGATAAAATCAAGAAAAACAAAAAAATAGAAAAACAAAAAGAAAAAAATATATGGACTATCATCCCATTTCCTTTTATCTTTATTTTATGTTTTTATGGTTTGGTTAGCTTAAGTCGAGTCGAGTCTTAGCTTAGCAACGCCACATTGTACATGTAATTGACCAAGATGATTAACTCGCCACCAATAAAGATTGCCTTTATCCAACAAAACTGTGTTTATCATATCCCTACACCTCACGTTATAACCGTTTAAAAGACCTCTTTGATAGTTTATCCTAGGTGCTTACGCCTAGTGGTGGAGGTTTGATCCTTTCCCAAGCCTATCGTAATCTATTTTCTATGACAGGTAGTGAGAGATATTTTCCATTTTCATATTGTGATATACTTTTATTACACCCGAGAGATGTGAGTATCTAAACACTATTTGTGAGGTGCTAGTGTATAATTTTTGTGCTTGTTTTGGTTGAAGTGGAACGATAATTTGTTGTAATTACTTTTATATTAGTGTTAAATGACCCCTAGCTTGTATTTTGATTAGAATAAAAGCGCATTTGCTTGAGGACAAGCAAATCTCAAGTGTAAGGGTATTTGATGAGATGAAAAGTGTACCGCTTTTAGGGGGTCATTTAAGCCCTAAGTCGAGATTATTTGATCAAATATTGTACTAAATCGTTCCTTTTGTTATTTTAGGTACTTTGGAGAAGAAATCTGGAAAAGGAAGCATTTTGGATGTTTTTGGAGCGAAAAGTGAAGAAAACGGCAAAGTCTCCAAATCATGCTGGAAATTGTACTTGACGGCGTCACGTATTGGATGTGACGACGTCACGTTATGGAAAAGAGGTGGATAAAAAGTATAACGAGACGCGCCAGAATATTTTTGATGATTTAAAGCATGACGGCATCACAAAGACCGTCACGTGTAATTTGCAAGAGACGGCCATGAGAAGATTAATACATGACGGCGTCAGATATGGATCTAGGCAATACGAGGATTTCTTTGGCGGTGAGTTGACAGTGTTAGAATCTACATGTGACGCCGTCAGCCCACAAAATATATATATAGTTTTCTAATTTTCGTGTATTGGGGAGGAGAATTTGGGAGAACTTGTGGAGAAACCCTAGGTCGAATTTTATAGGGTTTTTCACCCTTTTATCATCCATGTTTTAATAAAGATAAGTCTTCCAATAATCATTCAATATGTCTATATGTTATTTGATTCTATCTTATGCTTGTCTTTACTTTAACATGCTAGGCTAGGTTTTCTTTGTGTTTGCTTAGATGTAATGAAACCTAGCTATTGATTATTGGTTGGTTGTTTGTTATTAATTGTATTGGATGAATGATATCAATGTTAGGCTTAAGAAAATGGGCAGACTTCCAATTGGTAACATGCTTGAACGTCTTAAGAAACATGATTGGATGTATACTACGATTAATTGATTATATTTAATGCATGAGTAACTACTAAGGAGGCCATGTTAGGAGCTAGTAGTCGGCTTGACATAGAAAGAGGTAGAAGCTTATAGAGTTAGGGAAGATCGTACACGACACTACAAATGGTATTAAGGAATATAACCCGTCATCCACGCAATTGTAACAAACTAATCAACTGGTAAAAGATAGCTAGGGAGTAGTGAAATCTAAGTAAACACGTTTCTCTCACTATTGTTTTTCTCCAGATTTACTTTCTTGTTATGTATTTTGTTACATTTGTAGGTATTTGGGTTAGTTGAATAGCAACTATTCCGCCCACTCTTCCAAAACCCGAGATGTTTACTTGCTTTCTAAAAAACTATAGAAATACAAAAAGAATCATCCCTCACCTCTAGACCTAGTTTAATTAAGTTTTGATCCTAACGACACTATTCCCCGAGAGAACGATCAATCCCCCGGTACTTGCCACTACACTATACTACATCGGTCAGGTACACTGCCTGGTGGGGATTGCAAGCCTCTTGAGATCCCTTGAGAGGTCAAACCTTTTTCGTAGGCGCAATCCCATGCATCACTTAATAACACATAATAACATGCAGACAATATATATGATGCATAAATTAAACATAATAACAATCCTACCACACAAATTAAGTCATAATCCGAGATTGGTTATTTCTACCACATACGAGAAAATCTAAACATAACAAGTTTAAGTATATCATGCCACAAAAGCTTCACAAAAGATGATAGTTCAAAGCTAGTGTATCACCAAAACCCACCATTATTGTTGGTTATGCATCATCCTCGAGTTACCTTTTTGGCCAACTTCCTCACATTCTTTCCCTTCTTAGAGATTGCACGAGCCACACTCTTGAACATACCCTCCATCTCCTTATGCTGATAGGACATGTTTTCCATTTGCAAAAGAGATCCCATGAAGGACATGGGTGAGAGCTTTGAGCTCGGAATACATGTGTCATCATTGTCCGTTTCAGAGGAATTTTGGTAAGATTAGGAGGAAGAACTTAATTGGACTCGTTTGGTCTTCCCTAAATCTCTTCCTAATCTGGTAGGAATGGTTTTCATGACAGGATCATGAAGAGAAAATTGATGATCTAAGGTGTTGGGATGATAGTTGGTTTTGATGTATAAGACGAGTCTTGTCAAAAGCATCCCATATGGCAGGACCTTTTAATTTTGGGATGTTTTAGAAGATCAGCCATTCATTTGACTATGTTATAGGCAAGATTAAAGTGGGTTCCCGATGCAAGACAATAGAGTATGAAGGCTAGACAAGCATGCAAGTGATTCCTATTTCCTACTGTGCTTGTAACATTTTCCCTAATGAGGGATTCCCATTGATTGTATTGAGGAAGTAATTCATTTGTTTCAAGTTGATTTTGGTCTTTGGCTACTTCACCGGTTTGGGTTTTTCTAAAGTGGTTGTTCTTTCAACTGAAATGGTTTGTTTGATGGTATGAATGTCGGCAATGGCAGAAGCATAAGGAGTGTTTACTTCTAAATTAGCTTCAAGGGAAGCAAGAAACTAGTCATCTGTGTAAACATAGACCCACTCGTTGGGAATTGAAGAGCAAAAGCAAACTAGTTTAGAGTGAGCAACTCATATGAATGTTCATCTATCTTGAAACCCACGTTGATGTAACTGTTATCTAGATGAATGATATGAAAGGATCAGTATAAGATGAACCTAAGGCGTATTTGTTCATTGATTATGTAGAGAAAATCAAGATGAATGCTGGTAAACCTAGGGACAGTGATGTTGTCATTGAAGAAGGAATCTAGAAAAAATCTACCCTCATGAATTGCGCGAGCCTCAAGGTTTCTGTAAATTTCCTGAATGGATTCAGGCATGTCAATATCGTTATAGATTTTGGGAAGACAAGCTTTGGTCCTTCGGTAGTCATCTTGACATGGACATGGCATTTTGACATGTAGTATATATGTTGGGATCATACTTTAGTATTTAGTCAAGTCTCGGTCATTTCATTTTGTAATAGGTTGCTTAAGTATTGTTTATGATTATTGTTTAGTTAATGGGAAACATGTAAAAGCCCATGAGGCCTTAAAAGCCCACGTATGAAAGGATAAGGGAGGAAGGGAGTGTTGCCCTAGCTCCTCCCTTATAAATAGAAACCTTATGTTACATTTTATTTTGTTGGTTATTTGATTATCTTAGTGAAACTCTTGCACTCTCACCTTTCATATTGTCTTATAATCAACCACCTCTCATTCTCATCTTATTTCTTTATCAATCATACTTGTGTTTACATAAATGGTGACCTAACAAGTGGTATCATTCGCCTACTAGAAGTTTGAAGTGAGTTTCTTTGGTTAACGTGGGGATTGGTGCTTATTTCTTCATCTTTTTGCATTTTTTCTTTGTTTCTTTCACTCAAATCTTGAAGCTTGGATAAGTTTCAAGGTTGATATAGTGATTTGAAGCTTAGTTGTTGCATAAAGTTGTGATTTTTTAAGGTTTTATAGCTTCTTTGATATTGGAAAACTAGTTTTTGGTAGCTACATCTTATAAAGTTAAGGTTTTCTTAGTATTGGTGAAGTTATTTGATCAAAAGTACCTTATTTCTAAGCATTTTTTCATCAAAAAGTCATTATTTTGGATGAACTGTACGTTTTACGCGTAAAGTGGTCGAAAAAAGTACTATTTCCAGCTGTCTATAGTGTTTTTTGGTCGGTTTACGCATAAGTCTAGGCCAAAACCCTTTTCTTACGCGTAAAATTGGTCTAAACCCTTTTCTTACGCGTAAAATAGACCAAAACCCTTTTCTTACGCGTTAAATTGGTTAAAACCCTGATCCTACGCGTAAAGCGCTCTTCTACGCCTTAAACCTACGCTTAAGTTTGATTCTACGTGTAAGTCAGAGTTACGCGTAACTTGCCAGAGTTTACGCGTAAGCTTCATCAACGATCTTCTCCTCGTGTAACGGTGACTCAGTACTTCCCTAGCTTGGATAAGTTAGTGGAATACTTCGACTACGGTTATCTTTCACGCTTGGATAAGTTTGAAAGATTTGTTTGGTTGTTTAAACCTTACGCATAAGTCTAAACTTACGCATAAGCCTAAACTTACGCGTAAAGAGAAAACTTACGCATAAACTATTAGTTTACGCATAATCTACTCTTTACGCATAACTTAAAGTTTACGCGTAAGATTAAGTTACGCGTAAGAATTGAACTTACCCCAAGGATTTTGCAACTTACTCAAAGGAACGTGCATTTCATTCTTCTACAAAGATCCATTTCTACACAAGTGTTCTAAGATGTCTCAACCACCTAATCACTACTTCCCTCACTGTTATCCTCAGCAACAACAACCTCAGCAGTATCAGCAACAACAACCTCAGCAGTATCAGCAACAACAATACTTTCCGCACATAACGAATCAACAACCTCCTAAATACAATCCACAACAACATTACCTAATGATGCAACAACAGCTCATTCCTCAACAACAACCACATCAAGTGCCACTACAAAACACTCAGTTTTCCTCCAAACAACCTCACTGGTTTGACAGAATGTGTGAAGTTATTACAACTCAACAATCCCGACATGAGGCAGGATCACTTGAAACACCTCCAATGCTTACATCTGGAAACTATGTGCAATGGTCAAGTCGATTCTTACGATTTCTTGAACTAAAGAAACCTCATGGGAAATTCTTGAAGCAAGTGATACTTGAAGGACCATTTGAGTGGCCAACAAGATTTGAAGCTGGTGATCCACATGCTGATCCTCCACGTCCTCCTGGTGATAGACCCCTTCCAGAATCTGCACTCACTGAAGAACAGAAACTACATCGTGAAGCTAATCAGTATGCAATGGCTTATATACTTCAAGGTATACCTAATCCGATCTATCGAAGTGTCGATGCTCAGAAAACAGCCAAAGCTATGTGGGAACACGTTCATCTCCTAATGGAAGGAACTCAATTGAACAAAGATGACATGGAATCCAAGCTTTACATGGAATACACTGACATCACAATTGAACCTGGAGAGTCACTTGAATCCTACTATCATCGTTTCACAAATGTGGTCAATGATCTGGAACGTCACAAAATCACAGTACCAAGGATCGCTGTGAACTCCAAATTTGTTGGTAGTCTTGGCCCTGATTGGCATAAATATGTGACATTTGTTCGTCAAACGAAGAATCTTCATGATGCTCCATATGGTTTGTTGTATGACTTTCTGAAACACCATGAACCTGAAGTGGAAAAAGATCGAGCTCTACGAGGAGGTTACACACCCACAACAACACCAAATTCTTTGGCTCTCGTAGCTCAATCTCCCTATGCTCCACCACCACTGTCAAATCATGCATATGTTCAAGAGCAGAACTACTTCAGTTATCCACAATCTTCCACCTCGAACCAAATGGTCCCTTATGATTCATCTCCACAAGATACTTCTACTCAACTTGTTCCGTCAAACAACAATGATGTTGTGTACTACTCCAACTGCAATGATGATGACGATGATGACTTTAATACGTTGAATCAGGGACTTGCTCTTATTGCTCGTGCTTTCAGCAAATTCTCCAACAAAACGAACAACCGTCAACGTTCATCTTCTAATACCAGGAATCAAGCTGTTGTAAATGATGGAAGAGTGGAAATTCAGAATCGTAACTATGGTAGATCTGGTTCAGGAAGTTATGGGAATGGTCAGAGGTTTGGTAACAATGGAGGGTTCAGGAACAACTCAGGATCTTCTCAACAAAGGTCTGACTCAGTTGCTACAAGGAACTCCACCTCAGGGAATGCAGTTTGGTGCTACAATTGTAATGAACAAGGTCATATTGCTACAGCATGTCCCAAACCGAGAACTCGGGGTAGTAAGTTTCACAAGCAGGCATTACTCATGGCTTTTCAGGATGAAAAAGATGAACATTTCCCTGAACAGGACAACAACTTCATGGCAAATGTGAACAACGATGATGACATGGAAGATCTGGAAGCCAATGCTGCTGTGATGCTTATGGCCAACATGCAGGAACTTAAGCTCAATGATTCAGGTCCAGTGTATGACACTGACGGCTTGTCTCAGGTACATGACCTCAATGAATGCTTTATTAATGAAATAGTCTCACCTTCTGCTTATGAATCAGATATGGCGCAAGTTGTTCCATCTAAATCATCTTCATCATCTCATAAAGATGAACAAATAAACACAGTTGTCATATTCGATGATGACACAGTTGTTTCATTTGATGATCCTATTGAGAATGATAAACATGATCATTTCGAACAACATGAACCATCATTTGATCCAGACCCTGATCTCATATTGTTATCAAAACAACTGGATGCTCAACAATTGCAAATAATAAAGTGCAACGAGAAAAACAAAGTTTTGAAAGAACAAAATGCGTCACTTGCAAGAGATATTGAATGTTATAAAATTCAGCTTTCTAATCAGGAAGACAAGATTAAACATGCAAAAAGTTTTGAAAAAGCTTTTCACGATTCCTACAACAAAGAACAAGATCTTCAACGCAAAATGCAAGATTTAATCGAGTCAAACGGAAAGTTGATTTCAAAACTCGAAAGTGAAAAGAGTGAATTGAAAATGCAAGTCGAACGTCTTCAAACAGAACTTTCAAAAACAGAAACAGAATTGTCAAGTTGTCAAAAAGATTTTTGTGAACATAAAATACGAAAAAGGAAGTATATAGATGACTTACTTGGTGATATTGTTGATCTTGAAAAACAATTGAAAGAATTTCGTAACATTGTTTACAAACACGGGAACTCTGTCACAACAATTCAGAAATTTACTTTAAAACCGAGACCCGGTACAGGATTTGCACTTGGCGATTACAACTCAATGTTTCTTCACAATGCATTCAAAGATGTTCCAAAAATTTATAGTATGGACTATTTGCTTGATAATACGATTGTGCGTGCTGTTGTTTTTGATACTGAGGAAGAAGAAGAACCTGAAGACGAGAGTCGGTCAAAAATGAGTAATGTTCAATATTGCACACCATATGACTATTCAAAAAATCCAATTAAATTCGTTACTCAAAAGGATTTACCTGAGAAATCATGGTTTATCGAAGAGTCGTATGTTTCATCTCACAATGAGGCCCCTGTCCAAACTGTAGCACAAATAAATGGTCCTTTACCATCATCCGGTGAACTTTCACCCTTACCAAATAGTGTTCGTGTCTTAAATTATTTCAAAACTTTTATGGAAGACATCGAAATTTTGGAGGAGACAATTGAACGTAATTCTGAAATAAAAATTGAAACGTTTCAATCCGCTTACGAGCGCGAAAAGAGAGATATTTTTCAAAAGCAAATGTTGCCAATTGTCAAACACCTCCGTCTCTGTGCTACACGTTGGGATCAGGAACTTCAAAAGGAGGTCAAACATATGATAAACGTTTGCAATGATAATAAAAATGAAATTTTGGTTCAAAAGCAAAGAACTAGAGTTTTCAAAAATGATGCTGATCGACTCTTAGAACAAGTTCTCAATGCTGATATTTTGTCTGTTATCATGAATGATCTCTATAATTCTGGTACTTCTATGCTTAAGCATGATCATTGTGTTGATAATAACTTGTTGAATGTGGAAATTGAGACACTGAAACATGAGAATGATAATCTGAGGAAAAAGAATGATGATGTGACAAAACAGTTTTCAAAAGAAATTTGTCAACTCAAACAGAGGCTTGAATGGTGTCAATCTCAGAGTCTTAAAATGGAATTGAAACTTCAAAGTCACACTATTTCAAACTCTTGTCAGCTTTGCAAAAACAATGAGTCTTTCAAAAGTTTGTGTCTCAAATACGAGCAAGAAATTGCGGATTTAAAAATTGAAAACGTTGCATTTCTACAAAACCACATCGACAGTAAATATTGCAATGGCATACTTGAGTCAAACATTCAGGATAAGAATCACATCATCATAGAGTTAAAAGAGAAAATAAAGCTACTTGAAAAAGGAAAGATGGTTGACACCACGGTGATCGCACCAGGAATGTATAAATTAGACAAAACTAATAAAGGAAAGGTTATTCAAAATACTAATGTTGATACCTCCACTTCTACAGGACTAGTCTCCCCTAATAGCGTTAGCAGACCCAAGCGACAAAGTAAAAAGAAGAATAGGCTCTGGCAACGTAAGAGAGGATCACTAGAAGCTCAAGGAGTAGAAGATCACCTTAGGAATTTGAATAATACTCATGTTGCATCGGATTTAGATTCTAATCTGGCAAATTCTAATCAAAATCTAAATGTAACGAATGATGTACCTTTAAATGTTTTGAATATTAATGCATCTTGTGTGTTTTGTCGTAAAAGTGTTTCATCTGGTGATCATACTAAATGTATAGCTAATTCTCTTCTTCATCGTCATAAGAAACGTAGGACACGCATTCCTTCTAGGCCCACTACTGCCTCTAAGTCTATCTTAGGAAAGCCGCCTTCTACGGTTTCTAATGAAGTTCAGGTTACCCCCATAGGTGCAGAGAACAAGTCTAGGAATCAGCCAAACACTAGTGAATACACCATTAAGAAAGCTCGAACCAGTTGAAATTGGCAACGTTGGTTACAACACAAACCTGATTTTAAATAGATTCCTAAATTATTGAATACTTGTGCTTCTAACCAACTGGAACCCGCAGTTTCTTTGGGTTCCACCCTTACTTCTGTTCCATCCGTGTCCTCTTCTTGTGATGCAGGTGGTGCAGATTGTTCTCTGGATTGTTGATAGCGGATGCACCCGACATATGACAGGCAATCTCAAACTGTTACACAACTTTGTCTCAAAGTTCATTGGTACTGTCAGATTCGGGAATGATCATTACGCTTTAATCATGGGATATGGTGACTTTATCAGTGGGAACATCGAAATAAGCCGTGTTTATTATGTGGAAGGCCTTGGACACAACCTTTTCTCTGTTGGTCAATTCTGTGATGGGGATCTAGAAGTTGCATTTCGTGAGAAAACTTACTTTGTTCGTGACTTACAAGGAAACGATCTTATGTCTGGCTCCCGTGGCTCCAATCTTTATACAATTTCAATGTCAGATATGATTGCAACATCTCCGATATGTCTTCTCTCCAAAGCAGAATCAACTAAATCTTGGTTATGGCACAAACGTCTTTCACACTTGAATTTCAAAACTATGACTGACCTTGCTCGTTATAAACTTGTTGAGGGATTTCCAAGATTCCGTTTCACCAAAGATCACTTATGTCCTACCTGTGAACAAGGAAAAAGTACTCGGGCTCATTTTCCTTCAAAACCTGAGCACAGTACGAATCATGTTCTACAACTGCTTCATATGGATTTGTGTGGACCGATGCGTGTTCAAAGTATCAACGGTAAACGCTACATACTAGTAATCGTCGATGATTTTTCCAGATGGACTTGGGTTTATTTTCTACGAAGTAAAGATCAGGCTCCTTCTATGATCATCACCTTTCTCACTAAAATTCAAGTTCAGTTACGCAACACGGTCCGAATAGTCAGAACTGACAATGGAACTGAATTCAAGAATCAGACACTTAGGTCTTATTATGAGAAAGTGGGAATTGAACATCAAACATCTATTCCTAGAAGCCCAGAACAGAATGGAGTTGTTGAAAGACGCAACAGGACGTTAGTGGAAGCTGCTAGAACTATGTTGATTAATGCTCAATTACCTGATTACTTGTGGGCAGAAGCTGTTTCAACCGCATGCTATACTCAAAACCGTTGTATGATCACAAAACGTCATCGCAAAACACCATATCAAATTGTTCACAAAAGGAAACCGAACATCGATTACTTTCATGTTTTTGGAGCACTCTGCTATCCGAAAAATGATCATGATGATTTAGGTAAACTTAAAGCAAAGGCTGACATCGGAGTGTTCATTGGATATTGTGAAAATTCTAAAGGTTTTCGGATTTGGAATCGTCGTACTCGTGAAATTCAAGAAACCATTCACGCTAGTTTTGATGAACTCACCCAAATGGCTTCTGAGCAACACAGCTTAGGACCCGAATTTAACCATCTTAACTCTCCGGCATCTTCGGCTGAACCATTGCCACTCAACCGCAAAGAATTGGAAACCTTGTTTGCTCCACTGTTTGATGACACAATTGAATACCGTCCTACTGAGGTTCCACCGATTTCCACTGCTCAACCTGACAATATTCATGTACCAGACTCACCTCAACAAACTTCAACAACTGTTGAGAGAGACGGTCCTCCAATTGCTTCACCATCTACAGTAGAACAAACTGTTTCTAACTCCCGCCACTCAGCTGAAGATCCAACACCACTATCAGTTCCACAATCCGCAGAGCATGATCCTGATGCGTTCTTCAATCCGTTTGCACCAGCTACTACAGTTCCTGATATAGCTGAGTCGTCAACACACAACTTGGATCCTGCTAACATGCGAGATACATATCAACTACACCCTTCAACACACAAATGGACCCGAGACCATCCTCTAGTTCATATTATTGGCCATCCAGATGCACCAGTTATGACAAGACAACGACTTCACACAGATGGAGAAACTTGCATCTACGCACTCACAGTTTGTCATGAAGAACCCAAGAACATTAAAGATGCAATGACTTATGACAACTGGATTGAATCTATGCAAGAGGAATTTCAGCAATTCATAAGATTAGAAGTCTGGGAATTAGTTGAAAGACCTGACGGAGTCTTTGTCATTGGGTTAAAATGGATATGGAAGAATAAGCTTGATGCTGAAGGCACTGTCATACGAAACAAATCACGTCTGGTAGCGAAAGGATACTCTCAACTGGAAGGTCTAGATTTTGCTGAATCCTTTGCTCCAGTGGCTCGACATGAAGCTGTTCGGATTTTTTTGGCCTATGCCGCACACAGGAATATGGTAGTCTTCCAAATGGATGTCAAAACAGCATTTCTTAATGGAGATCTCCGTGAAGAAGTTTATGTTAGCCAACCTGAAGGCTTCGTTGATCCTGAGCGTCCTAATCACGTTTACCGACTCAAAAAGGCACTCTACGGACTCAAGCAAGCCCCACGGGCGTGGTATGACAAACTGTCTACTTTCTTATTGGCCAATAAATTTTCTAAAGGATCGGTGGATCCCACACTATTTACAAAAACCTACGGGGAGGACTTACTTGTTGTTCAAATATATGTCGATGACATCATTTTTGCCTCAACAAACAGAAGTTACTCTAATGATTTTGCAAAATTAATGAAAGATAATTTTGAAATGTCCATGATGGGTGAACTTTCGTTCTTTCTAGGACTTCAAGTTCATCAATCACCCCGTGGAATTTTTATAAATCAGTCTAAATATGCTCTTGAAATTTTAAAGAAACATGGAATGATGTCTTGTGATACTTATAATACACCAATGGGCTATACCACAAAACTAGATGCTGATGTACATGGGACTCCAGTTGACCCTACCAAATACCGAAGTATGATTGGGTCCCTCATGTATCTCACAGCTAGTAGACCTGATATAGTATTTGTTGTCTACATGTGCTCCCGCTATCAGTCCAGACCAACTGAAAAACACCTCAGTGAGGTCAAGAGAATCCTTCGATACATAAAGGGAACCATTAACTTGGGGATCTGGTATCCGAAGGATTCTGGCTTTGAACTAATTGCTTTTTCAGATGCTGACCATGCAGGATGTTTAGACACACGCAAAAGTACATCTGGTGGATTACAATTTCTCGGAGACAAACTTGTGTCATGGCAATCTAAGAAGTAGGACTGCACTTCACTGTCGTCTATAGAATCTGAATACGTAGCCATGTCTGCTTGTTGTGCTCAAGTCATTTGGATGAGATCACAACATAAGGATTATGGCTACCTATTCAACAGGATTCCTATCTACTGTGATTCAAAGAGTGCAATTGCTATCTCCTGCAACACTGTGCATCATTGCAAATCCAAACACATCGATCTCCGATATCATTTCATCAAAGAGCATGTGGAAAGGGGTACAGTTGAACTTTATTTTGTTGGAACTGAATACCAATTGGCGGACTTACTTACCAAATCCTTGGCACCATCCAGGTTTGCTAGTTTAGTTCACCAAATTGGTATGCGATGTTTGACTCCAGAGGATCTGGAAAAGTTTTTAAAACACAATTGATTGTCAAACATCAAAACTATCTTTGTAAATATTCTTTCAAAAAAAAAAAAAAATGCAAGTATAAAACTCTTTCAACACTATTTTTTCTAAAATGTCTTCAATCATTTAAAATTAGTGTTGAGGGGGAGGAAAAGTAACATTTTTCTTAATTACCAAAAATTATTTTACCTTTTATACCTGCATTTTACCAAAAACATTTACGTTTTATCTACTAAGTTGATTCAAAAGGTTTTCGGGTTACTCTCCTTGATCAAAACCAATTTAATTTTACCATGATCTAAGGTCGAGGGGGAGTACGACAAGTTGTTCTTTTCTAATTCTTGGTGTTTATATATGAATACTATTTGTGATAATGTGGTTAGGCTTTGGTTTAAATGTTTTGTTAGGTTAAGGGACTAAAATTGTCACTTTGTGTAACTTGAAATAACCTCAGTCAAAACATGCTTTGACCACACACATTTACTATTACTGCAAAACATTTACTACCCTCACCTACACAATCAACGACCCACATTCATTTGGTTAATCCGTGCAACAATCTACGAATCTGTAAGTATAAACGTGTTTTGATCATAATTTCTAACAAAGGTTTTTGATTTCATAACGATCCAACGGTTAAATCTCTCTAATCGATTAGATTTCTCTTAGGTTTGTGCGTAAAATCTTGAACCCAGAAATTATTGATGTTATGATTAATTTGATTGTTGGGAAATGGTTTATTGTTGATTAGTAACATGTTTTCACACTCATATTGCACCCAGAAACACATAATCGATTGATATGATTTTAGGGTTCATACAAGGGATTTGGGGGTTCTTGAGTTTGATCATTTGGATGGTAATTAGTGATGGGGATAGTGTTTGTGTATGCCTTGGATCATTTCAAAATGGTTTAATTAGATCTTAATCATGTTTTGATCTTGAATCTAAGGTTTAAGGTTCGAAGGTCACTAGCAGATTCAATCTTAAGATTTTGTGGATAATTTGTGTTGTTATTTGAAACATATGATCCTTATGATGTTTGTATCACTTGCCCCATGTTTATTCCTACCCAGAAACACGTTTGATTAAGGTTGTGATTAAGTGTTCATGCGTGTTTACGCGTTAAGTAGTATTAGGCATGTTTTCGCGTTAAAATGTATGAATTAAGTGTATTGGATTTGTTATTGATCAGTGGTAATGTTTGTGCACTTTCAGGAAACATACACCTCAAATTTCTAAGGTGAATTTCTGGAAAATGGTGTCTTTACGCGTTAAATGTTCATCCTACGCGTAAGATTAAATCTTACGCGTAAGATTCGACACGTGGACAAATTGTGTCTTGGATAAGACATAGTTTACGCATAAAATTGTTCTTACGCATAAGTTCTGACCTTACGCATAAGTCTAGAACTTACGCGTAAGTCATTACCTACGCATAAGTTGCAATTTACGCCTAAGGGTAATCCTACGCGTAACTTCAATTTCTACGCCTAAGACTTATCTTACGCATAAAATTGATCTTACGCGTAAGTTTCACTTTACGCGTAATATTCTAACTTACGCGTAGATTTTGCACTTACGCATTATTTCTATACTTACGCTTAAGTCAGGTTACGCGTAATGACAGCAAATTACGCGTAAACTTGTCAAATTCCAAAATTTTCTAAGTGTTGGAAATTTTCCAATGTGTAACTTGTTGTAAATGATAAACTTATGTTGTAACTGAATTGTTTTATGTTTCTAACAAGTAATATAACTCAAGTTTGTCACATATCAAAAGTTTTCACACACACAAACCCCCACTGATCAATGTCAAACATGCAAATCTATATGTACACATGTTCAATGAATGTCTATGCTAACATCATCAACAATTGCCATGTTTGTGTGTTTATGATCTATTCAGATGGCAGAACACAATGACATCCCATACGAACCAGAACCTGAACCCATTCGTGCATGGGAAGACACCTTTCCTGAAAACTACTCCAGAAAGATAGGAAAGAACAACCTGAGAGTCAACTTCAACAAACTTACATGCAATGAGTCTTCTTGCCTTGTTGCAGTTGATGCTCTCATCTATCACCCGTGCAAAGTTCTACTCACCAAATCTGCTGCAGTGGCATGCTTCTACATACATCAGTTTTGGCACACAATCCACTTGGACCTCCTGGAAGAATCCTTTACTTGTATGCTTCACATGAGACAAGTCACGGTCGACAAGGATCTTCTCCGTAGTGCTCTTGGACTTCCCGAACTTGAACCTAATGAAGATTATGACCAAGTTCCCAGTGAAGAAGAACTGATAGAATGGCTGAGAGATATTGGGTATGATGAATCTGAAGGGGTCATTACTAGGCACTCTAAGGTCAATATCAGGTTTCTTCCACAGCCTTGGAGAACTCTCTACATCATAATTGCCAAGTCACTATCTGGCAGAGACACAGGCCATGAACACCCTAAGCTCCAACATCTCAAGCTGTTTTGGGCCATTGCTAACGTCAAGAAAGTTGATTTTGCCAGCATCATCTGGGAAGACATGGTGTGGCACATACAACGCAAGACGACCAATATTCCATTCGTCCGTTTCACCAAACTTCTTATTGCAAGCTTCCTCCATGAATATGATGACATTCCTCAAAGATTGAATGATGAGTTTCAGCACACATACAAGAATGAGGACACACTTAAGGTCATCAAGAGAATGGATACAAGTACAAGGAAACAGGGAAAGAAACTTCCAGATAGCCTCTTAACTGACAAAGTCAAGGCTGGCAATAACTACAAGTACTACCTACAAGCCATTGAAGCAGAGAAAGTTGGGTTCTTGGACGAAGCTGCTCTACCTTCATACATGCAGAAGAAAGGTAAGAAAGGTAGCAAATCTGGCAGCTCAGAAAGTTCTACTAAGTCCAAACCTAAGAAAAAGCCATCATCTAAGGTCAGAATTCCTGCAAAGAAACCTACTGCTGAACCTGGCTGGTTTCCCTCACCTCCATCTTCTCCTAAGCCGTCTGACTCTGAACGAACTGAATCCGACGAAGGTCCACAATACAGTGAAGCTTATGCTAATATTGAGAAAGATGAGAATCAGGAAGACATCGATTGGGATAAAAACATTGATGAATTTGCTGACAATGCCGTTTATCCATCTTACCTCAATCAAAGTACATTCACAGAAGCTCAGAAAAAGCTGGTTGAAGAAAGGATCAGAAGGGAAAAGATGAAGGAACCAGTTACTGATGTACAAGAGCCTGAAGGACTTTCAGCAGAAGAAGAAAATGAAAGGTCTCTCAACCTTGGTCTCCTCCACAGCTGAATTGATGCATTCAATGCTGATATGCCTCCACCTCCAGTCTTCTCTCAGACCACCGAAGCCGGTGGCTCAAGCAGCATTCCTGAGCCTACCACAGGAATCACTTCAGACTTAGTTGTTTATGATACACCCTCAGTATCTCCCACTGACGTTGAGATGACTACAGCAATGGGAGAGGAAGGAGAAGATGATCCTATGGATACCGATGCTCCAAGACTTATGTCTATGGAAGAAATGGAGATCAGAGAAAGGGCTCAGGAAGAGGAACTGAAAAGAAAACAAGAAGCTGAAGAGGCCAGACTCGAAGAGAATGCTCAAGCTAAACTGGAAGAAACAATCAGAATGGAAGAGAGCAGGAAAGCAGAGGAGGCAGCCAAACTGGCTGAAGAAAAGTCTAAGAAGGAAGAAGAAGCCAGGCTGGCTGAAGAACTAAGGCTTAAAGCAGAAGCTGATAAGCTGGCTGAAGAGAAATTAATGAAAGAAGAAGAAGCCAGGGTTGCTGAAGAGCTAAGACTGAAAGCTGAAGCTGAAAAACTGGCAGAAGAACTTAGGATGAAAGAAGCAGCAGCCAAAGATAAGAAAGCTGAACAACCCGAAACAAAGAAAGGTGATGACAAAGACTCCACCACCATCATTGAATCCACACAGTCATCACCTCCTGCTTCTGAATCAACACATGGCAAATCAATCAAGAAACCAAGCTCCAAAGCCTCTGCTGCATCTAAGTTACTCAAGTCAGCTTTCAAAAGAGTGCATGATAAGAAGAGAAGCAAACTAGAAGATCAGGTTGCTAAACTTGCAACCCAGGTTGCTGAACTATCGAAGCTGAACTCAAACGTCAAAGAGCTCCAAGATAAGGTTGACATTTTCTTAGCTAAAGACGTAACAGAGAACTTGGAAGCCGCATTAGCAGCTCAAGCACAAGAATACATGGCACAACACTTAGTGGCTGAGCTGAAAGAACTGCTGGCACCAATGAGAGACGAACTCACCAAGTTCGCTGAGCAAGCAGTTAAGAAAGTTATCCGATCAACAACCTTCACTCTTCGTGCCGACAAGTCTACTGCTCCTCTACCAGGACTATCTCTGGATGATTTAGAGGCTCAACTTTTGGACAGGCTGGCAAGCAAACTTACCTTGACTCCTGAAGAAGCCAAAGTCCTGGGCGCACTGAAAGATAAACTGACAAAAGAGACTTGCAGCACAGAGGCAGATAAGCTGAAACGTCAACGAGATGATGAAGACAGGGATCCCAATTCTCAGGCAAAGAAACAGAAACAAGCCGAAGGACCCTCATCTCAGTACAAAACACCGGTAATCCCTCCTACCACAACAACTTCCTCACAACAACCGAAGGCATCAGGTTCTGCTCCCAAAGCACACGACCACTTTGAATACACCGGTGGTGACGACATCCCTATGCCCGATGAAGTTCCAGAACCGTCCCCTAAGAAGAAGAAGAAAGCTAAGAAAGGAAAGCATCATCAACCCCAACCAGACTCCTCACCTAAAGGCACCAAACCAAAGAAACCCAAAACCGTCCTTAACTGGCTAGACCATGACAATAGTGCCGAATACTCCTGGTTTGAGAAAATGATCAATTCGCAACCACCACTGGAAGACAATCATGAACCTCAAGATGGTCGAACGGTGGAATATGCTCAAATGATTCAGCAAAAGTTTAAGATGAAAAAGATGAATAAGAAAGAGCTGCGAAGAATCAAAAATGATGCTTTCAATCTTCTGAAAGATCGGTCTGCTAACTCAATCGAGCTTGAATACCATCTGGAAAATATTGCTCGAGCTATGTCAAGCAATATTGACTGGATCAACCCTGAATCATATGTCGATCCGGTCACAAAGAAAACTGCACCTTACATTACTGACTGGTCCAAACCACTACCGATGATTGGGAAGCCTAAGGAACCAAAGATCCCGTACAAGTTCTTCTACAACACAGACTTGGAATTTCTGACACTTGGCAGCAAGATCGAGAAGAAGTATGTTACCTCACTCGCCTTTCTACCTGTAGCTCGATATCTCAACAATGCCATCGAAGAAGAAGCTTCAGCATTATTCGTCGACAAAATTGTTGAATATGACCGGGATGCACTTTATGGTATTCATCATTGGCCAACCAACCGGGCACAGTACTATCGAAGCAGCAGACTTAATCAGACGATGGGTGATGTAGAAAGTGATCTGAAGATTGTCTCCATTCAATTCATCTCAACTGTCACGTTCTTTGGGTACCCCTTCCTCAGCAAAATCACACTGAAAAGACTTGATGAAAAGGAGTACGATATTTCCTAGTCTGACTTTCCACGACTACGTCTCAACGACATTGAAGACATGTACCTGCTCAAAGTTCAAGGAAACTCTATGGCTTGCCTAAAGAGATGCAGCTTGCCTTTATCCAAGCTCTTCTAATCTACATCAGGCAGATTGTCATAAGAGAAAGAGTTGAAGATCTTCAGTTAGGAGTGGAAAGTTACCAGAAGAAGCTCAATCTCACCAAACCAAACCTGTTTGACATCCCCGACCTTCAACATCTACCTCAATACTCCTTGATCAGACAACCATTTGGGTTCACCTACCGAAGTATTAACGGTCGCAACTGCTTTATGGGATATGAAGAAATTCATAAGTTCTGTGATGAAACTCTTAAGTTCGTCAGAGATGGGATCAAAGGCAGAATCAATGATATTGAACTGGGTAAATCCAAAAGGTGGAACACCAATGAAGCCCGGGATGCTCGCAGATTCATCTTCAGGATTGAGAACAGATTGAGGCGCAGGGATCAGTTTCGGAGGTTGGAGAGTTATGTGGGAGGCAGATCCAAATTTCCGGTGTTGACATTTCAGAGGCCTGATTGGTAGATCATTGTAAGAATTTGATTTGATTTGTCCATATTTTTTTACTTCATAATGGTTTGTGCACGCATATCAGTGTACAACCCGTACTTGTAAAGAAAGGACCCTGAGGTACGCATCAGTGCCTCAATCCTGATATAAGGAGCGAATGCTTCTTACTTTTGAGTAGAATTAATCAAACATTTATGATTTTTCATAATTCTGCTCAAAAGGACAAGTATTTCACCTCAATAAGACCTAATCACTTGTTAAGGGGAAGCACTTGTCAAAACAAAATACTTTGCTTAAAATCAAAAGTTCTTGGTGAATCTCCCCGTAAGACTCAAAAGGCATATTTTAATCTAAAAGATTATCAAAAACATCATTTTATATGCTATTTTTTAGGGGGAGAAAATGAAAAAGTGACTAAAATATACGAAGTCAATGCTTAAAAGTTGTATCATGTGCGAGCTAGACTCAGTTTTAACCCAGGAATTGACGAGGCAATAAATGTTAGTAATATCGAAAAGACTTATCCTCGACGGGTAATAACATCAAGTTAGATACTAGAGCTAGTTGTCACCTAAAAGCTGACAATGTATCTCTTTATCTAACCACGTAAGCGTGTCTCGAAAAGGATTAGTCTTAGTAGAAATGTACCGTCTCGAGAAACTTTCTGTGGACTTGACCAGGCCGGGTAATAATTTCAAGTTAGTCTAACTAGTGATGTAAGCGTGTCTCGAATCGGTCTTGTTCACGGAAAGTGGATCAATTCAAAAGTGCTTGCTCCTCCCGCATGTGCAAATTTATTAAACACTTATGAGCACATGTGCAGGGGGAGCCCTTCAAAAGTGAACACAAAACTCTCAAAGTGTTAACCAAAATATTTGATTATCCCAAACACTTTGAGAGATTTTCTATCAAAGGTTTCTTGGCTACTGTCGGAGTTAGAAGGTGATTAAGATAGGAACATTCGTCCTATGATCCGCCAGAGCCGAAGGGATCTACCCAAGGACATCACCATTAGTTAGAAGTAGAAGTCCTTAGGTATGATACGAAAAAAGGAGAAATGAATGAAAGGGAAAGAAGGAGTTGAAGAATTAAAAAGAAAAGTAAAGAAAAGTGTGAAAAGAAATAGCCCTCCAGATGATTCAACCTTAGGGCAGACACCGGGTTCAATACGTATGCTACTGGTTGTTGCTAAGGCGACGCCGGTATTGAAGATTAAGTCGTCATGGACCCAGTGACGCAATGCACTAAACCTTCTTAACCACTCAAGTTCTCTTAAAAGAGCTTGTTTCATTCTCATGGGGAACCTGCGTTATCTATCGACCTATCTCTTAGAGACGGTTGATATTGAAGCAGGAGACTCATCCCCAGTCTCCGCATAGGAAACCTAGGTGAGCACTTATAGAGTCTAGAGCCTTGAGATACATCAAAGATCTCTTAGGAACACTTAGTATTTCTACAACTGGTGTTCTACATCAATGGGCATCAGTTGTAAACTATCGAGTCCTTCGCAGATCTTAGCAATCTGCCAAGAACGTTTATGAGAGGATTACTTATGTATTACTCAATGATTGAACGGAAATCCTGCCAGGGTCAACATCAAACAGCCCTGACAGCAGGTCACTTCGGTAACCCCACAAGGGTTACGCTTAGTGTTTGCGGTGGTTCCATTACGGTCTACAGTCGTGGAGTGATCCCCAGCGACTCACCCAGTCATTGAGCTACTCAGTAGGTCTCGTAAGCTCCTTCGGGAGTATCTGATATGGGAACGGCCAGGATAAGGATTAGAAGGAGTCTTCACAATATGCTGTTGATGAGCTCTAATTCCTTATCCGTAAGTACCGGTTGTTTTATTGCTAACTGTTTACTCGCAGGTACCTCACTTCCATGATGGTAGATTCCAACATGCTCATACATACATCTTGAAGTCAAAGAAAGCTCCCCCAAAGATCTTAGCAACACAAAGTTCAAAGAAAGATTCTACGGCTATAAGCAGAATCTACAAAGTATAATGACAAAGATCTCTAATGCATGCAAAGGAACTTCTTGTTAGTAAAAGTTAAAGTCTAAAGATGTATGAGTATGTTGGAATGGCGGACAACCACCACAGACGCAGGAGTGACGAACGGCAGACAACTTCATAACCTAATCACTACATCATCACCAAAGAACAAAGACAAAGAGCAAAGTACATTCATTATCATTCATTTTTTTGAAGACGTCTAGAGATTTACATGTCACAAGTCAACGACAAAGTAGAAGACGTCAATCAACCGTGATGACCGACCCTTAGGGGGAGATTGTTGGGATCATACTTTAGTATTTAGTCAAGTCTCGGTCATTTCATTTTGTAATAGGTTGCTTAAGTATTGTTTATGATTATTGTTTAGTTAATGGGCAACATGTAAAAGCCCATGAGGCCTTAAAAGCCCACGTATGAAAGGATAAGGGAGGAAGGGAGTGTTGCCCTAGCTCCTCCCTTATAAATAGAAACCTTATGTTACATTTTATTTTGTTGGTTATTTGATTATCTTAGTGAAACTCTTGCACTCTCACCTTTCATATTGTCTTATAATCAACCACCTCTCATTCTCATCTTATTTCTTTATCAATCATACTTGTGTTTACATAAATGGTGACCTAACAATATAATTGAGTAATTTCAATATAGTGAAGATAACAATTACATATATTATGCCTAGTGTGTGCCTATATGCAAACGATGTGGAGGTGCGATTATCTCGACTCGATTTGAAAACTAAATTTGAGATAACCAAAACATTTCATCTCCTAAGTTCAATATTGCTCACTTAAATGTAGCAAAAATACGTATTAGTTACGTACTTTCCACGACATTAGAGAGATCGTCGTGCATGAATGAAACGTTTTTAGTTTGTATTAATGAAACGTTTTTAGTTTGTATTAACAATGCAATCAAAATCCTTTCATGAGATTGTTGGTGTAATTGATGGCGAAAGTCTCCTTTATATTTTAATGATGATAAATATATTTGAGACGACTTAAAATCGATAATGATTGCCTAAATGAAGAAAATCATGTGAAGAAACAAAGCCAAAACAAGAAATCAAGTTTTTGTGATGACCTTAGAAGTTGCTTAAGTATTTTGGTCATAACTCTCATCCGGACTCTGATTTAGTCGATTCAAAAGGCCACGGAAAGGGAAAAAGGAGATCTACAACTTAATATTGGATATGGCATCAGACCTGGAAAACCACTCTTGCATGCTGGTGCTCCAAGCTAGAGCACCAAAGATTATTTGGTGCACACTCGGTTTTTCTAGGTTTGCTTTCCTCTTACCTAACCAAAGTGAATCTTTCAATACAGGTTCGTTCATGATATTTGAGATGTTAGGTAAACTCACATTAAGATTTGGACTTAGAGGGATACCCAAAACAAGTCCTCCCGTTTTACAAAACACCAACTCAAAACATTTTTTCCAAAGCCTCTAGCCAAGGCAAAAATGTTTTTCCTCAGGCCTAGTAGATTCATACTTTTAATAGAATGTTAAAGGAATGTATTCGAGTGACCATAATCCTTATGTTTATCTTTGTTAATCACGTAGCGTGTTTACTCCCTTATTTATCATTTATGAGATATTGATTTACTTGATGTAAATCACTTTTCTTACTTGCATCAAGATAATTAGTGAATGAATTAATTGTCGTTTCTATACTACTTTATAAAGCATTTGAGACTTGCTTATAATGGAATACTTAAAAACTTAAGATTCAACCCTTGCTTATAATAGAAAGAATTGTATTACTTTTGCTATTAAATCAATACAAGTCAATCTATATATTTTAAGCATTACAAGTAAAACAACACTATTTATAACTATCTAAAGAACAAATATATTAACGCATACAATTAATACAATATTTAAATTACCCCTCACAAAAATATACAACAATTTTATCACATTATACAATCTAATCAAGCTACTATTTACAACTATTTAAAGTACAAATACATTAACACATACCCCCTCACTCAAATACAACCATTTATCACATTGTAATATCTAATCAAGCTACAATTTACAACTATTTAAAACACAAATACATTAACACATACAATTAATACCCCACTCAAATATACAAACATTTTACCACATTGTACTAATCATCTATTCCTAAAATCTAATAAGCCAAAAAACTTTTAAAAAAAACCATGCATCTTAAATCATGTACAACTATGTCAAATGCGCAAGTACAATCAGGTATGTCGTGGAGATGAAAAACTTTAATTACAAATTGTAGAAACGTTTTGAGGCAAAATATGTAACACCTCCAAAATACGGGTCCAGCGGAAGCATACAGGTCACTGGGGTGCTACTCAATTGGTATCACAACACAAAGTATAGAATAACAGGTTTGTTGTAAGAAACTTCATAAATCAAAAGTATTATGTCCACATCATTTGGAAGTAGTGCGGAAAATATAGGCCCATAAAAGAGTTCAAGCGATCCCAATTATATCAGAGTCATCTATGACCATGCCATGCCAAAAGCCTTCAACCATTAGCTATCACATTAAACCTGAAAATACATTCTAAAAAAATGTCAACACGAGGTTGGTGAGTTCATAGGTTTATAATAAAACAGTAAAGCAATGTGAGTTCAATAAAAAGTTTTGTGACCATTGTGTCGCTCACAATGTCATGAAAATAAAGTTTACCTTTAGGTAAATTAATGAAGTGAACCACAAGGTTTTTGAGTGTGAATAATTGTTCAGATACAAATCAAGTTCAAAATCAGTGACTACTGTTTTACTAACAGTGTCATGAAAAGTATCATTAAAGTAGACCATAAGTATTAGACATAAAGTTGGACCATAGGCAAAGTATGTGATCATTACAACGAATATAATGTCACACAAAGTAAAAGTCTATTACGCTAGCACTAAGTTCATGCAACCGAAGCTCAACAGTTCAGTGCGCTACATGTAGCACATAAATAATAATCAGGGGCCCATAGCGAGTGTTTAACCCAATACACTCGTAATCTGACTTGATATACGGCTGCATTGACCCGTCTGGCCAATCGAGCGAGGGAGTCACCCCAATAGATCTATTTATATCAATCGTGCTTCCCAGAAAGAATTAACAGCTCATGAAGTTGGGCATAACCGTGGGTTCAGGGGCTTAGGCTAACTCAGTAAAGAAGTCTGAATAGAGTAACGAATAAAGTAGAGATAGTGAGCGGCACCGACACGCGACAATATACTGTTTGAGTGACAAGATGAAACCAACACAGAGATTGACTACGAGCGAGCCCAAGCCGATCCAAGTAGGAAACCACCACAGTTCATCCTTTTGATTTTTGATAATAAATTTTGAGGTGTGGCTATTCCTGTGGATCGTTTGGTGATTATAAAGAAAGAAAAACAAGAAAAGTTAATTTTTCTTTCTTGATATCGATTTGTGAGGAAACAATTTTTGAGTAAAGTTCACTTTCATTCTGCATCTTTCTAAATGATCTCCTGATTTTGACCAGGGGAGAATCGAGGCTTCATGGAGAGAGGAGAAAGTCTGCTTTTGATGGTGACAAGAGAGATGGGAGAACCAGTGTATAGGAGAAAGAAAAGATAAAGTTAGTAGTAGTGGATAGTAATGTTAACACCATTCGTGTATTGTGTATTCCGTGTCCCGTTGAGCTAGACTGTAGATGTGGCATTCCGGTTTCGTAAACAAGAAAAATATATTACAGGAAACGTTTTTATAAAAGTAATATAAAAAACAATTATTGACTCTGGATATCAATTATTGGATTTATGCCGTTACTAAGGTAGTGTCGGCACGCGTGCGGTGTCGTTTTCAAAGAAAAACGAGATATCCTCTCGTTTTGAATTTTAATTATTAGTAAACATCATAAAATAAATAATTCACCTTTTCTGATAAAACAATTTATTCCACTATAATAGTTCCCAAAATTACGGGTGGTTACAAAATAAGTAACTCATACAATGGTAATAGCACATACATCAAAGAGTTTTAAATGAAGAGAATCACTTGATTACTTTGGAGGCATTTATTATTATACATTTGCTACATAATCTAATTATATTGGCCTAACATGATTATCCCGTTAGATACAGATTCAATTAATTGTCGTACAATTTTTTATCCTAAACAATAAAAGAACAAAAATAAACGAGCAATGAAAAAAAATGAGAAATTTAAAACTTTACATTAAATACGTTCTAACATCAACAAAACTCATTCATCCAAGATAAGTTTTATAAGAGATGATAACTCATTTACCTTAACTTTTTTAATAGAGATGAAGAGTAACATAGATGATAAAAAAAGACTCAATATATTTAGAAATCAATAACAAGAAACTCTGAAACCAAAATTACAAGAGAAGTTCAAAGATAGAACTGGAGACATCATTATGCAGCTTAGAGGGAGAGAATTGAGAAGGATGATTTGATTTACACGAAGATTAGAGAAACAAATTAACCCTAATATTAATGTATAAGGTAAGAAATAAAAGCCCAAAATTCAATATATTTTTTGATTATATGTTAGGCCTATTAGTAACAAAACAAATTTTACTGTATACTGTTTTTTCTAAGTTACTAATACGTATATGATAACAACTTAGAATATGTACATAATTCATTTATATATGTCTTTTTAGATAATAATGATGTGGTCTGATTTTTACAAAATAGTGAACATGTTAAGTCGGCTATTTGATGTTATGTCGGGTTTTCAAAATAATGATGTGGTGTATTACAATATACGTTTTCATCAAACTTAATATATTTTTCTATAAAATAGTTGGTTATTGAGTAAAGTTAATTTCAATATAAAGTTCTCATAAAATTATTGTTAAGAAAAGCTTATACTCGAAAAATTTGACTTACTGAAAAATTTAATTACATGTACCTGTCGCTGCTACGAGTGGAAACCCTGCTAGTAATTAAGAATTGTCACACTTGAATATTTGAATTTAAGTTTCGAAATATGAATATCCTTTCTATAATTCTTCTACACAAACATTCTCTTACATTTCTTCACACCACTTACACATTCTTACATTCTTATCCTCTACACCACAACACAATATATACTTCATTCTTTGTGTCTCACACATTCCATACTTTGCCACCTAAGCATTCCTTTGCCACACATTAAACAAATGATCATTCCACCAACACAAATGAAAGTATCATCACTATTAGCCCTCATGCTTTTTTCTTACACATTATATTCTTCCTTATAATATACTATTAGTTTTTCCATCACTACAAACCATACTGTTGAGGCAACATGATTAAGATCTCCTAATATTTTGATAATGACAAATAAACATTTTGAACACATAAAATAACAAACGGTAGCCTAAAATCGTCGAAGCCAATAGCTGCTGCTGGCGCGCTGCCCGCGCGTCAACGCGCGGGTGACGCGTCAGGAGTCCATATTGCTTCGGGCGAATTTTCAATGTCGGCTTTCCACTTACCCGACAAATGTGGATCTTTCAATTCAGGTATGTATATGTTATGTGCTTAATTGAGAACACTCGAAACGAGTTTTGAGACTTGAGAGATCCTACTTTTAAAACACCCGCTTACAGGAAAACACCAACTCATATTTTCTAACACTTGCCTCTAGCCAAGGCTTTTCTAAACTTAGGGAGCTTATACATTTCATGTAACAACACGTGAAAGCATCTGTATGCTCATATCCCGTGCTTACGTCTTCTCTAATTACGTAACGGGTTTACTCCCTTATTGGTCAAACTAAGTTCAAGGTCTCTTTGCGTAAACGTATTCTTTCCCACTTGGATTATGCTTTACATCTAGGCAAAGCACTTAATTTATTTGAACCAAGGTATTAGTTGAGAACGTCGAGTCGTGGAAAGTCACAAGATATGAACCTATGGATTCTCGACGTTGTGTTACTTAAACTAATAAGTAACCTATGAATTTCTCAACTTATAATCTTAATTGTCTAAACATTTTCTTCTTAAATGACAATTATATTATGTCTTAATCTTTCTCTTAATCTCATTTTTACAAAAAGAGAAATACACCAAATCTCCCACAATCCTTCCCAAATACCCCTCTCCAACATTCTCTTACAACATTCCCTTACACTCTCTTACTAAAGTGTACATTTGTCCCTTCACATACTCCCACACAATATTCCCTTAATCTACCAACTTCCCATACAATCCTATACATACACTTATACACCTTTTGTACAAACACTTGATTTCAAAATACACACACTACTCTCACAATCATCTCTTCTCTACACACACTAGCCTACTCACCATATCTTACCATATCCAACTCATATATTCTCTTACACAATCTCCTACACTCTTACATATTCCCTTACACACTTTACATCTCAACCATCCATTCCCTTACAACACATCTCAACCCTCCATATTCCCCACATGCCAATTAATTTGAATTCCAAAGGAGGCTCCCTTTGATCTCAACCATTCAATTCAAACTAAAACCATCTCAACCATCCATCTTATTTCTTCCCCCCATGTTTTGGAATATTCCACTAGCATATTCTTTCTTTCTCTTCATTCCATCACATGGAAATAATCCTAGCCATCCAATTCAAACCATCTCATCTCAACCATCCATCCTACACTTTCCCCCCAAGGATGGAATATACCTTGGCATATTCTTTCTCTCTTTTCTATGCCACTTGAGGAATACCCAGTCTACCCCTACCAAATTACCCCTTCTACTTTTCTACCCTTGGTATTTGGTTTTCTTATAAACACTTCACAAAATATTTTCCAAATTGGCTATTTGAGTTGGTAAACCTTAGATTGATTACTGTTATGGTTTAGTGTGAAGTACAATTCGAGGTTTAGCAAGGATAGGTATTTACAAGGACCAACACCCAAGTTTTGGGAAAACTTGAGACAGAGTCCTGGCGCGCTGCCCTCGCGGGTGACGCCCGGCCTCGGTAAAATTTTCCCAAGTTTGGGTCTTGGCCTATAAATACCCCCTTGCCTCTTGTATTCCTCACCCCTTGCCATTATTCTCTCTCTCTCTACATTCTTTCTCTCTAGTCTCTCTATCTCTCTTGGGTTCTTAGTTAAACACACTAACATTCTTTGAAAGAACACATCTCCTTGCAAGGGAAGAATCACAAGAACCTAATCCACTCTTGTGATTGTGTCGAGGTTCTTCTTATCTATACCCTTTCTACTAGAATCAAGTCACTAGGTTAGGTTAGGACTTGATTGAACAAACAATCTCTTATTCATTCTATTGTTTGTAAGGGAAGTCTTGTGTCTTTGTGACCAAGCCTAGATCATTGGGGATCTAGTTGGGGTTTGATACTTCCGGGTAGAAGTTTTGGTTATGGTCTAGATGACCAAGTGTAAGTCGAATTACAAGATTCTTTATGGTGGTTTCCGAGGGCGGAATACCATGGGAGTAACTCCTTCTTTGTGAGCATCGATATTGGCAAATATCGGTGGAGTGAATTGTAACGGTTTGTAGTCCACCGAAAGGATTATACTAGTGAATAGTATCATGTCGTGGATTCGCAACTGGACGTACGGATGGTATAAACCCCCCATCCCGAACCAGTATATATCGTGGTGTTCTTTACTAGCTTTATATACTTGTGATTGTGTTTGTTTGTTTCTACTTAGACCACTTGGTTGTCTTCGTGGATTAAAGTTTTTAAACGTTATAAAAGGCCGAAGAAACCGTATTCATCCCCTCTACGGTTCTACAATTGGTATCAGAGCGGAATACTCAAGTTTTTGAGCGTTAAAACCTTCCCGAGAAGTCATTTTAAGTCAAAAACTTCTTTTCCAAAAAAATCTAAAATCCTAACGTAGATTTTTGGTAAAAGTTGAGTATAGACCCATGGCTCAAGAGAACTATGTTGAGGGGTGTTCTATGCAAAGACCACCTTTGCTAGAAACCGATGGTTTTTGTTTTTGGAAAATCCGGTTTGAGACCTATGTTAGGTCCAAGGACCTTGACTTGTAGGAGGTCATTCAAAATGGAGACTTTGTTTTCATGATGCTTGATCCGGAAACCAAGTTAATGGTTGAGAAACCATATTCAGAACTCAAAGAAGATGAGAAGAAGAAGATTGTCAAAAATCAAGAGGCTAAGATGATGATCTACAATGCTCTACCTCGAAGGGAGTTCGAGAGAGTTCATGTGTGCAAAACCGCCAAGGAGATTTGGCATTCTCTCATCATCACTCATCAAGGTGATTCACAAGTTAAGGATTGCAAGATTGACTTACTTATTCAACAATATGAGAAGTTTGTAATTTTGGATGAAGAAACCATTGACAATGGTTATACATGGTTCAATGCTATTATCAAAAGCCTCACGGCATTGGATCCTAGCTTTTACAACAAGAATCATGTTAGAAAATTCCTTCGTGCTCTTCCGGTGAAGTGGAGGCCAAAGGTGACAGCCATAGAAGAAGCCAAGAATTTGGCGGAACTACCTCTTGACGAGCTCATTGGGAATCTCAAAGTCTATGAGATGATTCTTGAGAACGACAAGGCAAGTACCAAAGACAAGAAGGAGAAGGTTAAGTCTTTGGCACTTAAAGCTAAAGTCACTAAAAGTCATACAAGTAAAGTTGGTGTTAGCTTTGAAGAAAGTGACAAAGAAGAGATGAACAATGAAGAATTCAACCTCATGGCTAAGAACTTTAGAAAGTTCTTTAGAAGAAGTGGAAAGTATCAACGAAGGAATCGGCTTGTTAACCGTACTAATGATCATGGAAACACGGATGGTCAAGGCTCAAAGCGTGATGATGGATGCTTCAATTTTGGTGAAAAGGATCACTTCATTAGTGATTGTCCAAATCCTCTACATTACAAAGCATTTGTTGGTGATGTATGGAGTGACGATGAAGATGGCAATCAAGCAAACAAGGAAGCAACATGTCTTATGCCGATTGAGTCTCATGAGGTACAACCTAACTTTACTACTAGCAAAACTTCTTTTGATATAAATGAATTGCAAGAGGAAAATGAGGAATTACTTAATAACTATGAGGAAGTATTTAGAAAATTAAAACTAACTATGAAAGAAAAACGCTCTTTTCAAAAGGAACTTTCTAAAGCACGTCACAAAAATAATGAACTTGAAATTGAAATAAAGAGACTTATCACTCTTTATGAGAATGTTGAACCATGTAAATATTGTGAAAACCTCACACTAAAGGTTGTCTCCTTGAGTGAAGAAGTCTCGGAACTTCAACAAAAGTCATTAAATGTTACAAAACTCAAAAAGAGTAGTAATGATTTGAATGAGATGTTAAATCATCAAAAAAGTGTCCCAAGATAAGGAAGGTCTTGGAATTGCAAACAACGAGAAAACCACTTCTGAAAGTATAGCTAAACCTCTAAATTTTGAGAAAGTAAACGGAAATAAAAGTCTCAAAACCTCTGAATCTAACGCGCTGGTTGACGCGTCAACGCGCCAGAACTCTGAGAAAAAGAGGTATTCAAACTAAAAGTTTTATCAAACCTATCAATACTCAAGTTCCTCTTGCAAACACTCAACATAATCAAAGACCCATTGTATGGAGTGAAACCACAAAACCATATTACAACCCGGTTTCATACAATGGTCCTAATATACTTACGATAGAGTTGACCAAAGACCTCTCTTACCTACCCCAAACATGAGACCATATCCTTTATATCAAAGACATGTAAGACCCAATTTTCAAAAAAAAAATATATTTTCAAAACAATCCTTGGTCTACCCTTTCAAAATATGGAATCAAACAATTGTATATACTCCTTCAAGACCCAAGAGTTTTCAACTTGGGACTTTTATGTGCTAACCATGTTGGACCCAAGAAACAATGGGTACCAAAAGTTTGAGATGCACTTCAAATGTTAGGTATGCTTTGAGGAGAAGCCACTTTCAAGATCGAAACCTAATAATGATGTTGACTGTAAGCATACCATACTTGAAATCATCTCTAAGAAGAAGGATACAAAACTAGGTGATGTGTCTTGCAACCTCAATATAAATCTTACATCCATTATAGATAATTCCAATCTTTGGCATACGAGGTTAGGTCATGCTAACATGCGATTAATTCACAATATTGCATCTACGGAATTAGTTAGGAAATTACCCAAAGAAAAGTTTGATAATCATTTTTGTGATGCATGTAAAGTAGGTAAGCAAGTCCATGCAAGCCATAAGCTTATAAACATGATTTCTACATCAAGAGTTTTAGAACTATTACATATGGACTTGTTTGGACCATCCGCTATTCAAAGCTATAGAGGAAACTTCTACACTTTGGTAATAGTGGATGACTACTCAAGATTCACTTAAAAACAAAAAATGAAGCATTTAATAAGTTCAGAGTCTTAGGGAAAAATTTGCAAAACCTACTCGGATGTTCAATTGTCTCAATTCGAACGGATCATGGTAGAGAATTTGATAATGAAATTCAATTTGGAGTCTTTCGTGATAAACATGGAATATCTCATAACTTTTCGGCTCCTCACACTCCTCAATCTAATGGGGTAGTTGAAAGGAAGAACCGGACGTTACAAGAAATGAGTCGCACTATGTTAAGTGAACAATACATACCTCAAAAGTTTTGGTGTCATGCTGTAGAAACCACATCTTACATACTTAATAGGGTCTTGATTAAAAAAATCATTAATAAAACACCTTATGAGATTCTTAGAGGTAAAAGACCATCCCTAGAATACTTTAGAGTTTTTGGTTGTAAATGTTTAATCTCCAACTCATTAGAAAACTCTAACAATACTAGTAATTACAATGGGATCTTTCTAGGATACTCACTAACATCAAAGGCTTACATTGTGCTTAACAAGGAAACTTTAAAAGTTGAAGAGTCGTATAATGTAATCTTTGACGAAACTCCTCCAAAATCTAGAACATTGCCTTTACTTGATGATGACATCATAGAAGAAGATGCATGTCAAAATAAGATAGAAGTGTCTAATAATGATCTAGAGGAAATACTACCTAGAGTGGAAAACATTAAGGAAGTTAGAGATCACCCCATAGATCAAGTCATAGGAGAATTAGATGAAAGAACTCTTAGGTCACATGCCCAAGACAAAAGCAATGACTTTGCATTTGTATCAACCATAGAACCTAAAAATATTAAGTAGGCCATAAAAGATGAAAATTGGGTCATGGCAATGCAAGAAGAACTTGATCAATTTTTAAGAAACGATGTATGGATTTTAGTTCCATATCCTAGTTGTTACACTATTATAGGAACGAAGTGGGTTTTTAAAAATAAACTTGATGAAAATGGTGTAGTATGTAGGAACAAGGCTAGGCTAGTAGCACAAGGTTATAACCAACAAGAAGGTATTGATTATGATGAAACCTACGCACCCGTTGCATGATTAGAATCTATAAGAATTTTGCTTGCATATGCTTGTAGTCATAATTTTAAACTTTTTCAAATGGATGTAAAAAGTGCATTTTTAAATGGAGTCATCGAAGAGGAAGTGTATGTTGCACAACCTCCCAGTTTTATTGATTTTCAAAAATCTAATCACGTTTATAAGCTCAAAAAGGCCTTGTATGGACTTAAACAAGCTCCTAAAGCTTGGTATGATATGTTGCAATCCTTTCTCTTGTTCAATAAGTATAAAATGGGTATGGTAGATAATACTTTGTTCACTAAAAAAAAGGAAAACATCTTATTATTATTCAAATCTATGTAGATGATATCATTTTTGGGTCAACATGCCAATCGCTTTGCGATGAATTTGCTAAAACAATGCATAATGAATTCGAAATGAGCATGATGGGTGAACTTAGTTTCTTTCTAGGATTACAAATCAAACAATTGAGTGATGGGATATTTTTCAATCAATCTAAGTATAATGGTGAAATGCTTAAGAAGTTTGGCTTGGAAAATTCTAAGGCTACAAAAACCCCTATTTCTAGAAAAAGAGTTCTCACCCTAGACAAAGACAACAAATCCGTTGATAGTACTAAGTATAGGGGCATGATAGGAAGTTCGCTCTACCTAATGGCAAGCAGACCGGATATTATGTTCAGTGTTTGCCTCTGCGCTAGGTTTCAAGAAAATCCTAAAATTTCCCACTTAGAGGCCGTTAAAAGAATATTTAGGTATATTAAGGGAACTCAACATCTAGGTCTTTGGTATCCAAAGGATTCGGGGGTAAAAGTATTGGTTTATGCCAATTCGGATCATGCGGGAGATATAGTTGATATGAAAAGCACTAGTGGAATATGTACATTTGTAGGTGCTTGTTTAACATCATGGTTCTCTAAGAAACAAACTTCCTTTGCCAACTCCATAAAGGAATCCGATTACGTTGCAGCAGGAAGGGCTTGCCAACAAGCGTTATGGATGAAGCAAGCGTTTGTTGATTATGACGTCATGTTAAATGAAGTACCTATACTATGTGACAATACGTGCTCTATCAATCTAAATTCAAGCCCAATTGATTACCCTCGCACGAAACACATTGAAATTAGACATCACTTTCTAAAAGACAACATCACTAAGAATCATATCACCATAGAGAAAATTCCTTGTTGTGAGAACACCTCTAAGATCCTGGAAAAACCCTTAGATAAAGATCAATTCAATTATTTAAGATTAGGATTAGGAATGAGATTACTAGAAGATGATGAGGATGTAAATGGTAAATTAGAAATAGTGGAAAAATCTTAAGTACAAATCCTCATTAATGATCCACCAACTCATACTTGTCACTAATAATCATACAACCTTTTATATTAACCTTTGGATATTAACCTTACAACCTTCCCTTCACATCTTTATCCTCTTTAAAATCTCCAAATATCTTTCATAAAACACATAAAATTCTCCACCATACCTTAGAAAATAACTCTCACAATAGGAATCATGTCTCTTTCGGAAGGGTCTGTTAACAACAATCAAGGAAATCAAAACTCGGAGAGCTCTAAGAGATTGAAAAGGTCATTCATGAATATGATGAAAAAGGAAGGTGATGATAGGATTAAGTTTGAGTGTTGACATAAATAATGCATAAAAACGTTATTTATATTTTTCGATATCTCTATGTTTTGACGATCACAAAATGTAAAATCATCAAACATAAGATTACTACGTAAACAAGTATTAAGCTAGTTTATATCATTATATCCAACCTAATCACTTAAGGTATGGATAAACAAGTGCTTAATACATCTCATGATCAAAGGGGTATTTAATTAATTAATACAAAGTTTATTTAATTATATAAACATATTATATATTTTTTTGAAAAACACTTTTGGTAATAAAGAAAAATGTTTTAATCATACTAAATATATGAATTCAAATTTTTAACCAAAATCAGTTAGTTTTTCACCAAATAAACTTTCCCCACTAAAAGACAAGTTTTCTGGCCATTACAGCTGGGCGGCCCCCTTAATTATAAGGGGCGGTCCCCTTAAAATTAAGGGGACCGGCCATGATTTAAGGGGACCGGCCAGGCTCCTGTGTAAGAAACTGTCAGAATTTTTCTCCTATAAATACCACCTTAATTCTGGAATTTTGCCCTACCTTTTGCACGAAAATTTCAGATCTCAAACTCTCTAAACATCTTCCAAAACCCTTTGATCATTAGAATATTACTCCTTGTTTCAAGTGATTCAATCCCTTCTCATCCATCTTCATTCAAAGTGCAAAAGAAGAACACTCCTTCTACAACTAAGTTCAAGAAGTATTGAAGAGTAGTTGTGCATAGTGTGTATATTATTTGTGAAGTTGTGTTGTGCTTGTAATTAGTAGTTTAGTAGAAATAGAAGTTGTGTAGGGAGAAGTAGTTGATTAGTAGTGAAGTAGTGTGGTTGTGAAGTAGATTGGTGTGAAGTAGATTGGTGTGAAGAAGATTGGTGTGATGAAGATAGGTGTGAAGAAGATAGGTGTGAAGTAGATTGGTGTGAATAAGTTGTGTAGTAGTTGTGACGAAGTTGTGGTGTGTAAGGTTTTCTCCGCCATAAGGGAGTTTGTTGACATAGTGAAGAAAACTCTCGAGTAGGTGACTCGGGGAGTGGAGTAGGTACAAGGAAGGTGACCTTGTAGTCGAACCACTGTAAATCCTTGTGTTATGGTTTGATCTTTCCAACTCTTTTCATTACTTACTTATTTACTTATACAATATTAGCTTAGTTAGTTAGTTACTATATAATTGTTCATATAGTGCAAGTATTGAAATCACATAAACTAGAATCGAAGTTTTTTTAAAAAAAACTTGTTTTTATAAATTTTAAAACGGACATAAAACTATTCAACCCCCCCTTCTAGTTTTCCACAATTGGTATCAGAGCCACGTCTTGCAAGATCTTTAAAATATATTGTATTTTAAAACTTGTAACGATCTATGGAATTTGAAAAATATTTAGAAGGGCAATCTATGCAAAGACCACCACTATTTGAAAGTGATGGATTTTTATATTGGAAAAATCGATTCGAAACTTATGTGAAATCTAAAGATCTAGATCTTTGGCATGTTATTACCAATGGTGATTTTTTACCTATTCAAAAGAACCCCGAAACTAAGAAAGATGAAATCGTACCTTTTGAAAAACAAAATGATGATTTAAAAAGAAAACTTGCTAAAAATAATGAACCAAAAATGGTTATTTATAATGCACTACCATGTAAAGAGTACGAAAGGATCTTTATGTGTGAAACCGCAAAAGAAATTTGGAACTCTTTATTAATAACTCACCAAGGTAATAATCAAGTCAAAGATAATAAAATAGATCTACTTGTTCAACAATATGAGCAATTCACGATTCCGGAAGAGGAATCAATTGATAATGCTTTCGCTAGATTTAACACTATCATCACAAGTTTAAAAGCACTTGATGAGAATTTTTCTAGTAAGAATTTTGTTAGGAAGTTTCTTAGGGCTCTTCACCCAAAATGGTGAGCTAAAGTGACGGCTATTGAAGAATCAAAGATTTTGTCAACGTTGCAACTTGATGAATTAATTGGAAATTTGAAAGTCTATGAAGCAATTATAAAGAAGGACTCCGAAATGGTTAAAGGAAAACGAGAGCAAAGCAAGTCAATCACCTTGAAAGCTAGAAAGGAACCCAACAACGCAGATAGCTCATCTTCCGAAAGTGATGACGAAGAATATGCCATGGCCGTAAGAGATTTCAAGAAAATCTTCAAAAGGCAAGGAAGATTCGTTAGACAACCACACGATGAAAGGAGAGCACCTCAAAAGAATAATGATGACAAGTATAGCAAGAATGAGAGAAAGTGTTTCAAGTGTGGTGATCCGAATCACCTCATTGGAAAATGTCCAATGATGACAAGAGATCAAAATCAAAGAGCATTTGTTGGAGGAGCTTGGAGTGATAGCGATGAAGATGAGAAAGAAGTAACAAAGAAGAAAAGTGTCTCATGGTAAAGACATCAAGTGAGGTACGTTCCAAAACCGAATACTTTAGTGATCAAAATTTATCATTAGATGAAAAAGATTTAGATAGTGAATATAATAGATTATGCAAACTAGGACAACAAGTGATGGCTAAAAACAAATCACTAAAATACATAAACAACCAATTAGAAAATGAAGTACTAGAACTAAAAATTAAAATACATCAACTTGAAAAAGGTAAAGAAATTTTTGAATGTAAATCATGTCAAGAGCTTAAAAGTGAACACGACAAACTTAGGGAAGAAATTTGTAAACTTGATAAATTTGAAAATAGTAGTATGATGAGACGAAAAATGAACCACTTTTAGGGGGTCATTTAAGCCCGGAATTGAGTTTATTTGATCAAATATTACCCTAAATCGTTCATTTTGTGATTTTACGTACTTTGGGAGTGAAATCTGGAAAAAGAAGCAATTCGGACATTTTTGGAGCATAAAAGTGAAGAAAACGCCAAAGACTTAATTTTCCATGCTGAGAACAGTACCTGACGGCGTCAAGAGTAAAAGTGGTGACGACCCAGTGCAAACCTGACGGCGTCACAATAAGGGCGTCAAGAGTATTTTTGGTGATGGCCTGCACAAGTGGAATACATGACGGCGTCAGACCCTGACCTAGGCAATCCAAGGAACTATTTGGCGGCGTGATGACGGTGTAACAAACTGGAATTTTCCAAACTAATTTTTAATAATAAATGTCAATTTATTATTACCTAACTATTTATCTAAGCATACATGGGCTTACATAACTATTTTGGGAAAACAAACCCGCGCACTGTAAATCAATACATTGGTTATTTTATCAGAAAATGTGAATGTGCCATTTTCTAATTGATCATTTTTTATCAAAGATGAGAATGATCTCGCACCAAACACCACACGCGTACCGACACATATCCTAGTAAAGGCATGAACTCAATACGGGTTATCCAAAAATAATAAATTTTATTTCGATTATAGAAACATCCTCATTAATAATGTTTTAGCACTCACGCTAACCTCGAAAATGCAAATTATATCATAGCTCAATAAAACACAAGGTCTGCTTAAATCTCCGCGAGCGTTGCGAAACCAAAAACATTTCCATAACTCACTTATATTTACCCTGCACTTTTTATTTAATACACATCTTTTAACTAAAAGACTAAACCAATTAAATTAAAAATAATTATATAAAAATCGAAAATAAAAATAAAAATAAAAATAAAGAAAGAGATAAAACCCACTCTATCTCATTATCCTCTCAACCCACGTTTTCTGTCTCCCTCTTCTGTCTCCTTCTGCTACGCTCCATCCCCACATCTGGAACCAAAACAGATCTGCCACCACGATGACCATAACGCAACAAAAGGGACGGTCCTTGCTATGGCAGGACTGATCTCTTGTCTCCATTTTAAATGTCAACACAAGAAGATGAAGCATGGTGGGGACGATTTCCATAAACCGACTACAAGCCGACTAGTAACAAGAAGAGAGGAATCAAACCTCCCTTGTGTACGCTTTTTTTTATAACCCAAATCGATTCACACAAGATTCCACCTGCACAAAGCAAACTATCAAATCAAAAACAGTAAAGTGGTAATCGGGTTCTAAGTGGGAACGAGTTCAGCAACTAAGGGGGTGCGTGGAAGTGCTTGTCGAATCGGATTTGGGGTTGTTGTTTTGTGTTCTTCTTGGTCTCTCTTGTAACCGACTTCGTTGTTGTAAGAATCCTAATCTAATTTCTTTATTTTCTTTTATTTCATTCAGACCTGTGGAATTATTTGTGTTGTTAGTTTGGTTAATTTTGATTTTTGAAGAATCAACTAAATTTGATAAGTAAGCTTTTGGATTAATACAGAAGTGCTATTTTGATTCGTTAAGTGGGTTTTGTTGACGATAAGTTGGTTTTTGTTATAACTCGAATCGACTCTAAACTGATGTTGGCGGATTAATAAAGTTACTATGTAAATACTAGTGTTGAATATGTTATGTTAAACAGTCCTGTGTGGTAGCAATTTTTAAACAAGTCGAAACTAAGTTTGTTATGGCTCATATTTGTAATACGTACCCATCTTGACTTTGTGGCAATGCGTAGTTAAATTTCTTGAGGTCTTAGTATGTTTTGGTGTCGGATCTTGGTTTGTGGCATGTTCCTTGTTCGAGTTTAGTTGTTTTAATCAAAACCCAAATACCACAAGAGCGGTCTGGTTGTTGTCTTCGGCTAGTGAAAAATGCACAGTGGAGTACGGTTTGGGTTGACGTGTTTAAACAAGTTACCTATGGTTTTTCCTAGTCACACGTTCGAGTCTTTTGCGAGGTCAAGATCGGCTTGTGAGCGTTTCATTTCCTCTTGTGTCGAAATATCACAAATGGTATAACCCTTCATTTTAAAACCCACGCTGGTCTGGGATTAAATTTCTGTAACAGCCTGGGCCAAAGCCCATTTAAGGGTGCAATGGTTTTGGATATAATTGGGCCGCAGCCCAGCAAGCTAAAAGGGTGTGTGTTTATTTCGTAATCGGGCCATAGCCCACCCATTCATACGGGTGTGTTATGTTACTGTCTTGTACACAAAGCACCTTCACGTCCGCCTATTTGATTTTTCACTCCTTCTGACTCATTCCCGACTTAATTGACGTCACTCGACCACAAGCTCCCAATGTCATTTATAATTTATAGAGATTTACTAAAAACAATATTCATACTCAACACATAGAACTATAAACTAAACTTTTTAATATCAAACATGTTTTTATGTACACAACGTACTTATATAACGACCAACTTGCGTTTTATGAAATTATAAGACGACTATTACTTAAACAAATATTTTTGTAATTTATAGTTACAACGTGAGATCCAAGCATATATACACGGGTCATGCCCAATTTTTAGAATTCCTACATTTATAATTTATAAGTTTATATATATATATATATATATATATATATATATATATATATATATATATATATATATATATATATATATATAAGCTCTTTTAATAAAACTATTTAGCAAATAAACTTTTATATAATTTTATTATTAATCAAGGTATGATAATACATAAACATATATACTTTCGAAACAACATTCTTATTATCCAAACTCGTCTACTATTTATGTGAGATACTTTCCGTACATCATCTTTCGGTTATTGTTGAACCAAGGATCTATTCATCTTTGATACTTTTCTTATTGTATACTTATATACTTATACACCTCTAAGAGCCAATACTTACAAACATTTAGAAAACTATTTTCAAACTTAAATGCTGCCACACAAGCAACAACAACACAAACATTTTAAAACCTTTAAACTTGTTTAAACTTCATCGAGTCTCAAACTTGAAACTGCAGACTAAACTCGCCATACTAATCTAGGTCGCGTGTTGATGCCGAACACTATCTGATTTATTTTACTATCTGACTGCATACTCTACTGAGGTGAGTTCATGACCCCTACTTTTACTTGTTTTATAACTGTTTTGGGAGAGAATACATGCTCGTTTTAACTAAACTCGGCGCTTGGTTTATTTGAATGCGCAATACTTGATTGATTGTTCAAACTCACCTATGTGTATATTGGTTGCATACTTGATTATTTTCTAATATACACAAGTGTTTTATAAACATGCAACATACTTTATGAACTATTGCTTTTATGTAACATACCTTATGAACTATTGCTTTTATGCTACACACTCTATGAACTATTGCTTATGTGCAAAACATTTTACAAATCGTTGCTGTTACGCAAACACTTCTATTGAATGACAATTGCTTTTATGCAAACACTTTTATGGACCACACTGAAACTTATGCTTTATTTACACTATTACGCGGATTAGCCTAAGACACTGAATCCCACAATGCCCAATCTCATGAACCGTCAATTCCTGCTGGGAAGCGCGAATGCTATAAATAGATCTGTTGGGGTTGACACCCCCGTTCGGTTTGGCCGGATAGGCAAACGCGAGCGTATAACATGTCGAAACACGAGTGTCACGGGATAGACACTTGCAAGGGCTTTATTTAACATGCTTCTAGACCATGCACACTGTCAAGCTTCGGTTGCATGAACTTAGTGCTAGCGTAATAGACTATTTACAATGTGACATTATATTCGTTGTAATGATCACACACTCTACTCATGGTCCACAATTTTAATTTTGCTGTAAGGTAAACACTATTTTCATGACATTGCGAGCGACGTAATGGTCACAAAACTCTTTATTAAACTCACAATACTACTATTTTATTATAAACCTGTGAACTTACCAACCTCGTGTTAACACTTTTTAGCATGTATTTTCAGGTTAAGGCGATAGTTAACTATTGAAGGCTTTGGCATGGCATGGCATGGTTATAGACAACTTTGACATATATTTGGGACCGCTTAAACTCTTATATGGACCTGTATTTTCACCCTATTTTTGAACGATGTAAATTTGAATATTTTTGATAATGAAAGTTATTCTAAATGGTTTAGATAAAAACCATTCCTTGTACCTTATGTTATGATACCGATTGAGTAGCACCCCATAGCATGTATGCTTCCGCTGGACCCGATTTTGGGGGTGTTACAGACGACGTCAGACATTTGTTCTTGACGCCGTCACCTACTAAACTATATATATAGTTTTCTATTTTTCATTCATTGAGAGGAACTTGTGTGGAGAAACCTAGGGCCGAACTTTGTAAACCCTAGCTCATATTTTACAGTACTTTCAAGGGTTTTCACCCCTTGAATCCTTTCATGTTTTATTGAGATAAGTCTTCTCTTAATTCAATCAATATGTCTATGTGTTGGTTGATTATATCTTATGCTTGTCATGATTTTAACATGCTAGGCTAGATTTATCTTGTGTTTGCTTAGATCTAATGAAACCTAGATGTTAATTATGTGTTGATTACTTGTTTATGGTTGTATTGGATGAATGATTTCAATGTTAGGCTTAAGAAAACTGGCAGATCTCCATTGTGTAACATGCTTGAACGTCTTAGGAAACATGAACCGATGTGTACTAGGTTTTATTGCTTGTATTTAATGCATGAGTAAATTCTAATGATCCCATATTAGGAGCTTCTTAGCAGGCTCGACATAGGAGTGAAGTAGGCACTCATAGGATTGGGGAAGTAAGTACGCCACCCCATGAATGGTATTAAGGAATACAATCCGTCATCCACGCAACTATAACAAGTAATTAACGTGTAAAATATATCTAGGAAGTAGTGAAGTCTAAGTAAACACAATTCTCCCACATATTGCACACAACTCTAGTTTAATATAGTTTATTTTCATTTCTAGTATTTTATTTTGATTACATCTTTAGTATTAGGCTAGTTGAATAGCAACTAATTCCGCACAAATCCTTCAAACCCGAGATTTTTACTTGCTTTCCTAAAAATATAAAAATACAAAAAGAATCATCCCTCATCTCTAGACCTAGTCTTTAGGTTTTCTAATCCTAGCGACACTATTCCTAGCTGAACGATCAATCCCCCAGTACTTGTCATTATACTATACTACATCGATCAGGTACACTACCTGGTGGGGGTTGTAAGCTTCTCGAGATCTGATGCGTGGTAATTGCACCAGGCTTTACCTCTCAAGGGATCTTGAGAAGCTTACAACCCCCACCAGGCAGTGTACCTGATCGTTGTAGTATAGTATAGTGACAAGTACCGGGGGATTGATCGTTCAGCTATGAATAGTGTCGCTAGGATTAGAAAACCTAAATACTAGATCTAGAGATGAGGGATGATTCTTTTTGTATTTTTATGTTTTTTAGAAAGCAAATTAAAATCTCGGGTTTGAAGGATTTGAGGCGGAATTAGTTGCTAGTCAACTAACCCAATACTAAGATGCAATCAAAATAAAATACTAAAAATGAAAATAAACTATATTAAACTAAATTTGTGAGCAATATGTGGGAGAAATGTGTTTACTTAGATTTCACTACTCCCTAGATATCTTTTACACGTTAATTACTTGTTATAGTTGCGTAGATGACGGATTGTATTCCTTAATACCATTCATGGGGTGGCGTACTTACTTCCCAAATCCTATGAGTGCCTACTTCACTCCTATGTCGAGCCTGCAAGAAGCTCCTAACATGGGATCATTAGAATTTACTCATGCATTAAATACAACCAATAAAACCTAGTACACATCGGTTCATGTTTCCTAAGACACTCAAGCATGTTACACAATGGAGATCTGCCAGTTTTCTTAAGCCTAACATTGAAATCATTCATCCAATACAACCATAAACAAGTAATCAACACATAATCAACATCTAGGTTTCATTAGATCTATGCAAACACACGATAAATCTATCCTAGCATGTTGAGATCAAGACAAGCACAAGATATAGACAACCAACACATAGACATATTGATTGAATTAAGAGAAGACTTATCTCAATAGCACATGTAAGGATTCAAGGGTTGAAAACCCTTGAAAAGCTGTAAAATTCGTACAAGGTTCGGCCCTAGGGTTTCTCCACACAAGTTCCTCCTTTTTATGAATGAAAATTAGAAAACTATATATAGATTTTAGGAGGTGACGGCGTCAAGAACAAACTTCTGACGCCGTCATCTCGCCGCCAAATAAATCCTCGGACTGCCTAGATCTACATCTGACGCCGTCATGTAGTCCCTTTTTGCAGGCCGTCACACAATTAACTCTTGACGCTCTACTTGTGACGCCTTCATATTTGTACTAGGTCGTCATGGTTTTTACTCTTGACGCCGTCAGGAATTCCTTCTTGACGCCGTCATACACTGTTTCCAGCATGGAAAATTAAGTCTTTGGCATTTTCTTCACTTTGATGCTCCAAAAATGTCCGAATTGCTTCATTTTCCAGATTTCACTCCCAAAGTACCTAAAATCACAAAAGGAACGATTTAGGGTAATATTTGATCAAATAAATTCAATTTCGGGCTTAAATGACCCCCTAAAAGTGGTTCATTTTACGCCTCATCATATACCCTTACACTTGAGATTTGCTTGTCCTCAAGCAAATGCGCTTTTATTCTAATCAAAATACAAGTTAGGGGTCATTTAACACCAATATAAAAGTAATTACAACCAATAATCGTTCCACTAAAGACCAAAGACAAGCACGGAGGTCATACGCTAGCACCTCACAAATAGTGTTTAGATACTCACATCTCTCGGGTGTAATAAAGTATAAATTAAAATATGGAAACGAAAGATATCTCTCACTACCTGTCATAGCAAAATAGATTACCATAGGCTTGGGAAAGGATCAAACCTCCACCACATGGCGTAAGCACCTTGGATAAACTATCAAAGAGGTCTTTTAAAGGGTTGTAACGTTAGGTGTAGGGATATGAAATACACGGTTTTGTTGGATATAGGCAGTCTTTACTGGTGGCGAGCTAACAATCTTGGTTAATTACATGTACAATATGGCGTTGCTAAGCCAAGACTAGTCTCGACTTAAGCTAATAAATCAAAAATAACAAAAACATAAAATGAACATAGAATGAAAATGGATGGTAGTCCGTATGTTTTTTCTCTTTTTCTTTTTCTATTTTTTTTTTCTTTTTCTTGATTTTTCGGTTTTTTTTTTTTTTTTTTTTTTTTTTTTTTTTTTTTTTTGCATACACTCTTACCCTACCATCCAAAATAATACATCATAGGGAATGAACATTCCCCTTACACTTGAATTTTTACATACTTTACAATCAACTATTCTAATGACTCGAATTAAGATAATCAAAACACTTGGAGTACTTTTAAGATTAACGTACATATGGGGGTAATATATGATGTTCTTCCCCATTACTCCATAAATTAAGTACTTTACCCATGAGTCCCAATCGTCCCAAAACAATATGTACAAGGATATGACTCGACTTAGCAACCATTTAATCAATTAGATAGTTAACTTAGGGTTTAACAAATAACAATAATGCACTAAAGATGAGTGTATACACGGAAGGCTAAGGCGATTTGGGTGTACATTTAAGTGGGGTGTAACAAATTGTTCCTTTAAGTAAGATGCTTAAAGTTAGAAACGAAAAGATAGGCTCGGAGGGGTGTACTAGGGGTTTCGTGTACTAAAAATGAGTACAACGCTAAGGTGTGGGAAAAATTAGTTGACTTAACTAGCCAAGTAATATGACTTAAATGGTCAAGTAATTATGATACGGGTTTAACACAAGGGTGATCCTAATGCCTCTTATCATGTAGTAAATCCTACCACACGAATGTAGTCTCACTAGCGGTCTCGGGATGCATCACTAACGCAAGTTCTAGAATCTAAATGCTACCGGTACACTCATAAGCACTAATAGTAAATGCTTTTCCTATCAAATCTAAAGGCAAACCTCACATATTTGGGTGGAAATTTTTTTGAATAGTACGGTTTTGTGCTAGTCATACAATCTCCTATCCATGAGACGCTTGCTATGGCTAAAGTTTCACTCCTAAATGTTGTAAAAAAATTTCAAATTTGGCGCTAAAATTGCACTAACAAGTATTTCTCATAGTTTTATTACACATCTACTATTAAACAAACTCAAGCGAAAGTGTATTTGTAAGGTATTATCATTTTACCCTCCCCTTACACTTAGGATGAACATTGTCGCCAATGTTCAAGTAAAAAATGTAAAAGTGAAATAAGTAAAACAAATGAAATCAAATACTCCCCTGATTTGCTCGGTATGGATAATAAGGTGGCCAGGTTAGATCTTCCTCCAAGAAAATGAACAATCAAAGCTTCCCTTCCAGAAAAAATATCATCTTCTTGTCATACATGACCTGTAAATCCTGAGAAAACAGACAAGGCAACCTCGCATAAAATCGGCGGCAATCTACATAAGTTACTAAATCCTAGAAAACAAAGTAAGATATAATGCTTGTGGAATGAAGTTTGCAGATTTCCTGAAGATTATAAAACTCAATAATTCAACAAAAACTTTAAGACTCCGTTAGAAAAACAAAACTGGTAAAATTTCCAGATTTTTACACGTGACGCCGTCAAGAGTAAACTCATGACGCCGTCAGAAGTGAACTGCAGAAATTCTTATGTTAAGTTTCCGGAAAATTTCTGGAAAAACTTGGTTCTACTTCCTGGAAAATCCTACAAAACTTCATTATGACTCGATACAAGCATTTGACTCTAACAAATACGAATATACATGTTCACTTAATATTATGGAAAATCATGATCGGTTTGTTTCTTAAAAACATATTTGGGGTTTCCCCTTACACTTATCTTTTGCAAAAATACCTTTAGGTGAAGTTAAGACTAAGCCAAACAACAAAGTAAAGTATTTCCACTTTTTAGTTTAGAAACATGATCTACCAACAATAAAAATAATGCATGCATACGGAAGCAAATAACAAACAAACAAAATAAAATCACACAAAGCATGGGTTGCCTCCCAAGAAGCGCTTTTCTTTATTTACGAGTCTTGTAGCTAGACTCAAGGTCATGGGTTACCGTGTATCGCTTATGCTCACATAACCAAGCGTGAGCCATCTAATGGTCGCCTCATCTTTCTTATAATCATCTCCTAACTCTAAACATCCACGATAGTATCTTTTATTCTTTTCATGAGTATATTTAAGCCCTTTTCTCTTATCATTCTCACTTAGCATTTCTATGGGCGGATACCTACTACACTTCTCCATGGAAAAATCCTTGAACCTAGGGTGTGTGTGGGGCATTTGGTAGACAAAATCTTCTTCCCCATCCGAGAATGTAATTAACCCTTCTATAAGTTTTTCATCAAGGTTGGTCAACCTTTTGAAGGGTTTTCCAAACACAACCTGGGTTAACTTATCATCAATAAATTCTACTAGACTCTCCATAACCATGAACTCAACAAGATAAACCAAGCTTCCTACAAACACATGCAAGTGTATTGTCCTAGCAATAATGTTTTCTCCTTTGTACTCTAATTCATCTACCATGATTTTATTATATTCATTACGCGAGATTATGTTCATTGGGAGAGATGAGTTAAGATAGGCGTTAAAGCTCCTAAATCCGATCTTACAAGGAAATTGCATGTTGAATGAACTATCACTCTCAATCCTTGTTCTAGGGTCGACATACCTAAGAGGGTTCACTTCCTCTTCCATCCTATCCTCATTAATCACATCACCATCATCAAGATCCTCGTCGGAGTCTAAATAGTAAAAAGGACTAGCTCTACGGTCATCATCATGATCAGACTCCTCTAACTCAGAATTATTGTCAAAGTGGTGGTTGGGCGAGAGGTTAGGTGGGTTCTCATTCTCCACTAAAGGGATTGGAGTGGGCATTTGGAAAATCCTACGACGAAAAACACGAATAACAGGAATCAAACGATCAATGTTATTGTTATCCATCGAGATAATTTACGAACAAAGGAAACAAAGAAATAAGATAGACTAAAGAGAACCTAAAAATAAAAATAAAAATAAAATCTTACTAGAAAGGAATCTAGCAAGTAGACCTAATAAAAAGAGATTCTAAACTAGACAATAACTATTCCCCGGGCTGCGGCGCCAAAAACTTGATGCGTGGGAATTGCACCAGGCTTTACCTCTCAAGGGATCTTGAGAAGCTTACAACCCCCACCAGGCAGTGTACCTGATCGTTGTAGTATAGTATAGTGACAAGTACCGGGGGATTGATCGTTCAGCTAGGAATAGTGTCGCTAGGATTAGAAAACCTAAATACTAGATCTAGAGATGAGGGATGATTCTTTTTGTATTTTTATATTTTTTAGAAAGCAAATTAAAATCTCGGGTTTGAAGGATTTGGGGCGGAATTAGTTGCTAGTCAACTAACCCAATACTAAGATGCAATCAAAATAAAATACTAAAAATGAAAATAAACTATATTAAACTAAAGTTGTGAGCAATATGTGGGAGAAATGTGTTTACTTAGATTTCACTACTCCCTAGATATCTTTTACACGTTAATTACTTATTATAGTTGCGTAGATGACGGATTGTATTCCTTAATACCATTCATGGGGTGGCGTACTTACTTCCCAAATCCTATGAGTGCCTACTTCACTCCTATGTCGAGCCTGCAAGAAGCTCCTAACATGGGATCATTAGAATTTACTCATGCATTAAATACAACCAATAAAACCTAGTACACATCGGTTCATGTTTCCTAAGACGTTCAAGCATGTTACACAATGGAGATCTGCCAGTTTTCTTAAGCCTAACATTGAAATCATTCATCCAATACAACAATAAACAAGTAATCAACACATAATCAACATCTTGGTTTCATTAGATCTATGCAAACACACGATAAATCTATCCTAGCATGTTGAGATCAAGACAAGCACAAGATATAGACAACCAACACATAGACATATTGATTGAATTAAGAGAAGACTTATCTCAATAGCACATGTAAGGATTCAAGGGTTGAAAACCCTTGAAAAGCTGTAAAATTCGTACAAGGTTCGGCCCTAGGGTTTCTCCACACAAGTTCCTCCTTTTTATGAATGAAAATTAGAAAACTATATATAGATTTTAGGAGGTGACGACGTCAAGAACAAACTTCTGACGCCGTCATCTCACCGCCAAATAAATCCTCGGACTGCCTAGATCTACATCTGACGCCGTCATGTAGTCCCTTTTTGCAGGCCGTCACACAATTAACTCTTGACGCTCTACTTGTGACGCCTTCATGTTTGTACTAGGTCGTCATGGTTTTTACTCTTGACGCCGTCAGGTATTCCTTCTTGACGCCGTCATACACTGTTTCCAGCATGGAAAATTAAGTCTTTGGCATTTTCTTCACTTTGATGCTCCAAAAATGTCCGAATTGCTTCCTTTTTCAGATTTCACTCCCAAAGTACCTAAAATCACAAAAGGAACGATTTAGGGTAATATTTGATCAAATAAATTCAATTCCGGGCTTAAATGACCCCCTAAAAGTGGTTTATTTTTCGCCTCATCAAGATCCCTCGTGAGGTAAAGCCTGGTGCAATCCCTACGCATCAAGTTTTTGGCGCCGCAGCCCGGGGAATTGTTATTGTCTAGGTTAGAATCTCTTTTTATTAGGTCTACTTGCTAGATTCCTTTCTTGTAAGATTTTATTTTTATTTTTCGGATCTCTTTAGTCTATCTTATTTCTTCGTGTGTTTGTTCGTAACTCTTCACCACCTGACATCATGGACAATGGGAACATCTTTGAACTCGTCATCACACCACAACAAAACCCACCACTAGAACCTCTTAGGCTCTGAACCTTAGGAGAGTATTCCCGACCTAGCCACCAAGGCTACCGAAACACTATTGAGCTCACCGGAGCCAATGTGACCCCCTTGCGATCCGACACCATCCAATTGGTGCAAAGCGGATGTGCATTCCATGGACTTCGTTCCGAAGATCCAAACCAACATCTCAAGGACTTCCTTAAAATCATAGATTCCATAGACGTTGATGTTACAACTAGAGAGTCAACCCGATTACGCCTATTCCAATTCTCTCTACGTGATCAAGCTAGCCAATGGCTTGAGCGATTACCCGCGGGATCCATCACCTCATGGGATGATCTCACCACTCGTTTTCTTGCTCAATTTTTCCCACCGGGGAGAACTACCAAGCTTAGAAATGACATCTTGATGTTCCAACAACGTCAAAATGAAACTCTTTATGAAGCATGGACTCGAGTCAAGGACTTACTCCAAAAAGTCCCTCATCATGGCATAGATCTTTGGCTCCAAGTCCAAATCTTCTATGACCATATCGATCTCTCCATAAGGCGAACCATTGACCAATCGGCCGGTGGTAAGCTACGTGATCTAAGTGCGGAACAATCATGGGAACTCATAGAAGATCTTGCTCTCTATGACAACGAAAGTTGGAATGATCCCTGTGATTTGAACAAAATGGTCAAGGCAATATCTTTTCCTTCAAACAATTCTAGCACTCCCGACCATAGGATCATGGAACTTGAGGACCAAGTCAAGTTTCTCATGAAATCTTACGAAGCTCCTAAGCCTTCAAGCCAAGTGAACAAAATCACTTCTTCATGCGAATTATGTAGTGGTCCCCATGACACTCGTGATTGTGTGGAACTCCCCGGAACAGCTTTTGCGGACTACGCATCCTCGCGTACCGACAAAGCGGGAGATAAGTGGTACACTTTCAAACCCGAGCCAAACCCTTACGGTGATTCCTACAACCCCTCTTGGAAAAATCACCCAAACCTTAGGTGGAAACAAAATCAAGCCAATTCTTCCAATCCGCCTAATCGTTACCAACCAAACGGTCCACCCTCCAACCGTACTTTCAACAAAAATCCTTCTAACAACTATGGTAGTACCAACTATCTTGAAGGATTGATGTCTAAGTTTATGGCATCTCAAGAAGCTCGCATAGCTAGGTTTGAAACCGAATTCAACCAACAACAAACGGAGATGACCAACAAGATAGACAACTTGTTGAAAGCCCTCAACAACCAAGCGTTAACTACACCTCGGAAGGACACTAGGGACGCCAATAACGGAATCCAAATTAAGGACCCCTCGTCATCCAAACATGTCCACTTTGTCAATGTTGTCACCATTAAGCCAATAGATAAGAATATAGAAGAAAGTGACAAAGATGAAGTTGAAATAGAAACCGATACTAGGAATGAAATTAGGGAAGTTGAGGTTGATAAGGGAGAGGAATTAGAGGAAGTAGAGACTATAGAAAAGCACTTTGATAAGTTGCCCACCAAGGAAGAACGGGAATACCATAAGCATTTATTCGATGGCCCCGAGACACCATATATCCTTGGCACACCCCTTATCAAAAAGGGAGACCCCTCTAACATCAACATACCATGCAATATCGGGCACATGCATATATGGAAAGCTTATATCGATCCTAGATCTCCTGTAACAATCATGACTAGGACTTATTATAATTGGGTGATGAAGAAACAACTTGATTATAGGATGATGCCCAATAAGAATTTGATAAGTAATTATGTAGGAAGAGTGAAGGGATTGCATGTGATTATAGGTAATTTCACCTATGAGATCGATTTTATGATAGTAGAAGATACTCGTCCGGTGATAGATGATTGCCTAAGCCAAGTAATATTCGGAAAACCATTTGTTGAGACCACTAGGATGAGTTATGATCCGACTTTAGGGATAGTTAGATTCAAGGAAGGGAACGATGAGATTGCCTACCAAATGCCCTATAAGATTGAGCAATACCGCCTCCTTTCTAATATAGAAAAAGAACACAAACAAGCAGCTTACTATAGTAATGATGAGGATAGACGTAGAGGAGTAGAGTATGTGATGAATAGGATGCCTGGTTTCTACAAAGAATGCTTGCAACTAGGTCCGGAATACAAAACTGGCTTAGAAGACGACCTAGAGAGTGAAACCAACAATGAGGTCACGTAGTAACCCATGACCTTGAGTCTAGCTACAAGACTCATAAATAAAGAAAAGCGCTTCTTGTGAGGCAATCCATGTTTTGTGTGATTTCTATTTTGTTTGTTATTTGCTTCCGTATGCATGCTTTATTTTTATTGTTGGTAGATCATGTTTCTAAACTAAATAGTGGAAATACTTTACTTTGTTGTTTGGCTTAGTCTTAACTTCACCCAAAGGTATTTTTGCAAAAGATAAGTGTAAGGGGAAACCCCAAATATGTTTTTAAGAAACAAAACCGATCATGATTCTCCACAATATTAAGTGAACATGTATATTCATATTTGTTAGAGTCAAATGCTTGTATCTAGTCATAATGATGTTTTGCAGGAATTTCCAGGAAGTAGGACCAAGTTTTTCCAGAAATTTTCCGGAAACTTAACATAAGAATTTCTGCAGGTCACTTCTGACGGCGTCACGAGTTTACTCTTGACGGCGTCACGTGTAAAAATCTGGAAATTTTACCAGTTTTGTTTTTCTAACGGAGTCTTAAAGTTTTTGTTGAATTATTAGTTTTATAATCTCCAGGAAATCTGCAAACATCATTCCACAAGCATTATATCTTATTTTGTTTTCTAGGTTTTATTAGCATATGTAGATTGTCGCCGATTTTATGCGAGGTTGCCTTGTCTGTTTTCTCAGGTTTTACAGGTTATGTATGACAAGAAGATGATTTATTTTTCTGGAAGGGAAGCTTTGATTGTTCATTTTCTTGGAGGAAGATCTAACCTGGCCACCTTATTATCCATACCGAGCGAATCAGGGGAGTATTTGATTTCATTTGTTTTACTTATTTCACTTTTACATTCTTTACTTGAAAATTGGGGACAATGTTCATCCTAAGTGTAAGGGGAGGGTAAAATGATGATACCTTACAGATACACTTTCGCTTGAGTTTGTTTGTTTGATGGTAGATGTGTAATAAAACTATGAGAAATACTTGTTAGTGCAATTTTAGTGCCAAATTTAAAATTTTTTACAACATTTAGGAGTGAAACTTTAGCCATAGCAAGCGTCTCATGATAGGAGATTGAATGACTAGCACAAAACCGTACTATTCAGAAAAATTTTCCACCCAAATATGTGAGGTTCGCCTTTAGATTTGATAGGAAAAGCATTTACTATTAGTGCTTATGAGTGTACCGGTAGCATTTAGATTCTAGAACTTGCGTTAGTGATGCATCCCGAGACCGCTAGTGAGACTACATTCGTGTAGTAGGATTTACTACATGATAAGAGGCATTATGATCACCCTTGTGTTAAACCCGTATCATAATTACTTGACCATTTAAGTCATATTCCTTGGCTAGTTAAGTCAACTAATTTATCCCACACCATTAGCGTTGTACTCATTTTTCGCACACGAAACCCCTAGTACACCCCTCCGAGCCTATCTTTTCGTTTCTAACTTTAAGCATCTTACTTAAAGGAAGAATTTGTTACACCCCACTTAAATGTACACCAAAATCGCCTTAGCCTTCCGTGTATGCACTCATCTTTAGTGCATTATTATCATTTCTTTAAACCCTAAGTTAATTATCTAATTGATTACATGGTTGCTAAGTCGAGTCGTATCCTTGTACATATTGTTTTGGGACGATTGAGACTCATGGGTAAAGTACTTATTTTATGGAGTAATGGGGAAGAACATCATTTATTACCCCCATATGTACGTTAATTTTAAAAGTACTCCAAGTGTTTAGATTATCTTAATTCGAGTCATTAGATTAGTTTATTGTAAAGTGTGTAAAAATTCAAGTGTAAGGGGAATTTTTATTCCCTACGATGTATTATTTTGGATGGTAGGGTAAGAGTGTATGCAAAAAAAAAAAAAAAAAAAAAAAGAAAAAAAGAAAAAAAACATACGGACTACCATCCCATTTCATTCTATGTTCATTTTATGTTTTTGTTATTTTTCATTTATTAGCATAAGTCGAGTCTAGTCTTGGCTTAGCAACGCCATATTATTCATGTAATTAACGAAGATTGTTAACTCGCCACCAGTAAAGACTGCCTATATCCAACAAAACCGTGTATTCCATATCCCTACACCTAACGTTACAACCCTTTAAAAGACCTCTTTGATAGTTTATCCTAGGTGCTTACGCCATGTGGTGGAGGTTTGATCCTTTCCCAAGCCTATGGTAATCTATTTTGCTATGACAGGTAGTGAGAGATATTTTCCGTTTCCATATTGTGATATTACTTTTTTACACCCGAGAGATGTGAGTATCTAAACACTATTTGTGAGGTGCTAGTGTATGACCTCCGTGCTTGTCTTTGGTCTTTAGTGGAATGATTATTTATTGTAATTACTTTTATATTAGTGTTAAATGACCCCTAACTTGTATTTTGATTAGAATAAAAGCGCATTTTCTTGAGGACAAGCAAATCTCAAGTGTAAGGGTATATGATAAGGCGAAAAATGAACCACTTTTAGGGGGTCATTTAAGCCCGGAATTGAGTTTATTTGATAAAATATTACCCTAAATCGTTCCTTTTGTGATTTTAGGTACTTTGGGAGTGAAATCTGGAAAAGGAAGCAATTCGGACGTTTTTGGAGCATAAAAGTGAAGAAAACGCCAAAAACTTAATTTTCCATGCTGAGAACAGTACCTGACGGCGTCAAGAGGAAGATCCTGACGGCGTCAAGAGTAAAAGTGGTGACGACCCAGTGCAAACCTGACGGCGTCATAACAAGGGCGTCAAGAGTATTTTTGGTGATGGCCTGCACAAGGGGAATACATGACGGCGTCAGACCCAGATCTAGGCAGTCCGAGGAACTATTTGGCGGCGAGATGACGGCGTCAGACATTTGTTCTTGACGCCGTCACCTACTAAACTCTATATATAGTTTTCTATTTTTCATTCATTGAGAGGAACTTGTGTGGAGAAACCTAGGGCCGAACTTTGTAAACCCTAACTCATATTTTACAGTACTTTCAAGGGTTTTCACCCCTTGAATCCTTTCATGTTCTATTGAGATAAGTCTTCTCTTAATTCAATCAATATGTCTATGTGTTGGTTGATTATATCTTATGCTTGTCTTGATTTTAACATGCTAGGCTAGATTTATCTTGTGTTTGCTTAGATCTAATGAAACCTAGATGTTAATTATGTGTTGATTACTTGTTTATGGTTGTATTGGATGAATGATTTCAATGTTAGGCTTAAGAAAACTGGCAGATCTCCATTGTGTAACATGCTTGAACGTCTTAGGAAACATGAACCGATGTGTACTAGGTTTTATTGGTTGTATTTAATGCATGAGTAAATTCTAATGATCCCATGTTAGGAGCTTCTTAGCCGGCTCGACATAGAAGTGAAGTAGGCACTCATAGGATCGGGGAAGTAAGTACGCCACCCCATGAATGGTATTAAGGAATACAATCCGTCATCCACGCAACTATAACAAGTAATTAACGTGTAAAAGATATCTAGGGAGTAGTGAAGTCTAAGTAAACACAATTCTCCCACATATTGCTCACAACTCTAGTTTAATATAGTTTATTTTCATTTCTAGTATTTTATTTTGATTGCATCTTTAGTATTGGGTTAGTTGAATAGCAACTAATTCTGCCCAAATCCTTCAAACCCGAGATTTTTACTTGCTTTCCTAAAAATATAAAAATACAAAAAGAAACATCCCTCATCTCTAGACCTAGTCTTTAGGTTTTCTAATCCTAGCGACACTATTCCTAGCTGAACGATCAATCCCCCGGTACTTGTCATTATACTATACTACATCGATCAGGTACACTGCCTGGTAGGGGTTGTAAGCCTCTCGAGATCCCTCGAGAGGTAAAGCCTGGTGCAATCCCTACGCATCATAGTAACTCACTTAATAAAATTATAAGTATTCAAAGAGTATCCGGAGATAAAACCGGTTTAGGATTTAACTCAACCGAAGCTTCAACAAGTGAAATTAAAAATGTTAAATTTGAAAGTGAACTCAAGGAACTAACACCTCCAAAATCTAATCCTAAGCATATACTCATAAATGATAAGAAAATACCTCTTGCTAGTGATGAATAAATAAAACTGTTTTATAAACCATCTTTGAAAACCGAGGTAGGATCGTCTAAACCTAAAACAAGATCTAAAACTCCACCACCTAGGAAACCAAATAATTCTTACTCTAGACCTGAAACACCTCAACCAAGAGCAAATCAAAATAGATGAAACTTTAACAATAATCAACAAATGTGGAACTTCAATCCGTGGGGAATGTTTCCACCATATATGCATCCAAGTCAAATACAAAACATGTTCGGATCAAATAACTTTGGTCAAATGAGACAATGGGGACCAACATAGAAAATTCGCCATTCAAACATGGAAATTTTAGTTGTCACCTCTTGTTCGGACTATTCCTTGAAGACTTTGAAGATAAACGCATTGAAGATGAAAGGTACACATTTCCTTTTACTTCCTTGTCAAGAAATGCATGCTTAGTTTAGTATCTAGTTTTTATGTGATTTTGTTTGGCTCATTGTTTCCTTTAGATTTTATATATATATATATATATATATATATATATATATATATATATATATATATATATATATATATATATATATATATATATATATATATATATATATAAACCTTCCACAACTCTCTCGTCCACTTGACAAATTGATAAATTTCATCCGAAATGATCAAGAAATTTTAATTGACGAAATGTCAAGTAAAAATGTCAAGTAATTCCTTTCGTGCGAATACTCTCCAACGTATTTTTGATTAAATATAAATCTAATATATATATAAATATTTTATTGTTCTTTCCAGAAACCAAAACCACGAAAAATCAAATTTTGGAGGGCGGCCCCCTTATTGTTTAAGGGGACCGACAGCCAAATGAAGGGCGGCCCCCTTAATGTTTAAGGGGGCCGGCCATCTGATTGCTCAAACCCGTTTTTCCTCTTGTTTCTTTTGCCAAACACTCCACTTTTTCAAACATCCCTTCCTCTGGTACTGCTGTGACGAAAAACCAAACCCCAAAAACACCTAAAACAACTTCCAAATCACACAATTCGCGTTAATTCGCAAAGGGCAAATTAATCAAACACAATCACCATTACATATTGTAAGTTTTTCATAACACATTTCATCTAATTTGGTCAAACTCAAGATTATGCATGTTTTAATAATTTCTTCAAATTCATAATTTCTTTTGAATAGAGTATGATATTTCCATAACTAAATGCTTCCCTTAGGATTAGGATGCTTAATTAACACTAGAAACTAGTAATTATAAACCCTCTTGTCAAAAAAAAATTTGAAAAATTTCATACATTTCTTTTCAAAATTTTTGGTAAACACATTGTTGAATAATGCTATAAAAACTTGTTAAAACAAATCACATTATATTTTTATAACTTGTAAAACATGAAACTATATTTTTCGACTAAGTAAAAATATCTTTGTACACGATAAGAGGGTGTTTGGATTATGTCCAAATAATGTCGAATTTAAGTCGCTATAATTTTTATAAAACGTTGTCAAGATTATATACCTAAAACTTGTAATTCGGACTTGTCAAGATATATAATTCATATATATATTGACATAATTGTAGTGTAAGTATTTAGTTAAGAAAGCGTTTGGTTTAGTACGAAAAATGACATTTTTGAGTCAAAATATAAACCATCTTTTTCGAAAACTAATCACATGCATAAGAAACTCGTAAGAAATGGCTAGTTTTACAACCTAATGTAAATCTAGTAAATTTCATGATATATTAAGATGTTTAAAAGGGCGCTTGGATTTGTCCATAACTACTTGCTAAATATCGTAAAATATATCTAGAACGAGTTAAAAATGATATTAAGGAACATGGTAAACTACTTCCTAGGATTATCGTCGAAGTATGTTTACGTTCCGACATAAGTCTTAACAATATAAACACTTTTATTCTTCTTTATATTTATTTTGGTCTTTTGTATTGTTGTTGTGTTTAGGTGAAAATGCCAAAAGCAACTACCGAAGATCTTTCCCACACTAAAAACTACATTCCCAAAGTATCCCAACTCCCTACTACATCTCCTTCTATTGGACGTATATATCGTGAAATTGAAGATAGAAACGTTCATGAGGGACGTGTAGTAGATCTAGCCTTTGCTCAATCCGACTACATTAATCGCTTGTTTTCAAGCATCAACCTCAATTGCCTTTTTGAAATTAATGAACCAATCGTTCCTCGTTTCATTGTCGATTTCTATAGCCAAGTCACCGTTCAAACCAATGATCTTGGTGCCATTACCATCTCCTTCATGATCCAAAATGAATTTATCACCTTAACTCTCGAACAATTTGGTCAAATCCTCCAAATTCCTTTTAGAGGTCAAGCCGTTTTCACAAACGAGTAGGACCTCGAATCTCTACATCGTTGTCGACCAACCTTTGGTCCTTATCTCTCCGACATCCCTCATCCCGATGAAATTCGTCAAATCCTTGGTGTGGAGCGTGCCACTACAACCCAAAAAATAAAATCCAAAAACGTCCAAATCTCTTCACACCAACTTCTCCTCAAGGAATTAGGCCCCCACATGAAGCGTTGGGAAGAACTCATTCGTGAGAATGCGTTCGGTACTGGAGGTCACCGGGACCATCTCCCGGCGTGCCTTGCTCACATGTTGTATTGTATCGCTGTCGAAAAGCCATACAATTTGGCCTACTTCTTTATCAAATGGATTGAGTGTGCTAGAAAAACTCCCAAAGCCAATCTTCCATATGGAATGTTTCTTACTCGTCTCTATCGTCATGTTATCGAGTACTACCCTGATCTTGACAATAGTATCTATGAGTCCATCTATCCCACCTTACGTCCTCTCGCTCTAAAACAAGCTCGACGCACTCGAAGTGACAAGGGAAAATCTCGTCGTCATAGCTTTCACGGTTTATCTTCTCGACAAGACGATGACGATGAGGAGGAAAACATCCATGATGCTAGTACCCCTTCGTTTTCCGAGTTCGTTGATAATCTAGAGGATCTCGACTATCCCGAGTATTCTACCCCATCTCCTAGTGATCAAAACGAAGAAGTACTTCATGAACAAACAACCGAGATGCTTAGACGACAAAAGAGTTTGCATGAAGAAGTTAGAGGTGGCTTCAAATCCATCGGGAAGACGTTGAAGGGTATCTTCGGGAAGAAAAGGCGATGATGTGTTTTGCTTATGTTTGTTGAACAATATTTAGTTTTATGTCTCTTGATCGTGGATTTTTTTGTGCTATTTGTCCGAAGTATATTCGGAAGTACTTGTTATTTTCTTGGGTAATTGTTTGGATATTTGATTAGGATGTTAACTTGCTTATTTATGCTTAATATATGCTTATGAATGCATGCTTTATTACTTAATCTATATATATGCTTGCATGATTAGTTTATGTATATGACTTGTATGCTTTCTAATAAACCAAAACAAATGTGAAATGTCCAAATAGAGCTTGCTGCAAAAATAAAACAGAATATAACATTTTTCCAGAAAATTTTTGAAAAATTTTGATTTTTGGGTCGTCAGATGGGCAGCCCCCTTAATTCATAAGGGGCGGCCCCTTTAAATTTAAGGGGACCGGCCTCCATTGAAGGGGACCGGCCATCTGGAACAGTTTTTACACTGTTTTCTTTTGCTAGTCCCAGCTATCATTTCCCTTAAAAACTAAACTGATTTTGGAATCTAACAATACAATTTCAAATTAATTCCACTTCTAAACATGTTTTCATACTATATAATCCCCATGCATGTTTAATTCACATTCCATCATCCTCAACCTTCATCAAACCTCATCCTTTTATCATGTCATCACCAAGAACCACCTATTCAAACAATGCCAAGAAACAAAAAACTTGTCATTATTCCACCAAAACAACTATTCATTGACCTCACAAATGAAGACAACACCACCCCATCACCACCACATCAATGCTCATCTCCTAGTGCACCAAATGCACCTTCCAAAACACCATCAATAAATGGAACCTCTACTTCCTCCAGACCATCCACTTCATCCATAAATGACTACATAAACACCCACTTGTCTCCTCCACCAATAGTTCAACCACCACAACCTACCAATGAAAACACAACTCTTGCATTAACCCTCTCATTATCACCATTAACACCTCTTGATGCACACTTCTCATCATCCCCTATCAATCCACCAACCTATAACCCCGTCCCATGGAGCTTACATGAAGCTCATGGAGACACTTGCCTTTGTTGCATCCACAACTGAACAATTGTGTTCGGACTAAGAGATGAGATACAATACATGTTTTCACACATTGAAAACTTGTTGCATCAACCACCAACAACAAACACATCTCCTCCACCACCATCAACAAACACTCCTCCACCATCACCATCTCCATGTTCACCATCAATTCCACCTAATTAAACATGCTTGGTACTTTGCAAATAATATTGTTTCAAACCATTTTGGATGGCAAGCTCTAGAGAGGACCTTCATGTTAGAGCTTTGGTTTATTTTAGTTATGATTGTAAGCCTTCAAGGCTTTTATTATTTGCACTTCTTGTTGATGTAATGCTTGTTGTAACATCTTAATTCTATTAATGATTATGGTTATGTTTAGTATCTATTCTTACATGCTATATATATGTTGCTTGTCCACTAAATATTTTTTGCAAAAATTCCATATCTTGATTTCTTATGACCTCAAAATGAGGGGGGGGGGGGGGTATACTTCAAGGGGGAGCTACAATAAAATCGGGATAACCTTTTTGATGCTAACAAAAAGGGGGAGAATTGATATAAACTCACAATAATACTTGTATATATACTAATTTTCGCTTAATGAGTTTAGATTTTGTAATCATCAAAAAGGGGGAGATTGTTGACTTAAATAATGCATAAAAACGTTATTTATATTTTTTGATATCTCTATGTTTTGACGATCACAAAATGTAAAATCATCAAACATAAGATTACTACATAAACAAGTATTAAGCTAGTTTATATCATTATATCCAACCTAATCACTTAAGGTATGGATAAACAAGTGCTTAATACATCTCATGATCAAAGAGGTATTTAATTAATTAATACAAATTTTATTTAATTATATAAACATATTATATATTTTTTTGAAAAACACTTTTGGTAATAAAGAAAAATGTTTTAATCATACTAAATATATGAATTCAAATTTTTAACCAAAATCAGTTAGTTTTTCACCAAATAAACATTCCCCACTAAAAGACAAGTTTTCTGGCCGTTACAGCTGGGCGGCCCCCTTAATTATAAGGGGCGGTCCCCTTAAAATTAAGGGGACCGGCCATGATTTAAGGGAACCGGCCAGGCTCCTGTGTCAGAAACTGTCAGAATTTTTCTCCTATAAATACCACCTTAATTCTGGAATTTTACCCTACCTTTTGCACGAAAATTTCAGATCTCAAACTCTCTAAACATCTTCCAAAACCCTTTGATCATTAGAATATTAATCCTTGTTTCAAGTGATTCAGTCCCTTCTCATTCATCCTCATTCAAAGTGCAAAAGAAGAACACTCCTTCTACAACTAAGTTCAAGAAGTATTGAAGAGTAGTTGTGCATAGTGTGTATATTATTTGTGAAGTTGTGTTGTGCTTGTAATTAGTAGTTTAGTAGAAATAGAAGTTGTGTAGGGAGAAGTAGTTGATTAGTAATGAAGTAGTGTAGTTGTGCAGAAGATAGGTGTGAAGTAGATTGGTGTGAAGTAGATTGGTGTGAAGAAGATTGGTGTGAAGAAGATAGGTGTGAATAAGTTGTGTAGTAGTTGTGATCAAGTTGTGACGAAGTTGTGGTGTGTAAATTGGTGTGTAAGGTTTTCTCCGCCATAAGGGAGTTTGTTGACATAGTGAAGAAAACTCTCGAGTAGGTGACTCGGGGAGTGGAGTAGGAACAAGGAAGGTGACCTTGTAGCCGAACCACTATAAATCCTTGTGTTGTGGTTTGATCTTTCCAACTCTTTTCATTACTTACTTATTTACTTATACAATATTAGCTTAGTTAGTTAGTTACTATATAATTGTTCATATAGTGCAAGTATTGAAATCACATAAACTAGAATCGAAGTTTTTTTAAAACAAACTTGTTTTTATAAATTTTAAAACGGACGTAAAACTATTCAACCCCCCCTTCTAGTTTTCCACATTGATGAGCCTAGTGGAGGAGTACACAAACCAGAAAACCCCAGAAATGATGTTACTAAGGAAAGAAAGTGCTACCCCCACTACCCGGTTTGTTAATTCCATCACAATTGTCCACAAGGATAATGAGGAAAACGAAACCCCTAGTGAACAAACCATTGAGGAACCGCCAGAATCCCAATCATTAGGTTACTACCTGAAACATGATATAAATGAGAACACCATAACAAATTAGATAAAGGGTGACGGGCGTAACCAATTCTCCCAACAGGTTTCAAAGAAGGAGAAAGAGGGGAAGATGAGTATGATACATTACCTGGGGGACCGGTATTTGAAAAACTACTTGTACAGAAAGTAGCTACTAAGTAAATGGCTTATGGGAACTTTGAGATACCAGCCAGCATTGGGAATCTGCAATGTCTAAATGCTTTCGCCGACCAAGGATCAGAAGTAAATCTTATGCCCCTAACTGTCTACACCCAACTAACATCAGAAATGCCAGCCACCACCCGTGTTAGGCTACCCTTCATTGGACACTCTTATGTGTACCCTTTGGGAATTGTAGAGGATGTGCTTGTCAATGTTGCAGGATTCATGTATCCCGTTGATTTCATGATCATCAATGATAAAGGAGGTGGATGCATGCCAATAATCCTTGGAGCACCGTTCCTTACCACCGCACGAGCTGTTATTAGGTATGAAAAAAAGGGAAATTGAGCTTAAGTCAGGAAAAAGAAAGATTAGCTTTCCCATGACCCCGCGAGGTGCACAAGAAAGCTTGATGAAGAGAAAGCTCAAAAACAACATTGACACATCGCCTAATCGTGTTCAGGAAAAGATTCTTGCATGGGAAGCAAGAATCAAAAGTTACAAAGAAACTGAGCATGAAGGAAACAAAGGCTGCAACAAAGTTCATGTCAAGTTTGAATGTAGTAAACCAACGAAGAATCATGTACCATTCACGAAATGAGACCTGGTACTCTTAAGACACTCAGAGGTAATAGTGCCTCCCGATAAACCAAGTCCCTGGTGGTATGGACCATTCACAATTGAAGGCATAGGCCAAGATGGGATAGCTAACTTAAGTAGTAAAGGAGGAGGGGAGGTGACTGCGAGTATCGATAGATTGAAACACTACAACCACAATAGTGAGAATCATCATTATATGGGATACGTCATCTCGAGAGATGAGGTCAAATAATTTCCCATGACCTTGAGTCTAGCTACAAGACTCGTAAAATAAAGAAAAGCGCTTCTTGGGAGGCAACCCATGTTTTGTGTGATTTTATTTTGTTTGATTGTTATTTGCTTCCGTATGCATGCTTTATTTTATTGTTTGTAGATCATGTTTCAAAACTAAAATTGTGAAAATGCTTTATTTTGTCGTTTAACTTCGTCTTAACTTCATACAAAGGTATTTCGCAAAAGATAAGTGTAAGGGGAAACCCCAAATATGTTTTTAAGAAACTAAATTAATCATGATTGTCCAACATATTAAATGAACATGTGTATTAGTATTTGTTAGAGTCAAATGCTTGTATCGAGTCATAATGATATTTTGCAGGATTTTCCAGGAAGTAGGACATAAGTTTTTCCATAAATTTTCCGGAAACATAACGTAAAGATTTCGGCAGGTCACTTCTGACGGCGTCAGGAATTAATTCCTGACGGCGTCATGTGTAAAATTCTGGAAATTTTGCTAGTTTTGTTTTTCTAACGGAGTCTTAAAGGTTTTGTTAATTCTTTAGTTTTATAAACTCCAGGAAATCTGCAAACATTCATTCCACAAGCATTATATCTTACATTGTTTTCTAGGATTTGTTAGTATATATAGATTGCCACCGATTTTACGCGAGGTTGCCTTGTTTGTTTTCTCAGGTTTAACAGGTTATGTATGACAAGAAGATGATTTATTTTTATGGAAGGGAAGCTTTGATTGTTCATTTACTTGGAGGAAGATCTAACCTTGTTACCACACTATCCACACCGAACGAATCAGGGGAGTATTTGATTTCATTCTTTTACCTGTTTTACTTTTACATTCTTTAATTGAACATTGGGGACAATGTTCATCCTAAGTGTAAGGGGAGGGTAAATGATGATACCTTATAGGATACACTTGCACTTGAGTTTGTTTTTCGATGGTAGGTGTGTAATAAAACTAAGAGAAATACTTGTTAGTGTAATTTTAGCGCCAAATTTAAAATTTTTTACAACATTTAGGAGTGAAACTTTAGCCTTAGCAAGCGTCTCATGAAAAGGAGCTGTATGACTAGCACAAAACCGTACTATTCAGAAAAATTTTCCACCCAAATATGTGAGGTTCGCCTTTAGATTTGATAGGAAAAACATTCATTATTAGTGCTTATGAGTGTACCGGTAGCATTTAGATTCTAGAACTTGCGTTAGTGATGCATCCCGAGACCGCTAGTGAGATTACATTCGTGTAGTAGGATTTACTACATGATAAGAGGCATTAGGATGACCCTTGTGTTAAACCCGTATCATAATTACTTGACCATTTAAAGCATATTACTTGGCTAGTAAAGTCAATTAATTTTTCCCACACCTTAGCGTTGTACTCATTTTTAGTACACGAAACCCCTAGTACCCCTCCGAGCCTATCTTTTCATTTCTAACTTTAAGCATCTTACTTAAAGGGAGAATTTGTTACAACCCATTTAAATGTACACCCAAATCGCCTTAGCCTTCCGTGTATGCACTCATCTTTAGTGCATTATTGTTATTTGTTTAAACCCTTAGTTAATTATCTAATTAATTACATGGTTGCTAAGTCGAGTCATATCCTTGTACATATTGTTTTGGGATGATTGGGACTCATGGGTAAAGTACTTATGTTATGGAGTAATGGGGAAGAACATCATATTATTACCCCCATAGGTGCGTTAATCTTAAAAGTACTCCAAGTGTTTTGATTATCTTAATTCGAGTCATTAGATTAGTTTATTGTAATGTAAAAATTCAAGTGTAAGGGGAATGTTCATTCCCTATGATGTATTATTTTGGATGGTAGGTAAGAGTGTATGCAAAAAAAAAAAAAAAAAAAAAAAAAAAAAAAAAAAAAAAAAATCGAAAAAAAATTAAGAAAAAGAAAAAAAAATAGAAAAAGAAAAGAGAAAAAACATACGGACTACCATCCCGTTTTATTCTATGTTTGTTTTATGTTTTTGTTATTTTTTATTTATTAGCTTAAGTCGAGTCTAGTCTTGGCTTAGCAACGCCATATTGTACATGTAATTAACCAAGATGATTAACTCGCCACCAGTAAAGATTGCCTTTATCCAACAAAACTGTGTATTCCATATCCCTACACCTAACGTTATAACCCTTTAAAAGACCTCTTTGATAGTTTATCCTAGGTGCTTACGCCATGTGGTGGAGGTTTGATCCTTTCCCAAGCATATGGTAATCTATTTTGCTATGACAGGTAGTGAGAGATGTTTTCCATTTCCATATTGTGATATATACTTTATTACACCCGAGAGATGTGAGTATCTAAACACTATTTGTGAGGTGCTAGTATATGACCTCCGTGCTTGTCTTTGGTCTTTGGTGGAATGATTATTTGTTGTAATTACTTTTATATTAGTGTTAAATGACCCCTAACTTGTCTTTTGATTAGAATAAAAGCGCATTTGCTTGAGGACAAGCAAATCTCAAGTGTAAGGGTATTTGATGAGGCAAAAAATGAACTGTTTTTAGGGGGTCATTTTAGCCCGGATTCGAATTTATTTGATCAAATAATGCCCTAAATCGTTCCTTTTGTCATTTTAGGTACTTTTGGAGTGGATTCTGGAAAAGGAAGCATTTTGGACGTTTTTGGAGCATAAAAGTGAAGAAAACGGCAAAGTCTTAATTTTCCTTGCTGGGAACAGTACCTGACAGCGTCAAGAGTTCTCAAGTGACGGCGTCAAGAGCATTACAAGAGGTGGAAGTGGATAAAGTCCGTGACGATCCAGAAGAGTTTTGCTCTATGGACATGACGGCGTCACCATAGGCCGTCATGGTCCAAATGTGAGTGACGGCCCAGAGTAGAATTGCACATGACGGCGTCAAAAGTGGATCTAGGCAATCCGATTTCATTATGGGCAGCGAGTTGACGGCGTCAGAATTTCCTTCTTGACGCCGTCACCCTGTAAAATCTATATATATTTTTGCAATTTTCATTCATTAGAGAGGAACAATTAGGGTGTAACTTTGGAGAGAAACCCTAGTCCGAATATTACAGCTTTTTCAAGGGTTTTTACCCTTTGAAATCTTTCATGTTCAATTGAGATAAGTACTCTTTCAATTCATTCAATATGTCTATGTGTTGTTTGAATATATCTTACACTTGTCTTGAATTTAACATGCTTGGCTAGATCTCTTGTGTGTTTGCTTAGATGTAGTGAAACCTAGATGTTAATTATGGGTTGATTGTTTGTTTATAGTTGTTACGGATGATTGTATTCGATGTTAGGCTTAAGAAAACTGGCAGACTTCCATTGGTGACATGCTTGAACGTCTTAAGAAACATGATCAGAGGTGTACTATGATTTTTGGTTGTATTTAATGCATAGGAGAATTCTAATGATCCCATGTTAGGAGCTTCTAACGGCTCGACGAGTGAAGTAGGATCCTATAGAGTTAGGGAATATTGTACACGGCCCTACGACTAGTATTAAGGAATACGACCCGTCATCCATGCAATTGTAACAAACTATCAACCTGTAAAAGATATCTAGGGAGTAATGAAACCTAAGTAAACACAACTCTCCCTATTATTGTTCACACCACTAGTTTAATTAGATTTCATTTCATTTTTGTTATTTTATTTTGATTGCATCTTAGTTATTGGGTTAGTTGATTTGAAACTAATTCCGCCCACTCTTCCAAAAACCGAGATTTTTACTTGCTTTATAAAAATATAAAAATACAAAAAGAATCATCCCTCACCTCTAGACCTAGTTCTTAGGCTTTCTAATCCTAGCGACACTATTCTTGAGTTGAACGATCAATCCCCCGGTACTTGTCACTATACTATACTACAACGATCAGGTACACTGCCTGGTGGGGGTTGTAAGCTTCTTGAGATCCCTTGAGAGGTAAAGCCTGGTGCGATTCCCACGTATCAATAAAGTACTAGGATAGTTCTTGTATAATAAAATTTGAAGCTTATTTTGTTTATGTATGCTTGGAATGAAATGCAATCTTGTGGAACTTATATAATTTGTCATATTATTGTGGATTAACCCATGTTGCAAGTTTCCAAATGGTAACCTAACCCATTTTTGGAACTTTCACATGTGAGGATTTCTCGTTTGTTGCATATTGTGATTTCTATGTGTAGCTAGGCCACCACAAAGGTGAGGCTCTTGACCCATGGATCCCCGCCTTGAAACAAGGGGGAGCAACGATCTAGGGGGAGCTATGTTCAAGAGGGAGCACGTTCGGGTGCTATTGGTACAAGCTACTTACCCATTCAAATGGAAGTCCGGCATTTTGATTCGACAAAAGGGGGAGAAAGAAAGCAAGAGCGTGAAGACCAAGTTTAAGAAAAAACAAAGGCTTCACCCAATTACACGGCAAAGGTCAAGACGTAAGCTACACCAAAGGCGTGCTTTGTCTTCGCTACGTTTGGTAATTTTATTTGCTTTCGGATTTTATTTGTCATCAACAAAAAGTGGGAGATTGTTGAGGCAACATGATCAAGATCTTCTAATGTTTTGATAATGACAAATAAACCTTTGGAAAACATAAAATAACAAACGGTAGCCTAAAATCGCCAGAGCCAATAGCTGCTGCTGGCGCACTGCCCGCACGTCAACACGCGGGTGACGCGCCAGGAGTCTGTATTGCTCCAGGCGAATTTTCAAAGTCGGCTTTCAATTCAGGTATGTATATGTTATGTGCTTAATTGAGAACACTCGAAACGAGTTTTGAGACTTGAGAGATCCTACTTTTAAAACACCCGCTTACAGGAAAACACCAACTCATATTTTCTAACATTTGCCTCTAGCCAAGGCTTTTCTAAACTTAGGGAGCTTATACATTTCACATAACAACACGTGAAAGCATCCATATGCTCATATCCCGTGCTTACGTCTTCTCTAATTACGTAACGGGTTAACTCCCTTATTGGTCAAACTAAGTTCAAGGTCTCTTTGCGTAAACGTATCCTTTCCCACTTGGGTTATGCTTTACATCTAGGCAAAGCACTTAATTTGTTTGAACCAAGGTATTAGTTGAGAACGTCGAGTCGTGGAAAGTCACAAGATATGAACCTATGGATTCTCGACGTTGTGTTACATAAACTAATAAGTAACCTATGAATTTCTCAACTTATAATCTTAATTGTCTAAACATTTTCTTCTTAAATGACAATTATATTATGTCTTAATCTTTCTCTTAATCTCATTTTTACAAAAAGAGAAATACACCAAATCTCCCACAATCCTTCCCAAATATCCCTCTCCAACATTCTCTTACAACATTCCCTTACACTCTCTTACTAAAGTGTACCTTTGTCCCTTCACATACTCCCACACAATATTCCCTCAATCTACCAACTTCCCATACAATCCTATACACACACTTATACACCTTTTGTACACACACTTGATTTCAAAATACACACACTACTCTCACAATCATCTCTTCTCTACACACACTAGCCAACTCACCATATCTTACCATATCCAACTCATATATTCTCTTACACAATCTCTTACACTCTTACATATTCCCTTACACACTTTACATCTCAACCCTCCATATTCCCCACATGCCAATTAATTTGAATTCCAAAGGAGGCTCCCTTTGATCTCAACCATTCAATTCAAACTAAAACCATCTCAACCATCTGTCTTATTTCTTCCCCCCATGTTTGGAATATTCCACTAGCATATTCTTTCTTTCTCTTCATTCCATCACATGGAAATAATCCTAGCCATCCAATTCAAACCATCTCATCTCAACCATCCATCCTACACTTTCCCCCCAAGGATGGAATATACATTGGCATATTCTTTCTCTCTTTTCTATGCCACTTGAGGAATACCCAGTCTACCCCTACCAAATTACCCCTTCTACTTTTCTACCTTGGTATTTGGTTTTCTTATAAACACTTCACAAAACATTTTCTAAATTGGCTATTTGAGTTGGTAAACCTTAGATTGATTAATGTTAAGGTTTAGTGTGAAGTACAATTGGGGGTTTAGCATGGATAGGTATTTACAAGGACCAACACCCAAGTTTTGGGAAAACTTGAGACAGAGTCCTGGCGTGCTGCCCGCGCGTTAACGCGTGGGTGACGCGCCGGCCTCAGTAAATTTTTCCCAAGTTTGGGTATTGGCCTATAAATACCCCCCTTGCCATTATTCTTTTTCTCTACATTATTTCTCTCTAGTCTCTCTATATCTCTTGTGTTCTTAGTTAAACACACTAACATTCTTTGAAAGAACACATCTCCTTGCAAGGGAAGAGCCACAAGAACCTAATCCACTCTTGTGATTGTGTCGAGGGTCTTCTTATCTATACCCTTTCTACTAGAATCGAGTCACTAGGTTAGGTTAGGGCTTGATTGAACAAACAATCTCTTATTCATTCTATTGTTTGTAAGGGAAGTCTTGTGTCTTTGTGACCAAGCCTAGATCATTGGGGATCTAGCTGGGGTTTGATACTTCCAGGTGGAAGTTTTGGTTGTGGTCTAGGTGACCAAGTGTAAGTCGAATCACGAGATTCTTTAGGGTGGTTTTCGAGGGAGGAATACCGTGGGAGTAACTCCTTCTTTGTGAGCATCGATATTGGCAAATATTGGTGGAGTGAATTGTAATGGTTTGTAGTCCACCAAAAGGATTATACTAATGAATAGTATCATGTCTTGGATTCGCAACTGGACGTACGGATGGTATAAACCCCCCATCCCGAACCAGTATATATCATGGTGTTCTTTACTAGATTTATATACTTGTGATTGTGTTTGTGGTTGTTCCTACTTAGACCACTTGGTTGTCTTCGTGACTTAAAGTTTTTAAACGATCTAAAAGGCCGAAGAAACCGTATTCACCCCCCTCTACGGTTCTACACATACAAATCACCACCATTCTTCTTCAAGTTTCATCTATTTTCACTACATACTCTCGTCTCCTACATATGTGAACTTGGAATGTCCACCCTATTCTCTTACACACCTATGCTTACTACAACCTTCCTCTACATTCTACATTCAAATTTAAATTTGAAATGAATATAAAAAAATTGCCACCCTCACACACACACTCTCTTACACTCACTTGCTTATTCTACACACTCTTCTTTCATGTGTGATCTTGAAACAAGCCACCGTACCCTTTTACACATTTCCTCTCACAAGAATTTGAAACACATTATTATATTCCACCTTGTCCCCTATTACACAACATGCCAACTATACTTCATCTCCTACACTCTCACATCGCTATTCACTTTTGAATGACGCTTTCTCAACATTCTTCTATCTTACATCTTCTTACAAACACATTTGAATTTGAAATGTGTAGTGATCATTCTTACAGCTCTCCTCCCTTTGTTTAACCTTAAATTAACCAACTTAATGTGTTACACATCCAAGCTTCTCTAACACTCCATCCTCTCACAATCACCAACTCATATTTGAATTTGAAATTCAAATAACAACTCTTTACAACTCATTCTATACACATCTTATGACACACCCTCTCACATCACATAACTCATCTCACAACAACTAGTTTTTCAATTTGAATTTTGAAATTCAAATTTGGGAAGCAAGTTTGCAATATACGATGTCTAGTGGTTCCTCTTCTTCTCTTTTATATTGGACTAAACACCCTAACTATCTGGTTACACCACTTTACCAAATATTTTTACTCATCTAATCCTTGGCTAATGGAGTTGGTTGACCTTATATTACTTTGAGTGTTGAAATGTCATTGGAAAGTTATAAGGTGAAGTGCACTTAGGGGTTTAAAAAGAGTGGGAATTTTTAAGAAAGCCAAGAGTCAGGACAGACTCTCGCGTGCTAATCATTCATTCTATCTAGTTGTTTCCTCGCCTATTGCCAATCATTTGATCCCTCTTATTTTTCTTTTCTCTACACTCTAAGTCTACCAATCTTATTTTGTTCTAACTTCTTCTCTTATCTTCTATTGAAAGAACACTTCTTCCGCAAGAGAGACACACAAGAACCTAATCCACTCTTGTGTGTTGTGTCGAGGGTCTTCTTCTCTATACCATTTCTATTAAGATTGAGTCTCTAGGATAAGTTAGGAATCAAATACTTTCAAACTCATAATCATTTGTAAGGGTGTATAAAGTCTTGTACCTTGGTGGGTAAGACTAGATCGGGTGAAGATCTAGTTGGGGTTTGATACTTCCGTGGGAAATTTCTTTCTGGTCTTTGTGGAAAGTCGAATCACGAGATTCTTGTAGGTAGTTTTTGAGGGAGGAATACCGTTGGGAGTAGCTTTTCCTTGTGAGCGCCGATCTTTGTGCATATCGGTGGAGTGAAGTGGTAAACGATTTATAATCCACCAAAAGGATTATACTAGTGGAATTGTATAGGTGTCGTGGATTTTGTTAGGTCCAACAACTGATCTAATTGTCTCGGACAAAGATTTGAACATAAAAATAGCACCAGACACTCACTGACAAATATCAGTGATAATTCTAACACACTGATGATCAGTGATCATGTCTTCCCCTTGCTTCAGGGGAGAAACTCAATGGCATTATTCGAGAATTGGTAATAAAACCAACCGAAGATGCGCTTTAGTCACTGTTGCAGTTGAGTGATTAAGGTACTTGAGTGGCATGAGGGACACTGAGCTCTGACAAATGTCTCTTTAACCTTGAGGACCTTATCTTTCATTGTTAATGACCACATCACCAACTACCAATATAACTGATCGTAAAGCTGTGGTGATCAACATAACTTTACCAACACTCAGTGATTCAGAGACATAGAGAACCAGTGAAGTTCCAAACCTAGAGTTGTGTAAATGTACTAAGTGCTGATCAGCTAATTTGCATGTAAAGACTCTAGCTCGAGACCAGAGATACACCAGGGCACACCATGGCAGGAATACCTTGATGGCATCTCAGTTCCCTGAATCAAGAGCAAGGAAGTAGGTGAGTCAACAAAGTTTAAGCAGGAAAACTCTTGGGAAGATAAATATATGTTCCTTCCCAATAACAAAAGAAGCTCATGGGAAATCGGTGCTGTCAACTCTAAAAAACCAAAAGGACATTAAGGCTATATGTCTAGGCACGTGACTATCTACGAACAGTTGGCAAGATCACTATTCCCACGTGAAGCAACAGTAATCTCACCGCTATATAAACCCGTTCCAACCAATGATGAATGTTCGCTTTCAAAGAGAGTAAGAAATGAGAATATCTTAGCATAGTTAGAGTGTTAGTATTCTCAATACACTGAAAACCCAAGCCTTGTCTAGCCTGCTTCTCAATGTCCCTTAATTTGTCTCTCGTCGAGGATATCATCTGCAAGCAGTATCCCTGCTGAAAAGCCAACCAAGTTATTAGTGTGTCAAAGTAGGTTCTTGAGTAACCATTGTAATTCCGCTATATCATGAATCATAAACTCGTTATATGTTCCATGTCAAAACGCCACGTGTTTATGTTTATCTTTTCAATTCATGAGTTACTCAAGTTATTCTGGACCAACAGATTCACAACTGGGTGTACAAATGGTATAAACCTCATCCCGAATCAATATATTTCGGGTTCTATTTCTTTCTCTATACTGTGGTGTTTGGTTATTGTCGTGCATATTCACCTGCACACTCTTAGAGACTTAAAGTTGTTAAACTGTAAATACGCCAAAAAGACCGTATTCACAGTCCCCCCCCCCCCCCCCCCCCGCCAGTACAGTTCTTCAACAAGCATGCTTGGAAATGACTAATACATGTATGAACATCTGTTTTGTCTTTATTTTCGTATAATATACTTCATTTCTTCAATATGGCCTTCCGTGAATCTGAATTTACAATTTTCCCTTATTAAATATAAGAATAGCCAGGATTCATCCGAAAAGACCAAAATAACGCTTATAAAATTTGTGCGTTACCAATCATTGTCTAGGGTTTTATCGGTAATAAATGTAATAGTTAATGGTCTAGATGTAGGTTTATGTTGCATTTAAGTAAACATTTGGTTCCTTGTCTTGTGACTATTGTAGAGTCACGTGACTGAATATGTAAGGGGTATAAATATCCCATCACCTCACTAGTTGAGGTTGGACTTTTTCATAATAAATAAACATTTTTTTAAATGTTCTCTCTCATGTTTATCACTGCCTCTCTTTCTAAACAATAATTTGATTATACTTGACTATACGATCCTACAGAAACAAAGTTTACGTTTGCATTCATGTGTCTTTTAAATATTGAGTAAAACATTTCATATTCTCTAACATAATCATATATGCAAAACTAGAAAAATGTACGTTTTTGTGGCTTGGTCAAATTGAAAAAGTGTGAGATAATAGTTAATACAATAACTTGTTAATCGTTAATATTATGACTATGTTTGGCAAAACGTAGTAGTAGCAGTAAGCAATAGCAGTTAGCAATAGCTGTTTGCTTTATCAAGTGTTTGGTAATATAGTTGTAACTGCAATTATAAAGTGTAAAAAAGACCTAAAAGGATATATAAAACACTAATATATATATATATATATATATATATATATATATATATATATATATATATATATATATATATATATATATATATATATATATATATAAAACTAGGCATTTAAATATTAAAGTTATCATTTTTTTATATTCCCGTTACTTTTACATATATGGCACTACATAAACACTATGATACGCTAGTTATAAATTATCCACGACGTGCATACCATCTATATATAACTTGCATTCATAATTTGTATTTTTTGACAACATTAAAAAGGCAAGGGATACAAAAATATTAGAGTTTTGTTTGTCAGGAACAATATTTTCTTTTAACAGTTTATTTATGTTTTGGTTTAGATTTGAATATTTAGGAACATTATTTTTTTAAAGGTGTAGGTGTAATTTACAAACCATAACGCTAGCGGCAAGATCAAATGTTTTTCATGAACCATTTTGAATGGGAGTGGTTACATAAAATACAAATGCTAATTGTTTGTTACCAAACAAGCTTTATAATTAAACCGCTAGTTGTTTGTCGCTAATTGCTTCAAAACGCAAAAATATGCTTGATGCCAAACATACCTATGACTTGTAACACTTGGTCAAATTACAAAAAAGTGCTTTAACTAAGGAAATCATATAATAGGTATAACAAAACTGGTAGAGCCAGTTAATATGAAGTGGTATCAAAATGGAAATGATAAAGCTAATACTTAAATGTTTTCAAGAATTGCGCACTAGCCATCCATTGTATAGCAAATAACTTGTGTAAATAGTAAAGTAATAATTTATAGATATTGTTCGAATTTGTAATTTAAAAATTAGAATAAAATAAAAGTATGAATGTAACTGTTAACATGTTTGAATTATGAATGCGGTAATGAAAATTATATGTGTTGCTGAAAAAAAATTATAATAAAAAATAAAATAAATAAATAAATAAGACCAACTCATAAGTTAACAACCTTTACCAAGTAAGCTATCCCAGCCTATTTTCTTCTGCCAAAATATTTTTAGAAAGACTAACATAAGATACTAATAACGTACTACGACGGAGTACTAATAAAGTCCCTAGTCAAACGAATAAACAAAATTTGCATTACTTATTAACATCCATGTCGTGGCAGGTTGCCAAGCCTAATCATCACTAAATAATCAAAAAAGTAGGATAAATATAATCCCATGTGCAAATGAGAAGTTGAGCTAACATTCCCAAAATCTCCATAATTCCTACTAACTTATCAACTTATAACTATTTATCACATTTCATGTCTTCCATATAAATTTGAATTAGCACATCAATCTCAACTCACTCAACTCAAAACACTTTCTTAGGTTCTAATTCATTCTCTACTATATCAATGGCACATTACAACTTCAACATGCTCTTAGTGATACTAATTTCCATCACTATAGCATCACTTGGTGGAGGGATTGTTGATGCACGTAAACTTTTGGACGTACCCGAGGTTCCAAAGCCTAAAATTCCAGAGCTTCCAAAGGACATCCCAAAACCCACACTTCCTAATATTTTGAAGCCTGAACTTCCCAAAATTCCTAAGCCCACACTTCCTGTTGTACCAAAGCCTGAGATTCCTGTGATTCCAAAGCCTGAACTACCAGATCTTACAAAGCCTACATTCCCTGAGATTCCAAAACATTTAGTTCCAAAGCTTCAAAAGCCCACATTTCCCGAGGCTTTAAAACCTGAGGTTCCTGTGATTCCAAAACCTAAAGAACCAGAGCTTCCAAAGCTCACTATTCCCGAGGTTCCCATGATTCCTAAGCCTGAAGTACCAGATCTTCCAAAGCCTGCAGTTCCTGATATTCCAAAACCTGATGTTCTAGTGATTCCAAAGCCCGAAGTACCAGAGCTCCCGAAGCCCACAATTCCCGAGGTTCCAAAGACTGTGGTTCCTGTTGTTCCAAAGCCCGAAGTACCTGAACTTTCAAACCCCACACTTCCAGATGTTCCAAAGCCAGAAGTGCCAGCGCTTTCGAAGCCCACAATTGTTGAGATTCTGAAGCCTGTAGTTTCTAAGGTTCCTAAACCAGAGGTGCCAACTCCACCAAAACTAGAAGTACCAAAGTTGCCAATGATTCCTGAGTATCCCAAGGACTTTCCTATCCCTTCTTTGCTCCATCCGTAGAGCATTGCTTTTGTGAATGCTTGTGACTTGTGTTCATTTTACAACTGCTATTACTAAGAAAATCATCATTTCTGATTTGGTGATGTCTTAATGATTTTTTCTGTGCTATAGTTGTTGTATTCAACCTTTATTCATTCTATGTAATGTATACGTCATGAATATACATGTTATAGATTGGTAATTGAACCAGTTGATTTCATACACATACCATTGATGGTGGCAACTAATGTGTCATGTATGATGAAGGGAAATTAAGCCATGGTTTCACACTATGGAAACAAATAAAGATCAAGCATTTATAATATTTCTAAGCAAAAAATTTTAAAAAATAATAAAATCAGAAACTAATAAAATCTACCGATCAAAGATGTATATTGTCGTGGTAGCGGCCCGACCCTCTGCTTGCTAATGTGATCACTTCACTAACTGCATCAGGTTCTTGAATATATTAAAACACATTATGGTATAGTATATGTTTTCCTTGGAATTGTTTCCTTTATGTGATATAATTGGCAAAATTAAAGTCGATCAGGTGCTATATCACAAGTCAGCTGTTACGTAAAGATCAATAATAAACTTTACTTTATAGGTCATAAAAATGGATGGGTTATGGAAAAAAATGAATGCTATCAATCTAAGTGCTGGCCATGTTGTCAGAATAATCCTGGTCGGATACGAGATGTCTTAGATCTATCATCTTGAGTACTTTCACGTTACATCCATTTCTTTAAGTGCATAGGTTAGACCTGTAGATCTAATTAAATTAACATCCAAAGGTCTTACTCGCAGTTATCAAAAAGTATGAGCAAAAGCTCCATATATATTCAAAGTACTTGGAGAACATGATAAACAATTAGCATGCAAGCGTCAAAATATATTAAGCAAATTATTTCCATGAGGTTAATAAATATGTAAATCCAGGCATCCGCATATAGAGTTTAATATCCACGAATATAAACAGTTGGTTAAACTCCTGAACAATCTGAGGCTAAGTTTCTCTCGCAGAGATGAAACTCAACTGAAAGAAGTATATGAGGAAAAAGATAAACAACATCCGCTCCTCCACCGTGAATTCGTGCAATTTAGTAAATAGTTCAAAGATGAGGACATTTGTAAGTATACTATAGTCAGTTTCCTTGTCTTTCAAAAAGGCGAACCTTAATATTTTGTTTGAGAGTCCAATTTGAAGAATGGATTGAGCTTGATTTACTTTTATGTAATGTAATAAGTTTGCGCAACCATCTCACATTGACTCGTTCGGACTGCCAAAGGTGGATATTGCTAGGAATTCAACTCTTTGCGACACAAATTAACATTAAAACTTATATCGCTGGGAACTCAAACCAATAGCTAACGGTTAGTATAAACTCATCATATTTATACGATCTTTAAAAAATCAATAAAACAAATTGTTATTTACCTATGAGATGTATGGACCACCTAATTTTTATATACCGTTAACAAAGGCTAACATATATATATGACATAAAATACTGTACTAATGAACCCCTTAGTCAAACAATTAAATATTTGGTCAACCATATCGTGACAGGTAGCCAAGTCTCATCCGTAAGATTTTCAAAAGGTAAGACAACTAAAATCTTATGTACAGGTTAGAAGTTAAGCTAACATCCCCAATATGTCTACAATTCCTACCCACTTATACCTATAACTATATTCCATAACCCATGTCTTCTATATAAATCAAAATAAACACAAAATTCTCAAATCAACTCAAAACAATTTTAGTTAACCTATCAATGGCATATTATAACTTCAGTTTTATCTTGGTGATACTAGTTTCCATCACTTTAGCCTCATTCAATGGTGGGAATGTCTTTGGTGATGCACGCAAACTTTTGGACGTACCTGATGCTCCAAAGCCTGAAATTCCAAAGCTTCCAAAGGATTTTCCAAAACCCATACTTCCTGATATTCCAAAGCCTGAGCTGCCCCAGATTCCTAAGCCCGTAGTTCCTGATGTTCCAAAGCCTGAGGCTCCAGTGACTCCTAAGCCCCAAGTACCCGAGCTTCCAAAGCCTACACTTCCTGAGGTTCCAAAGCCTGAGGTCCCTTTGATTCCAAAACCCGAAGTTCCGGAGCTTCCAAAGCCAAAACTGCCAGAGACTACCAAGCCCGTACTTCCCGAGGTTCCAAAGCTTGAGGTCCCTGTGATTCCTAAGCTTGAAATACCAGAGCTTCCAAAGCCTACACTCCCAGAGGTTCAAAAGCCCGAGGTTCTTGTGATTCCTTACCATGCAATGCCTGAGCTTCCTAAGCCCACTATTCCCGAGGTTCCAAAACCTGAGGTCCCAGTGCTTCCTAAACCTGAAGTTCCAGAGCTTCCGAATGTAACACCCCCAAAATACCGCAGCGGAAGACTGTGTCACTGAGGGTGCTACTTCATAATACAAAGTACAAGTTATAGAAAACGAACTCTAAATGAGACGTTTTGAAAAGTTACCATTCGATTAATGAATTCAAAGTTACAAACATGAGATTCCAAAGTATGATACATAAATGTATACAAAATGTTTTGAATGGTAAATGATAAAAGCATAAGTCTTCAGAATATGCAGCTTGACTCTAAGTTCCACGCACTAGCTATCGCCTTACTAACCTGAGATAAACATGCTAAAGTGTCAACACAATGGTTGGTGAGTTCATAGAGTTTGTCTTAAAATAGTTGAAAAGCCTTAAAAGAATATTCGCACAGCAAAGGCATCGTGAATCCACTCAGTTGCAGGTCCCGCCATAAGAGACTTGCAATTTGTGTGTTCACAACCCACTGCTAACATATAGTATGATAAGACATGTATAAGTTCATCAAAACAATTAAGCAATTAGTAGTGAGTCTCTACTTCATCTCCGAAGACCTCACTTGGGTATGCTGCTCACAAGGAAGGTAATAGCATTGGTCTACTTCATCTCCGAAACCCAATGCATGTGTTATCCAAGGAGACTTTATGATGCTCACAAGGAAGGTAATAGCATTGGTTCTACTTCATCTCCGAAACCCAATGCATGTGTTATCCAAGGAGACTTACAAGTTTAGGTATAACGCAATCAAGTATAATGCAATCAAGTATAATGCGATCAAGTATAAGACAATCAAGTATAAAACAATTAAGTATAAATGTTTTGAGTATTTGTACAAGTAAGCAAGTAGTTGAGCATGTATTTCCCCCAAAGAGTTAAAACAAGTATAAAAAGAGTAGGGGCTATGACTCACCTTAAGCTTATGTAATGAGAAATGATAGTGGTAGTCGAATCGCGAAAGTCTCTAAGAGCAGCCTATAATAGAACGTTACGACTTAGGTTTGGAGTAACGTCTAAGAATACGAAGAATTGCCTATATATGTCTTGCATATTGGTCAACAATCCATAACAATTAATGCACATATCACTCCGTAATCCCTATAAAACCGGTGAGATCTTTTCCCTAAATTATGCAATCAAACCCTAATCTCATTCAAAAACGCCACACTCACAATCAATACTATCCATCTTTACAATCAAATCACCAAACAATGAAATCAACACCCGAAATCATCAATATATCATCCGATTCATCATCAGAGGATGAATCCCCATTTGAAACCTATGTACCGCCCTTCCGTCCTCCTCATGATGGTTGTAGAACCAAGGAGCAAGCAAGGAAGAGAAAACATGATCTTTCGGTGTTCAAGGATCTCCTCAATTTGAATCAAACCCCCAGCACTTCCAGGGGTAAAGCTGTGATGTCCCCAAAATCTTCATCATCTTCAGAATCGTCAGAAGATACAGCTTGGATACCTGTCAGACAACCATCCCCAAGAGAGCTTGTGTCCCCATTTATCTTCACTTCATCAGATGAGGATGAGCCTCCAAATGAACCACCTTCCACTCCTGAGAGGCCTCAGTCATCAAGGCCACGACCAAAGAAATTCACCAAGGCAAGGAAGACAAGAAAGACAAACTCTCCTCTTCCAAAGGAAAGAAAGATTGTTCTTGGACTGCCATGCCCTATGAAGTAGTGGTTGTAGTCATCTGATGTTCTTGCACACTTTTATAGTTTCAGAAGTTGTTTTGTAATCTCTTTTGATGTATAAACTTCTGAGTTGAATGAATGATAAGTGTGCTTCTTTTGTTGTCTGAATATTGTTATTTGCAAATCATCATCTAGACTTATTCCTGCACAATATTAGACCAAATACCACAAAGCAAACAACCAACATATGTACTAGCAGTAGAGTTAGAAAATCAAAGAGCAGCATAGTACATTATATCACAAATGTATACTCATTAACAAGCAACAGAATAACAAGCAGCACATTCATTTTACAAACTTTAACAAAAACAAAGAGATAAGTTTTTCAAAGATTGATCATACCAATGTTTGCAATTAAAAATTGAAACCTCCCCACATCAAAATGTTTAGTGAGAAGATCAGCAACATTGTTATCAGTATGAACTTTAACAATTTGAATCAACTTCTTTTCATAGCAATCCCTTATGAAGTGATGTCTTATCTCAATATGTTTTGTTTTAGAATGAAAAACAGGATTTTTAATTATGCAAAGTGTGCTGTTGTTATCAATATGGATTTTAGTATTCATGAAATTGTACCCATAATCCAATAATTGATTCTGCATCTATAGAACTTGTCCACAACAACTTGAAGCAGCCACATACTCAGCTTCTGTTGTAGAATTAGCCACCACTGTTTGCTTCTTGCATTGCCATGACACCAACCTGCTTCCAAGGAACTGACAACCCCCTGTTGTAGACTTTCTATCCAAAGAAGCTCCAGCATAATCACTATCTGAGTAGGAGACCAAATCAAAAGGTGAATCTTTAGGATACCAAAGGCCCAATTTAGGTTGATGCTTCAGATATCTAAAAATTCTCTTCACTGCATTGAGATGTGATTCCTTGGGACACACTTGAAATCTTGCACAGGCACACACAACAAACATGATATCAGGCCTTGATGCTGTAAGATACATCAATGAGCCAATCATAGACCTGTACAAGTGAATGTCCACTTCTTTTCCATATTCATCCTTCAGCAATGGTTTATCTTTGTCCATGGTAGTCTTGGCAGGCTTAGCATCTACAAATCCAAACTTCTTCAATATATCATTGACATACTTATCCTGACTAATAAATATGCCATTTTCTTTCTGTGAAACTTGCAGACCCAAGAAGAAAGTGAGTTCTCCCATTGAACTCATAGCAAACTTGTCTTTCATTAGTTTCTCAAAGCTAACACACATCTCTGTTTGTAGATCCAAAGATGATGTCATCAACATAGATTTGAACCAACAAAATATCACCTTTTTGTCTTTTGAGAAACAAAGTCTTGTCAATCTTTCCTCTACTGAACCCAGATTCTAACAAATATGTGGACAAAGTGTCATACCAAGCTCTAGGGGCTTGATGTAATCCATACATTGCTCTATTTACCTTGTAAACTTTGTCAGGATGATCAGGGTCTTCAAAGCCTGGTGGTTGAGACACATAAACTTCCTCAGTAATGGTCCCATACAGAAAAGCACTTTTGACATCCATCTGATACACTACAAAATCTTTGTATGAAGCATAAGCCAAGAATATTCTTATTGCCTCTATTCTTGCCACTGGTGCAAACACTTCATCATAATCAAGGCCTTCTTGTTGTGTGTATCCCTGTGCTACTAACCTTGCTTTATTCCTTATGACAATTCCTCTCTCATCTCTTTTGCATCTGAAAACCCATTTTGTGCCAATCACCCTTTTTCCATTTGGCAGCTCAACCAAAGTCCAAACTTCTTGCAGCTTGAATTGTAGAAGCTCATCTTGCATTGCTTCCAGCCAACTTGCTTCTTGTAAGGCTTTGTAAGTGTTCTTAGGTTCTATCTGAGAAAGAAATCATGCAAACAGGCAATTTTGAAGATCTTTATGACTATTTCTTTGATGCAGAGATCTGGCAAAGAAACTTTGATGTTGACGATCTTTCAGTGCTTTAGTCATCTGCCTGGTTTGAATAGATGATTGTGGATCACTTAAGATTTGATCTTTGGGATGATCCTTGTGTACTCTTGTGGTAGTTGTAGGACTAATAGGAATATTGAGTTCCAAATTAGTTATGTCAGCATCAGCTCCAAATAGCTTACCATCAAGGACATCATCATCTGTATCATAGTATATGTTCTCAAGAGAAGGCATATTTGGATCGTCAGGGTAGATAGAATAAGTATTGGGTCTACCTTGAGTATCCAAATTCTGAAACATTGAAGTAGCAGTAGAGTTAGTAGGCTTAGAAGCAGTAATTGTATCTTTTGGCCTAGCAGTAGAGTCTTCTGAGTCAGCAGTAGAGTCTTCTGGCTGTGTAGGAGAGACATCAACAACTACCTTGGGAACTTCATTAGTTTCTTTTTCTGCTTCATTTGGTATTTCAATACCTTCTTCAGTTTCCTTAGGTTTATCATGAGAAACAACATCATCTAGAGGGCTTTGTTCTTTTTGAAAGGGTACAAAGGTTGGACCAATCTTCAACTTCTCAATCACAACAAACTCTTCCTGTGGTTTATCAACACTGGCAATTACAGGAACATAATTCATTGTTTTGGCAAGAATATCAACATCAAATAACCATTCTGGTCCTTTCCCTGCAGAATTGTATGTGTTTTCACTAAACTTGATATGCAGATTCTCCTCTACATATTTGGTTCTCTTATTATATACCCTGAAGGCTTTACTATTTACAGAGTAACCAACCAAATTTCCTTCATCAGCTTTTTCATCAAATTTGCCTATCTGATCCTTAGTGTTTAAGATAGTAACAGGACATCCAAATGGTTTGAGAAAATCAATCATTGGCTTCTTACCATGAAATAGTTCATATGGAGTCTTGTTATGAGGCTTGACTACCTTACTTCTGTTTTGCACAAAACATGCAGTGTTCACAGCTTCAGCCCAAAAAGGTACAGGGAGTTTTGAATCAGATAGCATAGTTCTTGCAGCCTCAATAAGTGTCTTGTTTCTTCTTTCTGCAACACCATTCTGTTGCGGAGTTCTTGCTACACTGTACTGTCTAAGTATTCCTTTTCCCACACAGAATTGGTTCATCTCACTGTTCTTGAACTCAGTACCATTGTCACATCTAATAATCTTCACCTTGTGATTGTGCAGGTTTTCAACTCTTGTAATGAAAGCTTTGAGTATTCCTGGAGTTTCATCTTTGGTGGCTAGAAAGAACACCCAAGTAAACCTGCTAAAGTCATCAGTGACAACAAGATAATATGACTTCTTATTCAAACTTTTTACAAATACAGGCCCAAATAAATCCATGTGTAGCAAGTGTAGTGGCTCAATATTTGTGTTTACAGTCTTGGACTTGAATGAAACTCTGTGTTGTTTACCCTTTTGACATGCAACACAAGTTTCACAATTCTCAAAAGTCTTTGTAGGCATCCCTCTCACAAGATTTCCTTTCACCAATTTGTTCATAGTCTTGTAGTTCAGATGTCCCAATCTTCTATGCCATAATTTGGACTCATCAATAGTGGCCTTTGCAATTAGACAAGTCAAAGCCCTCTTTGGAATAATATTCTTAATATGGTCACTGTATATATTTTCCTTTCTAGGGACCTTCAGAAGCACAGATTTGTCATCTGGCAATTGAAAATCAGGAGAAAGAATCATACACTCAGTGTCTGTAAAAGGAACAAAATTCTTTTTGTCACACATTTATGAGACACTAAAAAGGTTAAACTTAAGTCCTTTCACAAGGAACACCCTTTCAAAGTCCAAATTTCCAGTTCTTAGAGTTCCTATTCCAACAATCTTACCACCTTTTGGATCATTCCCAAAAGCAACATAACCACCATCAAAAGCCTCAAAGTCTTCAAGTTGAGACTCATCTCCTGTCATGTGACCAGAACATCCACTGTCAACAATAACCATATCCTTAAGTTCATCCAGTAGATTGACCTGCACATGAAAAGTAGAGACATTAGATCCTCTTGACGACCCAAGCCATTACTGACTTGGATCTGCCCTGTGCATTAACATAATCAAATTTCTTTAAATCACTTGATGCACTACTATCCTTGGAAACAGAATTTGAACCATTTGTTTTAGGTTTCCAAGTCCAGCAAGCTGAGGCCTTAACAGCATAAAAGTGATTACCAACAACTGTATTTGGAAGATGTTTTGGCTCAGAAGTAGAAAGTTTTGCATTAGAAGCAGATTGCTTACTAGCAGCAGAATGCATACTAGCAGCAGAGTGCTTACTAGCAGTAGAGCCAGTGAAAGAATCAGTTGTATTTTTGAAAACACCATTTGTTTTAGCAGCATAAATAGATCTAGTTGCACCAGATCTCAATAACACAGCTCTTGGAACCATATTCCTATTAGGATGAGAGTGAGTCTTTTTAGTAACATATTTGTGATTCATCCTAGTGTATTGATTCCATACAGGCTTTTGGTGTTCAGGACATCTACCAATCAAGTGGTCAAAACTACCACACTTATAACAAGCCTTCTTTTGTAATTGAAACTGACTACCTAATCTGTGTGAAACTAGGTTGTTAAAGTTTCTCTGGTTACCCCTAGGCTGATTATCAAAACATCTCATTTGTTCTCTAGGCATCTCATTGTACTCTACCATTCTCCTAGAGAGTTTATTTCCTAATACAGGCTTAACAAACTTTATCTGTTCTACCTTAGGTTTAACCTGAGTAGGAATTTCTTCCTTTTTCACATTTTGTGTTTGTTTAACCTGTTCCTCATCACTGTCAGTATCAGAATACCAATCCTCAATAATTGGAGCTTCAGGAAATTTTCTATCCTCAACCTTAGGTGTTTCAATTTTACTTGTACTACATTCACCTACAGGTTTTTCAATATTTAGCTCACTAATGAAGGATAGTTCTTTTCCTGGTGGAGCAAAAGCACTTTTGGCTGGAGGAGCCACTTCATTATACCCAATTCCACTACCTTTTCTCATCAAGTTATTCTCAATAGATTTATGAACCATATCAGAAGCAAATTGTTGTTTTTGTACTCTTACTACATGTTTATCTTTTTCAGCAAGAGCTTCCTCTTTTACTTTTTCTGCTTCTACCAACTTATTTTTAAGAACTTCTACTTCACTGTTTTTCTTAAAAATTTCTATATCTCTGAGATTAAGTTGATCTACATATTCCTTCTCACACTCTTTAAGATATTCTAATCTTCTTTCAACATTTTGAATACCTACTTTGTAACCTAAGTTATCAAGTTTTAGGTGTTCAACTTCTCTATTTAAACTCTCATTCCTAGCCTTAAGAACTTCTATAGTGTCAGAACAAGATTTAAAAGAACAACCAGATGATTCAGAGTCATTAGATACCTCAGAGTCAGAGCCTGATGATGAACCATATGCCATAAGTGCAAAGTTATGCACTTTGGGTTGAACAGCAGCAACCAAAGAGAAATTTGGTTCTTCTTCAGCCATATCACTCCAATCATAATCTCCCAGCCCATCACATGATACAAGTGCAGTCTTTGATTCTTCAGTCTTCTTTGGAACATCAGCATTCTTCTTTGGAGATCTACACTCTCTAGCAAAGTGTCCCTTCCTGTTGTAATTGTAGCATTCAATCTTAGACTTGTCAAACCCTGGACTCTCCTTAGCCTTGTATTTGACTTCTCTTCCAGTCTTTTTCCAGAACTTTCTTGCTCTTAAAGTCAACATTGCCATTTGCCATTTGAGATCAATTTCTTCAAGATCATCTGGATCAATATGATCCATATCTTGATTTATGACATGTGACCTTATGGTAGTAGTAAGCTCAGCCAAGAATGCACATAAAGCAACATCACAGGTAGAAATCTTGTCATTTGAACCAGCAGTAGATCCATCAGCAGTAGAGACTCCATAAGCAGTAGAGTGAGATTCTTGAGTCTCTTTGGATTTTGAAGACACAAAAGCAAGATTTTGTGCACTAGAAGATGAAGTAGAAGAAGTAGCCAATTCAGATTCATACACCCTTAAATTGTTGTAGAGGCTCTCTAACTTCATTGTTTCAAAGTCAGGCTTATTCCTCCACACCACTGTATGCATACTCCATTCAGGTGCAAGACTTCTTAGGAACTTGAGATTCACATCTTCCTGTGGAACAACATAACCAACAAGCTTTAGATGACTAACTAGTTGATTTAGCCTGTTGTATGTGCCAATTATCTTTTCTCCAGATTCAGAAGTAAAGTTTTCAAACTGATGCTTCAACATATTCTTCCTGGATTTCTTAGTAGCATCATTCCCTCCAAACCTGAATTCCACAGCATCCATCAATGCTTTTCCTGTTTCACAATCATCAAAGTCCATTTTAAATTCATTAGTTATTCCCATTAAGAGAATACTATGAGCCTTGATTTCCAGCTTCCTAGTTGCATTAGCTTCAGCAGACTTGATTGGTATCTCCTTACCATCAGCACTCTTCTCTGGTTCAGAATCACCATTAACAATCACATTCCACATGTTGAAGTCGATCATGCGAATGTATTGTCTGATCCTCCTCTTCCATAGCTCATACTCAAAAGGATTGAGCATAGGTACCCTTGAAGCAGTCACCATATGAGTTTCATCACCCATCTTAAGCAAACGATTTGGAACAGCAAACTTTAAAGAAACAAAATCTTCTTGATTATAACTTCTAGATCACAAGCTCTGATACCACTTGTTGATCCCAGTTGAGCTTAAACGATCTTGTATAGAAGTTAACTTAAATAAACACTTAAGCTTAAACGCGGAATATAAAAGCTTAACTTAAGAAGATTAACAATTCACTTTCAACACTTCAATATTATTAATACGAGCACTCAACAATGCTAGGGTTTTACAACCTTGAAGTGTAAACTAATACGTAATTCTGTCTCACCTAAACTAACCCTAGGAACCTCCTTTTATAAGCCAAGGAGTCCTACTAGGTTTACAATACCTTTCTCTACAAGATAAGAATAATCTAAATAGATATACTATACACAGAATCTATTCCATAATTATCCTATCGTATACAATGTTAATCCTTTCAGCAGTAGTTTCACCAAGCAGCAGTTTGTCTTCAGCAGCAGAGTCATTAACACTAGCAGCAGTTTCATCATGGCAGCAGTATCACATAGCAGCAATGTCACTTGGTCAAAACCCAACAGGTTTCTTACAACTTTTGGCTTTCACTTAAGAAAGGAAGTCAAGTATGAACTAGGACACTAAACCTATGTTTGCAAACCCTTCACCACAACTCTTGTAACCCTTGCTAGCCTTGATCTAACCCTTGCGAAAACCATTTAACTTCAGCCCTAGTAACCTTGTGTAGCTCCTAATTCAACCATGGAATCACCAAACAAACTTAAGAACTAGGTAGAGAAAACTAAGACCTTGAACTTTGTAGTGTAACTTGTAGTTTGAAGATCAAAGGATCATGGTGCTAGGATTAAAGGGTGTGGCGTTTTTATTATGAAGAAAGGAAGAGATGAGCCTTGTATTTATAGCATGAAGAGGAGGTGCAAGGAAGGTGCCTAGGAAGGTTCATTGAGGAGGTTAGTTTTTAGGATATTTAGGAAGCTTTCTTAGCAAGTTTTACACATGTATGGATCCTAAGGCCTAAGGCATGAGATCATGATACACAAGGGATGACTCCCCCCCCCCCCCTAAGTCGGCCATATGGTGGATAGGGTGACTAGATGCATAAACTTGGTATTATCTAGCTTACGGAGTGAGTTTTGGTCCTGGTAATTGCTAACGGTAAGTCGTTAAGTCATGAAACTTAAAATCGGGTATCCTAAAAATATGAAACTAATAAATATGTTAGAACTTATTAATATAGCCTATCTTAGCATATTTAATGAGTGATAAGTTCTATCGGGTTGTTTAAACGCTGCTAAAACTGGAAACGCGGGCCTAAAACGCGTAATTCGCGTAAAACGCTGAACTAAAAAACGTAAAATTCCAAAACTTTTGGAATTGTCCTAAAATGAGAGAAAATCATATTTCTATTGTTTATAATGTTTTATGGACATATCGGGATGCTGGAATGACGTTTAAACCTAAAAGTAAATCTCGGACACGGTTTCGTGATTTTTGCAGAAATGATCAGACGAGTGTCAAATTCTCGGATTATCATTAAAATAGTTTAACTTACGAGAATATGAAATAAAAATTTCAGGAGTGAATAGTGAAAGTGAATAGTAAAAATGAATAGTGAAATTTTCGGAAATAGAAGTTAACCTGAAAATGTGAATTGTTACACCGAAGCCCAAACTTCTCGAGGTTGCCAAGCCTGAGGTTCCTGTTATTCCAAAGCCAGAAGTACCAGATCTTCCAAAGCCTACACTTCCTGAGGTTCCAAAACCTGTGATCCCTGTACTTCCTAATAAACGCGAAGTTCCAGAGCTTCCAAAGCCCACACTTCCCGAGGTTCCAAAGCCCGAGGTTCCTGTAACTCCAAAGCCCGAAGTACCAAAGCATCCAAAGCCCACACTTCCCGAGATTAGCAAGCCCACATTTCCTGATGTTCCAAAGCCAGAAGTGCCAGAGCTTCCGAAGCCCACAATTCCTGAGATTCCAAAGGCTGTAGTTCCAGAAATTCCTTTTTTTTAACGGCAAGAGAATATAGATTAGCAAACTAGCAAGAAGCTAGAACAAGTTACATATACGGGGATAGAGCGTTAGTTCCTGAGATTCCGAAACCAGAGCTGCCAACACTACCAAAACTTGAATTACTAAAGTTTCCTACGATTCCTGAGTTTCCCAAGGAATTCCCAATCCCTTCCTTGCCCCATCCCTAGAGCACTATTTTTGTGATAGCTCGTGACGTGACCATTTTACTGTTGTACTTCGAAGATCTTCATCATTTCAGTGTGTTCGATGATGTTTTAGTGATTATTTCTGTATTATAGATTTTATGTTCAACTTTTATTCATATTATGTAATGCATACTTGATTAATATATGTTACAGATTGATTATTTTATCAGTTTATTACATGCACATATTGCTGATTGCAGAAACTAATGTTTTGAGTAGGATAATGGGATAAAAGCTGGTCTGTCATGCTGGAAACATATCCCGTCCCAGATCAAACATTTATCTTGATTCTAAGAAGAATAAGTAGGAAATAATATATTTGCATATCGAAGTTGGTTATTGAACTAATATAGAAGACCTTGTGGCTGCTAATGAGATCGCTTTCGCTCAGGTCCTTGAATATATAAAAGACTAAATTATTCAACTTTATGTGGGTATGAGATTAAATCTGTAATATAATAGTGAAAACAGTTGCTTTACTTTCATACTTGCATGCCAATTAATCATCTTGTTTTAAGAGTATTAATGAGACTATGGAAAGTTGAGTCAAACATGATACATCATGTTCACCAATCACAAATAATTTAAATGCATAAAACTTTTCTTTCTAATAAAAATCATGGGCTCACTTGTTTATTTTCACTCACAACAAACTCAACACAACAAACTCAACATGATCAATCATGTTTGAACACAACTTGAGAGGATCGGATATTAATCCTTTAATTAATCATCTTATTGATCTTACATGTAAGAAAAGGTGATAGAACTCATACATCTTTATGTAAGTTAAAGTAAAGCTTATTACTTGTTTTCTACATAACTGATTTACAAATCATAACACCACAGATTATCAGGATATTCTAAGCAGACTTTGGTTTTCCCAAATTTATCAAGTAAAGAAAAGAATTCCAAGGAAAATGTAGGACCATAGATTACCATCCTTAAAAAACTACCTAGAAAAATATACAAATCATATAATCTGAGTAAATTATTTCCATGAGATTAATAAATATGTAAATACAGGCATCCGCATATAGAGTTTAATATCCACGAATATAAGGAATATAGAAGGCAAGGTTAATACACTTTCACCACACACTTCAACGCCACGTCAGCTTTCTCTCTCCTCTCACTTCCCTTCACCTACACTCACCCTTTATTAACATATGACTCAATTACTTAGCATGTGTATTAGTACTAGTTTATTAACATTTTAAATCATACATCAAGTGTGTAAAAAAAATTAGCGTGTCACTATGAAAGTGCGTTAAAAGGCATAGTTTATCTCTAAAAATTTGTCATAAAAACTATCGTGATTTTACAAATGTATCAAAAAAAATTAGTGACAAAAAAATTAGTGTCACTAAAAATATACTAAAATTTTAATGTGTCACTAAAAAATTGTATAAAATTTTAATGTGTCACTATAAATGTATCAAAAAAATTAGTCACTACTATTACATTAAAATTTTAGTGTGTCACTATATATGTATCAAGATATTATGTATAGATATATAAAAAAAAATTGTGTCACTATATATGTATGGAAAGTTTCTGTGTCACTATAAATTTAATGTGTCATAAATAAAGCATAAAAAATAATAATAAATTAATTTGCTTTATCAAAAAATATTGTGTTATAATAAATTTTATGTGTCATAAAATAATGTATAAAATAATTAATGTGTCATGATAAATTTATTAGGGAGAAATTAAGTTAATAGTGTGTCATAAAGTTGGTACAATGTGTACCAATTGGTCGAAAAAAGTTAAATGAAAAAGAACATTAGTCAATTTAATAAATGTTATAGCTTTAATTAAACATTAACTTTTTATTCATCTACAGCGTTTAATAAATGCTACACAATGCAATTATATTTTAATTTTATTACGATTATGCCACCTATTTAATTAGATTTAAATTTAATCTAAGATTATTGATCTAACGGGCCATAAGTGTACTTATTGTTTTGTATTTTAAAGTGTACACTTTAAAATACAAAACAATAGGTACACTTATAGACCGTAAGACAAATAATCTTAGATGAAATTCAAATCTAATTAAATAGGTGGCATAATTTTAATAAAATTAAAATATAATGGCATTGTGTAGCATTTATTAAACACTGTAGATGAATAAAAAGTTAATGTTTAATTTAAGCTATAGCATTTATTAAATTGGCTAATGTTTTTTTTATTTAACTTTTTTCGACCAATTGATACACATTGTACCAACGTTATGACACACTATTAACTTAATTTCTCCCTACTAAATTTATCATGACACATTAATTATTTTATACATTATTTTATGACACATAAAATTTATTATAACACAACAGTTTTTGATTAAACAAATTAATTTATCATTATATTTTTATGCTTTATTTATGACACATTAAATTTATAGTGACACAGAAACTTTTGATACATGTATAGCGACACAATTTTTTTTTTTTTTTTTTTTTGATACATCTATACATAAATATCTTGATACATATATAGTGACACACTAGAATTTTAGTGTAATTGTAGTGACACTAAATTTTTTGATACATTTATAGTGACACATTAAAATTTTATACAATTTTTTAGTGACACATTAAAATTTTAGTATATTTTTAGTGACACTAATTTTTTGGTCACAAATTTTTTTGATACATTTGTAAAATCACACTAGTTTTTATGACAAATTTTTAGAGATAAACTACGCCTTTTAACACACTTTCATAGTGACACGCTAATTTTTTTTGACAAACTTGATGTACGATTTAAAATGTTAATAAACTAGTACTAATACACATGCTAAGTAATTGAGTCATATGTTAATAAACTAATACCCTTTTTTGAGACTGTTACTAAACTAATACACCTTTCACTTTTTTGCAATAACTGCTCATTCATCAACGCTAGTAATTTATTACTTATAAGTTATGATTGTTTAAAATTATAACTGCTCCTTTGCTCCATCATACGGTAACAAAATATTACAAAGGAACCGGATCTAAAAACTACTCCGGAGAAGGAGAAAAAGGAACTGGAATAATACACATGTTAGTAAAGTGCAACCGCATCTGATTCAATTTAAACAAGCGGCAAACGGAAAAATTATGGTGACAGCGGCGAATAAATCTGAAACTCTTGGTTGGCCGGAAATCTTCTGAAATCAGTTTATAATCCGATGTTTTTTGCGGGACTTACGCAGACTCCGGATAAGTTGCGGGAACATCAACGACATCCAATTGAAACTAAAAGCATGAACCAATCAAAGACACAAAACATACAACCCAAAAAACATGAACATGTAACTTGCTATAACGCCGGAGAAGGAGAAAAAGGCGGCTGAACGAATCACTGTTGCCTCATGAGAACTATGTGAAGATGATTGTTTTGTGAAGATAGACATGCTGAGTATGAAAAAGGCCAACTCGATTAAAACTAGCGGTGGCGGCGGCTGCATGTTTGTGCGTGGATGTGTAGGGTTTAGAGGATGAAAATGAGAGAGTAAGAAATATGATGGTTATTGTGAAAGTGAGAGAATAAAGGTTTAGTTGAACGACTGGTTACTAAGGAGGGTCGAAGGGGGTAGTTTATAATTGAAAGAATCAAATAATATAAAATACCAAGATTACTATAATACCCTTAAAACACTCTCTAATTAATTCATTTAATTTATTTTGATCTTGATCTATCAAATTTGATCTAACAGTTCAGAAGTGTACCTATTGTTTTCTATTTTAAAGTGTACACCATATGAACGCAAATATATATATATATATATATATATATATATATATATATATATATATATATATATATATATATATATATATATATATATATATATATATATAAAAGTATGGGTTAAAATAAAAAGGGCCTTATAATGAAAAGTGTAGAAAGGATTGTGAAGGCGACATGTGTCACCCCTATGCCACATCCTATGACACATCATATGACACATATCACCCCCCCCCCCCCCCCCCCCCCCTGAAAAAAAAAATCCTGCCAAAAAAAATTTTTTTTTGGATAAAAGAAAAAAAAAATTCCCGCCAAATTTTTTAGTGCATCACAGTTATAAAGTTACTGCATCACAATTATAAAAGTTATTGCATCACAGTTTTAAATTTTAGTACATTAAGGTTATAAGTTATTGCAACATAGTTGATGCACTAAACTATTAACTATGATGCAGTAACTTATAATAAAGATGCACCAAAACTTAAAAAAGAATCGTATTTTAATTGTGATGCAGTTACATACATATATGATGCAGAAAACTTATGATAATTCAGTTTCTTTATAACCATGATGCAGTAACTGTATAACCATGATGCAGTAACATTAAAACCATGAATGTAGTAACCGTGATGTAGTAAAATCATAATTGTGATGTAGTAAACGTGATGCAGTAACTTTATAACCGTGATGAAGTAAATTTATAATAGTGATGCAGTAAAATTTTTTGGCAGGAAAAAAAAATTTTGACCCAAAAAAAATTTTTTTTGGCGGGAATTTTTTTTTCGGCGGGGGAGGGGGGGGGGTTGGGGGTGGGGTGACACGTGTCATATGATGTGGCATGAGGGTGACACATGTCACTCCCACAATCCTTCTTACACTTTTTATTATAAGGCCCTTTTTAGATATATATATATATATATATAACGTAAACGTAAACATATAAATACAAAAACGTAAACATACGAAATAGAAAACTTTTATTCATAAATTAAAAACATTACACAGACTTAGAAATTAAAAATACTACATTAAAAACTGGAATTAAATATTACGAGTCAAATGTTCGCCCAAATCGGCACAAAGGTTTTGATGCATTTGATGTGATCTGATATACCTAATAACTTTTCGCATTTCTTCATCGGATCGTATGGGGTCATCCGGTGAATGTGCTTCATCTGGGTACCATTCGGGAGATATTGTTTTTATTTTTATTTTTTTTTATTTTTTTTTTTTTTTTTGTCTTTTTGAATCATGTTATTGAATATGATGCAAGTATGTTAATACAAATATCGCCTAAAAACGTTATTTATATTTTACGATCTTCGCTAAGTTTTGTTAATGACAAATGTAAACTTTAGTTTCTAAGTAAAACATAATCTTAGTTTTAAAGGTTTGCATTAACTAGACTTTTGCTACATTTTACATTTCATAAAACACAACACTTTTTATTTTCTAAAAATAGAATTGTCACATCACATTTATGGCAAGTTTTGTCATTATACATTTATGGAAAGATATGTGTTTGACTTACTAAGATGTTGCTTGCAAGTTTAGTATTTGACTTGATATTATGTGATGTGACATTGTTTGGTTTGCAAGAGTAATGAGATGTGACTTTGTTTGGTTTGCAAGATTTATTGCAAAACCAACTGCAAGCCTGGTGGTACCGTGGAGGTACACGGGCGGAACCCTTCTGAGGGGTCCGCCTGATCCGCCAGACCTAGAGAAGGTTTGGCTATAAATATCAAGCCAAAAGTTGAATTTTGGCTTATCACTTTACATCATATTTTACACACACATTCATTCTTTCATCTAACCTCTTAACATTTCATATGTGAAGTTTCTTTTTGTAGCAAAGAGATTCACGAGCTTACTAAAAGTAACAAGTATTCAACACAACGTTGCAAGACTTGTTAGCTTAGCATTGTGTAGACTTGTGTAGTTTACACTTCATTTGATTGTGTATTTTCAGTAGTGATCGGTTAGTATTCTAGTCCTCAAAATACAAAGTGTATCGGGAGTAGTTGTACCCTTGTAAAAGAACTAACGGGAGTGGTTGTACCCTTGGTAAAGAACTCGACATCTAGCTTTGTGTTGGTAAAAGTATAAGCGACGTGTAAGGTTTTCTCCGCCGGTGAAAGGAGCTTGTTGACTAGTGAAAGTAACTCTCAAGTTGGATACTCGGGGCGTGGACGTAGGGCAAGGAAAAAGAGTCCTTATAGCCGAACCACGATAAATACTCGTGTTGTGGTTTGATCGTTTCTTTCATTTACTTGCATGTTATATATTGTGTTTGTGTATATATCTTTGATCAAACGGAAAGTTTCAAAGCTAACTTAACAAGTTAAAAATATTTTAATCGGTAAACTATTCAACCCCCTTCTAGTTTTCTACAATTGGCAACAAGAGCTACGTTACTCAAGCTTTTAAAATATATTGTGTTTTAAAACTTGAAACGATCCATGGATTTTGAAAATTACAAAGAAGGGCAATCTATGCAAAGACCACCACTCTTTGAAGCAAATGGTTTTATATATTGGAAAAACCATTTTGAAACTTACGTGAAATCTAAAGATATAGATTTGTGGTATATAATTATTGATGGTGATAACGTAGTAACTAACATCAAAGATGATGATCAAAAGAAATTAATTGGTAAAAATAATGCAGCTAAAATGATGCTTTACAACGCTTTGCCTAAGAAAGAATATGAAAGAGTCTTTTTGTGTAAAACCGCCAAAGATATTTGGCAATCTTTAGTTATCACTCATCAAGGAAACTCACAAGTTAAAGATAACAAAATTGATCTTCTTGTTCAACAATATGAACAATTTGTTATTTCCGAAGATGAGATTATTGATAATGCTTTTGCTAGGTTTAATACTATTATTACTTCACTTAAACCACTTGAAGAATCTTTTTGTAGTAAGAACTTTATCAGGAAATTTTTTAGAGCACTCCATCCGAAGTGGAGAGCAAAAGTGACGGCAATTGAAGAATCCAAAGATCTTTCAAGCATGTCACTTGATGAGCTAATTGGAAACCTCAAAGTTTACGAAATGGTAATGGAAAAAGATTCGGAACTAGTTAGAGGCAAGAAAGAAAAAGTTAAATCCATTGCCTTGAAAGCTAGAGTCCAATCAAGTGATGATGAAGAATCTACTTCGGATAGTGATGATGAGAAATATGCTATGGCCGTTAGAGACTTCAAGAAGTTCTTTCGTAGAAGAGGAAAGTTTGTAAGGCAACCTAAAGATGACAAGAAAACTTTCCGAAAAGATCGTGATGATAGGAAAGGAAAGGTTGAAAGAAAATGCTATAGGTGTGGAGACACAAGTCATCTTGTAGGAGAATGTCCAAAACCACCCAAGAGCAAACCTCAACAAGCTTTTGTGGGTGGTGCTTGGAGTGACTATGAAGGAGATGACGATGAGCCAAAGAATGACGATATTGCTCTCATGGCTCACAACTCAAATGAGGTATTATCCGACTCATCTTACTCCTCTATTGATGATGACACTTTACAAAAAGAATATAACAAACTTTGTGAATTGAGCTTAAAAATCATAAACAAAAATAAATTTTTGAAAACTAAAAAGGAGTTTTTAGAAAATGAAGTTTATGAGTTAAAAGAAAAAGCTAAGAGGTTAGAAAAGAGTAAAGGTATTGACACACCTTGCAAATCATGTGAAGAGCTTAAACTAGAAGTTGAGAAACTCAAAATTACTCAAAATGATCTAATAAAACAAACCACAAAGTTTAAGAAGTTCGATAAGAGCATTTTCTTGTGCGGATGAAATTATGAAACTTCAAAAGTCACCCTTTGATAAAACAGGACTAGGATTTACGAAAATAGAAACTTCAAAGGGTCAAATGAAACAAGAAAAGATTGCACAAGAAACAAATAAATTTTGCTACAGCAGCCTGCGAATCAGGCGAAACCCAATTTAGGGTTCCGCCCGTTGGTCCCGAAGGTTCCGCCAAGTCTGTTGCAGCAGTAACTCCATCCACTTCGGATCGTTCAAAATTTGTTAAAGTTACATACAAAAATGGAACAAAACCTGTGTTTAAAACTGGAGTAGGATTTAGTAAAAATGAATTTAGAGCTAAAACTACTCAACCAAGACCTAAGACTCCAATTCCCAAACGCCCCTTTCCAAAGTGCAACTTCAACGCTCGACCAAACTACCAACATGTTTGGAACCAAAACACTCCTAGACATTACCAAACTCCAAACCACATGCCATGGAACCCTTATTCTCTATTTTCATACTTGGAACAAATTAATGGTATGCTTAACCAAAATGGACCCATGAGAAATTGGGGACCAAATGTTTGAGTGTTTTTCATAAAATAGGTGTGCCTCAAAGTTTGTTTGGAACCGTATGAATGGATTAAAGATAGCGGTTGTTCAATGTACATGACGGGTATCAAAAGCCTCTTCACTTCTTATCACAAATGTGACAGAGGTAATGTTACGTTTGGTAGTAATGCTAAGAGCAAAATCATCGGAAAAGGTACAATCTCTCATGACTCCCTTTTTATTGATGATGTAGCTCATGTTGATAACTTAGGTTTTAATCTTCTTAGTATTAGTCAACTTTGTCATAATAAGTATAATGTTCTTTTTAGTGAAAACGGAAGTAAAATACTTAAAGATGGTATAACCATAGCCAAAGGTGTCCTTAAGAACAACGTATATGTCATGAAGATGGATCCAACATCTAGAGACAAACTTTGTCTTACCTCATTAGATAAATCTTCAACTTTATGGCATAGACGTTTAGGACACGCTAACATGAGACTAATCCAAAACCTCTCCTCCAAAGACTTAGTTCGAAACCTACCTAAGTTGAAATATGACCAACACTTTTGTGATGCTTGCAAAATCGGTAAACAAGTCCATAATAGCCATAAGGCTAAAAACTTGGTTTCTACATCTAGGTGTCTAGAACTTTTGCATATGGATTTATTTGATCCATCCGCTATACAAAGTTATGGAGGTAACTTCTACACTTCGGTCATAGTTGATGATTACTTAAGATATACTTGGACAAAATTTTTGAAAAGTAAAAATGAAGCTTTTGATAAATTTGAGATTCTAAGTAAGAAAATTCAAAATCAAGTAGGGTCTAATATTGTGTCTATTAGAACGGATCACGGTCGTGAATTTGATAATGAATTTCAATTTGGAAACTTTTGTGATAATAATGGTATAACTCATAACTTTTCGGCTCCACGTACTCCTCAATCTAATGGTGTAGTAGAACGTAAAAACCGGACATTACAAGAGATGAGTAGAACAATGCTTAATGAACAAAACATTCCACAAAAGTTTTGGTGTAATGCCGTTGACACATCAACGTACATTTTAAATCGAGTCTTAATTAGACCATTTTTGAATAAAACTCCTTATGAACTATATAAAGGTAAAAAGCCTACATTAGGATACTTTAGAGTGTTTGGGAGTAAATGTTTCATTCTTAACACCAAGGATTATCTCACCAAATTTGACCCAAAGTCTTATGAAGGTGTATTTCTTGGATATTCACAAAATAGTAAAGCATACATTGTTTTGAACAAAGAAACCTTAAGAGTCGAGGAATCGTTGAACGTAACATTTGACGAGAGTCCACCTCCCTCTAAGACATCACATTTGGTAGATGATGACTTAGTTGAAAGCCAAGCAATAGAAAATCAAGAAATTTTAAGTGATGACAAAGAAAATGAACTATTTAACAAAGAACTTTTCAATGTCAAAGAATCTAAAAGTCATCCATTAGATGGTGTCATTGGCAATATTAACGAAAGAACACTAAGGTCAAAAGTTCAAAATGAAAGCAACTACTTTTGTTTCGTGTCAACCATTGAACCTAAAAATATTAATAAAGCCATTAAAGATGAGTCTTGGGTAATTGCAATGCAAGAAGAGTTAAACCAATTTGTTAGGAATGATGTATGGACATTAGTTCCTCAACCAAAGAGTCAAACTATAATTGGAACAAAATGGGTATTTCGTAATAAAATGCATGAAAATGGAATTGTGTCTAGAAACAACGCTACGCTAGTTGCACAAGGATATAACCAACAAGAAGGCATTGACTACGATGAAACTTTTGCTCCGGTTGCTAGGCTCGAGTCAATTAGAATCTTACTTGCATATGCATGTGCACACAATTTTAAACTCTTTCAAATGGACGTCAAAAGTGCATTTCTAAACGGAGTCATTAATGAAGAAGTGTATGTTGCTCAACCACCGGGCTTCATCGATTTTGAAAAACCAAATCATGTTTACAAACTTAAAAAGACTCTTTACGGACTTAAGCAAGCTCCAAAAGCATGGTATGATTGACTCAAAACATTCCTAGTTAACCATAAGTATACCATGGGCTTAGTTGATAATACTCTCTTCACTAAGAAGAAAAATTCACATATTATCATAGTCCAAATCTATGTTGATGACATTATATTAGGATCAACTTGTCAAGAATTATGTGTGGATTTCTCAAAAATCATGCATGACGAGTTTGAAATGAGTATGATGGGAGAACTCAACTTTTTCCTAGGACTCCAAATCAAACAACTAGAAGATGGTATCTTCTTTAACCAATCTAAATATATTAAGGACATGCTTAAGAAATTTGGACTAGAAGATTCGAAACCTATCAAAACTCCCATGTCCACGGAAACTAAACTCACCAAGGATGAGGAAAGTGAATCCGTAGATAGCACTAAATATAGAGGTATGATTGGTAGTCTACTTTACCTAACGGCTAGTAGACCCGACATTATGTTTAGTGTTTGTCTATGTGCTCGTTTTCAAGAAGATCCTAAAACTACCCATCTCGAAGCCGTTAAAAGGATTTTTAGGTATATTAAGGGCACTACACATTTAGGTTTATGGTATCCGAAAGGAATGGGAATAGACACCATAGTGTATGCTGACTCGGATCATGCCGGTGACTATGTCGATAGAAAAAGTACAAGTGGTATTTGAACTTTTGTTGGACGTTGTCTCACCTCATGGTTCTCTAAGAAGCGAACGGCTCTTGCTATCTCAACAATGGAAGCCGAGTACGTTTCGGTCGGAAAGGCATGTCAACAAGCTCTTTGGATGAAGCAAGCTCTTGTCGACTACGGAATTCAACTCAACGACATCACAATTCTTTGTGACAACAAAGGTTCCATTGATCTTAGCAAAAACCCGGTTCAACATGCTCGTACCAAACATATTGAAATCCGTCATCATTTCCTTCGTGACAACGTTCAAAAGGAAATATCTCAATTGAGAAAGTTTCTTCCGAAGACAACATAGCCGACATTCTCACAAAACCCCTTAAACGTGAACCTTTTAACCTTCTTAGGCTAGGCTTAGGACTCATGGAACCTACATTATAGTTCTAGACATTAGACAAAAATCACAAAAATCAAAACAAATCCATAACTATTTTTCTCTGCAGGGTCGGCAGAACCCTCAAACATAACGAGCGGAACCCATTTCAGGGGTCCGCCGTATCCGCCGACCTGCAGAACCAAAATCTTTGTTTATATACGAATATGAGTATAAATAACTCGCACAGAGTATGCATGAAACAACATGTATCATGATTATGCACTTATGATGAAATGATGAGATGCTATGATGATGTGGTTATAGTCTAGGGTCCAAGATACATCCTAGTTCGCTATAACCTTAGCTCTGATGCCAATCTGTCACACCCCCAATTTACCTGACTTGCAGCGGAATGGAATGCCTGGGGGTGTCTGTCATAGCATCACAGTTACAGTTACATTGAACGACCTAAAGTGTCGTTTGGAAAATACTTCGTTTGATCATTGAAATAATCCAGAGTTTACAAAATGAGGTCCCCAAAAGGTGTTGCAAGTTTATGAAAAACAAGTCATACTAGATCAAACATTTACATAAGTGCATGAAGTAATAGTGAGACGCGTCGACTCCGCGACACCATGAAGGTCCAAATGCATGTCACATGAGCTACCTTAATAACCTGAAATACATTGCTAAAACGTCAACACGAATGTTGGTGAATTCCATAGGTTTATAAAATGTAATGTTGTACGGCCACCACAAGTATAAGTGCATGACAAAAGTCACGTAAAATAGTACAATAGACCTTAAGCTCATGACCCCGAAGCTAGACTGATGAAATATAGGCCCCTCCTGAATGTTTTACCAGAACACTCAAATGTGACAGACATGAAATGCATCCGCTTAATGTTGGTAAATACTACCACGGATGGAGGCGTCACCCTCAATAGGTCTATCCACTGACTCTCGCTTAATCGGCAAATTAACGGTCCATGATAATAAATAGGGGACTTTAACATGTTGGTATGGCAACTTAAGCAATGTACATATGTTTTGGTACTTGGGCTCGTACTAAAATGATTGATGCAATGTATTCCCCCGTGGGATTTGAAATCAAAATATTGAATTGAAAACGGGGCTATGAAAACTCACCTCTAGCTGATGATACTGTGTGATGAAGTGTAATGAACAACAATGAACGATTAGCTGCCGCAACCTAATATGAATGATGAACAATCTACTTTAGATCATGAAATGATATTGTGAATGTCCATGCACATGTTTCCTATACCACTCTACTCTTTGAAAAATACTTGTTGTTATCAAAATAATACATTTTCCAAAACTTAGGAAAATATGGCAACTAGAAAATAAAAACTAGTTGAAATATATATATATATATATATATATATATATATATATATATATATATATATATATATATATATATATATATATCGTATGTATAAGTGTTAGTGTTGAAATCCTCGATTTGAAATCCTTGAAATAACGACTTGTAGTAATAAAAATATACTTGTATTCACTAATACTTCATTAGTTATGATATTGGGTACTTGGGTATTATTTCTAGAATCTAGAGTTACTACGTAGTAGTAATATTATTTTTGTTAAAAGCTGTCAAAATAATATATGTTTTGCCGATATTGAAACATGAATATCTTTGTCGTTATAAGCCCGTTTTACTTGTTCTTTATATCCATGGTTACGTCTTAGTATGTAGTCATATATTTTGGAAAGCTTGGCTCCTCCGGGTTACGTCTAAAGCCTCGTTTTGTCCGACGAAAAACGTCCAACAGCAACAATTTTCAGAAAATTACTTTTCGTCAATAAACTTGCAAAAATCATAATTCCTTCGTTATAAACTCTTTTTAATCCGTTCTTTCGCCTACGGCTTTGTTTTTTAAAGTATTTTCTAAAAATTTTGCCAAAGTTTACTTTGTATTTACTGATTTTCCTGGGTTTACAAAAATGGGACAGTAGGTATAAATACTTGTTACAAATCCATTTTCCATGTTCAAAACTAGTTTCTAACATCACCAAATCTCTTGCAAACACCACAAAGCTATTCTAATCCTACCATACACCTTCTTAGGGTGCCATGGGTTCCTAATCATTAATAATCATGTTAATTTAACAAGGGAATACCTAAATCAAATTCTAGGGTTTGTATGTTCAAAAAGTTAACAAAAATAATGTGGTATAGCTAGCTTGTGCATGAAAACCATATGATACAAGTATATATTAGATGAAATCATGAAAATAAATTTGATAACTTACTTTGAATGATTATGTGATTAGATGATGAAAAACCTTGTGATTCTTGAGTTTGTATTGCAAAACTCTTAACTAGAATGATGAAATGAACAACTTTTTTGCTTTGATCTTTGAAAAATTATTGGTTCTTGCTTCTCCTTGTTCTTGGTCATGGGTTTCAAGAGAAAAAGAGAGGAAATGGTCTTTTTGATTTTTGATCTAAGTGTATATGAATAAAAAGGTGTTTGTAGATATTTATTTAGGATTATATTATATAATAAGAACACATAAATGCATGAGGTCGGGGGGGGGGGGGGGGGGGTTTCATGGCTGATTTTTCAAGGGTTCAAAAGCAATAATATGGACTTTGATTTATTTAGGATAGTTAGTGGATGATTTGTAGCATAAGTATAGGTTTTTAGGTGTTAAATTTAGGTAATCGTAGTTAGTTTTTAGTTATAATTGAGTACCGGGTTTGCGAGAAATAAATTTTAACAAGTTAACCGGGACTTAATAAAGTCATAAAAATGTTAAAAATATGTTGGGTACAAGTATTGAGTGTTCGGGTGATTATTGTTTAGTTTCCACGAAAACCGTCGCAATATTTATAAACTTACGTTATAAATAAAAATAAATTTCCAAAATACTGGGTAAATGAATATTATAACATTTATGATAATATAATGGATATAAAAATATGTCGGGACCATTGTGAGAATATTTAGATATATTCGTCGTATTTATTAACCGGGTGTTAACGTTTATTTATAAATAATTATACGTAAAACGTTAAATATATCAAATATATAAATTTAAAAATCTTAAGAGTGGTATAACATGAAAATGCTATTATGATGATATGCAGACTATCTCTAGTCCGTATGCAATTTCCTTACTGATAATGAAATGAATTCGCACCTAAACCAATCCGGTTACGCGAATTTGAATACCCGTAAACTAAATTTACGATGAAATGAGTAATGCAAGTGAATAGTGAAAATTTTTCCGGAAATGAATAGTGTTCAGTGAATAGTAAAATTTTCAAATGTTTCTCAGAATATCAAATTGACCTCGAAAATGATGAATAGTAAAACGATGAATAGTGTTTTGATGAATAGTGTTTGATGAAGTTTAGCAAAATGACCTGAAATGGTGAGTTGTGACAGTCTTCCCCTCTAAAAGGAACTTCGTCCCGAAGTTCAGTTTATGTTGGTCTCTGAAGACGTATTGGTGAAAAGGTGATGATATTCGAGAATTCCAGCGAACTTTCACGATAGGAATTCGACTTCACTTCAACTGTTTGACCACCCGATCCATGATTTCTGTTGGTTCTCTAACAATGCTCAAGTCTGACGGCCACTATGCCTACTCTGTCTGAAATATTACATGGTCCAGTGTATATCGGGTTTAACTTTCCAAGTTTTCTGAATGATATCATGCCTTTCGTAGGTAGAACTTTCAACATAACTCTTCCTACCAACTTGAAGTTTTAATGGTTTACAACTTATTGAACTTGTAACTGATTCTTGACTTGTAGGAAATTTCTGGTTAATTCATGAATGCCTACTGGACTAGTGAGTTGAGCTTTTTCCAAGTTTGGTCCATCAATAGATGGTCTGCACTTCTTAATGTTTTAAATGTGATACTGGTAATATATATTGCTGAATTCTGTCAGAACTCAAGTTTGTATGCTAGTTAGTCGATTCTAAAATGAATCTTAAATGGTCCAATATGCTAAAGGTTCAACCACTCTTGTTATCCAATTTGTATCATGCCAATCCAAGGCAATGCTTTTAACTTAATTTGTTCTCCCACTTGAATCTGGATGGTTTGTTGTTCAGGATACCCAATCCAAATGATGTGTGTTATGTACCAACTTAACTTCCGCCAGTTTCTCGCTGTTGGTGTGATAACTATTGTTGTAGATGAATTTGATTTATGTTAAATGATTAGTCCAACCATTTCTAGGGTCAATCACTCATGCTCTGAGCATACCCTCCTATGTTTGAATTGTTCTCTCGCTTTGACCATCGGTCTGAGGATGATAGTGATGTTTACATCTAAATGGGTTTCTGAAGGAAATCCTGAAATGATTGCTTGAAGTCCAAGGTGAATCGATTTTCCTTATCAGTAATAACTAAAATGGGTACAATAAGTCTTTGTGACTAATTCCACAACGTTCGGTCCTTCGAACTTGGCGTTATCTGAAAGGGATAGAATATGGGTAACAATTTGATTCCTTGTGTTTTTTTCCAACGGATGGTAAGACATATGTTTTTCTTTGCCTAGTGGGTTTGGTCTCCACTACTGAAGTTCGTGATTAATTTGTGATATCCTTCCTAATTCCTTCATCACATATTCAAATATTCTTTATTGTCAAGTCACAAAATCCTAAATGCATAAGCGATGTAGTAGGGAAATTTGTTCTGGAAATTTGTCTCGCGATTGTGAGTTTTGGTTAAAATCTTTTTCTGAATAAATGAATTTAGAAAATCGAGCAAATGATTTACTAAGTAATATTTTTCCTGATGATTCAAAATTTCAGTAGTTATGAAATAGAAAAATGTTTTCAAACATGTTGTGATTAAGACTGCTTACCAAAGTTTGATGTCTATGTATATTTCTCATTGTACAATAGTGTTGCCAAAGATTGACCAAAAAGGATCGTACTTGTTCAAAATAGGAATTTCAGAAATCATTTTTCCACAAGGTATGTGATTTATGTAAACGCAATTTTTGAATCAACTTTGTTTAAAAGTGAAAACACTAACAAGGATACAATGGTAGGATAGAAAATGTTCTCTTAAATGCATAGATGTCTAACATTTAGTTCCTGAGGTTGAATAATGCCTATTAGTGGTTATCAGGCATAACTACAAAGCATAGGTATTTAGACTAACTTAAGTCCTAAAATATTTTATCGTTGTAATTGACAAGACGAAGGTATCACTTGATTTTGTGTCGATGAATGTCTATTCTGTTTTCCCATGTAGATGAGGAGATATGTTCTGGTTTGATCCCTTTCTTGGTATGAAGGTGAGGTTATCTGAAATTTCTAGAGACATAATGCCTTAGAGGAATCTACATCGATATTCTTGATTCAAACAATTGTCCTTTGTGAAAACTTACTGCAGGAAAGTTTATGTATGGATGAGGCCATGTTTAAATGAAATGCTCTACAGTCTCAATTAGAAGCTTGGTTTATTTCTATAGTGTTGTTTTAGCGGACATTTATATTGAGTTCAATCCTATAGCTCAGTCTAGCTAGTACCCTTAAATGATAGAATTTGACAACTAAGTCAGAGATGGTGATTTGGATGGTCTCACAGTATCTTAGAATTTGTTGTTGAGTTATGAATTCTCTCACTATATACATCTAGTCCTGGTTAGTAGTTCTGTAATCCCTTCGTTGCTTTTATTGTATAGAGGAATCCTGCATGTAATTGATATGGAAAGTCTCTCCTAGGGAAGTCAATGGGAAAATCCAACTTAATGGCTAAGTGGGTGACAGGTGGGGTAAGTATCCAGAGATAGTTCAGCAAAAGGGATGTTTATGGAAGAGTTCCTTTGTTTACAAAACTTTTAAATGAAGATTGTTATTAACAATCATTTGAAAAGGTAATTATTTCCTTCATGGCATAATCCTTCCTGAATTTTACATAGGTGATCAGGCTATGTATAATTGAGGACTAATGATGCAATGTTAGATTTTGTCAAAATATCATAACTTTTCTCAAAAGTTTTAGATGGTGTTCAACGCATTGTTATTAAAAAATGGTATCCTGATGTTTTCTTTCAAGTAACATGAAAATTGCCTCGCGTAATAATAGTAAATACTTGGTGTAATGACAGAAAAATCAATTTATAGGATGGTAATAAAATAGCTTACTTCAGAAATTTTTCTGTAAAACAGTTTCCCTATATGATAGTAAAATAGCTTGAATGGTGTATTGGATACGTGGGTGAATCTTGTCGAATGGTAATAATATACTAATTCGTCAAAACGAAATCAGCCTAATCCCTAATAAGACAATGATAAAATGTTGCGAAACGATTGAAGTTTGAGCAATTGAGATAGAAAATGGAATAAACGAAGGTTATGATTATCACAGAGGTAACAAAAGATAGATATTACATAGGACAGAAAAGTGCTTAATACAACTAGGTTATGTCATCGTACCAACGGTAAGTACAAAAGGAAAGATACAACCCTAAAGAGCTCGAACTACGGTTTATATATTGAAACAAGGCTCCTCCTGCTGAAGCATTGTTGTTATCCTTGATGTTGCTAATATCCTGACGGTTCTCTTTCAACAGCTCACGCTATTCCTCGAGTGATTCAGTCTTGATTCCCAAGTTCCTGATTTTCCTTGTTCCTTAGCTCCGGGCAGTCCTTCTTGAAATGCCCTAAGTTTCCACATTTGAAGCAACTCCCTGGGATCCTCTGATTTGTGAGTTTCCTACAGTCCTTAGTCTGATGACCCTGCTTCTTGCACACTCCACACGGTTCACTGCAATGATCTCGGTGATGTAGATTACATAGGTTGCAGTAAGGTAAATTTCCAGTATACCTTCTCTTTGTGTGCGGTCCTGCAGCAAAGGCTCTATTCACTTCTTGTCCTTTGGGTGATTGTTGAGCAGCATTGCAACCTAGATTGTTGTTCCACTTCCTTTTATTGTCACTATTGTTTCCTGATGTCTTGGCGTGAACTATGAGTTCCTTTGCTTCGATCGCCATTTTGATAGCTTCAGACATGGCATCGGGTTCCCATGCGATGACCAACATACGAATTTCATGGGAGAGTCCTCCGATGTACCTTTCAAGTTTCTTGCTTTCCGGTTCATCCATTGCAGGACCTAGTTGTGTTAATTCATAAAAATGAGTAGGGTACTCGTCAACATCATTTCCTACCATGGTAAAGTTTAGTGTTTCCTGTTCTATTGCTCGTAATTCATTTCCTATACAAAATGTTATACCCATCATCCTTCTTAGTTTCTCCCAAGAGTGTGAGTAAGCAGCATCAACTCCCACCATCTTAATATGTTTGGTCTACCATTCCTGGGCATGATCCTGAAAAGTGCATGTGGCGAACTTAACCTTGTCTTCCTTACGACAGTCACCACATCGAAATATTGTTTCTATTTCTTCGAACCATTTGAGAAATTCCTTTGTGTCTCTAGTTCCGCTAAAGGAGGGAGGATTGCACCCCATAAATTCCACGTGAGTAAGTTCCTTAGTGAGGGCGGTGGCTATGTTCTTGGCAATGACTTGTCCAACAGCAGCTTGCGTCATGCTTGAAGTGGTTTGCTTAAATCTATCTTCATCAAATCATAAGAGACCATGAGAATATATAGTTAATAAAAGTCATCATATTCACAACACATGAATATAATACATGAAAATTTCGGTCTACGTGAACCGATATCATAAATAGCATAACCATTCCTTACATAGTAGAGTCACACTTGATATATTTGTTTGTACAACAATCAAAAGACAACAAGTTCTTTAGACTATGTCCCACACTTTCTGTGGCTAGGATAATAGTAAAAGCTAGTGAGGATATAAGTCTGGTCTAGAGACTTCCTGGTGTCCCTCTGTGTGAAGTCAGGTTTGTGGCATCATAAGGTCGAGATAGTCCTGAAGTGGTGTCTGAAGTTGTGCATCGATCAAATCTTAGATAATGTAGGTTCTGAACCATTCCTGAAGAATCTGCGGATGTTCCTGTTGAGTCCGTGATATTGGTATTATCTACTAGGTGTTATCTAGTTCATGGCAAGTGGGAATGGAAAAGGAAAATGACAATGATGGTACCCTAGATGATGAGAATAGAATTGCTAACGATGAGATCCTAGTGGTAAGCTAGGAGATATTTGTGATAATAGTGAATGGAGTACTACCCTCTTTCGCGCTACCTCGCGACATCTAAGAGGTAAAGCTGAAGTACGCACTGTGGGACGACCAATAGTGTAATAAGTAACTGATGGTGGTGGTAGTACCTAAGTAGTAAGCGCCCTACTAGTGAAGGAAAGAAAATATACTATCTCCCTTGAAATAAGCAATCCAATAGGTCCATTAAGATTAAGTCTGAATACTCTACCAAAAGGCATTCTATGTATGGGCTGAATGATAGGAAAACCCTGTTCCTATAACAAATCAATGGTGCTAATGGTGGTATAAGTGCAACTGGTGGTATAATGATAGTGGAAGATGACAAGGCATCTTCAATGTCGGAATCCGATAAAAGGATGTCAGGGTGAGTATCTGAAGACATGTCACTTGTGAACCAGGTCAATAAAATGATATATATATATATATATATATATATATATATATATATATATATATATATATATATATATATATATATATATATGTATATATATATATATATATATGTATATATATATATATATACATATATATATATATATATATACATATATATATATATATACATATATATATATATATACGAATATGAGTATAAATAACTCGCACAGAGTATGCATGAAACAACATGTATCATGATTATGCACTTATGATGAAATGATGAGATGCTATGATGATGTGGTTATAGTCTAGGGTCCAAGATACATCCTAGTTCGCTATAACCTTAGCTCTGATGCCAATCTGTCACACCCCCAATTTACTTGACTTGTAGCGGAATGGAATGCCTGGGGGTGTCTGTCATAGCATCACAGTTACAGTTACATTGAACGACCTAAAGTGTCATTTGGAAAATACTTCGTTTGATCATTGAAATAATCCAGAGTTTACAAAATGAGGTCTCCAAAAGGTGTTGCAAGTTTATGAAAAACAAGTCATACTAGATCAAACATTTACATAAGTGCATGAAGTAATAGTGAGACGCGTCGACTCCGCGACACCATGAAGGTCCAAATGCATGTCACATGAGCTCCCTTAATAACCTGAAATACATTGCTAAAATGTCAACACGAATGTCGGTGAATTCCATAGGTTTATAAAATGTAATGTTGTACGGCCACCACAAGTATAAGTGCATGACAAAAGTCACGTAAAATAGTACAATAGACCTTAAGCTCATGACCCCGAAGCTAGACTGATGAAATATAGGCCCCTCCTGAATGTTTTACCAGAACACTCAAATGTGACAGACATGAAATGCATCCGCTTACTGTTGGTAAATACTACCACGGATGGAGGCGTCACCCTCAATAGATCTATCCACCCACTCTCGCTTAATCGGCAAATTAATGGTCCATGATAATAAATAGGGGACTTTAACATGTTGGTATGGTAACTTAAGCAGTGTACATATGTTTTGGTACTTGGGCTCGTACTTAAATGATTGATGCAATGTATTCCCCCGTGGGATTTGAAATCAAAATATTGAATTGAAAACGGGCTATGAAAACTCACCTCTAGCTGATGATACTGTGTGATGAAGTGTAATGAACAACAATGAACGATTAGCTGCCGCAACCTAATATGAATGATGAACGATCTACTTTAGATCATGAAATGATATTGTGAATGTCCATGCACATGTTTCCTATACCACTCTACTCTTTGAAAAATACTCGTTGTTATCAAAATAATACATTTTCCAAAACTTAGGAAAATATGACAACTAGAAAATAAAACTAGTTGAAATGTATATATATATATATATATATATATATATATATATATATATATATATATATATCTTTACTACCTATAAAGCAAAAATGGTCAAAGGGGAATGTGAAAAACTGAACTTTCGGTCAATCCCGAAATTGCCCCTGTGTTAATTAGGAAATTATGAAATGTAATTAACACTCTTATTAAAACACCCTATTAGTTAAAAGTACAATGATTTATTCACATTGTATAACCAATTAAAAACATATCTACCAAATTACCCGACAGGTTGAACCGGTTTAATTTGACCCATTTCGACCCAACCTAGCAAGTTGACCCGGTTTAAATCGACCAATTTTTCGACCAGAATGGTTCAACCGGTTGAACCACCCGGGTCGAACCGGGTTTCAAAACATTATGTTTAATTCCCAAATCTTCAAATTTTTATTATTTTTCATTTATAACATATAAACTTTTTTTATCAATAAACTATCTGTCGCTATAAAATCCCGTTGCTATGCACGGGTACTCGTCTAGTATATATATATATATATATATATATATATATATATATATATATATATATATATATATATATATATATATATATATATATCGTATGTATAAGTGTTAGTGTTGAAATCCTCGATTTGAAATCCTTGAAATAACGACTTGTAGTAATAAAAATATACTTGTATTCACTAATACTTCATTAGTTATGATATTGGGTACTTGGGTATTATTTATAGAATCTAGAGTTACTACGTAGTAGTAATATTATTTTTGTCAAAAGCTGTCAAAATAATATATGTTTTGCCGATATTGAAACGTGAATATCTTTGTCGTTATAAGCCCGTTTTACTTGTTCTTTTTATTCATGGTTACGTCTTAGTATGTAGTAATATATTTTGGAAAGCTTGGCTCCTCCGGGTTACGTCTAAAGCCTCGTTTTGTCCGACGAAAAACGTCCAACCGCAACAATTTTCAGAAAATTACTTTTCGTCAATAAACTTGCAAAAATCATAACTCCTTCGTTATAAACTCTTTTTAATCCGTTCTTTCGCCTACGGCTTCGTTTTTGAATGTATCTTCTAAAAATTTTGCCAAAGTTTACTTTGTATTTACTGATTTTCCTGGGTTTACAAAAATGTGACAGTAGGTATAAATACTTGTTACAAATCCATTTTCCATGTTCAAAACTAGTTTCTAACATCACCAAATCTCTTGCAAACACCACAAAGCTATTCTAATCCTACCATACACCTTCTTAGGGTGCCATGAGTTCCTAATCATCAATAATCATGTTAATTTAATAAGGGAATACCTAAATCAAATTCTAGGGTTTGTATGTTCAAAAAGTTAACAAAAATAATGTGGTATAGCTAGCTTGTGCATTTAATTAAGCATGAAAACCATATGATACAAGTATATATTAGATGAAATCATGAAAATAAATTTGATAACTTACTTTGAATGATTATGTGATTAGATGATGAAAAACCTTGTGATTCTTGAGTTTGTATTGCGAAACTCTTAACTAGAATGATGAAATGAACAACTTTTATGCTTTGATCTTTGAAAAATTATTGGTTCTTGCTTCTCCTTGTTCTTGGTCGTGGGTTTCAAGAGAAAAAGAGAGGAAATGGTCTTTTTGATTTTTGATCTAAGTGTATATGAATAAAAAGGTGTTTGTAGATATTTATTTAGGATTATATTATATAATAAGAACACATAAATGCATGAGGTCAAGGGGGGGGGGGGTTCATGGCTGATTTTTCAAGGGTTCAAAAGCAATAATATGGACTTTGATTTATTTAGGATAGTTAGTGGATGATTTGTAGCATAAGTATAGGTTTTTAGGTGTTAAATTTAGGTAATCGTAGTTAGTTTTTAGTTATAATTGAGTACCGGGTTTGCGAGAAATAAATTTTAACAAGTTAACCGGGACTTAATAAAGTCATAAAAATGTTAAAAATATGTTGGGTACAAGTATTGAGTGTTCGGGTGATTATTGTTTAGTTTCCACGAAAACCGTCGCAATATTTATAAACTTACGTTATAAATAAAAATAAATTTCCAAAATACTGGGTAAATGAATATTATAACATTTATGATGATATAATGGATATAAAAATATGTCGGGACCATTGTGGGAATATTTAGATATATTCGTCGTATTTATTAACCGGGTGTTAACGTTTATTTATAAATAATTATACGTAAAACGTTAAATATATCAAATATATCAATTTGAAAATCCTAAGAGTGGTATAACATGAAAATGCTATTATGATGATATGCAGACTATCTCTAGTCCGTATGCAATGTCCTTACTGATAATGAAATGAATTCGCACCTAAACCAATCCGGTTACGCGAATTTGAATACCCGTAAACTAAATTTACGATGAAATGAGTAATGCAAGTTAACAGTGAAATTTTTTCCGGAAATGAATAGTATTCAGTGAATAGTAAAATTTTCAAATGTTTCTCAGAATATCAAATTGACCTCGAAAATGATGAATAGTAAAATGATGAATAGTGTTTTGATGAATAGTGTTTGATGAATAGTATTTTTCTAAAGTTTGGGAAATGACCTGAAATGGTGAGTTGTGACAACTATGGTCAAATGTCTATCAACTTTAGAGTTAGTGGTCATCAATACTCCTTCACTCTTGAGGAGTTTGCTCAAATCCTAGGTGTCCCAAACCGTGGTACTTGCCTCTATTCCGACTTGCACTCCCTTTCAACTCTTGACAACCTCCAAGACCGTATCCATCCTTATGACACACCCCTTGTCTCAAAAGATGTACTTCGTGACCACCTATTTGTTAGGACCACCAACACTAGGAGAACCCGTTCGGGAAATGAGGTCGAAAAGGACCCATATGGAATGGAAATGAATGAACTTAAGCCCCAATAAAGAAATGGGAGGAAGTCCTTAGAGCCAATGTCATTAGCACAATAGGAAACCGAGATCATATCAACCTTTGTCTTTGCTACATGCTCTACTCCTTGTCCGTTAGGCAACCCTTCAACCTTGCCTACTACATGGCCAAGAGAATGGCCGACATTCCCGTGCATGGCACAACGGCTATGCCGTATGGAATGCTCTTGACCCGTCTCTTTAGGTTCATCTCACCCATTCCATCAACTCCAAACGGTCTTCGCCTTAACTACTCTCTCATTCCACACACCTTTATCCCACTAAGTGATAAGAGAGTGTACAAAGCCCAAGGAAAACATCCACATCCTCCTACCTCATCTTCGTCTTCCTCAATGAGTGAAGATGACAATTTGCAAAACTCTAGGCTCCCACCTCTCGAATACCTATCCCAACTTCCGGATATTCCTAATGAGTCGGAGGAGTTCAAACAAACAAAGGGGATGTTCAAGAATCTTGGAAGATTCCTTGGAAAGCTCAAGAATAAGATCGACCGTTAATGAGTGCGGGTGTGTAGGAGTGTTTGCCACAAGGTGCTATTTGAACAAATTTGGTTGTTTAAACAATATTTGTGCTGTATTTGTGTGGTAGTACAATATTTGACACAATTTGGAACATGTAGTATCTAACTTTGATGCAGGTAGACAACTCTTCACAAATTGTCAAATTTTCAAGCTTATGATATTTTCACTAAGTATAGTGAAATTCTCGACCTCAAGGTCAAAGTCCTATGAAATATGTGTTTGCGTGTCTATTTTTTGCATTGCCTAACCAGAAATGCCTTATCTTTTTTATTTTAGGAGTTTTAGAAAATTTTGAAAATCGTCTCGCGGGTCAAAAATGGGGACTGCCTATTTCTGAAGCTCTGGTGGATCTGGCGGTACCCAAAATTGGGTTCCGCCAGTGTAATTTCTGGGAATCCCAGAAATGGCCCAACGGACCAGGCGGCACCCTCAAATGGGTTCCGCCTATGTATTCTGAGGGTGCCGCCAGAAGCCTGCAGAATTTTTGTTTTTATTTTCAACAATTCAACATCCAAACACCAAAATCCAATCCTTTTAGGTAGAAACCCATTTCTTGCAATATGTTTAGCATAATAGGGTACTTCTTCTTCCATAAACTTAACCAAAACCATTTCCTGCCAAAATTCAAAATTTGCCATAACAACCTTAAGGACCCTTCGCACATAAAGGAAGGAACCCTTTTAAAGGATCCTTGAAATCCCTGAGATTTATACTCCAACAAATCCACCAAAACCACTAAGCATTTAGTGCAAAACTTGTCTTCTCACTTCACCATTTTCATTGGATTCACTTCCATGATTTGACAACCCACAATTAGTTTTCCAAATCATTAGAAACCTTCATTTTTGTATGGACTAACATCAAATCCAAACACTCCTTTCCATAATCCTTCAACACTATAAATTAAGCCATCCTAAACACTATCAAATCACACCTTCTTCACCACAATTTCTGAAACTTCTAAACCATTTTTCACCATGACTAAGTCAACAATCACCTCTCAACCATCAAGACCCATCCGGAAAACCGCCCGGATAAGTGTTAAACCACTATGGTCTAATCAACCCATCAACCTAAGCTCCTCATCTTCGGATGAATTCACATCACCTATCAAAAATGAACACTTTTTGAACCTTGCATCTCCATCACCATCACCAAATGAACCCAATGAGCTCACTCCACCACCTACTAAATCACCCATTGACCCAAGTCCACCAAGTGCTCCAACCTAACCATCCAAAACTTCATCACCATCACCATTACCCAAAATGGAACCTATGGAGTTATTTAGGTCTCCTCCCACATCACCACACCCTTTTGTCCAAGATCTAAATGATCTCCCACCAAGACCTTCACAACCACCACCTTTTTCACCAAGGTCAATTCTTGACCAAAATGAACATTTTAACCACACCCAATCACCACAACAAGTATACCATCAACCCAAACCATTGTTGTTTTACCCCATCTACAATGACATCCATGGTCCTCTTTATGGAGAACCAAACTTTGAAAACCATGATCACCAAATTCCACCACATTCTCAAGCCCAAACCTTTGAATCCTTCTTTCCCTCATATGAGGATATACAAAGCATGGTTGAGAACCACCTCCATCAAGCAATGGAATTTCAAACCACCTTGATTGACTCAATACCAAACCCATCATCCACCCAAGAACCACAAACCAACCAACCCTCAAACCAAGAAACCAAAACCAACCCATTTCCACCCACTCATCCTCATGTTTGCTCAAATTGTGAGCAAATGGGTGCAAGCATTAAAACGTTGCTTCACCAACTCCAAGATGAAACCCGGTTTGCATTCCAACATGTCATAGAACGTTTGGATGCTCTTTCCCACCCAAACAAGTCCTAGACAATCATTTGGAGGCCGTTTGCCCCAATTTAGGAAAATAGGCGTTTATTTTTCTTTCTTGGTTATTTTTTAAGTTTTTATAAGTAGAAGAATTTTACCCATTTCTTGTCCTTTGACTTTTATAAGTCAAAATTTTACTTGGAATGCTAGTTCTTTCTACTTAGTTTCATGCATTGTTGGTTGATCACTTTTGTGTTGTCATTGTGGTTGCAATGTGTGTGGTAACTACAAGCTTGACTATATATATCACCAACTAACCATTTTTTTGTAGGATCCAAAATCCATGTTGTCCATCTTGGCACTCCTTTTAGGGGGAGTAACAAGCAAGGGGGAGCAAGTGCATTTTTCCGCTTCGCTACTCTACTTTTTGTTTCGACAAAAAGGGGGAGAAATATTTTAAACTTTCAAAACTTAATATGATTATCATAACTTAAGTAAAACAAGTTTAATATTAATTTTTTTTAAGTCTTAAAAACTAAGATTTTGTGAGTTACTTAAAAACAAAGTTTATGTTTTGTCATCAACAAAAAGGGGGAGATTGTTAATACAAATATCGCCTAAAAACGTTATTTATATTTTACGATCTTCGCTAAGTTTTGTTAATGACAAATGTAAACTTTAGTTTCTAAGTAAAACATAATCTTAGTTTTAAAGACTTGCATAAACTAGACTTTTGCTACATTTTACATTTCATAAAACACAACACTTTTTATTTTCTAAAAATAGAATCACATTTATGGCAAGTTTTGTCATTATACATTTATGGAAAGATATGTGTTTGACTTACTAAGATGTTGCTTGCAAGTTTAGTGTTTGACTTGATATTATGTGATGTGACATTGTTTGGTTTGCAAGAGTAATGAGATGTGACTTTGTTTGGTTTGCAAGATTTATTGCAAAACCAACTGCAAGCCCGGCGGTACCCTGGAGGTACACGGGCGGAACCCTTCTGAGGGGTCTGCCTGATCCGCCAGACCTGCAGAAGGTTTGGCTATAAATATCAAGCCACAAGTTGAATTTTGGCTTATCACTTTACATCATATTTTACACACACATTCATTCTTTCATCTAACCTCTTAACATTTCATATGTGAAGTTTCTTTTTGTAGCAAAGAGATTCACGAGCTTACTAAAAGAAACAAGTATTCAACACAACGTTGCAAGACTTGTTAGCTTAGCATTGTGTAGACTTGTGTAGTTTACACTTCATTTGATTGTGTATTTTCAGTAGTGATCGGTTAGTATTTTAGTCCTCAAAATACAAAGTGTATCGGGAGTAGTTGTACCCTTGTAAAAGAACTAACGGGAGTGGTTGTACCCTTGGTAAAGAACTCGACATCTAGCTTTGTGTCGGTAAAAGTATAAGCGACGTGTAAGGTTTTCTCCACCGGTGAAAGGAGCTTGTTAAACTCTCGAGTTGGATACTCGGGGCGTGGACGTAGGGCAAGAAAAAAGAGTCCTTGTAGCCGAACCACGATAAATACTCGTGTTGTGGTTTGATCGTTTCTTTCATTTACTTGCATGTTATATATTGTGTTTGTGTATATATCTTTGATCAAACGGAAAGTTTCAAAGCTAACTTAACAAGTTAAAAAGATTTTAATCGGTAAACTATTCAACCCCCCTTCTAGTTTTCCACAAAGTATACATCATATTAACTATTCTTTCTTTTTTCATGATTTTTGTGGGAGTGGCAAGTACCACCCATCTCTTCTTCAAAACATGAAAACGCCCCTTTTATATCTTTCCTTGTCGATTCCTGCATTTGCTTATACCTTATTCTCTTGTAGTCATCATCTAATGGTTCTAGAATCGTCTTAACGAGAGTTGCCAATTCGGGATATATCCCGTCAACAAGATAGTACCCAAATGGGTAAGTTACCCTGTTAGCAACAAATGTAATCTCAGGTGCGATCCTTTGTTTAAGATCGTTAAATAAAGGAGAACTATCTATAACGTTGATGTCGTTGTTTACCCCAGAAGTACCAAAGAAAGCATGCCATATCTATAAGTCTTGTGACGCAACCGCTTCCAGCAAAATGAACGGATTCGAACCATGATCACGTCTAACACATTGACATTTGTGTGCATTCGGACAACCAACCACTCCTAATCTATACAGTCAAGGCTTCCTAACATCCACGTAAACATGTGTGTTTTTTCGTGATGTAGATAAAGCTTTACGACATCAGTCATAGTGGGTTTCCTCAAATACTCTGGACCGAAAATTTCCATAACAGACTTACAAAAATGATCAAGACATCGACTAGAAGTTTTTTCACCCATCTACAGATATTCGTCTTAAGCATCAGGAACCGCGCCGTATGCCAATTGACGAATTGTGGAGGTGCATTTCATCAATGCTGAAATGCCCTCTTTTCCGGTACAATCAACATTACTACTAAAAAATGGATTATGAATAGTTACCTCCCGAAACTATCCAGTTGAAAAGAGATTGATTCATTTGGAACCTCTTTCAGAAAGTACATGCATCGTAGAACGGGTTTTCAGTAAAATAGGCGTTGACTAAATGGTCATGAGCACCATAATGATCTCGATTAAGGCATTTTATCGCTGGGCGATTTGCTTTTCGTGTATTTTTAATAAACGACAACGATCTTTCAATAAAATTTAATCACCGACTTGTAATTTCTTGTTCTTCTTCTAAGTCGGTGAACATAATCGTATCAGAATTCATTTAAAAAATAAAAAGAATGAGATATATGTTGTTTGAATGATATATTGAGAAGATATGTATAAATAAAGTTTAGTTTTGATGTATTTATAGAGAAAAATATGGGTAGTGGGGATTTTTTTTTTACTTATATGCAACAGATAGTTTTATATATGGGGCCAATTTTTATTTTATTTATTAATTTTTTTATTTATTTATTTTTTATTTTTTTTCTCAAGGTGATCTGATCACCATTCATTGCCTTGGTATGTGGTCCTCGCGCGTGAGATGAGAGTGATGGCAAGAGGCTCGCGTGTGAAAATGGTTGCAAGGTGAATGGATCATGTCCCTTGCCGAGTAGCCTAAACAGTTGGTAAAACTCCTGAACAAGCAAGACAAGCAAAACATTCAAATGTGTATAATCTGAGGCTAAGTTTCTGTTGCGGAGATGAAACTCAACTGAAAGAATTATGAGGAAAAATCTAGATAAACAACATCCACTCCTCCATTGTGCAGTTTAGTAAATAGTTTAAAGATGAGGAAATTTGTAAGTATAGTATATTCAGTTTCATTGTCTTTCAAAAAAGCGAACTTAATTTTTTGTTTGAGAGTCCAATTTGAAGAATGGATTGAGTTTGATTTACTTTTATTTACTGTAATAAGTTGGCACGACAGTCTCACATTGGCCCATGTGGATTCCCAAAGGGGGATATTGCTGGGAATTCAACTCTTTACGTCACAAACAATAAAACATATATTTTAGCCAATTCTAGCTACCACAATCCAGAAGGAAATATAAACTCATATGGTTAAGATTTACTAACTTTGAACTCAACCACTAGCTAACAGTTAGTATAAACTCACCAGATTTATACGATCTTTAAAAAATCAATAAAACAAATTGTTCTTTACCTATGAGATGTATGGACCACCTAATTTTTATGTACCGTTAACAAAGGCTAACATATATATGACATAAATACCGTACTAATGAAACCCTTAGTCAAATAAGTAAATAACTTTACTTTACATATTTTTTTAACCATGTCGTAACACGTTGCCAAGTCTCCCCCTAAATTTTTCAAAAAGCAAGACAATTAGACAACTAAATCTTATGTACAGATGAGAAGTTAAGCTAACATCCCCAATATATCTACAATTCATACCCACTTATACCTATAACTATATTCTAGAACCCATGTCTTCTATATAAATCAAAATAAAATACATATATTCTCAAATCAACTAAAACAATTTCTTAGTTACCCTATCAATGGCACATTGCAACTTCAATTTAATCTTGGTGAGATGACTTTCCATCACTTTAACCTCATTGAATGGTGAGAACGTCTTTGGTGATGCACGCAAACTTTTGGACCTACCCGAGCTTCCAAAGCATGAAATTCCAGAGCTCCCGAAGGATTTTCAGAAACCTACAATTCCTGAGATTCCTAAGCATGAGCTTCCCCAGATTCCAAAGCCTGAGTTCCTGATGTACCAAAACCTGAGGTTCCATTGGTTCCAAAGCCCGAAGTACTAGAGCTTGCAAAGCTTACACTTCCAGAGGTTCCTAAGCCTGAAGCCCCTGTGATTACAAAACCCGAACTTCCAGAGCTTCCCAAACCCAAAATTCCAGAGATTACCAAACCCGCACTTTCCAAGGTTTCAAAGCGTGATGTCTCTGTTATTCACAAGCCAGAAATACCAAGGCTTCTAAATCCTACTCTTCATGATGTTCTAAAGCCCGAGCTTCCAGCGATTCCAAAGCCCACATTACATTTAAATAACCACAGACAACCACATTACACTTGTTTTTTCCCTTGTTGACAGTGTTTTTGGCTTTCTTCACTGTATTACCAGCAGCAGCAGTCTCAGACCTTGTTTGGACACCAACAGTCTCACTCATTGACTTCACACCAGCATCACTCTCAAATCTTGGCCTTTTCTTGCCTACATTACCTCTTGGTCCTTTATAGCTTCTCTTGTTGTGTCCTTGTGTTTTGCACAACTCACAAGTGACTGTCTTGTTCTTCCTAGAAAGCATTCCAGTGTTCACCAATGGTATGTTCTCACCTAAAGACTTGTTTCTTGCTTTCTGTGGCCTACCAACTTGTAGATGATGTTTTGGAGGAAGGATACTGGTTGGAATGGGACATTCTGGCCACAAGCTCTTGTGTCTAATGGGATTGATGTGGTTTCTATGCACTTGTCTCCATGTTCGTAGTCTATAACATGGAACCCAGCTTTTAGGCAATCCTACCTCCATGTTATTGGCTTCCATGTTCCAATTACTTGCAATTGCGTGCTTACATGGCAGCCCTGTCACTTTCTATTTTCTACAAGTGAAGGTCATGTTCTGCACATCAACCAGACACACATCACCCCAAGGACCAGTAACCCCATACAAATGAACCCCATTAAATTGAGCAATGCATTCACTTGCTTCAGCCTTCACCACATTAAACAACCAAGTAGCAGCGGGTGTAAGTGGCTAATCACTTTTCTCTATCACTTGTTTCACATTAACTATCATTTTCATTAAATACTCTTTGGCATACTCAAGGGTACTTATTATAGGTCTATCCCTACCATCTACTAACTGACCATTAAAAACTTCACATATGTTGTTTAACAACATATTAGTTTTAGCCCTCCCTGTTAAACATATTGTAATTAGAAAACTAGTATATCAAAACATGAAATGTTATTTAACAAGTGTTCTGTTTACCTGAGAAGTGTGATCAACTAGCAGTGGGTGTAAGTGGCCAATCACTTTTCTCTATCACTTGTTTCACATTAACTATCATTTTCATTAAATACTCTTTGGCATACTCAAGGGTACTTATTATAGGCCTATCCCTACCATCTACTAACTGACCATTAAAAACTTCACATATGTTGTTTAACAACATATTAGTTTTAGCCCTCCCTGTTAAACATATTGTAATTAGAAAACTAGTATATCAAAACATGAAATGTTATTTAACAAGTGTTCTGTTTACCTGAGAAGTGTGATCAAGCCCAGTGCATTGGTGGGATCTTTGCTAGCCAATCATGACATTCTTTATTGAAAGTCTTCAAACTGTTCATAACTTCATTAAACTTTGGTATAGTCAAAGCTGTTTCAGCCTTCCATAGCAAATCTTTTTATGCATTTCCACTCCACCTTAACTTCATGTTCTCAAGAATGTGCCTAAGGCTGTGTTCTGATGCTGGAAATAGCTCATTAATAGCTGGAATGATACACTGAAATTAAAAAATAAATCATAAATAAAAATAAATGTCTTTGAAACTGATAAATTAAAATGATATGGATAATTAAGAATGCAAAGTGTACCTTCTGTCTATCACTCATGAATGTTAAGTTTGAATTGTCTAGCAAATCTAAATCTCCCTTCAAATGTTCCAAAAATCAGTTCCATGACTCCCTTGATTCTGATTCCACAATCCCATAGGCCAAAAGATAGATGCCATTGTTTGGGTCTACACCAACTGCTGTTAACAGTTGACCAGGGAATGGTCCTTTCATAAATTTACCATCAAATCCCATAAATTGCTTCATTCAAGCTTTGAACCCTTCCTCAGCAGCTCCCAAACATACATAGATCCTCTTAAAAACCTTTGTTGGGCACATATGGTCTGCTTCACTTTCAACTCCAATTCTAATAGTTTTGTTAGGATTGGTATGTTGCAACTCCATAACATAATCCCTTAATTGTTTATATTGAAGAGTGAAATCACCTCTAATTTGTTCAACTGCTTTAAATGCCTTCATCCTAGACACCTCCAACCTAAATTTCTTTTATAATTGTTCTTGAATAGCCCTCACTAGTACTTCTGGGTTTGACTCAATTTAATCCATAATATTGTCTGAAAGAAAGTCAGCAGTGCAATACTTTATCTTCCTAGATTGTAGACATTAGTGTGTATCATCAAATGTTTTCACCTTCCATGTCTCATCTTATAATTTGGATACATGTAAAACCCAAGGGCATAGATTGTCTGCTACTTTTCTCAATTTAGGTTTCCCGCCCACCTTTTTTGACTTTGCCTTCTTTAATAGACTATCATAACCCTTACTTGATCCAATTTTAGCTTTTGTCCATTTCACCTTTTGACTTGACTCGCCTCCTGGACTTGACTTATGTGCTTGACTAGGCCCACATCACTTGGCACAACTTCTGCTTGACTACTAGGAAACACAGGAATTGTCCCTTTGCTTTCGGCCCTTACTCTAACTTTGTCATTATTCTTTAGATAAAAATCTCTCCTGGTTTCAATGGAGTGTTTATGAACCAAATCTTTAACCTTAGCAGAACTAGTAAATTCCTGCCCAACAAAAAAATTAACCTTTTGAAGTCCACCATCTATAGACATATTTTGTTTCCTAAGCTTTTTAAGTTTTCTTGTCCTAATCATGTCTAATGGATCTTCATTAGAAGCACTCTCAAACTCATCATTGTCTATACCATCAATTCCAAAATCAGTATCAAATTCCTCATCTGTATTAAATTCTGGTCTATACTCATTTCCCATTGTCTTAGAATTTGTTCTATCAAAATCCTCCATGTCAACTTGTACATCAACAAACTCATTTTCCTTATCCACTAACACATCACTATCACTGCCTTCACCATCCCTGTTTTCATTCTCTTTCTCTGTTACATCTACTTCCTCACCATCCTCTAATGCCACCCATTTACCTTTACCAAGACATTCAATTGTAACATTCTCTGTTACATTTACTGGTTCATCATCTAAACCAAAAAAAGGATCAAAGTTATCGTCTCCCATGAAAGGATCAGGCACAGATTAGAAATCCTGGGCAAACTCAGTTTGGGTTGTAGTCTTAGGTTGACTGCTTGCACCTTCTTCATTCCTAGAACTACCCTTACACTCACATTTGCATTGTTCTCTTTCCATTCTAACATTAATTTCTTTGCACAAGACCCTGAAACTGATTTGCTAGGTTTCTTGTTACTAGATTGTGCATTTTTAGGTTTCTTATGATTTGCCAGTTCCAAAATGAAACACCTTTTAGAAGGTGTGCTTTAGGCAGCCTCTATATAAGTGTATACACTAGTCTTCTCATGTTCTATAAAGGCCTCAATCATCTTATATCCTAACCCTAATGTACTTAGCCATTTTTCTAACATCATCATCATTTACTAAAGCATATAATCCATTGTCTAAGTTCATATGAGGCCTACAAAAACTGTAGTACATTATGGTTTTACCACTGAATCCTAATTTCTTAACCATATCATTAAGCTCATGTATTGAGAACTCACCAACATCAATGTAGTCAAAAAAAGCAAAGTCACCATTTACATAAATCCCACCAGGTGATTCAGTAAACATCCAAGCATAATTAATCTTGAACGAAAACAGAGCATGTGTGTTTTCCTCTATTTGTTGCGAAATGAATAACAAAAAAGAAAAAAAAAATTATGGTTTTGTTAAAATGATCAAAATTAGAGTTTTCCTTCGTAAAGTCAATAATAACTTGTACATAATCAAATGACATTGAAACAACCAACAAATTATTTAAATTGATGGGTAAAACCTGTATCATGTCGTAAGCTTCATAAACATCCAGATCATCCTTTGAATCACGAATTGACCATTGGTTTGTCGAGGCCACCATTGCATTACCTGGATCAAATTAAGGGTTTGGTATTGTAGAAGATGACAGGTTTTGGTTTCTTGGGTGAGTGAGAGAAATATAGGGGGGGGGGGGGGAAGGGGAACAAAGTGTTAAGTGTGAAGCGGTTTTTTATTATAAGTGAAAACCTGCAAAGACAAAAATACCTTTGGGGTGGGGTGAGATAACGGAGTGACTTAACTCAATTTGGTTTTAAGGATGGACGGTGTTCAATAGTTTCAAAATAGGGATCAACGATGCAACAAAAAAAATATGGACTCAATTAGGTATTTACCCCAAACCAAAGGGACGAACCATGTAATTTACTATTTATTTTATAAATTGGCAAAATCAAAGTCTTAGGTGTTATAACGTAAGTCAATTAAGTAAATTTTATTGATAAACTTTACTCTATAAATCATCACCACTACAACAAAAAGTGATGCCGATGACCGGGGTTTTGGCGAGGACACCAATGTCCTTGTCAAAACCCGCTAAATGACAAAAAAAAATTATTTTTAGACTTATGCGGGGAATTATGTGAAGGAAATTTTCAACTAAACCCTTTGGCAAGGGCATGTCCTCGCCAAAAGGTCGACCAAATTTCATTTTTCCCATAATTTTTCATTTTGGTTAATTGTTTCCGTCTAATTTTTCCCGCCATCGCTTTGGTGAAGACATGTCCTCGCCAAAGGTGTTGACCAAAATGTTGACTTGTATTATAAATTTAATTAAGAGTTTAGTATTTAATTCGATTATTTTTTGCGAGAACATGTACTCGCCAAAAGTAATTAAATTTATTTATAAAATGGTTTCAATTAAGTATAAATGATTTGAAAATAATTTATACTAATTTAAAAATTATATAAATTAATTATAAATAATTTAAAATATTATAAATGATTTAAGTTAATTATAAATATAACTTAAATCAATTAAAGTGATTTAAATTAAATATACATGATTTAAATTAATTACAAATAATTTAAACTAATTAATAATAATTCTAAAATGATTTAAATATATTATAAATGATTTAATTTAACTATAAATGATTTAAATCAATTAAAAATGATGTATTAATTATAACTGATTTAAACCAACTAAAATTGATTTAAAATGTTTTAAATTACTTTTTGTACTTGACAACGAAAGAAAATTACACTCAAATTATATAGATTAGCCGAACTCATTCTAATTATGTTCAATACATCAATGGGGTCAATACTGTTCATAATTAAGTGTCCCACAACCAGCGATCAAATTAACTTGAAACGAGGAATAAATCGAATGATGTTAAACCACAACAAATAACTAAAACATATGAATTACATTCCAAATTGATAAACGATTAAATATTAATTAACACATTCAAATAAACCATCGGCATTTATTTGATTAAGAAAATGACATAAAGTTACGTACAAATTTAAACGATGGCTAAATGAAAAACTAATACATGAATTTTTTCTATGTCATTTAAAAGCTCATGAAGATTGCAGCTGACTGGAATGCTTGGTCATCGAGATGCCTTTCCATATCTAGTTTTGCCCCGAACATCTTTATCTTTAAAGCAAACACCTTGAAATTTGAGCACTCTGTCTTTCAAAGACTTGATATAGATCCAGAAGGTCCCAGAGAAGAACTTGGAGGTGTTAAATGTCCTAGAGAAAAACTTGGAGGTGTTGAATCTAGGAGAAGAAATTATATGGAGCAGGAGAGCATCCTTCAATATAAAATATCCACATTCATAATCTTATTTTGTTGGCTGTTACAGAGTAAAGAAATTATAAGAAATGTCTTTTTAGCAACCAAATTATTTATATATTACATAAATTAAAATTTTTCTAATTGCACACCTTTGAACAGGAACCACAAGGAATTTAGGGTTTTGATTTCTACTTGATGTTAATAAAGTTTGAGTAGAAAAAATTAATATATCTAAGCTTGGGGATGCAAGTTCTAGCATTCCCACGATCTAGTTGAGGTATGAATCAAGTTAAGTTCCAAGCTTCGTATTTAAAGGCTACCCGTTATGAGGTTATGCCTATAGATCTTATTTTGATAACATAAGTCAGGTTTGTAGAAATTTGAAAGATTATACTAAGTTATGATCCTTAGAAATCACCAAGACTTGTGTTAATCATGTAAAAATGATGTGGGAAGTGTTGGGTATCTTGGTATGATGCCATAACTGTATTTTAAGGTGTTAGATTTCATAAAGTAACTTTATGCTTATAAGATACCCGCCCAACAAAAAGCCCCCTTATGTTTATGTAAATTCCAAATGCTAGCTTATGAAAGCTAAGATCGTATTCTAAATGAACTTCATGTATATGATATGTTTCCAAGTGTTAAAATTAGCTGGGAACCTTTTCGGGAGCTCGGGAAAACATATAAAGCGTATGAGAAGACTAACATAGTTTAAGATTAAATAATGGCCTTTACGTGATCATTATACGATGAGTAAATAATTCTATAACTCGTGCTACGAGTTCATGTTAAACGAGTTTCGCGTTTATGTTCCTACGTACGTCATAAGATAATCAATTTACTAGTTATGTGGCATATAATCATGAAAGCCCGACTAATCCTAAATTCAGCTTATGATGACCCGTATGGTCGTATTATATGAATTAAGTGTCATGTCTACCTATGTGGTCGTATCATGCCAGTCCCGTGTCATGATGATCCATATGGTCATATAATATGTATTTAATGTAATGTCGACCAGTGTAATGTTGACCTGGGTGGTTGTATTATGCAAGTCATGTATTATAATGACCCGTATGGTCATATTTCTTGTAATCAGTGTCATGTTGACCTATATGGTCATATTATGCAAGTCAAGTATTATGTAGACCTGTAGGTTCATATTTAATATTATATTAACATGTAAGGTCATAACCAACATCATGTTAACTTGGGTGGTCATTTACAGTATACAGTTGACCCGAGTGATCATATAAATAGATTATACATTTATGATGTTTAAAATGACCAAATACATGTATATCATGTATTCGGATGACCGAGTAGGTCATACAGATAGATTATATGTTATATTGAATGTTGTGGCCAAATACATGTAATTCATATATTCAGATGACCGAGTAGGTCATACAAACAAATTATATGTTATATTGGATATGGTGGTCAAATACATGTGTATCATGTATTCAGATGACCGAGTAGGTCATACAGACAGATTATATGTTATGTTGATTAAAGTGCCAAATACATGTATATCATGTATTCAGTTGACCCGAGAGGTCATACATACATATTATATGTTATATTGATTGAAGCTCAGGACCCGCGCTTAAGCGTTTAACTTCTGGACATATCAGTTTAGAACTCATAACCTCATCTACATGAACTCAAGATATGGTAAATACTGTAGGGACCATTGTTGAGCAAAAACAACCAAATCAAGAAGATCAAGCACAAGATGCAAATGATGCAGTGTTGGAAGATGATCTATTCATCAATCCTTTTGGCACACCGTCAGAGGATTCTATTGAATCTTCTTCTCGCTATCATAATCCTTCCAGCATGCATACATTCTACCAACCACATCCTCATAAGTACCAATGGACTAAAGATCACCCGCTTGAACAAATCATGGGAGACCCGTCGAAACCCGTTATGACATGAGGAAAATTAGCAAACGATCATGAACTGTGCTTATATGCGGCCTTCATAATTGAAGTTGAACCTAAGTCCTTCAAGCAATCGATGATCGATTTTGACTGGATAGAGGCATGTAGGAGGAAATCCACCAATTCGATCATAAGGATGTTTGGGAACTTGTTGAAAAAACTCTCAACAAGATGATTAGTGGACTTAAATGGATCCTCAAGAACAAAATAGATGAAGCCGGAGATGTCATTCGCAATAAAGCACAACTCGTTGCTAGGGTTATCGACAAGAGGAAGGCATTGACTTCGAAGAGTCTTTGCACCTGTTGTGAGAATTGAGGCAGTCCGAATGTTTCTGGCATATGCAGCTCACAAGAACTTCACTGTTTTCTAAATGGATGTCAAGACCGCATTACACAATGGTATTCTTGAAGAGGGTCTACGTCAGTAAACCAGAAGGGTTTGTTAACATGGAGTATCCTAATCACGTCTACAAGTTGAAGAAGGCTCTTTATGGACTCAGGCAAGAACCTCGGGCTTGGTATGATCAATTATCCAAATACCTCATCTCTCAGAAGTTCACAAAAGGCGTGTTCGATCTGACATTGTTCACTCGAAAGTATGAAGAGCACATCATAGTGGTAAAAATTTACGTTGATGATGTTATCTTTAGTTTTACAAATCCTAAAATTTCACGTAATTTTGCTAAACTTAGGAAAAACCATTTTGAAATGTCCAAGGCGGGGGAAATTTCTAACTTTCTTGGTCTAAATGTTCATCAATCCTTAGGTGGCATTTTTATAAACCAATCAAAATATGCTTTTGAAATACTTAAAAAACATGGAATGGAAGTTTGTGACTCGATTGGTACTCCAATGAGGGAACACACCAAACTGGATGTAGATATATTAGGGAAGCCTATCGATGCAACAAAATACCGAAGTATAATGATGTATTTGACATCTAGTAGACCCGATATTTTACTTTTGTCTCTTACTATGCTATATATCAGGCTAATCCTACTGAATCACACTTCAAGGAGGTTAAACGGATCTTTCAATACATTAAAGGCACCCTCAACAACTTTGGTATCCGAAGGATTCCAGAATGAAACTAATTGCCTATTCAGATGCAGATCCTGCAGGATGCCAAGATACTTTCAAAGCACTTTAGGAGGAATTCAATTTCTGGGTGAAAACCTTGTCAGCTTGTCCTCGAAGAATAAAAACTATACAACAATGTCCACAACAGAATTCGAGTATGAATCCTTATCTGCGTGTTGTGCATAAGTCCTTTGGATGCATTTACAACTCACATATTATGTTTTTTTTTAAGAAAATTCCAATCTATTGTGACTCGAAAGCTGCCATAGCCATCTTGTTTAATTCTGTTCAACATTCAAGGACGAAACATATTGAGGTTAGATACCATTTCATCTAGAAACATGTCGAGAAAGGTACCGTTGAATTATACTTTGTCAAGACGGATTACCAACTGGCTAATTTATTCACCAAACCTCTTGGACCCAAAAGATTTAATATATTGGTGAAATGCCTTGGTATGCGAATCATAACTCCTGAGGAGTTAGACCGTCTTGCAGAACAATCTTCTTATCTATCCGAATGCTTCTCTGTAAATATATTTAGAAAAACAAAATACAAAATTTGAAAAACGACAAAAATAATATAAAATTATAAAAGATACAAATCCAACAATAATCTTATACAACATGTCTCTCGCTTAGTCGATATTATTTATGTTTCTAGAAATTCCATTTAATAACGATACGGAAATGTAACTTTGCTTGATACCGAATCTAAACTCGGTCCTGATGGTGATCTTTATGTCATATCACTTTTACAAGGCCCGATTTTTCGTATGCGGTTCAGCAGGTTCTCGTCTACATGCATGATCCCCGTGAACGACATTTTGCTACTTTGAATCGTATTCTACGTTGTGTGTGTGGTATAGTTGATCATGGTCTTAAGTTGCACGCATCTTCTACTGCTTAGCTCACAACTTATACTGATGCTGATTGAGCTAGATGTCATGCTACAAGTCGTTCTACCTCGGGCTATTGTATTTTTCTTGGGGACAATCTTCTGCAGTGGTTTGCCAAATGGCAGGTTACTTTGTCTAGCTCCAGTGCTGAAGCAGAATATCGTGGTATTGCTAATTTATTGCAGAGACAGCTTGGGTTTGCAATCTTTTGTGTGAACTGCATTTTCCTTTATTTACTACTACGCTTGTGTATTGTGATAATGTTGGTGCAATTTATCTTTCCACTAATAAGGTAAAACATCAGCGCACAAAGCATATTGAGATTGATATACATTTTGTTCATGATTATGTAGATTCGGGACAAGTTCGTGTATTACATGTTCCTTCTTGTTTCTATATGGTAACATCTTTGCCAAAAACCTTCCTAATTCATTGTTTCTTGAGTTTTGAGCTAGTTTGAACGTTCGAAACCTCCCGTTCCAACCGCGGGGGTGTATTAGACGATATATTCTATTAGGCCTTATTGGACTTACGAGCTTAGCCCAATGCGTTTAGTTATGTTTCAAGCTATGTAACTATATATTTCAGATCAATGCTAATAGCAGATTATGTGGAAATACCTGTTAATAAATTTCGTTCAACCCCAGCGTGTGGTCGGGCCATCATCTAGCACACAGATAGGTGAACTGGGGGACACTTTCAATCTTTGTCTTCCACAAAGAGGAACCTACTTATGATGGTCAGGCCATCATCTAAGCACACAGATAGGTGAACTTGATTTACTCTCATGTAATGTAATAGGTATGAGAAGTTTTCAAATTGACCCGTTAGAATTGCCTGAAATGGATATGTTGGAGTTTAACTCTTTGCATAATAACCACAAATTTTAGACAGTTCCACCACAATCCAAAAGGTAAAATAACCTCATGAGGACTCTTTTAGTTGTAGAAACAGAGACCGTGTTTTCAGCTTATAACAGGTCTAGATACTTCTCAATGTAGACCGGTTTTAACAATGGACACCTGTCTCTATTTAATTTACTAATATAGACCTATTTGTAAAATAAATACCGGTCTTGATTCTATTTTTTTGGTAGGGAAACTTTTATAGACGTGTGTTTTTAATGAAAAGGTCTCCATGAGGAAGTCTCAATACCCATTTATGTAGTAGTGTCATATGCTCATCATGTTGAGATTAAATAATGTGGAATTCGAATGACTACTAAGAATCTGCATGAATCATCAAATTTCTTGTATGTTTAAAAAATCAATAAAGTAAGTTGTTATTACAAAGGCTAACATATACTTATATGACATAAATACCGTACAAATGAACCCCAAGTCAATAAACTAACTTTAAATATTCATTTCAACCATCTCGTGGCAGGTTGCCAAGTCTCATCACTAAATTTTCGAAAAGGTAACACAACTAAATTCTCATGTACAGATGAGAAGTTAAGCTAACATCCCCAATATATCTACAATTCCTGCCAACTTACCTACTTAAAACTATTTTCCACAACCCATGTCTTGTATATATATATCTAAATAAACTCATACATACTCACTCAACTCAAAACACTTAGTTTCTATATTCATCAAATCTCTACCCTATCAATGGCACACTACAACTTCAATTTATTTTTGGTGATGCTGGTTTCCATCACTATAGCCTCATTCGATGGTGGGAATGTTTTTGGTGATGCACGCAAACTTTTGGACGTACCCCAGGCTCCAAAGCCTGAAATTCCAGAGCTTCCAAAGGATTTTCCGAAGCCCATACTTCCTGATATTCCGAAGCCTGAGCTGCCCCACATTCCTAAGCCCGTAGTTCCTGATGTTCCAAAGCCTGAGGTTCCAGTGATTCCTAAGCCCCAAGTACCCGAGCTTCCAAAGCCTACACTTCCTGAGGTTCCAAAGCCTGAGGTCCCAGTGATTCCAAAACCCGAAGTTCCATTGCTTCCAAAGCCAAAACTATCGGAGATTACCAAGCCTGTACTTCCAGAGGTTCCAAAGACTGAGTTCCCCGTGTTTCCTAAGCCTGAAATACCGGAGCTTCCAAAGCCTGAGGTTCCGGTGATTCCTAAGCCTGCAGTACACGAGCTTCCCAAGCCCACTATTCCCGAGGTTCCAAAGCCTGAGGTTCCGGTGATTCCTAAGCTCCAAGTACCTGAGCTTCCAAAGCCCACTATTCCTGAGATTCCAAAGCCTGAGGTTCCGGTAATTCCTAAGCTCCAAGTACCTGAGCTTCCAAAGCCCACTATTCCTGAGTTTCCAAAGCCTGAGGTCCCAGTGCTTTCTAAACCTGAAGTTCCAGAGCTTCTAAAGCCGAAACTTCTCGAGGTTCCAAAGCCTGAGGTTCCTGTTATTCCGAAGCCATAAGTACCAGAGCTTCCAAAGCCTACACTTCCCGAGGTTCCAAAACCTGAGGTCCCTGTACTTCCTAAACCTGAAGTTCCTGAGCTTCCAAAGCCCACAATTCCCGAGGTTCCAAAGCCGGAGGTTCCTATAATTCCAAAGGCCGAAGTACCAGAGCTTCCAAAGCCTACACTTCCCGAGGTTCCAAAGCCTGAGGTTCCTGTAATTCCAAAGCTCGAAGTACCAGACTTCCAAAGCCCACACTTCCCGAGATTACCAAGCCCGCATTTCCTGATGTTCCAAAGCCAGAAGTGCCAGAGATTCCGAAGCCCACAATTCCTGAGATTCCAAAGGCTGCAGTTCCAGAGATTCCTAAGCCTATAGTTCCTGAGATTCCAAAACCTGAATTACCAAAGTTTCCTACGATTCCTGAGTTTCCCAAGGAATTCCCTATCCCTTCGTTGCCCCATCCATAGAGCCCTATTTTTGCGAAAAAGCTGGTGACGTGACCATTTTACTGCTGCCATTACTTTGAAGATCTTCATCATTTCAGTGTGTTCGATGATGTCTTAGTGATCATTTCTGTATGATAGATTTTATTTTCAACCTTTATTCATATTATGTAATGCATACTTGATTAATATATGTTACAGATTGATTATTTTATCAGTTTATTACATACACATATCGCTGATTGCAGAAACTAATGTTTTGTGTAGGATAATGGTCTGTCATCTTGGAAATGAATCCTGTCCCAGATCAAACATTTATCTTGATTCTTAGAAGAATAAGTAGGAAATAATATATTTGCATATCGAAGTTGGTTATTGAACTAATATAGAAGACCTTGTGCCTGCTAATGAGATGGCTTTCGCTCAGGTCCTTGAATATATAAAAGACTAAACTATTCAACTTTGTGTGGGTATCTGACATTAATCATCTTGTTTTAAGAGTATTAATGAGACTGGAAAGTTTAAATGTTTAATTAATAATCTGTAATGATGTTACGTGTAACAAAAGGTGATAGAACTGAGACATCTTGATTCCATCTTGCTGTTGACAACTTGGCCAGCACTCGTTTGTTTTCATGATCTTTATGCAAGTTAAAGTAAACCTTTTTACTTGTTTTCTACAGAACTGACTTACGAATCATAGCACCACAGGTTATCAGGATATTGTAGCAGACTTTGGTTTTGCCAAATTTATCAAGTATAGATAATACTTCCAAGGAAACGTAGCCATATTGCCAAAACTAACAAGAAAAAACATACAAATCATAAAATCTGAGCCAAATTTTTTCTTGGGATTGTACTGATAAAAATCTGAAGAGAACTAGCACTTGCAAAAAGTCATAACAATTGTTATACCATACATAATAATTACATATCATTTGCAGAAAAACCATGAGCCATAATATAAAATTCATAACGCATGGGGATTTTGAATCAATAAATCATGCAAATGTTGGATTCTATTGAGGAAAAGGCTTACAAAATGTCAGTGAAAACTATCAATAAACCAAATTGTCTTGTTTTTCACAATGTTGATCTGATTACAAGATAATCCTTAAAAACATCAAAAAATATAGGCATGAACTATAAACCAGTGAGTCCCAGATTCTAAGTTTTAAAACTTGCAACCTAGCTCTTAGAAATTGTTCTAAATTCAACATAAAAAGCGGTTACAAACACTTCAGAGAAATATACTCTTGAAATAGCGGAAAAGTACTCACAGAGATTGTAGTTGATCTTCATTATATAAATGGAGAGGAGAGGAGAAGGTTCACAAGAGTAGAAAAATAATAAAGGGGACTTTTACATATATATCCCGCAAAACGTCATATAGTGTGATAGAGAGACAATTTACTTTATTTACTTTCTCATAATTTGTTTAGTGTTGTTGTTGTTGTTTTTTTTTTTTTTTTTTTAATAAGTAAAATGATTAGAAAGTTCATGGTTGTGGTCCAAACATTATGTTTCAAAAATCGGTATATTGGGTAGCTGCACCAGTATACACTTTTTTTTAAAAGCTGCACCAGTATAAACTAAATGTGTTACTTTAATTTTCTATTAAAATTTCCTGTGTTTTTAACACGTTGCTAGACAAAGGTATATATAACTCATTCGTTTTAGTTATCAAACGTCTTCGTTTATTTATTTTTTTATTTTTATTTTAATGGTGTAAAAAGATAGGAAGATGAAATCCTAAGAACTTCATTTATCTGATGTACATAGAAATGAGTATAACACCCAAAAGTAAAATCCAGATAATGAAAGAAAACGATATAGGCATGACCGCAAATTCTGTAAACAATCAGCTGAAAACCTGCATTCATGAATCATGACCAAATAGGTTATCATGAAATGTGCCCATTTAGTGGCAAAACACATAAAGTATGACACCATGAAACAAATGTTACATTTCTTGCATTATAAAAGGTCATTGCATTTTTCAGTTTCACATACCATATACAGTGCCATGGAGAAACAAGAAGATATAGAATGGGTTAAAGCTCAAAATATTGTCATAAGCACTGACCTCATTACCGCAACGAAGAAACATTTGAAATTTCTTCAGGCTGTTGATGACAATGGCAAATTATACGATGGACGTGCTTTAGAACGAGCTATTTTCAGGTATATCTAGCTAGGAATGTGCGAACGAGACAAGTTGATGTAGAGGTGCATTATTATCAAACGGGTATATTTAGGGGTTGGTCAAAAAGGGTCAGGATGGGTTGGGTTGACCCACACATTATTATCAAACGGGTATATTTAGGGGTTGGTCAAAAAGGTTCAGGATGGGTTGGGTTGACCCACCAACACATTTTGGTCCATTTTTATCAAAATTCTAAATTATTAAAGACTTTAAAAAAAAAAAAAATACTGTAATAAGCAAAGTAATAAAACAATGATCTCATTGATTTAATACAAAGATTTAAAGATTTTACTTGTGTACGTTGAAACTTGTGAAATAATGTCAATACAAATTTCAACACAATCAATGAAGTCGACCAATTTGACTTGTTTTTTGGGTTCTATCCTTATGATCTATTGTGATTAAATATAACCCAAAACTAATCTATTTTAGTATGAATTCTTTTACCTATTTTTTTGTCATGAATCAGTAGTAATTTTATAAATTGTGTCCCATGCGTAAACAATGATTTTCCGATTTACTGGTTGCAGGTATAAATATTGCTGGCTTCCTTTACTAGCAAAGCATAGCCGGTCTAAGGTCTGCGAATGGCAGTTAGTGGTGCCACTAGATTGTGAATGGATCTGGCATTGTCACAGGCTTAATCCGGTAAGCTTATACAAAAATCAAAGCATACATACACAAACATAGTTGTGTTCCTACGACTTGCTATTACATATCAAATTGGATATACATATTTATATGTCTTATCAGATATCGATAAATCTGTATATATAAAGTTTTGACTAATAAAATAATACGGGTAATATTAGCCACAAGAGCATGTTGTTACCGAATAGTGTGTACATATTTTCCTTATATTTTCACTAATTTGTAATGGATACATTTGCAACACTTACATAACATATGGATATCCATGAAAGTTTATAAGCATACTTTTAGACATCATGTTGCAACCATATCACTAACTCAGTTTTGTCATTTTCAAGGTTCGGTATATGTCTGATTGTAAGGAACTGTTTGGATTAATTCTTGACCCGTGTGGCGTGGTTATATCTTCGGTTGATGGGACTTCTAAGAAAAAAACTGAAGTGTTATGGAACACTATGTATCCAGAAGAACCTTATGAACTCGACATGGATGACTGCTTTGACGATAATGATACTAAAAACAAACTGATAGATTCACCAAGCACCAAATATGATTTAGTTTCTGCAGTCAATAGACAAAGTTCATTTTATTACCAGGTTAGATAATTCAAATTTCTTCACCCTGGGTATTTGTAGCATGACATACTGCAATCTTTAGAACATAAACCAATGTGGCCTCTATATAGCTAACCGTTTTGGCTAACGTAATCTAAAATAGGTATCAAGAACGTTCATGAAAGACGATATCTTTCTTGAGGGAGCAGTTGAAAGATACAAGGGATTTCTACACATGATTAGGAAAAACTTGGAGACGAAATCCAAGAACTTTTGTGTTCCAACTTATGATATCGACTTAATGTGGCATACTCATCAGCTACATCCACTCTCTTACTTCAATGATACGGTGATTTTACTAGGAAAGGTACTCGGTCATGATGACACAGATTCAGATAGAACAAAGGGTCAGAAATTGGATGCTGGGTTTAGCACAACCACTAAGCAGTGGAAAGAGATGTTTTCTTCTTCAAGGTATTGGAGGGCAGGAGCCATGTATAGATATATCGCCCCTGTCCAAGGTCAAAGCCATCACATTATTCCAAATCAGTCATCCAATATCATGTTCATGGAGGTACATTTTTCAAAATTCTCAATTAGAACGTCATCACATAACAGTTCAGTTAAATTTTCAATGACTGGATGTTATCGCGCAATAAATTACTGAAGTAACTTTGTTTTTAATACAGCAATAGTTATACATCCATCAAATATACATATTCAGCAAACAGGGAAAATTTCAGTCCATTTATATGAATACTTTTTATGATCCCAGACTGTTATAACCCCTTACCCGACCTGACCATACTGTTCATTTTGTCACCTTAATTGTTTTTAGATTCTGGTGGAGATCATAGAGGTAAGAAACTTATCAAGCAATCACAAAGGCAAACTTGTACTATCTGTCAGTAAGATGCAAAATGATATGCTATTCAAGGGTAAGAGCCATTTTAGCATTTGCAAGGAGACTGAAGAAACACAAGCTGTTATGTTCCAATGTGAACCCAAGGGCGAGTTTCTCTTTGAGCTTGTTGATGATTCATCAAAATCGTTTGGAACTTGCTCAATATCGGTGTTGGAATTGGACTCGAAACTTCCTACTCCAAAATGGTTAGAGTTTGATTCAGGTATTTTACTTTAGGAATTTATAACGAGTGATTACTTTTTTAAAGTTATCGCATGAAGCAAAAAAATAGTATGAATTCACTTTTTTAAAGTAATCTTGAACTTGAAATTTCACACTGGTTCAAAATCACTTAGTTTGCAATTAAGAATTTGTGTTGGGATTTTTCGTGAATAGGATTATTAGTTTACAATAGAAAACATCTTTCATATTCTGTTTTTCATAAATAGTATGAATTCAGTTTGAACCTTTTATAAGTTGCTTGAAATGATATTTGATCTCGTAACTTATTATATTGCTATAAAGTTTTATTCAAGTAAAAAATGGATGATTGACAGACTTTTGTTGCTTACCAACTCTACAATGTAGATATGTCTTTGCCTATTACATTGGGTATAGTTATCACCACGACACAACCGAGTCCAGTGCAGCACATGGCTCTGAGATGTGGAGAACGAAAATGTAATGGTATCAGCAACACAGCATGTATCACAGCAAGTGTGTGGACAACGGGTGGAGCATGTAGTGGTAGTGGCGGTTGTGGAGGTGGTTGTGGTGGTGGTGGCGGATGTCGTGCCAGTTGTAGTGGTGGTTGTCGTGGAGGTGGTGGTTGCGGTTCAAAATAAGGTGTATAAATCATGGAAACTAGTCCATGTACTTCATAAGAATAGGAACATCAAACAAGAGCTTGTGAATGTATCATGTATGCCACTTACTAGCGGCAAAATCTGATCAAAGAACAAATGATATAAATAAAAGTTATGAATAATATATTTCTATGATGGATGCTATTATTGTTAAAGAACACTAAATAGCAATACATATGCTTATATGCATATAAAGTTCCACATCTCACAAAAAATGGCACTCGTATGTAATTAACGCTATCTACGGTGCCTGGAATCTAGTATGCAACAACAACAATACCAAATTCCCTTGGAGTGGGATATTGAGAGGTAAGGTGTAGATAGTCACGCCACTACCCGGGTAAAGGGACTGCTTTCTAGGAAGACCTCTGGCAAGCTTGGAATCTAGTTTGTCTTAAGAGTTTTATATGCATTGGTCGAGATGTATTGTTTATTAGAAATTTTAGGATTTTTGATAAAAAGCAACAACATAATATTGATTGGTCCAGTTTGACAAATAGAAAATATAGGTCAACCAGTCACCAAAATTTTGTCATAACAATGCTTAGGTATATATGTTATGTGACATGTGAGACTCCACAAAGGGTCTTGTCTACATTTATCAAGTCCATGTGTAATTTTCAACCATATACCTAAGCGGGTAATCTTGACATACAAATCCATAGGCAATTTAACCCATTTTAGCCCATTAGCAGTAATAAAAATGAAACCCATATTTAACCCATTTTCATATGACTGGGTTGAGAAACCCCTCAAGTTTTAGATCTCTGCAACATTAATGTATAAAAATAGTAGAGTAACCATGTACTAAAAAAAAAAGTAGAGTAACCATTACCATGGTCTAATATATTGATATCTAGAGAGTAAATGTATAAGATAAACAGTAGCTTTCACAGGACATAGTTTTGTTGTGTGAAAAGTAATTCACTACTATTATTTATGGTTTATAATCCATAGTCATGTCTAGCATCAATTGTCTAATTTCCATCTGGAAATTAGAAAAAAGAATATCAAATGCAGCTTCTTCGGTTGAATTTCATAAAGATAAAGGTATAAGGAGCACATAATGCCTTACTAAACAGCGCTCGGGACGTCAGCACCACTTGGAATTTTCCCAGCAAAATCGGTTTTCGAAGTGCTTGAACCTATCATGCTGCAATAATACATAATGATCGGTGAGTATTTTTTTCAAAACCGTACTCAAGGTGCATCGAGCTGGGTTGGCCCGGAACACTTACATTTTGAAAGTTTTACTTGTTTTTTTGACCCCATTACAGAAAGTAATTTATATCAGTTAATAACCTTTTTTGAAAGGTTTTGTGCATTAAAATAAAGGTGGGCACCTTTCGACCTATTTCACCCATTTAGAGAAAAAAACATAACCCAATAAAACCATCCATCAGTAGAAATTTAGAGATTAGAGGGATGTGCTTACCTTCTATCAACAATGACCATTGAACGAAGTTCACAGTTCTTGAAGCTGAGTACAACACAATCGCAACAAAGAGAGTTAAGCGCCAGTTGTCAGCGAGTGTAAAAGGGTTAATTGTGATATATACAAGTCCCATAACTACAGTCTACATGCTAACCAGAATCGTAGACTGGCTAATGTGGTTTTCCACATTTAAAGACTATGGTTCTAACTATAATGTGATGGATGAAACGACATACTGTTTGGACATTTCCTTCTTGAGTGTTGGATGACAATCATCTCCGTATGCAGCAAGTGTATGAAACAAGAAACCACTGTGTGTCACAACTGCAATCTCATTCTCTTCCCGTGTAAATAACCTGCATCATTTGAGGGAGAAAACAGGATGTGTGAGAGAGGAAAAAAAGGGTCAAATTTGTTTTTATTTATAATGAAGTTCATTATATTTCAAATAATCTAAAATAATTATATGTCCAATGAATCTAAACCTGATATAGGTGGTGCTTGAATTTGGGTTTTGAATCTGATGATCTGATACGTTTTAATGTTTGGGACAAATAACCAATTTCATATTAGCCACAAAAAAAAGTTGATCATCAAATAGTTATGAAATACATAACCCCAATTTTAACCTAGCTTAAGACTTTTACTCCCGTATCATAAGACGGGTCTCCAATTCACAAGATTGTCTATTATGGACATGTCATGTCGTATTCAATTTTCGATAGGCAGAATTTTTCAGATACATAGAGTTGATTATCTGATATTTACACCTTAAAAGTGTTATTCACTATCTTCAGTATGCCGTTTTATTACAACTAATAATCCAAATTATATTATCGAAATCACATGATCAAATTCAAAATGCTAATTAAAACACCCCGTCATGCCAGGTATGTATTTCCATATGCCAATGATATTTAAAAAAGATGTAGAATAAGGAGTCACCATTTCATGAACTCCATCCCCCTTGCAGCAACTTCTTCATTCTTTTCTCTGGTATCAGACATCCATAAGACATCGCCATCATTTTCTATCTGAATAATGAAACAAAATACACATTTTTAGCAGGCAAACTAGTATACTATTTCGATTCCTTATAATGGATTATATTATATAAGTAAAGATGCTGCATTTATGATTTAAGAAACTTCTAACATATGTAAGATTTTTTTAAGCTTACCAAAGAAAAATCAATTGCTGGGAACATAGGTTTGTATTCAGTTACAGTTCTCCTCCTATCGCATGGATGAACACCCTACATCAGTTACATTAAAATGAGTTCAACAATATAAATAACCTTCAAATATATTTATTTTAGTAGTCAAATCGATAAAGCACACAATATAATTACAGAATCTACCCTTGAATTATGATCAAACTTGTTGATTAAAGAAACTTAGGAGGTTATCAATTATGATCCAACGTTTAGCCAGTATGACCCGTTCACTTTTTAGCTAAACTAAAATAGTTTACCAATTTGACCCATAATCTACGAGAATATGTGCAAAATTGATCCACTTTTACATATTTCGGTTCTAACATATCTTTTTCAAATATTTTCACTTCAGTACATTATTGCAATTCTTCAAATACAGCACAGACAAACTAACCCAAATCTATGACCCTCCATTGGATTTCTACCATTCTTTTAAATGTAGTGAACCACCTATAATATATTTTTACTAGATAAAATATGTTGTACCAGATGCTCTCGACAAAGCTCCACAGCAATGAACGGAGGACAATTTTGGCTTGAAATTGCAGGACGGTTACTTTCACCCGTATTTTCTGCCATTAGTGGAGGCTTACCACTCCCAGCAGCAGAACCTTCACCTCCAAAAGCACCAACTGCTGTTTGCATGGTCCTACATGTATAACAATTTATAATTGCAGTTAATAGTATATCAAAGATATGAGGTAGATTCATTTTATTCGTATAAACATTAAACTGTATTCTCATTAGCATGAGTAAAAAGTGATAGGGAGAAAGTACCTGAGCAAAGGTGAAACGACAACCAATTCAACACTTTTGGATATACCGGATGCATGAACATGCTTCCGAAGATTATCTACCTGTTGGATATATCTAAGTAAATAGAGCACTTACCGACACAGTTGCAAGGGTCAACGAACATGATAGACATTGTGATTGAACGATTTAGTTTACATAATTGTGTCTGCCTGAATAATAGCAATATTTACTTGATGTTTTTCTCATGCCTTAAATAATTCTTTCATTGTGGTGTAAGTTATCTCGCTAGATAAACTTGATAATGTAGTTTTCATCAAATATCCTATCAGACCCGTATACCACGTGCTGCATAGTTCCTGATTAGTATGTGAGTTGAATGGACAGAATCTCATTCACTAGTAGTGTTTTCTTTTTTTCTTTTTCTTTTTTTTTAAAATTTATTTAAATGTTTCCTTTAGAAACAGATGTTCACAAGATTTACAAACATACTAATACTTGTGTCAGAGCCTTCCAAACTAGAGCACAAGATCCATAAGACATAAGATCCTTGACTATAAGACCTTATAAGAGACGCACTCAAAAAATACATTGTTTGAGTAGAAGTGGCAATTTCGGCCCATTTACTAATGAATTGATAGATGTGGGTTATGGTTTATCCCTCACATGTCAAATCCAAAATTGTAATATCAAACTAATAAAAGAGTACAATCGTATTTAACATGACAAAAAGGTTTCCATTTTAGCACATACCTGTTTTGACCCATTACCCAACGCGTCCATTTAACCACCATAAGTTTGAGCATCATACGTGACAAGTAGATGATATAATCAGTATCATAGCATTTAAGTTGACTCCAGACTTAGTTTCATCAATCGCTATGTCATTAAATAGTTCATAAAGTGCTATAATTGATGATGTTATAGCTCGTGAAAATACTACCAGAATGTAACGCATAGTGCTGTTATTTTGATCGCCTAGAAAGTTTGCTACATTACCTGTTGCCAACCAAGAGGGGTAAGATGTGCATCAAAAAGTTCTTCAGACATGTATGCACTGTGGTCCTTCTCTCCTTCTACATTGTGAACCCCTTGAGCATGCCTCACCTACTAACCATTTACACGACAACGTTACTATCATTCATCAATCAACATAGATAAACGAGAGCAGGGGTTTGAACAATAAAAGTATGAAAACATACCAAATGTATGGTTTTAGAGCGATGCAGAGGATATATACCTTCATTAGCACTTGATGCCATTTCTGCAACATAAACTAAAATTATCAGGATGACTTATAATTTAACTAATAATATCTCAATTATTTACATTCTAACAACCACCTATTAGATGACCATAACTAACAACCATAAATGAAACATATTAATACGTGACCATAACTAACCATAGATTATAGCAGAGGTGGCAGTATAAGACCCATTGGTTGAACATATGTGAAGTTGGCAAATGTCTATTAGGGGATGACCCAAGGTTTTTGGTCTAGTGGTATGTGAGTTGTCCACCAACCTAGAGGTTGTGGGTTCAAGCCTCGCCAGTGGCATTTGTAAAATAGGTGGTGTAGGGTGTTAAAAAATTGCCGTTCAATATATATATATATATATATATATATATATATATATATATATATATATATATATATATATATATATATATATATATATATTATTAGGGATGGTGTAGTTGGGTCTTCATAAATATTATAGATGAGTCTAATTGGTTATTTAATAGAAAGTGCAATTATATAAACTACTCAATAAATATAAAAATGACAGATCCCCATCTAGACCCTGACCTAACCAATCTAGACTCAGACCCATTTAGACCCATGTTTCCATAAGACCTATTTAGACCATGGTTTTAGAAGACCTATTTAGACCATGGTTTTAGAAGACCCATCTAGACCAGACTCGTTTAGGCATAAACCCATCTAGGCCCATTACCCCTACCCGACCCACCTCTTTTGCCACTTCTAGATTATAGTAACATGAAATCAAGACATTCACATAGACCAATTGAAAGGGTAAGTAAAGTACCACTTGTACCAATAAGGAGAATACTAATTGGGAACTGTAATCGTCATTTCATTGTGGAAACCATTAAGAAATATCAAGAAATTACATCCGATATACCAAACAATATATTTCATACACTGATCTAACTACAAAAACATATATCTACTGTAACATCTAATCAAAACCACTAAAAACTTAAAAAGTATCAACAAACTATCGTTTTCTAACATATATAAACACAGTTAACATAACATTTACACAGCCAACCAAAACCGATAAAAAGGAATCAACAATCTTTCACAATGTCTTACTACTCATTCTTGTATCACATATATATTTATTTGCAACAAAGCTCTTATATAATGAAATCTATGTAAGTGATACCTCAACACTTCAGCTCAATATTATTCATCTAGTTACTTAACACTATTAGCAACTCTTATGTTTTTTTTAGTAAACCATGCATGGTTTCAACCTTTAGGCCGACCAATTCACGGGTTTGAACCAAAGGCAGCATAGACTCGGACAGGGTAAAGCCTTCCTCTTAAAGGAGGCTGGCGCGGCCACTTCATCTAGTTATTTCACACCATTAGCATCTTGGCCACCACATATTAACCATACTATCAACAGCCAAATTTTTTTTTAAGGTTTATGAAACTAACACACAAACACATGTTATATACATCTAGTTATTCAAGGTTTATGAAACAAAACATAAAAAACATGAAACAAAATAGTAACATAAACACATACAATTTAAAACTAACAACAAAAAAACAAATTACCAGAAAGAAGAGAGGATGAAGAACAAAGAAGAAGAAGAGAACGACGTCGAATTGATGAAGATGATAATGATAATTTTTTTGGAACCTTATTATTAACCACTTGTCCGAGATACCCGGGTTGTTTTACGCTATTTATTAAATCCACAGATTTTGCATTTATTATCTTACCATCAATATTACAATTTAGTATTTCATAACTATTAATATTAAATAGTTCATTGGACGTTACAAAATTCGCCATTTGCTTCTGCTACTTGCTAGCGTGAGCCGTGTGCTACTTGTCTCCCTACACTTTTTGCCAAATCCGATGAATATATGTAAGTACAAGTCAATAAAGCGTAAAGTTTTGTCGACATGGCATACGTGTTACCCTATGTTTAGTAATGTACATATAAATAGGCGTGATGTACAAGTGTAATGACTTTATGTGTTAACATGGTGCTAGTAACTTAAACACTACGATGTCGTTTGGGTACAGGTGTATTATGTTTTTTTGTGCGTTTTGTTAATTGTTTAATCCCGTGTATATAGGATCTGGTAGAATATCCATATTCTTTATTCCGTAGTTATTACTCTCTAAATAAATATTATTCTTTGTGTCAAGTGTTAAGTATCAAATCGTACTTTCGCAAACTAATCGATTCTTTAAAACTTTTCTGTAATCCGAGTAAAGAGATCATGAAATCTCAAACTCTAATAGAAAACTTGAATAATAATGCGAAAGAATTTATTTTATTATTTTTCGAAGAAATACGACAACTGTCGAGAGTAGTCTTTATATGCAATGCTAAAAACAGATTCTAGAAATGATTTCATTATTCTTTTTCTTCTGACTTAAGCAGTAGTGGCAGTTGCGGCAACACGTGACGACGCATGATGACGCTAAAGGTAGCGTTATATATTGGGTTTTGGTGCATAAGTGAGAATTGTGGAACATGGCGCTAACAATGTCAATTCACTCTACACCGTTTAAATTACTAGCGACTCATGATGGCCGACGTCTAGGTTTTGAAAGGAGATAGAGAGATTTGACAAGGTGGAATAGCGGCAGCAAGTCATGCTCGCCGACTAGGTCTTAGGATCAAACCGTTTTGATACCTTGTTGAATGATAAAACCGCGTGTTATGTTTTATTAATCAACTATCTATACTACAAATAGATTGTGATAACATAAAAGCCCAATGGACCTTAAGCTCATAAACCAAGCTTGGGACGACTAATCTATTCTCTAATAATAATGTTATCATCAAAACTAGTCCATGATAGAACTTGTTACGCAAATGCTTATTTAGTTTTAATAAAAAAATCTTTTAATAGAAGCTTTTACTTCGTACTAAAAGAAGTGAAACCCACGTGATACTAGTGTCGGAGCCGGAAAACGTAATTAAAGGGGCAACTAACAACAAATAGTTTGAGATATGTCAATTTTTATTGTAAGGATTGGGTAGGGCCAAATTTTGCTTAAATTACATGTTAATTAGTGTAAGTAGTACTTCAATTTAATTAACACTAGCTAGAAGCACAAGGTCTATCAAACGAACCAGATTAAATGTGGTATCTTGGATTAAGTTATATCGAAATTCGTCAACTTAGGACATACTTTATCTCAATGTTGCAAAAATCGTGAATCGGACCCGAGGCGATTGAGGGCCGTGTAGCGATTTTTGGCCGATTAATCGCCGATTCCAAGGTCCAAGGCCGATTAATCGGCCCATTACCTTGTAATTCGCTCCAAGGTCCAAGGCCGTTCAGCTTGTAATCGCCGATTAATCGGCCTTGTAGGCCGATTTTTGCAACACTGCTTTATCTTTAGGGATATGTCACAAATGCGCTAGTATTCAAACCAAAAACTTAACAATGATGAGAAAAACATATAATCAAAACTCAAGGGGTAGATTGTAGGTATATTATTTCAGACAAGTGGCTCTTATAGTAAGTATAAACTATAGATATATTACATTTTGGTTTAATTTTTGTCTTCTCCACTCCCCCACTTCCCAAAAAATAGCAGACATAGAAGATACCTAAACGGAAATTCGCATGGTTAAGCGGAAATAGACATCTTTCAAGTATTAAGATTGTTGGTCTCTTTTCAATGGTGGGGACACTCATATTTCTGGGACGAGGGCACCGTAAATTTCTTCTACAAAATTGAGTTTTTTCTATTGATTTTGTTTTTGAACTAGGACATTGTTGGGGGCATTTCCCCCACTCTTCTCAACAAGGCTCCGCGCCTACTTTATGGCATGTGACAACTCAACGCATATGTTGAAACTCGATGTTAAGTGAAACAACAACTACCACCACTCAGTATACAAACCAATTCACATAGATGAATCATATACAAATACACATGATTTTAATTAGCAACAACCCTTGAAGAAAAATACTAGGTACGGATTGAGAATGAGTATTTCTAGGCAATGTTTAAGTATGGATTAAAATCAAGTGTCTAAAGTTCTACTTTTCTTTTTGATGTTTTCATAGTTTAAAGTCTAAATCTTATCTCGTTTATTTTTTAAACTTTGGGTATCGTATGCCACCACATCGTAATAGGTCCGATTAGACTATTAGAGTAAATTGTGAAACTTGTTCACGTAGTTTATTCAAGTTGCAAATGCAGTCCTTACAACTTCGAAAATGTAGACGTCGTCTCTGTTGTGAACTTTGAGGTGCAATTTGTGTCCTTAACAGAAGTTAAATGACTAAATTGTCCCCATCTTCTTCCTCAAAAAAATTCTATATCGGTTATTTCTTTTTAATATAAAAACCGATAAACACATCAAGAACAAATATTCAAATCAAAACCCATATTTTTGTTAACTAAATTCACAATCGTACGTGAATTAATATCATCCTCCAGTCATTAGGAGCTAAAAACTAAAAGATAAGACACCTCACACACAAAGCAACTATCAGCCCTAAAACTTTTGTATCAAATATCCGATCAAGTGTTACGTATATGAAAAGTGGAAATAATAGTTCTAAGACAATAATATCATTGTCCTTTTTTAACGAGGAAGCTCAGGCCATTGTGGGTAGATCAGCCCTTGATAAGTATGGAAAGGTACACTCATATATACTCATGAGCTTCAACAATCTATATAAACTGTTATAAAACTTTATAAAACTTTTTTTTAACGATACGTAGTCTGAGGAGAATGGTATCTTCCCACATGAGATTACCAACTGTGTTGGTAAAAAATATTCTTTCAAAGTAGCAATGGATGATTTTAACGCTAAAAAGCTGATGTCTGTCTTCAATGTTTTGCGTATGTCTCAAGACCCGGCCATTATTGAAACTCTGCGTGCATCTACGACACCAATAAAGGCCATTATTGAAACTCTGTCGCAACAGGTTTTACCTCTCAAGGGATCTTGAAAAGCTTACAACCCCCACCAGGCAATGTACCTGATCGTTGTAGTATAGTATAGTGACAAGTACCGGGGGATTGATCGTTCAACTCAGGAATAGTGTCGCTAGGATTAGAAAGCCTACTAAACTAGGTCTAGAGGTGAGGGGTGATTCTTTTTGTATTTTTATATTTTATAGAAAGCAAGTAAAATCTCGGGTTTTGAAGGAGTGGGTGGAATTAGTTGCTAGCCAACTACCCAATAAACTAAGATGCAATCAAAATAAAATAAAAGAAATGAAAATTAAACTAATTTACTAATGTGGTGGAAACAATAATGAGAAAAGTTGTGTTTACTTAGATTTTATTACTCCCTAGATATCTTTTACCGGTTGATTAGCTTGTTACAATTGCATGGATGACAGGTTATATTCCTTAATACCAGTCGTAGGGTCGTGTACAATATCCCCTAACTCTATAAGATCCTACTTCACTCCTATGTCGAGCCGTTAGAAGATCCTAACATGGGATCATTAGAATTCTCTTACGCATTAAATACAACCGAAAATCATAGTACACCTCCGATCATGTTTCTTAAGACGTTCAAGCAAGTTACCATTGGAAGTCTGCCAGTTTTCTTAAGCCTAACATCGAATACAATCATCCGTAACAATTATAAACAAACAATCAACCAATAATCAACATCTAGGTTTCACTACATCTAAGCAAACACAATAAAAGCCTAGCCTAACATGTTAAACGAAAGATACACATAAGATAGAATCAAACAATACATAGACATATTGAATTGGAGTACTTATCTTTACTGAAACATGGAAGAAAGAAGGGTTTGAAACCCCCTCAATATGCAGGAAATTCGACCTAGGGTTTTTACAAAACTTGTTCCCCAAAACTTCCACACTTTACAATGAAAATTTGAAAAATATATATAGACTATGCATCCTGACGGCGTCATGTATTAACCTCTGACGCCGTCAACTCGCCGCCAAGATGAAATTCGTATTGCCTAGATCCACTTCTGACGCCGTCATGTAGGAATGAGCTCTAAGCCGTCATGTGTATTTGGACCCTGACGGCCTTGGTGACGCCGTCAGGCCAATAAGCCTAAAAGCATTCTGTATCGTCACGTGTATTTTCCACTTCCACCTCTTTTGCCACTCTTGACGCCGTCACTAGTAAACCCTTGACGTCGTCAGGTACTGTTCCCAGCAAGGAATTTGAGACTTTGCCGTTTTCTTCACTTTTATGCTCCAAAAACGTCCAAAAGGCTTCCTTTTCCAGATTTCTCTCCAAAAGTACCTAAAATGACAAAAGGAACGATTTAGGGCAATAATTGATCAAATAATCTCGAATTCGGGCTTAAATGACCCCTTAAAAGCGATACACTTTTGCCTCGTCAAATACCCTTACACTTGAGATTTGCTTGTCCTCAAGCAAATGCGCTTTTATTCTAATCAAAATACAAGTTAGGGGTCATTTAACACTAATATAAAAGTAATTACAACAAATAATCGTTTCACTAAAAACAAAAAACAAGCACGGAGGTCATATACTAACACCACACAAATAGTGTTTAGATACTCACATCTCACGGGTGTAATAAAGTATATATCACAATATGGAAATGGAAAACATCTCTCACTACCTGTCATAGCAAATAGATTACCATAGGCTTGGGAAAGGATCAAACCTCCACCACTTGGCGTAAACACCTAAGATAAACTATCAAAGAGGTCTTTTAAAGGGTTATAACGTTAGGTGTAGGGATATGGAAAACACGGTTTTGTTGGATAAAGGCAATATTTACTGGTAGCGAGTTAATCATCTTGGTTAATTACATGTACAATATGGCATTGCTAAGCCAAGACTCGACTCAACTTAAGCTAATAAATCAAAAATAACAAAAACATAAAACAAACATAGAATGAAACGGGATGGTAGTCCATATGTTTTTCTCTTTTCTTTTCTATATATATATATATATATATATATATATATATATATATATATATATATATATATATATATATATATATATTTTTGCATACACTTTTACCCTACCATCCAAAATAATACATCATAGGGAATGTACATTCCCCTTACACTTGAATTTTTACATACTTTACAATAAACTACTCTAATGACTCGAATCAAGATAAGCAAAACACTTGGAGTACTTTTTAAGATTAACGCACATATGGGGGTAATATATGATATTCTTCCCCATTACTCCAAAACAATAGTACTTTACCCATGAGTCCCAATCGTCCCAAAACAATATGTACAAGATATGACTCGACTTAGCAACCATTTAATCAATTAGATAATTAACTAAGGTTTTAAACATGTAACAATAATGCACTAAAGATGAGTGCATACACGGAAGGCTAAGGCGATTTGGTTGCACATTTGGGTGGGTTGTAACAAATTCTTCCTTTAAGTAAAATGCTTAAAGTTAGAAATGAAAAGATAGGCTCGGAGGGGTGTACTAGGGGTATCGTGTACTAAAAATGAGTACAACGCTAAGGTGTGGGAAAAATTAATTGACTTTACTAGTCAAGTAATATGACTTAAATGGTCAAGTAATTATGATACGGGTTTAACACAAGGGTGATCCTAATGCCTATTATCATGTAGTAAATCCTACTACACGAATGTAGTCTCACTAGCGGTCTCGGGATGTATCACTAACGCAAGTTCTAAATCTAAATGCTACCGGTACACTAATAAGCACTAATAATAAATGTTTTTCCTATCAAATCTAAAGGCGAACCTCACATATTTGGGTGGAAAATTTTTCTGAATGGTACGGTTTTGTGCTAGTCATACAACTCCTATCCATGAGACGCTTGTTAAGGCTCAAGTTTCACTCCTAAATGTTGTAAAAAAAATTAAATTTGGCGCTAAAATTACACTAACAAGTATTTCTCTTAGTTTTATTACACACCTACCATTAAACAAACAAACTCAAGTGCAATAGTATCCTATAAGGTATCATCATTTACCCTCCCCTTACATTTAGGATGAACATTGTCCCTAATGTTCAATTAAAGAATGTAAAAGTAAAATAGGTAAAAGAATGAAAACAAATACCCCCCTGATTCGTTCGGTGTGGATAGTGTGTCAACAAGGTTAGATCTTCCTCCATGAAAATGAACGTTGAAAGCTTCCCTCCAGAAATATAAATCATCTTCTTGTCATATATAACATGTTAAACCTGAGAAAACAATCAACGCAACCTTGCGTAAAATCGGCGGCAATCTATATATACTAACAAATCCTAGAAAAAATAGCATATATATCTTAATGTTGCTTTCTAGGATTTAAAGGGATATAATGCTTGTGGAATGAATGTTTGCAGATTTCCTGGAGTTTATAAAACTAAATAATCAACAAAAACTTTAAGACTCCGGTTTAAACAAAACTCGCAAAATTTTTCAGAATTTTTGGCACCTTACGTCGTCAGGTTGTAACTCCTGACGCCGTCAGAATGTTCATGGAAAAATCTTATGTAAAGTTTCCGGAAAATTTCTGGAAAAACTCATGCCTTATTTCCTGGAAAATCCTGCAAAACATCATTATGACTCGATACAAGCATTTGACTCTAACAATTACTAATATACATGCTCATTTAATATTGTGGCGAATCATGATCATTTTTGTTCTTATAAACAAATTTGGGTTTCCCCTTACACTTAGCTTTTGCAAAATACCTTTATATGAAGTTAAGACGAAGTTAAAGACAAAATAAAGCATTTTCACAATTTACTTTGAAACATGAGCCACAAACAATAAAAATAAAACATGTATACGGAAACAAATAAAATCAAATAAACAAACAAACAAACAAATAAATAAATAAAGCTTGGGTTGCTTCCTAATAAGCGTTTGTTTTTATTCGAGTCACGAGCCTGACTCTACCCTTATTTAACGGAAATAGTTGAGGTTTTCCCTACACTTAGGATTAAGTGCGGGTGAAAGTAGTGATACACACCCTTAGGGTGGAAATATGCCACGTGAGGTGAAGGGGGTGAGTGAATGGCTTCCTTCATCCTAAAACTACCCGGATAATATTGGTTGATGAGTGGGTCGGTTCCTCTTTTGTCTCCTTGAAAAATATCTAAGGATGGAAAGGTGTGTAAAGATTGAGGTTCCGGTTCATCAACACTAGGAAATTCCCTAGAACTAGGAGTAAGGTTATCACTACAAGTATTCAAACCTATATCCTCAAGTGGTGCTTGGTCCAAGGGTTCTACCTCTATTGGGGTTCCTATAGTCTCTTCTACTTCTTCCGGGTAAGTCACGGGCGGTGTGTGTGCCTCAATTGATGGTAGGACTTGTGGGGTACTTAGTGGGCTTGTGTTAATTTCCTCATCATTCCTCGTATCAAAATCACCTATATGTTCATCCTGTATTATGGTAGTGCCTAACCATGACATGCACTTAGGTGGCTCAACTCTACCTTCATGTGTGTTGTATGTTTTTGTGAAATCTATCCCACTCATGCAACTAGGTAGTCCAACACTAACCATCTCATAATCTTGGTTTGATTCTAAGCTCATGTTCTTATAAACGAGGTCATCTTGCTCATACGAATCCACCAATTCGTTGAACTAATGGGTCATGGTTAGGAAGCTTTTCTCAAAATTCATCCAACGGGTCTCACTAAAAGGAATTCATCTTGATAATGATCGTCTAATAGAAATCACACATGCATAGAATTCATCAAATCCATCTAACTTTACCCCCAATTCCTCTTGGATGTCACTAAGATCACACAAAAAATCATTGGAATGATAGGAAGCAAATCTATTAGTGAAATATAGTTGTTCCTCTATTGTCAGTGATCTAAATGGAATTTCATCTGCCATAGTGACAAGTGAAAATGGTTTTACAAACAAAGGGCACAAAGAAAAAGATAGACTACAAGAAAGCTAATAAAAAGAAAATAAAAATCTCAATAAAAAAGAATATAATGAGTAGACCTAATCAAAATAAATTCCAACCTAAGCAATAACTATTCCCCGGGCTGCGGCGCCAAAAACTTGATACGTGGGAATTGCGCCCTCGCAACAGGTTTTACCTCTCAAGGGATCTTGAGAAGCTTACAACCCCCACCAGGAAGTGTACCTAATCGTTGTAGTATAGTATAGTGACAAGTACCGGGAGATTGATCGTTCAACTCAGAAATAGTGTCGTTAGGATTAGAAAGCCTACTAAACTAGGTCTAGACGTGAGGGATGATTCTTTTTATGTTTTTATATTTTATAGAAAGCAAGTAAAATCTCGGGTTTTGAAGGAGTGGGCGGAATTAGTTGCTAGCCAACTAACCCAATAAACTAATATGCAATCAAAATAGAATAAAAGAAATGAAAATTAAACTAATTTACTAATGTGGTGGAAACAATAATCAGAAAAGTTGTGTTTACTTAGATTTCATTACTCCCTAGATATCTTTTACCAGTTGATTAGCTTGTTACAATTGAATGGATGACGGGTTATATTCCTTAATACCAGTCGTAAGGCCGTGTACAATATTCCCTAACTCTATAAGATCCTACTTCACTATTATGTTGAGCCATTAGAAGCTCCTAACATGGGATCATTAGAATTCTCTTACGCATTAAATACAACCAAAAATCGTAGTACACCTCCGATCATGTTTCTTAAGACGTTCAAGTAAGTTACCATTGGAAGTCTGCCAGTTTTCTTAGGCCTAACATCGAATACAATCATCCGTAACAATTATAAACAAACAATCAACCAATAATCAACATCTAGGTCTCACTACATCTAAGCAAACACAATAAAAGCCTAGCCTAACATGTTAAACAAAAGATACACATAGGATAGAATCAAACAATACATAGACATATTGAATTGGAGTACTTATCTTTATTGAAACATGGAAGAAAGAAGGGTTTGAAACCCCCTCAATATGCAGGAAATTCGACCTAGGGTTTTTACAAAACTTGTTCCCCAAGAGTTCCACACTTTACAATGAAAAATTGGAAAAATATATATAGACTATGCATCCTGACGGCGTCATGTATTAACCTCTGACGCCGTCAACTCGCTGCCAAGATGAAATTCGTATTGCCTAGATCCACTTCTGACGTCGTCATGTAGGAATGAGCTCTGGGCCGTCATGTGTATTTGGACCCTGACGACTTTGGTGACGCCGTCAGGCCAATAAGCCTAAAAATATTCTGGATCGTCACGTGTATTTTCCACTTCCACCTCTTTTGCCACTCTTGACGCTGTCACTAGTAAACCCTTGACGTCGTCAAGTACTGTTCCCAGCAAGGAATTTGAGACTTTGCCATTTTCTTCACTTTTATGCTCCAAAAACGTCCAAAATGCTTCCTTTTCCAGATTTCTCTCCAAAAATACCTAAAATGACAAAAGGAATGATTTAGGGCAATAATTGATCAAATAATCTCGAATTCGGGCTTAAATGACCCCTTAAAAGCTGTACACTTTTCGCCTCATCAAGTTGTTAATGTTATACAATTACATTGTCTTTTGTCTACTAACCTTATTGGTGCAGGAACTTGCAATTTTTAAAATTTTCTTTTGAAGCCGGAAAATGAAGCACAGAGTAAAAATGTCCCGGACGTCACACCATTTGTAAGTATATTTATTACACAAATATTCATTTGTCAAACATATAGCCATTTATCTGTTATGTAGCATATATAAATGAAACTTTTGCAGGATTTGGAATCTCAAATAGATGAGAACACCACACCCACCAATGTAGTGAAAAGTACAACAATGACTCCCGACACCAAGGAAAAAACAAAAAAGATACACGTTGATAACGAAGCAGGCAGTGAGTCGTCCACCGGTAAGAAGCAACTTGTGCAAGTGAAGATCGAGAAAGACCCATGAAGAGTTGTAACAAGTGTTGTGTATGGGTAGTGGCAATACATTGATGATTTTCGTTTGCGGTTGAAGATTAATATTGTGATTTAGCCACTATTATACCCCTTTTAATACTTTTAGACCGCTACCCTTTAAATATGTAATAAGAAATTAGCCAATGACAGTTATGGTTTAAGGGAAAAATGCAAAACCAGAAACTTATCATATGAGTTTCAGTTGAGCTGCTTTTGTTTGTCATAAAATTTCAGTTCAAATGCATTTGTTCGGACTAAATTAACAAACAAAAGTGGACGTAAATAGCATTCATAAACAAATTATTTGCTAAAGTTGTCACAAAATTTATATTACGGGTCAAAACAGGTTGGTCGGATAAGGCTTTACTTATAGAATAGGCACTAATCAGTTTACGTAGCTTTCAAGTTAATTACCAAGGCTATGGACTGACAATATTTGTATATAGTAATAAATCATTGATCTTATGAGTTTAATGGCTAATGTTTTTCTTTAGGCCACAAGTGTTTGGTTAAATGGTTAGGTGATGAGAAGAAACAGTTGCTCATTTGTTGTTAGTTTCCGTCATAGTAAGGGTGAATGTATATTTTTAAGCTAATAAAATTAGCCAAATTACCAATATGAGATCTTAACTCACCAAGTTACCTGATACGTTGGAATTGCACCAGGCTTTACCTCTCGAGGGATCTCGAGACGCTTACAACCCCCACCAGGCAGTGTACCTGATCGTTGTAGTATAGTATAGTGACAAGTACCGGGGGATTGATCGTTCAACTCAGGAATAGTGTCGCTAGGATTAGAAAGCCTAAAAACTAGGTCTAAAGGTGATGGATAATTCTTTTTGTATTTTTATATTTTATGAAAGCAATTAAAATCTCGGTTTTTTTGGAAGAGTGGACGGAATTAGTTGCTAGCCAACTAACCCAAATGAATTAAGATGCAATCAAAATAAATAACAGAAATGAAAATGAATCTGATTACTAATGTGGTGTAAACAATGATAGGGAAAGTTGTGTTTACTTAGGTTTCATTACTCCCTAGATATCTTTTACAGGTTGATAGCTTGTTACAATTGCATGGATGACGGGTCGTATTCCTTAATACTAGTCGTAGGGCCGTGTACAATATTCCCTAACTCTATAGGATCCTACTTCACTCCTATGACGAGCCGTTAGAAGCTCCTAACATGGGATCATTAGAATTCTCCTACGCATTAAATACAACCAAAAATCATAGTACACCTCTGATCATGTTTCTTAAGACGTTCAAGCATGTCACCAATGGAAGTCTGCCAGTTTTCTTAAGCCTAACATCGAATACAATCATCCGTAACAACTATAAACAAACAATCAACCCATAATTAACATCTAGGTTTCATTACATCTAAGCAAACACAAAAGAGATCTAGTCGAGCATGTTAAATTGAAGACAAGTGTAAGATATATTCAAGCAACACATAGACATATTGATTGAATTGAAAGAGTACTTATCTTAAATTGACATGAAAAGTTCAAAGGGTTGAAACCCTTGAAAAAGCTGTAAAAATTCGGACCTAGGGTTTTTCCCTCAAAGTTGCACACTAATGAATGAAAATTGGAAAACTATATATAGATTATACAGGGTGACGGCGTCATGAAGAAATCTGTGACACCGTCAACTCGCCGCCCATAATGAAATCGGATTGCCTAGATCCAGTTTTGATGCCATCATGTGTAATTTGGTTCCGGGCCGTCACTAATACTTGGACCATGACGGCCTTGGATGACGCCGTCATGTCCTTAGTACAAAACTTTCTGGATCATCACGTGTACCACCCACTTTCACCTCTTGTATTACACTTGACACCGTCACTTGGAAACTCTTGACGCCGTCAGGTACTGTTCCCAGCAAGGAAAATTAAGACTTTGTCGTTTTCTTCACTTTTATGCTCCAAAAACGTCCAAAATGCTTCCTTTTCCAGATTTCAATCCAAAAGTACCTAAAATGACAAAAGGGACGATTTAGGGCAATATTTGATCAAATAAATTCGAATTCGGGTTTAAATGACCCCCTAAAAACGGTTCATTTTTCGCCTCATCAAATACCCTTACACTTGAGATTTGCTTGTCCTCAAGCAAATGCGCTTTTATTCTAATCAAAATACAAGTTAGGGGTCATTTAAGACTAATATAAAAGTAATTACAACAAATAATCATTCCACTAAAGACCAAAGACAAGCACAGAGGTCATATACTAGCACATCACAAATAGTGTTTAGATACTCACATCTCTCGGGTGTAATAAAATATATATCACAATATGGAAATGGAAAACATCTCTCACTACCTGTCATAACAAAATAGATTACCATAGGCTTGGGAAAGGATCAAACCTCCACCACTTGGCGTAAGCACCTAGGATAAACTATCAAAGAGGTCTTTTAAAGGGTTATAACGTTAGGTGTAGGGATATGGAATACACGGTTTTGTTGGATAAAGGCAATATTTACTGGTGGCGAGTTAATCATCTTGGTTAATTACATGTACAATATGGCGTTGCTAAGCCAAGACTAGACTCGACTTAAGCTAATAAATCAAAAATAACAAAAACATAAAACAAACATAAAATGAAACGGGATGGTAGTCCGTATGTTTTTCTCTTCTCTTTTTCTGTTTTTTTTTCTTTTTCTTAATTTTTTCGATTTTTTTTGCATACACTCTTACCCTACCATCCAAAATAATACATCATAGGGAATGAACATTCCCCTTACACTTGAATTTTTACATACTTTACAATAAACTAATCTAATGACTCGAATTAAGATAATCAAAACACTTGGAGTACTTTTAAGATTAACGCACATATGGGGGTAATATATGATTTTCTTCCCCATTACTCCATAACACAAGTACTTTACCCATGAGTCCCAAAACAATACGTATGATGTGTGCTTTTTCACACATCCTTTTTAGCCTTAAATCAGACCAAATACACCAAAAACTAACCAAATATGCCAAGAGAATGTTTGTTTATGTATTTGTGTATGTGCAGGTACGGATATGTGAAAAATGAACAAAAACGAAGCCAAAACCGACAAAAACGAGCACGAGATTGGAAAAAGGTCAAAAGCCGGAGCCGGGGAAGCAAAATGATCAAAGAAAGCTCATAATTGCATAAGAAGTCCTCAGAGATTCGTCAAAGTACAAATTTAGTCCCTGATCAAAGTTTGGAAGAAATGTCATATTCAGTCCCTACACTTTCAGAAATTTACAAAAAGGGTCCTTTGAGAAATATTTCAAGTAAAGTCAACAAATGGTCCTCCAAGAATCAGAGGAAGTCAACATTAGCCTTTGGAATACAAAGTTGGAAAATTACAGATATGGTCCCTATGGTTTGCAATATTACAATATTGGTCCTTGATGAAAGTTACTACTCCTAATAATATAACCTAACCGGATCCAAAGAAACACAATTCCACACAGATTGGTGACGTGGGACTGCTAGAAGGATCCAAGGCCTCTCCTCAGCACTTATAAATACCCCCTCCTCCTCACTTGTTAGTGTACCATTTTTTATGTATTGTTATTCTGTTGAAATTACTTTGTAATGTTTTATTAATTAATGAAAGTTTAATTTTGTTTTAATAAAAGTTCTCTTATTCATTTAAATTTCAGTTCTGCTTATTTACATATTATTGTTTGAGCTTATTGTTTAAGTATTACATTGTTTTATATACTGCTTGCAATCGTATTTCAGTTTCTGTTTTTATCAGCTTATATAAACTAAAAAAAATAAAAAAAAATAAAAATATAAAGGAGTTATCAATCAAGCTTCAATAAGCTTATTTTTCTGTTTACTAGTCTTATATTAGCTGAATATAGCTTCTATGAGATCTATCTTGGCACCTCAATCAGTTACTCTCAATAGTAAAAAATCAGTCAATTCAAGTGCTTATTTGAATAAGCTAATGCTTATTGGAGTTAAAGGCAGCCATATGGAGCCTTTGGCATGTCTAAGAGACAGGCTAGCATAGTGAAACCCCCTCTTTTCGGCTTAGGGGGTATTTAGTTTGTAAGTTCCATTTTCATCAATTGCTTATTAGTAATTTTCTGCTTATTTACTTTTTCTGCATCATTAGTAGCTTTATTTAGATTTAATTGAGTTTTATTGTTTATGTTTTATTCTTTTTCAATTTTATTAGATCTGAGTTGTATTTGGTTTCTGAGTTAGTAATGCATACTGTTTTATTGTCTGTTCATAATCTGTGTTCTGAGATATTGTGGTATTCAACCTGAGATCTGTGTTTTTCTGTGTTGGATTGGTATAATTAGATCATAGTTGCACATAGGTTGAGGTTTGGTTTACATTAGATTTGATTTGAATAGCTGTGAAGTTGTGACAGTCAATAAGAGGTTGTTTGGATACAAGTGGTTTGCTGATATAGGAAGTATTTCAGAGGTTGTGCTTGTTCTATTTAGGTCACTTAGGTTGCATTTAGGTTTAGAGTAGCATAATTATAGTGGTTCATTTAACAAAAAGTCAAAATCACTTTTGATTAATCATATTCACTCTTCTGTTAGTAATTTAGGCTACATAATCTCAAAAATAGTTGAATCATTTGTAGTTATAGATTATTTTGCTTAGTAATTAGCTTAATATAAATTTTATAGTTAAAATTTAGCAATAAAAATTCAATTAAGCCAAAATTTCTGTTAAATTACAAAGTCAAAATTGTAGGAACTCAGTTTTTTGTCAAATTTTAATGAGTAGTCCTAGGGTTCATTTCTGATTAGAATTACTTTTAGTTTGCTATTTTGAGAAGTTTAGCACTCAGTGAAACAAAATCTTAGAGAAAATTGAGGATTGTGACTTATTTGCTTATTGAAAAAGCTGAATTAAGTTGACTGTTTGGACCTGTGTTCCCCTGCTCACCAGGTCTTGACAATCTTTCTAGGCTACATTTAGGATATTAAAGTGGATCTAGTATCTGTTCTTTTGGTGGATTAGTAATCTCAGTTGGTCAGTTAAGCTTTTGCCCCCTTGAGCTTTCTGTTCCAAGCTTATTTGCTCAGCTTATTAGTCCTATTTAGTTGAGTGGTTCAGCTTAATATCTGTTTTCTAGAGTAGGGCTGCAATTGAGTTTGTGTGTTTGAAACCTGAGTTTTATTGTTCATTTCAGTTTATTTATGCCTCTAGTTGTTGTTTCTATTGTGCTTTTACATTTAGCTTATCTATTTGCTTAAGTGCTTATCTCATTTGTGCTTATTCTCACTAATTTAGAACCAAACCTGTGCTTCTGAATCCCTTTTAGCTAAGAACTGTTCATTTAAGCTTTTCTGAGTTGAAATTTCATTGGGCCATAGTTTGGGTCAACTTTTGGTCAAACTGCTTATCAATAAGCACTCAATATAAGCTGATTTTAAGCCAAACAGTACTTCCAAAGCTTATTTTCAAGTTTTCAAATTTTTCTTAAGTTTAGAATATAATTTTTGAATTTCCTTGAATTTTTCATATTCTTCTGCCTTTATTTGCTATTTTTCTTATTTTATTTTCATTTATATTCACTTTTTAATACATTTTAATTTCCAAAAACTCCAAAAAAATCAGAAAAAGCCAAGAAAAATCCAAAAATATTTTTAAAATTTATTTTCATTTATTTTAGAATTTTTAAAATTTAATTTGCATTTTTCCCATTTATTTTGAATTTATTTTGAATTTTTAATTAGATTTAATAGTTTTTAATTCCCCAAAATTACACAAAAAGCCAAAAAAAATTAGTTTTTAGTTTTAAAATTAGTTTTTAGTTATTTTATAATTTTCAAAATTTATTTTTCATTTTTTTTCACCTTATTTGCATTTTCTTTTAGTTTTTAATTAGTTAAATAGTTTTTAATTCATAAAAAATAAATAAAAAGTCAAAAAAATATTTTTCTTTTTCTCAAAATTTTCTTTTATCATTTTTAACTTTTCAAAATTATTTTGAAGTCCGTAGGAGTAGTGTAGCTTAAAATTCGCGTTTTATTTCGTGTGTTAACGCTTAATTTACGTTTTAGCTTACGTTTTCGATTTTATGTTACGTTTCTAGTTTCCTTATTTGAAATATGTGCTCAAGTGATTATTTGTGCTTCATTTGTTATTTCGTTAGTATAATCTCATCATAATCACTTTTTACCACTTTCACGACACGTTTCACGAATCAGGAATTCGAAATTCCATTCATCCTTCACACGGACTATGACCTCGAGTTATCCGTATTTCTTTGCGGATCTCTTGAGTATATATATATATATATATATATATATATATATATATATATATATATATATATATATATATATATATATATATATATATATATATTGATTTTCTCACGAATCAATTTTGGTGCCGATGCCGGGGAAGGTTAAAGTGAATTTTTTATTTTCGTTTTTCGAAATTGTGTTTTGAAAACCTTCCTTGTATATATTTTCTATAAAAAAAAATTAAAAAATTAAAAAAATCAAAAACACTTTTCCTAAAGTGTTTTCAAAAATACCAAAAAAATAATAAAGTTACAGCCTCGACTTTCCCGTGGAAGGGAGGGCGTTGTAAACCAAATAAGCTTCCCAATATAACAACGTGTGAAATTAGTTGCTAATCGGATTACTTTGGATTCTACGACCGAATACGCGGAAAATACGGAAGCTTTGACATTAAATTGCAAGCTGAAGAGAGATCCATTCTTCTCTCCTGTTCCGTCGCGAGTAGATTTAAAGGAAACAGTTTACGATTAACGTAACGTTTGAAAAAGAAAAAAACAAAAGTTTAAGTTTTTGAATTTTTCTTTATAAAAACAAAAATACAAAAAGATTTTCTCTTCAAATTTGTTTTCCTTTTTCTTTTTACTTTGGTTTCTTTTTAGTGTATGATCACACATTCACGGTCGAGATTAATCGATAATTCTTTGACCATACCGAACCAACACTATCGTAGACGTCGTAAACAAGCTTACGTACCCGAGTTACGTACTCTTGTTAAAGCACCCATCACCGAGATGGCCGATCAACGTACTATGCAAGAATTGCTCCAGTGTCCCACCGAGGGATATGGGGATGCAATTGTTTTACCACCAATCCTTTCCGATAATTTTGAACTTAAAACTGGATTGATTCAACTTGTCACATCAAACCAATTTCACGGTTTTGAAAGGGACGATCCTCACGCACACATCCGATGGTTTAATAAGTTAACTTCGACAATGAAATTTAAGGATGTCCCTCACGATGCTATTAAATTGATGTTGTTCCCATTTTCACTCGAGGGTTCAGCCTGGATTTGGCTCGAAAAAGAACCCCCTCGTTCAATTCACACATGGGAAGAACTCATCTCGAATTTTGTTAATCATTTCTTTCCTCCGTCCAAAACGACTAATCTTAAGAATGATATAACTAATTTTCAACAACGTTTTGATGAGAACTTTGGTGAGGCATGGGAACGTTTTAAGGATCTTCTTCGAAAATGTCCTCACCACGATTTCTCCGAATTACACCAAATCGACACGTTTTATAACGCTTTGACTCAAAACGATCAAGATTCTTTAAACGCAGCCGCCGGTGGCAATATCTTGAATCGTACGCCCAGGGATATTTTATCGATCATCGAGAACAAATCTAAGGTTCTGACTTCTCGTAACAAACCGAATGTTTCGAAAGTGATTTCTTTTACTCCTTCTTCTTCTTCGTCGGTCCAATCATCGAAATTGGCCGAACTTACCGATGGTATCCGTTGTATGATGAAAGAGTTTAAGTTGCAGAACAAAAAATCCGAGCCCGTTAAAGCCGTTAATGAAAAATGTGTGATTTGTGGTGGACCCCATTCGTATTATGATTGTCAATCCACCGATGGCCAAGTTTATAATGCTAACATAGCAGTCGTAAACTACAATCAAAACCAAGGTTTTCGTACTAACCAAATAAGTCCACCTGGGTTTCCACCCGTGCAAACTCATCAAAACCGTTATCCTCAAAATAACCAAGGTTATCAAAACCAAGGTTACAATCAAAACCGTGGAACTAATTTCAACCAAGCTCAAAATTATCAAGTTCCTCCACCCCAACAAGTTTATCAACCACCACAACAAGTACAACCTTCTCCTGAGCTTGCTAATTATATGAAAACAAACGATGTTAACATTCGAGCTATGCAAAATCAAATCAACAACATGAGGGTTGAACTTAAGAAAGAGATCGACACTACCATGACTCGACAAACGAATGAGCTTAAGCAAATGATGAGCAGTTTTCTTCAAATGAATCAACCCTCGATGTCTGGTTCTCTTTCGAGCAACACAATTGCTAACCCGAGGGGTGATGCAAAAGCAATTACGACTAGGAGTGGTGTTTCATACGATGGACCAACGGCTCCGACTACCCCTTCTTCTTCGTCTCCTAAGGTAGTCGTCCGTGAAACCGAGGTGACAACGGATACGGGAATTCCTACTGATAATGGAAGGACCGAAAACATCCAACCTCCGGTGGTCCCAAGTTCAAAAGGAAAAGATAAAGTTGTTAACGAAGCTGAAAAAGAAATTCCCGTCAAAACAAAATTGCCTCATCCGTCACGCTTAAACGAACAAAAGAACCGTGAGAGAAATAAAAACCAGATGGAAAAGTTTTATCAGATTTTTCAAGAACTACATTTTGACATAACTCTCGTGGATGCTATACTTTTGATGCCTAAATTTTCTTCAATGCTGAAAGGTCTTTTGAATAATAAAGAAAAATTGTTTGAAATGTCAAGAACCCAGATGAATGAAAATTGCTCGGCGGTTATTCTCAAAAAGCTTCCCGAAAATCTTGAAGACCCCGGTCGATTTCTCATTCCGTGTAATTTTCCTGGGATGGTTCAATGCTTCGCCTTGGCCGATCTTGGTGCTAGCATTAACCTGATGCCGTTATCCATTTAGAAAAAGTTGTCTTTACCCGATTTAACTCCGACTTGTATGGCCCTCGAGCTTGCCGACCGAACTACTTCCCGCCCGATGGGAATAGCCGAGGATGTCTTCGTCAATGTTGGGAAATTTAATTTCCCTGCGGATTTTGTAGTTGTTGATTTTGATGCTGATCCGCGGGTACTCCTCATTCTCGGGAGAGGTTTCCTAAGGACCGGTCATGCGTTAATTGATGTTTATGATGAAGAAACTACCCTACGCGTTGGTACCGAAGCCGTAACATTTAATTTGGATCAAACCACGAGGTACTCCTCCGATTATGACAAATATTCCGTTAACCGAGTCGACGTTATTGACGAAGTTACGGAGGAGTATTCTCAAGAGTTACTTGGTTTTACCGAAGATGCTTCGAGTGGCGATCCCACTCTTACTTCTGAACCGATTATTTCCGATCCTTCCCCTTCCCTTACTCCATTTGAGGGAAGTGATTTCATCTTGGAAGAGATCGAGGCCTTTCTTGCTAATGATTCGATTTCACCGGAAATTGATCATTCCGATTATGACCCGGAGGGGGGTGTTCTTTTGATTGAGAAAATGTTAAACGAAGACCCAAACCCGTCTCTCCCTCCGATGGACCTTAAAATGGCCGATGTTAAAGAAGTTAAGCCGTCTACTGAGAATCCTCCGGAGCCCGAGCTCAAGGATTTGCCTCCTCATCTCGAATACGCATTTTTGGAAGGAACCGACAAACTTCCTGTCATTATTTCAAAAGAACTTAAAGATGAGGAGAAGAACCGTCTCTTAGATGTGCTCAAGAAGCATAAACGTGCCATCGCTTGGCAAATTTCCGATATCAAGGGTATCGACCCTCGTTTTTGCACGCATAAGATCTTACTTGAAGACAATTACAAACCGTCCATTCAGCAACAACAACGGGTTAACCCGAAAATTCATGAGGTTATCAAAAAGGAAGTTATCAAACTCCTCGATGCCGGAATGATTTATCCAATCTCGGATAGCTCCTGGGTTAGCCCGGTCCACTGCGTACCGAAGAAAGGTGGAATGACCGTAGTGATGAATGAAGATAATGAATTGATTCCGAAACGTCTTGTTACCAGATGGAGAGTTTGTATTGATTATCGAAAATTGAATGATGCGACTCGTAAGGACCATTTCCCACTTCCATTTATGGATCAAATGCTAGAACGACTAGCGGGAAATGAGTTCTATTGTTTTCTTGATGGATTTTCCGGTTACTTTCAAATACCGATTGACCCTCCGGACCAGGAAAAGACTACCTTTACTTACCCTTATGGAACGTTTGCCTATCGTCGTATGCCTTTTGGCTTATGCAATGCTCCTGGCACGTTCCAAAGGTGTATGATGTCTATATTCTCGGACATGATCGAGAAAACCATGGAAGTTCTCATGGACGATTTCTCGGTTTATGGAGATTCTTTCACTTCTTGCCTCTCCCATTTAGAAAGAATGCTGAAACGGTGTGAAGACACCAACTTGGTTCTAAATTGAGAGAAGTGCCATTTCATGGTCAAAGAGGGCATTGTCCTCGGCCATAAGATATCAAAATACGGGATTGAGGTCGATAGAGCTAAAGTTGATGTGATTGCAAAATTACCTCATCCCACCACCGTTAAAGGAATTAGAAGTTTTCTCGGTCATGCCGGCTTTTTCTAACGTTTCATCCAAGACTTTTCTAAGATAGCCCGGCCCCTGACCCACTTGCTTGAAAAAGATGCTCCGTTTATCTTCTCAAATGAATGCATCGAAGCATTTAACATCCTTAAAAAGAAGTTAACGGAGGCTCCTATCTTAGTTGCCCCCGATTGGGACTTGCCCTTCGAGCTAATGTGCGATGCTAGCGATTATGCCATTGGTGCAGTCCTGGGGCAACCCAAGTCAAAACATTTTCAATCGATACATTATGCTAGTAAAACAATGACCGACGCTCAATACCATTATACGACTACTAAGAAAGACATGTTAGCCGTCATTTACGCTTTTGAAAAGTTTCGACTTTATTTGCTCTTAAAGAAATGCATAGTGTATACGGATCATTTGGCTCTCAAATACCTAATGGAAAAGCAAGATGCTAAGCCACGCTTGATGCGGTGGGTTCTACTCCTTCAAGAATTCAATGTTGAAATTCGAGACAAAAAGGGAGCTGAGAACCTTGCTGCTGATCACCTATCACGTTTAGAGAATCCCCATCAAAGTGTTTTCGAGAAAAAGGAAATTAACAAAGCATTTCCTCTCGAGACACTGGGGAGTTTATCACATTGTGATCCTAGTACCCCATGGTTCGCCGACTTTGCTAATTACCATGCGGGGAATTTTATCCGTAAAGGGATGTTGTTCCAGCAAAAGAAGAAATTCTTTAAAGATGTTAAGATTTGTGCGGATCAAGTGATCCGGCGGTGCGTTCACGGCAAAGAAGCCGCTGACATTCTTATGGCATGCCACAATGGACCCACGGGGGGACATCATGGTGCCAACTTCACCGCTAAGAAAGTATTTGATTCCGGCTTCTATTGGTCGACGATTTACCGGGATGCCCATGAGTTGGTTAAATCATGTGATTCTTGCCAGCGTCAAGGAAAAATTTCTCAGAGAGACGAGAAGCCTCAAAATGCTATCCAAGTTTGTGAAATTTTTGACGTTTGGGGTATCGATTTCATGGGTCTATTCCCGTCTTCTCGTGGTAACAAATATATACTCGTGGCCGTTGATTACTTGTCTAAATGGGTTGAAGCGAAGGCGCTCCCCACCAATGACGCCCGAGTTGTAGTAAAATTTCTCAAAGGTCTCTTCGCCCGATTTGGTGCACCTCGTGCTATTATAAGTGATCGTGGGACCCATTTCTGTAATGACCAATTCGCAAAAGTTATGCTCAAATATGGTGTCACACATCGTCTTTCTATGGCATATCATCCACAGACAAGTGGTCAAGTTGAGGTTTCCAATCGTGGCTTGAAACGAATTTTAGAAAGGACCGTAGGTAAACATCGTGCTTCATGGGATGATAAGTTAGATGATGCACTTTTGGCCTTCCGTACAGCTTACAAAACACCCATTGGGTGCACTCAAGCTGGTTTACGGGAAGGCCTGCCATTTGCCCTTTGAACTTGAGCACAAGGCCTACTGGGCCTTGAAACATGCTAATTTAGACCTTCAAACCGTAGGTGATCACCGTAAAGTTCAATTGAATGAATTAGTCGAGCTTCGTGATCAAGCCTATGAGAATTCTTTAATCTACAAAGAGAAGACAAAGAGGATTCATGATGCTAAAATTAAAGATCGCGTCTTCAATGTTGGTGATCGAGTCCTTTTAAATTCTCGATTGAAGATTTTCTCGGGCAAGTCAAAAACCCGTGGGTCTGGACCATTCACCATTACCCAAGTATTTCCTTATGGAACCGTTGAACTAGCTCAATCTAATGGTCCCAACTTTATGGTGAATGGTCATCGTCTTAAACATTACTTTGGAGGGGACATACCACCGATGGTTGTCCCGGATCTCCAAACTTTCCCTAAGGATGACTAAATTCGGGGATCGAGTCAAGCTCATGTGACTCGGTAATCAAAAACAAGCGCTTCATGGGAGGCACCCCATGCTTATCCATTTTTCATTTTCTCTATTTTCTATTTTCTAAGTAACGTGACGTGAGGGGGGCGACCCTTTCCAAACTCGTGTTTTCGTGGTTTGATTCGTTGTGTTTTGGTGTGCAAAAACAATTTATCAATATATCAACAAACGTGAGGTCTATATTATCGTGAGACAAATAGACGTGGAGTAATACGAGTAAACCTTTTAGGAAAAAGATTACCTCGCAAAACTCGTGAAAGTGATATTAAATTGTGAGACCGGGAAGTGATTTCCCGGGTCGTACCCCAACGAGGTGTGAAAGGAAAGTTTCGTGAAAAGATCGAGATTAAAACCTTGTATGTTTGGTTGTGAAAGATTGTTTGGTTTTGTGATACGTTAAATTAACGAAAATTACGAATTAACGAACGAAAGCGGGATAAATGTAACCTAAATGGGAAAATAAACTAAGGAATGCTAAGAAATATTTAAAATGACCTAAAAAAACTACGGGAAACATGTTAGGGAAAACGGAAATCCTAAAATGTAATCTAAATTAAAAACGCGACGTTTATTAAAAATAAACGTCAACGCACAAAATAAAACGTGAAATTTGAGCTACGAAAGTCCTACGGGTATCCAACTAATTTTCTAACGCACTAAATGAAAAAAGAAAATTTTAGAAAAAAGAAAATTAATTTTTTAACAAAAATCCTATTTATTACGAATTAAATACTATTTAAACTAAATTAAATTCTAATAAATACTAAAACTATTTATAAAAATCTGAAACTTTTTTGATAATTAACTTATGCTAATACTAGTTTAAGAAAAATATTAAGTTGGAAAAAACTTTTGTAAATAAGCTGTTAAGGGCTTATTTAGTTTTAATAAGCAAAAATGGGAAAGTTGGCTTAAATAAACATGGGTTGCATCTTCCAACAGAACTGGTGCTCCAAAGCTGTTGGAAGGGGGTTGTGTGATGTGTGCCTGAGGTCCTAGGTTCGAACCCCAATTTTTGCACTTTTGCCAACTATATTTTTTTTTAAAATTTTTCTTTACAAAACTCTTTGTCAATCAAAATAAACAAACTTTTGTAAACACAAAACTTCTAAAAAATCTCAAATGAAGCTGATTAACGTTCTAAAAATCAACAGTGCTCGTTTTTCTACTTAAATGAGTTTTGAAATGAGATTTTTGAAACTTTATAAACCACACACCCCAACCACATAAACCAACAAGCTTAACATATTTAAATGAGCAAGGGCAACCAGAAACTTGACAATAACAACAATAATTACAACAACAACAAGATTCATCAAGTAGAACATCAAATCCAAACAATAAGAACAACAAGAACACTGCAGCTGCAGTGTTCAAATAAGCTAAAAGAAGCCCCTAATAAGCAGTCTATATAAGCAGTAACTAGAAAACAAAAAGTAGAATCTTCAAAACCACCTAGAGGGCTTCTCAAAACAACAACAAACAAGGGATTTCACCCAGTATTGAGCAAGATATGATCAATTGAATTTCTTTCAAAACCTGGAAGCAGGACACTATTTGTGTCAGACAGTCAACTTCAAGGCCAAAGTTTAGTGTTTAAATGAATTCCAAAGTACAATTTTCTTTTTGATATGAGTTAACAAGCTGGAAAACAACTCAAATCAACAAACGTCTTTTATTTTCAGAAAGAAATAAACCCTACAAATCACTTGAAACTTTGTCCTACTTCTGCAGTATGCACCTTTATTAACTTTTGGATTTTGAACATTGTTTGACTTTTATGAGATTATAATAGCTACTAATCTCTAAGATTGTTGTACTAAACTTTGATAAACCTAATCTAAGCTATGAGAGCAACTTCTAAGTCTAATCCAATGATCAAGAGACACAAAGATTACACTAGTTAACTGCCAAATTGTATGAAGTGCAAGTTTGACTTTTTTACAAAAGGAGTACCAAAGTTGAACTTGAAATAGACTGATTTATGCCTAAGAGGGAAGTCTAAGCTGTTTATGACCTCAATCACCAACCCAAACTTGTTTAACAAGTCTAATCCAAACACCCCTATTCTAAGCTGATATGAAGGATTATCAAAACAAAAGAGCAATTTAATATAGGAAATTGAAATTTAAACTTATACTAACACTATCTAAGCATAAACAATCAAGAATTAACACCAAATAACAAATAATAGCTACTAACACAAATTATGTAAAAGTCATGGATAAAATATTTACTTGACATCCAAGATAGTAAGCAAACTGAGAATCAGAACTAAGTTACAAACCTAACACTCCCATGAGTACTAACCCAATTACAGTCCATTCTTCACTTCTGCACCAACCATTGTTCACCATTTTTTTGATTTTTTTCTTGATTTCTTTGTTTTTTTCTTTTTTTTTCTTTTTCTGATTTTGTGCTTTCTTTTACTTCAAATAACTTTAAAAGGACTTATAAAAGCTTCTGAGACTATGTAAGATTCAAATTAATGAAATAACAGGAAATTTAAAATTTAATTAAAAATACGAATTTCTTGAAACTGAAAGAAATCTTAAATTAACTTGAAGATTCTGAATTACAATTGAAAATTATAACTACTGGAAGAAAAATACAAAGGAAAGATGCCATTCAAGGCTTACATGTGAGCCCTATTTATACTAAAAATGTGGTAGGTACCATTTTGCATTCTCTTGAGCTCCATCTTCTGAATTTTAGGTTCCAAAAGTCTCCCTTGAACCTTGTGATCAAATCCCCACCGTTTAATTGCTCCAAAAGTCATCCCAGCCCTTCAACTGATTTTGGCGCCAAAATGAAGGTGTGGGGATTTAGGGTTGCCAGGGTGTATTTGGTGGTAGGTATGGATTTGTGAGGGGGGGGGGGGAAAGGGTTAGTAGGATTGGGAGTGATGAGGGATACTTTTGAGGGTGGAGGTTGAGTGTGGAGATGGCGGTGTTGGGTGATGGTAATGGAACCAGTGGGTAATGGGGGGAAGGAAGGAAAGGGCAGGGTTTTTGTTTGACCCGTTATTTGACCAGAGTTGACTGTTGACTGGATTTTGGTATTAAAGGGGTTGGTGATGGGCTTTGGGAGTAATCGGCCAAGGGAAATATGGCTTAGGTTTGGTGTTGGGTTTTTTTTTGTGTTTTGGATCTTCTAATATCAAAGGTCCGTTTGGTTTTAAACACAAGGACCAAAATGGTAACTTTCTCCAAACTCAAAGGACTGAAAATGTAATTTTCCAAAAGTACTCCTGGGGGTAATTCTTGCCATGTAGGAATAATCCAAGGGTAAAAATTACAATTTTTCACTTTGGGACCTTCAGGGATTAAAATTGTCAAATCCTGAAACTTAAGGGACCAATTTCTTTGATCTAGTTATCCAAGGGCCAAAAATGATACTTAGTGAACTCCAAGGGACCAAAGTTGACTTTCCTCCAAAATATTTTACCAGGGATCATTTCTATCATTTACTAAAACTTGGGGGACCAAAGTTGTCATTATTGAAATTCCAGGGACTAAACTTGTACACTTTTGAAATATTTTCACCCAAAGATCATTTTTGATTACTTATGATTTTTAAGGAGTTGGTTTGACTTTTCTTTCAAAATAAACACTTAGGGACTAGTTTTGACAACTTTTGAAAGTTGGGGGACTAAAACTGCCAATTATACAAACTTTTGTTTGTTTTTCGTTTGTTTTCAATCATTTTGCATTTAAACATATAAAACACGATCTTTGGGATATTTTCATTATTTTGATGCATTCTTGAGTATTTTCACGTGTTTTGACAGTTAAAATACGGTAAAAATGATGAGTATTTACACACTCATCAATCCCTCACACTTGAATATTGCTAGTCCCTAGCAATCTTTTGTGAAAATTAATGGATTTTAAGTCTCTTTACCAAAAGCCATTACTTCTGGAGTAGCCAAATGTTTCGGTTCAAGTAAGAACTATGGTACACCGATAACCATATGATTTTGAGCAAACCATAAGCTTCCAACGGTTTTGATTTATCTTTATCAAAAGCCGTTTGCTTCTGGACTAGCCAAATCTTGATGGACACAGTCAACATCTTGGTGAGTTGATTACCAATTATGGTATTCCACTGCCTTTACCACAAGCCATAATCTTGCGGGCTAGCCAACTCTTTTTCTTTTTAGGATATGGCGAGTTGAGATACCATACAATTTTGGGCAAATTGCAAGCCGTCAACGGATTTGAGATATCTTTACCAAGAGCCATTTGCTCCTGGATTAGCCAGTCCTTATGTTAGACGTGGTGGACTGATAACCTTTTGTTATGCAAGTGCAAAGCACTTCAAAAAAAATTTTGGCCAAAATGGGGGTATTATGGCACAAACGTGGTTAAATTCGCCAGAATTTACCCCCCCCCCCCCCCACACTTAGAAGTGAATATTGCCCTCAATATTCAAAGTACCGGCTTTTATGCCGATATTTTGGAATGTAAAAAGTTTAGATTTGGGCAAGTGTAGGATTTTTTTTTTTTTTTTTTTTTTTTTTTTTTTTTTTTTTTGAGTGTGGGTACTCCCCCACACTAGTTTTTAGAAAAGAGGGAGAAGTTTTAGAAAGATGGGTGAAAACCCATGTGATGCTACTGTTTTTGTTTACCGAGTCGCTAGCTTGACTCGACCCCGAATTCATTGGTCCATGGGGAAAATTTGGAGATCCGGAACAACCACGGGTGGTATGTCTCCTCCAAAGTAGTGCTTCAACCGATGCCCATTCACTTTAAAATTTGGACCATCGTTTTGAGATAACTCGACGGTACCATAAGGAAAAACTTTGGCAACGGTGAAAGGTCCAGTCCAACGGGTTTTAAGCTTACCCGAAAATATCTTTAACCTAGAGTTAAAAAGAAGGACTCGGTCACCAACGTTGAAAACGCGGTTCTTGATTTTGGAGTCGTGGATCTTCTTTGTTTTTTCTTTATAGATTAAAGAGTTTTCGTAAGCTTGATCACGAAGTTCATTTAGTTCATTGAGTTGAACTTTCCTATGATCACCCGCAGACTTAAGATCGAAGTTAGCATTCTTTAAAGCCCAATAAGCTTTGTGCTCGAGCTCAATCGGTAGATGACACACTTTTCCATACACAAGCTTGTAAGGAGTACACCCGATGGGTGTTTTATAAGCCGTGCGAAAAGCCCATAGAGCGTCATCTAATTTGTCCGACCAAGAGGCACAGTTTTCGCCTACGGTCCTTTCAAGAATTCTTTTTAATCCACGGTTTGAAACCTCCACTTGCCCACTCGTTTGTGGGTGATAAGCAGTAGCAAGTCGGTGAGTGACACCATACTTGAGCATGACTTTTGCAAATTGGTCATTGCAAAAGTGAGTACCGCGATCACTAATGATAGCGCGGGGAGTTCCAAACCTAGCAAAGAGAGAATTTAAAAATTTTACAACTACTCGGGCAACATTTGTTGGGAGAGATTTGGCTTCGACCCATTTTGATAAATAGTCAACGGCCACGAGTATGTACTTGTTCCCTCGTGAAGACGGGAACGGCCCCATAAAGTCTATGCCCCAAACATCGAAGATTTCACAAACTTGGATGACATTTTGTGGCATTTCATCCCGTTGTGTTATCTTTCCTTGACGTTGACACGAGTCACAAGATTTTACTAAGTCATGGGCGTCTTTGTAAATTGTGGGCCAATAAAAACCCGAATCAAATACTTTTCGAGCGGTGTAGTTCGGGCGATGATGACCCCCGGTGGGTCCATTATGACAAGCCCTAAGAATTTCCATGGCTTCTTGGCCATGAACACACCTACGAATGACCTGATCCGCACAAATTTTGAATAAATAGGGATCGTCCCAAAAGTAATGATTCACATCTTTGAAAAATTTGTTCTTTTGGTGGGACGACATCCCTTTCATAACGAAATTCCCCGCATGATAGTTTGCAAAGTCGGCAAACCATGGGGTACTAGAATCACCACGACAAGAAATCACATTAAGTGTCTCGAGAGGAAACGTTTCATTTATTTCCTTTTTCTCCAGAACACCTTGATGAGGGTTTTCCAATCGGGAAAGATGGTCAGCAGTGAGGTTCTCGGCTCCTTTTTTATCACGAATGATAATATCAAATTCTTGTAGGAGGAGAACCCAACGGAGCAATCTCGGCTTTGCATCTTGCTTGGCAAAGAGATACTTGAGAGCCGAGTGATCTGTGTACACTATACATTTAGTCAAGATTAAGTATGGCCGAAACTTTTCAAACGCATACACCACGGCTAGTAATTCTTTTTCCGTTATGGTGTAGTGAGCTTGAACTTCGATCAAGGTTTTGGTTGCATAATGAATCGGCTGAAAATGCTTGGTTTTTCGTTGCCCCAAGACCGCACCTATGGAAAAGTCACTTGCATCACACATAAGTTCGAAAGGTAGGTCCCAATCGGGGGCAACTAGAATTGGTGCCTCGATAAGCTTTTTCTTGAGAGTTTGAAAAGCTTCGATGCACTCATTAGAAAAGACAAATGGAGTCTCTTTTTCAAGAAGTCGGGTCATAGGCCTAGCTATCTTCGAGAAATCTTGAATGAATCTACAATAGAAGCCGGCATGACCCAGAAAACTCCGAACACCTTTAACGGTTGTGGGAGGAGGAAGTGTAGCAATGACATCGATTTTAGCCTTATCAACCTCAATCCCGCTCGTAGAGATCTTATGGCCAAGGACAATTCCTTCCTTGACCATGAAATGGCTTTTCTCCCAATTTAGACTAAGATTGGTGTCTTTACACCTTTGAAGCTATTTGTCTAAATTGGTAAGACACGATTTGAATGAATTCCCAACGACCGAAAAATCATCCATGAAGACCTCCATTGTTTTCTCGATCATGTCGTGAAAAATGGCCATCATGCATCTTTGAAACGTGCCTAGAGCATTGCACAAGCCAAAAGGCATGCGTCGATAAGCAAATGTTCCATATGGACAAGTGAAAGTCGTTTTCTCTTGATCTTGAGGGTCGATGGGAATTTGGAAATAACCCGAAAAACCGCCAAGGAAACAATAGTATTCGTTTCCCGCCAATCTTTTGAGCATTTGATCCATGAAAGGTGGTGGAAAGTGGTCTTTGCGGGTGGCGTCATTTAACTTTCGATAGTCAATGCAAACACGCCAACCCATTACCAATCGAGTAGGAATCAACTCATTATCATCATTTTTAACTACCGTTATACCACCCTTCTTGGGCACACAATGAATGGGACTCACCCAAGGAATATCCGAGATAGGGTAAATCAAACCGACATCAAGAAGTTTTATGACTTCTTGTTTGATAACCTCGTGGATTTTTGGATTTACCCTTCTTTGTTGTTGAACCGCCGGTTTAAAGTCATCCTCCATCAAAATTTTGTGCATACAAAATTCCGGGTTAATACCCTTGATGTCGGAAAGTCTCCAAGCAATGGCTCGCTTGTATGACTTTAAAACCTTGAGGAGAGCAGCTTTGTTTTCCTCATTCAAGTCTTTGGAAATTATGACGGGAAACTTATCGTCTCCCTCCAAAAATGCATACTCGAGGTGAGGTGGTAGGTCCTTGAGTTCGACCTCGGGGAAGTCATCAGTTTTTTCAACATTTTTGACCTCCTCGTTATGAAGTTCTTTTGGAGGAAGAGGGGGTGAAGGATCTTCATTCAACAATTTTTCAAGCATAAGTATATCCCCCTCGGAATCAAGATAGTTACTATCAAACTCGTGTGACATTGAGCTATCTTGGGAAAGAAAAGCATCGACCTCTTCCAAAAGAAAGTCACTTCCCTCAAATGGAGTGAGAGAAGGGGAAGAGTCGGCTATGTTTGGTGTAGTAGAAGGAGTGGGATTGCCACTCGAAGAAAAACCGAGAACTTCTTGAGAGTACTCCTCAGATGCAACATCAATGACATCAATTCGGTTTATTGATTCGGAGTCAAAATTTGAGGAGTACCTTGAAGTTTGATCAAGGTTAAAAGTAACCGCTTCGTTACCAACATGTAGAGTGATCTCTTGTTCAAAAACGTCAATAAGAGCACGTCCCGTTCTTAGGAATCCTCTTCCAAGAATGAGAGGAACTCTTTGATCCGCATCAAACTCAACAACTACAAAGTCAGCGGGGAAATGGAACTTTCCTACTTTCACGAACACATCTTCGGCAATGCCGAGTGGACGAGTGATGGAACGATCCGCAAGCTCGAGAGTCATGCATGTAGGAGTAAGTTCGGGAAGTGAAAGTTTCCTCCACACTGAATGAGGCATTAGGTTGATGCTAGCGCCAAGATCGGCCAATGCGAAGCATTCAACCATTCCTGGAAAAACACAAGGAATAAGGAATTTTCCAGGATCTCCGAGCTTCTCGGGAAGCTTCTTAAGTATAACTGCGGAGCAATTTTTATTTAGTGGAGTCTTTGCCATTTCAAATAACTTTTCCTTGTTGCTTAGCAAGTTTTTGATAGTTGAAGCAAATTTTGGCATTAACATGATAGCATCCGCAAAGCTTATGTCAAAATGTAATTCTTGGAAGATTTGCAAGAACTTGTTCATTTGGTGACTAGCCTTTTCATAGAGCTTTTGATCATTTAAACGTGATGGATAAAGCTTTGGATTGAACGGGATTTTCCGGGGGTTCAAAAACAACTCCCGGTTTGGATTTGGTTTTTAGGACAACATGAGGTTGGACGTGTGCGGTACTTTGTGCACTAGTAATTTGCACTTTGTCCTTTGTCGCCTCATGTTCACGTTCCACTACCTTTGGAAGAGAAGTAGAAGAGGTAGTAGGAATCGTGGGTCCATTATAAGAAACACCACTACGGGTTGTGATCACCTTTACATCGCCCTTCGGGTTGGCGATCGTGTTGCTTGGTAGTGTTCCCAATCCCGAAGGTCGATCATTTAAAGATTTCTTTAGTTCAGAAATTTGAGTGATCAACAACCTATTTGTTTCTTCTTGAGCTTTCATGAATTGTTTCAAAACCTCATCGGATGATGATTGAGGTTGAACAACGGATTGGTTTTGATTTTGAAAATTTGGAGCTCGGTTGTTTTGATTGAAAGCTTGGTTTTGAAAATTTTCTTGGCTTTGATTACCATTACCATGAAAATTGTTTCCTTGATTTCCATAACCTTGATTACCATAACCTTGGTTACCATAACCTTGATTTCTATTCAAGTTTCCTTGATTTTGAAACCCTTGATTGAAATTCCCTTGGTTTTGAAAACCTTGGTTCATTCGATTTTGGTTTTGGTTACGGTTTTGGGCATTTTGGTTAGGATTGAAACTTTGGTTTTGGTTTTGATTGAACCCAGGTGGTCCAAGGAAATTGTTAGAACGATAGCTAAGAAGATTGCGGTCCCCTTGCGGTTGGTGAACATTACCTCCCGTATTGTAGGAACTTTGAGCGCATATACGTTCTCTTGACTGTGGCCACCGACGGCAGGACACTCGGAATAAGAATGTGGACCTCCACAAGTTTCACAACTTTGAGCTACGACTTTGACTTGTTGGTTTTGGATGGTTTGATTCATCCTTAACATAGCCGTAGATAAGTCATCAAGCTTCTTTGTGAGAGTCGCTATTTCATTTGATGCGGGAGTGATAGATCTACCTGACTCGTTTCTCTCGGCTGAGGAATCCGAAAAATTATGGTGAGCGGTCATGTTTTCAATGAGATCATAACACTCTTCGGGTCTCCTTTTCATAAAGGTACCACCCGCAGTAGCATTGATTGTATCTCGGTGTCTCAATATCAACCCATTATAGAAGGTATCTATTTGTGTTGACATAAATAATGTGTGAAAACGTTATTTATATCTTTCGATATCTCTATATTTTGACGATCACAAAATGTAAAATCGTCAATCGTATAATTACTACGTAAACAAGTATTAAGCTAGTTTATATCACTATATCCAACTTAATCACTTAAGGTATGGATAAACAAGTGCTTAATACATTTCATGATCAAAGGGGTATTTAATTAACTAACACAAAGTTTATTTAATTATATAAACATATTATATATTTTTGAAAAACACTTTTGGTAATAAAGAAAAATGTTTTATTCATACTAAATATATGAATTCAAATTATTAACCAAAATCAGTTAGTTTTTCACCAAATAAACTTTCCCCACTAAAAGACAAAGATTCTGGCCATTTCAGCTAGGCGGCCCCCTTAATTATAAGGGGCGGTCCCCTTAAAATTAAGGGGACCGGCCTTGATTTAAGGCGACCGGCCACGCTCCTCTGTCAGAATCTTTTGCCTATAAATACCACCTTAAACCTGGATTTTTTTTCTTACCTTTTGCACGAAATTTTCAGATCTATAACTTTCTAAACATCCTCTAAAACCCTTTGATCATTTGTATATTAATCCTTGTTTCAAGTGATTCAATCCCTTATCATCCATTCTCATCCAAAGTGCAAAAGAAGAACACTCTTTCTACAACCAAGTTCAAGAAGTGTTGAAGAGTAGTTGTGCATAGTGTATATATATATTCACTTGTGTATATTGTGTTGTGCTTGTGATTAATTGTTTAGAAGATATAGAAGTTGTGTAGAAAATAGAAGTTGATAAGTAGTGAAGTAGGTTAGTTGTGAAGATAGGTGTGAAGTAGAAGATTGGTGTGTAGAAGATAGGTGTGAAGAAGATTGGTGTGTAGAATATTGGTGTGAAGAAGTTGTGTAGAAGTAGTGATCAAGTTGTGAAGTTAGTGTGGTGTGTAAATTGGTGTGTAAGGTTTTCTCCGCCAAAAGGGAGTTTGTTGACATAGTGAAGAAAACTCTCGAGTAGGTGACTCGGGGAGTGGAGTAGGAACAAGGAAGGTGTCCTTGTAGCCGAACCACTATAAATCCTTGTGTTGTGGTTTGATCTTTCTAACTCTTCTCATTACTGATTTACTTACCTTTACTATATTATCTTTGTTAGTTTGCTATCATACAATTGTTCATATAGTGCAAGTATTGAGTTCACATAAACTAGAATCGAATCTTTTTAAACAAACTTGTGTCTATAAATTTAAAAAGACGTAAAACTATTCAACCCCCCCCCCCCTTCTAGTTTTCCACAATTGGTATCAGGAGCCACGTCTAACAAGATCTTTAAAATATATTGTATTTTAAAACTTGTAACGATCTATGGAATCTGAAAAATATTTAGAAGGGCAATCTATGCAAAGACCACCACTATTTGAAAGTGATGGATTTTTATATTGGAAAAATCGATTCGAAACTTATGTGAAATCAAAAGATCTAGATCTTTGGCATATTATTACCAATGGTGATTTTTTACCTATTCAAAATAACCCTGAAACTAAGAAAGATGAAATCGTACCTTTTGAAAAACAAAATGATGATTTAAAAAGAAAACTTGCTAAAAATAATGAAGCAAAAATGGTTATTTACAATGCGTTACCACGTAAAGAGTACGAAAGGATCTTCATGTGTGAAACCGCAAAAGAAATTTGGAACTCTTTATTAATAACCCACCAAGGTAATAATCAAGTCAAAGATAACAAAATAGATCTACTTGTTCAACAATATGAGCAATTCACGATTCCGGAAGAGGAATCAATTGATAATGCTTTTGCTAGATTTAACACTATCATCACAAGTTTAAAAGCACTTGATGAGAATTTCTCTAGTAAGAGTTTTGTTAGGAAGTTTCTCAGAGCTCTTCACCCAAAATGGCGAGCTAAAGTGACGGCTATTGAAGAATCAAAGAATTTGTCAACACTACAACTTGATGAATTAATTGGTAATTTAAAAGTCTACGAAGCAATAATAAAGAAGGACTCCGAAATGGTTAAAGGAAAACAAGAGCAAAGCAAGTCAATCGCCTTGAAAGCTAGAAAGGAATCCAACAACGAAGATAGCTCATCTTCCGAAAGCGAAGACGAAGAATATGCCATGGCCGTAAGAGATTTCAAGAAATTCTTCAAAAGGCGAGGAAGATTCGTTAGACAACCACACGATGAAAGGAGAACACCTCAAAAAAATAATGATGACAAGTATAGCAAGAATGAGAGAAAATGTTTCAAGTGTGGTGATCCAAATCACCTTATTGGAAATGTCCAATGATGACAAGAGATCAAAATCAAAGAGCGTTTGTTGGAGTAGCTTGGAGTGATAGCGATGAAAATGAGAAAGAAACAACAAAGGAAGAAAGGTGTCTCATGGCTAAAACGTCAAGTGAGGTACGTTCCGAAACCGAATATTTTTGTGATGAAAATCTATCATTAGATGAAAAAGATTTAGATAGTGAATACAATAGATTATGCAAACTAGGACAACAAGTAATGGCTAAAAACAAATCACTAAAATACATAAACAACCAATTAGAAAATGAAGTACTTGAACTAAAAATTAAAATACATCAACTTGAAAAAGGTAAAGAAACTTTTGAAGAATGTAAATCATGTCAAGAACTTAGAAGTGAAAACAACAAACTTAAGGAAGAAATTTGTAAACTTAATAAATTTGAAAATAGTAGTAACTCACTTAGTAAAATTATAAGTATTCAAAGAATATCCGGAGACAAAACCGGTCTAGGTTTTAACTCAACCGAAGCCTCAACAAGTGAAGTTAAAAATGTTAAATTTGAAAGTGAAATCAAAGAACTAAAACCTTCAAAATCTAATCCTAAGTATATACTCATAAATGATAAGAAAATACCTCTTGCTAGTAATGAAGAAATAAAACCATTTTATAAACCATCTTTAAAAACCGAAGTAGAATCGTCTAAAACTAAAACAAGTTCTAAAACTCCACCACCTAGGAAACCGAATAATTCTTACCCTAGACCTAAAACACCTCAACCAAGAGTAAACCAAAATAGACGAAACTTTAACAATAATCAACAAATGTGGAACTTCAATCCATGGGGAATGTTTCCACCATATATGCACCCAAGTCAAATACAAAACATGTTCGGGACAAATAACTTTGGTCAAATGAGACAATGGGGACCAACGTAAAAATTCTCGCCATTCAAACATGGAAATATTTGATATCACCTCTTGTTCGGACTATCTCTTGAAGATTTTGAAGTTAAACGCATTGAAGACGTACGGTACACATTTCCGTTTATTTCCTTGTCAGCAAATGCATGCTTAGTTTAGTATCTAGTTTTTATGTGATTTTGATTGGTTCATTATTCCCCCTAGTTTTTTTTCTATACATATATATACTTATACTATATCTAAATAAATATATATATACATATATATACACTTAGATATATCTAGGATCTTATAACCTGAAAAATTCATTTGTTGATTTTCTAGAACTAGAAATTGTTCGTTTACGAACCTTTTCTTTTCCCCATTTGCCTTATCGATTTTTTTTTGTTCAACGACACTCATGCTGATGAAGAGAGATGAGTCGAAAAATCTATGGATGAAACAAACTCCCGGCTTCCGTTGCATACGTCTCCCTCCTATATTCTCGACTTATAAGCCACTACTATATAAATATGTATATATATATATATATATATACTTATGAACCTTCCACAACTTTCTCGTTCACTTGAAAACTTGATATATTTCATCCGAAATGATCAAGAAAAGTTTATTGACAATATGTCAAGTAAAAGTGTCAAGTAATTCCCTTCGTGCGTACACTCTCCAACGTATGTTTGATTAAATATAAATCTAATATATATATATATATATATATATATATATATATATATATATATATATATATATATATATATATATATATATATATATATATATATATATATATATATATATATATATGTATATATATATATATTTTCTTGTTTGTTCCAGAAACCAAAACTTGAAAAATAAAAATTTTGATGGGCGGCCCCCTTAATGTTTAAGGGGACCGGCAGCCAAATGAAGGGCGGCCCCCTTAATGTTTAAGGGGACCGGCCATCTGATAGCTCAAACCCGTTTTTCCCTTTGTTCTTTTTGCCAAACACTCCACTTTTTCATACTCCCCTTCCGCTGCTTCTGCTGTGACGAAAACCAAAACCCAAAAACATCTCAAAACACTTCCAAATCACATAATTCGGGTTAATTCGCAAAGGGCAAATTCATCTAACACAATCACCATTACGTATTGTAAGTTTTTCATAACACATTTCATCTAATTTCATCTTATTTGGTCATACTCATGATTATGCATGTTTTATAAAATTCTTCAATTTCACAATCTCTTTCGAATTAAGTCCTAAAACTCCATAACCAAATGCTTCCCCTAGGATTAGAATGATTAATCAACACTAGAAACTAGTAATTATAAACTATCATGTCGAAAATTTTTGAAAAAAACTTCATACACTCCTTTTCAAAAATTTTAGTAAACTCATTGTTGAATAATGATTTGAAAGCGTGTTAAAACTAATCACATTATACTTTTGTAACTTGTAAAACTTGAAATTACATTTTTCGACCAAGAAAAATTATATTGGTTCACAATATAGGGGTGTTTGGATTATGTCCAAATAATATCGAAACCTAGTCATTATAATTTTTATAAAACTTTGTTATAATTATAAACCTAAAAATTGCTAATCGGACTTGTCAAGATATATAATTCATATATATATTGACATACTAGTGGTATAAGTCACTAGTTAAGGAAGCGTTTGGTTTATTACTAAAAATAACATTTTTAAGTAAAAATACAAACCATATTTTTCAAAAACAAATCACTTGCATAAGAAACTCGCAAGAAATAGCTAGTTTTACAATCTAATGTAAATCTAGTAAATTTCATGATATATTAAGATGTTTAAAAGGGCGTTTGGATTTGTCCATAACTACTTATTAAACATCGTAAAGTATATCTAGAACGAGTTAAAAACATTATTAAGAAACATGGTAATCTACTTCTTAGGATTAGTAACGAAGTATGTTTACGTTCCAACATAAGTCTTAACAATATACATATACTTTTATCTTTCTTTATATTTATTTTGGTCTTTTTGTATTGTTGATGTGTTTAGGTGAAAATGCCAAAAGCAACTACCGAAGATCTTTCTCACACTAAAAACTACATTCCTAAAGTTTCCCAACTCCCTACCACATCTCCTTCCATTGGACTTATATATCGTCAAACTGAAGATAGAAATGTTCATGAAGGACGTGTAGTAGATCTTGCTTTTGCTCAATCCGACTTCATAAATCGCTTGTTTTCAAGCATCAACTTCAATTGTCTTTATGAAATAAATGAACCTATCATTCCTCGCTTCATAATGGATTTCTATAGCCAAGTCACCATCCAAGCCAATGATCTTGGTTTCATCACCATCTCTTTCATGATTCAAAATGAATTTATCACCCTAACTCTCGAACAATTTGGTCAAATCCTCCAAATTCCTTTTAGAGGTCAAGCCGTTTTCACAAACGAGTGGGACCTCGAATCTCTTAATCGCTATCGACCAACCTTCGGTCCCTATCTCGATGAAATTCCTCATCCCGACGAAATTCGTCAAGTCCTTGGTGTGGAACGTGCCACCACAAGCCGAAAAATAAAATCCAAAAACGTTCAAATCTCTCCATACCAACTTCTCCTCAAGGAGTTAAGCCCCCACATGAAGCGTTGGGAAGAACTCATTCGTGAGAATGCGTTTGGTACTGGAGGTCACCGGGACCATCTCCCGGCGTGCCTTGCTCACATGTTGTATTGTATAGCTGTCGAAAAGCCGTACAATTTGGCCTACTTCTTTATCAAACGGATTGAGTGTGCTAGAAAAACTCCCAAAGCAAATCTTCCATATGGAATGTTCCTCACTCGTCTCTATCGTCATATTATCGAGTACTAACCCGATCTTGACAATAGTATCTATGAGTCCATCTACCCCACTTTACGTCCTCTCGCTCTAAAACAAGCTCGACGAACTCGAAGTGACAAGGGTAAATCTCGTCGTTATAGCTTTCATGGATCATCTTCAAGACAAGATGATGACGATGAGGATGAAGACATCCATGATGCTAATACCCCTTCGTTCTCTGAGTTCATTGACAATTTAGAGAATCTTGACTATCCCGACTATTCTACCCCATCTCCTAGTGATCAAAACGAAGAAGTGCTTCATCAACGAACTACCGAAATGCTTAGAAGACAAAAGAGCTTACATGAAGAAGTTAGAGGTGGTTTCAAATCGATCGGGAAGACTTTGAAGGGTATCTTCGGGAAGAAAAAGAGATGATATGCTTGGATTATGCTTGTTGAACAATATTTAATTTTTATGTCTTGTGTGCTATTTGTCCGAAGTATATTCGGAAGTACTTGTTATTTTCTTGGATAATTGTTTTGTGCACTCGATTAGGTTGTTAACTTGCTTATTTATGTTTTATTTATGCTTATGAATGCATGCTTTAACTCTTAATCTATATATATACTTGCATGATTAGCTTATATATGTATATATATATATATATATATATATATATATATATATATATATATATATATATATATATATATATATATATATATATATATATATATATATATATATATATCATGTATGCTTATAATAGACCAAAACAAATGTGAAATGTCCAAATGGTGCTTGCTGCAAATACAAAACAGAACACAACATTTTTCCAGAAAATTATTTGAAAAATTTTGGTTTCTGGGTCGTCAGATGGGCGGCCCCCTTAAATCATAAGGGCAGCCCCCTTAAAATTAAGGGGACCGGCCTCCATTTAAGGGGACCGGCCATCTGAAACAGTTTTTACACTGTTTTCTTTTGCATCTTGTGATCCCTTTTGCTAGTCCCAGCTACCATTTCCCTTAAAAACTAAACTGATTTTGGAATATAACATTACAATTTCAAATTAATTCCACTTCTAAACATGTTTTCCCACTATATAATCCCCATGCATGTTTAATTCACATTCCATCATCCTCAAACATTCATCAAACATCATCATGTCATCACCAAGAACCACCTATTCAAACAACGCCAAGAAACAAAAACTTGTCATCATTCCACCCAAACAACTCTTCATTGATCTTACAAATGAAGACAACACCACTCCATCTCTACCACCTCAATGTTCATCTCCTAAGTGCACCAAATGCACCCTCCAAAACACCTTCAACAAATGGAAACTCTACTTCCTCCATACCATCCACTTCATCCATTAATGACTACATTAACACCCACTTATCTCCTCCACCAATAGTTCAACCATCACAACCTACCAATGAAAACACAACCCTTGCATTAACTCTCTCACTATCACCATTAACACCTCTTGATGCACACTTCTCATCATCCCCTATCAATCCACAACCTATAACCCCGTCCCATGGAGCTTACTTGAAGCTCATAGTGACACTTGCCTTTGTTGCATCCACAACCGAACAATTGTGTTCGGACTAAGAGATGAAATGCAATACATGTTTTCTCACATTGAAAACTTGTTGCATCCACCACCAACAACAAACTCAACTCCTCCACCACCATCAACAAACACTCCTCCTCCATCACCATCTCCATGTTCACCATCCATTCCTCCCAATTAAACATGCTTGGTGTCTCACAAATAAAATTATATTAAACCATTTTGGATGGCAAGCTCTAGAGAGGACTTTCATATTTGAGCTTTGGTTTATTATTTCAATGATGATTGTAAGCCTTTAAAGGCTTTTGTTAGTTGCATTACTTATTTCATTTGTTGATGTAATGCTTGATGAAGTTATTTCACTTGATTAATGATATGGTTATGTTTAGTTTACACTTTTGCATGCTATATACATATATATGTTGCTTGCCACTAAATATTTTTGCAAGATATCCATATCTCGATTCCTTTTGGTCTCAAAACGAGGGGGAGTATACTTCAAGGGGGTGCTTCCATTAACATGGGATAACCTTTTTGATGCTAACAAAAGGGTGAGAAGTGATATAAACTCACAATAATACTTGAATATATACTAATTTTCGATTAATAAGTTTAAATTTTGTAATCATCAAAAAGGGGGAGATTGTTGACATAAATAATGTGTGAAAACGTTATTTATATCTTTCGATATCTCTATATTTTGACGATCACAAAATGTAAAATCGTCAATCGTATAATAACTACGTAAACAAGTATTAAGCTAGTTTATATCACTATATCCAACTTAATCACTTAAGGTATAGATAAACAAGTGCTTAATACATCTCATGATCAAAGGGGTATTTAATTAACTAACACAAAGTTTATTTAATTATATAAACATATTATATATTTTTGAAAAACACTTTTGGTAATAAAGAAAAATGTTTTATTCATACTAAATATATGAATTCAAATTATTAACCAAAATCAGTTAGTTTTTCACCAAATAAACTTTCCCCACTAAAAGACAAAGATTCTGGCCGTTTCAGCTAGGCGGCCCCCTTAAAATTAAGGGGACCGGCCTTGATTTAAGGGGACCGGCCACGCTCCTCTGTCAGAATCTTTTGCCTATAAATACCACCTTAAACCTGAATTTTTTCCTTACCTTTTGCACGAAATTTTCAGATCTATAACTTTCTAAACATCCTCTAAAACCCTTTGATCATTTGTATATTAATCCTTGTTTCAAGTGATTCAATCCCTCATCATGCATTCTCATCCAAAGTGCAAAAGAAGAACACTCTTTCTACAACCAAGTTCAAGAAGTGTTGAAGAGTAGTTGTGCATAGTGTATATATATATTCACTTGTGTATATTGTGTTGTGCTTGTGATTAATTGTTTAGAAGATATAGAAGTTGTGTAGAAAATAGAAGTTGATAAGTAGTGAAGTAGGTTAGTTGTGAAGATAGGTGTGAAGTAAAAGATTGGTGTGTAGAAGATAGGTGTGAAGAAGATTGGTGTGTAGAATATTGGTGTGAAGAAGTTGTGTAGAAGTAGTGATCAAGTTGTGAAGTTAGTGTGGTGTGTAAATTGGTGTGTAAGGTTTTCTCCGCCAAAAGGGAGTTTGTTGACATAGTGGTGAAAACTCTCGAGTAGGTGACTCGGGGAGTGAAGTAGGAACAAGGAAGGTGTCCTTGTAGCCGAACCACTATAAATCCTTGTGTTGTGGTTTGATCTTTCTAACTCTTCTCATTACTCATTTACTTACCTTTACTATATTATCTTTGTTAGTTAGCTATCATACAATTGTTCATATAGTGAAAGTATTGAGTTCACATAAACTAGAATCGAATCTTTTTAAACAAACTTGTGTCTATAAATTTAAAAAGACGTAAAACTATTCAACCCCCCCCCCCCTTCTAGTTTTCCACAGATTGAAAGCTTATAGCGTTCCCATGCCTCGAATAAGGACTCTTCGGGAAGCTGACGAAAGTTACTAATTTCATTACGTAACTTCGTGACCATAGATGGTGGAAAGTATTTGGCTAAAAATTTATCAATCATTTCCTCAAAGGTATGAATTGAATTCTTTGGAAGTCGATCAAATCACGCAGTGGCATGATGAGTCAAAGAATATGGGAAGAGGCACAAACGAAGGGTATCATCGGTGACACCGTTTTGTTTCATGCTTTGGGTGACGATGAGAAATTTATCATGATGTTTGTTTGCATCATCACCCGGCAAACCATGGAATTGGCACGATTTTTGGACTTGTTGTATCATATGATGCTTAAGTCCAAAATCCGTAGCCGCGATGTTAAGAGGGGCAATAGGGCCACCCCTTCCGTGCATAGTAGGTTGACACAATTCCTTCATCATGCGGAGATCGGGAATTGGGTCATCCTTTGGAGGTTCATGATTATCATCCATTTTCGGAACGTGATCTTCAACAATAGGACGTAATTTGGTGACGTTTCTTAGTTGACGATTTCGCTTCGATTGCGAACGAGTACGCATGCACAACAAAATCAAAATCAATTAAAACAATACCACTTTAACGACAAGGGAACTTAAACCAATAATCAAGAACGCAAGGTTAACCCTTAAGGATAAACGTACAAGGAGCGGGAGAAAAGAATGGATTTCTCACTAGGGCGAAGTTCGTTGGATCGCCCTATACCGTTTCGACTCCTCTTAATGTAAGCTTATCGATTAAAAGTTTTCCAAAACGCAAGTGATACAAAGGCAAGTTTTGATCTTTGGTTTGGGAACTTATTATGGTCACACCCCCAGTTGGTAGGTGTTCTGCCTTGGTTTGCGGTGGTAAGATTTTAATGTTGTTATTATTAAACAAAGAAACGGGAAAATCTTTTTGTGTTTTCTTATCTTTTATAGATATAATACATATATAGAAACAAAAGAAAAATATTTTTGGTTTTTTATAAGTTTTATAAAAGCGTAACTTCTTGCGAAGGTTCTACAAGACTAATCGTCTAAACCTTATCGAGACTTTCGACACACAGCCTCCTCGGCAGCGGCGCCATTTGATTCGTTGTGTTTTGGTGTGCAAAAACAATTTATCAATATATCAACAAACGTGAGGTGTGAAAGGAAAGTTTCGTGTCGTACCCCAACGAGGTGTGAAAGGAAAGTTTCGTGAAAAGATCGAGATTAAAACTTTGTATGTTTGGTTGTGAAAGATTGTTTGGTTTTGTGATACGTTAAATTAACGAAAATTACGAATTAACGAACGAAAACGGGATAAATGTAACCTAAATGGGAAAATAAACTAAGGAATGCTAAGAAATATTTAAAATGACCTAAAAAACTACGGGAAACATGTTAGGGAAAACGGGAATCCTAAAATGTAATCTAAATTAAAAACGCGACGTTTATTAAAAATAAACGTCAACGCACAAAATAAAACGTGAAATTTGAGCAACGAAAGTCCTACGGGTATCCAACTAATTTTCTTATGCACTAAATGACAAAAGAAAATTTTAGAAAAAAGAAAATTAATTTTTCAACAAAAATCCTATTTATTACGAATTAAATACTATTTAAACTAAATTAAATTCTAATAAATACTAAAACTATTTATAAAAATCTGAAACTTTTTTGAAAATTAACTTATACTAATACTAGTTTAAGAAAAATATTAAGTTGGAAAAAACTTTTGTAAATAAGCTGTTAAGGGCTTATTTAGTTTTAATAAGCAAAAATGGGAAAGTTGGCTTAAATAAACATGGGTTGCATCTTCCAACAGAACTGGTGCTCCAGAGTTGTTGGAAGGGGGTTGTGTGTTGTGTGCCTGAGGTCCTAGGTTCGAACCCCACTTTTTGCACTTTTGCCAACTATATATTTTTTTAAAATTTTTCTTTACAACTCTTTGTCAATCAAAATAAACAAACTTTTGTAAACACAAAAATTCTAAAAAATCTCAAATGAAGCTGATTAACATTCTAAAAATCAACAGTGCTCGTTTTTCTACTTAAATGAGTTTTGAAATGAGATTTTTGAAACTTTATAAACCACACACCCCAACCACATAAGCCAACAAGCTTAACATATTTAAATGAGCAAGGGCAACCAGAAACTTGACAATAACAACAATAATTACAACAACAACAAGATTCATCAAGTAGAACATCAAATCCAAACAATAAGAACAACAAGAACACTGCAGCTGCAGTATTCAAATAAGCCAAAAGAAGCCCCTAATAAGCAGTCTATATAAGCAGTAACTAGAAAACAAAAAGTAGAATCTTCAAAACCACCTAGAGGGCTTCTCAAAAAAACAACAAACAAGGGATTTCACCCAGTATTGAGCAAGATATGATCAATTGAATTTCTTTCAAAACCTGGAAGCAGGACACTATTTGTGTCAGACAGTCAACTTCAAGGCCAAAGTTTAGTGTTTAAATGAATTCCAAAGTACAATTTTCTTTTTGATATGAGTTAACAAGCTAGAAAAAAACTCAAATCAACAGACTTCTTTTATTTTCAGAAAGAAATAAACCCTACAAATCACTTGAAACTTTGTCCTACTTCTGCAGTATGCACCTTTATTGACTTTTGGATTTTGAACATTGTTTGACTTTTATGAGATTATAATAGCTACTAATCACTAAGATTGTTGTACTAAACTTTGATAAACCTAATCTAAGCTATGAGAGCAACTTCTAAGTCTAATCCAATGATCAAGAGACACAAAGATTACACTAGTTAACTGCCAAATTGTATGAAGTGCAAGTTTGACTTTTTTACAAAAGGAGTACCAAAGTTGAACTTGAAATAGACTGATTTATGCCTAAGAGGGAAGTCTAAGCTGTTTATGACCTCAATCACCAACCCAAACTTGCTTAACAAGCCTAATCCAAACACCCCTATTCTAAGCTGATATTAAGGATTATCAAAGCAAAAGAGCAATTTAATATAGGAAATTGAAATTTAAACTTATACTAACACTATCTAAGCATAAACAATCAAGAATTAACACCAAATAACAATTAATAGCTACTAACACAAATTATGTAAAAGTCATGGATAAAAGATTTACTTGACATCCAAGATAGTAAGCAAACTGAGAATCAGAACCAAGTTACAAACCTAACACTCCCATGAGTACTAACCCAATTACAGTCCATGCTTCACTTCTGCTCCAACCATTGTTCACCATTTTTTCTATTTTTTTTCTTGATTTCTTTGTATTTTTCTTTTTTTTTTCTTTTTCTGATTTTGTGCTTTCTTTTACTTCAAATAACTTTAAAAGGACTTATAAAAGCTTCTGAGACTATGTAAGATTCAAATTAATGAAATAACAGGAAATTTAAAATTTAATTAAAAATACGAATTTCTTGAAACTGAAAGAAATCTTAAATTAACTTGAAGATTCTGAATTACAATTGAAAATTATAACTACTGGAAGAAAAATACAAAGGAAAGATGCCATTCAAGGCTTACATGTGAACCCTATTTATACTAAAAATTTGGTAGGTACCATTTTGCATTCTCTTGAGCTCCATCTTCTGAATTTAGGGTTCCAAAAGTCTCCCTTGAACCTTGTCATCAAATCCCCACCGTTTAATTGCTCCAAAAGTCATCCCAGCCCTTCAACTGATTTTGGCGCCAAAATGAAGGTGTGGGGATTTAGGGATGCCAGGGTATATTTGGTGGTAGGTATGGATTTGTGAGGGGGGGGGGGAAGGGTTAGTGGAATTGGGAGTGGTGATGGATACTTTTGAGGGTGGAGGTTGAGTGTGGAGATGGCGGTGTTGGGTGATGGTAATGGAAATAGTGGGTAATGGGGGGAGGGAAGGAAAGGGCAGGGTTTTTGTTTGACCCGTTATTTGACCAGAGTTGTCTGTTGACTGGATTTTGGTATTAAAGGGGTTGGTGATGGGCTTTGGGAGTAATGGGCCAAGGGAAATATGGTTTAGGTTTGGTGTTGGGTTTTTTTGTGTTTTAGATCTTCTAATATCAAAGGTCCGTTTGGTTTTAAACACAAGGACCAAAATGGTAACTTTCTCCAATCTCAAAGGACTGAAAATGTAATTTTCCAAAAGTACTCCTGGGGGTAATTCTTTCCATGTAGGAATAATCCAAGGGTAAAAATTACAATTTTTCACTTTGGGACCTTCAGGGATTAAAATTGTCAAATCCTGAAAGTTGAGGGACCAAATTGCAATTTCTTCGATCTCTTTATCCAAGGGCCAAAAATGATACTTAGTAAACTCCAAGGGACCAAAGTTGACTTTCCTCCAAAATATTTTACCAGGGATCATTTCTATCATATTCTGAAACTTGGGGGACCAAAGTTGTCATTATTGAAATTCCAGGGACTAAACTTGTACACTTTTGAAATCTTTTCACCCAAAGATCATTTTTGATTACTTATGATTTTTAAGGAGTTGGTTTGACTTTTCTTTCAAAATAAACGCTTAGGGACTAGTTTTGACAACTTTTGAAAGTTGGGGGACTGAAACTGCCAATTATGCAAACTTTTGTTTGTTTTTCGTTTGTTTTCAATCATTTTGCATTTAAACATATAAAACACGATTTTTGGGATATTTTCATTATTTTGATGCATTCTTGAGTATTTTCACGTGTTTTGGCAGTGAAAATACGATAAAAATGATGAGTATTTACACACTCATCATGGTTGTTTTGTGAATGTTCAGGAATTTTCCCGAAGTTTGAGGACTCTCATGCTTGTACTTTGTCGTTCTCTCCACTCGAGTCTCATTCTTCGCTGCTCTTTTGGAAATTGACCATATCCAAAATCTTATCGACTAACATTTATCTCTTGGCATACTTAATAAACGGCCTCAGATATTACGTAGACTACCTTTACCCTTAAAACATTGAGAACAATGTTTCACTTTAGTCTGGGGGGTGAATCTTCGATTCGATTTGACTTGTACCATCGTCTGAGCTGTTAACTTGCGCAACTCCGTTTTTCCACCAAAATTTTAAATTTTTGTCACCTCTTTATTGTAAAAAATAATAATAATAATAATAATAATATGAAAAAAAAATGAATGATATATGATATGAATAATTAGATTTGACACCTTGTTTTGACTTTCCTACCGGCGAGAGTAGAAATAAATGTTTTGACTTGACTGGGCGTGTTGAGCCCTAGCTCGTCTCCCTTAACCAATATAATCAAAAGATTATGGCTAAGCATCCGCGGATCTCATTACTTGGGATTTTAAATTTGCGGAGATCGAGGAATGATAGAGTTTATTTAGAAGTTTCGTGCTAAACGTGGAGTAGTTTGATCTCTTTAGAGCCCACGAAAGGTACTTGTGGCCTCCTTGTTCACACAAGATTGTACACCAATAAAAAATAGATCTCTAGGATTAATTAAGTGTATGGGGTTTGGGCAATACTTAGTTTTTTCTCGTTCCCAACAAAATCTCTGCATATGGGGGTTTGGTACACATAAGGGTACTGCCAGTGTTACGGTGAAATAGACTATTGTATCTTGCCGGTTCGCAGCCGATGTTGTGATCTTAGTAAAGGCCGTAGGACTTGGGGTTTGGCATATGATTATGAATATCAATAATAATAGTCCAAAGCCAAATAAAAAGGAAGAGGAATCCAAAGCTATAAAAAACAGCGGATATAAATCCAAGGTCATAATAAAGCTCTTACATCTTGGCGGCTCATAAACCGTTGTTGTAAAAGAAATAAAGGACTAAGGACCAAGTATTATTAAAGTGCTTATAATTATGCAAAAATGCCAAGCTTCAACTCTGGGGGTTTCTCTAATAAAAAGCTTCCGTTTCGGGTATCAGACATGGGATGTCTCGGTCGTAAATAAAAAGGGGGACCTCCACAAATCGTGTTAAATCAGAGACCTTCATGTGGACCCGATTTCTGTATGCAGGGGTTTTCGAGGGAAAGTCTGGAAACTACTTAGCGTTCAAATTTTGTGCTCTTATTGGACTAACAAATATAAAAACGAGAAAATATGAAGCAATTCATTTCTCAACAAATTAAAATCTTGAGATATAAAACTTAGGACCTGGGAACAAGAGGTAATTACACAACTAACTTTTGTGGGTAGTGTTAGCACCTAACTTGTGGATAAACAATGATCTCGATTTTACGCTTAGTTTGGGAGCTTGTTAAAAATCAAGGATGACGATTTTTATCCGTATGGTCTCTTCTTTGTGAGAAGTGTTTCTACTCGTTGACCCTGAAAGTTATCAACAGATAAGAATTGATAATGAAAGTCAAGGCAAACCATCACATATATGAATGAAAAAAGTACAAAAAGAGTAGTAGTAGTTGTTATTCATGAAAATCGGAAAACAGAGCGTTTTTGAGAATAAATAATTCTGATATCTCTTTTGAACATCATTGCTACTTTACAACGTCAGTAAAGAGAGGTTTTGAAATTATTTATCACTTAAGCGTGAGGTGATGACATTGCGTGAGGACACGGCAATACCTTAGTCTGGGGGATTTTAATGTGTGCGTTTTCACACATCCTTTTTAGCCTTAAATCAGACCAAATACACTAAAAACTAACCAAATATGCCAAGAGAAAATATGTTTTTGTATTTGTGTATGTGCAGGTACGGATATGTGAAAAATGAACAAAAACGAAGCCAAAACCGACAAAAACGAGCACGAGATTGGAAAAAGGTCAAAAGCCGGAGCCGGGGAAGCAAAATGATCAAAGAAAGCTCATAATTGCATAAGAAGTCCTCAGAGATTCGTCAAAGTACAAATTTAGTCCCTGATCAAAGTTTGGAAGAAATGTCATATTCAGTCCCTACACTTTCAGAAATTTACAAAAAGGGTCCTTTGAGAAATATTTCAAGTAAAGTCAACAAATGGACCTCCAAGAATCAGAGGAAGTCAACATTAGCCTTTGGAATACAAAGTTGGAAAATTACAGATTTGGTCCCTATGGTTTGCAATATTACAGTATTGGTCCTTGATGAAAGTTACTACTCCTAATAATATAACCTAACCGGATCCAAGAAATTTATTAACCCAAAAATCCCACAAAGCCCAAAACATATCCACAAGCCCAACCTTAGTACCCGGCCTGTTACTCCTACCCATCCTTTACCCGGTCAAAGCCTACACCATACCCGGTCAACACCCCTAAATAATAAAAACACCCAAAGTAAATTTACCCGCCCCCCAAATCCATTTTACCCAGAAACTTAGAACCCTAAGTTACTAGTCACAATAATAATTCACCAAATTACTGAGATTAAGGGCAAATTGGGCATTCACTAGAGCTTCTAGAAGAGAACCTGACATGGGAGACATGCCATGTCAGCTATCCGCGTGAAAGTGCGTGCTAATGATTGGGTATATGATGATCTAACGGTTGATGATTGTAGATTGGGGACCAAGGCGCATCTTAGGGCTATTATTCATCCAAAGAAACACAATTCCACACGGATTGGTGACGTTGGACTGCTAGAAGGATCCAAGGCCTCTCCTCAGCACTTATAAATACCCCCTCCTCCTCACTTGTTAGTGTGCCATTTTTTACGTATTGTTATTCTGTTAAAATTACTTTGTAATGTTTTATTAATTAATGAAAGTTTAATTTTGTTTTAATAAAAGTTCTCTTATTCATTTAAATTTCAGTTCTACTTATTTACATATTATTGTTAGAGCTTATTGTTTAAGTATTACATTGTTTTATATACTGCTTGCAATCATATTTCAGTTACTGTTTTTATCAGCTTATATAAACTAAAAAAAATTAAAAAAATAAAAAGAATAAAAATATAAAGGAGTTATCAATCAAGCTTCAATAAGCTTATTTTTCTGTTTACTAGTCTTATATTAGCTGAATATAGCTTCTGTGAGATCTATCTTGGCACCTCAATCAGTTACTCTCAATAGTAAAAAAATTAGTCAATTCAAGTGCTTATTTGAATAAGCTAATGCTTATTGGAGTTAAAGGCAACCATATGGAGCCTTTGGCCTGTCTAAGAGATAGGCTAGCATAGTGAAATCCCCTCTGTTTGGTTGAGGGGGTATTGAGTTTGTAAGTTCCATTTTCATCAATTGCTTATTAGTAATTTTCTGCTTATTTACTTTTTCTGCATCATTAGTAGCTTTATTTAGATTTAATTGAGTTTTATTGTTTCTGTTTTATTCTTTTTCAATTTTATTAGATCTGAGTTGTATTTGGTTTCTGAGTAAGTAGTGCATAATGTTTTATTGTCTGTTCATAATATGTGTTCTGAGATATTGTGGTATTCAACCTGAGATCTGTGTTTTCCTATGTTGGATTGGTATAATTAGATCATAGTTGCACATAGGTTGAGGTTTGGTTTACATTGGATTTGATTTAAATAGCTGTGAAGTTGTGACAGTTAATAAGAGGTTGTTTGGATACAAGTGGTTTGCTGATATAGGAAGTATTTCAGAGGTTGCGCTTGATCTATTTAGGTCACTTAGGTTGCATTTAGGTTTAGAGTAGCATAACTATAGTGATTCATTTAACAAAAAGTCAAAATCACTTTTGATTAATCATATTCACTCTTCTGTTAGTAATTTAGGCTACATAATCTCAAAAATAGTTGCATCATTTGTAGTTATAGATTATTTTGCTCAGTAATTAGCTTAATATAAAATTTATAGTTAAAATTTAGCAATAAAAATTCAATTATGTCAAAATTTCTGTTAAATTACAAAGTCAAAATTGTAGGAACTCAGTTTTTTGTCAAATTTTAATGAGTAGTCCTAGGGTTCATTTCTGATTAGAATTACTTTTAGTTTGCTGTTTTGAGAAGTTCAGCAGTCAGTGAAACAAAATCAAAAAGAAAATTGAGGATTGGGACTTATTTGCTTATTGAAAAAGCTGAATTAAGTTGACTGTTTGGACCTGTGTTCCCCTGCTCACCAGGTCTTGACCATCTTTCTAGGCTACATTTAGGATATTAAAGTGGATCTAGTATCTGTTCTTTTGGTGGATTAGTAATCTCAGTTGGTCAGTTAAGCTTTTGCCCCTTGAGCTTTCTGTTCCAAGCTTATTTGCTTAGCATATTAGTCCTATTTAGTTGAGTGGTTCAGCTTAATATCTGTTTTCTAGAGTCGGGCTGCAATTGAGTTTGTGTGTTTGAAACCTGAGTTTTATTGTTCATTTCAGTTTATTTATGCCTCTAGTTGTTATTTCTATTGTGCTTTTACATTTGGCTTATCTATTTGCTTAAGTGCTTATCTCATTTGTGCTTATTCTCACTAATTTAGAACCAAACCTATGCTTCTGAATCCCTTTTAGCTAAGAACTGTTCATTTAAGCTTTTCTGAGTTGAAATTTCATTGGACCAAAGTTTGGGTCAACTTTTGGTCAAACTGCTTATCAATAAGCACTCAATATAAGCTGATTTTAAGCCAAACAGTACTTCCAAAGCTTATTTTCAAGTTTTCAAATTTTTCATAAGTTTAGAATATAATTTTTGAATTTCCGTGAATTTTTTATATTTTTTCTGCCTTTATTTGCTATTTTTCTTATTTTATTTTCATTTTTATTCACTTTTTAATACATTTTAATTACCAAAAACTCCAAAAAAATCAGAAAAAGCCAAGAAAAATCCAAAAATATTTTTAAAATTTATTTTCATTTATTTTAGAATTTTAGAAATTTAATTTGCATTTTTCCCATTTATTTTGAATTTAATTTGAATTTTTAATTAGATTTAATAGTTTTTAATTCCCAAAAATTACACAAAAAGCAAAAAAAAAAAAAACAGTTTTTAGTTTTAAAATTACTTTTTAGTTATTTTATAATTTTCAAAATTTATTTTTCATTTTTTTTCACCTTATTTGCATTTTCTTTCAATTTTTAATTAGTTAAATAGTTTTTAATTCATAAAAAATAAATAAAAAGTCAAAAAAATATTTTTCTTTTTCTCAAAATTTTCTTTTATCATTTTTAACTTTTCAAAATTATTTTCAAGTCCGTAGGAGTAGTGTAGCTTAAAATTCGCATTTTATTTTGTACGTTAACGTTTAATTTACGTTTTAGCTTACGTTTTCGATTTTACGTTACGTTTCTAGTTTTCTTATTTGAAATACGTTTCTAGTTTTCTTATTTGAAATACGTGCTTAAGTGATTATTTTTGAATTTCCATTCATCCTTCACACGGACTACGACCTCGGGTTATCCATATTTCTTTGCGGATCTCTTGAGTAATACTATATATATATATATATATATATATATATATATATATATATATATATATATATATATATATATATATATATATATATATATATTGATTTTCTCACGAATCAACGTACAAGATATGACTCGACTTAGCAACCATGTAATCAATTAGATAATTAACTGAGGGTTTAACATGTAACAATAATGCACTAAAGATGAGTGCATACACGGAAGGCTAAGGCGATTTGGTTGTACATTTAAGTGGGTTGTAACAAATTCTTCCTTTAAGTAAGATGCTTAAAGTTAAAAACGAAAAGATAGGCTCGGAGGGGTGTACTAGGGGTTTCGTGTACTAAAAATGAGTACAACGCTAAGGTGTGGGAAAAATTAGTTGACTTTAATAGCCAAGTAATATGACTTAAATGGTCAAGTAATTATGATATGGGTTTAAACACAAGGGTGATCCTAATGCCTCTTATCATGTAGTAAATCCTACTACACGAATGTAGTCTCACTGGCGGTCTCGGGATGCATCACTAACGCAAGTTCTAGAATCTAAATGATACTGGTACACTCATAAGCACTAACAGTGAATGTTTTTCCTATCAAATCTAAAGGCGAACCTCACATATTTGGGTAGAAAATTTTTCTGAATGGTACGGTTTTGTGCTAGTCATACAACTTCTATCCATGAGACGCTTGCTAAGGCTAAAGTTTCACTCCTAAATGTTGTAAAAAAATTTAAATTTGGCGCTAAAATTATACTAACAAGTATTTCTCTTAGTTTTATTACACACCTACCATCGGCGGCAATCTATATATACTAACAAGTCCTAGAAAACAAATTAAGATATAATGCTTGTGGAATGAATGTTTGCAGATTTCCTGGAGTTTATAAAACTAAAGAATTAACAAAAACTTTAAGACTCCGTTAGAAAAACAAAACTCGCAAAATTTCCCGAATTTTACACGTGACACCGTCAGGAGTTAACTCCTGACGCCGTCAGAAGTGATCTGCATAAATCTTTTCGTTAAGTTTCCGGAAAATTTCTGGAAAAACTTATGTCCTACTTCCTGAAAAATCCTGCAAAACATCATTATGACTCGATACAAGCATTTGACTCTAACAAGTACTAATACACATGTCCATTTATTATTGTGGAGAATCATGATCAATTTCGTTCTTAGAAACATATTTGGGGTTTCCCCTTACACTTAGCTTTTGCAAAATACCTTTATATGAAGTTAAGACAAAGTTAAACAACAAAATAAAGCATTTTCACAATTTAGTTTTGAAACATGATCTACCAACAATAAAAATAAAGCATGCATACGGAAGCAAATAACAATCAAACAAATAAAAATCACACAAAACATGGGTTGCCTCCCAAGAAGCGCTTTTCTTTATTTATGAGTGTTGTAGCTATACTCAAGGTCATGGGCAATTACGTGACCTCATCGTTAGTCTCATTCTCTAGGTCATCTCCAATCTTAGTTTTGTATTCCGGACCCGATTGTAAATGTTCTTTATAGAAACCAACCACCTTTTTCTCAATTGCTCCAATAATCCTATTGGCAAATTCCCTATCAACTTTATATTTTGGTCCTAGAGTCAAACAATCCTTATAGAAAAGGCTCTTCTTTTCCCATAAATAGTCCATGCCCTTTTTCTTATCTTCTTCATTGATATCCTCAAAAGCACCGATGTTATCCATATCAAATCGAGGCACAAAATGAAATTCTTTCATTCTATTAGGCATCCTATATGTGATCCTATCATTTTTACTAGCAAATCGGATCGTCCCTTCTATCTCATCATATTCTAACTTAGATTCTTCAACAAATGGCTTACCAAACACAACATGGGATAAGCGACAATCAACAACACTAGCTAGGTCTTCAACAATCATAAAGTCAACGATATAAGTAAAGTTCCCAACAAAGACATGTAGATCTTTAATTCTCCCGACAAAGTTACAAACTCCACCGGGGTAATTGGGATCTTTTCTAGGCCCAAGTCTTGTTTTTACTATATCATTATAGACACATGAGGACATAATATTGATTGGGGATTTAAAGTCAATGTAAGCGTTGTCAATGTGTTTACATACATGGTATCTTAGCATTCTTAGGATCGCCTCTCTTTATCTTAGGTTCAATTCTAGTGAAAGGAGATCTAGGATTATCAATAAGATTATTATAGTATGCAATCTCCTCCTTAGTGGGATATAGATTGAAATAGTCATCCGGCTTCAGATCTATCTCCCCTTCCTCAAGTTCCTCAACCACATCCTCAAAATCATTAGATCCTAGGTCCTTATTTGAATACAAGGCGGTCGCTAGGTCACTAAATGCATGATCGAGCTCAACATTAATTAACCTATTAAGCTCCCTAAGTTCCCTAATCTCATTCTTAATCTGTTCACACAACAAAGCCACTTCACTAGGGGAAAGGGGTGGATTTGCGTTTTCCATAATGGCCAATGGAATAGTCAATGAATTTAATTTACTAACAAAGGCACAAAGAAAAAGATACACTAAAAAAAAAAAAAAAAAAAAAAAAAAAAAAAAAAAAAAGAAAAAAAAAATCTCACTAGAAAGGAATCTAGCAAGTAGACCTAATAAAAAGATATCCTAACCTAGACAATAACTATTCCCTGGACTGCGGTGCCAAAAACTTGATACGTGGGAATCGCACCAGGCTTTACCTCTCGAGGTATCTCGAGAAGCTTACAACCCCCACCAGGCAGTGTACCTGATCGTTGTAGTATAGTATAGTGACAAGTGCCGGGGGATTGATCGTTCAACTCAGGAATAGTGTCGCTAGGATTAGAAAGCCTAAAAACTAGGTCTAAAGGTGATGGATGATTCTTTTTGTATTTTTATATTTTATGAAAGCAATTAAAATCTTGGTTTTTTGGAAGAGTGGGCGGAATTAGTTGCTAGCCAACTAACCCAAATGACTAAAGATGCAATCAAAATAAATAACAGAAATGAAAATGAATCTAATTACTAATGTGGTGTAAACAATGATAGGGAAAGTTGTGTTTACTTAGGTTTCATTACTCCCTAGATATCTTTTACAGGTTGATAGCTTGTTATAATTGCATGGATGACGGGTCGTATTCCTTAATACTAGTCGTAGGGCCGTGTACAATATTCCCTAACTCTATAGGATCCTACTTCACTCCTATGTCGAGCCGTTAGAAGCTCCTAACATGGGATCATTAGAATTCTCCTACGCATTAAATACAACCAAAAATCATAGTACACCTCTGATCATGTTTCTTAAGACGTTCAAGCATGTCACCAATGGAAGTCTTCCAGTTTTCTTAAGCCTAACATCGAATACAATCATCCGTAACAACTATAAACAAACAATCAACCCATAATTAACATCTAGGTTTCATTACATCTAAGCAAACACAAAAGAGATCTTGCCGAGCATGTTAAATTGAAGACAAGTGTAAGATATATTCAAGCAACACATAGACATATTGATTGAATTGAAAGAGTACTTATCTCAAATTGACATGAAAAGTTCAAAGGGTTGAAACCCTTGAAAAAGCTGTAAAAATTCGGACCTAGGGTTTTTCCCTCAAAGTTGCACACTAATGAATGAAAATTGGAAAACTATATATAGATTATACAGGGTGACGGCGTCATGAAGAAATATGTGACGCTGTCAACTCACCGCCCATAATGAAATTGGATTGCCTAGATCCAGTTTTGACGCCGTCATGTGTAATTTGGTTCTGGGCCGTCACTAATACTTGGACCATGACGGCCTTGGGTGACGCCGTCATGTCCTTAGTACAAAACTTTTTGGATCGTCACGTGTACCATCCACTTCCACCTCTTGTATTACTCTTGACGCCGTCTCTTGGAAACTCTTGATGCCGTCAGGTACTGTTCCCAGCAAGGAAAATTAAGACTTTGCCGTTTTCTTCACTTTTATGCTCCAAAAACGTCCAAAATGCTTCCTTTTTCCAGATTTCACTCCAAAAGTACCTAAAATGATAAAAGGAATGATTTAGGGCAATATTTGATCAAATAAATTCGAATTCAGGCTTAAATGACCCCCTAAAAACGGTTCATTTTTCGCCTCATCATTACCTGACTTTAATTTATGTAGTTACTTGAAACTCTTTTACCTTAGGTCATTTTCTACTAAGAATTGACTTGACCGAGTTTTAAACTTCCCGTTTGTTTCACCCATTTCAACCTGTAGCTCTACTACTTTTTTACCCATTTCAAATCTTTTTTCTTCGCCTATTGACTAAATGGCAAACCACCTAATCAGAACCTTAACTTTAAAATTTAAAAGACATGTCTTTAATATATGCTCTAAAGTCTAAACACTATAAGGGAATTGGTTAAAAGCTTCAACTAACCTGAGCACGATTAGAATAAAATGATAATCTTGGTACTTGATGGATTACTAATAACAATATTGTTTGTTTCAGTCACATTAACTAACAAAAAGTAACCAAAGACTAAACACATAAAATAAGAAGACCTATTGATGATTATCCAAACTGTCATTTGTGATGCGGATGGTACGTCAAAAGCAAAAGAGGTTTAATGGTAGGCATTTGTGGTGCGAATGGTAATGTAAAGAATACCACTACAAATGTTGTGTACAAAGAAGTGCTTCATGGTCTTTAATCAAGAGTCAAGAATTATTTACAATATATATACTACATCATTTATAACATTTCTTAAATTTACATGTGTTATAAATCACAAGCTCCTTTTATTTACACTTTTAATGGTTTTTTTTTTTTTTTTTTTTTTTTTGAATAATTTATTAGGTCTTATCACTTCATTAAAGCTCGCTATATAGATTTGCTTGTGAAGATCATCAAATTTGGAGACGTCGTTGCATGGACGTTTATTATACTAATAGTTACAAACACAATTGTTTATAGGAACATTGACTTATTATTTATTATTCTTTTAAAATTATATGAAACTTATAGCGTTTGGTATTTTTTATTACTTTATTCTTACACTCAACTTTTCAATGAATCATTTTTTTTTAAACTCATAAATTTCACGGGTCTATAAGCCAGTAAAAAAAATATATTGAAGATAGTTATTTGCAATGAAGACAACAATCTCACGAATACCACAGCAAACATGTTCTATAAATACTAGGCGAGCACCCGTGCATAGCAACGGAAATTTCTAGCGGCAGACAATTAACGATATGCGATATTATGGTAAGTGTTTCGTGTAACGTTCAAAATAGAAAGTAAAGATAAAAATGTAATTGCAAACGGTTGTAACATGCGATAATTCAACTCTAGCCAAAATTCTTAACATGTATCTAACAACATATAAAAATATTTGTAATACTCAGTAAAATCTCATGTCATTTATTAATGCTAATTACCAAATCTATTCTAATCAAAGCCAATTTTGCGGGCTAATTTTTTTTTATGAGACACCGTTTGCTCGACACCTGAAACACCTTGGTCACCGTATGTTTATCACCTGGTATCACCATTGGTCACTCTTGGATGTCACCCAATGAGGTTAACACCGGTAACTCCCACTTGCGACACGACACCTTGTAATGACACCGATATATATATATATATATATATATATATATATATATATATATATATATATATATATATATATATATATATATATATATATATATATATATTAACTATTATGAAATTACTATTAGATTATGTATATATATAAGTATATATACGTACGAGCAACACCGTTAATATTTTCAAGTCTTGCATGAACTGACACCGACACCGATACTGAAAAGTAAATTGCGAACGTATTAATCACCGAAACCTCGTTATCATTTTGGGCCTGTGATTTTCCTAAAGCCCACTATATTTCCTTTCTTTTCCTATTTGGGCCGAGCGTGTCACTTAAGCCCAAAAATCCATTGTTCTCTTTTGTTTCTGTTGGGCCGAGTGTATCACCAAGGCCCAAAACTTTTCTTTCCTTTTATTTTCTGTATGGGCCGAGCGTGCAAAGCCCAGTGGCTATTTTGTTTGCTTAATTACCCAACGAGCCCAGCTCGTGTATAACATATATATTACACACTTCATCTCGTTACTTTACTACTCGACACCCGACCTTATTATACCATTGAATGTGTGCGTTTCTTTGTTCCATGCATAACTCAACACAAACACCTCAAAAATCCTACAAGTACATCCATCTCTTTTATTTTTCTTTGGTTCCCTCACCACTCGACACAAGGTCACCCCATCTCCTTTGTTTTTGCTTCTTGCGTGAGAGAGTAACCAAACACCAACACCAAGCCACCCTAACCTCCCCTAAGCTACCCTTAAACAAATACTAAAACACCTCAACTCTTCCTAAGGATTATTAACCAAGAGTCCATGTGTCCCTTTAACCACAACCAATGTCACATGATTTCCTTTTCCTCATTTGTTTAATCGATCTAGTACCAACACCTCCCATCAACACACCTAAACCTAGACCTAAACAAACAAAAAGAATTCATCATGGTTCTTTGACTCAAAAGCTCGACATGACTACACCAAAGAAACTAGACAACCTTGTCTCAAATTGATTGACAAATCGAAGAGTTGTACAATTAGTATCACATGTGAGCCTTGCTAACCACCATAATCTCCCTATAAGTACCCACATTTGATGCACACTTTCACACACTTTCGATACTCACAAGGATCACAAAGCAAATATCTCTTAGTCTCAAATTTACTACGTACGAGGGAACCACATAAGAATCGGGTCAAGTGAAAAGCTATTTGGGTTAGCAAGTTGTGAACGTGGGTTAAAATTTCGTAAGGATTACTCATTGATCGTGTACCTCCATCGATTCACCACTCATATTACTCGAACTCTTCACCACCTTGTTAGGTGTTGTAAGTTACCACACTTTTTTTTTTTTTTTTTTTTTCTTTTTTTTTTTTTTTTTTTTTTTTTTCATTTCATACGATTCATTTTTATGTATAGCATGAATTGCACCTTTTAAATAACACTTGAGTTTTAAATCACATATAACACTAACACATTTTACACCTCAACATCACTTAGGAATGACCTTGTAACTTTGTTTTCTCACGTACAACGTAAAGGTATTTTTCGACAACCTAATTCTTTGAACCAAACTGAATCGAACCAACCCAACATGCATGAATTACGAGACCCTATACTACGTAAAATGAACTCGTTCCTAAGTCGCGTTAGAACACCCCCTTAATACAAACTAAAAAACGTTTGGGCCTTATGTGGGCTAACGAGCCCATAAAGTTTCTAAAAGAAATTTTCGGTATAACATTTATAAGGATTTCGAAATGTTTTTTTTTTTAACTTTAAAAGCTGATTTTGGAGGATACAAATAAGATAAAAATGCTACTTTCGATTGTACCAAAAAGTTATTTTTCAAAAGGTTTAACAAATGACTATTTTTGCAAAAACTCTCGTTAAGGGACCAAAATTGACAAAACTGTCAAACTTTCGGACTAAAGCTAAAACAGTCGATTTTTAATAAAACTAGAGGGTAGAAACTATAAATACTTCAAAATAAAGGTCTAATGTGTAAAAACATTAAAAAAGACTAAAAATGTAATCGTTTTAACCAAGGGGTAAAGATGTAACTTTTCTTAAAAGTTAAGGGTAAACTTTGATAATGATATTTTATTTTTACTACTTTACTCAATTATTTTTGGTAAGTATATATACATATAGATATATTATAACGTTAATAATAAATATACATTATTACTAAAAATATTTAAAACACATATTTTTTTATTAACGTTATTATTATAACGAATAAATTAACACTTATTGATCATGTGGAAAACTAAAAGGGGGGTTGAATAGTTTTACGTCAATTTAGTATTTTAAAAACTTTGTTTTCAAAAACTTCGATTCTTATTTATGTGAAATTCAATACTTGCACAATGTAAACTATTTAATCTAACTAACTAAACAATTATAATGTAAGTATGAAAGTAAAGAAAAGATAGAGATAGAAAGATCAAACCACAACACAAGGATTTATAGTGGTTCGGCTACGAAGCACCTCTTCGCCCTACTCCACTCCCCGAGTCACGTAATCGAGAGCTTTCTTCACTATGTCAACAAACTCCCTTGTGGCGGAGAAACCTTACACAACTTTTGCTTACACCAATTTACGACACTAAGCTAAATGTCGAGTTTTAATAGTAGCTAGAACCAATCTCACGACTTCTTCACGACTAGACACACCTTCTTCACAACTTGTACACACCACTACTACTTCACTACTTCACACAACTTCACTACTTATTCTTCTTCACACCACTACTTCTTCTATACTAGATTCACAAACCCACCTAGATCTACTTATTACAATCACTACACAACTTTACAATAAATATATACAAACTACACAACTAATCTTCAATACTTCTTGATTTGATAATAAAGGAGTATTCTTCTCTTGCACTTTGAATGATGAGGGAATGAATCACTTGAAAAAAAAAAACTTAATAAGTTTATGATCAAAGGTTTTAGGAGGATCATTTGAGAGGATTTGGACAGAAAGTTTTAGTGCAAAAGGTGAGGAAAAATTACAGATTTGAACCAGTATTTATAGACAAAAGATTCTGACACAGGAGCGTATCCTTTAATTCATGGATGGCCCCCTTAAAATTAAGGGGGCCGCCCCTTATAATTAAGGGGCCGCCCACTTGTAACGGCCAGATTCCTTTGTCTTTTCTGGGAAAAGTTGATTTGGTGTAGATTTAACGGATTTTGGTTAAAAATTTGAATTCATATATTTATTATGAATTAAACATTTTCCTTTAATTACCAAAAGTGTTTTTCTAAATATATAAAATGTTTATACCATTTTATATAATTTGTAATTAGTAAATAAACCTTTCTTTGATCATAAAATATATTAGGCAATTGTTTATTCATACCTTAAGTGATTTAGTTAGATGTAATGATATTTTGTCACTAAATACTTGTTTACCTAATGATTTTACGTTTAATGATTTTACATTTTGTGATCGTTAAAACATAGAGATATCGAGAAATATTAATAACGTTTTTACGCATTATTTATATCAACAATCTCCCCCTTTTTGATGATTACAAAATCTAAACTCATTAAATCAAAAATTAGTATATATGCAAGTATTTAGTGAGTTTATATCACTTCTCCCCCTTTTTGTGAACATCAAAAAGGTTATCCCGATGTTGGATGAGCTCCCCCTTGATGTGTACTCCCCCTCGTTTTAAGGTTACAAGACAAGTCGAGATATGAAATGCTTGCAAAAATATTTAGATAACACAATATATATGGAGCATGAAACAAATACATATAGATATAAGTGTAACAAGCAATATGAGCATAAGAGGAATACCTCAACTAAATATTAAAAATTACAAGCAACATGCATCCAAGATGCATAAACAAGAAAACCAATAAACTAAAGCCCTATGGGCTTACAAGCATACAAGATAACTAACAACCAAAACTCTAATAGAAGTATTTTTTTTTCTAGAGCTTGCCATCAAAATGGTTAAATATTTTATTTTCCAAACACTAAACATGCTTAGTTGGAGGGAAGTAATGTTGTAGGTGGAGATGATGGTGTTGATGGAGGTGTGTTTGATGTTGGTGGAGGTGGAGGTGTAGTTGATGATGGTGGTGGAGGTGTGGATGTTGTTGGTGGAGGTTGAGGAAACAAGCTTTCAAGATATGAAAACATGTAGTGTATTTCATCTCTTAGGCCAAAAATGATGGTACAGTTATGGATGCAACAAAGGCAAGTGTCACCATGAGCTTCAAGAAGGCTCCATGGGATGGGATTGAAGTTTGGTGGGTTGAGTGGTGATGGTGAAAAATGTGCATCAAGAGGTGTGATGGGTGATAGTTAAAGGGTTATATCTAAGGATGCATTTTCAATAGGTGGTGGTGGTGGTATTCTTGGTGGAGGTGATAAGTGATTGTTGATGTAGTCTTTGATAGATGATGATGATGGTATGGAGGAGTTAGAGGTTCCATGTGTTGATGGTGTTTTGGATGGTGCATTTGGAGCACTAGGAGATGAACATTGAGGTGGTGGTGATGGAGTGGTATTGTCTTCATTAGTGAGATCAATAAAAAGTTGTTTTAGTGGGATGATAACAAGTTTTTGTTTCTTGGCTTTGTTAGAGCTGGTGGTTTTTGGTGATGACATGATGAATTGGTTGAGTTTGTGATGATGATGAAGTGTGGATGAAAGGTGTATGGGGTTTTATAGCATGAAAGCATGTTTAGAAATGGAATTAATTTGAAAATGCATGTTTAGATTCCAAAATCAGTTTAGTTTTAAGGGAAATGGAAGCTGGGACTAGCAAAAGGAGTCACAAGGTGCAAAAGAAAATAGTGTAAAAACTGTTCCAGATGGCCGGTCCCCTTAAATAGTGGCCGACCCCTTTAATTTTAAGGGGGCCGCCCATCTGGTGATGCACCAGGCGACCAAAATTTGAATTTTTTTTTTTTGAAATGGTTTATTTTAGTTTTGTGTTTGCAGCAAGCTCTATTTGAACATTTCATATTGGTTTTGGTCAATTAGAAAAGCATGTAAAGCATATATAAACATATATTCATCATGCAAGTATTTAATAGATATAAAAAGGCATGCATGCATATTAGTAGATCACTTAATAATAATAATAATAAGTCATCCAAGTTATAGTCTAAAGATACCAAACTCCATAGCAACACATATCTATTTCCGAATACATATCAGAAATATAGCACATAAGTAATAATAATTCGACAAACATAATAGTTCGACAAACATAGCTATCCAAAGCAAATAAAACACTCCTCATCACTTCTTCTTCTTTTGGAACAATCATCCTAGCGTCTTGGAAATATATTTGAAGCCTCCTCGCATCTCCTTATGCATCCTATTGTTTTGGTTAAGCAACTTGGTTTGTCGCTCAAATAGTACTTGGTTGGTTTGTTCAGACGGAGGTGGTACAAGGTAATCGGTATAGTCTAACTCCTCCAAGTTATCAACAAACGTATCGGGAGAGGGGGCACAATGAATATATTCATCCTCTTCGTCATCCTCTTGACGAGATGATGAGCCATGGAAACTATGACGACGAGATTTACCCTTATCACTACGAGGTTTACAGGTTTGTTTAAGAATGAGAGGACGTAAGGTCGGATAGATAGACTCATAGATACTACCATCAAGATCGGGATAGTGTTCGATGACATGACGATAGAGATGAGTGAGGAACATTCCATACGGAAGATTTGCTTTAGGAGTAGCTCTTGTACTTTCAATATGCTTGATAAAGAAATAAGCCAAATTGTAATGTTGTTCGGCAACAATACAATACAAAATGTGAGCAAGGCTAGCCGGGAGATGGTCACGGTGGCCTCCGGTACCAAATGCATTCTCACGAATGAGTTCTTCCCAATGCTTCATGTCAGCGCTTAATTCTTTGAGTAGAATTTGGTTTTCAGAAATATCGACATTTTTGGATTTGATTTTTCGAGTAGTAGTTTCACGAGTTAACCCAAGCATTTGACGAATTTCGAGTGGAGAAGGAATTTTGGAGAAATAAGGACCAAAAGTTGGACGAGAATATTGAAGGGTACCAAGATCCCATTCGTTTGTGAAAACGGATTGACCGGTGAAAGGAATTTGGAGGATTTGACCAAATTGTGCAAGAGTTAGAGTAATGAATTCATGTTGGATCATGAATGAGATGAAGATGGAGCCAAAATCATCGGTTTGGACCTTGACTTGGCTATAGAAGTCGAGAATAAAGTGAGGAATGATGGGTTCATTTATTTGGAAAAGACATTCAAAACGGATATTTGTGAACAAATGTTCAATAAAATCGGATTGATAGTAAGCTTGATTAACAACACGACCTTCATGAATATTTCTATCTTCAATTTGATGATAGAAATGAGCAATGGAAGGAGAGGTGGTGGGAAGTTGTGAGACTTTGGAAATATAGTTTTTGGTTAGGGAGATATCTTCGGTAATGACCTTGGGCATAAACACGATAACAATAAGATAAAATTAAAATAAATATATCATAAAAAATGTGGTGTAAATGTTTTTGAGACATATGTGGAACGTAAACATACTTCGACTCTAAGACCTTTAACCTAAGAAGTAGTTTACTATGTTCCTTATTTTTATTTTTGACTCATTCTAGATATATTTTACGATGTCTAGCAAGTTGTTATTGGATAATCCAAACGCCCCTTTAGACATCTTAATATATCATGAAACTTTGCTAGATGTACATTAGATTGTACAACTAGCTATTTCTAACGAGTTTCTTATGCAAGTGATTTGTTTCGAAAAAGATGGTTTATATTTTGACTCAAAAATACCATTTTTCTAGTTAAACCAAACGCTTCCTTATCTAGAAAATTAACTACCACAATGTCAATATATATATGAATTATATATCTTGACAACTCTAAATTGCTAGTTTTAACCTTATATTCTTGACAATGTATTATAAAGGTTATATTGGATATTTTTCGACACTAGTTGGACTTGATCCAAACACCCTCTTATCAAACAACAAAATATTTTTACTTCATCGAAAAGTTTGTTTTTGTGATAAATAAGTTATAGAAACTTAATGTGATATGTTTTAACAAGTTTTTATAGCATTATTCATCAATGTATATAAAAAAAATTGAAAATGAATGTATGAACTTTTTCAAATTTTTTTGACAAGAGGGTTTGTGATTATTAGTTTCTAGTGTTAATTATACATTCTAATCCTAAGGGAAGCATTTAGTCATGGAAATCCTAGACTCAATTCGAAAGAAAAAAATAAATTGAAGAAATTGAAATAAAATGATTAATCTTGATTATGACCAAATTAGATGAAATTAGAAGAAATGTGTTATGAAAAACTTACAATACTTGTTGCTAATCATGTTATAAGTATTTGCCCCTTGCGAAACAATATGAATTGGGTGATTTGGAAGTGGGTTTTGATGGTTTTTTTGGGTTTTTAGTTCGAACAGCAGAAGCACAGGAGGGAGTACATATGAAAGTGGAGTGTTTGGTAAATGTTTTAAGGAGGAAAAACGGGTAGATAGAATCAGATGGCCGGCCCCCTTACACATTAAGGGGGCGCCCTTTTTAACACAGCCAGTCCCCTTAATTTTAAGGGGGCCGCCCGGCTAATTTTGAGATTTTAGCGGCTTTGATTCTGAAAATAAAAATAAGTAAATATATATATATATATATATATATATATATATATATATATATATATATATATATATATATATATATATATATATATATATATATATATATAATCAAAAATACGTTGGAAAGAGTTCGCACGAAGTGAATTACTTGACATTTTTATTTGACATTTTGTCAACTAAAATTTCCTTGATAATTTTGGATAAAATTAATCAAGACGTCAAGTTATCTAGAAATATGTGGAAGGTATAAGTATTTATATGTATATGTATATATAAATAATATGGGCTTATAAGATGAGAATATGAGAAGGAGACGAGCGCAAGAGATGACGGGAGTTTGTTTCATCCATAGATTTTTCAACTCATTTCTCTACATCAACACGAGTATCGTTTGCCGTAAGAGTTCAAGAAGGCCAAAAGAGGGGAAAAGAAAAGGTTCGTAAACGAACAATTTCTAGTTCTAGAAAATCAACTAATGAGTTTTCTAGGTTATAAGTACATGTAGTGTGTGTGTATATATATATATATATATATATATATATATATATATATATATATATATATATATATATATATATATATATATATATATATATATATATATATATATATATATATATATGTGTGTGTGTGTGTGTGTGTGTGTGTATGTGTGTGTGTGTGTGTGTGTGTGTGTGTGTAGTATGTATATAAGTATACGTATATATAGACGAATAATAGCTATGAAGATCTACAAGACGAGCTAAAACAACTATAAACTAGATACTAAACTAAGCATGCAATCTTGACATGAAAATAAAAAGAGACGTGTACCTTTTTGTCTTCAACAAGCATGACATCAAAGTCTTCAAGAGATAGCAAGATCATGCGGAAGCGAAAAGATAACCGAGTTTGCCAAGGTATGACGATTTCATCTTGTTGGTCCCCATTGTCTCATTTGACCAAAGTTGTTTGGTCCAAACATGTTATGCATTTGACTTGGGTGCATATATGGTGGAATCATTCCCCAAGGATTGAAATTCCACATTTGATGATTGTTGTGAAAGTTTCGTCTATTTTGGTTTACTCTAGGTTGAGGAGTTTTAGACCTAGGATGAAGACTATTTGGTTTTCTAGGTGGCAGAGTTTTAGACCTTATTTTTGGTTCAGGGGTTTCGACTTCGGGTTTTAAAGATGATTTACATAAGCTTTTAATTTCTTCATCACTTGCAATAGGTACTATCTTTCAAAAGTATATACTTTGGTTTTGACTCTACAGGTTTTAGTTCACTAGTTTCACTTTCAAACTTTATATTTTTAGTTTTACTAGTTGATGCTTCGGTTGAGTTATATCCTAACCCGGTTTTATCTTTGGATTTTCTTTGAGTGCTAATTATTTTACTAAGTGATTGACTACTATTTTCAAATTTCTTAAACCTAATAATTTCTTCCTTAAGTTGTTCATCCTCATTTTTAACAACTAGACATTTTTTACATTCTATAGGACTTTCTTTTCCTTTTTCTAGGTTGTGTAGTTTCATTTTTAATTCCAGTATTTCATCCTTCAATTTATTGTTGGTGTGTTTTAGTAGTTTATTTTTAGCTATGACCTTTTGTCCTAGTTTGCATAATCTACTATATTCGTTATCTAAATCCTTTTCATCTAACGATAAATTATCATCACTATAGTATTCGGTTTCGGAACGTACCTCATCGGAAGCCGTTGCCATGAGACATTTTTCTTCTTTTGTTGTGTCTTTTTCATCATTTTCACTATCACTCCATGCTCCTCCTACAAAGGCCTTGTGGTTTTGACTTCTTGACAATTTCGGACATTCTCCAATAAAATGGTTTGGGTCTCCACACTTGAAGCACTTTCTTTCATTCTTGCTAATTTTATCGTCTTTGTTTCTTTGGAATGTTTTTCTTTCATCAAGTGGTTGTCTAACATATCTTCCTCGTCTTTTGAAGAATTTCTTGAAATCTCTTACGGCCGTGGCATACTCTTCATCGTCACTTTCGGAGGTTGAGCATTCTTCGTCACTGATAAGGCGAAAAGTGTATCGCTTTTAAGGGGTCATTTAAGCCCGAATTTGTGATTATTTGATCAATTACTGCCCTAAATCGTTCCTTTTGTCATTTTAGGTACTTTTGAGAAGAAATCTGGAAAAGGAAGCATTTTGGACGTTTTTGGAGCATAAAATTGAAGAAAATGGCAAAGTCTCAAAATCCTTGCTGGGAACAGTACCTGACGACGTCAAGACCTCACACATGACGAAGTCAAGCTTGGCAAAAGAGGTGGATATGAAGAATATACATGACAGCCCAGAACTATTTCAAGTATAAAATGCCTGACGACGTCACCAAGGCCGTCAGGGTCATTTTTCAAGTGACGGCCCAGAGCTCAATTTCTACATGACGGCGTCAAGACTGGATCTAGGCAATACGACCCTTAATTTGTAGGCGAGTTGACGGCGTCACAAGCTATAACGTGATGCCGTCAAGGTGTAAAATCTATATATAGTTTTCTAATTTTCATTCATTAGTGTGGAACATTAGGAGAACTTTGGAGAGCTTAAACCCTAGACGAATTTTCTCTAAAAATAAGGGTTTCAACCCTTGTTCCATCCATGCTTAATTGAAGATAAGTTTTCCAATAATCATACGATATGTCTATGTGTTTTGTGATTCTATCTTATGCTTGTCATTCTTTTAACATGCTAGGCTAGGTTTTTATTGTGTTTGCTTAGATGTAGTGAAACCTAGATGTTGATTATTGATTGATTGTTTGTTTATAATTGTTACGGATGATTGTATTCGATGTTAGGCTTAAGAAAACTGGCAGACTTCCAATGGTAACTTGCTTGAATGTCTTAAGTGTAGAATACTAACAATTATAACATGTATGGTACTTGTGTTTATGGATCGAATTAAGAAGAAAGAAAGAAGAGTTTAGAGAGAGAAATAGAGAGAGAGGGAACTTCTAGAGAGAGAAAATGAAAATGTATTAGATTGGTGAGTGAGAAGCTCCAACCCTCTCCACATGTGGAGAGGGGTATTTATAGTTTCCTACGAAAAAAATAAAACGCCCACACCCGGGCTGTGGATCAGGCATACAGTGGGTAAAGACCCGTCCTTCTTCCACGGTGTTACTTAAACTAATTCTAACTAATAACTAGACTAACTACGAGCTAACTTAATGCTATTACAATATCTAGGTGACCGAGTCTTTTATAGGAATATTTGTATTCCTAACAATCTCCCCCTAAGCGAGGTCACCTTGGAAATTAAGCTCTTTGTTCTTCAAGCATTCTTTAGATCTTGTAGCTCGTAGGTTCTGATTCTTCACTATTCACCACACTTTGTACTTCAAGCAATGATCTTGTGATTTGGATTCCTTTGTGATGTGTGATCTTTGAGCTTCTTTGAGATCATCAGCCACAGTAAATCTCCAAGCTCATCCACAGTAGTATCGCCTTCATGTGATGTAGTGACTTTAGGACCGTCATGCTCACACCCTTCTGGATCAGGAGATATTACATCAGAGTTTGCGAATCAGGAGACTTTTCATCAGAGTTGCGGAAATGTTGTTGGTAGTCTCTCAACATTCGTTGTAGTAAGTCTCTCATCATCATTGATAGTGAGGAGGATGTGTGAGCATGAGGTATGGATTGACCCGATTCAGCTGGAAATAGGAGCCATCAACGCCATCTTTATATGTGTCCCTGAAATAAAACAGTTAGCAATAAAGATAGAGAACGAATATGGCTTTGTCATTCATTCTGCGAGGACAGACTACCCTCCGGTTTTGTGAAAACCGACCTATGATCAGGTAGAGACTCTTTTAAAGAGGACTCTCCTTGACAGGAATTTCCAGCTTGTAGTAATGAATTTTCCAAAGAATCCACTTTAGAATCTTCATACTAAGCATGTTCTCATACCGGAACGTCTCAAAGCAGACAGCACGATAGAGTGAATCGGTGAATTGATATTCACGGACTGATGAGAAATTGATTTATAGAAATCACTCGCGTGTCATATGATAAACATTTTTGAAGCACGACGAGAGTTTTATACTTTGAATCACATTTCCATCAAAAATACTTTTGTTTGAAAATTTTTACACAATCAATGTGCTCGAAAGTAAGTTTATGAGCACATTGAAAGGTTTTTGCAAAAGTATCCGTCAATCCATATTCTGGAACAAGTTTGATTCAATTATGAATCGCACCATTGTTGCTTTCCAGTTGTCACTTGATCATTGATCCAAGATGGATCTAACATATCACCTACCAAGAGCTTGAGTGATGTTCGCTCTAGAAGGATTTCCATCTTCATTGTGAATATTTTTATATCACTCGGATGTTCTGGCAATACCACTAGGATAATGCGTAGGACTTTAAATATTTTATCTTATTTTCCACATTGTGTGAAACAATAAGCATATTTGGAAGTGTGTCCTAACGAGATTTATGGATGATCTCTTTGGCTCTAGATTCAATAGTGCATTTTGATCCACTCCTGGAGACTGGGGAGGCGTCTCCTATTTTAGGTATCAACATGGCTCGCAATGAGCGGTCGATACATTGCACAGGGTTCCCCGTGAGAATGAAACAAGTTCTTTTAAGAGAACTTGATTGGTTGGGAAGTTTAGTGCAGTGCGTCACTGGGTCCATGACGTCTTGTCTTCAATACCGGTGTTACCTTTGTTGATATAAATAATGTATAAAAACGTTATTAATATTTTTCGATATCCCTAAGTTTTGACGATCACAAAATATAAAAACATTAAACGCAAAGTTAATACGTAAACAAGTTTTAAGCAAGTTTATATCATCTCATCCAACATAATCACTTAAGGTATGAATAAACAAGTGACTAATACATTTTATGATCAAAGGGATGTTTATTTAAATAATACAAAGTTTATAAAATTAAATAAACTTATTATATATTTTTGAAAAACATTTTTGGTAATAAAGGAAATTGTTTAATTCATAGTAAATATAGGAATTCAAATTTTTAACCAAAATCAGTTAGTTTTTCACCAATTAAACTTTCCCCACTAAAAGACAGATTTTCTGGCCGTTACAGCTAGGCGGCCCCCTTAATTTTAAGGGGGCCGGCACACAATTAAGGGGACCGGCCACGCTCCCCTGCCAGATTCTGTCAGAAAATTTTCCCTATAAATACCACCTCAAACCTGGAATTTTTCTGACCTCTTGCACGAAAATTTTCAGATCCAAATCTCTCTAAACATCCTCCTAAAAACCCTTTGATCATATAATTATTAATCCTTGTTTCAAGTGATTCATTCCCTCACCTCTCATCTCTCAAAGTGCAAGAGAAGAATACTTCTTCAACATCAAGTTGTGAAGTATTGTAGATTTGTGTATATAGTCTAGTTGTTGTGTACATTCATTGTAAAGGTGTGATAGGAGTGTAACTAGATAGATCTAGGAGTAGAAGTTGTGAATAGAAGTAGTGAGATATAAGTAGTGGTGTGAAGAAGATTGTTGGGAGGTAGATAGTTGTGAAGAAGATTGTTGTGAAGTAGATAGTTGTGAAGATAGATAGTTGTGAAGAAGTAGAGTTGTGATTAAGTAGTGATTAGGTGTGAAGAAGTTGTGTAGAAGGTGTGAATAAGCTGTGTAGAAGGTGTGAATAAGTTGTGACGAAGTTGTAGTGTGTATATTGGTGTGTAAGGTTTTCTCCGCCATAAGGGAGCTTGTTGACATAGTGAAGAAAACTCTCGAGTAGGTGACTCGAGGAGTGGAGTAGGGCAAGGAAGGTGTCCTTGTAGCCGAACCACTATAAATCCTTTGTCTCGCGGTTAGATCTCTCTATATCTTACTTATTATCTTGCTTCTATCGCTATTACTTTTGTAGACGTAGACGTATATATATATATATATATATATATATATATATATATATATATATATATATATATATATAGTTGCTCATATAGTGCTAGTATTGATTTTACTTAAAGATCAAACAAAAGTTTCATTCACAAAACAAAGTTTTTACAATCAAACTAAAAAGGTAACATACATTTAATTGATCATTTCGATCAACTATAGTTTTCATACAAAATATAACTAAGGATTATAAAATAAACGTTTGCTTACTTATCTCTTGTATATAGCTATAATTGTTTATATTATGCAAGTGTTGATTTCACATACTTAGTTTGCATTATTATTATTGCTCATACTTAGATATTTGTTCATATTGTTCAAGACTTGAATTCACATAAGATCGAATCAATGTTTTAAAAGCAAACAAGGTTTTAAAACTAAACTAAGTTTTCATAAAACCAAAAAGACGTAAAACTATTCAACCCCCCCCCCCTTCTAGTTTTCCACAATTGGCATCAGAGCTACGTTAAACAAGATTTTTTAAATATACTATATTTTAAAACTTGTATCGATCTATGGAATCTGAAAAATATTTAGAAGGGCAATCTATGCAAAGACCGCCACTATTTGAAAGTGATGGTTTTCTTTATTGAAAAAATAGATTCGAAACTTATGTGAAATCAAAAGATCTTGATCTTTGGCATGTCATTACCTTTGGTGATTTTCCCCCTATTCAATATAATTTTGAAACTAAAATGGATGAAATTGTATCTTTTGAAAAACAAAATGATGATTTGAAAAAGAAACTAGCAAAAAATAATGAGGCTAAAATGGTTATTTATAATGCGTTACCACGCAAAGAATATGAAAGAATTTTTATGTGTAAAACCGCAAAAGAAATTTGGGATTCTTTACTAATCACTCACCAAGGTAATAGTCAAGTTAAAGATAACAAAATAGATCTTCTTGTTCAACAATATGAACAATTTATGATTCCGGAGGAGGAATCAATAGATAATGCTTTTGCTAGGTTTAACACTATCATCACAAGTTTAAAAGCATTTGATGAGAATTTTTCTAGTAAGAATTTTGTTAGGAAATTTCTTAGGGCTCTTCATACAAAATGGCGAGCTAAAGTTACGGCGATTGAAGAATCGAAGAACTTGTCAACTCTTCAACTTGATGAGTTGATCGGCAACCTGAAAGTCTACGAAGCAATAATAAAGAAAGACTCCGAGATGGTCAATGGAAAAAGAGAGCAAAGCAAGTCAATTGCGTTGAAAGCTTGGAAGGAATCTAGTAACGAGGATAGCTCAACCTCCGAAAGTAATGACGAAGAATATGCGATGGCCGTAAGAGACTTCAAGAAATTCTTCAAAAGGCAAGGAAGATTCGTTAGACAACCGCATGATGAAAGGAAAGCATACCAAGGAAATAAAGATGACAACAATGGCAAAAGTGAAAGGAAGTGCTTCAAATGTGGTGATCTAAATCATCTCATCGGAAAATGTCCAATGATGTGAAGAGATCAAAATCAAAAGGCATTTGTTGGAGGAGCTTGGAGTGATAGCGATGACGATGAGAAAGAAATCACAAAAGAGGATAAGTGTCTTATGGCTAAGACATCAAGCGAGGTACGTTCCGAAACCAAATACTTTAGTGACGAAAATTTATCATTAGACGAAAAAGACCTAGATAGTGAATATAATAGGTTATGCAAATTAGGTCAAAAGGTTATAGCTAAAAATAAGTCACTAAAACATATTAATAATCTAATAGAAAATGAAGTACTCGAATTAAAAATTAGACTACAACATTTGGAAAAAGGAAAAGAAGTTTTTATAGAATGTAAAACATGCATAGAGGTTAAAAATGAAAACGAAAAACTTAAAGATGAAATTTTCAAACTTGACAAGTTTAAAAATAGTAGTAACCCACTTAAGAAAATAATAAGTATTCAAGAAACTTCGGGAGATAAAACCGGTCTAGGATTAACCTCAACTAATGTTTCAACTAGTGAAAATAAAAGTATAAAGTTTGAATGTGAATCTAGTAAACAAAAATCATTAGAATCAAAACCTAAGTATATACTTACAAAAGATAGAAAAATACCCATTGCGTATGATGAAAAAGTAAAAACTTTTTATAAACCATCCTTAAAAACCGAAGTAGGATCCTCTAAATCTAAATTAAGATCTAAAACTCCACCACAAAGAAAACCAAATAATCTTCATACTCGATCTAAAACACCTCAACCTAGAAGAAACCAAAATAGACAAAACTACAACAATACTAGTCATCAAATATGGAATTATCAACCAAGTTACAATCCTTGGGGAATATTACCACCATACATGCATCCTAGCCAAATGTTGAATATGTTTGGACCAAACAACTTTGGACCAATGAGACAATGGGGACCAAGTGGCTAAGCTGTCAATCTTGGAAGTAGTTGGAATATTATCTACTAATGACTTCTATAAGTCAACATGGTCACTTGAAGTGCTTGAAGATATTCCGTTGAAGACTAAAAGGTACGCGTTTCTTTTAAGTTCATCGCTATAATTTGCATGCTTAGATAAACAACTAGTTAGATTAATGCTTAGTTATATAGCTAGTTATACTTACTTACTCACGCATTATGAACCCCTCTTAGTTGGCTTTCCTAGGATTATAATAAAATTGTTCATTGTCGAACAACATAGAAAATGGAAATCTTCTATGTCCACTAGTAGAAAACTCATGGTGATGAAGTGAAATGAGTCAAGTGGATTAATTATTAACATAGAAGTAAGATTAGATTTCTCGTGTTAGAAAACTATGGATGAAACAATCTCTTGTAGACTATGGCATTAAGTTAGATAAGTGTGCGACAACAAAGGAGCTATAGAAGTTAGGATATACCCTATTCAACACTCATATAGAACAACTTCATCAATCACTTATGAACATAGGTTATGTAGAAAAGGTAGTTTTGGAAGATAACATTGCCAATATGTTTACCAAACCCCTTAAGCATGAACTATTTAATTACTTGCGTTTAGGATTAGGAATTATGGAGCAAATTGATTAAATTCTTGGAATACTTAAAATCTTCTGAAAAATCAAAGTTCTGAAAATTTATTTTCTGTCAGATGGGCGGGCCCCTTAAATCTATAAGGGCGGCCCCCTTAAAATTAAGGGGATCGGCCTCACTTTAAGGGGGCCGGCCATCTGAGCATAAAAATATTTAATTTTCTTTACTTTCTTCTTAAATCTGAGTCTAGGATTCTGTTTTGCACAAAAATCAGGAATTGAGATATTTTCTTTTTGCATATATACTCTCAAAAGAAAACCTTAATTCATTTTGAAATCATTCTCACGATTAGGAAAACTCATTGTTGAATAATAATAAAAACCTTTTTCTCAAATCATGCACAATAGTCTCACTCTCGTTGTCTATATATATATATATATATATATATATATATATATATATATATATATATATATATATATATATATATATATGTATATATATATATGTATATATATATATATATATATATATATATATATATATATATATATATATATATATATATATATATATATATAATCCAATATATACATATACATGACACTTAGAAGTGAGCAAAGCTAAATCAAGGAGATCAAGGATCGCTTCTTAGGAAAATTTGTTTTTCTTTTATAGGAGTCGAAACGATCTTAACTCCGTATTTGTTTCATATAGGCATACACTAGAACAAAATCAAGAATTACACTATGACATTTGTTCCATCACTAGTGTCTCACTCATTAGTTGATTTTGCCCTTGCACTAAGTTAGTCATGTTAGGAAGAATGCCTTAATTGCTTGATTTATTACTTTATTAAGTTTGCATGCATGCGTAGTTGTAATTATATTACATGTTTATTTTTCTATATACTTTTCATGCATATTCCATTAAGATAATACATGCATAGTTGCCTAAAGAGTTGGACTTGCCCAAAACCAAACCTCATAATCTTTACACACTTAAATCTCATAACCTTTACTCACCCATACCCTTCTACCTTGCACTCAAACCTCATAACCTTTACACACTCAAACCACCAAAGTGATATGAAAAACCAAGGCATTCCTTCCGTGAACATCGCCATTTCACTCTCACCAATCACATCACTTGATACTCATCTCCCATCCTCACCAATAACTCCATCTAGTCATCCTCACAAAAAGATTTAACCATGAAACCATTCCCTACACTCTACAAAGTGTGTCATCACCACTACAACTTAACCCATGAAGGCCAAACCATACTTCATGATACACAAACCTCGAGATCACTCAAAAGAACCCTCTCTCAATCCTCATAATGGTCAAGCATCTACCTATGCTCCCAGCTACATACCTACATCTCATCTATCTCCTCCAAAGAATCCTTTCATTGAAAAATCTCAACATCCAAACAATAATCAATATTACACCTCACTCTCTTTTCCACCAACATTACAAAATTCCTTCATCATCATCTTCCTTGTAAACCTTGAAGTTTCGTGAAGTACTTGACTAACTCCATGATCTTCGTGATCTCAAATACTATGCACCTTGCACAACGCAATTTTCATCACACACCTTCCTCACCATACTCAAATTACTTACCTCACTCATCCTCACACAATTACTCTATCCACATTCGTTTCCATCCTTACTCCCAAAAATACACTTTCATCTCACCCATAAAATTCATATGAAGAGCATACTCCATCTCAAAACAACAATCCCAATCTCACTCCCAACACCTCACATTTTGGTCAGACTACAAATCCACTCATGAAACATCCCATTCTTCCATACATTCATCCTCATCCATTCATGATTACCCAAATGAAACCTCTCTTGTGTCTCAACAAGACAATCTCACAATCACCCTCACTAATGAAATTCCACATTCACCCGATTCATTTCTTCCAAATGACCCTCTTGAGGAACATACTCAATCTTTAAACAACAACCATCAAAACTCATCCATACATGAAACCTAAGTTCCATGTTCAATCCACAATCAATAATCAATATTCAACTCCACCATCATCACCATCTTCCGAACATAAAAAGTTCGTTGAAGAACTTAAAGAAGCACATGAGCTTAGTGCTCTTCTTGCTTTACATCTTGCTTAAAGAAATTTGGATCAACAACCTTCATCCACCAACTCATCACCACCCAACAACTTGATCCATCTTGAGAATCATGTCAACAATTATTCTTGTTGCATTTTTCTCCAAAAACTAAACATGGCCATAAATGAACACCTCACTTGGATTGAGTATCTCCTCACTAGGTTTTCTCCAACATCATCCATAACACAAAACACCAACCCTCAAGCAAATCCTTTCGCTCGAAACTCACCACCAAACTCTCCAAACTCTACAAACACCATTCCCACAAAAGTCTACCTTTCCTAAATACCATGTTTCTCATCTCCAAAAATAAAATCATTTCAAACCTTTTATGTTCCAAACAAGTCCAAGAGACCTCAACTTGGCAACTTAGTATTATCTAGTGTAATTTGCTAGAAAAGCATACATCTATATGCTTATGTACTAATGATTATGTTTTCAACATAATTACTAATGAATATTTCTTTTGTTTTATTACCATGCATTCTTATTAGTTACTTCATATCTATTGCATGCATATATATCTATGTTCCTTGTGCTCTAAATATTTTTGCAAGCATTCCATATCTCGATCTCTTATGACCTCGAAACGAGGGGGAGTATACTTCAAGGGGGAGCTATACATTCATTGGGATAACCTTTTTGATGCTAACAAAAAGGGGGAGAAGTGATATAAACTCACACTAAAAACTTGCATACATATTAAATTTTAGTTTAATGAGTTTAGATTTTGTAATCATCAAAAAGGGGGAGATTGTTGATATAAATAATGTATAAAAACGTTATTAATATTTTTCGATATCCCTAAGTTTTGACGATCACAAAATATAAAAACATTAAACGCAAAGTTAATACGTAAACAAGTTTTAAGCAAGTTTATATCATCTCATCCAACATAATCACTTAAGGTATGAATAAACAAGTGACTAATACATTTTATGATCAAAGGGATGTTTATTTAAATAATACAAAGTTTATAAAATTAAATAAACTTATTATATATTTTTGAAAAACATTTTTGGTAATAAAGGAAATTGTTTAATTCATAGTAAATATATGAATTCAAATTTTTAACCAAAATCAGTTAGTTTTTCACCAAATAAACTTTCCCCACTAAAAGACAGATTTTCTGGCCGATACAGCTGGGCGGCCCCCTTAATTTTAAGGGGGCCGGCACACAATTAAGGGGACCAGCCACGCTCCCCTGCCAGATTTTGTCATAAATTTTTCCCTATAAATACCACCTCAAACCTGGAATTTTTCTGACCTCTTGCACAAAAATTTTCAGATCCAAATCTCTCTAAACATCCTCCTAAAAACCCTTTGATCATATAATTATTAATCCTTGTTTCAAGTGATTCATTCCCTCACCTCTCATCTCTCAAAGCGCAAGAGAAGAATACTTCTTCAACATCAAGTTGTGAAGTATTGTAGATTTGTGTATATAGTCTAGTTGTTGTGTACATTCATTGTAAAGGTGTGATATGAGTGTAACTAGATAGATCTAGGAGTAGAAGTTATGAATAGAAGTAGTGAGATATAAGTAGTGGTGTGAAGAAGATTGTTGGGAGGTAGATAGTTGTGAAGAAGATTATTGTGAAGTAGATAGTTGTGAAGATAGATAGTTGTGAAGAAGTAGAGTTGTGATTAAGTAGTGACTAGGTGTGAAGAAGTTGTGTAGAAGGTGTGAAGAAGTTGTATAGAAGGTGTGAATAAGTTGTGTAGACGGTTTGAATAAGTTGTGACGAAGTTGTAGTGTGTATATTGGTGTGTAAGGTTTTCTCCGCCATAAGGGGGCTTATTGACATAGTGAAGAAAACTCTCGAGTAGGTGACTCGAGGAGTGGAGTAGGGCAAGGATGGTGTCCTTGTAGCCGAACCACTATAAATCCTTTGTCTCGCGGTTAGATCTTTCCATGTCTTACTTATTATCTTGCTTATATCGCTATTACTTTTGTAGACGTAGACGTATATATATATAGTTCCTCATATAGTGCTAGTATTGATTTTACTTAAAGATCAAACAAAAGTTTCATTCACAAAACAAAGTTTTTACAATCAAACTAAAAAGGTAACATACATTTAATTGATCATTTCGATCAACTATAGTTTTCATACAAAATATAACTAAGGATTATAAAATAAACGTTTGCTTACTTATCTCTTGTATATAGCTATAATTGTTTATATTATGCATGTGTTGATTTCACATACTTAGTTTGCATTATTATTATTGCTCATACTTAGATATAGTTGTTCATATTGTTCAAGACTTGAATTCACATAAGATCGAATCAAAGTTTTAAAAGCAAACAAGGTTTTAAAACTAAACTAAGTTTTCATAAAACCAAAAAGACGTAAAACTATTCACCCCCCCCCCCCCCTTCTAGTTTTCCACAACCTTAGTAACCACCAGTAGATTATGAATTGAACCCGGTTTCTGCCCTAAGGTTGAATATATGGAGGGCTATTTCTTTTCACCCTTTCTCATTTCATTTCTTTTTCATTCTTCAACCCCTTCAGTGCTTACCGAGACTTCACCACTAGAACTTTGTTGGGTTAGTTCCAGTCCTAGCTCTATCTCAGTCCATACTCTTCCCTTTCTCACTTTACTCTTTTTTTTTCAATCATTCCTAAGGACTTCTAATCTATCTATCTAATCTATCTATGGATTGTCCCTGGGAAGATCCTTCCGGTTCTGGAGGATCATGGGAACTCATACCTAACCTTAACCATCCTTATAACTCCATGCATAAAGATAAATGGTCGGTCTTTGGTATAACTTCCATAAATGCCTTTTGCTCCCCCTCAATATGTGAATCGATATTCGAAAGTGTTTAGCACATATGTGGGAGCCTATTTATTGAGTCCAAAAGATCACATTTGATTATCATATTTCATATTTAAATCACATTCTCTCCCCTGATCAAAAATTTCAAATCTCTTGAGATTTTGGATCCCAATTGATTTAAATAAGTTAGAAAACGTTTGGGAGAGAAATGCGGTTAATTTTTAATATTTTCTGATAAAAAGGAACCTTTTTCTTGCTCCCCCTCAATCTGTGAGGGAGGTTGTTATGTGTCAGATTTGATGAGTTTACAAAAGATTTGAAGTTTTAACGAAAACTCTTTGAAAATGTTCTCATTCTGACACATAACCCTCACAAATCGTTTTGTTGCAAGGTTTTTGTACAAAGTGTGGGGAGTTTTGATGATACATAAAATTTTGAGAAATCACTCTCCCCCTCAATCAATGACGGATGTTAAAACTGAAATAGTTTCATAAAATATTAAAGTCATTGATTGAGTGAAAAAATTGATCAAAATTTTGAGTTCGAGTTGATTTTTTAATCAAAATCTCATGGTACCACCAAGTTTTGCACAAATACTTTCCGGAAAAATCATAGAAGGAAAAGTATTTGGCGATAAAAAGAAGATTTCTCTTCTTTATCAAGAAATAATGCACTGAAGCGTACATTAGATCGAGGAAACATGGATATAAAGTAATCCATGCCTAGGTGAACTTCACCCGGTGAAAGGAACAACCGTCTTTTTGGCGACGTGTTTTCCCCATTTTGAAAAACGGGTTGCTATCTGAAGTAATAGCAAGCCTTAATTTTAAGTCCGGGTTGTAGCCTGAAATGACTACAAGCCATAATTTTAAGTCCGGGTTGTAGCCTGAAATGACTACAAGCCATCGTTTTAAGAAGATTTTGAGAAACGACATGTTTTAGAAAAAAATTTATTTAAAACCGAAAAACTCTTGCTCAAGCATATGTATGATTTCGTGTCATTGTTGAATGACATTTCTAGAGACGTACATAATATTGATTACATAAGAGACATGTCGTGAGAGGAATATTTTTGGATTTTTTGTAGTTTTTCATATTTTTATGGGTTTCTTGTTGTTTTATACTTCTATATTTACAATTTAGTATAATATATGTACAAAGGATACTAATCAGTTTAAGAAGGTGTTGACATGAGTACCAGAATGATAGTATCGTTTAGCTCGTTGTAGAAATCAGTAGTCAACATCTCTTAAACTTTCACCACCAAAGCATTTGAGGCTCCTGAATGATCGTCTGAAGCGGTAGTTGCCATGATATAATCTTAAACGGGATTTTACAACTCTTGTGACTTAAACCGAGAGATCGATTCTCTCCCGGGATTTTACTAAAGTCAACAAAAGAAACCGAAAGATGTAATATGCGAGTTAGACTTAGAGAGAGATCTTGGATAAGTGACAATTAGCATTAAGTGTCAAGTCGCAACAAGTCAAGTTACAATAGATCCGATTGTAATAAGTCAAGTCGTAAAGATTAACTCACAACGTCAAATTACAATCAGACTAATCGAAACGACTTAAGTCACAACAATTCACCAAACACAAGTAGTTAACAAATCACTAGAATCTTACAACTGAGTTAATTGCTAGACACCCACCAAATTTCTGAAAGTTTTTATTGCCTCCTCAATTTGAAGCTTTGGTAGCTTCCCCCCAAACCGACAATCACCTACATGAGACCACTTCCCCCAGGACGTTGAAGTGACGCAAAAAGTCTCATTGGATGAAGCTCAGAAACCCGAAGAAAACGATAACACCGAAGTAACAGGGTGAACCACGGATCATCTCTGCGGTTATCAATCCCAAAATGTATGATGAAGCCCGATCACATGACCCTGTTGTGCGGCCCCAATGTACACATTACTTTGAGGTTTGGAGCAGTTGTCTATTAAGGGGAATAAGATATCAACATCTGCATTTCACTAAATGCTTTCCAGTTATCTTACACATACCAACTCAATCCATATTGTACGCATGTATCCAATCACAAGAAGAAACGATGACACCAAAGTAACAGGTTGAAGCACTGATCATCTCTGCGGATATCATCTCCGGAATATATGATTAAGCCCGATCACGTGAACCTGTTGCGCGTCCTTGATGTACACAAATCTCTCCCCTGATGGTTGCGATCTCATCGGAATCAGCATAACATTGTGTACATGAAGCATTAACCAGAAGCACTTTACCATAAATCATATCAACTCATATGAAGATGTTGATAAGCAATATCATCTCACGCACCAATTGTTCTTCTCATATTTCTTCCCACTGAAAGCTGAAGTAATACATACCACAAGTATCAGAAGACCACTTCCCCCACATAGTTGGAATGATACACCAAACGCCACGAGTTAAGACACTGATTATCTCTGCGGTTGTGAGACTTGTCTTCCCGGCATAACTTCAATTAAGACGAAGTATTAAGTTCATCACGTGTACTCATTATGCATTCAGATGTATGTCTCCTTCCCCCTTGCTGGTTTTGATACCTCAGAATCAGCAACACATTTTATGCACACGTACTAGAAATCTTGTGAGAAGTACAACCATTGGCTAAACTGGATCAGGTGAGAATCAATTGCTATAGAAACACTCACTAATTGGGTTATTACTACCTCCCAATTAGTAAGCCCATAAATTAACTTGCTCCCTCCCAAACTGACGACCCGTTTGATATAACCTTGATGCTTGTTGAAGAAGTATCTCTCAATTTTGCCCAAGATGTCTTTAGTCTCTTAACATGTCATCCACAACTTAAAGTGGATCATAGACTGATAATCTGTAGCTTCTTCATGGGTTTGTTTGGGGAACGTTATTTCGACATTTTCAACTCACATAGAATGCTTCCAGATCTTCGATAAAAGCCCCGATGTACACATTCTTCTCCCTCCATGATGATGACGATCACTCGGAATCATCATAACTATGTGTACATAAACATATCAACTGGAAGCAACATACAAATCACTACCCCATGAGTAGATTTCAATAACAATTTTCTTCAACAATTCTCTGCAGATCAACCCCTAATTAAACCTCTTTTCATTTCCACTGGCTAATAGTAAATGACCACGTATGGAGAGAACCTGATATACCACACTTGAAACTGAAGTAAAGTTCCCCGCTCTTGTGTCTTAAGCTTGCACTAATGTTGGAAGAACGGTGTAGAGAATTTATGCTCCAAGCAAATCTCTAAGTACTCACTACCCAACGAAAGCATGAGACATTACCACTTCTTGCGATTATCCACAACGACAACGGCGTGTGACACTGAGTTCTACAACGTAACTCCTTAAAGTGATAGTTAACCAGGTCTTCAACCATCCACCTCGACTGCTGGTAACTAGATAAACCAAGTCTTCAACTTAAATCTCAAGCACGAGCAAGTTATCGTTGAAAGTCATTCATCCATCCAACCCCGACTTCAAGATAAACTAAGATCACACCTTTGTGAGAGTCAACTTCAATCTCAAATAAGTGATACCCAATCAACTCCGTAGTCACTTTTAGTCATCCTTACTTAGTGGAACATTAGGTGTTGGAGGAGAGGAGAGTCATTTCATGCATCAATCAACATGTATTTTATTCACACTTCTCCCCCTCAAATATTGCATATGAGGATGCGATTTTTGATTGAACAAGTGAATAGAAATACATGTAGTTTATTCACACTTCTCCTCCCTCAAAAATTGCATATGAGGTTGATCCACTGTTCACACTTCTCCCCCTCAAAAATTGCATTTGACGATGCCATTTTTGATCGAGTGGATAATAACAAATACAATCCGATGAATGTAATCCACTTGAATACTGAACAAGCGTGGAACAAATATGAAGTTTGTTGATGAGAATGGTCAAAAGCAAGAACATTTCACAACTTCAGATGATAAAGCGCACTCAAGCGTACACTTTTCTTTTCTTTGATGAACGGGGCCTGAAGTGTTGTCAGCAAACGCCATAATGATGACAATAAGGACCGAGGCTTGAACTGAAGTGTTCAAACGTCATTATGATGAAGAGCGAGGCCTGAACTGAAGTGAATAGATGTCATAACAGACATACATCAACATTGACCTTCTATACCTCCTGAAGTAGGAGATATGCTTGCTTTAGGCCTACAGACTTTGAGTCTTCTCATGTAGTGAATGATCGATGTATCTGCAACTGAGTAAGGACTACCTGCACTAACATTACAAACTTGATTGCATATGTATGGGTTAGTGACAAAAGTATCCAAACCCTTGGGGGTTTCACGGTCAATCATGGTATTGCCATTGGTAAGTATCTTTCCGGTAGGTATCCACTTAAGTCCAGCGTCCTTAAAAGTTCTACCGGTAGGTATCCACTTATGGCAAGGTCTAGGATTGTTAAGCTTCTTATGCACAGTGGAAGGCTTATCGATATTCCTAGTCTCCAAAGATTTAGCAGTTTGAATCCACCTAGGAGAAGTTATAGGTTTGTTTTGCTTCTTATGCATTGTGGATGACTTACTGTAAATCCTAGACTTAACAGGTTGAACCTTAGCATTGTTCCTCAATATCCTAGGAGGGATCATACAAGGTTGTGAACCTAAGATTCCATCCTTATGAAGTAGTGCCCTTTTCCTAGCCTTTTCTAGATTATAGTTCTTGTGCAAGTCATTTATATCATAAGTGTTTTGAAACTTAATGCTAGGTTTTGACACTGTTTTCGAACTAACCCTAGAGGAGATGGGTGTAGGAGTAACTACTTGTTGAGGCTTAGAAGAACTAGAAGCAATAATCTTAGGCAAATAATGTGTAGTGACTGGTTTTGCCAAAACTTGTTCCGCATTAACTTGGGAGGCAAACCGTGTTTTTGAAACTTTTGGTCGTTCAGATCTAAACGCAGTCGGTTGCCTAACAACGGATTGGTTTCTATTTGATTGAAAAACTGGTTTCCCCAAGATTGATGGTTTTGCAAACTTAGTGTTCACACTATTCCCTGTTGCTTTTCTTAGCTCGTTTTTTAATGCTGTTATTGTGAACCCCTTTTCCTGAAGTTGAGCTTTGAATTCATCATTTTTGGTAATCAAAGAAGTTGTTTGCTCAATATTCTTAGTTTTCATTTCTTTGATTAAATCACACAGTTCTTTGCACTGAATTTTTAAAGACTCATTTTCATCAAGTAATTTTGCCACTTTTTGATTCAATTCCATGTTTCTAGTTGCAATGACCTCACAGTCATGATTAGACTTAACTTCATTACACATATCGCACATCACAGAGATACAATTTTTCAGGTTGATGATTGTTAAGTTTTTTGCGTCTAGCTGAGCTTTCAAATCATTAATCATAAAGAATTCACGGAAATCAGGAAGTTCCGGATTTTTACATGGTTGGTTTGTTTGAAAACTTTCTTCCTTTTGTTGCATTGCGATTTCAAGAGAAATACAATGTTTTTCAAGTTTTAGAAATCTGTTTGAAAGTTCATTAAACACGTCTTTATCAACCATATTATTAGATTTGAAAGACTCAACCGTAAACAAAGAACTTGACACATCAGGATGTTCAGCATACTGATCACTTTCTCCCCCTTTATGATTCATATTTGTTGAATCATAAATGATATTGCTATCAGTCTTTTCCAACAAATATGTGTCATAAGTGGGTTTAATTTGATCAGTATGTTGTGGTTCATTAGAAAGCACATCATGTTGATCAGTGACATGTACCTCAGCAGATGGAACTTGGGCATTATCTGATCTGTGATTAATATCAATGCCATGAGTAGTATAAGTCCAAGAGCTTTCGTATGTATCATGCTTATCAACCGTAGTGTCACTGCATTGTTGATTCAGCTCCCTTTCATTAATGAACTCCTTGACATTACCCATGAGAATGAGTAGTGTATCTCTGAACCTGTCAACCTCGATTCCCGTGTGATCAGCAAAATACTTTAATGTCATCTGACTCTCGTAGTCATAATCCATAGTGAATTTCGAATTGATGAACACTTGAAGTTGTTTGTTGAGTACACAAAGGGAAGCTATGGATCCAATTTTGGAAGATTCCCCTTTGTCAAGTTGTTTTTGTAGTTGATGTAAGTTCAGAATCATTGTGTCGGTGAAAGTTTGAACATCTTGACCAAAGAGTGTTGCAAATGAACGTTCGAATCCCATCTTGTATCCAGTTCCCTCTAAAAGTACCGAGAGGTGTGAATGAAGTAGTCGGAAACATTCTATGCAACTTTCATTTGAATTATGAAGCACTTGTTGTGGCTGAAGAAACTCTTTCTCATATGAATTAGACCACACAGATTCCATTGTAGGAGTTTCAGATTCAAAACCGATAGTCTGTTGTACCTTGTTGGAAATCATATGTTCATCGTTCAGGTCGTACAACTTGAGTATCTCGGATATGACAGAATCAGGAGAATTAGACATGATATGAACGTGCACGAGATTTCACAATTCTACGATTTAAACCAAGAAATAGATTCTTTCGCGGGATTTTACAAAATCAAGAAAAAAACCGTGAGACAATGATTGATTGAGTGCGTCAAGTGATTAGATGATAGTTTGATAGACAAGGTGATGTGTTGTTCAGTTGTGCTTTGGTTTGGTTGAAATGAGTTTAAGTGAATCCAAATAGACACCGTAGTTATATCCAATAAACCCAAAAAATATCTCAACCCAAATGCAAGATTAATCACGGATACTTGAAGCTCAATAAAAAAACCGTGACCAAAAACCAATCTCGGATTGATAAAGCTTAATCAAAAATCGTGACCAAAAATTATACCAATATAATGTCACCAATAATATACCAAACAAAATGATATATTGCCAACACAAAATTCGGACAACCTGAAATCTCTTTATCACGAGAGCCAAGTCCAGTACAAAAAAAAAAATCAATAGGCCCACTACTTGGTAGAAGTCCAGTTATGCCCAAAGCCCAAGTCCACCAAAACCTTTACCCTAATTATACGGAATAAAACACACAATTAACACCTATTAACCCTAATCCCTTTGATAACTTGAAAAAAAAAATGCAGTCACACCCACTTTTGTTCTCCTTTCTAGATCTAATTCTCAAAGCCACCAAACAAGAAATAATCGTCCCTTCTTTTCTGTCACTTGAGTCCACACGAAGCTACACAATAACCAAATGTAATCTCTCCTTTTTCTTATGTCAACCTTGACCCACCACTATGTTCCTTTTATTATATTCATTTCATTTTTTTTTTGTAACATACGAATCATAATAATAAATTATATAGGAACTTGTTCTTGTGTCAACCATAGAAAAAATATGATGTTTTCTTGGATGCTTTCTTCTCACAGACCTTGAATCAACGAGGTCTCGGGTAGGTGTATTGTTTTTTTTTTTTTTTTCGTTCTGGTACTTGAACCGAAATGAGAAGGAGAATGATAACACCCTTGTTGTTCTTCTATGCTTAGTGATTCGAATATTCAATTGAAGCTTGACTTCAAATAGATCTGTGATGATAAGTTAATTTCGTGTGAATGATCATGAATGGTCTAGATCGCACGTTGAAGTCCACGGAATAACTAACTGAGATCCTAAAATGAACTAACCGCTAGTCTTTGGGTAATAGCTAAAATGAACTAACCGCTGCTCAGAGTTAAACGCTAATTGAAAATGAGCTAACCGCTAATTAAAAAGGTAGACAAGATGGGTAAACTCAAAAAAAAGATAACCGCTATTTTTGTAACTAATCGCAAAAAAAATGACAAAACTGTCACTATCTATATTTTTTGTCATTAACCCGAAATTGCTAAAACCCAAACTGCAGTTTGTCTTCTAATACCTACCAAAAAGTATCCAATCTCTAATACTTAAAAGAAGGTAAACGCTATCAAGAACATTTCAAGACTTATCCCAAAATACAGCCAATAGTATATCTTTGCACACGAAAAAAAAATCAATAAAGGATTTTTTAAGACAAAGTTTAACTTCCAATCAGTTGTGACAGAATCTACAAAATAAAGAAGGCAAGAGAGTAATCTTTTGATAACCAAGCCGAACCAAAATAAAACACAAGAACCAAAATGAAAATTCGAGAGCAAACAATCCCTAGGATGAAGCCATGGCTCTTGATACCATTTGTAGAATACTAACAATTATAACATGTATGGTACTTGTGTTTATAGATCGAATTAAGAAGAAAGAAAGAAGAGTTTAGAGAGAGAAATAGAGAGAGAGGGAACTTCTAGAGAGAGAAAATGAAAATGTATTAGATTGGTGAGTGAGAAGCTCCAACCCTCCCCACATGTGGAGAGGGGTATTTATAGTTTCCTACGAAAAAGATAAAACGCCCACACCCGGGCTGTGGATCAGGCATACAGTGGGTAAAGACCCGTCCTTCTTCCACGGTGTTACTTAAACTAATTCTAACTAATAACTAGACTAACTACGAGCTAACTTAATGCTATTACAATATCTAGGTGACCGAGTATTTTATAGGAATATTTGTAATTAATGCGTAAGAGAATTCTAATGATCCCATGTTAGGAGCTTCTAACGGCTCGACATAGGAGTGAAGTAGGATTTTATAGAGTTAGGGAATATTGTACACGGCCCTACGACTAGTATTAAGGAATATAACCCGTCATCCATGCAATTGTAACAAGCTAATCAACTGATAAAAGATATCTAGGGAGTAATGAAATCTAAGTAAACACATCTTTTCTTATTATTGTTTCCACCACATAATTACATTAGTTTATTTTCATTTCTTTTTATTTTATTTTGATTGCATCTTTAGTTATTTGGGTTAGTTGACTAGCAACTAATTCCGCCCACTCCTTCAAAACCCGAGATTTTACTTGCTTTCATAAAATATAAAAAATACAAAAAGAATCATCTCTCACCTCTAGACCTAGTTTAGTAGGCTTTCTAATCCTAGCGAACACTATTCCTGAGTAGAACGATCAATCCCCCGGTACTTGTCACTATACTATACTACAACGATCAGGTACACTGCTTGGCGGGGATTGCAAGCTTCTCAAGATCCCTTGAGAGGTCAAACCTGTTGCAAGGGCGCAATCCCGCGTATCAGTCACTAGAGTCCTTCTTTGCTTTCAAAGCAATTGATTTAGTTTGCTCCCTTTTTCCTTTGACCATTTCGGAGTCTTTCTTTATTATCACTTCATACACTTTCAAGTTTCCAATCAATTCGTCAAGTTGTAGAGTTGATAGATTCTTTGATTCCTCAATAGCCGTCACCTTAGCACGCCACTTCGGATGGAGAGCCCTAAGAAATTTCCTTACACAATTTTTGCTAGAAAAATTCTCATCAAGTGCTATTAAGCTTGTGAATATTGTGTTAAATCTCGCAAAAGCATTATCAATTGATTCCTCTTCCGGAATCGTAAATTGTTCATATTGTTGTAAAAGAAGATCTATCTTATTATCTTTGACTTGACTATTACCTTGGTGAGTGATTAGTAAAGAGTTCCAAATATCTTTTGCGGTTTTACACATAAAAATTCTTTCATATTCTTTGCGTGGTAACGCATTATAAATTACCATTTTAGCCTCATTATTTTTAGCAAGTTTCTTTTTCAAATCATTGTTTTGTTTTTCAAAATGTACAATTTCATCCCTTTTGGTTTCGGGATTATTTTGTATAGGAGGAAAATCACCATAAGTAATAACATGCCAAAGATCTAGATCTTTTGATTTTACATAAGTTTCGAATCGATTTTTCCAATAAAGAAAACCATCACTTTCAAATAGCGGTGGTCTTTGCATAGATTGACCTTTTAAATATTTTTCAGATTCCATAGATCATTTCAAGTTTTAAAATACAATTTATTTTAAAGACCTTGTTTAACGTAGCTCTGATGCCAATTGTGGAAAACTAGAAGGGGGGTTGAATAGTTTTAAGTCAATTTAGTATTTTAAAAATTTGTATTTAAAAACTTCGATTCTTATTTATGTGAAATTCAATACTTGCACAATGTAAACTATTTAATCTAACTAACAAAACAATTATAATGTAAGTATGAAAGTAAAGAAAAGATAGAGATAGAAAGATCAAACCACAACACAAGGATTTATAGTGGTTCAGCTACAAAGCACCTCTTCGCCCTACTCCACTCCCCGAGTCACGTACTCGAGAGTTTTCTTCACTATGTCAACAAACTCCCTTGTGGCGGAGAAACCTTACACAACTTTTGCTTACACCAATTTACGACACTAAGCTAAATGTTGAGTTCTAATAGTAGCTAGAACCAATCTCACGACTTCTTCACGACTAGACACACCTTCTTCACAACTTGTACACACCACTACTACTTCACTACTTCACACAACTTCACTACTTCTTCTTCACACAACTACTTCTTCTATACTAGATTCACAAACCCACCTAGATCTACTTATTACAATCACTACACAACTTTACAATAAATATATACAAACTACACAACTAATCTTCAATACTTCTTGATTTGATAATAAAGGATTATTCTTCTCTTGCACTTTGAATGATGAGGGAATGAATCACTTGAAAACAAGAACTTAATAAGTTTATGATCAAAGGTTTTAGGAGGATGATTTGAGAGGATTTGGACAGAAAGTTTTAGTGCAAAAGGTGAGGAAAAATTACAAATTTGAAGCAGTATTTATAGGCAAAAGATTATGACACAGGAGCGTATGCCGGCCCCTTTAATTCATAGCCGGCCCCTTTAAAATTAAGGGGGGCACCCCTTATAATTAAGGGGGTTGCCCACCTGTAACGACCAGATTCCTTTGTCTTTTCTGGAAAAAGTTTATTTGGTGTAGATTTAACTGATTTTGGTTAAAAATTTGAATTCATATATTTATTATGAATTAAACATTTTCCTTTAATTACCAAAAGTGTTTTTCTAAATATATAAAATGTTTATACCATTTTATATAATTTGTAATTAGTAAATAAACCTTCCTTTGATCATAAAATCTATTAGGCAATTGTTTATTTATACCTTAAGTGATTTAGTTGGATGTAATGATATTTTGTCACTAAATACGTGTTTACGTAATGATTTTACGTTTAATGATTTTACATTTTGTGATCGTTAAAACATAGGGATATCGAGAAATATTAATAACGTTTTTACGCATTATTTATATCAACAGATCGCTTGTTCGTATCAACGTTATAAATAACTATAAAGTTATTTTGGAATATTTTAAGACACCCGAATCTATGTCACCGTACTCAAGACATGTCACATGCCATTCAAATATCGAATCTGAAACACCGATGGTAATATATGTCACATTAATATAGGTCGCAAGTCGGAGGATTTTCATTGCTAGTCGTAGCAATACACCGTCACCTTTGAGCACCGTTGTGATTCACACCCACCCGTCAGATGAGTTCATGGTCCCACATTTTAATTATTTCTAAACCCCGTGGGGAGATACATGCTATAACCGAACAAAAGTATTTTTCTGTATGCTATTACTATTTGATATTGCGTAAGTTGACACCCGTACTACAAGTCCCTCATATCACGAACCTTAATCACTTTCGATTGACCGTGAATATAGCTAATAGATCTATTGGAACGGCAGCCCATCTCTGTCAAAGTGATCATTTGGCAGGAGGTGTGCTATATTCGAAGTACCATGGAAACCGAGTACATTTCCATCACCAAGGGCCCCTTTGTTATCTACATCCCCCGTGGTGTAGGTGATTTTTATCTTTATGATATTTCGATACGATGTTAAGGCTTGAGTTCGGTGAGGCTTAGGAGCAATATGACACCAGTTTAGTCAAGACCGATCTATCTTGACTTGTTTATTTCAAAATACTTGACTTGTGTTCACACTATTACTAATTTAAATTACTATGGATTCACTCAACCGTTGTGTTGACTTTTTAGCATGTTTATCTCAGGAAACTAGCGGCATGATGGCACGGAGCTGGCAAAAAGGGCACGCAGGACCTCCCTTTTTATCCCAATAATTATATCATTCTTTTCAAACTCATCACTTCTTTTGTGAAACTATTAACATTTGGAAAAATGTTTGTAACTCTGAATACTTTGAGTTTTCATGGAATGATAATAACTATCTTTTGAATTGTTTTCTATAAGTATGACTGTGTTCTAAACTGTAATGACCCCGATTAGACTTTCGCTGCTTACCAAATTCTCGGGGTGTTACAGATTGGTATCAGAGCCATGGTTATAGAGAACCAAATAATTTTTCAAAACATTGGACTATAACCACACAAGATTTCTAAACAAACTATTTATTACCGAAGTGCCCTCTGTGCCAGCGCTTGTCAACATCTTATTTTAAGGTTTGATTTTTAGCACCCATTGCACTAAGTTCACTATGACACCATTATCACTGAGCGTGTAGCATCATGTGGACTAAATGACTTATATTATCATTTCTAGGATATTAGAGTACCATGTCGCCCCCGGTTATTATCTTGTCTAACAGCGATGACATCATGCCGGCATCATCCTCCTTTCCTACCATTGACCTATCTGACTATGACACCCACGACACCCGAGAAACCCATGATTCTCCTGATACCCATGACACTTTACCAGTATCACCTATCATTCCATCTACTGTTCCGTCTGGGAACACATCTGCAGAGACAGAGCCCTTCGAGGAGGGTGAGGTTGCTTCGACACCCATTGATTCTTTTGCTGTGCAGGCACTTTTCCGTCCTATCTGTGGACCTATGACACACGATCAATACCTGTATGATCAGTATCTCATGTCTCAGCGGTTTCTTGCGGCTGATGACCGTCCTACACCACCTGCTAGTCACCATTCCGGTTCAGATGCTGATGACGAGTCTTCTGACTCAGATACTTCTGACACTGCTGCATCTATCCCACCACCATCCCCGCCTGCACCGACTCGTCGATGCAAGCGAGTGAGGACCCTTGAGCCTTTTGAGCCTGAGCCTTTTGGAAAGTTGTTCTGATACCATGATGATAGCTTTACCCGCAAATGCACGGCTTGGAAACGAGTCTGTATTTTGCCTACTTCTACAGTTCCACCATCTGTACCTGTATCTGTGCCATCACCCACATCTGTACTTCCACCTGTACCTGTGTATGTGCCTGTGCTGACACCTGTGTTATCACCAGCACCTTCACCATCTCTATCACCATCACCTTCTTCATCACCTATGCCATCACCGTCGTCTGTTCCTACTAAGACCACTACTTCACCTAGCATGCATAGGATGGTTGATGCCCGCCAATAGTCATTCTTGTTAGAGTGCATTCGCCACTGGAGGTTTATTGAGGGGTCACCTAAGGCTGCTAAGCTTGGAGAGAGCTCCTCATCTGTGTTACCGGTTACTGGGGAGCCGATACACCATACCATCCTTTTACTGGCTGCGAGATTGGTTAGACATGAGGATCGTCTTGATGAGATATTAAGTGTTATAGAGGATATATCCTTGGAGAGGATTGAGATCATGCAGGAGGAGGTCGAGAACTTCGTTGTACATAGGACAGCTCTAGAGACTGTGTTTGAGATGATGGATATTGAGATCGAGGAGGCGCAGGCTACCATCACTGAGTTCGGTCATAGACTCGATGTGCAGAGACACGAGATGGAGGATCTGAGAGAGATTGCGATCATCACACAGCAGATGTTGGAGCATCAGACCCAGGAGCTGGCAGTATCTAGTGCTACTATCCACACTCTGGCAGTCACGCTTGAGGAGGTCCAGGCCAGAGAGAGATCCAGAGACCTAGAGATGTTGGAGATGATCAAGATCATTAGAGAGCTAGAGAGTAGATCAGGAGGCGCACTTGGAGCTTCATAGATCTATGATGTATCATTACATTCAGAGACATCTTAACTTGCCCTGTGCGGCATTAATAATGTTGTATCTTGTTGTTTTGTAACAATGAATTCAAATTATTAAAACTTTGTGTTGGTTATGATTGTACTGTACTGATATTGATTTATGATGTTTTGGTTGTTTGATCTTATGTTATGCTCCCATATTGAGATTAATTATAATTTCCATGTGTGTTGTTACATGTCGTGATGATTATTTATGGATGATATGGTTTATGTTGATGTATGTATTCATGGTGTGATTGTGATGTATTTTGTGATGATCTTGACTATTATGAGCTTGGTTATGTTATTTCTCTTATTATTGATCGATGTTTGGGATTATTACTTATACACTTGCGATTTTATAGAAACATGGCCCCTAGGAAAATCGCAACTACCACCGCATCACCCGCTATGACTCAAGCTGCTATCAGGAAATTGGTTGCCGACAGTGTTGCTGCAGCTTTGGACGAGCAAGCTGCTGCAATGGAGCGATCAAGTAGCAACAACCGACCCACTGCAGAAAGCGAGTCCTCTGCGACTCGAAAGTGTACCTATAAGGACTTCATAGCTTGTAAGCCATCTCGTTTCAAGGGTACTGAAGGAGTAACAGAACTTGCTCGATAGTTTGAGCGAACTGAAACTGTGTTTGTGAGGAGCGGTTGTGCCGCTGAAAACAGAGTCTCGTTTGCTACTGGAGCATTGCTAGAAGACGCATTGTCTTGGTGGAACGCAACTGCTCAGAAGATAGGTGTGGAGGAAGCTTATCAGATCACCTGGGCTGACTTTAAGGAAAAGATGTTGAAGAAGTTCTGCCCAAGAGGAGAGATCAAGAAACTAGAAGATGAGTTTCACCTGTTGGTCATGAAAGGGAATGATCTCAGGGCTTATGATAGGAGATTTCGGGAGCTTGCCATACTTTGCCCTTCAAAGGTTCCCGATTTGGAAAAGTTGTTGGAAAGATACATTGAGGGACTGCCTAGGAGCATTGAGGGAAACGTCACCTCGTCAAAGCCTCAATCTTTGGAAGAAGCAATGACTATTGCCCAAAGACTGCTAGACCGGGAGATTAAGCGTAACTCTGCTCAAGGAAATAATGATCACAAGAGGAAGTTTGATGATCGGAAGACAAACAGCAATAACAACAACAGCAACAGCAACAGCAACCGTAACCCCAACCGTAACTATCAACTTGACAGAAGCACCCATCACAACCAACAAAACTGACAACAGGAAGCTACCAGAGCTTATGTCGCAGCACCAGTCAAGAATGTTGGGTATGCTGGACCTGCCCCGTTTTGCAACAAGTGTAAGCTGCACCACACTGGACTCTGTTATGCTATGTGTGGAAAATGTTCAAGGACTGGTCATAAGACACAAGATTGCAAGGCTACAGGAGCTAACTTGCAACCCGTGGCTGTGGTATGCCATGCTTGTGGGGAGAAAGGACACTACAGGCGTCAGTGCCCAAACAAGGACAACAATGCACGAGGAAGAGTGTACGTGCTGGGAGAAGGAAACACTCAGCAAGATCCGAACATAGTCACGGGTACGTTCTTTCTAAACAACCGCCTCGTTAAAGTTTTATTTGATTCCGGAGCCGATCAAAGTTTCGTATCTATTTCTCTTCCACCTCTACTTAATATCTCACCAACCAAACTAGACACCACTTACGAAATTGAACTAGCCGATGGAAAGCTAGTGAGAACTAACACCACACTCCGGGGTTGCACCCTACGCCTATTAAACATACCTTTCGTCATTGACCTTATGCCGATTAGACTTGGTAGTTTCGACGTTGTCATAGGAATGGATTGGCTATCCAAGAACCGCGCTAAAATAATTTGTGACGAAAATTTCTTTCACATCCCTCTTAAAGATGAAACCCTAATTGTTCGCGGTGAGCGAAGTAAAACACGTCTAAGCATCATTTCTTGTGTCAAAGTTATGAAGTACATCGAACGAGGATGTCAAGCCTTTTTGGCTCAAGTCACCGAGAAGAAGTCGGAGGAGAAGCGACTTGGGGATGTGCCAGTAGTCAAGGACTTTCCTGAGGTATTTCCTGAGGAATTGCATGGCCTTTCGCCAGCACGACAAGTGGAATTTCAAATTGACTTGGTGCCAGGAGCAGCACCCGTAGCACGAGCACCCTATAGGCTAGCACCTTCTGAGATGAAGGAGTTATCTGAGCAATTACAGGAGTTGTCAGATAAAGGATTTATTCGCCCAAGTTTGTCACCATGGGGAGCACCAGTGTTGTTTGTAAAGAAGAAGGATGGTACCTTCCGGATGTGTATCGATTATCGTGAGTTGAACAAACTTACAGTGAAGAATCGATATCCGTTGCCAAGGATTGACAATCTGTTTGATCAACTGCAAGGATCGAGTGTTTACTCAAAGATTGATTTAAGATCGGGTTATCACCAACTGAGAGTTAGGGAAGAAGATATCCCTAAGACGGCTTTCAGGACAAGATACGGCCACTACGAATTCCAAGTAATGCCATTCGGTCTAACAAATGCACCCGCTGTATTTATGGATCTAATGAACCGAGTGTGCAAACCCTATTTGGACAAGTTTGTGATTGTATTCATCGATGATATCCTTATCTATTCACGTAGTAAGGAAGAGCATGCAGAACACTTAAAGACTATACTGAAACTGCTCAGAGAAGAGAAATTGTACGCCAAATTCTCCAAGTGTGATTTTTGGATCAAGAAGGTACAATTCCTTGGGCATGTTATCGACAATAAGGGTATTCATGTTGATCCCCCCAAGATCGAAGCTGTTAAAAATTGGGCATCACCTACGAGTCCTACCGAGATACGCCAATTTTTAGGTCTTGCCGGATACTATCGGAGATTTATTGAAGGCTTTTCAAGGATTTTTAAGCCTTTGACAGAGTTAACACATAAGAAGAAGAAGTTTGACTGGGGAGAAGATCAAGAATCGGCATTTTAGGTTTTGAAGCAGAAGCTTTGTGAAGCACCGATATTAGCATTACCCGAAGGAAGTGAAGATTTCGTGGTATATTGCGATGCATCAATCCAAGGTTTGGGTTCCGTATTGATGCAAAGATTTAAAGTAATCGCTTACGCTTCTACACAACTTAAACCCCATGAGGAAAACTACACCACTCATGATCTAGAATTAGGAGCGGTGGTATTCAATTTTAAGATATGGATACACTACCTATATGGAACCAAGTATACGGTCTTCACCGATCACAAAAGTCTTCAGCACATTTTAGATCAAAAGGATCTGAACATGAGGCAACGCCGATGGCTAGAGTTATTAAGTGATTATGATTGTAAAATTCGTTATCACCCTGGGAAGGCAAATGTTGTAGCAGATGCCTTGAGTCGAAAGGAATGACTTAGACCCCTCAGAGTTAGATCATTGGGAATGACAATCAGATCACCACTTCCGTCTCAAATTCTTGAAGATAAATATTAGGCCCTTAAAGAAGAGAATAGACCGCACGAGAAGATTTACGGCATGCCAGAAAGCACGAATGGATTTGTCAAGAAACCAGATGGAAGGCTGTGTTTCAAAGACAGAAGTTGGATCCCATTGTATGGAGGAATACGAGACCTCATCATGCATGAGTCTCATAAATCTAAATATTCCATTCATCCTGGCTGAGACAAAATGTATCATGATCTTAAGAAGTTGTATTGGTGGCCAAACATGAAGGCTGACATTGCAGAATATGTCGGTAAGTGTTTGACCTGCTCAAGAGTAAAGGCTGAGCAACAGAGACCATCTGGTCTTTTGATACAACCGGAGCTACCAATGTGTGAATAGGAGAGAATTACAATGGATTTCATTACGAAATTACCCAAGACATCGGGTGGATTTGACACTATTTGGGTCATTGTCGATCGTCTCACAAAGTCAGCGCACTTCTTGCCAATCAAAGAGACTGATGATATGGACATTCTTGCACATTTATACTTGAAGGAGATAGTTTCACGGCATGGAGTGCCAATTTCTATTATCTCAAACCGAGATAGCCGTTTCACGTCTAACTTTTGGCAATCTTTACAGAAAGCCTTGGGAACTAAGTTAGATATGAGTACCGCTTACCATCCACAGACCGATGGTCAAAGTAAGAGGACTATTCAGACCCTAGAAAACATGCTTCGGGCATGTGTGATCGATTTTGGAAAAGGCTGGGATAAGCACCTACCGTTAGCAGAATTCTCATATAATAACAGTTATCACGCCAGTATCAAGGCTGCACCGTTTGAAGCACTTTATGGAAGAAAGTGTCGATCACCAGTTTGTTGGGCTGAGATTGGAGATGTACAACTCTTAGGTCCCGAGTTGATTCTTGAAACCACTGACAACAACAACAACAAACCCAATCCCGCCGGGGCAGGGTATGGGGGAGGTAGAACGTAGACAGATCATACCCCTACCCCAGGATTCTTGAAACCACTGAGAAGATAGTAAAGATTAGACAACGGTTGCAAGACGCTAGGGATCGGCAAAAGAGCTATGCTGATTTGAGAAGGAAACCAATGGAATTTCAAGTTAGAGATAGGGTCATGCTAAAGGTATCACCTTGGAAAGGGATGATTAGGTTTGGAAAACGGGCAAACTTAAACCCAAGATATGTTGGACCCTTCGAGATCATTGAAAGGATCTGTCCTGTGGCATACAAACTCGAACTCCCCGAGGAGCTCAACAAAGTACATAACACCTTCCACGTGTCAAATTTGAAAAAGTGTTTATCGGATGAAACCCTCGTGATTCCGTTGAAAGAGGTCAAAATCGACGATAAGTTGAACTTTTTTTAGGAACCCGTTGAGATTATGGATGGGGAGGTCAAACGACTTAAGCATAGTCGCATTCCCATTGTTAAGGTCAGATGGAACTCTAATAGAGGACCCGAGTTCACTTGGGAGTGCGAGGATCAAATTCGTGCCAAATATCCTCATCTATTCGACAAATCAACCCCGAGCACCGATTCAACTCTGGATTCCGGGACGAATCCAATCTAACGGGTGGGTACTGTAATACTCCATAAAATCCCATGTCATTTATTAATGCTAATTACCAAATCTATTCTAATCAAAGCCAATTTTGCGGGCTAATTTTTTTTTATGAGACACCGTTTGCTCGACACCTGAAACACCTTGGTCACTCTTGAATGTCACCCAATGAGGTTAACACCGGTAACTCCCACTTGGACGCGACACCTTGTAATGACACCGATATATATATATTTTTATATATATTAACTATTATGAAATTACTATTAAATTATGTGTGTGTGTATATATATATATATATATATATATATATATATATATATATGTAAGTATATATACGTATGAGCAACACCGTTAATATTTTCAAGTCTTGCATGAACTGACACCGACACCGATACTGAAAAGTAAATTACGAATGTATTAGTCACCGAAACCTCGTTATCATTTTGGGCCTATGATTTTCCTAAAGCCCACTATATTTCCTTTCTTTTCCTATTTGGGCCGAGCGTGTCACTTAAGCCCAAAAATCCATTGTTCTCTTTTGTTTCTATTGGGCCGAGTGTATCACCAAAGCCCAAAACTTTTCTCTCCTTTTATTTTCTGTATGGGCCGAGCATGCAAAGCCCAATGGCTGTTTTGTTTGCTTAATTACCCAACGAGCACAGCTCGTGTATGACATATATATTACATACTTCGTCTCGTTACTTTACTACTCGACACCCGACCTTATTATACCATTGAATGTGTGCGTTTCTTTGTTCCATGCATAACTCAACACAAACACCTCAAAAATCCTACAAGTACATCCATCTCTTTTCTTTTTCTTTGGTTCCCTCACCACTCGACACAAGGTCACCACATCTCCTTTGTTTTTGCTTCTTGCGTGAGAGAGTAACTGGTGTGTATCAATTTACACACCTTTTATAAGACCAAAACCGGACCAAAATGACCAAAAACATACTTTAAATGCCCAAAATATGTTGTTTTTGTGTTTATAATTGTGCAGGTACGGATATAATAGAATTGGACGAAAAATCAATGAGAAAACAACAACACGAGCACGAGAAATGGAAAGGAGCATAAAGCCAAGGCCCGGAAAGCTATTTTCAAGTCCGAATCAAATATTGGAGCTCAATTGGTCAAAACTTGTAACACCCCGAAATTTTGATAAGCAGCGGAAGTCTAATCGGGGTCATTACAGTTTAGTACACAGTCATACTCATATAAAACAATTCAAAAGATAGTCAATATCATTCCATGAAAACTAAAAGTAGTCAGAGTTACAAACATTTTCCAAATGTTAATTGTTTCGCAAAATAAGTGATGAGTTTGAAAAGAATGATATTATTATTGAAATAAAAAGGGAGGTCCTGTGTGCCCTTTTGCCAGCTCTGTGCCACCATGCCTGCTAATTTCCTGAGATAAAAATGCTTAAAAAGTCAACACAACGGTTGAGTGAATCCATAGTAGTTTAGATAGTAATAGTGTGAACACAAGTCAAGCATTTGAAATAAACAAGCCAAGATAGACAGGTCTTGACTAAACTGGTGAAATATTGCTCCTATGCCTCACGAAACGCAAGCCGTAACATCGAATCGACATATCATAAAGATAATAATCACCTACACCACGAGGGGTGTAGATAACAAAGGGGCCCTCGGTGATTAGAAATGTGCCAAATTTCTATTGTACCTCGAATATAGCAGACCTCCTGCCAAATAATCACTTTGACAGAGATGGGCTGCCATTCCAATAGATCTATCAACTACATTCGCGCTCACTCGCAAGTGATTAAGGTTCGTGATTGTCACAACTCATCATTTCAGGTCATTTCAGGTTATTTCGGGAACTTTGGAAAAACACTATTCATAAATCACTATTCATTAAAACACTATTCATCGTTTTACTATTCATCATTTTCGAGGTCATTTGGATATTCTGATAAACATTTGGGAAATTTACTATTCACTAAACACTATTCATTCCGGAAAAGTTATCTCATCTCTTTCTCTCTTTCAAAACCCACGACCAAATCCAAACACCAAGATCCATCCATTGTTTTTCAAAAGCTAAAGCTACAAACTTGTTCATTATACTTGCCTAATCAAGAATCAATCAAGAAAAACACAAGAAATCCAAGCATAATCATCATCTAATCATCTCATTTTATCAAGTAAGTTATCAACTTTATTTTTACATGAAACATCTTATATTTACTTGTATTTCATGATTTCCATGCTAAAAACCATGTACAACTAGCTATACCACCATTTATTTTGTCAAAAATGGAACATACAAACCCTAACTTTTTATTTATGAATCCCCTTGCTATAATAACTTGGTTAGGAGTCCATGGCACCCTAAGAAGGTGTATGGTAGGATTAGATTAGCTATGTGGTGATTACAAGAGGTTTGGTGATGTTAGAAATTAGTTATAAACCTTGAAAACTTGATTTGGAACATGTTTTAGACATGCTGTCCCGTTTTGTAAAAACCTGGAAAATCAGTAAACACCAAGGAAACTTTGGCAAAATTTTTAGAAAATACTTTCAAAAACGAATCCGTAGGCGAAAGAACGGATTAAAAAGAGTTAATAACGAAGAAGTTATGATTTTTGCAAGATTGTTGACGAAAAGTATTTTTCTGGAAATTAGTTTCTGTTGGACGTTTTTCATTGGACAAAAAGAGACTTTAGACGTAACCCGGAGGAGCCGAACTTTCCAAAATATATTACTATATACTAAGACGTAACCGTGGATATAAAGAACAAGTAAAACGGACATATAACGACAAAGATATTCACGTTTGAATATCGGCAAAACCCATTTTTATTAGACAGCTTTTATTAAAAATGGACACTAAAACTACGTAGTACTTTTATGAGCTAGAAATAATACCAAGTACCAAATTTTATAACTAATGACGTATTAGTTATTACAAGTATATTTTCATCATTTCAAGGCGATATTTCAAGGATTACAACCCGAGTATTTCAACGCTAACATGGAAACATACGATATATATATAAGTATATATATATATTGCAACTAGCTTATTATATTTTCTAATAGCAATATTTTTTCCAAATTCTTGGATTATATATTTTGATAACACAAGTGTTTTCCAAAGAGTAGAGTGGTATAGAAACATGAGCATGGACATTCATAACATCATTTGGTGATCTAAATGAGATCATTCATCATTCATTTTAGGTTGCGGCAGATAACCGTGCATTGTTGTCCTTAACATTCCGTTGCATTGTACTATTACTTCGAGGTGAGTCATAGCCCCTACTCTTTTAATTGTTCTATCAACTCTTTGGGGGAGATACATGCTACTACTTGCTTACTTGTACAGATTCACATAACATTATACTTGATTACATTATACTTGATGTCCTACATACGTGATTGTACTATACTTAACTGTGTTATACTAAACTGTGATGGTGTACTCTTGAGACTTCCAATGGCCCCAGATTAAGTTTCTGGGCACAACCATGGAGACATACATACATATTTCCAATGGCCCCAGATTAAGTTTCTGGGCACAACCATGGAGACATACATACATATTTCCAATGGCCCCAGATTAAGTTGCTGGGCACAACCATGGAGACAAACATACTTAAGTGAGGTCTTCGGAGATGAAGTGTAGACTCACTACTAATTGCTTAACTGTTGTTATGAACTTATACATATCTTAATCATATTATATTGTAGCAGTGGGTTGTGAACACACAGGTTACAAGTCTCTTATGACGGGACTTGCAACTGAGTGGATTTACGATGCCTTTGCTGGGTGAACATTCCTTATAGGCTTTTCAACTGTATTAAGGCAAACTCTATGAACTCACCAACCTTTGTGTTGACACTTTTAAGCATGTTTATCTCAGGTTAGAAAGGCGATAGCAGGTTTGTGGAGCTGAGAGTCTTAGGGCATGCTTTTGGAGACTTTCACTTTTATCATTTACCATTCGATACACTTTAAAAACTTATGTATCATTCTACTTTGGGATCTTTGTTTTGTAAACTATGACTTTTATCTATTCGAATGGTAACTTTTCAAAAACGTCTCATTTAGAGTTCGTTTTCTATATCTTGTACTTTGTGCCCTGAAGTAGCATCCCAATGACACAGTCTTCCGCTGCGGTATTTTGGGGGTGTTACAGATTGGTATCAGAGCCTTGGTTATAGAGAACTAGGTTGTTTTAGAGTCTAGACTATAACTACATACATGTAGACTCTCCTCCCTATCGCCTTGCACTTTACATACACTTACGCTTGCTGGTAATTTATTTATTTTTAGACCCACGCTATTAGATACTTTGTAGAAACCGTTAGAAACTAGACTTCCCAGTGACTTTAACACTTAAGGGAGAATCTTTTGTTCCTTTGTACTAAGCGTGACATTCCCTAGATGCCCATTTAAGCAACGTCTACCACTGAGATATGTGTGCTTAGTGATATGTACACTTGTGAAAGGAAACATTTATAATTGTGGTGGCCAACATAATTATAAGTGCTTCACGACACACGTGGACATATGACTATGCAGATGTAGATCGGTGTTGGCACAACTTAGGAAACAACTGGTAGCACGGTATTATATATGAGGAGGTAGAGGAGCTGCTAATGACACTAGTAACCCAAGTAACGATGGTGGAAGAACTGGTGGACGTGGAGGTAGAGGAGGTGGTCACGGCGTTGAAAACAATGATAACAACGACGGTGGAAATACTGATTTTGAAGCCATCATCGCTCGATAACTTTAAAACTTTCTCCCCACTATTGTCACTCAAGTTGGCGATCATATGAATAACTTGGCAAACCACGAAAGCAGAATTAACAACACCAATGGAATAGGCCAGAATGGTAATGGCAACAACAACATTAGGACCGAATGTACGTATAAGGAATTTACGTCATGCAAGCCAATTGATTTCGATGGTGTAGGAGGCGCGTTGGTGTATACTCGATGGGTTGAAAAGATGGAGTCGGTGATCGACATTAGCAACTGTGCAGCACATCAAATGGTGAAGTATTCCATGTGCTTACTATCAGGAAAGGCATTGACATGGTGGAATACGCAGATTCAAGCTAGGGGTAGAGCGGCAGCTGTAGGTATGACATGGGATGATTGTAAGGCATTACTGAAGGAGGAATACTGCCCGGATAATGAGATGCAGAAGCTGGAGGATGAACTCTATCATCACTCTATGATAGGGGCTGGTCATGCAGCCTACACAGATCGATTCCATGAATTAGCCAGACTAGTTCCACACCTAGTTACCCCTGAGTCCAAGAGGATCGAGAGGTACATATATGGTCTTGTCCCAGAAATTCGTGGGACTGTGAAAACAACTGAGCCTTCTACAATTCAGAGTGCGATATTGAGAGCAGGGACTCTGACAGATGAGATGGTTAGAAATGGAAGCTTGAGGAACAGTGATAAAAGGAAGGGAACAAGCGAGTTAAACAAGCAAATGGGCACAATAGCTGACAACAAAAGGGCAAGGACCTTTGCGGCGACTAGTTCTGGTCAGAAAGAGTATTTAGGCCAGCATCCTAAATGTACAAAATGTAACTTTCATCACCAAAAGACTGTGCCCTGCCGTATGTGTGCTAATTGCAGACAGTCTGGTCATTATGCAAACCAGTGTAGAGAACCAGTGAACCAAAAGACATGCTATGAGTGTAACAGCCCGGATCACTTTCGGAACACCTGTCCTAAGTTGAAAAGGAATTTTAACCAAGGAGGCAATCGTCCAAACTTAGCAGCAGCAATTGAAGGGCCACGAGATGAGGCCAATGAGATTCCACCCGCACTTGGCAGAGCTTACTTCCTAGGAAATCCTATCACCCAACATGTCCGCGATAGCACAACGGGTACATTCTCTTGAACAACTATTGTATTTTAGTAGCACTTAAGTCTTAATATAGGACCTATACACAACATTGACTAATCTGAGACCTAGCAGCATTAACCTTAGTCACCCTAACATTAGAAATTTGATTAGTGTAAGCAATTCCAAAGTCGAGCCAATCTTTCAAAAGATTTTTTTTTAGGATGTTGAATCCAGACCTTGATTTTTAGCTTGGTTCTAGTGACTGTTCTTGTTTGATTGGGTTACGAAAATCAAGCTAAAAGTTAAAGTCATCACTCAAACCGATTTAGCCTAATCTCATGACTGTTCTTGTTTGATTGGGTTGTGGGATTAAGTGAAAATCGGTTACCTAAAGGATTAACCTAAAGGAGGTCTTTTGAGGATTAAGCTCGGGATTGGGAAGGTTTGCCTCATCAAGTCTGACCACGAGAACATACCTAGTTGGATAGAAACCCACATACATAAGCTTTGACACATTTAACTGATTAACATTAAATGAACTTCGGGACGAAGTTCCTTTTTAGAGGGGAAGACTGTCACAACTCATCATTTCAGGTCATTTCAGGTTATTTCGGGAACTTTGGAAAAACACTATTCATAAATCACTATTCATTAAAACACTATTCATCGTTTTACTATTCATCATTTTCGAGGTCATTTGGATATTCTGAGAAACATTTGGGAAATTTACTATTTACTAAACACTATTCATTTCCGGAAAAGTTATCTCATCTCTTTCTCTCTTTCAAAACCCACGACCAAATCCAAACACCAAGATCCATCCATTGTTTTTCAAAAGCTAAAGCTACAAACTTGTTCATTATACTTGCCTAATCAAGAATCAATCAAGAAAAACACAAGAAATCCAAGCATAATCATCATCTAATCATCTCATTTTATCAAGTAAGTTATCAACTTTATTTTTACATGAAACATCTTATATTTACTTGTATTTCATGATTTCCATGCTAAAAACCATGTACAACTAGCTATACCACCATTTATTTTGTCAAAAATGGAACATACAAACCCTAACTTTTTATTTATGAATCCCCTTGCTATAATAACTTGGTTAGGAGTCCATGGCACCCTAAGAAGGTGTATGGTAGGATTAGATTAGCTATGTGGTGATTACAAGAGGTTTGGTGATGTTAGAAATTAGTTATAAACCTTGAAAACTTGATTTGGAACATGTTTTAGACATGCTGTCCCGTTTTGTAAAAACCTGGAAAATCAGTAAACACCAAGGAAACTTTGGCAAAATTTTTAGAAAATACTTTCAAAAACGAATCCGTAGGCGAAAGAACGGATTAAAAAGAGTTAATAACGAAGAAGTTATGATTTTTGCAAGATTGTTGACGAAAAGTATTTTTCTGGAAATTAGTTTCTGTTGGACGTTTTTCATTGGACAAAAAGAGACTTTAGACGTAACCCGGAGGAGCCGAACTTTCCAAAATATATTACTATATACTAAGACGTAACCGTGGATATAAAGAACAAGTAAAACGGACATATAACGACAAAGATATTCACGTTTGAATATCGGCAAAACCCATTTTTATTAGACAGCTTTTATTAAAAATGGACACTAAAACTACGTAGTACTTTTATGAGCTAGAAATAATACCAAGTACCAAATTTTATAACTAATGACGTATTAGTTATTACAAGTATATTTTCATCATTTCAAGGCGATATTTCAAGGATTACAACCCGAGTATTTCAACGCTAACATGGAAACATACGATATATATATATAAGTATATATATATTGCAACTAGCTTATTATATTTTCTAATAGCAATATTTTTTCCAAATTCTTGGATTATATATTTTGATAACACAAGTGTTTTCCAAAGAGTAGAGTGGTATAGAAACATGAGCATGGACATTCATAACATCATTTGGTGATCTAAATGAGATCATTCATCATTCATTTTAGGTTGCGGCAGATAACCGTGCATTGTTGTCCTTAACATTCTGTTGCATTGTACTATTACTTCGAGGTGAGTCATAGCCCCTACTCTTTTAATTGTTCTATCAACTCTTTGGGGGAGATACATGCTACTACTTGCTTACTTGTACAGATTCACATAACATTATACTTGATGTCCTACATACGTGATTGTACTATACTTAACTGTGTTATACTAAACTGTGATGGTGTACTCTTGAGACTTCCAATGGCCCCAGATTAAGTTTCTGGGCACAACCATGGAGACATACATACATATTTCCAATGGCCCCAGATTAAGTTTCTGGGCACAACCATGGAGACATACATACATATTTCCAATGGCCCCAGATTAAGTTGCTGGGCACAACCATGGAGACAAACATACTTAAGTGAGGTCTTCGGAGATGAAGTGTAGACTCACTACTAATTGCTTAACTGTTGTTATGAACTTATACATATCTTAATCATATTATATTGTAGCAGTGGGTTGTGAACACACAGGTTACAAGTCTCTTATGACGGGACTTGCAACTGAGTGGATTTACGATGCCTTTGCTGGGTGAACATTCCTTATAGGCTTTTCAACTGTATTAAGGCAAACTCTATGAACTCACCAACCTTTGTGTTGACACTTTTAAGCATGTTTATCTCAGGTTAGAAAGGCGATAGCAGATTTGTGGAGCTGAGAGTCTTAGGGCATGCTTTTGGAGACTTTCACTTTTATCATTTACCATTCGATACACTTTAAAAACTTATGTATCATTCTACTTTGGGATCTTTGTTTTGTAAACTATGACTTTTATCTATTCGAATGGTAACTTTTCAAAAACGTCTCATTTAGAGTTCGTTTTCTATATCTTGTACTTTGTGCCCTGAAGTAGCATCCCAATGACACAGTCTTCCGCTGCGGTATTTTGGGGGTGTTACAGTGATATGAGGGACTTATAGCACGGGTGTCAACTTAGGCAATATCAGATAGTAACAACATACGGAAAAATACTTGTGTTCGGTTTATAGCATGTATCTCCCCATGGGGTTTAAAAACAATTAAAAGTGTGGGATCATGAACTCACCTAACAGGTGTGTAAATCACAACGATGCTCAAAATGACGGTATACTGCTACGACTAGCAATTAAATTCCTCCGACTTGCGACCTATATATATATTGTCATCGGTGTCTTAGACTCGATTCGTAAATGACATGTGATATGTCTCGTGTACGGTGCTATCCATTCGGGTGTCTTAAAATATTCCAAAATAACTTTACGTAGTTATTTATTACGTTGATACGAACCAGTGTTCAATAAATGTTAATTTATTTGTGATAATAATAACGTTAATAAAAATATTTACAAATAAATATTTTTAGTAAAAATACATATTTATTTTAAAAGTTACAATATATATGTTTATATATTTATGTAAAAAAAAAGTTTAAATATGTAAAGTAATAAAGTTTATCAAAATTGACCTTTGACTTTAATGAAGTTACACTTTTATCCCTTGGTCAAAAACAATTACATTTTAGTCCTTTTTTAGTACTTTTTACACTTTACACCTCGAGCTTTTGAAAATTACAGTTTCTACCCTTCAATTATATTTAAAATCCACTGTTTCTAATTTAGTCTGAAAGTTTGGTGGTTTTGACAGTTTTAGTCCCTTAACGCGAGACTTTGCAAGAATAGTCCTTGGTTAAGTTTTTGAAAAACAAACTTTTTTGGTACAATTAAAGTAGTAATTATAACTTACAAAAACCCTTAAAAATCAGTTTTATACATCTCTCTATTTTCTAAATTTCCAACCGAAAATCCTTTTGAAAATCAAATGGGCTCGTTAGCCCATTCTAGGCCCAAGTGGCATTTTATTTTGAAATAGAGGTGCTCGACATAGATTTGGTTTTGGTCTAGTTCACGAAGCATAAGATTGAGTATGTTTTGCATGTGACGTTGGTTTAGTGAAGCGTGAGTCGAAGAATTAGAGCGTCGAAAAATATATATATGTCGTACATGTAAAAACGAAATGGTGAGCCCCTTCCTAAGGGGTGTCGAGGCATGTACATATATAGTTATAAGTATAACTAGTGTTATATACTTAGTTAATAAAGTGTATCGTGTGAAAAATAAACGTGATATGCATGAATGTAGTATAGTAGGAAATGAAATAGGTAATGATGACTTACAACACCAAAGGTGATGGAGAGTCCAAGTGATACGCTACAACAAGAACCAATCAAACGTTATACCCTCTTCGTGGTGACCCTCTGATGCGTGGGAATTGCACCAGGCTTTACCTCTCGAGGGATCTCGAGAAGCTTACAACCCCAACCAGGCAGTGTACCTGATCGTTGTAGTATAGTATAGTGACAAGTACCGGGGGATTGATCGTTCAACTCAGGACTAGTGTCGCTAGGATTAGAAAGCCTAAAAACTAGGTCTAGAGGTGAGGGATGATTCTTTTTGTATTTTTATATTTTTAATAAAGCAAGTAAAAATCTCAGGTATTGGAAGAGTGGGTGGAATTAGTTGCTAGTCAACTAACCCAATAACTAAGATGCAATCAAAATAAAATAACAAAAATGAAAATAAAGCTAATTACTAATGTGGTGTGAACAATAAATGGGAAAGTTGTGTTTACTTAGATTTCATTACTCCCTAGAAATCTTTTACAGGTTGATAGTTTGCTACAGTTGCGTGGATGACGGGTTATATTCCTTAATACCAATCGTGGGGTGGCGTACGTACTTCCCCATCTCTATAAGCTCCTACTTCACTCCTATGTCGAGCCTGCAAGAAGCTCCTAACATGGGATCACTAGAATTCGCTCATGCATTAAATACAACCATAAAAACCTAGTACGCATTGGTTCATGTTGCTTAAGACGTTCAAGCAAGTTACACTATGGAAGTCTGCCAGTTTTCTTAAGCCTAACATCGAAATCATTCATCCGTAACAACTATAAACAAGCAATCAACCCATAATCAACATCTAGGTTTCACTGCATCTAAGCAAACACACAAGAGATCTAGCCTAGCATGTTAAAATCAAGACAAGCGTAAGATATATTCAAACAACACATAGACATATTGAATGAATTGAAAGGATACTTATCTTAATTGAACATGAAAGGTTTCAAGGGGTGAAAACCCTTGAAAATACTGTAAAAGTTGAGCTAGGGTTTATTCAAGTCGTCCCTAAAATTGTCCTCTTTTTTTTGAATGAAAATTACAAAGACTATATATAGATTTCCTAAGGTAACGGCGTCAAGAAGAAAATTCTGACGCCGTCAACCCGCCGCCCATAATAAAATCGGATTGCCTAGATCCAGATCTGACGCCGTCAAGAGCATTTCTCCTCTGGGCCGTCACGTGTTAAGGGGTCATGACGGCCTTGGTGACGCCGTCACGCCCTAATGCAAAAGTGTTCCGGACCGTCATGGACTCCATACTCTTCACCTCTTGTTTTTCCTCTTGACGTCGTCATTAACAAATTTGCCGTTTTCTTCACTTTTATGCTCCAAAAACGTCCAAAATGCTTCCTTTTCCAGAATTCACTCCAAAAGTACCTAAAATTACAAAAGGAACGATTTAGGGCAATATTTGATCAAATAAATTCAATTACGGGCTTAAATGACCCCCTAAAAACGGATCATTTTTCGCCTCATCATATACCCTTACACTTGAGATTTGCTTGTCCTCAAGCAAATGCGCTTTTATTCTAATCAAAATACAAGTTAGGGGTCATTTAACACTAATATAAAAGTAATTACAACAAATAATCGTTCCACTAAAGACCAAAGACAAGCACGGAGGTCATACACTAGCACCTCACAAATAGTGTTTAGATACTCACATCTCTCGGGTGTAATAAAGTATATATCACAATATGGAAATGGAAAACATCTCTCACTACCTGTCATAGCAAAATAGATTACCATAGGCTTGGGAAAGGATCAAACCTCCACCACATGGCGTAAGCACCTAGGATAAACTATCAAAGAGGTCTTTCAAAGGGTTATAACGTTAGGTGTAGGGATATGGAATACACGGTTTTGTTGGATAAAGGCAATCTTTACTGGTGGCGAGTTAATAATCTTGGTTAATTACATGTATAATATGGCGTTGCTAAGCCAAGACTAGACTCGACTTAAGCTAATAAATCAAAAATACCAAAAACATAAAACAAACATATAATGAAACGGGATGGTAGTCCGTATGTTTTTTCCCTTTTTCTTTTTCCTTTTTTCTTTTTCCTTTTTTCTTTTTTTTTTTTTTTTTTTTTTTTTTTTTTTTTTTTGCATACACTCTTACCCTACCATCCAAAATAATACATCATAGGGAATGAACATTCCACTTACACTTGAATTTCTACATACTTTACAATAAACTAATCTAATGACTCGAATTAAGATAATCAAAACACTTGGAGTACTTTTAAGATTAACGCACATATGGGGGCAATAATATGATGTTCTTCCCCATTACTCCGTAAAATAAGTACTTTCCCCATGAGTCCCAATCGTCCCAAAACAATATGTACAAGGATATGACTTGACTTAGCAATCATGTAATCAATTAGATAATTAACTAAGGGTTTATACATGTAACAATAATGCACTAAAGATGAGTGCATAAACGGAAGGCTAAGGCGATTTGGGTGTACATTTAAGTGGGTTGTAACAAATTCTTCCTTTAAGTAAGATGCTTAAAGTTAGAAACGAAAAGATAGGCTCGGAGGGGTGTACTAGGGGTTTCGTGTACTAAAAATGAGTACAACGCTAATGGTGTGGGAAAAATTAATTGACTTAACTAGCCAAGTAATATGACTTTTATGGTCAAGTAATTATGATACGGGTTTAACACAAGGGTGATCCTAATGCCTCTTATCATGTAGTAAATCCTACTACACGAATGTAGTCTCACTAGCGGTCTCGGGATGCATCACTAACGCAAGTTCTAGAATCTAAATGCTACCGGTACAATCATAAGCACTAATAGTAAATGCTTTTCCTATAAAATCTAAAGGCGAACCTCACATATTTGGGTGGAAATTTTTTCTGAATGGTACGGTTTTGTGCTAGTCATACAATCTCCTATCCATGAGACGCTTGCTAAGGCTAAAGTTTCACTCCTAAATGTTGTAAAAAAATTTAAATTTGGCGCTAAAATTACACTAACAAGTATTTCTCATAGTTTTATTACACACCTACCATCAAACAAACAAACTCAAGTGCAATTGTATCCTATAAGGTATCATCATTTACCCTCCCCTTACACTTAGGATGAACATTGTCCCCAATGTTCAATTAAAGAATGTAAAAGTAAAAATAGGTAAAAGAATAAAATCAAATACTCCCCTGATTCGCTCGGTGTGGATAGTGTGGTAACAAGGTTAGATCTTCCTCCAAGAAAATGAACAATCAAAGCTTCCCTTCCAGAATATAAATCATCTTCTTGTCATAAATAACCTGTTAAACCTGAGAAAACAAACAAGGCAACCTCGCGTAAAATCGGCGGCAATCTATATATACTAACAAATCCTAGAAAACAATGTAAGATATAATGCTTGTGGAATGAATGTTTGCGGATTTCCTGGAGTTTATAAAACTAAAGAATTAACAAAAACTTTAAGACTCCGTTAGAAAAACAAAACTAGCAAAATTTCCAGAATTTTACACATGAAGCCGTCAGAATTTCTTCCTGACGCCGTCAGAAGTGACCTGTAGAAATCTTTATGTTAAGTTTCCGGAAAATTTCTGGAAAACTTATGTCCTACTTCCTTATAAATCCTGCAAAACATCATTATGACTCGATACAAGCATTTGACTCTAACAAATACTAATATACATGTTCATTTAATATTGTGGAGAATCATGATCAATTTTGTTTCTTAAAAACATATTTGGGGTTTCCCCTTACACTTATATTTTGCGAAATACCTTTGGATGAAGTTAAGACTAAGCCAAACGACAAAATAAATTATTTTCACCATTTTAGTTTGAAACATGATCTACCAACAATAAAAATAAAGCATGCATACCGAAATAAATAACAATCAAACAAATAAAAATCAAACAAATCATGGGTTGCCTCCCAAGAAGCGCTTTTCTTTATTTACGAGTCTTGTAACTAGACTCAAGGTCATGGGCTATTACGTGACCTCGTCCTTGGTCTCATCCACCGATTGTAAATGTTCTTTATAGAGACCAAACACCTTCTGCTTAATTGCTCCTATGATTCTATTGGCAAATTCCTTATCAACTCTATATTTTGGTCCTAGAGTCAAGCAATCCTTATAGAAAAGGCTTTTCTTCTCCCATACATAGTCCATGCCCTTTTGCTTATCCTCTTCATTGATGTCCTCGAAAGCACCAATGTTATCCATGTCAAATCGAGGCACAAAACGAAATTCTTTCATTCTATTAGGCATCCTATAAGTGATCCTATCGGTGTTACTAGCAAATCGGATTGTCCCTTCTATCTCATCATATTCTAACTTGGACTCTTCAACAAATGGTTTACCAAACACAACATGGGATAAGCGACAATCAATAACACTAGCTAGATCTTCAACAACCATAAAGTCAGTGATATAAGTAAAGTTCCCAACAAAGACATGTAAACCTTTAACTCTCCCGACAAAGTTACAAACTCCATCGGGGTATTTGGGATCTCTTCTAGGTCCAAGTCTTGTTTTCACTATATCATTATAAACACTTGAGGACATAATGTTGATTGGGGATTTAAAATCAATGTAAGCATCGTCAATGTGTTTATACCCAATCATACATGGTATCTTAGTATTCTTAGGATCGCCTCTCTTTATTTTAGGTTCGATTCTAGTGAAAGGAGGGCGAAGATTATCAATAAGATTATTATAGTACGCAATCTCCTCCTTAGTGGGGTATAGATTAAAATAGTCATCTAGCTTTGGATCAATCACCCCTTCTTCAAGTTCCTCAACAACATCCTCAAAATCTTTAGTTCCTAGGTCCTTATTTGAATACAAGGAGGTCGCTAGGTCACTAAATGCATGGTCGAGCTCAACATTAATCAACCTATTAAGCTCCCTAAGTTCCCTAATCTCACTCTCAATTCGTTCACGTAACAAAGCCACTTCTCTAGGGGAAAGGGGTGGATTCGCGTTTTCCATAATGGTCCATGGAATAGTCAATGAATTTATTTTACTAACAAAGGCACGAAGAAATAAGATAGACTAAAGAAAATCTAAAAATAAAAATAAAATCTTACTAGAAAGGAATCTAGCAAGTAGACCTAATTAAAAGAAATTCTAACCTAGACAATAACTATTCCCTGGGCTGCAGCGCCAAAAACTTGATGCGTGGGAATTGCACCAGGCTTTACCTCTCGAGGGATCTCGAGAAGCTTACAACCCCCACCAGGCAGTGTACCTGATCGTTGTAGTATATTATAGTGACAAGTACCGGGGGATTGATCGTTCAACTCAGGAATAGTGTCGCTAGGATTAGAAACCCTAAAAACTAGGTCTAATGGTGAAGGATGATTCTTTTTGTATTTTTATATTTTTAATAAAGCAAGTAAAAATCTCGGGTATTGGAAGAATGGGCGGAATTAGTTGCTAGTCAACTAACCCAATAACTAAGATGCAATCAAAATAAAATAACAAAAATGAAAATAAAGCTAATTACTAATGTGGTGTGAACAATAAATGGGAAAGTTGTGTTTACTTAGATTTCATTAATCCCTAGATATCTTTTACAGGTTGATAGTTTGTTACAGTTGCGTGGATGACGGGTTATATTCCTTAATACCAATCGTGGGGTGGCATACGTACTTCCCCATCTCTATAAGCTCCTACTTCACTCCTATGTCAAGCATGCAAGAAGCTCCTATCATGGGATCACTAGAAGTCGCTCATGCATTAAATACAACCATAAAAACCTAGTACGCATTGGTTCATGTTTCTTAAGACGTTCAAGCAAGTTACACTATGGAAGTCTGCCAGTTTTCTTAAGCCTAACATCGAAATCATTCATTCGTAACAACTATAAACAAGCAATCAACCCATCATCAACATGTAGGTTTCACTGCATCTAAGCAAACACACAAGAGATCTAGCCTAGCATGTTAAAATCAAGACAAGTGTAAGATATATTCAAACAACACATAGACATATTGAATGAATTGAAAGGATACTTATCTTAATTGAACATGAAAGGTTTCAAGGGGTGAAAACCCTTGAAAATACTGTAAAAGTCGATCTAGGGTTTATTCAAGTCGTCCCTAAAATTGTCCTCTTTTTTTTTTAATGAAAATTACAAAGACTATATATAGATTTCCTAAGGTGACAGCGTCAAGAAGAAAATTCTGACACCGTCAACCCGCCGCCCATAATAAAATCGGATTGCCTAGATCCAGATCTGACGCCGTCAAGAGCATTTCTCCTCTGGGCCATCACGTGTTAAGGGGTCATGACGGCCTTGGTGACGCCGTCACGCCCTAATGCAAAAGTGTTCTGGACCGTCATGGACTCCATACTCTTCACCTCTTGTTTTTCCTCTTGACTTCGTCATTAAGAAATTTGTGACGCCGTCAGGTACTGTTCCCAGTAAGGAAAATTAAGACTTTGCCATTTTCTTCACTTTTATGCTCCAAAAACGTCCAAAATGCTTCCTTTTCCAGAATTCACTCCAAAAGTACCTAAAATCACAAAAGAAACGATTTAGGGCAATATTTGATCAAATAAATTCAATTTCGGGCTTAAATGACCCCCTAAAAATGGATCATTTTTCGCCTCATCACCCTCGTTCCAAAATATGTGTTACACAAGTAGTTCTTAACCCAAAACCTTCGTGTGTGCCTTCCTTGGTCTCGACAGCAAGTAGGAAAGAAAGAAAGGAGTGTTTGTGATATGAGATCTTGTGAAACTTGAAAGTGTGAGATAAAATGCATTAAATGTGGGTTTTTATAGTGAAAGTTAGGTAGTTAGTGAGTTTTAGCATGTGACTTGGTCCTTGTAGTGTCATTCGAAACAAGACACGCTTGTCTCTAGTCTTTGGGAGATGTCAAGTCGAGTTTGGTAGTCTTTGGAGGCTAAGATGAATTTGTGGATTAGTTTAGTACTAGGTTAAGGTAGTTTAGGGGAACATGTGATAGTACTTGTATGGTTTGTTCATTTGAAAGGTGTTTTGTGTTATGGGTTAAAGAAACACTTGATCCAATGGTTAAGGAAACTTAGGGTGTAATGGTTTAAACCAAGAGTTTAACTAGTTCAATAGGTTACATGTAGGGCGGCTTGGTGTCTTGTTTTGGTTGATCTCACACGCAAGTGTGATGCATGGGTGGGTTTTGTGTCGAGTTTAGGGGGAACCAAAGAGAGAAAAAGAAAATACGAGAGGTTTGGTTTGGTTTAGTGGTGTTTCGCTTGTGGTAAGTATAGGTCAAGAAAGAAATTTGACGAGGCATGAATATAAGAAGCACAAGTTGTGCTCGTTGAGTGATTTGTATCACAAGGCAATTCGAAAACAGCCATGCTACGCAAAAGAAAACATAAGCAACCCTTGGGCTTGTGAAATACTCGACCCAAACGAAAACAAAACAAGAATGGATTTGGGCTTATGGTTGTTTCGGCCCAGCAGCGAGCAAAGAAAGAAAAAGAAACTTGGGCTTAGGGTGGTACATGGCCCAAAGCAAAATAATATAGTGTCGGTGACTAGTGCTCTTGTAACTTTAGTTTCGGTATCGGTGTCGGTGTCGGTGTCGATTCGTGTAGTCCATATAAACATAAACGGTGTCGTTCCTAGGTATATATACTTATATATATACTTTGTGTGATAGTAGTTTCGTATATATATATATATATATATATATATATATATATATATATATATATATATATATATATATATATATATCGGTGTCTTTCCAAGGTGTTGGGTCGCAAGTGGGAGTTACCGGTGTTAACCTCATTGGGTGACATCTAAGAGTGACAATCAGGTGATACCAGGTGACAAACATACGGTGACCAAAGAAATCGGGTGTCAAACAAACAGTGACCAAAGTAATCGGGTGTCAAACAAACGGTGTCTCATATAAAAATTTCAAATTAGCCCGTAAAAATGGCTTAGGTTAGAATAGTATCGACAACTAGCATTAATAAATGACCTGGGATTTTACGGAGTATTACAAAACTAATCGTTGAAGATTCGTTATTGTCAAAGATAGTCCTTGGAAGTACTTTGCAAATTTGTCAAGATTGGTCCTTCAAATTACAAAAGTGACGTAAATAGTCCTTGGCAATAAATCCTTTTACTACTAAAACTTAACCTTTTATTTAACCCAATACCCTTCCCTTTATTACTCAGCCCAATCTCATCACAAAACCCACAACTTTTTTCACAACCAAAGCCACTATCCTATATTACTTAACCCGGTCCATAAACTAAACCCGTACCCACCTATTACTTAACCAAGTCAAAATCCAAAAAATAGTCAAAATAATAAAAATACCAAACGCGCCTTGTTTTACTGTTCATCATCCTTCAACCCCTTTTACCCTGCTTCCACCCTTTTTACCCGTACACAAGTACTTCTAGAAGCTTTCTAACACCCTGGCAAGGAATGACGCAAAAGGAATGCCACATGGGCTAAATGGCTGCATCCTATTGGAGGAAACACCTCATACTTTGATCAAGGGCTACGGATTGATGATAATCAAGATAAGAATGATCAATGGTCAGCATTAAAAGTTCCGGAGCCTTCCTAAAGGTTTAGAAGCTCCTGAGCTCATATATAAAAGCCCCTTCACTCCTCACATTAGAAGCTGTTAGTTATTAGGAGTAGGGTAGTTTAGTGTAGCTTAGGAGAAAATTAGCTTAATTAGTATTATCTTTAGCTTGTTTTCAGCTTATAATTCCTTTCTCTTTATCTTTCAAGCTTTGTAACTTAGTTTTTAGTATCAATATAATTTCATAGTTCACTCTCAATTTTTATCTCATTTTACTTGAAGCTCACTTTATGTTATCTGCTGGTTTGAAAGTTATTTTTTCTGTTTCATAAGCTCATTCAAGCTTAATCATAGCTTGTAGTGAGTTTTGTAGCTTAGTTTCTGCTTAAATTGATTCATGAGCTTCTGGTCAATGAAAGTCAACAAAATTTAATGATGATGATTTCTGGGTTTACTGTGGTTAGATCCATGGTTTCTGGTATTAGTGGAGCCTATTAAAGATAGGATTGAGTTCAAATGTCATCCCTGTTTAGCTGGGATTGATTTAGTAAGTTCTCTTTTTGATTTTTAGTTTATCATTGCATACTTTGTTTATAATTGTAGTTTGAATCTGATTTCTGTGTTTCTGAGTTACATTAGGTTTGTTGATTCATAAATTGTTTTTAATTGGTGGTTTGGATTGCTTTGAGATTTAGTTACTTCATATTAATTAGTTAGATTGGTAGTTAAAGGACTGTTTGGATCTACTAGTTACTAGGAGTTAGTGTTGATTATTTGTGGTAACTTCTGCACACATAGTCTCATTTAGGATAATAAAGGTTAGTAGTTGCTTAATACTGATAGGTTTTATCATTAAAGTCAAAATTAGCTATCTAGTACATTTTTTCTTGCATTTTTGTCATCTGAATTAGTTGTTATCATTGATTAGTTGAGTTTTAAGTTTGTGATTATAATTTTTATGCTTAAACATCATTAGTATACATCTAGGGTATGATCTAGGTCATTGAAAGTGAAGTTATTAAAAGTTCATATGACATTTAATAGTCAACTGATTCAGCAAAGTAATTTCAACAGGGACTTGTTCTCAGCTTAAATTAGGGTAGTAGTTGATAGCTTCTCATGGGGCTTCTAGTGTTTTTAGAATCTCAGTAGTTCCATTGAGCTTTTGCCCCCATAATATTCTACATTAGAGCTTATTGAACTGCTTATTTGGTTCTGCAAAATAGGTGTTTAATGTTTGTTGCCGAAATTACCTTAGGACTGCAGTTGTGAATTTCAATTCCAATTTTGAGTTTGATTGTTATATTTGAGTGTATTGGAGCTTGTGGTAGTGTATTTCATTGATCTTGAGCTTCTGGATTAAATTGTAGCTGATTCTGCTTATCCTAGTGCTTATATAAACTGCTTAATTGTTCCATTTGAGTATTCTATTTGATATTTGGTCTGATTTCAGTGTGTTTGAGCTTAATTGAGTACTGTGAACCTTCTGTGTAGCTTTTAGACATTTTGTGGATAAGTGCTTATTAATAAGCACTTATTCACAACTGCTTTTTAAGCCATTAGCACTTTTTCTACTGATTTTTCTACGTTTTCTATTTTTCCTCAGTTTCAAATATAATTTTAGAAATTTCCTGAAAATTTCTTATGTTTCTGAGTTCTTTTGCTATTTCTCCTATTTTATTTTAGTTTTTAATCATTTTTAATACTTTTTAAATAAATAAAAATGAATAAAAAATCAGAAAAAGCTTGGAAAAATCAAAAAATATTTTAGAAATTTCTTTTTAGTTATATTAGATTTTTCAGAACTTAATTTGTATTTTTCACATTATTTTCCTATTTTCTCTTATTTTTAATTCATTTTAAAATTACAAAATTAGAAATAAATTCGTAGAAAATAAATAAAAAGTAAAAAAAATATTTTTCTTTTTCTCAAAATTATTTTTAGTTGATTAAGATTTTTAGAAATTTATTTCAAATTTTTTAGGATCATTTTTCATAAATAGTTACGTTTTTAATTCGTACGATTACGTTTTTAAAATCGCGTTTGAATTTCCGTTTTTAGATTTACATCACTTGTGCATACATAGCTTGTACCTTCTGCTTATTTCATCATTTCTTTTCGTTATTTTAATTTCTCATTCACAATTTTCAGTTTTCCACTTTTCACGACACAATTTGGCGAATCGAATTTCACGATTCCATTAAACCTTCGTTGGGATACGACTCGGGTAATCCGTATTTCTTGCGGATTTCCTCGATACTTATTATATATATACTAAATTGAGCAATCAATTTTTGGCGCCGTTGCCGGGGAAGGTTTGAAGTGAGTTTTGAATTTCGTTTTGAAAAATCGTGTTTTGAAAAACCTTCCTCTTATCTTGTGAATATTTGCTATAAAAATATAAAAATTGAAAAAACAAAAACACTTTTCCTAAAGAAAGTTACCAACATAAGCTTACCAAATAAGCTTACCAAATAAGCTTACCAACATAAGAACACGTGAAATTAATTGTTAATTGGATTACTTTGATTCTACAACTGAATAAGCGGGAAAATTATTCTTTCCCGTCTCATCGTGAGTAGTTTTGAAGGAAACAATTACGATTAACGTAACGGTTAAAATAAAAAAAAAATAATAAAAGTTTGTGATTTGTTTTTCAATAAATAATAAAAATCCAAAAATATTTTCTTTTTCATATTTGATTTTCACTTTTATTTTGATTTGTTTTTATGATACGAAAAACCAAAAATAATCTTCTTATCCTCTTATTGTTTGATTAATCTTCTTTAACCCTCTAAACCGATAATTCATTCACTTTCTCCCTTATATGTTTAATTCTTATGGATCCGATTTGTGTTAAGTGTGGAGAACCGTTCTTTGAAGGTTCGTGTGTTTGGGGTACGTGCGAACAATGTGGTAGTGATATTCATGATGGAGTTTGTTGGTTTTGTAATTCTCCCGCGTATGTTCAAAGATCAATCCTTCAAAACGTTCCCAATTACTATCCAACACTACCGCCACCTCCGTTCACTTGTTTTAATTGTGGAAATCCTTCCGAAGAAGGAGTACCTTGTGGACAATGTTTTTGTAATCAATGTGGATACATCAATTGTATGTGCTACGCCCCGAGTGCTGAAACGTCTTACGCTTGTGATTCGAGTTTTGATAATTATCCTCAAAACGATTTCAATCTACTTTTTCAACATCTTATGAGCAAGTACCATATACAATGGTGATTCATTCCAAAGTTAATCAAATTTTGAAAATTGTGGGGGATAGTTTGAAAATTTTTATTATGAGCCGAATTCATGTTACGATTCTCATGGTTTTAACCAACCCCCACAAACTCCCGACATGTTTCAAGTTCCGGATGAATTTATTGATGAAATGAAATCCCTTATCGAGAAGGTACGAGAGTTGGTGGCTAATCGTGAAACTTATACTCCCGAGCCTCGTGAGAAGTCTATTGCAGAGTTACTTGCTGAAGAGAGAGCGTCTAATCCTTATAAATCTTTTATTTACTATGATTCCGACGACGATGATGAGAAAATTACGATCATTCTTAATCCTCACAAAGCTTCCGTTGTTTCTCCCGTAGAACCCGAGGGCTCTCTAAAAATGGGGGACGAGCATCTAAACACTACTCCGGCAACGGAATCGGACGAATTCAATAAGTCTAGTGTTGAGAACCTCGTCCCAATCCCAAGTGAGTCCGGGGAAATTTCTAACGGTGATTCTGAAATTGTTGAAGATAAGCCGTCAGATCCTTTGGAGCCCGAGCTCGAGGATTCTTTAACCGATTTTGTGAAACATGATTTTGATACGGCTAAAGAGTGTGACTTATCTCCTCTCGACAATCCGAATGTTAGTGTTGAGATGTTCTCCGATTCCGACAATGATGAACCTTTATCTTGTGGAGACATCGATTACGTGGATGAAGTACCTTCTGAGCTCATCAGCTTAGAAGAAGAGAATAATGTAGAAAACGAAGTTGAATTCGTTCATCCTAAAGATATTGATGACCTTGTTCCAAGGGTTTCCGAAACATTCAATATAACTTTCACAAATCCGTTATTTGATTTCGATTTGGAATTGACTCTTGATAATCCAATCTTCGATATTCCTTGTGATGGGTCCGAAATGGAGCCCGAGGTTTAGGATTCACATAATTTGATTGATTCTCTTAACGAGAAGTTCTCCGATGAACTTTCTCATATCATTTCTTTTTCGGGTATAGAAAATGACAAAAATGACCTTCGAGAAAACGTGCTTACTGAAGAAATACGTAATGATGATTTACTTCCTAATACCGACTCGATTCTCTTTGATTTACCATCTTCTCGTCCACCCGCGAAACCACCAGAAGTAGATTTTGAGTTCGATATTAATGAAGTTATTATTGGAGTGGTGGACGAGACTTATGATCATGATGATCCCGTGCTTGATATTTTACCCACCTAACCCACCCATGATTCTGATAATGTTTATGCTTTTACCATCCGTGTGTTTCACCCATTCTTTACTTATCCCCTCATTTCTTCACTTTTCCACTCCACCGAGAGTGAGGATACCGTCTTTGACCCCGGCATCTCCGTTTTTCATGCCGGGTGTCCATTCAATTTACTTCCTCAAGATTAAATGAATTCGGGGCGAGTCTAAGCTATACGACTCGATAAAAAATAAGCGCTTCGTGGGAGGCACCCCATGCTTATCATTCATCTTCTTAAATTTCTATTTTCTTTCTAATGTGACGTGAGGAGGGCTACCTCTTCCATTTTCTTGTGTTTCGTGGTTGTTTGTGAATGTCCAGGATTTACCCGAATAATAAAGACTCTCATGCTCGTCGTGTTTTCCTTTCTCCACTCGAGTTTCATCATTCGTTGCTTATCCATATATCTTAATCTTATCGACTAACATTTATCTTTTGGCATAATTAATAAACGGCCTTAGATTTATGTAGGAGAACAATGTTTTAAACATTGAGGACAATGTTTCATTTTAGTTGGGGGGTGATCTTTCGATCTGATTTTTACCTTGCACTTTGCTGTGAACTCTCGCAACCCCGTTTTTCCTCAAAAATTAAAAAAAAAAATTGAAAATTTTGAAGAAAAATGAATGAAAATGTCATGAAAAAGCACAAAAAAAAAAATGAGAAAAGTTGAAAAAGTTGTGAAAAAATATAATAAAGTTTGAATAAGTGTTTTGACACCTTGTTGACTTTCCAGCTGGCGAGAGTAGGAATAAATATTTTGACTTGACCGGGTGTGTTGAGCCCTAGCTTGTTCCCTTAACCAATGGTAATCATATAAGCTTGTGCTAGTCTTGTACACCAGGAGCTATAAAATGCGAATTCTTTCTTAAGAATCTGCAAGTTCCCGTACTTGACTTTATACATGCGCAGCTTAAAAGCTTTCGCTAGTCTTTTACATAAGGAGCTAGAAAACGCGAATTCTTTTTCTAGAATTTGCAAGTTTCCGTATCTGACTTTATATATGCGTGGCTGATTATCGGCTAAGCATTCGCTGGTTTCATTATTTGGAATCTTAAATTGCGAAGAGCGAGAGATGATAGAGTTTATTTAGAAGTTAGATGCTAAACGTGGAGTAGTTGGTTCTCTTTAGAGCTCATAAGAGGTACTTGTGGCTTTTTGCTACCATAAGATTGCACACCGATATATAATAGATGTTCTAGGTTAATTAGTGGTATTTAGGTTTGGATAATATTTAGTTTCTTACTTTCTTAAAAGAATCTTTGCTTTAGAAGTTGGGTACATATCAAGGAACATAAAAAAAAATAAGAGCAAAAATGAAAAAATCAAAAGTCAAAAGTTAATTATGTATGTGATTTTGGAGCTACCCGATAAGCTTCCATTGATGAAAAAAAAGTAAAAAAGAAAAGTATGAAAAATGAAAAATGAAAAAAAATGAAAAATGAAAAAAAAATGAAAAGTGAAAGTTGTATCGAATAAGAGCTTAAGTGTTATAAAAGTTGTTGGCACGTGAGGTGCATGTGGATGATTCTGAATTGGACACATGAGGTGCACGTGTAGTACTCCGCAACTTATCTTTGAGATTGTATGTACCCAAATTCCTTGATGTGGACCGAATTTTTATTGCAGTGGTTCTTGAGAGAAAATGAAAAACTACTTAGTGTTTAAACTTGGTATCTCTATCGAACTAAAAAGTATTGAAACGAGAAAATATGAAGCAATTCATTTCTCAACAAAAGTAAAATTTTGAGATACAAAACTTAGGACATGGGAGTAAGAGGTTTCCACAAGTAACTTTTATGAGTAGTGTTAGCATCTAACTTGTAGAGATGTTGTGATCTCATTTGTACGCTTAGTTTGGGGGCTTGTGAAAAATCAAGGATGACAATTTTTATCCGTATGGTCATATTTCCATGAGAAGTGTTTCTACTCTTTGACCCTAAAAATTATTGCACATTAATGAAAGTTCAACAAACCGTCAAAAGAGTAAAGTGAGAAAAATCCAAAAATAGTAGTAAAAAGTGGAATAAGGAATAAAAATTGGAAAACGGGGCGTTTTCGGGAATAAATGATTTTATAACTTCTTTTTAACCTCCTTGCTACTTTTCAACGTTAGTAGGAAGAGTTATGAAATTATTTATCCCAAAAGCGTGATTTGATCACATTACGTGAGGGCACGGCAATACTTTAGTCGGGGGGATTTTGGTGTGTATTAATTTACACACCTTTTATAAGACCAAAACCGGACCAAAATGACCAAAAACAGACTTTAAATGCCAAAAATATGTTGTTTTGTGTTTATAATTGTGCAGGTACGGATATAATAGAATTGGACGAAAAATCAATGAGAAAACAACAACACGAGCACGAGAAATGGAAAGGAACATAAAGCCGAGGCCCGGAAAGCTATTTTCAAGTCCGGACCAAATATTGGAGCTCAATTGGTCAAAACTAATCCTTGAAGATTTGTTATTGTCAAAGATAGTCCTTGGAAGTACTTTGTAAATTTGTCAAGATTGGTCCTTCAAATTACAAAAGTGGCACAAATAGTCCTTGGCAATAAATCCTTTTACTACTAAAACATAACCTTTTATTTAACCCAATACCCATCCCTTTATTACTCAGCCCAATCTCATCACAAAACCTACAACTTTTTCACAACCAAAGCCACTATCCTATATTACTTAACCCGGTCCATAAACTAAACCCGTACCCACCTATTACTTAACCAGGTCAAAATCCCAAAAAATAGTCAAAATAATAAAAATACCAAACGCGCCTTGTTTTACTGTTCATCCTCCTTCAACCCCATTTACCCTGCTTCCACCCTTTTTACCCGTACACAAGTACTTCTAGAAGCTTTCTGACACCCTGCCAAGGAATGACGCAAAAGGAATGCCACATGGGCTAAATGGCTGCATCCTATTGGAGGAAACACCTCATACTTTGATCAAGGGCTACGGATTGGTGATAATCAAGATAAGAATGATCAATGGTCAGCATTAGAAGTTCCAGAGCCTTCCTAAAGGTCTAGAAGCTCCTGAGCTCAGATATAAAAGCCCCTTCACACCTCACATTAGAAGCTGTTAGTTATTAGAAGGAGGGTATTTTAGTGTAGCTTAGGAGAAAATTAGCTTAATTAGTATTAGCTTTAGCTTGTTTTCAGCTTATAATTCCTGTCTCTTTATCTTTCAAGCTTTGTAACTCAGTTTTTAGTATCAATATAATTTCATAGTTCACTCTCAATTTTTATCTTGTTTTACTTGAAGCTCACTTTATGTTATCTGCTGGTTCAAAAGCTATTTTTTCTGTCTCATAAGCTCATTCAAGCTTAATCATAGCTTGTAGTGAGTTTTGTAGCTTAGTTTCTGTTTAAATTGATTCATGAGCATCTGGTCAATGAAAGTCAATGAAATTTAATGATGATGATTTCTGGGTTTACTGTGGTTAGATCCATGGTTTCTGGTGTTAGTGGAGCCTATTAAAGATAAGCTTGAGTTCAAATGTCATCCCTGTTCAGCTGGGATTGATTTAGTAAGTTCTCTTTTTGATTTTTAGTTTATCACTGCATACTTAGTTTATAATTGTAGTTTGAATCTGATTTCTGTGTTTCTGAGTTACACTAGGTTTGTTGATTCATAAATTGTTTTGAATTGGTGGTTTGGATTGCTTTGAGATTTAGTTACTTCATATTAATTAGTTAGATTGGTAGTTAAAGGACTGTTTGGATCTGCTAGTTACTAGGAGTTAGTGTTGATTATTTGTGGTAACTTCTGCATACATAGTCTCATTTAGGATAATATAGGTTAGTAGTTGCTTAATATTGATAGGTTTTATCATTAAAGTCAAAATTAGCTATCTAGTTCATTTTTACTTGCATTTTTGTCATCTGAATTAGTTGTTATCATTGATTAGTTGAGTTTTAAGTGTTTGATTATAATTTTTATGCTTAAACATCATTAGTATACATCTAGGGTATGATCTAAGTCATTGAAAGTGAAGTTAGTCAAAGTTCATATGCCATTTAATAGTCAACTGATTCAGCAAAGTAATTTCAATAGGGACCTGTACTCAGCTTAAATTAGGGTAGCAGTTGATAGCTTCTCATGGGGCTTTTAGTGTTTTTAGAATCTCAGTAGTTCCATTGAGCTTTTGCCCCCATAATATTCTACATTAGAGCTTATTGAACTGCTTATTTGGTTCTGCAAAATAGGTGTTAAATGCTTGTTGCTGAAATTACCTTAGGACTGCAGTTATGAATTTCAGTTCCAATTCTAAGTTTGATTGTTATATTTGAGTGTAATGGAGCTTGTGATAGTGTATTTCATTGATCTTGAGCTTCTGGATTAAATTGTAACTAATTCTGCTTATCCTAGTGCTTATATAAACTGCTTAATTGTTCCATTTGAGTATTTTGTTTCATATTTGGTCTGATTTCAGTGTGTTTGAGCTTAATTGAGTATTGTGAATCTTCTGTGTAGCTTTTAGACATTTTGTGGATAAGTGCTTATTAATAAGCACTTATTCACAACTGCTTTTTAAGACACTATCACTTTTTCTACTGATTTTTCTACTTTTTCTATTTTTCCTCAGTTTCAAATATAATTTTAGAATTTTCCTGAAAATTTCTTATTTTTCTGAGTTCTTTTGCTATTTTTCCTATTTTATTTTAGTTTTTAATCATTTTTAATACTTTTTAAATAAATAAAAATCAATAAAAAAATCAGAAAAAGCTTGAAAAAATCCAAAAATATTTTAGAAATTTCTTTTTAGTTATTTTAGATTTTTCAGAACTTAATTTGTATTTTTCACATTATTTTCCTATTTTCTCTTATTTTTAATTCATTTTAAAATTACAAAATTAGAAATAAATTCATAGAAAATAAATAAAAAGTAAAAAAAAAATATTTTTCTTTTTCTCAAAATTATTTTTAGTTGATTAAGATTTTTAGAAATTTATTTCATATTTTTTAGGATCATTTTTCATAAATAGTTACGTTTTTAATTCGTACGATTACGTTTTTAAATCGCGTTTGAATTTCCGTTTTTAGATTTACATCACTTGTGCATACATAGCTTGTACCTTCTGCTTATTTCATCATTTATTTTCATTATTTGAATTTCTCATTCACAATTTTCACTTTTCCACTTTTCACGACACGATTTGGCGAATCGAATTTCACGATTCCATTTAACCTTCGTTGGGATACGACTCGGGTAATCTGTATTTCTTGCGGATTTCCTCGATACTTATTATATATATACTAAATTGAGCAATCAGTAACCAAACACCAACACCAAGCCACCCTAACCTCCCCTAAGCTACCCTTAAACAAATACTAAAACACTTCAACTCTTCCTAAGGATTATTAACCAAGAGTCCTTGTGTTAGGAATACAAATATTCCTGTAAAAGTCTCGGTCACCTAATTATTGTAATAGCATTAAGTTAGCTCGTAGTTAGTATATATATTAGTTAGTTAGTATTAGTTTAAGTAACACCGTGGAAGAAGGACGGGTCTTTACCCACTGTATACCTGATCCACAGCCCGGGTGTGGGCGTTTGTAGTTTAGTATAAATACCCCTCTCCACATGTGGAGAGGGTTGGAGCTTCTCATTCACCAATCTAATACATTCTCATTTTCTCTCTCTAGAACTCCCAACTCTCTTTCTCTCTCTAAACTTCATCTTCTTATTCTTTCTTTCTTCTTAATTCGATCCATTAAACACAAGTACCATATATGTTAAGATTATGAGTATACTACAATTAGTATCAAGAGCCATGGTTCTATCCTAGGATTCGTGGTATGCTCGGATTTATTGCTTGGTTTGTGTGTTTAGTTTGGATTCGAAGTAGCTGTGTGGTTTTCTCATTCATTTGATCTCGTTTGGTGTTGATTATTGGTATTTTACTTGTACTTTCGTATCTAGAAGTGTTGTAGGCATCGTGTGTAACTCTTGGTTAAGTCACTTCATCATTTTCGTGGACTTTGGAGGTAATTCGTGTGGAGTTTCATACCAGCGAGTTGACAAATCTAAGTAGAGGGTTGACAGGTTTGGTTAGAGAGTTGAGGCAGAGATTTGGCATTTTGCTATTTCTGGGTATAATGCCAAAACGCTAGACAGTGACATTTCTGTCCTATTATTTTAGCGAGTTGATCAGGGTAGCGGATTGACAAGTATCAGCAAGTTGATAAGTTCCAGCGAGTTGATCAGTTTCAGCGAGTTGATCTGTCTCAGCGAGTTGATCAGTAGTAGCGAGTTGGTGATTCCAGCGAGTTGGTGATTCAGCGAGTTGGTGATTCAGCGAGTTGGTGAGTTAGCGAGTTGGTCATCTTGTGATTTGCCAATTTTGCAGTTTGACCAAAGTTGACTTACAGAAAATTCAAGGTGTGATTTTTCATATTCTCAAAACAAATTAGTCAAGTAAATGTTTGAAGCTTCATTTACAAAAGATGATCAGCAATTTTTAGTGATTCTTTAGCAGTTGGATAAAAACGCAACATCATCTAACATTAGTAAGCAACGATTACATTACGGTAATAACTAATTTCCATGGGTTTTAACAATTTTGTTGTCTGGCAAAAGAATAAAATTATATATTGCACATCCAACTCGAATTTGATCAATTCTATTAAAAAAATCAAATAAAAAAACTCAAGATAAATCAAAGCGTAAGAAAATTAAAGAGAAGATTGAGAACCTGATCATAACAAAAATTACTCGTTTGAATTGAGAAAACAATATCATTTTCTATGATTAGATTCTTGAAGAATCGAAGCTGCAAACACTTGCGATTATCTGGTGATGATGGAGGCTTAGGTATTTTTGAATGAAGTTGGGTTTGAGTTTTTTGTGTGAATCAGTCGGTATAAGGTTTATGGGAAGGCTGGTTGTTTACAACTGGGCGGGCCGACTTTTATGAAGCTTCTATCATAAGTTTTGCAATTGAAGAGTCTTACTTCCTTAATTAGTGTTGACAAGAGTAAAATTGGCATTGACTAAAATTTCAGTTTTTCATATTTTTACTTTGACCATTTTTACATTATAAGTAGTTAAGATTAAGATATAGCAAAATCTGTTATAGTCGGTAAACAAACATACCCATATATTTTCCACACATACACTATTATCTTAAGATCAAACTTTATTTATACTTTTGTAGGATCTTTTGACTTCAGAAGAAAAATACTGTATATTTACTTATTTAGTTATTTACACCGAGTAATATATACTAGGGATTGATTTCACAAAATCATGTCCAGAAAAAACACAATCCCAAACACACAGTTTTCTCACACTATAAATATCGGCATTGTGTCTCATATCAGACAACCAATAACCTTTTGTTCCTTTCTCCCCACACAATGAAGTACCCTTAATTTATATTCACCACTCTCACTCCGAATCTGAACTACACGCGCCGCCACAACCACCACCATTGTCGTTTCTCCGTTAACTGTCATACCCACTTCTCGAAAAAGCTTTGTTAAGGTAACTTTTTATCTTTTATATAATGTTTTTAGAAAAAATACAGTAGTTCAACTTTAGATATAAAAAGTTTCAGCCTTTTTGTTTCATTTTTTTTTTTTTTTTTGTTCATATTATATATTTATATGTTTTTTGTTAAATTTTTTTTCTTTCTTTGTGGGTTTGCTGTGCACTATTAGCTATGTAGTTATCTCGGTCAAAAATCTCGTATCGTTCAAAGTCCGAGATTTGAAATATCGGTTATCGCGGTGAGATATCGGTTTTTATATTTTAATAGGTATTTATATATTTTATATGCATATTTACAAACTTTTATTGATTTTATTATTATATTTAATATTTTTAATTATATATTTTATACAAATATTTCAGACTTTATACATTTTAATCATATATTTGAGTGAAGTCCAATATTAATTAAGTATTATTGGGTCAAATTGAATAGTTTTAGTTGGCCCATTGTATGGCTTACTAACTAAGCCCAAAAAAAGAACAAAACCCAAATATTTAATACCCTATGTCCCTATTAGGGTAAGCACATCTTCTCTTTCATCAGTTGCTTCTACCATTCTCTCTCCTTCAAGAGTTTTCAAGCTGTCTTCACCATTTTCCATCAGAAAACACCTTCCCCACGATCCGGAAATCTCGCCAAAATCTCGTAAATATCGCCGATTTCAAAATATCGGCAAAATATCGGCCAATCTCGCCGAGAATATCGGCTCCGAGATTTGAGGCCGAGATTTTGAACCGAAATTATTTCTAGGGCCGAGATCCGAGATATCGACGAGATCTCGGCGAGATCTCGCCGAGATTAACTACATAGACTATTAGTAAAATCATTGGTAACTTTTTTAATGAAAAATATTATATTGTTTTAGTTGTTTACTTAGTTTAATGTAATGTAATACACTGATAAGTCTCCCTGCTCACGTGTTTACTTTGGGTAGGGGTATTATGCAGGGACGGAACCACGGTGGGTCCCGAGACACCTATGGAATTTTGCGTCATAATATTAATTTTTGTGAAAAACTTCGATTTTTCCTAAATATACTTGGTCCAAAAAAGTAGTGTTCCTCGTTTTGTATAATTTCAAGTAAATGCACCGGTCAAATTGCGTCTTGGTTCCGTCCTGGTACGATGTGTCTACATTGTAGCTCTACCATACACCGCTCTGGCGGGATTGGGTATTGTTTGTAGTAGTTAGTTTAATGTAATGTTCTTGCTAGATCTTTTAAATTTTAGTAAAATTTAGTGATAATGTATGTGTTTTACCTTTAGAAAGGGTTTAAGGTTTTAACTTAAATTAAGTGTTTTGTATATGTAGAACATGATTAGGGGTTTTGCTTGTTGGGAATTTGGGGGTAATTTCTAGGTGAAGTTAATTTGGTAATTTTTGTGTTTTATCCTTTAATTGAGTGACTATTTGACCTAACTGAATAGTTTCTTGTTTTTTCATTTGTTGCAAACAAACCATTAAATGCTTTGAAAAGTACTATATCTTGCAAGATTGAACAGTTATGAACAAATGTTTGCCCAAAAAAAAAAAAAAAAAAAAGGACAAATGCGAAAAGAAGTGTGGTGCTTGCCAATTTGAAAAAAACGCTCGTCGGGCTTATTCTTTATATATATATATATATATATATATATATATATATATATATATAGAGAGAGAGAGAGAGAGAGAGAGAGAGAGAGAGAGAGAAGGGATCAGGTGCAGATTAACTTTTAAGTAGGGATGGTGCGGATAATATCACAGTACCATTCAAAAAAAATAATAATTCAAAAAAATCTGAAAAAATAATAAAAAGAAAGAGGACAAAAAATTATTAAGAATCACTGAAAAAAGTTCCAGAAAAGAATCCTTTTCATGGTTAAAAGGTATTATGATACTATGGTTTTTTTTTTAGTATCAATTTAATACTCATACGTTCTTAAAATCAAAGTTATTTTTTTTAATATCACCCCTACTTTTTTTAATATCGTAATAAAAAGAGCAGGGATATTAAGGTTTTTACTAATATCAAGGTGACTTTTTAAGTAAAATTGTTAATATCTCAGTTACTTTTAATATGTAAAACAACTTTTCTTTATTTTTTTTTAATATCACAGTAACCATCATCGTTTTTAAATATCATACTTCTGATATCAGAGAAGCCATCATCGTTTTTTAATATCATACTAACTTTTTTATTAAAAGAAATTCAAAAAAATAGGAAAAAATTAAAAAACTAAAGAGGACAACGAATAATTAAGAATCGTTGAAACAAAAATTAAAAAAAAATCGTTTTGATGGTTAAAACTTACGGTGATATTATGATCAGATCTTGACTTTTTTAGATCAGATCTGGATTGGACGGTGTAGATTCATCCGTACGTCCGCATGAAAAAATGAAATCCGCACATGATCCTTGGTGTATATATATATATATATATATATATATATATATATATATATATATATTGCAACTTGAGTGATTTGTTTGTGATGGTATTTAAAGTCAAGCAGTATCAAAATTGAAAATGTAAGTTACTCAATTTTGAAAATGCATAAAATTATTGTTATTTGTTTCTTAAGGGGGTGTTTGTCTATGCTTATTGAAAAGAGCTTATTCTGTCTTGATAACACACCATTTAAGGCGTATTATCAAAACACGTTTTTAACCCTTTAAGAAGCGTTAGTAAGAACTTGTTTAGGAAGTATTTTGATTTTCTAGGAAGTGTTTGGGTTAGCTTTTTGTCTTTTTTGATATGTATGTATCGATCTCCATTTGGATTGGTTTGTTTATGAAGTACTCAGATTTTCTAGGAAGTGTTTGGATTAGCTTATTGCCCTTTTTGATATGTATGCATTGATCTCCATTTGGATTGGTTCGTTACCCTCATGAAATGCTTCAATGAAAAAATGTGATTGATCAAGATTCTAATGTTAATATATTAAACAGGTGAAAAGATACGGTTTTTAATAATTGATCACAATGCATCCACCACATGATGGCATGAGAGAAGAGGAAAGTCAAAGCACAGTCAACTTATTGACTTCATCACTTTCTACAGATTGTGTGTATGATCTTAGGGAGCGGAATTACATGGGATTATCAGAATGTTCTTCCGTGGGCAGTTGCACAATGTCACCTTCTTCAGTAGATGTTAATTTCAGCATGAATTTTAAGGCTACTGAACTCAGGCTCGGGCTTCCTGGATCACACTCACCCGAGAGGAACACTGAACTTAGTTTACTTACCTCACCAAAAATAGACGAGAAGCCTCTTTTTCCTTTGTTCTCACCTCAATCCGTTGTTACCGGAAGCAAAAGAGGGTTTTCTGATAACGAGGTTTGTATTTCTTTCATTCTTTCCTATGGCGTAAATTTGTTACACTACTGTGGTTACTTTGAAACATAACATACCTGATGCCTCCTATCCTAGAATATGTCAGAAATTCTGTTTGTTGTGAAATTTTGTAATTTTGTTTGTCAATGAAATTTTGTAATTGCCCCTTGGAAGTTGCAGTAAAAGAAGGTATAGTATCACAAAACTATGTACAAAGTTTGTACATAGTTTTCTTTGGTGTAAAACTTCTAAATCTTGAATATCTTGCGTTCAAACATTTTGCTGTGACAATCAATACCAGCACTAAGCACTTGCTTACAAGAATTTGAATATTACTAACCTCAAGTTCAAATTATGGGTTTTTGACAACCATCGTTCATGCAGGGAATGCTCCGATCAAAGCTCGACCCTTCTTCAATTCAAGAAAGCCCTTCTGCTGCTAATGACACCACACAAAACCACTCAAATGCAGCACATAACAGAAACAGTCTCCCTACTCACAAGTAAGTTCTAATGAATGACAATTATTTGACAAGAAGTAAAACCTGATTATTAGAAAAGGATTGACCTTTTTTTCGTGTGCGGCAGGGAACAGGTTGTGGGTTGGCCTCCTATAAGGTCTTCGTTTAGGAAGAACACAATTCCTACTGGGCCGAAAGCAGCAGTGGTCCGTTCCCTTTTGGTGAAAGTCAGTATGGATGGTGCAGCGTATCTAAGGAAAGTTGACTTGACCACATATTATGGATATCAAGGATTGACTTCTGCCCTTGAGGAGATGTTCAGCTGTTTCATAATAGGTTATAGAGTGTTTTATGCATCTTCTGTTCCGTTTTACTTATCATTACTACTTCCTAAATATACAATCTTTATATTAGAGAAGGCAAACTTATTACCTTTCAAATGAAAATGTAACCTAGAATCTTTTAGTTTTTATATCGTAGATCAAAATTTAACCTAGAATTTCTTATATCGTAAAACTTAACACAGGTATGCCTGGTGTTTCTATGTTTCAGGTGAATATGAATCTCAAGGGGCTCCTAGGAATGAAAAGCAGAGTGAGACGAAACAGAAGGACTTTTTGCACAGTTCAGAATATGTTACTTATTTGGACAAAGATGGTGACTGGATGCTGCTTGGGGATGTCCCTTGGCAGTAAGCACTATGCGTTCTGTTTCTTGGTCATATTTTTGACATTTATTGGACCATTATGAATCAATACTAAGTTAATGTATGCATGCAGGATGTTTATCGGCACCTGCAAAAGGCTCCGGATTCTGAAGAATTCTGAAGCCAATGGTTTAGGTGAGTGTCTTAGGTTTAATTTCGCCATATATTCTTGTCGCAACAAATATAATAAGGTGTTCATAATGCTAGGAATTAGACAGTTAGCTTACTGGTGTTTTGCATATCTGTTGTCAAACTGCTGATAGCTGCTACTTAAAGTAACCTATAATGAGTACCTTTGCAACAAAATGATTGTTCAACAGAAAACTAAATATTTATCTATCCCTTTTTAAAGACTTCAACATATTTTGTTATCAATAAATTGTGAAAAAAAGTATATCATTTTTTGTTAAATTTCTCAATAATTTGTTACTAGAAACTTCATATGAAAATATATACTGTATTATTAGATCAAAGGTTTGAATATAGAAATGAGATAATGAATGGTCTTTTGGTAATTTTGTCTACTAGTTTTTAGAATTATTAGAATTTGCCAAACTGTAACAACCTGACAGCAAAACCACATCCAAATACTATATCATAACACTTGTTTAAATGATCTTATTGATTGCTTTTCATGCAGGCTGTGGAACAAAAGTTGTAACTAGAACCAGCCAAGCCTTTTGCACATGAACATTGCTATCTATCCAACGCTGACAGCTGTAAAGATCGACCTAGAAGTTCCATTTTAGCCGAAAATTGTAACTATTTAAGCAGAAAAACTATCCTGAGCAGGAAATATCATTTTTAGCTGCTATACTTTATTTTGGGGTTATTTGTTAACAATTTTGATTTTAATCAACTACGATTTTTTCTAGGAAACATATTTGAGTTTTGGTATCTTTGTTTGCGCTTATACTTTTATGAACCAGCTAGACCATTGATATTTGGTGTCGACACGGTCAACCGTCTAAAGGCATAAAAGTAACGATCGATCGGGTTGGATAGATTGTCAAAATGAGTTTAGCTAAAAATGTTTGGAATGTGTTGTGCTGATCATCAGACACTCTTCTACACATTTTCCAACTTTCTAAGTTTGCATTTACTTATCTAAAAAGTTTTAGTTTTAGCTAGTAAGTTTGGTTGCATATTCTGTATATGGTATTGTAAGTGGGATACATTTTAATAGCTGGCATCAGGTTGATTTTTTGGTCAAACTTTTGTTATTCTTAGACGAGTACTAATGGTGACCGGTGACTTTATGACTGCAATTTTAGCTTCACTTCAGCTTCTCTTTCTACAACAAAATGCATGATTAAATGCTCATAGTAGGGTAATCGTGATTACAACAAAAACATACCCCGCAAAACTAATAAAAAAAATTCACACACAAAAACTTTGCATTTCCATCTTGTCATCTGGCCAACCCAACCAAGGGTCGCCATTACTAGCAGCCTTATGAAAGGTCTGAAATGAAATTGTGGAAGATTTATATATATCCCCACTCCCCTTAAAAAGGCACCCCCTCCCATTTTCTTTTTTTTTTTTAATTGTTTTTTTTTAATATCAAAAATTATAAAACTAAAAGTACGGAACAGAAAATATAAAGTTTAATAAGTCAAAAGCTTAAAATTGACATGAAATACGGAACACAAATAGATTAAAAGTTCTGTTGTATTGTAAACATGAATAAGCCAGGAGTATTGGTTGTTAGGAGTGGGCCGCGGTACTTATAACACATCCCTACGAAATTATGAGTATCAGGATCTTGGTGAAGAACTTCCATTATAGAACTGCACCTTCAGAATAATTGTGTACCTTTGACAGTAATAATCAAAGGGTGTGGGGTTGTTGATGTTTGCCTTCCACCATCTTTTGGATCTTGTGATTAATATATTTGTACAAGATATTAGAATGTTCTTTTGTTTTGTTTTTGTTTATTGCGATTAAGATCTTAGGTTTGTTTCTTGCAAGTTGATAATAACAACTTATTATCCTATGATAATGTGATAATGTGAGTGTCAAATGAATTGAATCTGTTCTTAGTTTATTTGATATTTAGTCATTTACAATCAAAATAAGTTAGCCACTAAGTTTCTAGCTTAACGGTCGAGAACGTGCAGCTCTAGTATGAAGGTTGAAAACACAGGTCTCATATCTATTGTAAGGACCAAGCTGAGGGCCGCCTCTATGAATTTTCCAAAACCAATCAAATCATAAATTAATTTATGGAAAATGAATTATATGCCTAAAACAAAAACCTAAATTTAGACCTAAAGATATGATTGGTTCATTTTAAAAACTAATTAGTTAAAAATGATGAGAAAGAATAAGTGTAGAACACTTGTCATAAAATGAACGGATGAGTTAGGATCGAATGAGAAATTTAAATGAGAAATTTAATTAAGATGAGAAGAATAAGAAGAAATCACAACCACAAATATTAGATGCACACATAAAAATAGATGCATCTCGCTATTATTTCTCTTTCCTTATTTAAAATATATGGCTACAATTTCTTCTCACTCTTCTCATTTGAATAATTAAAAAAAAAAAAATAGTATTTGGCGGAACCATCTCAAGTCCGTGTACCTTTTTGGTACCGAGCCCCCCACCCAACAAGGAAGGCATATTCTGGTAAATTACCTAGGCAACACTGGCTGACCAAAAAAACATAAAATGAAAACAATAATGACATTTGAATAATTCTTCTCACTAGATCCATGCTCTTAGGTATATTAGTAGGTCTATGTTTTAGGTCTATATATCAGCACTCTTTATTTATTACTCCCTCCGTCCCATAAAAACTGTCCAGTTTGACTTTTCAGAGTCAAACTGGTTCAACTTTGACCTTAAATATTTTTTATGTGTTATATAATACTTGATCAAAAATTATACCAATGAAAAACACACTTAAAACTCAATCCATTCATATATTTTTCATAAAGTATTATATGATACTCACAAAAATAAATAAGGTCAAAGTTCAACCAGTTTGACTCTGAAAAGTCAAACTGGACAGTTTTTATGGGACGGAGGTAGTAGTTTTTAAGAAAAGATTAATTAATATTTTAATTAAAAATGTAATTATACCCTAGTCACTCATTTTTCTATTGAGAACATATATAAGATTATCATCATAACCTTTACCTTTACGTGATGAGCATTGCTAAAACTTCCTACTAATCCTCCTACATACACAATAATATTATATATATATTTTTCTCACCCATTCTCTCTCTGCATCCAAACCGTCAGTTTTGACACTTGTCAGGATCCTGTGAGTAGGAGGATTTGTAAGCATGTCAAGTAGGAGGATTTATCATTTTCCTACCTCATTTCTAACAACCCTTGGGTCATGCGCGAAGCAAAACAAAAAGAGGAGTGAGTGGTGAGGGTGCTCACTGTTTTTATTTTATTTATTTATTATGAGTGTGTGAGGCATTTTGTGGAGTATGTATAAAGTGGAGTATTTTTGGAGGTGAGGAGGTGGTGACTATTATGTTGAAAGGTGAGAAGAGGAATGATGTGTTGAATGGTAATGTGACACTGATGTAGCGGTGAGAGGTGTTATCACCATTGTGTCTAGTATAAGAACACCCGTAACAGTCATCAAACCCATCGGTGATGGTGAGGTTTGGCACGCGGTCCCCTTCCCCCCCCCCCCCCCCCCATTCTCTCACCGTGTGCGGTGGTGGGTTTTTGGCACTAGTTTCTGGTGCATAGTTTAAGTAATGTACTCTTTCTTTTTTAAGTATATTGTGAGGTGATGAGGCGAAAAATGAATCACTTTTAGGGGGTCATTTAAGCTCGGAATTGAATTTATTTGATCAAATATTGCCCTAAATCGTTCCTTTTGTGATTTTAGGTACTTTGGGAGTGAATTCTGGAAAAGGAAGCATTTTGGACATTTTTGGAGCATAAAAGTGAAGAAAACGGCAAAGACTTAATTTTCCATGCTGAGAACAGTACATGGCGGCGTCAAGAAGAAAATCCTGACGGCGTCAGGAGTAAAATCCGTGATGACCCAGTGAAAACCTGAAGGCGTCAAGAGTATTTTTGGTGACGGCCTGCATAAGGTGTACACATGACGGCGTCAAACCCAGATCTAGGCAGTCCGAGAAATTATTTGGCGGCGAGATGACGGCGTCAGCAATTTGTTCTTGACGCCGTCACCTCAGAAAAACTATATATACTTTTCTATTTTTCATTCATTAGAGAGGAACTTGTGTGGAGAATACTAGGGCCGAACTTGTGAAACCCTAGGTCGTATTTTACAGTATTTTCAAGGGTTTTTACCCCTTGAAACCTTTCATGTTCAATTAAGATAAGTCCTCTTTCAATTCAATCAATATGTCTATGTGTTGTTTGAATATATCTTATGCTTGTCTTGATTTCAACACGCTAGGCTAGATCTATCATGTGTTTGCTTAGATGTAATGAAACCTAGATGTTAATTATATGTTGATTACTTGTTTATAGTTGTATTGGATGAATGATTTCAATGTTAGGCTTAAGAAAACTGATAGATCTCCATTGTGTAACATGCTTGAACGTCTTAGGAAGCAGAACCGATGTGTACTAGGTTTTATTGGTTGTATTTAATGCATGAGCAAATTCTAATGATCCCATGTTAGGAGCTTCTTAGCCGGCTCGACATAGGAGTGAAGTAGGCGCTTATAGGATTGGGGAAGTAAGTACGCCACCCCATGAATGGTATTAAGGAATACAATCCGTCATCCACGCAACTGTAACAAGTAATTAACATGTAAAAGATATCTAGGGAGTAGTGAAATCTAAGTAAACACAATTCTCCCATATATTGCTCACACCACTAGTTTAATATAGTTTATTTTCATTTTGATTGTAACAAACTAATCAACCTATAAAAGATAGCTAAGGAGTAATGAAATCTAAGTAAACACAATTTTCTCATTATTGTTTACACCACAAATTAGTTTAAGTTTAGTTTATTTTATTTTGATTGCATTTTAGTAATTGGGTTAGTTGACTAGCAACTAATTCCGCCCAACTCCTTCAAAACCGAGATTTTTATTTGCTTTCATAAAAACTAAAAAATACAAAAAGAATCATCCCTCATCTCTAGACCTAGTCTTTAGGTTTTCTAATCCTAGCGACACTATTCCTAGCTGAACGATCAATCCCCCGGTACTTGTCATTATACTATACTACATCGATCAGGTACACTGCCTGGTGGGGGTTGTAAGCTTCTTGAGATCCCTCGAGAGGTAAAGCCTGGTGCAATCCTTACGCATCAAGTTTTTGGCGCCGCAACCCGGGGAATAGTTATTGTCTAGGTTAGAATCTCTTTTTATTAGGTCTACTTACTAGATTCTTTTCTAGTAAGATTTTATTTTTATTTTTAGGATCTCTTTAGTCTATCTTATTTCTTCATGTTTTTGTTCGTAACTCTTCACCATCCGACATCATGGACGATGGTAACATCTTTGAACCCATCATCCCACCACAACAAGACCACCCACAAAACCCACCACTAGCTAACCAACCTCTTAGGCCCCGAACCTTATGAGAGTATTCCCGACCTAGCCACCAAGGCTATCGAAACACTATTGAGCTCACCGGAGCCAATGTGTCTCCCTTACGATTCGACACCATCCGGTTGGTGCAAAGCGGATGTGCATTCCATGGACTTCGTTCCAAAGATCCAAATCAACATCTCAAGGACTTCCTTAAAATCGTAGATTCTATAGACCTTGATGTTACAACTAGAGAGTCAACCCGATTACGCCTATTCCAATTCTCTCTACGTGATCAAGCTAGTCAATGGCTTGAGCGTTTACCCGCGGGATCCATCACCACATGGGATGATCTCATCACTCGTTTCCTTGCTCAATTTTTCCCACCGGGGAGAACTACCAAGCTTAGAAATGACATCTTGATGTTCCAACAACGTCAAAATGAAACTCTATATGAAGCATGGACTCGTTTCAAGGACTTACTCCAAAAGGTCCCTCATCATGGCATAGATCTTTGGCTCCAAGTCCAAATCTTCTATGACCATATCGATCTCTCCACAAGGCGAGCCATTGACCAATCGGCCGGTGGTAAGCTACGTGATCTAAGTGCGGAACAATCATGGGAACTCATAGAAGATCTTGCTCTCTATGACAAAGAAAGTTGGAATGATCCCCGTGATTTGAACAAAACGGTCAAGGCAATATATTTGCCTTCGAACAATTCTAGCACTCCCGACCGTAGGATCATGGAACTTGAGGACCAAGTCAAGTTTCTCATGAAATCTTACGAAGCTCCTAAACCTTCAAGCCAAGTGAACATAATCACTTCTTCATGCGAATTATGTAGTGGTCCCCATGACACTCGTGATTGTGTAGAACTCCCCGGAACAGCTTTTTTGGACTACGCATCCTCGCGTTCCGACGAAGCGGGAGATAAGTGGTACACTTTCAAACCCGAGCCAAACCCGTATGGTGATTCCTACAACCCTTCTTGGAAAAATCACCCAAACCTCAGGTGGAAACAAAACCAAGCCAATTCTTCCAATCCGCCTAATCGTTACCAACCAAACGGTCCACCCTCCAACCGTACTTTCAACAACAATCCTTCTAACAACTATGGTAGTACCAACAATCTTGAATGATTGATGTCTAAGTTTATGGCATCTCAAGAAGCTCGCATATATAAGTTTGAAGCCGATTTCAAACAAAAGAAAAACGAGATGACCACCAAAATTGACACATTATTGAAAGTCCTCAATGACCAAGAAATGGGAGCACTCTCAAGCGACACGGTCAAGAACCCGAAACTAAACGTTAATTCTATATCATCAGTTTCGTCACCCACTTCTTGTTCGCAATACTACTCGGTTAAATCAACGAGCACGTGTTTCAAACAAAACCAAATTCTTCAAAAGGACCAATCAAATAAAACACCCGATATAAAACCGGTCAAAAGCATAGTTGAAACACCTCCTACGCAAGACCTTGACGATGAATTCAAGGAGCTTCACCTTGAACGTCCCGTCATTGATGTCTTAGCCCGTGCTCCCTACTATAGTGCCCTCCTAGAAAAGTATGAGAAGTTTAAACTAGGTAAAAATGGGACCGCCTTCGTTCAAAACAAGTTGCCTAAAAAGCTTGATGATCCAGGCATATTTGTTTTGCCTTGTAAGATAGGAAGATCTGAAGCTTTCGACACACTAGCCGATTTAGGGTCAAGCCTCAACTTGATTCCCTTATCCCTTTTCACCACACTCAAGCTAGGAAAGTTAGAGGAGACGGAGGTATTAATTGGTCTAGCGGATGGGAGTATTGCCCACCCGGTTGGAATGATTAAGGATGTAGTTGTTCACATAGGGAAGTTAACTATCTTAGCGGATTTCCACGTCCTAGACATGGTTAGTGACACTACATGCCCATTGTTGGTAGGAAGAGGATTTTTAGCAACCGTTAGCGCCATGATAGATTGTAAGGAGTCTAAGATAGCAGTAGGTGAGGGCGATACTTGGTCGGTATATGATGTTAAGAAACATAGCTACGATTGTGAGGACGAACCAACACCACATTGGGTAGAGATGAATAGGAGACCATCTAGATATGGACCTTGGATAGAAAGGAACTTTATAGGACCTCAATGCCCATTCTATCTAGAAAAAGATTTCATCGATAAGACACATTCGGTGGATCAACTCATAGCTAGAGATGAAGAGCTAGACCCTTTTGAGGACCCCTTAGTCTTTAGGAAGATGATTGAGTTCTTAAGCGTAATGCCTATTAATATAGAGATGAACAAGTGGAAAAGAGAGGGAGATAAGTGTAAATTGAGGTGGGACAAGCCACCTAAGGAAGGTGACGGATCATGGCATATGAAGATGATTTTGTATGATCCGGATGGAGAAAAGTTTGAAAGGTCATACCATACTAAGAAAACCGATAGGAAGTTGAAACCTAAGTTTGATCCCAAAGATGTCCTCAATGAGGAACTCACCCATATCGCGTAGTAACCCATGACCTTGAGTCTAGCTACAAGACTCGTAAATAAAGAAAAGCGCTTCTTGGGAGACAACCCATGTTTTGTGTGATTTTTATTTTGTTTGATTGTTATTTGTTTCTGTATGCATGCTTTATTTTTATTGTTGGTAGATCATGTTTCAAAACTAAAAAAGTAAAACTACTTTATTTTGTTGTTTGGCCTAGTCTTAACTTCATCCAAAGGTATTTCGCAAAAGATAAGTGTAAGGGGAAACCCCAAATATGTTTTTAAGAAACAAAACCGATCATGATTCTCCACAATATTAAGTGAACATGTATATTCGTATTTGTTAGAGTCAAATGCTTGTATCGAGTCATAATGATGTTTTACAGGATTTTCCAGGAAGTAGGACGAAGTTTTTCTAGAAATTTTCCGGAAACTTAACATAAGAATTTCTGCATATCACTTCTGACGGCGTCACGAGTTTCCTCTTGACGGCGTCACGTGTAAAAATCTAGAAATTTTACCAGTTTTGTTTTTCTAATGTAGTCTTAAAGTTTTTGTTGAATCATTAGTTTTATAATCTCCAGGAAATCTGCAAACATCATTCCACAAGCATTATATCTTATTTTGTTTTCTAGGATTTGTTAGCATATATAGATTGCCGCCGATTTTATGCGAGGTTGCCTTGTTTGTTTTCTCAGGTTTTACAGGTTATGTATGACAAGAAGATAATTTATATTCTGGAAGGGAAGCTTTGATTGTTCATTTTCTTGGAGGAAGATCTAACCTGGCCACCTTATTATCCATACCGAGCGAATCAGGGGAGTATTTGATTTCATTCTTTTACCTATTTTACTTTTACATTCTTTACTTGAACATTGGGGACAATGTTCATCCTAAGTGTAAGGGGAGGGTAAAATGATGATACCTTACAAATACACTTTCGCTTGAGTTTGTTTGTTTGATGGTAGATGTGTAATAAAACTATGAGAAATACTTGGTAGTGCAATTTTAGCGCCAAATTTAAAAGTTTTTACAACATTTAGGAGTGAAACTTTAACCATAGCAAGCGTCTCATGGATAGGAGATTGTATGACTAGCACAAAACCGTACCATTCAGAAAAATTTTCTACCCAAATATGTGAGGTTCGCCTTTAGATTTGATAGGAAAAGCATTTACTATTAGTGCTTATGAGTGTACCGGTAGCATTTAGATTCAAGAACTTGCGTTAGTGATGCATCCCGAGACCGCTAGTGACACTACATTCGTGTAGTAGGATTTACTACATGATAAGAGGCATTAGGATCACCCTTTTGTTAAACCCGTATCATAATTACTTGACCATTTAAGTCATATTACTTGGCTAGCTAAGTCAATTAATTTTTCCCACACCCTTAGCGTTGTACTCATTTTTAGTACACGAAACCCCTAGTACACCCCTCCGAGCCTATATTTTCGTTTCTAACTTTAAGCATCTTACTTAAAGGAAGAATTTGTTACACCCCACTTAAATGTACACCCAAATCACCTTAGCCTTTCGTGCATTCACTCATCTTTAGTGCATTATTGTTATTTGTTAAACCCTTAGTTAATTATCTAATCGATTACATGGTTGCTAAGTCGAGTCATATCCTTGTACATATTGTTTTGGGACGATTGGGACTCATGGGTAAAGTACTTATTTTATGGATTAATGGGGAAGAAAATCATATATTACCCCCATATGTACGTTAATCTTAAAAGTACTCCAAGTGTTTTGATTATTTTAATTCGAGTCATTAGATTAGTTATTTGTAAAGTATATAAAAATTCAAGTGTAAGGGGAATTTACATTCCCTATGATGTATTATTTTGGATGGTAGGGTAAGAGTGTATGTAAAAAAAAAAAAAAAAAAAAAAAAAAAAAAAAAAAAATCGAAAAAATTCGAAAAAGAAAAAAAATTGAAAAAAGAGAAAAGAGAAAAAAACATACGGACTACCATCCCGTTTCATTCTATGTTTATTTTACGTTTTTGTTATTTTTCGTTTATTAGCTTAAGTCGAGTCTAGTCTTGGCTTAGCAACGCCATATTGTACATGTAATTAACCAAGATTGTTAACTCGCCACCAGTAAAGACTGGCTATATCCAACAAAACCGTGTATTCCATATCCCTATACCTAACGTTACAACCCTTTAAAAATACCTCTTTGATAGTTTATCCTATGTGCTTACGCCATGTGGTGGAGGTTTGATCCTTTCCCAAGCCTATGGTAATCTATTTTGCTATGACAGGTAGTGAGAGATATTTTCCGTTTCCATATTGTGATATTACTTTATTACACCCGAGAGATGTGAGTATCTAAACACTATTTGTGAGGTGCTAGTATATGACCTCCGTGCTTGTCTTTGGTCTTTAGTGGAACGATTATTTGTTGTAATTACTTTTATATTAGTGTTAAATGACCCCTAACTTGTATTTTGACTAGAATAAAAGCGCATTTGCTTGAGGACAAGCAAATCTCAAGTGTAAGGGTATTTGCTTTGGCCTTAAATGACCTCAAGCAAATGCGCTTTTATTCTAATCAAAATACAAGTTAGGGGTCATTTAACACTAAGATAAAAAGTAATTACAACAAATAATCGTTCCACTTCAACCAAAAATAAGCACGGAAATTATACACTAGCACCTCACAAATAGTGTTTAGATACTCACATCTCTCAGAGTCTCAGGTGTAATAAAGTATATATCACAATATGGAAATGGAAAACATCTCTCACTACCTGTCATAGCAAATAGATTACCATAGGCTTGGGAAAGGATCAAACCTCCACCACTTGGCGTAAGCACCTAGGATAAACTATCAAAGAGGTCTTATAAAAGGGTTATAACGTTAGGTGTAGGGATAGGATAAACACGGTTTTGTTGGATAAAGACAATATTTACTGGTGGCGAGTTAATCATCTTGGTCAATTACATGTACAATGTGGCGTTGCTAAGCCAAGACTCGACTCGACTTAAGCTAATCAAAAACTAACAAAAACACAAAATAAACATAGAATGAAACGGGATGGTAGTCCGTATGTTTTTATTCTTTTTCCTTTTCTAATTTTTTTTCTTTTTCTTGATTTTTTTTTTTTTTTTTTTTTTTTTTTTTTTTTTTTTTTTTTTTTTGCATACACTCTTGCCCTACCATCCAAAATAATACATCATAGGGAATTTGCATTCCCCTTACACTTGAACTTTTACATACTTTACAATTAACTATTCTAATGACTCGAATTAAAATAATCAAAACACTTGGAGTACTTTTTAAGATTAACGAACATATGGGGGTAATATATGATGTTCTTCCTCATTACTCCATAACACTAGTACTTTACCCATGAGTCCCAATCATCCCAAAACAATATGTGCAAGATATGACTCAACTTAGCAACCATGTAATCAATTAGACAATTAACTAAGGGTTTAAACAAATAACAATAATGCACTAAAGATGAGTGCATATACGGAAGGCTAAGGAGATTTGGTTGCACATTTGAGGTAGATTGTAAACAAATTCTTCCTTTAAGTAAAATGCTTAAAGTTAGAACGAAAAGATAGGCTTGGAGGGGTGTACTAGGGGTATCGTGTACTAAAAATGAGTACATCGCAAAGGTGTGGGAAAAATTAATTGAATTTATTAGTCAAGATAATTGACTTAAATGGTCAAGTAATTATGATACGGGTTTAACACAAGGGTGATCCTAATGCCTCTTATCATGTAGTAGATCCTAACTACACGAATGTAGTCTCACTAGCGGTCTCGGGATGCATCACTAACGCAAGTTCTAGAATCTAAGTACTACCGGTACACTCATAAGCACTAATAATAAATGCTTTTCCTAACAAATCTAAAGGCGAACCTCACATATTTGGGTGGACAATTTTTTTGAGTGGTACGGTTTTTGTGCTAGTCATACAACTCCTATCTATGAGACGCTCATTAAGGCTAAAGCTTCACTCCTAAATGTTGTAAAAAAATTTAAATTTGGCGCTAAAATTGCCTTAACAAGTATTTCTCTTAGTTTTATTACACACCTACTATTAAACAAATAAACTCAAGCGTAATTGCATTCTCTATGGTATCATCATTTACTCTCCCCTTACATTTAGGCTGAACATTGTCCCCAATGTTCAATAAAAATATGTAAAAGTAAATAAGGTAAAAGAATGAAAACAAATACTCCCCTGATTCATTCAAATGTGGATAAATCGTTAACATGGTTAAATCCTCCTCCAAGAAAATGAACATTGAAAGCTTCCCTTCCGAAATAATAAATCATCTTCTTGTCCAATATAACCTGTTAAACCTAAGAAAACAATCATGGCAACCTCGCGTAAAATCGGCGGCAATCTATATATATAAGGATATAATGCTTGTGGAATGAATGTTTGCAGATTTCCTGGAATTTATAAAACTAAAGAATTAACAAAAACTTTAAGATTCCGTTAGAAAAACAAAACTTTTAAAAATTTCCAGATTTTTACACCAGACGTCGTCAGAGTGTTCTGACAGAAATCTTATGTTAAGTTTCCAGAAAATTTGTAGAAAAACTTATGCCTTAATTCCTGGAATTCCCTGCAAAACATCATTATGACTCGATACAAGCATTTGACTCAAACAAATACTAATATACATGCTCATTTAATATTGTTGTGGTTCATGTTCAATTTCCATTCTTAAAAACAAATTTAGGTTTCCCTTACACTTATCTTTTGCGAAATACCTTTTATGAAGTTAAGACAAACAACAAAGTAAAGCATTTTCACAATTTAGTTTGAAACGTGAGCCAAAAACAATAAAAATAAAGCATGCATACGGAAGCAAATAAAATCAAACAAACGAAACAAATAAAACATGGGTTGCCTCCCAAGAAGCGCTTTTCTTTATTTACGAGTCTTGTAGATAGACTCAAGGTCATGCGCTATCACGTGACCTCGTTATCGGTTCCGTTTCCTAGGTCATCCTCGATCTTGGTTTTGTATTCCGGACCTAGTTGCAAACATGCCTTGTAAAAATCAAATATTTTGTTCATGACATAATCTACTCCTCTATGTCTATCCTCATCACTCCTATAGTAGACTGCTTGCTTGTGTTCCTTTTCGATGTTTGATAAAAGTCGAAATTGTTCAATCTTATAGGGCATTTGGTAAGCTATTTCATCGTTCTCATCCTTAAACCTAACTATCCCTAGAGACGGGTCATAATTCATCTTAGAAGCTTCCACAAACAGCTTTCCGAACACTACTTGACTTAGGCAACCATCTATTACCGGACGAATATCTTCCACAATCACAAAATCGGTAACATAAGTGAAGTTTCCTACAAAGACGTGCAATCATTTCACTCTTCCTACAAAGTTACTCATCCAACCCATTTTGGGCATCATCCTATATCCAAGTTGCTTTTTCATTACCCAATTGTAATGGGTCCTAGTCATAATGTTTATGGAAGATCTAAGATCGATGTAGGCTTTCCACACATGCATATGCCCAATGTCGCATGGTATGTTGATGTTAGAGGGATCACCCGCTTTGATGATTGGTGAAACAAGGACGTATGGTGTCTCGGGGTCATCGAATAGATCCTTATAGTATTCCCATTTGATGAGTGCTCAAACACTCATCATTTTTGGTCTAATCTGAACTGCAAAACATACAAAAACACTCAGTAATGCATCAAAATACTGAAAATATTTCAAAATTGTGTTTTATATGTTTTAGATGCAAAATGAGCAAAAACAAATGAAAAACGTACAAAGTTTGCAAAATTGGCAGTTTCAGTCCCCCAACTTTCATAAAATTACAAATCTAGTCCTTGGATATTCAAAATATAGAAAATTATCACCAAAGGTCATTTTGAAATCATAAAATGTCATATTTAGTCCTTTGGTGAAAAATTGGAAAAGTTTTGGAAATTTACACTTTTGGTCCCTGGAGTTTCAATAATTGGCAGATTTAATCCCTGGTGGGATAATTTTGAATGAAAAATCAATTTTGGTCATTGGGAATTCACAAAAATCACTTTTAATCCCTGGATGAAAATTTTGAGAAAATTACAAGTTTAGTCCCCGGAGTTTGGAAATTTGCAATTTTGGTCCCCGAGTATTTTAATTTTGGAAAATATAAATTTTTGTACTCGTAATTCTCAAATGTTGTCAAAATAGGTCCTTATGGTTACCTTGGGAAAGTTTCATTTTGCAGCCCTCAAGTTTATGAAAATTACAAAAATGGTCCTTGTGGTTTTTATTACTTAAAATAAATAAACAAACTAACCAAACCACCCTTTATCCTAAAAGCCTGATCCATGAGTCCACCAAAACAAGCCCAACCTGAGCCCAAACCTAAAACTATTATTACCCTGGTTCGTTGACCCAGGTCAAACCCCACAACCCCGCTCCACCTTCATCCCTAACCTCCCAACACCCTCCCTAATTTCCAGTAACCATGTTCCTCCCCCTCCTCCTTTTCACCAACCCTCATAAATACATTCACCTACATTCAACCCCCCTCCTCCCCTCATTTATTACCACACCAAACCCCATTATCTGCCATGTGGAATTTTTCCCGCCAATACCATTTTGAACGACTGGGATCAAACTAAAGCCATCCAACGGCCATAGATGAGTGGGAAAGAAAGAGAAGAGCTCCAGGACTATAAAAAGAAAAGAAAAGAGAAGAATAGGGCATTGGGTAGTAGTAGAATAGTTGTAGTGTAGGTTTTATGTCGAGTTAGTTTAAAATTAGCTTTTTAAGTTGTAATTCCAATCAAAGAAGCTTGTAATTCACTCTATTAATGTTTTGTAAACTTATTGTTGTTTGAATTCAGATTTTCCTTATATAATTAAGTTTTTAGTAATTGCAAATTAAAAATTTCAAAGTTGTGTGTTAAGCTTTGAAGTTGTTGTATCCTGTTTGTATATGCTCATATCTACTTTTGATAAGCTCACTAAAGCTGATCCATAGCTTTTGTGAGTTTTGTCTCTGGCTACCATAAGTTCACAGTCCCACTTAGCCTTTTTCAAGTAAGTTTCTTTTATATCTTTACATATCATCATTCAGTAGCTTAGTTGCTTTTCTATCTGATTATTCTAGCTTGGTCTAGCTTATTCTAGTGTAATGCATGCTTATGTGGTAACTTTATAGGCCTAGTCTAGATTTCTATTTGTTACCACCTAGAATAGTGCAAACTGTATCTTTGTGTTCTTGTAGTTAGTTAATGGTTTTTAGTGCTCAGTTAGAATCACATATAGTTAAGGAGTAGTGTTTGATCTTTGGTTTAGGTTCTTTAAGCTTAAAAGCTTTAAAGTTAGTGCAATCATAAATTTAAGGCAGTGTTTGGTTTTAGCTGCTTCACTGTGTAAGTGTAGGGTTTATTAACTAAAACCTGTTCCAACATCTTTATTAGCATCAAATTAGTCCAAGTCAGTCAAGATTTAGGTGGTTGTAAGCTGTCATAGTCAAAATCAACATTTAATCTTCATATCTGTCAAACTGTGTGGATATTGGGGGCATTTAACCATCATTTCATTGTATAATTAGTTATTTTAACATAATTTGGACTTATTTCAGCTTAATACAACTTAATTTGCTTATAGGATCCTTTAGAAACTCATATTAGTCAAACCTTAGTGTACTCTCAAAAAGTCAAATTTTAATATAGGCAGAATTCCCACTTTTTGTGGAATTGTTTAGATTTTTATGTTAGGTTTCAAGACCTGAAATTTTTATATGTTGTAGTGTCTCAGCTCATCTCTAGGAATCTGCTAAGCTTTTATTTTTGTGAATTTTTCTTGAGCTTATTTAAGCTTATGCAAGTAGCCTGCAGGGTTGTCTGCTCCCCTGCACATCAGACACCACAACCACCACCACCACTTTGGTGGTGGTTTGTGGCCACTCCAGTGGTCCTCAGCCCTTCATTTTTGGTTCATTCAACTCACCCCATGGTAGGCTATTGGTTTTGACCATAGCTTTGACCTGAGAACCACTGGGCCCCATCTGTTTACCCTCCTCAAGTTCTGTCCCCATTTTCAGTCTCCACTCAAGTTTCCAAGAGCTTATTTTGTAGCTTATTGCTTATCTTGTGGGGATTTTTGGTTTATTTCTACTTAAACATGTTCACCTAAGTTATTTAGACCTGAATTACCCATTGTGGGTCCCACTTTAAGCCATTTTAGCTTATTTTCCATTTTGGTCAAATAAAGTCAATTGTTGGCTTTTTGGCTTTCCATTCAGCTTATTTTTAGTCTATAAAAAGTTTGTTTTTACAAAAGTTTTCTGTTTTTAGATTTAAAATAGATTGGTAAAAGAAAATTTCCAAAAATCCAATTTAATTTTTAAGTGATAGTTTCTATTTAATTTTATTTAAATTTTATTTTTCATTTTTATATTTTAATTAAGTACTTGTCATTTTTATGTTTTTATTAATTACCTATTAAATTAAAGTATTTATATTAATTTTTTCAAATTTTTATTTCATCATTAAGTATTTATTAGAATTAATCTTAGTTTTATCAATAATTAATTAATATTAAGTTTAAAATAGCATAATTAGTTTTTATTAAGCAAAACCTAGTTTTTATATTTTTTATAGCTTTTATATGTTATAAAATATTTTTAGAAATTTTATTAGAATTTTTACTGTTCATTTTCTATTTTTCTTAATTTAAAATAGTTTAATTAGTTAATTAGTAATTAATTTATATAAAAATCACAAAAAGACAAAAATACTTATTTTTAATTTTAAAACTTATTTTTAGTTATTTTATAATTTTAGGAATTTTACTTTCATTTTTCTAGTGCTTAATTAATATAATATTGTATTTAAGTTGTTTAATATTAATAATTAAGTATTAAATAGTAATTAATTAATATAAAATAATTAAATAGTGTAAAAATTTATTTTCTTTTTCTTAAAATTTTCTTTTATCTTTTAGTTTGTAAAAAAGTCATTTTCACCCCCTGGGTGTTTTCAGATTTCCGTTTTCACTTTTTATTTCGTACGTTTACGTTTTATTTAAACGTAATGTACGCGTTTTTAGGTTTAAATCATTTCTGGTTTTTCCTAGTTTCCCGTCTTATTTATATAGCTTGTTTAAGCTATTTCATTATAGATTCCTTAGTTCAAATCATTCACAAACCCCTTTTCATCCAAATTCACCCGATCACAAAACCGTTTCAAAACCATCACACCTCGTCGGGACATAACGACCCGGGGAAACCTTATACTTCCGCGGAGCATTGATCTAGGCTATTTGACTTTGTTGACCATTCCTTGGTCAATATAAGTTAGGTGGTTTAGCATCAATCAATTTTTGGCTCTAAGATCGATGTAGGCTTTCCACACATGCATATGCCCAATGTTGCATGGTATGTTGATGTTAGAGGGATCACCCGCTTTGATGATTGGTGAAACAAGGACGTATGGTTTCTCGGGGTCATCGAATAGATCCTTATAGTATTCCCGTTCTTCCTTGGTGGGTAACCTATCAAAGTATTCCTCTACATTTTCTACCTCCTCAACTTTCTCTTCCTTTTTCTCTAAAACTTCCTTAATCTCATTTAAGGGTGAGCAAACGGACCGGATGGACCGGACCGACCGACAAAACCGACCGGACCGGACCGACCACATTCGGTCCGGTCCTCGGTCTAGGCTTTTTAGCTAAATCGGTCCGGTCCGGTCCGGTCCGGTCCGGACCGACCAAAAACCCGAAAAAACTTGCAAAATCTTGCCTAATTAGACCGGACCGACCGAAGACTGACCGGACCAGACCAGACCGAGACCAGACCGACCACATTCGGTCCGGTCTCGGTCTATGGTTTTTCCGGTTCTCGGTCTTCGGTCCGGTCCGGTCTTGGTCGGTCCGGTCCGGTTTTTGGACCGTGATCACCCTTAATCTCATTCGTATCACTTTCTTCCCTATTATTATCGACTGGCTTAATAGTAACTACATTGACAAAGTGGACGTGTTTAGATGATGAGGGGTCCTTAATTTGGGTTCCGCTACTAGTGTCCTTCTTTGGTGTAGTTAGAACTTGGTTGTTGAGAGCTTTCAACAAGTTGTCAATTTTATTGGTCATCTCCGCTTGTTGTTGATTGAATTCGGATTCAAACTTAGCTATGCGGGCTTCTTGAGATGCCATAAATTTGGACATCAATCCTTCAAGATTATTGGTACTACCATAGTTGTTGGAAGGATTGTTGTTGAAGGTACGGTTAGAGGGTGAACCGTTTGGTTGGAATCGATTTGGTGGAGTAGAAGAATTGTTTTGGGGGCATGCTTTGTTTTGTTTCCATCTAAGGTTCGGGTGATTTTTCTAAGAAGGGTTGTATCCGTAAGGGTTTTGCTCGGGTTTGAAAGTGTATCACTTTTCTCCTGCTCTGTTGGTACGCGAGGATGCGTAATCCACGAAAGCTTGTTCGGGGAGTTCCATGCAATCACGAGTGTCGTGGAGACCACTACATAATACGCACGAAGAAGTGATTTTGTTCACTTGGCTTGAAGGTTTAGGAGCTTCGTAGGATTTCATGAGAAACTTGACTTGGTCTTCAAGTTCCATGATCCTACGGTCGCGAGTGCTTGAATTGTTCGAAGGCAAAGATATTTCCTTGACCGTTTTGTTCAAATCACAGGGATCATTCCAACTTTCGTTGTCATAGAGAGCAAGATTTTCTATGAGTTCCCGTGATTCTTCCGCTCATAGATCACGAAGCTTGCCACCGGCCGATTGGTCAATGGTTCGCCTTGTGGAGAGATCGATATGGTCATAGAAGATTTGGACTTGGAGCCAAAGATCTATGCCATGATGAGGGACTTTTTGGAGTAAGTCCTTGAAACGAGTCCATGCTTCATAGAGAGTTTCACCTTGACGTTGTTGGAACATCAAGATATCATTTCTAAGCTTAGTAGTTCTCCCCGGTGGGAAAAATTGAGCAAGGAAACGAGTGGTGAGATCATCCCAAGAGGTGATGGATCCCGCGGGTAAACGCTCAAACCATTGACTAGCTTGGTCATGTACAGAGAATTGGAAGAGACGCAATCGGGTCGTCTCTCGAGTTACAACATCAAGGTCTATGGAATCTACTATTTTGAGAAAATCCCTGAGATGTTGATTAGGATCTTCGGAACAAAGTCCATGGAATGCACATCCACTTTGCACCAACCGGATGGTGTCGGATTGCAAGGGAGACACATTGACTCCTTGAGTGAGCTCAATGGTGTTTCGATAGCCTCGGTGGCTAGGACGGGAGTACTCTCCTAAGGTTCGGGGTCTAGGAGGTTGGTTTGGTAGTGGTGGGTTTTTTGGGTGGTTTTGTTGTGGTGGGTTCATGGGATTAAAGAGATTACCACCTTCCATGATGGCGGATGGCAAAGGTTATGAACAAAGGAACAAAGAAAAAGATAGACTAAAGAAAACCTATAAAAATAAAATAAAAATCTTACTAGAAAGGAATCTAGCAAGTAGACCTAATTGTTAATACAAATATCGCCTAAAAACATTATTTATATTTTACGATCTTTGCTAAGTTTTTTTAATGACAAAGTATGAACTTTAGCTTATAGTAAAACATCATTTTAGTTTCTTAAGTCTTGTATAACTACATTTACATGTTAAACATAACCTTGTTATATTTCTTAATAAAGAAAGTATAACATCACATCAATGTGCATTTATGGAAAGCCTGTGTGTTTGAATATCTATAAAGCTCTTACACATCTTGGAAGCATTCCATGTTGATGTGATCTCTTGAAAGTTTGTTTGTTTGACTAGAAATAACTTGATGTGATTTCTTGTAAGTTTGACTGTCAGATCTGGCAGAACCCTGGGGGTATATGGGCGGAACCCATTCTAAGGTTCCGTCGTATCCGCCAGAAGTCTGGTTTGTTTGGGTATAAATACCAAACCACTTGCAAGAAATCACCTATGACTTTAGGACATATCTTTCATATATTCTCTCATCTAACTCAGTAGCAACTCACTTGTGTGATTGTCTTATGTAGAATAGAAGTTCACAAGTTCATCCAAGAAGTAACAAGTTTCAACTCACGGTTGCAAGACTTGTTAGCTTAGCCTTATGTAAACTTAGTGTAGTTTATACATCATTTGATTGTGTATATTCAAGAGTGATCGGTTAGTATTTTAGGCCTTAAAATACATAGTGTGACGGGATTTGTTGTACCCATGTAAAAGAACTATCGGGAGTGGTTGTACCCTTGTAAAAGAACTCGACATCTAGCTTAGTGTCGGAAATAGTGGATAGGCGACATTAGGTTGGTTCTACCTTGAACTAGGACCCAGTATCTAGCTTTGTACCGGATAAAGTGTAAGCGACGATTGTAAAGGTTTCTCCACCCGTGAAAGGAGCTTGTTGACTAGTGCTTGAAACTCTCGAGTTGGAAACTCAGGGCATGGATGTAGGGCAAGGAAAAAGAGTCCTTGTAGCCGAACCACGATAAACAATCGTGTTGTGGTTTGATCGTTTCTTTCTTTGTCTTTGCATATTACATATTGTCTTTAGTTAGAATCGTTAATTACATGTAAAGCTTTTCAAAGATTAACAAGTAATTTGAGTTTATATATTTAATTAAACGTAAAGTTTTTAAAAGATAATTAAGTTAAAAAGCGGTAAACTATTCAACCCCCTTCTAGTTTTCCACAATTGGCATCAGGAGCTACGTTACTCAAGATCTTTAAAATATATTGTATTTTAAAACTTGGATGGATCCATGGATTTTGAAAATCTCAAAGAAGGGCAACCTATTCAAAAGTCACCGCTATTTGTAAAAGAAAACTTCCTTGAATGGAAAAGTAAATTTGAAAACTATGTGAAATCAATTGATCAAGATCTTTGGCACATTATTTCTATTGGTGATTTCAAACCAACAAAAACAATTTTTGAAAATCAAAATGATTATCTCAAGTTTGATAAAAACACTAAAGCTAAGATAATGATTTATAAAGCTTTACCGAGAATTGAATATGAAAGAGTGTATTTTTGTCAAACGGCTATTGATATTTGGAAAAATATAATCAACTTTCATCAAGAAATATGTCAAGTCAAAGATGATCAATTCGATCTCACACATGAGTTAGAAGTCTTAGAAAACCTAATAGATAGGCACTTAGTTGAAGTAAATACATGTGCTACTAGTGTAAATGTTTTAAATGAAGGTGTAAGTGAAGATGATTACTTATGTCGAGCTCAAAGTAGCCTTGCATACGATTCATGGAATGACACGGATGAAGATGAAGCCAACTATCCAGTTTGTGATTCTCAACTAGATAAAACATCAAGCAAGGTACAATTTGAAACCAAACACTTTTGATTTGACACATTTATCCTAGAGTTTTCTAAACTAGAAAATGAGTCTAAACTTTTATGCAACATGGACCTAAAAACTATCTTTAATAATGAACATTCAAAATCTCTTGTGAACAATCTTGAAAAAGAGATAATGTTAGAAGATAAAATGTCTAGACTTGAAAGTAATATTGAAATTGATCTAGGATGCAAAATATGTCTAGAATACAAACATGAAATTAAAAGGCAAAATGAAAAAGGAAAAATGTTGGCTAAGTTTGAAGAAAGTTCAAAATCCCTTGAAAGATTGTTGAAAAGTCAAAAGTTATTCAGAGATAAAACCGGTTTAGGATTTAACTCAAATGCACCATCAACAAGTAAAGAGAAAGTAAAGTTTGTTGAGCCTAGAAGAGATATTTAGAAATATCTCAATCTCTAATAGAAGCTTATGATCTAAGAATATCATATTTTATGTTTATCTAACCTCTTTGGATTCATGAGTAATTGAGTTTCCAAGCCTTCATTCATGACAAGATTAAACGCTTAATGATTATCTTCTTTATAATCTATTCATGGAACTCAAAAGGTACACATTTCTTCAACTTACCTTTTATTGTCTCTTCTTGTTATCTTTAAGGTTTATCGTGTGTAGGATTTGTTGTGCATACTCTATGTTGTTCTTTCTTTAGTTAGTTATAACGTAGATTAGCTTCTCCTTGTTTAAAGGATTTCTAAGTTACAATGAGTAGGAGATATAAGGTGCTTCAGTTCTTTTAACTTTTGGGAATCGACACGAGATACTCTTGAGTGAGTCTCACTTAATTCTTGTCTACAAGTGAGCTAACTAAGAATCTCCAAAGTGATTAAACAACCAAGACTTTTGTGATGCTTGCAAATCTAGTAAATCAAAACATTTCACAAGCATTTGTAACACAACATCTTTTAACACTATATGTTCAATCGTGTCTTAATTTAACCACTCTTTTAATAAAATCTCATATAAGACACACAAAGGAAAATAAACCACATTAAGATACAATGGGATGATTGGGAGAAGATGATTTATAAACATCTACGATTTGCACATCAAATTCGACCCATAGTCTTATGATGTTGTATCTCTTGGACATTTACAAAACATGAAAACTTATAGTGTTTTTTTTAATAAAGAAACCTAAAGAGTCGAGGAGTTGTTGAATCCAACATTCAACGAAAGACCACCTCCTTCTAAGATATCATTTTTGGTAGATGATGACTTAGTCGAAAGTTCAACGATGGTAAGACAAATAAGTTAAGAAAAATAGTAAGAAAGATGAACAATTAAAAGGAGATAACATAGATGTCCAAGAATTCATAAGTCATAGTGTCATAACATTAAGGACAAAAGTTCAAAATGAAAATGACATCTCTCATCTTGTGTCAAGCATTGAATCAAGTAAAATTGACAAGGTCATAAGACTTGAATTATGGATCATAGTTGTAATTAAAAAAATTCGATAAAAATAGTTTTTGGACATTAGAGTAAAACAACGTTCGAAAATAAATCTTTCAAAATAGATCAAATGAATGTAGTGTCGATCTATGAAAGACTTTTTGAAAACTTAAGCAAGCTCCAAAAACAAGGAATAATCACTCAAAGACATTCCTAATTACTCACAAGTTCACAATGATTAAGTTTTATATGACTTATCAAGAATGAGATTAGTGAATCCGTAGGTAAAACTAAACATAGAAAAATGTTTGGAAGTTTACTTGTTCTCACAAAAAATAGATCCAACATTATGTTTAGTGCTTGTCTATGTGCTCGTATTAGAGAAGATCCTAAAACAATTCTTTCGGAAGAGATTGTTTGGATACATCAAAAGGTACTACACACCTAAGAGTATGGTATCCCAAAGGAATGGGAATAGAAACCATAGTGTATGCCAACTAGAATTATGTCGGTAATTAAGCTGATAGAAAAAACACAAGTGGTACTTGCACTTTTATACTTACTTACCCAATGATTCTCTAAGCAGCTTAAGGCTCTCAAATTAGTATCGGAAGGAGAAGCACATCAACAAGCTCCGTTAGAACAAGCAAACTCAAGTCAACAATGGAATTCCTCTTTTCAATAGTATCATCGACTTCAGCGACAATCCGATCCTATGTGCTTTCAATTAACATATTGTGATCGATCATCATCGCCTTGGTAAAAATGTTCATTGAGGAACATCTTAACCGAGAAAGTTTCATATCGTCAATGTTTTCACAAAACCTCTTGAATGAGAATCATTCATCCCTCTTAGATTTAGTTTAGGACTCGTGAAACCTAAAAACCTTAGTTTTGAACATTAGGATAAAACTACAAAAGTCAATACAAATCATTCAAAATTTTCACCTGCTGAACCAGCGGAACCTTGCGACATAACGGGTGGAACCTTTCCTTTGGTTCCGCCTAATCCGCCGTATCTGCAGTTTGTTTTTATCTTAATTCAAAACTAAACACCTCGTAACTCACTACTTCAACTTACAAACACCTATCACTCACTCACAAACACCTTACCACATGAAAATTAGGGCTCTCACTCACATCTCTTCCAATCCAATCAACTTTGTAAATATTCTTATCATAATTGCATTTTCAATCAAAGTCTAACATTTTCATTTACATACATTAACTAGAATCTTAAGGTTTATGCATAAACTTGTTGATTCATGAAAAACCTTGGTTGTAAACTAATCATAATTTCCATTAGTTAGGAATTGTATCCTTTTTGTTATTATCATGATTTACCAAACACACCAAGTTCATTGTCTTTCAAAAATCACTAGAACACCACCTTTTACCACATTATTAAAACAAATGAAAAACGTCATTGAAACATCACTTGCATAATGTCTCTTGAATGCTAAAGGGAATACATAATTAATATGTATTTTCGGGTACATTCAAACGAAGCTATATTGAATTAGGAGCGTTTGGATTATCTTTTATTTTGTAACAAAACTCGCATTACAAAACGTTTTAAGCATCAAAATGCGTCAAGATAACCGCACCTCCACATTGTTTTCATATAGGCACACACTAGAACATCCACATTGTAAAAGTCATTAACTTAAACTTAAATTTTGTGTTTTCTAGGAATCAACATGCCTCCCGCAACATTCTCCGATCACAAGGAAACTCTTAATTACTTACCCAAACACCATAGGACCAAAGGCCTTACTAAAAGATCAAGTTGAAACTTTTAAGGGTCTAGAAAAAGGCTATGTTCATGAAGGAAGAACCATTGATCCATCCTTCCTAAAAGGAACTTCCATTCGTCAAAACTTTGCCGCTATCAACTTTGATTGCCTCCTACACATAGATGAGCTAATTTGTCCTAGGTTTATTTTGGAGTTCTATGCAACTATAAGCCTTTTCTTCGATGACGATGGTGAGATCTCATTAACATTCTCAACCAATCAACATCCACATTTCATATCCTTAAAAGATTTTGCCACTATTCTCGGTGTCCCTAATGTTGGTACATGTCTCTACACTTATAAGTGGCCTCTTTCAAGTCTTAATTACATTGAGCGTTATCATCCATACGACACTTTTCTTGCTAATAAGGAAGATATTCGTGAGCATCTCTTTGTTAGGACCTCAACAACTAGGAAGAATCGTTCGGGAAATGAGGTAAATAAGGACCCTTTTAGTATGGAACTCAATGAGCTTAAACCACAATTTAAGAAATGGGAAGAAATTCTTAGAGCCAACGTTATAAGTTCCATAGGAAATAGAGATCATGTCAACACATGTCTTAGCTACATGCTCTATAGCATTTCCACCGGTCAACCTTTTAACTTAGCCTATTACCTAGCCAAAAGACTGGCCGACATATCCTTGGTAGGAACAACCGCTCTTCCTTATGGAATGCTTCTCACCCGCCTCTTTAGAGCAATCTCACCCATTCCTCCTAACAATAAGGGAATTTTCCTTGATTACACTCTCGTTCCTCACATATTCGTCCCTCTAAGTGATAAAAGAGTCTTTAAAGTTAAGGGCAAGCGTACTCGCTCTCCTTCACCATCATCTTCATCATCCGATATGAGCGATAACGATAATCTTCCTAACTCTAAGCTAACCCCTTTAGACTACCTTCAAGAACTTCCCGTCATTAGAAATGCATCCAAAGAGATCAAGCAAACCAAAGGAATATTCAAGTGCTTTGGAAGGTACCTAGAAAAGCTCAAGAAGAAGATAGACCGGTTATGAGATGTGTGTTTAAGGAGTGTTTAGCTTATGTAGCTTTTAGAACTTTGTATGTGTTAAACTATGTGATTTGTATTGCTTTTTACTTCAATGCTTTATTATTTTCGTCGAACTATGTTTTGTATGAGCCTTTATGCATATTGACGATATTTGAGGTGTTTGTCAAATTTTCATACTTACGGAAAATTTCACTAAGTATAGTGAAATTCGCTAGCCCCCGGTCAAAGTCCTATGATATGAATGTTTACATGTCCATTTTTTTGCATTTCCTAATCAGACATGTAATAAATTTTCATTTTTAGGAGTTTTCGGAAAATTTGAAAATTGTCTCGACGGTTAAAAACGTGGACTGTATGCTTTTTTGGGTCTGGCGGAACCTATAACAGGGTTCCGCCATTGCAAAATTCTAGGTAACCCAGTTTTGGCCTGACGGAACCCTCAGAAGGGTTCCGCCTTTGATGTGTCAAGGTTCCGCCAGTCTCCTGCAGAAATTATTTTTCATTTTTCTAAATTTCAAAATTTGTAAAATGTCAAATCTTTATCTTTAGTGAGAAACATCTTCCCTTACTTCCAATAAACATATTAGGACCACTCTCACTTACTAGAAAAATTAGGAAGTCATTTCCCGCCAAAAACTCAAATTCAAACATAACTAACCCAAGGAACCCTTAAAAAGGATCCTTCAAACCCTTAGAACATTTTCAGCCAAATCACTTCCCATGATCACATAGCATTGAGTGCATAAGTTAGTCTTTCACTCCACCCAATTTCATTGGATTGACCTCCAATGATTTGACATGTTCTTGGAAATATTCTAAATCATTAGAAACCTCAACATTTGTATGGTAGAACATCAAATCCAAACACCCCTTCCAACATCTCTTCCACTCTATAAATCTGACAATCTTGCAACACTTCAAATCACACCATCACCATCAAAATCCCTTCTCTTAAGCTTCTAAACCATACCTTTGAAATGACTAAATCCAACACCTCGTCCGAATCATCAAGATCCATTAGAAAAACCGCTAGGATTAGTGTAAAACCTTGTTGCTTCAACAAAACCATCAAATCAAGCTCATCATCATCAAGTGATACATCACTTGACATTTCTTCACCTATCCAAGATATCCCTAACCTTACTACCTCAACACCTTGCAATACCAATGTGATCACTATACAAGATTTGCTTAATCTTGCTACTCCAACACCCTCTCCAAAGTATTGCAACACCAACATAGCCACTATTCCGCCACCAACTAGACCTTCAAGTGATTCAACATCACCTTCTCAACAAACTCAACCATCAAAAACTCCTTCACCTTAATCACCAATACTTACACCAATGGAACTTTTCCATACACTACCAACATCACCACTACCCTATTTGGAAACTTTAGAAGACCTATCACCTAAATCATCAAGCCCTCCATTATTGTTACTCTTTGACACCATTGCCGAAATGGAAACCCAACAACAACCAATGTTTCAACCAAATGAGTCATTGGATGATGAACCTCATCAACCATCATTGATAGAGGGTTTGGCTTATCGCTATGCTAGACCCTCAATCTTTCCACAAGATCAAGGTCATACATACCCACAATCATTTGTGTTTCACCCCGTTTACAAATTCATTCATGATCCTCTTGAAGGAGAACCAAGCTTCCGCCATTATACTCAACAACAACAACCACCACAAGAGTCTTCCCAACACTTTGATTCAATGTTCCCTTCTCATGAGGAAATAAATGCATCCGTAAGGGCCACATCTCCAACCTCAACAAGTATAGGAAACAAAAACACCTCTCAACCATCCACCCTTGCTCCATAAAGCACAAGTAATCCACCACCAACAAATGAGATCCCTTTTCCACCAAACTTTCCCCGCCATGATTGCGGACATTGTGAAAGGACCGCTCACATTACCGAAAGATGTCGAACGGAAATCCGCGAGCTAACCTATGAAATGAGGTTTATCCTAAACCACATTTTGGACCGTCTAGAATCCTTGTCTCACCCACCTCAAGTTTAGAGTCTCCAACAATGATAGAGTCTCATCCGTAGTAGCACCAAAAACACAACCTAACAAGCCAAAACACTCATTCTCATCATCACCTACCTTAAAACATTGTGTAGGAGGATGTTTCTCATTAAGGATTATGATGTTTTTCTTTTTATTTTTATTTTCCTTTTATTTTATTTTTTTCCCCTTTTAAGGTAGGATGTTACCACCCTAATTTCTTGTCTTTGACCTTCCAAAAGTCAAATTTTACATGAAATGAATTTCATTCTACTATGTGGCATGCATTGTTTGTTAACCATTTAGGTATTAGTACTATACCTTGTGATGGTAACATATATATCTTGTGCTAACTCTCTTTTATAAGATCATTATCCATATCTCCCTTCCTTGTTACTCCAATTTAGGGGGTGTAATATTCAAGGGGGAGCATGAGAATTGCATCATTCCGCTTCGCAACTCTTCTTTGTATTTAAACAAAAAGGATGTTCGTGACTTGTTCTACACTTGTCTTGTGCGGAAACTATTTTTTTTTTTTTTTTTTTTTTTTTTTTTTTTTTTTTGTAGGTTCAAAATCCATGTCTCCTTACTTGGCACTCCATTTAGGGGGAGTATTGTCCAAGGGGGAGCACTTGCATCATTACGTTCTCTTATTTTTGTTTCGACAAAAGGGGGAGAATTTATATTAAACTTGTTCTCATCCCCAACTTTTGCATATCACATCATCTTAGCAAAAACAAGTTTTAATACAAACTTTATGAGACTTAAACTAAATCTAGTGGCTTACTTTATAAATAAAGTTTATGTTTTGTTATCAACAAAAAGGGGGAAATTGTTAATACAAATATCGCCTAAAAATGTTATTTATATTTTACGATCTTTGCTAAGTTTTGTTAATGACAAAGTATGAACTTTAGCTTATAGTAAAACATCATTTTAGTTTCTTAAGTCTTGTATAACTACATTTACATGTTAAACAAAACCTTGTTATATTTCTTAATAAAGAAAGTATAACATCACATCAATGTGCATTTATGGAAAGCATTTATGAAAAGCTTGTGTGTTTAACTATCCATAAAGTTCTTACACATTTTGGAAGCATTCCATGTTGATGTGATCTCTTGAAAGTTTGTGTGTTTGGCCAGAAATAACTTGATGTGATTTCTTGTAAGTTTGACTACCAGATCTGGCGGAACCCTAGGGGTATATGCGCGGAACCCATTATAAGGTTCTGCCGTATCTGCCAGAAGTCTGGTTTGTTTGGGTATAAATACCAAACCACTTGCAAGAAATCACCTATGACTTTAGGACATATATTTCATATATTCTCTCATCTAACTCAGTAGCAACTCACTTGTGTGATTGTCTTATATAGCATAGAAGTTCAAAAGTTCATACAAGAAGTAACAAGTTTCAACTCAAGGTTTCAAGACTTGTTAGCTTAGCCTTGTGTAAACTTAGTGTAGTTTATACATCATTTGATTGTGTATATTCAAGAGTGATCGGTTAGTATTTTAGGCCTTAAACTACATAGTGTGGCGGGAGTTGTTGTACCCTTGTAAAAGAACTATCGGGAGTGGTTGTACCCTTGTAAAAGAACTCGACATCTAGCTTAGTTTTGGAAATAGTGGATAGGCGACGTTAGGTTGGTTTTACCTTGAACTAGGACCCGGTATCTAGCATTGTACCGGATAAAGTGTAAGCAACGATTGTAAAGGTTTCTCCACCCGTGAAAGGAGCTTGTTGACTAGTGCTTGAAACTCTCAAGTTGGAAACTCGGGGCGTGAATGTAGGGCAAGGAAAAAGAGTCCTTGTAGCCGAACCACGATAAACAATCGTGTTGTGGTTTGATCGTTTCTTTCTTTGTCTTTGCATATTACATATTGTCTTTAGTTAGAATCGTTAATTACACGTAAAGCTTTTTAAAGATTAACAAGTAATTTGAGTTTATATCTTTAATTAAACGTAAAGTTTTTAAAAGATAATTAAGTTAAAAAGCGGTAAACTATTCAACCCCCTTCTAGTTTTCAATACTAATAAAAAGAAATTTTAACCTAGACAATAACTATTCCCCGACAGCGACGCCAAAAACTTGATGCGTGGAATTGCGCACCCGCAAAAGGTTTTACCTCTCAAGGGATCTTGAGAAGCTTGCAATCCCCACCAGGCAGTGTACCTGATCGTTGTAGTATAGTATAGTGACAAGTACCGGAGGATTGATCGTTTAACTCAAAGAATAGTGTTCGCTAGGGTTAAAACTCACTAAAACTAGGTCTAGAGGTGAGGGATGATTCTTTTTGTATTTTTATATTTTAAATGAAAGCAAGTAAAATCTCGGTTTTGGAAGGAATGGGCGGAATTAGTTGCTAGTCAACTAACCCAATTACTAAAGATGCAATCAAAATAAAATAAACTAAACTTAAACTAATTTGTGGTGTAAACAATAATGAGAAAATTGTGTTTACTTAGATTTCATTACTCCTTAGCTATCTTTTATAGGTTGATTAGTTTGTTACAATTGCATGGATGACAGGTTATATTCCTTAATACCATTCGTAGGGCCATGTACGATCTTCCCTAACTCTATAAGCTTCTACCTCAATCCTATGTCGAGCCGACTAAAAGCTACTAACATGGCATCCTTGGAAGTTACTTATGCATTAATTATAACCAAATAATCGTAGTACACATCTGATCATGTTTCTTAAGACGTTCAAGCAAGTTACCAATTGGAAGTTGATGAGGCAAAAAATGAACCACTTTTAGGGGGTCATTTAAGCCCGGAATTGAATTTATTTGATCAAATATTGCCCTAAATCGTTCCTTTTGTGATTTTAGGTACTTTGGGAGAGAAATCTGGAAAAGGAAGCAATTCGGACGTTTTTGGAGCATAAAAGTGAAGAAAATGCCAAAGTCTTAATTTTCCTTGCTGGGAACAGTAGGTGACGGCGTCAAGAAGAAAATCCTGACGGCGTCAAGAGTAATTTTCATGACGACCCAGTACAGAAATGAAGGCATCACAAGGTAGAGCATCAAGAGTAAAATATGTGACGGCCTGGAAAATGTTATAACGTGACGGCGTCAGAAGTAGATCAAGGCAGTCCGAGAAGTATTTTGGCGGCGAGATGACGGCGTCACCAATTTGGTCTTGACGCCGTCAGCCTCAATTTCCTATATATAGTTTTCTAATTTTCATTCATAAAAAGAGAGAAGTTTTGGAGAAACCCTAAGGCCGAACTTAGTACGAATTTTACAGGTTTTTCAAGGGTTCTCAGCCCTCGAACCCTTTCATGTGTAATTGAGATAAGTATTCTTTTAATTCAATCAATATGTCTATGTGTTGGTTGTCTATATCTTGTTCTTGTCTTAATTCCATCATGCTAGGCTAGATCTATCTTGTGTTTGCTTGGATCTAATGAAACCTAGATGTTAATTATGTGTTGATTACTTATTTATGGTTGTATTGGATGAATGATTTCGATGATAGGCTTAAGAAAACTGGCAGATCTCCAAATGGTAACATGCTTGAACATCTTAGGAAACATGAACTGACGTGCACTAGGTTTTATTGGTTGTATTTAATGCATGCGTAAATTCTAATGATCCCATGTTAGGAGCTTCTTAGCCGGCTCGACATAGGAGTGAAGTAGGCACTCATAGGATTGGGGAATTAAGTGCGCCACCCCATGAATGGTATTAAGGAATACAATCCGTCATCCACGCAACTATAACAAGTAATTAACGTGTAAAAGATATCTAGGGAGTGAAATCTAAGTAAACACAATTTCTCCACTTATTGCTCACAACCTTAGTTTAATTTAGTTTATTTTCATTTCTAGTATTTTATTTTGATTGCATCTTTAGTATTGGGTTAGTTGACTAGCAACTAATTCCGCCCAAATCCTTAAAACCCGAGATATTTACTTGCTTTCTAAAAAATATAAAAATACAAAAATAATCATCCTTCATCTTTAGAACTAGTATTTAGGTTTTCTAATCCTAGCGACACTATTCCTAGTTGAACGATCAATCCCCCGGTACTTGTCACTATACAATACTACAACGATCAGGTACACTGCCTGGTGGGGGTTGTAAGCTTCTCAAGATCCCTTGAGAGGTAAAGCCTGGTGCGATTCCCACGTATCAAGTTTTTGGCGCCGCTGCCGGGGAATAGTTATTGTCTAGGTTAAAATCTCTTTTATTAGGTCTACTTGCTAGATTCCTTTCTAGTAAGATTTTATTTTTATTTTTAGGTTTTCTTTAGTCTATCTTATTTCTTTATGTCCTGTGTTCGTAAACTATTTCGATGGATAACAATAACATTGATCGTTTGATTCCTGTTATTCGTGTTTTTCGTCGTAGGATTTTCCAAATGCCCGCCCCACTCCCTTTAGTGGAGAATGAGAACCCACCTAACCTCTCGCCCAACCACCACTTTGACAATAATTCTGAGTTAGAGGAGTCTGATCATGATGATGACCGTAGGGCTAGTCCCTTTTACTATTCAGACTACGACGAAGATCTTGATGATGGTGATGTGATTAATGAGAATAGGATGGAAGAAGAAATAAACCCTCTTAGGTATGTCGACCCTAGAACCAGGATTGAGTGTGATAGTTCATTTAACATGCAATTTCCTTGTAAGATCGGATTTAAGAGCTTTAACGCCTATATTAACTCATCTCTCCCAATGAACATAATCTCGCGTAATGAATGCAATAAAATCATGGTAGATGAGTTAGAATACAAAGGAGAAAACATTATTGCTAGGGCAATACCATTGCATGTGTTTGTAGGAAGCTTGGTTTATCTTGTTGAGTTCATGGTTATGGAGAATCTAGGAGAGTTTATTGATGATAAGTTGACCCAAGTTGTGTTTGGAAAACCTTTCAAACGGTTGACCAACCTCGATGAAAAACTCATAGAAGGGTTAATTACATTCTCGGATGGGGATGAAGATTTTGTCTATCAAATGCCCCGCACACACCCTAGGTTCAAGGATTTTTCCATGGAAAAGTGTAGTAGGTATCCGCCCATAGAAATGCTAAGTGAGAATGATAAGAGAAAAGGACTAAAGTATACTCATGAAAAGAATAAAAGATGGCTGATGCGTGGGAAAAGGACTAAAGTATACTTAGAGATAGGAGATGATTATAAGAAAGATGAGGCGACTATTAGATGGCTGATGCGTGGGAATCGCAACAGGCTTTACCTCTCGAGGGATCTCGAGAAGCTTACAACCCCCACCAGGCAGTGTACCTGATCGTTGTAGTATAGTATAGTGACAAGTACCGGGGGATTGATCGTTCAGCTTAGGAATAGTGTCGCTAGGATTAGAAAGCCTAAATTACTAGTTCTAAAGGTGAGGGATGATTATTTTTGTGTTTTTATATTTTTTAGAAAGCAATTAAAATATCGGTTTTGGGAAGAGTTGGCGGAATTAGTTGCTATTCAACTAACCCAAAACTAAGATGCAATCAAAATAAAATACTAAAAATGAAAATAAACTAATTATACTAAGGTTGTGAGCAGTAATTGGAGAAAATGTGTTTACTTAGATTTCACTACTCCCTAGATATCTTTTACACGTTAATTACTTGTTATAATTGCATGGATGACGGATTGTATTCCTTAATACCATTCATGGGGTGGCATACATAACTCCCCAATTCTATGAGCTCTTATCTCCTCCTACACCATGCCCAGCACAACTATAGGGATTGTAAACAGTGGCTCATGCATTAAATACAACCAATAAAAACCTAGTACGCCTCGGTTCATGTTTCTTAAGACGTTCAAGCATGTTACCATTTGGAGATCTGCCAGTTTTCTTAAGCCTAACATATAAAATCATTCATCCAAGACAAGAATAAACAAGTAATCAACACATAATCAATATCTAGGTTTCATTAGATCTAAGCAAACACAAAGGAGATCTAGCCTAGCATAATGGAATTGAGACAAGAACAAGATATAGACAACCAACACATAGACATATTGATTGAATTAGAAGAACACTTATCTCAATTACAATGCAAGGTATCAAGGGTTTGGAACCCTTGAAAAACCTGTAAAAGTTGCACCAAAATCGTCTTTAGGGTTTCTCCAAAACTTCTCTTTTTTAATGTGAAAAACTAGAAAACTATATATAGGAAAATCGGGGTGACGACGTCAAGAACAAAGGTGTGACGCCGTCATCTCGCCGCCAAATACTTCCTCGGACGGCCTTGATCTACTTCTGACGCCCTGTGTGACGCCGTCATGAGCTACGGATTTTAATTCTTGAGGTTTGACGCCGTCATGACTTTACTCTTGACGCCTTCATCAACTACGGATTTTTATTATTGAGGTTTGACGCCATCATGACTTTACTCTTGACGCCTTCATGTACTGTTCCAGCATGGAAAATTGAGACTTTGCCGTTTTCTTCACTTATATGCTCCAAAAACGTCCAAAATGGCTTCTTTTCCAGAATTAACTCTCCAAGTACCTAAAATCACAAAAGGAACGGTTTAGGGCAATATTTGATCAAATAAATTCAGATTCAGGCTTAAATGACCCCCTAAAAACGGATCATTTTTCGCCTCATCATATACCCTTACACTTGAGATTTGCTTGTCCTCAAGCAAATGCGCTTTTATTCTACTCAAAAGACAAGTTAGGGGTCATTTAACACTAATATAAAAGTAATTACAACAAATAATCGTTCCACTAAAGACCAATAGACAAGCACGGAGGTCATACACTAGCACCTCACAAATAGTGTTTAGATACTCACATCTCTCGGGTGTAAGAAAGTAATATAACATTATGGAAATGGAAGATATCTCTCACTACCTGTCATAGCAAAATAGATTACCATAGGCTTGGGAAAGGATCAAACCTCCACCACATGGCGTAAGCACCTAGGATAAACTATCAAAGAGGTCTTTTTAAAGGGTTGTAACGTTAGGTATAGGGATATGAATTACACGGTTTTGTTGGATAAAGGAAGTTTTACTGGTGGCGAGTTAACAATCTTAGTTAATTACATGAACAATATGGCGTTGCTAAGCCAAGACTAGACTCGACTTAAGCTAATAAATGAAAAATAACAAAAACATAAAATGAACATAGAATAAAAAGGGATGGTAGTCCGTATGTTTTTTCTCTTTTCCTTTTTTCTATTTTTTTTTCTTTTTCTTGATTTTTTCGATTTTTTTTTTTTTTTTTTTTTTTTTTTTTTTTTTTTTTTTTTTTTGCATACACTCTTACCCTACCATCCAAAATAATACATCATAGGGGATGAGAATTCCCCTTACACTTGAATCTTTACATACTTTACATTAAACTAAACTAATGACTCGAATTAAGAAAAATCAAAACACTTGGAGCACTTTTAAGATTAACGCACATATGGGGGTAATAAATGATGTTCTTCCCCATTACTCCATAAAATAAGTACTTACCCATGAGTCCCAATCGTCCCAAAACAATATGTACAAGGATATGACTCGACTTAGCAACCATGTAATCAATTAGAAAGTTAACTTAGGGTTTAACAAATAACAATAATGCACTAAAAATGAGCGCATACACGGAAGGCTAAGGCGATTTGGGTGTACATTTAAAGGGGGTGTAACAAATTCTTCCTTTAAGTAAAATGCTTAAAGTTAGAAACGAAAAGATAGGCTCGGAGGGGTGTACTAGGGGTTTCGTGTACTAAAAATGAGTACAACGCTAAGGGTGTGGGAAAAATTAGTTGACTTAACTAGTCAAGTAATATGACTTAAATGGTCAAGTAATTATGATACGGGTTTAACACAAGGGTGATCCTAATGCCTCTTATCATGTAGTAAATCCTACCACACGAATGTAGTCTCACTAGCGGTCTCGGGATGCATCACTAACGCAAGTTCTAGAATCTAAATACTACCGGTACACTCATAAGCACTAATAGTAAATGCTTTTCCTATCAAATCTAAAGGCGAACCTCACAATTTTGGGTGGAAAATTTTTCTGAATATACGGTTATGTGCTAGTCATACAATCTTCTATCCATGAGATGCTTGCTATGGCTAAAGTTTCACTCCTAAATGTTGTAAAAAATTTTAAATTTGGCGCTAAAATTACACTAACAAGTATTTCTCATAGTTTTATTACACATCTACTATTAAACAAAACAAACTCAAGCGAAAGTGCATATGTAAGGTATCATCTTTTTACCCTCCCCTTACACTTAAGATGAACATTGTCCTCAATGTTCAAGTAAAGAATGTAAAACTGAAAAAGTAAAGAGAATGAAATCAAACACTCCCCTGATTCGCTCGGTATGGATTATAGGTTGGCCAGGTTAAATCTTCCTCCAAGAAAATGAACAATCAAAGCTTCCCTTCCAGAATATAAATCATCTCCTTGTCGAACATAACCTATAAATCCTGACAAAATAGACAAGACAACCTCGCGTAAAATCGGCGGCATCCTATATAAGTTTCTAAATCCTAGAAAACAAGATAAGATATAATGCTTGTGGAATGAAGTTTGCAGATTTCCTGGAGATTATAAAACTTAATAATTCACAAAAACTATGAGACTCCGTTAGAAAAACAAAACCGGTAAAATTTCCAGATTTTAACTCCTGACGCCGTCAAGAGTAATCCTCTGATGCCGTCAGAATGGACCTGCAGAAATTCTTATGTTAAGTTTCCGGAAAATTTCTGGAAAAACTTGGTCCTACTTCCTGGAAAATCCTGCAAAACTTCATTATGACTCAATACAAGCATTTAACTCTAACAAATACGAATATACATGCTCATTTAATATTGTGGAGAATCATGACCGGTTTGTTTCTTAAAAACATATTTGGGGTTTCCCCTTACACTTATCTTTTGCCAAAATACTTTTAGGTTGGAGTTAAGACTAGGCCAAACAACAAAGTAAAGTATTTCCACATTTTAATTGAGAAACATGATCAACCAACAATAAAAATAAAGCATGCATACGGAAGCAAATAACAATCAAAAAATTAAAATCACACAAAACATGGGTTGCCTCCCAAGAAGCGCTTTTCTTTATTTACGAGTCTTGTAGCTAGACTCAAGGTGGGTTTCTACGTTTTCCTATCCCGCAAAATGAATGCGGTCTCAAACATCTTAACCAGTCTCTTATCCTTCCTATACTCGGGACCTAAAGCTAAACATTTCGAGTAATAGATCTCTTTCTTTGCGTAATCTCCAATGTCTCTCTCTTCCTCACTCTCAACCTTAATCATGGGGATGTTGTCAACATCGAGATCCTCAACCTCTTTAAACCTCTCTTCTTTATGGGGCATCCTATATCTAATGTTCTTCTCTTGGGTTGCGAATGTGATAATGCCCGTATCATGGTTGTAAGTCATTTTAGAGGTTTTAACAAAAGGTTCTCCTAAAACAATCTGACACAAAGATTGATCAATAATTCCCCTAACATCTTCTAAGATCATAAAGTCGCACCTATAGACAAAATTCCCAATGAAAACATGTAACCCTCGAACCCGCTCAACAAAATTACTCATGCGATTTGGGTTGTAAGGGTCCCACCTAGGTTTCAACTTTTTGTTCATGATCCAATTATAATAAAGCCTAGACATGATGTTCATTGGTGCCTTTAAATCGATATAAGTGTGTTCTCTAAACATATGACCAATCATGCATGGAACCTTAAGATTCATAGGATTGTGTTTCCTAATCCATGGGTGTTTTCGGTACTTTGTGGGGCAAGGGCATTTTAGAAGGAATTTATGGTACCTCAATTCCTCAAGGGTTGGTGTGGAGTTCCTAATTATTCTATCATCATCCCATGGCCCTTCCTTACAAGTGTTACTCCCTAGCTTGATTTCACATTCATTCATCTCGTTGACCTTCATTATTTCATCATTTTCCGTTTTAAGTTGGTAATGTTGTAAAATAACTTCCTTGGGTAAGATGAATCTAGTTAAGAAGTAGGAAGCAAGATCGTCCCAAGAGGAGACGGATCCTTCGGGGAGTTGGAATAACCATTGAAGAGCCCGACCACGTAAAGAGAATTGAAAGAGGGCTAAAAGTCCCTCTTCTTGGTTATCAACACCTATTCCTATAGAATTGGTAATTTTTAAGTAGTTTTCAAGGTGTCGGGTCGGGTTTTCGAAAAAATACCCATAGAATGCACACCCGTCTTGCACCAATCGAACGGTGCTGGATGGCAAACGGATGGTCCTTATAGGTGGTTGGATTGGTTGTGGTAGGTTTTGTGGGTGGCCTCGTTGCGGTGGGTTGATGGGTTCACGGATGTTACCACCTTCCATGATGTCGGATGGTAAAGAGTTACGAACAAAAGCACAAAGAAATAAGATAGACTAAAGAAAACCTAAAAATAAAAATAAAAATCTTACTAGAAAGGAATCTAGCAAGTAGACCTAATAAAAAGAAATTCTAACCTAGACAATAACTATTCCCCGAGCTGCGGCGCCAAAAACTTGATGCGTGGGAATCGCAACAGGCTTTACCTCTCGAAGGATCTCGAGAAGCTTACAACCCCCACCAGGCAGTGTACCTGATCGTTGTAGTATAGTATAGTGACAAGTACCGGGGGATTGATCGTTCAGCTTAGGAATAGTGTTGCTAGGATTAGAAAGCCTAAATTATTAGTTCTAAAGGTGAGGGATGATTATTTTTATGTTTTTATATTTTTTAGAAAGCAATTAAAATATCGGTTTTTGGAAGAGTGGGCGGAATTAGTTGCTATTCAACTAACCCAAAACTAAGATGCAATCAAAATAAAATACTAAAAATGAAAATAAACTAATTATACTAAGGTTGTGAGCAGTAATTGGAGAAAATGTGTTTACTTAGATTTCACTACTCCCTAGATATCTTTTACACGTTAATTACTTGTTATAATTGCATGGATGACGGATTGTATTCCTTAATACCATTCATGGGGTGGCATACATAACTCCCCAATTCTATGAGCTCTTATCTCCTCCTACACCATGCCCAGCACAACTATAGGGATTGTAAACAGTGGCTCATGCATTAAATACAACCAATAAAGACCTAGTACGCCTCGGTTCATGTTTCTTAAGACGTTCAAGCATGTTACCATTTGGAGATCTGCCAGTTTTCTTAAGCCTAACATATAAAATCATTCATCCAAGACAAGAATAAACAAGTAATCAACACATAATCAATATCTAGGTTTCATTAGATCTAAGCAAACACAAAGGAGATCTAGCCTAGCATAATGGAATTGAGACAAGAACAAGATATAGACAACCAACACATAGACATATTGATTGAATTAGAAGAACACTTATCTCAATTACAATGCAAGGTATCAAGGGTTTGGAACCCTTGAAAAACCTGTAAAAGTTGCACCAAAATCGTCTTTAGGGTTTCTCCAAAACTTCTCTTTTTTAATGTGAAAAACTAGAAAACTATATATAGGAAAATCGGGGTGACGGCGTCAAGAACAAAGGTGTGACGCCGTCATCTCGCCGCCAAATACTTCCTCTGACGGCCTTGATCTACTTCTGACGCCCTGTGTGACGCCGTCATGAGCTACGGATTTTAATTCTTGAGGTTTGACGCCGTCATGACTTTACTCTTGACGCCTTCATCAACTACGGATTTTTATTATTGAGGTTTGACGCCGTCATGACTTTACTCTTGACGCCTTCATGTACTGTTCCAGCATGGAAAATTGAGACTTTGCCGTTTTCTTCACTTATATGCTCCAAAAATGTCCAAAATGGCTTCTTTTCCAGAATTCACTCTCCAAGTACCTAAAATCACAAAAGGAACGATTTAGGGCAATATTTGATCAAATAAATTCGGATTCGGGCTTAAATGACCCCCTAAAAACGGATCATTTTTCGCCTCATCAATGGCTCACACTTGGTTATGTGAGCATAAGTGATACACGTTAACCCATGACCTTGAGTCTAGCTACAAGACTCGTAAATAAAGAAAAGCGCTTCTTGGGAGGCAACCCATGTTTTGTGTGATTTTATTTTGTTTGTTATTTGCTTCCGTATGCATGCTTTATTTTTATTGTTGGTAGATCATGTTTCTCAATTAAATAGTGGAAATACTTTACTTTGTTGTTTTGGCCTAGTCTTAACTCCACCTAAAAGTATTTTTGCAAAAGATAAGTGTAAAGGGAAACCCCAAATATGTTTTCAAGAAACAAACCGATCATGATTCTCCACAATATTAAGTGAACATGTATATTCGTATTTGTTAGAGTCAAATGCTTGTATTGAGTCATAATGAAGTTTTGCAGGATTTTCCAGGAAGTGAGACCAAGTTTTTCCAGAAATTTTCCGGAAACTTAACATAAGAATTTCTGCAGGTCACTTCTGACGGCGTCATGAGTTAACACTTGACGGCGTCACGTGTAAAAATCTGGAAATTTTACCAGATTTGTTTTTCTAACGGAGTCTTATGGTTTTTGTGAATTATTAAGTTTTATAATCTCCAGGAAATCTGCAAACTTTATTCCACAAGCATTATATCTTATTTTGTTTTCTAGGAGTTAGTAATTTATATAGGTTGCCGCCGATTTTATGCGAGGTTGTCTTGTCTATTTTCTCAGGATTCACAGGTTATGTATGACAAGAAGATGATTTATATTCTGGAAGGGAAGCTTTGATTGTTCATTTTCTTGGAGGAAGATTTAACCTGGCCACCTTATTATCCATACCGAGCGAATCAGGGGAGTATTTGATTTCATTACTTTTTACTTTTTCACTTTTACATTCTTTACTTGAACATTGGGGACAATGTTTATCTTAAGTGTAAGGGGAGGGTAAAATGATGATACCTTACATGTACACTTTCGCTTGAGTTTGTTTTGTTTAATAGTAGATGTGTAATAAAACTATGAGAAATACTTGTTAGTGCAATTTTAGCGCCAAATTTAAAATTTTTTACAACATTTAGGAGTGAAACTTTAGCCATAGCAAGCGTCTCATGGATAGGAGATTGTATGACTAGCACATAACCGTACTTTCAGAAAAATTTTCCACCCAAATATGTGAGGTTCGCCTTTAGATTTGATAGGAAAAGCATTTACTATTAGTGCTTATGAGTTTGCCGGTAGCATTTAGATTCTAGAACTTGCGTTAGTGATGCATCCCGAGACCACTAGTGAGACTACATTCGTGTAGTAGGATTTACTACATGATAAGAGGCATTAGGATCACCCTTGTGTTAAACCCGTATCATAATTACTTGACCATTTAAGTCATATTACTTGGCTAGTTAAGTCAACTAATTTTTCCCACACCCTTAGCGTTGTACTCATTTTTAGTACACGAAACCCCTAGTACACCCCTCTGAGCCTATCTTTTCGTTTCTAACTTTAAGCATTCTACTTAAAGGAAGAATTTGTTACACCCCACTTAAATGTACACCCAAATCGCCTTAGCCTTCCGTGTATGCACTCATTTTTAGTGCATTATTGTTATTTGTTAAACCCTAAGTTAACTATCTAATTAATTACATGGTTGCTAAGTCGAGTCATATCTTTGTACATATTGTTTTGGGACGATTGGGACTCATGGGTAAAGTACTTATTTTATGGAGTAATGGGGAATAACATCATATTACCCCCATATGTACGTTAATCTTAAAAGTACTCCAAGTGTTTTGATTTTCTTAATTCGAGTCATTAGATTAGTTTATTTAAAAGTATGTAAAAATTCAAGTGTAAGGGAAAAGTTCATTCCCTATGATGTATTATTTTGGATGGTAGGGTAAAAGTGTATGCAAAAATATAAAATAAAAAAAAATAAAAAAAAAAAAATTGAAAAATCAAGAAAAAGAAAAAAAAAATTAGAAAAAGGAAAAGAGAAAAAAACATACGGACTACCATCCCTTTTCATTCTATGTTCATTTTATGTTTTTGTTATTTTTCATTTATTAGCTTAAGTCGAGTCTAGTCTTGGCTTAGCAACGCCATATTGTACATGTAATTAACCAAGATTGTTAACTCGCCACCAGTAAAAACTTCCTTTATCCAACAAAACCGTGTATTTCATATCCCTACACCTAACGTTGCAACCCTTTGAAAGACCTCTTTGATAGTTTATCCTAGGTGCTTACGCCATGTGGTGGAGGTTTGATCCTTTCCCAAGCCTATGGTAATCTATTTTGCTATGACAGGTAGTGAGAGATATTTTCCATTTCCATATTGTAATTTATACTTTATTACACCCGAGAGATGTGAGTATCTAAACACTATTTGTGAGGTGCTAGTATATGACCTCCGTGCTTGTCTTTGGTCTTTAGTGGAACGATTATTTGTTGTAATTACTTTTATATTAGTGTTAAATGACCCCTAACTTGTATTTTGATTAGAATAAAAGCGCATTTGCTTGAGGACAAGCAAATCTCAAGTGTAAGGGTATATGATGAGGCGAAAAATGAACCACTTTTAGGGGGTCATTTAAGCCCGGAATTGAATTTATTTGATCAAATATTGCCCTAAATCGTTCCTTTTGTGATTTTAGGTACATTGGGAGAGAAATCTGGAAAAGGAAGCAATTCAGACGTTTTTAGAGCATAAAAGTGAAGAAAACGCCAAAGTCTTAATTTTCCTTGCTGGGAACAATAGGTGACGGCATCAAGAAGAAAATCCTGACGGCGTCAAGAGTAATTTTCATGACGACCCAGTACAGAAATGAAGGCGTCACAAGGTAGAGCGTCAAGAGTAAAATACATGACGGCCTGAAAAATGTTCTAACGTGACGGCGTCAGAAGTAGATCAAGGCAGTCCGAGAAGTATTTTGGCGGCGAGATGACGGCGTCACCAATTTGGTCTTGACGCCGTCAGCCTCAATTTCCTATATATAGTTTTCTAATTTTCATTCATAAAAAGAGAGAAGTTTTGGAGAAACCCAAAGGCCGAACTTAGTACGAATTTTACAGGTTTTTCAAGGGTTCTCAGCCCTTGAACCCTTTCATGTATAATTGAGATAAGTATTCTTTTAATTCAATCAATATGTCTATGTGTTGGTTGTCTATATCTTGTTCTTGTCTTAATTCCATCATGCTAGGCTAGATCTACCTTGTGTTTGCTTGGATCTAATGAAACCTAGATGTTAATTATGTGTTGATTACTTGCTTATGGTTGTATTGGATGAATGATTTTGATGTTAGGCTTAAGAAAACTGGCAGATCTCCAAATGGTAACATGCTTGAACGTCTTAGGAAACATGAACTGACGTGCACTAGGTTTTATTATTTGTATTTAATGCATGAGTAAATTCTAATGATCCCATGTTAGGAGCTTCTTAGCCAGCTCTACATAGGAGTGAAGTAGGCACTCATATGATTGGGGAATTAAATGCGCCACCCCATGAATGGTATTAAGGAATACAATCCGTCATCCACGCAACTATAACAATTAATTAACGTGTAAAAGATATCTAGTTAGTAGTGAAATCTAAGTAAACACAATTTCTCCACTTATTGCTCACAACCTTAGTTTAATTTAGTTTATTTTCATTTCTAGTATTTTATTTTGATTGCATCTTTAGTATTGGGTTAGTTGACTAGCAACTAATTCCGCCCAAATCCTTAAAACCCGAGATATTTACTTGATTTCTAAAAAATATAAAAATACAAAAATAATCATCCTTCATCTTTAGAACTAGTATTTAGGTTTTCTAATCCTAGAGACACTATTCCTAGCTGAACGATCAATCCCCCGGTACTTGTCACTATACTATACTACAACGATCAGGTACACTGCCTGGTGGGGGTTGTAAGCTTCACAAGATCCCTTGAGAGGTAAAGCCTGGTGCGATTCCCACGTATCAAAAGTCTGCCAGTTTTCTTAAGCCTAACATCGAATTCATTCATCCACAACAATTATAAACAAACAATCAACTTATAATCAATATCTAAGTTTCGTTGCATCTAAGCAAACACGAAGAAAACCTAGCCTAGCATGTTAAAGAGAAGACAAGCGTAAGATATAATCAAACAACACATAGACATATTGAATGATTTGGTAAAGTACTTATCTTCAATTAAGCATGGAAGAAACAAGGGGTTGAAACCCTTGAAAAAACTGTAAAATTCGTCTAGGGTTTTATTCCCTCAAATTTGCACATAATGAATGAAAACTAGAAAACTATATATACATTTTGTCTCCTGACGGCGTCAAGAATAAGGTGTGACGCTGTCAACTCGCCGCCAAAATAAACTTGTATTGCCAAGATCCACTTCTGACGCCGTCACTCTATATGGGTTCTGGGTCGTCACTCTTTATGGTTACTCTTGATTGCCTTGGAAATTTTGTACGTGACACCATCAGATCCTCTTCACAAAACATTCTGGCGCGTCATGTGTATTTGTTTTATCCACCCGTTTGTCAACTCATGACGCCGTCACTAGCACCTTGTGACGCCGTCAAGTGCAATTTCCAGCATGCTTTTGAGACTTTGTCGTTTTCTTCACTTTTTCTCTCCAAAAACGTTCAAAATGCTTCCTTTTATAAAATTCCTCTCAAAAGTACCTAAAATGACAAAAGGAACGATTTAGGGCAATATTTGATCAAATAATCTCGACTTTGGCCTTAAATGACCCCGCAAAAGCGGTACACTTTTCACTTCATCAGCGACATTAACGTAAAAGTATTGAATTTGATGACCGTTACATCTCGTCTAATTGTCACAGAAAGATATCAAGTAAGTTATACGTGCAACCAATGTTAAAATCCCATGTCACTATGAGTTAACATACATGCTGATGAGTGTGTAAATACTCATCATTTTTACCTATTCTGAGCTGCCAAAACATCTAAAAACATTCAAAATTGCAACAAAATAGTGAAAAATCCCAGGAATGTGTTTTATATGTTTCAGATGCAAAATAATCAAAAACAGATAAAAATAAACAAAGTTTGCATAATTGGCAGTTTCAGTCCCTCATCTTTCAAAAGTTGTCAAATCTAGTCCCTGGCTATTCTAAAAACTTGAAAAAGTCACCAAAGGTCCTTTTAAATCAAAAAGTTACACATTTAGTCCTTTGGTGCAAAGTTTCACAAAATTACAAGTTTAGTCCCTGAACTTTGAAAATTGTCAAAAATGGTCCCTGGGATATTAAAACTTTGAGAAAAACAAATTTTGTCCTTGTACTTCTCATATATGGCAGGATTGGTCCTTGGTTGCAAAGTTTGGTGAAATTACATAACAAGTCCCTGAAGTTTCAAAGTTTGGCAGTTTTAGTCCTTGGAAATTTTAAAAGATGAAAAGTCAACATACAACCTTGGACTAAGGAAACTTGGCAGAAAATACCCTTATGAGAACTTTGGAAGAATGCCAAATCCACCCCCTCACTTTTCGGATATTTACAAAATTGGTCCTTGTTATTAAACCAAACGGATCCCTTGATATTATTACAAATCCAAAAACAAACCCAATCCATGTAATACACCCCAGCCCACTCCCTTTATTACCTTGGCCCAATTATACAAAAGCCCACCCAAAAAAACACCCCGTATAATACTCCCAGGGTCAAATGTTTGACCCTGTGGTCAAAACAGTCAAACAACCATCACCCCTTCCTCTCTTTCCCTCCCCCACCTCTCCACTTGCCCTGGAAAGCCATCACCTCAACCCACCATCACAATCCACTGCCCAAACCATTCACCTTATCCCCTCACCTCAGCATTTAATGCCACCCCCCCCCCCCGGTTGCTGAAAAATGCCAAATTGGTATCAAACCAATTTTGGCGGCAAAATTACGTGGAGGGCCAAGATCATCTCTCTCTCATCCAATGGCTCAGACTATCAATGGGATTTGCTCAAAAGCCCACATAAACCCTAGAGGATCCCTATATAAAGAAGGAGATGAAGAAGAAAAGGCTATCTAGTGTAATTCAGCTAAATTAGTGTCGACTTGTAGTTTATTTAAATTCTAGTGTAATTTCAAGCTTTCCAATTGTAATTCTAGTATTCTCAGTGTATTTGAAACCTTTTATGATAATCAATTTCAGTCATATCTTGTTGAAATTAGTTTATGCATTTTCAAAGATTCAAAAATCTCAAATCTGTTTAAAGTGACTTGTAGTTGTGTTAATGGACTTTTAGGATCACTTAAGCTCCCATAAGCTCTGTGAAGCTTGTAGAAACTATTAAAAGGAAGTAGAATCATTAAAACAAGAAAAATAAAAAAAAAAATCAGAAAAATAAAGAAAAAATAAAAAGTTGCAGGTTTGTGATGAAGAAAGCTGGAGCAGGGTAAGTCTTGGATGACCCTGGGTTAGAGGCTTTGTGGAAAGCCATTAGGAATGATTTGAGGTCCTTGGTTCATGTGGAGTATTGCTTGGATGGCATGAAGTAAGCACAATTTATTTTTTTCTCTGTATGAATCTTACCTAGTAGTATCTATTGTTATTTATGTCTGTTCATGTGTTTTAGATGTTATTAGAATAGTATTAATCTGTTTCTAGTCCTAAATCATTGTTTTGCTTTGAAACTTTCTTCGTCACAGTTTGTTAACTAGTGTTTGGATTAGTAAGTATCACTGAGTTGAGACCTATTTTTGTTGCTCTTGTTTGTTGAAATATGTTACAGTAGGTGTAAGTAGGTCACCTAAGTCATAAAACCTAGGTCTTGTTCAAGAAAAAGTCAATTTCACTTTTAATCTCAACTAGTTGGTTGACTGTTAAGGTTTAAGTGTCTAAATCCTTCACATCAGTTCACTAATTGTTGTTTTAGCTTAATTTCATTTCAGTATATCATAGCATAGCTTAATTAGTCAATAGTGATCATTGGAAATTGGTGAAAGTCAACTTAAAAGTATTTTTCTCAAAAGTCAAAAACCAAACCTATGAAGATAGACCTTTGAGATCATTTGTAGGATTCAATACTGGTCAAGATTGCTAATCTCTTGTTGATTTGTAATATTTGGTTGCTTGTGAGTCTGAATCAAAAGAAAGATTGGATTTTAAACATCATTTGGTCATAAAAAAATTGGTCTTGAAGTTGTCTGTTGGACTTATAACCTCCCTTGTGCACTGGTTCATAAGCTAGTTTCCATAACTTGCACAGTGTTCAATTGTAGGCCCCACCTTCTGTTTTCTAGCTTGCTTGTCCCCACAAGTCACCCACCCCCTACTGAGTACACTGAGTACTCAGTATTGGCATCAAAGTTCATAAGCTTGCCAAAAGCTCAATAGTGAGCCATAAGCTCTGCTTGTTGGCTTATTTGGTAGCTTACCAGACCGGCTTTTAGGAACCATTCTCATTTTGGACCCTTGTGCTTATTTGTGGGTCCCCCATAGGCCTGCAGTTACCCTCTTGGGACTACAAGTAATATAGGTTGTTGATTTTGGCTTATTTGTTTGTTACAGCTTATTGTTCATATCTTTTGCTTATTCTAGCTTATTTTTAGTTCACTCAAGTTGGTTATAGCTTATTGTACCTTCTGTGATAAGTGTTTAACTTATTTCACTTGAAAAATCCAAAATTAAGCTAATAAGCCAACTGTTTGGATAAAGGGGGTGCACACAGATTATTTTTAAGCTTTTGTAAAAGTGTCTTTATAAAAGTTTCTTATTTTTAACTTATTTTGATCTGTCAAAAAGAAAATCCAACAAAAACCAAACATAAAATTAGTGACAGCTTCTATTTAATAGATTCTATCTTTTTCGTTTTTCTTTTTAGCTTTTTAATAAGCACTTCATCATTTTTATAATTTTCTTAAATTCCTGTCACCTTTAAGTATTTTTAATAATTTTCTTAGATTTTTCTTAATCAGTTTACTAATTATTAGAATTAAAAATAGTTTAATTAATTAATTAGGTAATATTAGTAATTAAATAGTTTTCTTAAATTTTAATTAGCAACAGTAGGTTTTTATATTTTTTCTAGGTTTTAAAAATTATTTAAGACTTTTAGAAAATACATTTTTAAATTCTACTATTCATTTTCCAATTTTCTTATTTAAATTAGTTAAATTAGATTTAAATTAATTAATAAGTAAATAATTAGTAAAATAGTCTAAATATAATTTTTAGGAACTTTTTATAATTTTGTAGGATTCCTGTGATGGTTAATTAGTTTTTAAAATTTTTCTATAATTTTCTAAGTCATTTAGCTATTATTAGTAATTTAAAATAGTTTAAATAGTTTAGTTAATATAATTAGTTTTTAATTAATAGAAAATCCATAAAAGACAAAAATATTTCTTTTTAATTTTTATACTTTATTCAAGTTCTTTTTAAGGTTTAGAAAATAGTTTTGCATGCTTTTACTTTAACTTGTAATCTTTGTCATTTTTAGTTTAATATAAATTAGGTTTAAATTATTTTTTAAATAGTTTTAATTAATTAAGTAATCTTTAAATATTAAAATAATCATTTAAATAATTTCATTTTCATTTTAAATTTTCTTTTTATTTTAAGTTTTAAAAAGTTTCACTTGCACCCCCTATAGTCTGTAATTTGTTAAAACCCACTTTTCTTAGTCTGTAATCTGATATCCCATGTTGTGAATTTGTAATTATATCTGTATATCTGTTATTGTGAATATTATTCCAAATTGTGCAAATACCAAATATCAGTACCATAATCATTTTCCCAATCATCTTGGCTACTGTCCTCAGTGCCACTCATTCTCAAAAACGTTTTCCAAAAACACCATTGCAATCTCGCTGGGACATAACAACCCGGGGACACACTATACCATCTACGGAGAATTGGAATTGAGCTGTCTTTGACTTGTTGACCTTGGTCAATAATATCTGACCGTTCGGAACCAATCAAAATTTGGCGCCGCTGCCGGGAAGGTTGTTGCGTGTTTTTAAATTCGTTTTAAGTTTAGTGGTTTTCAAAACCCTCCCTGTACAAATTTCACACAATTTGTAAAAAGTTTTTGTAAAAATATCAATCATATCAAAAAGTTCATTAACACTTTTCTTGAAGTGTTAACAACACCAAAAAAATCAAAAACAACAAAACAAACTGTGAAGTTAAATTACTTCATTTTTTTTTAAGATTACAACCTGAAACAGTTGGTATAAGGTAAGTTCTGACATTAAATTGCGAACTGAAGAGGAATCCATTCTTTCCTCCCGCCAGCCTGCGAGTAATCTTAAAAGAACGATTTCGGTTAACGAATCAGTTCCAAAAATATTTCCCAAAGTTTTCTGCACACACACCCATAAGCCCAAAAACAATTTTTCTGTTAATAAATACATAAAATCTTGCCACCGCAAACAATGGCAGAACACCTACCAACTGGGGGAGTGGACATAATAAGTTCCCAAACTAAAAGATTAAAACTTGCCTTTATATCCCTGTGAGTGGTGTACCTTTTTCAAAGAAGCCATTCACTTGTGATTATTGGATTTAAGTTCACTGTGGTTTTGCCTCGAACTTGTTTTGAAAAATTGTTTTTAGTGCATGCGCACTCGTTCACAAACAAAGGGTAAAAATCAGAAAAACGTACCCGAGCTACGTACTGTTATTGAAGAACAAAAAACCGAAATGGCCGATGGGCCACCACCACCACCCCCTGACCTTCCCAGGGATGAGCCAGCTCCCGATCTCCGAACGATGGAGGAATTGTGCCAGCCTACCATGCAAGGGAGGGGCGGACCTATTGCACCACTCACTATTGAGGCTACAGACTTTGGCCTCAACCACCACATGATCCAACAAGTCCAAAATTCGTGTCAATTTCACGGACTACCGGGTGACGATGCTAACAAGCATCTTGATAAATACCTTACCGTCACCCAAAGCATGAAACAGCATGGTGCCACCGATGATGCCCTCCGGCTGTATCTATTCCCCTATTCTCTCACCCATCATGCCACTGCATGGTTTGACCGACTCCCAAAGAATTCTATTCGTACCTTTGATGAAATGGTAACCAAGTTTCTAGCAAAATATTTTCCACCTTCCATGGTTACCAATTTACAAAATGATATCAGCAACTTCCGGCAGCGTCCCGATGAGTCTCTATTTGAGGCTTGGGAACGTTATAAGCTAGCTATTGATCGGTGCCCTAACCACAATATGTTACAAGTTACCATCATAGATACCTTCTATAATGGTCTAACATTGAGGCACCGAGATATTCTCAATGCTGCTGCTGGTGGAACCTTTATGAAAAGGCGTCCCGAAGAATGCTATGACCTGATTGAGAACATGACTGCCCACCATAACTTTTGGGATTCCTCTGCGGAGAGGGATGAGTCATGTAAATCAATCCTTCCTTCATCATCATCTCCTGAAATAATTGCTCACTAGAAAGATGGATGATATCTCTACGGTTGTGTTGAGAATGAACCAAACTATGCAAAATCAGCAGGTTCAGAATCAACAAGTGAAAGCCGTGGCCTGAAGTTGTGAAACTTATGGAGGCCCACATCTTTATTCCGAGTGTCCAGCTACTGCTGGTTTTCCTCAAGAGAACGTTTATGCTGCTCAAGGTTCCTACAACATGGGGGGTAATTCTTACCAACCACAAGGGAACCGTAATCTTTTAAGCTATCGTTCCAACAATTTTCTCAGACCTCCCGGTTTTAACCAAAATCAAAATCGTAACTCGAATCAGAATCGAGGAGATTTTAACCAAGGTCAAAGCCCGAATTTCCAAAACCCAAACCAAAATCAAGGTCATTTTAATCAAAACAATTTTCAAAATGGCAATCAAAATCAAGGTTTTCAAGTAAATTTCAAAGAAACCAAAATCAAGGGAATTACAATCAGGGTAATTTTAATCAGAGAAACAATTTTCAGGGTAACAACAATCAAAACCAAGGGAATTTTTAAAACAACCGTGTTCAAAATTTTCCTAATCAAAATCAAAACGTTGTTCCACCCTCGTCTTCCTCCGATGAAGTGCTAAAACAATTCATGAAAGCACAAGAGGAAACGAATCGGTTACTGATCAGCAAGATCTCTGAGCTTCAGAAGTCTTTAAATGATCGACCATCGGGCCTGGGTACACTATCGAGCAACACGATCGCTAACCCGATGGGCGATGTCAAAGCGATCACTACCCGAAGCGGGGTATCATACAATGAACCCACGGTTCCCTCTACCTCTTCTTCTCCTCCTACTAAGGTAGCGGAATGTGAACCTGAGGTTACCATGGACACGGTACTTCCTACTAATAACGGAGGTACCAACAACGTCCACCCTCAAGTTATCCCGGTCCCGACTGGTAAGACGAAAGTTGTGTTTGATCCTCCTGAAAGTTCTGATGAAATTACAAAGAACAATCCCAAGCCGTCAATTCCATATCCTTCACGATTGAATGATCAAAAGAACCGCGAAAGAGATAATAATCAGATGGAAAAATTTTATCAAATTTTCCAAGAGTTACACTTCGATATTAGCTTCGCGGATGCTCTTCTTCTCATGCCTAAATTTGCTTCAACAATCAAAAATCTAATAAGCAACAAAGAAAAACTTTGTGAGATGGCTAAAACTCCACTGAACGAGCATTGCTCAGCAGTGCTCTTGAAAAAGCTTCCCGAAAAGCTTGGAGATCCCGGGAAATTTCTCATTCCTTGTATTTTCCCTGGGATGGTTGAATGCTTTGCCTTGGCCGATCTTGGTGCAAGCATTAACCTTATGCCTTACACAGTCTAGAAAAGACTCTCTCTTCCTGCTCCCACTCCTACCTGCATGACTCTCGAGCTTGCAGACCGTACTGTATCTCGTCCTCTCGGCATTGCCGAAGATATCTTCGTGAAAGTAGGAAAGTTCCATTTTCCGGCAGATTTCGTGATTGTTGATTTCGATGCTGACCCAAGAGTTCCTCTCATTCTCGGGAGGGGATTCTTGAGAACGGGTCGTGCTTTAATCGATGTATTAGAGGAAGAAATCACTCTACGTGGTGGTGGTGAAGCCATCACATTCAATCTTGATCAGACTTCAAGATACTCCTCCAACTATGACGCTGAAACGGTTAACCGAATTGACATCATCGATGTTGCGTCAGAGGAGTATTCTCAAGAAGTCCTCGGTTTCTCAGCAAGTGGCACTTCACTCTTTCTTCTGAGCCTATCATATCCGACTCTTCCCCTTCTCTCACTCCATTTGAGGGAAGTGACTTCCTTCTGGAAGAGGTCGAGGCTTTTCTTGCTCATGATAGTTCAATCCCTCATGTGATTGATGAAAACTATCTTGACCAGGCGGGGGATATTCTTCTTCTTGAAAGATTGTTAAATGACGATCCTTCACCCTCTCCGTCTCCAAAAATACTTCATAAAGAGGAAGTCAAAAATGTTGAAATAACTGATGACTTTCCCGAGGTTGAGCTCAAGGACTTGCCTCCTCATCTAGAATATGCATTTCTGGAGGGTGATAATAAATTACCCGTCATTATTGCTAAAGACTTGAAAGATGAGGAAAAGGCTGCACTCCTAAAGGTTCTTAAGTCACACAAGCAAGCAATTGCTTGGAAACTCTCCGACATTAAGGGCGTAAGCCCGGACTTTTGTACACACAAAATCTTAATGGAGGATGACTTTAAGCCAGCAGTGCAACAACAGAGAAGGGTAAATCCCAAAATCCACGAAGTTATCAAACAAGAGGTTCTAAAACTTCTTGATGCGGGATTGATTTACCCTATATCTGATAGTCCTTGGGTTAGCCCAATTCATTGCGTTCCTAAAAAGGGTGGCATAACCGTTGTCACCAACGAGGAAAACGAGTTGATTCTAACTCGTTTGGTCACGGGTTGGCGAGTATGCATTGACTATCATAAGTTGAATGAAGCCACCCGTAAAGACCATTTTCCTCTACCTTTTATGGACCAGATGCTCGAAAGACTAGCGGGGAATGAATACTACTGTTTCCTCGATGGTTTCTCGGGTTACTTCCAAATCCCCATTGATCCACAGGATCAAGAGAAAACTACCTTCACATGCCCCTATGGAACTTTTGCTTACAGACGTATGCCTTTCGGCTTATGTAATGCACCAGGCACGTTCCAAAGGTGCATGATGTCTATCTTTTCCGAAATGATCGGGAAAACCATGGAGGTATTTATGGATGACTTTTCAGTCATCGGGGATTCATTCCAGTCTTGTCTCTCCCACTTGGAACAAATGCTTAAACGTTGCAAAGAAACAAATTTAAGTCTCAACTGGGAAAAGAGCATTTTATGGTTAAAGAGGGCATTGTCCTCGGCCATAAAATTTCAAAAAATGGGATTGAGGTTGACAAAGCCAAAATTGATGTCATCGCTAAGTTACCTCATCCCACCATCGTTAAAGGTGTCAGGAGCTTTTTGGGTCATGCCGGCTTCTATCGTAGGTTTATCCAAGATTTCTCTAAAATCGCCCGGCCTATGACCCATCTCCTCGAGAAGGATGCTCCTTTCATCTTCTCTCTTGAGTGCATCGAAGCTTTTGAAACATTAAAGAAAAAGCTTACTGAGGCACCGATTCTTGTCGCCCCCGATTGGGACCTACCTTTTGAGCTTATGTGCGATGCTAGTGATTTTGCCATAGGTGCGGTCTTGGGGCAACGAAAAGAAAAATACTTTCAGCCTATACACTACGCAAGCAAAACTATGACCGATGCTCAAAGTCATTACACCACCACTAAAAAAGAACTATTAGCTGTGGTGTATGCCTTTGAAAAATTCCGGCCATACTTAATACTGACCAAATGTGTAGTGTATACGGATCACTCGGCTTTGAAGTACCTATTTGCAAAGCAAGATGCAAAGCCGAGGCTACTCCGTTGGGTTCTCCTCCTCCAAGAATTTGATATCATTATCCGTGATAAAAAAAAGGAGCTAAGAACCTTGCTGCTGATCATCTCTCATGATTAGAAAACCCTCACCAGGATGTGTCCGAGAAACAAGAAATAAATGAAACATTTCCTCTCGAGACACTCAATGCGGTTGCTTTTTGTGGTGACTTTACTACCCCATGGTTTGCCGACTTTGCAAATTACCATGCGGGTAACTTCATCGTGAAGGGGATGACGTCCTAACAGAAGAACAAATTTTTCAAAGACGTTAAACATTACTTCTGGGACGACCCCTATCTCTTCAAAATCTGTGCCGATCAAGTCATCAGGCGATGTGTATACGGACAAGAAGCCGCTGATATTCTCAAGGCTTGCCATGCTGGACCCACCGGGGGCCACCATAGTCCTAACTACACCGCCAAAAAGGTGTTTGACTCCGGTTTCTATTGGCCCACGATTTATAAGGATGCCCACGAACTTGTCAAAGCTTGTGATGCTTGTTAGCGTCACGGGAATATTTCACAAAAGAATGAAATGCCACAAAATGCCATTCAAGTTTGTGAAATCTTTGACGTCTGGGGCATTGATTTTATGGGGCCATTCCCATCTTCTCGTGGAAATAAGTACATCCTCGTGGCTGTTGACTACTTGTCAAAATGGGTTGAGGCAAAATCCTTACCCACTAACGATGCTCGAGTTGTTGTGAAATTCTTGAAATCCCTCTTTGCTCGTTTTGGAACTCCCCGTGCCATCATTAGTGATCGCGGTACACACTTTTGCTATGATCAATTCGCAAAAGTCATGCTTAAGTACGGTGTTACTCACCGTCTTTCTACCGCGTATCACCCACAAACAAGTGGGCAGGTGGAGGTTTCAAACCGTGGTATTAAACGGATACTTGAGAGGACCGTAGGTGAAAACCGTGCTTCCTGGTCGGACAAACTAGATGACGCACTCTGGGCCTTCCGTACAGCTTACAAAACACCCATTGGGTGTACTCCCTACAAGCTTGTATACGGGAAGGTGTGTCATCTACCAATCGAGCTCGAGCACAAAGCCTACTGGGCCTTGAAACATGCAAACTACGATCTTCATAAAGCGGGTGATCACCGTAAGGTTCAACTCAATAAATTAAACGAACTTCGTGATCAAGCCTACGAGAACTCTTTGATCTACAAAGAAAAGACAAAGAAGATTCACGACTCCAAGATTAAGAACCACGTTTTCAACGTCGGTGATAGAGTCCTTCTTTTCAATTCAAGGTTAAAGATCTTCTCGGGGAAATTAAAAACCCGTTGGACTGGACCATTCACTGTTGCAAAAGTATATCCATACGGGACTGTTGAGTTATCTCAACCCGAAGGTCCCAACTTCAAAGTGAATGGTCATCGTTTGAAACATTATTTTGGAGAGGACATACCATCCATGGTTGTCCCGGATCTCCAAACTTTCCCCATGGACCAATGAATTCGGGGATCGAGTCAAGCTAGTGACTCGGTGAACAAAAATTAGCAAAATATGGGTTTTCACCCGTATCTCTGACTTCTTTCTACTTGGAGTGGCCGTCCCCCACCTTTTGAAAAGTAAATATGTATATAAGTTTGAATCAAAAAAAATGTTTATATGTACATATAAATAAAATGAAAAATAAAAACGATATTTCCACAGTTAGCTTCGAATATTAGCTTTTTCCGTTCAAAGAATCGGCTTAATAGCCGGGACTTTGAATATTGAGGACACTATTCAATTCTAGTGTGGGGTGGGGGGAATTCTTGCAAATTTTATCACAAAATACTTTCTAAGTACCCCCATTTTGGCCCAAATTTTTCAAAAATTTTTTCACTTTATTTCAAAATTTTTGTGGTTATCAGTCTGCCATGTCTAAAAGACAAAAGGATTGGCTAATCTAGGAGCAAACGGCTCTTGGTAAAGATATCTCAAATCCGTTGATGGCTTGCAATTTGCCCAAAATTGTATGGTAAATCAACTCGCCATATCCCAAAAAGTGAATGAGTTGGCTAGCCCGCAAGATTATGGCTTGTGGTAAAGGCCGTGGAAAAACCATAATTGGTAATCAGCTCACCAAGATGTTGACTTAGTCCATCAAGAGTTGGCTAGTCCAGAAGCAAACGGCTTTTGATAAAGACTAATCAAACCCGTTGACAGCTGGTGGTTTGCTCAAAATCACATGGTTATCAGGTGGACCATAGTTCTTACTTGAATCGATACATCTGGCTACTCCAGAAGTGATGGCTTTTGGTAAAGAGTTTTCAAATCCATTAAGTTTTTCTCAAAAGATTGCTAGGGACTAGCAATGTTTTAATGTGGGGGATTGATGAGTGTGTAAATACTCATCATTTTTACCTATTCTGAGCTGCCAAAATATCTAAAAACATTCAAAATTGCATCAAAATAGTGAAAATATCCCAGGAATGTGTTTTATATGTTTCAGATGCAAAATAATCAAAAACAGATAAAAATAAACAAAGTTTGCATAATTAGCAGTTTCAGTCCCTCATCTTTCAAAAGTTGTCAAATCTAGTCCCTGGCTATTCTAAAAACTTGAAAAAATCACCAAAGGTCCTTTTAAATCAAAAAGTTACACATTTAGTCCTTTGGTGCAAAGTTTCACAAAATTACAAGTTTAGTCCCTGAACTTTGAAAATTGTTAAAAATGGTCCCTAGGATATTAAAACTTTGAGAAAAACAAATTTTGTCCTTGTACTTCTCATATATGGCAGGATTGGTCATTGGTTGCAAAGTTTGGTGAAATTACATAACAGGTCCCTGAAGTTTCAAAGTTTGGCAGTTTTAGTCCCTGAACATTTTAAAAGATGAAAAGTCAACATACAACCTTGGACTAAGGAAACTTGGCAGAAAATACCCTTATGAGAACTTTGGAAGAATTCCAAATCCACCCCCTCACTTTTCAGATATTTACAAAATTGGTCCTTGTTATTAAACCAAACGGATCCCTTAATATTATTACAAATCCAAAAACCAAACCCAATCCATATAATACACCCCAGCCCACTCCCTTTATTACCTTGGCCCAATTATACAAAAGCCCACCCAATTATACAAAAGCCCCCCCCCCCCCCCCCCCCCATGTTGCAGAAAAATGCCAAATTGGTATCAAACCAATTTTGGCGCCAAAATTACATGGAGGGCCAAGATCATCTCTCTCTCATCCAATGGCTCAGATTATCAATGGGATTTGCTCAGAAGCCCACATAAACCCTAGAGGATCCCTATATAAAGAAGGAGATGAAGAAGAGAAGGCTATCTAGTGTAATTTAGCTAAATTAGTGTCGACTTGTAGTTTATTTAAATTCTAGTGTAATTTCAAGCTTTCCAATTGTAATTCTAGTATTCTCAGTGTATTTGAAACCTTTTATGATAATCAATTTCAGTCCTATCTTGTTGAATTTAGTTTATGCATTTTCAAAGATTCAAAAATCTCAAATCTGTTTAAAGTGACTTGTAGTTGTGTTAATGGACTTTTAGGATCACTTAAGCTCCCATAAGCTAAGTGAAGCTTGTAGAAACTATTAAATGGAAGTAGAATCATTAAAACAAGAAAAAAAATCAGAAAAATAAAGAAAAAATAAAAAGTTGCAGGTTTGTGATGAAGAAAGTTGGAGCAGGGTAAGTCTTGGATGGCCCTGGGTTAGAGGCTTTGTGGAAAGCCATTAGGAATGATTTGAGGTCCTTGGTTCATGTGGAGTATTGCTTGGATGGCATGAAGTAAGCACAATTTCTATTTTTCCTCTGTATGAATCTTACCTAGTAGTATCTGTTGTTATTTATGTTTGTTCATGTGTTTTAGATGTTATTAGAATAGTATTAATCTGTTTCTAGTCCTAAATCATTGTTTTGCTTTGAAAATTTCTTCATCACAGTTTGTTAACTAGTGTTTGGATTAGTAAGTATCACTGAGTTGAGACCTGTTTTTGTTGCTCTTGTTTGTTGAAATATGTTACATTAGGTGTAAGTAGGTCATCTAAGTCATAAAACCTAGGTCTTGTTCAAGAAAAAGTCAATTTCACTTTTAATCTCAACTAGTTGGTTGACTGTTAAGATTTAAGTGTCTAAATCCTTCACATCAGTTCACTAATTGTTGTTTTAGCTTAATTTCATTTCAGTATATCATAGCATAGCTTAATTAGTCAATAGTGATCATTGGAAATTGGTGAAAGTCAACTTAAAAGTATTTTTCTCAAAAGTCAAAAACCAAACCTATGAAGATAGACCTTTGAGATCATTTGTAGGATTCAATACTGGTCAAGATTGCTAATCTCTTGTTGATTTGTAATATTTGGTTGCTTGTGAGTCTGAATCAAAAGAAAGATTGGATTTTAAACATCATTTGGTCATAAAAAAATTGGTCTTGAAGTTGTCTGTTGGACTTATAACCTCCCTTGTGCACTGGTTCATAAGCTAGTTTCCATAACTTGCACAGTGTTCAATTGTAGGCCCCACCTTCTGTTTTCTAGCTTTTTCGAAAGCCAATAAGCTACTCAACCAAGTTCAGGCCTTATTTTATATCTCCAAGCTTATTTGCTAAGGCTGCTTGTACCATTAAGTTTGGCCATTCCCTCAGGGTACACTGATCACTTAGTGTGTTACCCTGATTTCATAAGCTCACCAAGAGCTTCTCTGTGAGCTTTAGCCTTCACACCCTAGCATTTTAGGAAGCTTGTCAACCCATCTCACTATTTCAGTTGTTAGTTTGGACTCTAGAAGCCTTGCCCCTAGCCTGCTTGTCCCCACAAGTCACCCACCCCCTACTGAGTACACTGAGTACTCAGTATTGGCATCAAAGTTCATAAGCTTGCCAAAAGCTCAATAGTGAGCCATAAGCTCTGCTTGTTGGATTATTTGGTAGCTTACCAGACCAGCTTTTAGGAACCATTCTCATTTCGGACCCTTGTGCTTATTTGTGGGTCCCCCATAGGCCTGCAGTTACCCTCTTGGGACTACAAGTAATATAGGTTGTTGATTTTGGCTTATTTGTTTGTTATAGCTTATTGTTCATATCTTTTGCTTATTCTAGCTTATTTTTAGTTCACTCAAGTTGGTTATAGCTTATTGTACCTTCTGTGATAAGTGTTTAACTTATTTCACTTGAAAAATCCAAAATTAAGCTAATAAGCCAACTGTTTGGATAAAGGGGGTGCACACAGCTTATTTTTAAGCTTTTGTAAAAGTGTCTTTATAAAAGTTTCTTATTTTTAACTTATTTTGATCTGTCAAAAAGAAAATCCAACAAAAACCAAACATAAAATTAGTGATTGCTTCTATTTAATTGATTCTATCTTTTTCATTTTTCTTTTTAGCTTTTTAATAAGCACTTCATCATTTTTATAATTTTCTTAATTTCCTGTCACCTTTAAGTATTTGTAATAATTTTCTTAGATTTTTCTTAATCAGTTTACTAATTATTAGAATTAAAAATAGTTTAATTAATTAATTAGGTAATATTAGTAATTAAATAGTTTTCTTAAATTTTAATTAGCAACAGTAGGTTTTTATATTTTTCCTAGGTTTTATAAATTAGTTAGGACTTTTAGAAAATAGATTTTTAAATTCTACTGTTCATTTTCCAATTTTCTTATTTAAATTAGTTAAATTAGATTTAAATTAATTAATAAGTAAATAATTAGTAAAATAGTCTAAATATAATTTTTAGGAACTTTTTATAATTTTTTAGGATTCCTGTGATGGTTAATTAGTTTTGTAAATTTTTATATCATTTTCTAAGTCATTTAGCGATTATTAGTAATTTAAAATAGTTTAAATAGTTTAGTTAATATAATTAGTTTTTAATTAATAGAAAATCCATAAAAGACAAAAATATTTGTTTTTAATTTTTATACTTTCTTCAAGTTCTTTTTAAGGTTTAGAAAATATTTTGCAATTTTTTAGTTTAACTTGTAATCTTTATCATTTTTAGTTTAATATAAATTAGGTTTAAATTATTTTTTAAATAGTTTTAATTAATTAAGTAATATTTAAATATTAAAATAATCATTTAAATAATTTCATTTTCATTTTAAATTTTCTTTTTATTTTAAGTTTTAAAAAGTTTCACTTGCAACCCCTGTAGTCTGTAATTTGTTAAAACCCACTTTTCTCAGTCTGTAATCTGATATCCCAAGTTGTGAATTTGTAATTATATCTGTATATCTGTTATTGTGAATATTATTCCAAATTGTGCAAATACCAAATATCAGTAGCATAATCATTTTCCCAATCATCTTGGCTACTGTCCTCAGTGCCACTCATTCTCAAAAACGTTTTCCAAAAACACCATTGCAATCTCGCTGGGACATAACGACCCGGGGACACACTATACTATCCACGGAGAATTGGAACTGAGCTGTCTTTGACTTGTTGACCTTGGTCAATAATATCTGACCGTTCGAAACCAATCACATGCAAAGGTACTATATTTGACGAAAATGTTCACATAAACTAGACAAAAATACACTGTTGGTCCCTAAACTTTCCACAAACCGTCGCCATGGCCCTTAACTTTTCCAAAATCGTCGCCTGGCATCCAAAACATGGGAATTAGAGGCCGAATGCGTCCCTTGACCACTTTTGTCTTGGTCAACGCTTAAGTTTTGGTATATCCGCAAGGGCATAATAGGCAAACTACATTTTTCACCACACTATGGTTATATCAACCATGACATACGACTTTAGGTACCAACTATGTACTACACTCTAGTTAATCAACCAAGATGGGGGGTTTGGGTTTTGCTTCCCCCCCCCCCTCCCCCACTGTGTTTGTATTTGCTGACATAAAGAGGTGTTTGTTTTTTTGTCATAACAACAGTAAACACAATAAGATACAACAAACAAGATTAACCGAGAAACAATAGAATTATATATGCATAATAGTGGCAAATGGTAATAATACTACAAGAACATTAAAAGCCTAAAACAAGAACCCAAAAGACCTAAATAATCTACCCCTGGAAATACCCTAAATTAAGACCCCATTACACTAATTATTTTCAGCCATTTTCTGAACAAAACCTTTCTGCATACTAATATTAGCATCAGCTTGACCATACATGTAACACCCCCAAAATACCGCAGCGGAAGACTGTGTCATAGGGGTGCTACTTCATAATACAAAATACAAGGTATAGAAAACGAACTCTAAATGAGACGTTTTGAAAAGTTACCATTCGATTAATAAATTCTGAGATACAAACTTGAGTTCCATAATACAATACATCAGAGTTTTAAAACATTTCGAATGGTAAAGATAAAAGCATAAGTCTTCAAAACATGCTAAGCGACTCTATGCTCCATGCAACAGCTATCACCTTATAGACCTGAGACAAACATGCTAAAGTGTCAACACAATGGTTGGTGAGTTCATAGAGTTTGTCATAAAATGATAGAAAATCATATTTCTATTGTTTATAATGTTTTATGGATATATCGGGATGCTGGAAGGACGTTTAAACCTAAAAGTAAATCTCGGACACGGCTTTGTGATTTTTGCAGAAATGATCCGACGAGCGTCAAACTCTCGGATTATCGTTAAAATAGTTTAACTTACGAGAATATGAAATAAAAATTTCTGAGATGAATAGTAAAAAGTGAATAGTAAAATTTTCCAGGAATAGTAATTAATCTGAAAATGCGAATTGTTACAGTCTCTACCCCTTCAGGAAACTTCGTCCCGAAGTTTAGTGTGTCTAGGTCTCTTATCTTAATAGCGGCATAATAAAGCTAAGTTTTTGAACTAGGATAGAATAATATGGTAGGATAAAGTACGTACCCGTTACGCATTGCAGGCTTCCTTAGCACCCAAATAGTATGCTCGACCCCGAGGTGGACTAACATTGTATTCACGCTTTGGGTTATTTGCTTCAAGCATTACTGCTAGAGTCGGGTTATCCAGTACTTGTCCCTGTGCCCTATTCAACTTAGGACAAGTATTTCGGAAGTGGTTTGGGCTGTTGCACTCATGGCATGTCTTTTGGTTGTTTCCTATATTGTCCGCATTCGCCTGCCTTGTAATTGATTTACACTGACTTGCAAAGTGGCCAGACTTCTTGCAATTATAACACACAGGGCATGGTTCAGACCTTTGATGATGATAAGTGCATTTAGTACACTTAGGATGTGGACCCTCATACTTTTTCTGATCATAAACTGTTGCTGCAAATCCTCTTGCTCTCTTATTATCAACCATTGTACCCTTTTGCTCGCTCGATTCACCTGCTCCCTTCCTTTTATCACTAGTCTTCAAAGTTCCATTCCTAACCATCTCATCTGTTAGGGTCCCTGCTCTTAGTATTGCACTTTGAATTGTGGGAGGTTCGGTTGTTTTCACCATCCCACGAATCTTGGGAACAAGGCCATAGATGTACCTCTCAATCCTCTTGGATTCAGGGGTAACCAGATGAGGAACTAGTTTAGCTAGTTCATGAAACCGATCTGTGTAGGTTGCATGACCAGCCCCTACCATAGAGTGATGCCAAAACTCGTCTTCTAGTTTTTGCATTTCATTAACTGGGCAGTATTCTTCCTTCAGTAGTCCTTTAAAGTCGTCCCATGTCATGCCTACAGCTGCTTCTCTAGTCCTTGCTTGAATCTGCATGTTCCACCATGTCAATGCCTTTTCTGATAGCAAGCATGCAGAATATTTCACTCTCTGGTGGATTGCACAGTTACTGATATCGATCACTGACTCCATCTTCTCGACCCATCGTGTATATGCCAATGCACCTCCTTTACCATTAAACTCAATTGGTTTGCATGACGTAAATTCCTTATACGTACATCCAGTCCTATGGTTGTTGTTGTTGTTGTTGTTGTTGTTATTGTTGTTGTTGTTGTTATTACCATTCCTTCCTCCATCATTTGTAGCGTCATTTATGCTTCCGTGGTTTCCCGAATTGTTCATGTGATTGCCAACTTGTGTGACTATAGTGGGAAGTAGGTTTTGTAGTTGTTGGGCAATAATGGTGGAGACATCTGGATTTCCACCAGCGTTACTAGGGTTACTAGTGTCGTGAGCATCTCCTCTACCTCCACGTCCACCAGTTCTTCCACTATCATTACTAGTGTCGTGAGTAGTTCCTCTACCTCCACGACCACCAGTTCTTCCACCTCTTGGTGTTGCACCACCTCGGCTAGTGCTACGAGTTACTCTCTTTGGTGCCATGATATCTACAAGGAGGGACATTTTGTCGACGTCAGATATGAGGCGATATTCCTATACTACTTAGTCATAAATCTTGTCAATTTTGAGTCAATCGTCGATTAATGTAAGCATGGTCACATATGTCTACGTGAGTCGTGACGCATTTATAATTATGTTGGCCACCATAATTATAATTGCTTCCTTTCACACGTATACATATTTACCAGGCTCACATAACTCAACAATTGGTACTACATAATTGGGTAGACTTTCTATCATCTGCTCTTAAGTTGTGAAAGGGTAACATAGTCTGGGTATCTAGAGAAGGTGATATGACGAAATGGACTAGTCGCGCTTGTAGAAAGGTTTGAGTGTCGTACTAGGACATATGAACCACTTCTAGGTATTAGAATCATATAAAGTAAGTATAAGGCAAATCATCAAATCTCTACAGGAAACTAATAACCTTTATTTAACTTAATCTTATGTCTTATCAAACAAGAACTGTCACAAGATTAAGTTAAATAAATAATTATTACTTAGCTCTAAATTTTTGATGACTTGACTAATGTCTGGGGTTTCTCCTAAACAAACAATTAGCAATAAGCATATGCACATGAAGTGTGTGTAAGGCAAAATAAAGAGAATAGTCTTAATGTTCATATCAGTTATAGTCTAGGCACTAAATGCAACCTAGTTCTCTATAACCAAGGCTCTGGTACCAATCTGTAACACCCCCAAAATACCGCAGCGGAAGACTGTGTCATAGGGGTGCTACTTCATAATACAAAGTACAAGGTATAGAAAACGAACTCTAAATGAGACGTTTTGAAAAGTTACCATTCGATTAATAAATTCTGAGATACAAACTTGAGTTCCATAATACAATACATAAGAGTTTTAAAACATATCGAATGGTAAAGATAAAAGCATAAGTCTTCAAAACATGCCAAGCGACTCTATGCTCCATGCAACAGCTATCACCTTATAGACCTGAGACAAACATGCTAAAGTGTCAACACAATGGTTGGTGAGTTCATAGAGTTTGTCTTAAAATAATTGAAAAGCCTTAAGAGAATGTTCGCACAGCAAAGGCATCGTGAATCCACTCAGTTGCAATTCCCGCCATAAGAGACTTGCAACCTGTGTGTTCACAACCCACTGCTAACATATATAGTATGAATAGACATGTATAAGTTCATCAAGACAATTTAAGCAATTAGAAGTGATTCTCTACTTCATCTCCGAAGACCTCACTTTGGGAGCCAATTCCCAAAGACAACTGGGAGTCAATTCCCAAAGACAACTGGGAGCCACTTCCCAAAGATAACTACTAGCCAATAAATAGAATAACGCAATTAAGTATAACGCAGTCATGTATGTATGCAATCAAGTATAACACAGTCACGTATAAACGTTTTGAGTATTTGTACAAGTAAACAAGTAGTCGAGCATGTGTCTCCCCCAAAGAGTTAAAACAAGTACGAAAAGAGTAGGGGCTATGACTCACCTTAAGCTTAAGTGATGTGAAATCAAAGTGGTAGTCGAATCGTGAAAGTCTCTAAGAGCAGCCTATAATAGAACGTTGCGACTTAGGTTTGGAGTAACGTCTAAGAATACGAAGAATTGCCTATATATGTCTTGCATAATGTTCATGATGTAGTACTTAGTATATAGAGTAAGTCTTTGAATATAAATGGTTTATGGAACATGTATAGGTTGTATATCTCTTACTACCGTTCGGGCCGACATAATTCAGAAGTCATAGAGTAAACGTTCGAGGAGCCAGGACACTTTAACTCGTAAATCCACAACTCATCTCGACGGCTTACTTAATGAACTCCTCACATGAGGCTCCCTACTATTGTAGTATTTGATAACAAATGTATAAGTTTTAATTCGAAAGTTACATGTCCAATATTAGAATAAACTTAGGAAAGTTTATTAGTACATGAAGATTGTTATTAGGGGTAGTTTCATAAGTCTCATATGACCATTTTCTCTTTGTAATATCTCATGGTTCCTTTTGAAGTGAAGTAGATCCAAATTGTTTGTTCAAGTTATCGCCTAATTCCTTGTTTCATGTTTACGCCTAAGTAAGCTTATATGGTCATTTAGTCATGGCTTCGCCGTGACCTTGGTCATTTTTCCATGGTCTTGAGACTCAACCTTGGCTTTAGCCATGGTTGTGGTCTTGGCTTTAGGTCATTAGACCTCTTGGTCTTAGTAAATGACAACTATAATATAGTGACTTTGGTCTAAAATGGGCTGTTAAGATTTTGAATAAATTTATCACTCGGAAAGCGTTTTCAGGGCTCGAGCTTCTTTGTTCCTGAACGAAAACGTCGTTCCGGACAACTTTTGTGTTTTAACTTTTTGATGAATCGGACCAGAAGGGTGACTTTCAAAAGCTAAATTTGATCAGAATGCTATTTAGGCAGTTTTGCCGTTTTGGTTTCGCTAACTTCTTATGGCCATAACTTTTGACTCGGGTACTCGTTTTGGGTGATTCAAATTGCTATTTTTTCCTTGTTAAGTCCTCTTTAACATTAATTAAGTGTCAAATATCAAAGTTATACTATTTTGGTCGTGGTTCTCCATAAAAATCACTAGTTTGCTTGTTTACTTGTCATAAGTTAACATATGTATATCAATACTTGTTTTATCCATTTTTAAACATCTTGAACACAATAACAAGAACATATATAGCATGAAAGGAACACAAAGAGCATGAAAATGATAATTAAGCAAGAAAGTATGTTAGGGTTTGCTTACAACTTTTGGCCTTAATGAAAAAGGGAAACTAGGACAAGAACTAGGACTTTGATTGAATAAGCTTTCCTCCTTTGCAATCTATGATAAACCGGGGTTATTTGAAGATTATAACGACGCCTTCTTGAAGTCCAAAGCTATTTGAAGATTATAACGACGTCTTTTAGGAGACTTTAAAGTTATAACAACTTTTCTTAGAAAATTTCCAAGATTGAAGATCAAACACTAGTTTTCTTTCAAAAACTAGTTAACTTTCTTACAAAATATAAGAAAAGTGCCTTAGGTTTTAGGACTTGAAGGTTATAAGAAGGTGTGGTGCAAGATTTATATGTGTTTTTAGCTTGGTATTTATAGGGTAGGAAAAATAGTTAACCATATATTGGGTTAGAATTTAACCATGGTTAGTTTAGACACTTGTAAACATCCTAGAGATCAATGGTCAAGATTTAACCACAAAATAGTGACTCCCCCCCACATTGGCGGTTCAAAGGAGGATAAGATGACTAGATGATGAGTCTTGGTGTTATCTTGCTTAGTTTGTGCATTTTGACTCCGTAAAAAGCTAACCGTAAATGATTAAGCCTCAAAACGTAAAACCGGGTATCGTAAAAATATGAAACTTGAAAGTATTGTTAAACATGTCAATATAGTCCATAATAAAATATAAAATGAGTGGTAGGATCTATCGGGTGCTAAAACCCTGCTAAAAACTGGAAACACGGGTCTAAAACACGCAATTCGCGTAAAACGCTGAACTGAAAAACGTAAAATTCCAAAACTTTTGGAATTGTCATAAAATGATAGAAAATCATATTTCTATTGTTTATAATGTTTTATGGATATATCGGGATGCTGGAAGGACGTTTAAACCTAAAAGTAAATCTCGGACACGGCTTTGTGATTTTTGCAGAAATGATCCGACGAGCGTCAAACTCTCGGATTATCGTTAAAATAGTTTAACTTACGAGAATATGAAATAAAAATTTCTGAGATGAATAGTAAAAAGTGAATAGTAAAAAGTAAATAGTAAAATTTTCCAGGAATAGTAATTAATCTGAAAATGCGAATTGTTACAATACACCTTGATCAAACTTGCAAGTAGGTTGATTTCAATGGCTTGGGTTTTCCTTAACGTCTCCAAACTGTCAAGCGCCACACCACGCGGTCCCAAAGCTTCATTCTCCTGAATCAGCTCCCTACGCTTTGGTATCATCCTCTTGTGATGATCAATAGCAGCACGAATAAGGTTTTTAAAAAACTGATTGGTCCCGAACCACCTAACTTATATTGACCAAATAATGGTCAACAAAGTCAAATAGCCTAGATCAATGCTCCGGGTAATATAATGTATCAACGGGTCGTTAAATCCCGTTGAGGTGTGAAATGTAACTTTAGCGTGCTTTGTGATCGGGTGTTTATTCACAGAAAGGGGTTATGATCAGAATTATTTGGAATTTATTAACAATTATAGCTTAGGAAAGCTACGTGAGTGATTACGAGAATTTAGATTACGAAGATTTGAGCTAAAAACTAAAAACGTACGTTTTAATTAAAAAATGTGTACAGACGCACAAAACAAAAAGTACAACTGAAGGACTGGAAGGGTTAAAAGTGTAAAATTGATATTTATACAATCCTAATAATAAAAGAAAATTTTAAGAAAAATTAAAATTATTTTTACACTATTTAATTATTTATTATTAATTAATTACTAATTATCTATTTAATACTAATTAAACTAATTAGAATTATTAAAAATACTTAAAAGACTTAGAAAATTAAGAAAAATTTTATAAATCTAATTAACCATCATGGGAATCCTAAAAAATATAAAAAGTTAATTTTATTTATTTTTAAGTTAATTAACTAATTATTATTCTACTTATTAATTAATATCTAATTAAACTATTTAAATTATGAAAACTATTAAATGAACAATAAAAATTCTAGAAAAATTTATAAAAATGGTTTAACTAAAATGAAAGCTAGAAAAATTATAAAAACTAGGTTATACTATATAAAAACTAATTATGCTATTTAATTGATTAATATTAATTTAAAACTAAATTAAACTAAAATTAATTAGAAATACCACTAAATGACAAAATAAAAATCTGGAAAAATTTGTAAAATTATTTTAACCTAAAATATAATTTCTAAAAATATAAAAGTGATATATTACTTAGAAATTAATTAAAAAGAAAATTAAATTGATAAATCCTATTAAATAGAAGCTATCACTATTTTTAAAATTGGTTTTTTGGATTTTTTTCTTTTTCTAAACTGATAATAAGCTAAAAACAACTAACTTTAACAAAAACACTTTTGTTTTAACCCAAGGAATAAGCAATTGAAGTGCTTATTACACCCATAGTTGACTTTTGTTGACTGTGGAGTGTTTTTAGCTCAAATGGTGAAATGTGGGGTCCACACTGATTAAACTTGGTTTCTCTGAGTTCACTAAACAAGAATAAGCAGATAACAACCAACAAATAAGCCTTAATAAGCCAAAAAGCCAAATTTAGCACTTGATTATTTGTTAACTGAAGCAGTTTGGGGACAAAGTTAAGGGCCAAAAACAGGTGGGGTCCACTATCCTAGGGGTCAAACAAAGAGTTCAAAAACACTCCCTGGTAGGAGGGGGGTTGATGGGAACCAAAATCAAGTGGCAAGGACCACTGTAGTGGTCACAAACCACCACCAAAGTGGTGGTGGTGACTTAGGTATCTGATGTGCAGGGGAGCTCTTCTCCCTGCAGCCCACTTTGGGCAATGGTGGGGCCCTCAGATAAAATCACAAAAATCTATGAAAATTCTCAAAAATCAACCAAGTGGTAGAGAGTAAGCATGCCAAATATCAGACCCTAAATCCTAAAATCAAACAAGTTGCAGGCTTCCTAAGATTACTCAAAATCCAATAGACTGCTTTTGATTTTTTATGATTTGATGAACACTTTGACTTTTTCCAACTTTGGGCTTAATCTACTGATTATATAACATGTAAGGAGTTGGAATAATGTTAAATTATCCTAAAGCTACTAGTTACAAACCAATTTAGGAGGTTAATGATCTTTAAATACCACCACAGTTGATTTTGACTGTGGAGGTGGTGAGATGTTGATTTTGACTTTGGTGGTTTAAAACATGGATTTTGTGACTCAAATAACCCTTATTAACCTGAGATGACTTGTTCAAACCAAAATAACATCACAACAATAACTTCAACACAGTGAACCATGCTAATCCAAACACTCCTAATCATGCTAACTGTTTTGGTTTTTAACTGATTAACACATGATTAAGCTATCCTACTTATTATAACTGATCACTAGAGTGATATAAACTAACTAGAAGCTAAGCTGAGCACAATAAAAACAATTAACCAAGCTATAACCAACTAACCTATCTTATGCTATAAATTGAGAACATGATCAAATATGCAAATTAGCAAATGAAATACCATAAATAAGTGACAAAACCACTCAAATAAACTTAATTAACACAAAATCACAGATAAGCATAAATAATAATAAGTAATGAACTAAAAAGAAAATAATGGAAAATATGCTAAAAATGGACTTACAAGGGTAAAAGCATAGAACAAGGTATCAGGGTATCAATTCACAACCCTATTACTCCCCACAGAGTTCTAAACCCATGAAAATCCATAATCAACCTTGCTTCTCATCTTCTTCTTCTTTTATATATTTTTTTTCTTTTCCGGATATATTTTTTTTTTTTTTTGTATTTTTGAATTTTCCACTTCTAAACTGAGTGTAAAGTTTCTAAAAGCTTATATAAGCTTCAGTGAGCTTATGTGAACCTAGCTAAGTACAACTGAACATCTACAACACAAATTGGTTTCTCTTTTTTTTTAACTGTGAAAATGTAGACAATTTAAACAAACTTGAACATTAACTAAAACTTGAATTTCATTAATTAAAAAGCTTCAAAAGTACATTGAGATTACACTTTCATTGATTAAATTAACTTAGAACACATAAAGAAAAATACATTCAAACTAAAAAAAAAAAACTACTCGTCCACCACAGCTTCTCCTTTCTTTTTATACCTCCAAATTAGGGTTTAGTGGCTTCCTTTGTCTCTTTCCCAGCATCTTCTTGACCATAGGATCATTAACTCTTAATCCTGACCCTTGATTAGTTTTGGCGCCAAGATGTAATTTGTCTGTTTCTTTGAGTTGGTGATGCCAGAGATGTAATCTTTGGAAGCTAGTGTTTGTTTTGGAGCACAAGGGGGAGGGAAGGAGTGTGACAGAGGAGAAAGTGTAGGGGTGATGATGTTGTTAGCCTTGGAGTGTAGCAGGCTGAGGTGAGGTGGAGGGGATGGGTGTTTGCTTGGTCAACGCGGGTCAAAAAGGGGTGGATTATTTGGAATGGGGTGAGGGTGAGTGGGCTGAAAAAAAGGGAATGGGCCTGGGGATTTTTTACTGGATCAGACCATGGAATGGGTTGGTTTGTTTGGTGGGTTTAAGTTTTGGATAGATAATAAACAAGGGTCCGTTTGGTATTTTAACTAAATCACAAGGACCAAGTTCGTAATTAATGAAACTTGAGGGGTGTGTTATGCCAATTTCCTAAAATTGTCCCAAGGGCTAATCATGACAAGTCTGAATAGTATAGGGGTTATAAAAGGTAATTTCCATTTTTGAAAACCCGGGGGACTTGTTTTGCCATTTATGAAACTTTAGGGACCAATTTTGTAAATTCCTCAAACTTTTCATCCAGGGATCACATGTGATTACTTTTGAGTTTCTAAGGACCAAAAATAACTTTTCTTCCAAAAATTCCCCTCCAAGGACCAAATCTGCCATTTTCTGAAATTCCAGGGACCATTTATGTCAATTTTGGATTTTAAGGGGTAAAAGTGTCATTTTCTCAAACTTTATCACCCAAGGACTTATTTTGATAATTTTTGACTTTTCTTTGCCTTGGGTTGACTTTTCTTTCATTTTAAACTTCCAGGGACTAGTTTTGCCAAATTTTGAAACTTGAGGGACTGAAACTGCCAATTGTGCAAACTTTGTTCGTTTTTCATTTGTTTTCAAACATTTTGCATCTAAAACATATAAAACACACTTTTGGGATAATTTGTATATTTTGATGCGTTTTTGGGTGTTTTTGGATGTTTTGGCAGTCCAGATACGATAAAAATGATGAGTGTTTGAGCACTCATCAAAAACCCTGCTTCAACACCCTCTTGACCAAACCAGAGGCTCATACGATCATGTAATCGTGGTGAATCGGCCAATTGCATGAGTTCATTCAACATTGGGAAATCTTCTTCCATCGGGAAATGTGAGGAAAAGCTTGTTGATGGGTTTATTGGGTTACACGCTAAAGTTAATACCTTCGCAGTGAAGAGACGGTGAAGGGGTTTAACAACAAATTTTATTTCATACTTGGTCCCTAAGGTTGTCTACATTTTCCTCAACATAGTTTCAATTCCCGCCCAAAATCTAGTGACATGTTCACAACATGCTACATTGAGTAGCCAGGTGTAAGAACTGTGGCACACCTGATAACCGTGTGATTTTGAGCAAACCACCAGCTGTCAACGGATTTGATAAGTCTTTACCAGGAGCCGTTTGCTCCTGGACTAGCCAGCATCTTGATGGACCTAGTCAACATCTTGGTGAGCTGAATACCAATTTTGGATTTTCCACTGCCTTTACCACAAGCCATAATCTTGTGGGCTAGCCAACTCATTTGCTTATGAGGATGCGGGGGAGTTGAGGAACCATGCAATTTTTGGCAAATTGCCAGCCGTAAACGGATTTGAGTTGTCTTTACCAAGAGCCGTTTGCTCCTGGACTAGCCAATCCCTTTGTCATTTAGACTTTGGCGGACTGATAACCACAAAAATTTTGGAATAAAGTGAAAAATTTTAAAAAATTTTTGGCCTAAAATGGGGGTACTTGGAAAGTTTTGTGATAAAATTCGTAAGAATTCCCCCCCCCCCCCCCCCACACTAGAACTGAATATTGTCCTCAATATTCAAAGTCCCTGCTATTATACCGAACCTCTGAACGGGAAAAGCTAATATTCGATGCTAACTGTGGAAATTTTTATTTTTCACTTTATTTTATCTGTACATACAATATTTTTTTTTTCTTTTTTTTTTTTTTTAATATATGTAATCACTACCTCCCGGGCAGTCAGGACAAATTTATTACAGTTAATCATTCACAAGTGATTAGCTGCGCCATAATTTGATTGGTCCCGAACCACCTAACTTATATTGACCAAATAATGGTCAACAAAGTCAAATAGCCTAGATCAATGCTCCGGGTAATATAATGTATCACCGGGTCGTTAAATCCCGTTGAGGTGTGAAATGTAACTTTAGCGTGCTTTGTGATCGGGTGTTTATTCACAGAAAGGGGTTATGATCAGAATTATTTGGAATTTATTAACAATTATAGCTTAGGAAAGCTACGTGAGTGATTACGAGAATTTAGATTACGAAGATTTGAGCTAAAAACTAAAAACGTACGTTTTAATTAAAAAACGTGTACAGACGCACAAAACAAAAAGTACAACTGAAGGACTGGAAGGGTTAAAAGTGTAAAATTGATATTTATACAATCCTAATAATAAAAGAAAATTTTAAGAAAAATTAAAATTATTTTTACACTATTTAATTATTTATTATTAATTAATTACTAATTATCTATTTAATACTAATTAAACTAATTAGAATTATTAAAAATACTTAAAAGACTTAGAAAATTAAGAAAAATTTTATAAATCTAATTAACCATCATGGGAATCCTTAAAAATATAAAAAGTTAATTTTATTTATTTTTAAGTTAATTAACTAATTATTATTCTACTTATTAATTAATATCTAATTAAACTATTTAAATTATGAAAACTATTAAATGAACAATAAAAATTCTAGAAAAATTTATAAAAATGTTTTAACTAAAATAAAAGCTAGAAAAATTATAAAAACTAGGTTATACTATATAAAAACTAATTATGCTATTTAATTGATTAATATTAATTTAAAACTAAATTAAACTAAAATTAATTAGAAATACCACTAAATGACAAAATAAAAATCTGGAAAAATTTGTAAAATTATTTTAACCTAAAATATAATTTCTAAAAATATAAAAGTGATATATTACTTAGAAATTAATTAAAAAGAAAATTAAATTGATAAATCCTATTAAATAGAAGCTATCACTATTTTTAAAATTGGTTTTTTGGATTTTTTTTTCTTTTTCTAAACTGATAATAAGCTAAAAAAAACTAACTTTAACAAAAACACTTTTGTTTTAACCCAAGGAATAAGCAATTGAAGTGCTTATTACACCCATAGTTGACTTTTGTTGACTGTGGAGTGTTTTTAGCTCAAATGGTGAAATGTTGGGTCCACACTGATTAAACTTGGTTTCTCTGAGTTCACTAAACAAGAATAAGCAGATAACAACCAACAAATAAGCCTTAATAAGCCAAAAAGCCAAAATTAGCACTTGATTATTTGTTAACTGAAGCAGTTTGGGGACAAAGTTAAGGGCCAAAAACAGGTGGGGTCCACTATCCTAGGGGTCAAACAAAGAGTTCAAAAACACTCCCTGGTAGGAGGGGGGTTGATGGGAACCAAAATCAAGTGGCAAGGACCACTGTAGTGGTCACAAACCACCACCAAAGTGGTGGTGGTGACTTAGGTATCTGATGTGCAGGGGAGCTCTTCTCCCTGCAGCCCACTTTGGGCAATGGTGGGGCCCTCAAATAAAATCACAAAAATCTATGAAAATTCTCAAAAATCAACCAAGTGGTAGAGAGTAAGCATGCCAAATATCAGACCCTAAATCCTAAAATCAAACAAGTTGCAGGCTTCCTAAGATTGCTCAAAATCCAATAGACTGCTTTTGACTTTTTATGATTTGATGAACACTTTGACTTTTTCCAACTTTGGGCTTAATCTACTGATTATATAACATGTAAGGAGTTGGAATAAAGTTAAATTATCCTAAAGCTACTAGTTACAAACCAATTTAGGAGGTTAATGATCTTTAAATACCACCACAGTTAACTGTGGTGGTGGTGAGATGTTGATTTTGACTTTGGTGGTTTAAAACATGGATTTTGTGACTCAAATAACCCTTATTAACCTGAGATGACTTGTTCAAACCAAAATAACATCACAACAATAACTTCAACACAGTGAACCATGCTAATCCAAACACTCCTAATCATGCTAACTGTTTTGGTTTTTAACTGATTAACACATGATTAAGCTATCCTACTTATTATAACTGATCACTAGAGTGATATAAACTAACTAGAAGCTAAGCTGAGCACAATAAAAACAATTAACCAAGCTATAACCAACTAACCTATCTGTTAGCATTAAAAATATGTATTATGAAGTGATGGTCATTCTCATACTGTAACTTTGTGTCGTGTGTTAAGATTAGTAATAGTTTAGTCATTGGGCTTTGGACTTGGCAAGCTAATATGTTATATGCTATGTTTCATAAGCCTTGTTATCTAAACATGTAACCAAGTCCAAGCCCAAGCCCATAGAAAGCCCATAGGGCATCTCATGTATCTTACTATTTAAACACCTCAAAGGCTCATTTGAGGTGTGTGCTTGTGTGTGTATTTGTGTGTGTTTTCTTTGAATAAAAGCTCTCATATTTCTTATATCTCTCTCTCTATTCACGAATCATATACATCACATATAAGTCACCAAGTCACCATCTTTCTTCTTCTAATCTTCTATATTTGTGATAAAGTTGGTATATCTAAGGTCCTACAAGTGGTATCAGTTCAATGATACCACTTAGTAGCTCAATGACTGGGTGAGTCGCTGGGGATCACTCCACGACTGTAGACCGTTTGAAACCACCGTGAACACTAAGCGTAACCCATAAAGAATTACCGAAGTGACCTGCTGTCAGGGCTGCTTGATGTTGACCCTGGCAGGAGTTTCCATTCAATCATTGAGAATCACAAAAGTGAATCCTCTCATAAATGTTCTGGCAGATTGCTAAGATCTGCGTAGGACTCTAAAGTTTACATCTGGTGTCCCTAATGTTGAACAACCAGTGTAGAAATATCATGTGTTCCTATGAGATCTTTTGATGAATCTCGGGGCTCTAGACTCGATAAGTGCACATTTGGTTTCCTATGCGGAGATTAGGGAGAGGTCTCCTGCTTCAATATCAACTATCTCTAAGAGACAGGTCGATAGATTATGCCGGTTCCCCGTGAGAATGAAACAAGCTCTTTTAAGAGAACTTGAGTGGTTAAGAAGGTTTAGTGCAGTGCGTCACTGGGTCCATGACGTCTTTATCTTCAATACCGGAGTCACCTTAGTAACAACCAGTAGCATATGAGTTGAACCCGGTGTCTGCCCTAAGGTTGAACATATGGAGGGCTATTTCTTTTCACCCTTTTTCATAACTTTTCTTTTTAATTCTTCAACCCCTTCTTTCTCCTTTCTCATTTTCTCCTTTTTTCAATCATACCTAAGGACTTCTAAATCTAATCTATTGGAATTGTCCTTGGGTAGATCCCTCCGGCTCTGGCGGATCATAGGACGGTTTTCCCTAACCTTAGTCACCTTATAACTCCATGACTATCCTATCGTTGATCACATGCCATAAAACCTTTTGTGAAAAATCTCTCAAAGTGTTTATGATAATAAAACACATTTTGTTGACACTTCGAGAGTTTTGCATTTCTTTTGAAGGACTCCCCCTTCACATGTGCTCATGTAATTTAAGAAATTTTGCACATGCGGGAGGAGTTTGCACTTTTTGAATTGATCCACTTTCAGTGACCATGACCGATTCGAGACACGCTTACATCACTAGTTAGACTAGCTTGAAATTATTACCCGTCCTGGTCAAATCCAAAGAAAGTATCTCGATACGGTACATTCTACTCAGACAAGTCCTATTCGAGACACGCTTACATCACTAGTTAGACTAGCTTGAAATTATTACCCGTCCAGGACAAGTCTTTTCGATTACTGACATTTTAAGCTTCGTCAATTCATTGGTACTTACTGAGTCGAGCTCTTCTGAGATTCAGCCACAATCTTAAACATCTTTGATCACATTTTAATCATGTCTTCTCCCCCTCAAAAATAGCATAGCGTGATATTTTTGATATCAATTGATTAATGAAAAGCTTTTGGAGAGAAAGACAGATTTGATTTTGCATGAAATCGGAACATTTTAGTTTTTTATACTCCCCCTTAATGATAGCTCATTTAAAATCAATTTAAGGGTTTAGAGGGAGTTTTCTTGAGCACTAATTTTGAGAAATCTTTTGCACAATCTTGAAAAAGTGCTCAGGAATTTTGTTTTGAAACGAGTTTATGCTTTGAAATCTTTTTCGTTTGTTTAGACTCGAACTTTTTGAAAAAGAGTTCGTCATTGAACGTATGAGTCCTTGATTTGAAATAATCAGAAGTCATCATTGAACGTACGGGTTTCGTACTGATGTATACGAAAGCCATTGTGAAGAAATATTTAAAAGAACTCCCGCTCAAGCATCTGTACATGTCCGTATCATTGTTGAATGACATTTCTAGAAACGTACAGAATATTGATTTATACGAGAGACATGTCGTGAGAAGAATATTTTTGGATTTTTTGATTTTATATTGTTTTTGTATTTTTTGAAATTTTATATTTTTCTATTTTGTTTTTGTTTTTATAAAAGAAATGGAAAATCAAAAATAGAAGATTGAAAGAATGATTTTATAGAATTTACAGAATTTGAACCCTCTGAAGAACTGGGTTCTGAGATAGTTGAAGCACCTGCAACCAAAGACGAAGAGGTTTCACAAATAACAGTGTTAGAAGTACATGAAACATCACTCTGCGGGTGTTGACTATCAACGGTTGTTGTGGTTTCTACTTCTTTATCCTGAAGATTATCACTATTATTTGTCTTTGTGCAACTATCAAAAATCTTCCCTGTGGGAATCCACCTAAGACCAACTGTTTTAAAAACTTTCCCCGTAGGAATCCACCTAAGGTAAGATCTAGATGTAGTTTTCTTATCAGATGCAGCGGAAGTCTCAGTCTTGGAAAAACTACATTCTTTAAATATCCACCTATTAGATTTCTTAACCTCTTGCTTCTTATCAACGGGTTTGTTTCGATTTGGTGTCTTAGTGGATTGTGTCTTGACACTTGATTTGGAATTCTTTGTGTTGCATTCTACGTTCCTAGCATACTCTTTTGTGTCACTACTCTTAGATGCAAGCCAATCCCTAGTATTTTGTTGAAAGTTCCTAGGTAATGGTTTACTACTACTAGCGGTGCTTTGGAATCTTGTAGAATTCATCACACTAGGTTTTGCACCTAAAATTCCGTTTTTACGATGTTGTGCCTTTTTTCTAGCTTCTTCTAGATAATGATTGAGGACCATGTCATTAGAACCAACAGATTCCTTTACAGATTTTGTGGTCACATTTGGTGTACTATTCCTAGAAGAGCCAGGTGAAATCACATTTTTGTTTCTTTCAACAAACAATTTTTGTTTTTCAACAATCTTTTCCATTACCTTTTCCTTGGGCAAGGGTTGTGGAGTGACTGGTTTTGACAAATCTTTTTTCTCATCGACTTTTGAAGTAAACCGTGAAATTGACATTTTTGGTTTTTGAACCGTGTTTGAAACATTTGGTTTCTCCGAAGTCGATGGTTTTGCAAACTTAGTATCCACAGCCTTCCCTTTTATACTTTCAAGCTGAGCCCTCAAAAGATCATGTTGCTCTTTCACATTCTTGAAGGCACGCTCATACGACAATTTGTCATACTTGCATTCTTCCTTTTTCCGATCAAGTTGTTTACAACATGATACATTTTCTTTTTCAAGCTTTATGAGAGCATTTTCATATTTTGAAACAATTGCGGAGGTCTCAGCTCTTAGTCGTTCATCGTCTTGAACAGAATATGTTTGTAAAATGATGGACATAATGTCAGTGGTCATAACAGCTTCGAAGAGAGAATCATTCAGGTTTTCCAAAACATTTATGTTTTCACAAGTATCATTAGCTTCATTTACCAGGGATTTATGGTCCTTGACAAAGTCGGCCGTTTCTTTTAAGAAAGCTTGTTCAAAATGGATTACCCTCGCACTGATGTTATTCAGTGGGATAGTAATTTCGTTTTCAAAAACTTTTTTCTGTTCAATATGAAAACTGGAATGCCAGTTGTTAATATTGATTGTAGTTTTAGAAGCAACGATGTTTTGAAGTTCTTGAATTCTCTTTTTAACGTCATCCAAAATTTCTCTAGCCTCACTTGTATTAAAAGTGTTGTTAGAAGAAATTTGTTCCATTTTTGAAAGAGATTTGGAAACAATTACTTTCTTAGAAAACATTTTTGAGAATGGTCGTTTTATGGAAAACACAGATGGTTCTTTTTGTGGAACAAAAGTAATTCCCGAAAGTTTGTTCAATTTGTTGTAATCAATGGGTTTCAAATCCTTTTGTTTCATTTTATTTATGCTCTCTTCGACATGTTCTATCGTTTGCACAGAATCTCGAACGACGGGAGGATCATGTTTAGTGTAAATCACATTACCATTGTACAAAACATTCTGTTCTTGCTGAGCTTTCTTGAGATTACTGGGGGTGTTGTTACCGAGAGCCACTTTATGTTTCGTATGGTAAACCAGATTAGTTTGATTTGAAATCATTTTCATTGTTTGACTTGACTGACCCGACTTAACCACCAATTCTTCTAAGTGAGCAATCATGTGTTCTGACTCTACGATTTCTGCCAAAAGTTTGTCTTCTTTCTTTGCAAAGTCCTTTTTCAGCTCGTCCCTCTCTTTTTCAACATTGGTATAAGCTGATTTTTGTTTAGAAAGTTGGTTTTGTAAATCAGAAATATCCGCGTTTAAAGATTTTATCTTTTTGAAAGAATTAACATCAAGTGTGTCAAACTTGAGTTGCAATTGTTTTTCTCTTGAAACGGAATTTTGATAACCAGTTTCTAATTCAGACAATCTTTTGTTATGAAATTCAAAAGCTTTAACGTTTACTTTGTAACTCTCAAGTTCAGCGGTCAATTTAACATTCGCGGCCTTGACATCGCGATTGACCTTTTTCACATTCTCAATTTCAATACGACAATTATTCAATAATGATTCAAACAAAGCACGTGTTTCCTCATCATTCTCAGCATGCTGTGAAACGAAGCCTCCATTATGATTCACATCTGGAGTTGCTGAAGGAGTATTGCTACTACTTGGCGTGTCCAGGTATGTATCATAAGTGGGTGCTTGCTTCTCGGAATGCTGTTCCTCATGAGGAGACATATCAAATATATCATTATTATGACATGTGTTGAAATTTGATACCTCAGATGGTGCACTGGTGTCATAAACAGGAAGTGTGTCAGAATCCGTGTCATACTTAGCTTCCTGAAGATTCGCCATGAATATGCAGTTCGCATCGATATCCTCTCTATCTTCCATGTCATCCATAAGAGCCATAAAATCATTCTCCTCTGCGTTTAACTGAAATCCTGCCTCTTTCTTTTGTGCCAACATCACTGCTTTCTGCAAGTACGCTGAGTCTCTTTTGTTCGGCTTAGTAGGACAGTTCCTTGCCATATGACCTACACCCTGGCAGTTGAAACACTTTACCGGATTACCCTGATTCATATTTCCCAAATTCCCAACTACTGGAGCTGCAACATTTCTATTCTGATTACCCATTGCCTGATTACCAACATTCTGACCCCTCTGATTTCCAACAAACTGACCCAACTGATTCCCTGCATTCTGACCATACTGATTCCCTGCATACTGACCTGCATTCTGCATATTATGATTACCCATATTAATCCCAGTAGCATATCCCTGTTGGTTCCCATAAACTCCAACCATTTGGCCTCCATTGCCCATATTGAAACTCGGCTGAGCAATCTGCTTGTTGCGAGTGTTCGATGAAATCCTTTGGTTGTTGTTAGTTGGTGTGGAATAACGTCCTTGGAATGCCTTTGTCAGAAAAGCAAACGCATGAGTCAAGGCTGCAGTGGCTTCATCATTTTCAGTGAATTCTGGTTCTTGGAACTGTGGGTATTGTTGTTGTGGAATAGCATGTTGTTGTTGCTGTGGGTAGAACTGTTGTTGGTAGACTGGTGTTGGTTGTTGAATGTATGATGGTTGCATGTAGTTGTGAGTGGAAGATGATGATGGTTGTTGAGTGTTCACTTGTAATGGTGTTGGTGTAGTAGCAATTAATGCGAGAGGATCATGATTCTTTGTCAATCTTTCGTTCCTAACTTCATTAGCTTCAGCTTGATTTTGCTTCAGAAAATCATAAAGTTGATCATAATTCACCTTATGTAAATCCTTTGTTTGATTGACAATTGTAACATAACGACCCCATTCTTCTGGAAGGTTATTGATGAATTTGATGTTTGTTGCAATTGTTCGAGGTGTCAACTTGTTTCTGATTAACTCATTCATCAAAGTGCAAAACCTTGTGTAGTATGATTCAATTTGTTCACCTTTAGTGGATGTGAAATTCTCCCATTCTGTAAGAAGTTTGTTCTCAACGTCTTGTTGTCCAATCTCTGTTCCATGACAAATCCTTCTAACACGTTCCCACATAGCATAAGCAGTTTCACAGCTGTCGACCGCAGCAAAGATCTCCCTTGGTAATCCAAGTTGGATTAAATGCATTGCCATATCATCTGCGGCGATCTGCTTCTTGTCTTCCTCTGTGTAATCTGCTTCTGTTTGTTCACGCACGAATGGTTGAGTAGGAGGTGTAGTATTTGGATTGCCTTCAATTTGAACTTGTCTTGGCTGGAATGGTCCTTTTTCAATGGATTGAATCATTAATTTACCATCAGGCTTTGTTTTGATGTAACGAAGCATGCGGCTTGTCCATGGGAGATATCCACCTTTTTCAAGCATAGGAGGTCGGTTTTCTGCACCGGCAGCATGAATGTCTTGCTGAGTTGCCATTTTTGAAGTGAAGATTGATAAAGTTGATTCTTGGATCGTTCCAACGAAATAGGAGTAGAGTTTAGAGTGAGTTGATGCAAGTTTTTATGGTGAAAATTTTGACTGAAAACCTTAAAACCTCAATAACTTCTTCTCGGAGCGTTTTTAGGCCTCGAAACTTCGCCTAAATCGATAAATCATTTAGCGTGTCGTTCTCCTCTGTCTGACGGTCGTTTTGACAGCTGATTCGTCGAAAACGGAGTTACGGTTCAAAAGTTATGGCCGTTTGAAGTTCAGTCGTCAAAAATCAACCAAAAGTTCTCGAAAATGTTGTATTCTCGATAATTCACCCAGGTTCTCGATAATTTTTCAAGATTTCGATAAATTCACCCAAGTTCTCGATAATTTTTCAAGATCTCGATAAAATCACCCAAGTTCTCGATAATTTTCCAAGATCTCGATAAAATCCAAGTTTTACGAAAATTTTTCAAGGTTCTCGATAATTTTCAGTTTCTCGATAATTGTTTCTCGATAATTTTCAGTTTCTCGATAATTGTTTGGACCAAGTTCTCGATAAGTTTCAGGTTTTCGAAAAAGTATCCAGGTTCTCGAAAATTTTCAGTTTCTCGAAACTTTTTCAAGTTCTCGAAATTTTCCAGTTTTCGAAAACCTTGTGATGTTCTCGAAAATGTTATTTTTTCGAAAACCCAATCACACAAATTTCGAAATTATACAATTTCGAAATTTAGCCACAAGTCGAAGTAATTTCTTTCTTATACAAGAGAGAAAATACCGAGTATCCAACTATGATCACGAACGGAGTCGATTTCTTGTGTTCTCGAAAATTGGTCAAACTGGGATTTCGAAAAGTGGTGGTTATTTCGATATTATGACAGTTTTTGGTATAATCTTAAAGCACACCGAAATCAAGTTTTTAATCCAAGATTCTTGTACTTCTATGCATAAAATCACCAAAACTTGAAGAAAGTTCCAAACTTGATGATTTTTATCAAACTTTTTAAGATCTCGAAAACAAGTACAAAACCAAAGTCGAATTTTTTAAGCTAGAAATTGTCAAAAAGATTAAAACTTTCTTGTTAGATAAGGTTTATAACACTAGTTTGTAATCAAAAAGGTGTTAAAAACCAAGAAAAAACAAGAAAAGTAGGAATTTTTCTAGAAAAAAAACGTGAAATATGCTTAAAAAACACGAACCACACAAACTCTCAACCCTCCTAAATCATTGTTAGGCGATTGATACCACTTGTAGGACCTTAGATATACCAACTTTATCACAAATATAGAAGATTAGAAGAAGAAGAAAGATGGTGACTTGGTGACTTATATGTAATTCGTGTATATGTAGAAAGAGATATGAAATATGAGAGCTTTGATTACTAAAACACACACAAATACACACACAAGCACACACCTCAAATGAGCCTTTGAGGTGTTTAAATAGTAAGTTACATGAGATGCCCTATGGGCTTTCTATGGGCTTGGGCTTGGACTTGGTTACATGATTGGACAACTAGGCTTATGAAACATAGCATATAACATATTAGCTTGCCAAGTCCAAGGCCCAATGACTAAACTATTACTAATCTTAACACACGACACAAAGTTACAATATGAGAATGACCATCACTTCATAATACATATTTTTAATGCTAACAATCTCCCCCTAAGGGTTGGTCATTCGAATGATGCTCCACATGAGTGGGTCTTCCGTGTTCTTTGTCTTCAACTTTGTGTGTCGTTGTAGAATAGTCTTTAGTCTTTGTTCCTTCATGCTTTGTGATCTTCGATAACTGATTTTTCATCGTTCTTTGCTCCTTTGTGATGTGGAGTTATCTGCCATTCGTCACTTCTGCATCTGTGGTGGTTGTTTGCCATTCCAACATGCTCATACATCTTTGGACTTTGATATTCATATGCACGTAGTTCCCTTTCATTCACTTTGATCTTTAGTCTTTATACTTTGTAGATTCTTCTTTTTGGCGTAGAATCTTTCTTTGAACTTTGTGGTGTATAGATCTTTGAGGGAGCTTTCTTTAACTTCCAGATGTATGTATGAGCACGTGGAATCTGTCGCCATGGAGATGAAGTGTCCCTGCATATAAACAGTTAGCAATAAAACATCCGGTACTTACAGATAAGAATTAGAGATCGTCAACAGCATAGTGTGAAGACTCCTTCTAACCCTTACCAAGGCCGTTCCCATGTCAGATACTCTCGAGAGAGCTTACAAGACCTACTTAGTAGCTCAATGACTGGGTGAGTCGCTGGGGATCACTCCACGACTGTAGACCGTTTGAAACCACCGCGAACACTAAGCGTAACCCATAAAGAATTACCGAAGTGACCTGCTGTCAGGGCTGCTTGATGTTGACCCTGGCAGGAATTTCCATTCAATCATTGAGAATCACAAAAGTGAATCTACCACAAAACGGATTAGGACCCGCACCAAACATGCAGACTTCTGGACACATCAGTTCAGGACTCGTGCCTCAAGGAGCTCAGTCAACAAACACGGATAAACCTTCAGAACAAGAACTGGAAAATTTCTTCGAGTTAATGTTTGATGAATATTATGGTGGACCTTCGACAAATGCATCTCAACAACATTCCGCTGCACCCGCTCAAAACCATCAACCACCACAACCATCACAAGATGCATCTACCACAATCGAAGCTGAAGCACCAACTACATCAACATCATCTACATCTACTCAAGCAACTCCAGTACTTGACACTGACATACCAAGAGTTGATGAGCAAAACCAAAACACAAATTTTCAAGAAGAACCTACAAATAATTCAAACGATGTTGCGTTAGAAGAAGAAGAAGAAGTATTTGAAAACCCGTTTGCATCAGACTCTGCTGAATCTTCTTCAAGGTTACAAGAACCATCTAACACACATTCGTTCAACCAAAGGTACCCTTCTACGTTTCAATGGACAAAAGACCATCCGTTAGTACATGTTATTGGTGATCCTTCAATGCCAGTTCAGACGAGAAGACAACTTGCCACCGATCTCGAATTGTGCATTTACATTTGCTCAATAAGCACCAAAGTACCAAAGAACATTCGGGAAGCAATGGCAGAAAACCCATGGATTGAAGCGATGCAGGAGGAATTTCTTCAATACCTGTTACATGATAGTTGGGAACTTGTTGAACGACCACTTGATAAACGAGTTCTTGATCTCAAGTGGTTGTGGAAGAACAAACTGGATGAGGAAATGACTGTCATTCGCAACAAAGCTCGTCTCGTGGCTAAAGGTTATCCACAAGAAGAAGGGATAGATTTCGAAGAATCATTCGCGCCTGTAGCTAGACTTGAAGCAGTCCGGATTTTCTTAGCCTATGCAGCTCACAAAAACATCACAGTCTATCAGATGGACATTAAGACTGCATTCTTGAATGGAACTCTGAAAGAAGAAGTGTACGTGAGTCAGCCAGAGGGATTCATCGACAAAGATCATCCAGACTACGTCTACAAGCTTAAGAAAGCAATTTATGGTCTAAAACAAGCTCCAAGAGCGTGGTATGACGAACTATCATCTTTCTTGCTCAAAAACAATTTCACAAAAGGAACGGTTGACGACACCTTGTTTATCAAAAAGTTCAAAGATGACATTTTGATCGTTCAAATTTACGTGGACGACATTATTTTTGGATCAACCAATCCTAACCATTCAAAACATTTCGAAAATCTCATGAAAAGCAAATTTGAAATGTCCATGATGGGGGAACTAAAATTCTTTCTTGGTTTACAAATCCATCAATCCCCTCGTGGTATTTTTATCAATCAAGCTAAATATACAATAGAGATTTTGAAAAAACATGGAATGGAAAATTGTGATTCTGTTGGTACACCAATGGTCACCTCACCAAAAATAGGTGCTGATTTGTTTGGGAAACCTATCGATCCGAAGAAATATCGGAGCATGATCGGTTCTCTCATGTACCTGACTGCTAGTCGACCAGATATTCAATTTGCTGTATGTTTATTAGCACGGTTTCAGGCAAAGCCTACCGAACTTCACCTCAAAGAGGTTAAACGGATCTTTCGGTACCTACGAAGCACCATTAACTTGGGACTTTGGTATCCGAAGGATTCGGAGTTTAATCTAACAGCATTTTCAGATGCAGACCATGCTGGTGATCAAGTTACAGCAAAGAGTACATCAGGTGGAGCACAATTTTTGGGTGAAAAGCTTGTAAGCTGGTCTTCAAAGAAACAGGATTGTACTGCGCTATCAACCGCTGAAGCCGAGTATGTGTCTCTATCTGCGTGTTGTGCCCAAGTTCTTTGGATGAGGACACAGCTCACAGATTATGGCTTTACTTTTGACAGAATACCTATGTATTGTGACTCAAAAAGTGCCATAGCCATCTCGTGCAATCCCGTACATCACTCTAAGACGAAGCATATCAAAGTCCGCTACCATTTCATCAAAGAACACGTGGAAGAGGGTACTGTTGAATTATTTTTCGTTAAGACTGATTATCAGCTCGCCGATCTATTTACTAAAGCCCTTCCAAAAGAAAGGTTTGACTATTTAGTTCGACGAATTGGCATGCGAAGCCTAACTCCTGAGGAGCTAGAACGTCTTCTCGAATCTTCTTGAAAAATGTTTTCAAAATCGCTTCGCTGTAAATATTTTTGAAAAACAAAATACAAAATTTGAAAAATCAACAAAAACAAAATACAAAAATATAAAATTTCAAAAAAAAAATACAAAAACAATATAAAATCAAAAAATCCAAAAATATTCTTCTCACGACATGTCTCTCGTATAAATCAATATTCTGTACGTTTCTAGAAATGTCATTCAACAATGATACGGACATGTACAGATGCTTGAGCGGGAGTTCTTTTTTAATGTTTTTCTAAAACATGTCGTTTCTCAAAATTTTCTTCACAATGGCTTTCGTATACATCAGTACGAAACCCGTACGTTCAATGACGACTTCTGATTATTTCAAATCAAGGACTCGTACGTTCAATGACGAACTCTTTTTCAAAAAGTTCGAGTCTAAACAAACGAAAAAGATTTCAAGCATAAACTCGTTTTCAAACAAAATTCCTGAGCATTTTTTCAAGATTGTTCAAAAGATTTCTCAAAATCTCTCAAAATTAGTGCTCAAGATAACTCCCTCAAAACCCTTAAGTAATTTTAAATATGCTATCATTAAGGGGGAGTTCAAAAACAAAAATGTTCCGATTTCATGCAAAATCAAATCTGTCTTTCTCTCCAAAAGCTTTTTCTTAATCTGTTGATATCAAAAATATCACGATATGCTATTTTTGAGGGGGAGAAGACATGATTAAAATGTGATCAAAGATGTTTAAGATTGTGGCTGAATCTCAAAAGAGCTAGACTCAGAATGTACCAATGAATTGACGAAGCTTAAAATGTCAGTAATCGAAAAGACTTGTCCTGGACGGGTAATAATTTCAAGCTAGTCTAACTAGTGATGTAAGCGTGTCTCGAATAGGACTTGTCCGAGTAGAATGTACCGTCTCGAGAAACTTTCTTTGGACTTGACCAGGACGGGTAATAACTTCAAGCCAGTCTAACTAGTGATGTAAGCGTGTCTCGAATCGGTCATGTTCGCTGAAAGTGGATCAATTCAAAAGTGCAAACTCCTCACGCATGTGCAAATTTCTTAAATATTCATAAGCACATGTGAAGGGGGAGTCCTTCAAAATTGCAAAACTCTCAAAGTGGTAACAACAATGTGTTTTATTATCATAAACACTTTGAGAGATTTTCACAAAAGGTTTCATGGCAATTATAGGATTCATGGAGTTATAAGGTGACTAAGGTTAGGAAAAACCGTCCTATGATCCGCCAGAGCCGGAGGGATCTACCCAAGGACAAATCCAATAGATTAGAATTAGAAGTCCTTAGGTATGATTGAAAAAAGGAGAAAATGAGAAAGGAGAAAGAAGGGGTTGAAGAATTAAAAAGAAAAGTTATGAAAAAGGGTGAAAAGAAATAGCCCTCCAAATGTTCAACCTTAGGGCAGACACCGGGTACAATTCATATGCTATCGGTTGTTACTAAGGTGACACCGGTATTGAAGACAAAGACGTCATGGACCCAGTGACGCACTGCACTAAACCTTCTTAACTACTCAAGTTCTCTTAAAAGAGCTTGTTTCATTCTCACGGGGAACCGACAAAATCTATCGATCTGTCTCTTAGAGATGGTTGATATTGAAGCAGGAGACCTCTCCCTAATCTCCGCATAGAAAACCAAATGTGCACTTATCGAGTCTAGAGCCCCGAGATTCATCAAAAGATCTCATAGGAACACATGATTTTTCTACACTGGTTGTTCAACATTAAGGACGCCAGATGTAAACTTTAGAGTCCTACGCAGATCTTAGCAATCTGCCAGAACAATTATGAGAGGATTCACTCTTGTGTTTCTCAATGATTGAATGGAAATTCCTGCCAGGGTCAACATCAAGCAGCCCTGACAGCAGGTCACTTCGGTAATTCTTTATGGGTTACGCTTAGTGTTCGCGGTGGTTTCAAACGGTCTACAGTCGTGGAGTGATCCCCAGCGACTCACCCAGTCATTGAGCTACTAAGTAGGTCTTGTAAGCTCTCTCGAGAGTATCTGACATGGGAACGGCCTTGGTAAGGGTTAGAAGGAGTCTTCACACTATGCTGTTGATGATCTCTAATTCTTATCTGTAAGTACCGGATGTTTTATTGCTAACTGTTTATATGCAGGGACACTTCATCTCCATGGCGACAGATTCCACATGCTCATACATACATCTGGAAGTTAAAGAAAGCTCCCTCAAAGATCTTTACAACACAACGTTCAAAGAAAGATTCTACGCCAAAAAGAAGAATCTACAAAGTATAAAGACTAAAGATCAAAGTGAACGAAAGGGAACTACGTGCATATGAATATCAAAGTCCAAAGATGTATGAGCACGTTGGAATAGCAAACAACCACCACAGACGCAGAAGTGACGAAAGGCAGATAACTCCACATCACAAAGGAACAAAGAACGATGAAAAATCAGTTATCAAAGATCACAAAGCATGAAGGAACAAAGACTAAAGTCTATTCTACAACGACACACAAAGTTGAAGACAAAAACACGGAAGATCCACTCACGTGGAGCATCATTCGAATGACCAACCCTTAGGGGGAGATTGTTAGCATTAAAAATATGTATTATGAAGTGATGGTCATTCTCATACTGTAACTTTGTGTCGTGTGTTAAGATTAGTAATAGTTTAGTCATTGGGCTTTGGACTTGGCAAGCTAATATGTTATATGCTATGTTTCATAAGCCTTGTTATCTAAACATGTAACCAAGTCCAAGCCCAAGCCCATAGAAAGCCCATAGGGCATCTCATGTATCTTACTATTTAAACACCTCAAAGGCTCATTTGAGGTGTGTGCTTGTGTGTGTATTTGTGTGTGTTTTCTTTGAATAAAAGCTCTCATATTTCTTATATCTCTCTCTCTATTCACGAATCATATACATCACATATAAGTCACCAAGTCACCATCTTTCTTCTTCTAATCTTCTATATTTGTGATAAAGTTGGTATATCTAAGGTCCTACACTATCTTATGCTATAAATTGAGAACATGATCAAATATGCAAATTAGCAAATGAAATACCATAAATAAGTGACAAAACCACTCAAATAAACTTAATTAACACAAAATCACAGATAAGCATAAATAATAAGAAGTAATGAACTAAAAAGAAAATAATGGAAAATATGCTAAAAATGGACTTACAAGGGTAAAAGCATAGAACAAGGTATCAGGGTATCAATTCACAACCCTATTACTCCCCACAGAGTTCTAAACCCATGAAAATCCATAATCAACCTTGCTTCTCATCTTCTTCTTCTTTTATATATTTTTTTTTCTTTTCTGGATATATTTTTTTTTTGTATTTTTGAATTTTCCACTTCTAAACTGAGTGTAAAGTTTCTAAAAGCTTATATAAGCTTCAGTGAGCTTATGTGAACCTAGCTAAGTACAACTGAACATCTACAACACAAATTGGTTTCTCTTTTTTTTTAACTGTGAAAATGTAGACAATTTAAACAAACTTGAACATTAACTAAAACTTGAATTTCATTAATTAAAAAGCTTCAAAAGTACATTGAGATTACACTTTCATTGATTAAATTAACTTAGAACACATAAAGAAAAATACATTCAAACTAAAAAAAAACTACTCGTCCACCACAGCTTCTCCTTTCTTTTTATACCTCCAAATTAGGGTTTAGTGGCTTCCTTTGTCTCTTTCCCAACATCTTCTTGACCATAGGATCATTAACTCTTAATCCTGACCCTTGATTAGTTTTGGCGCCAAGATGTAATTTGTCTGTTTCTTTGAGTTGGTGATGCCAGAGATGTAATCTTTGGAAGCTAGTGTTTGTTTTGGAGCACAAGGGGGAGGGAAGGAGTGTGACAGAGGAGAAAGTTTAGGGGTGATGATGTTGTTAGCCTTGGAGTGTAGCAGGCTGAGGTGAGGTGGAGGGGATGGGTGTTTGCTTGGTCAACGCGGGTCAAAAAGGGGTGGATTATTTGGAACGGGGTGAGGGTGAGTGGGCTGAAAAAAAGGGAATGGGCCTGGGGATTGTTTACTGGATCAGACCATGGAATGGGTTGGTTTGTTTGGTGGGTTTAAGTTTTGGATAGATAATAAACAAGGGTCCGTTTGGTATTTTAACTAAATCACAAGGACCAAGTTCGTGATTAATGAAACTTGAGGGGTGTGTTATGCCAATTTCCTAAAATTGTCCCAAGGGCTAATCATGACAAGTCTGAATAGTATAGGGGTTATAAAAGGTAATTTCCATTTTTGAAAACCCGGGGGACTTGTTTTGCCATTTATGAAACTTTAGGGACCAATTTTGTAAATTCCTCAAACTTTTCATCCAGGGATCACATGTGATTACTTTTGAGTTTCTAAGGACCAAAAATAACTTTTCTTCCAAAAATTCCCCTCCAAGGACCAAATCTGCCATTTTCTGAAATTCCAGGGACCATTTATGTCAATTTTGGATTTTAAGGGGTAAAAGTGTAATTTTCTCAAACTTTATCACCCAAGGACTTATTTTGATAATTTTTGACTTTTCTTTGCCTTGGGTTGACTTTTCTTTCATTTTAAACTTCCAGGGACTAGTTTTGCCAAATTTTGAAACTTGAGGGACTGAAACTGCCAATTGTGCAAACTTTGTTCGTTTTTCATTTGTTTTCAAACATTTTGCATCTAAAACATTTAAAACACACTTTTGGGATAATTTGTATATTTTGATGCGTTTTTGGGTGTTTTTGGATGTTTTGGCAGTACAGATACGATAAAAATGATGAGTGTTTGAGCACTCATCAAAAACCCTGCTTCAACACCCTCTTGACCAAACCAGAGGCTCATACGATCATGTAATCGTGGTGAATCGGCCAATTGCATGAGTTCATTCAACATTGGGAAATCTTCTTCCATCGGGAAATGTGAGGAAAAGCTTGTTGATGGGTTTATTGGGTTACACGCTAAAGTTAATACCTTCGCAGTGAAGAGACGGTGAAGGGGTTTAACAACAAATTTTATTTCATACTTGGTCCCTAAGGTTGTCTACATTTTCCTCAACATAGTTTCAATTCCCGCCCAAAATCTAGTGACATGTTCACAACATGCTACATTGAGTGTACAAGCGTAAGGACCTACGGCGTAATTTGTGAAATTAATTAATTGCATCCCATTAAATCCTTACCGATCCCATATGAAACTCTAAAACAATATATTCATCACTAAAATCACTAAACATAAAGACACAAATATAAACATTCGAACTTGCCATTACATTTGGCTTGTGAAAATTACAAATGCCAAATAACCTTTACCATTTGCACGTTTGACTTCCTAAAGTCAAACTTGCCATTACATTTGGTGACCAACATAGGCATTGTCAAAATTGCAAATGCCAAATAACCTTTACAATTTGCACATTTGACTTTCTAAAGTCAAACTTGCCATTACATTTGGTGACCAAGTAAGTAGCAACATACTTAAACGAAAATATTTGTCTTAGGGTATTCAACCCATACATAAACTAGAATCAGTAAAAGAAATCTACCCCGGTTGTGGGGGAAGCTCGAGGGAGTTCCAACAGCCTCCTTGCCAAATCCCAGTTCAACCTGATGTTTTCATTCTCATCAGTAGTCAAAGTGCAGTCAATGATATAAATTTTCTTCAGTAAGGGGGAACATGCAAGTATCAACCGTATTATGGCTATTTCATTCTCTGTTATAGGGAAAAAATGAAACACCACAATTTGAAGTTGCCCCGTGGTCATTTTGTTGATGGGTACATCAAATGAATCAATCTCCAAAGGTACATAAGTAAACGTGTATAAGGCCTGCAAAATGAGAGAAATATTCATATGCACAACCATTGGAATTTAATGGATTTCTTTCATACATATGTATTCCACTTACCTTGGTTACTAGCCTTTGCATATTTGGAGACCCACGAATCATTTTAACAATCAATGAAACCATTGCCTTATTACCAAAATTGACCTCGTATATCTCAATAGTCTTGAGGGATAGAAAAGCCACACGGACACTCATCCAAGATGTACCTTCTTCCAACAACTATAAAAGGATGAATTTTATTTAGTTTCAAAGCTAACATTGCATCAATGTTAGAAATTACTTTAACATTATGTAAGTTGAAGTAGAAAACGCGAAGAATAGGTCTTACATTGCAGTCTTCAAAATCCATGGTAGGGGTCTCAAGTTTAGGAACATTTAGCAACTGAAAGATATTGGAAGTTGTTATTGTCATAGGATGGTTCCAAATACCAAATGACAAATTTAACGTCTTCAAATTCCTAAGAATTGCAATATCCCATAGTCGCATTTCGTTTGTACTACAACGATCCAATTTTAGAGACTCAAGCAAGGGACAACCAGCAACTAAATCCCAAACTGTACTACTATGAAAATTGACATTACATAATTCTAAGTTGAGTAGCTTTGGAAAACTCCTAAAACTTGTCATAGTGGGAAAAGTGCAACAATGAAGTTTTAGAAATGTCAACTCTTGACGATAGTAAAGTTGGGTTGGCAAAGTAACTGGATCAGCATACCAGTTTCGAATTGTGACCTCCTCAACTCCGACCCGAGCCAAAAACAAAAGCCAGTCATGAATGTCTTCATAATGCAAGTCGTCGTGTCCAAATAGCGTTTTTGCCTCTACGGAAAACACAAACCTTCTTACTGGCCCAATAAGCTGAAATAAAAGTCTAGTAATATGCCTCCCATCACAGGTATTTGTTAAATACTAAAACAAATCCTCATCAACTATAACATCTGTTAGCAAAGTCCACTTAAACCTCCAGCTTCTGGCTAAACTACCGGTCCTTACCGCATCTTTTAATGGCAATCGGTTCATAATATTAGTGGTCACGTTATCTGGCATGTTGCTGATATAATCTGCCATATCAGTGATCACATTGTCTCCAAAAGACATTGTAATGTTGGAATTTTAGTTGGGTCTTTGACTTCTGGAAATGGGTGTCAGGATAAGGGTGTGTGTTATTATGGTGTGTAAATGTGTTTGGTTTGTGGGTTAATTGGTTTCGCGCGAGTTATAACTAGCGTATTAGAAAAGATAGGCTCAAGTTCCACAAACCATCGTTCTTAGTTGCTCCCTAAACTATCACTCTTGGTTGATTTAACCATAGTGTGGTGAAAAATGTAGTTTGCCTATTATGCCCTTTCGAATATACCAAAACTTAAGCGTTGACCAAGACAAAAGTGGTCAAGGGACGCATTCGGCCTCTAATTCCCATGTTTTGGACGTCAGACGACGATTTTGAAAAGTTAAAGGCCATGGCGACGGTTTGTGGAAAGTTTAGGGACCAACGGTGTATTTTTGTCCATAAACTATTATACTTTTGTTTTGTTCACATAAGTTGCGTGCATGCTAATTTAGCTAATGAACTTACGAAACTTTAACAACATTACCCTATTAAGCTAAACCAGTTATCTCCTCATAGTTGGTTTCCTTTCCCCACGGCATATGATTATCTCCGGTACTTTTAGTCGGGTTTAAAAGTAAGGTAACCTAAGTGAAAAAAATAGAAAGTATTTCAACTTAGATAAACATTTCCATCAAAAGTATAGTAACTCATGTTTCTATTAACCCAGTAGATCATTTATAAGTAGAGTCACTTTATTTTGCATATTCTAATTTTTGTGCATATTAATGGACAAATCCCCATCATCCATCTAGTTTGATCTAATGATAGGGATTAACCTAAGATTAAATAGGAAGCATAAGTCCATGTTTTTTTTTTCCTTTTTTCTTTTTCTTTTTGTCGTTTTTATTATTCATTTTTTTTTTTCATTCTTTCTTTCTTTTCTATGAATTCACGAAGTTTTGTTTTTTTTTTTTTTTTGCAGTTCACTTTTTTTTATTTACTTTTCTTTTAATTCACTTTTTTTTAATTCACGTTTTTTTTTTCGCTTTCATACATTATTTTTACTGTTTTCATACGTTTTCGTCTGTTTAAATACGCTTTTGTCTGTTTTCATACGTTTCCGTCCGTTTTCTTACGTTTTCGTCTGTTTTCATTTGTTTTCTTACATTTTTGTCCGTTTTCATACGTTTTCGTTCGTTTAATACGTTTTCGTCCGTTTTCAGACGTGCTTTTACGCTTTCATACGTTTTTGTCCATTTTCATACATATTCGTCCGTTTTCTTGCGTTTTCATCCGTTTTCTTACGCTTTCGTCCATTTTTGTCCGTTTACATATGTTTTCGTCCGTTTTTGTTCATTTTCATACGTTTTCGTCCGTTTTCATCCCTTTTCTTTCGTTTTCGTCCATTTTTCATACATTTTCGTCCCTTTTCATATGTGTTTTTACACTTTCATACATTTTCATCCGTTTCATTCATTTTCGTCTGTTTTTAAATGCTTTTGACTGTTTTTAGACATTTTCATATGTTTCTGAATATAATAAGAGATATTCTATGATATTCAGAATATCACAAGTGATATTCTGAATATCACAAGTGATTTTTCGAATATCACATGTGATATTCTTTGATTTTCTGAATATCACAAGTGATATTCTGAGTACCACAAATGATATTCTGAAGATCATAAGTGATATTCTGTGATATTCAGAATATCACAAGTGATTTTCAACTAATGTTTTGTAACATGAAAATCACAAGTGATATTTAGAAAACCACAAGTGATAGATATTCAGAAAATCCCAGTGATATTCAGAATATCACAAATGATATTCAGAAAATCAAAAGTGATACTATGAATATCAATTGTGATATTCAAGAACGTATGGAAAACGTAAGAAAATGGATGAAAACATAAGAAAATCACAAGTGATGTTCGTCTATTTTAGTTCGTGTTCGTTCGTTTTCATACGTTTTCGTCCATTTTCGTTCGTTTTAATACGTTTTCATCCATTTTCTTTCGTTTTCGTCTATTTTTCATATGTTTTTGTCCGTTTTCAGAAGTGCTTTTACGCTTTCATATGTTTTTGTCCGTTTTCATACATATTCGTTCGTTATCTTGCGCTTTCATCCGTTTTCTTACGCTTTGGTCCGTTTTCCTACGTTTTTGTCTGTTTTCTTACGTTTTCGTTCGTTTTCATACGTTTTCATCCGTTTTCTTTCGTTTTCGTCTATTTTTCATACATTTTCATCCTTTTTCATATGTGTTTTTACGCTTTCCTACATTTTTCATTCGTTTTCATTCATTATCGTCCGTTTTTAAATGCTTTTGGCTGTTTTTAGACATTTTTATACGTTTCTGAATATCATAAGAGATATTGTGATATTCAGAATATCACAAGTGATATTCCGTGATATTATGAATATCACAAGTGATACTCCGTGATATTCTGAATATCACAAGTGATTTTTTGAATATCACATGTGATATTCTTTTCTGAATATCACAAGTGATTTTCTGAATATTCAAGTAATATTTTCATACGTTTTCATCCGTTTTTGGACGTGTTTTTACGCTTTCATACGCTTTTGTCCGTTTCATACATATTCATCCGTTTTCTTGCGTTTTCATCCATTTTCTTGCATTTCTGTTCGTTTTCATTCGTTTTCGTCCATTTTCATCCTATTTTTCATAGGTTTTCTTCCTTTTTCATGCATTTTTTATGCTTTCGTACGTTTTCGTCCGTTTTCATAAATATTCTTCCGATTTCTTACATTTTCGTCGTTTTCATCCGTTTTTCAATGTTTTTTGTCATTCTCAGACGTTTTCATACGTTTCAGAATATCACAAGTGATATTCTGTGATATTCAGAATATCACAAGTGATTTTCTTAATATCACATGTGATATTTTATGATTTTCTGAATATCACAAGTGATATTCTGAATATCATAAGTGATATTATGAATATCATAAGTGATATTCTGTGATATTTAAAAAATCATAAGTGATAGATATTCAAAAAATCACAAGTGATATTCAGAATATTGCCAGTGATATTCAGAAAATCACAAGTGATATTTTGAATATCAATTGTGATATTAAAAAGCGTATGAAAACGGACGAAAGCGTAAAAAAATAGACTATTACGTATGAAAACAGACGAAAACATAAAAAATCACAAGTTATATTTAGAAAATCACAAGTGATATTCTGAATATCACTTGTCATATTCAGAAACATAAGAAAACGGACGAAAACGTAAGAAAACGGACGAATATGTATGAAAACTTGGGTGATATTCTGAATATCCTTGGTGATATTCTGAATATCATCACTTGGGTGATATTTTGAATATCACAGAATATCACTTGTGATATTCTGAAACGTATGAAAATGTCTGAGAATGGCAAAAACATTGAAAAACGGACGAAAATGAATGAAAACGACGAAAATGTAAAAAAAACGGAAGAATATGTATTAAAACGGACGAAAACATATGAAAGCGTAAAAACACGTATGAAAAAGGAAGAAAATGTATGAAAAATAGGACGAAAACGAAAGAAAACGGATGAAAATGGGCGAAAACGAACGAAAACGCAAGAAACCGGATGAATGTGTATGAAATGGACAAAAACGTATGAAAGCATAAAAACACGTCTAAAAACGGATGAAAACGTATGAAAAATAGACGAAAACAAAAGAAAACGGATGAAAACGTATTAAAACGAACGAAAACGTATGAAAACGGACGAAAACGTATAAAAACAAAGGAAAACGTAAGAAAACAGATGAAAACGTGCGAAAATGATCGAAAACATAAGAAAACGGATGAAAACGTATGAAAACGAACAAAATGTATGAAAGCTGGCGAAATCATATGAAAACGGGCGAAAACAGACAAAAACGTATAAAAATGGATGAAAACGTATGAAAACAATAAAAACATATGAATGCGAAAAAAAAAAAAAAAAAAAAAAAAAAAAAAAAAAAAAAAAAAAAAACCTTACGTGGATTGAAAGAAAAATGAAAGAAAAAAGAATAATAAAAAAGTTAAAAACAAGAAGAAAAATAAAAATGGACTTATGTTTCCCATTTAATATTAGGTTATTAGATCAAACTATATGCATGGTGGAGATTTATCCTTTAGTATGCATCAAAATAAGAGTATGCAATTGAATTATCCATTTTTTTTTTATTTTTCACTAGGACCAACTAAATATTTGATTCCTCTGATGGTTGAAATTATCCATGCTAACAGGTCGGGTGACTCATTTATTTGAACCATGAATTTGAACTTTTACATAGTGAAAAGCTAGTATGGTACAAACTGATAATGCAGAATTTAGCCGTATTAGTACACTTCAACAATCGACAAGGATTCGCCGCTTGTTCTTGAGGATATGTGGATTCACTCGTATGAACCAACTAAAATGAAATATCGTTACACTGTGGGAGTGGTATCCCACGGTCAACCTCGAGCGTGAGAGTAAACATTTGCTTTTGGAGGAGTATTAAGAGTCAAAGAGAGCAATATATGTGTGAAAAAATCTCTCTTCGAACAATCTGGGGGTTGGTATTTATAGGGAAGTATTCTTGTTGTTTCCCCGAGTCACGGGTGGCAGACGGTGCTATTATCCGGTGGTTAATAGTGTGGTTGCCTCGAGCCTGATAACTTGTCCCTTGATATCCGAGCTTTCATGACCTATCTCGTTCTTTGGGAATCACACCACCACTAGGACCCGCCTTTTTAACCATATATAGAAAGGTTTGGTCTACGCTCCTTTCCCATAATATATTCCCTGCCTTCTTGGGTAAGTCACGTGATTAGTGACTTGGAGCCTACTCATCTTTATGAGAGTATGGTCTATGAGTGTCGAACCCCGGACTGCGACTCTATCCCATAAACAAATGAGGTCCCCAAGCTTCCGTTTTGCTTTACTGATTCCCCGTTCCACCTTTGCAAGTATTGAGGCTCGGCTGGAACTGGTGCCATTGTGCCGGTTGTGGTGTTGTCCGTGTCACTGGGTTGTATTATGCCTTGTGAGAGGCAAGTGTATGTTTATAGGGCGGATTCCCCCCTATACGACGTCATCACATACAATGTACGGAATAACAATGAAAACATCACATAAATATTTAAAACTCATACCATAAGGTTTTATTTTGAAGAAGAGGAAACTCATACCATAAGGTTTTATTTTGAAGAAGAAGAAGAAGGGGGGAAAAATGTGCATTACCCCACATATAACACAGGCCTAAGAAAAGGAGCTCAAACGGCCAACACCGTCACAAGATAAAGCCTAGAAGGAGCTAAGATTGACCAACAACCCTTCAAGAATCAAATAACCCATGAGAAACTCATGCAACTCATAACTAGCCATGAAGAAGCTCAAACCCAGGAGCAACGTATAGGGCTGCAAATGGGACAAGCCAGATTAAAATTTGATAGCTTGACTTGAAGTCTTGAGCTCAACAGCATAAATAAAAAACCATGCTTAATTAAGCAAGCTCGTTCAAAAGCTTGATACAGCTCAACTTAAACTAGTTCAATTTCATAACTCAATGAAAGGTCTATTTGATCTTTTATGGCTGATGTTAGAGTTCAAGTAACTAGATTAAGAAAAACATGTCTCGTTTGCAGCCGAATAAATATTAGGTTTGATCTTTTCTGGCTAATGTTAGACCAGAAACAGACGATTGGCTTTAGCATTATCAATCTACTCAACATTTATTAGTGATACCCCCTGATAAGTTACACAATCAACATAAATAACGTAAATAGCATAGCTGTTTGATTAAACAAAAACAGAGATAATATTTGAATTCATAACTTCCATATAAATCTTGCTGAAAAAAGAAGTGCACCAAAAGTTGAAATCTTTTGCTCAACAGCAAAGACCAACAAAACATACCTAAAAACAAAGTTACAAACGAGATGATCTCAACATTACACCATAAATTAAACCTTTTGTTTTAAGTACATGCATCTGGATTATATATTGCTTATTTTTGTGAAGCCAAAACACAAGTCAGAAAGGGTTATTAACTGTCATCATAGGAAACAACATACTATTTCTCACTGGTTGAGACCACATCATCTTTGTGCTTGATCATGCCAGAATCCACAAGAATTGGTATTTCTGCTGCAAGCCATGGTGCAAGTCCCAAACAAAGAGCATGTGCTATGCCAAATCTGGGGCTGAAACACAGAAAAATATATGTTAGTTGGAACTCATATTATATGTGAACAAACGAATTCTACAATAAAAAGAGAAACTTATGTCATTAAGTTGAAAGTAAGATAGGATGCTAGCCATGATCATTTCAGCTACAACATCCCTATGCAATTAAAGTGGGATCTCATGATGCATGTAACCTCAAGATTTTCAAAAAACTTTCATGAACAAATCATATGAACTGGAATTCTGAAACAATTGCATAATAGCATATTACGATTGACTAGAGCAGCTCGTAGCAAGGTGACAAGTCTAATAATGTCATTGACAAAAAACCTTATGACTTATATCAGAAATATGGAACTCGCATTCTGTCACTTGAAACGAGCACAAGTTCTCAAAATGGCAAACGTCAATGGATAAGGCATAATGCAACAGCTGCACCAGGTCAGAAAAGAGCTCCCAAAACCCAAAAAGGAGCTTTGATGATTTACTTATTATTAGGTACTTAGTAGATTTTAGAGTTTTTCATGGCACAGAGTCCTCTCGAGGTTTTGTAACATTAAGAATTTAACTCCAAGCACTATACAAGCATCTGAACTTATTCCACTCTTGTTTTTGGTCTACATTATGTTTGACATATATGGATATTATAAGTTATAAGCTTGTATATTGTATATCTAGGGCCCATCAGTTTGTTGCTATTTTTACATCGCCACATGGTGCCATGCAATAAGACAATGTTTTAAACATGAGTCACGAAAGCAGGCAATAGGTATTAACATCCTTTGTTTTCTTCAGCTGGTTACCTACACTACCATATAACTCGAAGAAAGCATTAATAGTTGATCTCATGAACCAAACGTAGTCTATAGATAAGAGTAGTTATCTACAATAACTTGAATAGAACTTACTATAGCAGCTATCTTAATCAGGTTGGTGAACAACTACATTTACTGATAAGACCCGGTTCCGAGAAACTTATAAGAGGCGTCCCAGAAATAAGTGGACAGGGTTTAGTAATTTATCTTGTTTCCTTATTATGCAATATGTCTTGTTTGCCAAGTCAGTCATTTATTAAAAATATGGTATTCAGAGTCATAAGTTAGGGTATGAATTTGATGAGTCAATACTTAGGGCCTTTAACCTGTTTCTCAAATAACAGGAGGTACGTGTCCTTTTTATTCGTTTCGTTGAACTTTTGCTGGCAATAATATAATCGTTTTCTGGATTATCAATTGATATCAGTTCCAACCTTATCATATATAATGAGTATTTATTCTTTTCCGGTCTGAAGATCTGGAAGTAGAAAGGGCTGAAATAACAGATGCCTATCAGTTAGCTACAACTCAAATTATAAGAAGAATAAAACAGCTTTTAATAAAAGGAAGCTTCTGTCATTCACTTGAATGTTAAGATACGGGAGCTACTCATGATAATATTAACTAAGTCTATATTCAATTAGGGTGGGGTCTCAGTGGGGTCTCATTACCACCTTTCAAACTACTAACCAACAAATTAAGACAGACATATGTCCCAATCAGACGTGGTTTGATCTAAACTGACCACCGATGCGGGTAATCCTCAAACTGCCTTGAATGATGTCATAAACAAAGTATACAAATTTGAACTATAAATGAATTGCATGCATTTTGGCAGCTACAAAAGAATGATATCATATTCAGATTGGCAAGAGCAGCTAGTAGCAACGAGACAAGTCTAATAATAACATTATGCCAACTTCAAACATTCCAGAAGTGAAATTCAGTTTTGAAACAGTCTAAATCCTGATGCCATTGTGAATCCACCTTATAGAGTAATCAGAACTTTAAAACAGTTAAAACTATGGAAATCAATGAGCAACTCTTAATTTGGCAGTTAATCAGCATGGTATTGTATCATAAGAGACATGAGAATATTGTCCTACTTAACATAGCTGTTCACGATCCACAATATGTCAAGTGTAAATTGACAAAGAGCTCTGAAGGGGTGTTTTAATGATTATCAAGGACATTAAAGTTCATAAAAGAAAAATTAGAACTTTAGTTTGTTCAAGCATTGCACCAATCACAGTTCTAATGCAATAATGCGCTCTATGCAAGCATTTGAATCATTACTCCACGTTTGTTGCCGGCCTGCTTTATGTTAAAGATATATATATTGATGATATATAACCTTAAATAACATCTATTTAATGCCCAAGAGTCCATGACTTAGTTTCTATTATATAGTGTTGTAAATATCGGTCTTGGCGGCCGATATATCACTGATATATCGCTTATTGGTGGTCGACCGCCACGATATTTTGCATATCGATCGAATATATCAGTCATGGTCAAAATCGGCCAAAATCGGTTGAATATCGGTCAAAATCGGCAAAAATCGGTCAAAATCGGTTAAAATATCGGTCAATTATTGGTAGAAGACATAATCGGAGACAAATAAATAAGTGTATAACTAAAAATAATAGAAAGACTAATAAATTTTACAAAAATATGTAAATTATGCACAATTTATATCAAATAAATGTTAAACTCGGTTAATTTCTTTATAATTTATGGTCTCCGATATATCACTGATATATCACCGCCAAGACCGATATGGCGCTTGGCGAGGGTCGACCGCCACGGTACCGCCGAGCGATATTTACAACCATATTGTGCCGATTCAATTTCCGATAAGAGCCAACGCCATACTGAGTGCCATGCTCTAAGACAATAAATTTGGCTCAAGTCACTGCAAGCATGCAATGAGTTCTACCCTTAATTACCTTGATTTTATTCAACTACTTAACTAGACCACCAAATGATTGGGGTAAACCATTCATGGTTGATGTCATGAAGAGACTATAACTGAGAGAGGTTGTCAGCAATTTTCCTGATGACTTGATTACTAGTTATTATGAGAAATTATTATTTTTGGTTTGGGTCAACTTCATAAATCATAATGAATATGGCTTCTATATGTGGATGCATATTATATTTATTAATAGATGAATCTCTTGTGTAAATTTCAAGAGAAATGAAAGTAATAAAAAAAATTCTTACGAGTTTTTGGCCCAGAGTGGCTTAAAATGCACTGTCAAGCAAATCTTCCCTCCTCTATACATCTGAAACCACAAAATAACCAGCCATTTAGTAACATGATGCAAGAATCTCATTCCGTATGAACTCGACTGACTACAAACAAGACACAGCCGTCAGCAGTTCTATAAACATATATTTTATGAATAGAATGAATCTTTTATTTACTATATGTCTGCATCTACTATAAGTTCCTCAAAATTTGAATACAAACTTAATTGATATACAGTCAGCAGAAACGATATCTTAGTTTGGTACGCATGTGGTTCTTATTACCCAAATACACTTTTTCATATATTATTTAATACCGCATTTCTGAGCAGAACACATACTCAACTACAGCCCAATTAAATCAGATTGAAAAGTGATTTCATAGTTGCAGTAAAATGAAGTACCTCAATCCCATCAAAATGATAAGACTTTAAAATCAGTTACCAGAGACGATAGAATAGTTACTTCCAAAAGGTACATATATTGAAAACAACACGAATCATTGCTAATTTAGCATGCCTGGCGATTTTTAACCAGATAAAATTTTCATTTCTATTACTCAAGTCAGCATTTCTGATAACAAATACGCAATTTACAATTGACTTGCAGCCCAGTTGGTTCAAATTAGAAACTCATTTTTTTTCTACCACCAATACTACAACTACTAAAATTCAGTCACTCGGAAGATGACAATGCTTTCTTTTGAAAATAACGCCGAGTTAAAAAGCAACAGTATTACGAATTCTTGGATCAGCCACGTAAATCAGTATCAAATTCAGGTATAAACTAAATTATTTTAAGGGCCCGAAAATTGTGCATACAGTAAGACGAATACTTGGATCCGCCAAGTAAAAATCAGTATCATATTCCTAAATTCTACACTCTTCTTTGATCTCACAACGCGTAAAATCCACACAAATCCGAAATCCGAAAAATAACTCATATATTGAATCATAAACACCCACAAATTCTACAAGTTATCAAAAAAAACCTTAAAAAGAATTTCAATCACAAACCTTATGAGTCTTTCCATCAAGTTCGGGCAACTCGATTTCAGGAGCAGTAGCAGGATAAGTAACAGGAATATCAAACTGAAGATCAAATTCATATTTCAACAAATTATGAACATACCAACATTTACCAACCCATCTTGTTCCTTCAGGATTAGCTGCTGAGATTCTAAACCAATCGTTATCTTTTGATTTGTTCATTGATGTGTAGGCTATCAATGCTTTGTATTCTTCTTTCAAACGTTGTGTCCATGTGGCTCCGTCACGTGGACCTGCTTTGACTGTCAGTAAGGGGATTTGGGTTAAGGTTGATTTGGTCGTTGGATCCCATCCTTCCATTGTTGGCGGTGGTGGTGGTGGTGTTGGTGTTTGTGTTTGGGTTTGGTGTGTGTTAGAAGGTTTTGAGATGGTTTTTTAAAGGGTAGCTTGAGAATAAATATCAAAGTTGTAAGATTTTTATTTTCATAAATTATTGCTCCCTCGGATATTTATTATTCACATTTCCTTTTATAAATGTCTCAAATTAATTGTCCATTTTTCATTTTAACTAAAAATAAGATAACTTAGTGGAGGAATATTCCATTTGATTGGTTGAAAATTGTAAGGGTCCTACTTTTATTAAACTTTGTGATTCTTGTCTCCTGACAATAATTTTGAGACGGAGAGTATAACAAAGAGAGATAATTGAATTGACTAAAAGATGTGTCTAAATTTATGTTAAACTTATGTGGCATTATTTTTTTGGTTGCAGTAAAAGGATCTATTTTTTCACAAACCAACAAGATCATGTCACATAATATATCGGCGTGCGGACGATGTCATTTTGAATGACAAATGAATGAAACGACATCCTTTCGTGGTTTTAAACATGTTGTTGGGTCATTGGTGTCATGAGGGGCCTTTTTTCACCATTTTGGTTTGCCCGCCTCGTATTTTATTAGTAATTCAAGTCTTTTTTTCACCAACAACACAATCTATAATCTCATATCTTATTAGAACACTGTGTAGTGGCTTCTGTTAAGATTGAAGAAGAGGCTATGCGTGTGGCAAATGTTCCGTTGTCGCACGCCTAATCTATAAATGGGTAATTTCTTTTTAAAAAAAATTAGAATTTTTGAAATTGTAGTGTTAGTTGAAAATTTTGTGTCGATTAGTTTGTAGCTTCAGTGATTTGAGATGAAAGTGTTGTTTAAGTGTTATCAAGAGCCTACATGTGTGCCTAATGTTCGTGTTTGCATGCCTAATATATAAATGGGTAATCTCCTACGAAAAATATTTGAGAGTTTTTGAAATTGTAGTGTTAGGTGAAAATTTTGTGTAGATTAATTTGCAGTTTGGTTATTTTTTGTTTTTAATTTAATAATTTTTGACAAAAGTTTCATATACGGCGTATGGGAGAAATCCATACGCCATATTCTTCAAAGTCAGGTAATGGTCTTCATATCAGTCCAAGTCTTATTATACGGCGCATCTATCTAAAATGATACGACGTATTCTTCGTTAGTTCAGTAGACTTTTCTAACTTATTGATCCATTTTGCTCCAATTTATGTCCAAAATAGCTAACTTTCACCAATTGCTTGTAAATAACTGAAATATGAATATTTAAGCGATTAAGTACCAATTCTTATACATAATAGCATAAAACAAGCAATAAATATAGGATAAATGATGCTAATAATTACCACTTATTTGATGTCATCAATGATGCATACAAAGATTTCAAGGTATACCAAATGGACGTAAAGAGTGCTTTCTTGAACAGAAAACTCGCAGAAGAAGTATACGTGAAACAAACTCCAGGATTTGAAAGCAGTGAATATCCTAACTACGTGTGCAAATTGGACAAAGCACTATATGGTCTGAAACTAGGGTTGCTGTTGGGAATTCTGCTAAATAGAGAATTCTGCTGAAGTTACTGCTGATGGTTCCTGTTGAAGAGTTGGTTCCTGCTGAAGCAGTATATCTGCTGAAGAATAGTTTCAGCATAGTTTGTTTCTACGGATATAGATATTCCGTGTATTTTGTTATTTAGTTAGGATATGCATGAGTTTATTTAGGAAGTGATAATGCATATCTCTTTAAGTTTATAGAAGATACGTTTCTTGTGAAACGGTTTAGGGATCCTTGGCTATAAAAGGAACACACGATTATGTATTATGTACACGTTTAGAAAAACAATTTTAGTATTATTCAAAGATCCATAGAGGATCAAGTATTCTTAGTAATCATTGTTTATACTTGTGTTTATTTTCTGCTTGAGAATACAAGTTATAGAGATTTTCTTTTAGTGTGTTTGTGATTACATAAACATAACTAACGATCCACGAGTGCTCAAAGATCTATCAAGGTCTAAGGTTCAACAGTTGCAGTTGAGTCAAGCCGAGCTCAAGCTTGACAAGGCTTAAGCTTAGCTTGAAACAAAAACAGTAGGCTTGAGCTTGGCTTGATAGCTTGTCAAGCTTTAATTATCTAGGCTTGAGCTTGACTTGAGTAGGTTTCGAACAAAGTTTGAGCTTGGCTTAAAAAGCTTGAATGTATATAAAAATATTGTGTTTAATAGTCAAACTCATCAATAAATATATTTATAAAGTCAAATAAACTAAAATTATATTTGAAAATTAAATTAGATTTATTTAACAGTAATAAAACCAGGAATAACATTCTCGTACGCAAGTCGAACATTATAATGAAACATAAGCCAAAGTGTTAGATAAGGATCTAATGTCTAAATATTTCTATAAACAAGGTTCTCGTACCGAACTCGTTACAGTAGTACCTCTTTTAAATCTATATTTTATATAAATGGTTTATTTTTCTCCATATAGACGATATTCAACACATAGTATAAATATTGATTAGACTATAAATATGATTAGTTTTTGTTGATGTTAATACTTAACATTATCAAATAAAAGTTGTTGATAAGTAAAATTACAAATTTTTCTGTAAAAATAAAAAGTGAAGCTTACATGATTGTTGAATGATCGAAGAAGAGACAAGAGACGCTAGAATACTAATCGTTAGATTACTTAGGGTAAAAACTCCTTCTAGAATACATTATTCATTTATTTATGAAATAAGTCCTTATAGTTAAGGTAATACTCAAATTAACCCTTAAATACTTACTACCTCCGTCCCAAAATATAAGTCCAGTTTGACTTTTTGAATCGAACTTTGACCGTAAATATTTTTGTTTGTATTATATCACTTGATGAAAATTATACCAAATGAAAATACATATAAAACACTATCTATGTATATATTTTGCATCAAGTATTATATAATACAAATAAAAATATTTAAGGTCAAAGTTCAATTAAAAAAGTCAAATTGGACTTATATTTTGGGACGGAGGGAGTATATATATTAAAGCTAGAAAAAGCTTGATAAGAGCTCGAGCCGAGCTATCAAAAGCTTGAGCTTGACTCGTTATATGTTTCGAGCTAATCTTTGGGCTTGAGTTTGGGTTTGAGCTTGTGTTAGAATTAGAAGTGTTGATCATTTATGAAATCAAAATGAGATCTCAATGATCGTCCCTTAGGGGGAGATTGTTAGGATTAAAAGTGACGATCATTATTGAGTCAAATAGTTAGTTTAATATATCAATGTAATAGTTAGTAAATGCTAGTTTATTAAGTTTATGTGTATTATTCATGCTTGTATAAAGTCTAAGGGCTAGTTATGTAATATGGTCAAAGATATGTGAAGCCCTAGACTACAAGTATAAATACCCATGTAAGGCCTCATTTAGAGGTTGGTTCTCTTAGTGATTCATTTAGTGATATCAAGGTTATTATTCCACACACTAGAGTTCCCACTCTCTCTCTCTCTCTACTTACTTTCTCTCTCTAGGTTTAGCCTAGATTCACAAGTGATAAGGTTGTTCTACGGTCCTACAAGTGGTATCAAGAGCCTAGGGATAATTTTAGGTTGTTCTAGATTGATTTTGGGTGAAAAATCGTATTTTTGGGCGAAAAATCTTGGATCTCGTTACTGTTCATCGCAAAATTTTCGAGTTTGAAATTTTTTTTTTTCTTTTCGAGTTAGGAGAAAATGTTATCGAGTTAGAAAATGTTTTCGAGTTAAGGATCTTATTTCTTATTTCTTATCGAGTTAGGAATTCACTTATCGAGTTTGGGTACACATTCTTATCGAGTTAGGAATTAACTTATCGAGTTTGGGTACACAGTCTTATCGAGTTAGGAAGCAATACCTATCGAGTTAGGTGTAAGTCTTATCGAGTTAGGTGTAAGTCTTACCGAGTTTGGACTTTGGCGAGTTAGCCTTTCTTACCTAATCGTTTATCGAGTTAGGTTCTGTGTGGCAACCTACTAAGGGGATACTCTGCCCAAATTTTCTTAACCTTACCGAGTTTGATAACCTTACCAAGTTTAAGACCTTATCGAGTTTAAGACTTCTCGAGTTTGTGAACTTATCGAGTTTGAAAACAGCACTTATCGAGTTTGACAACTTTTAAGACTTATCGAGTTTGGCAACTTTTAAGACATATCGAGTTTGACAACTTTTAAGACATATCGAGTTTGGTGTGTTAAGACATATCGAGTTAGACACTCACAATCCTTACCGAGTTAAACTAAATCAAACTTATCGAGTTAGCCAACATCAAATCTTATCGAGTTTGCAAAAAAAAAAAAAAAAAAAAAAAAAAAAAAAAATTTGGCGGGAAAATTTGAGTAAAATTTATTTTTCACACGAGACTTAACGTTCAATTTTTACGCGAGATTTTAATTTTGGTACAACGTTGAAAATTTTGGCCCGAAATTCCAATTTTTAGGCCAAAATTAAAAAAATTTCGGTAAAATTTGACGAAATTTTTTTTCAAAACTCAAATTTTTCTGGTAACCTTAGTATTGTATTTCTTTGTGTTTTTCAAATTTTGAGAAAGAAAATTTTCGTATTCATTTTTTTTGGAGGGAAAATTTGAAATCACAAAAATTCAACCGAGAACGTTTTTCAAAATTCGCCAAAAACATCTAATCTTCTACAACAACCTTTGTTATCTTAAAAGATCCTAAGATCAACTTTATCACATATCGTTAAAACAATGGAAAAAGAGCAAAATGAAAGAGAGACGCAAGTTAGGACAAAGCCCGCAATGCACTCCAAAGAAAATTGTTTAATACATTTTGAATCAGTTAAGCTTCAATGTGTGGCCATCTCAGAAGCACGTCAACCATTATTTGGTTTATAATTTCTTAGAACTTTTGAGACACTCTTCGGATCTGAAATGGACTTTGTTACCTTCAAAAGGAATCTTCAAAACAACATAGTTCAACTCGAAATGCAAATTGAACAGGGAAGTGATTGCATGGTAGGATTTAGAGAGCTCAAGACACAGTTAAAAGGGTTCATGACCATGGATTTGAGAGCATTTAAGAATTCTTGGGATTATGAATCAGCAAGCAGCTTATGGAAAAAATACTTCACTAGCATAGAAGTTGAAGTCTTTAGAAATCAATTGCTTAATCATATGTACATACTGGAAACAGTGCTTAATGCAAGATCACTTCATCTGATGGAGATGCAGAAAAAGAAGAGGGATTCAAATGAAAAAGAAAGAAGCACTTCAAGGAATGAGATTGAGAAGCTAAAACGGGAAAAAGAGCAGAAGGAAAGAGAGATGCAGTTAAAGGAAACTGAGGTGATTAAAAAAGAGACAGAGAAAGATTTTCAAAAAGAAGATGAAACGGTCAATGAGGGTGATGCATCATATGATAGTTTGGTTTTCACGGGAAGTGATTCATCTTCAGGACAACAGGTTGAAAGAAGCAGTCCTATCTATGATTCGGATGCTAATGTTACTCAAAGGAATGAAGTTGTTTGGGACACCGAAGATGATCATATCAGACCTTCATCAGACTCAGAGACATTCACTAAGGTACAACATTCAAACACTTATGGTGTTGTGTTTGATAATGTGTTTGCTCATAATCAGACACATCCTGAGCATTCTGAGTCTATTAGTGATACATATGTGGTGGAACAAAATGATAGTAACATCACTTTTGTTACTCCAGATATGGATCCTAATAGAGGTGAGCCTGCCCAGGATGGATCTTCTTATGAACAAGATCGTGCCTTTTTTGCTTCATTAATCAATAATTTCAAACATGAACTTGAAAAGTGCAAAGAAGACAATCGTAAAGCTAAGCAAACGAATGTCTTATTGACAAAAGAGCTTGAGAGATTTAAAGAAATGGAAAAAGGTTTTCAAAATGTAACAAAAAGAAAAGCTCAACTTGAATTTGAAAACTCAAACCTTAAATCTCAAGCTCAAAAGTTTGAAATGTATGGAGAGTCTGTCAAACCACTTTTAAAAAGAAATGAAGAACTTGAAGTTGGTTATAGAGAAGCTGTTCTTCGTGAAAAACGTTCCATTCAAAATCTGGATACTCAAATGGTTGTTAACAACAGAAAGGTTCAAGCGCTTTTAAAAGAGAACAATGATTTAAAAAGTGAAAATTCAAAGCTTCAGAAAACCACATCAAATTTTGAGATTGTAAACACAAAACTTGAGAATGAAAACAAAGAGTTTTTGAAACGAACAAACGATCTTGAAAACAAACTTTGAAAATTGGGACAGACTTCTCAGACTATCAACATGCTGCCTACTAAAGATGAGGAGGTTGAGAAACAAACATCTGGGATTGGTTTTGTGAATAATGCTAATGTGGAAAATGAAAAACCGTGTGTTTTAAACAAAGTGAAAAAGCTGACACCTATTTTGTACAACGCTGAAGATATGGGAAAAGAATTGTCAGATGATCTTTTGTTTGAGTCTCAAGATATTTTAAAATCTGAAGAGGAAAAACGTTTGAAAGTAAAACAAACAAAAACCCACTCTCGTATCACGACTTTGTGTATGGTGGTCTACAATTGACTGATATACCAAAAGAACCTTTCAAAAGAAAAGACACAAATGTGAAAAGATTTTTCAAAGAAGCTCAACTTGCTACTTATGATGCTACGTTATGGCAAAATAAAGCAAGGAAACAATTTTGTAGTCTTAAACATCACATTGAGCATACGTTAAAGGTCATTTGGTTTAAGCAAGTAAACATCGATAACAGCGTTTTCTCTAATCCTCTTTCTTCAGATGTACGCCTTAAGATTGAAGTCCAAAAGATTTTGAAAGATGAGATTGAACCTCATGTGAAAAATCTCAACTTAAGTTTTGAGTATTTTGAAAAACATCTTGTCACTGAAATGAGAGAAGATTTAAAGTACGTTCATTCTCTTGAAGACGAATTTGATGAAAAATGCTTAATACTTGACATTCAAAAGGAATTTTTCACAAATCAAATAGAGTCTTTCAAATCAAAATCTGTTTGCCATGAGAAAGTGAATGAGAATTTTGAACAAACATCTTCTTTGAAATCTGAAAATCTTTGTCTCAAAAAGAAAATCACCGAGCTTTCACAAGAAGCAACTGATGTCAAAAAGAACTGCTCACTTTGAGAAACATCTTGCAATACTCGAAGCACAAAGTATCTCTTTCCAACTTAAACTGCAAGAGAAGAATGAGAAAATGTCTTCTGAAAACTCTTTGACATCAGTGCTTAAAGAAAAAGAAAAGATTTTTGAAGAAAAATGTGATGATACCAATATCAAGTTTGATTTTGACGAATTTGATACAAAAAATCTTGAATTGGAACATGCTGTGGCATCATTACAAAAAGAAAATGAGCATTTGAAACAGACTTACAAAAACTTGTTTGATTCAATCAAGCGGTCAAGAGTTCAGAATCAAACTTCAAACAAATCTGACTCTCAGATCGTCCCAAATCATCTTTTTGAAAAAGAAAAATCTGTGCTTCAAAATAAAATTGTTGAATTGGAAAAAACGGTTGCACAACAAACCAAGTATTTTGGTGATGCCAAAAATGAATTTTCAATCGAAACAGACAAATATGAAAAATATTTTGCACATCTTGAAATTCAAAATGCTTCTTTGCAAGAAAAACTGGCATCATCAGATAATCTTTCTCTTCAAAAAGAACACAATGATTTGAGAACGTCATACAATGCCTTAAAAGGGAAGTTTGATGTTCTTAACCGGTCAAAAGGAAAATCTCAAGTTTCAAACGAGTCTAAACCACAAGTAAGTGTTTCGGAGAAGGTTTACACGGGTGAATCTTCCAATTTTCGAAAAAGGTTTCTCAGTTTACAACCTATTCTTTGCAAAAAGGAAGGAAATTTTCAAAGAGACCTAATTTTTCTGAAACATTTACTCCTCAAAAGGCTTCAAATGCAAGTGCTCATAAAGAAAAGAATCAAGGTTTTCAAACTCCATACTCTCGTTTTACTCCGGTAAAGCCAGTGTGGAAACCAAAGCAAAGCCGTTCAAAAAATTTGAATTATTCATACTCTGAAATGCTTCCGCTACAACAAAGGAATGGCTATGCTTTGAAAAATCCTAATTCTGGAAGGTTTCCATTCATCTCAAAAACGAATTTTCGAAATGAAACACCGAGTTTCAACAATGGATGGAAAACTTCTTCTTCAAGTTTTAAAACTCCAAGAGAGACACCGAGTTTCTCAAACAACTTTCAAAAGCAAAAGAGTTTTAAATCACCGTTGATTCCACGAGCTTTATTTCAAAATGAAACACAGGTTTTAAGTCCTCGTTGGAATTCAACTTCTTTGTCTCGGATTGACACAACTTTTAAATGGATTTCAAAATATGGTAAACCCGTTGGCGCCGTGCTCAAATGGGTTCCAAAAGTTGTTGTCTAATCCAAAAACATAATGGCTTGTAAGTACTTCAGCTTACAACCCGGGCTTCAAAAATGGCTTTCGTATACTTCAGTACGAAACCCGGACTTCAACATAATGACTTCTTAGTATTTCAGCTAAGGACTCGTTCTTCAAAGAAAGGAAAGTGCTTAAATCAAAACAAAGGTTTTACATATTCTTTGAGCACTTATCCTAAAAACATTATGGCTTATGCACACATTACAGTGTATAACCCGTGATTTTCAAAGAAAGGACTCTGTTGTACATTTATGTGCGACAATCCTAAAAGAAAAGAAGACTTCTCACCAAAAAGCTTATCAAAGTCTTCTTAATTTTTTAGCAAAATTGTGAATAATGTATCAAAAGGTTTTTCAAAACTTTTCATGATGTAGCTCAAGATATTACTCCCTCAAATCCTTAAAAGTTTAATTTAATCAAAATGTTCTATTTTTGAGAGGGAGTAATATAAAGTTGTTCCAAAAAGATCATGCTTAAAGGAAACAAATTCGGAAATTTCATACATCCGTTTCTCCCATAAGCTATCCAAAAAGAAATGGTTTTAATCAATTGGTATCAAAAATACCATGGATATGCTATTTTTGAGGGGGAGAAGACGTGATTAAAATGTGATCGTCTTGAATCTCAAAAGAGCTCGACTCAGAAATGACCCAAGAATTGACGAAACAACAAAAGTTAGTAATCGAAAAGACTTATTCTCGACGGGTAATAACATCAAGTTAGTTACTAGAGCTAGTTGTCACCTAAAAGCTGACAATGGAACTCTTTAACTAGCCACGTAAGCGTGTCTCGAAAAGGATTTGTCTTAGTAGAAATGTACCGTTTCGAGAAACTTTCTGTGGATATGACCAGGCCGGGTAATAACTTCAAGCTAGTCTAACTAGTGATGTAAGCGTGTCTCGAATCGGTTGTGTTCATTGAAAGTGAATCAATTCAAAAGTGCAAACTCCTCACGCATGTGCAAATTTCTTAAAAATCCATGAGCACATGTGAAGGGGGAGTCCTTCAAATGAAATGCAAAAACTCTCGAAGTGTTAACAAAGTATGTTTTATTATTATAAACACTTTGAGAGATTTTCACAAATGGTTTGATGGCAACAATAGGATAGTCATGAAGTTATAAGGTGACTAAGGTTAGGAAAAACCGTCCTATGATCCGCCAGAGCCGGAGGGATCTACCCAAGGACAATTCCAATAGATTAGAATTAGAAGTCCTTAGGTATGATTTGAAAAAAGGAGAAAAGAATGAAAGGAGAAAGAAGGGGTTGAAGAATTAAAAAGAAAAGCAAATGAAAATGGTGAAAAGAAATAGCCCTCCAAATGTTCAACCTTAGGGCAGACACCGGGTTCAATTCATATGCTATCGGTTGTTACTAAGGTAACACCGGTATTGAAGACAAGACGTCATGGACCCAGTGACGCATTGCACTAAACCTTCTAGCCACTCAAGTTCTCTTAAAAGAGCTTGTTTCGACTTATCTCTTAGAGATGGTTGATATTGAAGCAGGAGACCCCTCCCTAGTCTCCGCATAGGAAAACCAAATTATGCACTTATCGAGTCTAGAGCCATGAGATTCATTAAAAAGATCTCTTAGGATACACTTCCTATGAATACACTTGTGTTCGCCAAAAAGGACACAAGTTGTAAGAGTCTTTATGAGATCTACGGATCTTGCCTTATCTATCATGATGGTTACTATGTTCCAAAACGGTCTACAGTTGTGGGGTGATCTCCAGCAACTCACCTGAATCATTGATGTACTTCGGTGGATCTAGTAAGCCCTTTCAGGGGTATCTGATTCAGGAACGGCCTTGGTAAAGGTTAGAAGGAGTCTTCACACTATGCTGTTGACGATCTCTAATTCCGAACCTGTAAGTACCGGTTGATTTATTGCTAACTGTTTTATGCAGGTACTCATGAATGTTCCTTGGAGAAAGACCATTACCATCACTCAAAGATCCACATGCTCATACCCTGCAAAGCTCTCTTCAAAGATCTAAGCAAAGCAAAGTTCAGAATGTTTCTAAGTCAAAGTCAAAGAATCTTCAAACTAAAGAAACAAAGATTAAAGTCAAAGAGAAGAGAACTTCACTAAGATTCAAAGTCAAACAAAGTATGAGCATGTTGGAAAAGACATAAAGACAACAGAGTAAAGATGTTGATCAAAGGCAAGAAAGATCACAAAGCATGATTGGAACAAAGGAACTAGCAAATCTATTACACAAAGACTCAAAGTTCAAAGAGAACAAGCTTCAAAGATCAAAGATCAAGGTCACAAAAGAGAGATCTCAATGATCACCCTTAGGGGGAGATTGTTAGAATTAGAAGTGTTGATCATTTATGAAATCAAAATGAGATCTCAATGATCGTCCCTTAGGGGGAGATTGTTAGGATTAAAAGTGACGATCATTATTGAGTCAAATAGTTAGTTTAATATATCAATGTAATAGTTAGTAAATGCTAGTTTATTAAGTTTATGTGTATTATTCATGCTTGTATAAAGTCTAAGGGCTAGTTATGTAATATGGTCAAAGATATGTGAAACCCTAGACTACAAGTATAAATACCCATGTAAGGCCTCATTTAGAGATTGGTTCTCTTAGTGATTCATTTAGTGATATCAAGGTTATTATTCCACACACTAGAGTTCCCACTCTCTCTCTCTCTCTACTTACTTTCTCTCTCTAGGTTTAGCCTAGATTCACAAGTGATAAGGTTGTTCTACGGTCCTACAGCTTGATAAAAGCTTGGCTTGATCGAGTCAAACTCGAGCTCAAGTTGCTTGATAAAAGCTTGATTTGATTGCAGCCCTGTCTAAAACAGGCACCAAGGGCTTGGTATGAAACTCTTAAATCAACAACTAAGTTACACCTCTGAATATAACAATTAATTCTTTGGTAGAACTAAATGTTGTGCATTTAAGTTAGGATGCAAACATTCTCTAACTAAATGATCATAGGTTAATTGAAAACATAACCACTTTGCAAGAATCAAGGGACAACTGTTTTGCACGAAGCATCAAAAAGGCCCACTACAATTGACAGTTTTACCACTCTGCATTTAATGCAGACGTCAAAATAAAATTATTTCAACAAAGAAATACTCTTATTTTGACATCAAAACATCAAAAGTAACTTTCGGTGCGAAAACTTGTTTTCTCTCTCAACTCTTAACACCAAACTTAAAGTTTTTTTTTTACAATGGCATCTCCTATCCCAACTGCATCCGAAGTAGTACTCGAAAAAGCACCAAATGTTAAATTTGAACCTGAACAAGTCATCTTCAAATTCAACAATTGCCTCGGCATTTCTGGAACATGATGATCCGGACTATGCTCAACTTCTTCAATTCCTCAAAAAGTGCCCCATTGTCGCCTCACTCACTCTTTACTCCATCAACATATTACTACCAATATCTTCAAGATTTTTGTTGTACCGATGTCGCAGACGCCTCACCAACACCATCTACTTTCAACTTCCGCAATCTCCAGAACATCTATCCTTCACTCTTGATGACTTTGCAAAAGTCACAAAACTATGATATTGAGAAAGCTATGATCCAAACTCTAGAGATAAAACAGCTAAGGATGCTCTGGTGACCCTTGGAATGGCCGACCTTGATGATGAGTCAATACCAGCCTTTGAACTCATCAAAAAGGCTTCCATCAAGCTCAAGTATTTCTCACCAAGATGGAAGGTGCTGCTAGTTCACATTGTCAAATGTATTGGGGGTATGCAAGGTTCTCATAACCAGCTAAATCTAAATCAGATGATGATTGCATATGGACTTATCTGGGGTCACGACATTGACATTGCTGGGATTTTATTCAAAGATCTCATGAGTGTTGATAAATCTCATGTCGTATATAGTTTAGTCACGCTATTTGTATGTTTGTGCATATTATTTGGTTGTGTTTGTGAACATTTTACGCTTAAAAGGTACAAAAGATATATTAAGGTTCAGGTACAACTAAGTCTAAGGAAACAACAAGAAAGACGAAGAAAAGTCGTCATTCAAGAACCTGTGCACAACGGAAGATTCCATCCGTAACAAAAACATCGGAAGACTATCAATGATAACTATTCAAGTTCTAGAGGTTCCTGCGCATGAATAAAAGATCAAGTGTTCATAAAAAGAAGTAAAAAATGCTTATGAAGTTTATTATGGCATACTTCTTCAACCCAGGGCTCAAGAAAAGCACACAAGTCTCAATTCCAACCACTGTTGAAATCTGCCAATAACCTGTTTTGCAACCACAGGTTGGAACTCCAACCGTAGTCTGAAACTCCCAACCGCAGGTTGCTGGACTTCTAGTAGACTTGATTATCACTTTTAATGTTCCTACCCTTCATATGGACTACCATTACACTTCATTTACTCAAAATTCAGATGTTTTATAACACTTAGTACCCAAGAAACTTGCTTGGTGACCAAATGTTGCAATTGTATTAATAAGGTGCTTGGTTAGAGAGAAAGATACAATCATTATTACACAACTCTTACACATATCAATTATTATCTCAAAAACTCTCTCAAGAATAGCTCTCAAAGGTGAAGGAAAACGCATGAAGAAGTGAAACAAGAAACCATAATCCATCATTGAAATCACCAAGGAATATTTACTAATAATTTAGGCATCATTCCTAATTCTTGTTAATCATCATTACAACCTTTGTAAGTGATGAGTGCTCAAACACTCATCATTTTTGTCGTATTTAAACTGCCAAAACATACAAAAACAATCAAAAAGTTATCAAAATACTTAAATTATCCCAGAGATTGTGTTTTATGTGTTTTAAAAGTAAAATGAGCAAAAACAAATGAAGAACGATCAAAGTTTGCAATATTGGCAGTTTCAGTCCCCCAAGTTTCAAAACATGTCAAAATTAGTCCCTATGCATTTATTTTGAAAGGAAAGTCAACCCAAGGTTTTGAAAGTCAAAAATCACAAAATACTATACTTGGGTCATAAGTTTTCCAAAATTACACATTTGGTCCCTGTACTTTCAAAAATGGCAAAATAGGTCCCTGGGAAATTTTGAAAAGTAGAAAAAAATGCAAATATGGTTCTTGGACTTTGGAGTTGTAGCATGATTGGTCCTTGGTATAATTTGGGAAAAACTACATTTTCAGTCCCTCAGGTTTGGTAAAATTGCAAAATTGGTCCTTGTGATAACTAATAACCAACCGGACCCTTTTTCTTATTATCAAAACCAAATCTAATATCCAAACCAAGCCAAACCTGATCCAGTCCACCCATGCCAAGCCCAACATCACCCAGGCCCAACTCCCATTTTATAATAAAACCACGCAGGGTCAAACGGTCAAAGGGGTCAACCCACCCTTTGACCCGTCTTCTTCCCAACCATATCCCACAAAGCCAGGGAGACGTTGTCTCCTCCACATGCTTCCCCCTCCTCCATTAGCCCCTCAAAATTAATGATATCACCAACCAAACCAACCCCCACCACCACCACAATAAATGCTCCACCAGAACCACTTATATTTGCCCCATTCCATTTTGGCGCCAAAATTCAATCCAATGGCTAGGATTGATCAAATTATAATTGAATGGTGAGGATATGGTCAAGGGTCAAAGAGAAAGCTGCTGGGACTTAAAAAATTCAAATTGAAGCCATGTGGGAGAAGATGTGTCTTATTTTTATTTCGTTATATATATTGTAGCTCAAGATGAGCATAAAAGATGTGTAGTATGTAATTTAGTTTTGTAATCTTTCTTTTATCATTTGTACTCTATTCTCAGTCAATGCAATTCAAAGTTTTTAGTTTAATATCAATTTCAATTTTCAAGTCTTAAGTTTGAATTTCAAGTGTGTTGTTTACATTTCACCAAGTGTTCTAAAGTTGTAATATGGTTTCATAAACTTAAATAACAAGTGTTTAGAAGCTGTATAAGCTTCTGTGATAATCAAGGATAAGTTTTTAGAAAAATAGCAAAAATTCAAAAAAATAAAAATAAAATAAAATAAAATTATGAAAAAGGAAAAGACAAGCAAGGAGCACTATTTATCATGGATGGCAGTGGGTTAGAGACCTCATGGGAGGTCATCAGGTTAGTTCCTTTGGTCCTTGGTTCTTAAACTGAGCTTGGATGGCTTTTGTGAGTTGAAATCTTACCAATCTTGTTATTCATAGTTTAACAGTGTTGTTATTGTTTATTTGTGATTTACTAGTTCAATCATAGCTTATTAGCATAGTGGTAATCAGTAGGCAAAGTTGTGATCACATCTAAACATAGTTTCATCATAGTTGTGTTTGGATCATAACCTCTTGCTGTGTTCTAGTTGTTTGATAGTGTAAAACTTGGTTTAGGCAAGTCACCTAGGATCATATAAAGTCAGTTTGGCCATTGGTTTGGTCCCTTTTGAACCCAAAAGTCAAAATCATAAGAAAACTCATCACCACAGTTAACTGTGGTCACATTTGGATCCAAAACCCATCAAATCTATTCATAAGTTTGTGTTCTTGCTTAAATTGGTCATCTTATAGCTTAATATAACAGATCAAAGCAACAAAAGTGATTTGAGTTTCATAAAAGTCAAATCTCAAGTTTTTTTTAAAAAGTAAAAAAGTGCAATGTGTGCAGAAATCTCAAAAATGGCTTGATTTATTGTGATTTTTGTGTGTTGATTTAGACTTTGAAACTTGTTGTGGGTATTGTCTACCAGCTGAACTCTTGATTCCTACCATTGTTGCAATTTTGTGAATTTTTCTTAAGGACTAAATTGCCCCTCAAAGTGACCTGCAGGGCAAAGCCTTGCCCTGTGCACAGACTCAGGTTCACTCACCCAACTTGAGTGGACCCCACAGGCCTACTCAGTGGGCCCCAGACCTAGATTTTTAGCTTATTTAAAAGCCAATAAGCTAGGCTTTAATACCCTGAGCTTATTTTGTAGTGTAGAAGTCATTTAGTAGGGCTGCAAGTCCTTTGTAGTTTGGCCATCAACTGAGTAAAGCTGAGTCATCAGCATTTACCCCCAACTTTCAACCCTCCCCCTGACCTCCTCTGTGGGACCCAGAGGGTGTGCCTTAGCTTGTTAGATAGCTTATCACCCCAGCTTCTTGGCTTATTATTTTGTTTGGGCTTCCAGAGTCCCTAGTGGACCCCACAAGCCTCAAAAAGTGACCCATTGAACCTGATTGTGCACTGTTTGGAGTTAGATTGCTTATTGCTTTTGCTAGTGCTTATTTCTTGTGCTTATTTGCTCAGCTTGGTTTATTTTAAGTAGTTGCACATCTGTTTATAGCTTATTTGTGTTTTAAATATCATTTGGAAGCTTTTGCTAATCAATCAAGTCCTAATAAGCTTCAAAAAGCTCAACTGTTTTCAATTAAGCTCATTAAACAGCTTATTCTTGGTCCTCACACAAACTCACTTCACAAAAGTTGCTTACTATCATCTAATAAGCAGGTTTGAAAAAGAAAAATCCCGAAAAGCCCAACTTAATAGAAGTGATAGCTTCTATTTAAGCCAATTGGCTTATTCTTTAGCTTATTAATAAGCAATTTTCATTTTTATATTTTTTCTAGGCTTTTGGTATATAAAAATAATTTCTGTAATTTTTTCATATTTTTCTTGCATCATTTAGTATTTTTCTTAATTTAAATTAGTTTTTAATAAATATTAAATAGTTAATAATTAATAATAATTAATTAGAAAATCAGAAAAATATAAATTAAATCTTAAAATTAGTTTTTAGTTATTTTTAATTTTTTCAAATTTTATTTTCAATTTTCTAGTGTAATTTAATAATTAATTAGAATTTAGGACAATTTAAATAATTAAAAAGTAATTAATAATTAGTTAATAATTGGTAATAATTAATTAAAAAGTCTTAAAAATATATTTTCATTTCTAAAATTAGTTTTATAGTATTTTAGATTTTTCTAAGTTTAAATTTCATTTTTCTAGGTTAATTTCATATTTATTTGTAATTTAGGTTAATTTAATTAATTAAAAAGTAATTAGGAAATTAGTATTTAATTAATAGTAATTATAAAAATAGTGTAAAAAGTAATTTTAAATTTCTAAAAATTTTCTTTAATCATTAGGTTTGTAAAAATACCATTTTCATACCAGTAGCCTTTTCAGATCACCTCATTCACTTTTATTTCACGTACGTTTGTTCGCGTTTTCAGCAAACGTACGGTTTTTAGGTTTTAAGTAATTTCTTCTCAATCTAAGTTCCAGTAATTAATCACATAGCTTTCCTAAGTTTCCAAATAATTCTCATAACAACCCTTTTCCGTGAATAATCACCCGATCACAAAGCACGCTCAGTTACAATTCACACCTTGTCGGGATTTAACGACCTGGTGATACCTTATATTACCCGGAGATTGACTCTAGGCTCTTTGACTTTGTTGACCATTCCTTGGTCAATATAAGTTGACGGTTTAGGACCAATCAATTTTTGGCGCCGCTGCCGGGGAGGTGTGCGCGTTTCTGCAGCGTCTTTTGAGATTAGTGTTATCTCACCATCATCACTGTACAAATACCACCACTTGTGTAAATTTTAAATCAAAAAAAAAAATAAATAAATAAAGAAAAAAAAAAGTCATTAACACTTTTCCTAAAGTGTTAAAACACCAAAAAAAATAAAAACAACAAAACAGATCGTAACGTTTTCTGAATCGGTTTTCTTTTAAGGTGATTCTTAAAGAGAAACGATTTTAGATTACGAGACGATACCAAAAATATTGTCCAAAAGTTTTTCACCCATACACAAAACACAAAAACATCCGTCTTTTCTTGTGAATAATAATCATACATAAAAACTAACCGTCGCAAACCAAGACAGAACACCCACCAACTGGGGGTGTGAACATAATAAGTTCCCAAACCTAAGATTTAAAACTTACCTTTGTATCCCTGTGAGTGGTGTACCTTTCTTAAAGAAGCCACTTGCTTGTGATTATTGGTTTAAGTTCACTGTGGATTTGCCTCGATTTTGTTTTGATTGGTTTTTATCCCTAGTGCATGCACACTCGTTCTTCAAGGTCCACTAGCCCATTACGTGAGCTTGTCCGGAAACCTCGAAGACCTCATAGACGTTCTGCACCAACAGTCGGATCTGAGATCCGTACTGTTGCACCTTCAACTGTCATCATGGTGGCTGAACCCACTATGAATGAGCTTCTCCAAGCACCCGTCGAGGGTTACGGAGATGCTATCGTTGTTCCGGCAATCGTGGCCGATAATTTTGAGCTTAAAACCGGGTTGATAAACCTGGCCACCTCACTAAGGGTGAGCAAACGGACCGGATGGACCGGACCGACCGACAAAACCGACCGGACCGGACCGGACCGGACCGACCACATTCGGTCCGGTCCTCGGTCTAGGCTTTTTTGCTAATTCGGTCCTCGGTCCGGTCGGTCCGGTCCGGTCCGGTCCGGACCGACCAAAAAACCGAAAAAACGTGCCAAAATATGCTTAATTGGACCGGACCGACTGAAGACCGGACCGGACCGAGACCGGACCGACCACATTCGGTCCGGTCTCGGTCTATGGTTTTTCCGGTTCTCGGTCCTCGGTCCGGTCGGTCCGGTCCGGTCCGGTCCGGTTTTTGGACCATGCTCAGCCTTACACCTCACGTCAATTCTACGGTTTTGAGAGGGACGATCCTCAAGATCACATTCGATGGTTTAATAAAATCACATCCACCATCAAATGCAAGAATGTCCCTGAAGAGGCAATCAAACTTCTTCTTTTCCCTTTTTCTATCGATGGGGCTGCCCGGATTTGGCTTGATAAACAACCCCCTCGATCGATTGAAACATGGGAAGATTTGAATAAGAAGTTCGTAAATGAATTCTTTCCTCCTTCCAAAACCACGAGTCTTAAGAATGAGATCTTGAAATTCACGCAGAAATTTGATGAATCCTTTAGTGTGGCATGGGATCGTTACAAGGAATTGCTCCGAAAATGTCCTCACCACGGGTTTTCCGATCTCATGCAGCTCGATACATTCTACAACGGTGTGAGCCAATCCAATCAAGACTCTCTCAATTCCTCCGCTGGAGGTAATTTCTTGAATCGTAGCACAAAGGATGCTTTAGCGATCATTGAGAATAAATCTAAGGTCCGCATTCCACGAAGCAAACCGGTTGTTTCCCAAGGGAATGTTGTTCCTTTTACCTCATCGCCCGTGGCTCAGTCTAGCACCGATGCTAGACTTGACAAACTCACGGAAGCAATTCATGCATTGGTTCTCACCAAAAGCAAGAAAGTTTCTTCTCCTCATCCTTCTCCACAAGCTGAAATCAAAAAGATAGAAGTTTGTGTCACTTGTGGTGGTCCACACTCATATTACAATTGCACTGCCACCGAAGGCAATCCATTCCAAGTTAATGCAATAGCCAGGAGTTCTCACCAAGGAGGTAACCAATATCGTCCTCAAGTGGAACCAAACTACCGGGCTAGCAACCAAAGTGGACCACCCGGATTTCCTCCACCTCAAAATCCAAATAGGTTTAATCCTAATCCACCAAGGGGGCCTAACATGCAAAATCAAAATCATGCCCCGGTCAATCAATACCCACCCCACAGGGGTAATCAAGGGTATCCAGCTCCCAATTATCAAGAACCCCTCCCAAACGAGCTTAATAACTACATCAAAGTTAATGAGACCAAAATGAGGGCAATGCAGAATCAAATCTCAACGTTAAAGAATGATTTCCAATCATCAATAGCCAAACAGGGTCATGAGCTGAAGAGTGAGCTGATGGCAACAAACAACAAAATTGATCAATCTCAAAACAAGATTGAGATTATGTTTGCCAGTCTCATGAGTCATCTCGCTCCACCCTCTACCTCGGGAGGTCTCCCTGGTAATACAGTTGTCAACCCCAAGGGTGAACTCAAAGCTGTTACCACACGCAGTGGTAAAGCTTATGAAGAACCACCAATTTCCACTCCTCCTCCTCCTCCTCCTTTTCCCAAGGTAGTGGAAATTGAGCCTGAGGCAACCAAGGACAAGGTGCAATCTACTAGTCCACGAAGTACCGCACACGTCCATCCTCAAGTTATTCCAAAGACCAAATCCAAACCTGGAGTTGTCTTTGAACCATCAGAACCTCCAATGGATAACCCTAAATCCAAAACTTCTATTCTTTATCCATCACGTCTCAATGAACAAAAGCTCCGCGAAAAGGCTAGTCACCAAATGGATAAATTTTTCCAAATCTTCCAAGATTTGCACTTTGACATTAGCTTCGCGGACGCTATTCTCTTGATGCCCAAGTTTGCATCAACAATCAAGAATCTGTTAAGTAATAAGGAAAAACTCTTCGAGTTGGCAAGAACTCCTCTGAATGAGCACTGCTCAGCAGTTCTCTTGAAAAAGCTTCCTGAAAAGCATGGAGACCCCGGGAAATTTCTCATTCCTTGTACTTTCCCGGGTATGGTTGAATGCTTCGCCTTAGCCGATCTAGGTGCTAGCATTAACCTGATGCCATATTCTGTGTGGAAGAAACTTTCTCTTCCCGAACTCACTCCTACGTGCATGACTTTAGAGCTTGCCGATCGTTCGATTTCTTTTCCTATTGGCATTGCCGAGGACGTATTCGTTAAAGTGGGAAAGTTCCATTTTCCGGCAGATTTTGTGATTGTTGACTTTGATGCCGATTCTAGGGTCCCTCTCATTCTTGGAAGGGGATTCCTTAGAAATGGGCGCGCTCTTATCGATGTATTTGAGCATGAGATCACATTACATGTTGGAACGGAAGCCATTACCTTCAACCTCGATCAAACTTCGAGGTACTCCTCTAATTATGACTCTGAATCGGTAAACCGAATAGATGTCATCGATGTTGCTGCTGAGGAGTACGCTCAAGAGGTTTTAGGTTTTGTTGATGATTCTCCGAGTGAAAATCTCACTCAATCTTCTCATCCCATCATAGCCAATTCTTCTCCTTCCCTCACTCCGTTTGAGGGAAGTGACTTCATCCTAGAAGAAATTGAGGCCTTTCTCAAAAGTGATTCGATTCCCGACAGAGTCGATAACCAAGAGATTGACCCCGAAAGGGATATTCTCCTACTTGAGAAATTATTAAACGAAGATCCCTCTCCTCTTCCTGTTTTACCACAACCACTTCATAAGGAAGAAGTCAAAAATGTTGAGAAAACTGATAACTTTCCCGAGGTTGAACTTAAGGACTTGCCGCCTCATCTTGAATATGCATTTCTGGAGGGTGATGATAAATTACCCGTCATAATTGCTAAAGACTTAAGTGTTGAGGAAAAGGCTGCTCTACTAAAGGTTTTGAAGTCTCATAAACAAGCAATTGCTTGGCGACTCTCCGACATCAAGGGCATTGACCCTGAATTTTGTACTCACAAGATTTTAATGGAGGACGACTTCAAACCAGCAGTCCAACAACAAAGAAGGGTGAATCCAAAAATTCACGAGGTTATCAAACAAGAGGTTTTAAAACTTCTTGATGCCGGATTGATTTACCCTATCTCAGACAGTCCTTGGGTTAGCCTGATTCATTGTGTTCCAAAAAAGGGTGGCATTACTGTTGTCACAAATGAGGAGAATGAGTTGATTCCAACTCGTTTGGTTACGGGGTGGTGTGTCTGCATTGACTATCGCAAGTTAAATGACGCCACCCGTAAAGATCATTTTCCTCTGCCCTTTATGGATCAGATGCTCGAGAGATTAGCAAGGAATGAGTACTATTGCTTCATCGACGGTTTCTCGGGTTACTTTCAGATTCCCATTGATCCGCAAGATCAGGAAAAGACTACTTTCACGTGCCCCTATGGAACCTTTGCATATAAACGTATCCCATTTGGCCTATGTAATGCTCCGGGCACGTTTCAAAGATATATGATGGCCATATTGATACGTGGGAATCGCACCAGGCTTTACCTCTCAAGGGATCTTGAGAAGCTTACAACCCCCACCAGGCAGTGTACCTGATCGTTGCAGTATAGTATAGTGACAAGTACCGGGGGATTGATCGTTCAGCTAGGAATAATGTCGCTAGGATTAGAAAACCTAAATACTAGTTCTAAAGGTGAGAGATGATTCTTTTTGTATTTTTATATTTTTTAGAAAGCAAGTAAAAATCTCGGGTTTGAAGGATTTGGGCGGAATTAGTTGCTAGTCAACTAACCCAATACTAAAGATGCAATCAAAATAAAATACTAGAAATGAAAATAAACTAAATTATACTAAGGTTGTGAGCAATAAGTGGAGAAAATGTGTTTACTTAGATTTCACTACTCCCTAGACATCTTTTATATGTTAATTACTTGTTATAGTTGCATGGATGACGGATTGTATTCCTTAATACCATTCATGGGGTAGCGCACTTAACTCCCCAATTCTATGAGCTCTTATCTCCTCCTATGCCATGCCCAACACAACCATAGGGATTATAAACAGTGGCTCATGCATTAAATACAACCAATAAAGACCTAGTGCCATCGGTTCATGTTTCCTAAGACGTTCAAGCATGTTACCATTTGGAGATCTGCCAGTTTTCTTAAGCCTAACATCAAATTCATTCATCCAAAACAATTATAAACAAGTAATCAACACATAATTAACATCTAGGTTTCATTAGATCCAAGCAAACACAAGATAGATCTAGCCTAGCATGATGGAATTAAGACAAGAACAAGATATAGACAACCAACACATAAACATATTGATTGAATTATAAGAACACTTATCTCAATTACACATGAAAGGTATCAAGGGCTTAGAACCCTTGAAAAACCTGTAAAATTCGCACCAAGTTCGTACTTAGGGTTTCTCCAAAACTTCTCCCTTTTTAATGTAAAAATTAGAAAACTATATATAGGAAATAGGGTCTGACGGCGTCAAGACCAATCTTGTGACGCTGTCACCTCGCCGCCAAAACTCTTCTCGGACTGCCTTGATCTACTTCTGACGCCGTCATGTATTAGCATTTCCAGGCCGTCAAGATTTTTACTCTTGACGCCCTACTTCGTGACGCCGTCTAATATGTATTGGGTCATCATGGAATTTACTCTTGATGCCGTCAGGGTGTTGCTCTTGACGCCGTCACCTACTGTTCCCAGCAAGGAAAATTAAGACTTTGGCGTTTTCTTCACTTTTATGCTCCAAAAATGTCCGAATTGCTTCCTTTTCCAGATTTCACTCCCAAAGTACCTAAAATCACAAAAGGAATGATTTAGGGCAATATTTGATCAAATAAATTCAATTCCGGGCTTAAATGACCCCCTAAAAGTGGTTCATTTTTCGCCTCATCATATACCCTTACACTTGAGATTTGCTTGTCCTCAAGCAAATGCGCTTTTATTCTACTCAAAAGACAAGTTAGGGGTCATTTAACACTAATATAAAAGTAATTACAACAAATAATTGTTCCACTAAAGACCAATAGACAAGCACGGAGGTCATACACTAGCACCTCACAAATAGTGTTTAGATACTCACATCTCTCGGGTGTAATAAAGTATAAATTACAATATGGAAACGGAAGATATCTCTCACTACCTGTCATAGCGAAATAGATTACCATAGGCTTGGGAAAGGATAAAACCTCCACCACATGGCGTAAGCACCTAGGATAAACTATCAAAGAGGTCTTTTAAAGGGTTGTAACGTTAGGTGTAGGGATATGAAATACACGGTTTTGTTGGATAAAGGAAGTTTTACTGGTGGCGAGTTAACAATCTTGGTTAATTACATGTACAATATGGCGTTGCTAAGCCAAGACTAGACTCGACTTAAGCTAATAAATGAAAAATAACAAAAACATAAAATAAACATAGAATGAAACGGGATGGTAGTCCGTATGTTTTTTCTCTTTTTTCCTTTTTCTATTTTTTTTTTATATACACTCTTACCCTACCATCCAAAATAATACATCATAGGGAATGAATATTCCCCTTACACTTGAATCTTTACATACTTTACATTAAACTAATCTAATGACTCGAATTAAGAAAATCAAAACACTTGGAGCACTTTTAAGATTAACGTACATATGGGGGTAATAAATGATGTTCTTCCCCATTACTCCATAAAATAAGTACTTACCCATGAGTCCCAATCGTCCCAAAACAATATGTACAAGGATATGACTCGACTTAGCAACCATGTAATCAATTAGATAGTTAACTTAGGGTTTAACAAATAACAATAATGCACTAAAAATGAGCGCATACACGGAAGGCTAAGGCGATTTTGTTGTACATTTAAGTGGGGTGTAACAAATTCTTCCTTTAAGTAAGATGCTTAAAGTTAGAAACGAAAAGATAGGCTCGGAGGGGTGTACTAGGGGTTTCGTGTACTATAAATGAGTACAACACTAAGGGTGTGGGAAAAATTAGTTGACTTAACTAGCCAAGTAATATGACTTAAATGGTCAAGTAATTATAATACGGGTTTAACACAAGGGTGATCCTAATGCCTCTTATCATGTAGTAAATCCTACTACACGAATGTACTCTCACTAGCGGTCTCGGGATGCATCACTAACGCAAGTTCTAGAATCTAAATGCTATCGGTACACTCATAAGCGCTAATAGTAAATGCTTTTCCTATCAAATCTAAAGGCGAACCTCACATATTTGGGTGGAAATTTTTTCTGAATATACGGTTATGTGCTAGTCATACAATCTCCTATCCATGAGACGCTTGCTATGGCTAAAGTTTCACTCCTAAATGTTGTAAAAAATTTTAAATTTGGCGCTAAAATTGCACTAACAAGTATTTCTCATAGTTTTATTACACATCTACCATTAAACAAAACAAACTCAAGCGAAAGTGCATATGTAAGGTATCATATTTTTACACTCCCCTTACACTTAAGATGAACATTGTCCCCAATGTTCAAGTAAAGAATGTAAAAGTTAAAAAGTAAAAAGAATGAAATCAAATACTCCCCTGATTCGCTCGGTATGGATAATAAGGTGGCCAGGTTAAATCTTCCTCCAAGAAAATGAACAATCAAAGCTTCCCTTCAAGAATGTAAATCATCTTCTTGTCAAACATAACCTGTAAATCCTGAAAAAATAGACAAAACAACCTCGCGTAAAATCAGCGGCATCCTATATAAGTTACTAAATCCTAGAAAACAAGATAAGATATAATGCTTGTGGAATGAAGTTTGCAGATTTCCTGGAGATTATAAAACTTAATAATTCACAAAAACCATAAGACTCCGTTAGAAAAACAAAACCTGTAAAATTTCCAGATTTTTACACGTGACGCCGTCAAGAGTTAACTCTTGACGCCGTCAGAAGTGACCTGCAGAAATTCTTATGTTAAGTTTCCGGAAAATTTCTGGAAAAAACTTGGTCCTACTTCCTGGAAAATCCTGCAAAACTTCATTATGACTCAATACAAGCATTTGACTCTAACAAATACGAATACACATGTTCATTTAATATTGTGGAGAATCATGATCGGTTTGTTTCTTAAAAACATATTTGGGGTTTCCCCTTACACTTATCTTTTGCAAAAATACTTTTAGGTGGAGTTAAGACTAGGCCAAAACAACAAAGTAAAGTATTTCCACTATTTAATTGAGAAACATGATCAACCAACAATAAAAATAAAGCATGCATACGGAAGTAAATAACAAACAAATAAAAATAAAATCACACAAAACATGGGTTGCCTCCCAAGAAGCGCTTTTATTTATTTACGAGTCTTGTATCTAGACTCAAGGTCATGGGTTACTACGTGATACGGGTGAGTTCCTCATTAAGGACATCTTTGGGGTCAAACTTAGGTTTCAACTTCCTATCGGTTTCCTTAGTATGGTATGACCTTTCAAACTTTTCTCCATCCGGATCATACAAAGTCATCCTCATATGCCATGATCCGTCACCTTCTTTAGGTGGCTTGTCCCACCTCCATTTACACTTGTCTCCCTCTCTTTTCCACTTATTCATCTCTATATTAATAGGCATTACGCTCAAGAACTCAATCATCTTCCTAAAGACTAAGGGGTCCTCAAAGGGGTCTAGCTCTTCATCTCTAGTTATGAGTTGTTCTACCGAATGTGTCTTTTCAACGAAATCTTTCTCTAGATAAAATGGGCATTGAGGTCCTATGAAGTTCCTTTCTATCCAAGATCCATATCCAGATGGTCTCCTATTCATCTCTACCCAATGCGGTGTCGGTTCATCATTTCAATCATAACTATGTTTCTTTACATCGTACACCAACCAAGTATCGCCTTCACCTACCGCTATCTTAGACTCCTTACAATCTATCATTGCGCTAGCGGTTGCTAAAAATCCTCTTCCTACTAATAATGGGCATGTAGTGTCACTAACCATGTCTAGGACGTGAAAATCCGCTAATATAGTCAACTTTCCTACGTGAACAACTACATCCTTAATCATTCCAACCGGGTGGGCAATACTCCCATCCGCTAGCCCTATCAATACCTCCGTTTCCTCTAACTTTCCTAGCTTAAGAGCGGTGAATAAGGATAAGGGAATCAAGTTGAGGCTTGACCCTAAATCGGCTAGTGTGTCGAAAGCTTCGGATCTTCCTATCTTACAAGGCAAAACAAATATACCCGGATCATCAAGCTTTTTAGGCAACTTGTTTTGAATGAAGGCGGTCCCATTTTTACCTAGTTTAAACTTCTCGTATTTTTCTAGGAGGGCACTATAGTAAGGAGCACGCGCTAAGACATCAATGACGGGGCGTTCAAGGTGAAGTTCTTTGAATTCATCGTCAAGGTCTTGCGTAGGAGGTGTTTCAACTATACTTTTGACCGGTTCTATATCGGGTGTTTTATTTGATTGGTCCTTTTGAAGAATTTGGTTTTGTTTGAAACACGTGCTCGTTGATTTAACCGAGTAGTATTGTGGACACGAAGTGGGTGACGAAACTGAAGATATGGAATTAACGTTTAGTTTTGGATTCTTGACCGTGTCGCTTGGGAGTGCTCCCATTTCTCGGTCATTGAGAACTTTCAACAATGCATCAATTTTGGTGGTCATCTTGCTTTGGTTTTGTTTGAAATCGGCTTCAAACTTAGATATGCTAGCTTCTTGAGATGCCATGAACTTAGACATCAACCCTTCAAGATTGTTGGTACTACCATAGTTGTTAGAAGGATTGTTGTTGAAAGTACGGTTGGATGGTGGACCATTTGGTTGGTAACGATTAGGCGGATTGGAAGAATTAGGTTGATTTTGTTTCCACCTAAGGTTTGGGTGATTTTTCCAAGAGGGGTTGTATGAATCACCGTAAGGGTTCGGCTCGGGCTTGAAAGTGTACCACTTATCTCCCGCTTCGTCGGTACGCGTGGATGCGTAGTCCGCAAAAGCTGTTCCGGGGAGTTCCACACAATCACGAGTGTCGTGGGGACCACTACATAATTCGCATGAAGAAGTGATTTTGTTCACTTGGCTTGAAGGTTTAGGAACTGCGTAAGATTTCATGAGAAACTTGACTTGGTCCTCAAGTTCCATGATCCTACGGTCGGGAGTGCTAGAGTTGTTCGAAGGCAAAGATATTGCCTTAACCGTTTTGTTCAAATCACGGGGATCATTCCAACTTTCGTTGTCATAGAGAGCAAGATCTTCTATGAGTTCCCATGATTGTTCTGCACTTAGATCACGTAGCTTACCACCGGCCGATTGGTCAATGGCTCGCCTCGTGGAGAGATCGATATGGTCATAAAAAATTTGGACTTGGAGCCAAAGATCTATGCCATGATGAGGGACTTTTTGAAGTAAGTCCTTGAAACGAGTCCATGCTTCATAAAGAGATTCATTTTGACGTTGTTGGAACATCAAGATGTCATTTCTAAGCTTAGTAGTTCTCCCCGGTGGGAAAAATTGAGCAAGGAAACGAGTGGTGAGATCATCCCATGTGGTGATGGATCCCGCGGGTAAACGCTCAAGCCATTGACTAGCTTGATCCCGTAGAGAGAATTGGAATAGGCGTAATCGGGTTGTCTCTCTAGTTGCAACATCAAGATCTATGGAATCTACGATTTTGAGGAAGTCCTTAAGATGTTGGTTTAGATCTTCGGAACGAAGTCCATGGAATGCACATCTGCTTTGCACCAACCGGATGTTGTCGGATCGCAAGGGGGTCACATTGGCTCCGGTGAGCTCAATAGTGTTTCGGTAGCCTTGGTGGCTAGGTCGGGAATACTCTCCTAAGGTTCGGGGCCTAAGAGGTTCTAGTGGTGGGTTTTGTTGTGGTGGGATGACGGGTTCAAAGATGTTCCCTTCGTCCATGATGTCGGGTGGTGAAAAGTTACGAACAAAAACACAAAGAAATAAGATAGACTAAAGAAAACCTAAAAATAAAAATAAAATCTTACTAGAACGGAATCTAGCAAGTAGACCTAATAAAAAGATATTCTAACCTAGACAATAACTATTCCCCGGGTTGCGGCGCCAAAAACTTGATACGTGGGAATCGCAACAGGCTTTACCTCTCAAGGGATCTTGAGAAGCTTACAACCCCCACCAGGTAGTGTACCTGATCGTTGTAGTATAGTATAGTGACAAGTACCGGAGGATTGATCGTTCAGCTAGGAATAGTGTCGCTAGGATTAGAAAACCTAAATACTAGTTCTAAAGGTGAGAGATGATTCTTTTTGTATTTTTATATTTTTTAGAAAGCAAGTAAAAATCTCGGGTTTGAAGGATTTGGGCGGAATTAGTTGCTAGTCAACTAACCCAATACTAAAGATGCAATCAAAATAAAATACTAGAAATGAAAATAAACTAAATTATACTAAGGTTGTGAGCAATAAGTGGAGAAAATGTGTTTACTTAGATTTCACTACTCCCTAGACATCTTTTATATGTTAATTACTTGTTATAGTTGCATGGATGACAGATTGTATTCCTTAATACCATTCATGGGGTAGCGCACTTAACTCCCCAATTCTATGAGCTCTTATCTCCTCCTATGCCATGCCCAACACAACCATAGGGATTATAAACAGTGGCTCATGCATTAAATACAACCAATAAAGACCTAGTGCCATCGGTTCATGTTTCCTAAGACGTTCAAGCATGTTACCATTTGGAGATCTGCCAGTTTTCTTAAGCCTAACATCAAATTCATTCATCCAAAACAATTATAAACAAGTAATCAACACATAATTAACATATAGGTTTCATTAGATCCAAGCAAACACAAGATAGATCTAGCCTAGCATGATGGAATTAAGACAAGAACAAGATATAGACAACCAACACATAGACATATTGATTGAATTAGAAGAACACTTATCTCAATTACACATGAAAGGTATCAAGGGCTTAGAACCCTTGAAAAACCTGTAAAATTCGCACCAAGTTCGTACTTAGGGTTTCTCCAAAACTTCTCCCTTTTTAATGTAAAAATTAGAAAACTATATATAGGAAATAGGGTCTAACGGCGTCAAGACCAATCTTGTGACGCCGTCACCTCGCCGCCAAAACTCTTCTCGGACTGCCTTGATCTACTTCTGACGCCGTCATGTATTAGCATTTCCAGGCCGTCATGATTTTTACTCTTGACGCCCTACTTCGTGACGCCGTCTAATATGTACTGGGTCGTCATGGAATTTACTCTTGACGCCGTCAGGGTGTTGCTCTTGACGCCGTCACCTACTGTTCCCAGCAAGGAAAATTAAGACTTTGGCGTTTTCTTCACTTTTATGCTCCAAAAACGTCCGAATTGCTTCCTTTTCCAGATTTCACTCCCAAAGTACCTAAAATCACAAAAGGAACGATTTAGGGCAATATTTGATCAAATAAATTCAATTCCGGGCTTAAATGGCCCCCTAAAAGTGGTTCATTTTTCGCCTCATCACATATTTTCCGACATGATCGGGAAAACTATGGAGGTCTTTATGGACGATTTTTCGGTCATTGGGGATTCGTTCCAATCATGTCTCTCCCATTTAGACAGCATGCTAAAACGTTGTGAAGACACAAAGTTATGTCTAAATTGGGAGAAGAGTCACTTTATGGTCAAAGAGGGCATTGTCCTCGGCTATAAAATTTCAAAGAACGGGATTGAGGTTGACAGAGCCAAAGTGGACGTCATTGCAAAATTGCCTCATCCCACAACCGTAAAAGGTGTTAGGAGCTTTTTGGGTCATGCCGGTTTTTACCGTAGGTTTATTCAAGATTTTTCTAAAATCGCCCGGCCTATGACCCATCTCCTCGAAAATGATGCTCCTTTTATCTTCTCCCCCGAGTGCATCGAAGCTTTTGAAACATTAAAGAAAAAGCTTACCGAGGCACCGATTCTTGTTGCCCCCGATTGGGACTTGCCCTTCGAGCTCATGTGTGATGCCAGTGATTATGCGATAGGGGCAGTCTTGGGGCAACGAAAAAAAAACATTTTCAGCCTATACACTATGCCAGCAAAACTATGACCGAGGCTCAAAGTCATTACACCACCACTGAAAAAGAATTATTAGCTGTGGTGTATGCTTTCAAAAAATTCTGGCCATACTTGATACTGACCAAAAGCATAGTGTATACGGATCACTCGGCTTTGAAGTACCTCTTTGCAAAACAAGATGCAAAGCCGAGACTACTCCGTTGGGTTCTCCTCCTACAGGAATTTGATATCATTATTCGTGATAAAAAAGGAGCCGAGAACCTAGCTGCTGATCATCTCTCCCGTCTTGAAAACCCACACCAAGATGCTTTCGAGAAAAAGGAAATAAACGAAACATTTCCTCTCGAAACCCTCAATGCGGTTTCATTTCGTGGAGACTCGATTACCCCATGGTTTGCCGACTTTGCAAACTACCTTGCGGGTAACTTTATTGTGAAAGGGATGTCGTCCCAACAAAAAAATAAATTCTTCAAAGATGTAAAACATTATTTCTGGGACGACCTCTATCTTTTCAAAATTTGCGCGGATCAAGTCATCCGGCGGTGTGTGTATGGTCAGGAAGCCACTGAAATTTTAAAGGCTTGCCATGCTGGTCCCACGGGGGGCCACCACAATCCCAACTACACCGCCAAAAAGGTGTTTGATTCCGGCTTTTATTGGCCCACAATCTACAAGGATGCCCAAGAATTGGTCAAGTCCTGTGACGCTTGTCAACGTCATGGGAATATTTCACAAAAGAATGAAATGCCTCAAAATGCAATTCAAGTTTGTGAAATTTTTGACATCTGGGGCATCGACTTTATGGGGCCATTTCCATCTTCTCATGGAAACAAATACATACTCGTGGCAGTTGACTACTTGTCAAAATGGGTTAAAGCGAAAGCTTTACCCACAAATGATGCCCGAGTAGTTGTGAAATTCCTAAAAGCTCTTTTTGCCCGATTCGGAACTCCACGTGCTATTATTAGTGATCGTGGTACGCACTTCTGTAATGACAAATTCGACAAAGTCATGCAAAAGTACGGTGTAACTCACTGTCTTTCTACTGCGTACCACCCTCAAACAAGTGGACAAGTCGAAGCTTCCAATCGGGGCATTAAAAGAATTTTAGAAAGAACCGTAGGTGAAAATCGTGCATCGTGGTCGGATAAATTAGATGATGCACTTTGGGCTTTCCGTACGGCTTACATAACACCCATTGGGTGTACGCCTTACAAACTTGTGTACGGGAAAGCGTGCCATCTTCTGATCGAGCTTGAGCACAAAGCCTATTGGGCTCTCAAGCATGCCAATTTTGACCTCAAAACTGTGGGTGATCATAGAAAAGTTCAACTAAATGAATTAAACGAACTTTGTGATCAAGCTTACGAGAACTCTTTGATCTATAAAGAAAAGACAAAGAAGATTCATGACTCAAAAATCAAGAACCGCGTTTTTAACGTTGGTGATCGAGTCCTTCTTTTCAACTCTAGACTTAAGATCTTCTCGGGAAAGCTCAAAACCCGATGGACTGGTCCATTCACTATCGCTAAGGTTTATCCTTATGGCACCGTCGAAAGGAAAAGTCAACCCAAGGTTTTGAAAGTCAAAAATCACAAAATACTATACTTGGGTCATAAGTTTTCCAAAATTACACATTTGGTCCCTATACTTTCAAAAATGGCAAAATAGGTCCCTGGGAAATTTTGAAAAGTGGAAAAAATGCAAATATGGTTCTTGGACTTTGGAGTTGTAGCATGATTGGTCCTTGGTATAATTTGGGAAAAACTACATTTTCAGTCCCTCAGGTTTGGTAAAATTGCAAAATTGGTCCTTGTGATAACTAATAACCAACCGGACCCTTTTTCTTATTATCAAAACCAAATCCAATATCAAAACCAAGCAAAACCTGATCCAGTCCACCCATGCCAATCCCAACTCCCATTTTATAATAAAACCACGTAGGGTCAAACGGTCAAAGGGGTCAACCCACCCTTTGACCCGTCTTCTTCCCAACCATATCCCACAAAACCAAGGAGACGTTGTCTCCTCCACATGCTTCCCCCTCCTCCATTAGCCCCCCACAATTAATGATATCACCAACCAAACCAACCCCCACCACCACCACAATAAATTCTCCACCAGAACCACTTATATTTGCCCCGTTCCATTTTGGCGCCAAAATTCAATCCAATGGCTAGGATTGATCAAATTATAATTGAATGGGGAGGATATGGTAAAGGGTCAAAGAGAAAGCTGCTGGGACTTAAAAAATTCAAATTGAAGCCATGTGGGAGAAGATGTGTCTTATTTTTATTTCGTTATATATATTGTAGCTCAAGATGAGCATAAAAGATGTGTAGTATGTAATTTAGTTTTGTAATCTTTCTTTTATCATTTGTACTCTATTCTCAGTCAATGTAATTCAAAGTTTTTAGTTTAATATCAATTTCAATTTTCAAGTCTTAAGTTTGAATTTCAAGTGTGTTGTTTACATTTCACCAAGTGTTCTAAAGTTGTAATATGGTTTCATAAACTTAAATAACAAGTGTTTAGAAGCTGTATAAGCTTCTGTGATAATCAAGGATAAGTTTTTAGAAAAATAGCAAAAATTCAGAAAAATAAAAATAAAATAAAAAAAAATTATGAAAAAGGAAAAGACAAGCAAGGAGCACTGTTTATCATGGATGGCAGTGGGTTAGAGACCTCATGGGAGGTCATTAGGTTGGTTCCTTTGGTCCTTGGTTCTTAAACTGAGCTTGGATAACTTTTGTGAGTTGAAATCTTACCAATCTTGTTATTCATAGTTTAACAGTGTTGTTATTGTTTATTTGTGATTTACTAGTTCAATCATAGCTTATTAGCATAGTGGTAATCAGTAGGCAAAGTTGTGATCACATCTAAACATAGTTTCATCATAGTTGTGTTTTAAAAGGAGTGTTTGGATCATAACCTCTTGCTGTGTTCTAGTTGTTTGATAGTGTAAAACTTGGTTTAGGCAAGTCACCTAGGATCATATAAAGTCAGTTTGGCCATTGGTTTGGTCCCTTTTGAACCCAAAAGTCAAAATCATAAGAAAACTCATCACCACAGTTAACTGTGGTGCCATTTGGATCCAAAACCCATCAAATCTATTCATAAGTTTGTGTTCTTGCTTAAATTGGTCATCTTATGCTTAATATAACAGATCAAAGCAACAAAAGTGATTTGAGTTTCATAAAAGTCAAATCTCAAGTTTTTCTTAAAAAGTCAAAAAGTGCATTGTGCAAAAATCTCAAAAATGGCTTGATTTATTGTGATTTTTGTGTGTTGATTTAGACTTTGAAACTTGTTGTGGGTATTGTCTACCAGCTGAACTCTTGATTCCTACCATTGTTGCAATTTTGTGAATTTTTCTTAAGGACTAAATTGCCCCTCAAAGTGACCTGCAGGGCAAAGCCTTGCCCTGTGCACAGACCCAGGTTCACTCACCCAACTTGAGTGGACCCCACAGGCCTACTCAGTGGGCCCCAGACCTAGATTTTTAGCTTATTTAAAAGCCAATAAGCTAGGCTTTAATACCCTGAGCTTATTAAGTAGTGTAGAAGTCATTTAGTAGGGCTGCAAGTCCTTTGTAGTTTGGCCATCAACTGAGTAAAGCTGAGTCATCAGCTTTTACCCCCAACTTTCAACCCTCCCCCTGACCTCCTCTGTGGGACCCAGAGGGTGTGCCTTAGCTTGTTAGATAGCTTATCACCCCAGCTTCTTGGCTTATTATTTTGTTTGGGCTTCCAGAGTCCCTAGTGGACCTCACAAGCCTCAAAAAGTGACCCCTTGAACCTGATTGTGCACTGTTTGGAGTTGGATTGCTTATTGCTTTTGCTAGTGCTTATTTCTTGTGCTTATTTGCTTAGCTTGGTTTATTTTAAGTAGTTGCACATCTGTTTATAGCTTATTTGTGTTTTAAATATCATTTGGAAGCTTTTGCTAATCAATCAAGTCCTAATAAGCTTCAAAAAGCTCAACTATTTTCAATTAAGCTCATCAAACAGCTTATTCTTGGTCCTCACACAAACTCACTTCACAAAAGTTGCTTACTATCATCTAATAAGCAGGTTTGAAAAAGAAAAATCCCAAAAAGCCCAACTTAATAGAAGTGATAGCTTCTATTTAAGCCAATTGGCTTATTCTTCAGCTTATTAATAAGCAATTTTCATTTTTATATTTTTCCTAGGCTTCTGGTATATAAAAATAATTTCTGTAATTTTTTCATATTTTTCTTGCATCATTTAGTATTTTTCTTAATTTAAATTAGTTTTTAATAAATATTAAATAGTTAATAATTAATAATAATTAATTAGAAAATCAGAAAAATATAAATTAAATCTTAAAATTAGTTTTTAGTTATTTTTAATTTTTCCAAATTTTATTTTCAATTTTCTAGTGTAATTTAATAATTAATTAGAATTTAGGACAATTTAAATAATTAAAAAGTAATTAATAATTAGTTAATAATTGGTAATAATTAATTAAATAGTCTTAAAAATAGATTTTCATTTCTAAAATTAGTTTTATAGTATTTTAGATTTTTCTAAGTTTAAATTTCATTTTTCTAGGTTAATTTCATATTTATTTGTAATTTAGGTTAATTTAATTAATTAAAAAGTAATTAGGAAATTAGTATTTAATTAATAGTAATTATAAAAATAGTGTAAAAAGTAATTTTAAATTTCCAAAAATTTTCTTTAATCATTAGGTTTGTAAAAATACCATTTTCATACCAGTAGCCTTTTCAGATCACCTCATTCACTTTTATTTCACGTACGTTTGTTCGCGTTTTTAGCAAACGTACGGTTTTTAGGTTTTAAGTAATTTCTTCTCAATCTAAGTTCCAGTAATTAATCACATAGCTTTCCTAAGCTATTTCTGTTAGTCATTTCCAAATAATTCTCATAACAACCCTTTTCCGTGAATAATCACCCGATCACAAAGCACGCTCAGTTACAATTCACACCTTGTCGGGATTTAACGACCTGGTGATACCTTATATTACCCGGAGATTGACTCTAGGCTCTTTGACTTTGTTGACCATTCCTTGGTCAATATAAGTTGACGGTTTAGGACCAATCAGTAAGACTCTTTATTATGTTTTCAAGTGATCAATTTTCTGTGATTATGACTTTCTTTGCTATGAGTGGCTAATGCCTTTGTGCACTTGCCAAGATGATGTTTGTGACACGAGAATTGGTTGATTGTGACTATATGGTTCTATTCCTATTTCAAGCTAATACTAAGAACGAATTATGCTTTTGAGTTTCATGTGACAAAGAGTTTATCAAGTTAGATTGATTGTTGATGGTGTATTAGGCCAAAAGGGATATTGTTAATCAATCAATTTTTGCCATTTGTCTGTGAAGGTGCTACCTTATGTATTGAGCATTTCATAAAGTAACTTGATTAAACAAGAAACTAAAAGGTGTGGTTGTCAATTACTTGTGAAACTATCGTGAATCAAGTAGTTGAATTGTTTTAGTCTTGCAAGATCAAACTTAATATTGTTTTTGTGATCTTAAAATCTTGAAGAGGATTGCAAGTGTTAATACAAATATCGTCCAAAAACGTTATTTATATTTTACGATCTTTGCTATTTTTGTTAATGACAATTAGAAACTTTATTTTAGCAAAACATAAATAGTTAAAGTCTTTTATATATATAGTCACAAGCTTTCTTAGAACAAAAAGAGATTTTAACATAAGTTGTTGGGTTTATAGATACTGTTGCCTTGATTGATACAACTGCTTGTTGGTAAGAATTGAAAAATTACTATAAGTGTCATACTACTGCTAGTATATTCTATACTACTGCTAGTGTTGAAGATTCTACTACTGAAGAATACTACTGCTGAGCTTATATGATTCTACTGCTAGAGTAATACATTCTACTGCTTATGTGATATATTGTAAAGTCGGTTAGGATAATTATAGAATAGATTACAAAGATATTTATCTTGTATTGAAAGTCATTGTAAACCGAATAGGACTCCCTAGTCTATAAAAGGAGGTTCTAGGGTTAGAGTTGAATACTTATTATTCATAGAGTCGATCACTTCAAGTTTGTAAACCATAATACTGTTGGATATTCGTATATTAATATATATTGAAGTGTTTTGTGAGAATTCAACTGTGTCATTCATAATTCCTCGTAAGTTAAACATTATATTCCGCATAGTGTTTAAGGTTGTTCAAAGTTAAAGTTCAGTTTCTATAACATATTGTTTTAGATTTATATCTAAGATAATAAACTAGATCATTGCTCAACTGAGACTAACAAGTGGTATCAAAGTTTGTGATCTAGAAACTGATATCAAGAAGAGTTTGTGTTAACAATATCTACTGAAGCCATGTCTGAAGAAACACATATGGTTATTGCATGAAAGGTGCCCATGCTGAAGCCTGGAGAGTATTAGATCTGGAAGATGAGAATGAGGTAATACATCAGGATGATTGACTATGCTATGTGGGATATCATTCTAAATGGTGATAAATTACCAACAACAGGTGCTAATGGAAAACCTATACCCATTAAATCCAATGAAGACAGAGCTCAAAGAAAGCTGGAGATCAAAACTCACAATATTCTCAGTATAGGAATACCTAATGAATACCAGTTGGACTTTAGCCACATTGAAACTGCTAAGGAATTAATGGAGGCTATTGAATAGAGATTTGGTGGTAATGAAGCCACTAAGAAGTCAAGGAAGAACCTACTAAAGCATCAATTTGAAAACTTCACTGCCACAAGTGGAGAAAATCTTGATGGAACATATAGCAGACTTCAACAACTTGTAAGTCAACTTGGGCTTGTAAATGTTAAAGTTCCTAAAGAAGATATCAATCTCAAGTTTGTCAGAAGTTTAGCATCAGAGTGAAATATGCACACAGTGTTTAAGGTTGTTATTTTTCATTTTTTTAAACTTTAGTAATAGGACTTTTTATTTCATTTCTTGTCCCATCATTTTGGTCAAAATGAATTTTACTTGAATGAATGTGTTCTATTATATGTTGTGGTGATTGCATTATTTAATTTGTTTTGTGGTTGATTGTATTTTACTTAATATTGTTGGTTTATAGCTTGTCTAGACCATTTTTCACTAACTTTTTGTTTTGTAGCCGTCAAAATCCATGTACTTGGCACCGCAACAAGGTGGAGTATAACCAAGCGGGAGCTAATCAAGCTCGGGCTCTCATCACATTCCGCTTTGCATCTCTTCTTTTTGTTTTGACAAAAACAGAGAGAAAATATTAAACTCGTATTATCAACTCTAATATTTTTGGTCAAAATTAGAATTTTTATAGCAATTCAAAGCAATTCAAACCAGCACATTAGAATTTTTTAAAAGACTTGAACTTCATTTATCCTTTTGCTTAAAAATAAGTTTTATGTTTCGTCCTCAACAAAAAGGGGGAGATTGTTAATACAAATATCGTCCAAAATCATTATTAATATTTTACAATATTTGCTATAATTTGTTAACGACAATTATAAACTTTATTTTAGCAAAACATAAATAGTTAAAGTCTTTTATATATATAGTCACAAGTGTTCTATATATATAGTCACAAGTTTTCTTAGAACACAAAGAGATTTTAACATAAGTTACAAATTATTTGATCATAAATAAGAATGTAGCCATTTTAACAAAAGTGTCACAAAAACAAGTAAAGTGTCATATAAGATATACAAGTAAAATTAGTTTGTTTCAAGTAATAATAAAATGTGTTTTAAACATAAGTAATCAAACATTTGTGCCAACAAAAGTTCACCTGCGCCGACTCTGGGCTATCCAAAAAGGGTAGTCGCCGTGGGATTAGTCAACTCCAATGTCGTGTCGGAAACCCATGTTTACCCAAAAAAATCACTTAAGTAAACATATACATTTTACATTTTCATATTTTAGTTTAATTCTAAAATTGGAAATATATGATTACATCATAGCATGCATCACTTTGATATTTTTGTAAGATTGTGAATATCATTGAAAGATTTCATATATATTTTGCTTAGATCTTCACTCATAAAATCCTTGGAAAGATATGAAAATATTTTGGTTAGATTTAATAAAGATTTTTTTAGATTTTGTTGCAGCTTCCCACGGAAGCAAAGGATTACACGGACGGAACCCATGATTTGGTTCCATCCCATCCGTGGCTTGCTCAGGCAGTTTTGCCTATAAATACACATTGATGTTTTCTCATCACTCACTAGCATAAATTACATCATACTTTCTCCCATCCATATCTAACTCATTCATATTTCATTTTTAGTGAACTTCTTTGTAGCAAGAAGATCCGAGTATTACAAGCTTCAACAATACGTTGCAAGGCTTGTTCTTTGTCATTGTGTGAATTATTGTTATTCATACATCATTGTCTGTACCAAACAATCATAAACTCTCAGTAGTGATTGGTTAGTATTTTAGTCCTCAAAATACAAAGAGTGACGGGAGTGGTTGTACCCTTGTAAAAGAACTCGACATCTAGCTTTGTGTCGGTAATCTTGTGTAAGCGATGTGTAAGGTTTTCTCCGCCGGTTAAAGGAGCTTGTTGATTAGTGAAGGATACTCTCGAGTTGGATACTCGGGGAGTGAAGTAGGGCAAGGAAAAAGAGTCCTTTTAGACCGAACCACTATAAACATCCTTGTTGTGGTTTGATCGTTTCTTTCTTTACTTGCACTTTACTTATCGTTTTATTTGCATTAGTTGATATCATGTATAGTTTTCAAAGCAAATTAAATTTTAAAATGGTAAAACTATTCAACCCCCTTCTAGTTTTCCACATATATGTTACATAAGGTATATATCGTTGATTATTGAACACTTGCTACAAGATCAATATGTTGATGCTCATCTCGACAAATTCGCTGGGTACTCCATGACAGCATCATCACTCCCTCCTACTATTGCAAATGAAGTACCCTTCACAACATACATGGTAGGAATCGCTGGTACTAAAGTAATTGAAGAAATGGCTGAATAGGACCCTGACAAGTCACTGTCCGTGACCGTTGTGCTAGACCTCGTTCAGCCGCTACCAAAAATTGTGAAAAAGACAAGGAGGAAGAGAAACCCATCTTCCTCTCAACCCAAGTCTACTTTACTTCTTCAAACTTTATTCACATCCACAGTCGTTGATACTCACATACGTGAAGACTCAGCGGCCACCACTGACACCAACAAGAGTCTAGATGCCTCCATTTTAGCAGAGGAGGTAAGCAACCTGCCTAAAACTGCAGCTACCGCATAGGTAATTGTTCTTTTAAAATAGGGGAACTGCAAGCAACAACTCTCAAAACTTCTTTAGGTGAGAGTGGTGAAGATCAGGGTTACCCCCGACCCAGTAGCGAGTTTATGTCTGCACTTACTTTTCTCAAATATTTTGTTCACTCCGAGTCGGCACTAGAGAATGATGGTACCGGGCTCTTCACACCCGGACTTGACTCTGCCACTCTTAAGTCTAACCTATGGTATACAACCACCAAGGTCTATATGACTTGACCCAAGAGATGCATGTCCCTCACTCCGCTCTTCAGGGTCCCTAAACAAAAAAAAAGACTCCAATGAAGTCCTTGGTACATCTCAAACTACGGCCTAAGGATACAACATATGAAGAGAGAAAGTCACAGCTCTCTAAGGATGCCATCCTTAACCACTCACATCCCAGAGATGTTCTGAGTATATTACAACTCAGTTCATAGGGAGTACATCAGGGTCCCGAAGCCTGAGAGGTAGTGCACACACCCTCCAAGTTAAGGACCCATACCCTTTACATGTGTCACCCTTCCTAACATGTTTTCTTTCAGGATATGGATGAACCATCCAATTTAATTCCAGCAGGCTGGATCGCTATCCAAATGGCTAATGAAGTCTCTTCTACTGATCACACAGCCATGCCAGAAGATGAAATTCACTCTGTGTCAAATGATGATCCTGAGTCTGACTAACCTAATAGCTCTCAAGAAAGGATAGCTCATTCTGTTATAAACAGGCTCACAACCAATTCGGCTACACCTGTTACTGCTATCATACCTTCTGATCTAACAAACATCCAGTCTTTGCCAAGTGTACAAGAATTGGATGCCATAAGAAGAAGCAAAGAACCTCCAAGTCCCTTCAACAGGCTCTAGACTGATCCCATCTACAAAGACATTCACATTCTCAATACTAGTCTCCAGTCTATTGGTGAAGCTGTCTTGAATGTCCAAAAACAAGTAGAAGGCACTCCCACTACAGTCATTGCCATGATCGAGCAAATGTTAGAAAAAACGTCACTCGCATGGATACCGATGCAATTGAAGGAGAACTTCCCAAACTGGTTAAGTCTTGCTTAACATCTCTAGAAACTACACTACATTCACTTCTTAAGGCTGCTGTCGAGAAGTCTATTACATCAGTCATGCCCTCTGTCCTTATAGAGGGACAAAATGCATCGGTCCAGGTTATCTCTTCAAATCTCACAAGAAAATTCACAAATCCATTCATGCTCTTAACACTCTTGAGGCTCAAAGATTTGCCATCCTGACAAAGGCCACCAGATCCACTGTTCGAAAACATGTTCGTACTCAAGTGGGCAACGTAGTTGATCAAGTTAAGACCTCCAACAAACATACCTTGAAGGTAATAGATCTTGTTGATAAAGTCACTAACACCAAAGTCGTTGTACCAAAAGACTTCGCTGATACTCTTCAAATGGCTGGTGATCTTACGACTACCGTTAATGCAACCTATAAAGACATGAGCGAATTAGTTGACATCCTCACAGGAAGATTTGCCAATACTATTCCAACATCACTACCTGTCAGTGCTGCTAAGGGGGAGAATATTGCAAATCTCAACTCCAATCCTAAAATTGCAAATATTCGGGGGGAGCATCAACATGTTGAACCACAACCAATGAGTCATCTGATAACAATCCAGTGGCAATGGTAGTTCATCCAACTGAACCACCACCAAAAAGAGCAAGGATGATGAATTCAATTCCAACACCTGTCCTAATATCGTCCATCATACCTGTCTTGATAAACAACATTTCTCTTGATCAATTCATAGCGAACCAGTTTACACCAGAACATCTGAATTCTCCAACATCACTCATCCATCCATCTCAAAGAAGTCATCAAGAACTGACAAAGGAAAAGGCATAATGCAAGTCTCTGATGAGTCAGAATTAATCCAGAAGATAGTGCTGTATATAGAACAATGTGGATCATCTCCAAACATCTCATTCTTTTCGAACTTTAGAACAACTAATGAACCACCAATGACTCTTGAAGAAATAGCTGAAATGGTACAAGAACAGAAAAGATGGAAAAGCATTCATGATGGAAAAGCTGAAATGGTAATGAACCACCAATGACTTTAGAACAACTAATGAACCACCAATGACTCTTGTGGTGGGGACCGTTTGGAGGCGTTTAGTCTCCAAGGTTAGTGCTTCTATGATTGGCCATTCTTTAGATGGTTATTTAAATGATTTACAGTTTGGTGTTGGGGTATCTGGAGTAAGGGAGGCTATTCTTCATGCCGTGAATCGGTTTATTGAAGACCGTGGGGATGATGTGGGTCTTTCGATGTTGTTGGTGGATTTCAAAAATGCCTTCAATATGGTGGATCGTGAGGTCATGTTACGGGAGGTTCGCCTTCGTTGTCCTGCTATTTCACGTTGGGTGGAATTCTGTTACTCCAGGCCAACTAGATTATATTATGGGGAACATACTTTATGGTCGCACCAAGGTGTACAACAAGGTGATCCACTTGGACCTCTTCTTTTTGCTTTAGTTTTACATCCTTTGGTATGTAAGATTAGAGACTCCTTTAACCTTTATCTTCAAGCTTGGTATCTGGATGATGGCACTATTATTGGAGATACCTTGGTTGTGGGAAAGGTTTTAGAGCTTATTATGATGGATGGACCTCGTTACGGTTTACACCTCAATGTTGATAAAACTGAGGTTTTTTTGCCTAAGGAAGACCCGAGAAGCAGGCTTGTGGGTGTTTTTCCGCCTAATATTTCTCGACCTTTGCACGGTGTTAAATTACTGGGTGGGCCTGCTAGTGTGGACTTTGAGTTTAGTAGTGAGCTTGTTATGAAAAGGGTTGCTAAAACCATTGAACTTATGGGTGTTGTTGCTAAGCTTAATGATCCTCAGTGTGAATTGTTACTCCTTCGTGCATGTGCTGGTATTTCCAAGTTATATTTTTCTATGCGCACATGTTCTCGTCGAGTCTTTGAGTGTGCTCAGGTTTCATTTGATGTGGCTCTTCGTTCTTCTTTGGAGCGTATTGTCACTGCTTTTGGAGCTGGTTTTGGTGATTGGCAGTGGAGACTTGCCACCTTACCCTTTGCTTTTGGAGGGCTTGGTGTATATTCTGCAGGTGATGTCTAAAACTATGCATTCCTTGCTTCTAGACTTCAATCAACTAGCTTACAAACTAAGCTTCTCCGACATTCTGGTATTGTGACTTCTGGGCCTTCCTTTGATGATGCCTTATGTGCTTTTAATACGAAAATGGAGATTGACCTTTTGAGTAACCAAAGTGAGATCGCTGCCCCCAAACTCATGAAGAAATTGGCAGATATACATTTCACACGTGTTACCCCAATGGTTGAATCCACCTTTCGCCTATCTTCTCGACAGATTGCGCTATGGAGTTTGCAAAAGGAGGACTACACTTCAGATTGGCTTAGGGTGGTTCCAATATCTGGGTTGGGACAGACTATGAATGCTAGGACTTACCGATGTGTGTTGTGTTATCGGCTAGGTGTTCCCCTTTTTTCTGTTCGGATGCTATGCTCGGCTTGTTCCAGGGTCTTTACTGGGGATATTTATGGGGACCATGTTGTATCATGCGCGGGTATTATTGGTATTAAACATCGGCATAACGTGATGCGTGATGTACTGATGTTCTTCTTGACATATGTTCTCGGTCTGGAATTTCGGCGCGTAAGGAAGTTGATATTGGCTTAGTGGGGAAAGGGACAAACCCTTACATCTAGCTGATATGTTACTTTACTCGTGGGATGGTGGGCTTGATGTATGTGTTGATTTGACAGGGTCATCACCCTTGACGCAAACCGGTATGGTTGATTTTGTGCCGGGTCGTGCGGTTATTGAAGCCGCACAACGTAAACGTGTCAAGTACGAGGCTAAATGCGCGGATATTGGATATGGGTTTCTTCCGTTTTCATTCTCTTCCTTTGGAGAAATTGAGAAGGATGCGGTGACTTTACTAAACCGTATCAAAAGATTCGTGATGACTCAAGATATTGGAGCACGTGCTGCTGCTCATATTTTTAGTAGGATTTGTTTCAATATAGTTAGAGAAGTGGGGGACTAGTTGGTATCTCGGCTCCTCACTAATTTATTGTAAATCCTATAATTTTCTAATAAAGTAATGTTTATAATAATAATAATAATAATAATAATAATAATAATAATAATAATAATAATAATAATAATAATAATAATAAGGTTGGTTTCGCTATTGCTAGAGGTGTGGGGGCCCAGTTAGTATCTCGGCTCCCCACTAATTTCTTGTAAATCCTATAAGTTTTTAATAAAAGTGATAATAATAATAATAATAATAATAATAATAATAATAATAATAATAATAATAATAATAATAATAATAATAATAATAATAATAATAATAATAATAATAATAATAATAATAATAATAGGATTGGTTTTGCTATTGCTAGAGGTGTGGGCGCCCAGTTGGTTTCTCGGCTCCCCACCAATTTCTTGTAAAATCATATTTATTGTTAATAAAAGTGATGGTTTATAATAATAAAATAATAATAATAATAATAATAATAATAATAATAATAATAATAATAATAATAATAATAATAATAATAATAATAATAATAATAATAATAATAATAATAATAATAATAATAATAATAAGTCTATTACCATTAGCCACTCTAATAATGCTAAAGTGGTGTTTTTATCTTTCATAGAGTTAGCTTTTGTATTCAGAAAAGAGTGAGAGCACAACTTGTGTCTAGACTCTCATCCAATTTTATGTAAAATTGTAATGTTTTAATAAAATAAATAATAATAATAATAATAATAATAATAATAATAATAATAATAATAATAATAATAATAATAATAATAATAATAATAATAATAATAATAATAATAATAATAATAATAATAATAATAATTGTTAGCCTTAAAAGTAATGTTATATTCAGGAATAGCATCTCCTTCTATGTACAAGGACTAGTTTAGACAATAGTGCTAAGTTAGCCTTGTATTCTAGTATAAATACCCCTCCTAGTCTCAACTAGAAGGGTTGGATGTCTCATTGTATATCAAGGTGTGTGTGGTTTCCTTCTTTCTCTCTCTAGAAAACACACACACCTTCCCCTTTCTTGAAGCTAATAATATACCATGTTTACTCTTTATTTCGAGCATCCCCGACCTCCTGAAGGTGTTTCTTGGTCATAACAAGTGGCATTAGAGCTAACCGGGGGCGAATCGTGTTGTTTTTGGGTGAAAAAATCGTGTTTTTGGGTGAAAAATCGGATCTGGTACTATTCATCAAGATTTTGTCGAGTTTGAAAAAATTTTCGAGTTAGAAAAATGTTATCGAGTTAGCATGTTGTCTATCGAGTTTGGATCCATTTTCTATCGAGTTAGCATGTTTTCTTATCGAGTTAGGATCCTGATTTTCAGAGGCTATCGAGTTTGGATACATGTTTACCGAGTTTGGATACATGGCTATCGAGTTTGGAAGAAATTTTTTTTATACCAAGTTTGGTTTGATATCGAGTTAGGGCTACATGTTATCGAGTTAGATATGTTTTGCCGAGTTAGGCATGGCTCAACCTTATCGCATGTCGAGTAAGGCCTCTTTTGGGTACTCCTTAGTCGAAACTCTGCCAAATTTTTCTGAGGTTACCGAGTTAGGGAACTTACCGAGTTAGGGTATTATCGAGTTAGGGAGACATTATGCAAAGTTTGCGAGTTTGGAAGCTTTATCGAGTTACAAGAATGCTATCGAGTTTGAGATGGTTACCGAGTTAGGGAGTAAGGAGCATTTATCGAGTTTGAGGTATTATCGAGTTAGGGAAGGTTACCGAGTTAGGAGCTTTATCGAGTTACATGCTTTATCGAGTTGGCGGGAAAATTTGAGTAAAATTTATTTTTGAGAGGAGACTAAACGACCAATTTTTACGCGAGATTTAAATTTTGGTATAAGGTTGAAAATTTTGGCCCGAAATTCAAATTTTTAGGCCAAAATTCAAATTTTTTCGGTGAAATTTTGCGTAAAAATTTTCAAAACTCAAAATTTTCTGGTAACCTTAGAATTGCATTTCATAGTGATTTCCATATTATGGGCGAGAAAATTTTCCAATTTTATTTTTGGAGGGAAAATACGAAATCACTACGAATCACCCGAAATAGAATTTCAAGCTTCACCAAAACACACCACGGATTGCTTAAACGATCCTGATCAAGAATCACAATCATATAACAATGGCTAGTATCAGGTATTTGTGAATATGGGGATAATTCGTTATTATTTATTCGGGTTTGAAGTAACGTTTTAAGGGCGCGTGTACTTATTTCATCTTCTTTCTTTCTTCACTTCCGCGAAGATGACTTGTTTGGGCATATATTGATAGTGACGAAGACTTGGATTATCTAGTTTTCATAGGTCAAGGGGTGGATGGACGAAGACCTAGATAACTATCACTTAAAGGAGTTACGTTGTAGTGCTCAGTGTCTCACGTAGTTGAGGATATGTCAAGATGGATTGTGCTTATTACACTTTTTTAGGGGTATATGGTACACCGTTCTTAGTCACAAGGATAGTACAAGCTTAAGTCACAAGTCTGAGGGATTTTACTTCATTCTCAAGTTCGTCATATCGGGTTATCTTCATATGGGGTTACTACAAGAGCCGTTGTTGATTCAGAGGTTGATAAAGAGTAAGACAATTTCAAATGGTATTGTTAGTAGATTGGGTTTATCGACATCTTCTCACGGGCTTATGTGATTTATGATAAAGTGCTTTCAGTTAATACTTCATGTACACAATGTTATGCTGATTCCGATGAGATCGCAATCATCAGGGGAGAGACATGTGTACATCGAGGACGCACAACAAGTTCACGTGATCGGGCTTAATGATTTATGAAATGATTTGTGTCGGAGATTGGTTGATTCTATATCCTTATCCTCTCAACTTTTTCTACGTATTTCTACCTTATCCACCTTCACCAATTTCGGGTAACAAATTCAAGATGATCGGTGTTTCAACTTGTTACTTTGGTGTTATCATTTCATGTGTACGTTATGGACTGATTTGCTTTATGCAAGATAACTGGAATGCATTTGGTGAGATGAAGATGTTGATATTCAGTTCCCCCAAATGGACAATCTTGAAGAAGGTCGAGTCTACAGTCTGTTCTACATTTTCCGCTGCGTGTTTGAAGACTAAAGACGATTTGCATTTAAGTATCAAAAGACTTCTTCAGTTTCAGGGCATTCATCAGAAAGGTTGTCAGTTTGGGGGAGAGCACTAATTAGGGGAGAGTGTCAAGCCAGATTTAATCCCTAATTAGGTTTGCTCACATTGTTCTTCTGCAAGTAAAAAGATGGCAGCTGAGAAGATTCAGGAAGCTGAATGAAGGAATGAAGTTTGAAGACCACTCTCGGAGCTGCTGTGCTTATGTTTTGTATTTAATCTTACTTGTAGGGAACGTTGTAAGCTATTCCCATATAACATCACTTTGGGGAGAGATTGTTAGCCTTAAAAGTAATGTTATATTCAGGAATAGCATCTCCTTCTATGTACAAGGACTAGTTTAGACAATAGTGCTAAGTTAGGCTTGTATTCTAGTATAAATACCCCTCCTAGTCTCAACTAGAAGGGTTGGATGTCTCATTGTATATCAAGGTGTGTGTGGTTTCCTTCTTTCTCTCTCTAGAAAACACACACACCTTCCCCTTTCTTGAAGCTAATAATATACCATGTTTACTCTTTATTTCGAGCATCCCCGACCTCCTGAAGGTGTTTCTTGGTCATAACAATAATAATAATAATAATAATAATAATAATAATAATAATAATAATAATAATAATAATAATAATAATAATAATAATAATAATAATAATAATAATAATAATAATAAAGCGTATCCGAAGATTCTCGGTGACTCAAGACATTGGAGCACGTGTTGCTGCTCATATTTTTAGTAGGATTAGTTTCGCTATAGCTAGAAGAGCGGGGCCCCGTTAGTATCTCGGCTCCCCACTAATTTCTTGTAAATCCTTTGATTTTATAATAAAGTGATGTTTATTAATAATAACAAGGTGAGCCGCAAGCCGCCGCGTTGCGGCGGGGCAGTGATCGTTCGACTGTTTGGTTGGATTGTGTGATGGGTGAATGCTTTGTGTGTGAATTACGTGGAACAAAATCTTGTAACTAAAGATGGACTACATAACTGCATTAGATAAGTTGCACAATACATTGCTAATATGTAACATCGACAAAGAGCGTGTTTCTAGTACATTAGCAGCAGTTAGTGTGAACCTAACAACATACATGTTTTTAGTCATGGATACATATTAAGCCGAGGTGCAGGCATGGGTAACCTGCAACAAAATTGTTCTATTTACTGATCATGTGATAAAGTAGCAGTTGTACCGGCATCATTCTTCTTTCTTTGCTTTTTTTGTACTTGTATTAGGCTGGTCCTGTATATCGTCCATTAGCAGCTGCCGGCGAGCTGAAGCTCTAGTCGCTTCAGCCTTCGTTGCTTCCTCATGCATGGGTCTTGTGTATTCTGCAGCGGGAGAGGTAGGTGTTTGTGGTGTCTCGGTCACGGCTACAGCTGATAAAATGGGTTCTTCTAGTGGCATAATTGGCTGTGTTATTGGCTGTGTTTCAGCTTCTGGTCCTGTTAACAGCAGCGTTTGGGTTTCTTCATGAGTCATTGCCGGCTCGGCAGCTACATTGGGTTCATCTGGTGGGCGTAGGTGGGGACCGGTTTCCATCACTGTATCGAGAATGTAATCTGCTTTTTGGTTTGTTGACTCTGTCGAGAAATGCAGCTGAAATAGATGAGTTGTGCCTTCCAATGCAGTTACAACGGGTGGTGGTGTCAATGGATCCGTGTAGCCCAGTTCCGATACTACCTTGTTGCACTCTGTTATAAGAACATGCACTTCGTCACTAAAGCATGTTAACTCCAGCATGCCCGTGTTGGCCCTAAAGCAGTAGCTGTATACGCAGAGAAAATAACTTTTGAGGTTATAATATGTAAATGTGCCCTTGAATATAACAGATACTGTATTTGTCTTTGGAACGTTGATGACTTGACTATGCATACCTGTAGTCGTTTGGGTCTTCAGGGTTAGGCGGCTCACACTGGCCGTGCAGAACATTGTTAAAGATTTTATGTTTGCAGTCACGGCAACGTCGGAAGAACCAAGGACGTGTGGCAACAATTTCTGTGATTGTAGCAACAACCGTGAATCTCACATTCTGCAAGGGTTAATGATCGGTCACATTCTTCATTAGTCATACTATATTTAAATAGGTGGTCAATGTATACTGTTTGGTTCTGTGGATCTTCTTGCACTAATTGATCGACTGTAACACTGTTTCGCCACTTTTCTTGTTCTATGTCTGCATACCGGTGTGCACGGACGTTCTGTATCACCGGGGGCTTGACTACTTGGTTGTACCTGTGCAGCTTTTCAATGTTAGTTTATGACTCTAACAATCGTTACAGTTTATCTCTGCACGGTTAGTTATCAGCTTACATGCTCAGTATGTAGTCTGTTTCCGGGATATCTGGATTTAGGTAGTAGCAAGTAGCAGGTGAGCTTGAAAGCTGTAAACCTATGTTGCATCGAGTATGCGTAAAGAGTGTTACTTTTGGCATATATATATATATATATATATATATATATATATATATATATATATATATATATATATATATATATATATATATATATATATATATATGTAGCAGGTACCATACCCCTGTATGTTTTGACCAACATGAGCTGACTGCCATGACAGTTGGTTTTGCCGCCTTCTCGTATTTGTCAACGTCAAAGCCCCTTGCTTTTTCATTCCAGAGTGTGAATCTGATTGTGTTGTCTCTGCACCAGTAAGAAAATTACATTACGTTATTCTTGATAGGTTTTGTTATTCACCCAATGCCAATAAGGCTTACTCTAAGTTGCGGATCATTATATCTCTCCAGACTATCTGCCTGTGGGTTGCTTTTGCAGGTTCTCGGATATCTCCAACATTGAGGACGCATCCAATGTAATCTGCAAATAGCAACGCGACTGTTGGAACGAATATTAATATTGTATCAATGAAGCCAGTTAGATATACCTGTTAATATCTCCTGATTGTTATCTGCACGTGAAACTACTTCGTTGTATGTTGCAAAATTAAAGTGGTGTGATGGAAATCCAGTATCTGGAAATAGCTGAACATCGGTAAACCTGCCCAGTATCATTGTCATGTGATTGGGAAGGGTTCTCATCCAATTTTGTGTAGGCTGCAACCCGAATCCGGTAATTGTATATGTTCCATTTAACTGGAGTGCAATGTTAAGACGGATGCGGTCACGGGATTCAACATTCGCCTGTATCGCCCCTCCCTGCAAGATAAGGAGTTAATGTAATGAATTGGTGTAACTGATAATGTATATGAACATGTATTTTAGTACACTATTAAACCTGTTGGTCAAGCAACATTGATGACGTATAGCCTATAGTTGGGCCACGAGCCCAAATTATAGACATTACTAGGCCCAAACCCACCACGAGTGGGTTATCATGACAAATGACTTGGGCCATTAATACCAACGGCTTGGGCTCACGAAGCCCAAAGCCCAACCGGTACGCATAATTAAGGGATAAAGATCTTCTATTCACGGATAGATATCCTTACCTAAGATAAGCACCACGAGTGCGAAGAGTAAGGAGCAAGATACCTACACGGTTTCTGCGCCCTATATATAGAATTACATATTCTCATTGAAAGGTACGATTGACACAATCTCTAACTCTTCTACAAACCCTAAAACCGATTACTTACTCTCACGCCGGAGTCTAATCGTGGGAGACAATCCCACGATAAGCCTAACGGTGTTGTTGCTTTCTTAGTGCACAGGTTTCACAAGCACTAAAGTTCTAATTGGTACGAGAGCAGGAGTCCAAACAAGGTAAGCCCAACTTTTGTATCAACAAGTGGCGCCATCCGTGGGACCCTACACTAAGAACTCAAGACCAGAATGCCAAAAAACAAGAACTCAGGTCAGCGGACTCCGCAGATGGAGAAAACACGTGATGATTCGCATAGGAAGAAGCATCAAGATTCGACTTCTAAACCAACCTCTGGAACAACCAGTGCGGCTGGTCATCGGGAGTCGAATGTAACTCCAATCCTGGCCGCGGTAGAGTTGCCTTTGGGAACAACCCGAACTACGACCGTAGTCTCAAGCGCTGAGGACATTCAGCGCACCCTCTTTACCACTCCCCACCAGGTGGCACCCATAGTGGACAACACTGTACCACCGGGAGCACCTAATAGAGAGAGGGAACCCCATGCGGAGACAAACATCCTCACAGTAGAAGAGGATGCACCTGGAGTGGCATTAAACGATTTCGTGTCCCAACATTATGAGACTTTGACTCGTCTCATGCAAGAGGTAACAAGGAAAAGGTCAAGCCGCAATCTGCAAAATCGGCTAAACTTTAACCAAGAAAAATCTCCACCGCGCCAACATGAGCGCAGAAACAGTGAGAGGCGTACCAATGTCCACGATAGACTTGGTACAACATCTAACTCTCAATACTCGGAGGATTACGAAGACAATGCGAAGCACACCAGTGTCCATGATAGGCTTGGTAGTCGCAGAATACAAGATAGACTTGGACGACAACGCTCACCAAGCGTAAGCACCTCAAGGTCAGGAAGCAGAAGAATCCAAGATAGGCTGGGAAAACACCACTCCCCAAGTACAAGTCCTTCAAATTCAGACTCCGAGGATAAACGGTGCAAGCGTCGTAGGAGAAATAACTCTTCCTCAAGCAGCTCCTCGGACAACGAGGACAGAGAGACGGGACATTGGAAATCTAAGAACCGACGCCGGAACAACGAAGATGATGATATTTCTCTTCCTTGGCGTCGCCATAAAATTGATGCGTTCACGCGACGCATAAGCGATTTCTCAGATGACAAGAAAAGGCGCATGCCCACCAATGTGAAAACATACGATGGCATGGGTGATCCTGATGATCACCTAAAAATTTTCGAGTCAGCAGCTGCTATCGAAAACTGGCCACAACCTGTGTGGTGCCATATGTTCAACTCTACATTAGTGGGGAACGCGCGAACATGGTTCAGCAAGCTTCCACGACGAAGCATAAATGGGTTTGAAGAGCTGCGAAAAGCATTCCGCCTAAATTTCACGCAACGAAAAAAGTGCGCAAAGAACCCTGTGGAACTAGCCAGAGTAAAACAGCGCCAAGGGGAATCCACAAGCGCTTACATGGAGCGCTTCAAGGATGAATGCATGCAAGTCAAGGCATGCCCCGAGGTACTAAAAATCTCAGGGTTCATGAACGGGATCAACAACCCAGAGCTGATACGTAAGCTAAATGACAAAGTACCCCAAAGCTTTGATGAACTAACAAAGCGCACCAGATCCTTCGTCCAAGGGGAAGCGGCAGCGGCAGACAGCAAAAAAGGTTACTCAACCTTTAAACCACAAGAACAGTCAAGGAGACAATCCAATGACCAAAGTGGCAACCGCAACAGGAATTACCGCAACCAAAATAATGGAAGGGATAACGACAAGTATGTCCCACTCACAAAAAGCCCTAAAGAAATATTCGCAACAGAAGGAGCAAATTTCCCAAAACCTCCACCAATGTTAACCCCGGAAGAAAAGTGCATCGGAGGAGGATACTGCGAATACCATGGACAGAAGGGTCACACCACTAACGAGTGCGTTCAACTACGCCAGCTAATTGATAAATTAGTAAGAGAAGGAAAGATGGACCACCTTGTTAAAAACATCAAAGAAGGGAAAGATAGGCAAAGGAATGGGGCCAAAAAGGAGATACCAAAAAATAAGGCTGATACGATATACATGATACAATCATGGCAGCGAAGTACGAAACAAAAAGTCAGCCAAAGGTTTTCCAAGGGAAACCATATCTCTTTTCCCACCCTCACTGCGGACAACGCAGTAATCGAACCACTCAACATCGAAATACAAGCGGGTGGTCATGAGATCCACCGCATGTATGTCGATGGAGGAGCATCCGCGGACATCATGTATGAACACTGCTTCAAAAGGCTAAAACCTGATATCCAAAACCAGTTAATTCCAGCCACGACGTCGCTGACTGGATTCACAGGTGCAAAAAATTTGGCCCATGGGGCAATTACGCATACTGGTGGTCATTAGTAATGAATACCATTCTACAACGGCTTGGATGAATTTCATGGTGATCAGGTCTCCTTCGTCATAAAATGGCACCATTGGGAGACCCGTGATATCAACTATGCGCGCAGTTCCATCCACAGCACATGGGATGCTCAAATTCCCAGTGGAAGGAGGGATTGTCACCCTCTACAACACTACCGCACCTCCAAGAGAATGCAACATAGTGGCAGATGAAATTCCGCGCGCTCCAGAACAGCACACGAACAAGGTGACAAACCTGCAAGTTGCAATCAACCCAGACTATCCTGACCAAGAGATATCAATCGGGGGATCACTGTCCGACAAGGGCAAAGCATCTGTGTGCCCATTATTACAAAGGAACCTAAACATCTTCGCATGGGAACCCAAACACATGACTGGAGTGCCGAGAGCCATTACTGAACATAAGCTCGAAATCCGACAAGGATATCCTCCAATACGCCAGAAGAAACGGGGCCAAGCCCCAGAACGCGCAAAAGCTATCCTAGAGAAAGTACACAAGCTCGTGGATGCAGGGATTATGCGAGAGGTCTATTACCACGATTGGCTTTCCAACCCAGTGATGGTAAAGAAAAGCGATGGTAGCTGGAGAATGTGCGTGGACTTCACCGATCTCAACAAAGCATGTCCACAAGACTGCTACCCACTACCAGAAATCGATTGGAAAGTAGAATCCCTATGCGGGTATCCCTTTAAATGCTTCTTAGACGCGTACAAAGGATACCACCAAATTCAAATGGCCAAGGAGGATGAAGAGAAGACAGCTTTTCACACGAGTCAAGGGGTGTATTGCTACACAAAAATGCCCTTTGGCTTAAAGAATGCAGGAGCCACCTACCAACGGTGAGTGGACAACGCATTTGAGAAGCAAGTAGGACGCAATTTGGAGGTCTATGTCGATGACCTAGTCATAAAAAGCCATACCGAAGAGGAATTGGTGCGTGACATAGAAGAAACGTTTAAAACATTGGGAAGAATAAACATGAAATTGAATCCTAAGAAGTGCACTTTTGGAGCAACAGAAGGCATGTTTCTTGGATACCTAATAGAACCCGATGGTATTAAACCTTGTCCAGAGAAAACAAGAGCAGTCATCGAACTACCTTCACCGCGCACACTAAAAGAAGTCCAGTCACTAAACGGCAAACTGGCCGGGTTGAACCGATTCTTCTCCAAATCAGCGGACAAATCACTTCCTCTCTTTAAAACACTCACGAAGTGCACAAAGAAGGGAGATTTTCGGTGGACTCCAGAAGCGGAAGAAGCCTTCCAGCAGCTGAAACAGAACCTAGCAGAGTTACCAAAACTCGTTGCACCCCGACAAGGGGAAGAATTGATCATGTATCTATCCGCAACCTATGGAGCAGTCAGCGCGGTACTACTGACGGACAGAAACTCCGTTCAAACACCTATATACTTCGTAAGCAAAACCCTCAAGAAGACAGAGACTAACTACACCGCTATGGAGAAACTGGTCCTAGCCCTAGTATTCGCAGCTAAAAGGTTGCGCAGGTATTTCTAAGCGCATCCGATAGCTGTAATCATGGACCAACCCATCAAGCAGGTTATCTCTAAACCTGATACATCAGGGCGGCTTCAAAAGTGGAGTGTGTTATTGAGTGATTATAATATTTCCTATAGGCCGCGCACCGCGATCAAAGGACAGATATTGGCTGATTTCATTATCGAGAAGCCAGATGACGATACTCCATCACCAAAGATGGGAGTACCATTACAAGAACCCTGGGTTCTATTTACAGATGGATCCTCATGCACAGAAGGATCAGGCGCAGGTCTTATCCTTACCAGCCCAGATGGAACAGAGCATACTTACGCCCTACGCTTTGAATTCATAGCCACAAACAATGAGGCAGAATATGAAGCATTACTGGCTGGACTACGCATATCAAATCAAATGGGTGTACGCAACCTAGAAGCTAATGTGGATTCACGACTAGTCGCTAACCACGTGTTAGGCGAGTATGTGGCTCAAGAAGAACACATGATCCAATACCTCGATAAAGCCAAATCCTTGATCAAGAATTTTGACAAGTTTTCCATCAAACAAATCCCACGAGGAGAAAACAAAAAAGCAGATGCGCTTAGCAAAATCGCATCCACATGCTTTGCACACCTGTCAAAAGCAGGTGTTGGTGGAAACCTTAAAAAACAAATCCATCTCTGAGATGGAAGTATCCACAGTGATAGAGGAAGAAAATCCCACATGGATGACACCCATCATGAATTTTATCAGTAAGGGAACACTCCCCCAGGAACAAAAGGACGCCCGACGGATACGGCGCACAGCGCAGAGGTTCGAACTTCGAGATGGTATCCTATATCGGCGTTCATTCCTACAACCATGGCTCAGGTGCGTCGGACCTCTTCAGGCAGATTACGTACTCCGGGAAATCCACGCTAGATCTTGCAGCATGCACTCAGGACCACGGTCTGTTGTAGCACGCGCTTTGCGATCCGGGTACTATTGGCCTACCATGCACCGCGACGCGCGAGACATGATTAGAAGATGCAACGACTACCAAGTCCATAGACCCATTCCGCGTCGGCCACAACATGAGCTAACCCCCATCACCTCACCATGGCCATTCCATAAATGGGGAATTGACATTGCTGGACCCTTTCTAGTCGCAGCAGGAGGACTCAAGTTCCTCATTGTCGCCATTGACTACTTCACCAAATAGATCGAGGCAAAAGCAGTGGCAAGTATCACAGGTAAGCAGGTCAAACGCTTCGTTTGGGATAACATTGTATGCCGCTTTGGCTTACCTGGAGAAATTATTTCAGACAACGGAAAACAATTCTGTGATAACCCATTCAAAGATTGGTGCGCACAGTTAAACATCACACAGCACTTCGCGTCAGTTAAACATCCACAAACAAATGGATTAGTAGAACGCGCGAATCGTAGCCTGGGTGAAGGAATCAAGGCGCGTTTGGACAAACATAAAGGAAGATGGGTAGATGAATTATCACATGTTTTGTGGGCCCACCTCACAGAAATCAAAGTCAGCAATGGCGATACACCTTTTTCTCTTGTCTACGGGACAGAAGCTGTTATACCAGCAGAAATTGGAATGCCAACAATCCGTACATCGGAGATTAACATCGCAACAAACGATGATGAACGACGCATTGACTTAGATCTGTTGGAAGAACGACGCGAAAGGGCAGCTATCCGCGAAGCAAAAGCTAAATCAAAGATGAAGAAGTATTATGATGCACGCGTCAGAAACACTTCTTTCAAACCAGGGGACTTCGTATACTGCGCCAACGATGCCAGCCACGCAGAATACACGGGCAAGCTCGGACCAAAGTGGGAAGGGCCTTACGAGGTCACAGAGGCATTGGGCGACGGTGCGTACAGAGTGCGCGATATGAAAGGCCACGAGCTACCACGCACCTGGAACATTTGCAATCTCAAGAGATGCTACCTTTAGGCCACGAGCCGCACACCGACACATCTGCACTTTAGTAAGCGCTCAATAAATGTCGGTGTATTTATTTATTTTCTTTTTCTTAGGAAATTGTCTTTTTGCACTTGCAACAATTAATAAAACGTTGTGGTTTCTAGCTAACTCCACAACACAATTCAACATTATTGCTTACATTATTTACCTATGTTTCAATTCTGTTTATATTATTGCCTACATGGCGTGCATGCACACATTAAGACCACACGAGGGCAGATAGGATGAGTAAACCTACTAAAGTACTCGTTGAGTAAGAGGGTTGCAAACCTATCAACATCGGATTACGTATCCCTGTTAAACACCTTACTATCAAGACGTTGTAGTAAGTTAATAAGTACACCCCACGATAGGATGCACTTTATAGCACACGGTGCGCGTTTAACAAAACATGGACTCGAGACAATTGACTCCTACATAGTGGAATTCGCAGCACGCTGCACTCCACCACATGGATTCAAGACAATTGACTCCTATATAGGACTCAAAACAATTGACTCCTAAATTCGTACACTAACTTCATACAAGCTTATAACTTTAGTACGCATCTAACAAGGAATGCGCAACAACAAGTTGAAAACGAACTAATACACCAAGACACTTGGTTACTAAAAATGATAAACGCAGTACGCTACTCATTTACTCGCACGTATGATAAGGTTACGGACCGCAAACGTTTCCTAAGTCACGAACTTAACAAACAAATTTTGGGCTCAAATACAAGATGTTACTTGCACGTTTGATAAGTCTTTCACGAAATAAAGACAAGAAAAAATCTAAGTACAAAAACAACTTATGTGCACAAAAGAGTCCAATATTTTATTGACTAAAAACTACGAGTTTTTACAAAAAGCTACAACCACGAGTTGTACATATCTATACACTATGGACGCGCTTGGGGGAAGACTCTGGCTCAACTGAGCTTCCCGCCTCCTTAAGCTTCTTCAACAACAGCGCATCTCTTTGCGACACTGTCGCCACACTGACTGCAATGCCATCCGACCTAGGAAGATGCGCAGCACCCACACCACAGAGAGTGGCCTTCCCTTTAAGACCTTTCTTCTTTGCTGCCCTCTTTTCATGGCGCTCCAGCACTTCCTTCAGTGGCACCTCCGTCTCAAGAGCGAAAGGGTTCAGGATATCCCGCGGTCGCGCAAATACCGGAACCTGCAGTTGGGATTCAGCAGGCTTTAAGAAGAAATCATCCTCGGCCTCTGCGTTCTCGGCTATATGCCTCCCAAGTGTTAATCCTTGCATGATCACTCGGATGGGATAATCTTGGTCGCGCTCCAGCTGCGCAATATAGGGAAGCTCAAAGAGCCTCAGCTTTTCCATCGCCTGCACAAGCTCATCGTAGGCATCAGCATTATACTCAGGCACCTCAGAGGGAGATACCTTGAGCAGTTGCGCCTCAGCCAACTCTTCAACGGCCTGCGTCTTGCCACGAGCAACGACGCACTCCACCACTCTCCCAAAAGCGCTCACAACCTCTGGGGACTCCAAAGTCCCCACAGCAGCCAAGCGCAAGCCATGGCTGATCAACCACCTGCGAAAACAACGATAAAGGCATTAGAAAAGAAACACAAAATATATAAGGAAATTAAGGTACAATAAGTACCTGCGCTCTGCAATAGTCGACATTAGATGGGGATACAGCTCCTCATCATACTCTATGCTGAGACGTCGCAGCTTCTCTTCCTGCGCCGCCACAGAGTCCTCGACCTTCTTGCCAAACTTAGCAAGCTCACCGCAGAGCTCATTCTTCCTCTCCTCTAAATATTTCACCCCCAGGCAAGGTCAGCTTTATATTGCTGTGACTCCCCACGTTCGCGCTGTAGCTCAGCCAAAACTACCAGCTTCTCCTCAGTCGCCTTCTTGGCGCGCTCATCAGCAGCTAACACCTCTGCCTGAGCCTCCGCCAATTGCGCTTTCAGCTGCGCAATCTGCTCATCCCTCAGAGCAAGGCCGCCTCCCTCAACGACGGCCCGCGCCTTTAACTGAGTGACCAACTCAGCCTGGCGGGTAGCAACACCAGCAAGCTCCTCAACCAACTCATGCGCAGACATCTGCGCCGTAGCCTTCAAAGGCTCCTCTACATCAGCAACCTTAGGCGACGCGACACGATCAACAAAAGCCGCATCACCCTCTGCAGCATGATCCCTATGAGATAAAGAAGACGAAGTTAGTACGCGGATATATATAATACAATAAGAGGAAATAATTACAGTCGAAAATACTTACACAAGTGGTGGAGAGTCGGCCCGATTCTTCTGTGCGCTAGTAGCAGACATCTCGTCTGGAGCGTCCGACTCATCTTCACCGATCAAACGGCGTCGCCTATTGGAGGTACCAACTCCATAACCACCAGAAGACGCTCCCTTGCGTTTCTTCTTGCGAACCTCCGCGGACTCCAAGATCTCCACACTGTTAGACGCCTCAACATGCGTCCCTTCCTCCACGGGAGACCTCTCCTCAGTAGGAGGAACAACCTGCACTGGCGCGACAAGCACAGCTGCAGGAGGAGAGTCTTGCTGCGCAACAGCCGCAAACGTAGTCAGGTGCCCCGCCGTGGCCTGCAATATGGGCTGCTCACCCTCCCTCAGGGGACGCACCCCTATCGTCACGCGCTTCGGTTCCTTCAGCTTCACAACAGAGAACAAATCCATCTCTGCGACAGACAAAAGACAAGCAACAAAAGAACAAAGTTAGTTATTCAAAGGATTGAAAGCAAAACACTTACGTTATAGATGCAGTAAAATGATGAGCACCCACCCTGGCTGTCCTCATCAAGAAAGGTTGGAACCTCGTTCGCACCATCAAAATAATTTTGGCTTAGCCCCATATGCACCAAGAACTCCTCAGGATAGGAGTTAATGGTAATGCGGTTAGCATCAATTATGTCCGCATCCGCAGCACTGAAAGAACCAGGGATAGGATGCTCATCCCTCGGTAGCGACTTTTGAGTATAGAACTCAAAGCGCGACGGAAATACCACATCATCTACCCAAAAGAAGTACTCTCTCCAATGCCGTAGAGAATCTACCTTCTCCTCATAACATTGGAGGCGCCCTGCGCGCTTAGCAAACGAAACCCATCCGTGCGACCACGTTGTGTGGTAAAACGCACGAAAAAGGTCAACCGTCGGATTGATAGCCAATAACCGACAGTTAATCTCAAAGTTTGATACCTTAGCCGCACCTATACAGTGCAGCTGTGAGATATGGAGTTGATAATGATTGAGCACGTTGCTCAAAAAGACAGATATGGGCACACGATGATTCGCGTAATTAAAAAAGCGTGTATACAAGCCAATTTTCCCATCGGGGAAATCAGCAATGCACGCATCCACGTCTGGTGCTTCAGGGTGGACGTCGAGAGGAGTGAAGAAGTCAGAGGAAAACTGACGTACATCATCCTCATCCAACCTAGAGCGAAAGTCGTGTAATTGAGCAACCATTTTAAAAAATAAGATTTGGTAAATTATTGCGCACGCGCAGTTACCTAACATATACAGAGGATCGAGGAGAGACAAAGCTTTCGAAAAATTTGCAAATGGTGAAAAAACGTTTTTAACTGTGTGAAACACAGTGAAAGGGGGGCGGTGCTTTATATAAGCAACTAAGAAACGCTAAATGGGATGCCACGTGGAATCCACTCACAAACGTGTGGCTAGGAGGTGAAGAATACATGGACTTTTCCCCTTTTCCCGAGACACACGTGGATAGCTCCCCCGTTTCTCGAGGCACACTTTGTGATATTTGGGACTAGGTTCATTGTTCCTATCCTTTGGGTGGGAAATATTTAATTTCTTCCCGCCATGCTTGCCGCTCGTTCCTTTAGTCTAGTATCCGCGACTACGTGCCACGCACACTAGACTGGGGGGACATGATGACGTATAGCCTATAGTTGGGCCACGAGCCCAAATTATAGACATTACTAGGCCCAAACCCACCACGAGTGGGTTATCATGACAAATGACTTGGGCCATTAATACCAACGGCTTGGGCTCACGAAGCCCAAAGCCCAACCGGTACGCATAATTAAGGGATAAAGATCTTCTATTCACGGATAGATATCCTTACCTAAGATAAGCACCACGAGTGCGAAGAGTAAGGAGCAAGATACCTACAAGGTTTCTGCGCCCTATATATAGAATTACATATTCTCATTGAAAGGTACGATTGACACAATCTCTAACTCTTCTACAAACCCTAAAACCGATTACTTACTCTCACGCCGGAGTCTAATCGTGGGAGACAATCCCACGATAAGCCTAACGGTGTTGTTGCTTTCTTAGTGCGCAGGTTTCACAAGCACTAAAGTTCTAATTGGTACGAGAGCAGGAGTCCAAACAAGGTAAGCCCAACTTTTGTATTAACAAACATGAAGCAAAGGGCCGCTTGTTTTGCTCCCCTCGCACTTATAACTGTCCATTTACGATACACCTTAACACGTACGGCTTTTCCAATATCTGTTGGTTTCATGTCTGCCAGGTCAACAGTTTGCAATTCTGTTACTGGTTTCTTGCCGGCTGATTTGGCTATAGCAGCTAATGTAGTAGTATCAGACATTTTACTATAAAAAAACAGAAGTATATCATTCAGTATATGAAAAAAATTCAAATTCAATAACTTTGTTCGTTAGTAGCAGCAGTATGCAGTGAATGTATCTTACATGGGTGGGGCAACGATAATGGTTGGTTGTGTTTGTACTTCATACAATGTATACTTTATGTTTGAATGTCTATTGTCAGTATTTATCGATATGCATGATAGCAGAAAGTGTTTGTAACTGTCATAATGTATGGACACATAGTAGGTAAAAAAGCATACAAAGCACATGCATATCTAACAGTATCCTAATTCGAGAATTAGAAGCCTATTTACAGTATATTTTAGTAAGCCTAGATAAGAAAGACACTTAAAGGTGTTAGTAATGTTGTATAGGTAGTTAAGTCCATCGGGTTTCGTAACAAAATGGCCTATAAGCTGTGGCAACCATAGGGACGTGGATAAAATGAGTGTTGGATGTGCTGAGAAACTAAATTCGCGTATTTTCGGTTTCCTGAATAATCTGTAAACACACATTCAAGAAACATGCAATTGGAAAAGGTCAAACTATTGAGCAATCTGCTTTAAGGTAATAGAAAAGGTAACTCAGAATATAAGATTGTTGGTATGGTGTGATCATAACCCACAATTATTAATAAATAACATCGCAGAAAAAGGTTGAATAGCTGAATTTGTTATGAATAAAACCTGTACTTCAACAATCTTCTGTAGAAAATCTCTATATACGATGTTTTTCGTCGTGTTTGGCGCTGTGTTGGGCTGTCCTTTTATAAGGATCTTGAGCCCTTCAGGAGACGTGGCTCTAGAGAGTGCCACGTAGAGTTGACCATGGCCAAATATCGGTTCTGGTAGATAGACTCCGATTTTGTTTAGTGACTGACCTTGGCTCTTATTAATGGTCATGGCGTAGCAGACTTTAACTGGAAACTGCTTCCTTTTGAATATAAATGGTAACTTCTCTTCTCTGTTGATTAATGTGATCCTATGAAGGAATACTTTTTGTAACATCCTGGTCCCTGTAATTATTCTGGTTTCGATGGCTCTTTCAAACATCTGTGTGACAATCATGCGCGTACCATTACAAAGACCTTCAGCTGAATTAAGATTTCTCAGTAGCATAACGGGGGTACCTTAGCTCAAGCCTGTGTGGAGGAAGCCCAGCAAAAGAAAGTGTATTAAGGTACTCGGATGGATACAACAGTTCTGTAGCACCACCATCGTTTCCTCGTGGAATAGCATCATCGTTACTTATGTACGTATGGCTGTTACCTTGTAGCATCTGCAAAACTTCTGAGTTAATTGCGTCTGTAGTTTCATTCTTGGGACAAACTATGGCTCTCTCTTGTAGCCCTTCAGTGGTTGGTACCTGCAATATGTTGTCGTCATATATAAAATGTATAAGGTGTAACCTGGTTGTATCAGTATCGGGGAGGCAATAAGTGTCAGGTATGCGTATCCATGAGGTGTTTTCAGGATCTGTCTGATCTCGTTCGCCAATACATCTGTTACCTACATCCAGCAACCACTCTGAAAAAGCCAGAATTTTATCTTGCTGCCAATGAAGACCTTTCGTTTGCCTAAGACGCATATTCTCTCTTAAGATGTAAACCCTGAAATGTGACCAAAGGTATGATTCAGTAATGCAAGATGCGATAATCTGTTGTTTTGTTGCGTTTTTCTTTACAGGTAGGGTTTGCCTGAAATCTCCACCTAGTATAACAGTTTTTCGACCAAACACTTCGTTTGGGGCGTCGAGCAGATCACAGAGTGTGCGGTCAAGAGCTTCAAAACATCGTCGGTCATTCATCGGTGCTTCATCCCAGATGATAACATCTGTTTGTGTTAACAAATCAGCCAATTGTGTGTGCTTTTTCACAGTGCATAAAGACTCATTTGTTAGGTCTAAAGGCAATTTGAATCTTGAATGTGTCGTACGACCCGATGGGAGTAAAAGCGATGCGATCCCGGAAGAAGCAACTGCGAGTACAATCCTGCGATCTGCTCTCAGTGCATAGATTATACTTTTCCATACAAATGTCTTTTCAGTACCTCCGTGACCGTATACAAATATAAGTTCTTGTCTATTATTCGTAACCGCGTCCGTTACCAAATCAAAAATTATTCGTTGTTCAGTATTAAGGTTGGGCACCAAACGATCTCTTTCCCTGGCCAACACATCAGGATCGTAGTTTCTCTCTTCCATTATGGCCCTGTTTCTTAGGATCTGAAGCAAGTGCCGTGGTGGCAGCCGCATACCGAAATCTTCAACCGATTTGCCATAAAACCTAAGATTTGCTTCCAGTTCAAAGAGGATACCAGCCTGTAATTCTGCATCATTTAAATTCACCTATGGCATGTGCAGCAAACGCGACAATAGCAGCGGTATATCGTCGCTCATAAGGCGCCAATGCGTATTCCAGAGCATGACAGGGCTAGCAACCTCGCAAAATATAAGGATTTGGCAAAACAACGTCCGTATTTCTGATGTTGTGGCTGTAAACGCTGCTTCCATCAACGCAATTGACCACTCGCCATCATCTGATAACAACCCCATTGCCTCACACGCTGCTCTATTTGTTGGATACACCCTTCCGTTAACTGTACGTATTCCAGGAAACGATCTGCATCCTTTCTGGTGACATAACAACAACCTCTGATAAAACAAATCGCCGGCGCTAGGATGTATGTACGTGAGCCTGCCTATTGATGGCTTGTTCAGGTTTCGCCTAGGTGACCAGCATTTTCTTGGCCATTCCAAACGAACTCTTTAGGAAAATCCAAGTATGTTAAATGCCGGCCTAACGTAAAACGCGCATTAAAATCTAACCATTCAGTAAGGGTGGTCTTCTTGTTACTTGGGTTGTCGATAATGGACTGTAAACTTTGGTTTCTTCTAAAGCTAACACGTTGCATATTCTGAAGATGAACAACAAGTATTTGCATCGCTGGCTCTCTGTGGTGAATATCAAACCCCAATATCCGCCAACATGCCTCATGAGGCCCGACATATCTGGCATCTAGATAATTCTGTATCTCGTCAATTCTAACCGTTGGGTTCCTGGTTGTTGAAGGCCCGACCCCAATATATCTAGTTATCTGTGCAACGATGCGATATGTTCCTTTCGAAATGTACTTAAACAGGTACTTGATTAGCATTGTCCATTCACAATACTCAACGTTTATGTGGGCATAAACCGCGTCAACAATACCATATTATATGGCACAACATACGCATTGTCCAACTAAACATTTTGCCTCTTCGTGACTCCACCACCTGCGCGCCTTCGGTAATGCACATACCCTTTCTTGTCAATTGACGTGGTTTCGCAATACTGTTTAGGAAAACCTTTCGTACACGTGTCACTGTTCTTCATACATGGTGCCGATCTATTCACCACGCCACACGGCCCGTGCATCATAAATTCTGTTACAACACAATACCCTTGTGGATCAGCTTCCTTATCAGGCAATTCACCGGATACATACCGATCTATATCTTCGTTTCTGCGTACCCTTGAATGTTCTTCTATCCATAGCAGCAGATGGCAATGAGGTAACCCGCGTTTTTGAAATTCGACTGTATATAAAACTGCAAAAAAAGGTAGACTAATCAAAATCTAGAGAAGTAGATAGAAAATGCAAAGATAAAAGGAGGTTGGAACATAGAACTACCTGTTGAAACCGGTTCGAAAGGTCTCCTATCACGTAAAAATGTTACCAGATGATGAATCTTCTGCTCAAATACCCGGTCAACCGCATCAGGCCTATCCGCTACAGTCACGTCCGGAAACCTTTCCATAAAATCTTGAACCTCCGGCCATTTAACGTTACATGTAAATGTTATGAAAAAGGATGGATTCCCGTGAACACGACATATTGCAAGCGCATCCAGGTAGTGGCTATACATATACCTAGGCCCACCGGTAAATGATGAAGGAAGGATTGTGCGCATCCCCACATCAGAACCATCACGATCGCCACACACAACTGCATCATATAGCCCTGAAAGATACTCGTTCCTGATATCGTCCTGGTGTTCCCTAACAGAGTCTAGCCGATACTGCTCGACGCTGCAGTATGCCGTCACAACATACTGTTGAAAGAGTCTCCCAGCCCTGGTCAATAAGCTATATTCTTGAAACCGGTCATGCAACTGATATGCATAAAACATTTTCATAGACATACTATGGTCCTCATCAAATGACTGGTCCGCGACATTCCAAAGATACATCTGAAGGTGATAGCCTTCCTCCCCGAAGATAAAGAGTAACGGAAATTGCAACGGCATGTAACGTGGATGTAATTTACTAACCCTTTCTGGATCACCCGCGCGGCGCTGAATAACTATATCAAACTCAGTACCTGTATCCGGGCCACCTTCATAGACTATAGCACCAATTGAGTCTCCTGATGGCAACTCATATTGTCGTTGATCGACAACACCGAAGAGCTTAACCTTGAATTCTGGTACATTAACTTCGTTAAGTTTGTCACGTGCCGTTCTAAATAACCGAACCAAGCGATTATACTGATCGAGCACCTGAATCAGATTCCGAACTATATCAGGACGCAACCTTGTGTTACTATTCTGAAAACACTGCAAACGATTGGCTACCTCATTTTGTGTATCAAAGATGTATAACTGTAAGAATCGTGGATCAGTATTTTCAGCTGGGCATAGGCTACCTATACGATGATAAATCTGGCCTGAAACTTTAAACACATACGGGCCACGACCTCTATTGACCGAGTCATCAACCTGAGCGCCTAAAGATGTCATTGCAAACATTGAATTATACGCTCGTATATTTTCCATAAAATGCCGGTCAATGAAAAGTTGCCTTATATAAACAGGGTATTCTCGCACCGGGGGCAGTACCACTTTTCCACCTCCACAACAGCGATGGTACTCCGGAAACTGTCTACTACCGTGTTTTAACCTTTCATCAAACCAAAACAAAGCCCTGCAATGACGACACACCTGGTTACATGAGCCCAACGATACGTACGTTTCTGGAGGACCTAGAACATAGCAAAGGAAAATACTGGTAAGCCACGAAAGACATTAAGAAACAACATAACCCAAGAGATGTGTTTTTAAAAGAAAATATAAGAGGTATAGTTAAAGTAAAGAAAATAGCAAACCATGTAATTTATTGAAACAAAATTATATGCCGCCTAATTATCTGCTTGTTTTGATTTACACTAATTCTGGCAACATTTATTCCCGAAAACTATAGAATATAAATTAACAACCAACCTATAACTTATCAAGGCAAGAAGAATGAACGAAGATAAACTTATAACTTGTTGGCCAATAAGTTATTTTTAAAAAATGAATGGCTTATATGCTAAAAATTTAAAAGTTTAGTGGTCTCCTGATATATTATCTCATATATTAAAACTACCAACATTATAGTTTACACAAATCACCGCTGAACAAAATTCTAACATACAATTTTCTATCCCATATGCATTGTTAGTTATGTGTAAAAAATATCGACAATTGATCTATAAAATGAAAAACTACTAATATTTATTATTTAGCCTTATAAACTAAGACCCAATACATACATGGGTACAATTGAAACTCTTAGCATTTAGTAATAGTAGTGGCCCTGTATGTAAACAACATTATAGCTTACACGAATCACCGATGAACAAAATTTTAATACATACAATTTTCTATCCCATATGCATTGTTAGTTACGTGTAAAAAATGTCGACAACTGATCTATAAAATGAAAAACTACTCACATTGATTATTTAGCCTTATAAAGTAAGACCAAATACATACATGGGTACAACTGAAACTCTTATCATTTAGTAACAGTAGTGGCCCTGTATGTTTACTCAATCAACTATGTATTTTATTGACATGTTGGCAAGTTTATTACTGAAAAGAAAACCATACGTCAATGATGTGGATACGTATATGAATTAAGCAAAAAGACTGGTAAAAACTTTAGAATAACGAAGATACTCGCGTACCACAGGCGCGGGCCTGCTGCCTACCACGACGCGCAGCAACAGGTCGGGAACACGTATATGATGGTTGCCCATGTGCTGCAACAATAACAGCCAATAAGCACTGTTTAGCTGCTGCTATAAAAAAAGATGATGAATAAAGAAAGACACATAAACATACAACATAAAAAGTACCTTGGGAAGCAGACGTGGGTGCGTCCGAATTCACGTTCGGTGTAAAACCCCGGCTACTTCCATCATGAAACCCACCTACAATAACGCAACAAACAGTTAGTCCACCCGATCCCTGAAAGGGAAAAAGCTTTGGGAATAATAACAAAAGTATCATTGCATGAAGTATTAACCGTATGTAGCAGTGGAAACATGCGCTCGAGAAGTTGAAGAGCCGCTTGTGCCGAACTCATGACTGTCCAAGTTACCAGCACAAACTGTAACAGCAGTAATGAGAACACACAACAACTGATAAGTGACCATAAACGGCACGCGGGGCTACCATTGGTAGCTCATAAACAGAACATATACCAAGTTATGTAAAGACAACAAAACAATAGAGAGCATAAAAAACTGAAAAAGGTAAATAGCAAAAGAACGGATTAACCTACGGATGAACATACCATGACTACCAGCAGCATCTGCAACGAAACTCGTAGAGGGTGAGTCAGACATAACATAGGCAGCTGTAAACATAAAAGAAACCAAAAAATCGACAAACATGAATACAATAAAGTAGAAATAAAAGATGATAACAGAGTATGTAAACATACCAGTAGACGGATCAGTCAAGATAGCATCCATTTTTCTCTTCCCTTTACCGCTTACCGATGCTTCCAAAGACGCCTCCCGGAACCGGTATGATGCCCTTACGTGTAAGGGTTCCGGCTCATTTATCGTTATACCATTTGCCAAATGGTGTGGCACACCCATGTCATCGTTTCTAGCAACAGGGCTTTGGAAAACACTACAGTACAGTGCAACGAATCAACATGTACATGAGTATCAACAAAGGGTACGCGGTTTTCACAATTACCAGTAGGCAAAACGCAGCCGACCCCGACTCCAGCAACAGTACCAACACACCTATCCTGCTCCAACACCTCGTCCCTATGTGGTCTACGCACAACCTTGCTTTTCGTTCGCATACTTAAGCAAAAAAAACTAAAGGTACCAAAAAACAGGCAAAACAAATACAACATGCATCTACCACAACACATATCACAAAAGCATGAAAACTAAAAAAGAAGTTCCAAAAGAAGCCGCATAGTATTGATGAAAGAAAGTATCCAAGTATATACACCAAGAGAGCAACGACCCAAAAAAAGTAATACACCGTATGGCTGTAATCAGACCGTCGCACACCACATGGTAACTGGTGACGATGGAATTCAGCTTATTATCCGATGTTATTTTATTATCTATAGGCGCATAACATTGATGAAAGATATCATCCAAGTGCAAACAGCAACAAACGACTACTGTGAAGAGTAATAAACCTTTGTTCAGCTACGATACCGGAAAGTACAGACGGAAAATAAGCCAGAAAACAGCGCCACAGTTTGAGAGGAGACCGCACCAGTAGGCTATAAAGAAAAAGTCAAAGAAGATAGCGGTGGCATGGTTATCCACATAGAAGTCGGAAAAAAACAAAAAAAAAAAAGAACAGAAAAAAGACCAACTAAAAAAATGGGCTAAAGATGTTCACGGGCTGGGCTAAAGAGGAAAAGGCTTGGCTGACGCAAAGTTGATGTCACAGGTTGACGCTCTATTAGATAGTGTATAATAATAATAATAATAATAATAATAATAATAATAATAATAATAATAATAGTTATTTTTAAAATAGTTTAAAATACACTACGAATTTCTTAACCTAAACATTATGAAAATTAAGAATTTTACAATTAAGTCTATAGATTTAAATTTAAATTAGTTAGTTAATTAGTTTTTTTTTTCTTTTTCTTTTTTTTTTGTAAATTTATTAATCAATTAAAATATATAGTTTATTTACACTCAAGTCCATTTTTTTAACAACAAGTCCAAACTTAAAACTGAGCTTAGAGGGTCACGTGTATTTTCATATGTTTACTACATATAATGAAGAAATGGTCAAAGTGAAATTGTGAAATTGTGAAAAACTTAACTTTCGATCAATCCCAATTTTACCCCTCAAAATGTCAAATGAAAATTAATGGTCTGCTGAATTAATGGGGTTGAATTAATAGATGGAAACTAATATATGCCAAATAAAAGGCCTAAAAAATACACACATATCTTCTCACATATCTACCTCTCTCTCTCTCTCTTCATAACCCCGCCGCCACAACCATCATGTACAGCCGCCACCATCACCTCCATTATCTGAATCCGGCGTCGCTGCCACTAACGAGATGCACACCACCAGCCCAGTATCACCCACGAGCCGCAAACCATGACCGCTACCTCCAGCCAATGTTTGGGTTATTTTTGTAAGCTTCTATGATGTTTTTTTTGTTAGATTTATATTTATTTATGTTTTTAAAGTTTTTTTTTTTCATAGTTTGTGCTTTTTTTACACATTTGAAGTTTTTTTAATGGTTTTGATAATTATTTGATTTGTTGTTGTCCCCTGAATCCACCGCTACTACCTCCAGAGTCATCTCTGCCGCTGCCAGAATATGCCCCGCCACCACCAGAACATTATGGTTGTCGCCGGTAGTGTTTTTGATTTTTTTTATAATGTTTATATAATTTTTCATGTCACGGTGTTAAGAAAAAGGGATGTGAAGTTTGTTTGTAAATCTATGTTTTTCATGTTTTTGAATTTTTTTAAATTGATCTATATATATTAAGTGTTTTTTTTTTTTTTTTTTTTTTTTTTTTTTTTTTTGTTTTTTTTGTTTTTTGTTTTTTTTGTTTCTTTTGTTTTTTTTGGTTAATAGATATGTAGATAGATTTTGTAGATCTATGTATTAATAAAACATGTTTTCAGGTGGCCATCTCTCTTGCCGGAATCTTCGCTGACATCATCAGAAAACGCATTGTCTTCGCTGCTGTAAACGGAAACGGCTTCATTTGCCGGAAAATGCATGATTTTCGTTGAGAATATGTTGGTACCTTTTGTTGTATAATTTATTGTTTATTTTGTTTGTAAATTAATGTAGATTTTGTTATACTGTATAAGTTATTGTAGACTTCGTTGTAAAAGTACTCCGTATTTCTTATTTTTGTGATAAGATTGTTTAGTTTTTTATGTGGATCTATTTATTTATTTTATTTGTAAGTTCATTTTTGAACTTTTTAATTTGTTGGTAAATTTGGTAAGTAAAATGTCGATATATTTGTTATGAAAATTATTGGATTTGTTATGGAAATTATTTTTGTAATAATTTGTTTCATTTATAAAAAGTTATAAGATTTGGAATTGATTTTGAATTTTAATTTAGATTAGGATTTGATGTAGGAAAGATAAAAAAAAAATAAATGGAGAAAATATATAATTAAATAATTATTTTTGTAAATAAATATGAAAATTATAAAATCAAGGGGGAATTGCATATATATCCTTTCAAAGTATTATAATTGCATATATATATATATATATATATATATATATATATATATATATATATATATATATATATATATATATATATATATATATATATCCTACTAAAATTAGAGAGATGTTGAAGATAAGCCCTCATAAAAAAAGAGAGGGGAATTGAAGATGTTAAATTGCATATATATCTTTTCAAAGTCTTAAAGTTAGATATGTTGAAGATAGGCCCACATAAAAAGAAAACGTTGAAGAATATAATGTAAACCAATATATATTGGGTTTTCTAGATGGTATGATATTTGGAAACTAATGTTTTCAAACCCGGGTCGACCCGACCGGTTAAACCGGTTGAACCACCAGGGTCGAATCGGGTTTCAAAACATTATGTTTAATACCCAATCCTCAAACTTTATTATTTTTCATTAATAACCCATACAGTTTCACTAAAACTATCTGCCGCTATAAATTCCGTTGCTATGCACGGGCACTCGTCTAATGTTTTCTTAGGCTATGTTTGGCAAAAGTAGCTGTGAGCAGTAGCAGTGAGCTGTGAGCAGTAGCTAAAAAAGCTTACAGCTTCATAAAGAAGCATTGAGAAAATAAGCTTTCCTAAAAAATAGCAAAGCCTACAGCTCTCATGCCAAACGAGCACTAAAAATCAAAAAGCTCATTGTTCACCACTCATTGCCCAAAAAAGCTCCAAAAAGCTTTGTGCCAAACATAGCCTTAAACAAATTCTCAAAAAAAGCTCGATTTTGCAATTAAGTTTCATAAAAGAAATTTTTTTCTAAATATTGCCCATCAAATTAAAATCTTTGTATACACTTTATTTATTATTCCTTGCAATTTCAAAATTATTGTCAAAAAAAAACAAAAATTATAAAGTTTAATAAAAATTACTATAATTTCGAACCGGTCAAATAAAAATTTCTTCACTAAATTATCTTATTTTGTTTTATTTTATCATTTTTTATAAGACTATCCAAAAGACCATACGGAGGGAGTAATTTTGTTTTTGAGTAAATTACACCGTTCGTTCTTGTGGTTTGCGTTGACTGGCGTTGTTAGTCCCTTAACCAAAAAAACTGCACCGTTCGTCCTTAACGGACAAATATTTGGCGTCGTTAGTCCCTCCCTCACTAACGCTTGTTAAGTGTTGTTACACCTGAAGTCCCATGAGGGTATACTAGTCATTTCGCAAACCAAAAGGACGAACGGTGCAATTTTTTTTCTTTCAATACGTTCGTAAGTTACGTTTTAATACGTTTTCGTCTGTTTTTTTACATTTTTGTCCGTTTTTTCGTTTTTGTCTCTTTTTTTACATTTTCCTCTGTTTTTTTTACGTTTTCATCCGTTTTTTATGTTTTCGTCTGTTTTTTACGTTTTTGTCCATTTTTTTCGTTTTCGTCTCTTTTTTTTTTACGTTTTCCTCCGTTTTTTTACGTTTTCATATGTTTTTTTTCGTTTTCGTCAGTTTTTTTTACGTTTTCGTCTGTTTTTTTTCGTTTTCGTTTGTTTTTTTACGTTTACGTCTGTTTTTTTACGTTTTTGTCCGTTGTTCTAACGTTTTCATACGCCTTTGTCCAGTTTTTACGTTTTTATCCATTCTTAACTGTTTTTTTCGGTTTCATCTGTATTTTCACGTTTTCCTCCGTTTTTTTACGTTTCATCCGTTTTTTTTGTTTTCGTCTGTTTTTTTACGTTTTATCCATTTTTTTCGTTTTCGTTTGTTTTTTTTACGTTTTCGTTCGTTTTTTTTACATTTTCATCCGTTTTTTTTTGTTTTTTGGTTATTATTTGAATTTTGATGTTTTTTTTTATTCTTTCTATTTTTTGAAATTTGATGTTTTTTGGTTATTACCTGATATACCCATGTTGTGAAAATGTATAAAACGTATAAAAACGGATAAGAGTGGATAAAAACGTATGAAAATGTAAAAAATGAACGAAAACGTATGAACAAAAGACAAAAACGTAAAAGAATGGGCGAAAACGTAAAAATAACAGAAAAAAAACAAAAAAAAAAGGATGAGAATGTAAAAAAAACGAACGAAAACGTAAAAAAACAAAGGAAAACGTAAAAATACAGACGAAACCGAAAAAAAAAAACGGTTAAGAATGGATAAAAACGTAAAAAAAAATGGACGAAAGCGTATGAAAACGTTAGAACAAAGGACAAAAACGTAAAAAAATGGACGTAAACGTAAAAAAACAGACGAAAACGAAAAAAAAAAACGGATGAAAACGTAAAAAAATAGAGGAAAACGTAAAAAAAAAAGACGAAAACGAAAAAAAAACGGACAAAAACGTAAAAATACAGACGAAACTTATTAAAACGGAACTTACAAACGTATTAAAAAAAAAAACAAAAAACAAAAAAAAAAAACAAAAACAAAAAATTGCACCGTGCGACCTTTTACACCGTAAGTCCATTTGGTTTGCGAAATGACTAGTATACCCTCATGGGACTTTAGGTGTAACAACACTTAACAAGCGTTAGTGGGGGAGGGACTAACGACGCCAAGCGTTTACCCGTTAAGGACGAACGGTGCAGTTTTTTTGGTCAAGGGATGAACGACGCCAGTCAACGCAAACCACAAGTACGAACTCTGTAATTTACTCTTTGTTTTTTTAGTTCGCACTTACTTGCATCATCTTTAGTTTTGGGATCAAATCAGCATAGTCTGACAAAGGGGTTGGACTTTGAGGGAAGCCACAAAACGGCGTTAAAGCGGATAACATGATAGGAGCAGGGAAGATGAAACAATACTCAAATGTTCTTGATAAACCCCTTAGCAAAGGCAGACAAGAGGTACCCTTTATTCCTTAGATCCATTCTTTTATTCATTTCACTACTTTTATGGTTCAAGATTTCAAAAAAAAAAAAAAAAAAAAAAAAAAAAAAATTGCTTTTTTGTTTGAAAATGGGTTATAGATCTTGATCACAAAGGTTTACAAAATTTGATCAGTTTTTATGTTAAATTTTACTCTTTTTTGACCTTCTAGAGTATACATGTTGGTTGGTGTAATCATTGGGTGAAATTACATTTGAATATGTAGGTGAGTTTGAGTGGGTTTGCTTATTTGTTTTCGGAGCTTGTTCAGTACAACCAGACTCAGGTTGATAACATTGGTGAACTCGAAAGGAGGTAATCTTTTTCTTTTTTAAGGGATTGCTTCTTAGGACTGATTATTTGCTTCCTTATTTTGGAAATAAGCTGTTTCAAGTAGCTTACTGAATAATCTGCAAAACAGTTTTGATAAGCAATCTCCTGTTGTATTAAAACACAATTAGCAAGAACGTAGTTTCAAACTTCCGTTCAGTAGTCCCAAACACTACATTAGAATTTTTTACTCATGGTATTTAGTAATCCTTAAAAGTATTTCATATTTGCGTTTCAACTTCTAATTTGATTTGGATTGTGTACTTTTTGAGCAAGTTTTTATAAATACGACGAACATTAGAACATATACTATAGATAGAATTGACTGATGGCTAGTTGTTCGAGATTGCTGCCTCATAGAATGATTCATAAAGTTCAGTCATGAATGAATGATTGCTCAATATTTTTTGTACCAGAATTCTCATCTGATACATGTTTGCACGGATGGTATCTAATTTTGTGCTGTGAATCAGATTGGAGGATGCTGGCTATGCTGTTGGAGTACGAGTTTTGGAGTTACTTTGCCATAGGGAAAAGGTAGCATGTTGGTCCTTCCTTTTTGGCAGTTAATGCAATTAAATAAAATATGATCCTTTGTGTCCATAAACAACAAAAAATGTTATAAGGCTTAGTTCATTTCATGGTCAGATGCTCGAATGTGCCCGTGATTTCTGAAAATTCAGTGAAGTAATTACCAACACACTTTTGCTCATGGCCCTGCACTGCTTTTGGTTGCTTATGTAGGTTTTTAGTTAACCACTTAATGACGTAATGGTAGCAATCAGACTCAACATAACACCCATTTTCTCTTGCGCCATAAAATGGACCACCATCATGTTTTTTTCTTGTGCTCGCAGCCAGGGACGGACCTACATTGGTGCCGGGTGTGGCATGGGCTACACCCAATTTTAGGTCACGAAGTACAAAAGTTATAAAAAACTGTCGATTTTTTGTATGGGCAACCCCCAATATTTTCATTTTGCTACTTTCGTTTTTTTATGATGTAACTTAGTTAACCCAATGGCAACTGTGCAACACTCTCTCGAAAATCCTAGGTCTGTCCCTGCTCGCAGCATGTAAATGAGCCCCGCTTGCACATCTTCATATTCTCACAACATATAGTTGTGACCCACACCGAACTCTTAAAACAGCTTGAACAAGTCAAACAGTTCATTTTATGTGTGTGACTGTTCATGCTTGCTATCTTTCTAAACAGGGGTATTAAAGGTTTGACTGAAGATTGTTGTCAGTTTTCAGACGAAATACATGTTTTCATCCGCATTTCTTATTGCTTTATCTGAGGTGCCACTAGAGCAGAAGTAGAAAAACTTGCTATTTTCAAATTGTTCGGCTATACTTGTTAGATATGGATCTCGGCTAGTTTGTGCACTGGGCACACCTTCAGAGATCCAACTGTTACAAAGTGAAAGTTATTTTTTGTGTCATTTTGGTGTAAAATGAGCTACACCGCAATAACTTATTTCATGTACTACCGAATTTGTGATATATAAAGCTCAACAACCCTGAAAGGAAATCACTGAGCCATGTTAACACCATGTTCAGTTTCATCTTTCCTGCAATAGTTATGTGTGGTCATCAATTTAAACAGTTATAAGTGTACTTGTGTATTTATGCAGTTCAGAATGTCCGTCAAATTGTTCACCAAATTGTGTCGTATCTGTTTATTTCTTTTTTACACTATGCCAATAATAACTCTCTCAATTTTGTGATCTCAGGGTAACAGAAGGGAGACTCGTTTGTTGGGCATTTTGTCGTTCGTTCATAGTACAGTATGGAAGGTTCTTTTTGGAAAGGTTTGTAAATTCTGATATGTCAATCTTATAGGGTTTTTTTTTTTTTTTTTTTTTTTTTTTTTTTTTTTTAAATAAATCTTAGATAGTTGTAATCTGTTTTTATTTTATGTTCCTATGTAATACAGATTTAGTAATTGCATCATGTTTGACGTTTCAAGTTTAATCATCTTAACAGGTAGCTGACTCGCTTGAGAAAGGCACTGAACACGAAGATGAATATATGATTAGTGAAAAGGAGCTCCTAGTCAATAGGTAACATATCTTGGTGGATATGGTTTATATGAAATAAAACAGCTCATAGTCAATAGGTATCATATCTTGTTTGCCCTATTGATTTGCAGATTTATTTCTGTACCAAAAGACATGGGTTCATTCAACTGTGGTGCCTTTGTTGCTGGGATAGTAAGGGTATGTGCTTTATCATCCATATTTTCATGTTTTCACTCTTTGTTGATTTAAGGTCCTGACAGATGTTGTTTCTCCTTTTAGGGTGTTTTGGACAATGCAGGATTCCCTGCTGTTGTGACGGCTCATTTTGTTCCGGTGGATGGTCAACAACGTCCTCGAACAACCATTTTGATTAAATTTGCTGAGGAGGTAAGATCAGATATCTACTTTTGTCATTGTAAATAATCAGTTATTCCCTATTTCTTTACTTGTATTTTTTTTGCGGTTGACGTAGATAGTCACAGTAGTGTGGCTAAGCTGTGATTTAATCAAAACATTTATGGAGTATTATTTTAACCATAATTGATGAAAAAACCTTAACGAGATTATAAAAAAAGTAAATATTAGTATTCATATGGAAAAACTGAATTCGACAATTTGCTGCTAGTAAATATGTTAGTGGTAGAAAAACATTCTTTTGATACTAGAAATATAAATCTCACTCATAATGGTCATATAGCTGCTATTTGCTACGTGTAGATTACCAATAGCTTTTGGCAAAAGGAGATTTGATGATAATAGATGTGTAGCTTGTAGATTATGAAATTGCAAGATTGCGTACTTGTTTGACTCTTCTTTAGGTCAGAGTTTAACCTATTGACTTGTCACTTTAGGTGACAATTTCGACCCATATATCTATTAGTGGATTGACTGTGTGATGTTTAATCTATTGGGTTTATATAAAGGATTTAACTATAGAGTATACTTGTCAAATGGGTTGAAGTCCTAACTTTATTTTAATGTATAACATCCTATATTATATATTAAATCTGTAGAGTATTACTGTAATTATATAGTGGTAATTTTAACGTATTTAGTACGCAATAGTCGGTTTGAGTTATGTATTATATCTAATTGGTAAAATTGTTCAAAATAGATACAAATGAAATTGTTTGAATGGGCCGACCTGTCAAACATTTTTAAGATGCTCAAAGTGTATTTTAATGAATTTCGGTTTTTCGGGTTAACCCAACTTGTACGAAACAATGAAACAGTTACCTGTTTTGGCCCTTTTTTCGTCTTAAAGTTTCTGTAATCATATTTAACCCGTACCAAAGAGCTTCTGGATCAACCAAACATGATCCAACCCTTGTTGATCCTACTTGCCCAACCCGCACATTTCGCATATCTACTATTAAGATACTCGTACTTGCTAGCATTTAGATGCCAAAGTTGATTTCAAGGAAACTTATCTTTAGTTAATATAAAAGTTGAGTCCACGCCGGACAATTGGTTTGAGTATCTGATGAGGTATACCTTGCATTGAGCAAACTTTTCTCTGGACTTCAGATTTTAGGAAAATTCATAAAGTTGCATCAAACTAAGGCTCGTGTGGGCCTATTCAAGCATAGTTAGATTTGCTGTATTTCATATATACGCATTGCCAATGTGAAGTACATAAGCCAATATTTTGGTCAATCGTCAAAAGCGTGTACTAGTTAAATAATACTGAAAGATGCAAGTATAGGTTAGTTAAAAGGCAAAACTCATGGGGGCATGTTCAACGCTAATTTCACTTTCAAGTGACGAAATGCCCTGCTGAGCAGACTGTGTAATGGCTCAAAATGGTTTCGCGTTAGAACCGGCGCGGTTTGTTAGGGGCCGGGTTTAGCCAACCTATCTAACACCTTCTGTCTTTTTTATAAAATTTCATAGTTGGGTGTTGAATATGATTAAGAAACTACATATTACATCAATAAAATAGTTATTTTTTACTTTTGTAAAAGGGTGTTTATATGTTTTGTTAATTTGATAAATATTGAAGTATTCTATATTATAAATGTTTTGAGGATTTTTATAACACATTAGAAATTGAATTATTATTTGGTACATCACTTCACATTACTTGGTAAATTATACTGGAGTGATCCCAAATGAACCTACCCCCACCGAACCGAGTATTAGGTACCTAGTGAACCGCTGTCCCTGATCCCCGATCCCTGATCCCATAATGGAATGATCCATGCGACTATGGTTTTATGCCATTTACTAATACTTTGGGTGACTCTCAACCCACTCTCAACCCATCCGACGCGTATCCGTTTTAGGTATTCTGTTAGATTATAGCCATTTGATCCGTTAGATGCGGATTAAATCCCAACAAACCAATTTTCCTACAATTTGACTGAATTGCCATTCCCTTTTTTTAGAGTTTCATCAATGTTAACTTTTGCTTTTCTTTTTATGCAGGTACTGCGAAGAGAAGCAAGATTAGGATAATTTTGTCAAGTTGTTTCTGCCTTTGTATTTTGGCCATGGACTGATTGCAGTACGTATATACTTTGAAGAATCAAAAAGGAAAAACGTATGAGTTTATTGAAAAATTTGTAGCAGCAAGAACTATGCTTTTATGGAATTTTTATGGTTATAACATCTCAGTGTGTTTTAGTATCTATCTCTATACTCATGGCCAGATTCTTTTTTAGTTGGAATATGGAGTTGCTGTATGTTGATAACCTCTTTTCCAGTTTAATCAGGCCATATCTACCTACATTTGAAATTAAACAAATAACCATGAAATTAGTTCAAGAATTGATATTCTATGCAAAACTATACTCCCTTCATCCTATCGTAAATGACTAAATGTCCATGTTTCAATTTGAGATGCCCATAAGTAAATGAGCACTTTACATTTCAATCAATAAAAAAGGAGTTTAATGATGAAAATGACATTTGTTCGGTGAAAATGTTGTAAGAAAAAATTATTATTCCAAAATTCCAATATGAACATTTATTTTAAGACTTTACATTTCAATCAATAAAAAAGGAGTTTAATGATGAAAATGATACTTGATCGGTGAAAATGTAGTAAGAAAAAATTCTTATTCTAAAATGAACGTTTATTTTAAACAGAATGTAAAATTGTCCTTTTTTTTTTTTTTAAGGTTGAGTAAAATCATTTAATGTTGGTCCAATATACTAGGCGTAAAGAAAGCACGTGGAGGTGTCATCACTTTGCCTTGCCTCTAAAAGTAAAACAATACATCAAAATGGTTCATTTCGCAGTTACAATAGTTTCTCTTTTTTCATCTTCAAATACTAGTACAAATGGTATTTCAAAACAAGTCAAATGCCAATGGTTTTTGTAACCAACTCTCTACCAGTCGCATTTAAGTTGGTACAGTAATATTTTTGTGTAACTATAATGTCATCTTTCTACATGGAGATGAAATTTTATACGTAAATGGATACATATAACATTTACACCTCCATTAATTACCGGCCAACCTCTTTTCACCAACTATGCTATCACCATAAAACCACCCCAACAACATTTTGTAACTCACAACTCAAAAGTCACAATAATTCATATAGATATAATCTTTCTAAGGTCTCCTCAAGTGTATATAGATCTGTGTTCACTTTGCTATGCATGCAGATATTCAGTATGTACTCTTTCGTATACAGATATGTGTTCACTTTGTTAGCGCTTTAAATATGTCCTGATTATTATTGTTTGATTTCTATGTAGTTCCATGATCTTCGAAATGGATATAATCTCCTATATGTTCTTGAGTTCCAGAGGTGTACACAAGGTATTTTAAATTTAGGATTTTTCTAAAATATGCCCTCAAGGCACATGATACTTAGCATTTAATTATTATTTAGTTTAGTTTCCATGTTTAACTAGTCTTTATATTGATATCGGGCATGTTTGGTACGCAGCTTTTTTGGAGCTGTAAGCTTTTTGTTACAAAAATAATCTCCTAAAAAACAAGTAGCTCTGTTTGGTTACATTAACTTCTAGCTTTTATTTTAAACAAATAGCTCCAAAATAAAAAGCTGATTCATGAAACTTTTAAAATATTTCAGAGCTGTTAAAACGTAAAATAACTGTCAACAGCTTATAATTACATTTAACAGCTAATTTACCAAACACTTTTATTGAAAAAAAGATACAGCTTGCAGCTCATATTAATAGCCTTACAGTTTACAGCTTACAGCTTACAGTTAACAGCTTACAGCATACAGCTTACAGCTAGTTTTTGCCAAACATACCCATCATATTCATCCAATGGTGATTTCATATATGCCGTTTCTATACTTAATTCTGGAAGGGGACACATAAATTTTTCCTTCTAATTAATATTTTTCATTTATTCGAGCATTCCTGGTAGTATTACACATCAAATAACTAAACTAATGGTTACTTTTATTTATATTTATTTATTTATTTATTTTGAACGGCAAACTAATGGCTAAATTATAGACAGTGTCGTCTCTTTATTTATGGAGGCCCGGTGCAAAATTCAGTTTAAAGATAAAAACGGGGCCTAAAATTGAAAGTAAATAATTTTCTTAAAAGATAAAATTAGAAATAATTGTTTTCAAATTTCCCCAACTAGCTTTTTTCAATGCAACACTTTAAATCAAATACATGAAGTCACTTTTGTAGAATACATATACATATCATATAAGAGTTTTGAGGCCCTTAAAACATGGAGGCTCTGTGTGACAGCACCTCTCGCACACCCTCATATAGTTATATACGGCTTTGATTATAGATGTAAGGGATTTCTATGTTCAAACAATATCCTCTGTGTTTCAATACTGACCCATCTAACCAATTCAATATTTCAATGGTTCTTCGTTTGCATTGTAGTCAATTCCATTATGTAATTACTACTACTATATTCTATTCCTTGGGAGTGTCACATTAAGCTACAGTAACTACAATTTTTATTATTATTTTATTTCCCAGCTATAGTAACTAACGGTCGTTTGTTACTTAACGAGATAACTAACGATCTTTAGTTACTGTAGCGCTATAATTAACGGTCGTTAGTTACTTAACGACTGTTAATCAACGATCGTTAATTTTAACATTTTCTTAAAAAATCTGTACGAAATTGGGTCTTCATCTCAAAGGTTCGTTGCATATTTAGTTCTCTCATAATTTACATAATTGGTCCTTCATGTTATACGTTCATTGCAAAGTCAGTCCTTGGTCACTAACTTGACGTTAAGTAGCTAACATCAAGTAACTAACCAACGGGTCTTAGAGTAGAAACACGACTCATAATTGGTTCTAGCCTTTAGGGTCTTAGAGTAGAAACACGACTCATAGAGAAGTGACCATACGGATAAAAATCGTCATCCTTGATTTTTCACAATCCCCCAAACTAAGCGTAAGAACGAAATCATTATTTATTCACAAGTTAAATGCTAACACTACCCATAGAAGTTACTTGTGTAATTACCTCTTGTTCCCATTTCCTATTTTTGTATCTCATTATTTTATTTTTGTGAGAAATGAATTGCTTAATATTTTCTCGTTTTTATAATTTTTAGTCTGATAAGAGCACAAAGTTTAAACGCTAAGTATTTTCCAAACCTTCCATCGAAAATCCCTGCATACAAAAATGAGGTCCACATGGAGGTCTCTGATTTAACACGATTTTGAGGGTCCCCTTTTTATTTACAACCGAAACATCCCATGTCTGAGACCCGAGACGGAAGCTTTTTATTAGGACACCCCCGGAGTCGAATCTTGGCATTATTCACAATTTAAACATTTCAACAATTTAGCCCTTAGCCTTTTACAACAATCACAACAACAACAACAACAGGTGTAAACCGTCAAGATGTAATAGTCTTATTATGACATTGGAATTTTTTCTCTGCCTTTTTGAAGTCCACAACAACAGGAGTTAACCGTCAAGATGCAAAAAATTTTTATGGCTTTGGATTATTTATTCATTATTCATAATTATTTGCCAAACCCCGAGTCCTATGGCCTTTACTAAGATCACAAAATCGGCTGCGAACCGGCAAGATATGATAGTCTATTTCACAGTAACACTGGCAGTACCCCTATGTGTACCCAACCTTCATAAGCAGAAATTTTCTTAGGAATGAGAAAAAACTAAATAATGCCCAAACCGTGCACCCTTAATTAAACCTAGAGATCTATTATATATGGGGTGAAACAATTTTGTGGGAACGAAAATGCCACAAGTACCTTCCATGAGCTCTAAAGAGAACTAACTACTCCACGTTTAGCATCTAACTTCTAAATAAACTCTATCATTTCTCATTCTCCGCAAATTTAAAATCTCAAATAATGAGATCCGCGGATGCTTAGCCGATAATCAAGCTACGCATATATAAAGTCAATCACGGGAACTTACAAAATCTTAGAAAAGAATTCGTGTTTTAGCTCCTTGTGTGAAAGACTAGCGAAAGCTTTTAATGATTTTATTGGTTAAGGGGACAAACTAGGGCTCAACAAACCTGGTCAAGTCAAAAATTTTATTCCTACTCTCGCCAACAGGAAAGTCAACAAGGTGTCAAAAGTTATTATATTTTTGCACAATTTTTTCAATTTTTCTCATTTTTTTGAGCTTTTTCACAACATTTTCATCAAATTTTTTCAATTTTTTGAGGAAAAACGGAGTTGCGTAAGTAAACGACAAGGTGAAAGTGCAAGGTCAAATCGAATCGATGATTCATCCCCCAGACTAGAATGAAACATTGTCCTCAATGTTTTACGGGTAAAGCTAATCCTAACAAAAACCTAAGACCGTTTATTAATTATGCCAAAGATAACGTTAGTCGATAAGATTTTCGGATATTAGATTTCCATAAGCATCGATGAATGAGACTCGAGTGGAGAGAAAGACAAAACACGAGCACGAGAGTCATCATAAATCGGGGACAATCCTGGATAATCATAAGCAAACAACCACGAAAACACGAGAATGGAAGAGGTCGCCCCCTCACGTTATTTTATTATAAATAAGAAAATAAAGAAGATGAATGGATAAGCATAGGGTGCCTCCTACGAAGCGCATTGTTTTTGTTCACTGAGTCATATAGCTTGACTCGATCTCCGAATTCAGTTGTCCAAGGGGAAAGTTTTGGAGGTCTGGACAACCTTGTGTGGTATGTCCCCTCCGAAATAGTGTTTGAGTCTATGACCATTCACCTTAAAGTTGGGACCATCGGGTTGAGCTAACTCAATGGTGCTATAAGGGAACACTTGGGTAACGGTGAATGGTCCAGACCAACGGGTTTTAAGTTTACCCGAGAAAATCTTTAATCGAGAAATAAAAAGAAGGACTTGATCACCAACGTTAAATTCGTGGTTTTTTATCTTAGATTCATGAATCCTCTTTGTTTTCTCTTTGTAGATTAAAGAATTCTCATAGGCTTGATCACGAAGTTCGGTTAATTCATTTAATTGAATTTTTCGATGATCATCTGCGGTCTTAAGGTCAAAATTAGCATGTTTCAAGGCTCAGTAGGCCTTATCCTCAAGCTTAATGGAGAGATGGCACGCCTTTCCATACACCAACTTATAAGGAGTGCACCCAATGGGTGTTTTGTAAGCAGTGCGGAAGGCCCAGAGTGCATCATCTAATTTGTTTGCCCATGAGGCTCGGTTTTCTCCTACGATCCTTTCTAAAATTCTTTTCAAACCACGATTGGACACCTCAACTTGACTGCTCATTTGCGGATGATATGCGATACTAAGATGATGTGTAACACCATACTTGAGCATAACTTTTGCAAATTGATCATTACAAAAGTGAGTACCGCGATCACTAATAATAGCACGAGGTGCACCGAATCGAGCAAATAGACTCTTTAAAAACTTAACCACAACTCGGGCGTCGTTGGTGGGGATCGCTTTCGCTTCATCCCATTTAGACAAGTAATCGACCAGCACGAGTATATACTTATTCCCTTTTGAAGATGGGAACGGGCCCATAAAGTCTATACCCCACACGTCAAAGATCTCACAAACTTGAATGACATTTTGAGGCATTTCATCCTTTTGTGAGATTTTTCCTTGACGTTGGCACGAGTCACATGACTTTACCAAGTCATGTGCATCTCGGTGTATCATCGGCTAATAAAAGCCGGAGTCAAATACTTTCTTTGCGGTGTAATTTGCACCATGGTGTCCCCCCGTGGGTCCACTGTGGCATGCCAAAAGAATGTCATAGGCATCTTTTCCATGAACACACCGCCGGATCACTTGATCTTCACACACTTTAAAAAATAAGGGTCGTCCCAGAAATAATGTTTTACATATTTAAAGAATTTTTTCTTTTGTTGGGACAACATCCTTTTCCTTAAAAAATTCCCCGCATGGTAATTCGCAAAGTCGGCGAACCATGGGGTACCAGAATCACTGTGTGATAACATCCCAAGTGTCTCGAGAGGAAATATTTTGGTAATTTCCTTTTTCTCGAGAATACTTTGATGGGGATTTCTAAGCGTGAAAGATGATTGGCGGCAAGGTTCTCTGGTCATTTTTTATCTCGAATTTCGACATCGAATTCTTGAAGGAGGAGAACCCACCGAAGTAATCTTGGCTTAGCATCTTGCTTTGCCATAAGACACTTGAGAGCCGAGTGATCCGTATACACACTATGGTCTTTTTCAAGACGAGATAAGGTCGGAACTTTTCAAAGGCATAAACAACGGCTAACATCTCTTTCTCAGTAGTCGTATAATGAGATTGAGCATCATTCATTGTCTTGCTCGCATAGTGTATCGGTTGGAAATATTTGGTCTTACGTTGCCCCAAGACTGCCCCAATAGCATAATCGCTAGCATCGCACATAAGTTCGAAGGGCAAGTCCCAATCGGGGGCAACTAAAATCGGAGCCTCCGTTAACTTCTTCTTTAATATATTAAATGCATCGACGCATTTGTTTGAGAAGAAGAACGGAGCATCTTTTTCTAGCAAATGGGTCAGAGGCTGGGCTATCATAGAAAAATCTTGTGTAAACCGTCTATAAAAACCGGCATGACCAAGGAAACTACGGATTCTTTTAACGGTGGTAGGATGAGGTAGCTTTGTGATAACATCGACTTTAGCACGATCTACCTCGATCTCGGATTTTGAGATTTTGTGGTCGAGGACAATGCCCTCTTTAACCATAAAGTGGAACTTCTCCCAATTTAGAACCAAATTAGTGTCTTCACACCGTTAGAGCATTCTTTCTAAATGTGAGAGGCAAGCAGTGAAAGAATTTCCATAAACCGAGAAATCATCCATGAATATTTCCATGGTGGTCTCGATCATGTCATAAAAAATGGCCATCATGCACCTTTGGAATGTGCCCGGAGCATTGCATAAGCCAAAAGGCATACGTCGGTAAGCAAACGTTCCATAAGGGCAAGTGAAAGTGGTCTTTTCCTTATCCTGCGGATCAATGGAAATTTGGAAATACCCGGAAAAGCCATAAAAAAAAATAGAACTCATTTCCCACTAGACGTTCTAGCATTTGATCCATAAATGGAAGTGGGAAATGGTCCTTTTGAGTAGCATCATTTAGTTTTTGATAGTAAATGCACACTCTCCATCTGGTGACGAGACGTGTCGATATAAACTCATTATCATCATTAGTCACAACGGTCATACCGCCCTTTTTAGGAACATAATGGACCGGGCTAACCCATGAGCTATCCGAGATTGGATAAATCATACCAGCGTCAAGGAGTTTGATTATCTCCTTTTTTTATCACCTCATGGATTTTTGGGTTAACCCGTCTTTGTTGTTGGACGGATGCCTTGTAGTTATCTTTGAGCAAAATCTTATGTGTGCAAAAATGAGGGTCTATGCCCTTTATGTCAGAAATTTGCCAAGCGATGGCACTTTTATGCTTCTTGAACACATCCAAGAGTCCAAGAGTTTGGTCTTCTCCTCATCTTTTAGGTCTTTGGAAATGATGACGGGCAATTTGTCGGATTCTTCTAAGAAAGCGTATTCAAGATGAGGAAGTAAATCCTTGAGCTCGAGCTCCGGAGGATTCTCAATAGACGACTTAACTTCTTTAATTTCTGCCATTTTAAGGTCCATCGGAGGGGGAGAAAGAGTCAGGTCTTCATTCAAAAGTTTATCAAGCAAAAGAATATCCCCCCCAGATCACGTTAGGAATCATCAATTTCTGGTGAAGAAGATGTATCAACAGCAAGAAAGTCATCGACCTCTTCCAAAAAGAAATCACCTCCCTCAAACGGAGTGAGGGACGGGGAAGAGTCGGAAAGGATTGGTTTTGAAGAAGGAGTGGGATTGCCACTCGAAGCATTATTAGAAAAACCAAGAAGCTCTTGAGAATACTCCTCCGAAGCAACATCAATAACATCAATTCGATTAACGGAGATATGATCATAATTGGAGGAGTATCTCGACGTTTGTTCTAAATTGAACGTAACGGCTTCACTTCCAACATGAAGGGTAATTTCCTCATCGTAAACATCAATCAAAGCACGACCCGTCCTTAAGAATCCTCTCCCGAGAATAAGAGTAACCCGCGGATCGGCAAAAAAATCGACAATCACAAAATCGGCATGGAAATGGAACTTTCCCACATTAATGAAGACATCCTCGGTTATTCCAACAGGAAGGGAAGTAGATCGATCGGCAAGTTCGAGGGTCATGCAAGTCGGAGTGAGTTCGGGAAGATACAATTTCTTCCAAACGGATAATGGCATAAGGTTGATGCTAGCAACGAGATCAGCCAGGGCGAAGCACTCAACCATCTCCGGAAAATTACACGAAATAAGGAACTTGCTGGGTTCTCCGAGCTTTTCGGGAAGCTTTCAGTAGAACCGTCTGTAACACCCCCAACTCAAATACGGCAGCTAACACAGCTGGGGGCATTACACAAAAAGAAACCAGACACATTTATAGCTAACGACCACAACACGGGACGTTGATAAATGTCTCAAAACACATCATTCGAATTGCAAACCATTTAGAGTACATAGACTCTTTATCAAAATAGCGACAAAAAAGTAAAAAGAGTTTGCAGCGGAAAAATAACAAAGTTTAGCAGTGGAAGAAATAAAGACACACAAAGGTTTTACGAATGACATGAAAATAAAGATAGTAAAGATGATTAAGCTGCCTTGACAGAAAGCCTCCTCACTCCAAGCCATTCCACCATGCCCAAACATTAAGCTCCAAAGCTAATTTTTATTAGTAGCGGTACCTGAAACACATGCTTAAAAGTCAACACAAAGGTTGAGTACAATCCATAGGTTTAAATAATAAAGTTGAGCACAAGGTTTTAATCATATGATATAAGCAACAAATGCAAATACCAGGTAATCAAGGTAACAACAATATATAGAGGCATCCTAGTGCATACATATTGTTGATGATGCTATGCTAATGACACGCAAAACGTTAACCAACCAATCATAAGTCGACAATAACCGTGGATTTTCATAACATAATAGTGCCCCCAAGGCCGATTACTTGCCATATACCCAGCAAAATCGAATATAGTACACCATAATTTGCTTATCTGGCAAAAGGAGTGGGAGGGTCAATTCCTATAGGCCTATATCCCTATATTCGCACTCACTCGCAAGTGATTAATGGTTCATGATCTGAGGGTCTTGCATTGGCAAGGTAAGCTACTTAGCACATCGTCAGAAAAAGCATACCAAAAATACTTGTGATCAGAAAACATTTTAAAGCATGTATCTCACCCCATGAGTTTATAAACATTTAAAAGATAAAGCGGGGCTATGAACCACACCTTAATAGCAGCAGGAAATGAGATATAGCAACCAAATCAAATAATGCGTCATAGCAAACGAACCTCAGCACAACCTAATCAATATAAACGGCATAACTTAGAAACTATTCTCGAATATCTCAATAATCAATGCTTGAACAAAATATTTTAGTAACAATGGCGTCGAAAGAAAAATAGATTTTTAAAAGTCTCGTGTGGGTGATGAGAAAGATAGAAAGAAATATGTCGGCAAAAGTGAACGATAATTCAAGAAAGACGAAAGTAGACGAAAGAATAACTCGAAAAAAGATATCGAAGAGAAATGATTACACACTCAAATAAACAACAACACACTAATAACTAGTTTCGGCTATTTCCCCTTTTTCCCAAAATATAACGTTGAAAATAATATAATTTGAAAAGGTTTTTAAAATATAATACGATTCTTAAACGTTAAAGGTTTATAAAAGATTTTACAAAATTTCGGCATGACCTGCCTGTTTATACAACATTTTCCCGAGTCAACGACTCTTTGACTTTATTATTTAACTAACGCTAACACTTCACAAGTTATATAATACAATTGGATATATCATTCGCGTATCCATTAGTTGTTTAGGTTTATTGACCATTTCGTATTTGTTCGGGTCCAGATATGTTAAATTAGTCAAAGTCTAACATATCCTTCCGTCTCGCGTACCAAATGGTCCATAATGTCCAAATAACCAACAACGTAATTCAAATACGTCCAATTCAAGTCCACAATATATATAGCCACAATATCATAATACGGATCCAAGTCCGATGTCACAATCCACTTAACTATATCCAACTTGTTTTATGGTTTCATAGTTATTAGTCCATGTTATTTAAACTTAAGCCGAAACAAGTCCCAAAACATACACAAATAAATAAACAACCAATATTCTCAACAAACTTAATATAATACGAAACTCAACGTAACACTAAACCAGGCTGCTCCCTTGAGGGAAAAAGGAAACAATTTCATTTTAACCTCATCATAAAGAACTTGATTAATCTTTATCGTTTCAGCGATGTCGGTGAAACTCCTAAAATGAGAATAAGGATCTTCATTCTCAAAACCGTGAAAAGAGATTCTCGTGATGATATTGAGTAACCCGTGATTGATTTCAAATTGATTTGCTTGAATATCGGGTATCACGATGGCTCTCTTAACATGATTGAAAGGTGATTGGAGTTGTTCCTCCATCGGACGAAGATCATAAGCTGGTTGAGGTGCCATCGGAGGGGTTCCGAAGGAAATCTTAAAATAATTGCTAGCAGTCTGAGGTGATTCGATTACCTTTATCAGGAATAATTGAAATGGGTACAATAAATCTTGTGACTAATTCCACAACGTTCTATCTTTCGAACTTGGCATTATCTGAAGGAGAGAGAATATGGGTAACAATTTTTGATTCCTTGTGTTTTGTTCCAACGGATGATAAGACATGTGTCTTTCTTTGCCTATTGGGCTAGGTCTCCATTACTGACGTTTGTACTTAATTTATGGTGTTCCTCCTAACTTCCTTCATCACTTATTTCAATATTCTTTATTGTCAAGTCACAAAATCCTAAATGCATAATCGAGGTAGTATGGTGATTAGTTTTGGAAATTTGTCTTGCGATTGTGAGTTTTGGTTGAAATCTTTTTCTGAATAAACGAATTTAGAAAATGGAGCAAACAGTTTACTAAATAATATCTTTCTTGGTGATTCAAAATTCAGTAGTGATGAAATGTGAAACCGTTTTCAAACATGTTGTGATTAGGAATATTTACCAAAGTCTGATGTTTATATATATATATATATATATATATATATATATATATATATATATATATATATATATATATATATATATATATATATATATATATATATATATATTATTTTTTTCTCATTGAACGATGGTTTTGTTAAATATTGACCAAAAAGGATCGTACTTGTTCAAAATGGGAATTTCAGAAATTATTTTCTACAAGGTATGTGATTTGTATAAACACAATTTTTAAATCAACTACATTTAAAAGTGAAAGTATTAACAAGGATAAAATGGTAGGATATGTAATGTTCGCATAAATGCATAGATGTCTAACGTTTAGTTCCTGAGGTTGGATAATGCTTATTGGTGGTTATTAGACAAAACTACAAGCCTAGGTATTCAAACTAACTTAAGTCCTGAAATAGTTTATCGTTGAAAGTATTATCATGTTGGCAAAATATATATTCGGGTCGGATCCCTTTCTTGGTATGAAAATGAGGTTATCTGAAATTTCTAGAGAACACAACGCCTTAGGGGAATCCATATCGATATTCTTAATTAAAACAATTATCCTTGGTGAAAACTCATTACAAGGAAGTTTGCATTTAGATGAGGCCATGTTTAATCAAAACACTCTACAGTATCGGTTAGGAGGCTTGGTTTATTTCTATAGTGTTACTTAGCGTACCTTCACAATGTGTTCGATCCTATAGTTCAGTCTAGCTAGTACCTTTGAATAATAAAATTTGACAACTAGGTCAGAGATGGTGATTCGGATGGTCTCGCAGTATCTTAAGATTTCTGTTGAGTTATGAATTTTCTTAGTATATACTTCTAGTCCTGATTAGTAGTTCTGTAATCCTTTCATTGCTTTTCTTGTATCGAAGAATCCTCGTAGTACTTGATATGGAAATTCTCTCCTAGAGAAGTCAATGGAAAGTTCTAACTTAATGGCTGAGTGAGTGACAGGTGGGGTAAGCATCCAGGGAGAGTTTGTCAGAAAGAGACGTTTATAAAAGAGTTTACTTGTTTAAAACGCTTTTAAATGAAGATTGTTATTAGCAATACTTTAACAAAATAATTATTTCCTTCATGGCATAATTCTTCCTGAATTATACATAGGTGATCAGGCTATGTATAGTTGAGGACTACTGATGCTATGCTGGATTTAGTCAAAATATCATTACTTTTCTCAAAAGCTTTAAATGGTGTTCAACGCATTGTTATAAAAAAATGGTATCCTGATATTTCCTTTCAAGTAACATGAAAATTATTTCGCATAATAATAGTAAATACTTGGAGTAATGAAGGAAAAATCAATTTATAGGGTGGTAACAAAATAGCTTATATTAGAAATTCTGTAAAACAATTTCCCCATAGGGTAGTAAAATAGCTTGAAGTAAAATTCATCGTAAAGTTTATTGGATACATGGGTGAATCTTATGGAATGGTAATAGTCTACTAATCCGTCAAAAACGAAATTGGTCTAATCCCTAATAAGACAATGGTATAATGTTGCGAAACGATTAAAGATTGAGCGATTGGAATAGAAAACGGAATAAACGAAGGTTACGATTATCATTGAGATAACAAAGGATAGATATTACATTGGATAAAAGAGTGCTTAATACAACTAGGTTATTTCAACATACTAACGGAAAATACAAAAGAGAAGTACAACCCTAAAGGGCTCGAACTATGGTTTAAAACATGAACTTCTTCCTCCAATTCAGGTCTCTCAACTCCGGGCATTCACTCTTGAAGTGTCCAACTACACCACAGCCAAAACATGTTATTGATGGTTTCTGATTATCACCCACAATTGGAAACCTGCAATCCCTGGTTTTGTGAGTAACCTTCTTACAGTTTCCACATGGTTCCGAGCAACGGCCTGGGTTATGATGATGTTGACAATTTTCACACTTAGGTAAAATACCAAGGTAATCGTTCTTTTCATTTAGACCTGCAGCATAGGGCTTAGCAACTCCTTGTCTCTTGTGTGGTCCTTGTGTGGCATTCCCACCTCGATTGTTGTTCCACTTCCTTTTGTTGTCGCTATTGTTTCCTAATGTCTTGGTGTGAGCTATGTATTCCTTTGCTTCGATCGCCATTTTGATAGCTTCAGACATGGCATCGGGTTTTAATGAGACGACCAATAGTGTAATAAGTAGTTGATGGTGGTGGTAGTACCTGAGTAGTGGGTGCTCTACTAGTGAAGGAAAGAAACATACTATCTTCCTTACAATAAGCATCCTAATAAGTCCATTAAGATTAAGTCTTAATACTCTACCAAACGACATTCTATGTATGGGCTGAATGATAGGAAAACCCTGCTCCTATGACAAATCAATGGTGCTAATGGTGGTGTAATGGTAGTGGAAGATGACAAGGAATCTTCAATGTCGGAATCCGATAAAAGGATGACAGGGTGGGTATCTGAAGACATGTCACTCGTGAACCAGGTCAATATATATATATATATATATATATATATATATATATATATATATATATATATATATATATATATATATATATATATATATATATATATATATATATTATTTTTTTCTCATTGAACGATGGTTTTGTTAAATATTGACCAAAAAGGATCGTACTTGTTCAAAATGGGAATTTCAGAAATTATTTTCTACAAGGTATGTGATTTGTATAAACACAATTTTTAAATCAACTACATTTAAAAGTGAAAGTATTAACAAGGATAAAATGGTAGGATATGTAATGTTCGCATAAATGCATAGATGTCTAACGTTTAGTTCCTGAGGTTGGATAATGCTTATTGATGGTTATTAGACAAAACTACAAGCCTAGGTATTCAAACTAACTTAAGTCCTGAAATAGTTTATCGTTGAAAGTATTATCATGTTGGCAAAATATATATTCGGGTCGGATCCCTTTCTTGGTATGAAAATGAGGTTATCTAAAATTTCTAGAGAACACAACGCCTTAGGGGAATCCATATCGATATTCTTAATTAAAACAATTATCCTTGGTGAAAACTCATTACAAGGAAGTTTGCATTTAGATGAGGCCATGTTTAATCAAAACACTCTACAGTATCGGTTAGGAGGCTTGGTTTATTTCTATAGTGTTACTTAGCGTACCTTCACAATGTGTTCGATCCTATAGTTCAGTCTAGCTAGTACCTTTGAATAATAAAATTTGACAACTAGGTCAGAGATGGTGATTCGGATGGTCTCGCAGTATCTTAAGATTTCTGTTGAGTTATGAATTTTCTTAGTATATACTTCTAGTCCTGATTAGTAGTTCTGTAATCCTTTCATTGCTTTTCTTGTATCGAAGAATCCTCGTAGTACTTGATATGGAAATTCTCTCCTAGAGAAGTCAATGGAAAGTTCTAACTTAATGGCTGAGTGAGTGACAGGTGGGGTAAGCATCCAGGGAGAGTTTGTCAGAAAGAGACGTTTATAAAAGAGTTTACTTGTTTAAAACGCTTTTAAATGAAGATTGTTATTAGCAATACTTTAACAAAATAATTATTTCCTTCATGGCATAATTCTTCCTGAATTATACATAGGTGATCAGGCTATGTATAGTTGAGGACTACTGATGCTATGCTGGATTTAGTCAAAATATCATTACTTTTCTCAAAAGCTTTAAATGGTGTTCAACGCATTGTTATAAAAAAAATGGTATCCTGATATTTCCTTTCAAGTAACATGAAAATTATTTCGCATAATAATAGTAAATACTTGGAGTAATGAAGGAAAAATCAATTTATAGGGTGGTAACAAAATAGCTTATATTAGAAATTCTGTAAAACAATTTCCCCATAGGGTAGTAAAATAGCTTGAAGTAAAATTCATCGTAAAGTTTATTGGATACATGGGTGAATCTTATGGAATGGTAATAGTCTACTAATCCGTCAAAAACGAAATTGGTCTAATCCCTAATAAGACAATGGTATAATGTTGCGAAACGATTAAAGATTGAGCGATTGGAATAGAAAACGGAATAAACGAAGGTTACGATTATCATTGAGATAACAAAGGATAGATATTACATTGGATAAAAGAGTGCTTAATACAACTAGGTTATTTCAACATACTAACGGAAAATACAAAAGAGAAGTACAACCCTAAAGGGCTCGAACTATGGTTTAAAACATGAACTTCTTCCTCCAATTCAGGTCTCTCAACTCCGGGCATTCACTCTTGAAGTGTCCAACTACACCACAGCCAAAACATGTTATTGATGGTTTCTGATTATCACCCACAATTGGAAACCTGCAATCCCTGGTTTTGTGAGTAACCTTCTTACAGTTTCCACATGGTTCCGAGCAACGGCCTGGGTTATGATGATGTTGACAATTTTCACACTTAGGTAAAATACCAAGGTAATCGTTCTTTTCATTTAGACCTGCAGCATAGGGCTTAGCAACTCCTTGTCTCTTGTGTGGTCCTTGTGTGGCATTCCCACCTCGATTGTTGTTCCACTTCCTTTTGTTGTCGCTATTGTTTCCTAATGTCTTGGTGTGAGCTATGTATTCCTTTGCTTCGATCGCCATTTTGATAGCTTCAGACATGGCATCGGGTTTTAATGAGACGACCAATAGTGTAATAAGTAGTTGATGGTGGTGGTAGTACCTGAGTAGTGGGTGCTCTACTAGTGAAGGAAAGAAACATACTATCTTCCTTACAATAAGCATCCTAATAAGTCCATTAAGATTAAGTCTTAATACTCTACCAAACGACATTCTATGTATGGGCTGAATGATAGGAAAACCCTGCTCCTATGACAAATCAATGGTGCTAATGGTGGTGTAATGGTAGTGGAAGATGACAAGGAATCTTCAATGTCGGAATCCGATAAAAGGATGACAGGGTGGGTATCTGAAGACATGTCACTCGTGAACCAGGTCAATATATATATATATATATATATATATATATATATATATATATATATATATATATATATATATATATATATATATATATATATATATTATTTTTTTCTCATTGAACGATGGTTTTGTTAAATATTGACCAAAAAGGATCGTACTTGTTCAAAATGGGAATTTCAGAAATTATTTTCTACAAGGTATGTGATTTGTATAAACACAATTTTTAAATCAACTACATTTAAAAGTGAAAGTATTAACAAGGATAAAATGGTAGGATATGTAATGTTCGCATAAATGCATAGATGTCTAACGTTTAGTTCCTGAGGTTGGATAATGCTTATTGATGGTTATTAGACAAAACTACAAGCCTAGGTATTCAAACTAACTTAAGTCCTGAAATAGTTTATCGTTGAAAGTATTATCATGTTGGCAAAATATATATTCGGGTCGGATCCCTTTCTTGGTATGAAAATGAGGTTATCTAAAATTTCTAGAGAACACAACGCCTTAGGGGAATCCATATCGATATTCTTAATTAAAACAATTATCCTTGGTGAAAACTCATTACAAGGAAGTTTGCATTTAGATGAGGCCATGTTTAATCAAAACACTCTACAGTATCGGTTAGGAGGCTTGGTTTATTTCTATAGTGTTACTTAGCGTACCTTCACAATGTGTTCGATCCTATAGTTCAGTCTAGCTAGTACCTTTGAATAATAAAATTTGACAACTAGGTCAGAGATGGTGATTCGGATGGTCTCGCAGTATCTTAAGATTTCTGTTGAGTTATGAATTTTCTTAGTATATACTTCTAGTCCTGATTAGTAGTTCTGTAATCCTTTCATTGCTTTTCTTGTATCGAAGAATCCTCGTAGTACTTGATATGGAAATTCTCTCCTAGAGAAGTCAATGGAAAGTTCTAACTTAATGGCTGAGTGAGTGACAGGTGGGGTAAGCATCCAGGGAGAGTTTGTCAGAAAGAGACGTTTATAAAAGAGTTTACTTGTTTAAAACGCTTTTAAATGAAGATTGTTATTAGCAATACTTTAACAAAATAATTATTTCCTTCATGGCATAATTCTTCCTGAATTATACATAGGTGATCAGGCTATGTATAGTTGAGGACTACTTATGCTATGCTGGATTTAGTCAAAATATCATTACTTTTCTCAAAAGCTTTAAATGGTGTTCAACGCATTGTTATAAAAAAAATGGTATCCTGATATTTCCTTTCAAGTAACATGAAAATTATTTCGCATAATAATAGTAAATACTTGGAGTAATGAAGGAAAAATCAATTTATAGGGTGGTAACAAAATAGCTTATATTAGAAATTCTGTAAAACAATTTCCCCATAGGGTAGTAAAATAGCTTGAAGTAAAATTCATCGTAAAGTTTATTGGATACATGGGTGAATCTTATGGAATGGTAATAGTCTACTAATCCGTCAAAAACGAAATTGGTCTAATCCCTAATAAGACAATGGTATAATGTTGCGAAACGATTAAAGATTGAGCGATTGGAATAGAAAACGGAATAAACGAAGGTTACGATTATCATTGAGATAACAAAGGATAGATATTACATTGGATAAAAGAGTGCTTAATACAACTAGGTTATTTCAACATACTAACGGAAAATACAAAAGAGAAGTACAACCCTAAAGGGCTCGAACTATGGTTTAAAACATGAACTTCTTCCTCCAATTCAGGTCTCTCAACTCCGGGCATTCACTCTTGAAGTGTCCAACTACACCACAGCCAAAACATGTTATTGATGGTTTCTGATTATCACCCACAATTGGAAACCTGCAATCCCTGGTTTTGTGAGTAACCTTCTTACAGTTTCCACATGGTTCCGAGCAACGGCCTGGGTTATGATGATGTTGACAATTTTCACACTTAGGTAAAATACCAAGGTAATCGTTCTTTTCATGTAGACCTGCAGCATAGGGCTTAGCAACTCCTTGTCTCTTGTGTGGTCCTTGTGTGGCATTCCCACCTCGATTGTTGTTCCACTTCCTTTTGTTGTCGCTATTGTTTCCTAATGTCTTGGTGTGAGCTATGTATTCCTTTGCTTCGATCGCCATTTTGATAGCTTCAGACATGGCATCGGGTTTTAATGAGACGACCAATAGTGTAATAAGTAGTTGATGGTGGTGGTAGTACCTGAGAAGTGGGTGCTCTACTAGTGAAGGAAAGAAACATACTATCTTCCTTACAATAAGCATCCTAATAAGTCCATTAAGATTAAGTCTTAATACTCTACCAAACGACATTCTATGTATGGGCTGAATGATAGGAAAACCCTGCTCCTATGACAAATCAATGGTGCTAATGGTGGTGTAATGGTAGTGGAAGATGACAAGGAATCTTCAATGTCGGAATCCGATAAAAGGATGACAGGGTGGGTATCTGAAGACATGTCACTCGTGAACCAGGTCAATATAATTATATATATATATATATATATATATATATATATATATATATATATATATAAGTATGGGTATAAATAGCTTGCACCGTGTGTGCATGAAACAACATGTATAATGAATATGTACCTATGATGAAATGATGAGATGCTATGATGATGTGGTTATAGTCTAGGGTCCAAGATACATCCTAGTTCGCTATAATCTTAGCTCTGATGCCAATCTGTCACACCCCCAAAATACCTATTTTAACAGCGGAATGGAATACCTGGGGGTGACTGCCATAGCATCACAGTTACAGTCATATTGAACGACCTAAAGTTACGTTTAGAAAATACAGTGTTTGATCATTAAAACATTCAAAGTTTACAAAACATAGGTCCCAAAAGGTGTTGCAAGTTTATGAAAAACAAGTCATACTAAATCAAACGTTTCATAAGTGCAGAAAATATAGTGAGACGCGTCGACCCCGCGACTCCATGAAGATCCAAATGCATGCAACATGAGCTACCTTAATAATCCTGAAAATACATTGCTAAAACGGTCAACATAAAGTTGGTGAATAATCATAGGTTTATAAGTTAAATCGGAAGTACAATAGCCATAAGTAAAAAGTAAAGTAATAAGATTTCAGAAATAAAATTTACATTGGCTCTTAAGCTCATGACCCCGAAGCTAGACGCAATTAAATTGGCCCCAAATGAGTGTTTACCAGACACTCTAAATATATTAGACATGAAATGCATCCGTAATCCCGTTGGAGCAACCCAAACACGGATGGAGGAGTCACCCTCAATAGATCTATTCACTCACTCTCGCTTGTAGATTAATTAACGGTCCATGATAATAAAGGGGACTTGTCGTGACGTGGTAATAAGGCAACTTAAGCAATGTAAGGAATTTATACTTTGGCATGTACAAAAATAAGTGATGCAATGTATTCTCCCCCGTGGGATTTGAAATCAAAATATTGAATTAAAACGGGGATATGAAAACTCACCTCGAAGTGATGATACTATGAGATGAATTGATAGGGACAACAAGGAACAAATATCAACCGCAACCTAAGATGACTGATAATGATCTACTTTAGATCATGAAATAATGTAATGAATGTACATGCACATGATACCTATACCACTCATAACTTGAAAATACTAGTTATTGTCAAAGTAAAATATTTTCCATACTTAGGAAAAATAAGTCTAATTAGACTTATAAAAACTAGTCGTAAGATATCGTATATAAAACGTTAGTGTTATATTCATCGCCTTGAAAACCTTGAAATAACGTCTAGTAGTCGTATAAATAAGCCTTGGGCCATACGTACTTCATTTGTTAAGAATATAATTCTTTAATAATATTTCTAGAAAATATAATATTTAGTACGTAGTTTATTATTTCCAATTGTAGCTGCCAAAATAATATAGTTTTGTCGATTTTGAAACGTGTATATCTTTGTCGTTATAAGTTCATTTTCCTCGTTCTTGATATCCATGGATTCGTTTTAACGTATACTTATATATTTTTGATGATTCGGCTGCTCTAGGTTACATCTAACGCCTCTTTTTGTCCGTCAAAAATCGTCCAACAGCACGTTAAATTTTCAGAAAATAGTTTTCGTCGTTAAACTTGCAAAAATCATATCTCCTTCGTTATAAACTCGTTTTAATCCGTTTTTTCGCCCACGGCTTCGTTTTTGAAAGTATTTTCTAAATCTTTGGTCTAAAATTTCTAACAACCCACTGAGTTTCCCACGTTTTTAAAATAAGGACGGTAGGTATATATATAGTTTCAAAAATCATTTTCCTAGTTTCAACTTGTTTCAAATCTAACCAAATCACTTTCAATCACCACCAAACTAATTTATTCTTACCATACACCTTCTTAGGGTGTCATGGGTTCCTAAACATCATCCATCAAGTTAATCTACCAAGGATCTACCCATTATCCATTTCTAAGGCTTAAAAGATATAAAAGTTTAAATGGATTGGTATAAACTAGCATATGCATGTAGATCTTGTATAAAAATTATATGAATATAATTAGAACTTGGTAAAATCATGAAAAAGAGCTTGACATACTTACTTGAAAGATTAGAGAGTTTTGATGATGAAAACCTAATGAAACCTTGGATTTTTACTTCAAAACCCTAACAAGGATTATCAAATGAGCTTGAATATAACTTGATCTTGAAAAATCAATGGTGTTTGCCTTCTTTTTCTAGTTTGGCCGAGCACCCCAAGGATGAGAGGAAAAGAGATGAGTTTCTAGTTTATTTGAGATAAAATGAAGTAGTAAAATTGGTTTAGGACACTTAGTAAAATATCTAGTTAGGGTATGATTGTAATTAAATGCTCAAGGTGAAGTCAAGGAGGGGGGGGGGGGGGGGGCACATGGCATAAGGATGAGTGTTGGGGAAGCTTGATATTATCTAGTTGTTTTGTGTATCTATTAGGTGTTATCGGGTACCGAGTTAACTAAAAATAAATCGTGACGAGTTGAAATAAAATATGACGAAGTTAATCGGGACATAATAAAGTCATAAAAGTTGTGAAAATATATTGGGTACGAGTATTGGGTGTTTGGATGATTATTGTTTAGTTTCCACGAAAACCGTCGTAATTTTGATAAACTTACGAATATAACTTAAATAAATTTCCAAAATACTGGGTAATTGAATTTTATAATATTTATGATGTTGTAAGGGGTTTAAAAATATATCGGGACCATTGTGGGGATCGTTAGATATATTAGTTATATTTATTAATCATGTGTTAACATTTATTTAAAAATAAATATACGTAAAACGTTAAATATATCAAAAATATTAATATGAATATTCTACGAGTGGTGTAGTATGCAAATGCTATCATGATGAAATGTAGATTATTTCTAGTCCGTATGAAATGTCCCTACTGATAAAGCATGAATTCGCACCTGAACCAATTCGGTTACGCGAATTTAAATATCCGTAAACTAAATTTACGATGAAATGAGTAATGCACATGAATAGTGTTTTCTTTCCAGAAATGAATAGTGTTTTGTGAATAGTAATATTTTTGAACGTTTCTCAGAATATTAAATTGACCTAAAAAATGATGAATAGTAAAATGATGAATAGTGATTTATGAATAGTAAATTGTCGAAGTTCGGAAAATGACCTGAAATGGTGAGTTGTGACACCTTCACAGTTACAATTCACAACTCACACAAGCTACTCTGTATGACTGCATGGCTCCGCTGATCATTTCATCTATACGTAGCGACTATCGTAACCAACACTAACAAGTAGTATAATGTCGACCACGATCTAGTTACCTCTGTCACTATGGTGGCCGAAGTTGGGGCTCTCCGTGAACTTCTCCAGCCATCTATAAGATTATGAAGCTAAGAATATTATACTAAACAAATAAAAAAAAAAAAAAAAAAAAAAAAAAAAGCCAAGTCTACAATCTTTGTACTCCACGTACATGATTCAAGAAAAACAGTAACTCCTCATCTCATCATTATTATCAAGAAATTAGTAAAAAATATTAATCCACCCACACTCATTAAAAAAAGCATATATAATAGTTACAAACATTTAGGCACTCACCATGTTCCTTTTTATTTTGCTCCACTGGGCACAACAACGTAAGATTCTCTCTTCAAGCCTTCATCCACTACTAATAATATTCACCAAAAGAACATTGTAGAAACACACACCAATATTAATGACAAAGCATTTGTACTTACTGATTTAAAGCCACAATGAATTGATTGGAGAAAAGATCTACAAAATGAAAGAAAACTTTGTTAGTGAGAGATAGGGATAGAGGGGGAGAGGAAGGCCGGATGAAAAATGTGTGTTTTGAGAAAGGATTGAGATCCTCTCATATTCAACTTGAACATGAGAGGTAATATTGAGATTTATGTGAGTGGAGATAAAAAATAAATAAATTATATGTTGTGTGACCTCTATTTTGTTAAAAAATATTTTTTTTTCTTCATAATAAAACTAATATGACCTCTCATGTTCAAATAGAACATGAGAGGATCCCAATCCATTGAGAAAAGTAGCTGAGGCGAGGATATATGATAGGCAAGTGGTAGAATTATGTGACACGTGGCTTTTTCTAAAGAGCTAACGTGTAATTTTTTGAGGCTGCTATACTCAAAAAAGCCTCCACTTATATAATAGGTAGATAAAGGGTATCAACTTCTATATCCACATGTAATATCCTGTGAAAAACCCAAATTATTAACAAACAATAAACATGAAGTAATTATATGTTACTATTCATGCACCCATTTTTAGGCAAAATTTTAAAATTTTGTTTACATTATGCAACTCTAAATCAATATATATTATGTGATTCACACTTATCTAGAATGAACTCACACGCAAACCACAACAACCTGGAACTGGCACAACACAACCCATGGATCAGATTTGATCACCTACACTTATCAGTACACGTACAACACTCATGGGACCCACATTTTCCTCTGTGGGCCCCACATTGCCAATGTGAACTATTTCATACCTAAGTGGGCCCCACATATGTAATCCCATTCCATGAAAACACCACAAAAATACATGAACCAAACTAAACTTATTAAACGAATCCAACAGATCCCAACTTGGGCCTTGGATTCACAAGCCGACCACAAGCCCAAACCATATAACTATATATACGAAATACATATAAACATACATTTACTTTGGCTCACGTATTCTCAAATCTTACAAACAACGTATGGAATAAAAGCTACAATCTCATTTTTCATACTCAAAAGAATGAAGATCAACCTTTATTATGATATAATACGTACGTATGTGATGAGTGTGTAAATACTCATCATTTTTGTCTTATATGAACTACCAAAACATCCAAAAACACCCAATAATGCATCAAAATACTGAAATTATCTCAAAAGTGTGTTTTATATGTTTTAGATGCAAAATGTTTAAAAACAAATGAAAAACGAACAAAGTTTGCACAATTGGCAGTTTCAGTCCCTCAAGTTTCAAAAATTTACAAAATTAGTCCCTGAGCGTTTTTATGAAAGAAAAGTCAACCCAAGGCAAAGAAAAGTCAAAAATTGTCAAAATAAGTCCTTGGGTGAAAAAGTTTGAGAAAATTACACTTTTACCCCTCAAAATCCAAAATTGGCATAAAAGGTCCCTAGAGTTTCAGAAAATGGCAGAATTGGTCCCTGGTGGGGTATTTTTGAAAGGAAAATCATTTTTTGTCCTTGGGTAATCAAAAGTTATCAAAATTGGTCCCTGTGAGAAGTTTTGGAAAGTTTACATGTTTGGTCCCCGTAATTTGGAAATGTGCATAATTGATCCCCGGGAATTTTAAAAAGTGGAAAATATAATTTATGGTCCTTGGGATATTTTAACATGGCAAAATTAGTCCTTATTACATCTAAGGGATAACTACATTTTTAGTCCACCACTTTGCATAAATTACAAATTGGTCCTTGTGATTTAGTAACTTAAACAAACCGGACCCTTAATGTTTTCTAAACCCAAAACCAAACAACCCCAAGCCTATCACCACCCCTGATCCACCAGACCAGCCCTTATAACTCCCAAGCCCAATCTCACCACCAAGCCCACTCCCTAAACTCCAAATAATACTACTCCCTCCCGTTTCATGTCTCACCTCAGTCAACACCCCTTTTTGACCCTTCCACCTTTCCAACACAACTTGCTAAACCAATACTCCACCCCCTCCTCTGCCATGCCTCCAGCTCACTCTCTCCATTCCTTGTCCCCCAACTTACCAATATAATCCAAGAAACATTAATTGAGCACAAATCTCTCCAAGCTATCAAAAGTAGGTGTGGAACACTTTTGGCGGCAAAATATCATTCAAAGGTCAAGATACACTCTGAGCCATCCAACGGCTCAGGAGTGTGGTGGGAAGTGTGCAGTGGGTCAAACTAACCCTAGGAATTCAATATAAAAGAAACAAGAAAGATGCAGAATAGAGTAGTAGGGATTTTTGTTGTAGAATAGATTTTAGTGTACTTTAACTTTTATAATTAGTGTAATATGTGTTGTTTAAGTTTTATTTTTCCACTTCTGTACTCCTAAAAAAACTCAGTCTTAATGCAATTTTAAGTTTTCTTTAATCAATTTGCAAAGTTTTTCATTTCTGCTTAATTGGCTTATATAACTGCTTATTCACTTCTACCCTATGCTTATTAGTAGTTAAGAGTGCTCTGTAGGTTCATTGGGAAGTTTAGTTGGTCTTGTTTAAGGATTATCATTGCAATAGCCTAGGTTACCTTTAAGTGCTTATTTATGGTTTGCCTTGTACAACTGCTTCTCATAGGTCTACCATTGCTTATTTAATCATTTTATATCCTAATTAGTGTTTGTAATTCCTTTTTCAAAACTTAAAACACAACTTTTCTTTGAAAACTCATGACAGCTTCCAGTTAAGGGACTGTTTGGTTTAGTGGAATTGACCCTTAAACTCTGAGCCTTGACTGATGAATCTGGTTCATACATAACATAGCAGGTCCATTTAGGGTAGATAAGTCAGATAATATACAGGTTATTCACTAGAAAGTCAAGATCATGGTTTATGACCCCTCACAGTTATCTGTGTGGAGTTTGTGAGCCATAACTCCCCACACTTGCTCATAAGTTGAAGTTTTAGGATAGGGTAGTTTTATTTTAGCTTATTACTTGATTCTAAACTCTTAGGATTAGATTTAAACTCAATATAGTCAAAGTAGGTTATTAACTAGAAAGTCAAATTTCAACTTTTATGCAGAAATGCAAAATTTCTAGGATTAATTGTGATTTTTATGGTTGGTTTTAGAAGTTGAAAATTCTTGTGGTTAAAATAGGCCAGCTCAACTTTAGAAATCAGTATTTGTCTTAATTTTGTGTTTTTTTCTTACTGCTTATTTGTGGCCTTAAAGTAGGTTGCAGGGCATGTGTTTGCCCTGCACACAGACCTCAGTTCATCAGACCATTTTCCATGGCACATAACTTGTGCCATAGTGGGCCCCACCTGTTGATTGTTGGCTTATTGGAAATCCAATAAGCCAGTATTCAAGGCTTATAGCTTATTTTAGGTTTTAGGGGTCATTAACTTGGGCTGCAGACCCCATTTATTTTGTCCCACTTTTCCAATTACACTGATCCATCAGTGTAATCTTGCCAATTCATAAGCTCATTATGAGCTTGTAAGTGGGCCACATCCTTTTCATTTTAGCTTTTTGAGAAATTTTCTAATCTTTCTTACTAAATTTGTGCTTATTTTTGCCTAAGAGAGTTCTGATCATAGCTTATTTCACCCTTAAAGGTTGCCTAGTCACATTTATGCACTGAGTGAATCAGTGCAATAAGCCAAAGTTCCAAGGCTTATCAAATGCTTATTTGTGGGTCCCAACCTTTGAGCCTTGTTTTCTTGGAACACCCACCAGCTCAGCTTGCCATTTTAGTCCTTTACTTGTGCTTACCAGCTTATCTCATAAGCTTATTTAGCTATTAAAGTTGACTGCAGGCCTACTGGTTGACTGTGGTGATCTCAAGTGCTTATTTGCTTAAATGTAGCTTATCCATGGTGCTTATAACTTTCCTTTTTGTTTATTCCTAGTCACACAGACCTTTTGTATCATATTCTCCATTGTGGAATCTGTTTATAGCTTTTCAAGTAGCTTTTGCACATCCCAAAATCCCAATAAGCTACTTATTCAAACCTGTTAAGCACTCATCACTCCACAGTGCTTATTTCTCATTTTCAGCCAATGTGCCTTTTTTAAAGTAGCTTATTTTTAGGTGTAGATCAGTTTTGTAAAAAAGAAAATCCAAAAAAGCAACTTTTCCTAAAGTGATAGCTTCTATTTAAGAAGCTTATTGCTTAAGTGTTTATTTTCCTTAAGCACTTCCTGTTTTTATAATTTTCTTAAGTTCCTATAGTTGTGAAATAATTTCTGTAATTTTTTCATATTTTTCTCTTTTCATTTAGTACTTTTAATAATTAATATTAGTTTTTATTAATTAATAATTAATAATAATTATTTAAATAGTCTTAAAAATATATTTTCTGTTTTAAAATTAGTTTTATATTATTTTAGATTTTTCTAAGTTTTAATTTTATTTTTCTAAGGTTCTTTTACATTTTCCTATTATTTAGTGTATTTTTAATTAGTTTAAATTAGTTTTAAATTAATAGTAATTATATAAAAAGTAGGAAAAATATATTTTAAGTTTGAAAATTATTTTTATAATATTTTAGATTTTTCCAAATTTATTTTTTATATTTTTAGTGTAATTTCATAATTAATTAATTAAATAGTGTAAAAATTAATTTTAATTTTCTAAAAAGTTTCTTTTCTTATTAGGATTGTAAAAATATAATTTTCATATTCGTAGGTATTTTATTTCTTAAAAACTCGCGTTTTATTTCGTACGTCTACGTTTTATTTAAACGTAACGTACACGTTTTAGGTTTTAAACGTTTCTGGTTTTTCCTACTCTCCCGTCTTATTCATATAGCTTATTTAAGCTATTTCATTGTAGATTCCTTAGTTCAGATCACTCACAACCCTTTTCTCGTCCAAATTCACCCGATCACGAAACCGTTTGATAACAATTCACACCTCGTCGGGACATAACGACTCGGGGAAACCTTATACTTCCGCGGAGCATTGATCTAGGCTGTTTGACTTTGTTGACCATTCCGTGGTCAATATAAGTTAGGTGGTTTAGCGTCAATCAGTATGAATAGTAAAATACACCCAAAGCTTAACGAGGTCGAGACATGTATCAAACACAACCAACTTTGGACACTTTCTATTTAACGAGTTGCCATTGGTCCCAAAGACTTCTAAATACTCTCTAATGGCTTCCTAAGTGATTCTAACTCGTTCACAAGTCATCACACTCATAAACGTGCCCTAGCTCATTTTCTTTGTCTCGATATATACATAAAGATACACATAAAAATCCTACAACTCACACAAGCTTTCTTGGGACATCCCAAGGAGTTTAGAAGCTCCTCATTACTCATTTTAGACTAATCTCCCTAAGCTAAAACCCTAGCTAAGCTTACAAGATATCCTTTCAACTATTTCGACCCATATGTATTTATTTTTTTGGTCACGTATTGCTCGTTTGGACCCATAAGTGTACCACGACTCCTACAACTCACCCAAAGGAATTTATATACCCTAAAACATTATCACTAATCAACCACAACTTCTACAAACCCCAACTCGATTCTATGTTTGTGTTTTGGTCACGTTTCAATACCAAATGAACCCTTATAATTTCTGCGACCAAATGCACCCTTAAATGTATTCCCATTTGATCTCTTGACCACCAAATGACTCTAAGACCTCAAGAATACACTTGCTCACTCGTTTCACCCAAGACCCAAAATAAATTCAGCTTTCTAGAACCCCTAGTCCTCGTCATCACATAAACCGACCCCAAACACACTTGGATAACCAATTTGCCCTCCAATTAATCTATCCTACCCCTACCCTACTCATTTATCTATTGTCATATTCTCTTTGTACCTCCAACTTGTATCCCTATCCATGTTATATCACCCCATGCAAAAGAACTCATGTATAAGCTCAAAAACAAACTCACAAACCCTCTTTGTTCACTTTTGTATGTTGAGAAGAAACACAGAAGGTCCAGGTTGTTCCCAAGCTTAAGCAAGCCAACAACAAGCATCACTCAAGTCCTTGGAGTGCCAACTATCGAGTTAAAAGCCCACAAGTCTTCACAAGCTCCCATTCGAATCTCACAGACCCTAAAGCTTCCCACCTTTGAAGGTATAGTCAGTGTTTCAACACTTAGTATATTTTTCATCTCATTTCCATGTTTCCTATTCGTTTAAATCACCAACACTTTCCCTTGTTTACACCTATCTCTTGTTAAGCTTATAACAAACAAGCACCACCACTCGAATCTCTATATACCTAATAATGGAGTTATGAACCTTGTCTACACTAAACATAACTTGTATATACTCAAAATCACACATATCATATCTTATGTGGACCTATATTAAAAACAGTTCATATATATTCTAAGTGTTTAGAATGATTTTTGCTCATTTACTTTGACCCTTGATCTTGTATTATACACGCATACCATATCAATATTTTTGCTCAACCTGATTCTTTGAATCATAAACAAATAAGCTACCTAAAACTCACTCACCCACAAGTTCAAATAAGCTATCACACAAGCTTAATGCAAACTGCTTATCGGGTAACACAAAAACATTAAACAACCCTTAGTGGGCTTAAGCCCATCAAACTGAAACCTTTGTGTGGCCTGCTCCTCAGCCCACCAACCCCCTCCTCACTTTGGCATGACCCAATATGGACGCATGAACCACCAAAACCATCTGGAAGGCCAGTGGACCCACAGAACACTCAATGGGCCTTAACAGGTCACTAAGCCCACTTAACTTAAAAATTTAAGCTATAAGCTATTATAAGCTCACTGATAAGCACACACAAGCTTTTCTAAGCTTCTGGGAATTTAATAAGCTAATTGGAATGAGGTCATAAGCTAAAATGCTATTTTGGACCAAAAATGTAAATATTACAAAGTTGAGGGACTAAAACTGTCAACTATGGAAAATAAGGGTTTAAACTGCCAAACTTGAAATCTAAGGATTCCAACAATAAGTATAAATTATTTTGAGTCATTTGTGTAAATTAGAATGTGTAGGGACTTAAAATGAACATTTTATACATAAAGGACTAGTTTGCAAAGTTTGTAAACTATAAGGACCAAAAATGTAAATTATGAAAACATGTTGTTAAAAAAGTATATTTGGAATGTTTTTCTCATTTATTGACTATTTTTTATAATGGGAGTACTAAAAATGTAAGTATACATTTCACAAGGACTAAAAGTGTCAACTTTAAAAGTACAAGGACTAAATGTGTAAATATTGGAAACAGGAGTACCAAAACTGTAATTTTAATAAAATGAAGTAGAAATAGAATAATTACAACCCCATGGTACTAAAATGCTATATGTGTAACTTATGAGCCAAAAGTGTAAACTTTTCAAAGTATAAGGGCTAAACTTGTAATTTCACAAACTTGGGTGAAAATGGTTATTGTAAGTACTAGAAGTGAACATTTGAGATATAACTAGATAACAAAAGATCACGTTTCACATATTGTGCCAAATATGTCATTTTTCACAAAGTCCAAGGACTGAAATTGTAAAATTTCACTATTTAGGTTAAAAGTGTAAACCTCTGGAAACTTTAAGGGTTATTGAGAAACTTTAACAAAGATCATGGTACATAATAACCTACCACTCAACCAGAACACCCAACATTAAAAGTCGTGAGTATCGGTCAGTATTGACCATCACGGTAAGTTAAACACAACACCACATAAGAACAGAATATGTTATATATAATATTGTTCTTGAACTTCAAGGATTACACACAAACACAAACTACTCACTACTCACACCACCAAGTACTGAGATTCCTCATATTATCCAAGTTGCGTGTTGGAGCCACATACCAGTTGCACTTGATATACTTACTTGCCTACACACACTCATTTGAAGTAAGTATATAGTCCCACTTTTCTTTTACATATTTTACAAACTATGTGGGGAGATACATGCTACACTTTAGAACACAAGTATTTTACTATGTATGCCAACTTGATTATTGCATAAGGCCAACTGTGCCCCTTTATCTTATGAAAGTCCCTTTCATCATGAACCTTAGTCACTTGCGAGTGAATGCGAATACTGTGAATAAATCTATTGGGTTTGACAACCCATTTGTACTAGCCGGATAGATAGCCTTTGATGCTAGCCAGATGGAACATTATTTGAGGTACTTGGAGAAACTAGCAAACTCCTACCCAAGAGCCCCTCTTTTTAGGGTATATATATATATATATATATATATATATATATATATATATATATATATATATATATATATATATATATATATATATATATATAGTGAAGCATTTAAATGAGAAGCCTAAATTATGTGAGAACGCGAGAAGCAATCCTAGCCACTCATTTTATCTTCCTTTAACTTTAATTTAATGGCTAATATTAGTTAATCAACTTTTTGAAAATTTCTTAAAAAATTTTGAAAAATTTTAAAAAAATTTTCGAAAATTTTCAAAAAAATTTTGAAAAATATTTTTTTTCGAAATTTTTTTTTCGAAATTTTATTTTTCAAAAAAAAAAAATTTCGAAAAAATTTTTTTCGAAAATTTTTTTTGTCGAATTTTTTTTTTCAAAAATTTTTTTTTAGAAAAAAAATTTTTCGAAAAAAATTTTTTTCGAAAAAAAAAATTTTCGAAAAAAAAAATTTTGAAATTTTTTTTTTCGAAAAAATTTTTTCGAAAAAAAAAATTTCCGAAATTTTTTTTTCGAATTTTTTTCCCGAATTTTTTTTTTCTGAAAATTTTCTTCGTCACATGTGAAAAAAAATTTGAAAATTTTCATGAAATTTTTTTGACACGCGTGAAAAAAAAAATTCGTCACATGTGAAAAAAAAATTTCGTAGCATGTAATTTTTTTTTTCGTCACATGTGAAAAAAAATTCCATTACACGTGAAAAAAAAATTTCGTCGCATTTACATGTGAAAAAAAATTCCGTCACATGTGAAAAAAAATTCGTCACATGTGAAAAAAAAATTCCGTCACATGTGAAAAAAAAATTTCGTCACATGTGAAAAAAAGTTTTGAAATTTTCACGATAATTTTTTTGTCACGTGTGAAAAAAAAATTCGTCACATGTGAAAAAAAAAATTCGTCGCATGTAAATTTTTTTTTTCGTCACATGTGAAAAAAAATTCCGTCACATGTGAAAAAAAATTCGTCACATGTGAAAAAAAAAATCGCAAATTTTTCAAAAAAATTTTCGAAAATTTTTTGAAAATTTTTCTAAAAAATTTTCGAAATTTTTTTGATTTTTTTTTTAAATTTTTTGAAATTTAAAAAAAAAAATAGTTAGCTAATAATAGCTATTAGATCAAAGTTTAAGGAGGATAAAATGAGTGGCTAGGATTAGTTCTCGCGTTCTCACAAAAATTAGATTTCTCACATGAATGGCCCTATATATATATATATATATATATATATATATATATATATATATATATATATATATATATATATATATATATATATATATATATATATATTTTGTCACATTATGACATACACCTGTTAAAGTTAAGTTCATGAGACTTATGGCAATATGCATACAAAACTATACAACTGAATTACTTATGAAATATTGGATTGTGTTCAACTGATTTATTTAACATAAACACTATGGATTCACTCAACAGTTTTGTTGACTTTTTAGCATGTTTATCTTAGGTAACTGAAGTTGGCTCTGGAGGCATGGAATAGGCATAAGACCTTGTGTCAGTAGTGTAACAATAAATTAAAAATGTCAGTTTTAATACTTAATGTGATGTATTAAACTATCGAACATCCTTGCATTTTCAATTCAATAATATGAATTCCAAAACGTCTCTTTTTGAGTCGTTTTCTATAATTATGACTGTTATCCTCTACGTAACACCCAAATTATTCTTCTACTGTTAAACTCAAATTTTGGTTGTGTTACACCACATGACATAATGACCCCCTTCCTATTCACTTTTCTCTCCATAAAAACAACATGTGTTTCATTTTATGTGTTTCATTTTGTCCCAACACTTCTGCAGTGTTCAACATTCACAAAAAACCCGTACCTATACTATTTTCGAAATCCTTTTTCTCTCTTCTAGCTTTCTAGAGGTGATATAATCTTTCTTCAAAACATACACACTTTTTTTTATACATGGAAAATATACACTGTTTGCAATGTTTAGTTATTTTGTTTAACAATATTAAATTATTAACTTTTAGACGACATACGTTTTGTGAACATATCACGTTAAATATTGATACAAATTTTGAACCTTTTGGACTAAGGTTAACTCAAGCTAAACCTAAAAAGACTAGACATATTTCAACACATACCAAATAGTTAACCGTTGTTGTAACCCGTGACTTAAACCCGCCCAACTGATACATTTTGACAACCATTATGGTTCTTTTCATATCCTATATAAAACTCATTATGTGTCTTTTTTTCATCACATTTCCTCATAACATAAGCAGCATTCACACACCAAAATAAAAGGTTACCTAGTCCATTTTAAGTTCATTTTGTGATTTTAAGAGTTTATTTTGTGAATTTATGATTGTTCTTATTTTTGTTTGTTGTTTTAGTTTTAACGTTTTAACTTGTGGGAATGATAGATATGGCACGAGTAGAAGGTCCTGCAGAAATGACAAACCACTGGCAAAAAATCAAAAGAGTGAAGGTCACTGTGTCTACATCGCTATGGCGGATATGGCTGGCACTACAATCCGCATGATTAGTGGAACACCTGACCAACCGCCCCTCTCTCCCATGCCAATGGTTGATAGACATCTTCTAAAAAACGAGTACGCAGCTGACGTTGTTTGCAACACAAATCTCGGTCTTGAAACAAGAGATGATTATCCATACGAGCGTCAATTACGCCACCGCACTTCATGGAAGGACCGTAAGTATAGGGCAAGAGGCCACCGTCGATATTACCTTACTCAAATTTGTCACGAATCTCGTAAAGGGCATATAAAATAGAAGCTAATAAATCACTTTCTAAGGGATCGGGATGATCGAAAATTTCCAATTGTTGTAGACGTTTATACTAGTAAGATAAATTATTTTGAAGCAGCAAAAATGCGTGCCGAAAACCGTGGAATTTTTCATCATGCAGATGAAAATTTGAATGAAGAAGTGGCAGATCATACTGTGCTTATTGTGGGGATCAATGTTGCAGCAGACGACCCCAATCAGCGCTACGTTGAAATAAAAAATTGTTGAGGTGTACACTTTTATAAAATTGTTGGGGCCACACAGGGGCGGAGCTAGAAATTTTTGGTCGATGGGCACACTTTGATAAAATTTTGAAACTACACTATAAATTGGTACTTAGGGGGGGGGGGGGGGCAAATTACGAAAAAGCCAAATATTTTTGAAAATGTACACTATAAATTTTTTCCCTTTGGGGCACTTGCCCCTTATGACTCCCTTTATCTCTGCCAATGCGGCCACAAACGAAGAAGGTGGCGAGTGGTTCGAAACAAGTCAAGTTTAGGTTCCTTTGTGGTTTGTTTCATGCATCGCAAATTATGGTTTAGTATGTGTATCTGTTGTGTTCTATGTTGGAGTTTGGGACTCTTCTAATGCTTTACTTTAATTTCTACGTGTTTAATTTCTAGGTTCTTTGTTGTAAGTCTGTGTTTTTAATCAACGAAAAGCGTTGCTTGTTGATTCCTCCCAAACCAACTAACTTTATTTCTCAACCACTTGTGAATGGTCAATACTAAAAGTCAAACAGCCCGGGAGGAAAAGCAATTATGAACCAAGGAGTATAGAATATTCCCAGGTCGTTATGTCCCAACGAGGTGTGAATTCTGTAATACAACGAATGTGTGTTCAGGTGAAGTTAAATATAGAAACAGGAATCTGTCTGTCTAACACTAGGAATGTGAATAGTAATAGCTCTGTCACAGCTATATCAGTAAAAACGTACAATCAGAAACCCTAGAAATGTAAAAGGATTTACAAACGTACGTTTAGGTTCAAATAAACGTAAACTTACAAAAACAAAGGTGGAATTATAACAAAAGATGGATTTGCATGCCTTAGCGGCTTAAATGAAAATTAAACAAACTTAAAATATTTACTTATTAATTACAAACTTATTTAAAAGGTATCAAAACCTAAAAACCTAAAACGCGTACATTTACGTTTAAATAAACGTCTACGTACCAAAATAAAACTAAAAATTGATCTATACAAACCCCACAAATGTGAAATTTATATTTTTGTGATCCTAATAATATAAGAAAATTAATTATGAATTAAAATGATTTTTACAAGTATTTATGTAATTACTATTAATTAAAAACTATTTACTTATTAATTAACTAATTAAACTGATTTGAATTATTAAAAAGACTTAGATAATTAAGAAGATTTTTATGAATCTAATTAACCATCACAGGAATCCTAAAAAATTATAAAATTATTTTTACAATTTATTTTTAAGCTATTTCTTATTTAATTACTTAATTGTTAATTAAAAGCTAAATATACTAATTTAAATCTAAAAATTAGAAAATTAAAAGTGAAAAATGCAAAAGTAATTTTTACAGATGCTTAATAACTTATAAAAGTTAGAAAAATTATAAAAAATTATCTAGGATAAAAATTAAATACTAGAAATAATTTATTTTTAATTTTTAAATTTAAACTAATTAAATTAAAATTAAATCTAAAAACTATCAAATGAACAGTAAAAAATGTGAAAAAATTATAGAAAGTATATTTACTTATAAAGAAGCTGGGAAAAATAAGTTGGGGTCATCAGCTTATTCCAATAAGCTGGAATAAGCAAAACAGTCCAAATAAGCCAAATGTACCAAAACTATGTTAAGTACATTGATTGTGTAGAGTATAACGGAACTGGTGCCCCAGAGCTAATGGAAGGGGGTGTGTGACTAAGCATGTATACTATCCAGATAAACCAGGTTCGAATCCCACACACCCCATTTTTGCCATTTATTTTATTTTTTTGTTTTTCTTTTTGCAAAACTATTTATTAAGCTAAAATATGGAACTTTAATAAAGGCATCTTTTTCAAAACTTGGAAATAAGCTGTGTGAGAGCTTATTTCCACCACAGATGGCTTATAAGCATTTAAGCTTCTAAATAGAAGCTATCACTTAGCTTCAAATTTGTTTTTGGCTTTTTCTTTTTATGGAACTAGTATATATACAGATATTATACATATTTAAGGAAATTGAAACTTTACAAGCCAAAGAAATAAGCAGTTTCAAGGCTTATGGCTTATTCAGTTAAGACAGTCAAGCCATAAGCTTGAAACAAGCTTGAAAAAGCTTTACAAAGAAAAAATAAAAGAAAAGTATGTGTGTGCAAATAATATGGACATGTTTGTACAATCTTATGCACTGGGATTCACTCATAAGCTTGTAATAAGCTAATAAGCAATTCCCAATACACTCAGATCCAAACACCCCTGCAACCTTTTATTGTGGCAATTTAAGCTCAGTAAATAAGCTTTAAAAGCCAAAGTAGAAATTAAGGCAGCAAGATGTGTTGGTAAGCTTTCCAAAAAGCCTAAGCTTAAGCTGTGGGGTCCACAGCTGAGCTTTTGAGAAGCCATTGAAAAAGCCTTCAAATGCCTAAGTATACTGGGTTCCCAGTATACATAGTCAAATGGGACACACAAAAAGCTGCTTGCAGCCCTTATTAATAATCTGCAAGGTTGGATTTAAGAGTTGGAACTTAAAGACTAGTGGATAAGCTTATAAAAGAATCAAATATCACAAGCTAAGTCCAACAGATAAGCTTTTTGTGAGCTTATGAAGTTGCATGAGTATACTGAGTGACCAACATACTCAACAAAATGGGACAAGTCAAAAGCTACTTGCAGCCCTATTGAATAAGCTGCAAGCTAAAATTTAAGAGCAGGATCAAAGAGTTAGGTGGATGAGCTTCACATGAAGCTAAACCACACAAGCTTTTGACCACTAATGAGCTTATTAGGAGCTTGTGGAAATGGTGTAAATTTCCTGATTACTCAGGAAATTATTGTGAGTGGGCAAACAATCAAGCTCCTATTAACTTATCAAATAAGCTTGTAATAGCTCAACAAGCATTGAGACATTGAGTTGGGTAGTTTGGCTTTGTGAAAAGCCAAAGACTACAAGCTCAAGCTCAGTGAGGAGCTTTTTATGGGCTTATGAAAAACTACTCACCTTCACTGTTTGCTTCAGTGAAAGGAGTAAGATGGAACAAACAAAATGGGTGTGATAAGCTATCTAAATAAGCTACAAACTAAAAAACAAGCATACACATAAACAACATGCCACAAAGGCATCACTTAACAACAACAAACACAGGCACAAGTCCAATATTCAACAAGCTACAAGCTTGTGAAATTGAACTTGTGAACCTGATACAGGGCAAAAACAGGTGTAAATAAGCTAAGAATTAAGCACTTAAACATTCAAACTAAAAATTAACAAAAATATAAATGACAATACTAGCAACAAAACTAAAACATGTTAAAAGCACAAATCCTAAAACTAAATAACAAAGCCACAGGAAAATAACCTTTTAATTCAAAAACCTGAAAATCTAAATTTTTTGACTTTTTAAATCAAAGTTGACTTTCATGAACTTTGATCTGAATTTTATGACTAAACATGATATATTAAGCTACAAGAACATGAAACTAACAAAGATAAACAACTTTTAAACACATATGCAAGGTTCTAGGTATTGACAATCTCACAGTACTCATTTTATAAGATCAAAGTGTCAATTTTGACTTTTAACATGCTATACCACTTAATTGAAGTTATCACTGAGGTACTTAGGTTATATCAAGCATACATCAAACAAGAACAATACCTAACACAGACCAAAACTCAGATCAACCATCAATTCCAAACAACCATTTAATGAAATCTAATTTAGCTTTTCAAAGCATAGTCCTGTGTAATCCAATTCCATCCAATCCAGAGATCATAATTTGTTAAGATTCAAATCTTTTTAAGCATAAACATGTTGTCAAACAGCCTAAGCCTAGGATTATCAAAAATTAGTATTTTGACAGTTAAAATGCAATTTTAAGCACAAGTAAATTCCAAAACATGAACATACATTATTAAGCAAACATGATAATTAAAACAGAATAAAGACTAGAACTCTAAAATGCAAAAATGGTGAAAGATTGCTTACAAGTGATTCAAGCTGAAAACATGGAACCAAGGTACAAAATTACTTCCTAAAGCCTCCCATGAGACATCTAAACCATGACCATCCAGAAATTGCCATCCTCAAAGCTTATTCAATCATGAACACATAACTTTTGATTTTTCATTGATTTTTCTTGATTTTCTATTGATTTTTGTATTTTAAAGACTAAAGTTGTTTTAATGTGTCTAAAAGCTTTAAAGCTTTTGTCAAAAGCTTATATGAGCTATTTGAGTCCATTAAACATCTATAATCAACAAGAATTTAAATGACTTGAAATTAAATGGTACGAATGAGAAAACTTGAAACTAAAGATAACTTAAGATTTAATACTAAAAATGATGTTCCATTACACTAGTTTAAAGATTAATACACTATTGAAAGCTGGAAATGACATTAATTTAAGAAAGCAATAAACTAAATTACACTACGTGACTAAGGCTATTCCAAAGTGAGTATTTCCATTGCCTCCCTTCTCTCTTTTATACATCTTTGGACTCCCCACATGTCTCTGGTCATTTCCCACTTAAAATTGTAGCCATTGATTAAGCAGAAGTGATCTTGGCCTTTGAATGTGCTTTTGGCGCCAAAATATCCAAGGGGTAGCGTGGAGGGTTTTCAGGGCATTTAATGCTCTTGGATAGTTGTGGAGGTGGAGGGGACAAGGTGGGAAAGCTAGTAGTCAAGTGGGAGAGTTGGGGGTGGTGAAACCATGGTGGTTTGGTGACTCAATGTAGTGTGGGGGAGGAAGGAGGGAAAGCTAATACCAGGGGTAGGTTTGACTGGGGAGTTTGACCCCGTTTTATTTATTTAACAAATGGGCTGGGGTGGTTTTGGGCTTAGGTTGGACTGGGTTTGTTATTTGGATTTAAGGGATTTGGATTTGTTGGGTTTTAGTAGTAAAGAGGGTCCGGTTTAGTTTTGTGTTTATTTTAGCCCAAGGACTAGAAGTGTCAAAGCTGAATTTTTGAGGGGCTTTGTTTGCCAACTTTTCAAACTTCCTTCAAGGGGCTAAACCTGCAATATAACATTAGTACAAGGACCAAAGTTGTATTTTCCATTTTTAAAACCTTCAGGGACCATTTATGTAATTTCACCAAAGTTGAGGGGGTGAAATTGTAATTTCCCAAAAGTTATCAAAAAGTTCCAAATTGTAAGTTATGAATAGTACAAGGGTGTTATTTGATAAAATTCCTTTTTAAAACACCCAGGGACTAATTTTGCCAATTTTGAAACTTGAGGGGTAAAAATTGCCATTTTGTGAAAAATTTTATCCAGGGATTATTAGTGAACATGTTTGACTTCCCAAGGACTTAAGTTAACTTTTCTTTCATTTTTAACCTTCAGGGACTAGTTTTGCCAATTTGTGAAACTCCAGGGACTGAAAATGGCAATTGTGTGAACTTTGCATGCTTTTCACTTGTTTTCAATCTTTTTGTACCTGAATCACATAAAAACACATTTCAATAATATTTGTAACATTTATGTGGTCATTTGTGTGTTTTTGGTCGTTTTGTGGGTTTAAACAGTATAAAAGATATGTGTATTTAAACACATATCACTTGTAAATTGTGTGTTTACCATATCTTTTATGCTTCTTCATAATTAAAGATATGAACATTTAGATATGGTTAATTTGGTTCTATTAGATCTAACTTCTATGATTCTAATGAGTAGTCCTTAAACCTTAACTTTAAATCAAACTTGTTAAAAACAACTCTAAAGTAAGTAGTGACAGTTTAAAGAAAATGATAAATAGAAAATAGTACGTCACATCAAAATGAATTGATACTATTTCATTTGTTAAAAAAGATGAATGTTTAGTGACTGTGGAAAGTGTGTATGATATGAGTTATATGATAGGTGGTTCAGTGAACCACAACATGCTACAATCTTGTGATTTGCAATAAAATTATGAGCTGTACATGTGGGGAAAGTATTAGCAAACTATCTCAATTTATAATTAAGGTAAATATATTACGTAGTACTAAAGTGTTGGAAAAAAGCTACTCAACTTTTAATTTACGCGTAATAAGTGTAATGTTATATTTTACCGGTTCATTATTGACACGTGGGAGCATATTATTAGATAATTCTGTAAAACTTACCCTTATTACTAATAGTGTTGTAAACTAACTAAATATACGCAGGAGTCAAGCCCTTTATTAAATCATGTTTTTGTCCTGATGTGGTGAAAATTTATTTGGTTTAGGCGGGAAAACTAGTTGTTGGAGAATTTGAAATTCAAAATTATTTTCTTTATAAAACATTTCTTTAAAATTACAAAAATACTTTTGCAAAAATGTTTTGTTACATAGAAATGTGAAGTTTAGAGAAAAATTAATTCTTTGATCACTTAACTAAGTTGGTAGAGTGTTTTTTCATACCTTAAGTGATGTTGTAGTTGAAACAAGTTTTCTCGATTAGAAACTTGTTAAACGTAATTTTACGTAACATATATTTATATTTTGTGATTATCAAAACGTGTAGAGACCGGAGAATGCAAATGACGTTTTTACATTATTTGTATTAACAATCTTCCCTTTTTTGATGATTACAGAATATAAACTCATTTTAGGTAAAATTATGTACTAATAAGTTTTTAATGAGTTTTCTTTTACTTCTCCCCCTTTTTGTAGAATCAAAAAGGCTTCGTCCAGTATCAAGACTCCCCTTTGCTTATTGCTCCCCCAGATGAGGGCACCGGGGAATCAATCGATGGTATTTTGCTACAAAAACAAGTTAGCATGCAGGTGCAAGAGTATCAATATGCAACACATAGAATCGAGAAAGAGAATAGAATCAGAATCCGAGACACCTGGACGGTCCTGTAAATGCTTGAAGTGGTGCTTATCTCGACCCTAGAAGGTCATATCAATTAGTGCTTTCATTGCTACCTAAAATTTTTTTCATCGAGCACTGTTCATCCCGGAGTTTACTGTTCATCCCCCGGAGTACAGTTTATCATTCATCGGGTACTTTTTCAATGCTTTCATTGCTATTGATGAACATTCAATCATGTTACTCTTGAAGGAATAGTTTGACACCTTCACAAGTCAACTCGTAGCCCTAACGTCGGAACTTCGAACAGCCAAGGCGTCGGGTTAGACACGGAATGGGGCTGGCAGCAGCGATCAAGGTATCCGTCGCTCAATGCAACTTGATGTCCCGAAGTTTAATGGAACTGATGCCGAAAGTTGGATTTTTGCCATCAATGAATAATTTTCACTACTCGAGACGACCCCAGAACAAAGGTTGCGCATTATTGGGTTTAACCTTAAAGGAGATGCTGCCGAATGGTATCTTTGGATGACACGCAACAAGCTAGTCACAAGTTGGGATGGTTTTTTGGAAAGTGTACAAAATCGCTTTGGGCCGTCCAAGTGCGAGGATCCCCAAAAAGCCCTCTCCAAACTCTTATAAATCGGTACAGTGGTGCAGTACTAGAGTGAATTTGAGAAACTAATGAATCGGGTTACTGTCATTTTAGAAAGTTTACTCATATCGTTTTACATCGCGGGACTAAAACCAATGTTACAACGGGAGTTATTAGTGTCTAAGCCTACAACCTTAGGAGAAGCTTTCACCTTAGCCTGTATCACCGAGGCCCGGTTTGAAGATCAGTGGGCCTCCACAGTCGTCACTAAATCCAATAACATCTCAACAGTTGATCGAACATACAAACCAACTCCTTCACGGGTTTCTGTTACTAATTTAAATTTAGGTAAACCCTTTGAAAATACTGGGAATGAGGTTGTTCCTAGTCTTGCTGAGGAGATTCAAGATGGGCAGCCTGTGGAGCAACCTATGCGTCTACAACTCTCGCTTAGTGTTGAAGAATGGAATACCAGGCAAACAGGTTTTGGTATAATGGGCTGGGGAATCACCAGAGGAAGCCACATGGGTATGGCTGACCAATTTTTTAGTAGCGTATCCAGCTTATAACTTTGAGGACAAGGTAGTTTTCGAAGGAGAAGGGAATGTTACGCCTGAGATGCTTGAAACAAGGGATGATGTGTGAACAAAGCATGTGTCAGTTGCCCTGGTTTGGCACAAGGACTTTGAAATGGGTTAGGATAACTATCTTTGTTTATTATGTTTAGGATATGTGTTTGAGGCATGTAAGGATATATGTGTTTGAGTCGTGTTAGGATATGTGTTTGAGTTTATGTGGGTTATCACTTAAACCAGTATTTAAGTTTTCATAACATTAATGAAAGTCATGTTTATTAGGTTTTTAACCATTTCAATTCTCGTTCTCTTCACTTATTCTAACGGAGCTCGCGCCTGCTTGAAGTGGTGCTTATCTCGGCCCTAGCAGGTCGTATCACTTAATGTCTCCCAACTCTTCTTTCTAAGTACCTTTTTTTTTTTTTTCATTTTGTGCGATATTTTTTATCGACTTTTCCTTTAATATTGAAAGTAATGTTGTGTTTGTTTTTCCATAAATATTCTTAATAGCCTCTTAATCTAACTCAGTCAAACGTAGTAAGAGGTTTGGATAAAAAAAAAGTGTTTGTTTTTTCTTTCTCATTCAGAGATAGTAAGAAGTGGTTTAGATTTAAAGTGTTTTTTTTCTTCAACTTATTAAGAGCCAGTAAGAGGCTAAAAATTCTTATTGAACTAGTTGTTAAAGGAGTGTCTTAACGCCTCTTAATGCCTCGTTTTTTTATTTTATTTATTTATTTTATTCATTATGTATTTTTTGTTCTTGTTTCGACTTTTCGATTCGTACTAAAGGTACCTTTAAAGAAGGGAAGTGATACTTACACCACATTTTTTGATGCACACACTACACTTATGCATATATCATGTTTTAACTTGCATTAATGATGTGATATTGTGGTGAAAGAATCAAAAAGTGTGGTGTAATTATCACCTCCCACTTTAAAAAAATCACCGCATATTTTTTGTTAAATAAAAAATGTGCAAGATGATAGTAATTTATAGGTGACAATGTTGGAGTATGCTCGTGTCAAAATAAATAATTATATGGCTAAACATATGTGAGCCTATGGGGTCACACACATATACACTTAGGTACCTCTTTATGTCGTGTTTATTGTATTTACGACATATAAATAAGCTTACGTAACTTGGGATCACTATCGGGCTTCTAATGACTAAGTAATGTACTTAATCCATTGGACTTGAAAAACAAATGAGAAGCCCATTTGGGGCCCTATAATGGCCGGCCGCTAAGGAGGTTCAAGGGGGGATTTGGTTTTGAATTTTTGGTCAAAGATATTAGAGAGATCTTCTCCTAATCTCATTAACCACTAACCACAAAATTCTCTCCCTCTCTCTCTCTCCCTATATGGTACGGAAAACAAACATCCCTCATTAGGGTTTTTGTTTTTCTTGATTTATTCCTTTGATTCTTGTTTAATCAAAGGTTATTCCAAGGTTACAAGGTTAAGGACTAGCATCCAAGGGGTATACGGTGAGGTGCAGTGTGGATAACACATAGAGGTGATCTACTTTGATCACTTGGGTATCTTTGGTGAATTTGTGAACTTTGGTGAAGGTCTCCATTCGATTCAACTGATCACGCTACAAAGGTATAAACTTGTTTGTTTTACTTTGATTGATCATATGACTCTATGGATCCTTGTTGGTGATGTTTTTCCGCTGCGTTTGAATGTTTATTTTCTGTTCATTTTATTCAACATCACCTATAGTGGTATCACGAGCCATCATATGATGTCATATGATCATCTTGTATGCGTAAAAATGGCTGAAAACGCGTGTTTTTAATGGATTCAAAAGCATTTTTTCAAATCAGCCCCAAGGGCTAATTTTTGGAAATTAATTCAACCATTATATGGTCTTAAGATCTGGACTTTTGATCCCATGGCCATTTTTTATGCATATATTAATTGGAATACTTGTCGGGTACGTGAAAAATGGCCTAAAACGCATTAAATTGATCGATTTATGAAACGATTTCAAATCAGCCCCTATGGCTTAATTTTCTGTGGTAAAATGATGTTAAGAAGGCCCTAATATCAGTGGGTTTTGAACCTAAGGCCATTTGACAGGCGTACCAATCGGGGTTTTAATTCTTGTTAATTATTTCTTTGATTTCGTTAGATAACAATTTATTTCTTGTCATTTATTTTGTTTCCATGGAAAATACATGCATGTTTGTCCATGGAGTTAGCCAATACCTTGTTTTCATCATAATATTATGGTATTATTATGTGTATATGCAAAGCCGATGAAATCATAGACCATTTGTGACATGGATTGTTGTGTATGTTGTTTAAATTTCGTGTTTTGGGGTTTTGGCCATTGTTTCGGCATTTATGTAATGATATTCTTTTTGGTTGTAGCCATTATTCAGGCACTTTTATAGTAGGTTAAAAGTAGATTAGTTGTATTTTACTTTCAATATAATATAATCGTGGCTTAGCGGTGAAAGGCGAAAGAGTTAAAGACATTTTTGCTGAATAATGACTGCTGGAACACCAGTTGGTAAAACGGAGTTTCCCGATAATTGGTAAGGATTTTTTGGCTAAATTTGTTTTCTTAGGTACACAAGACATGGGCCTACAACTTTCTAGTTTTGAGCTAAGCCCGAGGAAGCCTCCTTCTAGGTGAATTGGGCCTCCAAACACAGAAATTCTGGAAGGACTGCAACTACTTTTCATGTGCATTATGGGCTTTCTACTTGCTCTTGATTGTCTTGGAGAAAGTGGGAGTCCTCCATGTAGTTGTGCGGTTTGTCCCTAGTTGACTCTTGGTTCTCGTGATGGCTCACGAGACCAAGCATAGGTTTTTTCATTGGTTGAGGCCTTGCATATTGTGGTTGTGTGTTTGTGATTTTGCTTTTTATATATCTTGTGATCATATGTAAATTGCAAATAGTTTTCTTTAAACATAAAACGAAACACAAAATATTTTCAAAACTAAGTCTTTTGATTTAGTTTTACAAAGTTTTTTGAAACTTGAAATCATTGTTTTTTAAATAACACTTAAACTTGTTATGTATGTTATTCCTATTTATGTATTGTCCAAACTTATTATCCATGCAGGATGAATATTAGTCATGAAAATGGACAACTTGACTCATATAAATTAAAACAATGATTAGAATTAAGTTAAGAAATGTTTCTAACTTGTGCTACGAAGGATAAATTCATGCTCAATTCGTGCACCTTTTGATCCACATCAAAACTTTTACCCGTCAAAATTACTTTTTGCCTATGCGTGGGACCTATGTTGAATTGTAACCCAAGGTGACTATTCTCTATGCGTGAGACCTAGATATATTCTCGCACATGCTCAAATTGGATGACTTAATCGAATTAAGCGGTGAGACCTTGACCCAAGGCAAAGATGGGACTTGTAAACTCCCGTAAATTTTCCTATGAATAGTAAAAGTAAATCAAAGACTAATATATCATTTCGTTAATTAATAACGTTTTTACTAATAACATTTTTTTTTAAATATGCTATGATACTTAAAAATCACTACGATATTCATGATCTCATTTTGCTTGGAACGATGCTCACACATGTACCACTATAGTCTAAAATAGCGAGAATATTAAAATTTTCTTTTATTCGTTACGAACCTGCATTTTTGAGACATTTATTCAAATTTACTATTCATCGGTTACTATTCACCAACCACTATTCATCATTTCACTATTCATCGTTTTTGGAGTCGATTAGTGATATTGAGATATTTTTCAAAAGTTTTTACTATTCACGAAACACTATTCATAAAATACTATTCACTCTCGGACTCACGTAAACAATTTACTAATCACAAATTAATTATTTACTAATCCTAATTTCACCTAATCGAACCATAATTTCACCCTAAGCCCAATCTTATTTTCGGCCTGTTACTATTCACGGCCCACTCAATGCAAGCCCATTTTCTTTCTTTTTATTTTCGTAACCATCGACTAGACCAAGCCAGAAATGAGTCTCGTACGCCTTATTCTTACACACGACTCACACATATTTTTACACACTCTCTTTTCTCACCTAGCCAACTTTGAGTATGCCGATTTTTAGCTTCCCATATCGAGTCTAACAACATTTTTACTAGGCAAAACGTTTTGTCCAAAAACAATTTCATACGATTTTCAACTAATCCAAAACTAAACCATTTTGAACCCCGTTTGTTTCTATTAAGTTCTAAAACCATTTTTAACTCAACCTCATGTTTAAATATTACATTCTATCAATCATCACCGAGCCTAGCCGAATTTTACAAATCGTTTCATAATAAAATGAGTGGGTCGACATGTATTTTTAAAACAAAGGTGTACTCCCACAAATCATGCACTCACAAAGATTAATATATGTTTTTATGAAAGTACTAGATACATTTTAAAAACAAATTCAAACGTACAATCCTATTTGTAAAACAATCCACACTTTTTCCTTTTGAATAAATTGGATGTCGACTAAGCCAGAAACAAAAGAGGAGAACATGTTGCGTCTTACACACACAAGACTTTTTGATTTCACGTTAACATCACATCTCATAAATTATGAGCACTAGAACACTTCAAATCTCATATATATATCACCTTGCATGCATGCATTCGTTCCTACATACATACAAATCAACTTCAAAAATAAAACTAAGTCCTAGCTTTAGTTCTACTTCAAAACGCTTTGGCAAAAACACAAGTATTTCCAATCGGGTCTAGGAAGAACGAAGCATTGTTTGTGAACCTTAGCTGAGTCGACATACACACTACACTCTCGTATTCACTTTCCCTCGACTCTACGTCTCGTTTTACCCCACCATTTTGGTGTAGTAAGTCTCACACAAACTTTTTCAATCCTTACTTAAACGTACACTTTGATTATTTTCGTATAAATCGCAAACACTTGCACATTATTACTCGTAATCTATTAAAACAACGTATACGTATTTTTCACCCATCTATATATTTACTACGCTATTTATCAAGGTACATAAAGTTTTAAATATAAAACTCATGTATAAACGATTTTTGAAACACGTTTGTAAGTAACTTTGAACCATGCAAAACACTTAGAAATTTTCCAAGTCTTTTTCTTAAAATTTTTCGTCCCATGTAACCTATGAAACGAACTCATATTTTCGAATTTAACTTAACGAGCACATGATTTCATTTCACAAACTATTTAACCACCTGACAAACTATCGTTTTCATATATAACGTTTGTAATAATACTCGCGTCTTGACCTCCCAAATGATACCAAGCATGTCGACCTTGAAATCAGTTTTGAAAACAAATACATATCGATTGGGCCTTAAGGCCCAATCCTTTGAAAATAAGCTAAAGAGACAAGCTATCTTGATAAGATGTTTGGAACATTTTTAGCATCCTAAAATAAGCCCGAAACCAAGCCCAAAACCCTTGTAGGCCCATTGGATTTAAAAAGCTTAACGGGCCTTAGTTATTTCGTTAAAAGCCCATAAGCTATAAAAAATGCTTTTCGACAAATAAGCTGTTATGAAAAGTTAAATAAGCTATTTTAAAACTAATTAAGAAATAAAAACACTAAGTTTTGAATTTGGTGAATTTTGGACTAAATTTGCAAATTTTATAAACTTCGGGTTAAAAGTTTTTATAAACTTTAGGTAAAAATTGTCATTTTACAAACTTGAGGATGAAAAACTGGTTTTATAAACTTTTGGGATGAAAAATGTAAAAATCATAAAGTTTTGGACGTAAAACGTAAAAATATTTAACTTTGGACTAACGACGTAACGCTAACACCGTTAGGATAAAAAGTGTAAAAATCTGGAAAAGACAAGGGCCGTATAATATAATTAATATTTTTATTTTACTTTTCGTTTTACGATTTCACATCACGATGTTACATTTTATTTCAAACTATTATTATTATTATTAAACTTTACGTTATATATATATATATATATATATATATATATATATATATATATATATATATATATATATATATATATAACTTAACTAAACATACGATATATTATAAAATCACAAGTTTTACTATCGTTAAATCAACGACTCACGTATTCAAAAACTACTCGCGATTAAAACATTAAGACTATCAAACACTAAAACTTGCCATATATTATCTAGGTCGTGTGTGGAGCCGTTCCCTTATTGCAAACTGAGTATTGATATTTTTACCACGATACCACTAAGGTGAGTTCATAGCCTCGCCTTTACTTATTTAAATATTTTATAAACCTCGTGAGGGGGATACATGCTAGTTTTTACAAACTGAACACAAGTATTTTTTTTCTTGGTATGCATTACCTGATATCGTTATTGCTTAAGTCCCTTATTGCCAAAAGTCCCTCATATCATGAGCCTTAGTCACTCGTAGGGTGAACATAAATAATTGTGGATAGATCTATTAGGGATTGAAAATCCCCGTTTGGGCGTTCGAGAAAACTACCAAACGCACTTTATTTGAAATCTAATAGGTTACTGGCAAGAACCTATCCCAAGGGCCCTGTTACTATAATCCATCATTTATGATGAGATCTTTTAATCGGTTGAGTGTTATGAGCTTAATGCAATAACAACTGTTTTTAACTTATAATTGTATGACGGTGCAATTATCACTTATAACTTGTATTCAACTATTAAACTTAAACCTATGAATATCACTCAACTTTTGTTGATTTTTAGCATGTTTATCTCAGGTCTATAACGAGCAAGGATGGGACGGAGGAGCACGAATTTATTTCAAAGGGTATAAAATTTTATTAACATTCGAAAACCTATTTAACAAATTTTGAAACCACTGAGACCTCATTTTTGAAAACTCTGATATTTATAAAAATTCGAATGATAAATGTTTTAAAATGACTAAATTGAAAATCATTTTCTACTGAAAAATTGTGAGCTGTGAAGTAACACCCAATCTTTATTCCGCTGCAAATATTTTAAAATTGGGAGTGTTACAGATTGGCATCAGAGCTTTAGTTATAGCGAAACGGGTGTAATACAGAACCGAACTATAACCGTTTTTACAAACCAAAACATTTTATAGCCTTACACTCTTCGTGCCTTCCGTGTCTGCAGACTACCTTGCTCAGTACATTACCTGTTAAGATTATTCTGCATGTTTAGAAATTGCGCTTACAAAATTTTTATTTCATCCGTACTATTATACCTATAACATAAAAGTTACTTATAAAATACTATTCTCAGTTACTACAGTAACATGTCTCCAAAAAAAAAAAAATTTCGTGAATGCCAAAACTACTCTCCGTAATACTAATACATCACCTATCAATAAAAATTTTCTGAATACTGAAGACCCCTACGTACAAATATCACAGCCCCAACTTAATATAGGAATCACTCATAGATCACTCCCATCGTCACCTATTTGTTCACCTCTACGTCAAAAACTTAGGAGAGCTACTAAATCATATGAAGATATGATTGGTGGTCAGGCAACATTCGAAGTTGGACAAAATTCACGTCAAGAGAGGCCGTGGAAGAATGTTGAGCCAAATTCTCCGTTACCCTACACTTCAGATTCCCCAACACCCGATATCCCAAATGATTTATCCTCACCTAATTTCCCCAACTACAATATAAGCACATCTGATTCAATATGGACTCTTGTTTATCAACAAGCCAACATATTAGAGGCTCACACTGAACAGCTAAAAGGTTTACGACCAACAAAATTTGAATGGTACGACCGTAACCTTGATGCATTGTTCAAAAGATCGGATGCTGAAAGACGAGCAATATGTGAATTAGGAATAAAGATTAATGAGATAAAGGACAACACCAACCGGGAACTTGGAAGTTTGGATTCCAGGGTCCGTTCTGCAAGAAGAGAACATAGTCATACACATGGTAGAATTGAAGACATTGAAAGGACCCTTTGGATGGCTAGAGAGACAGCCATGAGCCAAGGTCAAAAGATTGCCGCATTAGAGAGTATGTTGGCAAACCAAATGAACATATGTCAGGAACGTTTCTCAAACATGGAAGCAACACAACTTGAACTTGAGAAAGAGATTAGATATTTACGTCAGAGGCGTAACTAATCTTAAGTTTACAAGTATCCCTGCTGCATCTACTAAACCAGACAGACTTGGTTAGTATTTCATGTAATGTTCAATAAATCCTAACCTTTCAGAACTTGTAATCAAATCATAATATATAATAACCTCCTCTTCCGTTACATCTCTCTGTTACGAATCAATCGTTTCTTTCGTATCAAGCATGCAGACTATGAATCCTCATATTTTCATATAAAAATCTCATCAATTGTTACCTCCCTTGATGAACAAATAACTCCACGTAGATCCATGACATATTAATAAGAGACCTTGTACTAATTGTTTTACAAAAACGACCAGTCAAGTTATTAATATTATGATAACTTCTACAATACTATTCAAATCTATCGTAAGAAGTCTTAACAATTGTAAGAAATTCTTAAACATACTATAATTCACCAAAAACCAAAGGATTGTCTAAAAAAAATAAAATTTCAAGAGAAAACTTGAAAAATGGAGAGAAAATTTATTTTAGTGGACGAATCGGTTTGTTCCTAAGTAATCCCATATCAAGAGTTGATTATCTATCTATGATACAACACAGACATATCTTGAAATTAGATTACAGTAAGGAGTCAATTCAGTCTATCATCAATGAAATAATTAGAATTCATTATTTAAATGATTCTGACATCAGATGGATTCTAAGTTAAGTTTCATTAATGATTTCAGAAGATGGACAACGTAAACAATACATGTACTCCATCATCATCAAAAATCACCATGACTACTGAAGATGTCAGGGAATTAGTAAGCAACATCATGTCAGTAGTAATTAAAGGGGCCACCATAGTTTATCCAAGAGGAGAGTCGGATACGTCTGACAAGGATAACCAGGAAAACTACATGGAATATAGGCCAAACCCCTTTAAAACTCCAGAAAGAATGACTAACCCTACCATCACCCATAACCAAGAGTTTAGGCAAGAAATTAGACCTAATGGAATCAAACAAAAGCGAAAACTCACTAAAATAGGAACCAGCAACTCCACCCACTGCAACTTCACCAATGCCCAAGACTGCCACCATAAACATCGGAAAGATCGTATCAACTATCATCACCGACTAGGATACAAACAAAAAGCTAATAGATACTGCGTCGTCACACCTGTTGCCAGAAGGGTATATCTTGGAGGTAAACCCCTGTGTCGAAAATGCGAGAAGCATCACACAGGAATCTGCAAGATTAAGTGCCTGGAGTGTCAGAAAACAGGTCACCAGGCAACTAACTGTAGGACTTCGGACAACAAGGGACAAACAACAACTGTGATATGCTACGGATGTGGTGCAAGAGGACACTACAAGAACCGATGTCCAAACTACAATATAAATTTGAAAGCCAAGACTTCGGCAAAGAAATGAAAACTCTACAAGGACTTTGGTGGTATCAAGGGAATAATTACTAGATTTATGCAGATGAATAAATTCCTGTTGTGAATAAATAAACTCTAGTTCAAAAATTTCCTGATTGTACCTTTTCCTTGTATTTTACTTTAAGTTACGATGGATGTAACCTAAAGTATAACAACTATCCTTCTACCGTATCGAAAAATATACCTTGTAATATTTCCAAAATAATTATAATCTACGTCAATTCCAAATTCTATTCCATTTACCAATTAACAGTATACTGTTATTACCCTAGAAATTTCTGACTAGAAATTTCTGACTCATCATCCTAATACGAACAAAAATTTCCTACTTTATTATTAAAAAGAAATTACGTGTTATATTATAAAAATAACACGTTGAACACCATCTAAAACAACTTAAAGAAAAGCATAAACACCACTGTGACTGAGCCAAACATCACATCGTTTAGTCCTCAATTATACATAGCCTGATCAACTATGTCTAATTTAAGAAGAATCATGTTATGAAGGAACAATCATAATGTCAAATTTTCTAAATAACAATCTTCATGTAAAAGCAACAAATAGAGATAAACTGAACTATTCATAAATATTACAAACTACAATAAATACCTATCTTATTCATTTGTCATTAGGACGAGAAGCAAACAAAGGTACAATTAGAAATTAGAAAAACCCTAAAGACTAACAGAAAACTCCAATAACAAAAAGTTTATCCAAATCCATGGAAATTAATAAATAAACAAATAATTAGCATCGGAAGTGCTAACGTCACAATAATTACAATATAAACCATAGAATCTTCAATAGGTTGATCCGCTATGACAACAAAAACCCCCACCAACATAACCATAGCAAGAGCCACCACAGGATGAATCACCTAACTTATGCTGAAAGATAAATATAAACAAATCCTTAAAAATAATAACAAGACAAATTCCTAAAAACAAAACAAGTTTTATTCATTATTCGTTAAAAATACATAGAAACACGACAAGGACTTAATTTAAAACAACCCTAGCTCAAGATTATTACCCCCATAACTTGTCCACGGTAATGGCTAGAACCGTGAGGGGTACGACAAATAACAAGATCGCAACAAAGAATCCAAAGTCTTCGTCTGGAACATACGCTAAGTAGATAGCGGCAAGGACGACATACACAATCGCTAGTATAGTGAAGAGGTGCGGCATTTTGAAGATGTGAAATGAGAAGCAAATGGTTGGTGGAAGAAATGGAAATTTGAAAGGGGTATTTTTAGGAGGAAATCTAGCCGTTATTCACTATTTCAGACCGTTGGGATTTACTATTCATGACCGTTGGACACGGTACACCTAGCCGTTAATTTACTATTCATAACCATTACCTTCAATATTCACAACCCTTAAATACACTAGTTACTGATCTTGTCTAGCACAAATAAGTCTAACTAAACCACGTCTCCTAAATCTTAATAATAAAAATCTCTTGACAACCCTCTGATCGAAATTTCCTAATACAGAAATTTCGTTAAACTTGAATTCCGGGACGGAATTCAGAATGAGGGGTAGGTACTGTAAACTCCCATAAATTTTCCTATGAATAGTAAAAGTAAATCAAAGACTAATATATCATTTCGTTAATTAATAACGTTTTTACCAATAATAATTTTTTTTTTAAATATGCTATGATACTTAAAAATCACTACGATATTCATGATCTCATTTTGCTTGGAAGATGCTCACACATGTACCACTATAGTCTAAAATCGCGAGAATATTAAAATTTTCTTTTATTCGTTACGAACCTGCATTTTCGAGACATTTTTCAAATTTACTATTCATCGGTTACTATTCACCAAACACTATTCATCATTTCACTATTCATCATTTTTGGAGTCGATTAGTGATATTGAGATGTTTTTCAAAAGTTTTTACTATTCACAAAACACTATTCACAAAACACTATTCACTCTCGGACTCACGTAAACATTTCACTAATCACAAATTAATTATTTACTAATCCTAATTTCACCTAATCGAACCATAATTTCACCCTAAACCCAATCTTATTTTCGGCCTGTTACTATTCACGGCCCACTCAATGCAAGCCCATTTTCTTTCTTTTTATTTTAGTAACCATCGACTAGACCAAGCCAGAAATGAGTCTCGTACGCCTTATTCTTACACACGACTCACACATATTTTTACACACTCTCTTTTCTCACCTAGCCAACTTTGAGTATGCCGATTTTTAGCTTCCCATATCGAGTCTAACAACATTTTTACTAGGCAAAACGTTTTGTCCAAAAACAATTTCATACGATTTTCAACTAATCCAAAACTAAGCCGTTTTGAACCCCGTTTGTTTCTATTAAGTTCTAAAACCATTTATAACTCAACCTCATGTTTAAATATTACATTCTATCAATCATCACAAATCATGCACTTACAAAGATTAATATATGTTTTTATGAAAGTACTAGATACATTTTAAAAACAAATTCAAACGTACAATCCTATTTTTAAAACAATCCACACGTTTTCCTTTCGAACAAATTGGATGTCGACTAAGCTAGAAACAAAAGAGGAGAACATGTTGCGTCTTACACACACAAGACTTTTTGATTTCACGTTAACATCACATCTCATAAATTATGAGCACTAGAACACTTCAAATCTCATATATATATCACCCTGCATTCATGCATTCGTTCCTACATACATACAAATCAACTTCAAAAATAAAACTAAGTCCTAGCTTTAGTTCTACTTCAAAACGCTTTGGCAAAAACATAAGTATTTCCAATCGGGTCTAGGAAGAACGAAGCATTGTTTGTGAACCTTACCTGAGTCAACATACACACTACACTCTCGTATTCACTTTCCCTCGGCTCTACGTCTCGTTTTACCCCACCATTTTGGTGTAGTAAGTCTCACACAAACTTTTTCAATCCTTACTTAAACGTACACTTTGATTATTTTCGTATAAATCGCAAACACTTGCACATTATTACTAGTAATCTATTAAAACAACGTATACGTATTTTTCACCCATCTATATATTTACTACGCTATTTATCAAGGTACATAAAGTTTTAAATATAAAACTCACGTATAAACGATTTTTGAAACACGTTTGTAAGTAACTTTGAACCATGCAAAACACTTAAAAATTTTCCAAGTCTTTTTCTTAAAAATTTTCGTCCCATGTAACCTATGAAACGAACTCATATTTTCGAATTTAACTTAACGAGCACATGATTTCATTTCACAAACTATTTAACCACCTGACAAACTATCGTTTTCATATATAACGTTTGTAATAATACTCGCGTCTTGACCTCCCAAATGATACCAAGCATGTCGACCTTGAAATCAGTTTTGAAAACAAATACATATCGATTGGGCCTTAAGGCCCAATCCTTTGAAAATAAGCTAACGAGATAAGCTATCTTGATAAGCTGTTTGGAACATTTTTAGCATCCTAAAATAAGCCCGAAACCAAGCCCAAAACCCTCGTAGGCCCATTGGATTTAAAAAGCTTAAAGGGCCTTAGTTATTTTGTTAAAAGCCCATAAGCTATAAAATAAGCTTTTCGACAAATAAGTTGTTATGAAAAGTTAAATAAGCTATTTTTAAACAAATTAAGAAATAAAAACACTAAGTTTTGAATTTGGTGAATTTTGGACTAAATTTGCAAATTTTATAAACTTCGGGTTAAAAGTGTCACTTTTATAAACTTTAGGTAAAAATTGTCATTTTACAAACTTGAGGATGAAAAACTGATTTTATAAACTTTTGGGATGAAAAATGTAAAAATCATAAAGTTTTGAACGTAAAACGTAAAAATATTTAACTTTGGACTAACGACGTAACGCTAACACCGTTAGGATAAAAAGTGTAAAAATCTGGAAAAGACAAGGGCCATATAATATAATTAATATTTTTATTTTACTTTTTGTTTTACGATTTCACATCACGACGTTACATTTTATTTCAAACTATTATTATTATTAAACTTTACGTTATATATATATATATATATATATATATATATATATATATATATATATATATATATATATATATACAACTTAACTAAACTTACGATACATTATAAAATCACAAGTTTTACTATCGTTAAATCAATGACTCACGTATTCAAAAACTACTCGCGATTAAAACATTAAGACTATCAAACACTAAAACTTGCCATATATTATCTAGGTCGTGTGTGGAGCCGGTCCCTTATTGCAAACTGAGTATTGATATTTTTACCACTATACCACTAAGGTGAGTTCATAGCCTCGCCTTTACTTATTTAAATGTTTTATAAACCTCGCGAGGGGGGATACATGCTAGTTTTTACAAACTGAACACAAGTATTTTTTTTCTTGGTATGCTTTACCTGATATCGTTATTGCTTAAGTCCCTTATTGCCAAAAGTCCCTCATATCATGAGCCTTAGTCACTCGTAGGGTGAACGTAAATAATTGTGGATAGATCTATTAGAGATTGACAATCCCTGTTTGGGCGTTCGAGAAAACTACCAAACGCACTTTATTTGAAATCTAATAGGTTACTGGCAAGAACTTATCTCGAGGGCCCTGTTACTATAATCCATCATTTATGATGAGATCTGTTAATCGGATGAGTGTCATGAGCTTAATGCAATAACAACTGTTTTTAACTTATAATTGTATGACGGTGCAATTATCACTTATAACTTGTGTTCAACTATTAAACTTAAACCTATGAATATCACTCAACTTTTGTTGATTTTTAGCATGTTTATCTCAGGTCTATAATGAGCAAGGATGGGACGGAGGAGCACGAATTTATTTCAAAGGCTATAAAATTTTATTATCATTCGAAAACCTATTTAACAAATTTTGAAACCACTGGGACCTCATTTTTGAAAACTCTGATATTTATAAAAATTCGAATGATAAATTGTTTTAAAATGACTAAATTGAAAATCATTTTCTACTGAAAAACTGTGAGCTGTGAAGTAACACCCAATCTTTATTCCGCTGCAAATATTTTAAAATTGGGGGTGTTACAGGACTAAACATGCTAGCTTGACACTAGTTGCTTGTTCACTAGTGCCATGAGTCCCATAAGGATCTAAGAGTTGCACTTGTAATGCAATTGGTCGACGTTACCTACCTATTGAATCCTCCATTGCTAGCAGATCAACTGATGTGATGGTGGAACCACAATGAGGATCTTAGCCTTTTTCGTAATATTAATTGTTTTAATATTGTAAACTTGGGTAGTTAATTTTAAATAGGATTAATTATTGAAAATTACTAAAATTGAACTTTGTTTATTTTGTAGATGACAACTCCAACTTCAACAATGAACAACTCGTCAATCAGATCAATTCTCGAAAAAGAGAAATTGAATGGTAACAACTTTTTAGACTAGTACTGCAACTGGAGGATTGTCCTCAAGGCTGAACAAAAGTTTTACCATCTCGAGGAAGCTTTACCTGAAGCACCTCCTGCTAATGCTACTGCTGCTGTTCGTAACGCCTACACTCGTAGGAGTAACGAACAACATGAAGTGGCTTGTCTCATGCTGGCAAGCATGATCCCTGAGTTGCAAAAGAACTTAGAGAACTTTTCAGCATTTGACATGCTGCGAGAACTGAAAACTATGTTCAAGAAGCAAGCAGAGCAATTATTGTTTGGCACAGTCATATCTTTTCATGCCTGCAAGCAGGAGGAAGGACAATCGGTCAGTAGCTATGTCATGAACATGAAAAGCTATCTGGATCAGATGGAGTGACTGGGATACCCCATGCCTCAGATTCTTGGAGTGAGCATGATACTTACCTCACTGTCGAAGGATTATGACCAATTTGTGCAGAACTATAACAGGCACAGCATGGGAAAAACCATTGCCGAACTGCATAACATGCTGAAACTTGCAGAGAAAGGCATGCCCAAGAAGGCTCCACTTGTCCTAGCTATCAACCAAGGCAGAATTCAAAAAAAGAATAAGGGAAACCCGCTGGCACCTGGCAAGGGACAAGGGAAAGGCAAGGCTAAGTTTGCTTACGCCCCCAAACCCAAAATTCCCCCACCTGCTAAGAAGGAGCACCCGACCAAGGACACCCCCTGCCACCACTATGGAGTGGTAGGGCACTGGAGGCGCAACTATCAGGCCTACCTGGAAGGGCTAAAGAAGAACAAAGCTAGAGTTGCTAGCACATAAGGTATCTTCACTATAGAACTTTATACTTTTCCTAACAAATCCTGGGTATATGATACTGGTTATGGTTCTCACATTTGTAATAATGTGCAGGGGCTTAGGGAAAGTCAGAAGCTGAAGCAAGGAGCTTTACATCTGTACGTTGGTAATGGCAATCATGCAGCTGTGGAAGAAATTGGGAGCTTTGATCTTATCCTCCCAAATGGACTAGTTATTGTTTTAAATAATTGTCATTATGGACCTACTATCACTAGATGTGTTGTTTCACTTTCGCATTTGAAAGATGATGCTTACATTCATACTTTTACGGATTTTGGCATTTCTGTTTCTAAGGATAGTCTCTTTTATTTTAATGTTATTCCACGTGATGGAATTTTTGAAATTGATATGCGTGATCCTATTTAAAACAAAAATTCTATATACACTGTTAGCAACAAGAAATCCAAACGTAATTTGGATTCCACTTTTTTATGGCATTGTCGTCTGATACGTGGGAATCGCACCAGGCTTTACCTCTCGAGGGATCACGAGAAGCTTACAACCCCCACCAGGCAGTGTACCTGATCGTTGTAGTAAAGTATAGTGACAAGTACCGGGGGATTGATCGTTCAACTCAGGAATAGTGTCGCTAGGATTAGAAAGCCTAAAAACTAGGTCTAGAGGTGACGGATGATTCTTTTTTATTTTATATTTTTATAAAAGCAAATAAAATCTCCGTTTTTGGAAGAGTGGGCGGAATTAGTTGCTAATCAACTAACCCAATAACTAAGATGCAATCAAAATAAAATAACAGAAATGAAAATAAAGCTAATTAAACTAGTGGTGTGAACAATGATAGGGAGAGTTGTGTTTACTTAGGTTTCATTACTCCCTAGATATCTTTTACAGGTTGATAGTTTGTTACAATTGCATGGATGACGAGTCGTATTCCTCAATACCACTCGTAGGGCCGTGTACAATATTCCCTAACTCTATAGGATCCTACTTCACTCCTATGTCGAGCCGTTAGAAGCTCCTAACATGGGATCATTAGAATTCTCCTACGCATTAAATACAACCAAAAATCATAGTACACCTCTGATCATGTTTCTTAAGACGTTCAAGCATGTCACCAATGGAAGTCTGCCAGTTTTCTTAAGCCTAACATCGAATACAATCATCCGTAACAACTATAAAAAACAATCAACCCATAATTAACATCTAGGTTTCACTACATCTAAGCAAATACACAAGAGATCTAGCCAAGCATGTTAAATTCAAGACAAGCGTAAGATATACTCAAGCAACACATAGACATATTAATTGAATTGAAAGAGTACTTATCTCAGTTGAACATGAAAGGTTTCAAAGGGTAAAAACCCTTGAAAAAGATGTAATATTCGTACTAGGGTTTCTCTCCAAAGTTACACCATACTTGTCCCTCCTCTAATGAATGAAAATTGCAAAACTGTATATAGATTTTATAGGGTGACGGCGTCAAGAAGGAATTTCTGACGCCATCAACTCGCCGCCCATAATGAGATCGGATTGCCTAGATCCAGATTTGACGCCGTCATGTGCACTTCTACTCTGGGCCGTCACATGTATTTGGATCATGACGGCCTATGGTGACGTTGTCATGCCCATAGTGTAAAACTCTTCTGGATCATCACGGACTTTATCCACTTCCACCTCTTGTATTACTCTTGACGCCGTCATTAAGGAGCATGTGACGTCGTCAGGTACTGTTCCCAGCAAGGAAAATTAAGACTTTGCCGTTTTCTTTACTTTTATGCTCCAAAAATGTCCAAAATGATCCCGTTTTCAGAATTCACTCCAAAAGTACCTAAAATGACAAAAGGAACGATTTAGGGCAATATTTGATCAAATAAATTCGAATCCGGGCTAAAATGACCCCCTAAAAACGTTTCATTTTTCGCCTCATCAAATACCCTTACACTTGAGATTTGCTTGTCCTCAAGCAAATGCGCTTTTATTCTAATCAAAATACAAGTTAGGGGTCATTTAACACTAATATAAAAGTAATTACAACAAATAATCGTTCCACTAAAGACCAAAGACAAGCACGGAGGTCATATACTAGCACCTCACAAATAGTGTTTAGATACCCACATCTCTCGGGTGTAATAAAGTATATATCACAATATGGAAATGGAAAAGATCTCTCAGTACCTATCGTAGCAAAATAGATTACCATAGGCTTGGGAAAGGATCAAACCTCCATTTACATGGCGTAAGCACCTAGGATATACTATCAAAGAGGTCTTTTAAAGGGTTATAACGTTAGGTGTAGGGATATGGAATACACGGTTTTGTTGGATAAAGGCAATCTTTACTGGTGGCGAGTTAATCATCTTGGTTAAATATATGTACAATATGGCGTTGCTAAGCCAAGACTAGACTCGACTTAAGCTAATGAATGAAAAATAACAAAAACATAAAATAAACATAGAATGAAACTTGATGGTAGTCCGTATATTTTTTTTTCTTTTTCCTTTTCTTAATTTTTTCGATTTCTTTTTTTTTTTGAATTGCATACACTCTTACCCTACCATCCAAAATAATAAATCATAGGGAATATATATTCCCCTTACCCTTGAATTTTTACATACTTTACAATAAACTAATCTATTGACTCGAATAAAGATAATCAAAACACTTGGAGTACTTTTAAGATTAACACACATATGGGGGTAATAAATGATGTTCTTCCCCATTAATCCATAACATAAGTACTTTACCCATGAGTCCCAATCGTCCCAAAACAATACGTACAAGGATATGACTCGACTTAGCAACTATGTAATCAATTAGATAATTAACTAAGGGTTTAAACATGTAACAATAATGCACTAAAGATGAGTGCATACACGGAAGACTAAGGCGATTTGGGTGTACATTTAAGTGGGTTGTAACAAATTCTTCCTTTAAGTAAGATGCTTAAAGTTAGAAACGAAAAGATAGGCTCGGAGGGGTGTACTAGGGGTTTCGTGTACTAAAAATGAGTACAACGCTAAGGTGTGGGAAAAATTAATTGACTTAATTAGCCAAGTAATATGACTTAAATGGTCAAGTAATTATGATACGGGTTTAATACAAGGGTGATCCTAATGCCTCATATCATGTAGTAAATCCTACTACACGAATGTAGTCTCACTAGCGGTCTCGGGATGCATCACTAACGTAAGTTCTAGAATCTAAATGCTACCGGTACACTCGTAAGCACTAATAATGAATGCTTTTCCTATCAAATCTAAAGGCGAACCTCACATATTTGGGTGGAAAATTTTTCTGAATAGTACGGTTTTGTGCTAGTCATACAACTCCTGTCCCTGAGAAGCTTGCTAAGGCTAAAGTTTCACTCCTAAATGTTGTAAAAAAATTTAAATTTGGCGCTAAAATTACACTAACAAGTATTTCTCTTAGTTTTATTACACACCTACCATCAAACAAACAAAATCAAGTTCAAGTGTATCCTATAAGGTATCATCATTTACCCTCCCCTTACACTTAGGTTGAACATTGTCCCAAATGTTCAATTAAAGAATGTAAAAGTGAAATAGGCAAAAGAATGAAATCAAATACTCCCCTGATTCGTTCGGTGTGGATAGTGTGGTAACAAGGTTAGATCTTCCTCCAAAAAATGAACAATCAAAGCTTCCCTTCCAGAAATATTAATCATCTTCTTGTCATACATAACCGGTTAAACCTGAGAAAACAAACAAGGCAACCTCGCGTAAAATCGGCGGCAATCTATATATACTAACAAGTCCTAGAAAGCAAATTAAGATATAATGCTTGTGGAATGAATGTTTGCAGATTTCCTAGAGTTTATAAAACTAAAGAATTAACAAAAACTTTAAGACTCCGTTAGAAAAACAAAACTAGCAAAATTTCCAGAATTTTACACATGACGCCGGTAGGAGTTAACTCATGACGCCGTCAGAAGTGACCTGCAGAAATCTTTACGTTAAGTTTCCAGAAAATTTCTGGAAAAACTTATGTCCTACTTCCTGGAAAATCCTACAAAACATCATTATGACTCGATACAAGCATTTGACTCAAACAAATACTAATACACATGTCCATTTAATATTGTGCAGAATCATGATCAATTTCGTTCTTAGAAAGAAATTTGGGGTTTCCCAAACAACAAAATAAAGCATTTTCACAATTTTAGTTTTGAAACATGATCTACCAACAATAAAAATAAAGCATGCATACAGAAGCAAATAACAATCAAACAATTAAAAATCACACAAAACATGGGTTGCCTCCCAAGAAGCGCTTTTCTTTATTTACGAGTCTTGTAGCTAGACTCAAGGTCATGGGCAATTACGTTATATGGGTGAGTTCCTCATTGAGGTCATCTTTGGGATCAAACTTGGGTTTCAACTTCCTATCGGTTTTCTTGGTACGGTATGACCTTTCAAACTTTTCTCCATCCGGATCATATAAAATCATCTTCATATGCCATGATCCGTCACCTTCCTTAGGTGGCTTGTCCCACCCACATTTACACTTATCCCCCTCTCTTTTCCACTTGTTCATCTCTATGTTAATAGGCATTACGCCTAAGAACTCAATCATTTTCCTAAAGACTAGGGGGTCCTCAAAAGGGTCTAGCTCCTCATCTCTAGCTATGAGTTGTTCCACCGAATGTGTTTTATCGATGAAATCTTTTTCTAGATAGAATGGGCGTTGAGGTCCTATAAAGTTTCTTTCTATCCAAGGTCCATATCTAGATGGTCTCCTATTCATCTCTACCTAATGTGGTATCGGTTCGTCCTCACAATCGTAGCTATGCTTCTTAACATCATACACCGACCAAGTATCGCCCTCACCTACCGCTATCTTAGACTCCTTACAATCTATCATAGCGCTAGCGGTTGCTAAAAATCCTCTTCCTACTAACAATGGGCATGTAGTATCACTAACCATATCTAGGACGTGAAAATCCGCTAAAATAGTCAACTTCCCTACATGAACAACTACATCCTTGATCATCCCAACCGGGTGGAAATACTCCCATCCGCTAGACCAATTAGTACCTCCGTCTCCTCTAACTTTCGTAGCTTAAGAGTGGTGAAAAGGGATAAGGGAATCAAGTTGAGGCTTGATCCTAAATCGGCTAGTGTGTCGAAAGCTTTGGATTTTCCTATCTTACAAGGAAAAACAAATATACCCGGATCATCAAGCTTCTTTGGCAACTTGTTTTGAACAAAGGCGGTCCCATTTTTACCTAATTTAAACTTCTCATATTTTTCTAGGAGGGCACTATAGTAGGGAGCACGGGCTAAGACATCAATGACGGGGCGTTCAAGGTGGAGCTCTTTGAATTCATCGTCAAGGTCTTGTGTAGGAACTGTTTCAACTTTATTATTGACTTGTTTGATATTGGGTGTTTCATTCGGTTGGTCCTTTTGAAGAATTTGGTTTTGCTTGAAACACATGCTCATTGATTTAACCGAGTAATATTGCGGACAAGATGTGGGTGACGAAACCGATGATATGGAATTAACGTTTAGTTTCAGGTTCTTGACCGTGTCGCTTGGGAGTGCTCCCATTTCTCGGTCATTGAGTACTTTCAACAATGTGTCAATTTTGGTGGTCATCTCGCTTTGCTTTTGTTTGAAATCGGCTTCAAACTTAGAAATGCGAGTTTTTTGAGATGCCATGAACTTGGACATCAACCCTTCAAGATTATTGGTACTACCATAGTTATTAGAAGGATTGTTGTTGAAAGTACGGTTGGAGGGTGGACCGTTTGGTTGGTAACGATTAGGCGGATTGGAAGAATTGTTTTGGTTTTGTTTCTACCTAAGTTTTGGGTGATTTTTCCAATAAGGGTTGTAGGAATCACAATAAGGGTTTAGCTCGGGTTTGAAAGTGTACCACTTTTCTCCCGCTTCGTCGGTACGCGAGGATGCGTAGTCCGCAAAAGCTGTTTCGGGGAGTTCCACGCAATCACGAGTGTCATGGGGACCCCTCCATAATTCGCATGAGGAAGTGATTTTGTTCACTTGGCTTGAAGGCTTAGGAGCTTCGTAAGATTTCATGAGAAACTTGACTTGGTCCTCAAGTTCCATGATCCTACGGTCGGGAGTGCTAGAATTGTTCGAAGGCAGAGATATTGCCTTGACCGTTTTGTTCAAATCACGGGGATCATTCCAACTTTCGTTGTCATAGAGAGCAAGATCTTCTATGAGTTCCCATGATTCTTCCGCACCTAGATCACCTAGCTTACCACCGGCCGATTGGTCAATGGTTCGCCTTGTGGAGACATCGATATGGTCGTAGAAGATTTGGACTTGCAGCCAAAGATCTATGCCATGATGAGGGACTTTTTGGAGTAAGTCCTTGAAACGAGTCCATGCTTCATATAGAGTTTCACCTTGACGTTGTTGGAACATCAAGATATCATTTCTAAGCTTGGTAGTTCTCCCCGGTGGAAAAAATTGAGCAAGGAAACGAGTGGTGAGATCATCCCATGAGGTGATGGATCCCGCGGGTAAACGTTCAAGCCATTGACTAGCTTGATCATGTAGAGAGAATTGGAATAGGCGTAATCGGGTCGACTCTCTAGTTGTAACATCAAGGTCTATAGAATCTACGATTTTAAGAAAATCCTTGAGATGTTGATTAGGATCTTCAGAATGAAGTCCATGGAATGCAGATCAGCTTTGTACCAACCGGATGGTGTCGGATCGCAAGGGAGACACATTGGCTCCTTGTGTGAGCTCAATAGTATTTCGATAGCCTTGGTGGCTAGGATGGGAATACTCTCCTAGGGTTCGGGGCCTAAGAAGTTGGTTTGCTAGTGGTGGGTTTTGTGGGTGGTTTTGTTGTGGTGGGTTGATGGGTTCAAAGATGTTACCGCCTTCCATGATGTCGGATGGTAAAGGTTACGAACTAAGACACGAAGAAATAAGATAGACTAAAGAGTACCTAAAAATAAAAATAAAATCTTACTAGAAAGGAATCTAGCAAGTAGACCTAATAAAAAGAAATCCTAACCTAGACAATAACTATTTCCCCGGGCTGCGGCGCCAAAAACTTGATACGTGGGAATCGCACCAGGCTTTACCTCTCGAGGGATCTCGAGAAGCTTACAACCCCCACCAGGCAGTGTACCTGATCGTTGTAGTATAGTATAGTGACAAGTACCGAGGGATTGATCGTTCAACTCAGGAATAATGTCGCTAGGATTAGAAAGCCTAAAAACTAGGTCTAGAGGTGAGGGATGATTCTTTTTGTATTTTTATATTTTTATAAAAGCAATTAAAATCTCGGTTTTTGGAAGGGTGGGCAGAATTAGTTGCTAATCAACTAACCCAATAACTAAGATGCAATCAAAATAAAATAACAGAAATGAAAATAAAGCTAATTAAACTAGTGGTGTGAACAATGATAGGGAGAGTTGTGTTTACTTAGGTTTCATTACTCCCTAGATATCTTTTACAAGTTGATAGTTTGTTACAATTGCATGGATGACGGGTCGTAATCCTTAATACCAGTCGTAGGGCCGTGTACAATATTCCCTAACTCTATAGGATCCTACTTCACTCCTATGTCGAGCCGTTAGAAGCTCCTAACATGGGATCATTAGAATTCTCCTACGCATTAAATACAACCAAAAATCATAGTACACCTCTGATCATGTCACCAATCGAAGTCTGCCAGTTTTCTTAAGCCTAACATCGAATACAATCACCCGTAACAACTATAAATAAACAATCAACCCATAATTAACATCTAGGTATCACTACATCTAAGCAAACACACAAGAGATCTAGCCAAGCATGTTAAATTCAAGACAAGCGTAAGATATATTCAAGCAACACATAGACATATTGATTGAATTGAAAGAGTACTTATCTCAATTGAACATGAAAGGTTTCAAAGGGTAAAAACCCTTGAAAAAGATGTAATATTCGTACTAGGGTTTCTATCCAAAGTTACACCCTACTTGTCCCTCCTCTAATGAATGAAAATTGCAAAACTATATATAGATTTTACGGGGTTACGGCGTCAAGAAGGAATTTCTGACGCCGTCAACTCACCGCCCATAATGAGATCGGATTGCCTAGATCCAGATTTGACGCCGTCATGTGCACTTCTACTCTGGGCCGTCACATGTATTTGGACCATGACGGCCTATGGTGACGCCATCATGCCCATAGTGTAAAACCCTTCTGGATCGTCACGGACTTTATCCACTTCCACCTCTTGTATTACTCTTGACGCCGTCATTAAGGAGCATGTAACGCTGTTAGGTACTGTTCCCAGCAAGGAAAATTAAGACTTTGCCGTTTTCTTCACTTTTATGCTCCAAAAACGTCCAAAATGCTTCCTTTTCCAGAATTCACTCCAAAAGTATCTAAAATGACAAAAGGAACTATTTAGGGCAATATTTGATCAAATAAATTCGAATCCGGGCTAAAATGACCCCCTAAAAACGGTTCATTTTTCACCTCATCATCGTCTTTGCCATATAAATAAGAAACGCATTACGAAGCTACAACACGATGGTATTTTAGAGTCAACCAACAAGGTGTCGTTTGATAAATGCATTTCTTGCATATCTGGTAAGATGACACGAAAGCCTTTTTCCCATGTTGGAGAAAGAGCTAAAGATCTACTTGGACTCATTTATACTGATGTATGTGGCCCATTTAGAACAATGTCTAGAGAAGGAGCTAACTACTTCATCACTTTACTGATGATTTCAGTAGATATGGTTATCTTTAACTGACTAAACATAAACTTGAAGCCTTTGAAACTTTTAAAGTCTTCCAAAGTGAAGCAGAAAATCAGCTTGGCAAGACCATTAAGGCTCTTCGATCCGATCGAGGAGGTGAATATATGAGTCAAGAGTTTTTAGATCATCTAAAAAGGTGTGGGATAGTCTCACAATTCACTCCTCCATATACACTACAACACAATGGTGTGTCTGAAAGGAGAAATCAAACCTTGCAAGACATGGTTCGTTCTATGATGAGTCTAACAATGCTGCCAATGTCCTTTTGGGGTTATGCTCTAGAGTATGCTGCTCGCATACTCAATATGGTTCCAACTAAGAAGGTTGATAAGACTCCATACGAAATATGGCATGGGAAAGTCCCTAATCTGTCTTACTTGAAGGTCTGAGGTTGTGAGGCTCTCGTTAAATGAGATACGCCAAACAAACTTGAGCCTAGATCTATCAAGTGTAGCTTTGTAGGATACCCAAAGGAAACGATGGGTTACTATTTCTACTACCCACCCGAGAACAAAATATTTGTTGCTCGATATGCTGAGTTTTTTTAGAACAGTCTCATCTCACAAGAAGCAAGTGGGAGCAAAGTAGACTTTGATTAACTTCAAAGCGAAGATGCACAACCTTCTAGTAACACTAGTGAACATCAAAATGAGAATGAGCATGAAAATGTTGAGCCTCTTCGAGATGTTGCTCCCATTCGCAGATCCGCAAGGATACCTCAAGCACCTGAACGATATGGTTTTTATATCGATGCTGAGGAACATGATGTGGAAAACTAGAAGGGGGGGGGGTTGAATAGTTTTACGTCCTTTTAAAATTTATAAAAACAAGTTTGTTTCAAAAACTTTGATTCTAGTTTATGTTTCGGCATTGTTTCGGCATTTATGTAATGATATTCTTTTTGGTTGTAGCCATTATTCGGGCACTTTTACAGTAGGTTAAAAGTAGATTAGTTGTATTTTACTTTCAATATAATATAATCGTGGCTTGGTGGTGAAAGGCGAAAGAGTTAAAGACATTTTTGCCGAATAATGACTGCTGGAACACCAGTTGGTAAAACGGAGTTTCCCGATAATTGGTTAGGATTTTTTTGGCTAAAATAGTTTTCTTAGGTACACAAGACATGGGCCTACAACTTTCTAGTTTTGAGCTAAGCCCGGGGAAGCCTCCTTCTAGGTGAATTGGGCCTCCAAACACAGAAATTCTGGAAGGACTGCAACTACTTTTCATGTGCATTATGGGCTTTCTACTTGCTCTTGATTGTCTTGGAGAAAGTGGGAGTCCTCCATATAGTTGTGTGGTTTGTCCCTAGTTGACTCTTGGTTCTCGTGATGGCTCATGAGACCAAGCATAGGTTTTTTCATTGGTTAAGGCTTTGCATATTGTGGTTGTGTGTTTGTGATTTTGCTTTTTATATATCTTGTGATCATATGTAAATTGCAAATAGTTTTCTTTAAACATAAAACGAAACACAAAATATTTTCAAAACTAAGTCTTTTGATTTCTTTTTACAAAGTTTTTTGAAACTTGAAATCATTGTTTTTTAAATAACACTTAAACTTGTTATGTATGTTATTCCTATTTATGTATTGTCCAAACTTATTATCCACGCAGGATGAATATTAGTCATGAAAATGGACAACTTGACTAACATAAATTAAAACAATGATTAGAATTAAGTTAAGAAATGTTTTTAACTTGTGCTACGAAGGATAAATGCATGCTCAATTCGTGCACCTTTTGATCCACATCAAAACTTTTACCCGTCAAAATTACTTTTTGCCTATGCATGGGACCTAGGTTGAATTGTAACCCAAGGTGGCTATTCTCTATGCGTAGGACCTAGATATATTCTCGTACATGCTCAAATTGGATGACTTAATCGAACTATGCGTGGGACCTAGTTCCACGCAATCACGAGTGTCATGGGGACCACTACATAATTCGCATGAGGAAGTGATTTTGTTCACTTGGCTTGAAGGCTTAGGAGCTTCGTAAGATTTCATGAGAAACTTGACTTGGTCCTCAAGTTCCATGATCCTATGGTCGGGAGTGCTAGAATTGTTCGAAGGCAGAGATATTGCCTTGACCGTTTTGTTCAAATCACGGGGATCATTCCAACTTTTGTTGTCATAGAGAGCAAGATCTTCTATGAGTTCCCATGATTCTTCCGCACTTAGATCACGTAGCTTACCACCGGCCGATTGGTTAATGGTTCGCCTTGTGGAGAGATCGATATGGTCATAGAAGATTTGGACTTGGAGCTAAAGATCTATGCCATGATGAGGGACTTTTTGGAGTAAGTCCTTGAAACGAGACCATGCTTCATATAGAGTTTCACCTTGACGTTGTTGGAACATCAAGATATCATTTCTAAGCTTGGTAGTTCTCCCCGGTGGGAAGATTGAGCAAGGAAACGAGTGGTGAGATCATCCCATGAGGTGATGGATCCCGCGGGTAAACGTTCAAGCCATTGACTAGCTTGATCACGTAGAGAGAATTGGAATAGGCGTAATTGGGTCGACTCTCTAGTTGTAACATCAAGGTCTATAGAATCTAGGATTTTAAGAAAATCCTTGAGATGTTGATTAGGATCTTCAGAACGAAGTCCATGGAATGCACATCCGCTTTGCACCATCCGGATGGTGTCGGATCGCAAGGGGGACACATTGGCTCCTTGTGTGAGCTCAATAGTGTTTCGGTAGCCTTGGTGGCTAGGACGGGAATACTCTCCTAGGGTTCGGGGCCTAAGAGGTTGGTTTGCTAGTGGTGAGTTTTGTGGGTGGTTTTGTTGTGGTGGGTTGATGGGTTCAAAGATGTTACCACCTTCCATGATGTCGGATGGTAAAGGTTACGAACAAAGATACGAAGAAATAAGATAGACTAAAGAGAACCTAAAAATAAAAATAAAATCTTACTAGAAATGAATTGATTGATTCCAAACGTCCTAAGAGTCAATCTCCGCGGAAGTATAGGGTTTCCCCGGGTCGTTATGTCCCGACGAGGTGTGGATGTTATAAAAACGGGTTTGTGATCGGGTGAATTTGGACAGGAAAGGGGTAATGAAGGTTTTGAATGATTACGCTAAGTAAAAACGAATGAGAACGATTTAAACAAACTATATTAACAATTACGTGAAACCTAGTTAACCTAAAACGTAATCTAAAAACTTAAATTCAGAATTTGCTTATAAATAAGCAGAAAAATAAGCCAAACGGCTTAAATAGAAGCTATCACTTTACGTATGTTTTTGGTTTTTCTTTATTTTACAAAACTACTTTTACTAACGTAACCTAAATATAAAAAACGTAAAAGTTATTTAAATAAAACGCGAGTTGCAAATAACGTACGAAAAGTGAAATTAACGCAACCAAAACATGAATTCGAACAAGGAATGAAAATTAAAACTCAAAAACTACTTAAAAGTCTATGGGAATGATAATAGAAAGTTAGGGAACCCTAAAACGTAATCTAAAATTAAAAACGCGAAAGTTAATTAAATAAAACGCGAGTGCGCAAAATAAAACGTGAAATTTGAGCTACGCTAACCCTACGGTCATGAAAATTATATTTTTACGAACCTAATGATAAAAGAAAATTTTAGAAAAAAGAATTATTTTTTTGACTTTTTAATTATTTATTCTTAATTAAAAACTAAATAAACTAAATTAAATTATTAAAAATACTAAACTATTTATGAAAATTACCAAATTTTTTCTAAAATTACTTTATACTAATATCAAGCTAAGAAAAATATAAAAGTGGTCAAAAGCTTATAAATAAGCTAGAAAATAAGCAGAAAAGCTTATATAAGCTTAAAAGGAAACTAGTGTACTATATAAAAAAGAAAGAAAACTTAAAACACTAAGAAAGCCTTAACCCAGATGGTGCATGTTGATGGTCTGGCGTTGACCAGGTCAACCCAAGAGGTCAGGGGCTCAAACCCCACCCCTGGCACATTTTGCAAACATTTATTTTTTTGATTTTCAACTTTACCAAACTGTACAACATATGAAAATAAGCAAATTATAAAACTATAACTCTTTATGAAACTTGACCATTAAGCAGATAATAAGATAAATAATAAGCAGTTTACCTATAAGCTTTGAAAATGAGATTTTAGTAAACTAAAAAGCTATCTAAATGATTCACTAAACTAAAATGAAATGAGATAAAGCTAAATCTAACTGAGATTAACACAAATAAGCTAAATAAAGCAACAAATCATACTGAGATAAGCTATTGATTACAAATAAGCAAATCCAACCCCTATGAACTAATAGACCCCAATGGCTGCAACTGCAAGCCACTTTGCAACCCCTTGTGGGACCCACAAGTCAGAACAAGGGTCCAAAGTAGAAGTTCATCTAATAAGCTAGATTGGAGGACATTTCAATAAGCTAAAGAACATGCAATGGATCCCACAGATAAGCTCTTAAAGAGCTTATGAAACTGCTTATGTACACTGATGAGTCAGTGTACATACTCAGTTGTAACATCTTGAAGACCAAATTTAAGCAACCAAATAAGCTCACTGGTGAAAATTAAAAATGGTAACATGTAGCTAGCCATAAAGGCTTCTCAAAATAACTAATCCTAGAGAATAAGCTGCACTAGGGAAGATGCTAGGGGCTTATAAAAAGGGTGCTTGGGAACTGTGTAGTAGGGCACACCTTTGCCCTGCAACCTCCTTTAAGCCACTAAAACAACTATAAACAAAAATCTCAAAAATAAGCAAATGGGTGGAATCAAGAGTTAATATGGGTACCTATCACTTGTAAAAAGATCAAGGCCTAATGTTGAGCACAAAATTCCTGAAAAATCATGCAATAAGTGGTATTCTGCCTTAACATGAAACTTTAACTTTTAGAGAAAACTTGCTAGGTTGACTAATTTGAGATTCTATGGCCTAAATCTACTCCTAGATGTATGTTAAACATGTTTAAGTACTGGAATTACAATAACAACCATAAATTGTAACAACTAGACAAGCTCAGCAACCTTAGATCACAAAAGTCCAAGCAGTATATGATTTGTAAGCCACATTTGACTTTTGCACTAAAACCTACCATTATTAAACTTGAACTGAGCTATTTAAGTTAATTGTGAGCTAATTGAGCAAGGATAACAATCAATAAGTAACTAAAGGACAGTAACAAGAACTGTTCCAAACACTCTCTTATGAACAGTCTAATGGTAGTTTAAGGTTTTAAACAGAGTTTTGAGGCACAATGGGAATAGGTAACTGTAAACTAGGCTTAAACTAATTTAAACAAGCAGTAGTAGAACAGAGTTCAGGGCTAAAATAAGCAGTTGATAAGCAATTAAACTACCAGTTCAAAAATAAACAGATGCTACAGTAATAAAAGAGATTTAAACTTTTATTGAATTTAAAAAGGTTACAAACTGAGATTAATAGTTGAAATACTTAATAAAAACCAAACTAAGAACTAATTCTACACTAGTTTCCTACTGAAATCTACTTTAAAATCCTACTTAACAATTGAAACAAGCAAGAAAGCAATAAGCATCATTAACTGAAAACAGAATTTCAAAGACTTGAACTGAGAATTTTTTCATTAATACAAGAAAATCAGTACATTAACTTTTAATTAACACTAAAAGCTTAACTAAAATTAAAAACCTTACTGAAACTACTACCTACTACTAATTATCTAAAACTAACTGCTAACTGCCTCTTCTTTCTCTTTTCTTCTTTACTTATATGCTTCCACAATGTCTTTGGCACTTTTCCCACTTCTTATTTAGGCTGTTGGATGAGTGGTGTTGATCTTGGCCCTTAATATCATTTGGCGCCCAAGCTAGGTGGATTGATGACCTGGATGAGAGGAGGGGTAATTATGGTGTTTGGAGTTGACTTTGGGAGGTGGTGGAGTAGGGAGGCTGATAGGCAGGTGAGGAGGGGGACAAGATGTTGGGATTTCAGGAATGGCAGGGTTGTGTTTGTTTCTTGGCGGGCAAAAAGGAGGAAGGAGAAGGGGGTGTGGGAGTTGACTGAGGGTTTGACCCTGGTTGTATTTTTATTTAAAATGGGGGTTGGGCCTTGGTTGGTGTGGGCTTGGGTAATATTTTTATGGACCAAGGTTGGGGTGGATTTGGATTGGGATAATAATAACAAAGGTTTGGTTTGTATTAAATTAAAGCCCAAGGACCAAAGTGTAATTTCTGCAATTTTTGAGGACCAAATCTGCCAAAGTTCTAAAATTATCCAAGGGACCAATCTTGCCACAGTTCATCAATATAAGTATCATAAAAGAGTTTTTCCAAAATTTGAATATCCCGGGTACTAATTTTGCCAATTTTTAAAGTACAGGGACCAAATTTGTAAAATTGTGAAACTTATCATCAAAGGACTTTTTATGACACTTGTGATTTCCAAAGGACCTTTGTTGATTTTTCTTTCAAAATAAATGTGCAGGGACTAATTTTGACAAGTTTTGAAAGTTCGGGGACTGAAACTGCCAATTATGCAAACTTTGTACGTTTTTCATCTGTTTTTACTCATTTTGCATCTAAAACATATAAAACACACTTTTAGAAAATTTTTAGTATTTTGATGCATTATTGAGTATTTTTGTATGTTTTTGCAGTTCAGAATAACCAAAAATGATGAGTGTTCGAGCACTCATCAGGAATCTAGCAAGTAGACCTAATAAAAAGAAATCCTAACCTAGACAATAACTATTTCCCCGGGCTGCGGCACCAAAAACTTGATACGTGGGAATCGCACCAGGCTTTACCTCTCGAGGGATCTCGAGAAGCTTACAATCCCCACCAGGCAGTGTACCTGATCGTTGTAGTATAGTATAGTGACAAGTACCGAGGGATTGATCGTTCAACTCAGGAATAGTGTCGCTAGGATTAGAAAGCCTAAAAACTAGGTCTAGAGGTGAGGGATGATTCTTTTTGTATTTTTATATTTTTATAAAAGCAATTAAAATCTCGGTTTTTGGAAGAGTGGGCGGAATTAGTTGCTAATCAACTAACCCAATAACTAAGATGCAATCAAAATAAAATAACAGAAATGAAAATAAAGCTAATTAAACTACTGGTGTGAACAATGATAGGGAGAGTTGTGTTTACTTAGGTTTCATTACTCCCTAGATATCTTTTACAGGTTGATAGTTTGTTACTATTGCATGGATGACGGGTCGTATTCCTTAATACCAGTCGTAGGGCCGTGTACAATATTCCCTAACTCTATAGGATCCTACTTCACTCCTATGTTGAGCCGTTAGAAGCTCCTAACATGGGATCATTAGAATTCTCCTACGCATTAAATACAACCAAAAATCATAATACACCTCTGATCATGGTTCTTAAGACGTTCAAGCATGTCACCAATGGAAGTCTGCCAGTTTTCTTAAGCCTAACATCGAATACAATCATCCGTAACAACTATAAATAAACAATCAACCCATAATTAACATCTAGGTATCACTACATCTAAGCAAACACACAAGAGATCTAGCCAAGCATGTTAAATTCAAGACAAGCGTAAGATATATTCAAGCAACACATAGACATATTGATTGAATTGAAAGAGTACTTATCTCAATTGAACATGAAAGGTTTCAAAGGGTAAAAACCCTTGAAAAAGCTGTAATATTCGTACTAGGGTTTCTATCCAAAGTTACACTCTACTTGTCCCTCCTCTAATGAAAGAAAATTGCAAAACTATGTATAGATTTTACAGGGTTACGTCTTCAAGAAGGAATTTCTGAAGCCGTCAACTCGCCACCCATAATGAGATCGGATTGCCTAGATCCAGATTTGACGCCGTCATGTGCACTTCTACTCTGGGCTGTCACATGTATTTGGACCATGACGGCCTATGGTGACGCCGTCATGCCCATAGTGTAAAACCCTTCTGGATCGTCACGGACTTTATCCACTTCCACCTCTTGTATTACTCTTAACGCCGTCATTAAGGAGCATGTGACGTCGTCAGGTACTGTTCCCAGCAAGGAAAATTAAGACTTTGCCATTTTCTTCACTTTTATGCTCCAAAAACGTCCAAAATGCTTCCTTTTCCAGAATTCACTCCAAAAGTACCTAAAATGACAAAAGGAACGATTTAGGGCAATATTTGATCAAATAAATTTGAATCCGGGCTAAAATGACCCCCTAAAAACGATTCATTTTTCGCCTCATCATCGTCTTTGCCATATAAATAAGAAACGCGTTACGAAGCTACAACACGATGGTATTTTAGAGTCAACCAACAATGTGTCATTTGATAAATGCATTTCTTGCATATCTGGTAAGATGACACGAAAGCCTTTTTCCCATGTTGGAGAAAGAGCTAAAGATCTACTTGGACTCATTCATACTGATGTATGTGGCCCATTTAGAACAATGTCTAGAGAAGGAGCTAACTACTTCATCACTTTACTGATGATTTCAGTAGATATGGTTATCTTTTACCGATTAAACATAAACTTGAAGCCTTTGAAACTTTTAAAGTCTTCCAAAGTGAAGCAGAAAATTAGCTTGGCAAGACCATTAAGGCTCTTCGATCCGATCGAGGAGGTGAATATATGAGTCAAGAGTTTTTAGATCATCTAAAAAGGTGTGGGATAGTCTCACAATTCACTCCTCCATATACACTACAACACAATCGTGTGTCTGAAAGGAGAAATCAAACCTTGCAAGACATGGTTCATTCTATGATGAGTCTAACAACGTTGCCAATGTCCTTTTGAGGTTATGCTCTAGAGTATGCTGCTCGCATACTCAATATGGTTCCAACTAAGAAGGTTGATAAGACTCCATACGAAATATGGCATGGGAAAGTACCTAATCTGTCTTACTTGATGGTCTGGGGTTGTGAGGCTCTCGTTAAACGAGATACGCCAAACAAACTTGAGCCTAGATCTATCAAGTGTATCTTTGTAGGATACCCAAAGGAAACGATGGGTTACTATTTCTACTACCCACCCGAAAACAAAATATTTGTTGCTCGATATGCTGAGTTTTTATAAAACAGTCTCATCTCACAAGAAGCAAGTGGGAGCAAAGTAGACGTTGATGAACTTCAAAGCAAAGATGCACAACCTTCTAGTAACACTAGTGAACATCAAAATGAGAATGAGCATGAAAATGTTGAGCCTCTTCGAGATGTTGCTCCCATTCGTAGATCCGCAAGGATACCTCAAGCACCTGAACGATATGGTTTTTATATCGATGCTGAGGAACATGATGTGGAAAACTAGAAGGGGGGGGGGGTTGAATAGTTTTATGTCCTTTTAAAATTTATAAAAACAAGTTTGTTTCAAAAACTTCGATTCTAGTTTATGTGATCTCAATACTTTCACTATATGAACAATTATATAGTAACTAACTAACTAAGCTAATATAGTATAGGTAAATAAGTAAGTAATGAAAAGAGTTGGAGAGATCAAACCACAACACAAGAATTTATAGTGGTTCGGCTACAAGGTCACCTTCCTTGTTCCTACTCCACTCCCCGAGTTACCTACTCGAGAGTTTTCTTCACTATGTCAACAAACTCCCTTATGGCGGAGAAAACCTTACACACCAATTTACACACCACAACTACGTCACAACTTGATCACAACTTCTACACAACTTATTCACACTAATCTACTTCACACCTATCTTCTTCACACCTTTCTTCTTCACACCTATCTTCTTCACAACTACACTACTTCACACCTATCTTCTTCACAACTATACTACTTCACTACTAAACAACTTCTTCTACCTACACCACTTCTACTTCTTCTAAACTACTAATTACAAGCACAACACAACTTCACAAATGATATATACACTATGCACAACTACTCTTCAATACTTCTTGAACTTAGTTGTAGAAGGAGTGTTCTTCTTTTGCACTTTGGATGAGGATGGATGAGAAGGGATTGAATCACTTAAAACAAGGATTAATATTCTAATGATCAAAGGGTTTTGGAAGGTGTTTAGAGAGTTTGAGATCTAAAAATTTCGTGCAAAAGGTGGAGCAAATTTCCAGAATTAAGGTGGTATTTATAGGAGAAAAATTCTGACATTTTCTGACACAGGAGCCTGGCCGGTCCCCTTAAATCATGGCTGGTCCCCTTAATTTTATGGGGACCGCCCCTTATAATTAAGGGGGCCGCCCAGCTGTAACGGCCAGAAAACTTGTCTTTTAGTGGGAAAAGTTTATTTGGTGAAAAACTAACTGATTTTGGTTAAAAATTTGAAATCATATATTTAGTATGATTAAAACATTTTTCTTAATTACCAAAAGTGTTTTTCAAAAATATATAATATGTTTATATAATAAAATAAACTTTGTATTAATTAATTAAATACCCCTTTGATCATGAGATGTATTAAGCACTTGTTTATTCATACCTTAAGTGATTAAGTTGGATATATTGATATAAACTAGCTTAATACTTGTTTACGTAGTAATCTTACGTTTGATGATTTTACATTTTGTGATCGTCAAAACATAGAGATATCGAAAAATATAAATAACGTTTTTATGCATTATTTATGTCAACAACCTCCCCCTTTTTGATGATTACAAAATCTAAACTCATTAATCGAAAATTAGTATATATACAAGTATTATTGTGAGTTTATATCAATTCTCCCCCTTTTTGTTAGCATCAAAAAGGTTATCCCGATGTTATAGTAGCTCCCCCTTGAAGTATACTCCCCCTCGTTTTGAGGTCATAATCGAGATATGGAATGCTTGCAAAAATATTTAGAACAAACAATACATACATGCATGCAACAATTACATATAAAGATAAGGCAAGCAATATAAGCATGGAAGAAAACACTTCATTAAAGATATAAAAACACAAACATTATACATTCAAGATGTATGATCAATACAACAAAGCAACTAATACAACTAATAACCCAAAACTCTAATAGAAATGTTTTTCCTAGAGCTTGTCATCAAAATGGTTTAAACAAAGTTATTCTCAACCATGAGTCATGCTTAATTTGGGAGGAGTATTGTTGTAGGTGGAGATGATGGAGTTGATGGAGGTGGGGTTGTGGTGGATGTTGGTGGTGGAGGAGTGGATGTTGTTGGTTGAGGTTGAGGAATCAAGCTTTCAATATATGAAAACATGTAACGGATTTCATCTCTTAATCCAAAGATGATGGTGCGGTTATGGATGCAACAAAGACAACTATCACCATGAGCTTCAAGTAACCTCCATGGGATGGGATTGTAGGTAGGTGGATTGAGTGGTGAGGGTGAGAATTGTGCATCAAGAGGTGTGATGGGTGATAATGAAAGTGTTATGTCTAAGGTTGCATTTTCAAGAGGTGATGGTGGTGGAACTCTTGGTGGAGGTGATAGGTGAGTGTTGATGTAGTCATTGATGGATGATGATGATGGTATGGAAGAGGTGGAGGTTCCATGTGTTGATGGTGTTTTGGATGGTGCATTTGGAGCACTAGGAGATGAGCATTGAGGTGGTGGTGATGGAGTGGTATTGTCTTCATTTGTGAGATCAATAAAGAGTTGTTTTGGTGAAATGATAACAAGTTTTTGTTTCTTGGCATTGTTGGAGGTGGTGGTTTTTTGTGATGACATGATAGATTTGTTGAGGTTGATGACCATGAGGAAGTGTGGATGGAGGTGGAATGGGTTATATAGCATGAAATCATGATTAGAAATGGTATTAATTTGAAATTGCATTGTTAGATTCCAAAATCAGTTTAGTTTTTAAGGGAAATGGTAGCTGGGCCAAGCAAAAGAGGTCACAAGTTGCAAAAGAAAACAGTGTAAAAACTGTTCCAGATGGCCGGTCCCCTTAAATGGAGGCCATTCCCCTTATATTTAAGGGGGCCGCCCATCTGACGACCCAAAAATCAAAAATTTTCAAAATTTTTCTCGAAAAATGTTATATTCTGTTTTGATTTTGCAGCAAGCTCTATTTGAACATTTCACATTTGTTTTGGTCTATTAGAAAGCATATATATATATATATATATATATATATATATATATATATATATATATATATATATATATATATATATATATATATATATATATATATATATATATATATATATATAAGTATACATATAATTCTACACAAGTCATGCAAGCATAGATTAAAATCAAGTATAAAAACATGCATACATGTAGAGCAAATAATAATAAGGAGTAAATGGCAATATGGTTCAAATATGTCTAGAAGCAAAGCAACAAATAGCACATAAGTAACATATTGTAAATTGTTTAACAAGAAAAATAAAACCAATTCCATAGACAACATCACTACTATTTCTTTCATAGCACCCCATCAGCAGCAGTGGTAAGTGACTATAAGTCCTCCTCATCGTCATCCCTTGGAAAAGAGAACGAAACAAGAATGCTAGGACGATTAGGTTTAAACATACGGGTTTTGCGAATTTGAGGAAGAACGAGAGGTCGGAGAGTTGGATAGATAGATTGATAAATACTAGCATCGAGATCGGGATAGTTTTCAATGACATGCTTGTGGAGACGAGTGAGAAACATACCATACGGAAGAATAGCTATAGGATTTGCTCTTGCACATTCAATACGTTTGATAAAGAAGTAAGCCAAATTGTAAGGTTGCTCGGCAACAATACAATACAACATATGAGCAAGACAAGCCGGGAGATGGTCTGATTGTCCTTCAGAACCAAACGCATTCTCTCGAACTAGTTCTTCCCAATACTCCATGTCGGGCATTAATTCTTTACGAAGAATTTGATTTTTAGGATTTGAGACATGTTTGGGTATGATGCTTTGGGTGGAAGTTTCACATTCCAACCCGAGCATTTGACGAATATCTTTGGGAGATGGAATTTCGGAGATATAAGTACCATGAGTAGGACGAGAACGTTGGAGAGCGCAAAGATCCAATTCATTTGTGAATACGGATTGACCGGAAAAAGGAATTTGAAGGATTTGACCAAATTGTGCAAGAGTGATGGTAATAAATTCATGTTGGATCATGAATGAAATGAAGATGGAACCAAAGTCATCAGTTTGAACCGTGACTTGGCTATAGAAGTCAAGAATGAAGCGAGGAATGATGGGTTCATTAATTTGGAAGAGACATTCAAAATGGATATTGGTGAATGAGCTTTCGATGAAATCGGATTGATAGTAAGCTTGATCTACGAATCGACCTTCATGAATATTTCTATCTTCTATTTGACGATAGATACGTGCAATGTAGGGAGAGGTAGTGGGAAGTTGAGAAACTTTGGGAATGTAGTTTTTGGTTAAGGAAATATCTTCAGTAGTTCCTTTTGGCATTTTCACCTAAACAAAACAACAATACAAAAGACCAAAATAAATATAAAAAAATTTATATATATATATATATATATATATATATATATATATATATATATATATTAAGACTTATGTTGGAACGTAAACATACTTTGACGATAATTCTAGGAAGTAGTTTACCATGTTTCTTATTTTTAATTTTAACTCGTTCTAGATATATTTTACGATGTTTAGTAAGTAGTTATGGACGAATCCAAATGCCCTTTTAAACATCTAAATATATCATGAAATTTGCTAGATTAACTTTAGGTTGTATAACTAGCCATTTCTTACGAGTTTCTTATGCATCTGATTTGTTTTCGAAAAGGATAGTTTATGTTTTGACTCAAAAATGTCATATTTAGTACTAAACCAAACACTTCCTTAACTAGCCACTTACACTACTAGTATGTCAATATATATATGAATTATATATCTTGACGAGTCCGATTTGCAAGTTTTAGGTTTATAATCATAACAACGTTTTATAAAAATTATAATGACTTAATTTCGACATTATTTGGACATAATCCAAACACCCTCTTATCGTGTACAAAAATATTTTTACTTGGTTCAAAAATATAGTTTCATGTTTTACAAGTTATAAAAATATAATGTGATTAGTTTTAACAAGTTTTCATAGCATTATTCAACAATGTGTTTATCAAAATTTTTGAAAAGGAGTGTATGAAATTTTTCAAAAATTTTCGACAAGAGGGTTTATAATTACTAGTTTCTAGTGTTAATTAAGTATCCTAATCCTAAGGGAAGCATCTAGTTATGGAAATTTTGGACTCAATTCGAACGAACTCATGAATTTGAAAAAAAATTATTAAAACATGCATAATCATGAGTTTGACCAAATTAGATGGAATTAGATGAAATGTGTTATGAAAAACTTACAATACGTAATGGTGATTGTGTTAGATGAATTTGCCCTTTGCGAATTAACCCGAATTATGTGATTTGGAAGTGGTTTTAGGTGTTTTTGGGGTTTGGTTTTCGTCACAGCAGCAGAAAATGGAAGAGGTGTTTGAAATGTGGAGTGTTTGGCAAAAGAGACAAGATGAAAAACAGGTTGGAGCTATCAGATGGCCGGCCCCCTTAAACATTAAGGGGGCCGCCCTCCAAATTTTGATATTTTGTGATTTTGGTTTCTGGAAAGAACAAGAACATATTTATATATACATTAGATTTATATTTAATCAAAAATACGTTGGAGAGTATTCGCACGAAAGGAATTTCTTGACACTTTTACTTGACATTTCGTCAATTAAAATTTCTTGATCATTTCAGATGAAAATTTTCAAGTTGTCAAGTGGATGAGAGAGTTGTGAAAGGTTTATATGTATATATATATATATATATATATATATATATATATATATATATATATATATATATATATATATATATAAGTATATAATATGGGTTTTTTAAGACGAGAATATAGGAGGGAGACGTATGCAACGGAAGACGGGAGTTTGTTTCATCCATAGATTTTTTGACTCATCTCTCTACATCAGCATGAGTGTTGTTTGAACATTAAAGTTCAATAAGGCAAATGGGGGGAAAGAAAAGGTTCGTAAACGAACAATTTCTAGTTCTAGAAAATCAACAAATGAATTTTCTAGGTTACATGATCCTAGATATATATATATATATATATATATATATATATATATATATATATTTAGATATAGTATAAATAATAAGTATATTTATACTATATCTATATATATATTTAGATATAGTATAAATAATAAGTATATATATATATATATATATATATATATATATATATATATATATATATATATATATATATATATATATATATATGTATGTATAGAAATAAAAACTAGATGGAACAATGAACCAAACAAAATCACATAAAAAAAAACTAGATACTAAACTAAGCACGCATTTCTTGACAAGGAAGTAAAAGGAAATGTGTACCTTTCGTCTTCAATGCGTTTATCTTCAAAGTCTTCAAGGAATAGTCCGAACAAGAGGTGACATCAAAGGTTTCCATGTTTGAATGGAGAATATTTTTACGTTGGTCCCCATTGTCTCATTTGACCAAAGTTATTTGATCCGAACATATTTTGTATTAGACTTGGGTGCATGTATGGTGGAAATATTCCCCACAGATTGATGTTCCACATTTGTTGATTATTGTTAAAGTTTCGTCTATTTTGGTTTGCTCTTGGTTGAGGTGTTTTAGGTCTAGGGTAAGAATTATTTGATTTCCTAGGTGGTGGAGTTTTAGATCTTGTTTTAGGTTTAGACGATCCTACTTCGTTTTTTAAAGATGGTTTATAAAATGGTTTTATTTCTTCATTACTAGCGAGAGGTATTTTCTTATCATTTATGAGTATATACTTATGATTAGATTTTGGAGGTTTTAGTTCCTTGAGTTCACTTTCAAATTTGACATTTTTAATTTCACTTGTCGAAGCTTCGGTTGAGTTAAAACCTAAACTGGTTTTATCTCCGGATATTCTTTGAATACTTATAATTTTACTAAGTGAGTTACTACTATTTTTAAATTTATCACGTTTACAAATTTCTTCCTTAAGTTTGTTGTTTTCACTTTTAAGCTCTTGACATGATTTACATTCTTCAAAAATTTATTTACCTTTTTCAAGTTGATGTATTTTAATTTTTAGTTCTAGTACTTCATTTTCTAATTGGTTGTTTATGTATTTTAGTGATTTGTTTTTAGCCATTACTTGTTGTCATAGTTTGCATAATCTATTGTATTCACTATCTAAATCTTTTTCATCTAATGATAAATTTTCATCACTAAAGTATTCGGTTTCGGAACGTACCTCACTTGATGCCTTAGCCATGAGACACTTTTCTTCCTTTGTTAATTCTTTCTCATCTTCATCGCTATCACTCCAGGCTCCTCCAACAAATGCTCTTTGATTTTGATCTCTTGTCGTCATTGGACATTTTCCAATGAGGTGATTCGGATCACGATACTTGAAACACTTTCTCTCATTCTTGCTATACTTGTCATCATTATTCTTTTGAGGTGCTCTCCTTTCATCATGTGGTTGTCTAACGAATCTTCCTCACCTTTTGAAGAATTTCTTGAAATCTCTTACGGCCATGGCATATTCTTCACCATTGCTTTCGGAAGATGAGCTATCTTCGTTGTTGGATTCCTTTCTAGCTTTCAAGGCGATTGACTTGCTTTGCTCTCGTTTTTCTTTAACCATTTCGGAGTCCTTCTTTATAATTGCTTCGTAGACTTTCAAATTTCCAATTAATTCATCAAGTTGTAGCGTTGACAAATTCTTTGATTCTTCAATAGCGGTCACTTTAGCTCGCCATTTTGGGTGAAGAGCTCTAAGAAACTTCCTAACAAAATTCTTACTAGAAAAATTCTCATCAAGTGCTTTTAAACTTGTGATGATAGTGTTAAATCTAGCAAAAGCATTATCAATTGATTCCTCTTCCGGAATCGTGAATTGCTCATATTGTTGAACAAGTAGATCTATTTTATTATCTTTGACTTGATTATTACCTTTGTGAGTTATTAATAAAGAGTTCCAAATTTCTTTTGCGGTTTAACACATAAAGATCCCTTCGTACTCTTTACGTGGTAGCGCATTGTAAATAACCATTTTTGCTTCATTATTTTTAGCAAGTTTTCTTTTTAAATCATCATTTTGTTTTTCAAAAGGTACGATTTCATCTTTCTTAGTTTCGGGGTTATTTTGAATAGGTAAAAAATCACCATTGGTAATAACATGCCAAGGATCTAGATCTTTTGATTTCACATAAGTTTCGAATCGATTTTTTCAATATAAAAATCCATCACTTTCAAAAAGTGGTGGTCTTTGCATAGATTGCCCTTCTAAATATTTTTCAGATTCCATAGATCGTTACAAGTTTTAAAATACAATATATTTTAAAGATCTTGCAAGACGTGGCTCCTGATACCAATTGTGGAAAACTAGAAGGGGGGGGGGGGGGGGTTGAATAGTTTTACGTCCTTTTAAAATTTATAAAAACAAGTTTGTTTCAAAAACTTCGATTCTAGTTTATGTGATCTCAATACTTGCACTATATGAACAATTATATAGTAACTAACTAACTAACTAAGCTAATATAGTATAGGTAAATAAGTAAGTAATGAAAAGAGTTGGAGAGATCAAACCACAACACAAGAATTTATAGTGGTTCGGCTACAAGGTCACCTTCCTTGTTCCTACTCCACTCCCCGAGTCACCTACTCGAGAGTTTTCTTCACTATGTCAACAAACTCCCTTATGGCGGAGAAAACCTTACACACCAGTTTACACACCACAACTACGTCACAACTTGATCACAACTTCTACACAACTTATTCACACCAATCTACTTCACACCTATCTTCTTCACACCTTTCTTCTTTACACCTATCTTCTTCACAACTACACTACTTCACACCTATCTTCTTTACAACTATACTACTTCACTACTAAACAACTTCTTCTACCTACACCACTTCTACTTCTTCTAAACTACTAATTACAAGCACAACACAACTTCACAAATGATATATACACTATGCACAAATGATATATATACTATGGTGAAAAACTAACTGATTTTGGTTAAAAATTTGAAATCATATATTTAGTATGATTAAAACATTTTTTTTAATTACCAAAAGTGTTTTTCAAAAATATATAATATGTTTATATAATAAAATAAACTTTGTATTAATTAATTAAATACCCCTTTGATCATGAGATGTATTAAGCACTTGTTTATCCATACCTTAAGTGATTAAGTTGGATATAATGATATAAACTAGCTTAATACTTGTTTACGTAGTAATCTTATGTTTGATGATTTTACATTTTGTGATCGTCAAAACATAGAGATATCGAAAAATATAAATAACATTTTTATGCATTATTTATGTCAACACATGAGTTAGGGGATCATTGTGAACCCGCTAACTATCGAGAAGCTATATCCAGTCCTGAACACTATAAGTGGAACGAAGCTATGAATGTGGAAATGCAATCCATGAAAGACAATGATGTCTGGGTCGAGGTAGACTTACCTCCCAATGCTAAGACCGTTGGGAGTAAATGGTTCTGCAAGAAGAAGACTGACATGGATGGAAATGTACATACCTATAAAGCTCGTCTTGTAGCAAAAGGTTTCACTCAAATCTACGAGATTGACTATGAAGAAACCTTCTCGCCTGTTGCAGACATTAGAACAATTAGGATTCTTATAGCCATAGCAATGTATTATGACTATGAGATTTGGAAAATGGATGTCAAGACTGCCTTCTTGAACGGCCACCTAAATGAGGACGATTATATCGTGCAACCCGAGGGCTTCGTGAATCCAAAACATCCTGGCAAAGTATGCAAACTTCAAAGATCCATTTATGGATTGAAGCAAGCATCTAGAAGCTGGAACAAGAGATTTGATGAGGAAATCAAGAAGATTGGTTTCGCTCAAAATCTCGATGAGCCATGTGTGTACAAGAAAACTAGTGGAAGTATAGTCGTATTCCTAATCTTATATGTTGATGACATATTACTCATAGGAAACAACATTCCAATGCTACAAGATGTAAAATCCTGGCTTGGAAAGTGTATTGATATGAAAGATTTAGGAGAAGCATCGTACATACTTGGAGTAAAGATCTATTGAGATAGATCAAAGCGGTTAATCAGCTTGTGTCAAAGTGCATACATTGAAAAAATCCTGAAGAGATTTAAGATGCAAGATTCCAAACGTGGAAGTCTTTATTGGGAAATAAATCATCAGTGGAAACACATTACCACTGATAGGCTAAGCAAAGACAACTACTGAAGAATTGTACTAACAGTGGAAACACATTACCACTGCTAGCACAATATATTACCACTGCTTAGTTTGTTTTTCTGTAAACGGGTAGTTGATAAGCATAGAAAAGATTTAGTAAATATCTTATTTATTTAGCATAATATTTATCTTGTATAGGACTCCTTGTGTAGTATAAAAGGAGGTCCTAGGTTTTAGTTTATGTACGTAATTTTGATTAGCAAAAGCTTCAAGGTTGTAACCCTAGTGATACAAAGATCACTCGTATTATTATCATTAATAATATTGAAGCTAACTGTTTGTTAAAACACTTTGTTCATTCTGTTTTACTTTCATACACTTTATACAAATCATACAAATACATCTTCTAAGTATCTTGTGGTAAATTCCGCGTGCTACAAGGTATAATATCAAGGTATCTATTTGACACAAGGTGTGTGTCCAAGGTCCATCAAGTGGTATCAGCGCCAGGCTTTGATACTTTGATTTAGAAGATCCGAAGTTTACTCACTCTTACAAGATCCAATAGAGATGGAGAACAATCAGTCCAACATAGTTGCTAAGCTTCCTAAGCTTAAACTAAATGACTACGAGATGTGGAGGATAATGATAGAACAGTTCTTTTTGGTGCAAGACTATGCACTTTGGGAAATCATTATGTATGGTGATTCCTTTAAACTAGGCATTTCCTCAGAGACTATTGATGGCAAGGTTGTACAGAAGTTAAACACAGGACCAGTTACAAGTGAAGAACAACTCCAAAAGAAGAATGACCTGAAGGCAAGAAGTTTATTGCTAATGACCCTTCCTAGGGATCAAATCTTAGCCTTCAGTAAGTACAAGACTGCTAAGACCTTGTTTTAAGAGATTTGTAATGTTTTTTGTGGCAATGATGCTACCAAGAAAACTTATAAGACCTTGTCGAAACAAACCTATGAAAATTTCTCTTCAACAAGTAATGAATCAATTGATAGCATCTTCACTAGACTTCAGAAGATAGTAACACAACTCACTGTGTTTGGAATTGAGGTAGAAAGGGAAGACCTCAACTTGAAATTTTTAAGAAGTTTATCTTCTGGGTTTCATACTAATGTTGCTGTTTAGGAAGACATGCCTAAACTAGAAACCATGAAGCTCAATGATCTTTACAATAACTTTAAAGTTATTGAACAAAGACTAAAGAAGGTTGGGAAGCTAAGTACAAGCTCAGGGAACTTAGCTCTTATCTCATCATCTATAAATGATTGTTCTGATGATGAAAGTGATGATGATGAGCATGCTGCTCACATTGTTGTTTCCACTGGCACTGCAAGTGTTACCACAACTAGTCTTAAAAAGTAGATTGCTGGTCTTGGAGATTCTACTTTTTATGTTTATCTCTCAAGTCAAGTCAATGGTTCAATTCTAACACGTGAAGATTTGGATCAAGTTGATGATGATGACATGGAAGAGATGAATATAAAGTGGCAAGTTGCATTGTTGAGTTTGAAGGCAAAGAAATTCTGGAAAAGGACAGGGAGGAAGATCATTATTAATGGTAATGAGACTACAGGCTTTGACAAGAAAAAGGTGGAGTGTTACAACTGTCACAAGATGGGAAACTTTGCCAGGGAATGCAGGAAACCAAAGAAGCCAGATAATAGATCCACTTGGTACAAGCAGGATAAGAAGAAGGAGCCTACAGTTGAAGAACCAAAGGTGTTATTGGCCATTGATGGTGTGAGCTATGACTGGAGCTACATGGATGATGAAGAAGAAGCATCTCAAGAATCTGCAATGATAGCAACTGAACTTGCTCTTATGGGTTTCTCTGATTCTGAGGTACACTCTAATAATGGTTGTTCTAAATCATGTAAAGCTTTAAAAGAATATGAAAAAACTTAAAGAGCAATATGATGAACAGAGGTTAGAGCTAAATCAAACTAGTTATAATCTAGCTAACCATAAAAGAGGTCTTGCTGTTTTAGAAGCACAAATAGAGCACTATAGAGCAAATGAGTCTAAGTTAATGATGATATTGCTGTATTAAGAAGAGACTTAGATTATAAGATTGCTGTGAATGAGGCACTTAGAGAATAATTGGAAAAGGTTAAAAAGGCCAATGAAAATATTCAGATCTGTAATACTTTAGATCATCAGTCTAAGTGCATTGAAAAAATTTGGGACGCACAAGTAGTCAATAAAGTCAAATCTGGTGTAGGATACAAGTCTGTTCCACCACCTCTAAGAGGTGTTCCATCACCTCCTGGAATAGACTTAGCACATACAGGGTTAGAAGAGTTTCAAGAACCAATTAGGACTTATGGCCCTAAATTTGTAAAAGAAGTTGTTGGTGAAAAGGTTAAGGTTGAGACTGATGCATTTGAAAGTGCTAGTGATTCATCTCTTATGGATAAATGTGTGAAAGTTGAAGTTAAAATAGTGTTCTTGAAACTATTAAAGTTGAAGTTAAAACAAGTGTTCCTGAAGTTGTTAAAGTTGAAAAAGAAGAGCCTAGGAAACAAGCTAATCATACTAGGCCCACAATTAAATATGCTGAGATGTATAGAAATAGGTCACCAGCTCCTAGAGGAAACAAGAGAAACTGGAATAATCTTAAATCTCAACAGTTTGGTAGTGATTTTGAGTTTAACAACAAAGCATGTCACATCTGTGGTAGTTTTGATCATCTTCATGCTTACTGTAACTATCACAAGGGAAGAAAGGAATTTTTTGGGAACACAAGGGTGAATGAAAACAAGTTTCAAAAATATACTCACCCAAATCCACTAAGTAAAATGATTCCCAGGGCTGTTCAACTAAAATCTGGCATCAAACCTCTTACATTTGCTAGAAAAGTGAACAATGTTTACCCTAAGTCACCTGTTAAAAGTGCAAGACCTAGTACAGCTTTTGTTAAATCTGCACAAACAGGTAACAAGACCTTTTATGACAAGAAGGTTTTCTATGATCACAAGTGGACACCAAAAAAAAGAATTTCAAAACCAGAAGTTGCCACTGCTAGACCAAAAATTTTCACTGGTGGTTTAGTAAACAATAAAAGGGAGAGTGGGAAATGCTGTGAAGGCCTCAGCACGTTGGGAATGGAAACCTAAAGGAATCAACACCTTAAACAATCCCAATGGTGTATCAATGACCTTTGATAGATATAACTATATTGATACACGAGGCAGATCCAAGTCAATTGTGGCTTGGGTCTCCAAAAGGAACTAATTCCTTTATTTAATGTGAAGGGACATTCAAAGATTAAAGAAGATCAAGGATATTCAGACAGTGGATGTTCTAGGCACATGACTGGCAACAAGTCCTACCTTTCAGATTTCAAGCCTAATAATGGACAATTTGTCAGCTTTGGAGGAGGAATTGGTGGTAAAGTTTCTAGCAAAGGCACTATCAAGGCTGGAAACTTGGATTTTGAGAATGTGTACGATGTGAAAGAACTCAAATATAATCTCTTCAGTGTGTCACATATGTGTGACAAGAAACACAGAGTTCTTTTCTCAGAAGATGAATGCTTTGTCTTATCTGAGGATTATAAGTTACCTGATGAAAGTGAGGTACTACTTAAAATTCCTAGAAAAGGCAATCTATACAGCATTGACATGAAGAATATTGTGGCTAAAGATAATGTTACTTGCTTGATTACAAAAGCCACTTTGGTTGAATCCATGTTATGGCACAGGAGACTTGGTCATGTTAACTTTAAGACCATCAACAAGATTGTGAAAGATGGCTTAGTCAGAGGGTTACCAGAGAAGAGATTTGAGAATGATCAAACTTGTGTTGCCTGTCTCAAAGGCAAGCAACATAGAGCATCTTGCAAGACCAAGGCCTATAACACTATTGCTCAATGATGCGTGGGAATTGCACCAGGCTTTACCTCTCGAGGGATCTCGAGAAGCTTACAACCCCCACCAGGCAGTGTACCTGATCATTGTACTATAGTATAGTGACAAGTACCGGGGGATTGATCGTTCAGCTTAGGAATAGTGTCGCTAGGATTAGAAAGCCTAAATACTAGTTCTAAAGGTGAGGGATGATTCTTTTTGTATTTTATATTTTTTTTAGAAAGTAATTAAAAATCTCGGGTTTGAAGGATTTGGGCGGAATTAGTTGCTAATCAACTAACCCAATACTAAAGATGCAATCAAAATAAAATACTAGAAATGAAAATAAACTAAATTATACTAAAGTTGTGAGCAATAAGTGGAGAAAATGTGTTTACTTAGATTTCACTACTCCCTAGACATCTTTTACACGTTAATTACTTGTTATAATTGCATAGATGACGGACCGTATTCCTTAATACCATTCATGGGGTGGCACACTAAACTCCCCAATTCTATGAGCTCTTATCTCCTCCTACACCATGCCCAACACAACTATAGGGATTGTAAATAGTGGCTCATGCATTAAATACAACCAATAAAGACCTAGTGCGCGTCGGTTCATGTTTCTTAAGACGTTCAAGCATGTTACCAATTGGAGATCTGCCAGTTTTCTTAAGCCTAACATATAAATCATTCATCCAAGACAAGTATAAACAAGTAATCAACACATAATTAACATCTAGGTTTCATTAGATCCAAGCAAACACAAGATAGATCTAGCCTAGCATAATGGAATTAAGACAAAAACAAGATATAGACAACCAACACATAGACATATTGATTGAATTAAAAGAACACTTATCTCAATTACACATGAAAGGTATCAAGGGTTTGGAACCCTTGAAAAACCTGTAAAATTCGCACCAAAATCGTACTTAAGGTTTCTCCAAAACTTCTCTCTTTTTTAATGTGAAAATTAGAAAACTATATATAGGAAAAGGGGTCTGACGGCGTCAAGACCAACCTTGTGACGCCATCACCTCGCCGCCAAAACTATTCTCGGACTGCCTTGATCTACATTTGACGCCGTCAAGACTTAATCATTTCTAGGCCATCATGACTTTTACTCTTGACGCCTTACCTTTGTGACGCCGTCAAATCTGTACTGGATCGTCATGGAATTTTGCTCTTGACGCCGTCAGGAAGTTACTCTTGACGCCGTCACCTACTGTTCCCAGCATGGAAAATTAAGACTTTGGCGTTTTCTTCACTTTTATGCTCCAAAAACGTCCGAATTGCTTCCTTTTCCAGATTTCTCTCCCAAAGTACCTAAAATCACAAAAGGAACGATTTAGGGCAATATTTGATTAAATAAATTCGAATTCGGGCTTAAATGACCCCCTAAAAACGGATCATTTTTCGCCTCATCATATACCCTTACACTTGAGATTTGCTTGTCCTCAAGCAAATGCGCATTTATTCTAGTCAATATACAAGTGAGGGGTCATTTAACACTAATATAAAAGTAATTACAACAAATAATCGTTCCACTAAAGACCAATAGACAAGCACGGAGGTCATACACAAGCACCTCACAAATAGTGTTTAGATACTCACATCTCTCGGGTGTAATAAAGTATAAATTACAATATGGAAACGGAAGATATCTCTCACTACCTGTCATAGCAAAATAGATTACCATAGGCTTGGGAAAGGATCAAACCTCCACCACATGGCGTAAGCACCTAGGATAAACTATCAAAGAGGTCTTTTAAAGGGTTGTAACGTTAGGTGTAGGGATATGAAATACACGGTTTTGTTGGATAAATGAAGTTTTACTGGTGGCGAGTTAACAATCTTGGTTAATTACATGTACAATGTGGCGTTGCTAAGCCAAGACTAGACTCGACTTAAGCTAATAAATGAAAAATAACAAAAAACATAAAATGAATATAGAATAAAAAGGGATGGTAGTCCGTATGTTTTTTTTTCTTTTCCTTTTTCTATTTTTTTTTCTTTTTCTTGATTTTTTCGATTTTTTTTTTTTTTTTTTTTTTTTTTTTTTTTTTTTTTTTTTTTTGCATACACTCTTGCCCTACCATCCAAAATAATACATCATAGGGAATGAATATTTCCCTTACACTTGAATCTTTACATACTTTACAATAAACTAATCTAATGACTCGAATTAAGAAAATCAAAACACTTGGAGCACTTTTAAGATTAACGCACATACGGGGGTAATAAAATGATGTTCTTCCCCATTACTCCATAAATAAGTACTTTACCCATGAGTCCCAATCATCCCAAAACAATATGTACAAGGATATGACTCGACTTAGCAACCATGTAATCAATTAGAAAGTTAACTTAGGGTTTAACAAATAACAATAATGCACTAAAAATGAGCGCATACACGGAAGGCTAAGGCGATTTGGTTGTACAATTAAGTGGGGTGTAAAATTCTTCCTTTAAGTAAAATGCTTAAAGTTAGAAATGAAAAGATAGGCTCGGAGGGGTGTACTAGGGGTATCGTGTACTAAAAATGAGTACAACGCTAAAGGTGTGGGAAAAATTAGTTGACTTAACTAGCCAAGTAATATGACTTAAATGGTCAAGTAATTATGATACGGGTTTAACACATGGGTGATCCTAATGCCTCTTATCATGTAGTAAATCCTACCACACGAATGTAGTCTCACTAGCGGTCTCGGGATGCATCACTAACGCAAGTTCTAGAATCTAAATGCTACCGGTACATTCATAAGCACTAATAGTAAATGCTTTTCCTATCAAATCTAAAGGCGAACCTCACATATTTGGGTGGAAAATTTTTCTGAAAGTACGGTTATGTGCTAGTCATACAATCTCCTATCCATGAGACGCTTGCTATGGCTAAAGTTTCACTCCTAAATGTTGTAAAAAATTTTAAATTTGGCGCTAAAATTGCACTAACAAGTATTTCTCATAGTTTTATTACACATCTACCATTAAACAAAACAAACTCAAGCGAAAGTGCATATGTAAGGTATCATCTTTTTACCCTCCCCTTACACTTAAGATGAACATTGTCCCCAATGTTCAAGTAAAGAATGTAAAAGTGAAAAAATAAAAAGAATGAAATCAAATACTCCCCTGATTCGCTCGGTATGGATAATAAGGTGGCCAGGTTAAATCTTCCTCCAAGAAAATGAACAATCAAAGCTTCCCTTCCAGAATATAAATCATCTTCTTGTCATACATAACCTGTAAAACATGATAAAATAGACAAGACAACCTCGCGTAAAATAGGCGGCATCCTATATAAGTTACTAAATCCTAGAAAACAAGATAAGATATAATGCTTGTGGAATGAAGTTTGCAAATCTCCTGGAGATAATAAAACTTAATAATTCACAAAAACCATAAGACTCCGTTAGAAAAACAAAACCAGTAAAATTTCCAGATTTTTACACTTGACGCCGTCAAGAGTAAACTCTTGACGCCGTCAGAAGTGACCTGCAGAAATTCTTATGTTAAGTTTCCGGAAAATTTCTGGAAAAACTTGGTCCTACTTCCTGGAAAATCCTGCAAAACTTCATTATGACTCAATACAAGCATTTGACTCTAACAAATACGAATATACATGTTCATTTAACATTGTGGAGAATCATGATCAGTTTATTTCTTAAAAAAATATTTGGGGTTTCCCCTTACACTTATCTTTTGCAAAAATACTTTTAGGTGGAGTTAAGACTAGGCCAAAACAACAAAGTAAAGTATTTCCACTTTTTAGTTTAGAAACATGATCAACCAACAATAAAAATAAAGTATGCATACGGAAGCAAATAACAAACAAACAAAAAATAAAATCACACAAAGCATGGGTTGCCTCCCAAGAAGCGCTTGTTTTTGTTCGAGTCACGAGCCTGACTCTACCCTTATTTAACGGAAATAGGGGAGGTTTTCCCTACACTTAGGATTAAGTGCGGGTGGAAGTAGCGATACACACCCTTAGGGTGGAAATATGCCTCGTGAGGAAAGAGTGGTGGATGAATTATATGCTCGAAGGGGTGTGCTCCTATCATCATAACCATACCTAATTCAATCGGGTTAATGGGTGGATTAAGATTTTCTCCTAGAAAGGGATCATTTTCAATCAACTTCAAGAGATTACTAGTTGGGGATCCATCTTGACCTAATATACCCGGTTTAAACCCATAATGTTTCTTGTGATCAATCATAAATGGGTGATGTAAGCATGTAAGGTCATTTTCCACTCCTATATTGGCTTCCTGTCTACAAGGCTTAGAGTCTACTACCTTTGTCCTAAGACTACCCGGACTATATGGTTTGATGGGTGGATCGGAACCTATTTCAATTCCTAAATTTTCATCCAAGGATGGAAGATTAGGTAGCGGTTTTGGTTGAGGCTCCGGTTCATCAAAACTAGGAACTTCCCTAGAACTAAGAGTAAGGTTATCATTATAATATTCAAACCTATATCCTCTAGTTGTGTTTGGTTCAAAGGTTCTACCTCTATTGAGGTTCCTATAGTCTCTTCTACTTCATCCGAATAAGTCACGGGTGGTATGTGTGCCTCAAATGATGGTAGGACTTGTGGGGTACTTTGTGGGCTCATGTTATTTACTTCATCATTCCTTGTGTCAAAATCACCTATATCCTCAACATGTGTTTTATTACAATCTAACCCTAACATCTTCCCAAGTATCTCATGTGCTTCTCTAGGCATCTCAACTTCTATGTCCGAATCATACGGATCATCCTCAATATTATGACTACTATATACAAATTGCCCAAAAGATTCATCATCTGTTTCTCGAGATTCATCATCATCGATCATAAAACCTAGGTCTTTTTGATCAATGTGATCATGTTCGGCTACATCCTCCATCACATCAAGGTCACCTATGTGTTCATCCTGTATTCTGGTAGGGCCTAACCATGACATGCAGCTAGGTGGCTCATACGAAACTATCCTAGGTGAAGGCTCATATGGTGCATAGGTTTCACTAAGTGAGGCATTTTGAGGGGTTGATGGAGCTCTTAAGGTGAATTCTCTAAAAGCATTATGCATTTGGCCTTTTTTCTCAAGGTACTCAATAAAATCAATATAAGATCATGTCCTCCTCATTTCGTTCCTCCATCTTGTAATATCCAAACTAGTGTAATTATATTTTTTCTGGTCAAACTCTAGTGTCGGACTTGGTGGATTCACGTTCTCCATAATGGTGAACGGAAGAGTCAATGGAAAGGTTTTTACGAACAAAGACACAAAGAAAAGATAGACTAAAGAAAACCTAAGAATAAAAATAAAAAATCTTACTAGAAAGGCATCTAGCAAGTAGACCTAATAAAAAGAAATTCTAACCTAGACAATAACTATTCCCCGGCAATGGCGCCAAAAACTTGATGCGTGGGAATCGCACCAGGCTTTACCTCTCGAGGGATCTCGAGAAGCTTACAACCCCCACCAGGCAGTGTACCTGATCGTTGTAGTATAGTATAGTGACAAGTACCGGGGGATTGATCGTTCAGCTTAGGAATAGTGTCGCTAGGATTAGAAAGCCTAAATACTAGTTCTAAAGGTGAGGGATGATTCTTTTTGTATTTTATATTTTTTTTTAGAAAGCAATTAAAAATCTCGGGTTTGAAGGATTTGGGCGGAATTAGTTGCTAATCAACTAACCTAATACTAAAGATGCAATCAAAATAAAATACTAGAAATGAAAATAAACTAAATTATACTAAAGTTGTGAGCAATAAGTGGAGAAAATGTGTTTACTTAGATTTCACTACTCCCTAGACATCTTTTACACGTTAATTACTTGTTATAATTGCATGGATGACGGATCGTATTCCTTAATACTATTCATGGGGTGGCACACTTAACTCCCCAATTCTATGAGCTCTTATCTCCTCCTACACCATGCCCAGCACAACTATAGGGATTGTAAACAGTGGCTCATGCATTAAATACAACCAATAAAGACCTAGTGCGTGTCGGTTCATGTTTCTTAAGACGTTCAAGCATGTTACCAATTGGAGATCTGCCAGTTTTCTTAAGCCTAACATATAAATCATTCATCCAAGACAAGTATAAACAAGTAATCAACACATAATTAACATCTAGGTTTCATTAGATCCAAGCAAACACAAGATAGATCTAGCCTAGCAAGATGGAATTAAGACAAGAACAAGATATAGACAACCAACACATAGACATATTGATTGAATTAAAAGAACACTTATCTCAATTACACATGAAAGGTATCAAGGGTTTGGAACCCTTGAAAAACCTGTAAAATTCGCACCAAAATCGTAATTAGGGTTTCTCCAAAACTTCTCTCTTTTTTAATGTGAAAATTAAAAAACTATATATAGGAAAAGGGGTCTGACGGCGTCAAGACCAACCTTGTGACGCCGTCACCTCGCCGCCAAAACTATTCTCGGACTGCCTTGATCTACATTTGACGCCGTCAAGACTTAATCATTTCCAGGCCGTCATGACTTTTACTCTTGACGCCCTACCTTTGACGCCGTCAAATCTGTACTGGATCGTCATGGAATTTTGCTCTTGACGTCGTCAGGAAGTTACTCTTGACGCCGTCACCTACTGTTCCCAGCATGGAAAATTAAGACTTTGGCGTTTTCTTCACTTTTATGCTCCAAAAACGTCCGAATTGCTTCCTTTTCTAGATTTCTCTCCCAAAGTACCTAAAATCACAAAAGGAACGATTTAGGGCAATATTTGATCAAATAAATTCGAATTCGGGCTTAAATGACCCCCTAAAAACGGATCATTTTTCGCCTCATCACTCACCCTCTCTATATGTTGCATATGGACTTATTTGGTCCTACACCTGTGAGCAGCATAAATTTGAAGAAGTATTGTCTTGTTGTAACTGATGATTTTAGCAGGTTTACATGGGTTTTCTTTCTAAGAACCAAGGAGGAAACAACTGGCATTCTTAAAACTTTTATTACAGAAATAGAAAACCAAGTTGACAAGAAGATCAAGATTATCAGGTGTGACAATGGGACAGAGTTCAAGAACAGAGTTATGGATGATTTTTGTAGAGACAAGGGTATTAAGAGAGAATTCAGTGTTGCAAGAACCCCTCAGCAAAATGGTGTAGCTGAAAGAAGAAACAGAACACTAATTGAAGCTGCTAGAACCATGTTAGCTGATTCCATGTTACTAGTGACATTTTGGGCTGAAGCAGTGAACACTACTTGTTATATTCAAAACAGGGTTTTGGTGGTGAAGACAAAGAACAAGACACCTTATGAGTTATTCAGAGGTAGACCCCCTATCTTAGATTTCATGAGACCATTTGGATGTCATGTTACAATTCTCAATACCATTGATCATCTGGGTAAATTTGAAAAAAGTCAGATGAAGGCTTCTTTGTTGGATACTCTATGGTTAGTAAAGCATTCAGAGTATACAATCTGAGAACAAAGAAGATTGAAGAGAATCTGCATGTAGAGTTTCTTGAAAATAAACCTAACACTGCAGGTACAGGTCCAGAATGGCTATTTGATCTTGAAACATTATCAAATACTATGAACTATGTACCTATTGCTCCTGGTACTGGGGATAATGACTTTGAAGGTTCAGAAGAGTTTATTGATGAAGATGAACCTAGCAAAGATTCTGAGGATGATAAGTATCAAATTGTTATGCCACTTTGGGACTTTGTAGATAATGATCATGCTTCAAAGAATAACGATCCACAACCATCAAAAGTTATTGGAAAAGAAGGTGATGCAGATGTTGTGAATTTGGATGCTCAGAATAAAAATATTCCTGAAAGCAGTGGTCATACAATTTCCACTGCTATACCAGAAGTTTCCACTGTTGAACCAAATGTGGAAAACTCTACTTCTGCTGCTCAGGAAACTCTCATTAATGATGTGGAAATCACAAATATGCCTTCTGCATATGATGTTTCACAAACTTCTCAAGCTGCTATTCACAAGGTGCATCCACTTGACAATGTGATTGGTGATCTACAAGCAGGAGTGAAAACCAGAAAACAAACAAAGATGACTGATGCTCATGGATTTATTAGTGAAGTTTATGAGTCCAAGAAGCATACAAACGAGAATGAGTGCTTCTTTTTATGTTCTCTATCACAAGTGGAACCCAAAAATGTGTATAAGGCATTAGAAGAATCAAGCTGGATAGAAGCAATGCAAGAGGAATTGTTACAATTCAAGCTTCAAAAGGTTTGGGTTCTTTGTGATTTACCGGATGGGATGAAGGTTATTGGTACAAAGTGGGTCTTCAGGAACAAGAAAGATGAAAGAGGCATAGTTGTCAGGAACAAAGCTAGGCTAGTTGCTCAAGGATACACTCAGGAAGAGGGTATTGACTATGAAGAAGTTTTTGCTCCTGTTGCAAGGATTGAGGCTATTAGATTGTTTCTAGCCTATGCATCTGTTATGGGTTTTACTGTTTATCAAATGGATGTCAAGAGTGCTTTTCTCTATGGGAATATTGATGAGGAGGTCTATGTTTCACAACCTCCAGGCTTTGAAGATCCTGAACATCCCAATAAAGTTTATAAAGTGGTCAAGGCTCTTTATGGCTTACATCAAGCTCCCAGGAAGTGGTATGAAACCCTAGTTGCCGACCTACTGAATAATGGGTTTTAAAGAGGGAAAATTGATCAAACTTTGCTCAAGAAAGACAAAGGTGATATTCTACTAGTACAAGTTTATGTTGATGATATCATTTTTGGATCTACTACACAAGAGATGTGCAAAGAATTTGAGAAGCTGATGAAGGATGAGTTTCAAATGAGTTCTATGGGGGAACTTACTTTCTTTTTGGGACTTCAAGTACAACAAAGAAAATATGGCATCTTTATCAGTCAAGACAAATATGTGACTGAGATAATAAGAAAGTTCCATTTTACTGATGCAAAGCCTTCAAGCACTCCTACTGATGAGACTACTCACTTACTCTTGAAGGATGATAATGGAGAAGAAGTGGATGTTCACACTTATAGATCAATGATTGGCTCTTTGATGTATCTTACTTCATCAAGACCAGACATGATGTTTGTTGTGTGTGCTTGTGCAAGGTTTCAAGTCACTCCTAAAACATCACACTTGACTGCAGTGGAGAAGATTTTCAGATATTTAAAGACATATCCTAATCTAGGATTGTGGTATCCAAGAGAATCTCCTATGGAATTGGTCACCTACTCAGATAGTGACTATGCTGGTGCAAGTTTGGATAGAAGGTCAACCACAGGAGGATGTCAATTCCTTGGATGTAGATTGGTGTCATGGCAATGCAAGAAACAGACAATGGTGGCTACTTCAACAACTGAAGCAGAGTATGTAGCTGCTGCAAGCTGTTCTGCTCAGGTCTTATGGCTTCAAAACCAATTATTAGACTATGGGTACAATTTCATGAACACCATTATCTTTATTGACAATAGTAGTACAATTTGCATAATTAAAAATCCTGTGCAACACACTAAAACTAAACATATTGAAATTAGACATCACTTTATAAGAGATTGTTATGAGAAAAAAGCTAATTCAAATTGTCAAAATACATACTGATGACAACTATAGTGATTTATTAACAAAAGGTCTTGATGTGGGAAGGTTTCAGTACTTGGTAAAAAGTATTGGGATGCTTAACCCTTAAAATTTGATGTCTAAATAATTTTGTGTTGTGGGGAGGATTTTTGTATTGCTATTTGTTATATATTGTTGTATATTTGTTGTCCACCAAGCTTTTTGCAGAGATTCTATGATAAACACTCAAACAGTGGAAAAATGATGAACAGTGGAAAGAGATTTTCATTCATAATGTTCATTACAAAGAGTGTTGTATTACAAGAAGGATAACAAAAGACCACATATCAAACCCTTAAACCTATCACTCCATAGCTTCTTTGCCCTTTCCTTTGTAGCCAGGCATGGTTTTGTGAACACCTGTGGGTTATTTTTGCATTCCATCCCACTTTCTTGGGCAGAGAAGACCAAGCACTTGTTTTGCAGGCTTTGTTGATAGAACAGGCTTCTCAGGAATTGGTATCTTCTTCATTGATAGGATAGCTGTCTACAAAGCTTGTGTCAAAGCTCTTGGCAATTCTTTTATAAGAGTTTATGGTTCATTATCATCAGAAGAGCTGGAAGGACTTGGTGTTCTCATCTGTCTATTTAGGTTTCTTGGTGGATGATGTTGATGCACATGGTGGAAAGTAGTTGGACCACCCAGAAGATGCTGAATCATCAAAGTCAGAACTGATTTCTATGATATCAGGGTTGGAGCTCATTCTGTTATTGATTTTGGTGATTATTTGATGTTACTTAAGGGTTTTGAAAGTTTATTTGTGGTTTGGATCTTATGAGTCGAAGTGTTTATATAGGCCAAGTCAACCCTAGGTTTCTACCCAAAAGAGTAATTGCTATTAACTCTCTGGTTGGTGGGTAAAATTAAGTTTACAAGATATTTTTCTTTAAAGGGTTGACTATACCAAAGATATTTTTAGAAACAATTATTTTTGGATATTAATTCTTAAAATTTGGTTTCCCTATGTTTGGTTTTGGACTAACACTTGCAGGTTTGTATGCAATGTTGTGTTATGAGTTGTGTCTATAAAGGTGTGTCTCAAAGACACACAACAAATGGTTATTGATTCACTATGTCTAACACACATAAGAATCAACTAGTTCAGAGCAAACGGCTTCTAGTAAAGACTCATCAAATCCGTTTATGGTTGATAGTTTACCAAAAACTATATGGTTATCAACTCACCATATTCATTATGATCAAGAGTTGGCTAGTCCATAGCAAACGGCTCATGGTAAAGACACATCAAATCCGTTGATAGCTGGTAGTTTGCTAAAAACTATGATAAAAGCAGTTTTGATCAAACATAGTTTCCCCTCTGCTTTTATAATTTTTACCGCTGCTGGTTCACAGTTACCACTGACAATGTAAATTTTACCACTGTTTAACTAGCCGTTGCAACTGTTGTGTCAGTGAAAATATTTTTCAACTAGCCATTGAGTAAAATTTATTAACCACATTTTTAGGGATTTACTTAAGAGAATTATCTTCTATTTGTTTATGTTATTCTTTTCCAAAGATGACAAAATTCTACGATATTCTCTCTTGCGTATTTTACTCAAACCCTAACAATATATCATTCTCATCTCATACGGCTTGTTACACTCTCTTTGTCATATTAAAACAATCATATTTTTCACTCAATTACATGGCTTCACTTGGTTTTGTCAATGAACACAACCAGGTTGCTTACTTGGAGAAAACAGAGATTAAGGATGGACCTATTTTCATGAGATTGTAGATTTCCTCAATGCTACTCACATAAGGTATGCTTTAATCTTAAACCCCACAATCTATGGTTCTCAAATCAAAAAGTTTTGCCAGACTGCAACTGTCACAACTATTAAAGATGGAAACACAAATTCCCCTATTGATGCCTTAAGTGCAACAGTGGATGGGGTAACTGTTAATGTTACTGAATCATCTTTGAGAAGGCTACTTTAATTAGATGATCAAAATGGTTTCATTACATTACCTAATTCAGAAATTCTCAAAAACATCTCTGATATGGGGTATGATACATCTAATGGAAAACTAAATTTTAAAAAGGGATGTTTTTCTCCCCAATGGAGATTTTTAATACATACTTTGTTACATTGCTTAAGTCCTAAGAAAACATCTTATGAACAGTTTAGCACAACCATTGCTTATCATTTGGTGTGTTTAGCTACAAACAGGACTTTTAATTTTTCAAAGTTTTTATTTAATAATATGGTTAGCAATGTAACAAGTAACTACAAATTTCTGATGTACCCAAGGTTCATTCAAATGGTTTTAAATGAATATGAGTTGCTACCTCATAACAGGATTTACAAAACTCCTTGCCTTAAACCAAAAGTTTTTCAAAACATGAATAAGGCAAGTGAAGGTTATAATGGGGTAGTTCATGCTCTTTTTCCTCAAATGCTTGCTGTCATTGCACAAGCAAGGGGTGAAGGTGTAGCAATCCCAGTTGCACCCTAACACACACTCACACTTACTGTTCCATCTACATCTTATACTCCACCAGTTACTCACACATATGTGAGGAGTCAAAAACAGCCAACTCCTCACATCACAACACTACATGTGTCTTCACCTTTTGGTGTAGGTACAAGCTGTGGTGGTTTAGGAGTACTTCCTAGTCCAACTAGGGAAGAAACTGGGCCAATGTCCCATGATGCACCTCTCTCAGCAGGTAACATAGCTGGAAGTGCTAAGGACAGTGGAAACATACATGAATTGATGGGCAGATGTACCAAATTAGAGGAAAAGGTTCAAACTTTAGAAGATGAGCTCAAGCAGACAAAGATACAATATCAACATGATCTCTCCAAGCTTCAAGGTCAGTTACAAACTATGCAAGAAGAGATCAACTCACTGAAGAAGAAAAGGGCTACTCATCTTGTCTTATCTTCTCCATCTTCTACTCATGATGATGATTCTAAAGCATCAGATGATGATATGGGTGATTCTCCCAAACAAGGGAGGAAAAATTATGCTATATTTAAGGGGAGGAGGTTGGATTTTGAACAAGTGTTTAAAGATCTTGATGATCAGGGTGATGAACAAGAAGAGGAAGACACAGTGGCAACTCAGAATGTTAAAGAAGCAGTGGAAACTCATGAAGAAGCAGTGGATACTGCTGATGTTGAATTTGAAAGAAGAAGGCAAGAAAAAGGGAAAGTTCAAGTTTTTGAAGAATCAACTAAGCAACCAAGAAAATTTAAACCAAGAACTCAAGCTCGGTTTGATATGGATCATGAATTGGCAAGAAAGTATGAAGAAGAGTGTTGGGATTTATACTTGAGTTGATATTGACAAAATATGAAAGATGAAGGACTAAAGAAGATAAAGTGAAGAATGCAAAAGGCAAGGGACTTGCTTTAAAAAAAAGTTATTTCAATTTAGTCCTTTGTAGTATTTTGTAACCCTAGTATCTTTATTATATAAAGATATACAGGGAATTGGTTTTGGATGTACGTACAAGATGTAAAACACCAAATGTGTGTGTGTGTGTGGGAACCTGGCATTAGGTGAAAATGTCCAGGTAGTTTGTGTTAGAGTAGAGATGATGGCGAAGCCTTATAGCAATAACATTGTTCTTTGATTATTCCGTTGTGCATGTTAATGTTTGTTATTGTTATTCCTAGATAAAGACTTAACAAGTTTGAGCTTAAACGATTCTTAACAAGTGGCATCAGAGCCCAGGTTGCTCGTGATCTAGGATCTATAAGGTTTTTCTGTGAAAAGAATAAAAATTCGACTTTGGTACAATTTTCGTATCTTTCTGCAGGTCAGTTTTCAAACGACGATATCTCCTTCGTTAACTGTTGGATCGGGCTGAATTTTTTACTGGAGCTTCTCTATATAACAAGGAAGAGTTCCACCAGAGAAATATTCAATCGGAGCTTCCAATAAAAAGATAAAAATTGTCGAAAACTGCTGCAGAGAGAGGTATAATTTTTCGAATTTTTAGGGTTTTCTTGAATTAACTTCATGATTTTGGTTCCACTCTTATTAATTAATCATGGAAGTTAGTTTGTATGATGTTTGGAGGTTATTAATTATTAAACAAAGAAGTTGTGGATACGTTATGATTGATTATGGTATTTTAGGGTTTCTTTGGTATTGAATCTGTTTGAAACCTTAACTGTTAGAAGTCGAAGTTTCAAGGTCTACTAATTTATGTAGACTGTAAACCCTAACTGTTGGAAACCCTACTGGTTTGTAACAAGAAGCTACGGTTGCTGTGTCATTGTGGATTCTAGGGTTTCTCTAAAACATTGCTACTACTGCTTATCTTTCGAAACCCCTAATTCAGAATAAGTGTGTTGAAGTTAAAGGTGTCTGCTGGTCCTTCAATAGCGAATGGGTTTGCTACTGCTGGTGTGTCGTTTGTTTTTGATGATCATATTGCTTGACTGGAACATAAAGGTGCTTTACTGTTGGAATGAATATTGATGAATAGGTCAAGCTACTGTACGAGAGTAATTACAGGTTTAATGGGTCATATATGGGTAAATTGGCTTTTGGTCGAAAGGTACTACTGCTGTGTATGACTTGTGCAAGTGGAAAGCAAAGAATTGTTGTTTTGTGTGAAGGCTTATCTGACGACTTTTTGCAAAAGGAAAAGTGAGTTGCTGCTGTTTTTGTTGTTTAAATACTGCTCGAATACAGAATTGTGCTCAGGTTTACACATGTTGCTTCTACTGTTGAAAGTGACTTATCATAAAGCTTAGTTCATCATAGTGGTCGTACTACAAAAAGTGTGAGCTTGTCAGTATTATTTTCACGTGGGTTTGAAAAAGATTCACAAGATGTTTCCACTGCTAAGCTTATTTTTCCACTGCTCATATATGGTTCCCACTGCTCGTTTCAACTTTCCACTGCTCATGTATCTGTCCTATATCATGATTGGTTGATCATAGGTCGGTGAAATAAATACTTGGTATATTCATGAAAGTTATTGATTTTTGCATGTGGCTTACCCTCGTACTATACAGATCATGGGGTAGTGTTTAAATTATTATACATGCTTTGCTCGACATGGAAATTTAAGAAGCGTACAATTTAAAATCGTTGGTCGGTGGCAAAAGTGTTTAAGTCTTTGGTAAAGAGTTGGAGTTTTAGTGCTCAATTTTAATATGTTAAGTGCTGCTCTCGATACTTAATGTCGCTGCTTTTTAAAAGTTTAATGGTTCGAAGGAGTTACTTAATATTTTACTCGATCATTCAATACCTTCGTACCGTGTGCTAAAAGGTGAGTTAATTCTCGTACCAATTTACTCATGGATCAGTGGTATAATTATTACGGAATAGATTCGATTGTGCGGATATTCATCAATAATAATCTGAATTGTATCCTCGTACCTATTTAAGATATGGGGACAAATGGTGCTACTGATTATTTAATTATTATACGAGGATGTGAGGCTGCTATATTTGTTGTCTTTTGCAAGTGATAAGTTTGAGGCAGTTATATGACAAAGTGAATTTAGCATATAATATGGATACATGATGTTTGGTTTGGTGATTGGACGACACACATAAAGATTTGGATTGTTGACACACATAGGTGTTCGGGTTTTGTTCATTCTTAAACAGGTTAATGGCTCATTTTTATTTGTTCTAATTGATTACGAAGAAAGGTTTTTATCACCTATTTGACGGTGAAGTGGAATTATTCGGGTTAGTGTTCTTATTACAACTACGAATTGACAAACACTTGAAGGAGTTACGTTATTGTGCTCAATGATTATTATCAAGAGATTGCGGTCTCCCTATACATCGGTTTGGGTATACGTTCGAAGTTATATTTAAGACATGAGTTTGGATTGTTCTACTTCAGCATCAAGTTGGTAATATTTAGTTTTCTTCATAAGTAATCATTACATAGAGCCTACAGAATTGAAGATTCAACAAATGGTTAACATATGGGTTTCAGGGGAAGCTTATTGTTTAAATGTTTAACCATTTATATGCTACATTGAGGTGAAGGTTTTTACTACTGCTAGTTGTTATTACTACTACTGGTCTTGATTTCTATTGTTTCAAGTACATTTATAGATGCGGAAAACTTAATGGTGGGTGACTTTGAAACATTGGAAATATGGATTGGTCGAGTAATACTGGTTCGTGGTTGTGAAGATCAAGGTTGCATACCTTTGTCCCCTATTTGATGATGACAAAAAGGGGAAGGAGATTTACAAGATTGCAGCTTGAAGATCCTTGATGATATGCATGATTTAAGGGGAAGTTCGTTTATCTTTCATATATACTAGCTTCAGGGGAAGTTCATGATTACTTGGTTTTGTCATATCAACTAGGGGAAGATTGTTGGGATTTATACTTGAGTTGATATTGACAAAATATGAAAGATGAAGGACTAAAGAAGATAAAGTGAAGAATGCAAAAGGCAAGGGACTTGCTTTACAAAGAAGTTATTTCAATTTAGTCCTTTGTAGTATTTTGTAACCCTGGTATCTTTATTATATAAAGATATACAGGGAATTGGTTTTGGATGTACGTACAAGATGTAAAACACCAAATGTGTGTGTGTGTGGGAACCTGGCATTAGGTGAAAATGTCCAGGTAGTTTGTGTTAGAGTAGAGATGATGGCGAAGCCTTATAGCAATAACATTGTTCTTTGATTATTCCGCTGTGCATGTTAATGTTTGTTATTGTTATTCCTAGATAAAGACTTAACAAGTTTGAGCTTAAACGATTCTTAACAAAGAGGATGTTGCAAGATTCATGGATCAACATAGAATTCAAAAAGAAATAGAACCTGAAGAAGATATTGTTCCCATTCCAAACACAGAAGAAGGTGCTTATCCATTGACTGATGCAGAGATTTAGCTCATGATTGAAACAGATCCAGTCATCAAAAAGAAAGCTATTGAGCTTATTGGTGATGAAAGCTTAACAGCTGAACAAAGATCAGCCCAACTAGCTGATTTTATCAATGTAAAGAATAATGAAGCTTTTGACTCTATGGTGGATACAATTAAGAAGACTCAGAAAAAGGCAAGACAACCATCTCAGGCTCAAGTTAATTATGGAATGAAAAAGTACTTGTGTCATGTAGGAGGGTGGAAGATGTATCAGCTCAAAGGAAAATCTTATGAAGAAATTCAAAGATTGTATTATCAAGAATACAGAAGAGATAAAGATTTTCTTCCTATGCATTCAGAAGCAGAAGCTAAGAGGTACAAAAGATCAAGAAAGAGCATTAAGTCTAAAGAAGCCAAAAAATCAAAGGTTGAAGAAAAGTTGAATGATGAACAGCTAAGTGGTATGGTAATTCTTGAAGAAGAAGACTTCTATGTTGAACCTTTACAAATCAGAAGACCAATTGTTGATTGGGAAGTCTACACAGATGATTTTGCTACAACATGGAAGGTTACAAGATTAGGTGGTGAAACATTTTCATCTATTCTATTTGAAGATCTTATTAGAGCTTGTGATAGAGGTGATCTAGATTTGTTAAGGAAAATGGTGAATGATAGGCACAAAGCTGGAAAACTTCAACATAAAAAGGAGAAAGAACTTTGGGTCAATTTCAGAGATTGTATGAACCTGACCCAAATGATAGGTTTTGGAAGTTTCAAGCTTTTGATTTGAACACATTGTGGAAATTTTATGATTCCTAACACATTCATCATGTTTCAACACAAGAAGGAGTAGATATATTTATGCTAGCTGAAAGAGAATATCCACCGAGAGCTGAAGTTTTGGATGTGATACTTTCTGCAAGGATCAGATGTTCAGAAAGAACAGAAGTGGTAGATGATCTTGTTCAAAGAATCAACAATCAATGTAGAAGAGAATCTGCTGCTCTAAGGATGTGATAAGTGTTTGGAAGAATCCCCATCAACTTAGAAACTTATTGATTTGCACAGAAATCATAAGTTTAGGGGAGGATTGTTGGAAAATAAATCATCAGTGGAAACACATTACCATTGATAGGCTAAGCAAAGACAACTGCTGAAGAATTGTACTAACAGTGGAAACACATTACCACTGCTATACAATATATTACCACTGCTTAGTCTATTTGTTTTGTAAACGGGTAGTTGATAAGTATAGAAAAGATTTAGTGAATATCTTATTTATTTAGCATAATACTTATCTTGTACAGGACTCCTTGTGTACTATAAAATGAGGTCCTAGGTTTAGGTTTATGTACGTAATTTTGATTAGCAAAAGCTTCAAGGTTGTAACCCTAGTGATACAAAGATCACTCGTATCATTATCATTAATAATATTGAAGCTAACCGTTTGTTAAAACACTTTGTTCATTCTGTTTTACTTTCATACACTTTATACAAATCATACAAACACATCTTCTAAGTATCTTGTGGTAAATTCCGCGTGCTACAAGGTATAATATCAAGGTATCTATTTGACAAAAGGTGTGTGTCCAAGGTCCATCAGTCTTCCAATGCAACCAAATACGGAATTGAGTAAGACTCAAGGACCCTCTACACCCGTTGAGGTGAAGAGGATGAAGGGAGTCCCTTATGCTTCGGCCGTGGGATCCATCATGTATGCGGTTAGGTGCACTAGACCTGATGTAGCGTTCTCTCAGAACCTAACGAGTAGATTTCAACAGAATCCAGGAGAATGTCACTGGACTGCTGTTAAGAACATATTGAAGTATCTTCAGAATACTAAAGATATGTTTCTTGTTTATGGTGGTGATGTCGAACGTGAGCTCAGTGTTACTTGTTATACTGATGCAAGCTGGGAGACAGATCGTGATGTCATCAAATCCCAAACAGGATATGTTTTCGTCATGAATGGAGGTGCTATTGACTGGAAGAGTGCCAAGCAAAGCACAATTGCGGTGTCCTCTACAGAAGCTGAATATATAGCTGCTTCTGAAGCTGCAATGGAGGCGATTTGGATACGGAAATTCATTTCTGGGCTTGGCGTTGTTCCCAGCAATGAACGACCTATGGATATGTACTGCGATAATTCCGGTGCCATTATCATAGCCAATGAACCAGGTGTTCTTAAGGGTGCCAAACACTTTCTTTGGAAAGTTCACTATATTCGAGAAGTTATCGAAAGTGGTGATATTCGTCTCCTCAAAGTTCACACAGATGACAACTTAGTTGATCCTTTTACTAAACCAATGTCTTGTGCCAAACATGTGGAGCATGCTAGGAACATTGGGCTGCGACCTGCTAATAGTCTTATGTAAATCTGTTTTTTAGTATTTAAATAATTGGAATGTTGAACAGTTTATATCTTTAATGAATTGGTGTAATGGTTATAGTCGTTTTCATTCATATCAATTGTATTCCATATTTGCATGTTTAATCCATGAATAATTTAATTGTTCTAAATTGTCCATTGTTAGTTGACGATACGGGAGTCTCATCAAATTAAGGCAAATGTGAGCGTGTTGGTGATTTATTTGCCAAACTCATATGTTGTTCATTGTGATGAACATTGGACTGACCCAACCTTCGAGATTTCACTGCATGGATCGGCATCAATAGTGAATCTCGTAAATGGTTATGTCTCTCATTCTTAGACTTGAGATGCAAGTAGGTCTTGCATGTGTGGAATTTTATTCTTTGATATGGTTAAATGCTGTCCTGAATAAGGTAGTTATAAAAACCAATTTCAGGAGTGATTTGAAACACATGAATGACACGTGCAGTCAAAATAGTTCTTGTTCCTCCACATGTCATGGAGTTAGATACTATTGGGCCCCTCAATGAATTGAACAGATGTTTGTATGGCCGTACCCAAATGAGATTAAGATGAATCTTAATTCATTTGGTAATCTTGTTCAATATATAGATTGAGAAACATAATAGTTGAACAAATGGAATGACTTTGATCCATGTCTAGTGTTCAACATAGTATCTGTAACAAAAGGAAGGATGACATATAAACCATTTAAATGAGAAGTTTAAGAAACTACCCTCACATATTTCTAGGGGCATTGGCGTGTTGCTAGACGCTAACCTTTGCTTGTATAATTACTTGATTATTATGACGTCACAAGTGGGAGCTGTTGGAGTATGCTCGTGTCATAATAAATAATTATATGGCTAGACATATGTGAGCCTATGAGGTCATACACATATACACTTAGGTACCTCTTTATGTCGTGTTTATTGTACTTACGACATATAAATAAGCTTACGTAACTTGAGATCACTATCGGGCTTCTAATGACTAAGTAATGTACTTAATCCATTGGACTTGAAAAACAAATGAGAAGCCTATTTGGGGCCCTATAGTGGCCGGCCACTAAAGAGGTTCAAGGGGGGATTTGGTTTTGAATTTTGGTCAAAGATATTAGAGAGATCTTCTCATAATCTCATTAACCACTAACCACAAAATTCTCTCCCTCTCTCTCTCCCTATATGGTACGGCAAACAAACACCCCTCATTAGGGTTTTTGTTTTTCTTGATTTATTCCTTTGATTCTTGTTTAATCAACGGCCATTCCAAGGTTACAAGGTTAAGGTCTAGCATCCAAGGGGTATACGGTGAGGTGTAGTGTGGACAAGACATAGAGGTGTTAGGTCACCATTTCTACAACATAATCACATAAGAATTCTAGAGAGAGAAAGAGAGTTTAGAGAGAGAGTGGAAGGAACACCTAATAACAATATGAGACTAATAACCTTACTAGTGAACCAACCAACCTCAAAATGAGGTTATACATAGGTATTTATAGGTAAGGATTAGGGCTTCTCTAAACTTAGACAATATGACATACTTAGCCCTTAGACTTTATCCAAACCTATAAACCAAGCATAAAACTTACAAAATACATAATATAACTAATTTTATAAGTAAATAATGCAACCTATACCAAAACTCAATGACCGACACTTGAAACAATAAAGTCTATTCCCAACAATCTCCCCCTAAGGGTCGGTCATCAAAGGTTGCTTGACGTCGTCATCTTCTATACTTAGACTTTGTTGTCGACGTCCTCAAAAATAGTTAGAATAATCTTTCATCGTTCTTTGTACTTTGTTCTTTGTTGATGTGATGTTGATTATGTTATGAAGTTGTCTGCCAATCGTCACTTCTGTGTCTGTGGTGGTCGTCCGCCATTCCAGCATGCTCATACATCTTTGGACTTTGACTTATGAAATCACGAAGTTCCTTAGTATACACTTAGATCTTTAGTCTTTATACTTTGCAGATTCTTCTTATTGGCGACGAATCTTTCTTTGAACTTTGTAGTGCTAAGATCTTTGGGGGAGCGTTCATTTCCTTCAAGATGTATGTATAAGCATGCTGGAATCTACCATCATGGAGGAGATGTACCTGCAAGTAAACAGTTAGCAATAATCAACCGGTACTTACAGATAAGGAATTAGAGCTTGTCAACAGCATATTGTGAAGACTCCTTCTAATCCTTATCCAGGCCGTTCCCATATCAGATACTCCCGAAGGAGCTTACGAGACCTACTAGGTAGCTCAATGATTGGGTGAGTCGCTGGGGATCCTTCCACGACTGTAGAACGCTAAATAACCACCGCGAACACTAAGCGTAACCCTTGTGGGGTTACCGAAGTGACCTGCTGTCAGGGCTGTTTGATGTTGACCCTGGCAGGAATTTCTGTTCAATCATTGAGAAATACATATGTAATTCTCTCATAAACGTTCTCGGCAGATTGCTAAGATCTGCGAAGGACTCGATAAGTTACAGCTGGTGCCCATTGATGTAGAACACCAGTTGTATAAATACTAAGTGTTCCTAAGAGATCTTTGATGTATCTCATGGCTCTAGACTCGATAAGTGCTCACTTAGGTTTCCTATACGGAGACTAGGGAGAGGTCTCCTACTTCAATATCAACTATCTCTAAGACATAAGTCGATAGATTACGCTGGTTCCCCGTGAGAATGAAACAAGCTCTTTTAAGAGAACTTGAGTGGTTAAGAAGGTTTGGTGCATTGCGTCACTGGGTCCATGACGACTTAATCTTCAATACCGGTGTTGCCTTAGCAACAACCAGTAGCATATGAGTTGAACCCGGTGTCTGCCCTAAGGTTGAATCACATGGAGGGCTATTTCTTTTCACCCTTTTCATTACTTTTCTTTTTAATTCTTCAACCCCTTCTTTCTCCTTTCATTCTTTACTCCTTTTTTCGTATCGTACCTAAGGACTTCTAGTTCTAACTATTGGTGGTGTCCTTGGGTAGATCCCTCCGGCTCTGGCGGATCATAGGACGGTAATTCCTATCTTAATCACCTTATAACTCCATGATTATCCGACAATAGCCAAGAAACCTTTGATTGAAAATCTCTCAAAGTGTTTGTGATTGTCAAACATTTTGGTTAACACTTTGAGAGTTTTGTGTTTATGAAGGGCTCCCCCTTCACATGTGCTCATATGTATTGAATAAATTTGCACATGCGGGAGGAGCGAGCACTTTTTGAATTGATCCACTTTCAGTGAACAAGACCGATTCGAGACACGCTTACATCACTAGTTAGACTAGCTTGAAGTTATTACCCGGCCTGGTCAAGTCCACAGAAAGTTTCTCGAAACGGTACATTTCTACTAAGACCAATCCTTTTCGAGACACGCTTACATGGCTAGTTAAAGAGTTCCATTGTCAGTTTTTAGGTGACAACTAGCTCTAGTAACTAACTTGATGTTATTACCCGTCGAGGAAAAGTCTTTTCGATTTTACTAACTTTTATGTTTCGTCAATTCCTGGGTGAATCTGAGTCTAGCTCGCATGGGATTTGACATTTCAGCAACTTTTAACTTTCATATTTTAATCACTTTCCTTTTCTCCCCCTCAAAAATAGCATATAAGATGTTGTTTTTGGAGAAACATTTGATTAAAATATGCTTTTTGAGTCTTATGGGGAGATATCAACAAGAACTTTTATTTTCCAAAATGATGAGTTTTCAAGTGCTCCCCCTCAACAAGTGAATACTCATTGAGGTGAAATACTTGTCTTTTGAGCAGAATTATGAAAAATCATAAAGTGTTTGATTAATTCTACTCAAAAGTAAGAAGCCTTCGCTCCTTATATGAGGATTGAGGCACTGAGGCGTACCTCAGGGTCCTTTAATTACAAGTACGGGTTGTACACTGTTATGTGTGCACAAACCATAGTTATAGATGAAGAGAAAATTTATGATGAGACAAGGTTAATGTTATACCAAATTGATCATATTTGAGGAGTAGCTGGACGGCGGTAAGTGAGAATGTCAGGAATCGGTTCCCTTGCTCCAATCAAGCTCTCCAACCTGCGTATCTGCTCCCTGAACCTAAGCTTTTGATCAATCCTAACCACGAACTTAAGTGCTTCTTTCACATCTCTTTTGTTCCATCCCACTTTAATCCCACTATTATGTTCCTTGATCTTTTCATTTAGTTTAATTCTGACAAATCTGAGAGTCTGATCCCCGAATTTATGAACCTCTTCGTATTTCATGAAACGGTAACCATCATTGTACGGGTAAATCACTCCAAAAGGTTTGTTGTTGAAGATGAAAGGTCTTAAACGAATGTTAGGAGGATATAATTGTGGACAGTAAAGTTGAGTGACTTTTGATAACTTTCGACCCCGAGTTGTGCATCTTTGACTCTTGCTTTGATGATGGTTTGGCGCATGAAAAGCAAAATGGAGTTGATGACATCATACTGAAGGCTACCGGACAGGTTATGAAGTTTGCCTTGAACCTTGAGCAAGTATATGTCAGCAATGTCATTGAGGTTCAAGCGATGATAGTCAGCTTCACTGAATGTATAAACTTGGTCATCACTGCGGCGGACCTCAATTTTATCGAGAAAGTTATAACCATATCTTTTCTCGGTATTTGGGACTGCTGTGATGGCAAGAATACGATGGTTTGAGAAGACTCTGTGATTGGATCGGAATGTCAGCTTGTACTTGTAGAACCATTTACGCATCTCTGGCCAGGGAAGTGTACACAAGGCAGCTTCATGATTATATTTGGAGATAGAGGTGGAATGCAAGCCTCTCATTTGGTCTTCGAGTGTTTCCAGAGGATATGAGGCGGCCCTGAATTTGGTGAGAGATGTTGCATAACGGTGATTCGGATTCGTGTTCCCATGAATAAGATAGAGGAGGTCTTTGTTGAAGAAGTATTGCTTAGGGAGCTTAGGATCACTTGGAGGACCAACAAGAGGTAATGGTTGTGAAAAGTCTTGATAATGGAATTCATCAACGAGGGGTTCCGTGCCATGATAGAGTCTATCCCAAGACGGTCTCTTTTCCCAAGTAATGTTTTCAGACAGAGCTCTTGCAACCTCCTCCACGTTGTATTCAAACTCAAGTTCAGATGTAGTGCATGTCTTGAACTCGGTGAACCCTGCTTTTCGAATCTTAACTAAATCAGACAGCTGAAGTCTTTGAGTCTGCATCACCCTTTTGATTCTTTTTGTGAAGCCTATAATTGATCCTTCAGTCATTTCTTCAGCTTCAGGGTCATCAGGGTAAGCATCAACCATTTCATCAAACCAGTTAAAGGAAGGAGCATCAGGGTTAATCCATTCCGGAGCAGGAATTAACTGAGCATCCTTGGACGGTTCCGTAATGGTTTCGGTGATAAGCGGAGGGATTTCATCCACATCGACATCAGCATCTTCAGTTGACTGTGAGGGGTTAGGATCCGCAGTAGATTGTGGAGGGTTTGGATCAGCCGAAACGTTGGCGGTTGCGGTTTTGGTGGGAGCACTGGAGGTGGAACCGGACACTTTCTTCCTCTTGTCAGGTTGTGGCTGATCGTCAGGGTCGGAATCATCATGTCTACGTTTAGTGGCAGTAGTCTTTTTGCAGGATTCACTTTTCTTTTCAGCTTTCTTGATAGACTTGATAAGTGCCTTGCCTAGATCATTTTCTTCCGGATCATTCACAATAGCTTCCAGTAATTTACCTTTGAGATCACTTATGGAAGGTTTGGGAGGAACAGTCTGAACAGTGATTGGTGTAGTTTGAAACCGGTTAGAAACGAGCTCAGCAAGATTCTTGTTGACATAGTGCCTCACTGCAGAAGGAAGTTCCTTCTCAACATACTTCTTAACTTCCCCAGGTAATCTCTGTTTCACCTGGTCCTCAACTGCTTCATCCACTTTATAAGTTTTGAAAGCTTCAATAACAAGCTTTTGTTCATTAACTTGTTACTGGAGCGCGTTGTATTGATCACGTAATGATTTCAACAGGCTTGAGTGAACCACAGTTGTGTTAGGGATTAGAGGAGGACTTTCAGGTTGTGATAAAGGTTGTTGTTGTGGTTGAGCTGTTGGTTGTCCTTCATCGACTCCTACAATGTCAATAGGGGTATCTTGACTAGATTCAAGTAGCTCATCCTTTTTCTCACCATCCGACTCCTCATCATCCACATCTTCTTCATCATTAACTTCTTCACTGTCCGATTTATCTTCTTCATCGCTACTTTCTTCATTCTCGGATTCCTCATCGTCTTTGTCTTTAACTTCAGTTTCAGCCGGTTTATCGAGTGATTCGTTTTGATCAGAACTTGATGACTCAGCTTCATCTTCAGAGTTATCATCACCTTGTTCAGAGGATGACTCGGTTTGTGAATGTGTTTCTTCAGATGTTTGATCATCTCTTACTGATTATGGAGTTGGGCTTACCGGCTCTTGAGTTCCAGAACCTTCACCTTTCTTAGTAACTTTTGCAATTCTTTCTGCTTCCGATTCTTTGCTTTTCCTTAAGGTTAGTTGCATTTGTTCATCTTCTTCGGATTCAGACATTGGTGAGGTTACTGATTCTTCTTGAGTTATTAAAGCTTTTCCCTTATCTGCCTTCTTGCTTGAAGACTTTGCGAGTTTTTCAGTTTCAGTTTCCCGTTGAGCATTACCTTCATCAACAGTAGGTTCATCTTGAAGAGTTGTCACATTCTTCTTCAGCTCTCTTGTGACCTTTTTGGTTCTTGATTTGGGAATGGTTTTGATTGTAGAGGCTGTTGAAGTTGTCTTTTTAGAAGTTCTCCTTCTCTTCGTCTGAGTCAAACCCACTTTACCAATTTTCTGAGCTTCATCATACAAAATGTATGCCTCAGTGTCACGAACATCATCAGGTATAAGATTATCGGGAATTCTCATTCCTTGTTTTTCAGTGTTTGTCTTCTGAATCCTGGTTTTAGAGTATTTATGATCAATGGAAGGGGTGTGTTTCTTGTCTTCCGATCTACGATCAATATCAGGGTGTTTTTCCATGAAATGAGCAATGAGACACTTTGTGAATCTGTAGAATGGAATTCTTGAGGTAGACGATTTGAGAAACTGTCTTGCGTGATTAACCATGTCCACCCAAATTAGTTGAGCATAGTCTATTTGAGCTTGTTTGACAACCCCCCAGAAGATCTGCATCGTTTCTAGAGTAGGATGTTCATGTCCAGTTTCTCTGCCAGTTAAACTGTTGGCGAGAATTGAGTAAAGTGTGAGCCAGGGTTGTGGAATGTATTTCCTATCAACGTGAGATATGTTTCTGAGTTGGATTACTGATTCATCATACTGAAGTTCCCGAAGAAGTTTGATAACATCTGATAATGACGGCATATGAGAGAACTTCTTGAGATTCGGCAAACCGAGAACTGTACGGAGAGTTTGTACATTAAACACCACAAGTTTGTGATCAAGAGTGATCCCCAGTGACTTTTCATCTTTGCTGATTTCAGTACTCTCCCAAAATTGTGTTAAGTAGACTTCCGGTACTTCAGTAGTGATGGTGAGGAGGTTGTAAATGAAGTGTCTCTTAAGGATTTCCAGAATGATTTCACAAGTATCATGACATGTGATTGAGTTAAGATCTATCCTATGGTTTGTCTTAGCGATCACTCTTTCATCTCCTTGAATCAATTCGTATCTAGGTGTTGATTTCTTTGCCATAACGAGACCTAAAATGATTCATAAACCAACAAAAGCCATGTGGTGATTAGCTCGTTAGTGTTAGACAAAAGAACAATATCCGAAAACAATCGCCTAAGATAAAGTCAACATCACATATACAACTCATGATAAATCAATCCAAGAGCCACATAAGATAATCATAACACTTAGATACCGATGTAACGTGAGCAAATTTCCTTCAAAGTTGACAATATACTCATAACTTTTGAATTTTGAAAAAAATTCGGCAGCATTTCTTTTCATAAAATTGGAAAAACTAGAACCCATACGTGATGGTTCCATTATGAAACTCCTGTCTCGGAGTGAAATAAGTATGAAATTAATAACTCAACTCGAAAGACAGTTTTGACTTAACATGGAAAAAGTTTTGTACATAACTCGATAAAAAAAATTTGGTTCCAAACTCGATAAACAGATTAGTGTCAAACTCGATAATCAATAAGTTTCAAACTCGATAAGCCAGTTTGGTTCAAACTCGATAACAATAAGTTTCAAACTCGATAGGCCAGTTTGGTTCCAAACTCGATAGTCACAAGTGGTTCCAAACTCGATAGTCACATAGTGGTTCCAAACTCGACAGTCACAAAGTGGTTCCAAACTCGATAGTCACAATGTGGTTCCAAACTCGATAGTCACAATGTAGTTCCAAACTTGATAGTCACAAAGTGGTTCCAAACTCGATAGACACAAGTGGTTCCAAACTCGATAGACACAAGTGGTTCCAAACTCGATAAGCACTAGATGTATCAAACTCGATAGACACCATATATCATCAAACTTCGATAGTTACTAAGTGTTTTTAACTCGATAAGCACAAATATGTTTCAAACTATGAGGAACATGTAAAACTCGATAAGCCCAGGTTCCAAACTCGAAACCCACATCAGTTTAAACTTGAAAGTCACTATATTTTACACATCAAACTCGATAAACTCTAAGTGTCTCAAACTCGATAGACAAGACAAGTCTCAAACTCGAAATGCACAATTATCATCAAACTCGATAACTTTAACACAAACAATCACTAACTCGATTAAGCATGAATAATTTCAAACTCACTAAGTCACATGAAGTGCACCTAACTTGATAACTTTTAACTTAACTCGACAAGCAGAGTAAAAGAAACCAAACTCGATAATCCATTATTCAAACTCGATAATCCATTATTCAAGCTCGACAATGATTGTGAGTCCAGCTTATAATTCTAACACTCATCAACTACTCCTAATCCCAGTGATGGCCATAAACAAAATTGGGCTTATGAAAGTTAAACACCACCTATAAACACTAGGATGAGTCAACCTAAGTCAAGGTATAGTGGATTAAAGCACATTGGGACATGCCGCAATTGACCATATCAATTAATTAGCCTAAATCACAACATACCAAAAACACCCAAATCGAATAACACCCAAACCCTAGACCTTCGATTAAGCACATATTTAACAATTAGAATGCAAGTAAAGATAACACATAAGTCAATTGTGAACACTCACAATCAATGAATAACTTGGGTCTTGAAAGTCTTGATTTTGAGAGGGAAGAAAAAAAATTAAGGGTCGCATATGGTTAAGTGTGAGTAGCAGGAAATAAGAGTAGCAGTTATCATAACCCTATGATATACTTAGAAGTTTAGTGTATTAACACATTTGGTCCCTCAACTTGTCTAACCAAAGAAAGTGTTAAAAAAAATAAGTCACATTTAGTCCCTTGAGTTTATAAAAAAAAAAAAAAAAACTTAATGACTTTTCTATTAGTGAAGAGAAAAAAATGTTACGAGAGTAATGGATGTGGCACCCTCTTGAACCAACCATAAGCAGTAATTTGAAAATTTTTTAACAAGCAATAGTTCAAGAGGAGTCGAGATTGAGAGAAAATAGTGATGAGGAAAAATTGAGAAATAAAGAAAAAATAAAGAAGTTAACAAAACAAAACAAAAAAAAAAAAAAAAAAAAAAAAAAAAAAAAAAAAAAAAAAAAATCAGTCTCCCCCTCAAGATATGCATTTAATAATGATTTTTCGGAAAAACGTTGTGAACTTGCATATCTTGAATAAGGGATTTTTTTTTTTTTTTTTTTTTTTTTGAAAAATACAAAACTAAAAATCTTTTTGAGTTTTTTTTTTTTTATTGGTTTTATATATTTTTTTTTTTTTTTTTTTTTTGAAAAAAAAAATATTTACAAAGATAGTTTTGATGTTTGACGATCAATTGTGTTTTAAAAACTTTTCCAGATCATCTGGAGTCAAACATCGCATACCAATTTGGTGAACTAGACTCGCAAACCTTGATGGTGCTAAAGATTTGGTAAGTAAGTCCGCCAATTGGTACTCAGTCCCAACAAAATAAAGTTCAACGGTACCCTTTTCCACGTGCTCTTTGATGAAGTGATATCGGAGATCGATGTGTTTGGATTTGCAGTGATGTACTGTGTTGCAGGAGATAGCAATTGCACTTTTGGAATCACAGTAGATGGGAATCTTGTTGAATAGGTAGCCATAATCCTTAAGTTGTGATCTCATCCAAATGACTTGAGCACAACAAGCAGACATGGCTACATATTCAGATTCTGTAGACGACAGTGATGTGCAGTCCTGCTTCTTTGATTGCCATGACACAAGTTTGTCTCCGAGAAATTGTAATCCACCAGATGTACTTTTGCGTGTGTCTAAACAACCTGCATGGTCAGCATCTGAAAAAGCAATTAGTTCAAAGCCAGAATCCTTCGGATACCAGATTCCCAAGTTAATGGTTCCCTTAATGTATCGAAGGATTCTTTTGACCTCACTGAGGTGTTTTTCAGTTGGTTTGGACTGATAGCGAGAGCACATATAGACAGCAAATACTATATCAGGTCTATTAGCTGTGAGATACATGAGGGACCCAATCATACTTCGGTATTTGGTAGGGTCAACAGGTGTCCCATGTAAGTCAGCGTCTAGTTTTGTGGTATAGCCCATCGGTGTATTATAAGTATCACAACTCATCATCCCATGTTTCTTTAAAATTTCAAGAGCATATTTGGATTGATTTATAAAAATTCCACGGGGTGATTGATGAACTTGTAGTCCTAGAAAGAACGAAAGTTCACCCATCATGGACATTTCAAAATTATCTTTCATTAGTTTTGCAAAATCATTAGAGTAACTTCTTTTCGTTGAAGCAAAAATAATGTCATCGACATATATTTGAACAACAAGTAAGTCCTCCCCGTAGGTTTTTGTGAAAAATGTTGGGTCCACCGATCCTTTAGTAAATTTATTGGTCAGCAAGAAAGTAGAAAGTTTGTCATACCACGCCCGTGGGGCTTGTTTGAGTCCGTAGAGTGACTTTTTGAGTCGGTAAACATGATTAGGACGCTCAGGATCAACGAAGCCTTCTGGTTGGTTGACATACACTTCTTCACGGAGGTCTCCATTGAGAAATGCAGTTTTTACATCCATTTGGAAAACAACCATGTTCCTGTGTGCAGCATAGGCCAAGAAAATCCAAACAGCTTCATGTCTAGCCACTGGAGCAAAGGATTCAGCAAAGTCAAGTCCTTCTAATTGGGAGTATCCTTTCGCTACCAGGCGTGATTTGTTACGTATGACAGTTCCTTCTGCATCTAACTTATTTTTCCAAATCCATTTTAGCCCAATGACAAAGACTCCGTCAGGTCTTTCAACTAATTCCCAGACTTTTAATCGGATGAACTGCTGAAATTCCTCTTGCATAGATTCGATCCAGTTGTCATAGCTCATTGCTTCTTTAATGTTCTTTGGTTCCTCTTGACAAACTGTGAGTGCATAGATGCAAGTTTCTCCATCAGTGTGAAGTCGTTGTCTTATCATTACAGGTGCATCTGGATGACCAATAATATGAACTAGTGGATGGTCTCGAGTCCATTTGTGTGTTGAAGGGTGTAGTTGATAAGTATCTCGCATGTTAGCAGGATCCAAATTACGTGTAGATGACTCAGCTATATCAGGAAATGGAGGAGCCGGTTCAAACGGGTTAAAGAACGCATCAGGATCATGCTCTGCGGGTTGTGGAACTGATTGTGGTGTAGGATCTTCAGCTGAATGGCGGGAGTTAGAAACAGTTTGTTCTGCTGTAGATGGTGATGCAATTGGAGGACCGTTTCTCTCAACAGTTGTAGTAGTTTGTTGAGGTGAGTCTGGTACTGGAATGTTTTCAGGTTGAGCAGCGGAATTAGGTGAGACCTCAGTAGAACGGTATTCAATTGTATCATCAAATAGTGGAGCAAACAAGGTTTCCAATTCTTTGCGGTTGAGTGGCAATGGTTCAGCCGAAGATTCCGGAGAGTGAAGACGGTTGAATTCGGGTCCTAAGTTGTGTTGCTCAGAAGCCATTTGTGTGAGTTCATCAAAATTAGCGTGAATAGTTTCTTGAATTTCTCTTGTTCGACGATTCCAGATTCGAAAACCTTTAGAATGTTCACAGTATCCAACGAACACTCCAATGTCAGCCTTTGCTTTAAGTTTACCTAAATCATCACGATCATTTTTCGGATAACAGAGTGCTCCAAATACATGAAAGTAGTCGATGTTTGGTTTCCTTTTGTGAACAATTTGATAAGGTGTTTTGCGATGGCGTTTTGTGATCATGCAACGGTTTTGGGTATAACAGGCAGTTGAAACAGCTTCCGCCCATAAGTAATCTGGTAATTGAGCATTAATCAACATAGTTCTAGCAGCTTCCACTAACATCCTGTTGCGTCTTTCAACAACTCCATTCTGTTCTGGGCTTCTAGGAATAGATGTTTGATGTTCAATTCCCACTTTCTCAAAATATGACCGAAGTGTCTGATTCTTAAATTCAGTTCCATTGTCAGTTCTGACTATTCGGACCGTGTTGCGTAACTGAACTTGAATTTTAGTGAGAAAGGTGATGATCATTGAAGGAGCCTGATCTTTACTTCGTAGAAAATAAACCCAAGTCCATCTGGAGTAATCATCCACAATTACAAGAATGTAGCGTTTACCGTTGATACTTTGAACACGCATCGGTCCACACAAATCCATATGAAGCAGTTGTAAAACATGATTCGTACTGTGCTCTGGTTTAGAAGGAAAATGAGCTCGAGTACTTTTTCCTTGTTCACATGCTGAACATAAGTGATCTTTGGTAAATCGGAATCTTGGAAATCCATCAACAAGTTTATAACGAGCAAGATCAGTCATCGTTTTGAAATTCAAGTGCGAAAGACGTTTGTGCCATAACCAAGATTTAGTTGATTCTGCTTTGGAGAGAAGGCATATCGGAGATGTAGCAATCATATCTGACATTGAGATAGTATAAAGATTAGAACCACGTGAGCCAGTCATCAGATCGTTTCCTTGTAAATCACGAACAAAGCAAGTTTTCTCACGAAATGCAACTTCTAGATCCCCATCACAAAATTGACCAACAGAGAAAAGGTTGTGTCCAAGGCCTTCCACATAATAAACACGACTTATTTCAATGTTCCCACTGACAAAGTCACCATATCCCATGATTAAAGCGTAATGATCATTCCCGAATCTGACAGTACCAATGAACTTTGAGACAAAGTTGTGTAACAGTTTGAGATTGCCTGTCATATGTCGGGTGCATCCGCTATCAACAATCCAGAGAACAATCTGTACCACCTGCATCACGAGAAGAAGACACGGATGGAACAGAAGTAAGGGTGGAACCCAAAGAAAGTGCGGGTTCCTGTTGGTTAGAATCACATGTATTCAACAATTTAGGAATCCATTTGAATTCTGGTTTTTGTTGTAACCAACGTTGCCAATTCCAACAAGTTTGTGCTTTCTTAATGGTGAATTCACTAGTGGTTGGCTGAGTCCTAGATTTGTTCTCGGCACTTATGGGGGTAACTTCTACTACATTAGAAACCGTAGAGGGCGGCTTTCCTAAAATAGACTTAGAGGCAGTAGTGGGTCTAGAAGGAATGCGTGTCCTACGTTTCTTATGACGATTAAGAAGAGAATTAGCTATACACTTTGTATGTTCACCAGATGATACGCTTTTACGACAAAACACACAAGATGCATTAATATTCAAAACATTCAAAGGTTCATCATTCGTTACATTTAGATTTGGATTAGAATTTGCCAGATTAGAATCTAAATCTGATGCAACATGAGTTTTATTCAAATTCCTAAGTTGTTCTTCTACTCCTTGAGCTTCTAGTGATCCTCTCTTACGTTGCCAGAGCCTATTCGTCTTTTTACTTTTTCGCTTGGGTCTGCTAACGCTAGTAGGGGAGACTACACCTGTAGAAGTGGACTTAGCAATATTAGTATTTTGAACAACCTTTCCTTTATCAGTTTTGTCTAATTTATACATTCCTGGTGCTATCACCGTGGTGTCAACCATCTTTCCTTTTTCAAGTAGCTTAACTGTCTCTTTTAAATCAATGATGATGTGATTTTTATCCTGAATTTCAGACTCGAGTAAACCATTGCAATATTTGATGTCATCGCGGTTTTGTTGCCATTCAGCGTTTTCAATTTTTAAATCCGCAATTTCTTTCTCGTATTTGAGACAAAGACTTTTTAAAGACTCATTGTTTTTTCAAAGCTGACAAGAGTTTGAAAGATTTTGATTTTGAAGTTTCAATTCCTTTTTAAGACTTTGAGCTTGACACCATTCAAGCCTTTTTTTGAGTTGACAAATTTCTTTTAAAAACTGTTTTGTCACATCATCATTCTTTTTCCTCAGATTATCATTCTCATGTTTCAGTGTCTCAATTTCCACATTCAACAAGTTATTATCAACACAATGATCATGCTTAAGCATAGAAGTACCAGAATTATAGAGATCATTCATGATAACAGACAAAATATCAGCATTGAGAACTTGTTCCAAGAGTCGATCAGCATCATTTTTTAAAACTCTATGTCTTTGCTTTTGAACCAAAATGTCATTTTCAGTTGCATTGAAAACGTTTATCATATTTTTGACCTCCTTTTGAAGTTCCTGATCCCAACGTGTAGCACATAGACGGAGGTGTTGAACAATTGGCTTCATTTGTTTTTGAAAAATATCTCTCTTTTCTCGCTCGTAAACGGATTGAAAAGTTTCAATTTTTATTTCAGAATTACGTTCAATTGTTTCCTCCAAAATTTCTATGTCTTCCATAAAGGTTTTGAAATAATTTAAGACACGACAAGTTTTTGGTAAAGGTGTAAGTTCACCGGATGATGGTAAAGGACCATTTATTTGTGCTACAGTTTGGACAGGGGCCTCATTATGAGATGAAACATATGACTCTTCGATAAACCATGATTTCTCAGGTAAATCCTTTTGAGTAACAAAAGATTTAGAAATGTGAGGAGCTTTTGAATAGTCATATGGTGTCCAATATTGAACATAACTCATTTTTTATCGACTCTCGTCTTCAAGTTCTTCTTCTTCCTCAGTATCAAAAACAACAGCACGCACAATCGTATTATCAAGCAAATAGTCCATACTATAAATTTTTGGAATATCTTTGAATGCCGTGTGAAGAAACATTGAATTGTAATCACCAAATGCAAATCCCTTATCGGGTCTCGGTTTTAAAGTAAATTTCTGAATTGTTGTGACAGAGTTCCTGTGTTTGTAAACAATGTTTCGAAATTCTTTGAGTTGTTTTTCAAGATCAACAATATCACCGAGTAAGTCATCTATATACTTCCTTTTACGTATTTTATGTTCACAAAAATCCTTTTTACAACTTGACAATTCTGTTTCTGTTTTTGAAAGTGTTGTTTGAAGACGTTCAACTTGCATTTTCAATTCACACTTTTCACTTTCAAGTTTCGAAATCAACTTTCCGTTTGACTCAATTAAATCTTGCATTTTGCGTTGAAGATCTTGTTCTTTGTTGTAAGAATCTTGAAAAGCTTTTTCAAAACTTTTTGCATTTTTAATCTTGTCTTCCTGATTTGAAAGCTGAATTTTATAACACTCAATATCTCTTGAAAGTACGCATTTTGTTCTTTTAAAGCTTTGTTTTTCTCGTTACATTTTATGATTTTCAATTGTTGAGCATCCAGTTGTTTAGATAACAATATTAGGTCAGGGTCTGGATCAAATGATGGTTCATGTTGTTCTAAATGATCATTTTTATCATTCTCAATAGGATCATCAAATGAAACAACTGTGTCATCATCAAATATGACAACTGTGCTTATTTGTTCATCTGTTTGAGAAGATGAAGATGATTTAGATGGAACAACTTGCGCCATATCTGATTCATAAGCAGACGGTGAGACTATATCATTAATAAAGCATGCATTGAGGTCATGTACCTGAGACAAGCCGTCAGTGTCATACACTGGACCTGAATCATTGAGCTTAAGTTCCTGCATGTTGGCCATAAGCATCACAGCTGCATTAGCTTCTAGATCTTCCATGTCATCGTCATTGTGCACATTTGCCATGAAGTTGTTGTCCTGTTCAGGGAAATGTCCATCCTTTTCATCTTGAAGAGCCATGAGTAATGCCTGCTTGTGAAACTTACTACCCCGAGTTCGCGGTTTAGGACATGCAGTCGCAATATGACCTTGTTCATTACAGTTATAACACCACACTGCATTCCCTGAGTTGGAGTTCCTAGGAGCAACTGGTTCAGACTTTTGCTGAGAAGAGCCTGAGTTGTTTCTGAACCCTCCATTGTTATTAAACCTCTGACCATTCCCAAAATTTCCTGAAGAACTTCCTGAACCAGGTCGACCAAAGTTACGATTCTGAATTTCCACCTTTCCATCATTGACAACAGCTTGATTCCTTGTGTTAGAAGATGAATGTTGACGGTTGTTTGTTTTGTTGGAGAATTTGCTAAAAGCACGAGCAATAAGAGCAAGTCCCTGATTCAACGTATTAAAGTCATCATCGTCATCGTCATTGGAGTTGGAGTAGTACACAGCATCATTGTTGTTTAATGGAACAAGTTGATTAGAAGCATATTGTGGAGATGAATCATAAGGGACCATTTGGTTCGAGGTGGAAGATTGTGGATAACTGAAGTAGTTTTGCTCTTGAACATATGCATGATTTGTCATTGGTGGTGGAGCATAGGGAGACTGAGCTACGAGAGCCAAAGAATTTGGTGTAGAAGTTGGTGTGTATCCTCCTCGTAGAGCTCGATCTTTTTCCACTTCAGGTTCATGGTGTTTCAGAAAATCATACAACAGACCATATGGAGCATCATGAAGATTCTTTGTTTGACGAACAAATGTCACATATTTATGCCAATCAGGACCAAGACTACCGACGAATTTGGAGTTCACTGCTATCCTTGGTATTGTGATTTTGTGACATTCCAGATCATTGACAACATTTGTGAAACGATGATAGTAGGATTCAAGTGACTCTCCTGGTTCAATTGTGATGTCAGTGTATTCCATGTAGAGTTTGGATTCCATATCATCTTTGTTCAATTGAGTGCCTTCCATAAGTAGATGAACATGTTCCCATATAGCTTTGGCTGTTTTCTGAGCATCGACACTTCAATAGATAGGATTAGGTATACCTTGAAGTATGTAAGCCATTGCATACTCATCAGCTTCACGATGTAGTTTCTGTTCTTCAGTGAGTGAAGATTCTGGAAGAGGTCTATCACCAGGAGGACGTGGAGGATCAGCATGTCGATCACCAGCTTCAAATCTTGTTGGCCACTCAAATGGTCCTTCAAGTATCACTTGCTTCAAGAATTTCCCATGAGGTTTCTTTAATTCAAGAAAGCGTAAGAATCGACTTGACCATTGAACATAGTTCCCAGGTGTTAGCATTGGAGGTGTTTCAAGTTATCCTGCCTCATGTCGGGATTGTTGAGTTGTAATAACTTCACACATTCTGTCAAACCAGTGAGGTTGTTTGGAGGAAAACTGAGTGTTTTGTTGTGGCACTTGATATGGTTGTTGTTGAGGAATGATCTGATGTTGTTGCATCATTAGGTAATGATGTAGTGGATTGTATGTTTGTTTTTGAGAAGGTTGTTGATACAGTTGGTGCGGAAGGTATTGTTGTTGTTGATACTGCTGTTGGTGCGGAAGGTATTGTTGTTGTTGATACTGCTGATGTTGATCCGAAGAATGAGGAAAATAATGATTGGGTGGTTGAGACATCTTTCGTGATTATGGTAAACGAAGATCGTTAAAGATTAATAAAGGTTGAAATTAGTTTTGAGAAACTTGATATCAAACTCGGTATGTCAATTTGTCTTCAAACTTGATAAGTCCAAATGTGGTTTCAAACTTGATAAGTTCAAAGATGGTTTCTAACTTGATAAGTCTAAGATGGTTTCTAACTCGATAGTTCTAAGTTGGTATCTAACTCGATAGATCTAAGATGGTTTCTAACTCGATAGTTCTAAGTTGGTATCCAACTCGATAGATCTAAGATGGTATCTAACTCGATAAGTAGTCTAGATTTGGGCAGAGTATCCCCTTAGTTAGAGTCACACGTGTCCTAACTCGATAAACGATTAGGAATGGAAGGCTAACTCGCCAAAGTCCACAAATCCAAACTCGATAGACAATTTATTGCCTCTAACTCGATAACAAAGACACCTAACTCGAAAACCAAAGTGAACCTAACTCGATAAATGTTGAAGACACCTAACTCGATAATACTTAGGATACACCTAACTCGATAATACTTAGGATACACCTAACTCGATATATTTGAGCACCTAACTCGAAAACTATACAAGTTTCAAACTCGATAACTTCCAAAAAAATGCCCAAACTCGATAAAGATGCGATGAACAGTAACCGAATTTGACAAAAATCACTTTTAAAACTAGTTTTTCTATCAAATCAAACCTAAATCAACCTATATTATCCCTTGGCGAATGATACCACTTGTTAGGTCACCATTTCTACAACATAATCACATAAGAATTCTAGAGAGAGAAAGAGAGTTTAGAGAGAGAGTGGAAGGAACACCTAATAACAATATGAGACTAATAACCTTACTAGTGAACCAACCAACCTCAAAATGAGGTTATACATAGGTATTTATAGGTAAGGATTAGGGCTTCTCTAAACTTAGACAATATGACATACTTAGCCCTTAGACTTTATCCAAACCTATAAACCAAGCATAAAACTTACAAAATACATAATATAACTAATGTTATAAGTAAATAATGCAACCTATACCAAAACTCAATGACCGACACTTGAAACAATAAAGTCTATTCCCAACAAGAGGTGATTTACTTTGATCACTTGGGTTTCATTGGTGAATTTGTGTACTTTGGTGAAGGTCTCCATTCGATTCAACCGATCACGCTACAAAGGTATAAACTTGTTTGTTTTACTTTGATTGATCATATGACTCTATGGATCCTTATTGGTGATGTTTTTTTCCGTTGCGTTTGAATGTTTATTTTATGTTCATTTTATTCAACATCACCTATAGACAATTCGTATTGAAACATTATAAGATAATCCAAACACATTTTGATGGATTGAGAACATCAAGCCAACAAGACCCCTTTATTAAATGAGTTACCCATGTCAACCACTTACGTAACCAGAACCATAATCCGTCTTATTGTTGTGTCGATTTCAAGTCGTGTTTTATGTTTGCGCCGTAGCAACAGAGAAGCTAGAAATCCTTATTTGAGAGTTGTACGGCGTAACAAGAAACATTTCCCTACACCGTAGAGAAACTAAAATTAAAAAAAATAAAAGTCGTAGCTTCAACGATGTAATTTAAGTTCTTTTGCCATGATCCAGTCTCTCCATGTGCTCTTCAGCTAACTTTTCGATCTTATCCTTGTCAATTTAAATTCAGAGTCTCACAGCACCTAAGTTAATAAATTCTATATATATACTATTCTCGGAGGCCGGTGGCAATATAATAACGAAAAAACTTTTGCACGTTTTTTTGGCCCACTATTGGCCCATAATTGGGCTTTACTGTTGGCCTTTTTTAGTTGTTGATATTATGCATGTATATATAGAAACATGCGTTCTGAATTTTCACATGCGACCTAAATTTCATACAGAGACCAATATGATATCACTTTATTCATTAAAACAACCATAACATCACCACCAAAAACCACACGACGGGTTCACAAAGAACAACGAACCGATACAACACTGTAGGAATGCAAAGCCGAATCAAAGCATCTAGATAAGACACCTGGTCGCCAACGTTCCCTGCCATTCCCTTCTTCCAACATTTCTTCCCAAACTAACTGCAGCCGACAACGAACAACTCCCGCCGCAACGCGGCGGAGCCTCCCCTTGTTATATCTGATCGTACAATATACTAAAGAACATGACTGGTGAGCAGATTGGGCTCAACAAAATCTTGGGCTCAATACAGTTAAACTATCTATCAATAGGCTAACAATGTTAAAGAAAACATTTTTCGATTTCAATATATTAAAGATGAGTCTACTTGAGGATTTGGGGGCATTCGGATCATAACCAGGCCCAAAAGAATAATATTGCACATATGTCAAACATCGTTTACTCTATATAATGTTTGCATATCCGTGCCAGAAGTAGGGGTGTCATCGGTTCGGTTCTCGGTTAAACGGTTTATTCGGTTCAGGTTGTTCGGTTAAAAAAAAAATTTAGATCATAACCAACAACCGAACCGAACCGAAAATATCTATAACCAAACCGAACCGAGAACCGAACCGAAGTTCGGTTCGGTTATGGGTCAAAACCGAAAATCGAATTTTGTATTTGAATTACACTATTTATATATTTTTTTAAATTTAATTATATATATTTTTGGGAAAAAAAATATTTCAAGCATAAAAAGTGTTTTTTATATTAGTATAAAATTTTAATGGACATTTTTATATATAAAATAACATATATATATATATATATATATATATATATATATATATATATATATATATTTATAAATTCGGTTTTCGGTTCAGATAGCCAAACCCATATCCAAACCGAACACCGAATTTTTAATTCGGTTCGGTTCGGTTTTGACAAATTCGGTTTGGTTATAAGTTCGGTTCGGTTTTTTTCAGTTCGGTTCGATTCGATTTATTACCCGAACCATGAACGCCCCTAGCCAGAAGCATAGCAAATCTAAAATAATATTTAATTTTTTTACATTATGGGAGATGTTTAAGAAATATGCATATACAACAGTTCTCTCTTAAGTATGTCTGTCACTATATAGTTATTCTTTGAGTGTCACCGAGTCACAACTCTAGGACTCAGGAGTATTATTACATTTTAAGTGAGTTACTAAAATTCTTGTAAGTATTCCAACCTCATAAATTGTTCATCATATCATTCGTTTTACTTCACGGAAAAGATGACAAATCAATAAATTTCGAATAAATTTGACTTAAATGAGTATGTTAATTAAAAAAAAAAAAAAAAAAAAAAAAAAAAAAAAAAAAAGGTCATATACATCTCTTTAGAAAGTGCCTGCCCAAACGGTGCAATGAGCTCCTTTATTAAGATGCATCTTAACAAATTTATATTAAGATATTATCAACATAAACATGATTAACAAGAGACACTTTATCAAAGAACGAATTTATAAAAATGAGAAAGCAACACAAAAGGAATTCCATGTCATGTTGATCAATAACAAGATGCCAAATCATATAAACACTTGTTTATAAAGGGTGGATATCTTTGCTTTAGAATTCCATAATTAATTTGAGGACCCATATTTATTTTGACACATACGTGCACATATATTCCTCTATAGTGACATCATATGTAATTTCTAAGACAAGTCCATGCAGCAACCTATCATTGTAACGAGTAGGAACCAGTCCGCCGTGTTGCGGTGAGGCGTTGTTTTCAGTGGTGGAGCCAGGAAATACAATTACAGGGGGCATCGAGCAATGCGAGGATTTTTAGTGTAACTTAGGTCGGGTCAGATATAAGGCATCAAAAGTTGATATTTTTCGATGCCTTTGACGGTTACATATTATATATCCGGGTGATAAGTGAAATTCTTTATAAAAATATGTGTTTTGTAGTTCCAACTAGCTTTTTCTAAAATCATATAAGGAGTTGGGTTGTAGAAACACAAATGCTTGAAAAAACTAAATTAAACATAGCGAAGGTTCATACAAAATGTACTAAAGCACTTGGCATTTAATTCATTACTATTTAGTTTTAGATAATGTGATTATTTTGTCGAAACCATAACCATAACATAAAAAAGGTATGAAAACGTCTATAATGTTAAGTATACAGTTAGAATCATATTAATTTTACATAGTAACAATACTCATTTATGTTATTTAAGCAATAAAGGCAAAGAGATACTATCAAGTCTACTTTTTTTTAGGGTAGAAGCTATAAAATAACATCGTATTTTTAAAAGTGTACCAAGTTGAACCATGTATTTTTTTATTGCTTACTTGACCAACGAACTTTCAAATTTTTATTCGACTTAAACCATAGCTTTTCTAATTATCCACGTGTAATTTCTTTTTATTTTTTTTAATAAATAAGATATTGTTCAAGTCGAATAAAATTTTGAAAGTTCGTTGATCAAGTAAGCAATAAAAAAGTACATGGTTCAACTTGGTACATTTTTAAAAATACGATGGTATTTTATAGCATTTACCTTTTTTTTTTACTACATACATTAATTAATAATTAATAGAATAATATTAAATAAATACCAACCCCTTGTGACAGACCCATCTCCACAAACATGTACGGTGTACCCTTCCAAATTCTTTTTCCTTTTCCTTTTTCTCCATTTATTCCGACGAAAAAAAAAACCCATCACAGCACAATTTTTTAACAGCGAAGTGGTCTCTTATTGTTAATCTCACAAAGTGTCGAGGGCACGCAGATAATTTACCTGAGGGCACCGGACTTTTCTCTGCCAAATTAACTTTTTTTTCCTCTATATTTTGTATGTCTGCCGGAGCTTTGTTGTGGGCAACGCCCCCCACTACTTAACATGTTGCTCCGAACGTGGTTGTTTTATGTCGTTGATCATTGCGCGGTTGCAACGGGTTGTTTCCATATATGTTAGATTTATGGTTCGGCAATGCAAATAGCATGGTAATTTTTTAAGCATCTAATGCAATACACATGTATCTCTCAAGTATTTTATACATAGACATATAAATAAAATTACAAAGTGCATAACTTAGCCGAAAACACATACAGCTTATTCACTTTAATATCATATTTCTTTGCATGTAGCGTGTATACCTGCACACAAATAACTGTATTTTGGTACAATAAAACATGTTTTTCTATACCTGTTGATCGAGCAGCATACCGCAGAAGTTCACGGGTTTCGAATATTTGATATCGGTTAAGGTCCATTTTCGGTAAGCCTTCACACGGATAACCATGTCAAAATCTGTTGGCTTTAGTTGTGCAACTCCGATGGTTTCTGTTTGCATAACATCCTTTGTGTTATTAGTCATTTTCCTGGAAATAGGTTAGAAATTCATGTTAGACATGGCATATGCATATGGCTAGATACAATAACTTGGTTTGCACATGGGTGGACTTTCTTGTGTCAATAAGTTTTAGACGCAATTGATAAGAGGATCAGGATGCAAATTATTTAACTAATTCATGTATAATTAGTGTAGTGTCGTTAGCAATATATAGAAATAGATGAACATAAAATATAGGTATTAGTAACAGGAATGGTATTGCAGTAAAAGTTTTTTTTTAGAATGTAAGCGGAAATAGTCACGCAACACATAAACGGTATTACATATTTTTTTATAAACTCTGCAAGTATCATAGTTTTTTCGAAATGTTGCAAGTATCATATTTTAACATTCGATCCGCACAAGAAATTTGACACCAAATTGTGACAACAATAACAATTGCATATGCATTTCAAATACGGGAAAACAAACGATGATTACAATTAACAATAAACACGATACCTTATGAAAAATAATATTCCCAACGCAGTCAGACGTAGCAGCTTTCAAAACTACCAATTGACACCACATAACGCTGAGCTTGAATCTTCCTACCAAATGAGTTTTACGATGTTAGCTATGTGTTCAAGTCAGATTTGGTTTTAGTCGTCGAGTTAAACACTTTCATAGAGATATATTAAGCAACCATAACTAACTTCAATACCAACATTAAAAATTTCTAAAAACAATAACCTGATGAGGCGCCCACCGCGTTGCGGAGGGTTTTTTCGATTCTTTGAGAATGGTTTATGTTTGCTACCTCCAACATGTCCTAATATCTATCGCAAGATTTTAGCACTGGTACAAAAAGTTGTATTGGTCACACCAAAAATGTGTGACGATATGCATATCACACATGTTTTTTTCGTTGTGTGTCACTAAAGGTCCCGCCACCGTAGGTGGCATATGGTCACATTGTTGAGTTTGTGGCCTTTTCCATCGAAAAAAGTGACCAAAACCCCGAATATGTGTGACAACTTAGGCACAAGTTTTGTTGGATTAGTCATCATCAGTGACCGTAAACACCTTATAGTCACACGAATGTTTTTTGAGAGTAACTATTGTTCGTCCTTTGGCCATATAAATATATAATATATGTGACATTTGAGATGATATATTCAAGTAAATGTGTATTTTGTGTGACTATTTCCCGTCCTGTGGCCACATGAATATACAATAAATGTGACGTTTGTGATGATTTAGTCACACAATGGGTGTTATTTTTTTTGGAGTTAGTCACATACAATTTAACACAAAGTGGCCAAAAGTGTTAATAAGTGTGACCATATGCTGTTTAAAGTGAAGAAATGTGTATTTTGTGTGACTATTGATCATCCAATGGTCACATGAAGTTTATGTTTGTGTGGCCTTTTGTAATATTTAGTCACACAAAGCATGTTTTTTTTGGGTATTTAGTCACATACCATTAAGCAAACAGTGGTCAAAAGTGTTAATAAGTGTGATCATATGCTGTTTAAAGTGAAGAAATGTATATTTTGTGTGACTATTGACCATCCAATGGCCACATGAAGTTTATGTTTGCGTGGCCTTTTGTAATATTTAGTCACACAAAGCATGTTTCTTTTGGGTATTTAGTCACATACAATTAAGCAAACAGTGGCCAAAATCGTTAATAAGTGTGATCATATGCTGTTTAAAATGAAGAAATGTACATTTTGTGTGACTATTCATCATCCATTGGCCACATGAAGTTTATGTTTGCGTGCCCTTTGTAATATTTAGTCACACAAAGCATATTTGTTTTGGATATTTAGTCACATACAATTACGCAAACAGTGGCCAAAAGTGGTAATAGGTGGGACCATATGTTGTTTAAAGTGAACAAATGTGTATTTTGTGTGACTATTGATCATCCAATTGCCACATGAATTTTATGTTTGTGTGGCCTTTTGTAATATTTAGTCACACAACGAATTAAAAAAACAATGACCAAAAGTGTGACCATATGCATCTTTTAGTCACATTTAAAAGATCAATATATATCAAAACAAATTGAAATACAATAAAATTGGAATGTATATAACTTAACCAAATAGAAAATTGGCCATCCTTTTATACATCAAGGAGTCCTAGTCGGCTTACAATAGTTTCCTAATTAAGTATCTATAATGTTTTCCAGAAGCAACTAGCTAGCAACTTCGAGCGGTCAACATCTCCTGGAAAGGAAAAGGATGCAACGCAGGGAGTAGAGCGCTCTACTTTTAACAAGTTGGTGTGAAATGGAGTGAAGCAGTTTTTAATGATGATGTTTTTATGTTTTTAGTATCTTTAGTATTTAGGTAGGATAATTAATTATATTTATGTTTGTAGCTTTTATGAATTGTTGTATCTTTTAAAAAATATCAATGAAAATTTTGAGACCTTGTATGGTTTCTTGTGATGTCAAACTGTCAAAGGTGTGTTTGGTTTCTTGGATAAAAGCAGTATGTCAAATTGTTAAAATCCAGAAATGATGTGCTAATGTTGCTAGTTATAAATAGTATTGCTAAGTGTAATTGATGATGTGATTATTGTGATTCGGGTAATGAGTTAGGTTTTGTATTTTTGGGACTAATATTTTGCAGGATAAGCTGAGAAAAGTGCTGGAGTCCTGAAAAATAAGATGTTTCGAGTGGAAACTGACTTAGTGTTGCTAGGCATATTTTAGTGCTGCTAAGCCTAACTTAGTCTGGCTAAGGGTTGTTCTGCTATTTTTGAGAGTGTAGGGTACTGTTTTAGAAATATAAACGGTTAAGGGTTTGTACACTTCAATCATTCACAGTTTCACACAAATGTTTTTATCCGATCAAAACTCTATCAAACATAAAACCACTGCTTGATTTTATCAATTAATTACAATTCCCAGCAAAACCCTACACAAATTTTTAAATTTCACAATGTCGACTCTGTCTTTTGCCAACCACATGATTGCATTCTTGCAAAAGCCCACCAAGGAGAATGAAGAGTTCACTGAAGTTGTTGATTTTTTCAATGCTACTCATATTAGGTATGCATTAACAGTTAACCCTACTGTATATGTTTCCAACAACAAACAGTTTTGGGCTACTGCAAAGGTCAAAACTATTGATGAGGAAGTACAGATTCATGTCCGTGTGGATGGGCAGAAGATTATTGTTACAGAGGCATCTGTTAGAGAAGTTCTTCATCTAGGAGATGTTAATGGAATTGAGAATCTTCCAGTCTCCACAATTTTTGAAAACCTTCAAGAGATGGGGTATGTAAGAAAAAATGATTCTTTGAAATTTAATAAAGGTGGCTTTCCCCCACAGTGAAAATTCTTAATTCACACTTTGTTACAGTGTCTTAGCCCAAAGACTACTGGTTGGAATGAGTTTAGTACTAACATGGCTTCTGCCCTTATATGCTTGGCAACAAATGAAGAAAAATTCAATTTTTCAAAATTAATTTTTGATCATGTGGTTAAAGCCTTGGATAATTCTTCAAACCAACATTACTTATATCCAAGATTTTTGCAACTTCTTATGGACAAACAGTTTACAAATAAGAAAGTTCACGACAAGGTTTATCCTGTTCACTCTCATATTAAAAAGGTCTTTTCTAACATGAAGAGAAAGGGTAAGGACTTTCCTGTCATAGTTAAACCATTGTTTCAAGCAATGTTGGAACTAGGTCAACATAAGAAGGGTGAAGGTTCAGGAACTTATAATGAATCAAGTTCTAATGGAACTGATTCAGGTGAAGGAAACCGCATGTGCCAAGAAACCAAGGGGGACAATGCAAGTGATGAGGATAGAAGTGGTGAGGAAGAGATGGAACTTGTTAAAGAATTGATGGTTAAATGTACCAAACTTAAAGAACAGGTTCTTGGCCTACAACAAATCACAGATACTCAGGGGGATGTAATTACAGGTTTGAAGATGAGGGTTAAGCAATTGGGAGGTCAGAAGGGGTCAAGAACAAGGTCATTCAAAAGACTGAAAAAAGTGGGCACAAGACAAAGGATTAGTTCATCTGAAATCATAAGTTTGGGGGAGGATGATCCCAAACACGGAAGGAATGAAATTAAGGATTTAGGGGAAGCTATGGAAAATGTTGATAGTGCTGCTGCTGGTGATGACATTGGTGTGGATATGGATGTGGATTCTGGTGAGAATGATGATGAGTATGTGGTTGCTGATAATCAAGGTAATGAGGTTGTTATGGAAGCATCAATCAAAGGCATGGGAGATTCTACTGCTGGTGCAAGTGCAGAAATGGTCAAGGAGGATACTACTGCTGAGGAAAATGTTCCTGTTGCTAGTGATGATGATAAAACTTTGGCCGAAGCAATGATTCTATTGAAGACACGATTTAAACAAGCAGTGCCACAATCACCACTACCAATAGAACAATCACAACCACCACCACAACAACCAAGAGTACCTGTCAAAGGTGTGGTGATTAGAGAACCAACTCAACCAATCAAAAAGAGTGTACAAGAGCCATGTTATAAGGGCAAAGGTAAATGTATTATGGTTGAAGAGCCTAAGCATAATCCTTTAATTAAGGATCTTCCTTTTGAGTACTGGCTCAAACACAAGCAACTTGAAGTAGATGAAGCTGCTGCAATAAAATTAGTTGCTTCGTTTGCAGAGGAGAATCAGATGGTACTTGAACAAAGAAGGAAACACGCTGAATCTGGGGCCAAAACAAAAGCACTCTTGGATTCTTGGGATGAAGAAAGGATTAAAGGTGATGTTGATATTGCACTGATGAAACATATAAAAGAAGAAATGCAAGAGTACACTCAAGAACAAAAAGATGAATGGAAGAGGAATTATGAAGCTGAAAGGAAGAAATTTTATCTCAATCAAAGAAAGAAGAAAAAAGTGCCCAGTCGTCCAACAGTTAAGCAAAAGAGGAAGTACTATAAGTACTATCTAAACAATATGAAGGGTTGGAAGCTTGTTCAATTAAAGTGATACTCAGATGATGAGATCTTCAAAATGTATGAAAGAGCCAAAAACTCAATGTAACTAATATATATCAATGTTAATGATAACTGACTTCACATTTTGCTATAAATAATAGTGACATGAATATTTCACAATGTGACTATTTTGAATGTATTGGTCACATATAATACCCTTATAATGTGGCCATAAACATCATTTAGATACACATTTCTGATATGGTGTGACTATTGAAAGCTTATAGTTACAATGTGACTATTTTTTTTTATTTATTTATTTTTTTTTTTGTAAATCCTATAGTCACATGATCGTGCTTCAATTAAGTGTGGCTATACACATTAGGATTTGGCAAACAAACACACACTAAACTTTAGACACACATATTAACTTACGTGACCATATGTATCGAATTTTAGTTACACTTAGAGCACTGGATACCGTTGGTGCCATGGCTTGGTGCCTTGGGATTTTTTTGCTGCCACGTCAGCAAAAAGCTCCATGGCACCAGAAATCCCACGGCACCACATTTCATGGGTATCCGTTGGCACCAGAATTTCTGGTGCCGTCGGCCATTTCTATATTTTTTTTACAAGTAATTAATTGGACCAAAGTTATTCAAGCCGTCGGACCAAACCAATTATTGGACCAAAGTTATTCAAGCCCAAACTAAAAAAAACAAACCATTACCAACATGGGCTTTTAAATACAAAGACCATGGGATTTTAATAAAAATATAAAAAGACCTAAAATTGGCTAAATAGTAGATACCACACATCACAAATTGATGAGTCGTTCGTTTCACTACCTGCAAAACACACACATACACAAAGAAAAAACGAAAACAGTACTTGGCTACACAACAATATGAAGCACGATCCAGTATGCTCATCAAACACAACATACGTTCAAGGAAAAAAAAAGTAGCCATGGCGCTGAGCCATGGTGACGGCGCAAGAGCCTACGGCGCCAACCATGGTACAGTGCGCCGTGGGATTTTCTCGGCTGGTAGAATGGCACGAGCCCATGGCTCAACCGTACCCCAAGCTCTTAATCATGTTTCTATGGTTTAGTGTGACCATATATGACATTTGGTCACACTCTTCAAGTGTGTGACATATTATTTGTCACACTTAAATGCATTTCGTGACTAACGCTTCAAACTGAGTTTTTAGTTGTCACACATTTCAAATTCATATGTGGCTAACTATTCAGCAAAGAATAGCAGTCACGTTTATATAATGTGTGACAAACTTGACTATATAATTTAGCCACATACGCAAGTACTTCATGTGACCATATATCTTTTTGGTCACACTGTTCAATTGTGTGACATATATTTGTCACATATGTATATCTATAGTGTGACTAATGTTTCTAGCTGAGTTGTATCTGTCACACGTCCCGAACTAAAAGTGACTAAAATGTCGAAAAATATTTACCAGTTACCCTCTGGTCACATATATACAGAAATGTGTGACATATATTTTACGAAATGGTCACACAAGTCGGATCAAGTGTGGCTGTTTATTTAAGGCTGGTACATTTAGTCACGTAAATATGTTGCTGTGTGACCATTCGAAATACGCTATGTGTGACGAAAGGCCAAATCTGTACTAGTGTAGGAAAAGAACAGACATAAACAAAACAACCACTCTTAATTCATATAAAGAAACGGATTGCACACACTGTCAGCTTAAAAAATAGGAAGTGCAATCATAGTTCCCAATTCAGCTAAGCCAATGATTAGGTATACTGCGCAATGATCAACGGCTCTACTATGGGCCTGGTTTGTGTTCTCTTCTATTTCTTCTTTAGCCTTAGCTATGGATTCAGCCGTAACCGAACTTCGGAAGTAGCTATTCTAGCATGTCAATCCTGCTATCAACTCATTAATAGTAACAACAAATTTTAAAGGTTTAAATATTTTACAATAAACAATAAGGTTAGTACATACCGTTGTAGAGTCTAACTCGCAACATAAAGATAGCCATCCAATAGCAGCAACGTGCACCTTTCTTGCAGCTGAGAAAGAACAAAAAGATAAATGAAACTGAAATAAGCTCTTTTTACAACTTCTTAAAAAAGAGATTATCCGACATAGACTGTTCATTCCATATGTACATATGTCGCTCCGACAGTTATTACATTATCAACATTAGTAGCAGCTATCTAGTACAGTTATGTGTATGTTTTTACAAAGTTGCATTACAAAAGATTTGCATGTATTCAATTTGCTTACCCGCTTATCTAAAAGGATGAAGCACAATCCTGTTGTATCTGGATGAGGCACATTTCTTGATGTCCATTTTCGGTGGCCACTGACTTAGATGATCTAAGTCTAGTGTCACAAATTTGAGGGTGTGTTTGCGAAGCACTGGAACCTGTAATGATATTGGCACAAAAAGTAAGGTTAAAAGCAAACCAAAGATTACCTACTTTATCCAAGACCATAACCACCAAGCTTATTACATAGCTTCGTGGACCGCTGATTGCCTCCTTTTGCGTGAACCAGAAGCTGTGCAATATTGAGCCGTTAAATATGTATCAAAAGTAAACCATGACGTTAGGATAATTACGAATCTTTTTCATCTACATATGGATACCTAAATTTTTGTTAAAAATCACTACCATGGCTCACAATTAGGTTGTAGCTTACTTTTGTGAAATACGTAATTTTCATAACGGGTATAGTCATTCCGAGGCACAAAAAGTACTCACATCGTTTAGGATAACCCCTGATTCAAAGTCTAGAACTATCGACATATTTGGCACAACTACAACCAATAACAAAACAATAGATCATAAGTTTAGAGTGAGCGAGAAGAAAATAGTTAAACACAAACTAAAGTGTGACAATCACCTGATTCATGTTGGGGGTATTTCACCAAAAACAATTTGGCAACTAATAGAAGTACCTCGCATGTGTAACTCATAGCTACAACAGCAGCAGTAGGCTCGGCCTAAAAGGAAACCAAAAAATAAAAAAACTAAAACCAACAAAACAAAAACACAATCAAAGAACACCATGTACCTTTTATTCATATTTTGACTGGATAACACTTGTGCAGCTCCATCATGAACCTGCAACAAAACACCAACTTACACTGTCAAGCAAAAAACACACAGATTAAGAAGAGTGTACCAAATCTGAATATTTATTTAGATTAAACGTAAAAATTCTAGCACAAATACAATCCAAACGAAATTATAGTTTTTGGGCTTAACTGTAAGTAATCTATCACAATTAAAGAAACAAAACATAAATCGAATCGGAAATCAAATTAAATATATACCTTGGAGTATAGTGAAATTCAGAAAGAGTATCGTACCGTAGAAGAATGAAGATAGTTCTGGAATCCGGTGGCTGATTTCTTATTATAAGGAAAAGGCAAAAAAAAGATTGGGTTGGGCCGGACAATAAGGTTTGGGCTAAATTTGTAGGTAGCCTGTAGATAGAAGCTGCTACACGACGTCGTTTTATTCCGTCTATTATATATATATATATATATTAATAGGAAAATTTGTACTTAATATTCCAATTAAAAATTGCGACTTTACCAATTACATAAATATTCATCTCTTACATAAACATACTCTCACACAAACCAAACACACAATAACTTTTCTCGATCTATTCACTATCGTCGTTATACGCGAATACTTGGCTACTATAATCATACATTCATACACAAACTGTTAAATTTAACTTTAAGAAAAAGAAAGAACGGCATATATTGATATAATGTTTCTATTGATGAATATAAAACTATTAAAGTTTACTTTAATAAAAGAAAGAACGATATATATATATATATATATATATATATATATATATATATATATATATATATATATATATATATATATATATATATATATATATATATATATATATATTGATATAATGTTTCTATTGATGATTATAAATATTCCTGAAATTTGATTGAAGCCTATTGACTAGCACAAAACTAATTAGTTCTGAGTGAACGTAGACCGATATAGTTTATACTCGATGCAAAGGATTGACATACATATATACTTGAGATGATTTCATATTAAGCTCAGATACAATATAGGGTGCAAATAGCACCCACATTTGAGATTCTTATCACAATAAGATGCGTGGTTCAAGGGGGCCGCACCCACTTGCAGGAGTTAAGGGGTAATGCCCCTTGTAGGTCCAAAGGGCAATGCCACTAGTTTAGTTCTATTTGCAATTAGTCTATTTTTCCCGCCAAAACCCAACCAACATGACTGTTGTAATCATTGTGAATTTGTGATTGTTGGTTGTTGACCGCTCTTATCCCAATAAGGATTAGTATATCCCGCTAAAACCTAATAGTAGAGATTTCTAGATTTTCTTATCTCAATAGGGATTTATTATAATTTCGTAGTAAAGGCCAAAATACGTTATTTGAAAAAGGAATTATACACGATTTAATCAAATATCTAAGATTAATATCACATCCCAGGCCAGGAGAAGAGGGTGGGCAGTACGACCCATTGCCTAGGGCCTCATATTTTGAGGGGTTATTGCATTCAAGGGTCATTGTACTTTTGAAAAATGTTCAATTGAGTCATTGTATAATTTTTTTGTTTATTAAGATCATTGTTTTAATAGTTTTATTCAAAGAGACCACTATATTACTCAAAAATGTTTATTTCGGTCACTACTTTTATATTTATACAAGTCATTAAACTTTTCAAGACATGTTACTTAGATTATCAAATTTGTTATTCAAAATTATTTTCTGTATATCTTATATTTACATGTTCACGAGGCATTCAGAACCCGTGCTCCGCACAGATTGAGAAACTAATTGTTCATCACGTAATTGTTGTGCGTTTCGTCGGGTGTATGCATATTTATAGTTTAGTATGCTGAGCGAAATATTTATACTTTGTTCTTTAAAAATTTAAGAATTGGTACCCATGTTGTAACTGATAATGATATCTCATTCTCATCTCCTACGCCTCCTCAATTCCTCACAATTACTATATTCATTATATATCATTTAAAGAAAAAGAATAGATGCTATGGATACAAAAATCGAGTTAGCTATCTAAGTTTACTCATTCATGTTATTTTTGTCTATTTAAGCTTAGATCATTCATATTATCCATGTAATAAATAGATCAAATGTCAAACCAATTCAGGTATTCACTTTCAATCTCTCTTATTATTCTTAAAACTTGCTAATTTGTAATTTTGGTAGGTAGATATGGCACCCTATTTTGAAAGAGAAACCCTTGCAATTCATCTAGCCAACTTTTAATTTTATACTAAATACCATGTAATTAATTTCGGAAACCCTTGCACTTCATCTCCTTTTATGATTGTATACTTATTATGAGGTTACATTGAAGGCATGTAACAAGTGAAATAAAAATAGAGTCTCTTCAAATTTTCTGGACATTTTTTGCAATGAATTCGACACAAAAAATGGAGCCTAATGTTACCCCTTCCCACTAATTATGACACATTCTCACTTTCATGTCCCTACCAATATACCAAAACTCATCATTTCATGAATAGCAACATCAAATTTTATACATATTTGTAAGATTAAGATTTAACACAAATAATTTGTTAACTTCAATTAATACCATATAGTAACCATTGGTAAAGTGATCCTCAAATCCCTATCAAAAAACATAGATTAAAATAAAGTCTCATAATATTAATTTTGTGAAGTTATACTTTCGATCAATCCAACTTTGATTTTGTATTATTCCTAATATCAATACATGGGGTAGATACAATGCAACCTCTTAAGTTGCTTAAGTGGAAGGAAAAAAAAGTAAAAGTAAGATTCAAGCCACCATTAATATTCATCATAGCTTTGTCACACTAATTATAAACCTTGTTTACATATGATTTTCATTTTCTTGCATGCCTAATTTTTTGACAGTTTTTTCATAAATGTGGAGATATTATTCAATCCGTCTCCATCTTCCGCTTTGTTTTGTTATCAACATCTTGATGTACCCCGTTATCGTCACTAACCACTTATCAATACCTGAAAGAATAACATTAATAAACTACTAACCAACCCAAAATTTTAAAATATGTTAGCAGATCTAACCCTCGGTTCCTTCTCAGGCAATAACATATCCATTTGTCTTCCATAAACTTCGAAGCTGTATCTCGATGTTGTATATACTTCACATTAAATTATAGGAATCCATCTTGAGTGTCTTAATTACTCCACATTAAATTAGAGGGCTGAATGTTATAGTATTATTGATAGAATTTAAAACATAACAACAAAACAATAAGAATAGCATACATTGCACGGATTCATCAAAGAAAAATGAACAAAAACTAAAAACTACAGCAAGTCCATAATTCGAACTAAAATGTAAAGTCGAATAAAACAAATATGAAGAAGAAGAAAGGGAAAAGAAGTAGAAACGTACACATCTTTTTGCCAGATGCTCTAAAAATGCGTCTAATGTTTACATGCAAAAACCATTATCGTTAAATTTTGTGTAGCACCTTTTATTGTTATTGTGAAATAAACGACCACACAAATGGTATATTTCACAACCTTATAACCTACACACGAAATAAAGAAAAAAGAAAATCAATAATGAAATTCGAACTTTTGTGTTTGTGCATGTGATTTTGGCCGGTTTATATATAGGCATGGATTAGGTTAAATCATAAATTATTCATGCAATCCTTGAACTTCATCTAACCAACTTTTAATTCTATACTAAATACCATGTCTCTTCATCTAGGCAAATTTTAATTCTATATTAAATACCATTGAAGACATGTAATAAGTGAAGCAAAAATAGAGTCTCTTCATATTTTTTGGACATTTTTTGCAATAATTTCGACACAATAAATAGAGCCTCTTCATATTTCTACAATAAATTCCGAGCATTAGCTATCTTGTACTCTATGCAATCTTGACGTCTCCACATTCAATTAGAGGGGACAATCTTATAGTATTATAGATTATTCATGGTTGTATTAAAAGTGTAATGTTCTAAATTACAAAATACTCCATATGTATTAACATTATTGACGGATAATAAATATTTGAACATATTGTGTGTTGTTACTTGAATAATGAGTTACATGTTTAATTTTGCTAAATTAAATATAAGTTAACTTTCTACCAGTGGACAAAAAGGCGAAAGGCGAGTCGTCGAATTTGGACAACATCAAATGTGTACACTTATAGATACAAAATGTGATGACATGTATAGCTTAAAAACTATTTAGATCCGATATGCACACATCTTATCTTATCTTATCTTATATACTAAAAGCTTAAGTAGTTTTATAAATGCAAAATGCCCACAATAAATGTTTCATGAATTGAAAGTGAAATATGGAGGCTTCATGTGTTAGTACATTGATTTAATAGTCATGCATAAGGGTAAGTACATAGGAGCTGGAATTAGTGATTCGAGTAATTGAATGATTAAGTGGCTAAATTTAATGTGCAAGAGGATTTGCGCACAAAAATTTATACGGTACAAGGTAGTTTAAGCAACATCAAAAGTATATCAATTACACAATGTTGGGTGGCTTAATTTAATGTGCAATAGGATTTGTGCACAAATTGTAGTACGGTACAAGGTAGTTTAAGCAACATGAAAAATATATCTTCTATACTATCTAAAGATTGGAGTGCTTAATTTAATGTGCAAGAGGCATTGTGCACAAAAGTTTGTACAATATGTTTTGCATGAGGAATCGTGAACAAAAGTTTGTACGGTACAACATGTTTTAAACCATCTCTAAACCTCAAAGAATACAAACCAAAAATGCCATGAATGCATAAATTAAACACACCAATTAGTGGTTAGTCTTTTTACCTTCCCGTCCATTACTTACAAATATTTTATCAACTATATAATATGTCAAAAATCACACACAACAAACCACAACTTCCTCCACACCGCGTGCACATTGGGCTACAACTTATTATGGTGGTAAAGTAAGCATCATATCGTCTTACTTATTTAGCATATTGATTTATATTATTTTATGTAAATTTCACTAGTGTTTTGTGTGTAACAATGTAGGACATAAAGATGGTGCTTAGGAGGTTTGTAGTAATATCATCTTCTCTAATGGTTTAAGAGATCCTACACATCGTTGTCTTATCAATTAAGTGGAACATGCACGAACATTTTCAGTTTGATCAAAAATGCAATATATTGATTAACTGTATTTAAGTTACTAACGATCAACTATATCTAACTGTTTTTTGCAGCGCGTCAAGAAGCATTAAAGAAAAAGATCGAGAAGTCACAAAAATTGTATCAAGAACAAAACATGCAAAACGCCAATGAACAACAACGACAAATACAACAATAACAAGAACAACAACAAAAACAACGCTGTGGAAAACTAGAAGGGGGGGTTGAATAGTTTTACGTCTTTTTAATTTTATTATGAAAACTTAGTTTAGTTTTAAAACCTTGTTTGCTTTTAAAACTTTGATTCAATCTTATGTGAACTCAAATCTTGAACAATATGAACAAGTATATCTAAGTATGAATAATAATAATAATGTAAGCTAAGTATATGAAATGAACGCATGCATAATATAAACAATTATATCTATATACGATAGATAATTACGTAATCGTTTATTCTATAATCCTTAGTTATATTTTATATGAAAACTATACTTGATCGAAATGATTAATTATATGTATGTTGTCTTTCTAGTTTGATTGTAAAGACTTAGTTTTGTGGATGAAACTTTTGTTTGATCTTTAAGTGAAATTAACACTAGCACTATATGAGCAACTATATATATACTTTTACGTCTACGAAAGTAATAACAATATAAGCAAGAAAATAAGTAAGAGATGGAAAGATCAAACCGGGAGACAAAGCATTTATAGTGGTTCGGCTACAAGGACACCTTCCTTGCCCTACTCCACTCCCCGAGTCACCTACTCGAGAGTTTTCTTCACTATATCAACAAGCTCCCTTATGGCGGAGAAAACCTTACACACCAATTTACACACCGATTTATACACCAATTTACACACCAATCTACACACCAATATTCACACCACAACTTCTTCACACCTAAGTCACAACTTCTACACACCTTCTTCAAATCAATCTACTTCACAACTAACTACTCCACACCTATCTTCTTCACACCAATCTAGCTCCTAACTTTTCTTCTTCACACCAAGCTACTAACTAATCACACAATCTATATCTAGCACAACTATCTACAAACAAATATTCACAACAATCTTCACTAAGAATATGTAAATAATCTTGATGATGCACCAACAACTTGGATGTGGAGATCACAACAAGTTGTAATACTTCTTGTCTTGGGGGATAGAAGTATTCTTCTCTTGCACTTGAGAGGATGAAGTAAGAATCACTTTGAAACAAAGGATAATGTATTTATGATCAAGGGATTTGGAGAATAGAAATGAGATCTAGAACAGAAAGTTTTGGGGCGCAAAAGGTGAGAAAATTCTGTGAGATGAACCAGTATTTATAAGGGAAAAAATTACTGTTCTGGAGCGTGGCCGGTCCCCTTAATAATTAAGGGGACCGCCTAGTATAATTAAGGGGGCCGCCTAGCAAAAAATATTTTTTCTTCAGATTTTTTGTCTTTTTGTGGGGGAGGTTTTTCCTGAAGAATCTAGCCGTTTTTTGGGTTGAAATTTGAATTCAAAATATTTATTTTGATTAAAACATTTCTTATAAATACAAAAATATTTTGTATAAGTTTAAAAATGTTTGTCCCACTTTAATAAAATGTAAGGTTTGTAAAAATAAAAATTCCTTTGATCATAAAATGCATTAGACACTTTGTTTATTCATACCTTAAGTGATATGGATGCTAAAGCAAATATTTACGACTAAATACTTGTTTACGTCATAATTTGTAGTTCAATGAGTTTGCGTTTTGTGATTATCAAAACATAGAGATATCGATATATGTTAATAATGTTTTTAGGCATTATTTATATCAACAATCTCCCACTTTTTGATGATTACAAAACCTAAACTCATCAAATCTAAAAATTAATTTTTAGACATGTATTTAGTGAGTTTATATTCACTTCTCCCCCCTTTTGTAGAATCAAAAAGGTTATGCCGGCTAGCTTCATAAATGAAGTTAAACGGGATGAAAGCTCCCCCTTGATGTGTGCTCCCCCTTGTTCGATGGCACCAAGGAATCGAGATATGGAATGCTCGCAAGAAAAATAGTAGAAGCACAAGCATATATAGAAGAATATGCAATATACAAATAACAAGCATAGCAAACAAATATTAAGGATGCATAACAATTAATTCAAAGTGATTATGTTAAAGATCCTAATTTGCCAAAGAGAGCCATCGAACTTGCTTGTAACAAAAGGTTGGTTGATTCGTATTTGAAAGTGAAAATCATAAGCATATAGTATGCTTAGATGGTTGATGATGGAGTGTTTGGAATGAAGATGATTGAGTTAGGGTAAGGTTGTTGGATTAATGGAGGTATATGTTTGGGTCATGAATGTTGGAGAGTTTGGTGGTGGAGAGTTTGTAGCGGAAGAGGTTGATTAAGGTTTTGGATGTTGTTCAAGTGAGGGTATTGGATGTGATCTAGTGAGAAGATATTCAATCCAAGTGAAGTGTTTATTGAATGCAATGGTTTTTAGGAGAAAGATGCAACAAGGTCAATTGTTGACATGCTTCTCAAGTTGATTTATGTTGTGTGGTGATGAGGGTGATCTAGATGAAGGTGGATCCAAATTGCATTGAGCAAGATGTAAGGCTAAAAGAGCACTAAGCTCATGGGCTTCTTTTAGCGCCTCAACGAACTTTAAGTGTTCGGAGGAAGGTGATGGTGGTGGAGCATGATAGTTGTCTTGGGTGAGGGTTTGAACATGCAACATAGGAATGGCATGTGAAGTTGTAGGATGTGATGGTGATACTCTTAGTGGTGGAGACATGTTTGAGCTTGGGTAATCATGAAAACATGATATGGGTGGAAGAGATGCTTCATGAGTAGATGGTGTTTTTGTTGAATGAGCAACATGTAAAGTGTTGGTAATGAGGTTGGGATTATTGTTTTGGGATTGTGCATGCTCATCATAAGAAGGAGCATTAGTCGAAGCACGAATGGATGATTTGTTGTTAAATGGATGATTTGTGTGAGAGTGAGGTTTAGGTGTTGGTTGATTACGAACAACATCGCTTGAGTTGTGAAAAGATTATGAGGTTTGAGTGTAATATAGAAGGATATGGGTGAGTAAAGGTTTTTGATATGTAATGTTGGTGAGAAGGAGAGTGAGGTGTTAGGTAAGTAATGTTTGACAACATAGGAGGAATTTGGTTTTGGATGTTTGACAACGTCATTTAGTTTGACGGAATTTTAAAGGAAGTTAGGCTTTCTTCTCCAAACAAGTTTCTTGGTGGTTTTGGTTTAATGGGAGAGGAGATGATGAGATGAGTGGAGATTGAGAGGAATGAGAGTGTTTATAATGTGGGGTTGGTAGGATCAAGAATGGATAAACTTTGATGGAAGGTTTTAGATAGAATAGGTTTGTGAATTTTGGGAAGTGTAGGATGAAATGGGCTAAAAAATAGAAAAAGGAAACAACACCTTCGACCATCAGATGGCCGGTCCCCTTAATTGGAGGCCGGTCCCCTTAATAATTAAGGGGGCCGCCTTATGATTTAAGGGGGCCGCCCATCTGGTGATTCCCAGATTGCCAGAAAAGGGTTTTTGGTAGTGAATTGCAGAAAGGTTGTGTTTTTTGTTTCAAACAAGTCCAACTCTTTGAGACAATTAAGCATATACTGATTATGTAGGCAATTATGTAGCCAAAGCATGTTAATCAAAGAGATTAAGTAAACAAGCAATTTCATCTAGCATGCAAACATACTCATCAAGCAAGTAAAATATAAGTGCTAGAAAACAACAAGCAACATCAAGTATTTCATAACTACATAACTAGGAGGATTAATCCTAATGTGTATCAATGTGCATTAAGTGGGTAGTTATGATAGCATGGATTTCTAGACTTGTTACAAACAAAGTCTTAATGAACAAACCATGGTCCTCTTGATCTGATTTAGTTCACTTATAAGTGTCATTTATATAAATATAGATGACAAATATGAGATCACCATGCATGATTTTAAAAGAGACGTTTTTAGCATTATTCAACAATGTTTGAAAGTAAGTTTTCACTTAGATGTGAGAGTTATTTGAATAAAATAGATTGGGTTTTTACTTCAAAATGTGTGAATGAACGGTAAAGAATATTTTCCCAATCTTTAGTTTTGATCAAAACAAAATTGTGGATATTGATAGTGAAAACATGTTATTTAGAAGTGGGATAGTTATTTGAAAAACTATTTTCCAAAATGTGAGGTTTTTGCATATTTTTAGAGATATTAGATTTTTGACAACAAATATCATAAATCAAAAGAAAAAAATGTTTATTAAAGATCTCATGCTCAAGAGGATTGGTTAAGTCTATTATTATCTCATGCTATCGTTTCTACATATCCTATGATCCTAAAGGAAATGAAGACAATTTATATGTTAAATGCGAGAGTGTTGAATGGGGTAAAACCTAACATCTATAATTCCTTTGTTTTCGCACGCTTATCTAACTTAATGCCATAGTCTACGAGAGCTTGTTTCATCCATAGTTTTCTTACGCGAGGGATCTAATCCTACTTCTATATTAACGATTGATCCACTTAACTCAATTCACTTCATCACCATGAGTTTGCTAATAGTGGATATAGAAGATTTCCATTTTCTATTTTGTTCGGCGATGAACAATTTTATCTTATTCCTAGGAAAGTCAACCAATGATGTTTCTAGGTTATAAGAATATAAGCAATTATGTACTAAGCATTAATCTAACTAATCATTTATCTAAGCATGGAAATTATAGTGATGAACTTAAAAGAAACGCGTACCTTTTAGTCTTCAATGGAATATCTTCAAACACTTCAAGTGACCATGTTGACTTATAGACGTCATTTGTAGATGATATTCCAACTTCTTCCAAGATTGACAACTTAGCCACTTGGTCCCCATTGTCTCATTGGTCCAAAGTTGTTTGGTCCAAACATATTTAACATTTGGCTAGGATGCATGTATGGTGGTAATATTTCCCAAGGATTGTAACTTGGTTGACAATTCCACATTTGATTTCTAGTGTTATTGTAATATTGTCTATTTTGATTTCTTCTAGGTTGAGGTGTTTTAGATCTTGGATAATGATTGTTAGGTTTTCTTGGTGGTGGAGTTTTAGATCTTAATTTAGGTTTAGAGGATCCTACTTCGGTCTTTAAGGATGGTTTATAAAAAGTTTTTACTTTTTCATCATTCGAAATGGGTATTTTTCTATCTTTTGTAAGTATATACTTAGGATTTGATTCTAATGATTTTTGTTTACTAGATTCACATTCAACCTTTATACTTTTATTTTCACTAGTTGAAACATTAGTTGAAGTTAATCCTAGACCGGTTTTATCTCCCGAAGTTTCTTGAACACTTATTATTTTCTTAAGTGTGTTACTACAATTTTTAAACTTGTCAAGTTTGAAAATTTCATTTTTAAGTTTTTCGTTTTCATTTTTAACCTCTATGCATGTTTTACATTCTATAAAAACTTCTTTTCCTTTTTCCAAATGTTGTAGTCCAATTTTTAATTCGAGTACTTCATTTTCTAATAGATTATTAATAAGTTTTAGTGACTTATTTTTAGCTATAACTCTTTGACCTAATTTGCATAACCTATTATATTCACTATCTAGGTCTTTTTCGTCTAATGATAAATTTTCGTCACTAAAGTATTTGGTTTCGGAACGTACCTCGCTTGATGTCTTAGCCATAAGACATTTCTCCTCATTTGTGATTTCTTTCTTGTCCTCATCGCTATCACTCCAAGCACCTCCAATGAACGCCTTTTGATTTTGATCTCTTGACATTATTGGACACTTTGCAATGAGATGATTTGGATCACTACATTTAAAACACTTTCTTTCATTATATGGTTGCCTAACGTATCTTCTTTGTCTTTTGAAGAATTTCTTGAAGTCTCGTACGGCCATAGCATACTCTTAATCGTCACTTTTGGAGGTTGAGCATTCTTCGTCACTAGAGTCCTTTTTAGCTTTCAACGCAATTGATTTGCTTTGCTCCCTTTTTCCTTTGACCATCTCGGAGTCTTTCTTTATTATTTCTTCGTAGACCTTTAAGTTACCGATCAATTCGTCAAGTTGTAGAGTTGACAAATTCCTTGATTCTTCAATAGCCGTAACTTTAGCTCGCCATTTTGGATGAAGAGCCCTAAGAAATTTCCTAACAAAATTCTTACTAGAAAAATTCTCATCAAGTGCTTTTAAACTTGTGATGATAGTGTTAAACCTAGCAAATGCATTATCTATTGATTCGTCTTCCGGAATCATAAATTGTTCATATTGTTGAACAAGAAGATCTATTTTATTATCTTTGACTTGACTATTACCTTGGTGAGTAATTAATAAAGAATCCCAAATTTCTTTCGCGGTTTTACACATAAAAATTCTTTCATATTCTTTGCGTGGTAACGCATTATAAATAACCATTTTAGCCTCATTATTTTTTGCTAGTTTCTTTTTCAAATCATCATTTTGTTTTTCAAAAGATACAATTTCATCCTTTTTAGTTTCAAAATTATATTGAATGGGGGGAAAATCACCAAAGGTAATGACATGCCAAAGATCAATATCTTTCGATTTCACAAAAGTTTCGAATCTATTTTTCCAATATAAAAATTCATCACTTTCAAATAGTAGTGGTCTTTGCATAGATTGCCCTTCTAAATATTTTTCAGATTCCATAGATCGTTGCAAGTTTTAAAATACAATATATTTTAAAAATCTCGCTTGACGTGGCTCTTATACCAATTGTGGAAAACTAGAAGGGGGGGGGGGGTTGAATAGTTTTACGTCTTTTTAATTTTATTATGAAAACTTAGTTTAGTTTTAAAACCTTGTTTGCTTTTAAAACTTTGATTCAATCTTATGTGAACTCAAATCTTGAACAATATGAACAAGTATATCTAAGTATGAATAATAATAATAATGTAAGCTAAGTATATGAAATGAACGCATGCATAATATAAACAATTATATCTATATACGATAGATAATTACGTAATCGTTTATTCTATAATCCTTAGTTATATTTTATATGAAAACTATGCTTGATCGAAATGATTAATTATATGTATGTTGTCTTTCTAGTTTGATTGTAAAGACTTAGTTTTGTGGATGAAACTTTTGTTTGATCTTTAAGTGAAATTAACACTAGCACTATATGAGCAACTATATATATACTTTTACGTCTACGAAAGTAATAACAATATAAGCAAGAAAATAAGTAAGAGATGGAAAGATCAAACCGGGAGACAAAGCATTTATAGTGGTTCGGCTACAAGGACACCTTCCTTGCCCTACTCCACTCCCCGAGTCACCTACTCGAGAGTTTTCTTCACTATATCAACAAGCTCCCTTATGGCGGAGAAAACCTTACACACCAATTTACACACCGATTTATACACCAATTTACACACCAATCTACACACCAATATTCACACCACAACTTCTTCACACCTAAGTCACAACTTCTACACACCTTCTTCAAATCAATCTACTTCACAACTAACTACTCCACACCTATCTTCTTCACACCAATCTAGCTCCTAACTTTTCTTCTTCACACCAAGCTACTAACTAATCACACAATCTATATCTAGCACAACTATCTACAAACAAATATTCACAACAATCTTCACTAAGAATATGTAAATAATCTTGATGATGCACCAAGAACTTGGATGTGGAGATCACAACAAGTTGTAATACTTCTTGTCTTGGGGGATAGAAGTATTCTTCTCTTGCACTTGAGAGGATGAAGTAAGAATCACTTTGAAACAAAGGATAATGTATTTATGATCAAGGGATTTGGAGAATAGAAATGAGATCTAGAACAGAAAGTTTTGGGGTGCAAAAGGTGAGAAAATTCTGTGGGATGAACCAGTATTTATAAGGGAAAAAATTACTGTTCTGGAGCGTGGCCGGTCCCCTTAATTGGGTGCCGGTCCCCTTAATAATTAAGGGGACCGCCTAGTATAATTATGGGGGCCGCCTAGCAAAAAATATTTTTTCTTCAGATTTTTTGTCTTTTTGTGGGGGAGGTTTTTCCTGAAGAATCTAGCCGTTTTTTTGGGTTGAAATTTGAATTCAAAATATTTATTTTTATTAAAACATTTCTTATAAATACAAAAATGTTTTGTATAAGTTTAAAAATGTTTGTCCCACTTTAATAAAATGTAAGGTTTGTAAAAATAAAAATTCCTTTGATCATAAAATGCATTAGACACTTTGTTTATTCATACCTTAAGTGATATGGATGCTAAAGCAAATATTTACGACTAAATACTTGTTTACGTCATAATTTGTAGTTCAATGAGTTTGCGTTTTGTGATTATCAAAACATAGAGATATCGATATATGTTAATAATATTTTTAGGCATTATTTATATCAACAAACGCCACGACTACCGGTGGAATGAATACTTAGCATTCATATTAATAGTACATTACAAATTAAATATGCAATATTTTACTTCATGTAATACCGATAAACGAGCTAATACTATTGATTTGTTACCAAGCAAGTTTATTGAAAATAATGTGCGAGCATTCAATTTTTAGTCAATAATTATTACTACACTTTGTTGGTGAATTTTAATATTTTTGCTCTTAATGTAGTTTTTTGTCTTGCGGTGTGTTAATGTCAATTTCTTAATTAAACGTCTTGGAATATTGCGTGACTTTTATATTTGATATGACTGTGTAAATTATGTCGATGTTACATATTGAAAATGGTAGTATATAATAAAAATGTCTTCACACTATCATCTTAACCATGAGAATCTTCTAAATCGAAGAAGTATATAAAGGAGAAGAAAATTGTGTTTAGTTAAATGTCGGGTCTATTGATTGATTGGAGCGGGTTTATTATTCAGAATTGGGTCATTGGATTTGCTTTTTTATTATACAAGTTATCATTTATACTCTTAAATATACTAATTACTTTAATTCTTTATGTTTTTATAGTTTTGTTAAAAAGGAAATTTGTTTTATAGTTCGCTTTTAATAATGTAATTTATTTGAACAACGAAGTCCGTCTTTCACAAAAAATGAGAGTTTCAAACATGAACCGAAAATTAGTCTCGAATACTACAAAAAAAACAATTAGATCCAACATGTGTGCATTGCATGGGTCCTGAGGCAGTCCAAACCTGTGTGCATCGCACGTGGATGAATATAAAATGTCTCCAACATTAATGTCATTGCTTCATATTTAAAATAATATATGTAACTTATATATATTAAAAAATTACATGTGAAGAGACTCTTTTCAATGTAACATCTTGAAAAAAATTCTCTTCACATATACTCTTTTAATGTCAATAAACTATTTTAAATGTGTGTCATGCTTGTGATACCATCACACTTAGATATATAATGACGAAAATAAGTGCCAAAGATTACGCTATAAAAACTTATATACAGCCCATGTGCAACTCAATAAAGTATTTTAAATACATATAAAGCTTAGCAAATGTGTGACACCATGATAACTTAAATATAAAATGACGAAAATAAATGCCAAATATTACGCTATGAAAACTTCTATACAACTAATGTGCATCGCACATATTTTAAATCTATGAAAACTTCTATAGATAACTAATGAAACCTATGGATACTCGAGTGGTTCGAGATTGTCATGGTTAATGGCTTAATCCCTTTGATTCATAAACATACATCATACAAAAATTAGTTTTTGACAATACTATGAGTTAGAATTTTTAATGGTAAACAAAAACCATGCATCGCACGGGTAAGTGAGTTTTAATACATCCGATTTGAATAGATAAATTAAAAGAGTTTGCTAAAATTACAAAATATGACATATTTAAAATATCACCTTGAATAATGAATAGAATGGAAAAATTACATAATTTTGGCTTGCAGTCATTTATAAATTATAATAACAAATAAAAAAGTTGTGTGCATCACACGGGTCATGAGGCAGCCCGAGTTATATATTCTATTTTGAGTGTTTGACTCGACCTCAATTAAAAGTAACAAAATAACGCCATCAATAATTTTAAATGTCATGCTAACAAACACAACTTAGAAACTTATTGACCAACAAAATCCATCCATGATCAAAATGACAAAAATTAGTGCTGAACAATACGCTATGAACATTTAGATCCAGCCCGTGTGCATCACACGGGTCTGAATGCCTATTAATATTGAAATATGTGTCCATTGTAATGAATGATAATACATAATTTAAAATGAAATACATTAAACGTCTAAAACAAGAATAAAATAAATACATACATGCAAAAAATATGTAAAACACTTTTGAATAGTATATTTTAACAATTTTGATTACTTGAATAACATATTTTATAAAGTTTATTAACTTAAGTAAGCATAAAATTCTAAGCATAAAATTCTACAGTGACTTAAATAAATCTTTCTAATAGTATAATGACTCAAAAGTATAAAAACTTTAATATAGTGACCTTAATAAACAAAAAAGTTGTACAATGACATAATTGAACATTTTTAAAAATAAAATAACCATCGAGCACAATAACCCTATTTTGAGAGGGCCCAAAGTTTTCCCTTCCCTTACCGGTCATAAAACCACCCATTCATGGCCTCTCTACCCTCTTATGATTCCTGTTTCGTACGTAGGTATGCAATCCATTGTTTGGGGTTGTGTTTTTTCTTTATTGAGACGACGGCTGATGCTTTTTCTTAATATATGTTCACGATTTCTCCATGACTGTTTGATCGATTCTTTATTCTTGAATAATGATTTTTTGATCATGTTTGGTTTTAGGGTTTCGATCAGATGGTTTCTTTATCACATCTATAAAACCTATTACTTTTAGGGTTTTATAGTTTGTTGGTTTATTGGTATACGCTTGTACTGTTCCTTAATGGGGATCGGTTTTGATCTAATCTGATTGGTACGAGCTGGGTTGTTACGCGTGTTATTGTCATATCTTTTGCTGGTTGATTCGGACTGACATGCTTTCAATGAAAAACGAAACCCTAATTTTTTAGGGTTTGGTTTTTTGTTTATCGATCTGGAGATAACCCTAATGATGGGGTTTGCTTGTTTCCAATGTAAGTCGATGTTGATGTCGGTTGTGTTTGTGATTCTATTAATTGCTTCGTGGGTTAGGGGAGATGATGGTCGATCTTTTGATCGGGTCTATCATGCTGATTCTTGCCTTAGTTTATGTCGAGGCGGGTGGATGTTTTTTCGCATGTGGTTGTAATGATTGGAAGTTCGAAGTGTGATCATTAAAGCTGATTTATTTTGCATATGTTATTGGCTTTCTATGATCGCTGTCTTATGAGTATAAGTTAGGGTTTGTTCAAAATCCTATTTCTCGTCCATGGAAATTCTTGTTCGGTTTGGATTTCAATCTCTCCTCTTTTGTTAGAGGATGCTGTTGATGTAACGAATCATGCTAATGGTTATTTTACTTTCACATGATTTGTTGCTGTTAGGGTTTGGTGAAACCCTTGTTTTCGTCTATGGTAGCTTCTGTTTGCATTGGATTTTATTCTGATTCGTTGCGTTTGATTGCTGATGTTGCACGGATTCGTACCATAGTTCTATGTGTGGTATACGTTGATCTAATGGTGGGTAGGGTCTGGTGCTGCTGATTGTCCTATTTTAGCAGTACTAGTACGTATTCATTGGTTATTCTTATTGGTGTTCGGTTTTGCATCTCAACATACACTTTTGGAGCGAGTTTATGCTTGCTGCTCTATCCGTGGTTTTAGAGTCTCTCACCAACCGTTGTGTGAAATTTGTGAAATGTAATTCAATTTGATGACCATGATATTGAGCTGTAAGTTAGGGTTGCAACCCTATTTTATGTCTATGATTGATCAAGATACACTGGATTACATTCCAAGCTAGAGTTTCATCCTTTTGGAATTGTTAGCGGTTGAGGTATTGGATCAAGTCGTAGTATATGTGCTTGTTATGGACATTGTTGGTTTGGTTCCGTTCGGATCATTTTGGGTCGGTATAGTTGTTTGGTGTGATTTGGTACTGATTCGTCTAGTACTACCATGGCTATGGCTGCATGGTTGAAGGTTATGGACATCTATTACGACGTTTGAAGAATCAAGTATTTCTATTTGTAATCTTATAGTCGTTGTAATTTTTGTTCATATATTAGTTATAAGAGTGGTGTGTCACTCTTATATAGTGGTTATTTGTTTGTGTCTTACGGGACTGAGATGAGGGATTCATCCTCATCTTTTGTATTTTAATATTTTTTTGTTAATATACTTTACCAGTGTACAAGATTACTCCCTTTTACCAAAAAAGAGAGGGCCCAAATGCCACACAGATGAACTTGTTTTACTCTATACATTGAAGTATAACGTGTCCAAATGCCACACAGATGAACTTCTTCAGAATTTTAAAGAAAATAAAAATGAGATTTCATTCGATAAGCTCTTCAAAAATCTCAAAAGTCCGTCATAATATTTCAGGTAATAAAATTTGTAACTATACAACTGTCCTCTTTTTTCATATTTTAATACTAGCTAAAAGATCTGTGAAATTCATGAGTATTTTAAAAATAAGTCAAAAAACAATAATTATTTGTATACTACTAATTAGCATTTATAAAGAAAATCAGACAACGTGTAAGATCTACTGTTATACCTTACATTGTGTTTTCATGATTCATTCATATTGGGAAGTGATTTGCACACTCCCAAAAGTGATTGACATACTCAAATTTTGAGTGTGTTGACATTTATACCCTCACATTGTTTGGACTTATTCATATCCTGTAAGGGTATAAATGTCAACACACTCACATTTTGTGGGAGTATATAAATGTCAACACACTCACATTTTGTTTGGACTTATTCATATCCTGTAAGGGTATAAATGTCAACACACTCACATTTTGAGTGTACCAATTATTTGTGGGAGTGTGCAAATCACCTCCCATTCATATTATTCTTGACTCTCGTCCATCACTTTTGAGAAATAAATAAAAAATTAAATATTAAAAGACAACACCAAAAAATCATAAATTTACAAGGTGTGGAGCGGTAAACTAAACGGGAAAAGGTGTTTCCCTTGAGGGAAAATACAAAACAGTGCACCCACTCATGAACACTACCACCAAAAGTTTAAATCATGAACACTCTTACCAAATGTTTAAATTTTCCTGTAACTTGCTTTGTGAAAGAGACCGGGTATATATATATAGCCAACGTAGCTACACAAAATTGCCAATTTCATGCATAAAAGCTCAATTATGATGTTATCTTAACATCTTAAACTTGCTAACCCTCCTAATCCATCACCTCCAACATCTATTATTTGATATTGTTTCTATTTTTTATGTGTGTTTTCTTAAATCTAGTTTCGGTCACTAAAATAGCTACTAACATCATACATTTGCAACAATAACTACTTTAGTGTAAATGTCAATGATAGATGTTAGTTCTAAGATAATTTGGAATGGAAATAAATTTATGATGTTAATCAGGCATAAAATTTGATGTTTTATACCTCAAATTGACGTATTGGTGTAGCTAAATTGGCTACACGATGGTGTAGCTAAGCTATCCCCTATATATATATATATATATATATATATATATATATATATATATATATATATATATATATATATATATATTAGCTACGATTAATTGTAATCAATTGGTTACAATTTTGTGCTAAAAACTGTGAGTCCCTGTTTATTTTTTTGGTTCCTGATTCTTTTTTGTAGGTCCCAAATTAATTGTGTGTATATTTTTGTAAAGGATTGTAGCCAATTGGCTACAAAAATTGTAGCCAAGCTATTCTCATATATATATATATATATATATATATATATATATATATATATATATATATATATATATATATATATATATATATATATATATATATATTACTTTTTTTTGCTGAAACGGCAAATTTTTACTACACTACTTATCTCACAAATTATATCTCACATGTTTCCGACGAGACTTAAACCCATAACCTTTGGGTTGATGCGTCAATTACATACGCTTGGCCAAGAGACTTTTAGTGAATATTGGACAATATTATGGGATTTTTAGTAAGACTTTTAAGAGGATGCAAAACCCATTTTTTTTTTCTTGTAGTGAGTGGTACGTAAACATACACAAAAAATGAAGAATCATGCATAAAAAATAAAGGTTCAATTCCATAGGTAGCTTTTCTTCTATCATTTTATAAGGGCAATAGAGGACAACCCTCTAACGTTAAACAATGAAAAGAAGTTACAAATAAGTATAAGCGATAATTATTAGCTAACAGGATGTTAGAACGATACGTGTAAAGTATAAAACTTTCGCGTATAATTAAACATGAAAATATTCAGTATTCACTTATGCTTTGTATTAATGAATAAGAATAATTCATAAACATAAAATTCACCTTGTTTGTGAATAGCTAGCATAAATCATATTATCCCTTGTACAGATTAAAATTATTGTTAACTATTAAAAATGAAATACGCTATCGTTCAATATGATCTTCTACAGTTCACGAAGAGTTCTAATTAAATACATCCTCTCATGATAATGCACAACTAATAACATCTTTCGATTTTGCTTCTTGTGAACACATCAACTAAACTATAAAAAAGTAAGGGATAGTTACCAAAAAGTGTCCTTTCAAAAACTAAAAATGTTACCAAAAAGTGTCCTAACTTAACATTTTTTGAATGTTGTGTAGCCGACTTTTCTTTTGTTGCCATTATAAAAAAATATAAAATAATAATAATAATAATAATAATAATAGTAATAATAATAATAATAAATATATAAATAAATAAAAATTTTGATTTTTTGTGTGTATTTTGTTGCAGGTTCGCTGTATTGGTGTTACCTTTCAACTTGGATCCTTGCCGTTGGTACATACATGCCCACTATTGGTTTCTCTATGATTCAACGTAATGGCGTGGCTTGGTTATCTTTTGGTTGAATGGTAGATATTTTTTTATAAACTCCCTCGTATTTTTCAGACTTGTAGTGTTTGATAACTTTGAAATTATTGTCCATAATACGATGGGAATGGTGGAGGTTTTGTTTGTGGTGGTCGTTGATACTACAAACATAATTGATGACGTATAGTCTATAGTTGGGCCACGGGCCCAAATGATATACATTACTAAGCCCAAACCCACAACGAATGGGCTATCATGACAAATGATTTGGGCTATAATACCAATGGCTTGGACTCACGAAGTCCAAAGCCCAACTACACTACCCGGTTATAAGATAAGGATATCTTTTTACGGAATTGATATCCTTACCCCGGATAAGCACCACGTGTGCGAAGAGTAAGGAACAAGAAACCCACACGGTTTCTGCGCCCCTATATATAGAATGATATATTCTCATTAAAGGTACGATTCACACGATCCCTAACTCTTCAACTAAACCCTAAACCGATTACTTACTCTCACGCCGGAGTCTAATCGTGGGAGACAATCACACGATAAGCCTAACGGTGTTGTTTGTTTTCTTAGTGCGCAGGTTTCATAAGCACTAAAGTTCTAATTGGTACGAGAGCAGGAGTCCAAACAAGGTAAGCCCAACTTTTGTATCAACAAGTGGCGCCATCCGTGGGACCCTACACTAAGAACTCAAGACCAGAATGCCGAAAAACAAGAACTCAAGTCAGCGGACTCCGCAGCCGGAAAAAACACGTGATGATTCACATAGGAAGAAGCATCAAGATTCGACTCCAAGGCCAATCTCTGGAACAACCAGTGCGCCTAGTCATCGCGAGTCGAATGTAACTTCAATCCCTACCACGGTAGATCTGCCCTTGGGGACAACCCGAGCCACTATCGTAGTCCCAAACGCTGAGGACATTCAGCGCACTCTCTTCACCACTCCCCACCAAGTGGCATCCATAGTGGACAACACTGTGCCACCAGGAGCACCTAATAGAGAGAGGGAACCTCATGCGGAGACGGACATCCTCGCGGTAGAAGAGGAGGCAAGAAGAAGGTCAAGCCGCAACCTGCAAAACCGGCTAGACTTTAGCCAAGAAAAATCTCCACCGCGCCACCATGAGCGCAGAAACAATGAGAGGCGCACCAACGTTCATGATAGACTTGGTACAACATCTAACTCTCAATACTCGGAGGATTACGAAGACAACGCGAGGCACACCAATGTCCACGATAGGCTTGGTAGCCGCAGGATACAAGATAGACTTGGACGACAACGCTCACCGAGCGTAAGCGTCTCAAGGTCAGGAAGCAGAAGAATCCAAGATAGGCTTGGGAAACACTACTCCCCAAGTACAAGCCCTTCAAATTCGGACTCCGAGAAAAAACGGCGCAAGCGCCACAGAAGGAACAACTCCTCTTCAAGTAACTCATCGGACAACGAGGATAGAGAGACGGGACATTGGAAATCTAAGAACAGACGTCGGTACGAGGAGGATGAGGATATTTCCCTTCCTTGGCGTCGCCAAAAGGTTGATGCGTTCACGCGACGCATAAGTGATTTCTCAGATGACAAGAAAAGGTGCATGCCCACCAATGTTAAAACATATGATGGCACGGGTGATCCTGATGATCACCTAAAAATTTTTGAGTCAGCGGCTGCTATCGAAAACTGGCCACAACCTGTGTGGTGCCATATATTCAACTCTACCTTAGTAGGGAATGCGCGAACATGGTTCAGCAAGCTTCCACGACGAAGCATAAATGGGTTTGAAGAGTTGCGGAAGGCATTCCGCCTAAATTTCACGCAACGAAAGAAGTGCGCAAAGAACCCTGTGGAACTAGCAAGAGTGAAACAGCGCCAAGGGGAATCCACAAGTGCCTATATGGAGCGTTTCAAGGATGAATGCATGCAAGTCAAAGCATGTCCTGAAGTACTAAAAATCTCAGGGTTCATGAACGGGATCAATAACCCAGAGCTGATACGGAAGCTAAACGATAAAGTACCCCAAAGCTTTGATGAGCTAACAAAGCGCACCAGATCCTTCATCCAAGGGGAAGCAGCGGCGGCAGACAGCAAAAAAGGTTACTCAACCTTTAAACCACAAGAACAGTCTAGGAGACAATCCAATGACCAAAGTGGCAACCGCAACAGGAATTACCGCAACCAAGACAGTGGAAGGGATAACGACAAGTATGTCCTACTCACAAAAACCCCTAAGAAAATATTCGCGACAGAAGGAGCAAATTTTCCAAAACCTCCACCTATGAGCACTCCAGAAGAGAAGCGCATAGGAGGAGGATACTGCGAATACCATAGGCAGAAGGGTCACACTACTAACGAGTGCGTTCAACTATGTCAGCTAATTGATAAATTAGTAAGAGAAGGGAAGATGGACCACCTCGTTAAAAACATCAAAGAGGGGAAAGATAGATAAAAGAATGGGGCCAAAAAGGAGATACCAAAAAATAAGGCTGACACAATATACATGATACAATCATGGCAGCGAAATACGAAACAAAAAGTCAGCCAAAGATTTTCCAAGGGAAACCAAATCTCTTTCCCCACTCTCACTGCAGACAACGCAGTGGTAGAACCACTCACCATCGAGATACAAGCGGGGGGTCATGATATCCACCACATGTACGTCGATGGAGGAGCGTCTGCGGACATCATGTACGAACACTGCTTCAAAAGGCTAAAACCTGATATACAAAACCAGTTAATTCCGGCCACGACGTCGCTGACTGGATTCACAGGTGAAAAGATTTGGCCCATGGGACAATTACGCATACTTGTGGTAATCAGTAATGAATACCATTCCACAACAGCCTGGATGAACTTCATGGTAATCAGGTCCCCCTCGTCGTACAGTGGCATCATTGGGAGACCAGGGATATCAGCCATGCGCGCAGTTCCATCCACAACACATGGGATGCTCAAGTTCCCAGTGGAAGGAGGAATCGTCACCCTCTACAACACTACTGCATCTCTAAGATAATGCAACATAGTGACAGATGAAGTTCCGCGCGCTCCAGAACAACACACGACCAAGGTGACAAACCTGAAAGTTGCAATCCACCCAGATTATCCTGACCAAGAGATATCAATTGGGGGATTACTGTCCGACAAGTTCAGAGCAGCTGTGTGCGCATTATTGCAAAAGAACCTAAACATCTTTACATGGGAACCCAAACACATGACCGGAGTGCCAAGAGCCATCACGGAACACAAGCTAGAAATCCGACAAGGATATCCTCCAATACGACAGAAAAAACAGGGCCAGGCTCCAGAACGCGCAAAAGCTATCCTAGAGGAAGTACACAAGCTCGTGGACGCAGGTATCATGCGAGAAGTTTATTACCACGATTGGCTTTCCAATCCAGTGATGGTAAAGAAAAGCGATGGTAGCTGGAGAATGTGCGTGGACTTCACCGATCTCAATAAAGCATGTCCACAAGACTGCTATCCGCTACCAGAAATTGATTGGAAAGTAGAATCCTTGTGCGGGTATCCCTTTAAATGTTTCCTAGACGCATACAAAGGATACAATCAAATTCAAATGACCAAGGAGGATGAAGAAAAAATAGCCTTCCACACGAGTCAAGGGGTGTATTGCTACACAAAAATGCCCTTTGGCTTAAAAAATGCAGGAGCCACATACCAACGGTTAGTGGATAACGCATTTGAGAAGCAAGTGGGACGCAATTTGGAGGTCTATGTTGATGATCTAGTCATAAAAAGCCATACCGAAGAGGAGTTGGTGCGTGACATAGAGGAAACGTTTAAGACATTGGGAAGAATAAACATGAAGTTGAATCCCAAGAAGTGTACTTTTGGAGCAACAGAAGGCATGTTTCTTGGATACCTAATAGAACCCGATGGTATTAAACCTTTCCCGGAAAAAACAAGAGCGGTCATCGAACTACCTTCACCGCGCACACTAAAAGAAGTCCAGTCACTAAACGGCAAATTAGCCGGACTAAATCGATTCTTGTCCAAATCAGCGGACAAATCACTTCCTCTCTTTAAAACACTCACGAAGTGTACAAAAAAGGGAGATTTTTGATGGACTCCAGAAGCAGAAGAAGCTTTCCAACAGCTTAAACAAAACCTAGCAGAGCTATTGATGAGTGTCTAAATACTCATCATTTTATACCAATCTGAGATGCCAAAACATACAAAAACACTCAAATATACATCAAAATACTTAAAATATCTTAAAAGTGTCTTTTATATGTTTCAAATGCAAAATATGCAAAAACAGATAAAAAACGTACAAAGTTTGCATAATTGGCAGTTTCAGTCCCTCAAGTTTCATAAATTGGCAAAACTAGTCCCTGGTCAATCAAAACTTGTACAAATGTCATAAAAGGTCCTTGGGATTCATAAGTTTTTAGGAAAAGTCCTTTGAAGTTAAAAATCATAAATTTACAACTTTGGTCCCTCAAGTTTGGAAAAGTGTCAAAATCAGTCCCTGGGTTATCTAAAATGGAAAATTTATCAAATATAACCCTTGTGCTATTCCTTAATGACATATTTGGTCCTTTGTGTTAACATTTGGATATTTACAGGTTTGGTCCTTCAATTATCAAAAAATTACAATAAGGTCCCTGAAGTTTGGTGAATTGACAGAAAAGGTCCCTGAAAATATTAAAATGGAAAAAATATATTTATGGTCCTTGGGGTATTCAAGTATGGCATGTATGGTCCCTTTGATAAACTTGGAAAGTTGCCAAAACCCCACCCTTAACTTTCAGCATTTTACATTTTTGGTCCTTGTGTAAATTCTAAAAACCAAACCGGACCCTATTATTATTAATATCCAAAACCAAAAATAAACCCAACACATACCAGCCCACCCTACAATCCCAAGGCCCAAACCCTACCTAGCCCAGTCCACCACTTAAATAATACCGGGTCAACGCCCTTGGTCAAACCCACAAACCAAACCACCCAGTCACCCCTTTTCCCTCCCAATACCACCACCACCGCTGCTACCAAAACCACCCTCCACCTGGCCTTCCACCTCATCACCCACCTCTCCACGCAAACCCTCCACCTCACACATGCCCCCAAACGCATTTAAACCCCTAAAATCCTCTCCAAGTAATCCACAGTACCCCCTAGGACTTTTGGCGCCAAGTTGCAGTTTCAAACGGCCAAGATTACTCAGACAAAATCAATGGCTCACAAGTGGTGGGAAATATCAGTGTGGGTCCCACAAACCTCAAAAGTCTCTATAAAGAAGGAAGGAAGCAGTGGTGAAGTAGTATTAGTAGTAGTTTAGTTAATTGTAATCGTAGGTAATGTAAACTTTTATTTTAGTTATAATTTCAATCAAATTAGCTTGTACTCAGTTAAATTCATGTACCTTGATTCGTGTCAATTATAGTATATTTATATTCCGAGGAAATACTTGTGAAAGTAATTCCCGGGTCGTTCTCCCAACGAAGGCTCGAATGGAAAATTCGAATTATCGGTTTGGGAATCGTGTAGTGTAAGTGAATGATGAAAGAGTGATAGAGTGAAAATAGCAATCAAGGAATTCAATTATTCACAAACAATGATAAAGCACGCAAAGAGTATAAGCTAATTATGCACCGAAATGAAAAACGTGAAAACGGTAACGCAACCGTAAAATTTAAAACGTAACGTATAACGAAAAATGACCCTACGAACTTGGAAATATTTTCTAAAAACTTTAAACTACTAAAAAGAATTTTAAGAAAAAGAAAAATATTTTTTAGACTTTTTATTTATTTTCTAGAATTAATTTCCTATTTTTGGAATTAAAAATGAATTAAAAATAAGGAAAAATAGAAAATTAACTTGGAAAAATAAAAGTTAAATTCTAAAAATTCTAAAATATTATAAAAGAAATAATAAAAATATTTTTGTATTTTTCAGAACCTTTTTTTAATTTTTATGGATTTTTGGTAATTAAAAACTATTTAAAAATTGAAAATAATCAAAAGAAATTAATAAAAATAGTAAAAAGCCTTGGAAAAATCTGGAAAAATTCCAGAAAATCAAAAATAATAAAAGAAACTTAGAATAAAAATTTGGAATGAAGAACAGCTTATTAAGAGCTTTTTCTGGTTAAAACAGCTTATCACAAATGCTTATTTATAAGCACTTATGATCTGAACTTGGTAAAACTTTGAACAATGATCATTTATGATGTTTTAAACTTTGTTATGACAAATGATGACCAAAAACAAGCTCAGAATTACACAGATACTCAGATATGATGCAATAAGCTGTGATAATAACACAATAAGCTATGCAGAAGTAGCACAAACCAACACAAAGGCTAAATGACCAATCACAAAGCTTATACAATTCAGATGAATCACAAATTACAAGTCTACTAGCAATCACAAGCTCAATATCAAACTAGCAGACCTACAATTCTAACTCAGAATCAGCTTCAAGCATTGAACTAAAAGGACTATATAAGCTGATGAAATAAGCTACTAATGAGAAGCTAATGAAATCTACTACTACTCTGCTAGTCAGAAATCACAAGGCAACCTAGAAATTTGAATTCCAAACTCAGAATCCTACTTAAATCAATCCTTGAAATCAGATCACAACCTGTGGTGCAGGGGAATTCTGAGTCCACACAGGCAACTTTAAGCTAAGATTTCAATAAGCTACTAAATTTCAAATGTAACACCCCAACCCGTCAAGGGTAAAGATATCACAATAAATAGTGTCCAACAGAGCAAAACACAAGCTTTATACTTTAATAATACAATGAGTACAAGGTTACAAATGAATTCCAAAATAAGGGAATTTCAATAATAAAACCATGTCCATAATATAAGGGAACTCTAAGTTTGGTCCACACTCTCTCATCCCCAAAGCTAAACCCCACATCCTAGCTTAAGTACCTGCCGCATGGAAAAGAAAACGCGGCTGAGCATAAAAAGCTCAGTGAACAGATATGATGATAACAAGCACATCAAGTAATAAGATAAGAGAGTATGAATAGAAATTACATATGGTGTCACAAGGTATATCAAAGAATTTTCAAGGTTAAATATGAAAAGTCATCAGGGTTAAGTATCCCGAATCGTCAAGTGTAATAGCAATGATTAACTAGTTTCAAGGATTGTCAAGTATAATGTCAAGGGTTTAAGTATAGTGTCAAAGGTTACCAAGTTTCAAGGTTTCCAAGAATTAAGCAAGATCAAGTATCAATAGTTTGCAAGGTCAAGTACCAAGAGTCAAGTATCAAGTGTCAAGTATCAAGTATTAGGTATCAAGTATCAAGTGTCAAGTATCAAGTGTCAAGGCTATCAGGTGTCAAGTGTCAAGGGTCAAGGTTATCAGGTGTCAAGTGTCAAGGCTATCAGTATTTAACCCCCAGGCACACAAATATCAAGTCAAGTATTTCAAGTCAAGTATCCCAAGATGGAGTGATCAACTCCCAAGATGTGAGGGGCTGTAATGCACACACGCCCAGTCACAAAGTAATATATATCATGTAGTCCATACCATAATCAAGATGGCCGTAGCCCAAGACAAGTCAAGACAAATCTAGGATGCATCCATACGCCCCTGCTGGCCAATAACAATAATCATAATAATCATAGCAGCAGTAGATCACAAGAATCAGGGACGGTGTAGTACATCTCTCCAACCACACTAGAGTACATAACATTGGTGCATCAATGCTATGGTTGTGGCTACTCCACAACAAGTAGCTCCTGGGTAAAATACTAATGGGTCAAGGGTTCATGGTTCAATGTCATGTACAAGTGGTCAAGTCATAATCAAGGGTTCAAGTCAAGGTTCAATTATCAAGGTCAATATCAAGGTTCAATATCAAGGGTCAATATCAAGCAATATAAGAGAGAGAGAGAAAAGGTCATGAGAGAGAAAGAAGTTGTACTCTTGCTGAAAGAGTACGGAATATATGTACCTTAAACCGCAAGTGCAAACACATCATAAAGATCGGAAGTTACTCCTTCTTCAGCGAATCTATACGAATTAATGATCGGCTTATTATAAGTAACTTATTTAAATCAGTATACTTGCTTTAGTCGGCTTTTCATTTTTTTACTAACTTTCTATTTTTAGCAAGCTTCCCGAATTAGAAAGTTTCTATATTTAGTAAGTTTTCCCGAAATAGTAATTTAGCACTTTAAAGCTATAATTCACAATTAATAATATTTAAAGATTAAAATGACAATTATCTTAGTTTAGAATTTATTATGTCAATTTAGTAAGGTTTAGGGTTTAATATGACCACTTATAATAGTTTATAGTTTAGATTGTCGATATATCAAAGTTTAGGGCCTATTATGAAAATTATGAGAATACATGACTAAGTTGAGTATAAAATACGTACACCTTTCCATACTATAATTTTAGGTTTATGAGTATAAAATGGAACGACCATCTTGCATGTAAACCGATTCGACCCGCCATGACTTTTTTATAAAACAATTACGCATGGCCCTCTCGACTCTTAGTCCATTTCATTTTTTAAAACAAACCACTAGATTCATTTTATATAGCATGCACTTGATTAATACAGTAGTGTGAATTTGACATTGTCATCCTTGTTATATAGAGCTTACTATGTCACCCGTTTAATTTGTCCGAAACCCGATTCGTCTAATGACTTAATGAAAATTTACGAATATATGTATATATACGGATTATCATGCATGAAATCTCCATATTTTATTTTTTATTTTGAAACAAAAACGGAACCGAAACAGTACGCATGCAAACCTCTTCTAGTTAGCTCGTTTTAGGATTTGTATAACATGTATTTAGATCGAAACAAGTCATATCAAAACAGAAAATACACGAGTGTCGAATAAGCATGCAGATCGTTTATATAAAGGGTTCATTTTAATTCAATTTAGTGAGGGTATTACATGTTTAGGTCATGAATTAATGGGCCATAGCAGCGAGTCCAAATCTGATTTTTAAGAACCATAATAACAAGCCGACTAGATGGGTTTGAAAATTGTTATTTCATGTGTTGATTGTTGTGAGTTTTTTTTTTTTTTTTCGAATAAATCATGCACTCGTTTTTGACCGATTCTTAGATAGGTTTTAAGTGACATGCAAACATTCGAAGAGAGAAACAAGAGAAAACATAACCGAGCAAGGTTTAGTCGTTACCCTTGAAGCGAGACACGAGAAGGAAACAAAAACAGTATCGAGTAGTAACCACACCAAAACCGAACAGCAAATCCCACACTCTCGAACAAGGTTACACCCACGAATAAAAACCCTTATCGAACCAGTAATGAACCATGATCAAGCCTCCACGAGGACCACCAACGATCCCTCCTGCTATACTACGATCACTACGCCTTGAATATCACCTTGCTAGGCCCCTTCGTAATCAATTTTCTTGTGAGCCAATGAACAGCCGCTGGTGTGTGTTTGTTGTAGGTTATTTAGGGTTTTAAAAAAATATGAAATTGTGTTTTATGACTTTGATGATTCGGTTAAATCAAGTCAAAGGATGGGCTTCAAATCATTTTTGGAAAGGCCGAATATTAGGAGGAATTTAAGGAAGTGATTAACCAACTTGAATGTTGACACCTTACAATTCATTATACCTTTGATTTACATTATGTAAAAATTCGGCTAGGCTAGGCAATGTGTACAAATTTTAATTGTCCATATATTTTTTTCAATTCAACATAAGTTAAATATTTGTCTAACGATTCAAATATTAACATGTTCGATACTTAGGTTATATTCGAATAGTGATATTTTAAATTTAGTCGTTTATTCGAAGTTCGAGATTTAAGGGCATTTTGGGTATTTTAGTAATTTAAACACGTCATGAAAATATGGGTTTTACAACTATTCCCCCCTCAAAAAGAATTTTCGTCCGCGAAAATGAAAGAAGGAATATGGTAGCGAAACAAAACGAACGCCTACCAGACTACACAGGAAAATGGGGGTAGCTGGCTCGCATAGACTCCTCGGTTTCCCAGGTCGCCTCACGTGGTGGATGGTTCTTCCAAGGGACTTTAACAAAACGAATAACTTATTTCTCATGACTCTCTCCTGTCTATCAAGAATGGCTATATCTGGTTGAATCTGACTACAAGGGTATGACACCATATGTAGAAGATGATAATTGTATCATATGGAAAGCTCATATGGGAATATGAAAAAAAAAATTCAAGTCAAGTTAACTGTATCGAGCAGTAGAGATCTCTTCAAAGAGCTTGAGATTGGTGACAGTTGTATCGAGGTCAACAGAATGTAAAATCGAGAGTTCAAATTTATCCAATTATCTAACTAACGAATGCAGAGTCAACGCATAGGTAGAATGAATTTAAAGTCTCATAAGTCGCAGAAAATCCAACGGAGATCAAATTCTAAACTTCTTAGATGCTTCCCAAGATATCCTATAACCACAATAAGTGCACGTTATATGATGTGAGTATTATCACATTGGCCAGGCGTCATAATACTAGCATCATATAAATATGCTCTCATGATGGTCATACTTTATCACGAGTCGTAGACAAACAAGTCAATCTTAGTTCACCTATTACTTCTATCACCCAAGAGGTCAACCGAAATCAAGTGTCATAACCAGGAGGAACATTCAATGACAAAGCAATGGAAGTCTCAATGAATGACTAAAGGAAAACAAAATATTCGCAAGAGTAACGAAAATCCAATCATATCAGCAAGTAAGGTACGTCGTCTCCAAAAGCATCAATTTTCCCAAAATTCGCCAAAATTCCCAAACTAGACCATTATCAAATATACAGAGATTGAACAAGGAACGAAGAGGATATCGGAGAACCTAAATCATGAAACTCAAGAAATTAACAAGAGTGAGCATTAGTCAACATTAACTTCATCCTTCACAGAATCAACTCATCTAAACAACAAAATGGTCTGTTCCAAAAACCACCCGTTCAAAACATCAATTCTCTTCAAGTCCAAGTAATATGTCTCCTTTTGTCTATCAATCTGGGAGTGAAACAAAAATGTGAACTTGAGTCTGATTCCTCAAGCCTTCTGCAGTTCTTCTTGGAATGCGATGGAGTAATGTGAACTCCTGACACAATCTTTACATCCCTTCCTCATCCAGTCTGCTTCCGCTCTTAATTCATCTTAGTACAACCAAGATGAATAGGGAAGTGAGACTGCGTGTCTTCATCAGCTCCAGGTTCGCCACCTTGACTAGCTTCTTGTCCCCTGCATCGGCAACACTTCTGCCTTGTAAGGTGTGTCTTCACTCTTCATGGTAGCCACTATTGTTGTCAATTCCACGTCAGGCAGTGAATTTAATCTTCTCATATGTTTCTAGTTGACGCAAATTGGTAAGCATCTTTCAAGATTCTTTTGTAAGATTCAAAAGACTAGCTTTTCAAATTTATTGTCGGTCTTGATCACTTGGTGATAATTTCAGATCTTGTGGAATTTAAAGAGATATTCTAATCTAAGAACACCGTTGTCCAACAAATATCAATCTCCCAAAATGCACAAGTGGTCTCCAAATTTCTAACAAGGTACAAAATAGTTTCCATGTCCTTTCTCGTCTCCGAATGTACTATTACTTCATACCATGACTGTCCAAGTACTCACGAGAAAACGCTATTTATCAGATTCACAAGATGGTCAAAGCTTTAGCTAATACTATTAACGTCACTATCCGTCATAGTAGTCTTCGCGAATACAGAAGGCGATTCCAAAAATAACCTCAACTCATAACTCCATTTCAAAACATACCACAATGTCATACTATACAATTCTTCCAAATATTCACGAAAACATAATCTCACCATATACAAAGGAATAGTTGACGTAATAGCCAATACAATTGGAATCGTTAACTTATAATTACGAATACAAAAATGGCTTCAAAATCATCTTAAGGAACCTTCACGTTTACCCCACGTCGTCTCTCCTCTTCTTCACCAATAAAACTGATATACTTCACGGCTTACTCTCGGTTAGTAAACTCATTTCTTAGAAGTTATTTTATTTGTTTCTTCAGTCTTTCAAATGAAACCATCGGGAACGGATTTTCAAAGGTAGGTCCAACATCATATCAAAGGTAAACGGAATTGTAACTACATTCGCCAAACCAGATGGATAGTTCACGAATTAGGATCAAGTATAAGGTTTATCAAGAGTCTTTAGGCAGATAAGGTAACCATTCGAAAAGGTTGGGCTTTTGTTCAGCTTCATAGCCCAAGTGTGCCTCGTTGTGAATATGAACATTGTATTGTTGTCAAAATGATACGCGTGGGATGCTAGTTGCTAACACCGTCAACAGAGTCAAAAAGATGAGAATTATCCGAAAGTGACAGAATTTATCAGGTCAATTAATTTAGGGTGCAAAACCATCGTACCAATACTTCCAAAATCATCAAGATTCCCATAACAATTAACTGATGAATACAAACAAGATTGCCATAACAAAACGTACAGGAGGGAAACTAAATTCAAAATTTTAATATTATAAGAGTAACTTGGAAATAGAAATGAAATTCGAAGTCTAATATAGGCTAGACAGAAGAGTAAACGAAACTAGTTCATGATTACAAATTCCCTTTATTCAACTTAGATTATAACGGCTGGTCACCGTAGACTCTAGGTCGGAGTCTACATCATTCTCTTCTTTCTCTTCCTCTCTTTCACTAATCCAGCCATTCCTTTTATTCTTGTGTTACGGCAAAAGGCGGCTAGCAAAACCACTTTTGCGATCTCTCTCTTCTTCTTCCACAGACTCATGGCACTTTCCGTAATACTCGGTGCCAATACCTTTGTTATCATTTGTTTTAGTTTCATACATCTCTTTCTCCTTGTCATCCACCTTCTGGCAGCCGTAACATCAGCAGTAGTTCCCTTACTCCTTCTTACGCGCTGGATCTGTCTTGAAGTATCCTTAATGGCATGAGTCACCATTTTCTTCGGGTTTTCGTCAGGTGGTCCAGAGCGATGAGATTTAACCATCTGATTGGTTACCAAATGGTCAGGATAAGGAATCAAGAATAAACACGAAAGGGACAAGTATGCCGAAGGAGGCCTAATATCTACCAAATCCTCACAGGTTTAAACTTAAGTTCGCACAGGGAAGAATCATAAATCAAGTTTTCAAGGTGTTCATCAATGTTCCTACAGTGGAAACCTAATGGTCCAAAAATCACAGGTCCAGGTTTATGTATTATAAGTCGTCAGCCTGGGCTCTGATACCATATATTGTAACACCCCAACCCGTCAAGGGTAAAGATATCACAATAAATAGTGTCCAACAGAGCAAAACACAAGCTTTATACTTTAATAATACAATGAGTACAAGGTTACAAATGAATTCCAAAATAAGGGAATTTCAATAATAAAACCATGTCCATAATATAAGGGAACTCTAAGTTTGGTCCACACTCTCTCATCCCCAAAGCTAAACCTCGCATCCTAGCTTAAGTACCTGCCGCATGGAAAAGAAAACGCGGCTGAGCATAAAAAGCTCAGTGAACAGATATGATGATAACAAGCACATCAAGTAATAAGATAAGAGAGTATGAATAGAAATTACATATGGTGTCACAAGGTATATCAAAGAATTTTCAAGGTTAAATATGAAAAGTAATCAAGGTTAAGTATCCCGAATCGTCAAGTGTAATAGCAATGATTAACGAGTTTCAAGGATCGTCAAGTATAATGTCAAGGTTTTAAGTATAGTGTCAAAGGTTACCAAGTTTCAAGGTTTCCAAGAATTAAGCAAGATCAAGTATCAATAGTTTGCAAGGTCAAGTACCAAGAGTCAAGTATCAAGTGTCAAGTATCAAGTATTAGGTATCAAGTATCAAGTGTCAAGTATCAAGTGTCAAGGCTATCAGGTGTCAAGTGTCAAGGGTCAAGGTTATCAGGTGTCAAGTGTCAAGGCTATCAGTATTTAACCCCCAGGCACACAAATATCAAGTCAAGTATTTCAAGTCAAGTATCCCAAGATGGAGTGATCAACTCCCAAGATGTGAGGGGCTGTAATGCACACACGCCCAGTCACAAAGTAATATATATCATGTAGTCCATACCATAATCAAGATGGCCGTAGCCCAAGACAAGTCAAGACAAATCTAGGATGCATCCATACGCCCCTGCTGGCCAATAACAATAATCATAATAATCATAGTAGCAGTAGATCACAAGAATCAGGGACGGTGTAGTACATCTCTCCAACCACACTAGAGTACATAACATTGGTGCATCAATGCTATGGTTGTGGCTACTCCACAACAAGTAGCTCCTGGGTAAAATACTGATGGGTCAAGGGTTCATGGTTCAATGTCATGTACAAGTGGTCAAGTCATAATCAAGGGTTCAAGTCAAGGTTCAATTATCAAGGTCAATATCAAGGTTCAATATCAAGGGTCAATATCAAGCAATATAAGAGAGAGAGAGAAAAGGTCATGAGAGAGAAAGAAGTTGTACTCTTGCTGAAAGAGTACGGAATATATGTACCTTAAACCGCAAGTGCAAACACATCATAAAGATCGGAAGTTACTCCTTCTTCAGCGAATCTATACGAATTAATGATCGGCTTATTATAAGTAACTTATTTAAATCAGTATACTTGCTTTAGTCGGCTTTTCATTTTTTTACTAACTTTCTATTTTTAGCAAGCTTCCCGAATTAGAAAGTTTCTATATTTAGTAAGTTTTCCCGAAATAGTAATTTAGCACTTTAAAGCTATAATTCACAATTAATAATATTTAAAGATTAAAATGACAATTATCTTAGTTTAGAATTTATTATGTCAATTTAGTAAGGTTTAGGGTTTAATATGACCACTTATAATAGTTTATAGTTTAGATTGTCGATATATCAAAGTTTAGGGCCTATTATGAAAATTATGAGAATACATGACTAAGTTGAGTATAAAATACGTACACCTTTCCATACTATAATTTTAGGTTTATGAGTATAAAATGGAACGACCATCTTGCATGTAAACCGATTCGACCCGCCATGACTTTTTTATAAAACAATTACGCATGGCCCTCTCGACTCTTAGTCCATTTCATTTTTTAAAACAAACCACTAGATTCATTTTATATAGCATGCACTTGATTAATACAGTAGTGTGAATTTGACATTGTCATCCTTGTTATATAGAGCTTACTATGTCACCCGTTTAATTTGTCCGAAACCCGATTCGTCTAATGACTTAATGAAAATTTACGAATATATGTATATATACGGATTATCATGCATGAAATCTCCATATTTTATTTTTTATTTTGAAACAAAAACGGAAACGAAACAGTACGCATGCAAACCTCTTCTAGTTAGCTCGTTTTAGGATTTGTATAACATGTATTTAGATCGAAACAAGTCATATCAAAACAGAAAATACACGAGTGTCGAATAAGCATGCAGATCGTTTATATAAAGGGTTCATTTTAATTCAATTTAGTGAGGGTATTACATGTTTAGGTCATGAATTAATGGGCCATAGCAGCGAGTCCAAATCTGATTTTTAAGAACCATAATAACAAGCCGACTAGATGGGTTTGAAAATCGTTATTTCATGTGTTGATTGTTGTGAGTTTTTTTTTTCTCGAATAAATCATGCACTCGTTTTTGACCGATTCTTAGATAGGTTTTAAGTGACATGCAAACATTCGAAGAGAGAAACAAGAGAAAACATAACCGAGCAAGGTTTAGTCGTTACCCTTGAAGCGAGACACGAGAAGGAAACAAAAACAGTATCGAGTAGTAACCACACCAAAACCGAACAGCAAATCCCACACTCTCGAACAAGGTTACACCCACGAATAAAAACCCTTATCGAACCAGTAATGAACCATGATCAAGCCTCCACGAGGACCACCAACGATTCCTCCTGCTATACTACGATCACTACGCCTTGAATATCACCTTGCTAGGCCCCTTCGAAATCAATTTTCTTGTGAGCCAATGAACAGCCGCTGGTGTGTGTTTGTTGTAGGTTATTTAGGGTTTTAAAAAAATATGAAATTGTGTTTTATGACTTTGATGATTCGGTTAAATCAAGTCAAAGGATGGGCTTCAAATCATTTTTGGAAAGGCCGAATATTAGGATGAATTTAAGGAAGTGATTAACCAACTTGAATGTTGACACCTTACAATTCATTATACCTTTGATTTACATTATGTAAAAATTCGGCTAGGCTAGGCAATGTGTACAAATTTTAATTGTCCATATATTTTTTTCAATTCAACATAAGTTAAATATTTGTCTAACGATTCAAATATTAACATGTTCGATACTTAGGTTATATTCGAATAGTGATATTTTAAATTTAGTCGTTTATTCGAAGTTCGAGATTTAAGGGCATTTTAGGTATTTTAGTAATTTAAACACGTCATGAAAATATGGGTTTTACATCAAAAGCAGAATTTCTTTTTGATGTATGATCCCCTACTAGCAAGCTTTCAAAAACAACTATTTATATGTATTTCCAATGATCAATCAATTCTAGAAGTTATCCCAAAATTCTGTCTAAATTCTCAGCATACAACTATTTTATTACTTTTGAAAATGCTTCTACTTTGACTTTTGTGAAATTTAGCTACTCCTAGATTCTAATTTATGTTATATTTATCTGTAATGAAAATAAATAAAGCTATCTTTATCTAATTTGTACCTACAAATCAAACTAAGTTACCTATACACTGATTTTAGTGACAGTTAATTAGTATATCAGCTAAATTTGACTTTTAATATCTACTAACAAATTTTATGGACTAATAAGACTACTGCTGCCCTATGTAAACTATTAATGCCATAAAACTTAACCTACAAACTCTTTTACTCAGCAGACTCACTAAAGCCAAACACTCCTAAATGATGAAAATTACAAAGTAACTATAGATTTACACTACAAATCTCACTCTACCTGTTCTAAATAGCTTCTAAAAACATCAAGAGGCTAAATCAACATCAAGCATACACTGAATCAATTAAAACTCAAGATGCTCAAATCTCATATAAAAAATTGATCAACTAGATACTCAAGTGATGCAAATTAGTAACTCAGACCAATACTTACTCAAATATCAAGCCATAAACAATCATAGAGCCACACAATGAGATAAAACAGATCTAATTCAATCTCAATCACAATTATAATCAACAATCTAGTATGATAGATGATCAACTGCCAAAACAAAACTCAGATGCTCAAACTCAGCCTACTAATCTATCAATAATCAAGAGCTAACTTCTACTCAGTACTCACTAAGCCACACTAAAACAGATCAATATAAATGTATAAACTAACAGTTAACACTACACTATGATCAATCAACAAACTCAGATAAACTATAACTAGATCAAACAGTACTATAACTATTATCAAACTATCTCTATACTACAAAAATGAAAATGAGTACAGGAAATACCACAACTCTCCCTCAGCTAGAAAAGAGGGAGTTCACTGTAGCCTATCTTTAAGATAGACTGATGTAACTCTGTCTGAATCAGCTATCAAAATTCACCTCAGCAACCATAGGAACTTTTGATCAACTCTTGAATTGAATGAAAAAGTACAGGTGAACAAAAAGCTTTAAAAACTTGTATTAACTAATTGTAAAACTGATTTGAGCTAAATTTGATTCTAACACTGAATATGAAACTATTTTTTTTATTTTTTTTATATTTATCTGATTTTTTTGTATTTTCTGAATTTGAAACACTTGTGAAAGAGATGAAAATGAAAGTTTAACTAAACTAGATTTGATTAAATGAGATAGTATTGAAAAGAAAATAAGCTGAGAATACTTGAAATAAGCTATTATTAAGCTAAGAGAAAATAGATTAAGCAATTGAAATAAGGAAATAAGCTGAGATTATAAAGAAAACTTGAATTTTATTAAAAGCTATCTATTACAAACACTAGTCTAGTTACAATTTAGCAGCATAACCCTACTTAAAACCTACATACAATGAGCTAGAAATTAACACCTATTTATAGATGAGGTGAGATGCTTGGGTGATCAAATGCCAAGCTGGCAATCCGCGACTATCTGTGCTTCTTTGAGTCAATCACAGCCCTCTGATCAAATGTGTGTTACTTCAATTCAATATGAGCCCTCAGATCATGATCCATGAGGTGTCCCGTCCACTCATATAGCTCCATCTGTCCCATCAAGGCGTGTACCTTCTCTCTCCGTGTCAGAGAAGTGTCAGCAACTTCTAGAAGCATTCCTAATGATTGGAATAACGTGCCTCAACCAATGGGTGTCTGACACGTGACCCTGATAGATCCTCTTACTCTCTCTGTCATGTGCAGGGTCACGTGGGGTTCTAGAAGGCTAATTTATTTGCTTAATTGATGGCTAAGTCAGGATGGTGTGAGCCAATTTGTTCAATTGGTGTTCTAGGGTTCATGATCCTGGGTAAGGGGTGTTTTGGGGAAGAACACAAATGGCGCGTTTGGGTTTGTTTATTATTATTTGTCTGAAGGTAAAGTGGGCTCGGGTCAAAGTTATTTAAGTGATGGGCCTTGGACTATATTAGGTGAACTTTGGGCTTGAGTATATAATTGGACTTAGTGACATATGGACCAGGCTCATTCAGATTTTGGTATTGAAATATTTCAAGGACCATATATGTAACTTTCTGAAATTTCAAGGACTGAACTAGACTTTCTTCAAAAATATATTCCAGGGACTATTCTTGCCAAGTCTGAGTAGATAGAGGACTGAAACTGATTCTTGGATTCCCGGCTTTGACTTTTTGATCATCTTCTACTCTCGTGCCCGTTTTACTGATAATCGTATGATTTTTCGTCTTTTTATGATAAATCCGTCCCTGCACATTCACAACATAAAAACACTTGTTTTCTTGGCATTTGTTAGCTCAAATAGTCGTTTTGGGTTGGTATTTGGTCAAATAATAGTGAGTGAATAAGCACTCACCAAAATCCCCTCGACTAAGGTATTGCCGTGTCCTCACGCAATGTGATCAATTCACGCTCTCGAGATAAATAATTTTGATACTCTTTTTACTAACTTTGAAAAATAGCAAGGAGGTTCAAAAGAGATTACAAAATCATTTATTCCCGAAAACGCTCCGTTTTCCAAAATTTTTCATTTATTACACTTTATTATATTTTTGGACTTTTCCATACTTCACACTTGTGACGGTTTGGTGAACTTTCATTATTTTTGCAATAATTATTAGGGTCAACGAGTAGAAACACTTCTATTTAAGAAGCGACCATGCGGTTAAAATTCGTCATCCTTGATTTTTCACAAGTCCCCAAACTAAGCGTACAAACGAGATCACAGCTTATCTACAAATTAGATGCTAACACTACTCATAACAGTTATTTGCGGAAACTTCTTACTCCCATTTCCTAGGTTTTGTATCTCAATATTTTATTTTGTTGAGAAATGAATTGCTTCATATTTTCTCGTTTCAATAATTTTTAGTCCGATAGTGATACCTAAGTTAAAACGATAAGTAGTTATTCATTTTCTCTTAAGAACCACTGCAATAGAAATTCGGTCCACATCAAGGAATTTGGGGTACATACAATATCAAGAATATAAGTTGCGGAGTACGATCACGTGCACCTCATGTGACTGATTACTAATCACTTATCACATGCACCTCACGCGCCAACAACTTATTGATACATACATAGCTCTTATTCAACAATACTACAACTTTTATTTTTTTCATTTTTCACTTTTTTCATACTTTTCACTTTTTTTTTTCTTTCTTTCTTGACTATTTTCTCAATGGAAGCTTAACGGGTAGCTTCAAAACCACATAGATAATCAACTTTTGACTTTTGATTTTTTCACTTTTCGCTCTTATTTTTGGTGTTCCTTGATATGTACCCAATTTCTAAAGCAAAAATTCTCTTAAGAAAACAAAAAACTAAATATTATTTAAACCGAAATACCACTAATTAACCTAGAACATCTATTTTATATATTGGTGACGTTTCTGATGGGAGTAAAAAGCCACAAGTACCTCTCATGAGCTCTAAAGAGAACCACTACTCTACGTTTAGCATCTAACTTCTAAATAAACTCTATCATTTCTCGCTCTTCGCAATTTAAGATTCCAAATAATGAAACCAGCGAATACTTAGCCGATAATCAGCCACGCATATATAAAGTCAGATACGGAAACTTGCAAATTCTAGAAGAAGAATTCGCGTTTTCTAGCTCCTGATGTAAAAGACTAGCGAAAGCTTTTAAGCTGCGCATGTATAAAGTCAAGTACGGGAACTTGCAGATTCTTAAGAAAGAATTCACATTTTATAGCTCCTTGTGTACAAGACTAGCACAAGCTTATACGATTATCATTGGTTATGGGAACAAGCTAGGGCTCAACACGCCCGGTCAAGTCAAAATATTTATTCCTACTCTCGCCAGCAAGAAAGTCAACAAGGTGTCAAAACACTTATTCAAACTTTATTATATTTTTGCACAACTTTTTCAACTTCTCACATTTTTTTGTACTTTTTTATTGCTTTTTCATCAAAATTTTTGAAATTTTCAATTTTTTCAATTTTTTTTTTCTTTTTTTTTTTTTCTTTTTTTTTTTTTTGGTGGAAAAAAACGGAGTTGCGAGAGTGCACGACATGTGAAACATGCAAGGTCAAAATCGAATCGAAGATTCACCCTCCCCCCCGACTAGAACGAAACATTGTCCTCAATGTTTGATGGGTTAAGGTAATCCTAACAAAATTCTAGGCCGTTTATTAATTATGCCAAAGAAAACGTTAGTCGATAAGATTTAACGGATATAGGATTTCCAAGTAACATTGATGAATGAGACTCCAAGTGAAGAAATAACGAGCACGAGAGTCATCATAAATCATGGACAATCCTGAACAAACATCACAAACAACCATGAAACACAAGAGTAGAAGAGGCACCCCCTCCACACATTAGGTGTTAGAAAATAGAAATATAAGAAGATGAAATTGGATAAGCATGGGTTGCCACCCACGAAGCGCTTGTTTTTGTTCACCGAGTCACATGAGCTTGACTCGATCCCCGAATTAATTTGTCCTTGGGGAAAAACCGTGGAAAAATAATCTCATTCGGGCTTTCATTCAAAATATTTTGAAAAACTTATGACGTATTTGAAAGTTCCATCCCGAAGAGATAACCGCTGGTATGTTAATTTTGAAAACTTTGAAAAACGATACCAGGGTCAAAAACAACATCCTCACTTCCCACTGAGTGACGGATAAGAGAAACCACACCAAACGTTATAAACGGCAAGAATGTCATGATAACAATCTTGAAAAACTCATCATCTTCAAAAGAAAGTTTCATAATTGTTGAATTATGAATCTTATCAGTTAAGCTCCTTTTAAAATCCTTTCCGGGTGGGAGGGTTGGGAAAAACATTTCATTAAAACTCTCATTCTTAAGAACACCACCCGGATCATGATCAATTTTAAGATCAAAACTGAAACTTTCATATTCAGGTTTAGACAACTTTTCAATTTTACATTCAGATTCATCAAAATGAAATGACTCAAACTCCGGAAGAGAGATAAAAGCATGAGAAGTGGTACTGCCACGACTCGTCTCTTCCGAGTAATCAAAATGAAAAGCTTCAAACGTCGGATCATAAAAATCATGACGATAAGTGGGATTGCCACTTATTTCCTCAGTCGTATCGAAGGTAAAACTCTCAAAGTCTGGTAAAGATTCCTCGAGCTCGGGCTCAAGAGGATCGTCAATTGTAAGCCCAATCTTCATCTTAACTTTATCCGGAGGGATTGACGGTTCATCGTTCAACAAATTGTTAAGAAAAATAATATCCCCCTCCGAATCAAAGTAAGAATCGTCAGTCTCAAAAATCGGAATCGTTTCAATTGCAAGAAATTCATCGACCTCTTCCCAAAGAGAATCATATTCCTTAATCGGAGGAAATGATGGGGAAGAGTCGGAGACGAAAGTTTTTACAAAATCATCAAAGGTAAAATCACAAACATCGATGCTTTTGACGGAGTACTTCTTCAAGTTCGAAGCATCGGCTTTAAAAATCATAATATCATCATCGTGTCGTAAAGTTAGAGTATCCTCAAAATGGTCTACTAGGGCTTTAGCGGTTTGTAAAAACGGTCGCCCTAGTATTAGAGGAACTCTCGGATCAGCTTCAAAATTGACAACAACGAAATCTGCCGGAAAAGTACACGAATTCACACGAACAAAAACGTCCTCAGCAATTCCAACTGGATGAGTGATCGATCGATTAGCAAGCTCCAAAGTCATTCTCATCGGTTTAAGAGCCCCCATTCCAAGTTGTTCGTAGATCGATAATGGCATGAGGTTTATACTCGCACCCGAATCGGCCAGGGCGTTACAAACTTCTTGATCTTTCAAAGAACATGGAATGAGAAACTTTCCCGAGTCACCAAGCTTTTCGGGAAGCTTCTTGAGAAGAATCGCGGAACATTGAGCATTTATCGGCGTTTCGGCTAATTCAAGCAATTTCTCTTTATTACTTATGAGGTTTTTGAATGTGGAAGCAAATTTCGGCATGTACACAAGAGCATCCATAAAACTTATATCAAAGTGCAACTTTTGAAAAATATCCAGAAATTTTTCCATTTGTATTTTAGACTTTGCTCGGAGCTCTTCATCATTAAATCGTGACGGATATGGCAATTTAGACTTGTATTTCACATTATTCTCAAAAACGACTTTTTCTTTATCTTTCGATTTTTGGACAACCGGAGGTTGGACGTTTTCAGCTCCTCCATTATTAATAGGAGGAACCGGGTCCTTTGTCGCCTCGGTCTCACAGTCTACTACCTTGGGTGGAGACGAAGAAGAAGAAGAGGTAGTAGGAGCTGTGGGTCCCTCATATGTAGTACCACTGCGAGTTATGATCGCCTTAACTTCGCCCCTCAGGTTTGCGATCGTGTTGCTTGGCAAAGATGTAATACCCGAACCCGAGGGTCGATCATTTAAACGTTTGTTAATATCACTGATTTGATTAGCTAATAACCTTGTTGTTTCCTCTTGTTTTGTCATAAAAGCTTGTTGGTTTTGAAGCAATTGCTTAATCAAATCTTCCGTGGGCGACGGATTTGGAATAACAGATAGATTTTGATTATTGTTGAAATTCTGCCCACGGTTTTGGAAATTAACATGATTTTGATTTCCATGATTTGCGTTCTGAAAATTCCCAGGGTTTCCATGGTTTTGATGGTTTTGAAAATTTTTCCCTTGAGGCGGGCCTTGATTGTAATTTCCTTGAAAACCCCGGTTTTGATTAAACCCTTGATTATGATTTTGAAAACCGTTATTAGCTCGACTCTGATTTTGATTTCCTTGATTATTACGATTCTGCACATTATGATTCTGATTGACTTGATTGACTTGGTTTGGTTGTTCGAAACCGGGTGGTCCAAGAAAGTGAGAAGAACGGTAGCTGAGGAGATTACGGTCTCCTTGAGATTGTGGGTAACCGGTGTTACCCGCGTTTGCAGCATACGCGTTCTCACGAGAAAAGGCACCGGTGGCCGGACATTCATAATACAAATGTGGACCACCACAAGTCTCACAACCGCGACTAACCACATTGACTTGATGGTTTGGTTTTTCAATGGACATTGCATCAACTTTCTTTGTTAAAGCCACAATCATATTTACCAATTCATCATTATTTTTACCATTATTAGAAACTTGAGGTTTATTCCTTGACATTCTCACACGAGCTTTATTCTCAATTATCATGAAAGCATCATTCGTGTTCCTAGCCAACAAGTTACCACCCGCAGCAGAGTTAAGCGAATCTTGATCAGCATGACATAACCCATTATAAAACGTATCAATCTGCTGAAGGTCGGTAAACCCGTGGTTCGGACATTTTTCCTTCAAATCTTTAAATCGGTCCCAAGCTTCACTAAACGTTTCATCAAAAGCTTGTTGGAACCGAAAGATTTGAGAACATAGGTTAGAAGTTTTAGAAGGAGGATAGAAATAATTCACAAACTTGGAAGCGAAATCATTCCAAGTGTGAATTGAGTTCGGCGGTTCCTTTTCCAGCCAAGTCCGGGCTGCTCCTTTTAAGGAGAAAGGAAATAACTTTAATTTCACCACATCGTGAGGAACTTGGTTCATTCTAATCGTCTCAGCGATGTCGGTGAAATTTCTGATGTGAGCATAGGGGTCTTCGTGATCGAACCCGTGAAAGGATATACCCGTGATCAAATTGAGTAATCCGTGATTAATCTCAAAATTGGCATTGATGTCCGGAATCACAATAGCTCTCCTCACACCATTGAATGGTGATTGGAGTTGTTCTTCCATAGGACGCGGATCAAATGCCGGTTGTTGTCCCATCGGCGGGATAACATTGTGCTGCGGACCACCCATCGGCGGGGGTCCGTTGCATTCGTTTTGGTTCATCTCCTCGTCGTCAAGGAAATGAACCCGACTCGTATGTCGTAAAACCCGCTCGGGGTTAGAGAACGGAGACGTAAGACTCTCAAACGAAGATCGGGTGTGCATACACCACGAACAAAATTAAAAAGAAAATGAAAAAGAAAAGAGAAAAGAAAATCTTTTTGTTTTTTATATTTTTTCACAAAAACTTATTATTTCTTTTGTTTTTCTTTTCTTAAAACGTAATGTTAATCGAAAACCGTTTCTTTCAAAACCACGCGCGACGGGACGGGAGAGAAGAATTGATCTCTCTCCAGCTAGCAATTTAATGTCTTAGCTATCCGTATTTCCCGCTTATTAGGTTGTAGTAATTGAAATAGTCCGATAAACAACTAAATTACGTTTTCGTTATATTGTGAAACTTTTTTGGTTTACAACGCCCTTTCTTTCGATCGAGTCGAGGCTGTAACTTTTATTATTTTTTTGGTATTTTGAAAACACTTTAGTAAAAGTGTTTTTGATTTTCCAATTTTTATATTTTTATAAAAATATATACAAAATAGAGGAAGGCTTAACAAAACACGATTTTTCAAAACGAATATTCAAAAACTCACTTCGACCTTCCCCGGAAACGGCGCCAAAAATTTGATTCGTGTCAATTATAGTATATTTATATTCCGAGGAAATACTTGTGAAAGTAATTCCCGGGTCGTTCTCCCAACGAAGGCTCGAATGGAAAATTCGAATTATCGTTTTGGGAATCGTGTAGTGTAAGTGAATGATGAAAGAGTGATAGAGTGAAAATAGCAATCAAGGAATTCAATTATTCACAAACAATGATAAAGCACGCAAAGAGTATAAGCTAATTATGCACTGAAATGAAAAACGTGAAAACGGTAACGCAACCGTAAAATTTAAAACGTAACGTATAACGAAAAATGACCCTACGAACTTGGAAATATTTTCTAAAGACTTTAAACTACTAAAAATAATTTTAAGAAAAAGAAAAATATTTTTTAGACTTTTTATTTATTTTCTAGAATTAATTTCCTATTTTTGGAATTAAAAATGAATTAAAAATAAGGAAAAATAGAAAATTAACTTGGAAAAATAAAAATTAAATTCTAAAAATTCTAAAATATTATAAAAGAAATTATAAAAATATTTTTGTATTTTTCAGAACCTTTTTTTAATTTTTATGGATTCTTGGTAATTAAAAACTATTTAAAAATTGAAAATAATCAAAAGAAATTAATAAAAATAGTAAAAAGCCTTGGAAAAATCTGGAAAAATTCCAAAAAATCAAAAATAATAAAAGAAACTTAGAATAAAAATTTGGAATGAAGAACAGCTTATTAAGAGATTTTTCTGGTTAAAACAGCTTATCACAAGTGCTTATTTATAAGCACTTGTGATCTGAACTTGGTAAAACTTTGAACAATAATCATTTATGATGTTTTAAACTTTGTTATGACAAATGATGACCAAAAACAAGCTCAGAATTACACAGATACTCAGATATGATGCAATAAGCAATGATAATAGCACAATAAGCTATGCAGAAGTAGCACAAACCAACACAAAGGCTAAATGACCAATCACAAAGCTTATACAACTCAGATGAATCACAAATTACAAGTCTACTAGCAATCACAAGCTCAATATCAAACTAGCAGACCTACAATTCTAACTCAGAATCAGCTTCAAGCATTGAACTAAAAGGACTATATAAGCTGATGAAATAAGCTACTAATGAGAAGCTAATGAAATCTACTACTACTCTGCTAGTCAGAAATCACAAGGCAACCTAGAAATTTGAATTCCAAACTCAGAATCCTACTTAAATCAATCCTTGAAATCAGATCACAACCTGTGGTGCAGGGGAATTCTGAGTCCACACAGGCAACTTTAAGCTAAGATTTCAATAAGCTACTAAATTTCAAAAGCAGAATTTCTTTTTGATGTATGATCCCCTACTAGCAAGCTTTCAAAAACAACTATTTATATGTATTTCCAATGATCAATCAATTCTAGAAGTTATCCCAAAATTCTGTCTAAATTCTCAGCATACAACTATTTTTTTACTTTTGAAAATGCTTCTACTTTGACTTTTGTGAAATTTAGCTACTCCTAGATTCTAATTTATGTTATATTTATCTGTAATGAAACTAAATAAAGCTATCTTTATCTAATTTGTACCTACAAATCAAACTAAGTTACCTATACACTGATTTTAGTGACAGTTAATTAGTATATAAGCTAAATTTGACTTTTAATATCTACTAACAAATTTTATGGACTAATAAGACTACTACTGCCCTATGTAAACTATTAATGCCATAAAACTTAACCTACAAACTCTTTTACTTAGCAGACTCACTAAAGCCAAACACTCCTAAATGATGAAAATTACAAAGTAACTATAGATTTACACTACAAATCTCACTCTACCTGTTCTAAATAGCTTCTAAAAACATCAAGAGGCTAAATCAACATCAAGCATACACTGAATCAATTAAAACTCAAGATGCTCAAATCTCAGATAAAAAATTGATCAACTAGATACTCAAGTGATGCAAATTAGTAACTCAGACCAATACTTACTCAAATATCAAGCCATAAACAATCATAGAGCCACACAATGAGATAAAACAGATCTAATTCAATCTCAATCACAATTATAAGCAACAATCTAGTATGATAGATGATCAACTGCCAAAACAAAACTCAGATGCTCAAACTCAGCCTACTAATCTATCAATAATCAAGAGCTAACTTCTACTCAGTACTCACTAAGCCACACTAAAACAGATCAATATAAATGTATAAACTAACAGTTAACACTACACTATGATCAATCAACAAACTCAGATAAACTATAACTAGATCAAACTGTACTATAACTATTATCAAACTATCTCTATACTACAAAAATGAAAATGAGTACAGGAAATACCACAACTCTCCCTCAGCTAGAAAAGAGGGAGTTCACTGTAGCCTATCTTTAAGATAGACTGATGTAACTCTGTCTGAATCAGCTATCAAAATTCACCTCAGCAACCATAGGAACTTTTGATCAACTCTTGAATTGAATGGAATAGTACAGGTGAACAAAAAGCTTTAAAAACTTGTATTAACTAATTGTAAAACTGATTTGAGCTAAATTTGATTCTAACACTGAATATGAAACTATTTTTTTTATTTTTTTTTATATTTATCTGATTTTTTTGTATTTTCTGAATTTGAAACACTTGTGAAAGAGATGAAAATGAAAGTTTAACTAAACTAGATTTGATTAAATGAGATAGTATTGAAAAGAAAATAAGCTGAGAATACTTGAAATAAGCTATTATTAAGCTAAGAGAAAACAGATTAAGCAATTGAAATAAGGAAATAAGCTGAGATTATAAAGAAAACTTGAATTTTATTAAAAGCTATCTATTACAAACACTAGTCAAGTTACAATTTAGCAGCATAACCCTACTTAAAACCTACATACAATGAGCTAGAAATTAACACCTATTTATAGATGAGGTGAGATGCTTGGGTGATCAAATGCCAAGCTGGCAATCCGCGACTATCTGTGCTTCTTTGAGTCAATCACAGCCCTCTGATCAAATGTGTGTTACTTCAATTCAATATGAGCCCTCAGATCATGATCCATGAGGTGTCCCGTCCACTCATATAGCTCCATCTGTCCCATCAAGGCGTGTACCTTCTCTCTCTGTGTCAGAGAAGTGTCAGCAACTTCTAGAAGCATTCCTAATGATTGGAATGACGTGCCTCAACCAATGGGTGTCTGACACGTGACCCTGATAGATCCTCTTACTCTCTCTGTCATGTGCAGGGTCACGTGGGGTTCTAGAAGGCTAATTTATTTGCTTAATTGATGGCTAAGTCAGGATGGTGTGAGCCAATTTGTTCAATTGGTGTTCTAGGGTTCATGATCCTGGGTAAGGGGTGTTTTGGGGAAGAACACAAATGGCGCGTTTGGGTTTGTTTATTATTATTTGTCTGAAGGTAAAGTGGGCTCGGGTCAAAGTTATTTAAGTGATGGGCCTTGGACAATATTAGGTGAACTTTGGGCTTGAATATATAATTGGACTTAGTGACATATGGACCAGGCTCATTCAGATTTTGGTATTGAAATATTTCAAGGACCATATATGTAACTTTCTGAAATTTCAAGGACTGAACTAGACTTTCTTCAAAAATATATTCCAGGGACTATTCTTGCCAAGTCTGAGTAAATAGAGGACTGAAACTGATTCTTGGATTCCCGGCTTTGACTTTTTGACCGTCTTCTACTCTCGTGCCCGTTTTACTGATAATCGTGTGATTTTTCGTCTTTTTATGATAAATCCGTCCCTGCACATTCACAACATAAAAACACTTGTTTTCTTGGCATTTGTTAGCTCAAATAGTCGTTTTGGGTTGGTATTTGGTCAAATAATAGTGAGTGAATAAGCACTCACCATACCTTAATCTTTAATTTAAGTTAATTTTAAGTTTCAAGTGCTATCTCAGTTTATGCCATTTACTCTTATTTCAAAAATCTCAAAAAGTTGTCTGTTGTTGTTAGTTGTAGTTAAAGCAGTTCATAAGCTCATATAAGCTCTGAAAAATCTTAAATAAGTTTTAGAATACCTCAGTTGTCTGTTTAACTCATAAAAGAAAAATACTAAAAAAATAGAGAAAAATAGTTGAAAAATAAAAAATCAGAAAAAAAAGAAGGATTTGCAAAGGAGCTTGATGGAAATTGGATATTTGCTGGTTTAGAACCTTTTGGGAGGTGCTAGGGTTGGTCATTTGTTCTTGTTTCATCATATCTCAGTAGACACCATTTGTAAGCAATATTTCTATTTTGTACTCTTTTCTTGGATAATGCTTGTTATTGTTTCATTAGTATTCTTAGGTGTTAATTTGATACTTGTTATTGATAATTTAGCACAAACTCAGTAACTTGTACTTTGGAATTCAATTGTGCTTGTAATTGAAGTTATACTGTGTAAAACTCTCATTTGACAAATCAGAGTTCCTTGCTTGTATTGTGGATATTCTAGGCTATTTTGATCTTAAATAATCTTAATATAGTATTTGTAATCAATATTGTGGTTTAAATTCACTATTAGCTTTGAAAATCATAAATTGGTATAGTCAAGGGTGTGTTTGGATCAAGCTGTTTAGCTGTGCTTTAAGTTGTTTGAA